>OX420932.1:718169-3273169 GCA_949091785.1 Polymixis lichenea
GCTCGTTTTAATAGTCGAAATTAAGATGAAGACGTATTCCGATTGGTAGTTCATGAGCTCCTAAAAGGGAAGAGGTTGTAACCTTTTATGTAACTAGATATTTCTGAGTAAATCGCGTGATCGTGGCTATTAGCACCCTGTTGAAAAGAATTAGATGAACACAAAGAAAGTTTCTTTTGAATAGCGTATTTATGTTACTTCAAGCATAACTTTGGTTTGAGTTTGAAAGATGACATTTGGGACGTGAACAAGTTGAATTTATTATGATACTATTCTTCCAGAAATTAGTGAAACAAACGCTTGGCCCTGCAGAATTCGTGTATTAATATTGTTAAATGGATTAATGTATTTTAATCATAAATAGTTCTCAGTCTTTAAATCTGTAAATAATGACTAAGTTAATTATACGCCGTTACTCCACTCAATAATATTAGAGAAAATTATAAACGGATAACTATCTTTTTTTTCCGTTTAATTGGCAATCATTCGCAATTATATATTTATTTATTTAATATGACGTTTCAACGAAGAGACCAATAACTAGACTGGCTTTTTCGAGCACATTTTTTGTTTTCAGCCTTTTTAAGGGAAAGGTTTAATGGATCATTGGCCAGGGTACTTAGATGGACTAAGAGCCAATCAGCATATTTCCTATGGATTTTGTCGATTTCAGTCTGGATAGTGGGAATGCCAAGATATTTGTGGATCTCATCATTTCTGGAGAACCACGGGGCAAGAATGTTGTTCTTACGGGCAAAACCCCACAGTGGGATTCTGTAGGTCCAAATCGCAGCATGGACCATCGACTTTAACTTCAATAACATTTTTTTTTTTGGTAAAAAAACTTTTATAGAGCCTAATTATCTTTATAAATATCTATATATATTTCTAAACAAATTAGAGGTCATAGAACTAAGAGGAACGCCACTGACAATATTTGCTGACTACGTGATAACCGATACAAATGTGTTAGAATAGATACTATCACGAGCGAACAAGGGAACGTGCTACCGGGAGAATAAGTAGCCAATGTCCTTCCCCACCATGCCTCTGCTGATGTATCGTCCTTGCCAAAATCCGTTCAGTAGCTTAGGCGTAAAAAAATAACATACAGACAGAGTTACTTTCGAATTTATAATATGAATAAAAATGGGTGCCGACGTTAATATTTAGTGCTAAAAAAGGTTTTATACTGTGGCTAATTAGATTCAAAGTAACTTACACATTAACATTAAATGCTGACAAGACAATTGTTGTACATTATGTTATAAAAGTGCTATGTTGGTCATTATACTCATTACACTGCGGGGGTATTATTCGATAAAGAAGCCGAGTGTGTAATAATCAATGCACATGCATTTCATAGGACTTTTTTCAACACACTTGAGAGGAAATAAAAGTTTATTCAATCAAAACAGCTGACTTTAAAAAAAAAAATTACAATGTGATAAATATATTTAATTTCGGAAGTTGGTGCCTTTAGTTTTGAAACGTTGACTTCCGAAATAAAAGTTATTTTTCATTTTGTAATGTTTTTTTTTAAAGTCGGTTGTTTTATTTCAATAAACTTTTTATTTTTAACTTTTTGATGTTGTACCTAGCCCACACAAAATCATATGTACACCTTCAGCTGTTAAGTAAATAATAGTGACAGTGATGGTATTTTAACATCTGTACAAAAAAAGTGTATTTATTGTCGTTTATAAAGTCAAAATAACAGCTTTTTACTAAATTCATTATGAAAGTATAAACGGTACCTACTTATAACATATTTTTTTTATTAAATTTTGATGTCCGTCTATTTATTCCGGCTAATCTCCATCTGAATAAATTAATATGGGGCCACTTGGGACGTATACGCTTTCAAACCATGTAAGAATGTTTAAAATCGGTTTGTAAATGAGGGAGTACCGAGGTCATTAAAAAAATTAACCAAATTGAGAACCTCTCCTTTTTGTGAGTCTGTTGAAAACAGACTTGTATTGTTACTTTTAATTATTGAAACAATAAGTGAAAGTACAATTCTCAAAATGACACCGAACAGTTTTTGTTGGCATTTTTACAATTTGTGTAGTTTTGGTATTATTGGTAAAAAAACTAGTTGGTACCAGTTGGTAGATACTATTAGTGATTTTTATAAAATGATTTATAGAATATTTTTACTAGTTGGTTTTGAAAGGATTAGTAAAAAATATTATAATTAAATAGGTTAATATGTTTTATATTTATATACATTATTAGGTAACGGCCAATACAAATTCATATGATATTTTTCTTAATGTCAACTATAACGATTTCTCTTTTTGTCCAGTGTCACCGTCATTATGCCAGCTGCTGTTCCTGATGGAGCCGCCCCCTCGGCTGTCGTTCTCCAACAGCACGGGCGCCAGGGTGTCGTGTGCGGCTCACGGCACTCCCGCTCCTATCATATCGTGGCTCTCGGAAGATGGCGCACCGGTGTCTGATGTTCCTGGGTTGAGGTAACACTTTTATTATATGATTGAGACTTTATTGTTACTTTAGCTAGCTCAGATTTGGCAGTACCAAAAAATACGAAAAATATATTCACAGTTTAATTGCGAGAACCTGTTACTAAATTCACAATTTTTCTGTTCTGTTCTGAGCTAAACACGACTCAAAAATATATAAAATCATCATAACTATTTAAAATATCGTAACATAACTGTTTAAAATCATCAGTTATGCTATAATTTTTATCACAATCATTTCATAGAGATTGAGCAAAATTTCATGTTATGACATTAAAATCCAAAGAGGATCAGAAGCATCACTAAGGAGACTGTGGCAAGCGAAAATGCATTCTAAAATGCCTCCACCATAAAGTCTAGTACACACACGAAGGCTCCACACCGCACTAAGCCGACCGGTCATCTCTACACAAACGGTTTAAACCCAAATTTATAGCTCGTTAATCTTGTCTGACCCTTCCGCATCATTGGTTCTGAATGAATTAATGCCTGCCCTCAGCCTGGGATTAGCGCGATGCTTGTCCGACTACGGAACGACTCCGTACGGAGCCACCGATGCGTGAATATTACGTGACGGATGGCGCACGCTGCCTCATTTGCTCGGCCACGATAAACTCCTGGAGGTTCCATTGATACATTAGCCATGTCATCGGATAGGTTACGGGTTGTGTGAAATCAATGGAAGTTATTTTCAAAATTATTTATAGTAGAAAGTGAATAAAAGCAGTAACCGCGTATGTATTTATTTAATTCTTCAAGCACTGAAATGTAAGAGGTGGAACAAATGCCATAAGCGTAGTAGTCGTGTTGAATTTCAATCAAAAAACAGTTAAAAAATAGCTCCAGTTCTACAGCAGGAATCGAAAACCTCGGTATTTCATTTTCATCCTTGGAAAAAAATACAAAAAAATCTTTATCAGCTGACACACAAGGGAAATCCAATTGAAACGTTAATTAAAATCAAAATGCGATGACGTCACAAAGAGGCTCAGATATCAGAAGCTGTCGTCATATCGCATTCCGTGTGCTGGTCGTTCAGTGTTCTAGTAATCCTGCGGGCCAGATTAATACCTGCATCGGCTCTTTGCCGTCCGTTCCCAGACTGATGGGCTTTTACCGAAGCTCACTGCAAGCACATTAATTTTTGAGATAAAGGGCTGTGTTTGAATTTGTTTAGGGTTAAAAAATGGGTTTGGTTTAGTTGAATATTAATGGTTCGTCACTTGATAAAACATGAATGTTTTACGTGTTAACTGGGAAATCTGTACCCAAACTGCGAGTTATTTTTAGTCGATACGTAAATAAACGAAGTCTGTATACGAGTATTAACCGCGAAACGAGTGGTATCTCCGCCAACACATCAGCCACTCCTGCTCAACCTGTGCCCAATGGGCCGATCACTGCGTCACTTAAAAGCTTCGCTCCAGTGAACACTGAACACAATGTTAACAATTTCAGTTTCGTAGAACCGGGACTCATTAATTAGATACTTCAGACAGTGTACTTCATCGAAAATATTTTCTGTTTTATTTTAAAAGATAAACTTGACGCCTGCTGGAGGAATCGTTTGTTTGAGATACGAGATATTTTCATTGAATTATTGCTAAACATTTGATAATATGTTCGTATCGTTCGCGTTACCATTTTGCTTTTGTAAATGTTGTATCACAAAAATACTTAACCTGAATATGAACACAGGAAAAAACAAGCAGACACATAATTTCCACATCACGTAGTCATCAGTTCGCTCACTGATCGGTTTTCTGAACCAATTTTCAATTTTCATTAGTGTCCGGCCAATTTGGCGCAACGCGCTGTAGGGGCATACAGGGCGTACTCAGCGTACAGGGCATACTTGGCGCGGTCGCTGCGTGATAAATGATTGATAAATTATGTTTATGAACAGTGAATGAAAAGCTGAGTGGCGAAAGGAGTGAGCGAACGGCGGCAGACATCTTTTGAGATTGAACTGTAAGAGGCAACGATGTATTTTTCTAAAGGGAATAAAAATAAAAATCGGAAGACGGATTAAATAATAAGTAGGCTTAAATGAAGATAAGTCAATAACGTGTATTCAATTGGTACACTGAAGTGGAACGTATAATAAGTACAATTAAGTACAATGAAATAAATAAGTACAATTATAGTTCTTTCTTAAAAATTAGTGTTACCATAGTGCAGAACCATCGTTGCAGTGTAATTAATTATTCGGTGGGTTTTGGGGCTAGAATTTATTTTGAAGGCAGTGTGGCCAGAAACTTATTATTAAATACTATACTAATAACTTATTATATATTTTTTTTGTTAAATAAACCATTTTAATAAAATGTTGAAATTGACCTTGACCAAATTGATTCAGTGTTTAATCATATTGTTTTGTTTAACATTTATTTATAAAAGCGGTAATATTACGCCTTACCTCAGATACCCAAACAATTTTAGATCAGCAGTCTGCAACAATTCAGCCTTATTATATCAGTCCTATTATATGTAGATAGCATGCTTAACTTCCAACTGTATTTCTTTTTTGGTGCCTTAATTATTTAAAACACCAAATTATGATCGAATTTCGGGAATTTGTTAGTGACATAATCCATGGCGTCCTAATTATTTATCCAATCTCAGCTGTCCGCTGCCTCTCAAGACTGGTTCCCCCACCGCATGCAGTTCATATTCGCGTCATGCCGACCGTTTGTCTTCGTTACGGTAATAACCTCCTGACGTAATAACCTCGTGCCTCGTCTCCAGAATACGGCGTCAGCTGATGTCACGCTTACACAGGATATTTAGTGTTATTAGCTATCGCATGAAAAATATGATGGCTCCCGATAATTATGCGGAGCATCATTATTTACTGAGGTGAAAAATAAATACTGGTAAACGTCTGAAGTTGAGGTGGTCTACACGTCATGTAGGTATGGATACAGAGTTCGTTTTTTCAGAGTAGCAAATCATACCTAACGTTTTACTTGAAAACATAAAAAGTTAACAAGGCACAAACAGTTTAAGTGCCCAACCTTGAAATTAATATTTTCACTTGATGAATAAGCCCATCCATACTTAGGCCATGGCCTTTTCAAGACTTCCGTGATTTGCCCAAACACAGCAAACTGTAGTGCTCATTGACCGTTGATATTTTCTTTCCAACACCATCAAATTGCCAGTCATAATATCTCGGACGAGGTCGGCGTGCAAAAACTGTTCCCGACGAAATATTACAACTAAGTCGGGGCAAGTTCACGTAGGAGCCTCGTTTGTCTTCGTTTCGCTAATAATGTGCTGCAAGCCAATAATTGTGGATGATGTATTTACCTACTTGCCATTTTCCTCCTTCATCTGCTACCTCCTCTATGCGAATGGAACTAGGTATATTATCCTCTGAAACAATGATATCGTTAACGGGGTAATATATTCACTTACCAAACACACGTGGTTACGTTGAGTAGGTGAATGGTCCTACGTAATGTTTTTCATTTGCGTTATTCTTATGATTTTTGCAATTTAAATTTCGGTCGGTGAAGTATTATTGGATTCGTTATAACCACTTTGGTTGAATGATAGCTTTTCAAGGAGTAATTGTTTAATATTTGTTTTATGAAAAAAAGCTGTAGCTTTGAAGGAAACAGCTTTCAACTCAAGAGTTCTTAAAAGTTAGAATTCATAAATCGACAGTTATTGAAAGAGCTGAAGTACTTGTCAGCAGTTCTATGGGATAAGTAAGTGTTGGCTTTATGTTACCTTACCTTTTTATTCTAGTTAATTGTTTACCTTTTTATTATAATTAATTGTTTTGTAATAAAATCTGGGCTAACGGCTACTTTTGCTCTAGAAAATCCTTACAATAAATTGCGTTCCCTAGGCTTCGTAGGTGTATAAGCCAGGCGTCGTTAAAGGTAAGAGAGACGAAATTCTAAGAAGATGAAAGTACCTTTTTATCTCGTACAAACTGACACCTGTTCGAGGACACGATGCCAAAAAAGACGACAACTATTAATCCTGGAGTTTCTCTTAAAAATATTTATCCGTCTAGCAAACTTCAAAAGCTCCACACAAAGCTAGAGGCAGCCAACAATTCAATTATCAATCATTTCAACTTGGTGTGCAAGTACCAACAGAATTTAATCGTATTCGCAAAACAAACTTTCAAAGTCACGAACTGAACAACTTTCCGTGTGCATACGTTAACTCTTTATATAAAGGTCAATAGGGCTCATTTCTCTTTGTCGAGGTATGTGCTAACGAGGTGAGAACGCCGTCATATTTCAGTGGGTGGCCGTCTATTGAGGCGTGAACCGCGATAAGGCCGACGTCTCACTATATGACGACACTTTTGGGAACAAAATGTTGCGATGCTTCGTAACGCTGTTACCTTGAGTTTTTCTCTTTAACATTAGCATACTTTGCACTTCATTAGATACAATATGTTATGGGGTTCACACAGATTTACTTTGTGATTTATCAATGTAATAGGAACTTTGCAAAAGCTGAAGTTTGAAAAACCAATCATCAAACGATAGCTTGTCAGCATATTGCCTGTAAAAACTGATACTACAAATTCAGATTGATCTGATTAAGTTCAAAAGTAAGTTTAAAACTGTGGATATATTATTAATATTTTTCCTACATCAAGTAGGTGAGTATCAAGGCCAATTAAAAAAGCGGCCAAGTGCGAGTCGGACTCGCTCATCAAGGGTTCCGTAGCAGCAAGTAACATAATATAAAAGTTCTTGTAGTTCGTTGTAACTTTGATCGATGCTTTAATAATATGGTATTTTTTTTTAAATTAAGTTATTGATAAGTAAACATTATAATTAGGTACCTAAATGATGGGATTTAGATTTAACTATTTAAGAGCCCATATAGGCTTGTGATAGCTAAACAAGCTAATATATATTCCAGTTTGATATTATTATTTACTTATGCACCTATTACAGATTTATTATTAGAAAATAATGGTTCACGGTTTATGCATAAGGTAAAGGTTTATGAAATTAAATGGTTTTTTTTTAATTTTTATATTTGAGTTGATTGAATGAAAGGTAAATTGCGGTTTACGATTTATGACGTATTAAAAAAAAAACTACTTACTAGATCTCATTCAAACCAATTTGCTGTGGAAGTTTAAATGGTAATGTACACCACATATTTTTAGTTTTATCATTCTAAGAGAATGATAAAACTAAAAATATGTGGTGTACATTTTAGAAGTTACAGGGGGTGGGACACATTTTACCACTTTGGAAGTGTCTCTCGCGCAAACTATTCAGTTTAGAAAAAAATGATACTAGAAACCTCAATATCATTTTTGAAGACCTATCCTAGATTAAAAAAAAAATTGAGTTTCAGTTCTAAGTATGGGGAAACCCCAAAATTTATTGTTTTTTTATATTTTTGTGTGAAAATCGTAATGTGGTTCACAGAATACATCTACTTACCAAGTTTCAACAACATAGTTCTTATAGTTTCGGAAAAAAGTGGCTGTGACATACGGACGGACAGATAGACATGACGAATCCATAAGGGTTCCGTTTTTTGCCATTTGGCTATGGAACCCTAAAAATAGTATCATAAATAGCTGGTTATGTCATTTTGCCATTTGATCCGAAGTATCAAAGTGCCAGTTACATGTTCCAATACTGAATCAAACTAAGAGCCTCCGAGTGATTTAGACGAGTGAGTAAAATACTCGTCATTTGTGGGCGATACCGCAAGTTGAGCAGGAGTCATAAAACACAGTGATGTGTCATCCGATGGCGACGTCGCCCTAGATGGCGCATCTATTCAATAAAACATTTTACGAGTTTTGGAAGGAGCGACGGGAATTACCATACATGCATAAATCGTTCATATGGATGATGAAATACATGATAAGATGGATGTTGAATTAATTGGATTGAATGGTTGTATGGAACGTTTTTCTTTTAATATTTTCCGTTGGGAAAATATTGTGTTTAGTTGGTAGCTTAAATTAAAAACCCATAACTAAGGTCTGTCTCGTATGTTCCCTGAAACTAGCAGAATTAAAAGAAAACTCCTAAAGTCTATGTGCATAATTAAGGATACTGAAATTGTAGTTATTTTCCTGAGAAAGGGCTTTTTGATAGTTCTTAAAACAACATTTGCATGAACCCGCTTATTTATAAACATTACTTAAAGTCAAGTAATCATTAAATACTGTTTAACCATACATTTTTGACGTTTAAACATCCCATAACTTTAAACAACATTTATAAATAAGAGGGTTGTTTAGCTTCTCGTTAATACATGCAGCATGTATTAACGAGAAGCTAAACATATCTCGTAGTGCCAGCGCATTACACGATAATATTCATCTTATTTCAGTGGAGCTACGCTTTGCAGGAAGCGTTAGTCTATGAGCTAGTGATACATAAACGTCACGTCCCGACTACCCTCAATCTTAACAAGATCGCCGGTCGGAGCAAAATGAAATATATCTGAAATCACATCTGCTTTGCAACTAAATGATATATATGTTTTGTGATTTCATTAAAATATTAACTGTGTCGTTTTCCTGACAATTTTCTTTCGACATTATTGTAATTATTACAAACCTACAAAGTCAGTAAGCTAAGTTACCATGATCCACTGACGGGTTCCCAGACCACTGACGGGTTCCCAGATAACGGTGGGAGGGGTTCACATCGGCGTCGAGTCGACGATGAAGTACCTAGGACTCGTCCTCGACAGCCGGTGGAACTTTGCGGAGCACTTCCGACGTTTGGCTCCCAGACTGGAGCGGGCCGGGGCTGCCTTGAAGCGGCTCCAGCCCAATCTAGGGGGGCCAAACGCCTCCTGCCGGAGGCTCTACGCGGGGTTCGTGCGGGCCATGGCCCTATACGGGGCGCCGGTGTGGGCGCCTACATTGAGGCGCCAACCAGCACGCCGGTTGAATGCGGCCCATAGGGTCATGGCCATCCGGATGATCCGGGGATACCGCACGATCTCTGGTGAGGCGGCGGGCCTCCTTGCCGGATTACCGCCATGGGATCTGGAGGCAAACGTCCACGCGTTCACTTGGGAGTGGCGCGACGAGGCCAAACGCCGGGGCGTAACTCCGCTGCCGCGGGAAATCGCGGCACGGCGGACAGAGCTCCGGCAGGATCTCATGGCGACGTGGAAAGTGCGATTGTCGCAACCCAGTGCTGGGCACGCCGCGATTGCGGCGGTAAGTCCACTCTTTGAGGAGTGGCTTGAGAGGCGGCATGGCGTCCTCACCTTCCGCCTGACACAGGTCCTCACCGGACATGGCTGTTTTGGGAGGTTCCTGTTTCGGATAGGGCGGGAGGAAACGCCCGGGTGTTTCTATTGCGAAGATCGCCCAGAGGACACGGTGGAGCATACGGTGGAGGTCTGCCCGGCTTGGGCGGAGCACCGCCGTGTCCTCGTGGAGGTGATCGGCAGAGGCGATCTTTCGCGTCCGACCCTGGTCCAGGCCATGGTACGGAGCGAGAGGGCACGGCTGGCAGTCGCCTCCTTCAGCGAAGCAGTTATGCTCGCAAAGAGGGAGGCGGCGCACGTGAGGGAGATGCAGTATATGCGCCCTCACAGCCGTGGCCTTCGCAGGAGACGCCCTGGGCGTCGGGAATCCCAGGCTGATTCCCGGCCACCGTAGGCACGGGCTTGCGGACGGCGAGTAATGGGTAGTTCGCTGTCCGGTAAGGACCAAGCCCGGGTCGACGGCGCGTTGTGTTCCACGCGCGCCTCAAAGAGATGTCAGCACCAACTGATGGGGTCCACAAGGGCCGATGCCTGCCAGGGGTGCGGGTTGTTCGAAAGAGATACCGCCGCCCCTGGCACACAGGCAAGTGAGGGAACACGGGTGGGTTTTAGTCAGTAAAAGTCTGACACGCCCTCCCGCTCCAACCAGAGCGGGAGAAGTTATTTGATGATTTCCCACCCAGGAAAAAAAAAAAAAAAAAAAGTTACCATGATAATCGTTTATAGATATTATAAATAGAATGGCCTCGCTCACTTGAGCAGACATTCGTACAAAGGCCTAGTCTAATTAATGCGAGCTTAAAGTAAGTCTTATCGATAATACCCGCATATTCTAGAATAAGCATACAGGAATTTCAGAGCTACGTAATTGGATAAAAATATTTTAAGTAAAGGAAATTTAATTTGAAGCTTTTTAGCACTTCATCGTTTCAACAAAAATATTTAAATAACTGTTGCTACAATATTGCTACGGCGATATGAGCGAAAACAAAGTACACTGCACATTATAGCACATTAGACGGAAAATGAATACACCCTTTGTTCCGCACACCGCACAGTAGGCTGAAAATTGATCTTCATAGACTTAGGAGTCAACTTGGTATTTTTTTTCTTTTTTCGGCAGAAATGGGTTTAGGTATTGTATAATAATCAATTTAAAGCTACTTCAGTTTTCCAATAAACATTTTACTTTACTTTACAGCACTTGGTTGGAGAAATATGTAAAAAAGGATATATTTCAACTTTAGTGAAAGTGCGCCTGAGTTCGTTTTGACACGATTATGCCCCTTAATTTTCTGCATATTTTAACATATTCACACAATGCGCACACGCGCGAGATATTGGGTGAAAAAAAATGTTTTTAGAATATAAAAAAAGGTTTTAATATGTTTATAATTCACAATAGGTACTTGGTACAATGGTTTTAAATCAATTATATTTTTGTAATTAAATAACGAGGGGGGTTTAATAGTGAGATCTTATGATCCATTGACCATTATATAACATAATGAGATCTAATGTCCTATTACTGAGATAATTAGCTAGATCTCATTAACTAACTACCCCCCTTCCTACATAGTTTTTTTGAATCTTAAGTATAAATCGTGTACATTTAATTACTATTTTCAATCGACTCTCTTTTTTCAAAGAGTGATAAACCTATTTTTATAAAATGGCACAAGTGAATTTAGTTCATAACCTTGGCGTGTATATTGTTTTAAAGCAGTCTGGCAAGCTTGGTAACTACCTTAGTTTTCTATTGTGTTCCCTAACTTTTTATCCATAAATGAATCATAAGATCTCATTATTTAACTATCCTCGTTATTTAATTACAAAAAATAGAATTTGTTGTTTAACCGGTAGCTGTCTGATCATAAAATTTATTTATAACCATTAAATACCTAATGTGAATTACGAACACTTTAAAAACTTTTTTCATATTCTAAAAACACATTTCTTTTTACCCAATTTCTAAGCGTGCATTTTGTGATTTGTCAAAAAATGCAGAAAATTAAGGGGCATTATCGTGTCAAAACGAACTTAGGCGTACTTTCACCAAAGTTGATATAGATCCTTTTTTACATATTTCTCCATACATTTTTTTCAACCAAGTGATATAAAGTTAAGGAAAATGGTTATTGGAAAACAGAAGCAGCATTAAATTGATTAATATACGATACCGAAACTCATTTCTGCCGAAAAAAGAAAAAAAATTACCAAGTTGACCCCTAAGTCTATGAAGATCGACTTTCAGCCCACTGTGCGCCGCCGCCCGTACTATAGTCATAAATATTTCCAGGATATGGGCCAACAATTACAGATCTACCCACTAGCATGGCTCAATCTAGACAGTAAGTTGGTACACGTTCGATTGTCGGATGGATTTTTACAATTTACATGAAAATTGGCGTTCGGTGACGCGTGTGCACAATTATTGGTGCGGACGCCGGACGCCGCCCGGTCACAAGCCAGACGGCCGGACAGCGGACTGTGCTGTGCTTGCTGTCACACGAAATTTTTGTTCTACGCTTTTTGGAACGCCACACCATGCTGAATTATTTGACTCTAACACCCGCGCGGATGTGAAAAGTGGATCAAGTTAGGTTTGGTTTTCTTTGTTCCCGGTTATGAAGAAAAACCGGGTGACTGCTTTTGATTTAAAAAAAAATGGTAAGATCATGAAACGGCAGCCCTGATAATATGACCACTAAAAATCAGGATTATTTTAGCATGTGAAATACTAGACATAATGACGTCTTTCTGAAAATAATCTAACTGGACTATAACAAGAAACGCACAATGACATTATTCATTTGACTTATTATAAAAATACATTCACAGATATGTCCACAACAGCCACTTCTGGCTCTCGTGGCACCCACGTCTTGTTATGTTATGATATCGTCGGGTACATGCCCACCGGAACCTCTTCGTCAGCTGTCCTATCTCTGCCGCCAATATTGACGTTTATTATGCTTTGTGCTAGGTACTCAATATATTTGCTCTCTAGTGTGCTTTTGGGAAATGAACACAAGATTGCTGATAAGAAAGAGGTTTGAATACGTGTTAACTGCGATAAATATTTTAATAAACAATTTATTTTTAAGCAACTTGAAAAAGGAGGAGGTTATCAATTCGGTGTGTTTTTTTATATATGTTCGGGCACAACTCCGTCACCTGGACTGGACGTGGTCGTCCGGACCTGAATCAACATGCCGGCGACGTCGTGAAAAGATCCTATAAATAAATACCACCCGTCTCTCCACTAGTCCAATGCTTACTCAAGGATGCATATCCGGTAGGCTCGCAATCCTTTCCTATCCTAAGGGCACGTCTACCTGACCATTACCGCACCCCCCGGTCTACTTCTTGATTTGCAATGGTCTCTGTAACACCATGAAGCATGAAGCTCCAGGGGCTAGTGCAAATCTTGGGGTTCATTCAATTAATTGAGTCTGGTCAAGCCACGCTGGGATCGGTGCATTTCATTTCATTTAATTTCATGTTCGGGCACAACTCCGTCATATATAGACGGATTTGCAAAATCTTTTTTGTTTGAAAGGGGTTTATTCCGAAATGGTCCCGTTTAAATTTCGTATAGATGATCATCTGATGATGAGTTTTGGAGACAGACAATGGAACTCTTCAAAAAATGACAGCAAGTCCACCGCGAATACTGCTATCGCATAAATATGCATTGTTTTGACCCCAAGGATGATCAAATTTCAAATAGGTGTGGGGTAGGTACTATAGCTAAAAAGTGAAAAATAAAAATATTTTCCAAAAAAAAAAACAACCGACTTCCGAAAAACCACTACAAAGTGAAAAATAACTTAAATTTCGTAAGGCGATGACAAAAAATTAAAATACATATACAAAGCCACCATGGTACGGACCAAGAGGCCATGGTACGGAGCGAGAGTGCATGGGTAGCCGTTCCTTCAGCAAAGCAGTGATGCTTGCAAAGAGGGAGGCGGCGCACGTCAGGGAGAGGCAGTCCATGCGCCCTCACGGCCGTAGCCTCCACAGGAGACGCCCTGGGCGTCGGGAATCCCAGGCTGATTCCCGGCCACCGTAGGCGCGCGCTTGGGGCCGTTGAGTAATGGGTATCTCGCTGTCTGGTAAGGACCAAGCCCGGGTCGACGGCGCGTCGCGTTCCACGCGCGCCTCAAAGAGATGTCAGCACCAACTGATGGGGCCCGCAAGGGCCGATGCTTGCCAGGGATGCGGGTTGTTCGAAAGAGATACCGCGGCCCCTGGCACACAGGCAACTGAGGGAACACGGGTGGGTTTTAGTCAGTAAAAGTCTGACACGCGCTCCTGCTCCACCCAGAGCGGGAGAGGTCATTTGATGATTTCCCACTCAAAAAAAAGAAAAGACACCAGAAACTAAAGTTATTTTTCCCTTTGTAGTGTTTTATAGTTTGAGTTTGAAGAAATATCCCTAAGAAAGTTTTGGTGAGAAAATAATAAACTTACTACTGTTGTTGTGTCCTAAGTAGCATTTATCATAATTTACGAATTCCTTGAAAGTTTAAAGGTCAATTTCTATAATACCGTCAAAATTATCTAACTATAAACCAAATTTAAAACAAGTTCATAGGAACAAATTAGCGTGAGTTCGTCCGAGACGATCAATCATCTCAACTGTAGCGTGTATAACTTCTGACGTCATTAATATAACACGAGTGTGTCCCGTGACGTCATTGGCCCCATACATCTCTGTCAGGCCGGCATCGCGGCACTGGGAACTGGTAACCGATTGCTGTTCGCTTGTATCATTTGAAGCGATTTAGTTTCCGGAGATTATAAGGCCCAGTACACAAAGATTTTATCAAGGGTTTTTGTCAAGTAGACATGAATTATAAAAATGCTCAAGAATTTAAATGATTAGTGAGGTTCTATGGAACAAATAGCTGCAAGCCGCTAAAATTCTTCGAAGAAAATTGGTTTTAAAATAAGGAATGCAATTCAGACACTACAGACACAGTTACCTCCGTCACTTAGTAATCAACATTCAGAGCGCCTCTGTCGCCACTACCTCACGAGGGTTTTTTTAATGTTTTATTTTTTCTCTATTATTATAAGGGGTTTTTATCCACACGGATATGCCAACCGCATCGTACCTTATTAACTATTAAACTCTTAACTATAATAACTACATACTAAATGTGTAAGTGAACAAGAATCATTGATTAGGTATCTTCACCAGGCCACACAATCTCTTTGCAATTGCTGATCTAGGATTTGCTCAAATATTCTAAATTATCCCAATGTCCAAAATGTTTAATTTAAATTCTCCAATCAGTAATTCTCTTTCACTTTTGCTCACTTCACTCTTGAAATTAACAACCTGATTGATTGCCTGACATCTAGGATAAATTATCCGATAATATTGTGGCAAATCATTAATCGTGTTGACACACTTCAACGATCCCCCTATTATTTTTCAGTTACCGCATCGATGCATCGCAGAGTTACAAAATATTCCACGGTAGTCAAAGTATCTTCATCCACTGTTGAACATGGCTTCTCTGCAAAACCTTGCTTGTGGAGTTTTGCGTACATTTCGCGAATATAGTTAAAAGTTTTCGCGTATTTTGAGTTAATGTTTATCAACCGCAAAATAAAGTTCTACTATGCAATATTACGACTGTCGGCTCTGGTAATTTTCGTTTAAAGTGAGTCTTGTTGTGAGCATTATTTGACTGTTTATGTTATGTTTCGTTCTGTGAACATTGTCGACACTGCTGCATATTTGAAAATAAATGTTATCTTTCAAAAAACTTTCCAGATTAGTTTTGACTCAAATTGCCGGGACATTTCATGCATTTATAATTTACCAGCTATGCTGTTACATAAAGATGGTCACCACTGTTCTGATAAAAACTTAGGTATATCTAGAAGACGACAGGCAGCTACAAGGAGTAGGTATTTTATCCTCTTTTAATTTACCACCACTTTCGGCGTCATCCACTCAGTGCCTCTTAAAGCGTCTATTTGCATCATTTCCTGGTTGACAAAAGCCGGTAAGTATCGTGCATCGATCTCATAGCTTCCGTGATCGCTCACCGCTCGTTGGTGACGGACGCAGTCTGCTCTACACGCTCATGTTCAACGGTTATTGTATCTTTGACATTTTTGTCGATCCAACAATAAATGGTTAAGTTGCCATTTCGTCTAAATTCCCCTTTTCGTTTAAATACTTTCGGCATAGTTATCGTTTTACATTAATATAGACAATTTTATTAAATAATCTTAGGCTTAAAACGTAAATTGTGAATAACATATAATATAAAAATGTTCATTCAAGGTCTAAATTCCTCGCCCATTTCAATTCGAAGCACATTTTTATGACTTCTCACAATCTTTCATTAGCCGTGAATTTTCCAGCATGTGGGCGTTTATTAGAAAAGTTGGTACTACTCTGATTAGTTTCCGAAGCGAGTAAATATGACTGCTATATTAAACATTTATGAATGTGGACGGGGCTTGCCAGCGCCGCAGCAGGGATTAACTTCGGCGTTAATCCTTATACTATTTGTAATACCTATGTAAAATTACGGACAACTTCGCTTCATGTTCAACGTAATCCCTGAAAGTGGGAGATCAATTTGGGTTATTGTTTAGGCGTTAACGTTAAGGCTGTGTTTTACTAAACTTTTTGATGTTACAAGATGAAGTTAGGTGAATTGATTACTAAGATTTTAGACATAAAGCAAACCAACTAAGTGCTTTTGTAGAGGTCAATTATTTGTTGAAATAATTCACTATACTTTTAACTAAGTTAATACTATTGAATGAAAAATAAATGAATTATTAAAGAAAAGGAAGTAGGACTAATTTTTGTTTAAGAGCTCAATGTCAGCATTTGTTTACGTTTTTCAGCGTGTTTCCTACACAAAATAATGCAACACCGGCGGCATATATATAAAATAAAAATCCCCAAACACAAAGCAGTCACACGCTATAGACAGCGCCTGTTTGGACCTCTAATTTAACTTTTATTCTGCGCCGGGCCTTAATTTCAGTTGTGAAATCTGTTCCTGCGTGTAATTCATGCGGGCTTCGTTTGTTATTTGCTTACATTTAAAGTACTGTGATGTCGAGTTTTTGGTAAAGAAAATAAGTTCCACAAGAGCTATGTTGTGTATCTCTGAGGGTAGCCTAGAGTAGGTATACGGTCCCCTAGCTAAACTGGTCCAAGACATTCAGGACTTGATAACAATCTGTAATTCTGAATAATTGAAATGAGAATACTGTTTCTTTATAATAAGTAAAATAGTTTTCTTTATTATTAGCATAATTGAGTGTTTATGATTAAGCACCAGTGGCAGTATCGAACAGATAAACTCAAGAACATAGAATTTATGATGAGTGACTAAGTTTTAAATATAAATGGTAACATTATTAAGTTTCTGCTCTTTCTTAAAATTCAACAGCTACAATGTCGGTTATTATTAAATGCGCTTCGCAGCAGTCTTATATAATCCAAAAATAGTAATTGAAAATCGCCACTGAAGAGCTGTAAAAGTGAGGAACTTCTCTCAGAGTGTAATAAAAGGATTTCGAGTTTGATTTTTCTATAAAAGAAGATTTTATTGCGTTACGGTTTATTCTTCGCTGCAATTTTGTATTGTGCTACTTTATGTGTTGGTTGAAGAGCTATTATTGTACATTTGATTTTATGGAGTGATATTTTTATCAACATTAATTTACCTACTTTTTAGAAACCTCTGATTTTCTTGAAATAAAATTTAGCAGTATCCGAATTAAATATATGTTTTGTTATTTCTCATTTGAAACTCTTATCATGAATCTATTTATGTTTTTTAATTTAAATTGAATTTTTTAATTTATAAAATAACTTACTGTGGTAGCATTTGGTGGTTTCACGGTTAAAAATATATATAATATATCATAAAAGTCACATTTTTGCTGAAAAGGAGAATGGCTCTTAACATTTTCTTGATTTTTCGTCGCATGTACATCGCTTATCTCAAGACGTTTGTGTTCACAATAAAGGGACACAGCCAAAAATAATCTCAATATTGTCCTCAGACGAGCCTTAGTTAAAATTCTTTTACTTTTTCTTATCTCGCCACTTCGGTGCGAACATCGTCACGTAATCTGAGAAACATTCTTGAACCAACAAAAGATGATTCTCCATTAAAATTAGCTCGTTCAAACTAATCTTTTTTTATGAAAGACGGTTGCTTTTCATTACGAAGCTGTGTCTAAAATACATTCAAAGTGTTCTCAGCCGTTATCCCGGTAGGTAATGGTCGGTGTGCCCGAGGGATTCCGACGGAAAATTGTGCGGACAAAAGGTATCGAAGGATAAACCGTCCCTGTCTCCGTATGTACTTGCGAGGCAAAGAATTTCACTCACTCATACACACCACTTTCGGACGGTTACAGTAAGGGTAGGCACACATTGAAGAATTTCATGTGCGTGTAAAATCCTCAGGTCGATTGAGGTAATGCAAGACAATGACGTTGAGCGCTACACGTACATTTGCATGAGGCAAAACATACGTACACGAGTAGATAATGATCGCCTTACGTATGTGTGCGTGACGACATTGTGAAAAGGTGGTCCTCTGTATGTGCGTGTGGGTTGATTGCGATGAAGTAGGCGCTCTGTTCTAGGGACCAGATTAAGGTTTGTTAAAAATAATGTCTTGCGGTATGAGTCCCTCCAGTCCAGGTCGGAATTCTTTTGTCCGGTGCCAAATTGTTCGGATCCGAAACGTATTGTTATTTTTTTTCTTTCATTTTAATGATTCCTGCTTTTCAATTTGAATATCTGTTTTTCACAGAAAAAGTACAAATGTTAATGACGATATGAAATATTATATTTTATTTTGGAGTAGGTAAATATTCTCCGTAAGGCTTAAATAACATGTTATTATAATGTACGTTACAAACTTGCTTAGTTATATAATCTGAAACATAAATGTTATATGTAGATCCGAATCTAATCGTCCTGTTTACATAGGCTTTGCCCAGTTTTATTTCGATTAGCATGGTAGCGTTTATTTTGTAAAGTTTTCTTGTTTAAATTGAACTGGAGAAATGTGGGTGCTTCACCCTTCAGGGAATTACAGGCGTGATCTTATGATGATGATAAATATACATTTCACAACTCATCATTTGGTTCACCACATCCAAACTACGTTCACCTTCCATTTTAGCAGAAGTGGTAAGGAATCAGTATAGTACCAGTAACTGTCGATTCTGCAACCAGTTACTACGCTTTGCTAGATTTTTAGGATTCATCTGCCTAGCCTTTACCCAACTATTTTGGGGTTGGCTTCCAGTCTAATCAGATGCAGCTGAGGACCAGTATTTTACATGGAGCGACTGCCTATCTGACCTCCACATCCCAGTTACTGGGTAATACGATACCCCTTGGAAAGACTGGTAGTCAGAATCTCGGTCTTCTGACGACCCATAACGACTGTCAAAGATCCACGAATGACAGCCGTGACCAACGGCTTAACGTACTTTCCGAGGCACGGAGGGGTCTTGGTATCTAAAGATGGTCACCTATCCACGGACCAACCGCGGCAAGCGTAGCTTAACCTGATCGACCCGTGCGGCTGTTATTACATAGCCACAAACCTCTTATTATAAGGTATTATGACTACCCATTATCCCGTCATCTCGAGTCACGGGTTTCCCTAAAGAGAACGTTCAAGAACGTTCTCCGCGACACGCACTGAGCAATCGATCTCCGTGATTGTTATTTATCCACGAGCCCTTCAAAACAACAACACCTTGAGCTACCTACATAGCAATCCGACACAAACTAGGCTCAACTTGACGTATTATCATAACATTCAAGGACCTTGAAGGCCTATAATAATCCATGGATTACCGTCAACGCCCTGACGTCGTAAGCCGGGTCTACACTCGATAAACTCCGGCTAATATTAATAATGTTGGCTTTACATAGAATTGTTTCGTACGCGTTTGTCGAGCAAACAATCGGCCTTTTGGGTTCGCTCGTAAAACCGGCCTCCTCAGTGTGCTCTACGCACTACATTATGTGTATCGAAACTGGTAAGGGCTGGCCCAACTGAGAAGCAAAATAGAATTAAAGTTTGATTGGTAGTAAAATGCCCCAGGCATTAAATTCGCCTTTTAGTTTTAGATTCAGATTACTTTATTTGCATTAATATGTGTACATACAATTATAAAAAAATGCATGCAGTGCTATAAGTACATGGAATTGTGCTAACATGTTTACCTTCATGGTGTGGAAATATCATAAAAGTTTAGATTTAAAAAAAATAGCAACATTCACTAACATTGACAATGCTGACATAAGTAAATCAATTAAATTAAATTAATTAATAACCGAATTAATTCAGATACAAATAGGTGGGAGTTAGATACAAAATTGTCAAATAAACAATGATGAAAAATACAATGATAATAATGTCAACGTAGGTCCAAAATATTCAATACAACATCATTATCAAAATCATTATTAAATTACATTATTTGATACCTAGTTTTTCACATAACTGATAATATCTGGATGACCGAGCTTAGCTCAGTTTTTTGTATGATGTTTTCTAAAAATGATACCTAGCTATATCGATATATTGCCCCCGAAATGTCCGTCATACTAAATTTCATGAAAATCGTTGGAGCCGTTTCCGACCTTCAGATTATATATCTACAAAAGTTGCTTGGTTAACGGTATTAGACAATATTCGCCCCTCCCCCAAGCGTTGCCACACTGAGCAGTCCAATTCCCGCGACGCCCTTACATTCCTTTCATGAAAGACATCTCACACCAACTATAATCAATCAATGCAACCCCATCAAACTGCGTCCTACAACAAACACGTTTCGCTCAAGTTCCGGCAAATATTTGCCAGCACTCTGTGGGCTAGTTGGAATTGCCCGCGCCTTGCCCTCTCCGTGCCCGGGCTTTGCCCCCGCCGCCCTCATTACACCGATTGATACCCTTGATGAATTTGTGCGGGCATAGTCGTCACGGCGCATTAACAACTTTTGGGCTGATTTGAATATAGGACCCTTGTTTGACTTTACATGTTTAGGGTTAAATAGTTATGTATTATTTATATTATAGTTCTGTTCGAGTTGATGTTTTGTTTGTGACTTTATTGTGTTCCTGGAGTAAAGGATTTTATGTTTTGTATATTTTGTATAATGTCTGTAACTATGTATTTGTATAGTATGCCTCGTAAAACCTTCGTTTTTGGCATTCAAATTTCTGGAATGTAGTACGTACGCCACAAATATGTACAATACCATCATGACTAAATCATTTCATGCTCTTAGCGTAAAAGATTATGTTATGTTTTGTTTTGATCAAGCATGCAAAAACATCCACAACTACTCAAATGTCAGGCACGTCCAAATATTATTCGTACAAAAATCTTGGATTCCTCTCTACACGCAGATATTCCCACATACCCTCGGTTGATGGAACATTGATTACTTACTATTCATTATTCACGTATTTAATGAAAGCACACACACGCACTCACGCACATACACACACACATACATACTAAGGAGACCACATCTCAACTCAGGAGATTATGGGCTATGAGACGATGATTTACGTCTCATAAGGATGACGCTTTCGCAGAACTATGCAACGTAGGTTCAGTATCGTACTGCATGTACCTGTGATTAACAAAAAAAAACTGTTTTCATGTATTTATTTATGTTGCAGTTCTAGAAACACATCACACACACACACATTTTGACATAATTGTATTTCTTCATGGTTTGACATTTTAATTATACCTACAGACATTTAAAAATTTCTGTAATATTATATTTCATTATTCTTGTTTGTAATATTTGTACGCTCGCGAGTAGAATGCAGCGCACTGACGTTATCATTATAAGACCTAATATAAACTATGTACGTGCATCGACAGATAAAATGATTTGAATTGATAATAAAATTCCTAGTGCTATAAAAACAAAATTATTGATAAAGTACTGAACACCTAAAATACGCATAATTTTCATTGGGATATTTTTAAAGACTATTTAATTTGTACCCAGCAATTGTAAATACAGCCGAATAATACTGTTAAAGGGCCATTAATCCAACTATCGAGGAATCTACTTTCTGGAGCCCCTTCACAACTAAAGAACGGTCTTAATACCAGCCGTCTAATCCCTTAATTCCGTCGTAACCCAAACTTCGCACAGTCGTACCCCACGGTATTCAATATACCGTCTTGAATAATTCATATATTACCGACATACGATTAGGATGTACATCAGATTTTATTTCCCTTTCTGAAGCGAATTACACTTGCAAATGTAAGGATCACAGTTTAGGTATGTATGGGGTAGGGCACCATCATTGTTATGGGCTCCTGAGGAACTGCTGACAGAATTAATGGATTGAAGTCGTGTATTATTTATATTGATGCTCTACAAGTAGAAAAGATTTATCTCACCACAGTTTTATTTATAATATATAGTACCCGCAACCAGCGTGCGTGTGTGCGCAAGGAGTGTGTAAGGCAAGTGGCGTTCTGTAGTTTCTGCCTACCGCCATTTGAGGAAGGCGTGAGTTTAAGTTATGTTAATTGATTAATATTTTGTGTCTCGTAATGTTGATTACTTTGCCTATGTTTGTATAGAATCAAGTCTATCCGACTAAACAGACAGCTGTGCTGCTGGGGAGTTTGTTCCACCACTTCTTCTTCCCAGCTAAAGCACTAGGAAGTGGTGAAGGGTGGGCGTTTTGGGGGACTGTCTCATGTACTTTGACGTTCGAAAAGTGCTGATTCTCAGCCTAATTTGAATAAATGACTTTTGATTTTGATTTATTATACTAACCTGAAAAGATATTTTAGTAAGTAACCAAAATAATGTTTACAGTCATCAAACCGATTCTAACAACCGGAGCGTCAATGTAATGAGCCATAAAGGAGCATTTCCGAAACAGTATTATCACTTACAAGTGGTCGCCCAGCGGGCGAAATTCGACAATAATTCATTTCGATGAAAAATATTAGCTTTCTGAACTCCTTCTCCATATAAACTTTAACCCTCTTACTAATAAATACGGAATAAAGTGATACCGGTAGCAAAAAGGAATAACCATACATTTTCATAGGTTTAAACTTGAAATAACTTTATTCTGTGTTTATTAGTATCAGGGTGCCAAATTTCATACTCCACCATCCGCGTAATTTTCGTAAAAAGGGGTACAAAATTTTTGCTTCCGGTATTAATTTAAAGATAGTAGACAAAAAAGAGAACGAAACAAAAAGCTAACATACCAAAAACAAATATATGCGTACTAACAACTCAGCAGCGTACAGATTCCGTAGCAAATAACAACTTACTACGAATAAGCGTAGTCGGCTACCGAGTAGCAAATCGTGTAGGCGGCTACGACGTAGCAATTCACGTAGCGCGTAGACAGCAACTTTTGAAAACACGAATTAAAATTCAGTATGACTGTATCTGCAATACACAAATCACGTTATGTGACGTCACGATTTTTCGCTGATGTTCAGAACAAGTGTACAAATCGATTTGGTCTGCATTTATGACACTACAGGTGAATGTTGTATGCAAATGATTTACAAAGCTCGCAGCTTGACGTCGCTAGTTAATATGTTGATCAAAGCCTTCGGAGCGTTCGTGACAGTACCAAGTTACTTTGACGCGCACTAATTGGGAAGAAACGCTTTATGCTAACATAAAGCGTTCCAGGTGAAATTATCTTTAATGTTCTAACTGTTCAGTTTTTGCGAGAATTTTCGTTTAAAATGCATTTATTTGTTTTTGTTCTCTAGTTACTAGTGATGTTTGGTAAAGTTCTAAGCGGCTTAAGTATTTTCTAGCTACCTTGAGATGACGTCATGGTTTCAATCTCAAAGTCATCTATTTAGTGTATGGCAAACAATCAGTCTGTGTATACTACAGTCGGTCTATCAATTTGATACTAATTAATACACGTACGCATTCCCGTAATACAAAGCTAAATATAGCCCACGCAGTGTATCGTTACTCACGTGTTAACTTGACTGACGTAAGTACTACATAGATACATGATGCTTCATTAGCAGACTGTCTGACTGAGCTGCTGAGATAGTGAATATAAAACAAAATTCCATTGGGAGCTGTGAGACATGGTGATACATATTAGTCTTAAAGGCGGTTGTGACGCACTGAATCTGGAAGGTTCAAAATGGACTGTGGTGTAATTTTGAAGAAGCCATGTCCACTCTGCAGTAGATGGTGATAGACCGAATTGATTGACAATTACCACTTGACGGCTAAAAGCTCTTCATTTCTTTGCTAAACTTTTGTAAGTAAACTACGCTACGTTATTGCTACGTTACGTTGAGCTCGTAAAGTTCACAATTACTGATAAATGCTTGCACTGAATACCATGTCAGATACTAATATCATTATTTTTATGGTCCTCGCATGTTTTGAACAAGTTATGTCTGACCGTTAACAAAGAACTTTAGTCAAAGCATGCCAACCCTGCATTCACAGTTTGTCTGTGGGTATACATGACTAATTCCACTACTAAGTACTGATATTAATACCACGAAATTCACTTTATAACCTCTCACACAGACCCTGGTACTTTACTACGTGGGTAATATTGACAACGTTATGAAAACCGCATACATTTCGTCACACGAACATTGCGTGGTACATAAAAAGTCGCATCGTCATCGTGACTACACGCCACCTTCAGTGAAAAAAATGTAGATATGTCAAAATAAGTCAAGTGGCATCACGAAATAAACACAGCAACGACAAAGTTAATCCTCATCTATTTTAAACCTATCTATTTTAGGTCGTCGTAGTTTTGAGTTACCAAGAATGTTTACAAAAGTCTTTATTGTGCTAATGAAAGCGGCAGTTTAAAAACTTCTATATTAACTTTTTGTAAGTTAAATATTTTATTGTGAAGAGTACCTTGAGAAAACACAAATTGAACGGCTGTCCTTGCTCTTTATTGATAAATCAATAGCCATCATAATAAAAAACTGCGGATGTACCAATGTTTGTGCAAGTCAATGAAGAAACGAGCTTTAATCTTTCCTATGCCACATCCACCTTCACTGTTCCCTCCGTGGCCGCGACATAATCCGGCCGCCATGCAATATTCATGCGTGATGAGTCACGTAAACACAACCATGATTATTTTATCGTGACCTTACACTCTTATTGGGGAGATACGACTCTTGCGCCGGGAGATTGATGTGGACTCCATATATGCCATATTGCCAAATGGCTCTCAGGCTGACCTGGAATTATTTGAGTGGATCTAGAGTGGCTGTAGTCTGCTGTTTGTTTATATACGTTTTATAAAAAATAAATTAGGTAGCAACCAGATACCAAGAACTATTTTTGAATGTGTTTTCCTAGGTCATGTAAGAGAACAAGATGACGAATGGATGTTTCTTTGCAATATAACCAACAATCCTGGAACGTTGTTATGAAAAAAAATACGGACGAATTGAGAACCTCCTCCTGTTTGAAGTCGATTAAAATAATTATAATAGACTTTACAATATTATTATTAAGGGCTAGGGATGTATAATTTATCTGTAATTGATCATACGAAATAATGATATGTAATAACAGCCAGCGCGGTCACGAGTGCGTTTGTTTTCACTCAAAAATTATCTTCGCTCGATTTCATTGATTTTTAATGACGTAACATTTCGTTTAAATTTATGATGTTTATTTTCAGGTAAAATTTAATCAATTTACACTTCGGCAAAAATAATTAGTCATACCTATTTTTTAAAGTTTTAATTTATCATCGGTTCTGTGAAATAAATGTTTGATCAAAATTCAACATCATTAGAGTGCGATTTTATCAATATCGAACAGAAATAGTCATGAAACGTTAACAATGGAAGCAAATTGTGAATTATATTCATAATCAATTTCTTTTGGGAACAGAATTGTATAATAAACGGTTGGATTGGGCGAGGTATCCGAACGACCTCAGCAAAATAAAATACAAAAAATACAAGTTACTAAGGCAGATTTACTGCTCATAGTTAATATTGGAAAATATATTATTCGTAGATCATTTTCACTTGAAACGGTAAGATTAAAGTAACTATAAGATGAATAATCAAGTGTACAATAACACAACATGATTTTGTTGTTTACTTTAAAGGCTGATTTGCATCCTCACTGACACGACATAAAAGCGCTGTCACTGTAATTTTTTTACCACTGTTGATGTTATAAAAGCGATGTTGCGACCACCGAGCCTGCCTCTTAGTAAGTAGGTACTACTTGCACCATTAAGCAACCAGACACTGGTCTGACGTGCGTGCCCATCAAGGTTTGAAGAAATTATCAAGCTTCGTCGCAGTTATTTCGTGGTCGCGTGCACGAGCAGATAAAGTTTGAAATGAAATTGTATAATTTTACAACCGTTAACTTGGCTATCTACAAAACCAAAATAACTTTTTCTTCACAAATTATTTTTATAAGCGCTCAAAATTTAAGAGCTACAATACATCTGGTGCCAGATCTATAGCCTAGCAAGTATAACATACACTATCGTTTTAAACGTGACGGTTATAAATGGCGCGAGCCACAGTCCGACCCGACTTCCATTCAAACGTTATTTTTCTTACATTCACCGACATTTTTTATCCAAACCAAAAATCGTGGCTCATTTATCTTATTCACAAACCCGCGATTCTATTAAAAAGATTTTCTTATTCAAAAACGCCAAGGAATTGAATCGGAATGGAAAGGACCAGTATCTGGGTGATTAATTACGAGGACAGTCACAAAAGTGAGTGTTTTGTTTCAAGTTATCATTTGTATTCAAAGAGATTACTCAATGAAAAGTTTGGACACTATGAATAGGACCGTGTTTGAAGGGCGCTAAGAAAAATTGTTTTGAATATGAATAATTTAAGTGTTGAAAAGAGTCGTTGGTTTAATTACAGGGGTTCAGGGACTGGCTTTTAACAGTTTTTTAAATAAATTATGTAGGTGATGAATTGAAACAGCAATTTTAAAGAAGTATCAGTAGGTAATTAATTCTATATTTAACACCTACATTGATGTAACTAGAATTTCAAATGATATTTGGTTCGGGTCGCAATAGACATTTTTCGCGAACTGCATGGATATCATCAGATTGAGTTCAATTTCAACATGGCGTATCTAGTTATGTTTTTGACGAGTCAAACAGAACAGTCAATGACTTTCGTTGACTTGACGTAAATATACAATTTGATGTCAGCAATCTTGGATATCATATTTTCGTTTTGGTTTATGATTTAGTAAAGTTTTACCAAGTTAAGAGGTTTTAAATAAATTATAAAATCCATTCCATTAAGGTTAAATCACAGTACCTACTAATCCTAAAGAACAACAACCCAAATTACTTTAGCACAGCTATTGGACAAATGGTGTGGAAAAGTCATTCTTCATCTACGATGTGCGATTAAAGGTATATGGTTACAGGTAGGCTAGTTTTGTTCTAATTATTGTATTCGATAATCAGGGTGACATATTCTTTATAGAAAAAACCCTGTAAATAAATAAAGATTTTTAAATTAACACATCGATCGGATTCAATACATTGCGCCCTTGCGACCTATTATAAAACCGGACTAATAAACGTTTCAGTGTGATAGCTAGTAATTATCCTACGCTATTTCTACTACCTAGGTTAAAAATATGAGGTGCTTAATAAGATCTAATATTAAGTAACGATACACCCTGGTAACTGAAACTCAATAAACTCTTGCTTAACCGGAAAAGTATAAAAATTGATGACACCCATTTTATGAATTTAACGTAACTCAGTGACTTACCACAGCGAGGTCTGAACCGATCGCAAGTTATTACCTAAAATAAGGTCTATCGTAACTCTTGGACCTCAAAAGTCGACGATAGCCGTTAAACCCATGATTGAGGAACCTACTCCGACCCGCACACGTAACAACCTTTTTTATCTCTCGTAAATTTTGTATGCCTGGCTTTAGAACGTTTTTTCAGCTTACATCAAAGGAGTAAATGCTTTAAGGAATAGTTTTTTTCGAATTGGTTTAGGGAGGCTCTACAAGGCTTTAATAGATCAAGACCTTTGTCTGCCTAACAAGCGGTCAATTTAACCTGTAATACCGTGTTTGCTGGGAGATTTTTTTCTAACTACATATTTACACGTTCAGCTAATAATATAAACTTATTCACGAACTATATTTTTACTACACAAAGTTGTAACATAAATATCTTTCTTCAGCCAATAACTGAAACGATAAACAAACGTGCTATATTTAGCCAACCAAGACGACACAAACCAACAGCAGAACTAACTCTTAGTAAGCAACAACATTGTTCCCAGAAGCTGCGATACTTCAAACAAAGGAACTTCGCAGGAAATCTTAAAGTTTTTGTAACTCTCGAACATCACTTCTTTTTAAATATTTTCAACATTTTCTTCTCTTTGGTCTCTTAATAGGCGACGGTTCGTGAAGGAGACGTCCGTCGTTAATAAAATTAAGCCTTTTACTGGAAAATGTAGATTTTGATCGTAAAAACGAACCGTAAAGTTGACGAGACGTTAGCGGTTAACTTGCTAGTCAGCTTATCGGTAAAAGTCAAGCTAGACATCGTTAAGTTCATTTAGTTAATGATAATTAATAACCTAACGGTGAAAGGTTTCTGTATTCTTTATAGAAGCGCAGTGGTTTCCATTGTTTATTTTGCTGTTTAGGCAATGCACGTTCATCTCTGGAAATACAGGTCGGATTTGAAAAAGTATTTTTGCTTTAATTAAAGCTACTTTTCATCCTGGATAGCAGACAAATTCAAGGGCGACGGCTAGTCTTATAATAATTATGTGGTAATTCGGAATCAGTTACATGACAAACATAGAGGTAACAAATTCATTGACAAATGGTACGTTTGTGACTTTATTCTTCCGTCATTCAGGTAAATAACAATTAATTGGATTACAATTATAACTAACCATGTTGTAAAATATTAAACAACGTCATCATCATCATGTCAGCCGAAAGACGTCCACTGCTGGACATAAGCCTCCCCTAAAAGGGGGGATTTGCCTTAATCGCCACGCTTGGCAGGCGGGTTGGCGATCGCAGTATGATGGTCAAATTCATAGAGAACGCTGCTGCCCATTCTCTAGTAAGTCCCTTAGTCGCCTTCTACGACACCCACGGGAAGAAATGGGATGGTGCTATTCTTTTACGTCCGGCACCACACGGAACGACGTAAAACGTTAAACAACGTATTCAGTTTAATTCTAGTTAATCGATGTTGTGAACATGATTTTGAAACGGTGAATAGTTACGTCAAGTTATAACTTTCAACTTATTAATTCGTCCACTATCGGTTCGAAGTTTACTAGGTTTTTGTTACCTAGTTTTTTTTTTCATGGCACAGTAAGTATTGTATTTCGACATTGTTAAAAATTGTAACATACCTATAGACATTACAAGGAATTTATGTACTAGGTAGCCTACAACTGTTGCTGAGAAAACGTCTGAAACCGTCGCTTAGTTCCGTCGCACAACTTTTATATTAAGTTAAAGCATACTGAGTTTCTGCAACAGGTGACCCTGTTTCATGGTGTGCTTCTAAATAAATGTAGGTAGCTTAAGAATCGCCAAGAACACGCCAAATATTTTTTGTGAAATGCGCGTAACGTTTAGTTTTTTTTTACTGCCTTACAGACTTTTAGACTTTTTGCTATAGAACTTGTTAATAAACATGCATTTTGTGTTTTTTTTTAATTTAGCAAAGCTACAATAAACAACTACCGGTTAAAGTTAGTACCAAAAAAATGAAGGCTACTGATGTTTCACACTAAATATCAATAGACACAATTCATCCGTATTTCTTTATAATCATTCGTTTCTACGATCATTCCGTTGACTTGTCCCTGTGATGAAAATGTATGCAGTCCTAATTTACAAAGCATTCCTACAGTTATTTATTTATTTATTTATTTAATACTTTACGCACATATATGTACAGAGGCGGACTTAATGCCATAGGCATTTTCTACCAGTCAACCTTTGGGCGATGCAGAGACAAACAGTGGTAGGTGCTATCAAATAAGTGGTGTAATTAATTATTATTTAAATATAACATAGTTAGTTCATGTTATTCTAAAGGCCCGTCCACATTGTCCGCAGGAGCGCCCTCCCGAACGGCACGCTGTGGCTAGGTGCGTTCTCCGCGGCACAGTACCGCAGCGACGTACACGCGGCGGTGTACCGCTGCCGCGCCGCGAGCACCACGGGGACCATACTGTCACGTGACATGCGGCTTGAAGCGGGTGAGTGAGAAACAACCTTATTTTTGCTGCAACTGTTTGTTTTCTGAATATTTTCATTATTCATGTAATAAGTGCCTTTTTTTGTTCAATATGATCTATGTATATGTATTCTGAATCGATGCGTTTTGACTTTTTACAATAGTACAATTTAACCTAATCTAACTTTTTATGCTTGATTATTAAGCTTACGAATACAGCGTCATCGACATAATAATATATTTTTTTTGTCTTAGTAACATTACCTGTCACTTAGGTAATTTGTTTAGATACATAAATAGCGCGTCAGTGCCGCGACAGTTGAAGGCACTTTTTGTATTTCTTTAAACAATAAAATACGTAAGTAATGATTTTACTTGTAAGTAGTAAATGAGCGAGCAACTATTAAATTCGTAGCGTGTTTATACGTGTGGTGTCGTGATGACCACAGATGAGCGACATTCTCGTAGCGTGACGTCTGCGGTCTCATCACTGACGTGTAGGTACCACTGTTTCCTTGGCTTGACACATGAATAGTTTCATTATACAGATATTCCGTCGAAGTTAAAGGGTATTCATGGATTCTCGAGTAACATCTAGATCACAGCATACAAATTGATATCAATACTGTAAACCAGCTCAGATTTACAATTTACGGTCTCCATAAAATAGAACCCTCATATATTATTACACACATTCTCACACACACATGTATAAAACTACAAACAGATATAAAATATGTTGACACGGTAAATCATAGATCCTGTTATGGAAACACGCGTAACGCTGCGGTGCGCACAGCTGCACTGCGACATGGCACATCTAGTTTTAGTCAAATCTTTAATTTTTTATCGTAGTAATTAGAAAGGTGGATGAATTGCATGATCAATGAATGAATCTGTAATTCACAGTAGGTATACTACCCCATACCATTATTTTGCCAAGAATTTCCCAAAAACTATCCTTGACTAGTGACCAAAATAATGTGCAAGGCTCATATTTAAGAACGTTCATCCCACGTGGGTTGGCAACGGTACATTTATAGCTGTTTTTCGTAATTATTTAATTAAATACAAACAAAGTGATTTTTTTTTTCAGCCATGCACTTTTTATTTACAGTTATCTTAGTATTAACTTAAAAAATCGACATACTGTCAATTATTTTCTATTTGCATTACTTAGTATGATTAAAGAGTAAATGTGAAAAACAATTATAAATACCAACGATCTAGTTCTTGATTGAAAAAAATTGTACATTTATTTGTATTTAATTAAATAATCACGAAAAACTACTATAAATGCGTTGTTGCCAGCCCGCGTGGAATTAACGCTCTTAAATAAATAAGAGCTAAATAAAATTGCTTTGATCCACCATTGTAGCCTTTGACTAAAAGTACTTTGATGAATAATTGATAAATACTCAAGCCGTCGACGAATGAAGCTTTAAGACTCCCACAGATTGGCGCGACGCGACTCCAGTAGGTCAATTGCCATGAAGTTTTCATAGAAATTGGTAAAAGGTTAATCCAAACGATGTGTAAACGAAGTATAATTAAGTAAAGTGAGTGAGTGTGTGAGTTTTTAACCAACGTAGTGACTTGCTCACTGGGCAATCCTAGTATGTACCTGCCTATAGTTGTCCAACTGCAAAGAATCTCCTCACCCACAGCCACAGTTACCTCATAGTTAGCTAGGCCTCCCCAGGCCCACATGGCCCACATTTGGTCCGTGCACAACAAATCATTCGGGCACGTTTAGAGTCGGCATGCAGGTCGCGCTGCGGCTGCGGCGCGCCACCGCGCGATGCTATTAATTCTGTTTTATTCAATGGTCAACGGCTTTTGTTTGTTTTGGCTCTTGATTTGGTTAGGAATAGCCTTTGTTTTGCATCATCATCATATCAGCCGAAAGACGTCCACTGCCGGACATAGGCCTTCCCCAATTTGGGAGGTTTGGCATAATCGCGACGCTTGGCAGGCGGGTTGGCGATCGCAGTACGGTGGTAAAATGCATAGAGAAGACTGCTGACCATTCTCTAGTAAATGCTTGCATCAAAGTCTGAGAAAATAAAATTATGAAGTAATAGGTTACTAGCTCACAGGACAGACGCTGTCCAATTCCTCGATCTCGATCGAAACGCCACCTATCGGGTCCAATTGTAAATAATAAAGTAAGAAGAAAAAACAAAATTGGTCCAGCCGTATTGGAGGAGTTCAGTGACATACAAACGTACTGAAGAAATATAAATATGAGGATATCCAGTGTTTCCGTCGTTGTTTTACCACCGCAATGGTGCAGTTTTATATTCAAGGCCAATGTGATGGTTGGATATTTTTAACCGTAGTGTTAAAGTTTCACTGTAGTACTATACGAGTAAATGGTAATTTTGTTAAAATGTGATAAAGCAATTACGAGGTCGACTATACATTTACATGTTTACCAAATCTTTGCTCATTTAAACTGAGGGTTTTGTCCTGTTACACACGAAAGGGTATCGACACACATTTAATAAAGCTATTCAAAAACGTACATCACAATCTTCCCCTGACCCATTCCAATATTGGAAAATAACACACAACACCAAATATGTGTGGGGGTCCAGTTAATAGGAATACTTGAGACGATTCTGCGAAGTTAATCTGGCGTCATGCGTCACCCGTCACGCGTCACGCCTGCTTCCCGCACTTCCCGCCTTACGTCCGCTTGTCACGCCGAAACGCGCGTAATCCGACGTCGACCGCTCACCAAATACTTCACACAATCACATCGAGCACAGATTATTTGATAGACAGGACAAGTTTTCTTAGAAAGTACTGATAGTAGTTCCAAAATAAAGTCTCACTAATAAGCCGCTAATACATATATGTATTATTAAATCTTTGTTCCGAGGATCACTAATTCCTTAATTTAGAAAAGTCCTTTAACTAAACTAACAAGGGTGGTCTACTAAAGCTGATTATGTGGTTACAAAGGATACCTCTGGGAACCAATTAATTGTTTGACACATCGACAGTCGAATTACAATTATTGCGTAGTGAATATTCTCAGAAGAATGTTTGGTAGCTGCATTGAAAGCTTCAACCAGAATTGTAGGTAAGTACAAACAATGTTGACCATCTACCTGCCTTCTGCTTATTCTATGTCCTCATGCCGTCATGACGTCACTCTCTATTCCATTAGCGACGTTTTTCTCCCAATAAGCACTTAAGCAAGTTTAAGGGGCACATCGTCGGTAAATTGTGTTTCTCTGAAAAAGTTTACCGTTTAATTTTCATCTATCAAGTGTAGGTTTACGGCAGGAAATGAAATATATTGAGACTTCAGGAATTTCATGAAAATTTTGTTGGGATCACGTCAGAGGGCCTTGTGGCTAAGTAAAAACAGCCGCACAGGTCGATTGATCAGGTTAAGCTACGCTTGCCGCGGTTGGTCCGTCGATGGGTGAACATCTATATATGCTAAGACCCGTCCGTTTCTCGGAAAGCACGTAAAGCCGTTAGTTCCGGCTGTCATTCGTGGATCTTTGACAGTCGTTACGGATCGTTAGAAATACGAGTCTGACAACCAGTCTTACCAAGGGGAAACGTATTACCAAATAACTGGGTTGAGGAGGTCAGATATGCAGTCGCTCCATGAAAAATTCTGCTATCCAGCTGCATCCGGTTAGACTGGAAGCCGACTCCAAAATAATAAGAAAAAGGCTAGGCAGATAATGATGCGATATTTAACTCACGCCTTTTATGAGTTTTGGGTCAAGTGAAACTTAAAATGTTAAAGTTGGTATTATTTCTTTCACCGAAAAGTGACGCTACAAGGTAATGTTTTTTTGTTAGTCCCACTTAAACAGTAACAGGTCAATAAATGCAGGTACGAACAATTCTTTTTTCATTTAAACACGTTTTCACTGTATCTGCAAACTCCTTAAAGCAGCAAAAACTACGTAAAACTCACTTTATAATGTTACTTAGTAAATTTCCGATAGCAGTTCGGAATACTAGAATAAATCCTAATATATTCAGAACGTGTTGCTCAAAGCGGTATCGAAGTTAGTTTTGTTTCGCGTTACATTACCGACTACCCAGTTTAACGATAATAGCTGCCGATAGAAAAACGGCAATGGACTGCAAAATGGAATTTAATATTTAGCACGGGTTTGCTTATAGGTTTTGTTTAAATCTGTTCACGTAAGCGGCGTAAAAGTACTTTTAAATATACAAAATGTCCAAGATGTTTTTTGTGAGCGTGCAGATGTAACTTGAATCTCTACCGTAATATTTTTCGCGTGTGTAGTTTTTGTGTTTCAAATACATATATTATTTGGTGATTTCATGATGTATTTTTATAGATTAATTAGTCAAGTGGAAGTGCAAAAAAAAGCACTTTACTTTCATACTAAAACTTAGAAAAACACACAACACTTCGGAAAAAAAAACACATGAACATAAGCAGCTATTACACCAAGGTTGGTGTCGCTATTACGAACAAACATGACGCATTTAAGCGTCCCATGAGATCCTCTATAAAAACGCGACACAATTCCCAAGTATTATCGAATCAGCACCCTTCAATTTATATATTTGATTACGTGCACTAAACGGTTAGGACCTTTCTTTGTCATGTAGAAAAACACGTAGCGACGTGACTTGTATGCTTATATTCAATCTAACGTACAAAGGGACCGAGTGTGACACGAATGTGAAACGAAGTCGCTCGGGAGATGAAAACTGACTTGTAGACTGTGGGAGCGCTCTCCTGAGAACTATGGAGCGATTCCTGCACTCATTGGAACTTTGTCGAAGTGAAGCATGGCAGTTGAGAGTATGTCATGCTCACTTAAATGTCTCACTGATGGTGGCGCGTGTGTTGGATCATTCGGTTCCCTACAAAATGGTTGAGCTGGATGGTGCTGATCCATGCGTTAAGTTCGTGAACGGGCGCTGTCATTGGTTGTGACTAGTCATCTCTTAACTTATATTTAGAATTGTTTTTTTTTTCATTGGCCTCACATACAGAAGCAACAACAATAATGTTCCCATGATTTTGAAATATCTAACTTGATTTAAAAAAGTGACCGTGGAGTTTCTTGCCCGTTCTTCTCCATAGAGATCTACGTTTTGGAATGGGCAACTAGCTTCAACTTTCCAACTGATCGACGTTTAATTTAAATAAATGCTTTAAGTTTAAGTTTGAAGTTATAAGTTTGAAGTTTGAAGTGTTGTGTTTTTGTCTTAGTTTTAGTATGAAAGTAAAGTGTTTTTTTCTGCAGTTCCATTAGGCTCATTAATCTAAAAAAAGGCATCCTGAAACTACCAAATAATATATGTATTTGAAACACAAAAACTACACACGTGAGAAGGATTACGGTAGAGATTCAAGTTATATCTAAACAAACTTGTACTTCATACGACACTATCCACACGGATAGTGTCGTATGAAGTACAAGTTTGTTTAGAAGATGCTGATAGGCGACGTTGTTCTCTTTGAAGTGCAGCTAAAGATGTTGGATTGGGAGTTCAGTTTTGAGTATTACGCAAGACATGTATTACAAGTGTTATAGTTAGCATATATGAAATGTGATTAAGCGCAAAAGTGAGAGGCATCATTAGGACGTAACGTTATATTAAAACAAAAAAATATATAATGGCGCACTATAGCGATTCGTATATTTTCAATCATAATAAATTTAATCCGATAAAATTTCTAAAAAAAATAATCATCCGGTCCCCATCGTTTTATTTATCCACAATTACTGTCAATATCTTCTAACATCGAACCTTTGACCTAAGCACCACTGCCTACAAACGATCCTCAAACACTGGCCTACATCACCTCCTACTCAAATACCACCCTTACCCCCAGCTTATACGGTTTTAATTCCCCTGTAAATTGCGGCCCTTGACCTCCAGTATTGACATGCTAAAGTCGGGATCAATCTCTCAGCCTTCGAAATGCAAATACAATTCTTTATGGGGGAGGTCTGGAGGGCCGCAGTAAACCTCCGAGATTGAGGTCTGTGCCCCTCAATATCCCCGCTTTGTGCAAGGCGCGAAAAAGGTCCGTTAATGGAATAAGGCCCGCGAAATACGGACGGTTCTTGAACGTCCAATTTTGTCCGGGATTTTTTTGATGTTAAGGTATAAGAATTAGGCGGCTTCGAGATTCGGGTTCAAAGATTTTTGTTGATGGGATGGAGATAATAGCTTATGTTGTTGGATGAGGTCATAACCTTGCTTACCCACACGCGGTAAAGTTTATAAATATTCGTTTCGTTCAAATATTTTCACCTATGTCATCTTTTTTAGCCTTTTTTGCATGCATGGATACTTTTACACAAGTTTTTTATTCAAACCCAACTTGATAATAAGAATACAACAAAATGAAGTTTTGTAAAGCTCGAAAAATCTTAAGAAGGCAATCATTGAAGTGGTACAGACTTTTGTAAGTATTGGTACAACTGTACAAGCAAACCACTTCACTTATTGACTTTATTTTCTATTTCTTTTCGGTTACACAATACCCACCCTCACTGAACACATACTTCTAAAGACGGAGTTTCATTTAAACTTTGTAGACCTATCCGAGGACAAACGAAAATTTAAAAATTTCAACAAAGAAAACCTGAAAAATTACGCCTTTGTCGTTAGCAGAGCTAAAAAATAGAAATGAAATAATAGTTTAAAAAAAACTAAAAAACACGCTTTAAAATCAAACTAAAAAAAAGTAGAAAATAATTTAATTCTATTAGAAGGCGTGGAATACTTCGAAAAACACCCCACGCTTTTTAGAATTAAATTATTTTCTACACTTTTATTTTGGTTTTTATAGCGTGTTTTTTTTTGGTTTTTTAAATTATTATTTATTTAATCTCCGTCTTCAGAAGACTTATACCCCATCGACAAACAACTTGTCACATGGATTTAGAATATAATTTAAATAACCGACAAAAAATTTAAAAACATTTGTGTCCTACTAAAGTGCGCCAAAGCGGTTAAATTATATGGAACAGCTCATATTTTTCAGAATCATGCAATGAATTATGGTAACAGGTTGTGGGTCGATGTCACTGCCATCTTGTATAAATTTACCCTATACATACTCAATCGCCATTCCGTGTTCAATAACCTCCTTAATAGGGTAGGTACACCCATAACAGCATCTACAAAAACCCGGTGGCACAATCTCCAACGTCAGCTTTCTCGCAACACTTATCGGTGGCTCTTGTATCAGCCGATTTGCCACTCGCGGTATCTCGACGACCACTTGGCGGCTCTTTTTGCTCAGCCAAACAATGGCGGCCCACAATGGCGATACAGTGTAAGCTCCGCTTTACAGCCCGCATTGAACGGAGATTGAACGGTGGTTTGCTGTGTGTGGCTATACAAGTGAGAATTTCTACGGGATCTAGATTGTGTTCAGTGGTGCAAAGAGTCTGGCGGTGATTTTATTTATCTAGGTTGAAGAAAATTGAATTTAGTGAATTTGATTACTTCGCCAAAGAGGAGTAGATACTTATTGTAAATAATCCAGAATCTGTTTAAAATTCGTGTAGCAATTAAAAAACTCAATTAGATATAGATCAACGAACTTTATAACGAAATTAGCAAACGAAACCCAAGCAAGTAAAATACTATAAATAGACTTTAATTAACGTCAGGACTGAACGTAATGAAGAATCCTAGAATCATAATATTCCTGAACAATTTTATTGACACTACCAACATTTTATCCGAAAATAATACAGTGGTAAATCAAAGCGCTTTAACTTGGGAGTTTATTGAAATTACACAAAACATAATCCCGCTTTATAACTGGGACTAAACAAATGAAGTTGAGCGTTTTCCAAAAGTCCTCCTGCCGGGAGTGGAATTAATGTCCCTCCAGCTGTTGAGTAAAAAGGGCTTTTGTTCCATGCTGGGCTGAAGGGCGCGCGCTGAGTACTGAGCAACTGTCACGTAAGGGCTTAGGGCCGGTGTCTCTAATGTACCTATAGGTGCGGAGGCTGCGGGGATGAAAAGTCATTTCGTGATTGTATGAGAGTAAGGATTTAATGAGACTGGCCTAGTTTTCACCGGGTAAGGCAATATGCGGATGTACAGTATATGGTGCTGCCTGCCTTTAAGGAGGAAGTTCTATTTATAATATTTAGATTACATGCGAAGATGAGTATAATGTCTAATAATAAACAAATTCAACACGCGTGGGTGTCGTGATAGGCAACCAAAGGACTTTTCGTGGACAAAATAGGCAGCAGCATGAAGTTGTTTATAATAATTCCACTCTGCCTAACAAGCGTGTTATTGATAGCATTTGAATGACAGTTATTCCTAGAAAATGATGATCTAATTCTGAAACAGGGTCAGGAAATACAACATGTCATTTAAGTTCTAAATATGTTTTTTTTAAATACAAAGGAGAAGTCAATGGAACAATAAGTTTAAGTAAGTTAAACCGGTATGTCGGAAACAGTATTTTGTTATGTACAATCGTGTATAAAATAAAATACTGTTTCTGTTTCTGATTTTTGCAATCGCATTTATTTTCTGTAATCACAGAATTGCAAAAATGTAACACTTGATTACTTCTACTATGCTGTTTGGAACTATACTGTTTCGAAACGATATCCGAAGAGAGGAAATAACATAAACATGAAATGATAGTTAAAGCTTTCTTATGTCGTATCAAACGCTTATAGCAAGGTATACCCTAACCTCCTTATTTATAAACGTTGCTAAAAGTTAAGAGATATTTAAACGTCAAAAATGTATGGTTAAACGGACGCTCATCATTATTGATCTATAATTAGCGTTTATAAATATAGGGGTGTTTTATTTTAATTGATTTTAGTTTAGTTCATATTTTTTTGTTCATGTTTTCCTGTCATGTAATTCTACTACGTATGTACCTCACTAAGAAAATGTCACAATTCCAACCCCCAATATACTGAAAATCTAGTTTAGGGGTTACCACCCACTCTTTTTGCGCACTATTATTACATAAATAAATAAATTTGAAATTTAAAATTAACGCATAACGTTGTAGATTGTAAACTTATAAATTGGTACTTGAGAGGAACAATTTTATTAATAGTGAGCACAATTATGATAGTGTGGTTTGTTTAGGCACCGGATATAACCGCTTTGATTAGTGTAGTTGTAGACCGACGTAAAATGGTTCATGTGTGCACTGAGGATGCTGCTCATCTCTTTGAAATGTAACGATTGCTACAGTTCTACTAATTATTCTGTGAAAACTCAGCAGGAATAATAAACATTTCCGGAACTGCCATTATGAAGCCATTGTAAGTAAAATAAAAAAGAATCTGTAAAACACTCTTAATTCACTGACCGCACATTTCAACTTTCTATTGAACTTTAACAAAATTTATTCTGGAGTGAAAAAAAATGTGATTAGAATGTTAAGTGGAGTTTTTGTAACATTTCTCCGAGGAAAGTTAATTAGTCGGAAAGTCGACGTCCGCTGTAATGCCCCGCCAGATGTTCCTTATTGCCGCTTGCTTTACATACATAACGATGTTTGCCTGACCAAGTTTTTGAGGTAAAATGTAGTATTGTGTGTATAGCACCTTTTTTGGCTTTTGTAGTCTTGATTAAAGTATTTGTATGCAACCTCTGCGCTGGTAGTCATAAAAATATTGGGAAATCTTTTCGGGTTTTCAGTTTTATAGAATTTGAGTATGTATTATGTAGGTTTGTTTTTGATCGTTGGTTGGGAAGAACAAGAAGGCTAAATAATGTGGGGTAGACAGAAAGGTTTACAACATTCGTGAAATGTTCATATTCCAAATGCTAAGTATATTTAGATTTCATTATAATATGGAATGGTATTTCAGTAAAAAATTTCAAGTTTAATCCTTTTAGGTGCTTTTAAGTGAACAAAGCACTCAAACGAGTTTGAAAACTCGACAAACGTTGTTAAAGTTTGTTCACTTATCTACTACACTTATTTGTTTGAGCAGTATCTGAAATAGCTAAGCGTTTTCTAATAGAACTTTTATCGTTACAAACCTTAATGCCCTCGTATCGTAATGGAGTACCTGCACAAAGTGAGGGGGACCAAGTTGTAAACGCTTACAGAACCATAAGATTATGGAAGTGGGGCCAGGAGTTACCTACGCATAGGTTTGAACTTGATAAAAGAAATACGGAAAACGAGTGTAGGTATACTTATATAAGATTTTTATTATAAAAATACACACTCTCACTAATAGCTGTAATATGTCCTACATAACATCTTAAGTCTCAGCTAACATTACATCTTGAAATAATACACGTTCCTTCTAAGAAAACTCTACCTAAACCTTAGTAACAAGCATTTCACGCCCACTACAAATTAAATTTCCTTCCGCCCAATTGTTTTCCCGAAACAGAGCCCAATAAATATTATGAATAATTAAAAAAAAACCGCTGTTTCTTTGCGGAAAACTGCTCTTACAAAATCTATTTATTTCTTCTACAAAAATTAATCGAGTCTGTTTATGGAGAAAATCTTCAGAGTACGGTAGAAAACACGTTTTTAATTTACCAACACTAGGCGGCTTTGATGTCGCACAAAAATAAATTAATTAAAGAAACCGATTTCGCAAGCTCCATTCGGGAAATGAAGTATATTGAATTTTTATCCGGTAAGAATAAATCGCGAAGAGCCGATTAGAGAAAATTCCAATTTCAAATCTGTTCGTTCTTTTTTTTTCTGGCGGCAGTTCGATGTTTATTCAAACTTGGTTGGCGAAAGATTTACATCCGTTTCCGCAAATTGTAATCCAATCAATTGATTAATGGTTCTTATGAAAACAGATTCTTTGCTCATTTTTACGAATGAAAATTCTTCAGAAGACCCTGTAACAACTTAGTAAATATTTAGATTAAATGCCGTAAAAAATGTTGTGCTACAAGACTCGTCTTTAAAAGGTTATGTTTGTTTAACATTATTGGTACTTCTTGGTCTAAAAATGTTAATTACTAAGCAAACAAATATCTCCCATATATATCCCGAAGAAATTATGTTTAACTAACATTATATGAGCTTTGTGTTAGCTTTAATTCTACTCTTAAAGTAGTTAGCTTGACCCGATTAATCGGCTCATAATTCTAGATGCATATTATGCTTTAAGACAGAGTTCTTAATTGACAAGCTAGAGACAGAAACCAATTACACCGTTCGTGTTTTGTAACTTTGACCTATGAAACTTACATAGGTAGCCATTGACAGTCGGATCGGACAGTGGCCCACTATTCACCTACCAATGATTAAAAGACGAGTGATATTTCACTCTGGAATAAGGACGTGTATCAGGTGTTCTCGTGACAAAGCTATACGTCTCGTAGTCGTAAACGTCGACCACGGGAACAGTTTGTTATTACGTTAACTTATAGCAAACATGATGTATATTGGGATAAGAACTGCTGTAAAGGGGTTATTTATATCAGATGCTTCCGAACTATAGAGGTTCTTATACTTCATGAGTGTATTTAGAGTCACAATTCTGCATATGTATAAAGAAAATGCTTTAAACACAATTGTCTACTCACACGATCATAAAGTGGCTTCGAAGTTTTGACAGCTGTGCTTGTATTCCCGAAAGAGGAGGGTAGGTGATAAAAGTAAAAGTAATGCCATCAAAAACATAACTTGTAAAAAAACCAAGTCTCGCAACTCTGTTCTTCTACCGTAAAAAGTTGTGAGATCCATGTAATACCAATTTGGTTAGCTATTTCATAGAAAAGTGCAATATCTATGCGGTCAAAATGTATGGAAAAGCTGATTTTTTTTTGTATTACCGACGAAAAATTTGCGCTGGGGTTCTAGAATGATATGCTGAATTCATGGTTACAGTTTGCGCACTGGTTATCAACTTATATTGTATAGATGTGGCCCGAGATGGTAAAAAAATGTATCTGAAAATACCGTGTTACGTTTAGGTAAGGAGTACACCAGATCTTTTCTTGGCTTTGTAGTGAAATTAGGTATATTCTTATAAAATAAATGCGTAGGATTTCTAAAATGTCGGTCGCTGAGCCGTTTCGAGACTTATCATAGTGGTTTTTGATGCACCTCCCCAAACAGTGATACAATATGATAATAGGTACTGATTGGCATAAAGAAAAATAAATAGTTCTAAGTAGTTTGAGGTCACATATTATATGTATTACGAAGATTTTTAAATGTTGTTACTTAATAGTTTACCGGTATTCCGTTTTCGACTCTATTGTGGTGATAACTAATACACCCATTCTCACAACAATGCCAGATATTAAGTTTGAAGCGCTGATAAAGTAATAAAGAGCAGACAGTTTGAATAAATAGTATCTTCTTGAACAGCTACACGTAGGTACACCTCACAACGACCGCCCAGAGATCGACCTCGTAAAACGAAACAGCTGAAAGTTCCACCGCAGCGATAATTGGCTACAATACAGTATCATACTCATTTGCTTGACAGACTAATGCTTCAGCTAACCAACATTTTGTTTGGAACCATCGGCGGCGAGGGAAATCAGAGTCCGGCGGATGTTTATTATTCAAGACGGACTCGCCGCGGATTTCATTACTGGTGGATCTCCGCGAGTGGGGGAGGGGAGTGACATCTTATTATTTTTGACTGACTGCTTTGTTTATGTGGGTATAATTGGGTGAGTAGACTGCAACTGATGCTAAGGTAGATAAGAGTACTTGATGGAACTTTTTCTCAGTAAGTCGGTGTTTATCGTGGTCCGTACAGTGATTTGGCTTGTTACAGTCATCTCGCAATGAAACAACATCACACCGACTATCTCCGAAGGGTTAGACAGAGGTAACTTATATCAATAGATACGCAATATTTCCTTGTAATTATAAAACTTGGATATTTAGAATACATCGACTTCTATCTTGTTAATTGTATCTTACATATTGAAAACCCAGCAGCAATAATTCCAACTCAAAATATTATTTACCACATTTCAGGCTAACACCGCAATGATATCAAACAATTCGTGCAACACCTTGCGACACATTTTAATGTATAATTCGCTGTCACTCCTCATGCGACCTCCTGCTTGAAGAGGGGTAATCCCTGTGAAACCTCCAGCTAATGTGCCATCTGATTGCTGTCACTTTGTCTACACAACACACACTTCTGTTTCCATTTGGAGTTTTAATTAGTTTTATGGTTTCTGCTCCGTTTGGCTGAGAATTTGGGTGAGCTGATTATGGTTTGTGGGAAAGAGATAAGACACTTGGCTTTTGAATGTCTCATTGTAATGTGAAACAAACAAAGGCAAGACAATCTATGCAGATACGTGTGTACGTTTTCTCAATTCCTTCAATGTACTCACACACTTTACTTTGCGCATATAAAGTTAAGCAATATCCAAGTCTTTTTATTTAAGATTAGGGTTATTACCTGGTAAATCATTTGGGTTTTTATCTTATTACAAAATCGCCTTACTTTGATAATCCAACACTTAAAATGACGAGTGAACAAAACAGACACAAAAACAGAATCCGAGTCAAAGCCCGAGGGCCTCAACTTAATAATTGGATTAAAATTGAACCAGTGGAAAAAATCGGATTGAACCGAGTTACAGATTTTTATAACTCGCTTTTAAATAAAATGTTTGAATCTTTCTCGGAATATCTATTATGACGACGAATTCCCGGTCAGTGAATCGTATCATCATTTCAGCTGAAGACCCACTGCTGGAAATAGGCCTTCCCCAAGCATTTTGGGGGGTTTGCCATAATCGCGATCGCAGTATGATGGTGAAACGCGTAAATCTTATTTTTATTTATTATTCATAATAATAGCCTGTTCACATTCCAATGGGTGGCAAAGGCGTTTATAGATCAATAACGAACATAGATGACTTTGCTTGCTCACTGAGTGTTGGGATCATTTATAATAATGGAAATCAAGCAATATTTTTCCTACAGAATTCAATGTTTGGAATAATTTATATCTATCAGGAACAAAAAAAATATTCCGCAAACAAGTGAAAAACTTTGTAACTTTTGATACGGGACCAATGTTCTTGTTCTAACCAACAGACAAATAGTTATATTTCCAGGGTCAGAACCGTTTTAAGCTAGGTCCTTTTTCAAAAAACCACGAAATTTGCTGTGCTAAGTGTTTTTACACAAATTGAATTTAAACAAACTTTTAATTTAATTTTCCGTCAAACTTCATAACCACTATCAAACAATAGCCGACCCAAACTTCTAACCGAATCTCCGAAGCCCGGTACAATGGGCGTCCAAACGACACATAATTGATGCATGCAGTAACCGCTAACCCAATTCCGCTGGACGTGGGCCCGTTTAATTAATGACGTCACTCGATGTCATGTCATCATTACGGGGGGTTGCGGGGGGATAGGGTTGAAGGGGGGATGGGTCAGATAATGAGTGACACACTTATCTAGGAGAGCTATCGAGCGAAGGATTATACTGATAGAGTTTATGTATGATTGTGATGTACTGCGGTCACCACGGACTAATCGTGAAGGGTCTGCGTGGATTTATAAAGACATACATACCTACAAAACATAACACCTGTATTCTCCGAAGAGGGAAGCAGAAGAACACCCACTACTCAGTTATATTTAAGTCGCATTGGATTTCAGGGGTTTATGGCTTAGTAATAACAGCCGCACGGGTCGTTTAATTAAGTAAAACTACGCTGGCCGCAGTTAGTCCGTGGATGGGTGACCATCTTTTCACACCAAGCCTCGAAAAGCACAAAAGCCGTTCCCGCCAGCAAGGTCCCGGCATTGAATCGTTAGCGATCGCCAGAAGCTCGATGTCTTACAACCAGTCTTACCAAGGGCTATCGTATTATCCATTAACTGGGTTGTGGAGGTCAGATAGGCAGTCGCTAAATCCGGTTAGACTAGAAGCCGACCCCAACATAGTTGGAAAAAGGCTAGGCAGATGATGATGATGATATTTAAGTCCCATGACTTGTTACAATTTGTGTTCGGTTAATAGCTAAATTGCTAAATTTGTTGCTCAGGGCGACTCAACAATTAATGACGAAAAAACACAAAAACACTTAATTGACAGTTTCATTAGCTTAGTAGTCGCGGTTGCGACGAAAAAAATAACATAACAGGGATGTGACATAATTCACGTAATCACTTGAACGGGAATAGGTTTGCGTGGTTTGTGTTAGTTACGTAAGGACAACATGTAACGCTAATGAACTGATTTGTTCATTTCAGAAATTAATTACTGATTCTGTTAGGCTTACAATTATGATTGATTTTACTGCGAACCTCACAAATGAACCAATCAACATGTTTGGATGCCGAAATATATGTAAGCAGCTTAAACAATTTCTACGATTTAATCAAAAATAAATCCATACGATACCGGTTACGCATACCAAATAATACAATTAAGTGATCAATAGCCACAATAAAATGATACCTAGAACATCACTATTTTCAGGACACAATCTTCCAAATCCAACATTGGCGTCAAGCAATTAAGATAGTATTTCTAGAATATTCTAGGTCAAACAGTCAAAATACGTGATTTTTTCCCCCATTTATGCTGGTATTTCAACATACACTGTTGGCTTATTTACAAACGCTTGCCAACAAGTTCCCTTCTATTACAGTAATGGACGTGCCGTGGGACGTGCGAGTGCAGTCTTCGCACGGTGTGGCCGGAGGGGCTGCCCTGCTGACCTGCACCGTGCCTTCCATCGTGAGGAACCATGTGACAGTCGCCAGGTGGTTTAAGGACGGCAATGTGCTGGCGCCACTGGCTGCTGAGGCTGGTAAGCGTAGTTTAAAAAATGTTATAATGGACTTTTATAATCGCAATGCGTATGACAGTCCCATCATATCCTTAGTATATTTACTGCTACGGATTATATTTGGGCCATGGACCCGAAGAGACTCTGCGTTAATATCTAGTTGATTTGCCAGAATTGATCTATTTATTCAACATTTGTTGGTTGTTTCGGGAGGTTCCTGTTTCGGATAAGGCAAGAAAAAACGCCCGGGTGTTACCACTGCATAGATCGCCGAGAGGACACGGTGGAGCATGCGGTGGAGGTCTGCCTGGCTTGGGTGGAGCACCGCCGTGTCCTCGTGGAGGCGATCGACGGCGGCGATCTCTCGCGTTCGGCCCTGGTTCAGGCCATGGTACGGAGCGAGAATGCATGGGTAGCCGTCACCTCCTACGAAGCAGTATTGCTCGCGAAAAGAGAGGCAGCGCACGTGAAGGAAAGGCAATCTGTGAGCTCTCACGGCCCTAGTCGCCGCAGGAGACGCCCTGGGCGTCGGAAATCCCAGGCTGATTCCCGGCCGCCGTAGGCGCTGGCTTGCGGACGGTGAGTAATGGGTAGCTCGCTGTCCGTGTAGGACCAAGCCCGGGTCGACGGCGCGTTATGTTCTACGCGCGCCTAAAAGAGATGTCAGCACCAACTGGTGGGGTCCGCAAGGACCAATGCCTGCCAGGGGTGCGGCTTGTTCGAAAAAGATACCGTGGCCCCTGGCACACAGGCAACTGAAGGGACATGGGTGGGTTTTAGTTAGTAAAAGCCTGAAATCATCAAATAACTTTTCCCGCTCTATGTGAGCGGGAAAAGTTATTTGATGATTTCACATCCTCAAAAAAAAAACCCCGTGGATCCGTGGATGGGTGACCATCTTTACAGACCGAGACTCGTTCGTACCGCGGAAAGCATGTTTAGCCATTAATCCCAGCTGTTATTTGTGGATCTTTGATAGATCTTTTTCAGAAGCCAAAAAGTCTGACAACCAGTCTTATCAAGGGGTATCGTATGACCCGGTAACTGGGTTATGTAGGTCAGATGGCGGTTGCTCCATGTAAAATACTGGTACTCAGCTCCATTCGGAGACTGAAAGCCGATCCTATCATAGTTGGGAAAACGCTAGGAAGATGAAGGGTAGAAGAGTGTACTGCTTGCCGCGGAAACTGATCAACAAACTTATTTATCGAAAAAGCGACCAGTACCAGCAACAGCAGCAGCAGTACCTAGGTAAGTTGTAATTATGTAATAAGATTAATTTGTGAGCAATTATTTTACCAATAGATCTACATCAAACATTAACCTAAATATAACTCCCCCGTCAGTGAGCCAAAATAATTATACGATTATTCATCTGACATCATATCCAAAGAGGAACTTTGGCAGGTAAACAAAAAATAGTCTCCAAACTTGAATACTACAAAAAGTATTTCAATAACCAATTGATCCAAAAAACTTCAGCAACTTATCAAATATGATTCAGGATTTTATGGAACTTTTCATTTTCATGGGAATATTATAAGTAAGTTGAATCAGCTTCAAAAAAGTTTCTATGTACATATAGATGTTTACAGTTCCAGAATCTTTTTATCGATCCCAACAATGAATTTTCTTTCAAACATGTTTTTCAAACATAACCTTCCTCCAGTCCCAGTAGATACGTCGTCTGGAAAGTTTCCAACAGTACCGTCTCTGGACCTTATAAAATCGAAATTAATTTTTGCGAACGGCCGATTATTGATTTCGAAAGGAGAAAATTAAGAATTTTTCGTTAATCCAAGTGTAGGAAGCGGCTGTCGGCGACAGGAACAAGGGAGCTGAACTTGCTTTATGAGTTCCGACTTCTCGATTAGAACCAGAAAATTCGATTAATGTTTTCATTTACGGACGCTTCCGCTCTTTTTCGATTACTCCTCGAGGTAATGACTCATTCAACTTCTTGGACATTTTTCCGGGAGATTGTTTTTAAGCTCAAGTTTATATTTGTTTGAAGGACTTGTTTAATGTTCGGCGGTTTTGGTATTCTTTGTTTATCATACTTATTGTTTTGTTCATTTCGGTGATTACACATGGAAACTTTTCCTTGAAGGAACAATGTTTCTGACTTCATCTATCATATTTTCTATTGAAAAGGGCAAAAGCAATTTACATTGTTTTCCTTGCTTATCTCTTGAGTGCACTGTTATGAATGTAAACAGTTTCCTTCTGTTGACTGCTATAACTCCCGCCTGATAATAACTAAGCGGAAGCTATCTCTTCATCTAAACAGACACCAACTCAATTTTATCTTGAATGAGCAACGAACAATAGATTCACAAGAAGGCCACTAAAATACCCATTGGAGCCGAAATGCTAAGATAACCGCGGAATGAGTGGTGCGTAACACAATTATCGACGGGTGCCGGCGGTGCTTCAAACGTCTTAATTAATACAAAACCTCTTAAAATTGTCTGAAATGTAGGTACAACTCTAAAATGGTATTCATTAGCTTCATTACTAAATTAACCAAATTCAATTCTACTCTAAACTGGAGATATTTTACCTAATATTGTCTTCATGGTAGTAAATCATTCATAGTGATATTACTGTAGATGGCACAACATCTTTCCTTATTATTGTAGACTAGCTTTTGGCAGCGGCTTCGCCCGCGTGGAGATCAAAAATTATCCCACGAGAACGTACTACCCTAATAAAAAGTATCATATATGTTAAACCAGGTTATAAACTAAAGTGTCCCAAATTTCATCCAAATCAGTTCAGCCCTTTTTGCGTGATTGAGTAACACACATAAAAATATACAAACTCTCACATTAATAATATTTGTAAGATTCACTTGGGTACACTTAGTGCAATGATTACCAAAACCTTGACATTTGTAGTAACCGCAGCATCATTCCCATCCCGGGTCCCGGAACCAAACAGTATAAGATTACCCGACAATGAGACGATTGTGTTGACTGTTGAATAAATAATATAATCGTCGAGGGATAACGCAGCGGACTCGCGATTCGCTGTAATATGCTGGCTCGCAGGTTTTCCAGGTGTTCAAAGGCAGTGAAAACCACATTTTTTAGGGCCTTCTGCTAATCTTTTTATACCTGCAGCCTGTGGGCCAACTGCACGCAGCGGGTCGTGAGTGCTCTGAGAGTTCAGTACAACAATGCCTTCAGTGTGTTGATGGGGCTGCGTCGCTATTGCAGTGCGTCAGCGATGTTTGCAGAATCACGAGTGGATGGCTATTACGCCATAGTTAGAAAAAGAGCAGCATCGTTGATGCGAAGAGTGAGAGACAGTCTCACGGCTACCTGCGGGTCATTGGTGCACATATTGGGACTCCTATCTGGAGGCAATGGATTCACCTACATATAGGATAGTTATTATAGTTTGCTTTTGTATGTGTGTAGTACTAACACAGTTCTTAAGTTTCAGTGTATTACTAACACTCTATAGACAACCTGGTCTGAAATAAATTATAAATAAATAAGTAACGTTACCGCGTCATACGTGTGCGTTATCAGTTCCTACAGCCCATTGAATTTAGTGGGGTTAGGCTTTGAAGAAAAGGAAAACCCGTATGTAGGCACTTCTCTGACAGGCAGTTAGAAAGTGGTTGGATTAAATTATGAATTATTTTAAATAAACGTGATTATGGTCCAATCAATATTAACTTTTTTTAATACATTTTTTCTTTTATACTTTTTACTAGGAGGCTTTTATTTTGTTATTTAATATGCTTTGTTTACATTTTTAATTTATGTTTTTTTATGACTGAGTTAAGTTTACATTTTATTTTATCGTATATTGGCATGTCTAGCTGACATATTACAAATTATTTAATTAATGTTCCATGTCTCGTAATATTATTTACTTTGCCTGCCTTGATAGAATCAAGTCTATCTACAGAACTAAACAGACAGCTGTGTAGCTGTGGAGTTTGTTGCGCCACTTCTTCCCAGCTAAAGCACCTGGAAGTGGTGAAGGACGGGCGTTTTAGGGGACTGTCATAAGTAATTTTGACGTTCGAAAAGTGCTGATTCTCAGCATAATTTGAATAAATGACTTTTAATTCTGATTTTTGTTTTATCTCAGCGTAACCTTCTGCTGATAGTTTACGCTGAACAGAGAAACTTTTGATTTCTTTTGTGTTTTTTTTTTCCTGAAACTGCTTTATATTGTTATCTTTTATCTCACCGCATGAAATAAGTTTCCTCCAATGTGATGTCGAAACAAAGGCCCCAACAATAATTAACTTCGCCCCAACGGCAAATACTGATGAGTTGCTAATCCGTCTCCCGAGGTTGCGAATAAGTTACCTTTTTCCGACAACTTGAACGCACAACATTCGCCTACTTTCTCGCAATGGAGTCTGAGTGTTTTATTAAACATTATTTACTTATTTTTCGGCATAAAAACATTCAAATACATTGTTCTAACTAGATCTTCAGTTGAACCAAAAAAAGTAATTGTCTAAGACTACAGTTACTGCAGCATTACCATTCAACAGTTCTATCTGGATTCTTTTCTCAGTCGTTTAATAAAGAAGGACAGTACAAATTGAATAGGGAACTTCTCTCAATTGTCGGTGCGCACTGTGCGCAGCGGTACTAAGATTCAAACTTTACGTAAAAGTTAAGCGTCGCTAATGCAAGTTTAATGTTCGTCTTTCATGCAGTTGCGACGAATTACCAGTCTTTGCTTAAACGGATAACTTGCAGAGTTTATACTGGAACTGATTAATTTGGAATGGCGTCTTTAAATTAAGCGCAAGGTACCTGTCTCCTAAATCAAAGATGCCTTTTATAAGGCTCATAATTCATTTAATTCATTAATTTAATTAGTCCAAACACACGTTAATTTTGAGTCTAATCAAGAAATAAACGGCACTTTTCCTTAGCATAACTTAATTATAATTTTCTCTTAAACTGGCTTCACCAGTCAAACTTAACAAAGTTCACTTCTATTTTTCTTTGTTAAAAACTAACGAAAACTTTTAGAAGTTGAACAAAAAGGGCTAATTTGCGCCATCTAGTGATCCGCAACAGTTGCAGTGAGTTTCGCCGGCGTTTATGCAGATTACCCGCGCGCTTGATTTAATATCTGCCTGCCAGTTTGAGGAACTCACTGTAATAGCTTCTGAAACACCATTCTTTACATTTATTGCATGTTTGTCAGTTTGTGGTTTTGAATATTGTCTTGAGTTTACGATAGACCCGAGGATGAATTGCATATATTCTTTTATGTGAAGTGCAGTGACATTATCGTTAAAACAAATACCTAATCTTACTTCGGTCATCAAATGGATTTGACACTCACAAATGTTTATGACATGTTTATTCACATAATTCATTTAAATACTGAATTTCTCTATGAAACTATTTCGAAACGGGTTAAAAAATGTAACTTTCTCAAATGATGTAACATTGAAGCGTCTAAATTAAGGTCATATTAATTTCGCGACTGTGAGATGAGTGGTGTAAACTTGGCAATACGTCATGAGCGTGCACATTTAGCACAGGCGTCATTTAGTTTAGCTCGCTCAGTTCGCTCTGTTCGCTCAGCTGAGTTTTACTGCTTTCCGGAAAATAAACAGCTAATGTATTCGACATGTATTGCTACTCAGATGCTCCTGGCAGCAACCTTACGATAATACTTACGGATTGTCATGTAAATATGTTACCATTAAGGAAACCAAGCCTTAGAGCAACAAAACGAAAATTATGAAAAACATCTTCACTTACGTTTAAAGCTTACAATGTGATGAGTTTGTCAAGATTAACATTTTTATAACTATCAGGTGCTCATTGTATTTTATTTTATCATTTGTGTCACATTTTTACCTACATATTAAAAACTTAATAAGTATGGAATTGTTTTATTTGCAAAACAAACTAATTTACACTTCATAGCAAACAAGCTATCAAATCATAATAATTACGTTCAAAACACTTTTAAGATCCTATTCAAAATCAAAATATTTTATTTCACATAAACATCATAAAATATTTCCCTTTCACCCACCATAAACTCACTTATCATAACTCAAATTAAAAAGGCCACATTTTGCTTTAAGTGTAGATTTTTACGGACTCTTATCGACCTGCGACAGACGTTCCTCCAGCTTATCTCACCCACCCATCAGCTGAACGAACTCGCGACGCGACGCCTCCAACTATAATATAAATGTCACAGTCAAAACTGTTAATCCGTGAAAACCACTTTTGTCAGCAAATATCGGTCAAAACTATTTATAACTGGTTAAAACTGTTTAACAATTGCATATACTACGAAACCCACAGGTTTGTTAAGTACTTTTATGTAACCCTTTTAAAAACAATGTCTAAAAGTTTCAGTATAACTAAGGTATTCCATAAAATGATTGTTTTTAATACAGGAAACGAAAAACGTTTTAACTTTACAACGGCAAGGACTGAAAACCGAAACCAGCTAAAACTAGTTAGGACTGATTAAGAGTTTTGACTGTAACATATAGGTACATTCATTTAACAGCTCCGGCATTCACTTTTATGGTTATTTGAATGACGTACCGTCCATAAAGCCGACATAAAACAAGTTAAGACTGCGATAAAGGATCAGTTAATTTCTGGACGAGGCTCTTGTCTTTAAGAGCCTTTTGCAATTTTGTACGCTCCTTAAGGAACATTTTTCTGATGGCTGATTACCATCAATATGGTCGTGTTGCTGCTTATCTGTTACCGGGGGAATTGAGTTATCTTGTTGTGTTTTTGGAAAACTCTTGTTTTTTTTTTTTCGTTTCCGAAGTAAACACATAATCCTTGGGTTTGTGACATATGTCACGGGCACATGACGCTTTTATCTTTTCACTGTATTTAGAAATTTGTCTTAAAATATTTCCTTACTTAAGTAAACTCGAAATAACTTGAGTTTTAACTCAACAACGGCCATGGAAGATAAATGACAGATAACTTTTAATCCTACATCGCTGACATTGTTTTCAGAGACAGATACCTACTTTACAAATTTTACCATAAATTACACTCAAAAGTAATTTAACAAGTTCCCAAACGAAATTAAAAGTAAATCAGAGTATTTCTTATTTTATTCAAGAATGAGTTCTCTTGTTGTTCATGGCCCATTTCTGTCTCTGGTAAATTAAATTTCTTCAAAAGAAACTAATTTAAATAATAAATTGATATTCATGATTCTCTTTTAGTATTAAAGAAAGTAATTTTAACAGGTGTCAGATACCGTGAATATAATATTTCCACGGTTCTTGGTTTCTCTTAAAAAACAATTAAAATTATTGTAATTTTAATTGTTCTTAAAATTATAAGCATAATCGGCCTCCAATGTTCCCAACGTCGAGACACAAGTCTCCTGTCGGTAAGAGGGAGTGGGCCATATCCACCACGTGGGCCCAGTGCGGCTTGGCAGATGTTACATATCTTCGAATTTTTGGTTCATGGACGTGCCAATTTCCTCATGACGTTTTCCTTCACCGTTTTGGGAGCAGTGGTGATGAAATAATTTCCACAAAGTTAAGCATCTGTCTGACTTCGAACCTCTGACATACAGCTCGTAAGTCACAGCCGTTACCACAACTCCTTCAAAACTAAAATTATCACGCAAATTTTAACAAAGCTTTTTTATATAGAATGAAATATCAGCTAATAGTGTTACTATTTACGTCGTGATTTCTACTCGTATCGACATTCCCAGATTTAATATTTCTGAAGTACATAAATTCGCCAAACAAAGTAACTACGCGTGAGAGTGCGGAAAATAGAAAATCCCATTGTAAAAATAAAATAAAGTAATAAAAATAATCTGACACTTTTGACTCTATTTGCAAGTTTATTTCATTGAGTTGACAATCGACAATATTTTGGCACAAAGGGCTCAAAAGGGCGTTAATTAAAACTTCGTTATACTGTTCCGCGCCGACGGGCAAGGCTACATGTACACACAGCTCCATTAAGTGGTTACCCCTCCAAAATACATGTGCGTTCAAATCCGTGCTAGGCTCAAGTTACTTTTTGTATTTTGTAAAAACATTTTTTATAATTACTGTATTGTTTTAATGAATATGGTTAACATTTACGAAAAATATTTAAATGTCTAACTAGACTGGAGGTTTCAAGACCGCTTGCCGTCCATGAGATTGGAGGTTCAATTCCTAGGCACGAAATGTGCTTTTTGTCATGCAATTTTTTATTTTTATATAATTTATTTTTCTATTTTGTTTTAGTAATGATAAATTACGTTTGTTGCCCATAGTCCACCCGCCTAGTTCACCTAGGTGGACTATGGGAAATTATTTTTCCCATAGTTCACCAGAAAGTACTATACAAATTTTGCCAACTAACACAAACGAGTCCCAAGATAAGTGATATCCTTATAACGCAAACGATAAAATAGGAAGCGAAATATTTTAGATTGACACAAACTAACTAAATGTCACGTGATCTGTCATGTTGTCTCTGCATAAAGACGTTTTAAGTGAACGTAATACATCGAACGTTGTAGATATAACTTGGGGGTAGGGATTTATTTTATAAAGAAAACGTAAGTAAGTTAAATTAATGGATACCCTCAAGTGACATAGTCTATCGATTAGACAGAGACCTAAAGTGACTCGAACGGATAGCACATAACAATTTCATTGCAATTAATGTGGGCTCGCTGGCTAGTTCGTCAATCTGCCGGTATGATTGTGACGATGTTCGGTGATGCGAAGGTTCGAATCCAAATCGTAACAATGAACTCATTTTGAACTATCCTTTAGATTATTCGTAACGAATTCAATGTTGTAGCATTGTAACATTTTAAAACTAGAGGGGTTAGCACATACTGACGCTGTGTATACAGTGACGTCACAAGGTAGGCACCAACTCAACTGTATGTTACTCCTGAAAGCAAACGACGCAATTATTTTTTCAATGTTGTAGTGATTGTTAGCAATGGTTAGCATAATCTCGCTTTGATGCTACGAAAATTATGAAAATGTGAAATAAACGAAAATCAACATAAACGGTAGAATTTACATTTGACAAATAGATGTTATTTCAATGATTTCAAGTGATGTTTATGTTATTTTGGTTTATACCTACATGTCAGGAATTAACACGTCTATCTGGCAGAAAATGATTTCTGTCTGTCGTGTTTTCATAAGTCAAATCATTTTTTAAGATGCTGATTCTTTATAAAACCCTCCTAACATTTAGAAAACAAAAACGCTTAAAACCCAAACAAAGTAACAACAGTATCGACTGGATCAGTTAACAGTCGACAATCGTGAAACAAAGCGCTGGAGCGCGAAGGGGATCTCGAGGTAGTCGCGCATTTAGAATTCATTGAAAAACTCCCGCTTGAAAGTTATCTGATCGTAAACGGTGACGACCGGCGAGACGCTGCCGACGCCGGTACGCTTCCACGCACAAGCGTTTTGAACGGGACGAAAAGTTATGTGAACGTGTTGAAGAGTTTATTGCTAATTCGTTTTTGTATGTATTGGGTGAAGAAATATAGGATGCTGGAATAATTACTTATGCACTTTGGAAATTAAAAACCTTATTTTAACTTTTCACACATACTATAAACAGATTTACTAGAAATTGATGAATGAGTAATAGCAGAATTTAAAGTTCAGATCAGTCGGTTTGAATTCTATCAACACAGAAAAATACAAATGGGTTCAACTTTTCAGCTTTAGAACAGCTTTTCCAATTCTTTTGTCTGTGTGGCTTGCAAAGCGATACAATTTCTATGATGTCAGTTTTCGCTTCGACTGTCCAACACAAAGAGTACGTCGCGTCGGTCAAATGGTGTCACCCCCGCGCTATAAATGGGTAAGTGCACTCGATCGAAGTTGTCTCCTAATTTCAAAGTCATGAGCGTTTCACTACCTCAACACATAAAATGGTTTCAGAAGCACCATCCGATAAAACCGTTGGTCCAAATTCATACATAGGAAGTGGAAACTACATAGATAGTGAACGAGATTATAAATAAATGTATAAAGATAGTTATAGATGCAATATATTGCCCTCATGACTTTAGATAGGAAATCATACATCATCATCATCATCATGTTAGCCGAAAGACGTCCACTGCTGGATATAAGGCTCCCCTAAAAGGGGGGGATTTGCCATAATCGCCACGCTTGGCAGGCGGGTTGGCGATCGCAGTATGGTAGTCAAATGCATAGAGGACGCTGCTGCCCATTCTCTAGTAAGTCCCTTATTCGCCTTCTACGACACCCACGGGAAGAAATGGGAAATAATTACAGTCAAAGTTTGGGCTTTATCAGTAGCTACAGTTAGTACTTATATTTACCTTAAGTATTTTTTTACATTCTAACTTTCAAGTAAGGTCATCTGCTGTTAAATTGGACTTCTGAAGGAACCTTCTTATTAGTACCTACTCCCACCCCGTTCCCCACCCCCTAGTCCATGTCACTTCAACTTCCTAGTAGGATGTTGATGGATGTATCGAATGGGAAAGCTGCAGCTCAATCAAATAGAAACCTTGTTTGTGTGCTCAGCCGTGCTTTGACCTGCACGTTATATTGACCGTTGTTACTGGTACCTACAAATAGTTTACGATAGTCCTCTCATGTTTCCGTGGGGATCAGTAGCAGCGCCAGCCGAAAGATTTTGGATTTTTGAGGCAGCTAAGGACATGGTCGTGGAATCAGTACAAAAATAAAATAAAAATAAAAATAAGTTTATTGACACAAAAATACCTTTGAATACAATATCAATACATTTCACATAGGTAGGTTAAATTGATTTTTGGGAAAAGGCTGCACAAACAGTGAAAAACCCTGTCTCCTAAACTAGGGGAACCCTGTGACCTAGGAGTCAGTGTTCTACTGTAACTACGTGTACAAAAGAAACCTTTATTTATGTGTGTTAATAATGATAAACCCATAATTGTAGCTATGAATATGAATGTGTGACTATGTGTGTGTGGGATGGCTGTGTGAGTGGGATGGGGTGTTGTGAAGTGTGGTGTATGAGGAGTGTTTTGTGGGGGTGTGTGTAGTCGTGTATGGTGTATTCGTATGATGTGCATGTAATTTGTATCCGTTTTTGTTTTGTAGAATAAGAATGAGTATTTCGTGCCTACATTATGTTTGAAATAAGGTCTTCTGTACGGGAATAGTCCTGATTAAACAGCCAGTTTTGTAATTTGGTTTCGACTTCGTGTTTGTTTAGATTAAATGTTTGGATATGTTTGTTGACCCTTCTGTAAATAAGTGAGCTAATCACATAAAGCTGGTGGCTAGCGAGAGCTGTTTTATGAGAAACAGATGGGCATGCAGATTTGGCTTTACGAGTGGTTGAATCTAATGGAGAAACCTGACTGTGCTTTCTAAGGGTGGCATTGAGCACAAAGAGCTGCCGCACAGTTAGTACCCTGCATTCCGCGTACAATTGACTTGTAGGAAATCTATACGGTTTGCCAAGCATCACCTTGAGCACAGCCCTCTGGGCGCGCTCCAATCCAAGCAGTTTTGTCATAGCAGTGCCACCCCAAACCGGGATGCAATAACTGATAACAGACTGGCAAAGTGCAAGATACACCATTTTTAAGGTTTTGGAGTCAGCACATTGCCTGAGGGACATAAAGATATAAATAAGTTTCCTGACCCTTGATGTTGACTTTTAACTTGAGAGTACCACTTTAGTCCGTCATCAATTACTACACCCAGGTATTTGGTTTGACTGACACGAGATAGTGATGAACATGAACATGTACAGGGGTCCAAACAGGTATGAACAACAACACTTAAATCAGATGGGGCTTTAGTCCTATGACTAATGAAAAAAGGAATGTAGTTTGTTTTAGCCAAATTAAGTGACAGAAGGTTATTCTGCAGCCACCTCACAACCGTACGTAACGATTGTTCTGCATGATATTTCACGTCAGACCATGTATCCCCATATACCACGATCGCAGTATCGTCAGCATATGTGAACACCTTGGTGTTGGGGAGTGCTAGTTTGCAAAGGTCATTTATGTATATTAGAAAGAGTGTAGGCCCTAATACACTGCCTTGTGGAACTCCGTATGTGGTGATTTCTTCATCACTAGTGTAAGAATCGATCTTGACACGGAGTTTCCTGTTTTGGAGGTAGCTCTTGAAAAGCTCATACGCACCTCCCCGAATGCCTAAAGCTTTCAGTTTTGACAGGAGAGTAGGAACAGAGACTGTGTCAAAGGCTTTCTGTAGGTCCAGGAATATTGAAAGGCATTTACGACGATCATCTAAGTACAACAGTACAACTTATATAGTATCTATCTGACCATTAATGTTTACGAACATAGAAAGCTGAAAGAAAATACTAGCAACACTCCAAATTGCTTATTTCTACTGAAAAGGCGGGAAATAAAGATACTACTATCTGATGTTCTTTAGACACCTAGTCTCCTAGAAATAGGAGAGAAAATACATTTTCTTCAGGAAACCACAAATATTTGATGTCATTAGTTTGGATCATTATGTATCACTTTGAACATTTCTAACACAATTGTCTTGTTCCAGGTGGTCGCTACATAGTGGGAGGTAGTCGCAGCGACATCCTGGTGGTCCGTGACGCTCGCCCTGATGATGGCAGTTCGTACTCTTGTGAGGCTCAGCACGCGCTGACTGGGGAGAAGAGGCGTAGTTCACCTGCTCTGGTCGCTGTTTCCCGTTAGTATCTATAGTTTAAAAGAAAGTACAATTATGAAAATGATTAAATACCTCTTAAGGGGTCATTGAATTCTTCATTATAAAGAACTTCTACCATAGAATTATCCTGAAAATAACGAAAACAAAACATCTGCTGACTCCTACATTTGGTCGAGTTTTGCGAACATAAATTATGGAGCAGCTGTTTCGTTACCTTAGATTATTATCGCGGAGGATTAACTTATTATTATTGATTAACACTAACGGCCTACTTTTCTTTAAAGAGACTACTAGAAGGCATAACTAATGGAAGATGTCTTGCAGAAGCATCATCAAGCATGGCGCCGAGAATGTTGACCGTATCTGAAGATGAAATGGTGCCTCAAGGTGGTGACATTCGATTAGTGTGCTGTGCGATTGGAAGTCCACCACCAACATACAGGTACTCACAGTCAGATTACATCTAAACTCCATGTTCACGTAATAGTTGCACCTAATGCGAGTTTACCTAAAAGCCTGTAAGTTGGTCCCACTGATGCCTAAATTTTAGTACTACTAGGTGAGAAATCTGTATCTACATAATTATTCGTTTGCCCAAAAACTTATAGAGAATGAAAATGCACTATACAAAAACTTTAGTAATGGATAGTTACAATGGGAAGCCCACTTGGCTTCGTTCCCATTACAGCGGACCAGCTGTTTAGGCAGGCCATCCAAACGGCCCGAATAAATACATTACTAAAATACGAATAATTCGACGGAGCTGGAAAAAATCCAGCTTACGGGGTAGCATACTAGATTGGATGTTTAAAATGTCAATCGTAATAAAAACCTATGAACTTTGCAGTCTCAGGTTGTTTTCGAATTGCTATTGATCTATGTATAATATTTAGACGACTTTACATAACATTTCTATTACCTATACGCTAGTAATTATTATACCACAGATCCAACTGATTATTACGTTAAATGGAAGTATCCTAATTAAACCAAAACGGAGAAGTAACCAATTATTTTGAAATTAGGATATACAGGAAAACTATTAAACCAGTGCGCAAACTGTGGCCATAAATTCAGCACATGATTCTAGATCTAGATAGAGAAAATCAGCTGTTTCATAGAAAAGTGCAATACCTACGAGGTCAAAATGTATGGAACGGCTGATTTTTATTTTGATAATCGGCGAAAAACTTCTGCGCTAGGGGTCTACAATCATATGCTGAATTCATGGTCACGTTTTGCGCACTGTTTAAAATGTATCCTGTATAGTTCAATTTGACGATTATAAGTACAAGCTTTCAAAATGATGTAATGATTTCAGTATGGATTTTAAACAAACAAACAAACTAACTTTAAAAAAACATCGGATAGGCCCATCAACTTTTGTCTAGTTCTTTCCGTTAGATAACAAAACATTTATTTCAAATAGGTTTCAGTAAGCCCCATGCATAAACTTTCTACCATTTCCAGCTGGTTCCGCCACTCCAACGGCCGCCTGGGCCCTGTCTCCAACAGCATCAGGATATCGGTGTCAGAGCAGGTGCTGATCATCAGACGCGCGCAGCTGTCTGACGGGGGCGTGTGGACCTGCAGGGCGCACAACCAGTTCGGCGAACAGAGGAGAGACGCCAGGCTGAGGGTCAGGTCCAGGCTGGTTGTCAGTGTGCATCCGCAGTTACAGGTGAGGACGTCATTATTTTTAACTAGGACTTCTGATAAATGACAAATGATTTTATTTCTGAAAGTAGGTTTGCACAAACACTTTTACACGTCAATCTTATTTTTAAAACTAGATCAGGTCGGCGTTGCCTATCTGACTACTCTGAGAAAAAAGGCTGAAACAAACTCAGAGCGAAGAGTTAGCCAACACTGAAGATCTCGTGTACCTCCTTTTTTTTGTTAATAATGGATTTTTAGTGTTCCGAGCTTTTAATAAAAGTAAAGAAATGTAACTTTTTCAATCATAGTATGGATAGCACTAACTTAATCGGTTTTATTTCCGTATCCTTTTATTTTAAAAGTCTGCTGACACCCAATTATTTTGTACTCGAAAATTACTATACAACATTCAAACGTTTTCTTCGTACAACAGAACGTGACCAATGCGCCCAACTCGATCGTATTATTCCGAACTTGACATAGAATAAACAGCGTACATTTCAGGCCAAGAATAACCTCCCAACATTTTCTTTTATTATATAAAGAGGGCTAACAGAAAACACAATTGTCCCGAACGTCCCAACATCAGTATTTGGACGAGCTAAATTCCCGTCAGCGGCGGGTGACGTTGCAAAAATTGAAAAATAAGTATTCAGATCACAGAGCGACGAGACACATCGCACGATGTGATCCTAGCGGTGCGCTCATCGAATATAGACAAGATGGGGCAAGGTCGTTGTGTTAGCGGGACTGTCTGTTTGTGCTACAATTTCTTCATTTCCCATTGAACGGGAAATTGGTTTTCCTTTGTGTCTACTAATACCAAAAGCTATGATAAATTTTGGAACTAAATTTTTAACTAAAAACATACCACACGATGGAAGTGGATGCTTATGAATGGAGCCAAGTATTAGCAAGTCAGCGTCACTGATCGACTCATGGAGCCGGATATTTCCAATTCAGCGTCACTTACTTGATTGTGACGGTTCAATTTCGTTCACTGTTAAATAAGAGAAGAGAAGAGAAGAAAACCACGTCAATAGAAGCACATGGTTCAAAACGCGATTTTAATTCTAAACATCGTAATTAAAATAATGGCATATCTATTATGTCTAGAACTGGATAGATGGAGCAGTGGTGGCCCAGTGGTAAAGGCCCTAACTTACGAGTTGTAGGTCGTGGTTCCGTTAGAATGCAGTCAGGTACTTTGTGTAATTTCCACCAACACAGGCGAAGGAAACGAAGGAAAGTGCAGGAAGAGATCGTGAGCAAACCGAAATATCCTAGAATAAAAATTCAAAGACATGTGACATCTACCAATCCGCACCAGGCCCGAGTGGTTTATTACGGCCAAAAGATAAAGCCTGTGCCCCAGCAGTGGGAACATTATAGGCTGATGATGCCTCTTTGTAACATGGTGTCTGAGTTCAGACTTCCGGAGAAACACTAATATAATATAACGAGTTCAGTGAAATTTCAACCGGAATTTTATAAATTACGGTTGAAATTTCACTGAACTGGTAAGCAGGATTTATCCTCATAAATCATGTTGCTTGGGATAGCACCACGTGTCTTGATCTTATTTGAACTATTTATTTAGAGAGCGTAAAATAATAGAATTTTCCGTTTCAACACAATTCTGTAGTTATCCATAGCTATCACCGTGAGCGAAAGTCGAATATTTTGACCTTGGCCATCCAAAACTTATCAAAATCACATACCCTATGAATGAATCATTTTACGTGACAAATTCGTTAGCTGAAATGCAAACTTGGAGACTGTAGTAGCGAAAAATACTCTGTTTCATGTAAACATACGGAATATTTTAAATGTTTCAATGTTTCGCTTTGGATGACTACGTTAGTTGCATTGCACTGAAATTCAATGACACGCTCGACTCGTCTATTTCACATTTTCTAGGAAATGTTTTGAATGGAAAAAAATATTAACTGGTAGCTTGAACATTCAACGATTGTTTACAATGGAACTGAACAAGTAATATTCAGTTTTCGTACACTACAGTAAAATATTTCAGTATAATTTAACATTAAGATCTGCAGACTTTTACCACAATATTTAACACTGCAGTAATGTTTCAATTAAAATCAGAATTTTTAACCTATCAATCGCTCTTTGCTTTATTTTTCAACATTGTTTAGCCAGAGATAATCGCATTTTATCTCGTAGAAGAGTTTTTTCTGTATGTTGATCACTTCAACAACTAATTAATTACATGAAAAATAAATAAGTCTTGTATCTTCAAATTATCTTGCCAACAGAGAGACATCTATTGTTTCAGACATAAAACGCTTATTCTGGTTTTTAATTAATTTTGAGATCCAGCCCATCAAATTTAATAAAGCAAGCTTGATTCGCTGTAATTTAATTCACAAGTAAATATTGCTTGTACATAATTTGATTAAGAACTGAACAAAAGTGTTTTCATTAGTTTATCCTTAGATTAGAAGTTTGCGAGTGGCTCGATCTTGACACTCGAAATTGATGAATTTAAAACCAAGTCTTTTGATTTGTTGTGGACTAAGATTTATTATTTCTTTGTAGAGACCTAACATTGCTGTAAACAAAATGTATATATGACTTTTCAAAAATCTGTTGTTTATCTCTTACCCCTAGATTTTCATAGCTAGTTTTTGATCGTTTTGATACTTTTAAAGCGTCATTGTACTTTTAATCAACCATGAAATCGTGAAATAGAAATGGAATGAAAGAGCTGATCCATACATTTGTATGGATCAGCTCTTTCATTCCATTTCATTTTCGCGATTTCAGGGTTGATCCTATAGCAAAAGTTGTTCATAATGATGAGTACAATGAACCTTTTAAAGGATTAAAACGATCACAAAATAGACATGTATATAGGTACCTAGTATTAAACAAAGTCGCATTTCGTGTTCGTCGGTGTGACCGCTTAGATCTCCTAACCTACTCAATGAATTTTAATGCAGGTGGACCTTGATGGTGCATGGTGAACCATTACTTAGAGCATTTATTTCGAAAGGTTGTGTATGAAATATTATTCAATTATCTTACATTCATAGAGAACAGCAGTTTTGAAGTTTCGGAGGATGCGATGCAGGGACGGGTTATTGTTCTTAAAATCATTTTAGAACATACTTTCTCTGTATTGATTTTTGCCAAAATCAGCTAATGAATATTTCCCCACAGCGTTCATTTTATCTACGTAGGTATTGCCATAGATTGCGTAGCATACATATCTTTGACCATAACAATAAATTATTCACGTACTATGTTCAACAGCGTTCCTAGCTATCCCTTGTCACAGGGTTGTCGCTGTGCCGGACATGTCATCGATACAAGCCGTTTGTAAGCATTCTCAACTATCAATAGACCGCCTTATCACTTCCTTATAGCTGTCTAGCTTCCGACAGGGAATAGGTCACCTTCTCTGGAGCCCGAAAAAGTTGTAATACGGAAGGGATTACAACAAAAGGATGGTATAACTAGGTATACAATTACTGCAATCTAATATTTAAATTGAAAAAGTTCTGTTTACGTTTATTTTTCATTAATTATTATTTATTTCTACTTGAGCACCTATAGTTTTCAATGTTTTGTTAGTATATTGGCGTGTGCTAGCTGACATATAGGAAATTTAATGTTTTTTGTGTTTCGTAATGTTAATTACCTACTATTGTATAGAATCAAGTTCTCTAACTTAACAGACAGCTGTGCTACTGGGGAGTTTGTTTCGTCACTTCTTCTGCCCAGCTAAACCAATTGGATGTGGTGAAGAGCGGGCGTTTTGGGGGGACCTTCTTATGTAATTTTGCCGTGCAAAAGAGCTGTGAAATGACTTTTGATTTTGATTTTTGAAAATATATGAAACTGAAACTTTGGTGATTAAATGGCATTGAAAACAATAATAGGTACCTACTTATTATTGTTAGTAATGGCTTAAATTATTAATTGAAACAAGTGACAACTACCATCTCATCAAATTAGCAAGAAAATTGAAATGTCAGAAGTAGCCATGACAACCATGCCTTTTTGTTACCATTACCTACATACCCAAATGCTTAACTTAAACGCCTCGTTTCTCACCCAATTTCATTACATTTCCAGCAAATAAATTCGGAAGTAATATTAAACGTAATTGAAAACCCAACACATCGGCTCAGAGACTTGTAGGTGTTCCTACCATTGCTGGCAGCCCTAATAATCCAGTTTGAGCCGACACGCGGCGTGACGTAGTCACTAGGTGATGTCCTCTTGAATAATTCATGGGAAGAACTCAAAGGATCGTCTTGAGTCGACTCGGTCGTATTTGTCGCTTGTTTATCAAGTTCCGAATAGCAATAATTGGGATAATTCGTCTCTTTTTTGTCACCTATCACCGTGGGCGTAGAGTATCGTTTTTGACCTTAATATACAAAACAATGCAAGCTTGATTTAAAATATTTTGTTTCAAAACTAAACACACAATAGGTGTTTAATGTTGGCTTTCATTTCGTACAAGCCCTGTCTAATCAGATCGTGATATGTGCCTGGAAAAACTATCTGCTGAAATTGATTATCTGTTGTAGGAAAAAAGTTGTCTTTGCAAAAAAATATATATATTTTTATTTAGCCAAGTTCTTAACCAAAAAAATTTCATCACTCCACAGGTAGCCAACTCAGGAAGCTCAGTGACCTTCAACTGTTCGGTGGAAGGTGGAGACGCTCGGGTTAGATGGTTGCACGATGGGGTCCCAGTGGGGGGTGGCGAGCGGGTGTTAAGGGTCCACGGGGTCGTCAGGGCTCATAGAGGGATGTACCAATGCTTCGCAGAAAGGGACTTGGACAGTGCGCAGGCGGCTGCTGAACTCAGGCTGGGAGGTAAGCGAATGATACGTTTAATAGAAATTAGTACAAGAAACTCTAAAGACACCATTTAGATCTTCCATTGAGCACGTCTAATTAAACGTTCGAAGAACTGTGACCATTCCAAAAGCTTTTTAAAAATAGATCAAGTATTTAAACGTGGTTTGTTTAGTGTTTACACACTCCTAAATCAATATATTACCAGGACTTCAGTGTATAAGGAAAAAAAATACACGAAAATTCCATCGTTCTGCGAAGAGGACCTCAAGAGATTTAATGTACGAGAAAATAATATGATGTAATATAAGGATGTCATGGGCAGTGGTGTGCACAGAGTTTTAACACATGGTAGGCAGAAATCTAAAAAAAGGCAAAAAAAAAAAAACAGAATAAACGATTGCTGTGCCTACACAGCATGCTGTGAGGCAATTAATGAATCATATTGTCGTATATTGAATTTACGATTGAATTAACCTTTAGTTTGTGTTAATTGCCAGTCGGGTGTACAACTACTTTTCACGATCACTTGCTTTTTTTTTTACCGAAATATAGTTTTGAAAATGCTTCTTTTTTCTTTTCTCTATATACATGTCGCAACCATCTGGTTAAATTTTAATGAACCGCCTAGGCGTCCAGTTAGCCAGCTAATTGGACGCCTAGGCGGTTCATTAAACGCCGGCATCCAACTAAATAGCTGATGTACAACTAGCCAAGTCATTGAGCGCAACGTTTAACCAAATGACTGATGATGTCTTGTAGTCATTTAGTTAAATTGGCTATTGATGAATTTGTGATGTGTGGTTTAGGTGACTATGAGTTCACAAATGATGTACGACTACTTTTTACTAATACCTACCACGAAGTAATTAGTAACAGTGAAATTTAGATTCACACAAAAGTACATAACACGAATATTACTCAGTATTAATTAACTTGCAGAAGCCGTAGTATTATTTGGCACCTCCATGTTTTGATACTATTTTAGCATTATCACACTAACATTCACGTTTTACGCTATTGACATCATATTTGTTTTGGTAACTACTAGCGCCGTACTGGAAAAAGAACTGAACTAAATTTGAATCACTTGGCTGATTCCTGGTCAGTCATCTTCAACTTTCAATACGTCAAGCTGTTAAACGTTGAATGATTATATTTCAATTAACTATCGGCCTAGGCATCCAATTGGATGCCGGCGTTTAATGAACGGCCTAGGCATCCAATTAGTTGGCTAATTTAACCAGATGGTTGTGACATACACACCACCTGAACTACTTTCACAGTGAATATTATCTATTTTTCACGCTATTATCAACGTTAAAATCTTAAATACATGCTATCCATATAAAAATAATACTACAAAAAGTAATGGTAGTTTATGTAGCGACAATTCATTGAAACAATGCTACTTTTAAAAATAGTCGCATTTTGTTCGGGAAACTTCGGTAAGTTTCGTAATTCGTTGTATCAAAAACCAGGACTACCCTGTACGGTGGTGTGCCTAAATTGTTACATTGTGTTCCACGTATATATAGGGACGCACCCACAATAAATCTGCACCTTGACGACTCCATTACTCTCCTTCAAGAAAGCAGTAGGGCCACCAGTACAGCACACAAAAACAGACCGTCCTTCCGACCTCGCCGCCGAGGTCCTCACGCCGCGCGAAGACCCCGAGTTAACGATATCCCCCCCAACCGTCCCTTGCTCGTAGAAGTGCCAGCCCGCGCCGAAGCTGAGCAAGTAGAGTTAAAATCCCCTATAACTAATAATAATGAAAATATTTAATTGTGATCCAGCCTGTCCCCACTTGCTGCCCTCCCGAAAGTGACGCCCTGAGCCGAGGCCCGAACCCCGCAGGGGGTGCCCTCAGCGAGCGGTTACTGTTGTATTTAAGTATAATTTTGTAAGCTCCTGGCTGGAGGCTTTTAGTCTAAAAACTAAAAGTTAGATCCACAGGAAAGTCCGGTTAAGCAGCCACGGCCTCTCAAGGTGAACTGCGAGATGCCATTCCCAAAAAAATACAAAATAAATAAAAAATCTGCATTACTACGAGAGCATACAAATATAAACATAAGCCGCGAATAGTTCGTATCCCGAGGCACTCAGCGGCGCTAGTGCATCGCAATGCAAAGTTGCGTCAAATTGTACGAACGAACGGGTTTTGTATCGATAATACTAAAGATACGACAGACGCTGGACAGGTGGAGCTGATTTATGAATAAAGATATTTTGCTTATTGTATTCGTTTTATATATTTATTTGATTTAGGTAAAGATAGGCAGTGTCTTTCTGTCTTTATGGACTGCACGCCACTGGTCATGAGACAAAACTCCAAAATTAAACTCGGCTATTGAATATTTATCGTGTTTTAGAAACCCAGATTTTTATGCCACTTTGGGCGCTCATACCGACCCGTGGATACCCGTCACTCATACATTATAAAATCCATAACTCCTTATTGAATTTCGCGACAAAAATATAAAATCAAGCCATTTGGGTGACACCTGAACCCTAATCAGTTTACGTCCCAGTTCCATCATTCATTGTTAGTCCAACTCACAAAGTGTTAATTCTACTTGAAATGTTTTTGTTCAGAGAAACATCTGCAAGTACTCTTGAACGTTCGTATTTACTTAAATTTTTCAGTTTCTTCGAATTTTCCTTAAGATGACGAGCCTTAACGGTGTGTGTAACGTTTGAGAAAACTTTTGTTTCAAACATGTAAATGTATAAACTTACACCATCTCATTGAATAAGCATGATTTTTTCTAGACTTTGAGTACACACTCCTCCGTAGGTACCTACATAGTAATATTTTATTTTTTAAATCCCGATTAAGCTGAATAACAGAATATTATATTATTTCTTTTTACCTACTGTCGAGCTCTTACTTTGTGTAAGTACCAAACATGTGTTGCTATCCGTAACAGCTTAATTTATTTTATCTCCAGTCCAGAAAAACTCGATAGTCCTTACCGAATTAATTCCCTTCAACAAATGTTTAGTCCCATGCCAAGGGTCCATTTGGAATTAATGGACGGTTCAAGGCCATTCCCACGTATTTGTTTAGGACTTGCCAGTTTCAGCATTGTGTTTTTGGGATTACCAGATCACTTTTATTTCTACCTTTTGTTTTTATTTTGTTCTAATGATATTGTAGGGATCATTTGGACTTAAATGCTTATAAAAGAATTAGAAACTGTAATGAAGTCCTTAAATGTAGTAAGACCATTCACCATCGTTCCTTTCCACAGTATGATAAATGCCTCGAAAATCGGACATCGCTTTTTTATTCTTCTAATTGATAGTATGCACTATTTTTAATGCGAGAGTAGAACTTCCGAATCTTAAATATACTTTAAAATGGAATTAGATTTTTTTTAGATGTTTCTAGATGTTCAGAAAATCTCTAAAATAAACGATGTGATAAACATATTTGAACATTTGTTTTTGAAGTTTATTGACAGTATATATGTACAAGGTATTCTATAGGCGAAACAGAAATGATTTTTCTATAATAGAAAAACAAATGGGTTCACTTTACGAGGCGCGAGACAAAGCGGACGTGTGTTTTGTGTTGATAATAATGAAATAAACAATTACTACAAATAAATACTAAAATAAAGTGTGTCGCGTGTGACTTGTAGTTTTTACTGACTTACATTGTGCAAAATGAACTAAATATTTTTATAAACAATAGGAAAAGTGCTTCTGTTAGTATGTCTAACCCAGGTTCAAGCCCGTTTGGTCGTAGCCAATTACTTCGGCGTAGTCCTCCACCGACGCCTACTGAACTGGTACCCCCGACCCAAATCCACCAGCACCCGCGTAGAATCAACTGCTGACAGAAGTCATCAGTACACCAGAGATCCAGAGATGGATGGGGTCTATAAATGCCATTCTGAACGAAGTCTGCGATATTGTGAAGGAAAAATGAACTCAGACCAGAAGCTTCGTCTTTCCACCCTTTGCAGGAAGGTCTCGAGTGGGACTTCTCAGATGGCCGTCTTCTACCAATCGTTGAAGCAGAAAACAAGTCTAGCCTATACCACAATCCAGCAGCTACAGAACACCAGAATGTTGTGCACTCTCACCAGCAGTTCAAAGAGGTCGTAGAAACAAAGATGAATCAGTTGAAATATTCCTCTTATGCAAACATGGTGAAGAGAGGTTCCGATAACTTCGTCCGTCCTGCAAATTTGAGATCAGTTGCCATCTACCCCAGCGATAAGACCCAAACAAGTGACGACACCAAGTCACTTGTACAAAAGATAATCTCCCCCCGAGCAACTAAAGCTTCATGTCCGTGGCCTGAGAAAAGTCAAAAATGGGGGCGTTATAATTAGCACAGACAATATAGGCGATATTGAGAAACTCAAGAATTCGGAAAAGTTAGTGTCATCGGGCCTTACAATGGAAGAACCTTCTAAACGCCACCCGAGGGTTGCTGTTATTGGTGTCCCCGTTATCCTTACCAAGCAGGAGGTATTTGAGTGTATTTTCGAGTAAAACCGCTCAGATAAGTTGCCGAATCTAACTCATGCGTCCTTTGTTGAGAGTATCAAATTATAAAACAGGTAAGAAAGACCTACCTACCTGTAATTACATTTTAGAACTACCCGCTAGCATTAGAAAAATGTTAGTAAATCAAAGCCGATTTTTTATTAATTGGACATCATGCCCTGTGAGAGATTTCACGATAGTCACCAGGTGCTTCAATTGCCAGCTGTTTGGACATGCAAAATGCAAATGCCAAATATTGCCGAGAAACTAGTCCTACTTGCAACCACTATTGGGAGACTGGCCACTCGTTCAAGGAATGCTGTAGCAAATCTTCTCCCCTCAATGTGCGACGTGCAAACGGTTCAAGAGGAAATGTGACCATCCAACTGGTGACGTAAGTTGCCGGGCGCGCATATATGTTGAGAGGAACTATATTAACTCCATAGATTATGAAGGCGCCTGAGAGCGCCGCCAGATTTTTGTATTTGTAAGAACACAAGCACCTGTTTGTGTGCTTATAAATACAAGAATCTGACTATCTAACTAGAAACTAACTAAAAATATAAATAGAGGATAAGCTACCTAGCTTATCCTCTATTTATATTTTTAGTTAGTTTGTAACGATCATGTCAAATCAGTTAATTTGTGATCTAGATAGTTTTTCTGTACCTGAATCTAAAATGTGTAATGTTGAGCACTGTTTTAAACACCTTCTTCCTTCTGGTGTCAAAACGTTAACGCTGCTCCCACAGAATATTCGCAGCATTAATCGGAACATGAACGGCTTTGAAGTGTTATTACAGAATCTTGATATAATCTGTGATGTTATCGTCCTAACAGTATGTTGGTTGTCAAAACAGACAGTCAACTTACCGTCTGTTGACGGTTATTATTCATACAAAACTGAGAGAAATATAAACCAAAACGATGGATTAATCGTATTTATAAAAAATAATCTACGTGCAGTCAAAGAAGAACCGGAATCTCAAGATAGTAATTGCTTAATCATTGAAATCAGTCCCAATACAGTACTCATAGCTATTTATAGGCCTCCTTTACAAAATATAGACAGATTTTTAGACTCACTCGACAAAGACTTGAAGTCCTTATCATCTTTTAAAAACATGGTACTTTTGGGTGATATCAACATTAACATTGTTCTGAGAAAATAGATACCATGTACATAATTATCTGAATATTTGCTCATTTCATGGACTACTACCAGCTCACTATCACCCCACGCATCAAAGCGGTTCATGCTTAGACCACATCATTCTAAAATCCATCCAAAACATTGGTTACTAATTCTTCGCTTACCGATCATCAAGCTGTTTTACTAACATTACAAATAAGTTCACCTAGAAAAAACTGCATGCTTAGCTGAACTAAAGTCAACATTACAAACCTCGAAAATGACATACGCGGTATTAATTTTGACCCTGTTTATAATTCAAACGATGCAAATAATATGTATTTCATAGATTCTCTACAATCTTCAATAAGCAAAAACACATTTACTAAGACATTGCCTAGAAAGTATAGTTGTATCAAACCCTGGATCACACCCAGTCTCGTACGTTGTATAAGACATAGAGACAAACTTCACCTAAAATTGAAACTTGCACCTGATAACGAAATACTTTCTGTTACATATAAAAGGTACCGGAACTTCTGCAATAATCTTTTGAAAAAACTAAAAAATCAGTATGATAAAAATGAATTACAGAAGGTGGGAAAAAATAGTAAACTTGTGTGGAAATTTATAAAAACGAATGCATTTAAAACGAAAAATCTCGAGCATCCGCTTGATTTACTATCTTTAGAGATAAAACCATCCGAAGCAATGAATAAAGTGAACAACTTCTTTGCTAACATTTGTAAAAACTTGGCTGAAAAATCGTTAAATTTTAATAGGTTATCCCCTCAAAACACGACTGCGACATCCTCTACAGTAAATTCTTTTGTTTTATTAGATACCGACTTTAACGAAGTTGTAAGATTATTATTCGAGTTAAAAGATGTATGTGCTACTGGGTGGGATGACATACCCAATAACATACTTAAAAGATTCAGATATCCACTCGCCCTTCCGCTAACCCACATTTTTCAGCTTTGTTTATCTAAAGGAATATTCCCCAAACTCCTTAAAAAAAGCTTAATGGTCACTCCTGTATGCAAGTCTGGAGATAAAAACTGTGTGAAAAAGTACGTACCCATTTTAGTATTAACAGAATTCTCAAAAATCTTAGAAAAAATTATTAAGATAAAATAAGATAAGATAAGATAATATTTATTTGCTTAAACATGTGTCATACATACAATTAAAAGACTTGCATGCAAGATGATAACAACAACAATAACAAATACAGACATGTTTGCCACATGATGTGACGTGCAAATGTCAACAAATACTTTTAATTAGAACATTCTCTTAAAATAACAATAAATTAAATTAACAAAAAAGTCAAACAGAACATCAAAAGAAAAATAAATTATTAAGACTACCTAATCAAAATACAAATCTTTCCTCTAGGAACTCGTTAATATTATAGTATGCCTTATTTACTAAATATGTCTAACTGTAGGAACTGTAGGTTGATAAAATATCTGGAAGTTAAGAAACTTCTTTCAGATAATCAATTTGGATTTAGGCCCAGAAGATCAACTGGCCAGGCGATACACAAAATAACTAACTATATTGCTACCAATCTACATAATGGTATGCACATAATTGGTAGCTTTCTAGACCTTGCCAAGGCCTTTGACACTATTTCTTGTACTTTACTTTTGCACAAGCTTGAAACACTAGGGATAAGAGGAGCACAACTTCTACTATTTGCTGATTATGTCAGCGAGCGTCATCAATGTGTAAAAACAGGTCAGTATACAAGTTCTGAACTTAAAAATAGTGGTTTTGGAATTCCACAAGGCAGTATTTTGGGACCCACCTTAGTTTTAATCTATAAAAATGAACTGTGCAGCCTGCCACTTCAAAATGGTGTCATAATGTCTTATGCTGATGACACCGCTCTATTGTTCTCAGCTAAAATAAGAGTTGAGGTCTATGAACATGCTCAAAATGGTTTTAACATAATTATTGTCCGATTGGCTCCATAATCATGTGATTACATGCATAACATTAAATGCAGATAAAACAAAATACATTTTATTTGCAGTGAGAAATACTAACATACCGCTTACTAATCTAAACATTTTCTCACATAATTGTAGCCGGTACGCTGACACTGCATGTTCTTGCACTACTTTAGCTAAAGCTGACCATTTGAAATATCTATGTGTCACTATTGACTTGAATCTAAATTTCCGTAAACATATTGTTTTACTATGTACTAGAGTGCGCAAATTAACATATCTTTTTAGAATTTACGGAACATAGCCGACTATAGATTAATTAAACAGGTTTATTTAGCTTTGTGTCAATCCATTCTTAGCTATTGCATAACTTCATGGGGTGGTGCAGCAAAAACAATTTTACTCCCTCTAGAGCTTGCTCAAAGAGCAGTTCTAAAGGTTGCTACTTTTCGCCCTTTTAGATTTCCTACGCACCAGCTCTACGTTACATGTAATGTATTAACAGTTCGGCAATTATTCATTCTAAGCATAGTACTACACCAGCACACTGCACTTCCTTTTAACCCAGCACCTTCCGGCAAGAGAAGGAAGGATTTAGTTTGCATAAAGCCTCAAACTAGACGCGTTTGCTAATCGATTTTATGTGTTTTTAGGTCCTTTTCTGTATAATAGACTTAACAAATTAATGAGCATCTATAGTTTAAGTTATAAAAAATGTAGTACTATGTTATCAGAATACCTAGCATTACTCAATTACACAGACACAGAAAAACTTCTAGAAATTATGTCATGACGATAATTTATTCCATCGTAAGTATTTACTATTTAACCGACTTCAAAAAAAGGAGGAGGTTCTCAATTCGACTGTATGATTTTTTTTTATGTTTGTTACCTCATAACTTTCGCCTGGGTGAACCGATTTTGATGATTCTTTTTTATTTGAAAGATCGTGCTTCTCATGTGGTTTTATTTCAACAGACAACGGAACTCTTCAAAAAATAACAGTAAACAAACCACGATTGCTGCTATCGCATAAATATGCATTGTTTTGACCTCAAGGATGATTATGAATTAGTGGGGTAGGTACTATAACTAAAAAGTGAAAAATGAAAACTTTTACCAAAAAAAAAACAACCCACTTCCGAAAAAACACTAACTAAAATGGGACCACACGGAAAGTACGAGCTTTCAAATAAAAAAAGAATCATCAAAATCGGTTCACCCAGTCGAAAGTTATGAGGTGACAAACATTAAAAAAAAACATGAATTGAGAACCTCCTCCTTTTTTTGGAGTCGGTTAAAAAACAACCGACTTCCGAAAAAACACTACAAAGTGAAAAATAACTTTAATTTCGGAAGGCAGTGACAAAAAATTTAAATACATATTCAAAGTCACCGCCTTCCGAAATTAAAGTTATTTTTCATTTTGTAGTGTTTTTTTTCGGAAGTCGGTTGTTTTTTTTGGAAAAAGTTTTTTTGTGGTATTTACATTGGCTTAGTTGTAGGTATTAATGTTTAATTACCAATATGCTTTATCTCACAGTTGTTAATAGATTATTTTCATATCAATTTAATTTTAAATGCTTATGTCCCAATTTAATTGAGATGTAAAGTTGGCCCGAAACACGGGTTCGAATAAACCTAGATCGGGCGGGTCGCTACATAACATTCTAATTCCGAAACATTATCACTTGCACTTGTAATAAAAACATTTTTTAGAAATAGTTTATTTTTAGTCACTTTATTTGTATGGGAAATTTACTACTGTTGACTAAATGTACTCTATTTGTATGCGTTTTCATATTAAATAAACTATTTTCTTATATTATTATTATAAATCTGCCCCGTTATTTTTTTTCCTTTTTATTTTCCCTCGGATATCTTTTGTAAGTAGATCTATCATAACCCGAATTGCGATATAGATAGTTTTGCCCTTTTCCTCTTTCTTAGAATAAAAAGTACCTATGTGTCAAATCAGAGTTTAATATTTACTGTACGTAAACAATCAAAATTTCACACTAACAATTAACGAACAAAATATAAGTACCTACTTTTACTAAAAAAAAAACAGTCTTACACATTGAGCTTACTTTTTAAACATGTGTCAAATTAGAGTTAAATATTTACAGTTAGTTTATTATCACAGAATGAATGGGCACTGTTTAGAACTGCGATTCTTACATTCGACGATATTTTTTTTACTATAAGAATTTATTATTTTTTCATTCATTGTTAGTGTGATATTTTGGTTACCATCAACTGTGGCATCTTTACTTTTCATGAGCAACTTTACCAATGAGAACTGTATTAAAATATCTCTGACAAAAAATTATTACAAATAGCAGATTATTCTACTTCTGTATAGCTTCGATATTAAATGGCGGCAACGGATTTTTAATTATCGAGGGAAATTTAAGTACAGTACTCATGGGTAAAGTTGTAATGGAAAGTAAAGATGCCACAGTTGACCGTACCTACTTACGTATAGTAGGTAAAAATTAAACTGATTTGACACATAGGTACTTTTTATGCTAAGAAAGAGGAGCCGGGACAATCTATTTATATCGCAATTTGGGGTTATGATGGGAACGATACGTCGGGTCAGGGTTACGAAGAGGGTTACGTTTGGAATAAATTTTACATTTTTTTTTCGTTCCTAACCTAACCCGGTACCGGGTTAGGATTTCGGGTGAGGTTCGGAATAATCCAGCAAAAGACAGAATTGTGTGGAAAAGGGAAAGGGAGGCCCTGCAGTGGCACAATACACACACACAGGCTAATAGATTACATTATATTCCTTTAACTTGCGATCAGTTTATTACATTAAAAATGTTAGCTAGAAAACTAACTAGTGAAAACGTGAAACATGATTGAAAAATCAAAAACAAAATACCTACAAGGTACAGCAGAAACCAAAAAAATCGTTCCTCGAAACGAAAATTGCTTTCTGATTGGTCGATTATCGTCCTTTGAGAGTCGATTGGCCAATCGCAGGCCACTTCGTCGTGCAATTACCAATTGTGTAATTTTGCGGAGTGCAGTGCGGTGCGATTTCGTGTGTCACCGGGTTATTGATTAACGGGAGCAGTAATGACTGGGCCGGCCATGCGTCACCCGCTGCCGTGACCGCGGGGGCAAGTTGAGTGCGGTAGCGAAATGTACACTTACTTTGAGAAGTTTTACTTTGACAATAGGATGAAAATAGATATAGGTATGTTACCTCCTGGTAGTTATCACTATCGGGATCGCCTTAATTATTGTTATGTTGTTTTGTGTCTGGCTATAATAGATCTGGGACACTTGCGAGAAAGTCATTTCCGTGAGCGACACTAGCGCGAATCCATTTGCGCGAAGGCAATGTTGCGCGAAAAGTTGAAATTCCTTCATAAAAACACGTCTGTACCTATTATTTTAAGGGTTTGTGCAGACAACAATTCGCCAGTTATGTTCAAGTTACATACAGATTGGAAGTAAACAGTAAATTCGAAAAAAAATGGGACTGGATTTCGTAAAGCTTTGTTAGCGAGAACACAATATTTTCCTTATTTATTGTTCTTAGTCTAGTTAGCTTTAGTTTTACGTCCAACATTTATTAATATGTGATACCAAATGGAACGGAGCGCCGCAATGTTCTGAACTGTTGAGACTACAACAAACAGTGTGCACAATAACATTAATCATAAAACAACTACAGCTTAAAACTTGACCACGTCCATTTTCCCACTCGGTGAGATCTATTGCAAGCATCAAACACTGGACCCGACCTACAAAGACATAGTCTACTACGACACACCTAAAACCTGCTACTGTACATATCCTGTAGCCGAACTAGGTCACGTAGAACAATGTACAGGAAACATCAGAATTGAGTGAAGTTTTGAATTGCTTAACGAAACTAAACTTACAATGTTAGTTTTAAATAAAGCTTACGTACATTACACACCTGTATTAATGAGTTTATTAAAAATAATCATTTCCAGCAATTTGCCAAGTCATTGTAGTAAAATATTCGAATATTCATTGTTATGATAAACAACAAAGTATATTTACGTAGCCCGTGCTCGTTAAATGGATGGAAGTATTACTATGCTAATAGTTAGTACGTTCATCGGCAGAAAAAATAGGCGATATCATAAATACGCAGTCTGACAGCGCTAATACCACAAAGTAAGAAATATACGCCCGGCCGGAGCCTGCCACCCCATGCAAGCCTTGCTTCAAAAACTTTGCGACTTCGCTGCTTATGAATATTACCGACGCAAGAGTAATACATGAGGAATGGAAATAAAATCTGTTATTACTTCAATGTGTACAAGTTTTACAAAATATTCGTCAATTCACGAAACATCTTTCATAAAATCTGTTTATATTGTAGCTTGTCTCTATGGTTCAAGCAAAATCAGCCTAAAGTGTTCCCGCTGCTGGGATACGGAACTCTTCTCGGTGAGAGGGACTGGGTCGTAATCCGCCACGCGGGCAATGTGCGGGTTGGTAGATGTCACGTGACTTCGATTTTTTGGTTCTAGGGCATGTCGGTTCCTCACGATGTTCTTGTTCACCGTTCTGAGAACAATAGTAATGAAATCATTTACAAAAAGTAAGAAAGTCGCACACGTTTACACCTGCTCTCATTATGGTCTTTATTTGGGTGGTGGAAAATTACTTGGATCTGACGAAAGAGACCAGCAACATCAAAAGGTTTGCCGATGCGTTTCTAGCTTCAGTTGGGTTGTCTCATGTGGTTGAAATATTAGCGGCTCTCATGTTTAGTATTCTCCATGAAAACACTTTTTACAAAGGGCTTTGCCTATGTCCTAAAATGCAATCCAATTAGCAATGTTACCTGCTAAAACACCATATTCCAAGTAAAAAATGTTTTCACTTCAATATAAAAGTTTTGTAACATACGCTTCAACAGCATCTTTTGCAGGTACTTCAGACTTTTGCTCATATAATGGAAAAGAGTGCTGAACAGTAAGACGATCTAAGCCTTTAGTTAAGTGAAACCTTCTCTCTGCGCGCACTCCGCTACAATGCAGCCGCTGTGTATTCTAATGAAATGTACGGAAAAATACACAGTGAACAAACATTCTTATTAAGTTGGAATTTTGTCATTCGCTTGCAAAGGAACGGGAGTATGCTCGGTACGTACAACCACTGAGAGCTAAGGCGAATATTTCAGAAATAAATGTGGGTTGATCTAGCTTAGTACCTGTGTTACAAACGAATGTGATACTCGACATGCCTTTTTAATCAACAAAATATTTTTGAATCAAATTGAGGTAAAGGAAATGATGCATTAAATACAATTTGTAATTGGTAAATTTCTGGAAGTGACTACTTATTAAGTAATAGGTATTATGAAGGTTCTTACCCGGGTATTATATACTAGGGTACGTTTTAGAAAGGGGATCCCGAAACAGGTATGGCGCATTTGTGGTAATACTTCAATACCTACCTACTCACATGCATTATACTATCGATAACTTTTTCTGCCAAAGTTACTTCTTCTCCATACCCCGCAAGCACCATCCACCATGACTAATAACTTATCTATAAGTCCACCTCCTACAGCGAGCTATGGCGGCCATAACTTGCACAATAATGTCGCGGACAGCGCATAAGTCAGGCCGTGGGATAATCCGGATAGCTCTAATGGAATAATAGAGACGATCTATGACGTCATATATTTTACGAACTAGCTGGATTAGTACCAGTGAGATATGGCCTTCATTACTTTGTTATATTGTTTGTGTACAACTGAAATTTGAAAATTGGAAATGATTTTTATTGGAATGTGAGACGGTGTAGTTATTACAAAAATGATAAAATTAACATAATACTGTTACGAGCTTGGGGTTCGTGACAATTAAAAACAGCCGATATAATTACCAAAATTAACACTTTAATTTAACACACTAATTAGAAAACACAATTGCACTACTGATCACTCTAAGTCGCACTTGAAGATCGCTTTAGATGTGTTTCGCTTCTATCGCTCGACAATACTGCCCGGGTCGCGATCTGTTCCGGCCTTTTATAGGGCCAATAGAACATTCCAGTAAAGAGACATCTGGAATGGTCGAGTTCATACCGGCCTCGACTGAACAGATGTCGAAAGTTCTAGCATCGAGATTTCTAGAAAGATCTTAATTCTATTAATTCTGCTACTCGATACTAGATGGCGCTAGTGGTAACTAATGTTGTCGCGTAACACTGCCCCCTCCTAAGACATGCTCGCCCCGAGCATTGTCGGCCCCATAATAACGCGCCAGTCGATCGACATGGACGATCTTAGGAGTACCTCTTGCGCCTTTCTGTATCCGATAGGTTACGTCATTGATCTTTGTCACAATCCGGTACGGTCCGTCCCATTTAGCTTGAAGCTTGGGAGATTTCCCTTTGCTGCGGACTGGATTGTGCAACCACACAAGTGAACCTTCGTCAAACCCTTTATTGTTTATTTTGCGGTCATACCGGGTTTTCATCTTTTCAGACATTTGCTGGCCTGATTGTCTGACGTGCTCATAAATGTCATTCATTTTGTTCCGCAAGTTATTCGCATAATCGGTTATACTGCGTGGGGCATCAGGTGGTATTCCGGTGATCAGGTCTGCAGGCAGCCGTAATTCTCTGCCAAAGTTTGCGAAAGCTGGTGTCACCGATGTGCTTTCGTGAACAGCGCTTCGATATGACAACAAAAATGGTTGTATGTGCTTGTCCCAATCCCGTTGCCGATTTTCCACAACTTTTGCTAGGTACCTCTCTAATGTCTGATTAAATCGTTCCACCATTCCATCCGATTGTGGGTGGTAAGAAGTTGTTCTTGTTTTATGAGTACCCATAACTCGACAAGTTTCCTGGAATATTTGGGACTCAAAATTCCTTCCTTGATCACTGTGAACTTCTAAAGGTACTCCAAAACGACAGAAGACTTCATGAACTAATTTATCCGCAACTGTCGAAGCTTCTTGATTTGGAATGGCGAAGACTTCCGGCCACTTAGTGAATTAATCCATCACAACCATGAAATACTTGTTACCACTTTCACTTTCCGGAAACGGCCCCGCAACGTCAAGGGCTATCCTCTCCCATGGTGCACCAACATTGTACAATTTCAATGCACCTCTACTACGAGTTTGAGGCCCCTTTACAGCTGCACAACTTGTACATTTGCGACACCAGTCCTCGACATCGTCCCGACAGTGGATCCAGTAAAACCGTTCTCGTATCTTTAGTAGAGTCCGTTTTACTCCCAAATGACCTCCTGAGCAACCATTATGGTACAGCTGTAGAACATCCGGTACTTGAACTTTAGGGACAACCATTTGCAAATGACAGCTATTTCCCCGAGCATTTTCCCATTTACGGCACAGGACTCCATCCTGAATCACCAAGCTGTCCCATTGGGCCCAATAGCTCTTTGTGATCGAACTCATTGCTGAGACGTCACTCCACCTAGGCTTAGGAGCTGAGCATCCTCACAGGTACCACTTCCTTACCCTCTTGCCTAGTACAATGCTTGCAGTCTTCAGGACAAGGTCTTCTTGACAGTGCATCTGCGTTGCCATGAGATTTACCGCTGCGATGTTCGACCACAAAGTCGTACTCCTGCAGTAGCTCAATCCACCTCGCAACTTGTCCTTCTGGATTTTTGAACTGCAATAGCCATTTCAGTGCAGCATGGTCGGTTCGTAAGTGGAATTTCCGCCCCAGAAGATATTTGCTAAAATGCTGCAATGACTTTACTACAGCAAGCAATTCGCGTCTCGTGACACAATAGTTCCTTTCCGGCTTTGACAAGGACTTGCTGAAGTACGCTATCACAACCTCTTGATCACCGTTCCGTTGAGACAACACACCGCCAAGTCCTATGTCACTTGCGTCCGTGTCAACTATAAATTCTTCGCCTACATCAGGGTACCCCAAAATAGGTGTTTTGCACAGTCGGTCCTTTAACTCCTGGAATGCGATGTCGCAACTTTCATCCCAGCAGAAATGTCGCTTTTCCTCGGTTAACTTATGCAGGGGTTTGGCTATATCCGCAAAGTTCTTAACAAATCGCCGATAATAAGAGCACAACCCTAAAAATGCTCTGACCTGCGTCTTGTCTTTTGGAACTGGCCAATCCTTGACAGCGGCGATTTTCTCTGGATCCGTGCCGATACCTTCTTCCGACACTACATACCCCAAAAAGCTAACTTGCCGTTTGAATAGTGAACATTTCTTCGGACTCAACTTGAGGTAGGCACTCTGGATCTTCATGAGCACACGTTCCAAGTTTTGAAGATGTTCTTCAAACGTACGACCTACGATAATGATGTCATCCAGGTAGACCAGACAGGCATCGCCAATTAACTTGGTTAGTACAAGTTCCATCAGCCTTTCAAATGTTGCTGGAGCGTTGCACAATCCAAACGGCATAACTTTAAATTGCCACAGACCCTTTCCTGTCGAGAATGCTGTTTTCTCCTTATCCTTAGGGTCAATTTCTACTTGCCAGTAGCAACTTTTCAGGTCCAGCGTGCTGAACCACTTTACTCCAGTAAGCATGTCCAGCGTGTCATCTATTCTTAGCAAAGGGTAGCTGTCTTTCTTCGTAACGTCATTCAAACGACGATAGTCAACACAAAACCGCATGCTGCCGTCCTTCTTCCTTACCAGCACTACAGGTGAACACCATGGACTAGATGAAGGTTCAATAACACCATTCTTCACCATTCCCTCAATCATGGTTTCCACTTCCTTTTCACGCGCTACCGGCAATCTCCTTGGCCGCTGACGGATAGGCACCTCTTCTCCTGTATTTATTTTGTGTTGAACTAAGCCAGTCTTCCCAATGTCAGCATCGTTTAAAGAGAAAACTTCGGCGTACTTGATTAACATCTTCTTCGCCTTGGCCACTTCATTTTGAGATAGAGCGTTGCGACAGTCTTCTAAAAGTGTGGTCACTCTCGTTCGTGCATCCTTGCTGGGGGTCCCAGTCGATAGATATTGGCATCGACGCAACCAATCCACTTGCTCGCAAGTACCAATCAGTGTACCTTTTTCAATAATCTGTTCCTGATCACAAAGATTCAGCACACGTACCCCTGAGATGTCAGTGGTTCTGACCAAAGTTCGTGCCACTTTCCATGGAAGGTCATTGTCTACCCTTTCCACGAGTACACAACGATGAGTTTGCCCAGGATTCCGAGGAAGACTAACCGGCACAATCGTTTCTGATCTCGGAGGGAGAACAATCTTCTTAAGGCTGTACACATTCCCTGGTAACGCCCCTTCCATAAAAAGTTCCTCTCGTCCACATTTCATAACTCCTTGCTTGACGTCAATCTCACAACAATTCTTCCTCATAAAGTCAAGGCCCAGGATGCAATCGTCCATTATATCAGCCACGATGACATTATGCGGGTAGATCCTGTTGCCTAGCTTCAGCTCCATCTCCTTCTCTCCACGGACGGGTATGCGCTGACCGGTGGCTGTCACCAAATTAATGCGTTCTCGGCTGTATGCGGTGTCCCCAAGGAACCGACTTATAACTTGGGAACTGACAACCGTACGAGACGCTCCAGTATCATTGGTCAGTTTACAAGGCGTTCCGTTGACCTCGCCCTTGATGATTAAGCTGTTCCCGTCATGGGTTTGTGTGATCGAAACCCTTGGGGCTCTTTGAACATCAGCCAGCACCCGCCCCGCAGTCCTGGCTATTACTCGTTTCCCTGCTGCTGCTGGCCGTTGCTGTTAGTCGCACTACCCTCTGGAGACCGACCATCTTCCCTTTCTGCAGTTCGCTTAGGGCAACTGGATCGAAGGTGGCCCCTTTCCCCACAGCCGTAGCACCTAGGGCTGTATCCTTTGTTCCGATCGCGAACTGAAGCCGCTACAACCTCCCTGACGCGATGGGAACGATGATCCTGCCGCACAGCTTCCACCTCCAGTGCATGGGCCAAGGCATCCTTAAGCGTTCCATGGTGACCGAGCCTCACAGCAGCTCTAACTTCAAGGTCACGGATGCCATCGATAAATGCCTGCACCAGGTTCCCATCAATAAGCGCAGGTACGGACTGGTACGCTTTACGAACCAGCTTCTCCACTTCAAGGGCCCACTGCTGCAGGTTTTCGTTACTTCGTTGCACACGATCCTTGAGCTGCGCACGAAACACGTGTTCCAGGTGAGCGTCGCCATATCTAGCCTCCAATGCATCAAGGAGCTGCTCGTAAGTCACTTCCGTACCGAGAGCTTCCAGAACAGTTAAAGCCTGGTCGCGCAGGCCTAGGGTGAGGGCAGTCATGGCCTGACTTCTATTCCATCCATTCGCCTTCATGACAGCCGCGAACTGAATTTTGTAGGCCAACCAGGAAGAAGTCCCATCGTACGGCGGCACTTTGAATCCACGCAGCGAAGGTGTTGTAGCTACGGGAGCTGCGATTCCATCCCCAAGTTTAAGGTTACCTAATTCCTGCTTCACATCAGCAATTACGTCATTAAACTTGCTGATCTGAGTTTCAGCTTCTAACAGGCGGTGGTCATGCTGGGCAACCTTCACTTTCACCTCCTTCATGTCTTTCCCGAAGGTTGCGTGAAGGTCCTTCATGAGGAGCATCTGCTCTTCCTGGCGACGCGCCTGTTCCTCCTGTCGGCGAGCCTGTTCCTCTTTATCGCGCTGAAGCTGTTCTTCCAGCCGACGAGCCTGTTCCTCTTGTCGGCGAGCCTGTTCCTCCTTATCGCGCTGGAGCTGTTCTTCCAGCCGACGAGCCTATTCCTCCTGTCGGCGAGCCTGTTCCTGCAGCATCATCATCAGAGCAGCAAAATCCGTTACTGATGATGCTAGAGCAGCTGTGGACGGGCCGGCTTCCGTGGTTAGTAGCTGGCCCTCCGACGTCTGTGGCGTTGCTCCACCGAATCGCCTCTGGTCCGTCTCCTGCTGGCGTTGACTCCGGGTACGGATACCCTCCGTGTCGTCTTTAGGTAAAATCGGCATGATTTTAATCCCCGCTTCTGACACCAATTGTTACGAGCTTGGGGTTCGTGACAATTAAAAACAGCCGATATAATTACCAAAATTAACACTTTAATTTAACACACTAATTAGAAAACACAATTGCACTACTGATCACTCTAAGTCGCACTTGAAGATCGCTTTAGATGTGTTTCGCTTCTATCGCTCGACAATACTGCCCGGGTCGCGATCTGTTCCGGCCTTTTATAGGGCCGATAGAACATTCCAGTAAAGAGACATCTGGAATGGTCGAGTTCATACCGGCCTCGACTGAACAGATGTCGAAAGTTCTAGCATCGAGATTTCTAGAAAGATCTTAATTCTATTAATTCTGCTACTCGATACTAGATGGCGCTAGTGGTAACTAATGTTGTCGCGTAACAATACTCTGAAATTATTACCTTAAAAGGAAAAACCGGAACACTTATAGGCTCACATCGTTGTCCGTCTATCTGTCTGTCAGTTTGTCAAAACCCTTTTCCCAGAAACGCATGGAGGTATCAAGTTGAAATTAATATCAAATACGACGGGCTTAGGCTTAGAATCCTAAAAAACCAACGCAATAAAAACATGTCCATTTATGTAACGTATTTTGTACCCCGTAATTAATCAAAACCTAAACCTAGTCGTACTTCCCGGTGACCTAGAATCATGAAATTTGGCAAAAACAAGGTCTCACAGCTAAAGTAAAGGAAAATCTCCGCAAATAGTTAATTTGACCAATAACTTAACGTACTTTCCGAGGCACGGAGGAGTCTCGATATATAATGGATGTTACCCTACCCATCCACTAACTGAACATCGAACAATCCATATCTGACCGAATTGCTCGCATATTGGACATCAGATTACGCCTACATAATGCAACAATTCTATCAAAAGCCGGTTCTGGTGCTAACTAAAACAGCCATCAAAGCAGCCATTTGCATAAAGTTATAAATCGGTTCAGTGCTGCGTTTAGCGAAGCCATGTCCAACTGATTTGTGTGGTTAGGGGTGTAATTCAGTAGCATGTCATGAATTCGCAGATGACAGTGATAAGTATACGCAACTGACCATCAAGCACACGAAATTCAAAAGTCTATAGAATTACTTTTGTCTATGGATTAATAAATAAATAGATTAAGTGCAGTGTCGGTCCTTTCAAATGAGATGAAGTCTTTGCCTTAGCTTGAGATAAATAAGTAAAAGATTACCTAATAAAGCTAATCGGTATTATAGTTCATGAGTCGCGTTTGCTTTTAATTTCACTTTTGTAAGCTTTCTTTATAAAAGATTAAGATAGCCATCTTCTTTTAACCGAGCAGCCTGGCAATGACCCAAGAAATTATTGCACTAAAAGAACATTTTATTAAATAATTAAATCCGAAATGTAGCAAGCAGCTAAGCTCTCGTTAATTCTTCAGACTAAGACCAACCCTCCGCGCGAGTAGTTTGCATCGCCTGCAAACTTTGAGAGCCTGTTTTAAATATTTTCATTCGCGGACGAAGCTTGAGTTTATCAACTGTTTAATACTCGTTAAGACTACTTTAAATTAAAATAGTTTAGTAAGGATATGATAGCTCATTCTGAGCTGTCTAAGAGATACAGATTTGCCTCTGTGAACGTTAAAATACATAAGACGTCATTTGATGGCAACTTAAAACTGTTTACAAGTAACGCCATCTAGTACATTTTGTTGGAACAAACGCTATCAACATTTATCTCGAGTAATAAATTGATTCTCAAGCAAAACTGGAATTTATACATTCGTTTATTCTCGCCATTTTACATGTCACAGGCATGTTATGATATTAAATACACAACATGATATATCATTTGCAATCTGAGAAGAGCCAGCGGTCCAGAGTCTGCTCATTTCTAAGGCTTCTAGTCTAGAATCTTAGAGGGCTTCTTGAATAGCCAGCCTTTGCTCTTGTTGCACAGTAGCTAATAATATAGGTTAGAGACCTATATCACTATGTGTCTGTTGAATATTGTGTAAACTTGTAAAAATACGTTGTTGTATCTTTCTCACTTAGATTGTGATACCTATCTATCGAATAGGTAAAGAATTGCGGTTTCTCCATTCCATTTAACACCCTTTCAATAGAGGCTTATCCGAAAACAATACAGCAACAAATAAATTACCGCTTATTCCCCGTTTCGAATAACACATAAGGCACGTGGTGTCCGGCAGGCGGTAGATAAGCGCATCGCACACAATTATACAATTAGCCGACTATCAGCGGGCATCTGGTATAAATTCGCGCAAAACGATGCAACGTTTACAAGAGCTAGCTTGTGAGCGGGCGCTGTGCCAACTTGGGTGAGGGCTGAGTGATGAGTGACAGCGGGTGTGTTGGCAAACATACCCTGCCGAGAATGCTGGGCTTGGTAGGATATTTTTATTTGACTGCGACGAAGCTCTGTTTCTATTTAGGTTACTATTCAGTTTGCCTACATTGGGATAGACATAGTTTTGTCTTGTATTATTTAATTTATGAGATAGCACTGGTGGCCCAGTGGTATTGGCCCCGACTCAATGAGCTGTAGGTTGTGAGTTCGAACCCAGGAAAGTACTTTACTTACTAGCAACATTTGATTACATCACCACTGCTCTCGAAACGGTAAAGGAACACATCGTGAGGAAATTAGTGTATCTTAAAACCGAAAATTCGAAGTCGTGTGACATCCATCAACCCGCACTCTTACAGAAAAGGTCTGTTATTGTACAGAATCAAGTTTATCTAACTAAACAGACAGCTGTGCTCCTGGGGAGTTTGTCACTTCATCTCCCCAGAGAAAGCACTAGAAAGTGGTGAAAGGCAGAGCGTTTTGTGGGGACTGTCTTATGTTATTTTGACGTTTGAAAAGTGCTGATTCTCAGCATAATTTTAATAAATGACTTGATTTTGATCTGTTGCCCCGCAGTGGGGCAGCATGGGCATTATAGGCTGATTATGCTAAATATAAAAAAAAAGATAAAAGATCATTTATTTGTCAAACATGCGTTTACATAAACTGACTAATCAGACATGCAGGGTATTAAATTAATATGTTGTGAGCGTCCATGTTTTGCCAATAACGGCGTACAAATTTTGTAGTTATAAAAATTACATTTAATTGTATAAAATTAAAAGAACAATATTTGCCTGAAATGATTTTAGTATCAGAGAAGTTATGAAGTTTAGGTGTATCACATTTGACAGTCACCATAAAAGTACTGGTTTTTTGACGGATCGGAATGTAAATAATGATGTTTGGTGCGTCGACTAGTTTCAAAGGTTATTTTCAAGAAGTCTAAACTCTATATTGATATTATATTGGATAGCGAATTAAATAGTTTGTTGAATGTTGCCATATACCAAGGTTTTTTTGAACTACAGAAATGTTCGTACTGAAAAGGTGTATCAATTTAGTTTCTACTTCAATTATCCTACTAATATTATAAACGTGAAAGTTTGTGAGTATGGATGGATGTGTGTATGGATGTTTGTTACTCTTTCACGCAAAAACGGCTGAACGGATTTGAATGAAATTTGGTACACAGGTAGTTTGTAACCTGGAATAACACATAGAATACTTTTTATCCCGGTACTACGTTCCCGTGGGACAGTTTTTGATCTCCTTTGGGCGAAGCCGCTGGCGGAAGCTAGTCTTCAATAATGATGAAACAAAAAAGGAAAGACAGTGAAACGATTTGTGTAATTAGCAAGATCATTAGTCATCATCTGCCTAAGCTTTTCCCAACTATGTTGGGGTCGGCTTCCAGTCTAACCGGTTGCAACTGAATACCAGGAACGAACGCCTATCTGACGTTCGGGCTTCTGACGAATCGTAACGACTGTCAAAAATCTACGAATGACAGCCGGGACCAACGGTTTAACTTGCTTTCCGAGGCACAGCGGGGTATTGGTATGTAAAGTGGTCACGGACCAACCGCAGCAAGCGTAGCTTAACTTGATCGATCGAACCTTGCGGCTGTTATTACTTTAGCCACAACCCCCACCCAGTATGATCATCGGTGCTATTGAAAGAAAACTGCTATTAGCAAGGCGCGAGCTAAGTCTTGAATGATCGTTCTGTTCACTGCGCGGTTATGTGAAGTCACAACGAATATTATAATCATTCGAGCAAAATTATTTTTGAAATTAATTTTCCGTTTTACGCACCGGGACAAAAGTTCCGGAGGCTTTTCTACAACACCTGCAACTTCCTTATCTACAATAAATTCTTATTATTTATATTCCACCGCCGCCTCCTCACCTTGCACCACACGCTGACACATTGTCTGTCACGGCGTCCGGTACGGCCTGTAATAAAGCTCTCAGAAACGCTGGCCGCTCACAATTTAGACCCTCATAATTCCGGCGGCCATTGTATTCATTCGTTATTATGTTAGTGTAGCGGCTAATTGAATTTATTTGCCAAGATTTATGACTGGATGCCGACTGGGCTTATGTAGTTGAATGTTTCTGACGCCGGATGCAAATAGAATAGGGTGTAATGAGCGAGTTAAATTGTGGTGCTGTGGTAAATGGCAGTTAAGGATTGTCATACAATTCTTCAAGAACTGGCGTCGAATCTTTTTGTATCAAAAAATAGCACTCAAAGATAACTCTTGGGATAGGTGAAACAGGCGAAAAGTTTTGTTAGAGATTCAAGTATGTGGTAGGAATTAAATTTGATGGGACTTGCGTGAGGTGTACCTATTGTTTCAGTTATTCATATTGTTTGTTGATCTCAAAATGTACTTATAACTAAAGTAGATAATACCTACCTTGTTCGACGTTAATGGAACTGCTAGTCATCCGATTTAAAATTTCATGTATACGTGGCTCTTGTAGCAAGCCAATAGAAGTCAGTATTATGTGAACCCAGCAAACATTACTTCTTCGTGGCTAACAAGAGTATAAGTTATGCACTTCGTTTAGAGCACTGCATAAACTACGCGCTTAATGTTAATACTCCTCGTGTTACGACTACAGTAAACTGTATGAAATAATAAGCAAGAGACATTATAAAATGTGCTGAGTGGACCAAGAACGGCTTGTAGTAAACGTTGTACTGTAGTTTGAACCTGTGACCTAATATTATATGCTACAATTTAGACACAGGTAGGTAATGTTATTTTTGTACTTAGATAGTACAAAGAAAGTAAAAGATAGTAAAGTCGAATAAACCTGTCGCATATTGTGTTTAACTATTAATTTATTTGCCTGTTTGTAAGTAAATTTTACGGTTCTTAGTTATACTGGTGGAAAATTTGTATGCCTGGTACACGGTGTACCAGTAATATAAAGGCACTTCTCAGTTGCTTGTATGCCCATTCGGGTATATTAATTGCCATAACTTTATATACAAACAAAGGATTATCTCCCAAACCCCTGTTGCCTCTCCCACATCACTCAGTATCTAACATATAACATAAACAATGATGTGTCGGCGTCACGAGTGCGATAAATCCTCCGCTAATGGCAGATACCCCGTTATGATCTGTGATAAACGGCTGCCATACATTCGGGTGTACACTGATTGGATTCTGTTGTGATGTAAGACTTGTTTGGTAGAATATTTGCTGGTTACTTGTTACAAATCGTGTGGCAATTTGTAATCAGTGGGTAGAATGATTACGATGAGGGTTCGATTAATATCGAATGTATCGTATTCAATATTAATTGAGCTTTGTGATATGTGGTGATTCCAGCTGCAGTGGAAGAGTTTCCATAACCATTAAAATCTTCATAATATTTATTAACAGACACGGCCCCTGAACTGCACTACACGTTCATAGAGCAGGCGTTACACCCTGGGCCTTCTCTCGCGCTGCACTGTGCTGCATCCGGCAGCCCTCCACCAAGATTCACGTGGTTACTGGATGGTCAGGCTGTTGAGGAACATAATACACCACAAAGGTACTGTAAATAGTGTCTGGAAAAGGGGACCTTACATTATTCAGGCTGGTAGAATAATAAGTCTGGTTGCATTCAATAACTCAAGAGATTTCACGCCCTGAAGTAATTTCACAATTTATAACGTAATTTTTTGTTTTATATCTAGCGAGATTAGATTTGTCTATGGTAGGATGTGACCTCTTTTTGATACATTTTTCTCATGGATGGCTGCCATCCTAAGAGGTATGTTTTTCTAAAGCAATATCGAGTAGAACGTTTAAATTTGTGGGCGACATAGGATGCTCACATAAAGATTGAAGAAACAATTTGGGCAACGGGTCGTATATTTGCGTCGTTCCAATTTTCGGGTAACATTCCCTAGGGTTTTTAACTTTAGCCATTCTGGTTATACAATTATACGAGCTGGTATAACGTTCCATGTAAGTTCTCATGAACATAATGATGGCATATAATCACTTCTTCTCTTTATATTATTATTTTTGAATTTGACACCGTTTCAATCCGTCATTATTGTATTGTGTCCTCAAAATGATTCTTTTTTTTTGTTTCCCTTGTCAGAAGTATAACACAGTTCATGAACTCGAATGGTGACGTGGTGAGCTACATGAATCTGACGTCAGTCCGACCCGAGGACGGTGGTCGCTACACCTGCAGGGCGCACAACTCTAGGGGAGCTGCCGAACATTCCACCAGGCTCAATGTTTATGGTAATTCCGCTTACGGCTTAGTCTTTCAACGTGGCCTCCCCGTCTTAGATCCATCGTGTTATCATCTTATTTTCTACACAAAACCATTTGAAACAGAAAGGATTTGTCCACTTTTCCAGGACCACCATCAATAAGGAATATCGGCCCCATCCGGGTGGTAGCGGGTGTCAACACCACCATCTACTGTCCATTCTCCGGATTTCCAATCAGGTTGATGGAGGTGCATTTGCTTAGTAAAATTATCAGTTTCTTTTTTGTTTTGTTTTCGTAGTTCGATGTTAGATGACCTTGACTTTACCCTTGAAAGTAGTCGCATAAATGTTTCTTCTTCGTAGCATTTTCCTGACCTCAGTTAGTTCTCCTAAAATATTAAAATAATGTGAATACTGTTTATTCTTCTTTCCTTACCTTCTCAAAAATAATGTAGTACTGATAACCCGAACTAGAGTAGTTGTAGATATTGTCGTATTAAACAGAAAACTAATAAATAATTAATCCTTATTTTCTACCTTTCAGTGAGATCCGCTGGCAGCGTGGGGGTTTAGACGTCAGTTCTACTGGAGGCCGTGCCTTATCAGGAGTGGGAGGGGAACTGCTATTGTGGCCAGCGGAACCTGCTGATGCAGGAGTATACTCCTGCAGGGTGACGTCGCCTTCGGGGCAATACGCCCAGAAGGATGTTCAGATTTTTGTCAGGAGTAAGTTGATCTACCACAATATAAAGTAGTTGAGATAGACGACCTTGATGCCTAATGTTGGTGTAGTTCCATAATCAGCCTTTAACGTTCCCACTGCTGGGACACAGGCCTCCTCACAATGTGAGGGCGAGTTTGTGTAATTGAATAAGCCTAAAGCTTTTATTGTTACAAAACATTGTACCTAAACATCTTATATGTTTTCAGATCCACCAAAAATAGCGGGATTTATGTTTCCACTTGACTTAGTAGAAGGCAGTTCGATACAAGTGTTATGTGGTATCACATCTGGCGACAAACCAGTTTACTTTTCTTGGCTCAAAGATGGTCAGCACATACCAACTGGTTTACAGGTAAGAGGCTTTCACAGGCAATAAATACCTAAGTTAATTAGACGTTTTAAGGACTGAACAAGACACAATAGAAGTTTATTGTTATTACGTAAAGGGGCATTTACTGTCCCACATTGTGTTAATTTAGTCTGTTACAGTTCACTGCTAGAATAAGCTTGTTTAAGGAATGTGGTAATAATGCCTATGGTTACAACAGGGTGAAAAATCAACTCTCTCATACTTGAAACATTATTTTATATTCTTTCGTTTCTAGGTTCAAGAGAAATCTCTAGATGAATTCAGTTTTCTAATATTTTCTCACGTGACGTCAAAACATAGCGGTGACTATACATGTGTTGCAAGCAATTCTGCGGCTGAAGTAAACCATACTGCTAGATTGGCTGTTAAAGGTAAGAGAGATGTCTTTTATTATTGGCGCTGCAATATATTGCGAAATATTTGATGTTGTTGATCAGCTTGTGAACACTGATCCCAAATGATTTTCTGTCATTTCAGTTGCACCATCATGGGTATACGAGCCTCAAGATATCTCAGCTCTCTTAGGGACTCAGATCTTGGTTCACTGTTCCACCAAGGGATATCCTGAACCAAGGGTCTCCTGGCTCAAAGGTCATGGTGAGTTCATTTACAAAGCAATTTTAACAAAAGAAATACTGAACTAACTCACTACTGCAGAGCTGTTCTACTGCATATTGTTGCCACTTTTTATTTTGCAACGTCACTGAAATGTGTCGCATTTCTTCCAGGGTCAGGAGTAAGTGATTTTCGACCAGTATCACACCTGGACCTACAGTTCTCCATGCTTCCTAACGGATCTCTGAGCATAGCCCCAGCAGCCCATCATCATGAGGGACAGTACATGTGTAGATCGGAGAACGGAATTGGAAGGGGACTATCAAAAATTATTGCTGTTTCTGTCAATGGTAGGTAATAAGGTTACTGATCAATGTTATTTAAGCTGCCTGTTTTGAATAACTATGAAGGTTTACTCTAAACAAGATAAGGAAACAAGCGTTTCTTTGCAGAAATCGATGATGAACTATAAATTTAATTTCACCAAAAACTATATCCTGAATCCAGGATTGCATAACATTATAAACTTTTCTATTATACAAAAAAACATTTATCATAATATCTGAACTTACTTTTCAGAGCCCGCCCATTTTGAGTTCTCATCGCGGAACATGACAGTTAAAAGGACTGCGCAGGCGACACTCCAGTGTGACGCACGAGGAGACCCGCCCATACAGCTTCAGTGGACGCATAACATGAAGAGAGTGGACCTCACTACTTACAGGTAAATATTACTGAACATCCAGCCACTAACATCTTATATATTAGGCAAAATATACAAATAAATACTAAAAACAGTGATATTCATAATATTAATACTAGAAATAAGAACAAACTACGTGCTCCCTTTCACCGGCTTCATAAAGTTCATAACTCATTTGTTGGGCTTGGTATAACCTTTTATAACAAGTTTCCCTCTTCTTTGCTAGATTTACATTTTAACGCGTTTTCATTTATTGTTGGATGTTAGTTACTTGCCTGTTATTGTATACATAACAGACAGCTGTGTTGCTGGGGAGTTTGTTGCGCCACTTCTTCTTCCCAGCTAAAGCACTAGGAAGTGGTGAAGGGCGGGAACGGACTGTCTTATGTAATTTTGACGTTCAAAAAGTGCTGACTCTCAGCCTAGTTTGAATAAATGGATTTTGTTTTTGATTTTGATTGAATGGGAGAACTTTTGTATCTGGTGTCGGAAAGCATACCAAAAACCAACCTACAATGACATAATATAAATCCATAAATACTATATGTCTTTATGAAATAGACTTTCAATATAGTATATCGTGTTGTTTACAGAGTTTCAGTATCAGAGAAACGGTCAGAAAGCGGTGTGAGTTCTCAACTGAGTATTGCGCACGCTGAGCGTCACGACTCGGGAGTGTATCGCTGTCGTGCTGAGAACGCGTATGGAAGAGACGAGCTACTCATTTACCTGGCTGTACAGGGTAACTAACTAACCATATTACTGTTCTGATTATTATTCGATCAAACGTCTCGTTTACTGTACACTTACACGTACTTACTGGGACTTGTAGTTGTGTAACTACGCCCAGTTTCACATAGTACCTTATCAACGTTGCCAAAAACAAAACATATACCTCTTTGTCGCTTTGCTTCGGATTTTTAGGAACAGAATGATTCGTCAAGTTGTACTTATAGTCTGTTCTAAATGTACACATATCAAAAAAAGTTTGCGATCGCTTTGAAAAATCGAAATCTTTTTTACTACGGTAGATTATATTTTGATTTCTTCTTCTTTTTAGATTCTTTATTGAAAAATATAGATTAAGAATATAAACAATAAAACAGTTCAATTGTTTTTCCATATAAAAGGCTTTCAGTCCTTTAAATTTTAACGGATTTAAAATACTTTTTTGCGGAAAGTTGTGATTGAAAAAATGCCAAGAGGATTATAAGAAGTTTTAGCAAAAATAGTAACTTTGAGGGAAGAAGGATACACCACGAGAGACATAGCGAGCAGAGTTGCTATATCCTAATCTTGTGTCGTGACCACGTTGCAGAGGTACCACGGGATGGGTAATTTTGCTGACCGACCCCGCAGTGGTCGTCCAACTGTTTTGACTGCTGTCCAAAAGCGCTATATAAGATTGCTGGCAGCCCGTGACTCAACAATCAACTCTACTATAATAAAAGCAGAAGTTCAGGCCGCCTCTGGGCTTGAAGTTAGCACTCAGATCATTCGGAATTGCTTGCACCAGGCTGGATTACGAGCACAGAGGTCTTGGCAAGCTCCTCTGAATTCCTGGCAACGACAACGACGGAGATTGCAGTGGGCTAGGCTTCGGCAAAATGAAGAAGAAAACATTTGGAAAAACTGTCTCTTCGTTGACGAATCGCGAATCAGTACTCATCCAGATAACCGACGTGTCCGTGTCTGGAGAAGACCAGGAGACCGTGAAAGGCAAAGAACTTCCGCTGGAACAATTCAGCAAGGCGGGAAATCGGTGTCCTTTTAGGGTGGTATTATGATTGGAGCTAGAAGATCCTTTGATCCCGTATCGAAGCTCCATGACAGCAGACATATATAGAGCAGTTGCTATTGATGTAATTGTCAGAACATTCCGAGTAAACCATGGGCACCAATTTGTACTGGTCGATGATAATGCGCCCGCCCATCGAGCTCAACGAGTCAATGCTGCTGTCCGAGAATACGACATCACAAGGTTAGACTGGCCTGCCACCTGATTTAAACCCAATAGAGCACGCGTGGGATGCTCTTAAGTGAGCTGTTTGGAACCGTCAGCCACGTCCCCAGACAGTGCCAGAGCTCAAGGAAGCCGCTATTCAAGAATGGGACAGGTTACCCCAAGAAATGCTGGATAACTCGATTCTCAGCATGCCCAAGTCCTCTTGGGGAAGGAGCCAGGGAAGGATCTATATTATATTGAATATATTTTTATTTATAAAAGTTTGGTTAAACAGTCTTTTTCTTTCTAGAAAATTTCTGTTACAATTGCATTAAGATTAATTACTATTTTTTTTTAATAAAAATAGTTTAATTTTTTAATTTCAAACAGGGTTTATATTTAAAGAAAAAACACAAAAAAGAATTTTTCCTGAAAAATTTCAATTTAAAAAATTATATGAGCATAAGCTAGTGATCACAAACTTTTTTTGATGTTTGTAGGTAAGCAAATGTTTAGATTAAATTCATATGCAATCACTCACTCAAAGGGAATACGTTACACATTCATCTGTATTTAGAAAGTATCAACTTTATATCTCACCACCTATTCCAACTGTTATTGTTTAAATAATAATATTAAATTGAAAAGTGAGATTATAAAATTAACTTCAATAGGCATGTGTGTATAGGTCATGTATTATACGCGCATTGAATAGATCAGCACTTTTCCGTCGCCTTGCACAAATTGTAGTGAAAACGTGACAACGCGAAAAACAATCTACATCTTTTTAACCCATTGAGCCAAAAATCATAATATCCCACAGAGTTCCCAGAAGCCCCGCTTGGTCTGCACGTGCCGCGTCGCTCGGGCCGCGGCGCAAGCATCTCGTGGCGGCGCGGGTACGACGGCAATGCCCAAGTGCTTCTCTACCGGCTGCAGTATCGGGTGGTGGGGGACGCCAGGAGGCCTGACGCGGGGGACTGGGCTGAGGCACCTACCAGGGATGTGCCCGCTGACAGAGTGTTGGAGAGGTGAGGACGTCATGTACCTACTGGACTTACAAACTTTAGTAGATGGAGGTCCTCTCATGAAGTTTTATACGTAATTATTTTAAACTCCAGTTTACTACATTTTGTAACTTAACATTTAAGAGTAACAAAATTCATAGGTGGATCGATCAAACATTACAGTGTAAAACATGTCTGCTAAACCAGTCCAAGTCATTATATGTTAAAGATGAATGGTATGTAATGGTCAGTTTCTAAACCAAACTACGTTAAATGGCTATTTAACTAATTACAGACAAGATCCAGATGCCACAACTACGGAAGTGCACCTAGAGTATCGAGTAGAAGGCCTTCGACCAGCCACCGCGTATGCGCTGAGACTTGCGGCGGTTAACGCTATTGGCGACAGTGATTACTCCGATCCAGTCATCGTACAGACTTTGGAAGAAGGTAAAAATAAACAATTATTCTTTCTTTTTTTGGCTATCAAATAGTCAGACTGACATACATTTTCATAATCACGCCTGACAAAGGAGTTCAAAACAAAAGTATACAGAACTAATCAGAAGTGCTTTTTTGCAGCTCCCTCTGAACCTCCTCACAATGTACAAGTGCAGGCGACCGCACCAGGAGAATTGCTCGTCAAATGGCAGGTATGGTATATTTTGCTTATTCGCCTTTCTTCAGCAGATAGTAAAAGAAATTCCTTTTTTCTTTGATCTGTGTTTCATTTTAAAGTCTTAATTAAAGTGCTTAAGCAATGAATAATTACTATAACACAGGCACCACCGCAAGAGTCTTGGAACGGCGAGCTCCTTGGCTACGTAGTGACGTGGCACGAGGCGGCCTCCGCCGCGGACAACAACACCGCTGCTCTGACGGCGGCGGGGTGGGGCGCGTCGCACGCCGCGCTGGTGGCGCTGCGCACGCACGCGCAGTACGAGGTCAAGGTGCGCGCGTTTAATGCCGTGGGGGCCGGCCCGCCGTGCGCGCCGCTGACTGCTACCACGTTAGAAGGAGGTGAGATAGTTGAAACGATTGCGTTAAGGTACACACAGCGTCAGTATGTGCCAACCCCTCCAGTTTTAAAATGTAACATTGTTACAACATTGAATTCGTTACAAATAACCTAAAGAATACTTTAAACTTCGACCTGGATTCGAACCATCGCACTACCGAACGTCATCATACTCATACCGGCAATTAGAACGAACTAGCCAGCGAGCCCATACGAATTTCGATGAAATAGTTATGACTTTGCTGGTACGATAGCGTACCAGCCGGACTATAGCGGTTTCGTTATGATACATAACTTATCCTGGTAGTTAGTGATTTTCTTTTTATATTTTAAAAGTTACTAACTACTAGTTATCCTAATAATTTTTATCACGTATAAAGACTGAATCAATAAATACCACCGTGCCACTAGCTATAAGATTGTAATGATAATTAACAATAATCTGTGATTAAAAAAAAGGATACTTATCCTTACGTACTTACTTACTTGTTTCATTATTGATTTATTTATACAAACATTATTGAAATTTTACACTCTGTGGTGCAAGCGTTAAATAGACACTTTTCTGTCTGACTGTACATCGACGTTTTTACACCTATGAAAACAAAATATCCACATAATATTGTTCGGGTCGAATCTAAGCGGATCGATTGGGCGCGGACCCACTTTTGGAGGGGTAACCACTTAATGGAGCTGTGTGTACACGTATGTAAGCTGTTCTAAATTCGTTTCTTATATTCCTTGCATTTTGTAGCTCAGTATCTAGTTCAATTATTATAAAAACAAATAAGTATTAACATAATACTAAAAAATGTATCAGGCTCTTGGTTAAAACTGGATGCATTTCATGAAATGCAACCACAGTGCAACCTGATAAATAAAATAAGCCTTAATTGCTGTTAGTTTTTAACTTATACAAGGTGTCTCAAAAGAAAGTTCACATTTAAATCTTTTTTTAAAAGAAAAGTCTTAGTTTTATTGAAAAAATGTTTATTTTATATTGAAGTACACTGTTTGGGAATTTATTTTTTAAAAATAACATCGTCCAAATGTAAACCGTTGCGCTCTCGGCATTCATTTAGTCGGGCACTAAAATTGCCTATGACAGCTCGGCAGGTAGTCTCCGTGATGGCTGCCATTTCATGACGGATATTTTCTTTTAATTGTGCCAGGGAAGTCGGTTTATTAGCGTAAACTTTTGATTTGACATAACCCCACAGGAAAAAATCCATAGGCGTTAAATCGGGACTCCGTGGAGGCCAATTTATGTCACCTCGCCTGGAGATTAATTTGTTCGGAAAAATTTCTCGAACTCGAGGCAGAGATCTGTTGGACGTGTGTGAAGTTGCTCCATCCTGCTGGAACCATGTTCTTTGGTTGTAACCAGGAAAGTTTTGCAGTTGGGGTACGAAAAACTCGTCTAACATCTCCACATAACGCTCTGAATTCACTGTGAGTGTGCGTCCCCTTCCATCTTCAAAAAAGTAAGGGCCGATAATTCCTCGCGCCGACATCACTGCCCATACGGTGACTTTGGGTGAATGTAGCGGTTTCTGATGTTTTTGTTTTGGGTTGGTTGCACTCCAGTAACGACAATTTTGTTTGTTTACATGCCCATTCAGGTGAAAATGGGCTTCATCGGAAAACAAGATGTTGGTGAACGTTGGAAAGCGCTCAATCATCTGATTTACAAAGGCAAGCCTCTGACCAGCATCTTGAGGCTTCAGTTCTTGCACTAACTGAATTTTGTACGGGTGCAGCTTTAAATCTTTGTGTAAAATGCGGCATAATAAAGATCTGTGCACATTTAAAGCAACAGCACGCTTCCGAATCGAGAGGTTTGGATCATCTCGAATAGACTGAGTAACACTGTCCACGTTTTCGGCTGTTCTTGATGTTCTTGGCCGCCCAGATTTTGGTTTCTCCAGAGTTGACCCAGTCTCTTCAAACTTCTCAACCCATTTTGCAATGAGTCGAGTGCTAGGCGCATCATTTAAGTGACGAATATGTCGAATACTGCAGAATTTTCTACGCGCTACAGTCGCCGAATTACCGTTTTTGTAAAACTCACGTACGCACAACGCACGGTCCGCACCAGAGAAACGCTCCATAGCGACTAAATTCCCAAGAGCCAGACTACCGACTGACATACCCCCCGCGCCCCTCAGAATAGTTGCTTTCGCGTAATAAGATAAGCAAATGTGAACTTACTTTTGAGACACCTTGTATATTATTTAATGTTGAAAGTAGAAAGCTAATGAACTTAAATAGATAAAATACAGCTATAAAAGGCAAAACTAAGTTTTTAAAAGTCCAAACAGTATGCAGACAATTGAAATGGCACTGGACAAAACATAATATGTTGAGAGAAAAGAAACAGAAACGAAAAAATAATGACTGAATGGTACCCTAGAGAAAACAAATCAAGTAGAGGAAGACAGCTAGGCGATGGGAATATGATATAATACGTACAGCGAAGGACAGAAACAAGTGGAAAGCCTTAGAGGAGGTCTTGGTTGAAAGACAAGATGAGCAACCTGATACTGAGCCATAAATTGCAAAGTAATGTAAGATTAGAATTTTGACAAGTCACCCGCTTGATAAAAAACTAGTCATCCAGGTAATGCAGCACTTACCCTAAACCATGATAACAAATTCTTTGTTTAGCTCCCGAAGCCCCACCGGAGCGAGTCCGTTGCGAGCCGCTGTCGGCGCAGTCGGTGCGAGTGTGGTGGGAGCCCCCACCACCGGTGTTAAGAGGAGGAGTGCTGCTGGGATATGAAGTTTTGTATGAGGTAATGTTACTGCTGCACAATATTCATTAAAATTAATTTATTATCGCATAATTTTTTACTGCTTCCTTCAATAATAATTATTGTTATTTTTTTTATAGCCCATCTCTTGAAAAGGTTGGACTAGAAATCAAAAAGGTTTTTACCGTAGCGGATTTACGCTACAGTACCCCATTTCCAGCAAAAAAAAAATTTGAGGGTGGCAACCCTAAAAGAAAAATGAGTGACCACCTCAAGTGACTGTCAACCCTGTGAGAATATGACAGCACTAGCTATAAAAAAAATAACAATAATTATTATTGAAGGAAGCAGTAAAAAATTATGCGATAATAAATTAATTAAAACTCAAATAATTGAGTTTTATCTCGTGATTTGTTATTTTGTTATTCTTGACAATGTACACATATAAGTTTTACATAATATAAAATGATTTTATTTATTCTGAGTGTGTATGTTTGCTATACTTAATTTAATGCTGTAAGCCTGTGCTCGCTATAAATATTATATTATACTATAATTATTTTAGTGTAAGTATTGTTTCTCATCAGTTTATTTTTCTTTTGAGTACTAAATATTCACAAACAGCCCACTTATTGAATAAACAAATGACGTTCCAGATATTACGATACATCCATAAGTGAATGCGCTGAAATTTCATCGCCAAAACTTACGAATCGCATTTCAACTGAAGCACTTAGCAAATGCTTGATTTAAAGCATTTGCTTTAAAAGTAATCCAAAAAACTGTTTTCAAAGTCATTGAAACTTAAAACATCTATGTCAATAAAAACAATTACAAAGACTTGAATGCTAAGGGATTCGATCAGAGAGAAAGATAAAGCTAAATGCCCATTCCGAAGAGGAGTAGGTTTTTTAAAAAGAACGGGCAAGAAACTCAATAGTTTTTTTTTTTTGTGTGGGAAATCATCAAATAACTTCTCCCGCTGTGGGTGGAGTAGGAGGGCGTGTCAGACTTTTACTCAATAAAACCCACCCGTGTTCCTTCAGGCAACTCCAACTGAACCACGTAATCAACGGCCACGGTATCCTCTTTAGAACAACTCCCACCCCTGGCAAATAGACACTCTTTTCAATAAAATATTCTTTACATAATTTTTTTCAATTCCACAGACGGTCGATGAGCTAGAAAGCCGAGTAGAAACCCGTCGCTCAGGTGGCATGGAAACTGTCCTGCAAACGTTACAAAGAGCTGCTAACTACAGCATAGCAGTGCGAGCCAGAACTGCGGCTGGCACAGGGCCTTCCTCGGAACCGGTTTATTGCGTCACACATGAAGACAGTGAGTATAATAACTGAAGAAATTTCAAGAACCAATAGCATGCCGTAGTACGAAGGCTTTGAGTTTGCTAGCCAAACTAAGACACTACCGTAAAATTTTCGTCAGTCAATAAAACTCATTTTTTCGTTCATTACACGTGGGTTGCATTTTTTTCAGTACCGGGAGCTCCGATGGACATAAAAGCGGTGGCAAGCTCCGAAGACACGGTAATTGTGAGCTGGCTGGCACCGCTGCAGAAGAACGGTAAAATCAAGCACTACACCGTGTACAATAGACCACAGAGGTTTGTTTGTTTGTTTTCTGTTGTATATTGTACCTACGGCGCGTACGACACGCGTGTGTGTGTGTCGGGCGCGCGAGATCGCTTCGACGTACTTCAATAAATCAGTATGCCATTGACTCGCGGTTTGATTGCATGCGTACTACCCCCGCTCCCGTTAAATACGTAACAGTGGCGACGAGGATCAAAAGACAAGGAAAATGTTTGCTAGTGGAGTTTTTGGTGCTATAACCAACTTCGACCACCTCACAAGCGAGTGGGATACATATAAATCACGGCTCACGCAATGGTTTGTTGCGAACGACGTAAATGATGAGTCGGACAAAGCCAAGGTCAAACGGAAAGCAATATTGCTAAGTGCATTGAGCGAGTCAACCTACAAGCTAGCGAGTGACCTGGCGCTGCCGCAGAAAATTGAGAAGATAGATTATGACAAAATTATCAATTTGTTGGACTGCCATCTTACCCCGAAACGGCTTGGTTTCGCGGAGAGGTTTAAATTCTACTCAGCTACACAGCGCCAAGGTGAAAGTCATACTCAGTGGGCAGCAAGGATTAGGGGATTGGCGGCACACTGCGCGTTCAAAAATCTGGAAGAGGCCCTTATCGACAAATTTGTGATGGGAATGGCAGCGGGTCCCGAGCGCGAGCAATTGTTCGCAAAGGATCTGCAGGAACTGACGCTGGTCAAGGCTGTGGAGTTGGCTGAGAACGTGTGCGCGTCGCGCAAAGCAGCGACGGCCATCCAAACATCGAACGGCGCGGGCGGCAACATCATGGCCGCCGCCGCTGCCGGCAGCGCGGCTCCCGACGGCGTGTTCAGTATCTCCAAGAACGAAAAGTGCAGTGTGTGCGGATACACCAATCATAAGTCCAATCAGTGCCGTTATAAAAGTTACAAGTGCAAAAAGTGTAGCCATAAGGGTCATTTAAGTAGAATGTGTGCGGCTAACTCGAAAGTAAATTACGTCACGAAAGATATCGCGGATGTCGGAGACGATGGTAAGTCACGTGTACTTAACATTAAATGCGTGAAAGGCAGGCCAATGTCGGAGTATGTATTGGTAAATGGTGTATTTTTGGAGTTTGAAATAGACAGTGGTTCAGCCGTTAACGTCATTTCAGATCAAACGTACTATTCTCTCTTCAAGGAAGTGCCATTGTCAGAAACCGATAAGATGTTATTTAGTTATACGGGAGGTAAAATTAAAACTTTAGGGTTCATTCGTTTATCCGTGACGTATGTAAACAGCTCACAAGTTTTGAAGTTCTACGTAGCACGCGGCGGCAGCCCGCCGCTCCTAGGCCGTGAGTTCTTACAAATATTTAACTTAGAGTTCGCCCCGGCGGTGCCTGTTAATTATATAGATAAATCACAGAATCGTGAAATCACTAAAATTATTTCGCAATTTCCAAAACTATTTTCTAGTAAATTAGGTTGCTTCAACAAAAATAAGGTATCGTTAAAATTAAAACCCGACACAAAGTTGTTATTTTTTAAAGCAAGACCAGTCGCTTTCGCGTTGAGGGAAAAAATTGATGTGGAACTGAATCGCCTTGTAGATCTGGGGATATTAGAACCTGTAGAATATTCGGAATGCGCCTCTCCCATAGTCCCGGTATTAAAAAAAGACGGTGGTGTTAGGATCTGTGCAGATTATTCAGTAACTATTAATAAGCAACTAATGATTGAAAAATACCCAATACCAACTATTGATGAATTATTCTCTAAATTACACGGTGGTGAACAATTCACCAAACTAGACCTTTCTCGAGCTTACAACCAATTTTTACTCACAGAAGACTCACAGGTCCTAACGTGCATCAACACGCATCGTGGCCTTTTCAAATATACGAGATTAGTGTTTGGGCTGGCGAGTGCGCCAGCCGTGTTCCAACGTGCTATGGAATGTGTGCTCGCAGGATTAGACGGGGTTATAATTTTTTTAGATGATATCTTAATAACAGGGAGTAATATAAAGGAACATGTTGACAGGTTAACGTTAGTTTTAAAACGCCTTGAAGATGCAGGGTTAACAGTTCAGCAGGATAAATGCGAATATTTAAAAAACGAAATTTGCTACCTGGGTCATATTATCGATAAAAATGGCATACGGAAATCACCAGATAAAGTTCAGGCCATATTAAAAGCTCCAATACCGACGAACGTTTCGCAGTTACAATCATTTTTAGGGTTGATTAACTATTATAGAAGCTTCGTGCCAAACGCTTCATCGATACTAAGCTCATTATATGAATTACTCCATAAAAATAAAAAGTGGGAGTGGACCCCAGTTCACGAAGAGGCATTTGACCAAATTAAGAAACTGCTTGCTTCCGATCAGTTGCTAGCTCATTTCGATCCTGCCGCAAAACTGATACTAACCGTAGATGCTTCGCCACAGGGTTTAGGCGCTATTCTATCTCAGTTATCACGCACCGACGACCGCGAGAGGCCGATCGCATTTGCTTCAAGGACGCTCACGGCAGCGGAAAAAAATTATTCACAGTTACAGAAAGAGGCTACGGCCATAATATACGGGGTAAGAAGATTTCACCAGTACTTATATGGTCGTGTCACACCGTTCATATTACGTACGGATCATAAACCGTTGATAACGATTTTCGGTCCACATCGCGGCATCCCTGAAGTATCCGCGAACAGGCTACAACGCTATGCGATATTTTTGTCAGCATACAATTATTCCATTGAGTATATTCGTAGCGGTGATAACAGTGCAGATTATTTATCTCGAGCGACATTGCTGGATGAGAACCGGGTGCAGGACGAAGTGCGGGGGGAAGACCGCGACTGTGAGGAGCGCGCCGCTTTCGTTAATTTTGTTGTTGAAGGAAGTTTACCTATTACACTAAAGGAATTACGTTGCGAGACCGACAGCGACGAGATTTTAAAAAAAGTTAAAAATTATGTTATGAAGGGTTGGCCGCGTAAAGTAAACGATTCCGAATTGCGAGCGTATTTTGACTGTCGTTTTCAATTGGCGTTGGAAAATGGATGCTTAATGCGTGGTCATAAAGTGGTTATTCCGCATTCGCTTAGAGATAAAATGTGTGGAGAACTACACGATTCGCACTTTGGTGTAGTAAAAATGAAGGCAGTCGCACGCGAAAAATTTTGGTTTCCGGGAATCGACGCGGCGCTTGAACGTTTGGCTGCAGCGTGCAGTGTGTGCGCGCAGCTGCGGCCCTCCTCACACCGCGCGCCTCCCTCGCCGTGGCCCTATCCGCCGCATGCCTTCTATAGAATTCATTTGGATTTTCTCGGACCATTTCACAACCAAATGTTTTTAGTTATAGTAGATGCATTTTCTAAGTGGGTCGAATGTTACACAGTTGGTACAACATCATATGGATCAAAAACTGTTATTAGCAGATTATGTGATTTTATGTCTAGGGTAGGTATTCCACACACGTTGGTGTCGGACAATGGTACTTCTTTCACATCTAGGGAGTTTGAGAATTTTTGCAGTTTAAACGGTATTCAACATGTTTTAGCACCGGTATACCACCCGTCAAGTAACGGGCAAGCCGAAAGCTTCGTTAAAATAGTTAAAAAAGGTCTCAAAAGTATCATATTGCAATCTAACACCAAAATTCCACTACAAGAGAAAATCGCAAAATTTTTATTTGATTATAGGAACTCCAAAAATAGTACCACAGGTAGATCACCAGCAGAAATACTTTATGGTCGACCTCTACGTTCGCGGCTAGACTTAATTAATCCCCTGCAAGTCGTTCCGACATCCACGGATCTTTCGCTTACCGTAAAAAAAAATCAGTCCTTACAGAGTAAGAACAAGGGAGGAAGGGAAAGACCAAAATTTAATATAGATGACGTTGTTTGGATAAAGCGATTTTGTGGAGACGGTAAATTTTGTTGGGTGCAAGGAATAATCAAAGAGGAGATTGGGAAAGTCATGTATTCAGTGTTTATTACAGAGCTAAATTGTAAAGTAATTCGTCACATAGACCAGATTCGACGTTTTCAAACCAAAGACATTTTAGAAGTGCAAAACAAAAAGGATTGGCATTGGGACATAGAAGCCGATGACAGGAACTTGTCGCCGCATTGTGAATCCGCGGCCCTAACGGGTGAGAACAGCGACTCTACAGACGTCGAAATTTCAGCACCCCCCGAGGAGGTACATCTTGCAGAGGAGGATAGGATGAGGGTTGCGCCATTAGCCACACATTCGCCCTCGACGCCAGATCATTCAAGGATAATGAGTCCCGACCCGTCTGTACCACATCTCATAGAAGAAGGAGGTCAGAATATTGATGAACCTGAACAACAGAATTGTAGATCCAAACGACGTATTTTGCCTGTTAATTATAAGCCATTTTTCTAAAGTATGTGGGGGAGGGAATGTTGTATATTGTACCTACGGCGCGTACGACACGCGTGTGTGTGTGTCGGGCGCGCGAGATCGCTTCGACGTACTTCAATAAATCAGTATGACATTGACTCGCGGTTTGATTGCATGCGTACTACCCCCGCTCCCGTTAAATACGTAACATTTTCTTATTATAGTGTCAAAGTCCAAAAGTGAAGTCCCTTACCATCTGGGGTAAGCACTTACCATCGGGTTTTTAAGCCATTATTCTAGCAAGTATAGATCATTAGGTTGTAAAATTTACGCATTGACATAAAAGATCCCGTCCTCTTAAACAGGACAGGCCAGCACTCGCAGATGATGGTTCTCCACAAAGATGAGGAAGAAGAGTATCAGGTTGAAGTCCGAGGTCTACAGGAACATCAGGTCTATGAGTTCTGGGTGACGGCAGCCACGGCTTCCGGGGAAGGAGAGATGAGTGCTATTGCGGCGAGGAAGCCAAATGCTAGAGGTGAGATTTGAGATTATTTTGTATATCTTATTTTTAGTACATTTTCAATTAAAAACAGAAACCCACTGCTGGTTATAGGCCTCCCCCTTTTCGCGCCATGCTTCTCGGTTACATGCGTCTCTCATCCATGTATTTCCGGTCACAGCTTTACTCCATAATTTTACTATCGTTCAAATGAACAAAATAAGTGAAATTGCATTCCTGTATTCTGTGTTGGGATGGCCCAGTGGTTACGGCCTAGCCTCTCATGCACGAGATTATGGATTCAAATCCGGGTCCGTACCAATGTGATGTCTTCTATTTATATTAACATTCTGAGTTTCTTTTGGACATTACTTCTTCTTAACGTATCGATGGCAAAAAAATCAAACATATTTGGCCCAAAATTCAGCTGCGCTCACTGACGCAGTCATAAGATCGTCAAATGCACAAGTAACAAAGTATGCGGTGCAGGATAGAAGTTTAATTATATAAGTAGATCTTAAAAGACACTTGTACACGTCAAAATTGTTTAGGTCAATATTTTTAAAACTAGATGGCGCCGGCATTTCCTAGCTGACTGTTCCCTGAGAAGAAAAGCCGAAACAAACTCAGAGGTAATGGTCTCTTGAGAGAGGTCTCAGAGGTCACAAGTACTTGAGATCTGAGCCGTCCGCGAACTTCCATCTGTGGAGATTATCTTTTCTCCGGCCGAGTTGGGTTCGAAATCTATTTAGAGATTTCCAAGACATTACTGACATCGGTTAAAAAGAACAACGAGAGGAAACCTGTACTAGTCAATATAAGTCAGTAATCATAACCCGTCTTGAGCAAGCTTGGTGATCAATGCTCATGCCTTCTCTGTATGAGAAGAAGCCTTTTCCCTACAGTGGGACAGATATAGGTGGCTGGTATTAATACAACTTGTAATCATACATTTTTACTCCAAAGACCAAATACTATGGAGTACCATTTTAAACTTTGCCCTTCTACTAACAATCGTTATTGACTACCAGAACACTCATTCCGTAAGGTTCACATGAATAAAAATTTGGGTTCTTCAGCCCCAGCAAAAATAACGTCATTCGGCCGTCGCTTGGAGGCTACGACCGGCAGTCGCGCGCGCGTGTGCTGCGAGGCAGCGGGCGCACCGCCACCACACCGCGCGTGGGCGCGCAGGCGACCCGCGCCGCCACTTGCGCATGACAACAACTACCTCATCGATGGACCGTACCTTATTATACTGAGTTAGTAGATTGATTTATTAATCAGCGACCCAACCTACCTTCACAAGGTTTTTAGGACTTAAGAAAACATCAGGATTTTTTAAATTATGTCCCTAAGTTTAATATTAATGTGTTATCACATGAACCAGGAATACATCCTCAAAATGATGGTGAAATCCCCATTAGAATCGGTTGCGTATTTTACACAAGCCTACAGACACGAAAAGCGACTTTAATTTATTATAATAATAGGCGGTTATAATACCTTAAGGAGAACCTAGTCGCGGGCTCGAACTCACCGATGGGCCTGGCTAAAAAGCACGCTGTCTCACCAGGCATCGTGTCCGACAGAGGTAGTATCAGTGATGAGCAGTTAGACGCTAGTCTACACGCACAATATTATTGTGTGAGATGCAGGATCATTTATAGTACAACAGTCCTTCGGAAGATCGGGTTTTCTGAAAAAACCACTGCATAAATCAATGACCAATAAAGTTTATTGAACTTTTCGATATTTGAGCTTTGTCGGTACCGACTTGGTTTTTCAGATTTTACACTTCTTTTATTACTTAAACACGCCCAAAGTTAGGTTAAATTAGCAAGAAAAACGAATCTTTGTTGGCTCTTAACTTTTTAATGGCTTTTTATTTTAGTATTCTGTTTCCGTACAGACAATATTAATAATGAGACAAAATCATACCATGTTTAATTTTTGATGTACATTGTCGAACAGTGGAGTAATACACTCCCGAAGTTTGTATGGGGAAAATGTGGACTAGGTTCACCTTAAATCTATCTGTTCGTTTGCGAATTTCGGAGTGCCCCTAGAGTCTCAAAATGATCACTACTAGCCCAGGACAATTACCTACTTGAAAAATCGAATCTATTTTTAATTATGCTATTTTGGTGTTAACACATGTAAAATTACTTTCAGAGGTTGACCGTGGTTCAGCGGACAACTACACATGCACCGTACGTAACCCGTGGGGCGAGGAGCGAGCCAGTTGGGAGCTGCGAGTATTAGAAGCTCCTGCGAGACCACAACTTAGACTAGCCGCTGCAGCACCGGCGAGATTACACTTGGTGTGGGAGAAGCCGCACACTGGGGGGTCTAGTTTACATGGTAAGATAATACCATTAATATTACAGTTTAAGACTAATGAGAACAGGTTTGCGTGACCTATATTTTCGTGCCACAGATATGTAGAAGAGGTTGCTCTATGATTTAAACATCATTCTTATCTCATGTTTTACTATGCAAGTGACCAACTCGTAAGTTAGAGCCGTTAGTAGCGTCTTGGTTATGGCCAATCTTTCTTTTGTCACTCACCATTTTTTTGAAGTAGCGCGACTGCTAAGCGTGGCGTATGATGCCCGGGTCCGGCAAAGTGTCAATGGGTTTTTCCATTAGAAATTTCTGAGTAGTTTCCCGGAGTTTGTCAATTGGTGATGTAACACCCCTGTGCCTCGGATAGCACGTAAGACCGTTAGCAATGCGCCTGATCTCTCCCCTTTCCTGCGCACACACTAGTGCATTATATAGTCTCCTGACTAATTTGCTAATCTCCGTTGATATTGGCTAAAATTCTGTTGAAAGATATTTTCATTTGTATTTTTAAAGTAACATTTTTATCTGCTAGGTTACTTAGTCGAGCATTCCCGCTCTGATGACGGTAAATGGCACATGACACGATTACCAGCTGATACCCGGACATACACCTTGGAGCGGCTAGCCTGTGGGACATTGTACAAAGTGAGGCTGACTGCGTACAACGCGGTCGGTTCATCACAACCTAGTGACGAGCTGGTGGTTTCTACTAAAGGAGGACGTTAGTAAAATTTAAATACCTACTAGAATAATGTAATAATTCCTCGCTAATTTACTCAATTCATTTTAAGTACTTACTCCCTTTTAACAGTTTGTTTTTCAAAAAGTGTCCAAATAAGTTTTAAAATTTAATAATTAGCCACTGTTATACCAAGATAAGATTTATCGAATAATTTTGAACTATCATCTCAATTTCAGCATCAAAAGCTTCTCCAGAAAAGGACCTAATAACGACCAACAGTTCCTGTGTTCGCCTCAACTTATTGACTTGGGACAGCAATGGCTGTCCTCTCACCCAGTTCACGGTATCTGTGAGGAGTTTCGAGGAGTCCTCGTGGATCACCCAGACGGTCTCGCCAGCTGCCCAGCCAACTGTTCTGTGTGGGCTGATGCTCGCGACGTGGTACCATCTAAAGGTGGTCGCAACCAGCGCTGCGGGGACTACACTGGGGAATTATTATTTTTCGACTTTGACAGAAGGTGGAGGTGCGTTGAAATGATCGAAAAATAACTACTTAAAGAAATCCTGGACCAATATTTCTCCCATATAAAATAAAGTTGAACAGCGTAGATACTTCATGTCCACATGCTGATGCTCAAAAACCATGACAATTGATTTCAGACCGGATACCAGCACCAGCTCACTTCCCTCCCGGAGGTGAGGAAGGTGAAGAACGAGCAACTGCAGTGTTGGCAGCGGCTGCCTGTGGATTATTCGCCGCGTTGCTGTTGTTGGCAGCAATTGCTTATAAACGGAGGTGAGAATATATACTGCCTGTCTGTGTTATTTGGCACGACTAGGTTTGTTAAAATGGCATTACGTAGACAAAGTTTTTTCTGTATTTCCAGTCCCTCAACAACGTGCTTCAGGAAAGGTTATGAGCAGGGAGATATCTCAGAAGAAGAGGATAAGTCAGTAGAAAAGAGAGACAACCGACGTAATTGTCAGCAGGTGTACACTTCATCACCCATCAAGCATCCTATCGTGAAGAAGGATCAACAAGGTAAAGTTTTCTTAACATATATTTTTCTACGACTTTGGATCTCTATTACGTTTTTCGACGCACAGATCATTGCTGAGAAACTTTCTGCAATAAAATTATCGATAGTGTACAAGAACATCTGACATAATATTCTTTGATGTAAAATTTATAGGGTTTTTTTTTGGGTGGGAAATCATCAAATAACTTCTCCCGCTCTGGGTGGAGTGGGAGGGCGTGTCAGTCTTTCACTGACTAAAACCCACCCGTGTTCCCTCAGTTGCCCGTGTGCCAGGGGCCGCGGTATCTCTTTCGAACAACCCGCAGCCCTGGCAGGCATTGGCCCTTGCGGACCCCACCAGTTGGTGCTGACATCTCTTTGAGGCGCGCGTGGAACACAACTCGCCGTCGACCCGGGCTTGATCCTTACCGGACAGCGAGCTACCCATTACTCGCCGTCCGCAAGCCCGCGCCTACGGTGGCCGGGAATTAGCTTGGGATTTCCGACGCTCAGAGCGTCTCCTGCGAAGGCTGCGGCGGTGAGGGCGCATGTACTGCCTCTCCCTCACGTGCACCGCCTCCCTCTTTGCGAGCATCAGCTTCGCTGAAGGAGGTGACGGCTAACCATGCACTCTCGCTCCGTACCATGGCCTGGACCAGGGCCGGACGCGAGAGATCGCCGCCGCCGATCGCCTCCACGAGGACACGGCGGTGCTCCACCCCAGGTCAGGCAGACCTCCACCGTATGCTCCACCGTGTCCTCAGGGCGATCTTCGCAGTGGAAACACCCGGGCGTTTCCTCCCGCCTTATCCGAAACAGGAACCTCCCGAAAGAACCATGTCCGGTGAGGACCTGTGTCAGGCGGAAGGGCGGAAGGTGAGGACGCCATGGCGCCTTTCAAGCCACTCCTCAAAGAGGGGACTTACCGCCGCAATCGTGGTTTGCCCAGCACTGGGTTGCGACAATCGCGCTCTCCACGTCGCCATGAGATCCTGCCGGAGCTCTGTATGCCGTGTCGCGATTTCCCGCGGCAGCGGAGTTACGCCCCGGCGTTTGTCCTCCTCGCGCCACTCCCGAGTGTGCGCGAGGACCTTTGCCTCCAGATCCCATGGCGGCAATCCAGCTCGGAGGCCCGCCGCCTCACCGGAGATCGTGCGGTATCCCCGGATCATCCTGATGGCCATGACCCTATGGGCCGCCTTCAACCGGCGTGCTGGTTGGCGCCTCAATATAAGTGCCCACACTGGTGCCCCGTATAGGCCCGTAGGGCCATGGCCCGAAATTTATGGGGTGACTTGATATTGTAAGGCGACGCGCGACAGTTAACGTCGATTAACCTCTGTCTAGTTACAATTTAAAATATTTATGTTCATGTTTGTTGGTTGGTTGGTTGGAAAGGTGGCTTCGACAGTGCTGATGCGGACGGTAGAGCACAGAGTATTGTACCTGGGGGAGGCCTACCTATGTCCGGCAATGGTCTGCGATAGACTGAGTTGATTGATTGATGTGCAACTTAAGATTTACCTGGGTAATTTTTCTTTCCAGAAATGTACGAGATTAGTCCGTACGCGACGTTCAGCATGTCCGGCGCCACGGGCGCGGCGGAGGGCGCGGCGGGCGGCACGCTGCGCACGTTCGGGCGCGCCGAGCCCGCGCCGCTGCAGGCCGCGCCGCCGCGCGCGCACGCGCACCACCATCTGCATCACGAGAACGCGGGTACGTCGCACAACCCTCTTCTTTCTGAATGCTTTGGTCCCATGTTACTTGGTATCGCCGATATGACTGTGTTTTTCTCTTCCATTTTTCCTGGCCAGAAGTATATCACCCCTCATTCAATCGATCTTAATTCTGGTGGACTGCCTCCTGCCACCAACATATTTTATCACTGTTTCTTTACATCATACCTGCTCAGTACAGCACTACAATTCAGCCAAAAATTGTAGATTAGTTGTTTGAACGCGCTAATCTCTGAAATGCGAAATATTTTTTTCAAATCTTACTCGTAGAGTTGGATCTGAAAAATTCTTGAGGAAAGCTATAAGCTACTTAGCATCACGCTAGGACCCTTAGGAGCCGAACAAAATGAAAAAAGTTAGAAAGAATGCTAAGCGAAAACGAAGTGATAGCGTGGGCAGGCGATGCGATCCGATGCGACAGGGGGTGAAAAGGAACCAGGAATTTGACGCCAATCGTGACTTCGTCGGCGATGTAGCAGAAGCTAGTAGTGAAAATGTCAAAATGTATGCGGTAGTATGCGATGCTGGAATATACATTTGTATCGCATAGTACAAGAAGCGGACAAAAATTGTAAAACCATTATTTTCGGCATTAGAATCGTCCACCAACCTCCAATTACTTTTTTTAAAAATTATATACAGAGTTTTGACTTCGCTACAATTTTATTAGACGCGTAGATAATGTTAATTGTTTTTGCATTCGATAGAAGAATACACGCTATCTCGTGCGATGACACTGATGGTGCGTCGCTCGGAGTCCGACTCCGACTCGAGCGGGTCGCCGTGCGCCGAGTGCAACTCCAGCGTGTCGTACAGGATGCCCGTCGCGCCAGGAAAAGGTTTGCAAATGTATTTTTAAGTGGTCATGTTAATATCTAATGTAACGAGGCAGAAAAAAATCCACTAGCATTCTTTACTTTTCTTACTAATATGAAAGTGGTTTACGTTTATATGTATATGATTGACGTATACAAGTGCTTGTACAAACCTTTTTGCAGAAATAAAATCAATTATCATTTAGTCAAAGTATTTTTCTTGTCATTAAATAATAGTTGTGCTTCCAGATGAGGTATTCCGCGCGGTGACGGACTCAAGCGCGGAGTCGGCGGCGGATGCGCGATCCGTGTCACAACGACCGCACGACAAGTCGCGACGGCGACCGCGGAGACACCACACGCCCACATCGTCTAGGTAAACTCAACATTAGGTAAACCAATTTCTGAGTAGGTAAAGGATTTTTTTTCTATCCTAGATTCTGTGCGACTACGAAAATAATGTTGTAACGTATGTATTGTCCCAAACATGCTTTTTATAACGTGAAGTGACAAAATTGTTCTCAATATTGTCCAAGGACCACCATGTATAGCCATCTATTGTATCATAAGTATATTTTTTAAAGCGAACATCTTTTGTCTCGCACTCGTATACTCTTACCTGCCACTAGATGGCGCTGTATTTTGCTTCGTGCAATGGGTTGTTAGATGGCGTTGTTTTAATTTTCCAGGTACCAGCAGCGGCAAGAGCAAGAGAGAAGAGATTTTACGATACACGTATAAATATGACGACAATAAAGACTGCTACAAGCGAAATACTATTAAGTTGTTACCTAGCTAATTTACCGTTTTAGCTTTAAGAGATTTTAACACAAATAATAAAAATGTAAATATTTTAGGATGTTTTGTACTATGTTGGATTTGAAAAAAATATTGCGGCCTATTTGGTATCACAAAAATTATCTTTTAAACACTTTTTGAAACAAAACTTTTCGTATAAACACTCACTTTTGTAGTAAATAAAACCATAGTCAGATAAACTCATTCACTTTAACAATAGTTATTGAATAGGTATTTTAACTAAACCCTGAATCATATCGGACAGATTGTAAAAAGTAGAACATAGATTAATAATAAGACGTCAATAATAATAAGTGCAACAAGATTTTATTGTTAATGTTAAACGGCGAGAAAATGCAATTATCCCGTTGCCAACCGGGCTCGGTAGATGGCGTAGTCTGATATCATCTGATGGTTTCAAGTGTGTGTCATATTTTTTTTAATGCTCAAGAATACGATTAGTTTACATTTGTATACTTGTATTACGATTTTTATATACCTTTTGCCCAATGATGGTTTTGTACTATATTTTGATTTACATAATTAATTGTTGGCGATTATAGAACCATATTTAGAGTTTTAGACCTTGTTTTTACCAAAAGATCGATTAGTTGCTTTCGTCTAGGATACTGGGTTACTGTTATATGTATAATACAACATTAATAAAACAATGTGCCAATTAAGTTACTATCAGTTAAGAAACAAAACATAAGCTGCTATGTCAATTATTATTTTTTGCTCTGTCAACGAAAACTAAGATTAGCCCTAATTATACGATGAAAATATTGAATATCCTCCCAAAATATTTTATCAATGATGTTTTGTATTGAGCAGAATTATTATTTTACCTTATTGTACTAAATTGAAACGAGCCATATGCTCAGACATTAAATTTATTGTAATTGTGCTAACCTGTTTTATACTATTTTATCTATAGACTAACAATAGTTATAGCAATAAACCAATCTACTCAAGTCTTATGTTATCAGTCACTGCTTACGTGTTTGCTAATGTAAATATTAAAAAGGAAACGAAAAATTAAATCGATTGATTCGTGTTTCGTGTTTAATTTATATTTGTTTTACACAAAATTGACTAGATATTCTTAGGCCATTAAGATATAATATGCCAAGAAATATAAACAAGGATCGTTTACAGAGGGTACGTAACATCACGTAAGTACTTCTCGTATTGTTGTCAAAAATATTAGTGATAGCCATTGGATTGGCGAATACGAGTAAAGGGGAGTCTTTCTTCTGCCATAATTTAGTAAGAAATACTCCTAATTTATTCTTCTGCTGAATTTCCTTATGCTCCTTCATAAGAATCGATGTAACAGTTAATTCTAACAAAATATAAACAAGGCATTTTTTTTTATTTTTATAAAGATTTCCTACGAGCACACAGTTATCTCGTTCCATAATCCCTTCCATAATAGTTTTCTTGACATTGCCAAGCTAGCTGGCACTTGGCATTTAAGTGTGGCTCCTAGGACCAACATGTTTCAATTCCCTGCCTGGCAGACCGCCATTGTATTATTATCTATACTATCGTTGGCGATCATTCTGTAAGGAATTGGGAACATAGCAGTGACATGTTATGTTTAAAGTTAATTGTTGAGTTTGTCGTCTTCTTCCTTTATTTGAAGAATAACAGATTTAGGTTATGTTAACATTATCAACGGATTTATTTCATAGCCGATTAGTGCAGTGCAATCATTGGCTTACTAGTTAAAATTACAACTGCAGGATAATATGGACGCCTATCTTCTGACTGCGGTTTCGCCCTCGAGGATGTCGAAAATTAACCCACGGAAACGTGCACCCTGAAAAAAAGTAGCCCATGCCCTTCCCCAGGATGCCACCTCTATCGTCTTTCCAAATGATCGAAATCTCTTCAGTGGTTTAGGCGTGAAAAGGTAAACATATTGAATTTAATGGGTTTAATTTATCATGCGCGGCACCCTAATTCTTTTTCTAAAATGAAAGTAGTCTAATTTACTCTTGATCCTGATAGCTGATGTATCAACTTTCTGCCCGTAACATCATCCCAGCCATTTCATTATGCATTTAGTAAAAGCTGTTATTTTGACATTGGAAACAGACACTTCAATTATATTTATTTGTATACCCATAAAATTTAATACGTTTGGCAAATGGATTGAAAGTTATAGAATGGCACTATAAGTAAGTCAAGAGATCATTGCAGGTAACTTTTCTGACTTGGGTCGGTTGGCCTTGGGTGGATCCAATTTAGATTAAATTGCTATTCATTTCCAGAGAAGATGCATACAAGAAGTCTCTTTTGACTTCTTCCTTTTTTTATTACTAAATGCGCCTGCTCTTGACTTCAATCACGCCTGATGAAAGCGATTGATAAGGTCTATGATGGATCGAACGTGCCCAGAAAACGCCTGTTCACTCTTGTTTTGAAGGAAGACGGGTTCAAATCAAATCAAAATATTTTATTTCACATAAACCTGCAAGGACACTTATGAAATGTCAGAAGCTAGGTGCACGGTTCAAATTTGTCGCTTCCTATGGAGAAGAGCCGGAAAGAAACTCCACGGTTACTCTTTTAAAAATAATTGGCTTTCTAATGTTTTCAAATTACAGTGATATTTGGTATGGGAGGACAGTGCAGGCCAGTCAATAAGTACCAGGTACTTAGAGGAATTAAAATAAAGAATAGAAACTGTAGGCCTACAACGTTCTCTCATTCACAATATGTAAAAGAATCTACATAAGTAAAATCAACCTATTTAAACCAAGTGATATGATTTCCATGAGAATCACTAATAAATACTCGATATTACAAGTGTTATATAATGTCAAACAATGACGAGAATATGTCAGAAAGTGTAAAAAATTAAATTAATAAAATTAACATTGTAATTTGGAAGCAGTTAATAGACGCTCACATAGTTGTGGTGCTAATGAGTTACCAGGGAAGCCACATGTGCAGAAGGAATTAATGCCAAACTTCCTTGTCTTCAACGTAGTTTTTTATCTTATAATATGCTTTTTTGATAAGGACACGTTTGATGTGAGTTTTAAACTTTCCATCGCTAAGTTCTGTAACCGATTTAGGCAACTTGTTATAGAAGTGGATACTGTTTATTAGAAATGACTTGCTAGTTAAATGGTTAAATGTGGAAGGGAACACAGACACAGACAGAGAGTTCCACACTTTGGCTGTGCGTATAATAAATGTGGAAGAGTAGCGCTGAGTACATCTGGTCGGGATATCAACCAAGTGCGGATGGTACCCTGCAGTGCGTCTGGTAGTCCGGTAGGAAAAGGCCGATGGTGGGATCAGGTCGTGGAGCTCCTGCGCATAGTCTCCGAAGTACAGTCTGTAGAAGACCGATAGGAAAGCAACATTACGCCGATGAGCCAAGCTGTGTAGCTTAGCCGTCAACGTTTCGTCGCCTATGAGCCTTTTTGCTCTACGTTCCACCGAGTCTAGGACAGCAAGCTGGTATTTTACTGAGCAGCTGCGTGGCTGCAATACTCCTCACAAGAATGCACTTGAGCTTTATACAGGCTCAAAAGCTGTCCAGGTGTGAAGTACCGCCTCACCTTATTTAGGATGCCCAGCCTTTTGGCTGCAAAATCCAATAAATCCAATAATCGAATCCTAATACTTTGGTGAACTCGAGTAGCATTTAAGCATATTACTCATTATAATTTGATCTTAAACTTGAAAAAATTTTGATCCTTAAATCCGCCAAAAACATAATCTATCCGTCAAGCGTTTCAATAAATAAACATACTGGACATGTGCCCGGTATAATTAGCGACTTACACGCCTTTTTCCACGTCACAATTTTAAATTGTTAGTGAATCTTATCAAGCACCCCTTTGCTTATATCCGCTAAAACTTACAAGCCTGCGAAAAAGAGTCTAAAGTAGCTCATTTAATTCCGCTGAGTAGCTGATAGTAATCGATTCGCTCCTGAGTGCTACGCTGCGCTACGACGTAGTACTCGTCGTACTACGGCGACGCTCGGGTTCTACAAAGCTACGGGGTTCTATTAATAAATAAAGAATCAAGTCACATGATCAAATTCAGCTCAGGCTTAGAATCAGCTCAGTCCCCCAAAACGCCCGCCTTCTACCACTTCCTAGTACTTTAGCTGGGAAGAAGAAGTGGAGCAACAAATTACCCAGCAGCACAGCTGTCTGTTTAGTTAAATAAACTTGATTCTGTACAATAGTAGGTAGGCAAAATAATACACATTACGATACATAGAATATTAAATTAAATCATTTGCCATGTTAACGTAAATGCACCTATTAACGACCTCTCAAAATCTACACCTATCACCGCCAGTTTCTTAAAATCATCATTTTAAAGTGATGTGTAGAGTTAGAATTGTGGTTTTCAAATAAAGCTCATGGTTATTAAATTTTTGATAAATTAATTTTAGACCAATTGCAAAGATTTTTTTATAAACATAATTTATTACAAAGCAAACAGTTCGGTTCCACAAGGGGTCGTTCAACTACCGATGCCGGTGTTAAACTAATATGACATATTTACAATGCATGGGAAAATAAATACGATGCCTTACGCATTTTTTGTGATTTAAATCAAACTAACTAATTGCATGTGGGTCATGAGTTTCTGCTTTGTATAATAAAAGCCTATAATGTTCCCACTGCTGGGACACAGGCCTCCTCCCTGTGAGAGGGAATGGGCTGTAATCCACCATGCGAATCCAGTTCGGGTTGGTAGATGTCACCTGTCTTCGAATTTTTGGTTCCAGGACATGCCGGTTTCTTCACGATGTTTTCCGTCACCGTTTTAAGAGCAGTGGTAATTAAATTATTTACATTAAGTAAAAAAGCGCCTGAAGGGGTTCTAACTTACGACCTATAACTCCTAAGTTACAGCCATTACCACTGGGCCACCACTGCTCTCCTTTAATTTGATGAAAATTCAATATTAAAATATGGCGGTAATAGGAACAATATTTGCATTTTTGTTCTGATTACCGACCCATGAGGGTGTTAGTCTGACGAATATTTTAAATTTCATTTATTTTATCGTAATACTTTGACGTTTTAGTATTATGTTAAATTAATTTGATAGATTAGTATGATAACTTTAATTTGAGCCATTAACGCCATAGATTTAGGAGTACCGATCATTGTGAAAATCAATTTTGTAATTAATCTTAATTTTCTGTTAATGTAGGAGACATTATTCTCAAATATTGTGTTATTCTAGTTGAAATATCACTAACATTAAACATTTATAGCTATTGGCCACAATCCAAATGATCAAAAACGATATAATGATCCAAAATTCCGATAAAAAGACATACTATCTCAATACTTACACTTTAATCTGGGTCGGTAATTGGAAAGTTCTTTAAACCCACAAATACGATTTCCTTTACTAAAACCTATTACCGATCTTAAACACTTTTTCTGAATGATCAGTAATTTAATTGCGTTGCGTATACAGTCTGTAAGTATAATGGAAATACACCAACAGTAAAGTCTAACACGCTCTTCCACTCCACCCAGAGCGGGAGAAGTTATTTGATGATTTATCAAGCGAATTAGTCGAATTAGGTCATTGACGATCGTAGACCGATAGGTATGGTATTAAAAAATCTGTTGACAAGTGAAGCTATTTTATTTAACTAGAATTGTTTTGTTAATTTAGCGGTCGGTAATTGGTGCCGCAAAAATGGAAAAAGTAACAAGCCCTATTATCTGATGGGTCGGTAATAGGAATAAAGCATATTTTCTCTTTTTTTTAAATTATTCATTGGTTCATGCTGGTTGTTACATATTCAACTTAAAAGAACATTATTTCAAGAACGAAAATAAAAAATTAAATTGGCGCTAGTAACAGAACATGAACTTAATTCTTGCACAACAATCTGAATTAAGCTTAAACTGGCGGTAATTGGTGCGCTTACGTTATGTCAGCTAGCCATGCCAACAAATACAATGAAAACTACACTCAAGAATTACGTTAGCTGCAATCGGAGGATTAAAAAAAAAAATGATTTTAGTTAATTTATTTAAAACAAAAGAATTACATTAATTATATCTAAAATTAGGTAGGCTAAGTGCCTATTCGAAGTATGAATATGGAGTGGAATTCTGCAGAGTTACAATAATTGGGTAAACTACCTAGTTTACCCAATTATTGTTATTATTAGCATTCCACGCTCGGACTTCCGTGCATCACTAAGTGCTATCTATCTCAGCTCGCTGTTTCCTCGTTCGTTGAATTTGCAGCGTATGTTTCTATCATAAAAGTATTGAGTGCTGACTGGGCGATTCCCCATAAGAAGCTGCGTGTAACACAAGCAAAAAGAAAAAGTGTATACAAAGCTTAATACCGGGTATACAGGGCGTGACAGCTGGCATAATTATGTAATACTGAATTATGTTCACATACCTGTTACGACCCGAGTTATAACTCGAGGCCACAAATTATAAACTAAGACCATGGAAGTAAAATAAATAAACAGTTAAATAAATAAACAGCTAATCATTAATAACTTCAACAAAACATGGTCAGCCATGATCACTAATAGAGAGCAGAACTACTGAGTTGTAATAACAAGATAATCTTGAACTAACGATATAGTAAACATTGTTCATTTTGTTATGTACCGTAAATTAAATCTGATATCCTGTGACTAGTATTAAATTACAAGGTGAGTTTGTTCAAGTTGTACTGTTGTGGGGCTAAATAAACTTCTAAGTAACTTTGGGGTAAACAATATCTACCTGATGATTGGAGTTCCCTTTATGTTGCTTTATGTATGGAGCTCTAAAAATGTGATTGATTATCGTGTAGAGAGAAAATAAATAGCTTACATAGATTTAATTCTTTTGTTTGAAAATGTTTTTTTTTTTAACGATAGATATGATAAGTACTTTCGACTTCAACATTCTGATTCATTCAGCAGATAATCCTTAGTAACATGATAATGCGTCATATATCCGTCGATGTATACTCCCCTCCACGTCTAGTTGTACACGTGTGTATGCACTAATTGGTCGACCGCAGAACAACGGCCGCGTGATAAATTGCTTCTGCTATATGCCACCGCAGGCTAGCTCAATGGTACCTACAGATACCACAGATATATTGGTAGCAGTAACTCTGCTCTTTACTAGGGACAAATATGGATGTCGAAGTTTCAATGCAATTTATCAGCTAAAGTTTTTTTGTTTCTGACTGAAAAAGGAGGAAGAAATAGTAAGAAACAAAATCGAGGGGATAAGCTTTCAAAACTGTTAATATTCAATTATTGTTTTTTGTTTTTTACGATGTTATCAACTTTTTCAAAGGTTTTTGCCTTTTGTCTACCCCTATATCACTGAATTTAAGCGATGATGAAAGCGCGATGACAACGAAAAGTACGTTTTAGGACTATAAAAATTTGTAAAAGTAAGAAACAAAAGGACAAAAAACACGTTCAACAAATACCGTTTAGTAAATTATAAGAATCAGGCAGTGAAGAGTAGACCGATAGTAACTCTTACCATACTATAACTTGACAGGTAACCGCTTCGAGTGTAACAATTTGTATTTCGATACTAACAATTTTGTTACAGATTTTGTACTAGTTCGGGAACATATGTCTCTTCCCAAGAAAAGTCAACATGTATTAGCTACTTTATTAGCTTACAACATACACGCAGTTATTGATAATTTAACTGAGACTAAGTTTAGTGACGAAACAGTATTATCTAGTACTTCTAATAATACTGCAATTAATTCTTCAAACTTTTAAACATGACAAAAGGGAAGTACAATAAGAATATTTTACTGGATCACCAAAATATAAATCGCTTCCCTGGCAAAATCCTAGACGTGGAAATGTTTATAGATAAATATCATATGGATATCCTATGTTTTTGGGAAACTTGGTTAAAACCGGATAGGATGTTGTTTAATGTAAATAATTTTTCAGTTGCCAGTGTGTACAACAGGTCTTCAATAGGGGGTGATACTTTGATATTATGCAATATTTGTTTTAGATATAAGGAGAAAGGATATCACTGCTTGCTCTATTGATCGCTTATGTGAGGTAGCATGTGCAGAGGTTGAGGGCCATACTTTCATAATTGTTTATAGACCACCAGCCACGAACTTGTCATCACTTTTTATCATTATGAAAAAAATATTAGGTAAACTTTTAAAAGACAATAAATTAGTTTTTGTGTGTGGTGATCTAAATATTGATCTATTAGATAACTCACCAGAAAAATGTATGCTTATCTCATTGTTGAAATCATTCAATTTAAAATGTATATTTAATGAAGCGACTAGAATAACAGAAACCACAGCTTCATCCAAAAACAATGTATTTACTAATTGCAAAATAAAGGACTCGTCCTTAATTAGTGGCGTCAGGTCAGACGATACTGGTCAGCTTGTATTGTTTGACTTAGATAAAAAGTTACACCTAGATAAAACCATTAAATTGAGACCACTGACTAAAAATAAATTTAAAACGTTTAAAAATAATGTTCTTAGCAATCTCTCAACAGCAAGTTTTTATTCACAAGACCCCAATATAAACTATAGCACATTTTTCTCTACAGTATGCCAAGAATTCAATAAAGTATGTCCTGTAAAAATGTTACAATCACTACTAAACCAAAATGTAGCGAATGGGCCATAGCTGGCATTAGAAAAAGCCGAGATATAATGGGTGAGCCTATTGAGCGCGTAAATGAGGCGCGGAACCTTGGGTTGTGTATGGACAACAGCCTTAGATTTGAGAAACACGTTGCTAACTCCGTTAGAAACTGCTTCTATCGCCTGAAACTGCTACACAAAATGAGGCCATACTTGTCTGAAAAGCTTCGCGAACAGCTAGTCGAAACCCTGGTTCTGTCCAAATTAAACTACGCTGATACGGTTTACGGCCCACGTTTGCTGGCTCGTACCGATCGGCTTATTCAAAGAGTCCAAAACGCATGTGCGCGCTTCTGTTACACTGTTCCCCCCAGAAGTCATGTTACCCCCTTTCTTAACAAGCACTTTATTCTCAAGATGAAGTCAAGACGAAAGTTACACTTAGCGTGCCTGCTTTTTGGTGTCGTTAAATCTAAGAAACCGAAGTATTTGTATGACAAGCTTAGTTGGATGGCTAGTAGACGAGATTGCGCGCCCAGGCTATGTGCGCAACAACTTTCAACACAGTCTCATAGAACAGCAGCTTTCAGAGGCAGTTTCCGATACGCTGCATCTAAAGTATGGAACAATATTCCACCACCACTAAGGGCTTTGGGCACTATATACACATTCAAAACACGTTTACGGCAGTATCTAATAGATTCCCAACAGAAAGTTGACATGGTCGCCCTGAATGTTTCACTTATATGAGCTACTTACAGTACTTAGGTAACTTAAAACATAATTCCTGATGTGTCACAAATATACGCATATTTGGATATGCGGGTGGTTTCATCCGTCGCTACCAACTGCCCTCGACTCGATGACGCTGCTGTGCTGTCCGCGGCGCGTATGTGCTGTCGCAGTTGTGAGACCTTAGGGAAACATAAATGGATGCATTAGTTAAATTTTTTACCACCATCAGGTACCTACTCTGCTTATTGCGTTGTTTTCTTGTACTTACCCATTGTGCCCGGCCTTTTTTGCGACTGTGTCGCAAAGCTGGCGTCGATATTACATCATACACCCTCTATTTTTCAATAAATTCTTGGTCGAAGAAGATACTTCATCCATTGTTATAGGTAGGTAGATACTTCATTTTCTCAGAATAGTATTAAACTCACTGTGACTTATTTTCAACTTCTTCATTATTCGTGTTTATGCTCCACTGTAATTTTTAATTTTAATTTTTCTTGCCGTAATAACGAAATAACTGACACTAATGTCCGCCGCGCCCGGCGGCTTGTAGCGCTTTGTGAGTGCATCGTGCGTGCATGAATCAATGTACATAGATAAACGCTAAAAACAGGTTTCGCTGAGCTCCTGTTGTTTTCGTTTGATTCTATTCTGTTTTTGTAAGTTTATATGAAATGTTTGTATATAAGTTTAAAAATATTTTGTTTACCTATGTTGAAACTGTTTTGTACTCCTCGTCACTCGTCCCTAAAGGTTCATTAGAAAACCAGCGTCAGACAGCATCTGTCTGGCATTAATGCTGAAATGAACCTTTTTGGCGCGTCCGTGAGGCACATACTGTTGTACCTAGTTAATTATATTCACTTTTTTGTTATTTATTTTGTGTTTCACGAACTGTGTCCAAATAAACGGTATTCTTTCTTTCTTTCTTCTTTCTAGATATCTTATATAATTTGTACCACGAGAAATCATTGACTTCTGAATCAGGCCCTTCATAATTATGTAAGAAACAATTCAAAAGAGTCTGCGCTCAAGCTAAACCAAAATTAATAAGTAACAAAATGAGTATTTATAAAAATAAAATAAAAGCTGTGTGGGAGGTAATTAACAAAGAAACTGGAAACACACAACAGCGAGATCAGAAAGAGTTAGTTCTAAAATTGATTATGTAACCATTTCAGATAAGATAAAAGTAGTTGAGACTCCAGAAAATTTCTTTACCAACATCCCAATAGAGGTTACGAAAATCATCTGTATTAGCTGAATCTCTTCTTAAACAAAATTTCAGTAAGGACATTCCAAGTTTTGGATTCAAACCCATTTCTATTGCCACAATTAAAACAGCATTTAAAAGTCGCAACATAAAAAAAACACTGAAGACTTCCTTAACCTTAATGGAAATCCCCCATGGATTTCTGTTAAGGTTAAGGTTAAGGTTTTTGAAGATATCATTGACACAATTCCTGAGAGGCATACTTAATCAATGTTTAGACACCAGTACGTTTCCTGACTTAATGAAACATAGTAAAGTAGTACCAATTTTTGAAATCGGGTAGTAAGAGTGATCCCTCTAATTATAGACCTATATCTGTCCTTCTAGCATTGAGCAAAATTTATGAAAAAATTATGCTAGACCAGATGTTGTCACATTTTAACACAAATGGGATTTTACAGAGTCGACAGTTTGGTTTCACGAAAAGTAGGTCAAGGACTGACGCGGGAGTAAAACTCATCAGTCATATTTTGGAATCCTGGTAGAAGTACCAGGATGCAATTGGCATTTTCTGTAACCTCTCAAAAGCGTTTGACTGCGTTAACCACAATACACTCGTCTGTAAATTACACCACCGCGGGATTCGTGGACGAGCTGCTGATCTTGTACTTTCCTATTTATCAAACAGGCAGTAAAAAGTAAATGTTAACGGGGAAACGTCCGCGGGGTCTCTAGTTATGATGGGCATGCCTCAAGGTTCAATTCTTGGCCCTTTTTTATTTCTAGTTTATTTTTAGTGTATGACCTTCCTTACCTAATGGCTAACTTCTCAGATATAATTTTATTCGCTGATGACACTTATCTTATTTTTAGAATAGATAGAAAAGATACAGATGTCTTACATGTCAACGATAGTCTAGCTGTTCTGTCGAAATGGTTTGTGGCTAATAATCTTTTACTCAATGTGAAGAAAACTAAATGTCTTAAGTTCTCATTACCAAATGTACCCCAAGTAGGTCTAAATTTAAAACTTGATGGCAAGAAACTAGATGCTATTTCGGAAACTGTATTTCTAGGAATTAGGTACTTTAGATTCAAAATTGTAATGGGGTGCCCACATTAGAGCTCTTTCAAGTAGATTAAGCTCAGCTGCTTGCGCAGTAAGAAAAATAAGGCAGTTAACTAATGTAGTTACAGCTAGGTTAGTATACTTTGCTTATTTTCACAGTATTATGTCTTATGGCATTCTGCTGTGGAGATCGGCAGCTGACGTAGATTCAGATTTCATTTTACAAAAGAGGGCAATCCGCGCAATCTATAAAATGGGGCCTCGCGAGTCTCTTGGAAACAAATTCAACGAAATTGATAACTCTGCCTTCTCTTTATATCCTAGAAAATATCTTGTATGTTCGCAAAAACTTAGGTCTTTTCAAAAAAGATGCGACTTCCATAATCTAAATACACGTAGTAAAGATGAAATTGTTATTCCAAAATTTAGATTAACTAAAACTAGCAAGTCATTTCTAATTAACAGTACCCGCTTCTATAACAAGTTGCCAAAGTCGGTTACAGAACTTGGACTCGAGTTCACCAACACATGGTTAAATTAAAATCAGCCGGTTAAAACATAACTGGCTGATTAACAATATTTTGCTTTTTACCACGCACTAACCATTGGTTAAGTACTGTCATCGGATGGTTAACTTAAACGACGTGGCCAACCCAGTATAACTTTTGATTTATGCCTTCTGATTTGAAGTTTTGCATTACGAATCACTTTTAGTTACAAAATAAAAATGCAAGACGCTTTGAGTTACTTATTCTTTGAAGTGGATAATGTGTTAGATGATTTTGAAGATAATATATAATATTGCGCACTCCCCGTATATTCCAAACACGGCACAATAATTTCGAGGAATATGACGAGAAAGCATTTCGCACATACAAACGTAGTGAGTGCTCTGGAATTACTTGACTTAATTGAAAAGAAGTTTGAATAGCCAAGCATGTTTGCAGTGAGTGCCGAAAGCATTAAATTTGTCAGCCAGATACTTTCGACCCCATTTTTTTCGGCATTTGTTGTGGCGTCTTTCACAAAATAATGTTAAGCCATTCGATCATTCGGTCACTTTCGACTCACACATTCAAAAACGTTCGGGTATTTAACCGTTGAGTAGAATTGCATACGGAACTCGAAAAAAACGCGGTTTCTTTAAACATGTGTTTAATACTAACAGGACGGTTACGTAATCAATGGTTATGTTGTAGTTGGTGAACTCGGGTCTTAGCGATGGAAAGTTTAAAACTCACATCAAACATGTCCTTATCAAAAAAGGATATTATAAGATAAAAGACTACGTCGAAGACAATAAAATTTGGCATTATTTCCTTCTGCACATGTGGCTTCCCTGGTACCTCATTAACAGCATAACTATGTGAGAGTCTATTAACTGCTCCCAAGTTACAATGTTAATTTTTATTCTTTTTATTTTGTACAATTTCTGACATATTCATTATTTGACATAATATGTACGGTGCACGTACATGGGTTTTAAAATATTTTTAATGCAATAAGTTAGCTAGTAAGCTCGTGTATTTGCACTTTGGACGCGACCTACATTTGGCAGTTCATTGATACTGACACATTTCCTGTAATGGTAGCAGTGTTTGTGATAAATAAATAAATAAAATAAATAAACATTGCATTATTCTATGCATTTGATGTGTATTATTTTATGTGTAGTGGTTTGAGTCGGATAACTTGCATTTTTATTTAGATTCATCCCGTTGAGCGTTCACTGACATTTTATGCATTTAAATTTAATTTGACAGTCTGCATTATATTGACATTTTACATTTGCATTGACAATACTTATGTTAGAAATGCGCCCTACATAAATTTTTTTGGTCCTTCGAAACTATTGCAAGTACCATACAGTCCGATACATCGGTCGATAAGTCGTCGCGCGGGATCTGTGTCGTGTCGTGTGATACCGTGCTACGTGTGTTGCCATGCAGGAGTATTCGAGGAGGTAGCAGCGGTCCAGGTTCCAGAGCGTCACATTGCATTGCATTTGCATACAAGGAGAGTTCTTGAATTTCAAGTAAGATTGTTCATTATTTAACTTACGGCTTTACAGTGGAAGGTTTAATCGTGCGTCAAGCTGAGATCCTTGAAGAAATTAAGAGAATCCATTCTAATTTTAAGAAGGATTCAGCGAGAAAAAAGACCACTGAATACATTCGTAATAGGCTTGAGCGCTTAGATGTGCTATGAGCGGAATATGAAGAGAAGAACCGGGAGCTGAGTGCAGTAGAAGAGAAAAATCATCAATATTTCACCGGTAACATTTATGAGGTCATTAAAAGTTCGTACCATGGAACGCGCCAGGAGATTACAGCGTTTGAGATGAAGACTCTTGCTGGGCCCAGCAACGCCGGCCATAGTAAGTTAAAGTTGAGTTTGACAAAACCCTGTTCGAGACATCTTTAGGATCAGAGGACAAGCTACACAAGTTACGACAGTTGCAACAAGTTAACTTCCGTGCATTCACTAGGTTAGTAAATCGAAGCCTAGACGAGGTTAAGGAAAAATGAGAAATTGAGGATATGCTTAAGACTGTAGAGTTTCAGTGGACTGCAATTGACAAATTACATTTGCAAATTGATGGCATATTAGAGGGGAATTCACGTGACTATTATGACGAGGTATGTCGTTACGAAAATGCATTTACAAAAATGAAACGGGCATTGAACACGAAATAAAACGCATCTATACATCAATAGCAAACATTGCCTAAAATTGGCATAACTATCTTTAACGGCGACTACACCTTATGGCCTACTTTTATGGATCTCTACCTAGAAGCGATTCATAATAATTCAGCGATTGCAAAAATTCAAAAAATGCTGCATCTAAAGGGTAGACTTGGCGGTGAAGTGGAAAAGCTCGTGTAGCATTTACACATTGCACCCGAAAATTCTGACACATGTTGAGAAATTTTTAACCATAGATACAATAATAAGTTTCTGTTATTCACCAAAAAGTTCCAGATATTTATGCGTCAACTTAATTTACAAAAACAATCTGCATTCAACCTCAAGCGGTTATATGACACTAGCAACGAAACCACAAACGCGATGCGTAAATACTAGCTCTTGGGATCCGATTCTAATTTACGTCCTATGCGAACAATTAGACTCCGAAACGTATCCGGCATACATGCAGTCCAGGTCGGATCCGCGCAAGGTCCGACCTGGATGTTCAATTACTTTATATATTTTGCGAAAACGAGTTTTTTTTTAAATCTATTTATTTTATGGAGGGTTTAATCATGAACTGATTATGCCACCCTCATCGGTACAAACATTATTCCTTATGATCTAAATCCTGTCTTTGCTAATTATACAAGCGTCTAACATCCTTTGATAAGGGGGACGCAAGAATGCTGTTACACCTTCCAACATCGTGTGACTTGTTTATCAATGTGGCTCTTTCGGTCTCATTCCGAACGCACTCCATCAAGATATGGTACGTGTCATCCACTATACTACACTCTGGACAATTTGGTGAAGCCACCTTACCGATGAGAAACGCAAAGCTGTTCAGTGGAATGTGTCCCGAACGAAGTCGAAGAGCCATCACAATTTCTGGGCGACTCATGTTTGCCTGGTCGAAACATGAACAACGAGAAAGTGTTGGTTGGATCATTCGATACCAGATTCCTTTGCTCAGTGACCTCTGATCGAAATGCTCGTGCCACATTTTAGTGCATTCTTCTTTAACTAAACTCAAATAGTCACTGTGAACAAGAAAGTGTGGACAAACCAATCCATTTTCACAAGCATCCTTCGCCAAACGATCCACTACTTCATTATCTTCCAAGCCAACATGAGCCGGTATCCACTGTAGTACAGTATTTATGTTTTAGCAGTAAGCTTACAAATAGATTTGATCACGCTGTAGGCAATCGGAGTACCCCGAAAACTCGAGGTACACCGAGTCAAATGTTGGAGAGCGCTTCTCGAATCACTCAAAATGACATAATTGCCACTTTAAAATGAGTCAATGTAGGATAATGCTTCATCTATTGCCACTAGTTCAGCACACCTTATATTGCATTTTGAATTTACCTTTAATTTCACTGAAGTTTTATTTTGAGGATCGAAAAACGCTGCTCCTGCACCTATTTTGTCTTTGGATCCATCTGTGTATATTTTGTAGAAGCCCGAGTACATGTTATTTAAGAATATGGTACATAGCTCAGTTAGTTTAGTATTTTGGTAGTGCCTTTTAGCGGCAACCAAACCTTCTACTTTGGGAAATATGACTTGAGACAGATCAATCCTGCGGACCCAAGTATCCAATGAGAACATTTCAAGCTTTGGGCTAGTATAGACAAGTAGCAAATCAAGAGACTCGTGAATTCTGACGAACAGTGGCCCCTTTCTTCTCCAGTGTGATTGTTGACAACGTGCTTGCAGTTCTTTTATCACCTCCATAGTGTTATTATCAGTGTATGATTTTATTTTGAGCCAAAATTTTCCCGCTAGATAGTATCTGCGAAACTTCAACGGTTGCAGGTTTAGTTCATTTTCCATAACCTGAATCGCTGTAGTTCTAATAAAGCCACCGATCGGAAAAAAATACAAGTCAGCAAATTCACAGCCCAATAAAAGTTCATCAAACTATTCTCGCAATTTCCATGCATCAAACGCTGGGCAATTCAACAAGATTATGTGTCCATTGTGCAAGACCAATCATGCATTATTTCAATGCTCTAAATTCACTGCCATGCTAAGTCCTGAAAAAATGGCATTTATAGAAAACAATAAAATATGCAAAAATTGTTTGAATGTGCATACAAAGGGTTACTGTGCGTCGCAGAATGAGAGATTACAACGAACAACATAACATACTTCTGCACAACGATATTGTGAAGTCAGCGCAAAAGCCCTCAGGAACACAAACAGCACCTAAACCGTCGTCATCGACCTCAACTAGGTCAAATAAAAACCTGCAAAATAACTTCGCATCAAATAATGATGATGAAATATTATTACCAACGGCATTAGTACAAGTAGCAACAGATGGAGGTGACTACATTACACAAAGGGCTTTAGTTGATCAAGGCTCACAAATTACATTGATAACGGAAAATGCAGCTCAAAGATTGGGCATAAAGCGTCAACAGCTGAGTGCCAACATAAGCGGTATCGGTACTTTATCCAACAGGAGTAAAGGAAAGATCCATCTTTACTGCAAGTCCTTACATAACGACTTTACAATAGAAGCGTTAATCATGACACGGGTAGTAAACAGTCTGCCTAATGTTACGTTTGCAAAGAAACCTTGAGCTCATGTGACAGACATCACACTAGCCGACCTAGATTACAACTTATCTAGGCCCATTGACATACTTCTGGATGCACACGTATTTTCCGAAATACTCATGAATGGCTTAGTCAAAGGGGAGGTTAATGAACCCATGGCTCAACAAACGCGGTTTGGGTGGACATTGTTTGGCAACATTTAATTGCAACGTATTACAAAATGCTGGGAAGTAAAAGACATCAATGGAGATGCATGCAATTCTATGACGTCAGAGGAGCGATACTATGAGGAGTTCTACACTGCAACAACCAAGCGATTAAGTGACGGCAGATATACAGTACGTTTGCCAATGAAGCTTAATTTTAATCAGCTGCTGGGCAAGTAAAAGCCACGAGCTGTAGCACAGTTTATGCAATTAGAAAGGAGATTAGACAGGGATGACAAACTATCGGATAGTTACATCAAATTTATGCAAGAGTACCTGGAAATGGGACATATGAAGGAGAGCAAACCTGACTGCAACACGACATGCTACTTACCTCATCATGGACTCCTAAAACAGGACTCAGTGACATCCAAATTGAGGGTAGTTTTTAACGCCTTCCAGAAAACTAACACAGGTTACAGCCTGAACGACTTGATTGAGTGTGGTCCTAAGCTTCATCAAGATCTATTGACATTATTACTAGGATGGCGGCTATACAAGTACGTCTTTACTGCAGATTGTGAGAAAATGTATCGCATGATCCTTGTACACGAAGAAGATCAACACTTGCATAAGATCGTGTGGAGAGAACCCAACCAAGGTCCTTCAACAGGCACAGTGACGTATGGCACCAAGGCAGCACCATTTCTAGCTCTTCGAACGCTGAAACAGCTCGCAGACGATGATTACATTGTTTTTACACTCTTGTCTTATTATTCTTTACACATTTTGGGATTGTTTTATTTTGTTATTCTCTTTCTCTGTCGTGGCAATATGTAAGGTGCATGGGTTTTAAAATATTTTTATTGCAATAAGTTAGTGCAATAAGTATTTGCACTTTGGACGCGACCTACATTTGGCAGTGGATTGATACTGACATATTGCATTTTTCTATGCATTTTTGTGTATTACATTTTAGTGTTCAATTAGACGTGGTTTGAGTCGGATAACATGCATTGTTATTTAGATTCATCTCGTTGAGCATTCACTGACATTTTATGCATTTAACTTTAATTTGACATTCTGCATTACATTGCCATTTTACATTTGCATAAAACAATACTTATATTAGGGATGCACCCTACATAATACATCACTTCTGATGTCGACAATTTTTTAGTGATTCCCATGGAAATCATGTCACTTGGTTTTTAAATAGGTTGATTTTACTTATGTCGATTCTTTTACATATTTTGAATGAGAGAACGTTGTAGACCAGACTGTAGATTTATAGACGATTTTCTATTCTTTATTTTAATTCCTCTAAGTACCTGGTACTTATTGACTGGCCTGCACTGTCTTCCCATACATATTATCACTGTAATTTAAAAACATTGTAAAAGCCAATTATTTTTAAAAGAGTAACCGTGGATTTTTTGCCGGCTCTACTTCATAGAAAGCGACAAATTGGAACCGTGCACCTAGCTTCAGACGTTTCATAAGTGCCCTTGCAGGTTTATGTGAAATAAATTATTTTGATTTTTTATTTTGTATCTTAATGTACATTGTCGAACAGTGGAGTAATACACTCCCGAAATTTGTGTGGAAAAAATGTCGACTAGATTAATCTTAACCTAAGTGAAGTCCAACTAAACATCCCATTTAATATATTTAATGTCGTTATCTTCCATCCCCTATGGGACAATTGGCACGTATGAAGACTGCAGCATCCGACATGAATGCAAAGATGCTGACCGTCTCTGCAATTCTGCTGAACATAATATAGTGACGAGCGAACCACCGGGGCTAGTGGACATCTCTATTTGCCACAATTACTACAAGACTGTGAGTAGGAGTGATTTGATTTCGAGTCACACATTTTTGATGGTTTAACGAGCCAAGTTCAGACACCACAAGCTGGATAAGCAATTAGTTTCGAAGATTAAAAAGAAAAGAGAAGTCTTGTTTTCTGTCACGGTAAGTAGTGTCTCCAATTAAGCGTAAATCTGTCTTGTGTGTTTAAACTTGCGACGTTTTTAAGCTCATTTAAAAACTATAGCACAGAAGACAACTTTTTATTAAAATCTAATCTGCCTATGATCAACATATCAGAAGATAGATTTGCCTGATAGATTTACACCTGTCATGAAACGACTTTCATCGTTTCATGACAGGTGTAAATTTGTCAATTCCAGCGCTAAACACAGTTCCCGTGGTAGTGTCTGTCAAACGATCTCTTCTAAACTCGCTGAATGGGATCAGACGTTAAATTTTACAATCTCCGCTTCAATTCGTTTGATGCCCGCTTTATGTGGTTCACTTCTACTCATATTTGTTTCTGAGAAATTTTTCACCAATTAAATGAGTCGAGTTTAGAGTAAAATTGGTATTTTATTCAGTTGGTTGAACAAGATACTTTATTTGAATAGCCAATATACCAATTTTTCTATTTCGTTGTAGAGGCATTACGTCCATGTCAATTCAGGCTGTTATTTCCAAGGGTGGAAGGAGTGATTTTGTCTGAAAGCAACGATGACATTCTAAGTATAAATGAAGCATTTTATAATAATTATAGTAATCCTGGTCTACTTATAAGCATGTGTTTTTTTTCTATTCTGACGAACCATGTCACGTCAGACTATACCTAATAAATAAAGGTATGAACAAAGTTATATAAACAATTTTTTTCATGAACTACGGAGTTACAAGTTACATTTAAACTTGCATAGCATGTCGTATACAGCGCTTCTATCACTAACCGCGCTTTAAGTTTGTAGCTGTACGAGCACTCATTTTAATTCTCTATACGCCACCAACGTCAAGAAGTGTCCTTTACCTTACTCAAGTCCGAACTTCAAAAACCCGCCGTGTTTACTACCAATTTACTGTATAACCCCCAAAAAGACAACCACAAACTTTATTTTCAACAACATAAAGTTCAAATTTAAACAGCATTCAAGATTTCAACAGAACTGATTGAAGGTTTTCGGACGCATGCGCGCTTTCCACGGCGGCCATTTTCAGGGAAACCAACACAGTGCAACCTCCTGTATATACACAAACACTTGTACCACACACGTACAGGAATGTATCAAGTTTTCCGAAGGATGTTGGGACAGTGTGCGTGTTGATTGGTGCGCCTGTGTGCGCGGGATGCTGAATAAAGCTGCATCCATATGGACGAATGATTGAGTTCGTACGATTGTCTGCTTGAGTCCACTTTGCGGATAATGTGGAGTTTACAAACGCTGAGTGGTTATATGAATATTTGGAAGACTTTCGATTATTCGTGACACGTTGCTTCGGCGTTTCCTGTTACCAAATAATACAGGTATGTCTAGATATTATAAGTATATTGTTAACACATGTAGTTACAGTCGTGTTTGAATGTAATTTATTAAATAAAAATTTGAAGATCTTCTAATTGTTATGTCATTTAGGAAAAAATATTAAAACATAGCTACAAAAATGATGTTCCTAATGACGAGGTCACTTGCGAAATTCAGATTTACTGCTTAGTTACACATGTTTTAGGTGTGAAAATTGGTTGTCATGGTACGGACATGTGATGGAAATGTCGTCAGGAAAGTTCGAAATATGAATGTGGATGGCTACACGAGTAAGGGAAGATCAAAGGAACAATTGGTGGACTGTGTGAAAGATGATATGACTGGAAAAGTAGTGACTACTGAGATGACCAATAGAGAAATGTGGAAGAAAAATAAATGTTGTGCCGACCTCAAATAAATTGAAATAAGGGTAAGATAAGGGATGATGATGCTTTTAAAATCACTGTATCATTGTAATACCTCGTTGTGAAGCATTTTCCCACAAAATCGTTTAGCGAGCCAGCGACCGCTGTTTACTCTTTAATCCCAAATCTTTTAAAAATGTAATCTAAACGGTTAATCCCCTAAATTGAAACATCAAACGAAATTAGCCAAACGCGTTTGATCCCTACGTGTTTACACATGCGGCCAAATAAATCGTACACAATAAAATTCGTACCGACAGCTACGAATTTGGTAGAACGAACCTCGACCCGTCAAATTGCCGCTGAAAACACCGGGCCCAAGTTAAAATATTTACACAATTTATTCAGGAAATGTTCGCCCTCTGGACGTGGCTCTACGTCTGACCTGACCTGGCTTGAGAGGGACACAGATTTAGTCAGCCTCGCGCCGTCACCGCCGGCGGGTGTTCGGCAAACGCGCTCTTTTACCATCCACTGTATCCATCCCTCTCCTGCAAACCGATACTACCGCTAGTGTGAAAGAAAGGATCAGAAAAATCGCGTCAAAATAGGTACGTAGTAATTAAGTGTGACCGGCGAAATGCAGGGTTAAAGTCTTTACGAGTGCACCCGCAATTAAATTTTGATGTTGAATTTATGTACGAGGAAATGTATTCGGGCGTCGAATGTACGTGGAAATGAGAGGTTACTTTTAATGTTTTGTACAATTTGTCAGCTGACATTAATTGTTTTGGATTGGTTCCTGAAAGTAGGCCATTATTTTGGTGTTCATTGTGTCATTCTCACAACTAATTTCTCAGATATTCTTAATTTTCTTTAGTCGTTACAGCTATAAACATATGTCATCGCCCACATTCATTTTAAACTCCTGTAGCCCAGGTGTAGATAACGGCAAATGTGTCAAACGCACAGCATCGCAGCTAGAGCTATATACGTCGTCATTAATGACTAGGAACAGCGCTGCTGGCTAATGGTATGTAATTTGTAACCCCTGTTTATACAGAGCACAGGGTTTGACTAACTTTCTAAACATTGCACGTTCCGGACAAGCATTTGTTGAAATACGAGATGTGTTTGCGAGATTTTGGCTGCATTGAGCAAAAATTGGTCGAACAGTTTCAGAGTATTACTTTAAAAAGCTTGCCTTAATTGCTTTAATGTTACAAAGGTCTTTACGAAATATTTTTTTTTTTTAACTCAGTTTAGCAAATATGGATTTTAATGCAGTACCAACGTAGGTTTAGTAACGCTTTGAAGCTATTTATAACACTTCTAAGTCATTACGAACCACAAGTACAATTTTATTCTTCGTACAAAAGTATACTTGATTATAAAACAAAGAGCTAATTTAGTAATAGAGAAAAGCATATTTAGAAGTAGTGTGGAAACCAAAATAAATGAAATAAAAAATTAAAAAATCATAAACTTCTAGTTCTAGGTAAAAAAAACTTACAAATAATGTTTTGTGGCCCCTTAAAAACAAAAAAAAATACCGACCAAACGTGGACCCCAGTCCAACCCTTGTCAATGCAATGCTATTCTCAAATAACTTGCACTTGTCAGTGCCATAGATTCTAATCTAACCGGAGTAGCCATGCTGTCACACCATTCCGAAACATTCCCTCAGCCGGACTTTTACTATTACAGCTCGTTAAGTAGCTGATACGTTTCTTCTTTTTACTAATTTTTCCAGTCCTAGTCGGTTCGGTTATGCGACATTACTATTGTTTTACAACATTGATTATGGAGGCGATATCTAGATTATCTCGAGTCGGTAATAATGGTAGTAAAATTTACTTTTTAAGTTTTTTCAGAGAAAAACATGCAGCATTGAGATAACTAGAACTTTATTTCTCATTTACAAATTGTCTTTAGTTACAACAACAAAGTGATTTTATAAGGGTTCCGTTATTTTTCTTTTTAGGGTGTACCCTAAAAATTGATAATTTGAAGCACCCTTCAGAGCCAATACACCTTCCGGTTTACCTCTTCGTAAGTCTAGACTTACGAAGAAGATGGTAAACCGTTTCAAATCGTTCTACCGAAAAAAAAACCGGTCTTGGTTAGTTGATTTACGACTCCCCCAACACTGTATTACGATAGCTAGCTGCTATTCATCGCTACTATCTAATGGTTCACTTTATTGGCGCACTCCATAGCTACTTGAGAATCTGCTCACATCTTAAAAAAACAATCTCAAGAGCAATCAAAACATTTCGCTAGGTATAGAAATGTTACAACAAATATTATCGTTCATATTTACAACGAAACCCTAACTATTACTTCCGTTTCTATATTCCGAACTTCTTGTTTTCTTTCGTACTTAATACGAGTTTGGAATAACTTTCGAGTTTATTCTTACTCTGTTCATGTAATATTAATACGAGCTAAGTGTTACATGAAATTTTACTTACACGTAATTTGAATAATGTGTTCGGTAAGAAAAACAGCAGATGTTAACCCTCCCACGGTTGTGATAGTCGCTGAAGTGAAATGGATATATAATGGGTCGGTAGATAGGCTTACGAGTAATACTTGTATCCGAGGATACCGTTAATATCATTTGATATTAGAGGGTTATCAGAATACCAAACAGTTTAATTAATAAATCACCGTTTGTAAGCGATGCTAATGGATTCAGAATTGTTCATTGTTTAATACTATTATTTAATTTATTAAGTATAAAGGTTTTGGATTGATAAGATAATTCTTTTAAAAAAAACCTCTTTGCACTTTTACAAAGAGCCCTTGTTCTCTCCGGACAACAATCTGTAGGTTTTCAGGTTAATACTCTATTCAGTCAACATCTTTTTCTGGCGTTAAGCATATTGCCATGTTCCAGAATCATGCGTGTTTGAGATTATAGGCAAAACAGAATTTTCATACTTGTTTCTTATCACCAATTGACAAGCAATCTGTTGAACGTTACGTTGATCTATTGTTTGTTATGTGACGTCTCCCGTCAATAACTACTTCCTATCAAGTGGAAGTTAAATCACTCAGCGTAACCTAAGTCCTTAAAGCAAACTCTGGCACCAACAAGTTCTTCACCTCTCTTCCCAAACATTGTCAAGCCCAGTCAGTCACACTACCCATCAGTCAGGCCGTCACTAAGCCGTAGCGAGGGCTACTATCGTGTGTATGTTACGTGATGCGAATGTGAACAAGTCCTGGAGGTAATCAGGTCAACGGACGAGCGCAACTGACAATTGGGATGTCACGACGGAAATAAGATTATTAAACTTTCGTGAATTTTGGTCATGGAGCTGAAGTGGCTCTTAATCGAAGATTTGTGCTCCATAGGACTGCATAAGTACTAGGCTGTTCATAGCGCAACACACAGCTACTAGTTTGACATGGATACTGAGTCTGAACATAGAATATTGGTGTATTCTTGTATATGTTTGTAGTAACGTGTTTGTTTTAGAATTTCTCAATTACTTTTGTACTCAAAATTGTTCTTATTCACGAACCTATGAACACAGCTTGTGATAAGAAATCTATTCTGTACATGTAATGAAATCGTAGCGTCAGAACTTTCCATTGAATATTTTTGAACCAAATTAATAGCTGTGAGGTCTACGTGTCTGTTTGTCTGAATATATAATATTGCCGATAAGTTTGTTCAGTCTTTAGGCCATCAATTATACCTTTTTTCTATGGGGGATGAGCATATTGTAACATGTTCGCATTCTTCTATAGTTTTACTGCAAATTGTAAAACACGAGCCAAAAGATTAAAAAACTGCAAAAAGTTACCGATGTTACAAAAACCTTTGCAAGCAATGAGAAATTTCTACTAAAGGCTGCAGATGTCGGCCTCAGGGTGAGCTGCTTCTCACACAGACAACTATACGTACTGCGTTCTCGCGCGTTACCAGTCCATATTATAGTCTCTGTATATTTTGGCTGCTGACACTAAAACATAAACGTAAATATTCAGCTTTTATTTAGCAATTGTGGTGTCTAACGACTTCCACGCGATTAAAGACGAGGGCAGAAACTAGTAAGCAATAAGCATTTAGACAGTATGTAGATTTACTAAAATCATGGTCACTTTCTTTTCATTTGATTTCTGTATAGTGCAGCGCAAGTCAGTTTCTATTTATTTGTAAAGGCTTACCAACGAAATACATACACAGTATTAACTCAAAATCTTCAACGTAAGTAAAGATATCGGATGCATCTTAATTATAGGAAATGTAACAGAAAAAGAAAATATAATAAAATAGATTTTATAAGTATCCAATAACAATCGAATGAACGAATAAATCAAACGTTACACATAAATGCTTGCTTTACCAAATTTCTAATCTAGCTCGAATCCTGCTAATATTATTAATGTGAAAGTTTGGATGTTTGGATGGTTGTTCCTCAACCACGCTAAAACGGCTGAATGGATGTGGATAAAATTTGGCATACAGATAGTTTAAAATCAGAATTAACACATAAGATTCTTGCTATCCCGGTCGTAAGTTCCCGTTGGATAACTATTGAACTCATCGCGGGTGAAGCTGCTTGCATAAGTTAGTCTAGTCATAAACTCGGCTCAGTCTTTGAGTCACAATCATGGATCTGACACAGTTACTGATGTTCCTCATGAATCCAACGTGACGCGACTCGGAAGCGAACTGACGATATCCAGGTCAACAGACTACTTTGTTGTTAATAGAGAGTTTAATTTGTCCTTTGTTGATATACAGGCTGGCGGAGACCTCGACGCATAGTCTGTTACCACGGATTTAGTATAAGATTCTAAACCTCCCTGCATCGAAATTTTTCCTAGGTTATAAAAAAAATATTGCACTTTTCTATGAAATAACAGATTTTTTTAAAGATAACTGTCGTAAAGTTTCTACGCTAGGTACGTGCTGTGTGCTGCATTCATGCTAACAGTTTGCACATCGATGTTCCTACCACCCTGTACATAATTCGATTTATAAAATCTTTAAAGAGAGATAGATCGTTTTGCTGAAACTGAAACGGGTTTGAAAATATTGTGATTACAATATCACCTTTCGTAATTATTTTGTTTTATACACACCTACACACGTATACTAAAAACATGTATTTTAAAGATACATAGCATAGGCATGTAAAGTTACAGCTAGAGTATCCAATACGACTACGTATTTAAATTTAAAAAAAAACTAAAATGATTAGTCAGCATTGAATTTAATTCTCTATCTAAAATTCGTCCCGAGCGACGCGACGACGCAAGGTCTACGACACTCGTAGACCTGCTACGCCGTAGCGCGTCTACGAGTTCAAATGAGTAATTAGGGAATTCGTCATGAGCCGAGCGTAGATTTTAGTAACTTTGTAATAAAATATGTATTTTGTTTGAAAATACCTTCCTAGTGTTCGCTTTAGAGCCCTTCAGAGACTCAACAGAATGTAAAGAATGTTCATAATTATATTTTTTTTGGCTGAGGGTCATTTATAGTGATAAAGATTGGGGTTTTGTAAAATTATACTTCACTCAGTTATACAGTGTGTGTCGCGGAGAATGTATAAAGTAACGTTTTACTCCATATCAAGTAGATCTCATGTTTGAAGTCAATCTCATTAACATAAAAGTGAATCTGTCTGCCTGCCTGTACCCAACTATGTGCGGGTCAGTTTCCAGTCTTACCGAATGCAGCTAAATATCATTATTTTATATGGAGCGACTGCTTATCTGATATCCACAACTCAGTTGCTAGGCAACACGATACCATATGATAAGACTGGTCGTCAAACGTTTTGGGTTTCTGAATATCCATAACGACCGTCAAAGATCTCGATATGTAATGAATGGTCATCCATCCACAAACCAACCTCGAAAAGCGTTACTTGACCCTTCATCGACCCGTGTGGCTGTTATTATTTAGCCAAACGTAAGAGTATAGAATTATAAATATAGGTAGTGGTGGTGATTCTGAACTTGGTATCTCATTTTTGTCAAGTGACTTAAATTGTCACTTACTTGACAAAACATATGGTTCTAAGTTAATGAGTGATATCAAAAATCAATCAGTACTGGTGGTACAAAAGCCATACTTCCACGTTTAGAGTCTACAAAATCTTTCGTCGCCAACTAAATGAGAGAATGTAATACGAAAGATAAACAAGCACGATTACACCATGTACCCTTAAGATGGGATCAATATCTTTAACGCACGAAATACCTTTTTGTCAAGGGACATGACATATTAATAATTTTGCGGCGGCGTCTAGGCATATGTGCGACCTCGTGACTAATATCTAATACAACTTCGTGTTTATGTATAAGGGCTTATTACTTGGTCGACTGTGTGTATGTGTACACCTAGCTTTGTTTATATTATGTCATACACACATCGTCTAGGGATCAAGCACGTTTTTGCTTCTTACAAAAAATTCGGTTTATCAACTATGTTTTTTGTAACTTCTGTGGATAGTTATTAGTACATTTCGTTATTTGAATAAGGAATAGTTTTTTAATTACATTCAAAAGATATACACCTTCTGTCAAGTCCAATTCCTATTTAATCCTACAACATGTTTGAAGACCAATCTGAAAAATTCTGCCATACTTCTGAGAGGAATCAATGCAAAAGAAGGTAATTATTAACAGAAGGCGTCATTTGAGACGAAAAAAAATTTATCAGAGCTGTGGGTAAGTTGAAATATGATTTTCGGCGACGTGCTGTGGCAATCACTCTGGGCTCTATGCAGACTGTTATAAGTCGACTTTAGACACGTTACCGCATCACTGGCAGCGTGGCTGAGCGAAAGGAGGACAAGTTTGCGTCACCATACGCAGACAATATCGTTACATACAAATGAATGCTCGACGATATCGTAAAATAACCGCGATGATGCTAGTTACGAGGTTTCATAGCTCTTCGGGAATGTTAATAAGCAATCAAACCATATAAAATCGCTTGCATGAAGGCAATCTCCCGCTACGTGTACCTATTTAGCACCACAATCACACAGCCCGTTTACAATGGGCTCATGAACACAGAAATTGAGCAGAAGAAGAGTGGCGTCTAGTGTTTTTTTTTTTGACGAATCTTGTTTTGGTATGTGGCCAGAACTAGACGTAAAAGGTGTTGAAGGACCCTTGGCTGCTATGAACGTTTAAAATCAGGCCCGGAAGTCTATGCATACAGTAGTGGAACAACAACAATAACTATATGTAATTCAGTTTGGTTCTTACCCTGATGATATTTGGATCGGAGAACCAAACTGATTTAACATTTTCAGAGGCAATCTCAATGCACAGATTTACGTTAAAAACGGTTGTATCCGATGTTGTCTTTCCTATGCGGGCCCAATTTCCTGCTTCATTTCTGCTTATGCATAATAATACACATCAACACACTGCCAGAGTCGTTACAAACACACTTTCCGCAGCTAATATCAACGTCCTACCATGGCCTCCTGAATCCCATTGAGCACGCATTGGATATGCTTCAAAGAAGAACTTTGCCAAATATAGATGCCGTACATACCTGCACCAGGAAATCATTTTCGCCTGTTACAACGGACGCAGGCGGCAATTCCGCAACGTATTTTAGATAAAATCATACTGTGTAACCGAAACGCTGCGATTGTGTTATACGCATTAACGGCGGCAATACAGACTACTAAATTATACGCAATAAAAATCTTTAAAAACTTTAATTTTGTATCTTTTTATCACATTTTAATGTCCGGATTACATAAGTTGAAAAATCCAGCATAAGTAAAAGTCGCGAAATGTTTTTATAAATGCAAAACAGAAAGTACTTGGGCAATCTACACATACGAAAACCATTTTATTTATTCTAACTAAATATGCAACTTTATTTAATTTCAAACGAGCTATATTTTTTTTTTATTTCTTGATCATTAATCTTGATGGCAATTTGTGTTTACATAGTATGTAAAATTATCTACAATAACAAGAAAATAAGCCACGAATTCTACGAAAATATACTTTCAAATTTCTGTAAGCGCTTACATAATATTTTAATGGCTGCTTTTGACTTCGTACTTCCTACATCAAACACTTTACTGAGAATACTATCTAAACACTTTTTTTTTTGTTGTTGTCTAGGTTGCTACTCAAATATATGTGGCTGCCAATGATCATTTTTGGTTTTCCTCTGCCTAATGATCCTAAAAAAAAATTACATTTAGGTGATTATTAACTGGCGAATGCTGCTTCTCAATTTAATGATTCAATTTTATTTTTTTATTTTTACAATTCTGTTGTATTACCTACACATTTCTGAAACCCACAGGTCGGCAAAACATGACAATGTTTACCTTTACCAAATTCTAAGCCACCGATTAAATAAACTTTCATCGGTCTAACCCAAAAGTTTAATAACATATCGCAGAGTTAAACGTCGACAAACAAAATTAAAGTTTGCGATTCCATCGTCAGGTACAATGGGCACAACTGGAGCCATGACTCTTGCATGAATGTGAGCCGGCCAGTCCTTTTCATTCAATCTCGACGAGCACAGGACAAGGAAAGTTTTTCACCATGGAAAGCGTCGGGAAAGGGAAAATACGCTACTTGTTACCCATTGAATGGATAGTCCTCATGGGATGGCAAAGCAAATTCCCCTGCCTCGCTATGACGTCTTAACAAGTAATTTTAATGATATTGTAGCAAGTTGACTTCGGTTCGTATTTTTTATAAACAGTAATTGTCACCCATAATATAATTATAGTAGAGAAATTAAAATAATTGAGTGGTAAGTAGTGGTGTCCGTATAGTAGTCGAAGCTTTTATAATATTTATGGAATTTATTATGAACTAATCACACAGTGTGAGCAAATTCGCTTTCATGTTTAACATTATCATCATTCAGCTGAGCAACATCACCTGCTTCTTAGATACACATAAGACTCAATCGCTGTCCCAAAATTGTGTCGGTATAATATGATAAGTACTAAAACCGATCCCGAATCCCAGACTTCAATAATTAGTCGTATCAAATCTGCCGCCACTTTGAATAGATCCCCTTTATTATTTAAACCCCCATCTCTTGTCATGACATGCATAATTGATCCCTCAGGCTCACGAGTGCCTTGGTTGTCTATAGTCTTCTATCTGCTATCGGTTCAGGGTAATTTGATCTTTGTTGGGATGTGTTAAGATTGAGGTGGGGAGTAGTGATATGTTTGTTTTTGGAGCCTAGTCAAATAGGAGACATTGCAAAGCAGATTGGAGTGGAAAAGGAAAAAATTCTTACAGACTGTCTGCCGTTGTTTGTGTGCGTTTGTGTGTGTTCGTGAGGAGCGACCACTGAAGTTTGAATTCACACTTCAGGTGAAGAGACAGCGATTTGGTGTGTTTGTGTATGACTGAGTTACGTACGTGTGTTACTTTGTCTTTCAATGGGCTGTGGTGGAAACCATTCACTGTAATGTTTATTTATTACTTCAACGTTTGTTTCAGTTCCTAACAAAATAAAGTTCTCTGCCTAAACCCAGTAGGTAATCTTCCCAAGTACTAATTAAATAACACACAAAAACACATAATTATAAAATATCGCATTACATAATGAATTACTTCACTAGAAAATTCGTCGGAATGATAGTGATATTCATGGAGATAGAAAATTGTGAACTAAACAGGTACTCTTGGATTTTACATTAAATTAAATAATACAGTACCTACCATTGTTTTGCCATAATTTCAATGAAATGTATAAGATTTTTCCGGAAAAGAAATAGCTACTGTAGCCCCTTTGTCACTTAAATGGAGTTCCTTGTCGGCTTTTCTACATAAGAAACGACTAATTGGAACCGTGCACGTAGTTGCTGACGTGTCATAAGTGCCCCATGTAGGTTTATCCTACTAATATTATAAATGTGAAAGTTTGCATGCTTAGATATTTGTTACTCAATCACGCAAAAACGGCTGAACGGATTTGGACGAAATTTGTCATAACCTGGATTAACACATATTAAACTTTTTCTACTCGCGATAGTACATTCCCTTGGGTTAATTTTCAATATCCAAGCGGGCGAAGCCGCTAGCAAAAGCTAGTGAAAATAAAACATTCGTATTTTTCATTTTGATGTTATAAAAAACAAGATGAGGCTGTTCGAAAAGTAAATTTTACAGAAGATCGACAGGAAGCAAAATACAAAATAGATATCCAAAATTAAAAATCAAGCCAATATTGCCAAGCAGTGACACAATTTATAGAAAATAGACCTCGTATTTATCTAGATAAATCTAAGCAGTATATAAATTTACCTGTTTTATAAAAAGATAATAGAATTAGCCGCCACTGCAAAGGGTTAAACTGTGCCAACTGATGCTACAGACTATAAGCTGATTACTGATGAGTTGTGGCGACAAACTTGACTAGTTTGGTTGGATTATTTTAGATGTTGATTTGTTGGATTAAATTCAGTTTAACTACATTGACGAGCAATTTAAAAAAGCCACTTGGAAAGTGCCAAAAGAAATCTAAATAGGTATCATGAGGTGGCAGTGTTTGATTTTTAAAAAGTAAAAGAAAATCTTGAAAATGGTTGATGTAGCACATTAAAACCTTATTTCATACTGGCCTATTCGAAGTCATGGACAGAAAAGAGTTTAAAAATTGCCACGCATCATAATTTTGGATTATATCTGAACTACTTTTATTTTCACGTAGATTTAATTATTCTTGTGCGAATCAATTTTAACCGACTTCATTTAACTCAAAGTGCTTACGGCAGACGTAGACTTGTAAATGCCTCTCATACCAAAGGAATGTACCAGGGTCATCACTATGGGGCAATGGAATATCACCAGATATAGATCTGGTATCTCACCAGACACAAACGGCCAGAACAAAGGGTGTGGGATGTTCTACTGTCCAACAAGTGCTTCGGAGCTTAAGGCAAACTCGACTAAATCTAAGAAGACTAAGCAATTGCAAGCCAAGGTGCACAAAGGCCCGTGAAGATCGTTTCAATGTGTCAATGTTGTGAAGCAATCGAAATCAGATGGTAGTTGTCATCCGGCAACAACTTTGCCGACCCGAAAGGACCCAATCAGTGAGTGAACAGTCAGGAGACCTCTTGCAGAATCCAATTTACGTCTTACTGGCCAGCAAATGGCCTAAAACTTGAATGGTAAATTAAAATTGCAAGACGAATGAAGATGTCAAAACATACGTCTGTGCGCACATAGAATGAGGGAATACGAACGGAGCATAATAATGTTCGCTGATGAATCGAGATCCGTGTTGTATAATCATGACGAAAACATCGAATGTACAGAAGGGCCAGGAGAACGTTTTACACAAGCTTGTTTAGAAGAAAAACTTCCATACACAGGTGTACACGTGTGGGCCGCCACTTTATCAGATAGTCGCACGTCGCCAGTGCCCTAATAAAATGGCAATTTTACTCTTTCTGATTGTTTTTGCATGTTAAAGCCCGGCCTCACACAGCTCATGTGGTAAACAAGTACCTTCTAGTCGTCGAAATCCATTAGATATAGTGGCCAGCGAGAGTCCCTAACCTAAACCTATCCAATATGCTTGGGACGAGTTTGGCAGACGTGTTAGAAGGCGAAATAAACATTCAGTCACACTACACTCCCTGAAAAATGCACTAATTGAAAAATGGGAGAATATTACTCAGCAAAGATATGCTAAGGAATTTAGAACTCAGCATGCCAAATCGTGTAAAAGCCGTATTGAGAGCACGCAGAGGCAATACGAGAAACATGAAATGTTTAAAAAATAGTTTTAATTTCATAAACCCACTTTACCAGTTCATTGTTTTTTGTTCTGTTCATTCCTTCTTTAAGACATTTAATTTTTATTTAATTGTCAGGTTTCTTGTTAATACGTTATTAAATAAAAAATAAAAATAGCCTTTATTTACTTTGATCTTTGCGCAATTTGTTATATAATAAAACATAAAACTATACTGACTATACTTAACTATATTATACTAACTGTACTTATTTCTGTTTTTCTGAATGTATTTATCTTAACATTTAGTATCAGTTACCAAGTCAGGCTGTCTTACGACATAGGCCTTCTCAAGTTCCCTCCACCTTTGCCTGTCCATTGCTGTCCTTCTCCAACCCTTGGGCACATCGTCTTTTCATCTTTTTTTCTGCCTTCTTCTACGTCTTTTTCCGTCCCGCTGGCACCATTCTGTTACTTTTTTGGCCCACTTTCCTGCTGTTGTTCACATCATGTGACCAGTCCATTCCCATTTCAAGGTTCGTGTTTTTACTTTAACGTCTACTACTTTGGTGATACTCTTAATTGTTGTAGCTTTCCATTTGTCTTTCAACCTTAGTCCCAACATACTTCTTTCCATTCCTCTTTGGCATACACCCAGTTTGTGCTCAATTTTCTGTATTTTTGTCCAGGTCTGGCAGTCGTAGGTGAGACATGGAAGTATACAAGTGATGTAGACGGTTTTCTTCTCCGAGATGGATCTAGATTTATTTTTCATAATTTCCTTGAGGGACCAGTATCTTTACCAGGTATCATTTACTAAGATAAGATAAGTCTTCCACACATATGACTGGACCCAAGTAAATATACTCTTTTACGTATTCTATCTCTTCTTCGTCCAGCTCAATTTAGACTTCGGTCTTGTTTGTCATCAATTTTGTTTTACTGATATTCATCGTTAAACCTGACTTTTTACTTTCAGTTGCTAGTTGTTGTAACATTGTTCTTAGTGTGATAGGATCTTCTGCAAACAAAATAAGGTCATCTGCGAATCTCAAGTGGTGTAGTTTTTCCCTGTTTATTTGAACACCGAAAGTTTCCCAATTAAGTTGACTTAATGTTATTAAATGCCTACCTTGAAATGTTGCTATAAACTTCAAGAGGCTATATTGCGTGCTTTTGGAAATATTTCACAATAAGATGAATATAGTGGCTCTTTTATATTGCTCGTCAGTGTTTTTGTAGTTAATTTGTAAACTTACAGAACTATTCGGTTTTAAGTTCCGAAGTTATAAAATATACTTATGTACATACTTTGGGAATGTTATAAATTCATGACACCGAGATTATAATTTTATCAGCTATGGATATCTACAGTCAAATTAATGGATAAACAACTAAGTTGTGGAGCCCACACCAAAAATAATCCCTTAAAAGAAGTCACCACTGACAAAAACTATAATAATCCAATTTCCCCTTATCCCAAATTGGCTTCATAGGGACTTCCAAGAGCGCTGTCATAAAAACAAAAAGCTATGATAAAACGCGCCTTGCTCGCCAAGTTCATCAAACGAATCTTATCAACGATTTATAGGTTTAACCTCCGCCCGTCCAACCATCTCGTCTAAGTACTGAAATTAAAACTGCCATCTATGGAATATTCTGGAATTTTCGATTGACGTCGAAGCGGTGACGTAATCAAGAGCAGAGAGTAGTACAGTTTTAAATTTTATCTGCACTCAGAAAAGTTTTGAACTTCAATGAGATCGTAGATAAATCATGAAAAGGGGTATCTGTTTGTTTGTTTGGGTCAAAGAACGAAGAGTGCTTCAAATGCATTAGAAGTTTTTTATGAAGTTAAGAAGAAGAAGTTTGGTCTCCATTTCGTATTGGTATGATTTATATCCGTGTTCCGTGTGGTGCCGACAGTAAAAGAATAGCACCATCTCATTTCTCCCGTGGGTGTCGTAGAAGGCGACTAAGGGACTTACTAGAGAATGGGCAGCAGCGTTCTGTATGCATTTGACCAACATACTGCGATCGCCAACCCGCCTGCCAAGCGTGGCGATTTTGGCAAAACCTTTTAGGGGAGGCTTATGTCCAGCAGTGGACGTCTTTCGGCTGATATGATGATGATGATGATAATAATAAATTTATATTGCCCTTATTTTCTTAGGCAGTTGCGGCTGGTTTCTTGAGAACCGCGTTTAAATAGGAGTAGACCTTTTGCTAAACTTCTTGACATAGTCTGAAAATCCAAGAATAGTACCTAATTCATGTTCCTTCAAACTTATGGATTCAACAGCTTATCATTAAGTTTTCATGTAAGTTTTTTTTGTTGAAAAGATTCTCAAAACAAATAAATAGAGCCCAAGGTTTTTACCTTGTCATACGGAACTAAGTTATCCTATTTCTGAGAAAGTTTTATCATAACATCTAAGGTCTCTATGAAACAACTCGGACGGACGTAAAACTGAGTTTATTCTTCTTTATTTTCTTACATCCATCAGATATAAAATAAAATTTCTTCTATATATCCAAATTGTTTATTTCCTTATTCCGTACATAAGTTTATAAAAATGAGTTGTATAATTAAGAATCATGTGCTGATAAAGCCATAAATACAAGTTGCTGGTTTTGTTACAACAATCGGGAAACCAAAAATAATGTACATTAATATTTGACATTCACATGGTTTCAATTGAATAGAAGAACTATCCGGCTCATAACATGTGACTATTAGCAAAGTTAAAGCGTATTTACACTAAGCACCTCAACTACTTTTGACCAAAAATTACATAAATCTTAATACTAATACTAAGATTTATTAAGTTTGAAACTTACGAAAACTTTAATGAAAACAGTTTAGCGATGCATTGTGTGCTGAACTATAAATTATTTGATTTAATTTCGCCGTCCCTCGCAGGGTCAATGTCTTCGTACCTTCTTGTGGTTACTTAAAACTTCCCGCGAACTTTTGCAACAACAGTGCATTATTAATTTAATTTGATATTTTGTGATGAATTTCCTTGTTACGTCGGTATATACGTGTTTGTGTTAAGTTTATGATTGTGTGTCTGGCTGTTTACATATGTGTGTACATAAATGGTTAAATAAATAAGTAGTCTTAAGGGTGTATTATTTTAAAGTTTTGGAAGGAATGTGCCTCGTTACTTCTCTGACTAGTCCATTAGTTAATAATTGTTACTTAAGCCTAAGTATTTTTGACGAGACAAAACAATAAATTCACCATTCCAATTAATTCACAAGAAGAACTCGGCTTCTGTAAAACAATTTTTACCTAAAATGCATCATGTACTTGTTACTAGGTACCCCGGATTTTTGAATTAGTGAATATAATTACGTGTAAGTACTAAGTGACAGCGATATAACGACATTCATCACCAAAATAAACTCCCTGCATGCACTTCGACCTCATAATTTTCAACTCGTATAAAAGCGAGAAGTAGAATTAAGAGCAGTCCCCGAGACACTCGGAGTGGGGGAGGGTGGGGCCGAGGGGATGGCGGGTACTCATTAATCACCGCCACACTTCACTTTACTAACTTGTCTGCCAGATTTATGACCACCGCGTAAAAATGTGTTATGAGTTGTAATTATATTTATTGAAGTAGAGAAAGAAAATAGAGTGCAGTAAATGACGCTCGGAGTTGAGTACCATTTTGTAAGAAGTTTAGCGGTCAGCAACATCCAGTACCTGGTACAGTGGTCATTATTACGACGATGAAATGAAATTGATGAAAATGACTAGCTAACAGAATTCGTAAGTCTAGGATTGATTCCATTTGAACGTTTCATCAGTCCTCGTTCTTCAAAGCGTTTGCCAGCCTCATTACTCCAGCAAAATGAACAGTCCCATCGCATCGTGTCAAGAAAGAGAAGCGAAACCTAATGATATATTGTGCAGATACTTCGATGTACATTAAGAAGCAACACATGGGAATCAAAAACCTTGTTACAGAACCTAATGGATATTCCCCCAATTTCACTTCCCCTAATGCCCCTAATGAGCATGGGGACTTAATCCCCATAAGTCGACGGTAAATCTGTTCCACGCACGCGAAGTCGCGGCCAAAAGTAAGCTCGTTTTGTACAATTTTGGAAACATTACAAATATTACTTTGACATCATTACCAGAGGTGTTAATCAATTATGAAACACATTTATCGTATTTTAATTAATTGTAGATAAGCCTTCCGTGCTCATTTAATCTTTTCGTTCAGTATTTAACACCTATGAAATATTGAAAAATTTTGTTAAAAATATAATCATTTAGGTACCTAGAAGTTTCATAAAAGCTTTGTAGTTTCAAGAAATATTTACACTATCAGACATTCGGTATTTACACACACTATTCGAATAAGCTCATTTCTATCAACGGTGGCATCCTCTTATAAGACATAGCCGACATGAACTCGAGTAGTAACTGCTATACAATGGAATAAAAACGCGAGTTATATTTCTGTTAAGTTATCTAAAGAATTCTTGTTCAATAAGATGTAAAGTTCTTAGGAAACAAGAATTCTGCCGGAGTGCCAACGGAACAGAAAAAGTGTATGCAAAACTTGTGAAGACTTGAGTAACTTTTCGTTGAATCCGTGCAAGTTCTCCTTTGTGGATGTTTCACTCTTTCTTGGATGAATGTTTACTGTTGATATCGTTAACATGTTAATTTTCATCGTAAGTAATTCAAATAATCGACATTTGAAATATTAAAATTGGCCGACTATCATAATTTCATAGCCTTGTTTACAATTTACCAAAAACCTCACCTTTAATTGTTTTCCCTTCGGCTTTGTATAAAAAAGCTCTTATACCTACTCGCACTGGATTAAAACCCTTTACAGTGGACTTAACTACCCACTTTACTTAATAATAGATAGGGACAGTCACAAGCATAAATACCTTGCATTTACGCAAGATTCGATATCGATTTTCTAAACGAGTTTCAGAACAATTTCTATGAATACTTTAGGAGAAAATTAGTTTTAATCTTATAAAATGCAGAAAAAGTGTTACAAACACAAAATATACGAACCTTATATTATGAAATAGATATTTTCTTAGACTTGCAAACGTTATTTCTCGAACAAAACTCTTTTTGAATTTTGCGTAAGTGTTTAAAAATTAATCCAACACTCTACCTCTCGATCTTAAAAAAGGCTTATTGGTTGATTCGCACTAATTGTCTCACCGGAGTGAATGCTCGACAGTTATAATTTGCCAAGAATGGAAGAGGAAAACGTGTTGCACTGACCCCGAGTAACAGGAAACAAGAGCAGGAAGAAGAAGAACACTAACTTGTTATTTGATGCTGATAGTGCGTGGCTGGCTGTATTTAAATATTTTCAATCCCTTAAATACAATATGTGCCAATAGCCTAATACGTATTTCTAGAGTTGTCAATTAGCATATTAATAAATGAATTTCGTGGGGGTTGCCTACAGAAAAAAAATTTAAGTGTCCATTTGGCCGTTTCGTGCCAATGAACCAATAAGCCCTAGAAACAATGTATCTTTACAAGTTTCATGTTTACAGTTACAGCGCATTCCTAAAACCTTTCTAATTTCAGTGATGATCATACTAACAAACAAACCGATTTGTTTCAGAACTCGCGCCCCCAATGTGAAGCGAGCAGGCCTAATTGACAATGTAACCAGAGCCGGTAGTGACGTCACGATGTGCTCCTGGGTCGTGTCAGCCCTCATCATCCTGTTTGCCATGGGTTAGTTGCACTCAACTAAATTTTTCCAAAGTTCTGGGTAGCATGATAAATGTCCGGTTTCTGAAGTCTCTATTTAAACCAACTGAGGGGCAGTATTAATTTCTAGGAACGATCGCATTTTAATCTCAAAAATACTTCTAATTTACCAACATTTTCGGCAAGTTTGCCTGTGATTCTCGCTTCGATGACGGTTCAACAACATTTTGAACGTTTTTAACTTACAGAATTGACCACCTGTAGACATTGATTCGAAAAAAATACGTATTTAGCGAAATATTTCTCTAGTCTTGTTCAGAAACGTTATAGGTCAGTTTATAAATCTCAGAAAATAGGAAATTCATGTTTGCGCTGCTAACACTGTTTGGAACTAAGTTTGCCAACAAACCAAGTTTGGCCTTTCAGTACCTCAACGTGTAATTAATTAAGAAGTGTATTACATTCTAAAAGTTATTTTGTTAATCAGCGAAATTCTAGAATTTTGTAAAAGGAACAGAATCTTAAGCAAGGTTTCAGGTTTAAACAAAGTGTATAATTTTGCTTGCTCCTTTATTAATTTTAAAAAAAGCTGTCCATAAGGTGAAATAACCTGACGCAGTTCAATTTGCAATATTGAATAATTATTTCATGAAATCATGACATTTGAGGCCAATCGTTACTTGGAGAGTTGTTGATGTTTGTAATGATGATTTTAAAATCATAATTACAAATAATAATGTTTTAACTATGTTATACATGTTTGTTACGGTTGCCAATATTTATCAACATAATAATAATAAAGCCTTTATAAAACAATCTTATAAAACACATATTCCTTAAATACCTACTAAAATAAATATTTAACAGAGACACTAGTATCGCGAAGATTATCTTGCTGCTCAGCATAGGCTTCCTCTAAAGCTTGCCATAAAGTTCGGTGTTGTGTCTTCTTTCTCACAGGGGGCGCCTGCTATTCTTTTAATGTCGTCTTCCCGTCTCCGACGCTGTCTCCCTCTTTTTCTTTTATGTTGTCTTGGACATCATTCGGTCACATCCTTAGCCCACTTGCCCTTTTTGTTCCTCATCATGTGGCCTGTCCACCCCCTTTAGTTTCTTGATCAACATACCATTTGGCAATAACTTGCACATTTCAATAAACGTATATTTTCGCTGGCTGCCGTAACTAAAAACGATAATTATCTTGTCTATCGAAGCATCAGGGATGTCGCATCAAGCATCAAGTCTCAGTCAAATCAATTAATAAACAATCTCGCGTTACTCAATATACCACTTAGTCGGATTTAGTGGCTTACCCACGTACTATCGCTTAGCTTGATGTGCTCATTAATTTCAATCAGCCGGATTATTTGTATCAAAGCGAATTTGACTCGTACACAATAATGTATACTAGTAGCCAGTTAGACTGGATGTCGGGGATCGTGTGGTGGTGCAACTTATGAGGAGATTATATGCGTGGCTAGCATATTAAAGAGGCGCTTATTAATAAAATGATAAATGGATGCCTTGTCCACGATCTCGTGGGAGTAACCGGAATCCTAAATATCACAATCGAAAGTTAACATTATTCACATCAAATTGTGAATCTGGATCCAATTACGTTTCAAATTTTAAACTTATAAGTCCGTATAATATAGTAAGTTAGTTGAACTTAACCATTACCGGAAAATCGATATGAATAGTTTAATCGAGAAGTTCACAGGTTACAGGATTAACATGGGCTACGTTTTTGTTAAGTTCATAACTTGCCGCCGCACAGGATTACTCTTACCTACAACTTAGTTTAAAGTTTATCATGGTACATACGTATCTTGATAATGTAAGCCTTTAGGAAGTTAGCAGTGTTACTAGTGCAAATATACAATTCGATGCGCTCTTGTCATAATATTTCATTGAGGACAAATCGATCATTCACATTGACCAAAATAGCCGTCAAAACATTGTAATAAGTTTAGACCACTCGCGATATGATTTGTAAAAAAAATAGGAAATCTTTTAAAATTATTTCACAAAAACAACCCCAGAGATCATAAAACATTTTCGGGTTACCTTATTATTTATTGTTACAAGAGATTAATATCCTTTCACTTGCCTCTAACTTCGCGTTCTACGTGCAAAAGGAAATCGTTCCCAAAATGGAGATCCTCGGCCACCTGCCGTGGAAAACAAGGAGTTCCCGCGACAAAGATCCAACGAAAAGCCGACCCAACTCCCATTCAATTTGCCGAGTGACATTTCACTTGAACTTATCTTAGTCATAGTGGACACTACGCAGCTGGTTACAGAAGGATTGAACCTAAGATACGTGGAGGTAAACTCACCCACACATGAGTATTGGCCCGTTCACACGTATTGTAACCGCACCACATCGCAGCGGCAAAATGTGGGTAAGCAGTAGTTACAAATGAAGTGTCGCTGCAACTTCCTGTATTTGCGTTGTGGTTGCGTTTTCGCTAGTATTAGCAACGTAGTTACAGTGTGGCTAGTTTTTCAGATAGATGACGACTCCGGCTGTGACAGTGATGTTGCGTCGATGCAATGTTGTGGTTGCGACGTCGCATACCGTTAGTTTTTCCACTCAAATGTGGTTCGTGTGATTAGACTATTCATTTACATACAAATTAGCACCCGTCCACGTGGTGGCGTGGTTGTGGTACGTGTGAACAGGCCCTAAGCTTTGTAAAAACAAAACACAACCGTCACGTTCGAACGCACTTTCATCAACATTTTTTGTTTCATTGTTCACGTGACCTTGACATTTTCATTATTAACCTTCTGCACAATTATCTTTTATGTCACAACTCTGCCGTTCTTTTATCTTGCCCAAGCCTTTGTCTCCAAAAACAGTTAAAGAAAAAATTCTATTATCATTTTTAAGACGTTTTTGCAATTATGGTTCCGTTTTCCTTTTTCGGCTGAGGTATAAAGTAGCTCGATGGTCCCCATGGGCGCTGTTGGCAACTAAAGGATTATGGGAATTTTCTTTTTTCAGAGTCGTATTTTTTTCTTTCGCCTGTGATCTAATGATATTATTACGATGTTTGTTCAGATTCTAGAAGTCTTGCGGGAATAGAATTACAAGTGGGACAAGTATTTTTGTCAAATGACTTAGTTAGCTTGGAGATTAAGTTTATTACCCATGTCACTGTTGATGCTAAGATCCTGAATTAAACCGGGCAACTATTTCTTAACTTAACCTACTTTTCTTGCCTTTCTGAGCACTTGCAATTTTTTTGATCATTTTGGACCTTAAAGGATGACCTTAAGGATTATGTTAAGTTAGTCCTTGACAATGGACCACTTCTACAATGCATCATGTTTGATACAAAAGTAGACCCAGGCGGATCTTATTATCGCAGTTATTGTTATGAATATGAATATGAATATGAAATGCACCGATCCCAGCGTGGCTTGACCAGACTCGATAAATCGAATGAACCCCAAGATTTGCACTAGCCCCTGGAGCCTCATGCTTCATGGTGTTACAGAGGCCATTGCATATCAAGAAGTAGACCGGGGGGCGCGGTAATGGTCAGGTAGACGTGCCCATAGGATAGGAAAGGATTGCGAGCCTACCGGATATGCATCCTTGAGTAAGCATTGGACTAGTGGAGAGACGGGTGGTATTTATTTATAGGAGGGCATCTTTTCACGACGTCGCCGGCATGTTGATTCAGGTCGGGCTTCTTGGGTACGTTCAATTGTTTTCTTAGCTCTTTTCTATGCCGTTGCTTCGCTATGTTCTGTTTTGTTGTTTTCGTAGTAATATTCTGAGTTCTCGCAGCTAACAGTTTCTGGTTTTTTGTAGATATTGCTAGCCGCTTTCTTGATCTTAGTTTTGTCTCCAGCCATGTCCTTTCAAAACTTGATTCCCATGTCGAAGTATTTCATTGCTTGTTTTAGGTTGTCATTCCTTGGGTAAATAGGTCGTCCGAGGTTCTTAGATTTGGCCCTGTACTGCATTGCTACCTGCAATAGGTGTGGTTTATCCCGTCTGAAGACGTGTGCTAAGTAGCACATCCTGTGATTCTTGATGCGTTTTGTTACGGTTTTTTCGTCTAAGATTTGGTGCATTTTCTTAATTATTAGTTTATTCCTGATGTGGTTAATCAAGTCTCTCATGATAACTCGTTCATATCTTCTGAGTCTTAATCTGTTCACCTTGGGTCGATACTTTTAAGTCATATATCATACAAGGTACGATAACTTTTCGATACATAAGTCTAGCTAACTTCCAGTCCATCTTTGCCTTTAGTATGAATGGTAGTAATGATTTTCGTTTCTCGTGGCCTGTTGGCATCGTTTTCTAATTGTGCTTTTTCTGCTTGTGTATGTGCCTAGCTATTTTATTTCGTCCATTGTTGGTATACTTATTCCGTTGAGGGTCACGTTGATTGTTTGCTGTGATGTTACGGGGTCCCTAATTAGAATGTTTGTTTTTGTTTCGTTTATTTGGAGGCCTGCGGTATTTAGTAAAGGTTTTGTGTGGTATAAGATGCGCTCTAGTCCTTCTAGATCATCTGCAATTAGTATAAGATCGTCCGCAAATGATAATACCAGGGGGAGTGAAACGCGGTCCTGATCTAGTTTGATTAAATGGGTTGCATCTTTAAGGGTTCTAAAGACTTCGTCGGAGACTAATGTAAAAAGGCGAGAGGAGTGAGGGCAACCCCGTTTAACTCCCTTTCCTTTGATAATTATAATCCAATTGCTTTGCTGGCCACTCCATTTGATGCATGTTCTTACATTCATGCATACCTTGATTATCCTGTTGGTCATCGATTTGTTAGTTCATTGCAATAATTATCCTAATGCCTTAATGTCTTTAAGTCGACATTGGTGTTTTCTATGACAAGGGCGATAGGGCCGCTCGCCCTAAATTCGTTTACTTGCAAATCCTTCCTCGTCTAGGACCCTTTCGTGCATAAAATGTGGTAATCTGTTGATCCATTGTTTAAAAGGGACGCTTGGTAGTTGCTTAGTCCTGTTATTGTTTTTACTACGCATCTGGCGTAAATTCTGTAGTACGATTATGCAGCGATATTCGTTCGCGTCTTCTAGTTTTTTATTTTTGGGATTAGTACCTGCGCGGTTTCAAGCCACTTGTCCGGCACTGTATTCTGTGTCCAGGCTTTATTCTTGTGTATAGTTGCGGTTTCCTGTTATATTTGGGGCATCGTTTTGTTAAGTTCGGTTACCACGGTTACCACTTGGTCCGTTCCGGGAGCTGTCTCGTTTGGCTTTTATTGATGATTACCATTACTTCTTCGGCTTTGTTATTTTAACATTTGGTATCTGAAAAGGCCCTCGCTCCTTTTTTTTTGTTTTCCTGGGGGACACCTTTATGTACGCGGATCTCCTTCGGCGTTTTGTTTGTTGTTCCTGTAAAACGTGTCGAGCATTTGCCTGCATTTTCCGGTGTGAAATGTCCCCAGTCCGGTGAAGCGGGCTCTGCGTGTTTTTGTTCTTCTTGATATTTAACCTTTTGGAGTGTTGTCTGCCATTATTTTTATGCCTATTTGGATTATCCGGTTTCCCGCTGTGTAGGTTAGCAAGAGCTAAGCGATGGTCTCTTTATTAAATTGGCTGAAGAATCAGTTTCCTGAGCAGCGGTCGGTTTTAATAACCTCCGTTATTGTGTTCCAGGGTATTTCGATGTCTTTACTCGTTGGGATGATGTCTTTATTTGCTAGTTTTTTTGTTATCCAGTCTTCGTATTTTATTTATACAGAATTTCTGTTGAGAGCTGCGTAGTTGCATTGTTTGTGCTTGATATGACCCCGGTGTGTGTTACTCGCTTTTCTTGAGGGGTGCCAATCACAGTGTGGAGATGTATGTTCCTGAGTTCAACCCTGTTTCCTGTAGGTTGGCTATATGAATGCCGCTACGTGAAGGTTCAGCGTCTATTTGATTTTCTTTCTTTGACTGGTGTTGAGGCGCCGATGCACAGGTCTGGTCAAGTGCGCTTAATTGCGGTAAAGGTCTGTTTCTGGGTGTTGTGTATCCAGTGTCGTTTGCGATTACGACTGATAACGGTGTGAGTAGCTTGCTTCTTGTTCTTCACACGGTGTTAATGAGTTCGCTAATTGGGGGCTGTTCGTTTGAGGCCGGGGTTTCGTGGATTTTTCTTGCTCTTCTCGTGTGTTTTACCGGTTATAAGGATTGGCATGTTGCGGTGTTTTAGCGTTGTACTTAGGATGTCGCTGTTGGCGGGTACTAGTTCGCCAATAGGTGAATACCCTTGTGCGTTTCTGTTGTTTCCGTGCACATTTACGAGATAGTATTCGGACAAGGCGATGATGATATCTTCGCCACCACAAAATGTTATATTAAACTAGCCCCTGACCGCGGCTCCGGCTGCGTGGAAGTCGGATATGGCGTATGTTCCTATATGAAAGTAGCCTATGTCTCTCTCCATATTCTAGGCTATATCTCAGCCAAATTTCATGACCCTTGGTTCAGCGGTTTAGGCGTGAAAACGTAACATACATACAGAAAGTCTCTTTCGCATTTATAATATTAGTAGGGATTGTGCGGTTATGTATTTTGCTATCCTTTATTCCTAGAAGAGAATGCTGTTAGGGAGAAAATCATGTATATTATTGAGAAGTGCTAGGAAAATTCTATCATCCTGTTGATGTTTCCAAATATATGTGGCGAGATCTTGACTGACAATCCTATGATCGAGTGTTAAGCCCATTAAATTATTTTTTGAAAACACTTTTGTTTGTAGTGCAAGTCCAGGACACGTGCAAAGGGGCTGAGGCTGACTTGACCTTTTTTTTTGGTTAATCTGTAGAACAAAAGCGTGCTATGTGAACTTAAGAGTTAAGGGTAACTTTTTTGTACACTTCAGCACATATGGGCCGTGGGCCGACTCAAATTTCGGTAACCGTGGCGTTACAAGTTATAATAATACAATCTTTAGGTACTGCGTTTTGAGCGATAGGTACCGTATTTTGCGCTAGAATAATAGCGTAAATTAGTTTGTGCCGCCCTATTATATATAGTGTTAGCACACTGGCCCACAACGAACCGGCCGGCCGGTCGTTCTCAGTTTTATAGAACAAATCCCTGAAATATTAGGAACGATCTCACCAGGTTTAGCCGCCAGGGGTCAGCCGTGTCACTCGTCCTCCAGCAGCCAGTCTTCGCTGCAGGCTGAAGCGCACTTACATCACCTTTGCTCCCTTGTTTTATACTACCCAATATAACAAATTGCGACACAGACGGAGACGCATAAAAAACTCGGTTTGATTTCGAAGTCTGGCAAGTAAGTCAACATCTGCTGCGCGCGGGCAGACGCGACCGTTCACGACGGCGGCCCAACTTGAACCCTTATTATCGCAGTTATTGTTAAAAAAAAAATACGTTAACCTCTGCCAATAGTACGAGGAGTACAGAAGTGCACACAAGAACTTGCACATGGTGTTCATCGATCCGGTGAAAGCGTATGATAGGGGATGTGTTGTGGTGGGCCTTGAAAGCAAAAGGTTTGCCAAGGAAGTATGCGGAGTTAATTCGTGCTATTTATTTATTTGACCTTTATTTCACAACTAAGGCCCATAAAACACAATACATATATTATAAGTATAAAAACAATAACTATAAACTAATACATATTTTTTAAACAAATTTTAAAACTACTGCACATGAAGTGACGGCGTTGTGATACGCTGCGAGGTGTCGCGTAGCTGGCCGCGGTAACGCCGATACAGCACACCTTTCGGCCAAAACTCTTCCTTGAGGAAGGTCATATCAAATGGTGCGTCGGAACACGCACATCGATTGGTGTTATGACGCGCTTCCAACTTCTCCACCCTCAAGGTCCAGTTGGTCTTCACCCGTATGTACTCTACGATGTAGGCTTCGTAGAGTGATGCAATCGGGACACGTATAGCAGCGTCGTCGGTATTGCAGGACGTAGCAGCATGTTAGAACCTGCCAGCGCCGTCTCACACTGGTTACGATAACTAGGCTTCCTCTTCTTTCTCTCCACCTTGATGAAGCCATCCTCATCGCATGAGTTCTTCGGTGGAACCTGCTGTTCGTGGTCCATCACAACAGCTATGCGGCTATGTCCAATCAATCTCCTACGGTCGGGTGCTGGCACCGATGATTGTAAAGTTGTTTGTAAATCGTTTGTCATGGTATGGACTAAGGACATGTGATGCGGATGAATGAGGAAAACTTCGTCAGTAATATTTGAGTATGAATATGGATGGCTATGCGAGGTGAGGAAGACCAAAGAAACGATGGATGAACTGTGTGAAAGGTGATATGGCTAGAAGGAAGTGAGTTCCGAGATGACGACTAATAGCGAAGTATGGAACTGATGGAGAGATGTTGCATCGACCACAAACAAATTGGCATAAGGTCCCGGAAAATGCTGATTCTTTAAATCTAAACTCCTTTCGACCGACTTTCTTTTGCAATGGACAGAATACTTCACCAATTTGTCTATAATTTCTAATATATAAGCAAATACAACCAATCCCTTGGAACTGCACCAAAAATAACTTAATTAAATCTTGTATGAACTTTGAACACCCGTCGGTCATGGATTTCAACAAATTCGTTGTCTTATTAAGCGAATCCTCTTTGCCGCTTAAAATGTGTACGCGGAAATGTGTATGTAAACATGCGAACGCCAGTAGGGATGCTAACCTTCTTTTAAAGAAATTGTTAATTAAGGATCTCGAATGTTGTGTCTCCGGACAGAGTTCCTATGTTGTTTATAAAGATACAAAGTTATTTCGAAGCGAATTTTTTTTTGATAAACATTTAAATCTTTATGAACTCAAATCGGGTGACGATTTGAGTTTCTAAATCTGCAGCGCGTGTGTATTTTATTGTAGACACAAGTTTCGATAGTTTGATCTTATACATGTACCTAGCTGTGCCCTAATTATTTACGCTTTCATATAGCCATCAAACCTGACCTCCTCAATAAACCAACAACGGGCCACTAAAGCGCTTTCAGATTAAAAACCCCTCTGTGCCACAAAAATGGACACTTTCATATCCTGGGGTATTCGAAAGGGGCCAGCCCTACGCCCGGGGGACTCATCAGCGAGCGAGTCCAATTTACATGTTAATTGACGAACGTCCGATGAAAAATCACGATACATGACACCCTTTGCAAGGGCAGGTAGTGGGCAGGATATAAGTGTTAACTTTGAAAACGTCGTGGTGACGGGTTTGATTTTGCTTGGGTTGGCTTATGATAATTAATTAAGTTTAGCTATAGTATTTTTATCTCACAAAGCGACGCGCGCTTTACTTGCGTCACCAAATACAAAAACGCTGTAAATGTGTGCGTGAAGACTAGTAGTGTCAGCACACAACACACACTCAGTTCCAACTTCGCCATTGTCTCAAACAGTACTCAGAGCTCCAGCGCTTACACGTACATTCACAGCGTGTTTTGCACTTGGTAACCAGAATTAAGCGAGCTTCACTTCGTGAGATATAAATAATGACTATATGACTTTTCCTTTTTTTGCTAAGCTTACCTGGAATTACCTTATTCAGGAATTGGCATTGAATTGGTCACGGTACTGAAATTTAAAACCTTTATTTAGCAAAAACAATGGAAGAATTATCTTGTTACCCCGATGATATTGGAAAAAGGCTCCAATACAATGAAGAAAACAGGCACCATATTGTTTTGTTGTATTATTTAACACCCTGCAAATAGGTTACTTCATTTGACTTTTATAACCCTATCAGAGGAATATAATTTTATTAAAGTGATATACTCGTATTTTATGCGTGACAATAAAACAGTAGGTAGGTAATGTAAAATAATAAGTCAACCCTTTTGTAATACACGATGCTGTAAAGGTACAATAGCAAAGGAAATGACAAAGCAACGGCAGATAAAATTGAATTATTTTATAGCAGTGATGAATAAATACTTCACAATTTATATAAATAGGTTGTTCTACCTACCTTCCCACTTATCGTCCATGAAAACGATAAGAGGCTGACCTCTTATTAACCGACTTTAAAAAAAGGAGGAGGTTCTCAATTCGACTGTATGTTTTTTTTATGTTTGTTACCTCGTAACTTTCGACTGGGTAAACCGATTTTGATCATTCTTTTTTTATTTGAAAGCTCGTGCTTTTCGCGTGGTCCCATTTCAATTTTATATAGATCTGATGCTGCGTTTCAGAGACAGACAACGGAACTCTTAAAAAAATAACAGCAAATAAACCGCGATTGCTGCTATCGCATAAATATGCATTGTTTTGACCCCAAGGATGATGAACTTTCGAATTAGTGGGGTAGGTACTATAACTAAAAAGTGAAAAATAAGAACTTTTTCAAAAAAAACAACCGACTTCCGAAAAAATACTACAAAGTGGAAAATAACTTTAATTTCGGAAGGCGGTGACAAAAAATTTAAATACATATCCAAAGTCACCGCCTTCCGAAACTAAAGTCATTGTTCACTTTATAGTTTTTTTTTGATTGATTAAATTTTATGTCATGCTTTACTAAATATAGTAAAGAGTTAAGTGGCCCGAATAAAAATATCGACAACGTCTGAAAAACTCATTTATTGAGCTTTAAATGAGATGAGACTTCTATAACTCTACAAATTATAAATTGAAGTCACTCTTTGCGTGTTTGTCTGTGTGATTGCGTTGTTCTTCTAAACTATGTTACTAATGTTGATGCAGTTTTTAACACCATTTAGATAATTTATTTTGCATAGATTTTTTATATTGAATTAACATCTAACTTAGATATAATACAGAAATCTTCATGTTTTATCAAGTTGTAAAACCCGTGCGGAGCAGGTTCGGTTAGCTAGTTTTCTAATAAACCAACTCAATTACATTTTGCTGTCGACGGGACATTAATTTATAGAGCCATAATTCACAATATATCCCTTCGTTTGTTGACTTGTTGTTATAAGGAACAGTTCCATATTATTATTATTGTTTTCATAGGACGGCAATAATGCTGACAAAGGAATCGTTTTTATTAATGCTTTAGTAGAGCATTTCCCGAAAGCTCAGTTGGCTTTAGTTATTATAATAATAAAATGGTTCTATAATAATTATTATGATGACTTTGTATTTTTAAAGTAGGAAGTTACCTAGTAGTATGTGGAAATAAATTCGGCCCCTATAACATGGAACCTCAACCATACGGGAACAATGGGTGCAACCCTGTTTAACTTAATAGTGGTAGTGTTATTTCACTATTTTAAAGCTCAAAAGTCAATAATGTTTGGCTAACTTTGTATATTATTAGTAATTAAATTGTATAATTGCATCTTCACAATACAATAAGTTCAGGTATAAACTTCAGGGCTTCTAAACCGTTACCAATTCCAACCTGAACTAGTACACACAAACGAGGCCATAAAATAACTTTGCTATTTCAATAACAAACATGAACACGGAACGTTTCAAAGCCATTATGCGTTCTCAATTGGTACCTTAACAGCGTAACTACGACGTTATTAAAGTAGTAAACATTCTCACACATTGATAACTATCTAGCATTTACTGTACTTTGCATAGGTATTGTCTTTAGGGTGTGTATGTGTCGTTGCTTCCGAGCGAGCTCTAAACATGGCAACATGGTGTATGGCAACATGATCATGCTCAATTACATAATGATCATAACAATGTTCCCTCACGAACATCTTACTGAAGTTATGATAATTTGACGTACCTGGTGTTATAATATTCTATCTACCCACATCATTTCTGGGATCATTCAACTTAGGTGCTTACTTGCTTCCTTTGGTTAATGTTTTTTGTCGCCATACCTACTCGTAGCTGAGTGATTCCACCAAGGATCATTCATATGAATGAAATAGAATAATTTTATGTGTTCATTTACATTTATATTATTTTCGTAACCCTTATATCTCTTCCTTGCCAAAACATTAATCGGAACGAATACATTAAAATATCATTTTTGTTTGTCGAGTTCAAATGCCAATGAGATTTTGGTTCCAGTATGTATAAATGTAACTTTAAAGACATGCCTTCGTTTCTTTTTAATTCTGAAATATACACTGAAAACTACCTTTACCTCAGATAAATTATATATAGTTCTCAGATCACCACATAAATTGCTATATTTATGGCTTACATCTTTCAAATTTATCGTCCTTTAGCGCGTTATTAAAATTTAATGAGTTCACAAAACATTTTCATTAACTTTAGGTGGAGGACTTGTTGTCTCCTTGTATATATGCTAATGTGTTTGCTTGCACCCCTTACGGTATAAATAGCTCTATAATTTTAGGTCTTACAGCTGCATCTTAAAGTTTATTTTCGTATGGCTTCAGTCCCAAAATGAGTAACGATAAATGGTTGAGAGAATTAGAGGGACTTGATATGTTTCTTCTTTTCTTATTTTCCTTTGTCATGCAGTGTCATTTTGTTGTGAGTTCAAGGCAAATGGCACGCTACGTAGGTTTTAGAGGATGTTGCTTAGTTAAATGTTTCGGGAACTGCTCTTACTAACGTGTGTAACCTATCCCATAAAAACCAAGAATACCTACTAACTATTACTACTCTGGAGAAAGAAAAGGCCAACAATAAAAAAAAAATGTTACCTGGCACATTAATACATCAGGGAAATCATTCCTGTAACTCCATGTCATTTAGTACAACGTAATAATTTTACCACATTTTCACAAAAACAATTTACATCTCTTTCATATGACGTAACACTCCCCGACCCAGCTATACACCTTGTCATGCCTCTTGAAATGTAAAACTGTCAGCAACAAACTCGTCAGTCATACGTGCGGGGCGTCGGGCGTCAATTCGGCCTCCGCATCAAATTGCGTTAGCCCTCCGTCCGTCTGTTGGGACAATCGGATTGCGTCGGTTCAACCCGCTTATTAGATTCCACTGCCACTCGCTTGGGTAACCGTTGGAAAATATCAAGCCTATTTCTTGGTTAGTAAAGGCCCCTGAAAGTTCGGATAAAAATAGGTTGAAAAATTATAAAGGTCAACTATCGTGTGGAAGCTTTTAAATCGTCTTTTTTGCCTTTCTACAGAACCATCAACATTCCCTTTGCCTCTACTTCATAGATTTGCGAAAAGTTTCACGAATCGTTATTCATGCTAATGATGGTGTGTAATGATGCTAACGATAGTTAGTACCTTTATAATAAACTAGCGTTTGCCGGCGGCTTCGCCCGCGTGGAGGTCGAAAATTATCCTGCGGGAACGTAATACCGGGATGAAAAGATCATATAAATATCCTATGTGTTAATCAAATCAAATCAAATCAAAATCAAAAGTCATTTATTCAAACTAGGCTGAGAGTCAACTCTTTATGAACGTCAAAATTACAGAAGACAGCCCCCCAAAACGCCCGCCTTTCATCACTACCTAGGACAAGAAAGAAGAAGTGGCGCAACAAACTCCCTAGCAGCACAGTTGTCTGTTAAGTTAGAAGAACTTGATTTTATACAATAGTAGGTAATTAACATTACAAAACACAAAAACACATTAAATTTGCCATATATGAGCTAGCACACGCCAAATACCAACCAAAACTATAGGTACTCAAGTAGAAATAAATAATCACTCACAATCTACATAAAAGCCTCCAGGCATAAATGACGTGCCCGCTTACATATGCAATTCTGCATTATGTAAATATAGCTATAACCTAAAGTAACAAAAGTTAAACAAGGACCTTTGGAACAAAATGTATAAAAAGTTAATGCAATTAACAATAACAGCAAAAATTAAACGTTAACGGGGCGATGTCCTCGGGGTCTCTAGTTAAGATGGGCGTGCCTCAAAGTTCAATTCTTGGCCCTTTTTTTATTTCTAGTTTATATTAATGACCTTCCTTACTTGATGGCTAACTTCTCGGATATAATTTTATTCGCTGATGACACTTTTCTTATTTATAGAATAGATAGAAAGGATACGGATGTCATACATGTCAACGATAGTTTAGTCGTTCTTTCGAAATGGTTTGGGGCTAATAATCTTTTGCTCAATGAGAACAATATTATATATCTTGAGTTCTCGTCAACCTTTATCCCAAGGAGGTCTAAATTGAAAACTTGGTGTCAAGAAACTAGATGCTGTTTACTATGTCTTACAAATATCCTCGTCATTATTTGACATTATACTTCAATTCTGATATCGACTATTTATTAGTGATTGTCATGAAAATCATAATTAATATTGTGAATGAAAGAACGTTGTAGCCAATGCAGACTGATGTAGATTTCTAGACGATTTTCTAATCTTTCCTCTTTTTTCATTCCTCTATGTACCTGGTACTTATTGATAGGCCTACACTGTCCTCTCGTCTGTCCTCCGCTGTTATTTGAAAATATTGTGAATGCCAATTATTTTTAAAAGAGTAACCGTGGAGTTTCTTGCCGGCTCTTCTCCATAGGAAGCGACAAATTGGAACCGTGCACCTAGCTTCTGACGTTTCATAAGTGCCCATGCAGGTTTATGTGGAATAAAATATTTTGATTTTGATTTTGGAACAAAACCTTGGTTATCATTAAACAACCAGTCACCACAAGCAGATCCAGATTATAAACTATCTGTTTGCTAAATTTTATCCCAATTCCTTCAGTCGTTTTATCGTGATTGAGTAACAAACATCTAAATATCCAAACATACAAACTTTAATTTTTATAATATTAGTAGAATCGGGCTAAAGTTGTAGTAATATCTCTTTGGATGCACTGTTTGTATCCGGCTGATTTTGATACCATAAAATAAATAACATTTAAAAAATAAAAGAAAAACTTTTCCCGCCATTTTTCAATTGTTTTCTTGTCCGCAAGTGAGTGAATCTAAAAATATGACGTTTATGGACTTAACTCCGTATCAGTAAGAAGAGTAGTACAAAGTTGGTTTAAATGTTTTCAGTGCGGGAATTTTGATATCAAAGATGCAACTCGCTCTTGTCGCCTTGTTACGGATAAAGTCGATGGCATTTCTGAAAAAGTGGAGCAAGCTCATATTTGTAGTTAAGACATAGCTGAAGAGTTAGTGGTTCATCATAAAACAGTTTTTCCTTTCCAAATGGGTTGACCCATTTGGAAAAGTCTGAGTACACCTGGGGTTGTTAGGTGGCACCGAATAGCCGTACCGACTAGCCTATTTAGCCGGACACCCTTCATTTTTTAGTCTTAGTATAACACTACAATAAAAAAGTAAAACAAGGCTTTTTTATCATTTAACATAACACCTTAAATTCTAATGAAACAACAACAAAATTTAATGAATGAGTCTTGTTTATTATGGACAGTGCTACTCCGCTCGCTTGCGCTAGCAACATAAGGTAAGGCGGGCGGAGCGGACACCAACACATAATTTTACTTTATTTATTTTCTTTATGATAATAATAATAATCAGTGTGTATTGTCCCACCGCAGGGCCAACACCACCCTTTTCTTTTTCGACGCAACTCGATCCTGGGTCAATATGGACCAATCGCTCATGTAAAACACGTAGCAAATGTAGAAAAATTACAAATTTAAAAAACCTAACAAAGGCCGTCCGGCCTTTGTTAGGCTTTTGGCTTGGCCAAATTATATGTCCAGCCTGTCCAGGCTGGACATATAATTTGGCCGTACACGCAATTTAAAAACCTGACTGGGTCCGGCTTTATCCGGACGCCTGGCAACGCTAGGTACACCGAAAAGCTCTTTATTTGGGTGCCACACGAGCTCACTTAAAGAAACCTAATTAATCGTGTACTCATTTGCAATTCTCTATTGAAACGTAATGAAACGAAACCATTTTTTTAAAGATTAATTAGTGTTGATAAAAAGTGAATCACCTGCGACAAGAATGTGTGAAAAAGATCATGGTCAAAGGTAAGTCAAGCTCCACAGACTATAGCGTACTAAAGCGAACCCGAATTAACTCGCAATAAAGTGATGCTGTGTGTATGGTGGATTGGAAGGGTATCATTCATTATGAGATTTTACCGCCAAGCAAAACTCAAGCAAGAAATAAATGGCCGGAATTGAACAACAGAAAGGGTGTGGTCTTTATTGACAATGCTAGACCACACACACACATCTCTAGTCATTTAGCAAAAAATTAGACAGAGCCCTCTATTGCGAAGTGTTACTTAATGCATCCAAAATATCGTCCTATTACGTAGCTATTAAGTAAATTTATGACGAAAATGTTTTTTAGACCTTTAGAATTAATTTTTCATGCTGTACAAACTGGTAAAACCCATTTTTTGATACGACAATTAATTACGAAAATAGCTCACAGTTTAAGGTGATGATTTGGTAGCACTATGTAGGTACTAGCAGAAATTGAAATGTGTATGATAACACAATGATTTATGTTTTCTGATCCAAGTAAAAACTGTTACCAGATTTTAGCACATTTTATTAAATTATACTCATGTTATGAAATTATTGCTCAAGTATGTTCTGAAAGTAAGTTGTATTTATACTTATTTGGTATTTGCTTATAAGAGTATTCAATAAATTATTTATTGTATGCCAAGCTAAAAGTAATAAGCATATTTATAATTTTTTTACCTGAAGATCTTTGTATTCATAAAATACAGATATTTGTAGATTTTGCATGTAACTTTATTCCAGTATTTACATATAGTAGTACAGGTAAAAACAACTAAGTGCGCTTACCAGCTCAGCGCTATAGCTTACTTCACTCAGTTGTGACTAGACATGGGCGAAATAGCTCACTGAAAAGAAAAAGAGCGATTAGCTCTTTCACTCCAAAGAGCTATATCACTCTTCTAGCTCACTAGCTCTTCTATATCTCAGTGACTCAGATGCCAACTGTTAGCTGATGAATCGGTTCGGCTAGCTCAATAGTCATTGTCAATACTATATAGCTCTTTGGATGTTTGGAGTTAAGTTAAATAAGTTTATAATGTGTCAATGACCATAAAGATAGATTTACAGTGATTTATGTCGTATGTATGATAGTCTACAAAAACGTATTGTACCGAAGAGCTATTATTGGAAGAATGAACGATGCGATCCGAAGTAAATATTCCGAAGCGAGCCGAATGAGAATGAGCCGTTCGGCCGGTGACTTCGGTCGGTCATCGGTGTCTCGCTGAAGTACTGAGCTAGTGAGTCTGAGTGAGCTAAATGAGCTAGTGAGCTATTTAGCGAGCGAGTGAGTGAGCGAGAGTGACGTCCATCGTTTTTTTTTCTTTTTTTTTTTGGTAAGGGCATCTCGTAGTTGACCTTGAGAGGCCGTAACTACTTAACCGGGCTTTCCTGTGGGGACTAATAGTTTTTAGGCTAAGAGCCTCCAGCCAGGGCTTACAAACTAAAATTAAAAACCTACAGCAACTGCGCACTGAGGGCATCCCCTGCGGGGTACGAGCCTCGGCTCAGGGAGTCACTTTTAGGGAGGGCAGCAAGTGGGGACAGGCTGGATCAATAATTTCTTTATTATTAATCATGGGGATTTTAACTCTACTTGCTCAGCTTCGGCGCGGGCTGGCACTTCTGCGGGCAAGGGACGGTTGGGGGAGGATTCGTTTACTCGGGGTCTTCGCGAGGCGCGAGGACCTCGGCGGCGAGGTCGGAAACACGGTCTGTTTTTGTGTGCTGTGCTGGTGGCCCTACTGCTTTCTTGAAGAAGAGTGATGGGGTCATCAGGGTCGGAGAGGACATGTCGCGGCCGGCGGATTCGACTGATTCTACTGGGGACATAACTAGCGGCCTTCGCAATCAATGGATTGCGGTGTTGCGCGGCGGATTCAAAGAAACGCTTTGAATTACGTTTTAGGAATTGGGCTATCGTTGGCATTTTAAGGTCGAGATGGAGGATCTCGTTCCTAACATACCAGGGCGAGCCTGTGGCTTGACGGAGGAAACGGTTTTGCAATGTCTGCATCCTATGGATGTATCGGGGCTTTGTGTGTGCAAAGACTGCACTAGCGTAGGTCATGATTGGCCTTATGCACGCCGTGTATATTCGCAACTTGCACTTGAGTGACAACTTGCTACGTGCGTTCAGAACAGAATGCAGCCTTCCAAGAGCGAAGGCGGCGCGTGAGCGCGCCTTCATAATGTGCTTATAGAAGGAGAGGTGCTGATCCATGATCACTCCTAGATATTTGGCTTGCTTCTCCCAAGGGATAGGCTTGCCAAACATGGAGATGGGCCGGGGGGGGTCGGGTCTGTGTCGCGGTTTCGAGAAGAGAACCGCTTGACTTTTGTCTGGGTTTACTTCGATCCTCCATTTTCTAAACCACGCGCCAAGAACATTGACTGCGGTCTGGAGTCTGGAGGATATCGCATCCTGACTGACCCCAGCGTAGTAAATGGCTGTGTCGTCTGCGAACAGTGCCAACTTTTCCAGTCTACGCTTGGGGATATCGCTAGTAAATAGCGTGAAAATGAGAGGGGATAGCACGGCGCCTTGAGGGACGCCGGCGCGTATGGGGTGGGGGGAGGAAATCGCTCCCTCTATGCGATAGCGAAAGGTGCGGTTCGACAAAAAGTCTCGAAGGATGAGTACGAGACGGTCGGGCACACCGAGTTTGTACAGCTTATATAATAAGCCGTTGTGCCAGACTTTTTCGAAAGCTTTCGCTATATCAAAGAATACTGCACCGGTCATAGAGCCGCGCTGGAAACCAGCGCTTATGTCTTCTACGATGCGGTGGACCTGTTGCACGCACGAGTGTTGGGTTCTAAAACCAAACTGCTCGTCAGGAATGAGGCCTTTCGTCTCGGCAAAATTTCTGAGTCGCTTATAAATAAGTCTCTCGTAGATTTTACCGAGCGAATTCAGTAAACTGATGGGGCGGTAGCTCGTGGGCTCGGACTTGGGTTTGCCAAGTTTTGGAATGCCGATGACCGTGGCTTGCTTCCATGCTTGCGGGAAGATGTTGTTGCTCAGGGCACCATTGAAGATGGTGGTCAAGAGCATGATCATGTGGGCGGGCAGCATCTGGAGCACCCTATTGGTGATTCCGTCAGCGCCGGGGGCCTTGCGGGGTTTCAGACCTTTGATGATCTCGTGAACTTCGTCCGGGGTGACGAGAGGTATTGGATCATCAGGATCTTCGACGGGCGGGAGGGAGGCTCTGCGTTCAACTTCGGCGTCCACCTCATCGAGGTGTGCCTGGTCTACTGGCAGAGTACTGGGTGTGCACTGGGCTTCGAGGCTCTCGGCAAGGCATTCAGCCTTGTCGATGTCGTCGAACGCGACTGTGCCGTCGGGCCTGATCAGGGGACGTCCATCGAAAAGAGCTAGCTCTTTTCTATCACTCGCTTACGAGCTACCCATGTCTACTATGTCTAGTTGTGACTCACGCGCCGATGTGACGGTTGATTTTTATGTAATTGTTGTGTTAATAATATCTGTTTAGAAGCTTAAGTTAATGACACTGTGATAAAAATGAGTGCCAGGAGTAGAATACTTATAAGTTAAGTTAGAAGACAAGAAATTATTATTACACGTAATAATAATTTGTTGGAGTAACACATGAACAAAAGCTTATAAATACTCTTTTCTTTACTGAAAACACTTTAATGAGTCATATTCTGTGAAATTATAGTGACTTTAATAAGAAGTTTCCTTAAGTTTTACAGGTAAAACCGCTTTTACTCTTGTCGATTTTCAGTAAAGTCGAAAAAGCTCCAAAACCTATAGATATTTTCTATTATGTTGTATTATGTTGGTAGATTATATGTAAAGTCAAAAAAATCAAATAGATATACAGGTATAGCTCGTGAGCGAGTGATAGAAAAGAGCTAGCTCTTTTCGATGGACGTCACTCTCGCTCACTCACTCGCTCGCTAAATAGCTAACTAGCTCAGTTAGCTCACTCAGACTCACTAGCTCAGTACTTCAGCGAGACACCGATGACTCGCTTCGGAATAATTACTTCGGATCGCATCGTTCGTTCTTCTTCCGTTTTTTCTTGAATTTGTATAAAAAATTCGAAATAACTTTTTCCCCGACCTAATACTTGTACATCTAATTCTGTTTTTAATTTTTTATACTGGATAATATCCGAATGCAATATGAGTTGTTGCTTAATTGACAAATTTAATTTAATTTAATTGGTATTTTCAAATGTAATTTGATTTTCAAAACATCTGAATGCCAATTAATTCTCAGTGCTTATGTTAAAATTTAGCTTGCAATCTTATATCAGCGACAATCAATGTCGAAAGGTTGTTAAAAATGAAGGCACATTAGTGGTTACGAGATATTAGAATTCACACGTTTTTTTTAAATTCGGGAAACGTCCCTCAAATCAGCAGCTTGATACCTACGGTCACATAGCTACCATCTATGCCATGTCAGCAAATGTTTATTACGTAGGAAATACAAAATCCCCGGTTCGAAACAATAATGTATCAAATAATATTTTGCAAATAATTGTGCAAATGTTCAAACGACTCTAAAAGTAAAATTGATCAAAAATCAAATCATTTATTTCTTTGCAAACATGGGTATAGTATCTATGTACTATACCCATGTTTGCAAAGAAATAAATGATTTAACGATTTCACGGCAATATGAAAGGCAAGTACGCGGCGATGGAAGAACAATATAGTAACTACCTACATCGGCTACTTGTAACTTGAACTAGAAGCGGAGCGAGAACAGGGAACTAGAACTTGACTTTAGAAAACTGGCAGACACTACTCGTACGGATACATCTACAGGAGCGAGTGACTTGAGATCACATTGTAATAAAGTTGTTGTTGATGACATTGTAATAAAGAATTTACTGACTTCATCCATGTTTAAATTGTGATAATCCTTTCGTGTAAACATTTATTACAAGCTTTTTTAACTTACCTAGTTAGATAATATGTATTGGTACAATCTTGTAAGCTAAATTAAAAATACTTCCTCTTACGGAGTTGAAATTTTAATCATTGATTCTGTTTTGACGATAATGCATTTTTATGATACATGTCCTGGTTCTACAACCAGAATTGACCCCAGACGAAGTAAGTCAATAACGGTCAACGGTACAGCCACAAAATTTGAAATACGAATTTATAAATTACTAGCTGTGCCCGCGACATCGTTCGCGTGCATGTTGGCAAACAATAATGTGTCGCTTAGATGGTGTAGGTATAACTCCTCCATTAATAAATTAATAGTTTAAAAAACACTAGAAAAACACGCTTTTATAAATGCACGTAAAAACAAAAAATAAATTCTGGATCGTTCAAGTTGTCTCTATTTCTGGGCTGAAGTGTAAACTACGTGCTTTTATTTATAATATTTGATTGTAAAAGCGTGAGATGCTAGAACAGGAAAGACTTTCTTGCTAACAAATACTAATACTAACTTCCTGGCGGAAGGTGCATGAGGTCGCACAAGAACATAACGTTTACCGCCAAAGGGTTACCAAAGGGAACCTGTATAGGACCCGTAAGGCATTGAAAGATCCACGTGTATACCGGACCCACAGGCTGCAGGCATAAAATGACTGGCAGTATGCCTTAAAAAGAGAAATTTTCAGATCTCGTGAGCACCGTGCAAACCTGCGCGCCAGCATATTACATCTCATCGCCAATGCCCTACGTTCCTGCTCTATACCTAAATCATCTGAGAGGTCCTCGGTGACCCAGTGCCCCAGGTACTTAAATTTGGCGACCCTACTTATAGGAATTCCTCCAAGTGTGACCGGTGGAGCGGTTTTCGGACACTTACTAAGTAGTAAGTGTCCGAAAACCGTACCACCGGCCCTGAAAATAAGTAGTTCACTATTCTTACTGTTATACCTGAGGCCATGTGACCCCGCGTACCTCTCACAGGTTCCAATGAGGACGTTTAGGGCTCTGAAAGATGGGCTCATCAGGATCATGTCGTCAGCATAACTTATGTTGTTCATACACACACTGTCCACTGAACAGCCAACACCAGCCCCGCTGAGCTCACCTACCAGTCCAATCACGTACAGGTTGAAGAGCCGTGGTGAATTAGGCCTCCCTGTCTCACTCCACACTCCAACCTATACTCTGATGAACATGAGCCCGACCACTTAAAATTATTGGTTTGGTTGTCGTACCAATATCGCAGTATATTTATAATTCCACTGGGTGTGTTGGTTTCTCCCCGGAGCTTATCACACAACACTTTATAGGACACCAGGTCAGGTATAGGTCAGATCAAAATGTATGAGTCCATATTTGGCTTCCATCTTCTTCATCAAAATTATGCTCGAAGCAGTTTAAAAAAGCAGACATCTACTTCCGAAACACTGGTCGAGCAATTAAAAAAAAAACAGACTGCGTAAAACGTGAACAATGTTATTGATACCTTATATCCAAATGGTAACATCCCTACCACAGGTTTCTAAGTTCTACCTAGCGTCACCCCGCATTGCCAGACCTACGGATTTACGGGTTTATCCATAGATCTAGGGATTGTAGACCTCGTCTCTCGTTTATTACGTATTTTCGATACAAAATCGATAAAATACGCTTAATCAAGTTGTTGTCTTCGTATGTTTGCTATTCAAACCTAGATAGCATTGTTGACGCTCGAGATTAAAGATTTTCTATGAAGATGTTCTTACTAGCTGCTCTAATTTTGCTATATTATGCTAGATGGTGCCACTGACACAGACCTTTATCACATTTTTTTTTGGTGAGATTTCTTCCCCTTTATTCGTATTGATTTTGTAAAGTTGTTATTTTTAAAACGAGTAAATATTAATCTAACATTGCATTCTTTAAGACTCAGAACACACCCGGTTCCGGTGTTTACTTACGTCAGTCACATTGCAAAACGCTCCTCAGTTTTAAATAAAAAGTCCACGGATTTATTAAGATCTACTTACAAAAGTGCCGCTGTGAAAGCTACTTGTGTAAAGGTGCATTGAATTACAACAGGAAATCAACCAAGATACGTCAATAAAGTGTACATGAAGCATTTATCATCTCGTTAAAGCTAAGTTGAGGTTATCTGTCAAAAGAGCGAACCAGAGACATCATAGAAGTAACTTCACTACCAACCTAATAATAAAAGGGTGCGTTCGGAAACACAATTTAACAGCTCTGCGTTTTGTTACCGCAAGATGTCTACACAACTGTCAGTTGAGATGTCACTGCTTTTGGCAAAAATGTCAGAACAACTTAATGTTCAAACAATTACAATAACAGAAAATGTCACCGCAGCTTTATTGCAGAAGTTTGACGAAAAATTAAAACCGATTATAGAAGAAAATGCTAAACTGAAAAACGAAGTTGAGAAATTGAATAGAAAAATAGAAAACCTTGAGATGAATGGAAGGAGGAACAACGTTATACTACATGGAGTTCCAGAACAGAAGGACGAAAAGCATGAGGATTTGTTATACTTGGTAACATCTGCAATAACGGACATAGAGGTTCAACTCAACCTATGCGAAATCGATAGAGTCCAGAGACTAGGAAAAAAAGGGAACGAAGATGGTAAGACAAGACCAATTCTTCTTGCTACTACGACCCTAGGCAAAAAGGTTCAGATTCTGAAGAACAAAAAGAAAATGAAACCCAATACATATATCACGCATGATCTGCCCAAAGACGTATATTTGAAGAATAAAGAAAAAAGAAACAAAGAGAGTAACGAAAACGAAAAGAGAAAAAGATCTGAAACTCCGAGCCCCAAGAACGAAAATGGTAGCCCAAAAAACGACCCAAAAATTAAGAAGCTCGATGCCTTTCAGTACTTACGAGGGAGATCCATCTCGTTCTCGGACAAGACTACAAACAGGAATTAGAGATCGAGCACCAGGAACCGGACAACCACAACAACATGAGAAACATACAATAGCAAAATGTCTCCCACCACGGCTGGTCCCCGCGGGAGAACTAGACCACCACCCTCTAACTAAAAGATGTGAAGTATTTAACATTGCAACACTGAACACGAGAACCCTCAGGACACCTGAAAGCCTAATGGAACTAAACAAGGCTGTAGAAGATATAAAATACGACATTCTGGGCATAAGTGAAATGAGAAGACTCGGTGAAAAGATTGAAGAATATGCAGATTATATCCTTTATCAAAAAGGTGAAACAGCCGGCCAGAGAGGAGTAGGGTTTTTGATTAAAACGTACCTTAAACCTCTTATACATGAATTTATTGGAATTTCAGATAGATTAGCAGTACTTAACATTAAACTGCCGGGCTATAAGAAACTCTGGTCAATCATACAAGTATATGCACCAACTGAGCAAGCTGAACTGTCAGTGTTGGAGTCGTTCTATGAAGAAATGTCTGTAGCGATAAAAAACAACTCAGATAAATTTATTATCCTAATGGGGGATTTTAATGCACAAGTAGGGACTAGAAAAAATAACGAAGAAAATGTTCTTGGGAAATTTGGTTATGGTAAGAGAAGTTGCAATGGCCAGAAACTTGTGGAATTTCTTATGGAACATAACCTAACTCTACTAAATTCAATTTTCAAGAAAAACAACAAAAACAAATGGACTTGGATTTCCCCAGATGGGTCCTACAAAAATGAAATCGACTATATAATAAGCAACCACCCTAGAGCATTCACAGATACTGCGGTTATAAGTAAGCTAAACTTTAACACAAACCACCGCATGATACGCAGCTCCTTAAGAAAGTGCCCCATAAGAACTTCCCGAAACTACATAAAAACTAACCGATTAGACCAACCCAAAGAACTGCAAAACACAAAGTACATAGAAGAAACAGAAAATATTACAACAAAGGATTCAATTGTGACACAAACATATGATATCCTAGACAAACAAATACAAAACCATCTAATCACAAACAGAAAAGAAAAAACTAACAAATATCAACTTAGTGACCAAACCTTGCAACTGATAAACGAAAGGAAAGAACTGATAAAGAACCAAATAAAAAAAGAAAACATAAGGTTGATAACAGAAATGAGTAAAAAACTAAAAGCAAGCATCAGAAGGGACCGTAAAATCAAAAGACTACAAACCCTAGAATACCATATACAAAGAACCGGTGGTGTCAAAAAAGCACTAAAAGAACTACGAGAAGCAGGAAAAGAATGGATACCAAAACTTAAAAGGAGGTCAAAGATCACTACAAAGAGGAAGAACATCAAAGAACTAGCAACAGACTTCTATCGTCATCTATATGCAAGACAAACATCAAGCGTAGCTAGAAAAAACCATACTGAACCAATATTTGAAGCAAATTTAGAAACCATCCCTTTAATTTTACCAGAAGAAGTAGAGAAAGCTATCAGAAGCCAAAAGGCAGGAAAATCTCCAGGACCAGATAGAATCACGAACGAGCTGCTGCAAGGATCGATGGAAGAACTGATACCCATTCTAACTGAAATATTTAATGAGATTCTGAGGAGCGGTGATATTCCTAAGAGATGGGCAAATTCTCACATCATCTTAATACACAAAAAAGGCGACAAAGAGGATATAGAGAATTACAGACCAATAAGCTTGATGTCAAATGTGTATAAGATATTTGCCAAGGTCATGCTGGATAGACTAAGCCCGATGTTGGATGAGCAACAGCCAGTTGAACAGGCAGGTTTTAGGAAAGGATTTTCGACTATTGACCATATCCATACGATCAAACAGGTCATCGAAAAATATAAAGAATATAACAAAATTATATATATTGCCTTCATTGATTACGCAAAGGCTTTCGATAGCTTAAGCCACGAATACATATGGGAAACTCTAAAGGAACAAGGGATACCAGCAGCATACATTAACACCATTCAAACCATTTATGCCAACAGCAAGGCTAGAATCCAGTTGGAATCCCTGGGAAACGAATTCCACATAGAAAGAGGTGTAAGGCAAGGTGACCCATTATCTCCAAAATTGTTCTCTGCCGTTTTAGAAAACATTTTTCGCACCTTGAACTGGGAAAAATATGGTCTAAACATAAATGGGCTGAAAATGAACCACCTAAGATTTGCCGACGACTTGGTATTATTCGAAGAAATACCAGAAAACTTGCAAGCCATGCTACAAAGTCTGAGCGAAGAAAGCGAAAAAATCGGTTTAAAAATTAATTACAGCAAGACAAAAATAATGACTAACTCAAAAAAAATAGATATTAAAATAAAGGAGGAAGCGTTAGCCTATGTAGAGGACTACGTATACCTTGGTCAAATCATCTCTACCAAAGACCAAATTAACCAAGAAATAAATATGAGAATTGCAATTGGTTGGAAGAAATACTGGTCCCTTAAGGAGATAATGAAGTCTAAAGACCTAGGTATGGCATTGAAAAGAAAGACTTTCAACTCATGTATACTCCCATGTTTAACTTATGGGTGTGAGACATGGGCACTAACGAAATCGCTCAGGGAAAAGCTTGCCAAATGTCAAAGAGCAATGGAAAGAAGCATGGTAGGTTCAAAGAGACGGGATAGAATAAGAAACACAGATCTCCGGTCCAAAACAAAAGTGACCGACATTCTAATAAGAATAGACCAACAAAAGTGGAGGTGGACTGGCCACATGATGCGAGACACCAAAGGAAAGTGGAGCAAAGTAGTGACAGAGTGGTATCCGAGGGATGGCAAAAGAAATCGGGGAAGACAGCCCACTCGATGGGAGGAAGAAATAAAGCTGACAGCAGGTCCAAACTGGAGGAGGGTATCTCGCGACAGACGACAGTGGAAATTGTTAGAGGAGGCCTATGCCTTGAGGCACACCGAAATACGAGACATTTTGTAATTTTGTTGTAACCATTATTGTAAATATTTTTTCGGAATAAAGGGCTTTATTATTATTATTATTATTATTATTATTTATTATTATTCGTATTGATTTTGTAAAGTTGTTATTTTTAAAACGAGTAAATATTAATCTAACATTGCATTCTTTAAGACTCAGAACACCACATCAAATATTACTATCACCGCTTTCTATTTGAAATTCTTTTAGCTTTTTTGATTCGAGGGAATCAACCACCAACGGAAAGATCATTACTTTTTGAAATAACACAGACACAGGAACCTTTATGAGAATAACGTGTTATTATTAACATAATTTATTATGGTTAATCTTACATATTATATTTGTTAGTACCATATTTCGCGCCAACAGATGTAGTTACGTGTTTCAACATTACGTAATTAAATTCTTCTTGAACACTTTAAATTGATCATATATTTTGATTAAGCAAAGTGATTGCGATGAAACAAAGACTTGAATATGCTCCGGGTTTTAAGCAATATTTGAGTATGAAAGTTAACCATATTGGTTTCGTTCTTTTGACGTGATACCTCTACAAATCACCCGTTTTAAACAGAAAAACAGATAAATAGTTAAACAGACAAACAGATAAAAATTCCAAAAATGGTAGATATGGCATCTGTTGGTTATCCCTTAACACCACAACTATTTTTTTTATTTATATTCAATGTACAGAAACAGCTCGTCTACAGATGTATTATATGTAAATATATATATGTATAGATATAGATAGTTCGTTCTAAACTTCAACATGATGTGGCTGATGCACCCAGGGTCGGTTCCAGAAGAAAAAACTACTTGGCGGCCGACAGCATAGACAGAACATTTTATAAATGCTTTTAATTATGATAGTTCGTTTTAAAATCCACCAATCCACCATGACCTGGCTGCTGCACCCAGCGGTGGTTACAGAAGAGGCCTCCTCAGCGGCCGAATAAAATTTTGTTTAGTAGATTATACGCATTTAATTAAAATGGCCGTTTTAAAGACCACCATGATGTAGGTGCTGCACTCAGGGATTGATAAACACAAAAACAAACATTAACATTCAAATATCGAATGTCAATGTGAAAATCGCATCCTCTACCTACCTATTACCGAGTTATTCCTAGAAAATTCTGGTTCCAAAGACAATGTACCTTTGATCCAATCTACTTTGTCTGAGGTATAAACTAAACGTTATTAAGTCTTCAAGATTAATTTCAAAGCGGTAAAACGGTGCTACAGTCTTTAAACATTGACTTTACCCGTCAGCTATCTCATCCATTGAATAGCAAAATACGTTGTGAAATCAAGTATAACGTTGACCCGAAATTACTCAAATGTATTTAGAATATTACCGCTGTTGATTAAACACAACCTTTTTACTAAAATAAACAACTTAAGCACCAACATAATCATAATTTTCCGTCTCCGAGTGACGAGCGGTCGTTTAGAAAGCGCCATTTTTGTTTAGATAGAGAATATTCTAGAAGCGGCGAAATATTTTTAGCCTGAATAAAATTTTAGGAATGTAAAAACGCGCGACACCGTTTCTAAGAAAGGGCAGCTTAGGATATACCTGAGAGTTAACAAAACAATGAACATCCAAAAAATATCTACAAAGCTCTGTGTAAAAAAAATATGATTTCAAAATGAAATGTCTTCGTTTATTCGTTAGCTCACGACTAACTTTCGTATCACTTCTTTGCAAAAAAAACAAAATATATGTAGGTACTGTTATTGTCTGCCAAACCATAAAATATTCCCCACACATTATACCCATGTCCTAAGTTCCTAATGTTGGACTTTTGCTTATAAAAAAACAATGTAAACTTGGTTAAAATTAGTTTCTGCTGGGACTTTAAATTGCTTTGTAATCCAGGATGGGGAGCATGCTTAGGTAGGAACCTGCAGTGAGGAAACTTGTGGTTATCAAGCCAACGGGCTCTTTGCGAGGCTTCGTCGTTATTGGATGCCCTCTTGTCTGCTACGTTCTTAAGAGTTCGTCTCCGTAATTTGATATGGAAGACTCGCTGTATTATTAAACTTAAGCGAGTATTAGGAAAAGTATTTTGATAAATAGCAATGTAGCGTCACTGCTACTTGGGAACGCTGCAATCAATATTTCCATAAGTAACCGTATAATGTAAATAGTAGTGTAATAACATAAAATGTAATAATAAACGTACAGATTTTATTATTAGTAGATAATAATGTAGATAACAAGCGCGTGAGTCATCAACCGCTGGCGGCGCCACAGTGGTCTGAAAATCAAGCTTAATGTCAGAAATTAAATATCAGAAACTTAATGTCAGAAATTAATAAATAAACATGTTTCGTGTTTAGTATACCTCCCTTTGTTTTACTAATATATTATGAAGGGTATGAGTAGCTCCATGCGTGAGATTTTATTTTTTGTATGGAAAAAAAAAACACTTAAAATGGTTTTTTTTTTACTGAATTGAACTGCAGGCCTGGTACTCACATGAGCTATTGCACCATACACGGCGATTAAGATGACATACAATTCTTGTCTTTCGGTGCCTCTCTGGATGTAGCAGCTTTGGAAATTTTTAATTTTCGGTAGGTAATCTTTCAAAGCATTAATAGGACAGCGAGCGTTAATGAGGGTAGTTATGATATAAATAGTTAAGCTATTTTCATTTAATAGCTCTTTGCACTTGTGCGCGCTTACTATACTTATTACGTTCGATTTGTTTTCGTGTTATGATGGAAGGTTTTAGTGCCAATTTGGATATTTTATGTTTGTGACAAACAATAGCTATTTCTCACAGCCCAGTGTATTATTTGATTTTTTTTGTTAATACCGTTGATTTGTCAGAAAATGAAAATAAAGAATTGAAACAATTCTGTCAGACTTATGTGTGGATACACGAGACATGTATTCATAAAAATTAGGAGACATGGCTGCAAGAAGACATCAAATGGCCTGAGTTCATGAAGGAAAAGATGACACCTTTGTTAGTGTTAGAAGAGCAGCAACCATGTTCCAGTTCTGACTTCGGTGTAAATGAGGGTGCATCAACATCATACAAACCGGAGACATGCAGAGTTGGAACATCAACTGTTGTGAGTGCAAGAAACGTGCTCTAAGAGCTAAGCTCGCTACAGAAGAGAAGAAGAGTGGAAGAGCTCTTAACGCATAGCACTGAAAGCCTTACTTATACACCTGGTTTAAGTGCAGATAACAAGAATGTGGCAGATATAATAAAATTGGTCACAGAGCAAGAAGCCAAAGCACAGAGCCAAGAAAGTTATGCCCACATATTCCAATGATAAAGTTTTAGGTATTCTGATTTCATTAAAGCTTTCGAAATGGCAGTATACAACATTAAGAGCTTGTGCAAAAGAAGAAGGAATACCACTATATGCTTCATATACTGCTATCTTAGATGCGAATAAGGACTGCTACCCACCAAAAGACACCATATAAATCACTTAAAGAGGGGTAAAAATAAAGCTTCAAGCGATTTTGGACAAAACTGTTGCTAGACTTGGGAAATTCCTACGTTTCGAATCTTCGCTAGATGGCAAAGAGAGAAAGATCACGGAACTGTATACGACACGAGACTATACCGCAACTCATCCCGAGACCCCACGCTGCGCCGGCTGCTCTCCCCCACTAAGCCGACAATCGCTTGACATCCCGCTTACGGGATGCCTCAGCCGGTTGATCGTGGGTAGCTACCTCACGACCTCCCGTGTAGGAGGAAATCTGGGCCAAAGTAGTCTGTTGTGTGTAACCTGCTCCACTCAACCACCAGGATTCCTTCATCACTCCGTACGAGTCCCCGCGCACTGCACAAACACGCGGGAGGTCATTGCTGTCTTTCATCTGCTCTTGTTCGACTTGTGGACACCCAGGGGCATGACCTCGCCACCCCTGAGGTACAAGGACAGAACAGGTACAAGTCTTCATGTCGCAGGTCGACAGGTTATCGCGGTCGAGGCAAAGGTCCAGCAGAAGCGACAGCCGGGGACGTTCACCTTCTAGAAGGTCAAATTCAAATTATACAACATTCCCAAGCTGCTGGTACCATTATAAGTTGGGAGATAAAGCAACGAAGTGCGTAAAACCCTACGACCAGTCGGGAAAAGCAACGGGCAGTCGATAATAGAGACCGGCGACTGTCGTAACACTGGTCGCTTATTTGTTACGGACTACAACACCAAGATGCAGTTCCTCGTCAACACCGGTAGTGACGTTTGTGTTTACCCACGTTCAGCAGTGAAAGAGCGCCGTAATAAAACTAGCTACGAACTATGTGTGGCTAACGGTAGTGCTATAAATACCTACAGTTACGCGTATTTAAAACTAAATATAGGTTTGCGCCGTGACTTTGTTTGGCGATTATAGTGGCGGACGTGACAAAACCAATTATAGGAGTAGATATCTTATCACATTATAATTTAATTATAGATGTCAGAATGCAGCGTCTGAACGACGCCAATATTACGCTTACCACCCGTGCTTTGCCTGCACGTCTTTCTGATATTGTATCTTACCGAATTGGTGACACGATATACTCCGGGGGTTTCCAAACATAACCCGGTCGTGGGGTATACAACGTACACCTACACAGAACACTTTACATTATGTACGTACAACATCAGGACCACCCGAATTGTGCACACTGCGCCGGTTGGCACCAGACAAATTAAAAATTGCCAAGGAGGAATTTGACTCTATGCTTTCGAACGGCACAGCCAAACCCTCCGAATCCCCTTGCACCTAGCACCTAAGAAGGATAATAGATGGCGCCCGTGTGGTGATTTTAGGATGCTTAACGCGCAAACAATACCTGATGGGTACCCAATTCGCCACATCCACGACTTCGTTCACAACCTCTCTGGATGTCAAGTATTTTCGACAATAGACCTGGTCAAAGCATACAACCAGATACGCGTCAATCCCGAGGACATACCGATTAGCCATCAGCACACTGTTCGGGTTATACGAGTTTCCTTAAATAACGTTTGTACTCCGCAATGCAGGGCAAACTTTCCAACGTTTTGTTGATGAAATGCTGCGAGGCCTGGACTTCTGTTTTGAGTATGAGCATGACTTTTTGGTCTATTCTAAAGACCAAAAAGAGCACGAGGACCACTTACGACAGCTTCTCTCCAGATAACAAGAAAACAGCATGGTGATAAACACATCAAAATGTGTATTAGGAGTCACACATAGGTCTATAGTTGATTTGTAACTTCTTAATTTATTATTTTTTGCTGAATGCTGAACTGATGAACATTGTAATTTTATATTTTTTTATGATATTGAATAATTTTATTTTATCTTTTAATTTTAAATGTATTTATTATGAAGTAGGCATTATTAATATTGATTGTAACAACAATGGAAAAATGTACGTGTAGGTAACCGTCAAATCACAGTTAACGGTTTTTTTTTTTAGGATGGGAAATCATTAAATAACTTCTCACGCTCTGGGTGGAGCGGAAGGCCGTGTCAGACTTTACTGTTAGGTGAATATTTCCATTATACTTACAGACTGTATACACAACGCAATTAAATTACTGATTATTTGGAAAAAACAATATTTAAGATCAGTCATAGGTTTTAATACAGGAAATCGTATTTCCAATTACCGACCCAGTGTACGTATTGAGATAGTATGTCTTTTTATCGGAATTTTGAATCATTTTATGGTGCCAATAGCTATAAATGTTGAATACTAGTGATAGGTATTTCAACTAGAATAACACAATATTTGAGAATAATGCCTCGAACATTGACGGAAAATTAAGCTTATTGACAAAATTAAAAGATTCAACATAATGTTTTTTATACCAAATTTTCCTTAAGAAAGAAGCGAGTGTACTTACGTCATTGGGAGCGGGACTCTATGGAAAGTGCACTGTTTGCGGAAGCCTCTGGCGTCCCAAGCAGCACGCAAGCGTTTTCAACATACATATAACAGCCTATTTAGAACTTAGAGTTCCTTTAGAGACTTACAAGAGTGTCAAAAAATTATTCAATCTGTATTAAGGGATCCGCGAAAGCTTAGGGTATTTAAACAGAATATGAAAACTCCACTATACAGCTTAAGTATTTTGTGACACTTTAATCTGGTTTTATCGTTAAAGCTGTATACAAGCTGTATTTTGCATGTGAACACTTACTTATTACAGCTCTTAGTGTTATTATAGTATCACTTGAGACTTGTTTCTGTACAATGGTGTATCCAAAAACTAATTTTTATGGCGTAATTGTACACTCTTGTAAATACAGTGGTTTTATGACTTCTGTTTTTGAGGGTGTTTTAAAACTAAAAAAATAAATGACAGCTACAGTACAGCTTTATTTTGTATTAATGACAGTCACTCGGAAAGACTTTACGGTCAACGAAGAGGGTTCCGTAGCAAAAACATTAAACAGGGTTATTAATGATCATAACAGTTATGTTAAATGTGTAAATTTAATTCAACCTTTGGAACATGATTATGACGTTTCTTCATAGAGCAGCGCAAGTAGTTCAAATGATGATTGATTTGAACCATGAGATCTAGTTCTCTTACTGCTTCGTCATATGACGATAATGATAGTCTTTTCACACAGCATTTTGAGGTGGACCAATTATATAAAGGCCGAGATGTTTCATCCTTTACTAATTTGTTGACATCTAATCGCTTTCTTGGCCATCTTAACTTGCCTTTTGATTCCCACAAACTTGGTACAATGCAAAGCTTGTTTTGCCCTTTCTCAATGGTTGCTTAAATTTTAGTCGGCATATTTTCCTGAAAATAAAGTAAAACTGATATAATACATACAACAAACTAATAATGCTTAACAATAAGTTTACTTAGGTATAAAATACAAGGTTAAATTGAGAATCTCTTCCTTTTTTTTGTTTTACTATATGTAGGTACGTATCATATTGAGTCTGCGTTTTTTATTTCTTTTAGGTAACCCTTATGAGCATTATAAGTTATGTATAGAGCACTGATATACAGCCTAAGTAATAAAAATATTCCATTATAAAGCTGATTAGCAGCCAAAAGCTGTACAATACAATCCATAACTAACTTAGTACAGCTACTCAGACTATAATACACTCCGATTATCGTTTAGGCTGTTTATCAAATAGTCGCCATTTTCGTAATTTCGAATGTAGGTATAAAACAAAATATGAAACATAATTTAAGGAATATGTAATGATTTTCGGATTGATATGAGGGCACAATGCTCACACTACCCTCACTTCTGTTATTATAACATTGTTTTTTATTCTAACCTTAAAACCAACATTGACTTACCATATAAATAGTATTTTTCTTTTATATCAGATCGATTATTTTGCTGGCGCTTGAATATTTTGACGGAAAACATAGACAGGTTCACAATAAATTTGAATCCGCAATTTCAATTCACCAATTAACACCTTCAGATATCTAAGTCCAAGATTACGTTTACTTACTAATAAATATTATAAATAACAATGTCGCCATTCATTGGAAAGAATTACATTCATTTTGTGATTCTCTTCAAAAACCTATTTAAAACTATTTTCTCTATAAAGTATTTATAAGATAATATCTGTAGTATAATGGTTTCTTTGTACACCGAATAACAGCTCTAATACAGCTATTATACAGCGCCTCTATTGCTTCTACAGCTATTATACAGCTATACTAGAGCAAAACGCTGTATAAAATGTGCCCATTTTTTACTTATAAGGGCTGTATAAGCGCTTATACAGCCTCTATACAGCCTGAATATACAGCTTCTAGTATAAAATCGAACTTAAATACAGCTTGTATACAGCTTGCAATGCTACTTGGGGTTGAACAGTTGTTCAATTACTCTTTGTATTGTTGATCTGTACACACAAGCGTGATAGATGACATGATAGATGCTTGCAGTATTAATACAACTGCATTTTTTCTAAATTAACCACAATTCTAACTCTAACACAAAACTTTAAAATGATGATTCTAAGAAACTGGCGGTGATAGGTGTAGATTTAGATAGGTCATTAATAGGTGCATTAACGTTACTTGCTTTTATTCATTCTTACATACGTACCCACTTCAGCAACAAAGTGCGTTTGTTTAATATTTTAAGATTCGGAGGAATTAAATACAAAATCTAACAACGATATATTTTGTCATTTTCCAAAAATTACGTTTAGATAGGCACCTACATGATTACATACTTCTAGGAATACAGTTTTGTTTTTGGATAAATTACCTTCATGAAATATTTTAAAATAAATCTTCGATTTTGTATCATAAAACAAGCTTGAAATTGTGCTACCTACAAAGATTTGCGAAATATAATGCATTTCATCCATACATTGCATTGTGTTTCGCAACAAGCCTTATTTATTACTGTTATAACGATTTTCGCCACAGTGCTTGAAAGGATTCGGATTTAAACAAATAAAAGTATTTCGAGAGTATTATTGCAAATTACCTACTCTTAATACATATTTATGTCGCGTGATAGATAAATTAATTGAGATTTACATGAAAACCGTATCGAAATCGGGTCTTTTCAACCCAAATCTCGCAAATTACAGCTGACATGTCTTTGAGCATACACTATCTACAAAAACAGAGGCACGAAACCTACAGTCCAATTCCAAATAAATTGTGAGTGACGCTCACCCGCGCGGGCGCCCGGCGGCAACATTTTAACATCGTACTTGCCCATTTTTCAAACTCCTAAACTTTTATTTGGGTAAAATATATGTTTTCGTTCTCCATTGTACGCGGAGGTTTTAAAAAAATCAAAAACAAAAGAGCATAGAGTTATGACGAGCTGAATTGCTGGCCCTATTGTTGTTGTTGCGTTGTTCGTTTCAATTTGAACGTAACTGCGGGTAGTTGAAACACTTTTGTTGACAATGTTGAAAAATAGGGCAAATGAAAAGTAAATAATGTGTGAGGAGAAAAGTAATGTGAAATGTGGTTAACGACTGCTTTGTTTTTCTTTATGGGGCGGGTGTGGAGCTTGTGGTTGTAATTGCAATTGGAATTTTTATTTTATGTCAACCATGGAACAAAATAATATACCTATCCAATTATAATCACTAGTAGACACCAGAGCGACAAGCAATTTTTTTTTAGATTATTACAATATCTTCTTAATTATGACATAACTTCAATAAATTCAGATAGCAACACAACTGTATTTAAAAAGCAATCTAAGAGAGTAGACATAACGTAATAATAATCTTTTTATTCATCAATCTTTTTCTATCAAGGTAAATTCTTTTTCATCTTGTTACTGAACTCATATAGCATATGAAATAAAAACAAAATAGAGGAAAGTACTTTACGTAACAAATAAAATTGTCATACCACGTCGTAATTACGACTAAAACCTTTTTCTGAACCAAATTGGAAAGAATAACAATTTGTCTGAACCAACCGACAATTATTTAGAAATAGAGCTGTTTTTCAACAAAAGAGATGAGTATCTAGGCAGTTAACGTACAGGTATTTACATAATTACCTACGGTCACTCGGTAGATGAACACGCACCAGGATTGCCTACTGACTGTCTCTTGGGTGACGTATATTTGATAATGGGATATTAAATTAAAGTGCTAACGCAACGTACTAGCGTTCATTTTTGTCTGTTTTCCTAACTCTTTTCTTGACTAGACATACAACTATTCCCCGTTTTAGCCTGTTTATTCCGTTTCAACAAATTATTTACAGCTATATTAAACACTACTTGTCCAGTTCGTGAGATATTTAACAAATTGTGCCATTATGTCGGCAACGTCACGTTCTGCGTGTAAAACATTAAGAGGAAACATATGGGTTACGAATTTGAGCGGGTTAGTAATTGACAACCTGCACTAAGCAAGTATTGTGATGAATGCTCGTTCCTCGACTGAATAAATAAGAAGTTATCTTTGCCCTGCAGAGAGACAGTGTCAGGTAAAAAAAACAGTTTAGTATGCTTCATCGTGTCCTCAGGGCGATCTACGCAGTGGAAACACCCGGGTGTTTCCTCCTGCCTTATACGAAACAGGAACCTCCCGAAACAACCGTTTCAGGTGAGGACCTCCGTCAGGTGGAAGGTGAGGACGCCGTGGCGCCTCTCAATCCACTCCTCAAAGAGAAGACTTACCGCCGCAATCGTGGCGTGCCCATACTAGAGTGGCGTTACGCTGTAGCCTCGCGCCGGTCTGCCTTCCAAAAAAGTTTTTACCGATACAGTAGTCAGAGGTTAGCTTGTAAACCGTACCGGTAGCAGAGTTACAGCAATTTATTTTTAACAAAACATACCATAATACTTTAGTTAATTTGGAATACAATGAGTATGTGATGAATTACCATAAAAGCTTTCACAAGATATCATGTAAACTAGAATTATTTAATGTTTATCGTACCGTGAATTGTGTAAATTATCTCACACTCATATAGTGCTATTACATACATAACGTCGTCGTGGACACTACTGTACTGTATATAATGTAAATAACAATGCTTAATTGAGCTTGAAATCGTTTGCCGCAGAATTTAACACGCCAGTGTTGTAATTTTGAAATTATGTTATACCTACGCTTAGTTACAAAATGATGATGTAATTAGCATGAAATATTTATGAGGCGTCCGTTCAAATGAAATTTATGAGAAGCTTTATTTTATTTACAATCAAACGAACTCTTTCCTAAGATTTTTCTATCCTCCATCTCTGTGATTAGGTATATTTTTGTGTAGGTATAATTTTCCTAAATTATATTTAAAGAAGGTTTTTTCCAAAGTGTTTTCTCACACTTTATACATGTAACCACAATCTACATACCTTATCACAATTCACAGCCGTATAACCCACAAACACTTTTTAACCGACTTCAAAAAGGAGGAGGTTCTCAATTCGATTGGTATTTTTTTTATGTATGTACATCCATTACTCGAAGATGGCTGGACCGATTTGGATTTTTTTGTTTGTGAAGGTATTCTTCTCAGGTGATCCCATGATCATCAAGTCAGGATCTGATGATGGGATCCTGGAGAAATAGAGAGAACTCTTCAAATTTTGATAATTGAAGCGATTTGCGTAGTTTTTGGAAGAGTACTTTCTCAGAGTGGTCCCATTTTATTTTGGTGCAGATCTGATGAAGAACTTCGGAGCTAGGCAACGGAACTCCTCAATAAATGATAGCAAATGGACTGGGATTGCTGAAATCTCATGTCTGTCTATTGTTTACATCAGTTCATAACATAACATCACGCTGGTACGCTGTGAAGGGGTAAGCACGTGTGAACCACTCAAAAGTGTAAAATAAAAACGTTTTTTTTTTTAAAGAACCGGCTTCCAAAAAAACACTACCAAGTGAAAAATTACTTTAATTTTGGAAGGCGGTGACATAAATTAAAATACATATCCAAAGTCACCGACTTCCGAAACAAAAGTTATTTTTCACTTTGTAGTGTTTTTTTTTGGAAGTCGGTTGTTTTTGCCTGTAGATTCTAAAGTGCGCTGTGAATGGTCTGTAGTAGGACATATCTTTTCTGTTGTCGTTCATGAAGAGTGGTTTTATAATTGTTATTTTTAATTCTTCTGGAAAGTAACCATGCTATATGCACATATTGATTAGATGGCTCAACACAGGGGCAATTATTGTGGATACCCGTTTAATAATACTTGTATTTATGTCGTCATACCCAGTGCTAGACGTAGTTTTTAGCGACATAATAATTCGGTGAATTTCTGGTGATAGTGTATGTGACATAAACATGGAAGTAATGCTACTGCTTATTTTATATTTAATTTTATTAGTATCTAAATTAGTAAGTGATTTCACTTGATCTATAAAGTAATCGTTAAAAGCTTGTGCTATTTCATGAGGATTAGTTAAGATTTTGTCATTTGACTTGATAATTAAATTGCCTATTCGTTGATAACCAGAAAGGTTTTAGGAAAAACAGATCTATTGACATGGCCAATGCCCATCTATGATTTCTTACATATGGTTAGCGGCAGAGTTGATAAGAGACTACCAACTCTGGCGCTTTATATGGACATGTCAAAAGGTTTTGATCGCGTAAACCCAAAAACACTGATAAGTAAACTTAACGCATACGGAATAAGAGGAAATATCTAATTTAATAGAATCTTATCTCTGTGATAGGCAACAAATAACGTCAATAAGCAGAATTTCAAAAAAAGAAATAGTGTATAAATATATATAAATCTAGCCAGAAATCAATAAATTATGGAGTAGCCCAAGGTAGTGTACTCGGGCCGCCCCTATTTATTGTTTATATTAACGACTTTCTGACAGCATCATCGTATCCTATGACAATATTTGCAGATGGCAACACATTGCTTTTTAATAGTGACGAGGTAAGCACATTAGAGGCTGAGATTAATTCTATCTTACTATCAGTTGTGAATTGGGTACAAAATAATAATTTGGCTATAAATCTTGACAAAACAGTATTAATAAAATTTCAACAAAGAGTAAATTACAATCTGGAATTAAATATTAAATACAAGGATAAAATTATTAATGAAACAAATGTGACTAAATTTCTTGGACTAAACATAGAAAACACTTTAAAATGGAATTCACATATTGACAAAGTATGCAGTAAACTAAACCAACACTCCTGCTTTGCACATGTTAAATAAAACGGCCAAACGAGCGACAGTCTTAAGGTGAATCTAGTCCACATTTTTCCCATACAAACTTCGGGAGTGTATTACTCCACTGTTCGACAATGTATATTAAAACATTGAACAAGGTATGGTGTTACCTCATTATTAATATTGTCTGTACGGAAACAGAATACTAAAATAAAAAGCCATTAAAAAGTTAGGAGCCAACAAAGATTCGTTTTTCTTGCTAATTTAACCTTCCTTTGGGAGTGTTTACGTAATAAAATAAGTGTTAAATCTGAAAAACCAAATCGGTACCGACAAAGCTCAAACAACGAAAAATTCAATAAACTTTATTGGTCATTGATTTATTCATAAAACCCGATCTTCCGATGGACTGTTCTTAATTTTTTACGTGCCTGTTGTACTATAAATGATCCTGCATCTCACTCAATAATGTTGTGCGTTTAGACTAGCTTCTAACTGGTCATCTCTGATACTACCTCTGTCAGACACGATGCCTGATAAGACAGCGTGCTTTTTAGCCAGGCCCATGAGTGAGTTCAAGTCCGCGACTAGGTTCCCCTTAACGGCATATCATGGTCTAGTAGCCTCAACATTGAGATATGGAATTATATTTTGAGGAACTTCCACGGGGAAAGATATGGTATTTAAGTGTCAAAAAAGGTGCATAAGATCTATATATAATTTGCAGACAACAGACAGCTGCATACCGTTTAAAAAAAAAACGAAAATATTAACTATACCGTCGATGTACATCTATGAAACGTCTATGTTCACCAAAAATGATTTAAGTACATAAATTTGCCCGAGTAACTAGTCAGCGCCCTTGTGATCGGTTACAAACAGTCGGATCTTCTACTGCACTGCACAGAAATAGTATTTTTGTAATGGCTCCAAAGGTCTATAATAAATCACCGAAATTTATAAGGAGTGAAGATAGTGTCCGCAAATTCAAAAGTAAATTATATTCATTTCTTAAAGATAAAACGTATTACTCCATCAAATAATTTTTAAACGATAAAAGATGACATTACCACCCCTCTAATGTAATTTATCATTGACACGCATTTAAAAAAATAAATTACAATTGATTAATTATTTATTCATACATTTAATCGACATTACCTTCAATATGATGAAATATGACATAGCTAATCCTTTAATATAATTTACCATTGACATGCATGTAAAAAATTATTATAATTGATTAATCATTTGTTAGTAATACATTTAATGGACATGGTTTTGTATTGTATACATTCAGACTTATAAAATCTACTAAAAAACGAATACTTATATTTGAACCCCAATGGCATTGGTAGGACATATAGCTCAACTAAAATGTAACCATAAGACCTTTAAATGTAATACCTGTGTTCACAAATAAAGATTGATTGATTGACTGAAAGTTGGCAATATTGTAATATCATAAGCGAGCGTGGGCTCCAGGGATGACATCACTTATATAAACTTAACACACAAGTCTAAAAACCCGTGTCTTACTTTACGATTTAAAGTGTTTGCAAAATTAAGGGCGATGTTCCTTTGTTTATTTTGCTGAACAAAGATAATTTATATGAAAGGGTTTTGTGAAATTAGTTTAACACAGCTAAAAGTTTTCTGGAGGATATCCATTTTACTTTTAGTGATCGAATTAAATAGCCACGGGGATCCTACTAATTTTTTTATTATATTTGCCTTAATAATTCAGGATGGTGACTAGCGAGCTCAGTGGTTACTTCCGACAGATAAACTGATTTGATTTAGTGAACATTCTTGTAGCCATGAAATTATCATAACCATTTCAGAAAATATATAAGTACGTCATGTGTTTAAGTTAATACTTACATACACACTGCATCTACACAAAACTATTTAACCCGACAAACTACGCTTTAAACAATTTTTTAAAATCATTCCCAATTGTTTTAAATCGGAATAAAAACTTCACATAGCAAACATCTTAATTTGTGTCCTAGATTTCAAAGCAGCATCCAGACAATCGACGCGACAGGTTCTTTGAACCACACGTGCACAAAGAGTGATGTCAGAGCCACGAAATAGATACTTACAGAAGGCCGGCAAAACAACAGGCCAAAACAGTTGCATGCACACATACGCGAACATACGGGTGGCGATCTCAAACAAATGTTAGTCGCGAGTGCGAAGTACTCTCGCTGTACGTAGATACGTCGTGTCGTGTGTGCTTGCGTTTTTACTCGTTAAATAGAGCTGACTTTCTGTAAGCTATCTATTATTTGCCCAGGTACTCGCAAAACTGAACAAAAGAGACAGGGCCAAGATAAAAGTATTAAACGTTCCAAGTTTCAAGGATTTTTTTCCACTCGTACAAAAGTACGGTCGGTATGTTTTTGTTTTGCTTTAAAAATATTGGGTCACTGAATTGCGAAAGTTAAATCAGCTTTTCTGGTTTCTTTATGCAAAACGAATCGTTTTTATCGATGTTTTTTTTTGCAGATGATAAGGTACCATATTAATCCAATGTCGTAGAAGTCTAATAATTTTAAGTAGCTATTATTCAAAGAGTTTCTTTGAAGGATAAAATCAGGAATCAAATTATCCGGAAAAGAACCGGAGTCACCGACATAGCTTGTAGAGTGAACAAGCTGAAGTGGCGGTGGGCTGGCCATGTTTGTCGAAGGGCCGATGGATGGTGGAGCAGACGAGTCCTGTAGTGGAGCCGCGTATCGGCAAACGTAGAGGGACGCCCCCCAGCTAGATGGACCGACGACCTTAAAAAGGTGGCTGGGACAGACTGGATGCGGAAGATGGAGAACAGAGTGTTGTGGCGCAGCCAGGGAGAGGTCTATGCCCAGCAGTGGACTGCGATAGACTGAGTTGATTGATTATTAAGCAGTCAAAACCAGAATGGTAAAAAAATGGTTGAAAGGAAATAGCTGACGCAGGCAACGTAAGGCACGTTATGTAGCTGATAAAATAAAGGTAACACGAGAGTGTTAGCTCCAACAGTTATTTAAGAAGTAATCGTTTAAACTGTAATCCTACCTAAATCATGACGAAAATAAAAACAAAACATCGTTATCTACCAATGGACAAAGCCTTCCTAAATTGTGTCAGAACACTCGCTTGAGCTTAATTATGTAAATATTTTAAAACTTCGGGCCACCGAATCTGTATCAAGATTTAGCAATTCCCTAAACAAAATAAAAAAGTTATTCAAACATTTTTTCACGTCAGTGTACTCAGTACAGATAGCAAAATTGGATCATTCAGCTACAGGGCGCTCCGATTCGGTCACGATACTGTGACGTAATAAGTTAGGTACCTGTAAAACTGCATATTTATGCACGCGCAAATAGAAGCTCGTCTGTGCTCGTAATTAACCGACGCGACGCCGCGGCGGTACTAGAAAGGTGCGAATTTAACGAGTGAGACTTTCTATTTTTAGATGATTGGCGGCTGAAGTAGGGTTGGTACGTTAGTAACTTAAAAGTGTGTGTGTGGACTTTTGAGAATGCTTTGTTGAACAGAAATGAGGAGAATGAGGACGACATTTCTATGTGGTCTCCAAATATAATCTCTTGTATAAAGTTTACCTACTTTATCTGCTTATATTTACAAAGATATTAGTTTTCATTATCAATGATGTGATAATGTCTTTTTTAATAAATAGGTTGATAGGTACCTACGTGGTTTTATTCCGAACAAAAGCACCACAGAACACAAACAAACTTGTATCAAACTAAATTGATCGGCAACCAGTTCTAACCCACAATAATCCAATCCGAGTGCCCATAATCCAAACTTAGTTATATAACACATTATTATGTTAATTCCAACATAACATTGTGGCAAACGCTAGTTGAATCCAGTTCACGGAGGAATAGCGTTTGAAATTCAAATGGCGTATTATACATATCAAGGCAGCCGTCTGTCTGTCGGCGGTAACCACGTTAAGGCAGTTAACCCGATGTCTAATTTGACAAATCTCGGTTTAACCCGAAATCTACAGAACGATAACAAGCTCTGGATCGAATGAAAACATTTTTGTTTCCAATGTTTCGACGGTTGTCTGGCTGAATGTAAGATACAATGCGACCGTATTTTCGAGTATGTAGGTGACCGATAACTTTGAATGCTAGAACGCATGGTATAGGCGTAGGCATCTGTACTATCTAGAGTTAAAGTAATTCTAAAATAAACTCCCTACCAGTACCGATATACTTCATAAATGCCACAGCGCGGAGTTTCGAAGTTGGCGGTGTGATGCCCCCGTGCTTCGGAAAGCACGTTAAATCGTTGGTCCTGAGCTGGTCTCTCTCCGGTTGTGTCGGATTGCGTGCCCTCCCATCGGACTATGGGAGTGAGGGAAGAGAGAGTGCCTCTGTGTTTGTGACTCGCACACACTTATGTGCACAAGTGTGTGCGTATATTCTGTTCAACGCTACCAAGTCACTGTTGGCAGCCAATGTGGTCACAAGTTGTACAAGTTGCTCGATTGTTCGCGTTCTATGATATCTTTGTGCACATTATTATGTTCAGAAACTACGCAGTCCTTTCCAGGAAATTTGTTTATGTATATTTGATTGTGACTGGCTCGCTTGACTGGCTTGCTTTCTTGTTCCCAGTCATAAATTGCTATTTTATAAAAATAGAATAACTTAGGTAGAAAATAGTAAGGTAAACAATGGAATAGATACATGCTGATAATATAGGTAGTCCCTAAGAAACATTTTTAGTATTGAAAATTAAAATAATCTATTGGTTGAAACTTTTAGCGTTTAATAATCTAATAGCCTTTACAAAATCGATAAGTATTCATCATGGTTCACAAAAGGTTTGAAATGGCCAACTTTACATTTTCGACAGAGCAGACCCCGAAATTAAATGTTAATTTCCAAACTTAGTTTATAATAACTTATTTTATCTAGATAGCAGCCTCATTAGGCAGGTACGTTGAGATCTAATCGTTGTTTTACCTCGTGGCTAGTACGACTATATTGCGTTTTTAACGGACCTTAATGTCTGTCTGAAAATTTGTAATCCCATGGAGAGAACCCTTTGTAGAACTTTATAGCAGTCTTTATATTTTTGCATGGGTAAAATTTTGTTCGAAGTACTCAATTATGATTACTAAGTTTCTGAATTGTCTATTGGAGCAAAATAATAGTACTTCCATCGATAAAATACAATACAATTGCGAGCTTGTAAGAATTGCTAAAATGTAAGTAGGTACCTAAGTTATCGTAACCCGAACAGTCTTACGGAAACAGCAACTTTTCCGGGAACGATTCAGACATTGTATTTTATAGCAGTTATATTTATTAATCTTACAGGAAAGGGGTAACAATGTACCGTTGTAATGTAAGTAACGTAATAAGTCAACTGCGGCTGTCCGTTAAACATGTGTTAAGTACTCTTTTTATGTCGTTTCGGGAGTAAAACCAGTATCAATGTTTCACACAATCGTTCTAAAACCACAAAATTAAGCTACATTATGTGGTTTAAGAAATATTATATTGACATGAAGAGTCAAATTCATGTTTGAGTATCTAGGATGACAAATGTTATTATCGACACTCACCATTACTCAAACAATTAGAGGAGTAATCTCCATATTTTTAGAACGTTCGCATTCCATTCTTAGTTATTTGGCAAGAACACCTTTAGTTTACCTAAATTTTTGGCAAATTTTTGACATTCACGGTCACTGAAATAATATGTTTTCATTATGTTTAATCATTATTCTTTTAAGCTCTAATTCACAGTTAACAGGTGTTTATAAACATGGTCTCGTTTTTAAATAATAACTTTAATTTCGGAAGTCAGTGTCTTTGGTTTTGTATTTTCGTTGTTTACCAACAACTTCCGCAATTAAAGTTGTGTTCTTTTTTTCACTTTTTAGTTGTACTTACCCCTCCCAAATTTCTATACCACTACTTGCTATGTAAATAACTGTGACTGGAAGTTATTATAACATCATCAATATACACTAAGTACATATTATTGAATATTCAAAAACTACCAGAGCAAAGTTTATAAAATTTATAAGCGACCCCTGAGATATACCCTACTCTATCCATTAAAAAATATTTTCACAATTACCGGAGTTATCGAGTAATAAGAAAAATACAATTGAATTAAGAATAAGAAATTCCTTTTTTGCATTCGGTTAAAAATAAGGCTATCTCATATTTCAATTCAATTTATATTTTGTTCTCCATGACCTGTGGACCTGTGCCGATACAATAGCAGACCAACAGTAATTTCCTTCTAACGTTCCCACGTTATTTCCCAGGTGGTGAAGGCCAGGAGCACGGGCCGGTGTTCCTGATGGAGCCGCCTCCAAGACTGGTCTTCTCCAACAGCACGGGTGCCAGAGCCTCGTGCGCGGCGCACGGGTTCCCCTCGCCGCAGATCGCCTGGCAGCAACCGGATGGCGCGCAGCTTGATGATGTGCCGGGATTAAGGTTAGTGGAGTGTTTTTGGAAATCCTAGGTATGTTCGTTACTGTGAAAGTTTTAGAACAAACATGTTATGTTTTTTTATAATTCTTATGTCTCTATGAAAACCGGGCAAGTGCGTGTCAGATCACGCATGATGCAGAGTTCCGTAGTTGGAATGAATATATCGCAAAAACTAACTCAATATTGTAGTTGAAAAAATGTTCTCCCATGCATCGATATACGTCGCCACAGTCAATTCTCCAACTGAAAATGTAAGTTTGTAATCGCAATTTGTTTTATTTGATAAAACTACAAATTAACGATTTTTGGACTTTTTCCTTTACTTATGCTGGCCAACGGGACGTAGGTACCCCTATAGTTTTGGTTTAATTGCCAAGTGTCAAAATATGTTGCAATTATGCGACATATTTTGACGGCTGTTTTTTTTATTGCGCTGATTTTGTTGTTTGATTTTTAGACTTCCAATGGACCGCCGACCATCGTATTTAATGTTAATTTCAACTTGATACCACAAACTGATAAACAGACAGACGGACGGACAACGAAGTGATCCTATAAGGGTTCCGTTTTTTTTACTTTTTGGTACGGATCCATAAAAACAAATGACACCACCTGTCAGTATCATCAAAGGTTTAACCCAACTGGACTATTTTCACCCCATGGGCATAAGGTTAATCAAACAATATGTTGTGTTTCTTTAAAATCATAAAGCTCATCTTGTATCATCTTCTTTTTGTACAGATTGACAAGGTAGATGAGCTGAGCTGCCGTCGTTACACGTGTCTGTACAGGTTGCCAAACCTACTAATTTTGCGTGACCTTTACGCCCAGAATGATTAATATGGGCCTATAGTACCATAACTATCCTCTATCCTAAATTATCCTACCCAAGCAAGAACAAAACCTTTGCCTGGATACAATATATTATGTAAACAACATTACCTCATGAATGGTGTACACAACAGTGGTCGTCCAAGTCCATGCGTAGTTTATAAACACGTAGTTATTTATTGGGGAAGGCTGAATAAGAGGGATCACATCCATACCAGCTGTGGCTCTCTTCCTACATTACGCCTGGTTACCGAACATATAACTGTACGAAAAATGTACTGAAAATGATATTTTTACGGAAAAATAACACTTTTTAACTAAAATAAATTGCTCTCAAATGAGTGTTTTAGCCTGACCTATTGGCTACCTGTACATTGAACTCTTCTTCCCGCATTTACAACCGGGCAACCGACTTCAGGTCATTATTATATGCTTTTTACAATATAATCACAGAAAATAATACCATCAACCTAAGAAACGAATTTAACCCTCCTTTTGCGACTATCAACCAACAGACTATCCCAACTCTTATAAAAGTAAATAAACACGTACTCGACGTATCAGTACTCGTGTATAATATAAGAGGGATCACAGCGCCACCTGGTGCCAAATGCTCCAAAGAATTCTGTTTTGTAGCGAAAGTGCCGTGAATTACAATAAGATGTGGTTTCTTCTGTATATGGTAGAATAAGGAATGTTTTAGTAATATGTGTGTTTGGCTGTAAGATTGGTTTTGGGAATAAAATTATGTTAGAATAAGGTGACGTGTGAGTTTTGCCGGGATATACGTTTTTTATTATTTTGTTCTGTAAATTTTTAACCCAGCTCCTGACAACGTAAAAATGTCTACCACATGGACCGCATGGAAATGTCAAATATGACAATTAATAAATATGATTGACAAAAAATGTATTCTGTTAACATTAAAGTAATTATTGTTATTGAGTATATCTAAAGTATCATAAATTAAATGATGTAGACAGATACATAGGTGCAGTAAGTAACATTAACGACTAGATTTTGCCAGTGGCTTCGCCCGCGTGCAGGTCGAAAACTATCCCAGGGGAACGTATTACCAGGATACCAATCCTAAATACTCTGTTTCAATCCAGGTTATAATCTACCTATTATGTGTGCCAAATTTTATCCAAATCCGTTAAGCCGTTTTTTTTTTTTGGGTGGGAAATCATCAAATAACTTCTCCCGCTCTGGGCGGAGCGGGAGGGCGTGTCAGACTTTTACTGACTAAAACCCACCCGTGTTCCCTCAGTTGCCTGTGTGCCAGGGGTGGCGGTATCTCTTTCGAACAACCCGCACCCCTGGCAGGCATCGGCCCTTGCGGGCCCCATCAGTTGCTGATGACATCTCTTTGAGGTGCGCGTGGAACACAACGCGCCGTCGACCCGGGCTTGGTCCTTACCGGACAGCGAGCTACCGGTGCTAGCTACTGGTGGAGTAATGACTCGCCGTCCGCAAGCCCGCGCCTACGGTGGCCGGGAATCAGCCTGGGATTCCCGACGCCCAGAGCGTCTCCTGCGAAGGCCACGGCTGTGAGGGCGCATGTACTGCATCTCCCTCACGTGCGCCGCCTCCCTCTTTGCGAGCATAACTGCTTCGCTGAAGGAAGCGACTGCTAGCCATGCCCTCTCGCTCCGTACCATGGCCTGGACCAGGGTCGGACGCGAGAGATCGCCAGCGCCGATCACCTCCACGAGGACACGGCGATGCTCCACCCAAGCCGGGCAGTCCTCCACCGTATACTCCACCGTGTCCTCAGAGCGATCTTCTCAATGGAAACACCCGGTCCGTTAAGCCGTTGTAGCGTGATTGAGTAACACACATACAAACTTTCACATTTATAATATTAGTAGGAAAGCAGGATAGGCTAGGATTGCACCATTGCACCTATGTAACTGTCTACAGTGCTGAGCAAAAAACATGCTTCTTTCAAAAGAACCATAGATTGCTTGCATCACGCAACGACATACCTACAAACCACAGCGAAGAAACAACACGTTAAAATGTATGTAATGTTGTTTTCTTAGCCATTTTCTTTATGCTATTTAGAGACTCGTAATAAAAAGTCAGTTGATAGTAATTTCCCTCTTTGATCAAACTTTGGGATGCAGTTAGGTATAGATACTACTACGACGTACCTGGCCAAGCATAAAGGCTGCGGTCAACTGACCGCAGCCTTTATGCTTGGCTTGCACCAGCTACTTGAGAAGAGCTCAGTTTCAAGTAAATATACTACTATCAGAGACTGCTTCAGTAGAGAACTGTGTAGAGTATGCATTTAAATGACCAGCTCGTTTCAGTCAATATATTGGCGGAGAGTGAGATTGTTTACTAATTTATAGATCAGATGCGGATACATTAATGTTAATGTATTGACTGATTTTGCGCACCACGGATATAAAGTACAAAATTAAGGCTTCGATCGAAAATGCCCTAACTGTAATTTCACGTCACAAACTAAACCGAAAACAGCCTTTACCAGAATCCAGACAATGCAAAACGCAAAATTAGCAAATCGCCACTTGAATTTTTATTATACGTTTTGCGGTACAAACGGTATATTTTTAAAATAATCCAAGTGTCGGCGCGATTCGGATGAGCGTCATGAAATATGTATCAGACATTGTGAATAGTTCGCCGTGACGGAGGCGCACCGAGTGCGCGGTAGTGTGCTCACACTTTTTCATTAATTTAATTTGCCGTACGTACAGATACCGTTTGTGAGTTTCAGAATGTTCGTTTGAGGTTCCTTTGTGTTGTATTTGAAATGAAAGATGGTTTTTGAGGTGGGTTGCCTATTTTAGGTATTAATTTGAAGGAATAATGTTCGTTCAGGAAAAATATTATTTCCACTTAATCACTTACATATGAAGCGTGCTAGTGTTCAGGTACCCGAAATCACAAACTTCTGTTAAAGTAGAGTTAGACGCACAGTTTTTAGGATTGTAAAAAGGTGGAAGTAGGTGTTTTCTAATAGTTAAAAGTTATATCCGCGTTCCTCGTCAACATTTACATTAGGTATATCCTTCCTTGCCCTTTCCTCAAAACTGCGCAATACTATTATTTTATCCCCTTCACAGCAGACTGCCTAAACTAACATTCAATATTATAATAATAATATTATATGATGTAAGTCGGTGGGTGGGGTACATTAAAACCCCGGGCTGTTATAACTAAGTTTAGAAGTAATAAGCTGATAAAATTTTCATGTTTGTCCGAACTCCGGGGTTTAATCGAGTGTGAAGACCAAATCATATCACGCGTCACTAGATTTATGAAAGTTGAAAGGGTATTTCTGTTTGTTTGGGCACATATTATAAACACCATAACGTTCGCACTTTTCCCAAGTAAGTGTTAATATTATTCTAAAAAGAGTGTGGCAGAATTCTTGTACTATTAATTCTGCTATTTATTTTCTGATTAGTAATGTATTTAAGCTATATCTCCAAGTGATCCGAGTGAGGGTTATTTTTAATTTCCTTTAGCAACGAAGAACATATACGGTGATTTATTTAACAACTATTCATCATCAGTCTACAGCAGTCTTGCTGCTGGACACAGGCCTCTCCAATTCGATCGATTCTCGGCAACTCTCATCCAGCTGCTACCTGCTAGTTCTGAGTTGAGCTGCATGATTACTGATAAATGCGTGCACTGAATGGACAGGTCCACTCAATCTGTGTGGTTCTTTCCTCAAAAGACCATTTCAGACACCGATCCATATGGTCTTCACATGATCTGACCAAGATTATGTCTGGACTTTAAAAGAGACTGTGACCTCTGAGCTCAAACCTTTGTTTTGGCCTTTCTTCTCAGAGCAGTCAGATAGGAAACGCCGACCTCATGTAGTTTAAAAAAATATGAATGACGTGTAAAAGTATTTGTACAAACCTACTTACAGAAATAAAATCATTTATCATTTATCATTTATCATTTACCAGTCACCCTGCGAAGATCGTCACTCCACTTAGCGTGAGGGCGTCCTACCTTACGTTCGCGGTCTGCACTCAAGAACACGTCTACCCCAATGCTCATCGGTTTTACGGCTAATGTGGCCGGCCCATTGTCACTTCAGTTTGCTTATTCTGTGAGCTATGTCGACAACTTTGGTTGTCTGCTGGATCACCTCATTCTGGATTCTATTTTTCAGAGATACTCCGAGCATAGCTCGTTCCATAGCTCGCTGAGCGACTTTGAATTTATGGACTAGCCGTACCGTAAGTGTCCACTTTTGACCCCCGATTTTGCTCAATCGCTTCCTCTATAAAGCGTGTATTGGAGCGATGGAGGTCGCGTCCTGCCAATACCCTAATATTATTGTTGAGTGCCTGTGGTTCTGACGAAGCGACAGGTGAGTTTTCACGTCGTTCCGTCATAACTCCAGAGTCTCATCTGAAAGTTTGGACTTCTTGCCCGTACGCCGCATTTTGCAGTATCGCATACGTTCCTCCCTGAGGGTTTCCACCATTTGGTCGAGTGCCTGGTCGACGTCATTTGTGGTTTCCACGGCAGCGAATCAGTTCTCCAGGTTTGACTGGAACGCTTCAGCTTCTAGCATAGTTTGGAGTATATTTGGACTTAGACTAGACTTCATCAATCGAGTTCGCTCGAGCTTGAAATTTATATTTAGAGAGCCTCGAACAAGTCTGTGATCACTGCTGGTATTGAACCTGATGATCACTGAGACATCTCTGAATATATGCTTTCCATTAGTTATGATGAAGTCTATCTCATTTTTTGTCATAGTGTCGGGGCTTCACTACGTTCACTAATTTTGGCGCTGTTTCTTAAAGAAAGAATTCATCAAGAAAAGCCCTTCTTTCTCAAGGAAGTTGATGAGCATTTAACCTCTATGATTTCTGCTTCCAAACTCGTAGGATCCTGTTATTCGTTGCAATTCTGTACTCCCACTTAGCGTTAAAATCCCCCATGAAAACGTTGTAGTGTGCTCCAGTGTTGGAATGCAAGGCCTAGGAAATGTCCTCGAACATTTCCTGCAATTCAGCATCCAAGTGTGCCAAGGTCGGTACGTAAACCTGAACCACCTTGAGGCTATACCTTTTGGTTAGTTTAATTACGAGATACGCTACCCTGTTCGAGACACTGTAGACTTCTACAACCTTATCACGAAGGGATTTTTGGACCAGGAACCCGACTCCACCTTGGGATACCTGGTGTCTCACTCGAAAATATAAAAAGTGGCCCGATTCAAGGCTGTGTCCTCCCCCTCTCTTCAGACTTCACTCAACCCAAGAATGTGCTACATTATTTTTCCGAGCTCTTCTTCTAGGTGCACTAGGAGTTTGTCGAGCCGTAACGTGCGTCCGTTATACGCCGCCAAGGTCAGTTGGGTTTGGCGGCCATTCGTAACCCGGGGATTCTTCGCACCCTCTACCTTGCCATTACTGCGACCGCCGCCATAATCAGGAATAAAATGCAGCCGGGAACTAGGAGCCATGGCTGGATTTGGCTTGCCATTGAAGGATTTGTCCATAATCGACACGCTGGGCATGCAGGTTGGCCATCGCAGATCCCAGCTTTTCGCACTGCGAAGTATAAAGAATAGTTATCCCGCGATTTGTCGGTTGTCAGAGCCTCGTTTGTTATTTAGCAGGGTGCACCACGAGCAGGTTAGGTTCACTTGGGGCACTCAGTTGGTGAATGTTCCCCCTTACACTCCTTATCACCTATTGGTATGATAAAACTTTTAGGCGTAAAACAGCACAAAAGAGTAAATTTCAAACTAAGCTCACTAAACAGATACAAGCCGATCAGTAAAACACTTCCAGTATGTCCTCACCATAACATCTGCTATCGATCAGCCAGTTATTTTGAATTATTAATTTTTAGCGATATTCGGTTGAAACAGCTCGTAAAAACTCATACTTACTTATGTGACTTGCATGCAATATATCGAAACTATATAGCAGTCGTAGTTTTTTTTTCTGTTTCGCGGGTGGGAAATCATCAAAGCGAGAGCGTGTCAGACTTTTACTTAATAAAATCCACCCGTGTTCCTTCAGTTGCCTGTGTGCCAGAGGCCACGGTATCTCTTTCGAACAACCCACACCCCTGGCAGGCATTGGCCCTTGCGGACCCTACCAGTTGGTGCTGACATCTCTTTGAGGCGTGCGTGGAACACAACGCGACGACAACCCGGGCTTGGTCCTTACCGGACAGCGAGCTACCCATTACTCGCCATCCGCAAGCCCGCGCCTACGGTGGCTGGGAATCAGCCTGCGATTCCCAACGCCCAGAGCGTCTCCTGCGGAGGCTAGGGCCGTGAGGGCGAATATACTGCCAATCCCTCACGTGCACCGCCTCTCTCTTCGCGAGAATTACTGCTTCGCAGAAAGAGGTGACGGCTACCCATGCACTCTCGCTCCGAACCATGGCCTGGACCAGGGCCGGACGCGAGAGATCGCCGCCGCCGATCGCCTCCACAATGATACGGTGGTGCTCCGCCCAAACCAGGCAGACCTCCAGCGTATGCTCCACCGTGTCCTCCGGGCGATCAGAAACACCCGGGCGTTTCCTCCCGCCTTATGCGAAACAGAAACCTCCCGAAACAGCCGTGTCCGGTAAAGACCTGCGTCAGGTGAGGACGCCGTGGCGCCTGTCAATCCACTCCTCAAAGAGATGACTAAGCGCCACAATTGTGGCGTGCCCAGCACTGGGTTGCGACAATCGCACTCTCCACGTCGCATGAGATCCCGCCGGAGCTATATCGGGTGTGCCGCGATTTATCGCGGCAGTGGAGTTACGCCCCGGCGTTTTGGCTCCTCGCGCCACTCTCATGTGTGCGCGAGGAAATTTGCCTCCAGATCCAATGGTGGTAATTCGGCAAGGAGGCCCGCCGCCTCACCGGAGATTGTGCGGTACCCCCGGATTATCCGGAAAGCCATGACCCTATGGGACACGTTCAATCGGCGGGCTAGTCGGCGCTTCAATGAAGGCGCCTACACCGATGCCCCGTATAGGGACATGGACCGCACAACCCTCGCGTAGAGCCTTCAGCAGTAGGCGTTTAAACATAGCAGTGGTAGTTCAGTCATACTATTTACTCATGGTGCCCGGGCCCTTACATCAAGTTATGGGCAAAATTGTAAAACTGTGAATGGTTGAATTCAAGCATTTTGGCTACTTTGTAACTTGTGTGTATGTCATGCGTTTTGTTTTTGAAATGAGCGTTTTGTTTATGCAGAATAAACAATTTTGCTTCCTCAACGTTCAACAGTACAGACAAGAAATATTAAATAGGAATTTAATTTTATTATGATAGGCCTGTTTAAAGTTCATCATAACCTGGCTGCTGCAACCTGGCATGGCTTCAGCGGTCGACAACACACACGAGAAATTTCATATACGTATCTATTTATGATAGTCCGTTTTAAGTTCACCGTAACCCGGCTGCTGCGCCCAGGATTGGCTGGGGAGGAGAGAATTCTTCAGCGGTCAACAGCAGAGATAAATCATTTTATATTTGCAGTCATCATATACTACGTCAAGTACCATGTCAAACCACTTTGATGCGCATCAGTGTTTATTGCATGGCCCCAATTATTTACAATAAATTACCAAGTGGTTGGAAAGATTTAAATACAATTCTGTTTTAGTAGACTACGTAAATTTTTGATAGATAAAACGTACTACAGCTTAACTGAGTTTCTGATCTATTGAATGGTTATTCTAATTAAAATGATAAATTTTTAATTGCTGTGGTTTTCAAAATGTACCTAAGTACAAGTTACATAAATAATGTGAATGTTTGCATACCGAATGGTAAAATATGGCTGACCTTTGATGTATCTTAACAACTATTGTGTATTACCCATATTTGCAAAATAAAATTATATTCTATTCTATTCTGTTCTAATTAATTATGATAGCCTGTTCTCAAGTTCACCTTGATCTGGATGCTGACTTCAGGGTTTGTTCCAGATGAGGGAACTCCTTATATAGTCAACAGCACAGACACTATGTTTAATCTACACCATGACCTGTCTGCTGACCCAGGATTAGTTCCATTTGAGAGATATCCTCAACGTTTAACAACACAGGTATGAAATGTTGTATACGCATTCAATTATGATAGCCTGTTCTAAAGTATGGCATGACTGACACGCCCTCCTGCTCCACCCAGAGCGGGAAAAGTTATTTGCTGATTTCCCAACCTCAAATGAAAAAAGGAATGTCTTGGAAAGTGCAACTCACACCATGACTTGTGTAAAGGCAGACATGTTCGGGTTCGTTACATTTGTCTTTCAAGTGAAGAACGGATATTTAAACAAATCCTAATGGTAAAAAGTACAAAATATTTGTTTTATTATTGTTATTATTATTATTAATTTATCCTTTATTTCAGGCAACTGAGACCCATAAAACATAATCATCTAAAAGTATAAAACAATAACTATAAACTAATGCATATTTATACAACAATCTTAAAATCGACTGCACACGAAGTGACAGCATCGTATTACGCTGCGAGGTGCTGCGTAGTTGGCCGCGGAAACGGTATACAACACACCTTTCGGCCGAAACTCTTCCTTGAGGAAGGTCACCAAATGGTGAGTCGGAACGCGCACCACGAACAACTTGAAGTTGGTGCTATGGTTCGCCTCCAACTTCTCCACCCTCAAAAGCCAGTTGGTCTTCACCCGTTTGTACTCTACGATGTCCTCAGTCTTCATATAGCAGCGTCGTCGGTATTGCAGGACGTAGCAGCATGTTAGATCCTGCCAGAATGGTCCCACACTGGTTGCGACAAGTAGGCTTCCTCTTCTTTCTCTCCACCTTCATGAAGCCGTCCTCATCGCATGTGTTCTTTGGTGCAACCTGCTGTTCGTGGTCCATTACAGCACCTTTAGTCGCACTTGATGCTGAGCGATTCTGTTTTCCCCCTTTTTGTTTTTCTGCTCATCCTTTAGCTTGCGACACAGCAGGTTTCACCTTGGCAACAGTTGCAGAATAGGCACGCTTGGGGGTCGATGTACCTATTACACGCGTCGTTTCCCCGGCAGGTACGACGCGATTACATTGGTGCCTTCCGATGATCCATTTGTCGGAGTAGCGTTCGGCAACAACGCTACTTCGGCTCGCAATTCACCAATGGTGACATACGATGACTCCAACTTGGACTTCATATCAGCCAGGGTCACCTTCAGACACCTGATGTCCTTCAGCAGCCTAGTGACGTCGAGGTAGTTGAAAGTGACAGGAGGCAGCTTGTGCAGCTCCTTCGCCATAAGATCTGGCACGTCATCCGGATCGGTCCTCTTCAGCATGTCGATGATGTCCCGCAGTCTTTTCTCACCGCCATCTCTCCGGCGAGATGGCATTTATCGGACATGGCCAAGTGATTGAAATAACAGCAACTTGGCACTGCCTTGGCACGGCATACCTCTTCCTTTTTGAAGGAGAACTTGCAGATTTGCAAGACGCTGACCTCGTTCTTGTAGTCGATGGCATATCGCAGAGTTTACCGCGCGATCGACACATATACCAACATCCCGACATCAATCGTCGGGCAGTTGGCATTCGTGAAGCATATGCTTCACGAATGCCAAAAGCTCGTTATTATAGAAGTATGAGGAACAGGGTGTAAAGTTCACTCATACTCTATAGTAAAGCAGGACCCTCCGACCAGACAGGTGTTGTGTCTGGTGGGCTGCTGCCCGACGATTGATATCGGGATGTTGGTATATGTGTCGATTGCGCGGTAAACTCTTCTTGCGCGATGTAGTTGATGTAGTTCGCATATGGCATTGTAGATGGCGCCACTGCACTTTTTGTGTTTTCCACATTTGTTGATTTTAAGTTTTGTATGTGGGGCATTGTAGATGTCCGCCACATTATCAACAGGCTGCTTCGTTACCATTGCTACAATATCGGGCAGCGGTTACCGCTGCGTAAAACGCTATTAAAATATTCGTTCTGTGTAGCGCAAACGTATTCTTTTCCGAGCGCGCATTGCTACACTACAAAGCATTCAGATTTAGCATTTGCTAAAGCATTACTAGAAACAAGATTTTAATGAACTAAAAAGTACGAAATAAAGCTTACGTTAATATAGAAATTTAATAATAAATTATTCTAAAAACTAGCGTAAGCTTTTTAGTTTATTAAAACCTTGTATTTAAAAAGGTTTTTTATTGTTTTTTTCCGTCTTTTTCTACGCTATCTAAACAATGTGGTAATCGCGTAGAAGAAGTTGACGTACTTGTGGACCTACTTAAGCTACAGATTATTTGGAAAGAAGTTCTTTAACGCGGCTTGCGGTAGGAGTTGACTGGTGGGCGCGTTTTTAATACAGAGCTATCTAGTACACGTTTTCAGAAACTCTCTTAAAGTTACTACACGAACACGAAGTATTCCAGTCGTATTATTATATTAACATGAAGTTCCGTAACGCGGCTTGCGGTAGGAGTTGACTGGTAGAAATCAGCAAGTAGGTAAGGAAAAGCCTAATATGGAGTATATTCCATGCGCCTTTCTCTTCCTCCATCTGTCTGTTGCTATTAAAAACGAGTGTGTGTTAGCGTGCGGGTTTCGCATGACAAACTTCGTTCCTGACGGGGGTCTCCAACCGCACACGTTTGTTTCTATCAATATCAGTAATTTCATACCCAAATTACGAATTAAAGAAATGTGACTAAAAATCGAAGATTTATGTATCAAAGGCAATACACAACACAATACCGACATTTATTACCAAGCATCCGAGATCAAACCTTTCTTCAAACATATTGCGATATTCCTCTTGAGATGTAGCCCTTTCGCCACAACACATTAGGTTCTCAACAGGCAATATTGCTCGGTGTATCTAAATATGTACCGTGCTTCCTGATCCCACTCGATCAATAGTTTACGCTATATTTGGAAACTGGAATTCCATTGGACGTCATTTCAATTTCTAGAAATAAATATAGTTTAGACTAGGTCATGCGTTACGATATATTCGTAGCGAACTTTTATTGTTGGTGAAGTTTGAAGCATAAACCAAGTGTGTTGTGTGTCATCTAATGTGGGAAAGTAGAGACTGGTTTATTATTGGTACAAAATACTGTTGCCAAAAGTTTCCTGTAAGGAATAATTTAATATTTACAATATTTTATGACGAAGACATCCGACTATTAGTACTTTCTTTTCTTTTGTTTTTCTTTTCTTAACTTCTAAAATAACCTACAACAACTGTTTTCAATTCTCCCGGGTAGCAACCTTTTTGGTCTTTAACCACAATTCTTTACCCAAGATAAGACATCCAACATTAACGACAATATTTCAAAGACCTGGCACCACAAAGAAGTGACATTAGTTCGAAAATAAATGTTGTTCTGCGCTGTACCGAGCCCATGTGTCGTAATAAATAACGTCTATTTCATGTACAATACAAGTGATATTTCAAGGTAATATTCCCTGGAGGACGGCGGTAAGCCTCCTAAAGCCAAGGTATAAGCTTACTGACCCAACACCTATATCGTACCTAAGGTTTGTTATTCACGTTTAATATTAACGTTTCCTTTTCAGCACTTAAAATAATAAATCTGGGTTCTAAAAGAAAGAAAGGCATACCAGCCAGACAGCTTATCTTTAAAAGCAAAGTGTATTTCTTGTCATGCTTTTTTATAGATTAACATTATTTTTATACATTACCCATTCAAAAAAGCTAAAAGCTGTTAAAGTTTTGATTATATATTGGTACCTGTGTCTATAAATATTTTCAACGCTTTATTTTGTACAATTTTAGGTAGACTATAATACCTTCAACTTTAATAGGTACTGTAGATAAGTATAGCATTTAATTATATTTTATATATTCCATTTAACTATCTAAACTTTAACTTTCTAGGAACATTAACGTCTCCTAATAAATACAGTGTTTTACCTTATATCGCTGCTCATTCCGTGTATTGCCGCCAAAGAGACGGATGGCTGTCTTATCTCACGATGATACGCATCACGTCGTAATTCTTACTTATCACCGACACGACAGTAATCACCGGTCACGATCAGCACGCGAGCGGTGATGAGTGGGCGGAGCTTCTTTAATAGCTGATGCTAATTTTAGTAGGTTTAGCTTTACATCACACTTTTATCTCTTTTGTTAGAAAATGTGGATATTAAATTTACATTTAGTTAAAGAGTAAATTGTGTAGTGTTAACAAAAAGAAGCCTCGAAATATTTACTTTATGGCCCTGTCTCACAGACTTCGGGTAAGCACTATCCACCAGTTAAACTTTTTTTATTTTTTATTACATAAATTGTTAATGTTCCACAAACGGGTGAAGACACTGACTCCTGTAACATAGGTATCACCTAGCTCTGGAGCCAGGGCTTCAATTGATCGTCACACCTTCTTTATGTCAATAAAACATTTATTTATTTTATTTTTAAACTCAAAAATGGAACATAATTTGTACGCAACTACAGAACTTCTGGTAGTGGAATAGATTATACATGTCGATAGTTAAAGCCGAGAAATAAGTTAAATTAACAGCTTGATATAGTGGTTGAGCAATTGAGGGCCTTGTTAGCACTAAGGTTGATAAATTGTATAATTATACAGACAGATACATCCAAATATCAACTGATATAGGTACTGTTCCTCAGAGATAAACTGAAATAACATCTAAATATAAGTACAAAGACTCACTACATAACCTTCACTATGTATGCAGATAGTTCGATTAACCTCAACCTTGCTTGTGAAGGCCTCCTCAAAAGGTGTTTCTTTGTGATACCGCAGCGAAACTAATTAATTTTTTAACCACCTTTGTCTTTGAATTTTTTACATTATTTCATCGAATTTAAGAGAACTGGGTTCATAAAAAAAGCGTAGACGTTTACAGAAAAATGCTCTTGAAAATTAATTTTGAAGTTTTATGCCCACATCAGCACAGTTTTTTGCGAGCGTTCTATACATGCTACAGGTATGAAGCGGGTTTTTACAACTAAAATAAATGTAATTTTCCAGCAATACAGTACAGAATGCGTGGATATTAACTTATTGATGAGTCTTTTACGCCCTGATAGAATTATATAAACACCATTAATGTCATAAGAAACGGTCATAATTTTATTTAAGGTGAAATATAAAAAAATGCGTATTAATTAAGACGACATTAATGTCAAATCAAATCAAATCAAAATATTTTATTTCACATAACCTGCAAGGGCACTTATGAAACGTCAGAAGCTAGGTGCACGGTTCCAATTTTTCGCTTCCTATGGAGAAGAGCCGGCAAGAAACTCCACGGTTACTCTTTTAAAAATATTTGGATTTTATAATGTTTTCAAATTACAGTGATAATAGGTATGGGAGGACAGTGCAGGCCTGTCAATAAGTACCAGGTACTTAGAGAAATGAAAATAAAGAATAGAAACTGTAGGCCTACAACGTTCTCTCATTCACAATATGTAAAAGAATCTACATAAGTAAATGTAGTAAATATGTCACTTAAATTAGTTATTAAAAAATATTTCTCACCCATTTTGTAAAGCCTAAACTTAAACTAGTAAATTTTATTTAGAATTCCTTCTATAATCGTCGTACCGGTAAACGTTTCTATAATATGAAAAGGTATTTCTTATATAAACTTACCCGTGAAAACTCGGCTACGATATTTTCGAACATAAAAGACTGTTATTTAACGAGTAACGGTCGGTAAGGTATTAGGAATCGGATTAGCTAGCTCAACATTAACTCTCCTATTCCCCGCCAATGGTCGTATTCGTCTCGTAAATTAGGTGTATCTGTCGTAACTGTAACATAACTGACGCGGAACACTGAGCGTTAGAGGTTGACGTTTGAGAAGTAGAATGTATTTCAATCGAAAGCGGAAAAGCAAAAAGTTATTTTGCAATTGAAGTTTTAAAAACCAAAACCAAATATTGGAAAAATATTAGTATCGACGCGAACCTTATTAAACTAATACCCAAGGCAGTTCAAAAAATATGAACTAGTCTGGCAAGGTTGTAGCGAGGCTGGCAGTACAGCTTTATGTAATTAGGAAAATCTATAAAATGCACTATTTCTTTATCCCGAAAAACAAACATCAAACAATGGAACCTGAACTCAACGTCGCTGCTAGTAAACAACACACACGGTATTCCTTTCAGATTAGCATGCAGCATGTATGTATGTATTACCCGTGACGTCATCGCAATTACCGGCGTCATAAATAGCCGAAACAAAAGAGAGGCGCACAAAGATCGCCACGCTTTTGTTCGTGTGAGCTTGTTTGTATGTTGTTGCGTTTAATAACTTGTGATGATACGGATTAGGGTTGTTTTGTAACTGTTCGTATGTACGTAGTCAGGGAAGTTAATTGTTTAACAAATTTACACCTTACACCAATTTTCCGAGATAAAGCTATCTACCATACAATAAAAATAATTTTATTTTATTTATTTATTTATTTATTTATAGGAGTGACAAGAATATACGGACAGTTTAAGCAGGTAGCCAATCTGATTAACAATTAAATAAAATCAAAATTGAAATAATAACAATTTATTTGCTCATAATGCCGTTAGAATATTTGTAAATTGTCTCGATACATTTTGCTTTATAGCGTGCAAAACATTAAAATACATTTCCCTGACTTTACCATGCGCAAATCTTCCATGTAAGAAGGGATGAAAATAATTGGAAAATATATTGATTCTGCGTAAGTATTTAATTAATGACATATTATTAGAAATGCTATATGTAAGTAACATCTTAGCCACTTACATGTCAAGTAAATATATCAGCTAAATATTGATTTAGCTTATGAATCTGGTACATCAATTTTTGCCTACCTACTAAGCGTGTATAGCGCTATGATACATACGATATCAAAACAAGGGAATTGGGTAGAGAAAGAGTCTTTTGTTCCGAGCGAGTATGTCGCAATTAATTACAAGACAAAAGTCATGAACCCAGCGGGATAACAAACATACCATGTATTTCTAAAGGAAAATAATAAAAACTTTGTATAGTCAAGGGGTTTAGGGGACTTTTTCCAGCATTGCAGTGTTACAAAAAGGTTTTCTAGTAAAAACGTATACCTTGTTAAGTTTATAGAACGATTTATCACAAAATAATTATGTCTGCAATAGTTCTAGAAACCCTCACCCACATACATGGGTGTGTAAAAGCTTGTGAACTCATGAAGTGCCTCTAAAGAAGAGAAGTGTTTTCTTTTATGAAGCAAACACAAGAATAAAATGTTCCCTTTGTTTTCCACAACACTCTGTTACCATTAGAACATCATTGTGTCACATTTTAAAGATATCGTAGCTGGCGTAGCGAAAATCGTAGCACCGTAGCCGCGTAGCAGTTAGACGGTGCTACGAAGCTCGTATCGATTGACGTGTATTTTATTATTAATCATTTGTATTTGTATTGTATTTGTAATTATTGTACTGTTTACTGATTTTAAATTTTACCTAAACACTGTACTGTTTAACATAGCATAGGAAGTAACTGTCGTCAAAAGGAAATGGAAAAAGGTTTAAGTACAGTTGAAAATAAAAAATAACAAAATGAGCACTAAAATTCACAAATCCAAAATTTCAGTAAACCAAACTACAAAATAACTTTTTCTCATTAAAAAACATTCAAATGTTTAAAGTTAAAACATTGAAGAACAATAATCTCGGAGCATTACGTAATGTAAAACGTTGTTGGTTGGCGAGAAGAATGCAAAACTGCAGTGGCCCCGACAAAGCGTCGCAGCCGAGCCGCGGGAGCGAAACATTAAGAGCGCCAGTAAATCTAAAGTTGTACAACTACTTGTGAAGTAGCGGGTCCTGCACACTGACTCAATGGTTTTCAAAAATAATTTTTCATGTTTTTTTTAATTTTCTCGGGTATGATTTACAATAGACTCATTATAGATCGAAGAATCAGTGGCACCATAATTCTAATTTTGTTTAAATGTTATTGTTCTTTTTTACCTGATGCTACCTGCATTGTAAATTTCATGAAACGGATAACATGCAAATGGTTTTAAGCTCATTGAACCTGGAAATCGAAATAATAATATTTTTTGCACTGAAATAGATTCAACAACCAGATTTAGATGATTTGTTTTTCAAAAATTATGAATGGCGACAAAATATGCCATTTTTTCTGTTCAACTCCATCATATCAGTGTGTAAGCACCGTAACAATAATACAGAGGGTTGCAAGTCTACAATAAAGAATAAAAACTCGTTGTATATACTTTTGGAGGCTTTCGGAATGAGGGAGAAGTTTCAGGAGTGTTTTTGTAAAATAAAAATTAGTTTAGTGGTTGAGGTTATTTTTATATACACTTAACAGTCTGATCATTTTTTGTAGGAAAATAAACAAAATCCATTACTAGCCTAGTTAAGATTAAGATTAAAAGATCTTCCTACTGACCGGTCAAGATAACGAAAGTTGAGTGAAATGGATAGGTCAACCAAAGACATATTTATTAATTAGATTTAATGATATTGAATCAGTTGCTAATAATAACACAATAATGAGTAGCTGAAACCACTATAATTGATCAATAACGATGTCTGTTCCCGTAAAGCCGTAAATTACCAAAATTTACTTTGTTTTATCAGACATTTCGTATTCAAATATTTGCATGCAATAAATAATAATGTTTTGAATAACAAAACAGTGGTTATATTATACTGTATTTACAGGTAAATAATAAAATATCGTTAAATCATAATGGAACGGTAAATATCGTGTGGTATATCGGTAAATAAAGCGATTTCTGCAAATATTCCCATTTCCCAGTGCAATCAGAACAGGCGATAGTAGCGCCATTGATGGAAGAATTTGTAGTGGTCGTAATTGGAAACTGATTGGAGGCTTGAGTTAGTTATTGGTTGAAAATTGTTTGATGTTTATCAAGCTTGTTTTAATTTGGGAATTTTTGAGGCAGCAACATAAATATATTTTTAAGAGCGGCATTTGCGTGTTGTTAAATCTGTGCAAATCCGTCAGTTTTATTAATATTTTTTGTAAAATCATCAACCGTATTCGCTACGTTCCAAGGACGAAAATAGTAAGTTCTTAATATAAACACACAAAGGTAGAAGTTTGACAAAGTGCAGCGGAAAATGTTAAAATTTTGATGGAAATGGTCGTTCCCATTTATAAAACTGAACTCTTCTATAAAAGTGACCTAGTTTTGACTCCAACAGTTAATGGTTATTATTTATTTTGAGAACTTATAAAACGATGTGAAAGTTTACGTGATAAACAGAATATTTAAACATACTAAACTACAATAAAACTGAAACTATTGAAATTGCTAATTAATTGGTTGAAGGGCACTGAACGAGACACAATAGATGTTTGCTGTCGTAAAACAGCAAAAAACCTTACATAAAGTTTAAATGGCACCCGTAGCTGTATTGGTAGAAAATTTGAGAGTTTATTCAATCAATTGTGACGTTAGTTACAAGTACACATGCCAATAAAAAGAGACATTATATAAGGAGTCGTGGGAATGAGGTCGCCACCTAACGACTACCGCAGATATCTTTACATAAAAAGAAAAGTGGGTTTGTTTTCACTTATATATTCTAGATTTTTAATAATAATGTGCACTTGGTTGAACTTACAAAAATAGTGCACCGAAGATAAAATTTAAAAGGGATCATAAAGAAAACAGCTTTATTAAAAAAAGTCTTTATTATATTGTTTGCCCAAAAGCAAACATTACTCGCTATTTCCTACAGTGTACTGTGTTGCCTTTTATGACACCCAACTTTAGTAGCACCAAATAGATATAAAATCTTAACACACGAAGAGATACCTTCATCCTCACGTACAGTTAGTTCTAACTATCAGCTCATTGGCACGTCGGATCCGAGAGATAAGCGAGTTACTGGCACAAAAGCCTATAAACCAGCTGCTAATGGTGTCATAACAGTGAGCACATTAACGGTAATGACAGCGGCTGAGTGTGGCTGCACGCAGGGCATTGCCCTCGTTAGTGCTCATAGATTCACGGAGTTTTGGGCAAGCTTTGTTTAGGAAATTGATAGAGGTGCTTTATCTATTATTCTGCAAACTCGTTAAAGTACGTCAGTGGGAACGATTTCCTTTATTATGATTACCGACATCCAAGTAAAATAAGGTAACGTTAAATCATTATGTGATATTATTAGAGATCGGATATTAGGATGCATATTTACCTAAAGTTAATTTTTGGTTATGAAAGTATGGAAGCGGCTTTTAAAATCATATTTTTATGCCAGGAACATCGGGAATGCATAACTAGTCAGGTGTATAGTATGGAAGCGATTTCTAAATTATTATCATTGCAAAACTATTCAGATACATATTTATTTAGAATTAATATTTAAGCCCCGATGTAAATATATGTATGAAGGGTGTAAGGGGGTGGTATGTGTTAGTAAAAAAAAACATAAATTGAAATAAAGATTATTTCGATACAAAAGCGCATTCCATATTAGCCAACATCGCAACTTTAGGTACATATGCATCCGAATATCCGATCTCTAGTGATGATCCATAAACATAAGGTTTTTTAAATAAAATAAGTTTACTAGAAACTAACGATTATTTTATTATACTAATATCTTTTACAGAAAACATTGAATAAGGTATAGAAATAATCGTAAAGCGGTTAAGTAGTCTTTAGAAAAATAATGTTCAAAGGATAAATTCCTAGAAGTAGTCACTGGAAGTATAGGGTTGGCGTTCATAGTCGGTAGATTCTTGAAATTTAAATCTATACTAACAACAAAGCTGAAGAGTTTGTTTGAACGAGGTAATCTCCTTAACTATTCAACATCATGCTACAATACTTATGAGCCGAGCGAAAAAAAAAAAACTCGCAAGTAGCGCGGGCGCTGCATTGCTATACGCCATAGGATATTTTTAAGATAAAATAAAAAAAACACGCAAGTGAAGTCGCGGGCAGAAGGCTAGTATTTACATAAAGCTCTCGACCGGATTTTCAAAGGCCACTTGTGACAACCTATTCTAGGAATCTGAAGCTGAAAAACTTCAAAGAATTTCTAAGTGGCGTAGGCATTTGTAAATGCTATTTAAACGGAACTAGCGGTAAGTCCATATTCTTCGAAAACAGTATCTACCCAATGGAGGAACTCTGAAAAATTTCAAGTGTCGATTATATTGACGACAAAGTATTTTTGACAAATTTCATGGTTAATCTCGGGAAATAAATGGTGGTAGCGTCAACATAATATACCTACCCATTAATTATAGGTACAGGCCTCGCTGTCATAAATTAGCAATAGCTTTATATTTCCTCGGTAATAATCTGTTTCCGAAGGGTGGTGATTTGTCAATATTCCTTCAACACTGTTAGCAAGAGTTCATGTTTGGACTTTATTTACATCTTCATATAACTGTAGTTATATGTATTTTGTCCACTTTATACATATAGCTCCAGTAAACAGACGTCCATTTAAAACCAAACACAAATTTCATGAACAAAATACACCTAAAACCACGAACCACGGCAAATTAATTTGTCATTCCTCGTGCCCCGAAACTTAAAACCGCAATGTCCGACATAAAGAAAATCACATTTGACATTATTTCATAGCACAAACTAATTTGTTTGGTCCGCCGACGTAAACTGGGACTCGGACCAGGCTCCGTGCTGAGAATTATGACAATTCTCTTATTGGACCGTACCACGTTTAGAGTGTACGTGTTTGGGAAATTCACAGGAGTTTTGGGCTGTTTGTATCATATTAATTTGAGATTTTTTCAAGAGGGTTTATGTAGAAATACTAAGTACATAATAGGTAAACTTTGCTTGATACGTATCTTAAGCATGGTGGTGTTACTATCCGTGTTCAGTTATCCGTTATTTACTTGTTGGAAAATCTTGTAAAATATTTCCACGTTTAACAAGTACCTACTGGCCAAAAATATATGTAACAAAAATTCTAAAGCACGTCACAGATATGTAACACGCGCTACAACAGCGGCCCTCAACGGAAAACAAACAGATTTCATATTTTCACAATACTAAAAAAATATTGCAGGAATTTGTCACGACCGCACAGCGTAGCCCATGTCCGGTTGCAAAAACCATCCGGCGAAATGCAACAGCCAATTTGGCCGGACAATAAATCAGTCATATTTGTCCGGGAGTTAGTATCGGCGTGCGATCCTCACGTGGCTGGGTCCGGGCAGGTGGGCAGGCGGGTAGGGTGGCATTGTCCCACATAATGTCTTGTTTTGCCCTGTTCATGCATATTCATGTGGTTTATATCCTGCCCGGGCCGTCGTTGTCGAACGAATTAACGCTACACTACATTTTTGAAAGGAATATTCGTACAATGTTTTGGGAGCTTGGTTTTGTTGGACCACTGAGAGTGTTTTGTTAAACAATGGTTATAGTTGCCAAGGGATAATACCTATTATTTAGGATAGGTATTCAAAACTATGGAAACGAGCACTTTCGCTTGAAAGTCTAATAGTTTGATTTATATTACGACAACAAAAACCTGCTACAGGTGCCGTGTCGAGGGTTCCGACCTATAAGATAATCTTTATTTAACAATAGCCTTATAAAAATCTTAGAAAGATAAGGTCTTTGTTATAAAATCATACTATCACAATATGCTTTGGTGATGCTATCGCATAATATGAATAATAGGACCTGTGCTACTTTGGTAGGTTGAGATACTCCAAGCAAAGCGGAATTCTCTTACTCTTTTGGTTTAATAATTTATATTATATCCTGTCTTCGGTCTGCTTCTGGAGTTCAAGTTGGGCCGCCGTCGTGAATGGTCGCCTCTGCCCGCGCGCAGCAGATGTTGACTTACTTGCCAGACTTCGAAATCAAACCGAGTTTTTTGTGCGTCTCCGTCTGTGTCGCAATTTGTTATATTGGGTGGGAACAAGGGAGCAAAAGTGATGTAAGTGCGCTTCAGCCTGCAGCGAAGACTGGCTGCTGGAGGACGAGTGACACGGCTGACCCCTGGCGGCTAAACCTGGTGAGATCGTTCCTAATATTTCAAGGATTTGTTCTATAAAACTGAGAACGACCGGCCGGCCGGTTCGTTGTGGGCCAGTGTGCTAACACTACATATAATAGGGCGGCACAAACTAATTTACGCTATTATTCTAGCGCAAAATACGGTACCTATCGCTCAAAACGCAGTACCTAAAGATTGTATTATTATAACTTGTAACGCCACGGTTACCGAAATTTGAGTCGGCCCACGGCCCACATGTGCTGAAGTGTACAAAAAAGTTACCCTTAACTCTTAAGTTCGCATAACACGCTTTTGTTCTACAGATTAACCAAAAAAAAAGGTCAAGTCAGCCTCAGCCCCTTTGCACGTGTCCTGGACTTGCACTACAAACAAAAGTGTTTTCAAAAAATAATTTAATGGGCTTAACACTCGATCATAGGATTGTCAGTCAAGATCTCGCCACATATATTTGGAAACATCGACAGGATGATAGAATTTTCCTATCACTTCTAAATAATATACATGATTTTCTCCCTAACAGCATTTTCTTCCAGGAATAAAGGATAGCGAAATACATAACCGCATAATCCCTACTAATATTATAAAGGCGAAAGTGACTTTCTGTATGTATGTTACGCTTTCACACCTAAACCGCTGAACCAAGTGTCATGAAATTTGGCTGAGATATAGCCTAGAATATGGAGAGAGACATAGGCTACTTTCATATAGGAACATACGCTATAACCGACTTCCACGCGGCCGGAGCCGCGGTCAGGGGCTAGTTTAATATAACATTTTGTGATGGCGAAGATATCATCATCGCCTTGTCCGAATACTATCTCGTAAATGTGCACAGAAACAACAGAAACGCACAAGGGTATTCACCTATTGGCGAACTAGTACCCACCAACAGCGACATCCTAAGTACAACGCTAAAACACCGCAACATGCCAATCCTTATAACCGGTAAAACACACGAGAAGAGTAAGAAAAATCCACGAAACCCCGGCCTCAAACGAACAGCCCCCAATTAGTGAACTCATTAACACCGTGTGAAGAACAAGAAGCAAGCTACTCACACCGTTATCAGTCGTAATCGCAAACGACACTGGATACACAACACCGAGAAACAGACCTTTACCGCAACTAAGCGCACTTGACCAGACCTGTGCATCGGCGCCTCAACACCAGCCAAATAAAGAAAATCAAATAGACGCTGAACCTTCACGTAGCGCCCGTAGCGGCATTCATATAGCCAACCTACAGGAAACAGGGTTGAACTCAGGAACATACATCTCCACACTGTGATTGGCACCCCTCAAGAAAAGCGAGTAACACACACCGGGGTCATATCAAGCACAAACAATGCAACTACGCAGCTCTCAACAGAAATTCTGTATAAATAAAATACGAAGACTGGATAACAAAAAAACTAGCAAATAAAGACATCATCCCAACGAGTAAAGACATCGAAATACCCTGGAACACAATAACGGAGGTTATTAAAACCGACCGCTGCTCAGGAAAGTGATTCTTCAGCCAATTTGATCAAGAGACCATCGCTTAGCTCTTGCTAACCTACAAAGCGGGAAACCGGATAATCCAAATAGGCATAAAAATAATGGCAGACAACACTCCAAAAGGTTAAATATCAAGAAGAACAAAAACACGCAGAGCCCGCTTCACCGGACTTGGGACATTTCACACCGGAAAATGCAGGCAAATGCTCGACACGTTTTACAGGAACAACAAACAAAACGCCGAAGGAGATCCGCGTACATAAAGGTGTCCCCCAGGAAATCAAAAAAAAAAGGAGCGAGGGCCTTTTCAGATACCAAATGTTAAAATAACAAAGCCGAAGAAGTAATGGTAATCATCAATAAAAGCCAAACGAGACAATTCCCGGAACGGACCAAGTGGTAACCGTGGTAACCGAACTTAACAAAACGATGCCCCAAATATAACAGGAAACCGCAACTATACACAAGAATAAAGCCTGGACACAGAATACAGTGCCGGACAAGTGGCTTGAAACCGCGCAGGTACTAATCCCAAAAATAAAAAACTAGAAGACGCGAACGAATATCGCTGCATAATGGTACTACAGAATTTACGCCAGATGCGTAGTAAAAACAAAAAAATAAAAAAATAGACGATGCAATAACAGGACTAGGCAACTACCAAGCGTCCCTTTTAAACAATGGATCAACAGATTACCACATTTTATGCACAAAAGGGTCCTAGACGAGGAAGGATTTGCAAGTAAACGAATTTACGCTCGCCCTATCGCCCTTGTCATAGAAAACACCAATGTCGACTTAAAGACATTAAGGCATTAGGATAATTATTGCAATGAACTAACAAATCGATGACCAACAGGATAATCAAGGTATACATGAATGTAAGAACATGCATCAAATGGAGTGGCCAGCAAAGCAATTGGATTATAATTATCAAAGGAAAGGGAGTTAAACGGGGTTGCCCTCACTCCTCTCGCCTTTTTACATTAGTCTTCGACGAAGTCCTTAGAACCCTTAAAGATGCAACCCACTTAATCAAACTAGATCAGGACCGGGTTTCACTCCCCCTGGTATTATCATTTGCGGACGATCTTATACTCATTGCAGATGATCTAGAAGGACTAGAGCGCATCTTATACCACACAAAACCTTTACTAAATACCGCAGGCCTCCAAATAAACGAAACAAAAACAAACATTCTAATTAGGGACCCCATAACATCACAGCGAACAATCAACGTGACCCTCAACGGAATAAGTATACCAACAATGGACGAAATAAAATAGCTAGGCACATACACAAGCAGAAAAAGCACAACTAGAAAACGATGCCAACAGGCCACGAGAAACGCAAATCATTACTACCATTCATACTAAAGGCAAAGATCGACTGGAAGTTAACTAGACTTATGTATCGAAGAGTTATCGTACCTTGTATGATATATGACTTAAAAGTATCGACCCAAGGTGAACAGATTAAGACTCAGAAGATATGAACGAGTTATCATGAGAGACTTGATAACCACATCAGGAATAAACTAATAATTAAGAAAATGCACCAAATCTTAGACGAAAAAACCGTAACAAAACGCATCAAGAATCACAGGATGTGCTACTTAGCACACGTCTTCAGACGGGATAAACCACACCTATTGCAGGTAGCAATGCAGTACAAGGCCAAATCTAAGAACCTCGGACGACCTATTTACCCAAGGAATGACAATCTAAAACAAGCAATGAAATACTTCGACATGGGAATCAAGTTTTGAAAGGACATGGCTGGAGACAAAAATAAGATCAAGAAAGCGGCTAGCGATATCTACAAAAAACCAGAAACTGTTAGCTGCGAGAACTCAGAATATTACTACGAAAACAACAAAACAGAACACAGCGAAGCAACGACATAGAAAAGAGCTAAGAAAACAATTGAACGTACCCAAGAAGCCCGACCTGAATCAACATGCCGGCGACGTCGTGAAAAGATGCCCTCCTATAAATAAATACCACCCGTCTCTCCACTAGTCCAATGCTTACTCAAGGATGCATATTCGGTAGGCTCGCAATCCTTTCCTATCCTATGGGCACGTCTACCTGACCATTACCGCGCCCCCCGGTCTACTTCTTGATATGCAATGGCCTCTGTAACACCATGAAGCATGAGGCTCCAGGGGCTAGTGCAAATCTTGGGGTTCATTCGATTTATCGAGTCTGGTCAAGCCACGCTGGGATCGGTGCATTTCATATTCATATTCATATTCATATCCTGTCTTCGGTCTGCTTCTTTACCTTCTAGTTCAATATTATTTGCCTCAAAAACGGTTTAAAAAATATCCCATCATCTTACTACCAAATTACATCTCTGTTAAATGATGACACAATGTAATGTTATCTTTATCACAACCACATAAAGTTTACAATCGATGTAAATATACATCTAACATTAAAAAGACGAAGCGAAATGGTTACGAAAAAGTGTTTTTAGCTAAATTGAACCATACTATTGCGGTATTAGAATTTATTTTGTGTTTCGTTTTGTTCCATTCAAAGTCGCGGCCTTTGTCGCGTAGTTATTTCAATTTTCTTTTATCTTTGTGCTGTGAGCTTGTCAAGTCTCAGTCTATGAAGCTAGTGCACTCAAAGACTGTTGATTGCTGTTACAGTTCCGAGCTACACCAGTTACTTGGTGTGTTGCTAACTATTTGTGAGTCTATAGTCTTTGTTCTGCTGGCTACGAGGAAACGTGTACTTTTGAAAGACTATAATGGTATAGGTGTAGATTGAAACTTGTATGTGTCGCGTACCTATTATAATTATTATCACAAAGTATTTATTTTCAAAATGGACTACTGAGGTTAGCTAAACTGAAGCTACAAATCATACTGAGAAATATGCCCATGTGTCGTCTCATCAGACCGTTAATAGTTACCTTATGCTGAATAAGAGCGGTCGGACGACAGCTTTAACCGGCTATTAAGTTTTATTTTTATTTTTGGTGCCTACCAATATTACGTACCTTATATCGCCAAAGAACACAAGTTATATAGGCATAGATAGATATCATAAAACTTGAGGAACAATTTCTTTCAGACTTCTTTTAAGGCTGGTTAAGGTCACGTTGTAATCATTCAGGTTTTAGGCTTTGGAAGAAACTTTTCAAGCACTTTAAAAGGAAAAAGTATAATCAAATAAACCCTTGAATATTCAGCGACACAAAGGAAAAGCTGTTTGCTAGTAGATTTTAATCACAGTTCAACAAAACGTTTCTAAACCTAACTTAGATGAAACAGTCTTTTACATCTAAATTTGGATAGAATTTTGCCGTTTGTCTTCAAAATTATCTAACAACTCAGTAAAACATCGTTCATTGAGTTTATTACCGGCTAAGCTTGCGCTAAGTCAGCGAGGTCTCTTCGGGCTCGCTCGGGCGTCGTCGTAAATCTTCGGCCTGACGTTTGATTTATCCGGGGCGGGTACAGACGGACCGGACAGCTATGGGATTCTGCTGAGAAAACTTTTGTGAAGCATTGTTCAGTTTTAGGAAGTGGCTGGAATAAAATGGTTAATGGGTACTTTTCTTGGTGCTAGAAAAGAAAATACTTTTCACAGTCAGCGGGGAAATAAATCACGTTGAGCGCAAGTAATCATTCTGTGCTAATAAAAATTACCTTTCTTACACTGAGTGGGCACTGCGTGCAAGAAACCCTTATTTTACATTGAATTATTATACGAGTCTATTAGAAGGTAAGGTCCCTTGAGCCCGAGTTCCCATAGCTGTCCAATATTTAATGTATGTATTTCAAACCTTGTAAATAATCCGGGCATGACAAAAAAGTAAAGTAAAAATGTATTGTTGTTTTACATTCTCGGATATTCCAGGTATTTATCGACGCAGGTCGTAACCTGCGTCGATCCAAAATTTTTCGATACGCTTATGAGTTTGTCGATCTACTGTGAATGTATTTAAAGAACTAAACCATAACATTCTTTGAAAAGTTTTAGGTATATCTGAATTGATGAACTTTAAACGCACTGAACCAGAAACTGTGTAGTTCCACGATAAATATCTCAGATATAGATGCAAGAAGTACAGATATTACACATTTTACTTGTGTCTCTAAAACATTACACATTTTCTGGGAAACCAGTTATTAATCCAAGAGATTGTAGTCGTAGAGAATAGACGGGAAGGACCACTTGCTATCCAAAGGATCAACGATTCTTACTAATTTATTACACAAAGACTTATTTTCATGCACTTTCTGTAAACAAAACGAATGTGTTTGCAACAACACAACCAGAACCAGTGAACCACTAGGTACTTACATTAATTTGTATAATCTGTCTACATAAATAAATAAATAATATTAACATAACACTCAGTCTATTTCCTTTTATCCCGCTATTGGCGCTGAGTCTATAGTCGTAATTAAATAGAAATGCGCGGATAATGATACAGCGTTCTATAAAAACTTGGTTAGTTCTGATAGGACATAAAGAACTGACAAAGCATTATTACGAAGCTAAGTTTAACTTACCTGTGCTTGTTATGTATTCTATTTATTTTGTGAGTTGTAGTTAAATACTTCCAAATTTCGCAATGCAATGACAATTTTTTGGGCGCTTACAGCATTCACAAATACGATTTTCGAGTGAGATTTGATTTCAGGAAAATGTAAAGATCCTGTGTATGTGTATTAGCCAATAAGCGAAAACATGGCACAGGCACTGAATTTAAATGAAACGAAATTTTTGAATCTTAGCAATATAATATAATTGTACAGAAACTCTAGTTTACTGAATCGTTTCAGTGCTTGTAAATAAACTGTCCTGAAAACGCGCCATCCCTCTCCATGAATTTCTAATTTTCATAATAGTGCGACTAAAAGTTTTCTTTAATTTACATAATCTGTAATCACTCAAAGCGCCCAGTTAAACATATTTCGCGGGTCAAGCGGAAAGTTAGGTGCGGAGCTAGGGACTTTTATTTTTACATCATGTGAACATATCCTGAATGAAAGAAAAATGTAATTAAGTATTTCATTCGAGCGTGATGGAGATTTTTATGCTAACTTTGCATTTACTAGAGTGGGTGTTGTGAGTGTGGAGAAATGCTTTTTTTAAAGAGAGCCTTTGTATTCCCTTAATTTGTACGTAAGTAAATTCTGTTGTTGACCAGTTTCGAAATAATTAACAAAAGGACAGAAAAAATCTGCGAACCTTCAGAAGTCAAGTCATTTAATCCTAGTTCGTATGTATGTGACAGTTTCCATTCATTTCTAAAGTTTTTATTTTGCAATCAAAATCACAATCAAATCATGTCGTGGTAATGTTGAGTTTAATTTAATCTCTACATAAAAGAATCAACGATACGGCGGCGGCGCCAAAGAGATACTAATTATCAATTCGCAATCTATCAACGGAATATTTTTCAATACATTCTACCTGTCTAGAACATATAGAAATATCCTAGACTAAAAATATAAAGTAGAACACACATGTCCTTGGTGAACTTTTCGTAAACAGAAATTGATGGTCTATCCAACAAAAATTTCCATGCCACTATTTAGCGTAGGTAATTTATTTGACTCGCGATTACTCACAGAAGTATATTATTGTAACAACGCTTCTAATTTCTTTCGGAAAGAGTCCTTATTAGTACATCCATGCGTAATAATCTTAAGACGTCAATGCGAAGACCCCGAATCAAGACCTCATTAATTTCCGTCATATTTACCAGTTTTATTCAAGTGTAAATTCCCATCTCAAATACCTTCGGTAGGATTTCGGTCTAATTGTCGGAACTCTAGAAAAACCGATCTAATTAATACTTTACGCTCAATTGAATATGGACAGTATGGAAGATAAAAAATATTAGGAAATAGAGATTCACCTATTTTCGGTAATTGGATTCACTAATTAACATTTGGGATGTCTCTAAAATATGATAATCATCAATACCAAGTATTTTGTCTCTTAATGAGAAATTAATGTTGATGCATGATAAAACGACGCTATACACATCAGACAGTTTGGTTACCTTTGCAAATTAAGTCGTTTTAACTGCCCCGTTGGTATCATGGTCGCAAGCGTGACTGCTGAGTGTGGGGTCCTGGGTGCGATTCCCAGGTCGGGAAAGTGTTAAGTATTGGGTTTTTCCATTAGGAATTCCTCAGTAACAGCCCAGAATTTGATCGTTGGCAGTGTGCTCCCGTTCCCTGGAAAGCATTTTAAGCCGTTGGTCCTGCCTGATCTCTCTCCGGTCGTGTCAGATTACCGTCCTAACGGACTATGAAAATGAAAGAAGAGTGTATCTCCCACGTCAATGGCTAGTTTTCGTTGAGATTTACTGCCATGGCCGCAAACCAGTCTGGAGGACTTTTTTAAGTTGTTGTTATGCCCATCCTCTTAACTTAACGACATAAGTAGTTAGCCTATCCTGTGGTAAATTGTTACTAGTGCACAAGTACTAATAAACAGACTTATTTCATGATTGCAGAAGTTAAAATTCCTGGTGTCGTAAATCATGGTGCTTGAAGAGAGCTTGCAAGCAATAAAAGTAAATAAAATGTTTATGACCATTCTTGTTTTCTCGGCTCTTTTACGAGACCCGAGGCGAAGATTAACACGCTCTGTTACTGGTTTTGTGACATTAAGCAGTGAAACCAAAAGTTTTCAGTTTGATTCCTGTTGAAAATAAAACATGAAAATACGCACTCTCAATTCGAGATGTAAAACAATAGCTGAACCTAGACAAATACTCTTTTAGTGATAAAGCTCAAACATAAATTGTCTCCAATTAATGTCTACAAAAAAATCGTCTGAAAATGTTGACGTCTATAATTTCAACATTGTTTCCCCCCAAGGAACTTCGATCGTACCTGGCAACCAGCACCCTAGCTCCGAGGCTATTTAGCCGATTCATCCGTCTGATAGCAAAATTAATGTTTTACTTTTTTCAACCTCGAAGAGAAATAAAGAAAAGAAGTCCAAGTTAATCGGATTTTAGCAAAATTGTCTTTCTATTATGTACTTTGTTCTTTTGATGGCGAGTATTATTATTTTTTCTTGTTTGAACTTTTACACGCTCTTCTACGCTCGTTTGTGGGTTATGTTACGAAGTTTTTTTTTCTAAATTAAGGGGTTTTATCCTTATACATTTCAATTACGTAATACGTAGGTATGTGTGAGATAGCCTGGAGTGTACAATTATTTTGTCGTTTAATATGGTAGGTATTGTATTGTTTTCTAATTATAACTTTGAATAATCTTTGATAAATATAGAAATAATTTAGTACGTAGCTATTCCCAAAACAAAAAAATCGTTGCGGTATGTTTTCCTTTAGGTACAGTTTAAAGTTTTTAATTTCATTATGTTTTTTGCTAACAATTTTAACCTAATATTAAAGGTATCTTTCAAAAAGTCTAGATACAAGATATGCGAATTTTATAGCTAGATCTATTGTATGTATGAAAATATTCAAGTATTTGAGAGTCGGAACAAATGTTATATTTATGGTTTATGCTTATCCCCCATTCAAGTTGCTACAGTTTTCTCTGCATACGAAATAAGATTTGAATGAAAACTATTCACATTGAAATATTCTTAAGAATGTTGAAACTTTCATAATTTCTAGTTTCCGTTGTCATTACTGTGAATGTTTAAAAAGTTAAAACTAGAAAACAACTTGACTGGTTATAGCGGTTGGGTTTTTTTTTGGGTCGGAAATCATCAAATAACTTCTCCCGCTCTGGGTGGAGCGGGAGGGCGTGTCAGACTTTTACTGACTAAAACCCACCCGTGTTTCATTAGTTGCCTGTGTGCCAAGGGCCGCGGTATCTCTTTCGAACAACCCGCACCCCTGGGAGGCATCGGCCCTTGCGGACCCCACCAGTTGGTGCTGACATCTCTCTGACGCGCGTGGAACACAACGCGCCGTCGACCCGGGCTTAGTCCTTACCGGACAGCGAGCTACCCATTACTCACCGTCCGCAAGCCCGCGCCTACGGTGGCCGGGAATCAACCTGGGGTTCCCGACACCCAGGGCATCTCCTGCGGCGACTAAGGCCATGAGGGCGCATATACTGCCTCTCCCTTAAGTGCGCCGTCTCCCCCTTTGCGAGCATTATTGCTTCGCAGAAAGAGGTGACGGCTACCCATGCACTCTCGCTCCGTACCATGGCCTGGACCAGGGTCGGACGCGAGAGATCGCCGCCGCCGATCGCCTCCACGATGACACGGCGGTGCTCTGCCCAAGCCGGTCAGACGACCTCCACCGTATGTTCCGCCGTGTCCTCAGGGCGATCTTCATAGGGGAAACACCCGGGTGTTTTCTCCAGCCTTATCCGAAACAGGAACCTCCCATAACGTTAGGTTGAGTGTGTTTGACATTACTGTAGTATAATAGTCAAAGCGGAGGAAAAAATGCTGCCAACAATGATAATAACACAATGACAATGACAACAACAACAACAACGACACAAACGACACGATGACAATGATAATGGTACCTCTGTACCTATTTTTCTGTTCTAATCTTCTTGTCTGTTTATATATGTGTGTACATAAATGGTTAAATAAATAAATAAATAAATAAATGATTTTCATCGATTTAGTGCTGTTTAAAGTTTATGTTTATTTTACGAGGTAGATACATGAGCAGTATGTTCATGTTTATTTTACGAGGTAGATACATGAACGGTTACTAAAGCTAGTTACTAAATCCGCTTAAATAAAAATAAAATCAACGGGAAAAGTTTTAGTCGAAAATATACAAATTCAACCTGTTAATGAGCGTTCATCTAATGTAATGTATAAAATACTTTTACAGATCTATTTCAAGTTGTAACTTCAGATAAGAATAAAGAACTTACACAGGTAATTTCCTAATCATGTTACCAGAAAGGAAATTATGAAATGTAAATGTTTTAAGACAGGGGAGCAGATGGCGGGTACCACACAGCTAGTTAGATGGTAATCAAATACGATGGTTTGATTTATGTATTTTGTTTAATGACGTTTAAGAAAGAGAACATAAAAGTGACTACGGTTCAGTTTATAACATTTTCTTTTACAATTTTGTCAGAAGAACAGGTTAAGAAAATAAATATTTTTATAACGATCATAAAACAATAGCATAAAGGCATACAAAAAGTCTTTATACATAGCTTCAAGAATAAAATTTCAGACAATGGAACAAAATGTCGTTGAAATCGTTCGTACAAGTTCATACAATTATTAAGAGTGCAAGATTCCAAGTCAACCGCCCGTATATCGGCAATCAAAGTAAATTTTGGTAATAAGACTATCATTTTACAGCGTATTATAAACAAAACATCAACTTAGTAAAACTATTTGCAAGAAATTAGGTCACGTTAACAACTTAAACTGAGCAAAGCCTTCAGCATACTACGTGTAATATTAAAATCCTACTAAAACAAGAAAGATTTCCTAGGAAACTCTCGTCTGGATCCCTATTATGTTCATTTAAAAAGAGCACATATTTAGAGAGCTAGGCAGTTTATTCTTCAAAGACGGCGCGTGATGCGAGTCTGCTAACGAACGCGGACACCCTTTGAGCACTGGCCCGCGAAAATTTACTGAGACGAGCGGTGTAAGATGTAAGCTGTAAGAACGGAGAAAATAATCATTTACATTTCAATCTTTTCTTTACATCTAGAACCGATCATTGTACATGATCGTAGAAAGATCACCGCATGTGATGAGCACACATACACAAGCAGACTGCGGCAAATACATGTACAGCTTGAACTCGCAAATTGATAGAACTCTAAACCTAAGACTAACTTCTTTATAATATTTTAACACTACAACTCTATAATGTGTTCAAAAAGCCATCACTTAGGTGTTCGCTAACGCGTGAATTCGCTTTCGCTACGGAGCTAACTTGCACCAAACGTCAAGACACTACGCAACCGTAACGCAAGATATCGTTAGGAGATAATTATAACTTTACAAACATATTCACTTCTGTTCCAAGTAAATGCCTTTTTAAAGCAATATTTGTTTAGTGTGTCATGTATCGTATTATAGATACCCAATATTATGTCGAACCTACTATTTTCTCTCGTAGTAGCCCGGATCTTCATAATTAGCACTCATTATATTATTTATTTTCTAATCAACTGATTTCATTCTTCGCTTGATAAAACATTTGTCAAAGATGAAGCACAATAACAAACTGTAATAAAAACAATATCTAACTTATAATTCATCCGCAACAATAAGCAGACCACAAATATCAACAAAGGACGATATTTGAAAGCCCCTTCATCCTCCAAAATTATATTACCTACTTTAATGGGAACGACAAAAATTTATGTGAAAAGTTAACACCAATAACTTTTGTTCGGAAGGACGATAATGAGGCTCACCCTACCGGTAATTGGGTATTAAAATGGGTAACGGCCTAGCCATTGGATAAGTGGTTATTTATATGTAGACGGTTTAGGCTCAGAAACTAAAAATATGTATATTCTAGATTTTTTTTAATGAACGGAAAAAAGACAAAGGAATAATGACGTAGCGAGTACTTAGGATTCGGTGTACGTAGGTAAACTGGTTTAAAGTAAAACAGTACATATTTACCAAGTCAAATTAAACAAAACCTGTGTCCCAGTTTCAGATATATTACGTACCTTCTGGTGTAGCAAACGTTTTACGAAACGTATTTCTGTTATGAGTTTGGCAAATCCATAGTATCAGCTGCAACAGAGCAGTGGTGACGGCCCCGTCTTACGAGGCCGGCGCTTTACTGCCTGTTAATAATATCATCAACACTGCTCACAAAACGGTGAAGGAAAAGATCGTGAGGAGATATGTCCTAGAGCCAAAAAAGTTCGAAGGCATATGACATCTACCAATCCGCACTGGGCCCGCGTAGAAGATTGACAGAAAATCGACAGTTTGAAAAAAGTTGACAGGACAGGATCGTTTGAGTTTGTATGGGTATGTGATGAGGAGCGAGGAAACACATGTGACTAAAAAGTAATAAACATAAATGTTGAGCGAAAGAAGGCTCAAGAAAATATGGACGTGACGAATGATATGAAAAATAAGGGAGTGACGGTTAATGGGTAAGAAAGGAAGAACAAAACGTTTTGCGTTAACCCCAAGTAACATGGAACAAGGACAGGAAGGTGAAGATGATCAGGAACAGCTGAACGGGTTTGAATGAAAGGCACACAGTTAGACCATGATCTGGGTCAGGACATAGAATAGTCTACATCCCGGTGTACGTTCCCGTAGAAAACTTCCAACAACCACGTGGGTAAAAGCTATACAACGTGTCGTTTTGCATCCTCGTCAAATTCAAGGAGGTAACTATGCTAATGATTCTCGACACGAATCAATAATAAAATAAGTAGATTTTTTATTGTAAAATAATATTAATATTGTAAAATAAAAAATCGCAACAAGTAATTCGAGGACTGGTTTGTGCGACGAAAACTGTTTGAACCCAGGTTAACCAGTTACAGTGCGGTATCACACGCGCCGCGTTATAAAATTAAAAAAAAAAAAAATACCTACTTATTTTATTATTGATTCGTGTCGAGAATCATTAGCATAGTTACCTCCTTGAATTTGACGAGGATGAAAAACGACACGTTGTATAGACTAGAATATGAAGAAGTTTAATGGTAATTTTATCACATGGTCAAGTATATACAGAAATCTATTCAATAGCTTGTACCTATACCTACTTAGTAATACAGCCGATTATAATCAGTGTACCGGTAATTGGGAATTAATAAATAGAACATCCTGTTTGATTAACGTTTATTGATTCGATCACATTATTGACTCATCTATTGTGTGTTTAGAGAATGGCAGAATAATAATAATATTGTTACTCGGGTAGTGGGAATCTTTACAGTGAAACACAACATTTTACCTATTCCGGCTTCATCTATCTTCATACATCGGAGTTGTTATTTTATTGTAAACAGTTTTTTTTTTTTTGTATTTTTAGATAATGCCTACTGCAATACTTACAAGCCAACTGCATTAAAACATGTTTCATTGATTTAGTTATTGAAGAATCTGCAGTCCAGCAGAAACAGGCATGATTGTCATACTTCCATCAATAAACTTCATTGTATATTTCATATTAAAACAAAAGTTCTTATTTCAACTAACGACCTTTAAATCTAAATAGAATAGACAATTTATTTGTCGTTATGTTTGTGTGCGAACCGTAATGATCTCTTCACCCTACCTACGGCTTACTTTTAAATTTCATGTGAATATAATAATTTGGGTTTTGTATGAATTCGGTTCGTTCGTTTTGTTGCTATAATTTTTTTTTTTTAATGATAAACTGTATTTATTATTTAAATAACCTACATCAAAACTAAAGGTGTGTACAAATAAATACAAATAAAAGGACACTTAGGTGTCGAAGTATTCGTCCGCATCGCTGTCATCAGGAAACGTGCCCAGAAGACTGGCAGCATTGCCACGTTGAATGGCATTGCTAGTTCTTAGGCCAAAGAACGACCCAGCCCTCTGGTCACGTTAAGCGTCGACCAGCTGGCAAGAAATTTCCTTACAGAGGAGACGTGCAACCGGGCCCCATGACCCGAGTGTTTCGACCCCAAACGACTCAAAACTGTAGTAATATTATTTATTTTGCTACACATTTCGATAAAATTACGGGTAATGCCATGCCTACTGCACATTCTATAAACACAAAAGTTAAAGATACAAAATAGAGCTATTTATTGGGACAAAATAAATACTGGCCTCATTTTAGGACAAAGACTTGTTCACAAACAGAATCCGAGCTATCACTATTACGAAGTATATGTAAATAAATTAATTTGATTCATATTACCAATAAAACGATATTTGGAACAAAGTTCTTAATCGCGGGTTGCGATAGGAGTAAACTGGTAGAAATCGTGACGTAACAAAAAAGCGTTACCCCAGCCCCCTCTATGCAATTTTCTCTCTCTTTCTGACTCTTTTTATTCTATCATAATAGAAAGAGACAGAGAACATAGTTTTCATGGTTTTCGAGGGTAAAGCCGATAGCGAAGAAAATTCAAAATGAAAGTTCAAGATGGCGACAACTTCATGAGAGCTTCTAAAACCTTATACTTGATGGCTCTGCGTTAAAAAAGTATTAAATTCACACTATCTCTCTCTCTCTGTCTCTGTCTAATAAAAAATAACGAGTATGTGTAACGCCGTAAGGAATTTCTGTTCCTGACGGAAGAATCATACAAGGAAAGTAATTTTTGCGTGCATAGGCCTAGATTAAATCGCTTGAGATAAGTCGTGTACCAAAATAGTTTTCGTTAAAACCGAATAAAAACTTATTTTTCTTTTACTTCTCATGCTACGAAATGTTACATTTTTTGTAGCATGAAGAATTGAAGAATTTACGCCACGTGAATACGTACAATTTTGTTAAATATTAAAATACACCAAAGATATAAAAATACTTACAAGTACAAAATGGGGAATAAACTGCAGGTTTCAACTTAAATTATGGTTTACAGAACGAGTCAAACGTTAGTGCAGACGTTTTATTATCAATACTGCGGACTAATTATTTTATAACATTATCCCCCCTTATTTATAAACGTTGCTTAAAGTTAAGTATTTATTTACGGCTGTTTAACCATTCATTTTTGACGTTTAAACAGCTCGTAACTTTAAGTAACGTTTATAAATAAGACGGATCATGTTACACGCATATTTTTCTGTACTCCTTAGATGAAAAAAGAAGTAATGCTTATTTCGATGTTAACAAGACAGTGTGCCGAGCTATAATTGGCTATTAATATCAGACACAGCTTGTTTAAAAATGAGCTATCGATTATTGATTACCTCGAATTTCAGGTCATAGATGCTGAACATGTATTTACAATCTATAGTATAAACTAACTGAAGTGAAGGTAGCTACATAGTTTTGTTTTTTTTTTTTTTGTGTGGGAAATCATCAAATAACTTCTCCCGCTCTGGGTGGAGCGGGAGGGCGTGTCAGACTTTTACTGACTAAAACCCACCCGTGTTCCCTCAGTTGCCTGTGTGCCAGGGGCGGCGGTATCTCTTTCGAACAACCCGCACCCCTGGCAGGCATCGGCCCTTGCGGGCCCCATCTGTTGCTGCTGACATCTCTTTGAGGCGCGCGTGGAACACAACGCACCGTCGACCCGGGCTTGGTCCTTACCGGACAGCGAGCTACCCATTACTCGCCATCCGCAAGCCCGTGCCTACGGTGGCCGGGAATCAGCCTGGGATTCCCGACGCCCAGGGCGTCTCCTGCGAAGGCCACGGCTGTGAGGGCGCATGTACTACATCTCCCTCACGTGCGCCGCCTCCCTCTTTGCGAGCATAACTGCTTCGCTGAAGGAGGCGACTGCTAGCCATGCACTCTCGCTCCGTACCATGGCCTGGACCAGGGTCGGACGCGAGAGATCGCCGCCGCCGTACATAGTTTTGTTGTTTTGTAATAAATAAGTACCTTACATCTTTGTTATAAAATCTCTCTAGATTAAATAAGGCACGCTCATTTTCACAGAGAGATCAGCCCAGTTTAAATTGAAGATAAAGTTTTTCAGTTTAGTTACCTATTGGCTATCAATTGCTTACTTTGATCAACATGTTTATGATAAAATACCTATTCATAGTCAATTTCCCGTTAAAACAGCTTTGTTAAATAAATAACTTATGACCCAGTTTGGTGACCATCATAGTTTAATATTTTTACCAACCGTCAAGTCCAGTTCCTTATACTCTGCATCACAACCATTTTATCAAGTAGGTACCTTATTCCAACATAATAAGGTACCTACTTGATAAACTTCAACACTTTATGTACCAGGACTACCAGGATAGCATGACAAGCGAGCAGTGTAATCAAATGAGACACCATTAGTTCGCGCTAGTTACCGTGATTGAATCTAAGCATTATCGATCACTAATTGATACACGAGGATTAGGAACTATGTGTTATATTATGATGTAGTTTCAATATATTGATTTAGTTAAGGCTTTTGTTTTATTTAGTCAATAAAGTACGCCTTTTTACACGCTTTATATTAGCTTCACTTGTATGTGTGTTTGTTTGTTTGTTTGTATGTTTGTATGTAACCGACTCCTTTGGACGGTATTTTGACCCACGTTAAACGGTCAGATTTAATTTAAACTTTGTAGACTTATCGAGGACCTATGACAATTCAACAATTTAAAAAAAATATGTAAAAAAACACGCTTTTGTAGTTAGCAAAACTAAAAAATAGAAAATAAATAATAGTTTAAAAAAACTAAAAAAACACGCTTTAAAAACCAAACTAAAAAGTAGAAAATAATTTAATTCTATTAAAAAGCGTGGGGTGCTTTTTGAGGTATTTTTATAATCAATTAATATCAAGCACCCCACGCTTTTTAATAAAATAAAATTATTTTCTACTTTTTAGTTTGGTTTTTAAAGCGTGTTTTTTTAAACTATTATTTATTTTTTCTTAGGTGTCTCTGGTCCAAAATTTCTAAAGTAAAATTTATGAAAACATCAATGGCAAGGGTTTACTGGCACTTTGATATTTCAGTTGTAATATCAGAAGGTAATAATCGCTCTTAGCCACTGCTCGTTCAATTTTGGGTGACCTAAATAAACAGTCCATTGCTTCTCCTGTCTGTTTTCACTACAGATATTCAGTAGGTTTATATATCTACCTTCTTTATATACGATACGTATTCCCTGGCCACGCAAGCCGTGACATGATTAATGTTTGCATTGAGCGACGACGCTCGGCTCCAAATATTGATACTATTATAACAATATTTGCCTACTACACAGGTATTAAAGCAAGGATAATTATTTTGTTTGCCTAGTACTCATGTATTTACCTAAGGTATAATTTATAGTACCTATCGTATGTGTAATTCCATATTAATCTGCGGTAGAATAAGGCCCACTTTTGCCACCAAAATGAAAGGGAATTGGATATCGAATCAGATCAAAATTCCAATATCCAAATCGAGTAATGGGCAAGATCTGTAAGCACCTTCAGGCGATCTGATTTGAAACGAAATCGACTACAATCATCTGACTAAGCCCCTGCAAAGGTAAACGAAGACGTTAAGTCGGATCAGTCACCCATGGAACCATTCTTACACATTCTGATTGGTACGAAATTGGGTATCGATATCAAAACTTTGGCAATATTACAAACTACGGCAAGTTTTCCAATCAGATTGAGAACTCCCAATATGACCCGCAACGCACCACAAAGAAATTGCTACGGTACTATAATTTAGGCAAAACTTATAATATTGTTACCTCGGAGTTATCCGTAGATTTCCCCTGAGAAATGAACCTCCTGTTCAATGATGACATGTATGTAAAATTTGCTCCTAGTCCCCGTGATCGAGTGCGGGACCTATTGGTATATATGGGCGGAAGAAGTATACATAAAAAAGTTCTTCTTGAGAAATGCTGGCTTTAAGAAAAGTACGCATTACTCTTACGTAGCTTTTACGGCTACGCCGACTACGCATTCATGGCAGTAAGCCTACGCCTGCTACGCGTCTAGTACCTACTCGTTGATGATTTTATATTCTAGTATAGGCTAACTGTACCACAGGTTAAAGTAAAGTATACATACGAAAAGCCAACAAATACATGGTCTAGGTACAATAAATAAAACTTTATTGTCATAATCATACAATTGTCACAAAAAATAAAACATGAAGGATGAATTCAATATTGAAAGTGAATGTCAATTGAAGCACGATGTTCAGACCGAATATCGTCGTACAAATATTGAACAAAAAGCTGACAGACAACTATAATAAACAACATTATTTTCATAACATTCACTAAAACACATCCCAAAATAAAAGGTAGGTATATATGATATTTACATTTTCCATTTGGAGTCGCGAATAAATAATTGCTCAACGTTATAAAAATATTCAACTACATTAAAAACTGGTATTTTTCGGCCGCAGCTCAGCGAAATTAAAATGCTCGTTAATTAAAACGCGCAACGACTTTTACCTCAATTATTATACAAATTTCAACTGTGCTAGCGTTACGAATGTGGGACCGTTAAGTACATACATAATGTCATGTTGATACATTACCGCGGCCTTCTCATCGACTTTGAATATAGGTCTTCCGTAAAGACCTCTGGCATGTGTTAACTCAACTATTAATGTAATTCTCTAATCTAATCTAATTTTTGTTTTGTTTTCACTTGAGACCCTAATGTCACCTCCTGATATCGACAAGGCCATCCTAATTAGCACATAGCATAGGTACACAAATACATAAACACGTTGAAATAAAACGAAAGAAATCCACCTACTTATTGCCTAGGGAATCCCGACAAAGCATAGATTTTCGGCCTTCCCTAAACACGATATCTTCAGAACTAACTTCAGACATGACAGATAATATGTGCCTTGTGTAGCTTTGACTTCCAAAGTCTTTGGTTTTTTTTTGTTTTGTGGGAATGAAGATGAATGAGGTATTGCCTGGTGTCGGCAAATGTGTTTTGTGGAGTAAAGTTTGGTGACAGCGTTGTGTCAGCGTCCCTTGCGAAGGAGGTGGGATATAAAACCAGGTATATGTGAGCAAAGTAAAGGGTTTTGCTTGTACCTGATATCTTTGTAAAACCAAATTAATTTTGAAGGATTTACGTAGCACCAGTTTGTTACGTAGGAACGAGTTGTGCCTGCGGCTTCGCTCACCTGGCTGTATATTCTTTTGGCAGTAAAATTAATGGAAACTTGATTATGTTAAAATTTCTAAGTACTAATATTTAGAGAAGTATTCTTCTATTGGCTTCTACGACACTTACCTGAATGTTCGACCCTATTCCTAACTATATTTTTTCACTAAGTAATTATATTCGTAAGAGATTTACCCGCCAGACTCACTGCCACAGTTCAAAACTAACCATCCAAATCCTCATACCCCATTTTGGCAAACACATTAAGGTTTAAGGGCGGCCAGCCAAACCAGATTAAACTTTGATCAAAAAATCTTGGAAAGCTACCCAGTTAGTGTGAAACCCGACCCAAAACCGCGCGGCACATAAAACGATTACATTTGAACATCAAAGGGCCACTCGCCGCTCTCTGCGGCGGAGCCTGTGGGTACTAACGTAACGTCAGGGGTTACATGTGTTCCTCTGTTTTGGTAGCTACCTGCTGGTTTAGTGACCCTTGTACAGTTACAGGGCGTAAATACGACATAATGATTAAGCTTTATAAACTGTCACACGTGTATAAATTACATAGACGCCACGACGCTCTTCAACATCGAAGCTTTTATTACGTTGTGTGCCTTAATTAGGTACAGCCGGGCACATTACAAGCTGTTGAACTTCGATCATTGTATATGTTATGTATTTGATATACTGTATTACTGTTTATTTTCAGTTTCTTGAAAAACAAAATAGGTACTAGGTTTAGTAAAGACTTTACTCCGCAGTTCCAATAATGATACCTACTTTAGAAATAACGCAAAGTTTATACGATTAAGACAATAAATATTCACATTTACACACTTGCATTAGCACAGTCGCAATGCAGCAGAAACTAACGAAATTAAAATCTAAACTAAGTACTTTCTCTTAGAATATAAAATTTAAACAGATTTTTAAACAACACAACAGTTTTGTTACTTGTATCTCTCGACCTTTGTTATTCCCTGAAAATGTGACTATTTACAATTTAATTAAGACGCTCAAAGGTATTAAGATCTGATAACATAACGTGCAAATGTGGAAGTTCTATAACTAGACACACCTTCGCTTATACCTTCATTCATTCGAAACTCATCCGTGGCGATTATATTTATTTTTAGCTTCATAAACACGGTACTTAAGTTTTACCGAGAACGATATCTACTGTCGTTCCTTACGATGTGACGTGATTGACGGGCATTAATGATGACGTCACGAGCAGGTGTCAGCCTATTGCTTTGTATTCGTGTTGGTTGTTTGATTTGATATTTGCTTCCACGTGTAACGAATATTCTGTTTTTTCCTTACTTTCATCATATCGTACAATGACGTTACAGCAGCACACAGATATTTAATTAATCAATTTCACCAATGTTTTGTTGTTACAATATGTTACGTTAATATTGCTAATGAGAGACTGTATGACCAGAAAAGTAATACAGTTTATCAATCGGATGTTTTACTATCAAGTCGATTACCAGTCAAATAGCACTGAACCCAGCTCTATTCTAGTTAACACTACCATTTTTATCTGACCAGTTCGTCAGGTCTTTCATTTTTGCTCACTTCACTTGTAAGACTTTTCCTGAAACTTTTTGCGCCGTTTTCCCAACACCAATTACGGACCGCGATTCCTTTTTTAAAAGGCACTGCAATCATCCCTTAATTCGGTTTTATCCTTTTTTTATTGAGGAAATTAAAGCCAGAAATAATTGAAGGAATCGCGCGGTTTATGGTTCCAGGTAACTTTTCAAGATATTGGCCGTTCTGTTTTTGTTTCGAGTTAAAATCTAGAGGTGTTGAGTTTTGGGTACTTTTTAATGACTTCTGTACGGTTATGTTTAAAAGATTACGATAAACTGTGTATTGTTCTTTTCAGAGCAGTTTTATCTGTTTTCATTTTACGCTTTCGTTTGCTTCTATTTATATAACTTATAATAAGTCATTTTTCTTTCGCAGACAAGTCCTGGACAACGGCACACTGGTCTTCCTGCCATTCAGCGCGGTACAGTACCGACAGGACATCCACGCGACAGTGTACCGCTGCCGCGCGCACAACGCACACGGCACCATCGTGTCCAGAGACATGAGGACGCAAGCAGGTTGGTGGCCACATACATTATGTAAAAACTGGCACGACATTGCGTTTATGCATAAATCTTTATCATACCATGTTTAACGAACATAAAAAGATTTACTCCATTGAAGGTTCTCATGAATGTTTAGAATATACGAAATACTAAAAAAATATTGTAAGTTTGTAAAACGCATACACTTACATTTCTACTCGTACAAACCATGACTTATTGCGCAGAGGTTCGAGATGCGTAATGACGCCACACGCGTTATTAATGCAGCTTCTTCATAAATCCTATTAAATACCTATCTATATTACTTTCCTTATTAATACTAACGAAGGAAAACGTCATAAATAACATAACTTTGCTCACAACACAATAGTACGCTAATACATGACGTCACGCGTATTGCGTAGGCAATTTACCGCTCGTTAGGGCCCGTTTCTGTTCACATTGCTCCGTGTGGGAGGTCCCTATACCAATAATATTTTCTTTATGTGTTACGCCAAGTTTCTCACATGTTTGGGTAACTAATTTAATGTTATGTTTATTTTATATATAGACTATGTACAGTAGGTACATAGTTGTGACTTAGGTCTATGATTTTTTTGAGGCCTTATACAAGATTTCAGTGACTTGTTGATTTTTTGGTCTTTCTTAGTTCTTCGTATTTAAAACACAGATGGGTTATTTTTATGCTATTTTATACAATTCGGCGAAGCAAGTTTTTTGCTGATGTTTGTAAATATTATACAGGGTGGAATGAACATCGACGTGTAAACTGAAACCATGATTGTAGACCCGTGGCGTAGAAAGTATTGGTAATTTATCAAAAAAAAAAACTACTGTTTCATAGAAAAGTGCAATAACGACGCGATCAAAAATTGTGGTAGAACATTTTTTTTTAAACCTACGAAACATAACTATCAACGCAGGGCCGTTCGGAATCATGTAGTTACTGAATCCATAGTAACAAGCTGTGCGTCGATGTCGATGCTACGCTGTATATTAAACGAAGGTAGAAATTGCATTCACAGCTTATTGCACCGCGTTCTAGGAAAGCATAACAGAAAGTTTAACACAAGGTCTTATATTTGACAGACTTCCATGTTGGTCTTACACGCTTTGAATGAAATAAGAAGCTAATGCTGAACTAGAAGCTCATATTTTGCTGCTTCTCTGAATAATATTGTGATCTTACTGATGATAACCTCGTTTGCCCGTAGAAATAGATTGACAATGTAGGTAGGTACCAGGGTAATCCGCAGGCTGCCCTTCGCTGCATTACTATTGTTACTAAGCGAGGGTATCTATAGATTTATCAGATAAACCGGCTTAGCGTGACAATACAGAACTGTAAAATATAATGAATCATCTGTACAGCAACCAGAAAAATAGTTGGTCTGAGTTTGTACTGCTGCAACTAATTACGGAGTAAGTATTTATGAAATTCACAAATTCATGTTATTCTTTGATGAAATACAAGTCACTTGCCGAGGAAGGAATAGTAGTATTTTTTGTATTCTTTTACTAAGTAGGTAATGTATTGTCATACAGAAAAATGTCTCTATAATTCGTAAAGTATTCACTTATAATATAGTTACCAGAATAAACAAAAAATGCTACATAATATACGATTACGTTCTCCCCAGCTTTCTAACTTCAAAGATTGTGGCAAAATTAGATTCTTGACGTCAACGCACACATGCACATAAACTTATATACTCATACGCTTCACATGTGATGTATGAAAGCTGATATTTTATTTTATTTTCTCATGTTTGCGGGAAAGTAACGTTGGTGCTTTATGTACACCAATATTGTGTTACTTTCTGAATATGTATAAAGGATTGGGAAAAATGTCGTGGTGATAAATTATACGATTGAATTTATGCCTGAATAATTACGACATTTTGTATTTTTATTAGAATGCGATGAAAATGACCATGGAATAGTATTTATAGGAATCCTTTTTTGACAGAAAGAGTTACAGTTTGCGTAACTGATCATTATATCAAAAACAAGCCTAGTTAAACCTGCATACTAATAATAACCTCCAAAAACAACTGAAGCTCAAAAGTAGACGGAAAAAAAACATCAAATTATCTCCTTACTTCCTCTTCTGTTCAGTCCGTGACGTCACAAATTCTCCGCCCGTTCCCTCTGTAACAACGTTATGAGAGATAATTTGTAAACATTTACCGAGACGCGCGACTCCACGACACTCCTGTTCTTAAGTAAAATTGAGTTCCCTGCAGTAAATAGCGATGAGATGAAATGGGTCAATGATTGATTTGATTTAATTTTTTTAAGGATGCATGGACGAAAAACCAATTAATTGACATTCAATATTTAAAAGATTTATAAATAAGAGCACTATGAGGCTTAAACAGAGTGACTTGCGAAGCATAAATACATTCAAAGACTTTATATAAATATAACCTTAAGATAAATTCAAAGTCGATAAATATAAATAAAAACGCACGCACTTTTCAGACTATTCAAAGACTTTGCATATCAATCAAAGACTAGGTGTCTCCCAAGTTCGCTACAACAAATGGTTATCCTACTTCCCTTATTTTTAGATGTCAGAATACAGAAGGTTTTAAACATTCAAAGAAAAGCAGATAATAATTATTCATCAAAACTCCATTTCATTCAGTCTCGCAAGCAAATTCTAAAAAAATCCAAGAAGTCAAAGCTTCTGTACAGAAAAGTCAGTGCACATCTGATTACAGTAAGGGATTCGAAACTTACATTCCCTCATAGATTTCTATGGTTAGATTGTTCTAACTGGCGATTGATTCAATAGTGATTGAGTAGTAATATATTGAAGTGTAATGTGTACGGTATACACACTGCACGGTATACACACTGCACACACAACATACTGCGCATAATTAGCTCATTTCTGTTTAGGATTAACCATTAAAGTATTGACCACGATTAAAAATTTAAGTCAACTAATAAAATTTGGAAAATACCCAGTACCTACGGCAAAAACCCACGTTTTTACTGGACGCGGTAGCAGTACGGTTAACCGCACGTATGTGTTAACAGTTTCACATTGACACTGCCGTTATTCCGTAGCAGTAAGGGTGGTTTACGTAATACTACTAGTGTGGGGTTGACCTTATCCCACCGGTACAGGGAGCTTTAATCAAACAGCCCGTTAGCTAATAACTGGGAGAGAGGTTTAGAATTAGAGATAACACTGTCGGCATAGATCTAATGCAGTAATTAAAGGTAAACGTAACTTTGAATTGACTTTGTAGTTTTAGCGACAACGTAGTATGGTTACGTTAATAGTTTCGTTATTATAACGTATTTTTTAATTGTCATGGTTGAAGCTGTATTCATGGTGAAACGGAAAGGGTATATACATACCAAGGGCAAGGCTTTTTTTGATGATATCAAACGATATTGGAAGGGTATTTTAATCCTATCTCTACATATTCGAAAGTTATGAGAATTTTTAGTACATTGATACCAAAAACCGAACTTTTCAAATTGAAATAAACACATCACTCGAAAGAGACTTATCGTGATATTGGCAAGTAACGTGGACAATTATTGATCTACGTAGTCCGGTGACACGTTTGTTACGATTTGAATTTAAGAAAAATATGAAACCGAAAATTTGGTATCAATTCTTACGAGTATTTTATTTTGATCTGAAACTATGTGTAGTGATTCTATACCAGCTGTTATCTGTTACACCCTGTATATGTATGTAGGTACATAAAAGTAACTTGTAAATCTTTGAAAGCCTTGTGCATAATCATCCTACAATGTACCCCGCGGGGTCACAGGTCACCGCTCTCTGAGAGGGAGAGGGCCATAATCCACCACGCGGGCCCATTGCGGGTGTGTGGATATGATATCCACACACATTGATTGTGATCAAATCTTGGAACTTTTTGCTCTAAGACATGCCGTTTCCTCACGATGTTTTCCTTTACCGTTTGAAACAAGTGGTGATAAAATTAAATAGAAAAAGTAAAGTGCCTGCCTGGTTTCGATTTCACGACCTACAAACTTATGATAGGAGCCTTATGAGAGGATGATGGAGCCAATTGTAGCCTTATGAGAGGATGACAGAGCCAATTGTAGCCTTATGAGAGGATGACAGAGCTAATTGTAGCCTTATGAGAGGATGACGGAGCTAATTGTAGCCTTATGAGAGGATGACAGAGCTAATTGTAGCCTTATGAGAGGATGACGGAGCTAATTGTAGCCTTATGAGAGGATGACGGAGCTAATTGTAGCCTTATGAGAGGATGACGGAGCTAATTGTAGCCTTATGAGAGGATGACGGAGCTAATTGTAGCCTTATGAGAGGATGACAGAGCTAATTGTAGCCTTATGAGAGGATGACAGAGCTAATTGTAGCCTTATGAGAGGATGACAGAGCTAATTGTAGCCTTATGAGAGGATGACAGAGCTAATTGTAGCCTTATGCGAGGATGACGGAGCTAATTGTAGCCTTATGACATTGATATTTTTGATGAATATTTAACGAATGATCTAAACTCGGAGTTTATTTTAAAAACAAATCGTATAATTGCGTAACAAATATTAGTCAATAACAGATACACCTGACTTTATTACGTACCGTTTTTGTAAAACAGTTGAAGCTTGTCAATTAATTTTCAATTGGTGCTACACAGAGCAGTTTACAGTAGAGGTGACAATGAATTAATTTATCAAACCATATTCCTAATTATGTACTGACACGTAATTAAAAATGCGATTTTATATGGAGAAATTGGTTTCGTAAACAACTAATTATAGCATCGCACGTGAACACCAACATCTCTAGTTTTCCTAACATAGTTACATAGAAGCACTAATCACACTGAGAGCTCTATTCTATTCAGTTAAAATCCACTCAATAACAAGATAAAAACATTTATCTTATGGTGTACGCAAATTCACGGGAATGAGCGAGAGGCGCGTATAGCTCTCAGCTCCTGCCAACAATAGGACGCTGGTAACCCGACACCTTTTGTTATGCAGCTCCCCCATCGGAGCTCCAACAACTCAATGCATCACTTCCCTTTACACTTATAAGTATAAAGGAGTCTATAGACGTAGCTCTAGGTAAATATTGTTTTACAATAATTATAAGAGGTTTTATTTCTTGAGCTACCAAGAATACATAAACAGATGGAGAGCACTGACCAAGATTAATGTGTAACTAATGTTACAATTACTAAATTAATGTTTAACGTATAGCACTAAATCCCAATCAACATTTAACTTTGCCAAAGCTGACTGGAAATATTTCAGATCCCATTTAGACAGCAATATTACAGTATTACTCAATACCCTGTATTGACGCTGCTGTTAATAATTTTACTGACAGTGTACTAAATGCACGCGGGGCGAGTGTTCCTACCATCGAAATAAAAAAAGAAAAAAAAGAAACGATTGTCTGAGAATAGGCTATTTCCCTACATCCTGGAAAATGGCAAAAATAATCGCACTTAAAAACCTGGCAAAGATGGCAGCATCCCTACAAATTATCGTCCTTTATGCCTGCTCCCGTGCCTGGGCAAGTTATTTGAGTCTCTCACAATTACCCGTCTGTTAAAAGTTACTGAACATTTACTGCTACTAGAGCAAGGCACACTCTACCACTCAGCAGTTGGCCAGGGTATCGGAGCATATAGCACATAACCTAAATGAAGGTAAATCGACGGGAATGGTTATGCTAGATATAGAAAAAGCCTTTGACACTGTCTGGCACGAGGGACTACTTCACAAGCTAATTGTTATCGACTTTCCTCTCTTACTTGTCAAAATAGTCCAAAACTATCTATTTAACCGCCATTTCAAAGCTATGCTTTTTATGCGTAAATGATCATTGCCCTCCGGGAGCATTAACTTTAAAAATAATTCCATACCATGAAGCTGTTCGGCCAAATGTCTCGGTGTACACTCGGTGTGTGTATGTAGTATTAGATGGTAAAATTAACTGGAATGAAAACACCGATGCACTTCGAGAAAAGGGGCTTAGGGCTATGGATGCGTTAAAACCTATTCTTAACAGGAAGTCAAAGTTAAGCGTAGCCACTAAGTTACGCATTTACACCACCCTCATCCAACCATGTCTGACTTGCTGCGCCAGCCGAAACATTATAACCCATTAATTTCATCCATAGGTAAAACTAGATCTAATAATTTAATTTATTCAAAAACATATAATCGATATCGTTTACTACATCACTATTTTCTGAGTGAATAACATTACCTTCCCTACCTATCACCGGACTGACCGCGCTGCCCTCACCCGGTTGCAGTAAGCATATTTGGCGAAAATATTAGCAAATTGCCCTCACTTTCGTTTTTTTTTTCTTTCTTTGACTTAATGATGACAAATGTTATAATCTAACTTAAATGTTCTGTCGTGCGCTTCTAATATTTTTCTTTTTGTATTTATAGTTACGTGCATTACATTTAGTTGGTATATAATGTGGTATATGCGTTTAAAGTCAGTGCTATTGAGACTTTTGTGCCGTCGATTAACATTGTGTTCTTGTAGACTGATAAAAGAATGTTTATGAATAAATATAGTAAAGTTAGTGTGAAATGTCTGTAAAGGTAAGTAGTAAGCCTAAGAATTTGTTACTTAAGTGGTTGTACTCAATTAGAATAACATCTTATTGTATGGCACTCTGTAATATTATGTTTTTAGTAAAGACTTAAAATAAAAACAATAAATAATGTGCAAAATGTTTTAGATACTGTCTTAAGTAATGCCGAAATTTCGTTAACTTATCGCTGTATAATTAGTTTCCGGGAAATGATTCCGCTGATATTGAGATGAGATTTTTACGTAAAATAAAATATAAAAAACGAAATAAATAGAAGCATTCTGTAAATAATATTTTGATGACAGTAAATACAATCAGAGCACCGAGAATAATAATTACGGCTTACAAGGAAAACGTTACAGAAGTGGAGCAGATTTGAATCATTCATTTTTAAATGTTGAATTGAATATTCCAATTAAAAGGAAACTAGATAATATTCTAATATTAGTTTTCCAGGAATGGTGTTGGGTGGGGTCGGTACATAAAGGGTTTTTAAGTAACGTTGGGCGTTTTTAGGGAAAATATTAACAGGGATATATTGATGAATTGACATTTTAAAAGCATTGCAAGCCTTTAATGTTATTTACAAATATTTGTATTTTGTAACGAAGAAACTCAAAAACTGCTGGACCGGTTCCAAACAATCTTTCACCATTAGAATGCTATATTATCCCTGAGTAACATAGGCTATATTTAATACTAATTTTAAGAAAAAAATTCTACCCGTGCGAAGCCGGGACGGGCCCCTAATCTTCTATAAAATACAAATACTATGACAAATGAATCAACAGAATACTGGTCACATGTGTGTTGTAGTGGTTTCAAAACTATACAAAACTACAACGCTCAGTTTTTAAGTGAGTAGTTCCACATTCGTCATTGGTTGACATGCAATGTGAAATCGTTTGACATGACAGACGCTTGGTTATCTGACGGAATGCTGTAACCTTTTAATTCAGCCAATAGCAAAAGCGATGGATGATGATAATCGATGTTGGGCACGCCACAATTGCGGCGGTAAGTCCCCTCTTTGAGGAGTGGTTTGAGAGGCGGCATGGCGTCTTCACCTTCCGCCTGACACAGGTCCTCACCGGACTCGGCTGTTTCGGGAGGTTCCTGTTTCGGATAGGGGGAGAGGAAACGCCCGGGTGTTTCCATTGCAAAGATCGCCCTGAGGACACGGTGGAGCATACGGTGGAGATCTGCCCGGCTTGGGCGGAGCACCGCCGTGTCCTCGTGGAGGTAATCGGCGGTGGCGATCTCTCGCGTCCGACCCTGGTCTAGGCCATGGTATGGAGCGAGAGTGCATGGCTAGCAGTCGCCTCCTCCAGTGAAGCAGTTATGCTCGCAAAGAGGGAGGCGACACACATGAGGGAGATGCAGTACATGCGACCTCACAGTCGTGGCCTTCGCAGGAGACGCCCTGGGCGTCGGGAATCCCAGGCTGATTCCCGACCACCGTAGGCACGGGCTTGCGGACGGCGAGTAATGGGTAGCTCCCTGTCCAGTAAGGACCAAACCCGGGTCGACGGCGCGTTGTGTTCCACGCGCGCCTCAAAGAGATGTCAGTAGCAACTGATGGGGCCCGTAAGGGCCGATGCCTGCCAGGGGTGCGAGTTGTTCGAAAGAGATACCGCGGCCCCTGGCACACAGGCAACTGAGGGAACACAGGTGGGTTTTAGTGAGTAAAAGTCTGACACGCCCTCCCGCTCCGCCCAGAGCGGGAGAAGTTATTTGATGATATCCCACCCAAAAAAAAAAAAATATGATCGATGTTGCGTTGCTTGAGCACGTACCTAGCTAATAATACATTTTAGTATCTAATTTTTTCAAGTCTATTACATATTTCATTAATAAATTAATTGTAATACTAGAAACTCAATCATCTCTGACCTGCTTTTGATAAAGACTAGCTACAAAATAATAATGATCTTCGCCGGATAATCTATAATGACACCTTATAGGGACATTTCAGTAGACTTTCTCAAATTTATCGATGTCTTTTCGAAACCTAATATTTGACTTTAATACGAGACACACAAGAATCAAATAAAAGGGTACATTTGAACATCGTTTTTATTAACTGGGCGCTGTTATTGTTGGGCAAGACATTTATAACCGGCCCGAGACGCGTAAACAACAAACACAAGACAGTGAGCCCCAGAAGATAAACTTACTATCTATAAGATTTTTTCCCAGCGAAAGTCACTATGCGATAGAAATCAAGTACTCGTACATTCAGGGACTTGATTTTTGTTTTTGAAACCCTTTATTTAAAAGATAGTCGGAACTTTCCACTATGAAATGGTACCTGTTGTATTATGTCTTGCTACGTTACCAATACTCTTTCAATAGGACATTTCTCCATCTATCTCTTGTCTCGTCACTTTCCAGTTTATACCCAAGAGAGTCTAATACCGCGGACTTATTAGCAAATTTTAGAACCTTCTTTACACTACTATACTGTGGCTGCTCTGCTCTTTACGTCGACCGGCTTATTAACGACCTGCGGTCTTCTTTTCTTTCACCGTAATAGGGTACAACTATCTACTGTATGTTCTGATGTCTACAGGAGAAACCAAACCTATTTTGGATTAATAGAAATGTATGTACCTATATACAATATGACTTGTAACTGTAATACAACTGGCGGTATAATTGTGAACTCAGCCCACCCTTTTGGGCATGCTATTATTTTTCTTTCATCATGACCTGTATCGCAATTTTTGTGAGATTCTTACCTATTCATACCAAGTTAGCTGCAATCTCTTGACGAAACTTTATATTCTTTCTATTGTGAATTAGATAAATTGGCACTGATAAATGAAATCGTCGTCATAAATATACCAGTTAAAGGCCAAAAAATTAGCCGGAACAAACACACAGACAAAAATTAAAATGAAAAAATGCTATAAGTACTGTTTATTTTCATATATTTAGTAAATAGCTATTATTTTGACATTCCAAACAGATACTTCAATTTTATTTATTTGTATAGATTGTACTGTACCTTAGGTGTAGCATTCTTCTCAGAAGCTCCAAGTTTCCTAGTAAAACCTCTAAGCCCTTTTATCTTACTAAAAACAAAGTGCGGCGCAGATAATTAAATTTTTGCTGTAACCGAGTGAAGGGGGGTAAAATTAATAATACAGGCGCAGCAGTGAATTTTGTTTCATTACCCGCTACGAAGTCGTGTCGGCGTCGTGACTTTTTGGCCTCGTCTCGTGTTAATGTCGTTGCTATGATCTTGTAGGGGGCCGAGTGTTTGACAACTGGTAAGAACCCTTTGTGTAGTGAGTAAACGGATATTTGCTTGCAGCAAGGATAAACTTGAACTGCATTGTCACGTTAATTTGGCGAAATAGTGGCTGAAAATATGTTTTTCCATTCAAAAAGTAATATTTTAGTACTGACTATCAGACAACGTTCAGCAATAAGTGTTTGTCTCTTTGCCATTTCTAGAAGGATTGCCACCAACGTCCTCCTTAGAAGCTAAGCTAGTCAATTACGGTGATTAGGGCAACATCAGAGTTATTTAACTACTGCTTTCAGCAGTTGATTCAATTACTTCCAGAAAGCAAAAGTGTTGTGTTATTTTTATTTTTTTACTGTCTATTTCACACAATACGTAAGATGAGCCTCGTCTTTCGGGTTATTGAGCTCTAAAATGTGGAGCGAGCCGTCAGCTAATTGAAGATGTTTTTTCCATAGGACCATTTGTAAGTAATACGGTGTTGTTAACTTTACGTTGTCGTAAGTAATATATTGTGTTACAGGTGTCGTATTACGTATTTTGAAGCAATTTTAGAAACGTAGGTTTCAAAAAACGTTTTCCTGTATGCAACAACGGTACCTGCGTTTGTTTGTTGCAAAACAATTACGGAATTATTAAGTTCTAGTTTTAATTTAATATTTTCCAAATCGGGCTTAAACTCTTTATAAATACATAATCGTTTTTAATGGCAACTTTGCGTTCAGCTCACCACAAAAAGGGGCCTAACAGAAATAAATATTATTTTAATTAACACTGTGATACCTGTGTGTTACTGAGTAAGTTCTAGACAATGATTGAAACTGTTCTTAATTGGAAGGCGTGACTTCTACATTAATTAGCCAGACACACCTCGCTTTTAACTTTGGACATACAAGGTTTTGTGATTTCAGAGGTTTGGAGATTTTTTTAACATCAAGTTACCTAAACGGTTAAAGAATCATAGAAAATACACTGTAAAGTTTTCCAAATCAGGTGAAGTTCATAAGAACTATATTTAGAAGTTTATATAAGAAACGATTTTATAAAAATTAAAAACATGCTTTCTTTCTGAGTTCATCAAAGTCTAGGTCGTAAATTTGATTCCCCCCGCAACAATATTAAAAATAAAACACAAAAGCAACAACAACAAAGTAAACCAAAAATAAAACTCAGAACATTTTCATTTTAAGAAAGTATAATATTTTATACGGTCTTGTATACAATGTATTTGCGTTCGTAATAGATAGAAAATCTATTTTCGTCACACAAAAATATTTCAAAAGGCTCACCTTTTAACATTTAGAACTTGTTATGGACGTGGGCGGAACATGACGCCTCTGCTTGTTCCCTAGTGTTGGGTCCCATCATGCGGCGCCGAACTGATGTGACGACAAAATTCGGCTGATCCTAACTTTCAGCGCATTTGCTTCGATACATAAAGGATAAAGTTATACGAAGGCAACGTAATATTAGTGAAGCACAATGATCTAAGCCCGAGGTCTATTTACGTTACTTAGCTCGTGCTTTGACAAGTTCTCCTCTCTATCTTGCATTTGTAGTTTGACAGATATGTGACAGTGATAGAAACAACGTTTAGCCAAAGAACGTGCTTGGTATTGTTTTTTTTTGGGTGGGAAACCATCAAATAACTTCTCCCGCTCTGGGTGGAGCAGAAGGGCGTGTCGGACTTTTACTGACTAAAACCCACCCGTGTTCACTCCGCCCCCCTGACAGGCATCGGCCCTTGCGGGCCCCATCAGTTGTTGCTGACATATTTTTGAGGCGCGCGTGGAACACAACGTGCCGTCGACCCGGGCTTGGTCCTTACCAGACAGCGAGTTACCCATTACTCGCCGTCCGCAAGCCTCGCTTACGGTGGCCGGGAATCAGCCTGGGATTCCCGACGCCCAGGGCGTCTCCTGCGAAGGCTACGGCCGTGAGGGCGCATGTACTGCCTCTCCCTCATGTGCACCACCTCCCTCTTTGCGAGCATCACTGCTTCGCTGAAGGACGCAACGGCTACCCATGCACTCTCGCTCCGTACCATGGCGTGGACCAGGGCCGGACGCGAAAGATCGCCGCCACCGATCGCCTCCACGAGGATAAGGCGGTTCTCCGCCCAAGCCGGGCAGACCTCCACCATATGCTCCGCCGTGTCTTCAGGGCGATCTTCGCAGTGGAAACACCCGGGCGTTTCCTCCCGCCTTATCCAAAATATGCTTGGTATCGTTGCCGATCATCGGTCACACTTAATTTATATTAAAAATACAAATATTAAAAATAATAAATATTGATTGAATTTGTTAATGGCAACACATTCGGTTAATGTTCAATGAAATTGTCAGCCAATACACAATCTGACTAAATTCAGTGTTCAGGTGGCATAAAATATACTGTACCTATGAGTAATCTAATTTTGACTTGCAATTTCTGGATGGCGAGCACTACACGGAGAACTTCGGAATGAATCAAAATAGGCATGAGAGTCAGCACTTTTTGAACGTCAAAATTACATAAGACAGTCCCCCAAATCGTCCGCCCTTCACATGATTACTTCACATAATTAACAAGTCAAGACATGTCAGAGCCGTCTAGTTTTAAAATATTGACGTGTAAAAGTGTCTAAAATTATCTACTTAGATAAATTAACATTTCATTTTGTTCTATAATAGAATGATTCATTTCATTTCATATATCATGCATTCGCATTTATTTTGAAAAATGCTGGCGCAGCGGTAACGGCCGCAACTTACAAGTTGTAGGTCGTGGGTTCGATCCCAGGCAGGCGCTTTACTTTGTGTAAATAATTTCATCAAAACTGGTGGTTGGCGGGAATACATAAATCATTAAAATGACTGTTATTTTTGTTTGACTAATATCAGAGGAATATTTAAAAAAATAAGAGTAAGATTGAGCATCTAAATATAGTTTCAGTATCTAAACCAATTCCTCACAGTAATAAATATCCAGTTCCATTAGCACCAACCATCACAGATGAAGAATCTGAGACTTTAAGCAACGAGGAAGAAGAGGTCGAGAAGCTTACAAGACAAATATCGGAGTATATACCTACCAATAGCTCCCTGGAGCAACCACATTTAATTGAACAGCATGAGTTAAACGATTTATAGAAATTCAAAATACAGATAAACAAACATGTGTATAATTGATTTAAAACTGTCACACTGTTTTTATTTATTTTTTAAATTAAAATGTATCATAACTCCAAAATGGTACTTATTTCACAAAGTTAATGTATAATGTATATGTATAATAATATGCGATCGCCAACCCGTCTGCCAAGCGTGGCGATTATGGAAAAAAACCCATTTTGGGGGAGGCCTATGTCCAGCAGTGGACGTCTTTTGGCTGAAATGATGATGATGACGAATGTATAATATATTCCTATTCAGCAGACCCAAATAAACTTAAATCAGATATTTAAATGTTATTGAAAAAATAAAATTGTTTTGTCCCACAGTGAATTCGAAGACATGTGTCGTCGACGGGCCCGCGTAGTTTATAGCCCACTCCCTCTCGAAGAGAGGAGGCCTGTGTCCCAGCAGGGAGACATTATACACTGATAATGACTGATTCTATTTCATGTTATTATTTCATTTCATAATGATAATTGCTTATTTTTAAGTAAAATAAAAAACTGTAAATGAAATCCCACAATACGCAATTTAACGTGAAAGAATTTCAAGAATGGCAGAAAGCGATAGTGGAATAACGAAGGTACATGTCAAATGTCGTACCCTCATCCGGCGGATAAGTAGGAATATGTAGGTACTTACGATATCAAGGTGCCTACTTAGAAGTGTGTGGCCTTTAAAAAGACACCGTTATTAATACTGAGACGTTGAGTGTAAGTTCAGAACTGTCACCCGCAAATAAATTCGCGTTTGTATGATGTTATTGCTTATTTTGGCCTTTTACAGTTAGGTTTTATATTGCCTAGGTAACTTTACACAGGCAGAAGTAAGGTCATCGTCAAGGATAATTAAAATAGATGGATTAGTTTAATTTATATAGAAATTAATTCCCGTATATATAGATGATGTTTGTTATATAGGCGCAGTAGATTCGTTTATGTACTCCACAAAAGTATAATTATAAAATAGTAGTGAATGTATGATTATAATTGGAGTAAAAATACTTAATTAACTTGCAATGTATATATGTTTACTCGATATCATACCAAAGAAAAGAAACATAACATATTACGCACAACGACAAAGGTATCCGTCAAACGTCACACCCTCGTCCAACAAATAAATAGCTGCCACCATTCATGTACTGTTCACGTGTCGTTTACGTACTGGCTACAGTTCAACGTAATACCGTCGTCAACGTACAAGGGAACTGTAATTATAAACGTTACTTCTATTTTTGATGATAGAGAAATGAGCTATCTTTTAATACAGCGTAGCAGTCTTTGGCTACGGCGCAGTAGTCTTTGGCTACGGCGTAGCTATGTCGTAGTGGATTGCTACGCCGTAGCAACTGCGTAGTCAAACCATTTAGAATGCAATAATTTATGACTAATCAACCGTTTTTAGTTTTTATCCCAGCTATTTCTGCTTTCAATTATGTTATTTTTGTTAAAAAAATGTATACTCTCTATGCTTTTAACGTGGACGTCTTTTTAACATCGTTCTCACTTATAATTATAAATTCAACATTACTGATGTATCTAATATCTTTGTTTCAATACAGAGTTTATTGTCTGTTCTTCTCCATACCTACTATACTTTAGAATAGGCAACTAGCTTAATTTTTCTGACTGACCGACTCCTTAACGATTCAAAAGTACCTGTGAAAGGTTTAATTGAAATAAATAATCGAGTTAAGTTACCTGGAATAGCAGGTTTTTCTTAAATAATTTCCATTTATTTTATTAAACTTTAGAGCCATTTGTCTACATGACAGGCATCTTTGTAATTTGGGTCACAACAATCACATTCTGCGGTTCATCCGCTTTTCAGTACGGTGATACAAGATTATCTTATGTTGTGGTTGGTAATGAACCACGTAATGGGCGTATCTAAAGGTCACCGCATTGTAAGCGAAACGTAGATTAGCTACTATTATTGACAGCCTTTGATGGACTTGTCATAATAAGGTGAACAAGACTGTTTGTACCAAACAAAGAGAAAATTGGTTGTTCCCCGAACTAAACACGACACATTGTTACTCGTAGTTCTGAATTGACATGCACTAACGATCCAAATACCAGGAATATACAAAACGGGAGACATTTCAATTCGACATCAAATAGCATCACCACGCCTGTATTTTCCCTAAGGGGTAAGTGGAGCTGTACAGTTGCCCAAACTTCGACAGTTTCGTCGACCCAAGTCTCATGTGATGGGGGGTGACAATGGGCTCGCCTACCATCACATGAGATTTGAGACGACCATCAATCAGTCACAAAACGATACTGCAAACTACTACTGTGACATCTCTTATAGAAAAACCGAATAACACTTTGCCAGACCTTGGGGACCGAACCTAAGATCCTAAGCTTATAAGAAGCACTTACAACTACTAGACCAACAAAGCAGTCAATTTAAACTCAAACCAATTGCACTCAACCCCATCTAAGGTTAACAACATCAAAGATTTATAATTTAAAATGATAGCTTATAAGCTTATACCATCCCTTATCAATCACAGAACCTCGGATGGAGGTCGTAATGCGGTAATACCTTCCGATCGAACACATCTTCATTTGCGTCGGATAAATCATGCTGCCTCCATCAAACTGTGACTGAGATACGATCTGATTGGGCGTTGCTTTGTCGGTAAATAAGGCTTAGGATTTACCGCGTGGTTTCCACCGTGAAATAGGCTTTATACCGACATGGGGAGCCGTACAAGGTAGGGTACCGAAGAGGAGGAAGAAATGCGTGTGTTCATCATTACTACTGTCAGTGTTACTTTTGTTAGTCCACAGGAAATAATCGATCTACTGCAGCCTGCTGCTTGCACGGAACGGTAAACAGCAATATAAGTTTTTCAAACTCTTTATAGAAATAATTTTGTGTTTAAACTGCCTTGCCTTCAATCTTGAACCTTCAACCCTTTTTTTACCTTCTCTCATAAAATCTCTTCTCAAACCAGTATTAACGATGCGTAATTTTCATGAACAGCCTATCATCAGCAGGAGCATGAAATTATGAAACAAACTCGTTCTATTCCAATTTTAGTACGGAAATGTGTAGGTTCCGCCATTTATAATGACGTTTGAATATAAAATGGTGTAAAATAGAAAGATCACTACGAGTTACTCCTAACTTTAGTGTGGAGTCAAAGAAAACATGACGAGGTAGATGGATACTACCGTCGCAAGTTTGCAGGGTAACGCCCACAGACGTAGATGGAGGTTATTTTTATCCTATTTATAAAGTAACGTAGAATAAAACTCTTACATGAATCCTTTTGTTTACTCTGCATAGCATTTCGAGGAAACGGACTGAATGGCAACGCGTTGTTAACAAGCGTTGTTAGAATTGATTGTTTCTTCTCTGTACCAGAAGTGGTATTATGGGCTAGTATTTTGTGAAATCAACTTAACCTTCGGCATACAAGGTGGGGTTATATGAACCCCAAAACATTTAAAATGGTTTGATTGTGTAAAAAAAAAAACAAATACTTATATTTTCCGGTGTTGAAATATTGCGGCGTTGAACCACAGCATCGGATCAGTTGCCAGCGTCGTGTATGCACGTGCTCAATGTGGTTTACGGGCGTTGTAAGCCCGTAAAAAGGTTATGTACACACTTCTCTGTATTTTTTTTTTATTTACACCTACAATAAGGGTTTAATAAAAAATTAAAAAATACTTTACTGTAGGTACTGATAGTGAATATGTCTAACAACCTGCAGGATAATCGTATTTCGTCGGCCTTATTGGAAGAACATAACCAGAAGAATGAACGTAACCAACGGGACCCTATTAGTGAGCCTCCGGTGTCCGTCCGGCCGTCCATGCGTCCGTGTGGCAGCGGGTTGTATCTCATGATCCGTAATCGGTACACAGTTGAAATTTTCACAGAATGTGCATTTTTGTTGCCGCTATTGTAACAAATAATAAAACTAAAAACAAAGTTAAAAACTAAAGGGGTCTCCATACAAGAAACGTGGTTTTTGTTTACCGTGTTTTGTCTTGTGGTACGGAACCTTTCGTGTGTGAGTCCGACTCACACTTGGCCGGTTTATTTTTCTCTTCGTAGGCTGAAGGTTAAGTAAGATTTCTAAATGCATTCTTGAACAAAATACCTAGAAGTGGCTCTTTTAATATAATAAACGGCAATTTAATGAGTTAATTATAAACTGTTTTGGGAAATGTGTGAGGGTTGTGTGCGGGAGAACACATAAATGTCACTCTGTGGCCTCTGTCTGATTCTGCCCTGGCTGGGTCCGGTCTGTGTTATTGTCACTTGAATTCTTGGTTTGGTTTTTAACTGATTGGTTATGTAGGTGTATTTTGCTTCTTCGTACATCGAAAAGAAAATCCCACTAAAATCAAAATTATCTTTATTAACACTATTATAAGCTATACCAATTGGTTGGGAACTGTGCTTTGATCGAAGGGCACGCAAATGGCCGCCATACCATTACAGCTCCCATGGTACACGACATTTAAATTTATTATTTAGCATTAATATTTATTAGCACTGTTTCATTGTTTTATTTTATGTACCTATTTTAATCAATAATTATAATTTATTCCGTTTATTACAGATATGTTTTATATTTACAAGTGGTAGGCTCAGCTATTACTTAAGTTTTTCATGGAAAATTGCACTTACCCGATAATGTGACATGTTAGATCACACGATGAGCGAGCGTCGTTACGTCACTCCAAAAGGTTGTTTCTGAAAAACAGCGCTGTTGACACTAGGTCCTTCCGAAGTCACAGCATTTTGCTGAGCAACGACCTGTTCTTGCACAGATACGACGCACGGCTTTGTTGTTTTAAAATTTGTGGTTTTTTTTGGTATGAAATAATATAATGCACTCTGCTATCGGCATTTTGTTTTTGTTTTGATGGATATTATATAACTACCGGCGCCGTAAGCAGTATTTATGTTGTCTATGGTCCCAAGCCTTGACTGACATTAACAGTCAATGGACAATATTGTATAACCTTCCGACTTGGATACGGGGCTTTTGTCTAAATTGTATGTGTGCATTTTAAGTTTCTCAGCATAATTTTTTTTTTTTTGTAATGTGCGTTTTGTTTGTGCAGAATAAACATTTTTTCTTTCTTTCTTTTCTTTCTTTCTCTGCTATTTACAGTTATAGTACCCGTACAACACACAATTAATTAATATAAATCAGAAGGAGTACTGACAGGATATATAAGTATTACATGTACCATTATAAATATTAGCCACGAACCATTTTTCCTTGCTAAGTCAAATTGACACAGAACAGCTTTTTTAAGTTTCACTCGCGATCGGACGATAAAGGTCCGTATCCCACACTGTCAAGTAATTAACACAATTAATTTTCTATTGTTAGCAGATTCACTTAGTTTGCTTGTACTATAAGTACAAGCATAACCATTTCGGAGAATACAGACGTCATTTATATTGTGCATGTTTTTGGAAATCGAATCAATCGAAATATACGAATCAATCATTCACATCGAACATTGATTTAAACTACTTTATGAATTACAGTGATTATTTATCGAGCCGTCCTGTAAACAATCCCAATTTCATAATATTAACAAGCATACCGCTGTTTCATGATTTAATAAATAATAAATGGCGAGATGCACCTGATACTTTTAATGGACGATCATTAATTAATATTTGGCGTTCGGTTTCATGTGATTAATAAATTAAAGGTTCCAATTAATTTACCTATGACTACGATAGTAGCTGTTGATTTTACTTTACCAGTGGATTTACTATAATAATATGTCTCTTTTTCCTTAATATAACATTTTTGCTGGCATTTTAGCAGAACAAATCACCATAATATTCATCAATGGTTTGGCTAGCTACCACTTTACGCCAGAAAGGCCAAGATCTATACACGTTACTTAGGTCGTGCTTTGATTTGCTGTATCCCTGGCTCTATCTTGCACCTGGAGTTTTCCAGCTGTACAACAATGATAGGAATATCAAACTTTATCAATCAAAAATCACAGCTCCCCGTGTCCTGACAAAATCAGAGTAAGATTCACCAAAACAAAACACAAATCTTGATTATAACATCTTTAACATATCTGATTAACGTGCCTGGAAAAAGGAAACTGGCGTATTTCCCGAACAGTGGAACATTGCAGCAGTAAGCCCGATACATAAAAATTGGTCCGAAAGATAAAACTAAAAATTACAGACCATAGCAAATCTTAGTATCTAAGAAAAAATCAATAAAAAAGTGTCAACTCCCTAGGTTCTGCCAAAATAAGGACGATGCTTGGCGCTCTTCTTAGACTTAGCTAAAGCTTTTGGCGCAATCTCAACAGATTCATTTCTTATAAAACTAATATTTTATAAATTAACTCAGATCCCCAAGAAACAGGCACCGCCTAGTTTGGAAGCCACCGCATGTAACAGTTTTAGGCATAACTATGAAGTAAAACTAATTTTAAATAAATTTAATTACTTTTTTTTATAATAAAGCTTGGCCATAGTACGTACTAAGTAACCTTTTTATATCTCAGCCTTAGTCGCAACTCCGTTATTCTAAATCACAAAAAGTCTTCTTTAGAAATTTTCCAAATCATCTAACATAATTCTTTATTCTTGTATCACGTTACGTTATTACGAGTGAGACGTAGCCTTTTCTGTTCCACATCAAAACGACACGATTACCTGCGGCTTCATTTGTTCGAGTTTAACCCAAGGATATGGTTACTTACGAATGATACTTTAACGTCAGGCGGAACGATAATGTAATGGTTGTAATAAGCTATTACCGTAAGTGTTCCGTTTTCTCCAATTCTGAAATAATACTTAATCTTTCCATAACTACAATTTTGATACTCTGTCGTCATTATCTGAGGCTTTCAATGGTATGATTTGGTATTGTGCTTAATACAAAATCTGCTCATTTTCGATTTCGACGACATTTTGATAAAGACCAGACACCAAGCTTGTCTGTTATACCTATATAGTGTGGGGGTCGAGGCTTTTTAAATGCCAAAACCCTCCACAACTGCGAGATTTGCAGTCTCAGGGAATATTTCCTTCAGACTGACGTGGGGATGCATCGAGATATGGTCGCAGTGGACAAGGGCCTCACACCGCTCTCCTTGGCGAAAGAGAACTGGCGCAAACCTGCAGTACTGGATACTAACGATCGTAAGGAAGTATGGCAAGACAAAGAGCTTCACGGACGCTTTTTCCGGGCTCTTCATGGGCCTGATGTAGACTTTTTGGCGTCTGTATCCTGGCTGCGTTTCGGCGACCTCTTTGGGGAAACCAAAGGTTTTGTCTGTGTGATTATGGATGAAGTTATCATGACGAACAACTATGGGAAATACATTGTCAAGGATGGTACGGTTGACATTTATCGGGTATGCCACCGTCCCGGTGAATCGATCCGACATATCGTTTCCGGTTGTTCTCGTCTTGCTAATGGCAAGTATTTGCACAAACACAATCTAGTAGCTAGGATTATCCACCAGCAACTTGCCTTGCAGTACAACCTTGTGGAGTCTGAAGTACCATACTACAGGTATGTGCCCGACCCAGTTCTCGAGAATGGTCACGCCACATTGTACTGGGATCGATCTATCATCACTGACAGGACTATTGTAGCCAATAAGCCTGATATTGTGGTGATAGATCGAGGAGAGCATCGTGCAATGTTTGTTGATATCGCTGTCCCTTATGACGAGAATCTCGTGAAAGCCGAGCAAGATAAGAAAATCAAGTATCTTGACTTAGCTCGCGAGGTTATCGACATGTGGGACGTGGACTCAGCAATCATTGTACCGATAATCGTTACAGAAAATGGCCTAATAGCGATGAACCTCGACCCCCACGAGCCTCAAGAGGCTCTCATTGCGCGGCTGGATCAAGGGCTTGATTCAGAAAGTAGTACTCCTAGACACGGCACGCATAGTCAGGAAGTTCCTTTCTCTAGAGCCCTGACCACTGACATCTTGGATCCTGCTCCTGATGCCGATGGGCTACTATTTTTATATTTTTAAATGTTTTTGTATGATTTTTGTAACATACTTAATATGTACGAAAAAAGCAAAAGTAATAATAAACTTTATTCACAGAAATAATACAGAAACACATATAAAATGTACATTACAATTCATTACAAGTTGCAAAATCTGTACAAAATGTAGAAAACCCTGTCACATAAACTAGGATGGCCTGTATTTTAAGAGACAGTGTTCGGCCAAGTTCCTGGCCATCTTCATTGATATAAAGTTTTAAATGAGAGCCATAATATAGAAAAACTGATGGTCTAACCACAAGAAACCACAAGACTAATAAATCAAGTTAAACAGCGTATAAGTTAAAATTAGAAGCTGCAAAACAATAATAAAGTACATACAAAATGAATTGACAATCTGTCTTACAAAACTTACTTGAAAATTAATTTTATTGCCCAAATTGTATTAACCACAAATTGATGGCAACAAATATAATTCTCTAATTGAAATATTCAAAAGACTGCAATTAAGACGACTTAATTGTTCTAAGTAATAGAATTTGGCATCTGAAATTAAAAACTGACTTACTAAAGAAATTAAAATAAACGTAATAAAATAATTACAAAGGCCCCGTAATTTGCAAAAAATAACTTCTGTGTGCTCCTCTGGCCACCATTTTCTTGTTAATTGCTTTACGTACAAACACTTTGTAGCCACACTTTCTTCACTACATTTATTTCTTCACCTTTTACATGACTTTCATATTGCGGATGTCACATGGGTTGCAAGGTAAGGAACCCTCAACTCACCTCCTAAGTAGTGAATTTTACAAGGACTCGTCGTTCCTATACTACCGGATCGGATTTATTATTAAAAAAAACATTTGTGGAATTAAAATCGTTTTTATTTATATAACGACATTATTTTATATTTTTTCATATGTAAGATGACATACCCTTGTCGGTTCAACAGACCCCTGATCCTTTTTATACCAATAATCTATAATTACTAAGATGGTTACATGCTACAAACTATGCATGTCATAATCTCCAAAGTATTTCACACTTTTGCACTCCGCCAATTGTGCAAGAAGTACAGACTTGCACACATGGACTTGCACATGGTGTTCATTGATCTGGAGAAAGTGTTTAAAAGGGTACCTCAGAATGTGTTGTGGTGGGCCTTGAAAGCGAAAGAGAGATTTAATTCGTGCTATATGCAGTCAATTTTGTACCTACATGTGCTCGACTGCTGGCAATGCCGACAAGTTTAATGTGGCTGTAGGCTTGCACCAGAAATCGGCTTAAAGTTCTTACCTCTCCCTTTTGATCACTGATGCTTTGACGAAAATACAAAAAAAGGCACCCTGGTGCATGCTGTTTTCCAATGACATTGTTGTGATGGTGAAGATGTATCCGAGATCCAGAGCAGATCGGAGAAGTGGCAACAGAAGCTGGAGAATGTTGTCTTGAAAATCACCAAAACTGAACATATGTTATGCGATTTCGGCGGTTCTCCAGTTCTGGAGCCAGTTCTAGCGCTTGATGGCGCGCTTCTCCCATGTCTGCTCCGACTTTCAGTATCTTAGTTCACTCGTCAAAGCGATGGCGAAGTAGATCGGACGGTTAAGCACAGAATTAACACTGGAGGGACGAAATGGCGGAAGGTCACGAGAACGATTTGCAACTCCTACATTCTCCTTATACTTAAGGGGAAGATACATAATATCATGGTAATACCTGCCATCTTGTATGGGTCCTAATATTGGACCACAAAGGGGATGAATAAAAGGCAATTGCATGCAGCAGAGGTGAGAATTTAAGAGGGATGTGTGGTGTTACACGAATGGATAGAATAAAAAATAAGTACATAAGAGGAAGCCTGAAAGTGGGACCGATAACTGATAAGTTATGTGGAAATGGGTTGTAATGGCATACCATTGCTGCATGCTCATAAGCATGTGATACAGAGGAATGAGGAAAATGTCGTGAGGAAAATTTTGAGTATGAATGTCGATGGCTATAAGAGTAGGAGGAGACCAAAGAACCGATGAATGAACTGTGTGAATGATGATATCGTTAGAAAGGGTGTGATTACGTAAATGACGACTAATAGCGAAGTGTGGAATAAAAGACATGTTGAGCCGACCCCAAATAAATTGGGATAAGTGCAGGAGAATGATGAAGCACTCATTCTTAGATTCATGTAGGGATAAAAGAAAAACATTGGTCTATTTTCGTTATAGAGAATGGATTTGGACTTTACACCCACAAAAGCTGATGCACTTAGCTATATTTTATAGAGGCAGGTGTAGTTTTCCTAAAAAATAGGGAAATTTTATTGAGGATATATGATTAATTAAATACTTGAAAAAGCGAATGTCCATTATATAATCTTCCTACCGCATATTGTATTTCATCGTCAGATCGAAGAATAGGCTAACATCCTCTCCAATTTGTCGAAGACCACTGACGTGTAAAGCCTACCACCCATTTCAAAATTCTGCTTACATGCAAGTACCCACACATATAACTATATAGGTATGTATCTAACGTGCCAATAATACCGGCCCGCTGATCCGCAGGCTGTATATAGCACTGAATCAACCGGACAATTGATTTACGTGCTCCGCTGAGTTACTGCCTGCGACGTAGTTTGGATATCCTCCCGGTAAACGTGACGGATCGGGAGGTGATAAATACTACCTGTTGTGATTAATTTGGTTAATGATAGCGCTGTTAATTAGTGGCATGCGAGTGGTTTATTATTACAGTAACCCGTTAGTTGGTAATAATATAGCAAGGCCTAGTTTATTAATCAATTTCCAAAAGGAGGAGGTTCTCAATTCGTCGGAACCTTGACCGAAGATGGCTTGACCGATTTGGATTTATGTTTGGTTTGAAAGGGTATACTTCTCAGGTGGTTCCACGATCATCAAGTCGGGATCTGATGATGGGATCCTGGAGAAATAGAGAGAACTCTTCAAATTTTATAGGCACACTTAAAGCGATTTGGGTAGTTTTTGGAAGAATACTTTCTCGGAGTGGTTCCATTTCAATTTGGTGAAGATTTGATGAAGAACTTCGTAGATAGGCAACGGAACTCCGCAATAAATGATAGCAAATGGACTGCAATTGCTGAAATCTCATGTCTGTCTATTGTTTACACCAGTTCATAACATAACATCGCGCCGGGACGCTGTGAATGGGTGAGCACATGTGAACCACTAAAAAGTGAAAAATTCAAACTCTTTTCCAAAAAAAAAAACAACCGACTTCCAATAAAACACTACAAAGTAAAAAATAACTTTAATTTCGGAAGCCGGTGACAAAAATTAAAATACATATCCAAAGTCACCGCCGTCCGAAATTAATGTTATTTTTCAATTTGTAGTATTTTTTTTGACCGATCATCTGACAAATTTCAAACAATTTTTCGAATGTCGTTAAAATGAAATCAACAAAAGTGCTACATTAAGTGATGCCGTTTCTATGCCAGTACCACTAGCATAATTAGCTGCCTTTTTCGATAAATTTCCAACATTTGCACCTTATCGTCAATATCATGGCGTCCCTTGACACGTCACATTCCATCTAAACAGTAATAAACTTATTGTCATTCTACTTTCAAGACCAAAACCATTGACATTAATGGCACCTTCGTTGGCTTCAACCAATGGGCCACACCAGGTATTTATAAAAGTAGAGCGAGACTGTAAGAGCTATGTGGTTTGAAAAAATACAGGTTTGATATTCCGTTCCTTGAGTATGACAGAAATTATTCGAAGTTAGTTAAAAAATCTTTGTTTTTGCTAAATCTAAATTTTTAAGTGATACTATAAAAATCCAATTATAAAGTAAAAACCCCTTGGAAAATTATTAACAACGAAACGGGTAAGTCGATTAGAGAAACAACTAGAGGTTATGGTCAACAACAAATTAGTTACTGAAGCTGCTGACATAGCTGAGGCATTTAATGAGCTGTTTGCCAACATACCTGTTACTACGATTCGCTCCTTAAATTCGTCCCCGTCTAAAGCTGTAAATCTTTTGCTCAGTAGTGTGCCCAATTGTAGTCGCTTATTTATTTTCGAACATGTAACGCCTCTTGATTTAGTTAACATTTTTAACACACTTAAGTCTAAAAACACTAGATTTTTAGGCCTATTTCTATCTTACCTGCATTTAGTAAAGTATTTGAAAAGTTAATACTCAAGCAGTTGCTAAGACATTTTAATTTAAATAGCCTCCCAAAGGGTCCTTCGACTACAGGTGTGGGTGTTTCGTTGACATTTTTAACGCGTGGGAAAACTCGCCAAATGCTATTGGAGTTTTCTGTGATCTATCCAAAGCCTTTGATTGCGTGCACCATGACACGCTTTTGCGTAAACTACGTCATTACGTTGTTTAAAACGAAGCTCTCAACGTAATTACTTCTTATTTTCAAAATAGGCACCAATGTGTAGATGTAAATGGTTTGAAATCTTCCGGGCTACCAGTTCAGTTAGGTGTACCTCGAGGCTCAATACTAGGTCCATTCTTGTTTTTAGTGTATATTAATGACTTATCATTCTATTTAAAGGGTATCTGCGACGTTGTACTGTTTGCTGATGATACCTCTCTTATCTTTAAGGTAGACAAAAACAGACAACATTTTAACGACACTAACAGTACACTCTCAACGATTACGGATTATTTTACCACAAATAACCTAGTTTTCAATGCGAAGATAACGAAATGTATAAATTTCGCCTTGCCGAATGTTAGGAATTTAGGACCCAACATAGTCTTAGATAATGAGGTGCTTGAAACTGTAGACTCAGCAGTCTTTGTGGGCTTAACAGTAGATGCCAAACTTCAGTGGGGATCACATATATCAAGCCTAGCGGGAAGATTCAGTTCGGCCGCATACGCCGTCAGGAAAGTATGACAATACACTGACGTTGAAACAGCTCGGTAAGTTTATTTTAGTTAATTTTGCTCTTCAAAAACGAGCTGTTCGAGCAATTTACCAACTAGGTGCTAGAGTTTCTCTGAGATATTTTTTTTAAGATATTGGAATTCTCACGGTAGCATCACAATTAATCTTCGCCAACATCTTATATATTAGGCAAAATATACACTTGTACACTATAAACAGTGATATTCATAGTATTAATACTAGAAATAAGGACAAACTACGTGTTCCCTTTCACCGGCTTCATAAGGTTCATAACTCATTTTTTGGTGTTGGTATAACCTTCTATAACAAGCTTCTCACTTCTTTGCTAATTAGCATTTTAATGCGTTTAAAGCTAAAGTAAAATCCACCCTTTGTTCAAAGGCATACTATTCTTTCAACGACTACTTAAATGATAATAATTGTTGGTCGCTGTGATTAACTCAAGACAATGTTTATGTTCTTTCACCAGAATTAGCTTACTTACTGACAGTTTATGTAATTATGTTATTTCATATAATTGTTTATTTTATTTGACTATATAATGTTATTAGTTTATTTTCATTTATTGTTGACATAATCAACTCATTACAATGTAGTAAGCTAGCGACCTCGACAATTCGTATTATTCTTGCCAGAGCAACCGGCAGCAAGTTCGTCATGCTTCCTTAGATGTCACTGCTTGTGGTAGCGTCGGGGGTCGGGTTGCCTCCTTCCCTGAAATATGGTGGGGTGTAATGGCTGATCTTTGCGTTATGCTCGTGAACGGGTGCTGCTTGTGGTGACTGCTCGTCTTGCTGACCATGATTTTTTATTGGTAATTGTATTAACTTTTTATTAATATTATTCCTAGTTTAACTTTTGTTACTTCAAGTTACATATAGCTATATTTACATAATGCAGAATTGCAAATATGCCTGCAGGCTTTTATTTAGATTGTAAGCTATGTTTACGTTTTTTATTTATTAGTATTTATGTCTGCTTGAGTACCTATCGTTTTCAATGTTTTGTTGGTATATTGACGTGTGCCAGCTGACATATGGCAAATTTAATGTTTTTTGTGTCTCGTAATGTTAATTGCCTACTAAGAATCAGATTCTTTTAACTTAACAGACAGCTGTGCTGCTCGGGAGTTCTTTGCGCCACTTCTTCCCAGCTAAAGCACTAGGCAGTGGTGAAGGGCGGGCGTTCTGGGGGGACTGTGTTATCTAATATTGACGTACAAAAAGAGCTGACTCTGAGCCTAGTTTGACTTTTGATTTTGATTAGTAAATTCCGAAAATATAGTAAACAGAATTGATAAGAAGCAAATTATTAGTATTCTAGTTCGCAGAAGACCGTAAATGTCAAAGTCTATATTTTCGGTCACCCCAACTCAACCCGCTGTCTGAGGTACTGGTCGTCAATGAGCGTCAGGTTACATGTCCCTCCGTTGTCCCTCTCGGGGATCATGAATCAAAAGTATTATTATAGTGAGAAAGTGAGATCTTTGTGTGTTTGTTAACAAAACAAACACACAAAGATCTCACTTTCGAGCTAAAATGGCGAAATAGATTTGGATTAAAATTGGGACATGTGTAGACTTTGACCTGGATTGGGACATCCGATACATTTTATTCCGATATTCCCACAGTACCGAGATATAGGCGAGTGAAAACGCGGGGCGCAGCAAGTCTCAGCTACACGTAAACTAACGCATTACGATCACGAGTAACTGTTTTATTTGTCGTCAACTTATGTGAGACTAGCTTTTGCCAGCGGATTCACCCGCGCGGAGGTCAGAAATGATCCCTCGGGAACGTACTACCGGGATGAAAAGTATCCTGTGTTAATCCAGGTTACAAAATATCTGTTTGCTAAATTTCATCCAAATTCGTTCAGGCATTTTTACGTGATTGAGTAACAAACATCCAAACTTTCACATTTATAATATTAGTAGGATAGTAGGAAGTAGGATAGTAGGATTCCAGATCTGCAAACGACAGTTTTTAGTTACGTGCATATAATCTGGAATGTTTTTGAATATTATTTAAGCTCTCAAACAAACGATCTCTCTCTCAAACGTTACTTTAGCAATTTTATCATTTTATGCCAAACATTTTACTACCCGACTACGGAAAAGTCAAAAGAGCTATTTTTTTTTTTAAACCAATACACGCCAACGAGACTACTGCTGCTTGACCTTTGCCATTTTGGATAAACCTCGTGTCATTACTTTAACTCACAACAAGGCTATAATATAAATATATCTCAGTACAAAGCAAGCTATTTAACGTTGTCGTAGAAAGCAGATTTAGGTAACCCCGATTTCGACCACTCCAAATGTTTTGACTGATAGCCTCTAAACTCCCGATTCGTTGAATATCCACGTTATAGAGACTCAATGTGCTCTCGTGTGACCGGACTCCGGGCGATCACAGGTCACCGATGTTACGCAACTGTGAAGTTACAGCTGATTCGGTGGAGTTATCTGCCAATTCGCATAATGAAATGTTTAGGGTTAATAGATGTTTCAATTTTCTGTTCCGTTCTGTTTACTATGTATGTATGTATGTATTATACTTATCATGTTAAATGTTTTAGTTCTGCATTGTATTCTTACATGAGATTCCAAAGGCAGTTTGTATTTACGAAGCATTGTGACCTAAATGGTACCTTTATAACGGAAGTCGATAAATTAAAACTTAATCATAATAATATGACGGAGCATTTGAACAACGTGAATGCATAACAAAGCTGCTCTCAACATAATTTTAAATTATGTCGTGAACAAATCACGACATAATTTCCACAACATCAAAGAGTTTGCACCAACAGTGCGGATATTCGGTTATTTTCAGATAGGAGTCCACCCGTCCCTGCGCGCCGCTAACGAGCCAATCCCGAAATGGAAGCGTTCACGCGTTGCCATCACGAACGCAAAAATCAGGCGTTCTTGATGTTTATACCATAAGCTTTATAGCGTTATAGCCATGGTGGTTTTTATGTGCCTCTTGATCGAGGAGGGTGCGATATTTATATTTGATATAATGCATTTTATGGACATTATGTTATGTTTCATACTTTTAAGGGCGTGTGCCTTTTGGTGGGTATAGGTCCGTAAAAACCAGATAAAATTATGTACGATGAAAATGATGACATGCCAATATGTTTTATAACAAACTTCATAGCCCCATTCAAGAACTAAGCCTTAATAAATTCAAATCTTTTAGAAAGCGGAAACTAAGCCAGAAAGCCTTTTATACTGTTAAACTTTACACTAAGGACAAAAAGGCTTGAGGTTAAGCTGTTCCAATAAATTTCACACACTTGACTCTTGATTTTTTGTTTGTTTGTTTACTAAATATTATTTTTTTACGTACTATTTTACATATTGTAATATACAATGATATGAATATTTACTTTGTAAAGTATAATAATATTAATTATTGAGAATGGGAAGTAGTGTGTGGTAAATTGTTTTTTATTTAGTTGGTTTTAAGTTAAATCATACATGGCTAAAACTTTGATGAGTAGGTACCAAATGAAACATGGTTGAGTAAATCAAGAGAGATAAATCAAAGCCTGCGAAGCAGCACCAATGCATCATTTTCGTTCAATCATCAATAAACCAGCAGGTTCCCACCGCAGACACATTATACACCAGCTGATTAAAAACACAAAACGAAAAAAACAAAACGTCGGTGCATTATTTCCCGAACACTATCAAACAGAATTACCGCAACCGTATTTTAATGGTATTATGTCACAAATGGATGCTGTTCATCCCCCCGGGCATCATCCACACGCCTCCTACGACACCCAGGGGGGAAGATAGGACACTCCTATTTATAACCAGGAACTGCCATGAATTGAAAATTACCTGAAAGTCTGTGAAATGTGAAAACACTAGCTTTATATTCCTAGGAAGGAAGCTGTTAGAAAATTTCATACAGGAGATTACGCGGAAGCAGGGGAGACGAATCGATATAAAATAAGTTTCATGATTTTGTTTGGAAGAATCGATTTTTGACTGAGTCGTTCAAAAGTTGAGTTCAAGCCTAAAATCCTTTACGGAAATTGTCTTTCTGTTGTCTGTTACACTCTGCTGTTATTTCCGTAAAGTTAGACCTTAAGAATACCCTTCCTTGTCCTTTTAAGGGCCAATTAAGATCTGTCTACTGGAAACGTTTCCTAACGCAAGTCCAACATCACACTTCCCGCAGTCCGCCCCAAAACCAATCAACTGATCAACCTCAATAATCTACGAAGTGGACAGTTCCAACGTTCCAACGGCGAGTAAATCTGAGTATATCGGGCCATTCCATTAGGACGTCCTACCAATAATTTAAGTCTGACAACTGCATTACAGGTTGCGTTCCCAGAGATAAGGGGCGGTCGGGACTGCATACAAATGTACTTTGTGATTAAGCAAAAAGGTTTTGGTGTATGCAAATTTTTCGACTAACCTTTTTGCTGTGCGGTTGCTGCCTAATTTAAAAACACTGTTCCCGGTTTTATTTGGGCAAGAATTATTTATTTGGGTAGGAAGCAACATCGTACTGTTTCAAAATTATATCTTGCTTTAATAAATTGTGGAAGTTATACAAAGCTCGCTCAGCAATAACTGAAAAACTATACCTTTAATGAAGTAACAAGCACGAAAAGAAACAAGAAATAGTGTCGTTTTATGACTAACCAGCAATGAAAGTCAAATAAAGGAAAAAGACGAGGAAAAGATAAAAAGTTTATTTTTTCCTTTGCCAGACAGTCATAAAGACCATTGAACACGGTCCTGGTCGCCCCGTTCGGCACAATTTTTATTTCAATATAATCGAAATTGATTAAACCGTAACATGGAAAGTCAATTTCATGAAATTTACATTTGGCCTCTATCGATATTGAATGTAGAATTATTGCTTAGTTGAAAATCGTGTCTGGATATTTGTAATTGTTTGCAGTAGAATTAATAGAATTAAACAAACGACTTAAAAGATGATTCATAACATACATTAAAATGGCATTTAGAAAGATGCATTTTTCGTACCAGCTACTAAGAATGAGCAAGAAAGTAAAAGCAAAAGATGAAAAAAATAAAATGTAATATACTTATAACTTACAAGTAAAAATAAAACATGACTAGCTCGACGCTACCAAAACAACTACTTACTTAAAACGTTCAGAAGAAAAAATATCTCGTGCGGGATTCTCCAATAAAAAGTTCTTATTCTCCAAAACTTGGCAACGCTTTATATTTTAATATTTCCAGTTGCCGGAACCAACAATGGAACGTGGCTCACTTGTACATGCATTTTTTTTATTAAATAACAACTGTTTCACCGCTTTTATCTATATTAATTTTACGTACATATAATTTTGCAAAGGTTTTCTAATCAGAACTGGCCACAGAAAAGGCATTCCTATTAAATATTCTTTTTTCCATATAATTCTCTAATGTATGATGCAGACCACTTTCTGCCTTATTACTGATGAAGCAGAGGCCATAATACCTTTGCTTATGTTATTAAGGTCACCGATTTCCCGTTGTAAATAATTTGTGGCAGCTTTATGAATTGGTGAACCGTTTTTCTTGTTATTATTTTATTATAATAGCTGCTTTAATTCTTTAAAGGCATGTCTTTGGGCACATATTTAATAGGCCCCTAACTATTTGCAAGGTTAGGTATACCAATTATATGGTTATAATAATTTAAGACTTAAATTAATTGAACTGATGTTAATTTTCCTTTCTGGAAAGATTTAGGTACGACAATCTTTTGTGTACTTCCAGTGTAATATTTTTTTATCGGAGATGTTGTCAGTTTCAATGAGATAATCATTTTATTTAAACCCACTTGCTTCTTTTCATGCTTTAGATAAAGTGTTTAGCCTATTTTCTTCACATAATCAATTTGGTTCGCTAACAATTCTTATCTACAATGATATTATAAAGAGGAAATTTTTTATTGTTTGTAATGAATAAACTCAAACAGTTAAGTAGTTAACCGATTTAATAATTCTTTCACCTATGGAAAGCTACATTATTCCGCAGTAACATGAGCTATAAATTTCACGCAGGCGAAGTGCTAGTTCAAAATCTTATGATATAAGCATCATAATTGAACCATTCCAATTTTAATAATCCATTGATAAAATTCGTCTATCATCTTCGTCAAAAATACAGCTAGGTATAATGAAGCTATCTCCGCAACCCATCCCGTGGGTGCGGCCATTAATTATATAATAACGGCTAAAATAATTGACGGCTCGATAGCTCACTGCTGATCTGGACTGTTTCGAAGTGCTCCCAATTTATTCGCTAACGAACGATTTAAAGCGCCTAGCATGCATTTAAGTGGAAGGGTGTAAGGTTTCAAAGATAGATAAAAGGACGAAGTGGGATCACTAATTTATGTCTACATTCTACTGCTTCTTGTGTGCAACTAACATATTTAAAAGCTCATATTAAGATACTTATATCTTAAATCAATTATTATTAGCTCACGATTACAGTCTATCCGCTCAAATAGTGGTGGTATTACGAAAATGAAACCTAGCATTTTATAATTGTGATTACAAACTTTTAAAGCAACAATTTTCCTTCCACTTTGATTCACTGTTATCAGATGACAATGTGCAGCGGCAGGCGCCTCGCGGTGGTTTTGCAACCGCGGCAATATTTAAGCGAAAAGACTTCACATGCACTTTCCGTTGGCGCATAGAACCAACTGAATGAGTTCCAACAAACACACTCGGTCACCTTCAACAACCCTTTACAAAAAGCAGTCAATACCCACTGAAGCTCTCTTATCCTCATCAGGTTGTAAATGTGATTAGTTCATAGACGGTATTATCCAGGAACACCTAAAATATTCAGTAGGGGTAGATCGGGACGACTTAATTGAATCAAATATGTATACAGGGGCAAGACGCGGAACGGGATGAAACTCACGGAGACCGGGGTCATTTCAGTTATTCAAAATTTTGTGCTATATTAATTTTGTAGTTTTGTATTTACTATGTCTATTTTTGAGAGGTGGTCGCTGAGATTTTTGGGTAGTTTGCTATATTTAAACTTATTTTCTATGGCTTCCCAAAAACTCCATGGATTAATGTTTTCCTACTTTATAAGCCATAAAAAACTAAAAGCACCCAGTGAGTAGTGTTTAAGAGACCTGTTATATAATGTACGTATAACTATCTTAAGTGCTGACATAAACTTCCAAGTCCATGTTAACACACAAAGCTAAGTAGTATCTAAACTAGAAAAAAAACAAATTAACCTCAAAATCGGCCGGTCAGTCCAACAAAACGCCCGTATGTTACACGTAGCAGTCAGAGTTTTCATAAAATTATGTGAGTATTTCTGAAAGTTTTACTTCATCTAAATTTACCTCCCGAGTGTCCCCGAGTTTGGCGGCGATGCTACCTCAAAGGACCAGAAGAGAAAGCTAATTAAATGACATTTAAGTTGAAAGAGGTTCAAGATGTTCAATAGGGAAGTTTTGCTACATATTCATAACGTTTTATACACAGTGCGCAGAATTTACCTGTTTATAAGGTCGTCGTAGAATGTAGAATTACATGAAAAGGCTCATTATAATTCTCTTACCCCAAAGTCGCGGGTGCGTGTAACTGAATTTGGAAGAGGTCAAGTTAATGGGTTTTTCTTGTTTCCATTATGAATAGCGCAAAACATAAAACTGTCCTTTCACATTTGAGTTAATACTTCAGCTTATAGCTACTAAATCTCATTCCCCCTGAACAAAAAGGAGATGGCAAGCCTCGGATCAATTTTGAAATGTTTTTCCTTCAGTAAATCATTGTAATATTCTGAATGGTCCTTGGGTACTGACACTTTTACGAGTATTTGCAGACCTCAACGAAGGCGCTCGAACAAACCACATTTTATGTACATTTCTCTTAATAAATCTTAGGCTTGGTTTAGGGAAGCGTAAATTGCGCGCGTAACTTCCACTTCTTGGACCACCAAAACTAAAATAATGGTTCTTAGTTACGTTTTGTGGATAAGCTAATGTGATAAGTGTAAACGGTTTAATTAAAAACGTGAGAGATTTATAAGGTAATGGCGCTAATATGTAATGATAGCAAAAATTGTCTGAACTGTTAACAGGGACAATTGAGAACATGGCAATAAATACATTTTAGTTTGTCATGGCCATTTTGCCATTTTGTAAGATTGCTGGAATTAGCTACTTACGTCTACAGCCTAATATGAAAAACCGTGCAATTCTTAAGAACGTCATATTAGATATCTCCCACATAATTCATTAACATCGCGGAATAAACAATGCAATAACCATTTGAAAAAAAAAACCTTCACAATAAAGGTCTAGGAAATAGATATTAGAAAATTCAAAATGAAGTTAAGTACAAAACCCGTTACGGACGTTAAAAGAAGTTTCATATCCCATAAGCATTAAACCTGTTCTCATAACAATGACTTTAAAGTGCTCGAGTTATGCTCGAAGCGAGCAATCACTTTATAGTGCTCGACTTTATGCTCGTGAGACGAATGCTTTTATTATTGAAGTTAGTAAAAGTTTGTCAAAGACCGTTACGGTTTTATCTTACCCGTTTTATTTGCATGTTGAGTGAGAATTATGATTTTCTTTCGTGTTTTCAGGTTTTTTGCTCTTCCAAGCTCTCTGCTGTGCTCAGAAACTTAAATAGAGGTGCATCTCTATTTAAGTTTCCGGTTTTAGTGGATGCATTATTAAACTGACAAACAGAGGATTGGGTTTACTGTTTATCAGTTTGAATCTGCAGTTTTCTGGTTTAATACAATCATTTAAAAAAAATACCTATATTGTTATTGTTATTATTATTATCTCCACTTATATAGCCATACATTAAACAATAACTTCCTATATTAAGTAGAAAGTAAATAAAACAAATTAGATACATTATACGTAAAAGTTCACTCATCCTCCATAGAAAAGGGAGGATCCTCTGACCAGGCCAATGTTGTCTGGTAGGCAACTGCCAAATGATTAATGTGGGCATGTTGTACATTTACTAGTTGCACTGTAGACTCTGCTTGCTCCTGGCAGGAGGACTAAATTTATTAAGGTAGCCACGGGCAAGTCCGGCTAAGCAGCCAACAACCTCATAAACTGACCTGCGAAAAGTCATTAAAAAAACAAACGCGTACAAACTTATTTTTTGGCAAAGTTAACATTCGCCCATTATCTGATCAAGCTCCAATATCCGAAAACGTTTGGAAAAATTTGCATCCCCTAAACGTGTTTCAAATTATGTTAAGCACACTTAATTCTGTATCTTCTTAGAATGTGATCATGATTACCATCGATCGCGTTAGGGAAACAACATCACCGTCGTGTAGTCGTCGTGTCGTGAATGTGAAACAAGCCTGTTAGCTTTATAGGACCTAAAGTTGTTACGTAAAAAGGAAGTATGGTACGCCTAGCGGCTGTTACAATAAAAGAACACTTCAAGATGGTAGGATCCCAAGTATGAGGTAACTAAAGAAAGAAGCTCGGTTTAGTAATAAGGTAAAAATTAAATAATTTTTTTAATAACCCATTTTTGAGAATAAAGAAATTAGGTAGGGTATGGCCAATCTGTCGTACAATAGAACTCCTAAAACTTACTGTCGAAAATAATTGCACTACCAATATTAATTTGTTACCACATATGTGCGGATGGCCAACGAACGATGATTCTTTAACAATTCAAAAGTTGTCAGGCAACGTATTTCAGTAGTTAAATTGATTCATCAACAAATTTGCCAAGTGCATTTATTATCGCATATGTCCCCAAAAACCAAAGAACCTCATTAACAGCAACATTGACATACTTCCGAGCAGCTGCAATTAACTAATTGCAACACCGACTCTTAGCAAATATTGTACGTCCAGACAGATTTACTCGCCTCGAAAGAACGGAAACACATGTTTGCAAATAGTGAGCCTTTTGCCGCTACTAGAAATATGTTTTCGGCCATACAACACGTAGACGTAGTGATTCAGACGTCTGCACAAGGTTTAAGTACCTTTGTAACTTGCAGCTTTGCATCTAATTGAAAAGTACTGCTGACAACGTGCAGAAGTTTGCATGTGTGACTGTCAGTTTGCGCAATAGAATCAACCTTCTGCGTATGAATTTGTGCTTCGTTAGAATAACAGAGGGGGAAATTCCCGTAACTAAACGTTTACAGTTTTTTCTCAGTTTCAACAATCAAAAATACCTCCAATTTCCCTACATAGTTTTTGACATTGATTGTCACTGAGATTGCGACTAGATTGAAAAAAAAATATCTACGGAAATAGGTCTTCGGACTGCTATGATATTTTATGGTTCTAAAAGATCAAATTGAACATCTGAACTAGATGCCAAAAACGAATTTGAAAACCAAAACATATAAACTAAAACAGAAATAGCTTAGTGATTTACCTTTAGTAAGGTTTTTACTAAAGGTAACATAAGTACTAAGCTTTTCATCGAAAATGCTTCGGAAACAGTGCAAACAGTTATAATATTGACTTAAAACAGTCCGTGTAAATGTGCGAAACTTGTGCCCAGTTAGCATCATCTGACACCCCAGATAACTAGTGCTGGTAATGTTAAGGTGGGTGCTAGGCAATGTTGGTATTCCCATATGAATGAACACGAAACTTGACTTATTTAGCTATCCACTATTTCGTTTAATATAGATGAAGATTTCCCAAGAGCGACGCTTAAAAAAGTTAGCAAGTTTGCAAAGGGGACGAAACAAAAGTTTTAAAGCATCTGCTACTGAGTTTCACTGCATGCAAGAAAAACTTTCTGAAAAAAATAACAAGCTGGCAAAAGTTTTGGAACGTCTGGCTAATGCTGATTCACAGAGTTTTTATTTTGTCACCCGCTTTCACAAGAACCGTAGTAGGTGTGGAATGGAAAGGTTCATTTTTAAAATGATTTTCTTTTTCTCGGTAGCTATCTGTAAAACTTGTTTTTGTTTGAAACTCAATTTACAAGTTACATGGATTCAGTCAGTCATTAGAGTCAGTTAACAGCAGTCAGTCTTTCTAAAACATTCACCTCTTATATGAACTTGGTAATGCTTAAGTACCTAAGAGAAAATTCAATATTTAAACCATGAGTTCGCTATAAAACGAGCCAAATCCGATCCTGTACTCCGCAGGTTCTAGAGAAACGACGGCAATTTGTGTCGAATACATTATGAGAAATTATTCACCGTTGGCAAATCACGGCTATATTCGTTTGCAAATACTTTTTCGCTTCAAACCCCATCGCTGCGGCACGCTCGAGTTACAGAGCTTTACGCTTAATTAGTCGTTATCAAAGCTACTGTTTTTTTGTAGTTATTTCAGTAACGACGAACTGTTGATTGGTATGAAATTGATACTTTTACAATTTGTGGTTTAACTTTTACGTTTTATTTTGTTTTACAGGGTGTTTTAAATTCACAGTAGAAAGTTTTACTCATACTGCGTAGCGTCCAGTGTCATTTTACCGTCAATTTACTGGTGAAAGAAATGCATCATCTTGTATATTCTGGACATAAACGTACGTACCTACGTACAGAGCTTCCAACTAAAAACTATGTATGTCCACACACACTTACACTCTACTAAGCCTGTGTCTCCTTGTTTCCAGTGGTCTGGCAAGACTGGCAGGTGCACGTGACCTCCACGCCCGCGGAAGCAGGTGGGCCTGCACTTCTCACTTGTGTGGCTCCTGCTGCGCTGAGGGAACATGCGTCCGTCGCAGCATGGTACAGAGATGAGTCTGTGTTGCCCGCCGCTGATCATATGTGTAAGTAACATAATATTTCGCTTGTGTTCCCCAAAAGGTTAGGCAGAAGTTTAGGCACCATAGTAAACTAACGTTGCACATGTTTAAGTGCCACATAATCAAGACAGGCACAAAAGCAGATTCCAGACTCCTAATATTAAGACCCCATCCCCGACCCCGGCTCTTCACCCGGTCTGGGGTCATTTGCGGAGGAACCTAGACAGTGGTCGCGCCTGCGATTACTAAAGCAAAAACGCTGATATTTGAAATCATAAGTTTCCTGAAAGTTTTATTGTAAGCTCAGTTCATCACATAAATGGCGTTGAAATACTAAGAAAGCTTTCTGCAAATTGATGAACGTTCATGATTCTCTCTCTACTCTAATAACAGATCAAAGGTCTGTAGGTACCTATTGAAAATAAAACTGGTATAATATTACACAGTAATCTAGCTACATAGTTCAAAGATCTATACTTCAGCTTTCTTTAGAGCACAAACCCAAGATTTTGTTGAACGTAGTTAAAATCAGTAACTAAGTGAATGCTAACAAGAATTTACTCTAGGGTACTCTTTTTTATTTTATCTCCAATAAGGATTCGAGCTTTGCTCACGTTCAACTAACTCGCTGTCCACAACCATTACAATAAACCATCTTTCCCAAAAGTTTACTTCGGAGAGCGAATTTAATTTCACGTAAATTCTACGGAACTTCAGACTTTGGGGAAACATTAAAACATCGTCTAAGTCTGATTCCCTTTTTTATGGCGAGACCTTTAACTTGTACAGTCAACGGAGAGTCAACAGACGTATACCTACAAGCATAAATATATGATTCACTGCCACCAATTATTGTTATTGGTTGCGTTATAAAACTTAGGCATAATACAGTTGTAGGCGTATTATATACACATTAAAAAGTGATTGACTAAAAAGTTCAAAACGTGTTTTACGATGCAGTTTTTTAGTTCAATCTCAGATAAGATGTCACCAACTACATTATACTGCTATAGCTTATTATGAACTTTTCAGGCGCAGTCGGGTTTTTTTTTTCTCATCCTTTTAGTTATATTGTAGACACATACACTAAATACAAAGACACGTGTGAAAAACATAACCCTGTATTTGCTGTCACACAGTTGGGTAATAGAGACTTGACTCGACGTACAACTCAAGCCTTTTGTTTCCGGCAGCTGGTACCACGCTTCTGGCTGATGAAGGATGGCGACTGATTATCCGGTCAGTTCAACTGGAAGACTCCAGGGCACAATACTCGTGCTCAGTACTTGACTCTCTCACTGGTGAAAGGCGGAGAAGTACGCCAGTCAATGTTGACGTTACTCGTAAGTACTACCCATTTATATCAGGATCCAGAACAGATTCTTGTAGGAAATCATGCAAGATAAAAAATCTACTTTAAACCAAGTCTAGATTAAAAAGCTGATAAGGTAGTGAGTGATGAACGTTTTTCATAGCTATAATCTCGACTAACAATAACATTTGGCATGGCATGTGTATATGCAGCCATTTTATAGTGGGTAAATGCGGTTTCTCGTAATATATTGCTATTTGACCAACAATGGATATTTCCTAGGAAAACGGTTCAGTCATTTTATAACGGCCGTCATAAAAATCTGCAATTTTCACCACTATTTGACATTAAGGTGTCAAAAAACACCGGATAGCCGTTATTGTGTAATCGTCCACCGCTTCCTTAGAACACCAAAGCTTTATTAAGAGTATTAAGGTACAACCTAATACAATACGACTACCTTCAGCAACTTGTAATTTAATAGAACATATCGTCTGCTTACGGGTAAAAAGTAATAAGTGCAGTCTGTGTCATTTCGAGTAAATGACATGTTTTAATTTGATCTATTTTAAACACATTAATTTAAAAAACTGTTAAAGCAAACTGTTGCACTAATTACCCTTCTTTTTAAGATATAGTCTTATATAATATTTACAAAATGTGAGAAGATATCATTTTTAAAAACTCACTATCTCAGCAGCCATTGGACATTGCATTTTTTTTATTTTACTAGTAGATAGCCAGTAAAAAATTACACGTGACTGCATTTTTAACTCGATTTAGTAAAAAAAAATATTTAACTTGTTTTACCAGTAAGCAGACGATATATTAAAAACACAAAAGAGAATAAATTATGTCTGGATGAAATCATTTGTTTCAAAGCATTGCTTTTGAAATCATAAAGATCTTTCATAGTCTAATAAATGCTAAATAGATATCGTAGGAAAAATTGTCACAAATTGCTTTCATCACCGAACATTCTGTAACTATAATTACGAATTTGTGTAATAAATATATTTTCCTTTTTAATTATGCCAAGGCGCCATAATAATAATTTGGACCTTGTCAGTCAACATTTTATCACATTTTTTGGTGGTTTTTGGGGTGCCGTATGTAAGTGTGGAAATTGTGTGTACATTGTTGTATTGGTTTCCCACCTGTAAAAACAAATGTCAGTGGTAGTAGTAAATAAATAAATAAATTAGTACCGATTTTCATCTTTAAATACACTTTTACACGCCTTTCTTTTGATGTATTATTAAAGAAAAGTGACGATACGTATTGACCTGACTACGTTCTACAATGTCGTTTGGAAGTTCTTTCTTGATAACATATGGCTTAGTATCTTTATTGTCATTGTTGTGTATACTAAACAACCAACCATTATACTGCAGTACCCGGCAATTGCAGGCACACGGAATTTTAGAAAATGTTCGTCTTCGTAGTACATCCTATCTGCCACTGTTAAGTGTGTGTCATTGTGTGTGTGGCTCCGTGGATCCTTTGCACCCATTTTAATTATAAAGAGAACAAGGATTCCTTATTTACGTAAATGACAACTTCCATACAAATCATCCCTTACTTAGGTATTGGGATGAATTAACAAAAATCCTCTGACTCAGTCTGAGTCAGTGATTAAATTTATGATTTTAGATTAAGTTAATGGTGATTTACCCTATGAATTCTGTTTTAGCTATGAGCGTGGCATCAGCTCCGCGCGGCGTGTCACACGGACAGTGGGAGGCGACAGTACGGAGAGGTGGTGAGGTGGTCCTACCTTGCCTGGTTCATGCCAACCCTCCGGCCACCATCACGTGAGTACCTTGTTTATATTCTTATAGGAATATGAGGAACAACAGGTGGAAAGTTCTTCAACCTTCATAGAAAACAATGAAAGACGCCTGATGTCGGGATATTGTATGTGGCAAATTGTGCGGATAACTTTGCTTGCCCGATGTGTTGTGTCATGAGTAGTTCGCATGTGGTGTTGTAGATACCGACACAGTCCTAGTCATTTATATTAAACGGTGTTACCCTTCATTTTTATAGCAGCTCAATATTAGACAAAAATGTAGTGTCATGCGATGTTGTACGATGTTTGTAAATGGATACAGAATTTATTTCAAAATACTTCAGATTGTGATAGAAAGTGTATCGTATTTGTTGTCAATTGGAGGGCTGCAGCACATTGAAACAAACCTTGTAATAAAATCAAATAACTTGACATTTTATTTATCATGCAAAATCATTATTATAATATACCATTTTACACGTCGACATTGATGAATATTTTAAACGAAATGACATAAATATTACTTTAGTGATTGTGAATGGCCGGACTATGCCACATAGTCTAAACTAACTCAGAAAAAGAAAGAAAGCCCACGGCTTTCTTTTATTTTTCTCAGTTAGTTTTAAAAATTGTAATTTAAGTACCTTATTCGTCGAGTCGTTCTGAGTTAAACTACACGATTACTGCCAAATGCTGGCACTGACTGGACAGGTCCACTGAAATCTTTATGGTTCTTCCTCAAAAGACTATTTCAGACGCTTAACTACATGGATGACCATGTCTGTCATAATCTGACTAATATTTTGTCTGGACTTTGAAACAGACTTAGACCCCTGATTTTGTTCCACCGTTCATTCTTAGGGGAGTCAGATAGGTGGCGAGTCCGTCAAGTCTTTTTTTACTTTTCTTAATGTGATGTTTAAACGTATTTCCGATATCCTATTGACAGAAAATACCACCTACATTTTCTATTTTTTAACTACTTCTTTGTAAATGTTTTCTATTAGTAGGTGATGAGCAAAGTATCTTTAATATCCTCACGAAAATTAAATCTATTGGAGTGCACGCCAACACATACAGCAGAGAGCACATCAGTAAATTAATTTGAAGAATTTAAATTCATTTCATTTTTGTTTGTGTAATAAATTCAGAATGATTCAAATAATTGTTAACGAAATGTAATTTCCAAGTTTCCTTAATTGTATATTAATTAACTCTCTGTCTGAAAGCACTATTTCGTAGAAATGTCTTATTGCTTGGTCTTTAATTACTTAAAAGTAATTTTGACGCCTTGAGTAGATTTTATAAGAAAGAATTATCGTTAACTGACGTGACGTTAACAACTTTAATTCTGGCATAATATAGCGAATAAGTTTTTGTTATTGTGTATTGTTACCCACCCACTGGGTATTTTTGAGAAAAACATATTTAGTCCAGCAAAAGAATAGTTTCACAGAAACCGAATACCAATAATTATTTTGATACAAACCACCATTTTCTGCGGCTACACAATTCTATCATAATATTAACATCTCACAAACCCCTTTTATTACCTCCCATCTACAACAGATCATCAACAGAACTATATTCCGGTCCCCTGGCAACTGAAAGCATTGAGCGGTAATACGGACGGTATTACCAATTCATTTACGTTATCCCGACCAAACAGGCCAGGGTACGGCTAATGTAGGCAGGGATAGCACCCCGGGGAGCCGTAACTACTAGCTTAGAGGAAAACTGAGAAAAATAATGAGGTAATACCGACGCAATAGTTCGTCGAGCATATTTAACAAACTTGAATAAAGACAGGTTTATAAAAGGTCAAGAAACTTAAGTGTTAAGCAAATTGACACAATAGGTACGTCAATTGCCGTGTTTTTTTTTTTTTTTTGAGGGTGGGAAATCATCAAATGACTTCTCCCGCTCTGGGTGGAGCAGGAGGGCGTGTCAGACTTTTACTGACTTAAACCCACCCATGTTCCCTCAGCTGCCCGTATGCCAGGGGCCGCGGTATCTCTTTCGAACAACCCGCACCCCTAGCAGGCATCGGCCCTTGCGGGCCCCACCAGCTGCTGCTGACGTCCTCCTGCGACGGGTCAGCACAGTGGCCCCGCCACCTACCACTTTTCAGCCGCAGGGGATAGGGAGAGCGGCCAACGCTATACCGACACTCCTCTTCCCCTGCGGCCCCACCGCGTCCGCCATCAAACGGTGGCGGCCCCGTCCAGGCCACAAAAGGGAAGAGCGCTACTCAGAAGTACCGGCACTCCTCCTCCGCCGCAGCCTGTAACCCTCAGCCGCGATGCCTCCCATTCGACATCGCGGCCCGCCTCAGTTGCGATGCACCTCACCGCAACCTACTTGGCCGCTACGTCGTCGGCTTGGAGGCACAAGCCCTGACGAGCGGCCCCACCTTGGGGTTCTTCGCTTCACCGTGTAGATGACCACGGTTACTGAGCCCCCCCGCAACGACAATGCGAGAACCCCAGTGGGGGGGGGGGGGGGTCAATTGCCGTGTTATAGCCATTTTATTCAACGGTCAAAGAATGACAGTTGTGATTTTGGACATACGGACAATTTAAGTTGGTAGTCACCTATGTTGTGTCGTCATAAATCTATGTACATACTGTGTGTTTGTTAACACTGAACGGTTGGGAAAATATTTTTGATAATACAATAAGTACGACGAGTATTAGTAACACATGCGGGACTTGCCACAACTGTTTTGTCTGTATTTAATTATGTAGCAGCTACACAATTAAATGAAATTGCTTTGTGTTCTACTCGTGACAGATTTAAAGCACAAATACATGATTAATTATTAACGAGAAGGTAGTTTTATGAATGGAATAGGATCATGGACATTTTTTTTGCACAATGTTTGGAACTATAGAAGCACTATCTTTTTGCCAGTTTCATTGTCATAAATGCTGTAGCAGTATCTATCATCGGCCTGCCATTTCGCAATTATGTTGGGGTCAGCTTCCAGTCCAACCGGGTGCAGCCGAATGTAACAAACAAAATAATGCAAAGAAAAAAAAAATCTTGATTGCAGACCACACCCATAAAACACAATACAAAATAATAAGTTCTTAAAAAATTATAAAAAATGCAATTAAATGGCATACAGATCACACAAACTCACGCCTTTCTTCTCTTGCACATTAAATAGGCACAAAACATTTTACGCGGCTATTTTCGACCAAAACTTGTAGGTCTTGGTAGCATACATCCTATCAGCAATGTTCTTAACTGTAGTGTTTCTACGTGTACCAACCCTGGACCTTAACAAAGCAATTACATAGAGCGACTGCCTATCTGACCTCCACAACCCAGTTGCTGGTTAATACGACAGCCCTTGGTATAACTGGTAGCCATACTTTCAGGCTTCTGATGAACCGTGATGTGACCGTTCCTAAATGACCCCAGGCCGATAAAATTTTCATTTTTCCTAATCATGTTAATATTAGCTTTTAGGTTGGTTCCCCCTAAGGGGGAAGGACCACACCCCTCCCCATACGGCCCTGTAGAGCTCGTCACCAGACTAAATGAATTCCGAATAGCCTTAAATTATACTTAAGAATTCATATTTATGGAAACATATTGGATGTGGTTTTAGAAAGCTAAATATCAGAGATACTCAAAGTACTTGTATTTTATATAAATTTACGAGTAACCCATACGCTAGCGTATCAGGTATCTGGTCAATCGTTACTCACACGATACTTCACGTCAACACTCAGAGTATTTAGGGCAACACTTCCATAAAGTGACGCAAGCTGCTTTTCAGCTACTTCACGTCGTCATGCTCTTTCGAGACATGGTCCCTAGCAGTTCTTTCGAACTGAGAAACGCGACGAAGCGGCTTTCCCTGCGGCAACCATGCGACGGGCCTTGCCTGCAACGGTGCGGCTAGTTCTTGCGGCAAATCGTCATCATCATGCTCTTTTTGGAGACATGGTCCCTATCAGTCCTTGGACTGAATATGAGCTAGATGTGGTCACCCAAACCCCTGGAAGTTCACCCGTTGCACAACAAGCATATCTGTAAGACACGTGTTCATGTCAATCTGACCGAATTATGGATCCGAGATCAAGGATACAATAGTCACGGATGACTAATAATAGAGTTGAAAATCTAGATTCAAGAATAATTATTTAAGAGACGTTGATTAATCTCTCTAAAAGCTCTAGCATTGGTCTGAGCAAGAAAAGTAAAATTCAAGAATTAGTACTAAGTAGATAAGGGTAGAGAATCAAAACCCAGAATGATTATTTAATAGAGTTGTGGATCAACTCTCTTGAGGGCTTATAGACAGCCCCAAACAGCCCACCCTTCACCACTTCCTAGTGTTTGAGCTGAGGAGAAGAAGTGGCGCAACAAACTCCCCAGCAACACGTCTCTGTCTAATTCGTCGTCTAGTTCGTCACTGATGGTGGCGCGTGTGTTGGATCATTCGGTTCCCTACAAAATGGTTGAGCTGGATGGTGCTGATCCACGTGTCAAGTTCGTGAACGGGCGCTGTCGGTTGAGACTGGTCATCTCCTAACTTCCAGGGCTTATTTTTATCTTGTATTTAGAATTGTTTATAATTACATTTTTTTTACATTGTTCTCACATACAGAAGCAACAAGAATAATGTTCCCAAGATTTTGTAATATTTCAACTTGATTTTAAAAGAGTGTCCGTGGAGTTTCTTGCCCGTTCTTCTCCATAGAGATCTACGTTTTGGAATGGGCAACTAGCTTCAACTTTCCAACTGATCGACTTTTTGACAATTCAAAAGTGCCTGTAAATGGTTTAATTGAAATAAATGCTTTGAGTTTGAGTTTGAGTTTGAATTAGTTATAAGAACTTTAATAACTTTATCGGCCTAGGATAATTATTAAGATGAAAGACTCACCCAATCGCACCAAACAACCACCCACACACACTATGTAGATACTAGTTTAGTCTAACTTGGGCTTCAACCCAACTATATTTAACTTATCAATTATAATCGCTCATCTACGACAGCCCACTTGGGCATGACATGGCCTCTTGGCGATAGCCATAGGATAGGAGACTTGGTCAAAACCAATTCTCCTAACTTAACTAGCCTATAATATTCCGTCCGCACCCTTTAGTGGTCTAAAACAGACCGTTCACAAACTCTCTCTGAGATTCACGCGCCTTGCATCCGTTCTAGACTAATATAGCCTAGTTTAAACCCATACACTTATCAAGCACTTAACGAAATACAAAGACATAGTCTCATAGCTCACGACTCCGTTCTCACTTCTCCAAGCGTACCCTAATTCGACTACATCCTACCGTGGTCTAAAACCAACTCCTTCAGTTCTAAATCCTCTCACCATCTTCAAAATCATCACGCCTTGACCCAGCGTCGCTTTCCCAGAATAGTTTTATCGCTGTTTTTTTTTTGTCTAATTTTTTAATGGATTCTAAGGGTACGCTTGGGCTCAGTTATGGTATCCAGATGCGGCCAATCCGTCCGCTGCTTAGAATTTGCAAGAATTATTGCATCCTTGAGTGACGTAATTTATTGCGTTCGATTGTTAATAACTGGCATAAGTGCCCTAATGGGTTTCTAAGGAGTTCAAATATTGTTTTAGAATTTTAAAGGAACAGGATTATTTATTAGGGTCGAGCTGTCAGATCATAAAGTTGAGACTTAATGTGTTTTCTAAGAAGCCCGGGAACGCGTATGACGATTTTAAAATAATGATTACATTCCACCATAAAATAGATGACAAACAGTCACAGTGACGACTGTCAAATGTTCACGAATGACCCCGGCAATCAATCCTGGCAAGCGTTAAAGTACGCTTTAACCTGATGAATTAACCCGTGTGCCTGTTACAGCTTAGCCACGAGCCTCTTACTGCATAGCAATCTACAAGCATACAAATATTTTACAATATGCGAGGCTACACAGACAGGCGGCTTGTAAAACTATATAGCTAGCCAAAAAGGTCTTGAAATAATTTTGTATTTGACCACCCAGTTCATTCAACAGCAAACAAGAGACTCAAATAGAGTCGAACAAAACACAACCGCCAAAAGTCGTTTCTCAAAAACCAGCATCATACGCACTCCGCGTCCTCAACTATATTTCTGAAAACAAAAGAAATCCAGCAATATAAAGTGCGCATTACAAAGAACACAAAGCTGGGCACAGACGTCGTAAGCGCTGAGTGCGTACGACAGCGCGCCGACTGCGACTGCCAGACGAGTCCCCTACGACTCGTAAACTGGAGGCCACTAAAACATAATTACCTCCGTACTACGTGTCAGCTCTAATATAGGTACCTACTTGAATTCGGTGTAATTAAGAAGTTCTTAGTTCTTACATTTTTATTGGAGAATTTCAGTTTTGTAATGAACTTTTGTGCAAGATTTATAGAGGGATGAGGAATAGGGTGTAAAGTTTACTCATTTTCCATAGAAAAGTGAGGATCCGAGACGGATTACGAGTCTGGTGGGCTACTGCCCGACGATTGATGTCGTTATATATGTATAATTATGCTACTTGCGCGGTAAACTCTGCTTTCGCGGCTTGACGTCAGTGTGATGCGTAGTTCGCATGTGGCAATATATATACCGCCACAGATTCATCCAGGGTTGTCGAAAAAAAAGTTTTAGTTCTGTAAAATTTGACGAAAATTAAGAAAAATTACACAGGAAACCATCAATGGCAATACCAGAATCATTCTTTAAACGGGCTGCTTGGTGAAATTAATATTTCTTTATGTTTAGGGGTCAAACATCCGTTAAAACGTAACTTCCCGAAAAACATATCTTTGAGTCCAACTAACGAACTCATAAAATAAACATTAATTAACAGAGTGTCGAGCACATTTCGCCAACAAACTGCGCTTTGTTTGCTAGATATACAGGACGTGGTTTTTCACCAACCCAGTATGTTTTTCCGAAAAAAACCGGTTTTAAGAGCTTGATATTCCATCGGTCTTGTAGCCGCGGGTCCGACACCAGTGTTTTTGGGTTAGTTTTTCCACTCGGAAAGTTTGAGCAGCCTGGGTTGTCCACTATAACGTCACCAAATAAATAACGTAATTTTAGATGTTAGTACTCTTGCACACAGAAATTCATTTCCTAACACGGTATGTTTGTTTGGTTTAGTCGGTTTCTCCACATTGTTTTATTTTTGAGAAAATAGTACTACCTATGTAGTAATATTTCATTTTTCTTTTCTTCTTTCTTAGGACACATTATTGAGCCTCAATTTGAGCTGCATGGTTTACACTGTAAATACCCCTTTTTTACCGGTTATTAGATAGTACATAAAACTAAACACTACCGCGTTTTGTTACCGAGATAAACGACAGCATGTGTTGCTGGTGAACCAGCGAGGTTTTATCTACATGTTTTTACAGTTTTTGTATAACTTATGTAAAGGCATAATTTAACATAAAATGTTATTAAAACAACGAATGCATTTAAGGATTTTACAAAACTGTAATTAAAATATGTTTTTGTAAAATATACCTACGAATAAAAACGAAACATTAGGGAACAAAAAGTAGTTTAATAATAAACAATTCCAATCCAAAAGGGGTAAACATTTATCTTTTTCACCACCCTCATTTTATTTTTGTTCTGTTTAACAAATCACTTTTACTTCTCAGCTAGACGTATAAAATACTACAATAATTTTCAAGCACGAACCTTATAAATAGATAAAAAGTCTTATCTATACCCCATTTAGATAAAAGTTGATTAATATTATTATCTTGTAAATTACGGGTAACAGGCAATTTCCATTACTCTTTACTCGGCTATAAAAAAAAATATCGGAAAATTGGCAGGAAACTCGTGCTTGGCTTGCGAGGATGTCAACAATAAATCATTTCTATTCGCAAACAAGCCAGTTAGCTCGAAAATAAACGAATAATAGCTAAACTTTGGTGTTAAATACGTCTTATTTGATTCTTTGATATATTTATGAGAACTACGTAACGTTTCGTAGAAAAACTCATTTGAATAAAAGCAACATACATTATTTGTAACTTCAAAGGTATTAAAAAATATCCAGTCTACTTAATTGCTTTGGCAAAATTCTGCTAAGATCATTTACTTATAATTAAATTCGGTACAAAAAATGAAACATTTAATATCATAAATCGTTTAACAAAATTTTAACACAAACCTAAGAGTCTTCCCCAATTGCTGCCCTACATTGACTTCTTTATACATAAATATATTAATTAACGTATTACTTTTCTTGCGCCACAAACGTAAGCCGACTTCGCGTCAAGTGTGACACGCGTGCGTGCGTTTCCCGCTGGGTTTTGTGTTAAGTTTGTGGAATCCTCAACAAGGTCTGTGGTTTTATTTTGTGGATTTTAACCCTTGTCTGTCTGGCTATCATGTCGCTTCCAATTATTGTGACTGAGGACCCGTTGTTACGCATTCGTGTGTATTTTTTATAAACAATTGTGTGTTCTATTCATTTGAAAGGGTACGTACATTGGACCCTTGGATCAAGTGCGGCGTTGTCACACTTTACTTAAAGTTAACGCAATAGAATGATAAAAAATCGCATTATCATAATCCTATGGAAACCGATTTACCATACCGCACCTCATCATCTGACTAGCCTTTTCCAAACTGTGTTGGGGTCAGCTTCCTGTCAAACCGGATGCAGCTGAATATCAGCATTTTACATGGAGCGACTACCTACCTGACCTACAAAACCCAGTTGCTGTGTAATACGATACCCCTTGGTGAGACTGGTTGTCAGACTTTCAGGCTTCGAACGACCCGCAACGACTGTCAGTGTTTTGGCAGTGGCAACGCCCGCATGGAAGTCGAAAATGATCCCACGGGAACGTATTACCGGGATAAAAAGTACCTATTCTATTTGTTGAATGAAATTTGGCAAACAGATTATTAGTAGATTGTTTAGCCAGTCTTGCGTGTAACAAAAATCCAAACATCGAAACTTATAAACTTTATTCATTTATAATATTAGTAGTATTGTTACTGTGCTGTGCTGTTGTGTGTACGACTTCGTTAGCGTGCATGTTAGAATACAACAATGTGTCGCTTAGAAATAGTGTAGGTACCACTCCTCCATTGAAAAAGAAGAATCTTCCGATCCTCCCTGGTGGGAAGCACTCTCTGGGTATTCTACTACAGGCCTTTCCAATTCAGTCACTACGTTTTCAAGATCTACAATGTCGATGCGACGACGTGTCACTCTGATTTATAAGAATATAGGTATTTTAAATCAAGGCGCCTGGTCTAGGCTCATTATCTGTGCACCTGCCATACTCAATAAATCAACTGTTTGCTGTCTGGCAGAGTGTGCTGAAGTGTTATGCTGCGTTCCCACGGCCCACTTTTTAACAGGAGATCGAGACCGTGCTTGAGCAGGCCAACCAGGCTGTGGTAACCGTCAACTCCAATAAGGCTAAGTATCTACAAAACAACATTACCGACTTCCATCAGAAACACTACAAAGTGCAAATAACTTTAATTTGGCTTAATAATAATAATTTAACTTTAACTTTAACTTAAAATTACCGAAACTAGAGCTCTTAAGTACTTTGAAGTGTCTTTTGTTTTTAAAGTCGGTAAAAAGTTTTAATTTTTTTTATTGTGGGAGGTACTTACCTACCTACCTCACAGAAATACGTGTAGGTACTACTTAATGTGTATTGATGCTTAGAATTTTTTGTTGACATACATGCATATATATGATAAATGATAAATGATTTTATTTCTGTAAGTAGGTTTGTACAAACACTTTTACACATCAATCATATTTTTAAAACTAGATGAGGTCGGCCGGATGTAATGCCATTCATATAAGTGTATATTTTGCCTGATATATAAGATGTTGGGGAAGATGAATTGCGATGCCACCGTGAGAATACCTAGCAAGAGAAATTCTAGCACCTAGTTGATAACTTGCTCGAACAGTTCGTTTTTGAAGAACAAAAATATTTTTAATATCAGCGGCTTTGCCTCACAGCAAAATACAGTAGGACATCACGTTATGAAAATAACTAAAATGGACTAACCGTCTTACTTTCCTGACGGCGTAGGATGCCGAACTGAGCCTTCCCGCTAGGCTTGATATATGTGAACACTACTGAAGTTTTTCATCTACTGTTAAGCCCAGAAAAACTGCCGAGTCTATGGTTTCAAGCACCTCATTATCTAAGACGATGTTGGGTCCTCCTGTTTTTTGGTTAAATAAACATTATTTTATCTTATCTTAAATAGAATGGTAAGTCATCAACATACAATAAGAACAAGAATGGACCCAATATTAAGCCTTGAGGTACACATAACTGAACTGGTAGCCCGGAAGATTTTACACCATTAACACATTGGTGCCATGATCAGTTGAGCAATGTTATTTTACTTTAGCTTTAAACGCATTAAAATGCAAATGTACCAAAAAGAGGGAATCTTATTATAAAAGGTTATACCAAGCCCAACAAATTAGTTATGAACCTTATGAATCTGGTGAAAATGATAATGTAGTTTGTCCTAGCCGCTATCATTAAGGTAGGTACATAATAATGTTGTAAACATGGACAAAACTAGCCAACACTCGTGGTTGTCATAGGCAACCTGCATTTAGGTACCTGGAACAATGACTTTCTATTTTTTTTTATAGGTAAAATGGTTGAGTAGTAGAAAATTAATACAGGTATTGGTCTGAAGGTTATGGAATAAGTAGCAGTCTGCTTTTGGTCTCATTCACATTTACAGTATACCTAACCTAAGGATATCATGATAAAAGTAATTGATTTAATAGATATTACCCAAATAAAAACCCTTCTGTTTAAATTATGTTCCATTAGTAGGTGTACGTATTGTTTTTATTATTTAAAGACCTGTTATTTGAATCAAGCTATCCTGAAGTTGGTAAACACTCATATTACCTTGATTCCACACGTTATGTGTATCTAGCTATGTTTGTTCTGTGCCAGAACCTATAGTAACACAAACAGGGTTTGCTACACAAGGCCTACCCCAAGGGAGCGATATACAACGGTCATACTACGAATATTACCATGCGTGCCAAGCTTATCAGTAATACCTAACTTAGCAGAACCTACAGATAATATACACGCTACTCGGGCTATTGTCTCTTTTCAGACCGAAGGAACAGTCTAGGCTGGATTGTTGCTACTGAGTAGGGACAGACAATTACTTTGTCGGGATCGGTTTCGAGTCTAAGCAGAACCATTACATGAAACTTACATACATTACCAAACCGTAAGTGATTCGGATATCTTCTTTTTCTAAACAAAGCACATCAGCATCAGGATAAATTACAGGCTTAGCCCCTGCTAAGAACTGGTTTAATCTATACAAAAGGGACCAGAGCTTTTCCCTTAAAAATATTATTCGTCATCGGGCCAATTTCATAAGCATTGAAAGAATATAGCACTATATTTAAAAAAAAAATACACATTTTGTGAACTTTTTCCTACCTAATCGTACCTACATCAAGTAGTTCAGATATTTAGGTACATTTCATATTCCAATCCATTAATTCCTAACCAATACTGAAGTCAATAATGTTTTCTGTGTAAATCAAAGCAGACGCTCCTTGTTCATAACCCATTGTTTGCTCATAATAGAAGCGCCTATTAACATAAGTTTGAAAACGTAAGGAGTTTTACATTCTACTGTGATTGATTATTGATTTGCTCATAAAGAGGAATGATGAACTGAAACGCTTTCTCTATTTTAAAATGAAGTTGGGAAAAGCTGTCCAGTTGTTTATTTCTTTGTTTCATCAAAATATTTCCCCTGAACTAATCTTCGCACGTAAGATAAAGAAGAATTCCTGACACTGTCGGTGTTCCCTTTATTACCCATTCACCACGGCAACGATAAAATCGTAAATAAAAGATTAGATTACGTAGCGTGCGAGACAGGGCCTGCACGCTGAATTAAATTAGTAAAGCCCAAAAGTTTGCTTCATGGTTGATCCTTAGATATTACATTTTCTAATTCTCTATGGTGTACGGGTGAATCATTTATGGACATAAAGACAAGCGGTGTTGTTTGGAAATTGCGACAATCGTGGCAGGAGCCGGCTCTGTGTTAAAATCACACGAAATGTGTTAATACACATTCGCTTTTTGACTCGTGTAGTGTATCATAAACATAACCGGTATTTCCGGTTTTAGGCTATACCAACTCTTTCCAGCACCCTAATTCTGCACGCACAACGGACCGAATTGGAGTCTAAGTGCGGAAAAGGGAGCCCCATCATCATCACCCTAATTCTGTAACTCACTTGCAATCACAATCCGAGACTTTTGAAGGATATAGCTTAAATAAATAAATAAATTCTATATTGCCATAAAAACAGGTTACAGAATAATGTGAGACCCTGACTCCAGAGCTAGGTTAAAATACCTGTATTTCAGGAGCCAGTGACTTCTTCCATTTAGGTTACAATTAAGCAGATGTTATGCAGCAAACGCTGATATAATTATGATCCTTTAAATTAAGTTCAATATGTGCTAAAAATAATAGAATTAAAGAGAGAAACTAAACAATCTCATTGAATCAAAGAACTAAATTAGAATAAAATCCGGAATAAAACAAAATTTGATTACCTTATCCACTGCTTCATCGGTTTGAAAAAATCGTCTGCTCAACAACGTAATTAGCGCAATAAATTGCGATCAATTATGATTTTGTGGGTAACGCGGTCACCCCGCAAGTCATTGGCCCACCTCAAGCTTTGCATACCCACGTATTTCCAGCTAGTTCTGGGTCTGTTTTCCAGCACCTTCGACCACACCTGTTCCTTAGGTCTTCCCTATACCTACGTGTTATCACGGTAGCCTGCCCACTTCAGGTACACATTATATGGAACGTAATAATTGCTTTGATTAAACTCAATGTAACTAAACTTAATCTTATCTAAATCTAGGATCAACCTACAGGCACTTAGTTCAATCCATTTAGAGCATTGAGATCAACTAGTTAAGACTATTATAATCAAAGTAGCTTCTCAGATACCTACACTAGAAACGGAAAATACGTGGAAATCTGGCGTCACTCAGAAACTATCCGTAATCCGTGTCCGTTTGATGAGCAAAGTTTATATTCTGTCTATCATCTTGTCGTGGCATCAATCTAGATGAAGCTTAGGTACCTATTTCCACCTGAGGGTATAAATATTGTCTATATCATAGGTAACTTGGCTGTGTTAATCACAATATGACACCAATATAATTAGACGTGATGTCACTGCGATATTGTCTTCAATTACACTTAGAAAACAGATTAGAGTTTTTTTTTTCATTGGTATCACAAGAGAATGGCATATTTCAAGTAGGCCGTTATAAGGTAGATATTTTGAAAGTCAAAATTTACAAGCAAATAGGATTCGTTCTAGTTTCCCCTTCCAAAAAGTATTTGGTATGGAGAAGAACGATCAAGAAACTCTATCCGGCTTCGACCTTAACCATTTAGGACCCTACTAAGCCTACTACAAAGAAGAATCTTGTAACCAACTCCGTCGTAGCAACGGAACAATGATTGTATCACAGCAAAACAAAGCAACTACAACAACCGCGTGACCTTTCAATTAGCTGGGTCGTCTACAAGTTTACTTCAGCCAATTACAAGAACTTAGCAAACAGACGCAGAGCTCTGTAGTTTATACTTAGGTACAGTGTAGTCTAACACACCCGGATTCAAGAAGTTTAGTAATATGAAGATCTCCGTATACTCATACTTACGTGATCATTAATCTTGTTAAACCTGTAAGTCAAAAAGTAAAGTGTAGTCAACTAACCACAGAACAGGTAACAACTAGCCAAAGATTGTGAAATACATACTGTATCATACACCCACGCTTTTTTCCCATGCGGGTAGCAAGAAACTACAGAACACTAAAATAATGGTTTTCTCACATACTTAGGTACTTAATCCTTTTGCCTCTTCAACGTACAATGTATGCAAGCCGCAAAACTTTTCTGTCTGTATGTGTGTCAGACAATGTAAGATTGTAGGTCACAATATATATATTGTATGTTAAAACAATAATGTGAATTACACTGTAAATCAGTTCTAAATAATACAACAATAGAGTATCAAAGGCAGAACAAACAAACGACATAGAGCTCCTCCAATTTGCATGGTCTTCAAGTTTAGTTTGCCAATTACAGTGAGTAAACAGACAACGTCGGGTGAAGTTCGCATATCGCATCACGTTTACTTGTCGAGGGCTCTCGTTAACAAAAGCCTTCTAAGTTTTAACCTGTGGGTTTGTAATTGTACCTACTGGGTATTAGTACGCATTCACTAGTACCTATTGATTACCAATATCATGAAAACTTTTTGTTGTAATTGTTTTGTTTCTTAATTTTGTGTACTATGTATCTACGCACATACAAACATTAACTCGAGCCTTTTTCCCGTAAGAGGAGGCAGAAACTACAGAAATTACAAATTAATTACTAGGTATTTCTCTGTATTTATTACTTCCATATTTAAAATGTATATTTTTTATTAAATTTACATGTCACTTTACCTTAATTAAATCACTACATATTATAAAATAAAGTCCCCCGCCGCGTCTGTCTGTTTGTCTGTCTGCGATAAACTCAAAAACTGCTGAACAGATTATCATGCGGCTTTCACCAATAGACAGAGTGATTCAAATGGAAGGTTTAGGTGTATAATTTGTTAAGGTTTTGTATACCTTGGTTAACGCGGGCGAAGCCGTTTATAGCAAAAGTTAGTATATTATAAATAAATAAAATATACATTATTATGGTTCAGTTGAAAGCGTCAATAATAACTTGATTGTATTTCGTCTTGCTTAGTCAGAAAATAAATATCTTTATTTATGAAGGTATATATAGTTTTATTGCTGCCCAGCCGCAACCCTAAAGGGAAAACAATGTCTTCACAGAATGGTAATTAGGTGTGACTGGTGACCTATATTCAGTCGACTAGGTATTTACAAAGGTAGTTGAATGTCACAAATGTAATAAACAATACTTACATTGTACTCTCTGCCGTTCCAAAAGAACTTATAGTTTTAGTCTATTTTCAGTCTATTCATTTTGTTTGACCTGCTTACACATTTTAACGTATTTACCTACATTGATACAAACCGACATTAATTTTAAATTTTCAGGGCTTCGTACCTGAATAGACAAATGAAGCTATTATGAAGCTTTATCCCCTAGAAAACATGGCAAACCTTATTCAAAAGCTTGTTTTACTCGCTCTGAAAATTTTTCCTCTCAGCGCCCTTCGTCACACAATGTGCCCCGCCCGTCCGCTCACAATATCGCTACCTATATTTCCACACATGTCACACATGGAAACTTATTTCCCAAGTAATTACGCACTCGTGCGCGCAATATAATTTTATTGGAAAGCCCTTCGGTTATGTTTTAATTGTTGAATAAATGTGGCACCCTCATTTAATAATTAAACACCCCCGATATATCTTTATGATATTATATTTTTACGTTTGAGATAAAACGGTACGGTAGGGAACAACTTTATTACAAGCAGAGAGATTTTTTTCCATTTTCGCATATTTTACTGTTTACGTCGGTACCTGGTAGTATGGGGTGGTGGGGTAGAACCGAGACGAGAAGACGACAAGGGCAAACATTTAACAAAACTATATAAATAAATTATTAGGCTGTATTCAGAAGTTGATTGGTTTTATAAATTGTATAATTATTTGGCACACTTAATCACTTTATTTTCAATTCAAAATACATTTTAAAAAACATTACTTATATTTGTATTTGTTGCATTATTTATTTGTTTTACGGGTTTGCCCCGTTACTTGTCCAAAACAGGGCATAGCCAAAGAACCGTGTAAAAAAACTAAACTATCTTATCCCGGTTTTATCCTCATACCCGGTTCTGGAGTAATGTCAATGTGTACTGATTATAAGTATATAGTACTTATCACAGTCAGTATTTTTCACCATGTAGTTATAGATATTATCAACATAACAGGATTTCTGATTTATCTTCCCCCCATCTCTTAAACTGATTTCATCGCGTGGTACCTACATCACTTGAGTTCACTAGACGTAGGGAAATCACTTATTCGTTCCGTGTGGTGCCGGACGTAAAGAATAGCACCATCCCATTTCTTCCCGTGGGTGTCGTAGAAGGCGACTAAGAGACTTACTAGAGAATGGGCAGCAGTGTTCTCTATGCACTTTACCATCATGTTCCTATCGCCAACCCGCCTGCCAAGCGTGGCGATTATGGCAAACCCAACCCTTTTTTTTTTTTGGGAGAGGCTTATGTCCAACAGTGGACATCTATCAGCTGAAATAATGAGGGAAATCACTTTAGTACAGGTGTTGAAAATGAACGCCAATTTATTTTCTCTAGAACCTATCCAGTTTCCGTCACCTAAACTTAATTTAATTTCTCAAATACAATACCTGTAATTCCACGCCTGGCGTAGAGAATAGGTAATATATTCAACATATTGCCAGGAACAAAGTAAAGACAGAATATACTCCATATTCCCGCGCGTTCATTTGTATAAACGAAAAAATAAAGGCGTGTACACAAGTACACGTAAAGCTATAGACACACAACATTGTGTGAGTGGGTCCGTGCATCCCTGAACAATACTTATTACGTTTGGGACCGGTCTGCGAGCTCTGTTGACCTGTAGTTTGAGGCTGACCTACTTTAAGTATACTCCCCTTTTTAAACATCCCATGACTTATCTTTGCCATTTGACTGGAAGTAATTTCAGAAAAGTTAACGATACACTAGTGAGTTGTTTGCAATTGTAAGTAGTAGGTAAATAGAGCAACGTGATAGGTACTAGCATGAATCTTGTGTTGGTATTTCTTATTTTGTCCAGATCATCATCTGCCTAGCCTTTTCCCAACTATGTTGGGGTCAGCTTCCAGTCTAACCGGAAACTGTGTTATTAAGTAAAGGCATTTGGCTGAATTAAACTGAATAAAGTATGTAAGAGAAACTATATCTAGACGAAACCACCATGTTGACAAAACACCACTTTATTGTAATTAGATAATACAGATATAATGTACGAAAAACACTAGTAACGCATTTATCAAGTTCCAGAGACATAAAACTCCAAAGATTTTTGTGCCGAAACCTACATTTGTGCTGAGTAAAAGTTAGGCTCATACTTGGCAGATTGCCTCATGTTTAAAACATTATCATTTTATCGTTTGCATGTTTCATAAAAAGTGTTCACATTAGCGAGGCAGCACATTTGCTGAGTACTTTGTCATCGCAGTTCCGATCACCGTCTTTTTAGGAGAGGTCTATGGTTGATTGTGAGCCAGGAGCGAGGACTTAAGTATTATACTCTTCCATTATCTACACCAATTGTTATATCCGCTGCCATTTGATTGACTTAACTAGCTGCGAAATTAGAAAATATTTGGTTCTGCTGTTTCTCCAATGTCACTTTTGGAACACCCAAGAAGAAAATAGAAGGGAATTAACATATGCACCCCGTACCGTATATTATAACTTAACTATAACCCGTCATACAAATTTCGAGGCGAACGGTAGGCCACAAGCTATTTAAAGAGTTTTAGGAAGAGTTACAGGTTCCCGAATAATAAACAAAGAAGTAACAAAGTTTTAATTTTAACTAGCTACTTGAATTTGTTACAATTAAGTCGAGTAGGCCGGTCGTAGTTGTCCTAAGGATCCAAGGAGCAGATTGACGGTCGAAAGATGAGTGGCTGTCTTACGTCGTGCAGCAGAACCAGTCTCTTTACTCTGGACATAGAAGTTCTGAGAGATCCAGGGAGCCTGCTGATGGCCGAAATATGAGCGTCGTCCTCACACCGTGCAGCAGAACATTCAGGGCCACGGCTGACCCTACACTGAGAAGTGCCGGAGTTACGCCATGCAGCAGGGGCGGCCTAGTGTAAGAGGCAACCACGCCCAGGTGGAGCAGCAACTGCTCGGCGCTCATGAGCGCCACGTCTGGGAGCTGGCCAGCTGGCGGCTGGCGGCTGGATTTGCCAGGGTCTTTGAGGACATCTTGAGGATCAGGAGGAATTAAAAATCCATGTTAGAGGATTGGTACCAGTTTACAGACTGTACCATAAACTGATTTCATTCAGGGTTTGTACATCATATACTATTTTTCCAGAACATTACAAATTTTTAGAATCTACTCTTAAAATGCATCTAGTCGACATTTTGCCATACAAACTTTAAGAATGTATTACTCCAGTTTCCGACAATGTACATCAAAAATTAAACATGGTATGGTTTTGTCTCATTATTAATATTGTCTGTACGTAAACAGAATACTAAAATAAGAAGACATTAAAAAGTTGGGAGCCAACAAAGATTCATTTTTCTTGCTAATTTAACCTAACTTTGGGCGTGTTTAAGTAATAAAAGAAGTGTAAAATCTCCAAAACCATAATCGTATCGACAAAGCTCAAATATCGATAAGTTCAATAAACTATATTGGTCATTGATTTATGCAGTGATTTTTTCATAAAACCCGATCTTCCGAAGGACTTTTCTTAATTTTTTACACGCCTGTTTTACTATAAATGATCCTGCTTCTCACTCAATAACGTTGTGCGTGTAGACTAGCGTCTAACTGCTCATTACTGATTCTATCTCTGTCGGACACGATGCCTGGTGAGACAGCGTGCTTTTTAGCAAGGCCCACCAGAAAAGCGTATGGTGGTATTTATGAAGTACAAAAAATAAGAAACTAAGCTAGTCAACGTGATATAAAGATAATACCATAACCCCGACCACGTCGGGAGGAAACGCCCGGGTGTTTCCATTGTGAAGATCGCCCTGAGGACACGGTGGAGCATACGGTGGAGGTCTGCCCGGCTTGGGCGGAGCACCGCCGTGTCCTAGTGGAGGCGATCGACGGCGGCGATCTGGTATGGAGCGAGAGTGCATCGGTAGCCATCGTTTCCTTCAGCGAAGCAGTGATGCTCGCAAAGAGGGAAGCGGTGCTTGTGAGGGAGAAACAGTACCTACATACGCCCTCACAGCCGTAGCCTCCGCAGGAGACACCCTGGGCGTCGGACATCCCAGTGTGACTGTTCCTAAATGACCCCAGGCCGATAAAATTTTCGTTTTTCCTAATTATGTTAATATTAGCTCTTAGGTCGGTTCCCCCTAAGGGGGAAGGACCGCACCCCTCCCCGTACGGCCCTGTAGAGCTCGTCACCAGACCGGTCACTCTTCCACCGATTTACTTTATATGAATTCCGAATAGCCTTAAATTATACTTAAGAATTCATATTTATTGAACCATATTTGATGTGGTTTTAGAAAGCTAAATATCAGAGAAACTCAAAGTACTTGTATTTATATTTAAATGTACGAGTAAGCCATACGCTAGCGTATCAGGTATCTGGTCAATCGTTACTCACACGATACTTCACGTCCACACTCAGAGTACTCAGGGCAACACTTCCATAAAGTGACGCAAGCTGCTTTTCAGCTACTTCACGTCGTCATGCTCTTTCGAGACATGGTCCCTAGCAGTTCTTTCGAACTGAGAAACGTGACGAAGCGGCTTTCGCTGCGGCAACCATGCGACGGTCCTTGTCTGACAATGGTGCGGCTAGTTCTTGCGGCAAATCGTCATCATCATGCTCTTTTTGGAGACATGGTCCCTATCAGTCCTTGGACTGAATATGAAATAGATATGGTCACCCAAACCCCTGGAAGTTCACCCGTTGCACAACAAGCATATCTGTAAGACACGTGTTCATGTCAATCTGACCGAATAATGGATCTGAGATCAAGAATATAATAGTCACGGATGACTAATAATAGAGTTGAAAATCTAGATTCAAGAATAATTATTTAAGAGATGTTGAATAATCTCTCCAAAAGCTCTAGTATTGGTCTGAGCAAGAAAAGTAAAATTCAAGAATTAGTTCTAAATAGATAAGGGTAGAGAATCAAAACCCAGAATTATTATTTAAATAGAATTGAGGATCAACTCTCATGAAAGTCTATAGACAGCCCCAAAGAGCCCACCCGTCACCACTTCCTAGTGTTTGAGCTGAGGAGAAGAAGTGGCGGAACAAACTCCCCAGCAACACGTATCTGTCTAATTAGTTATAAGAACTTTAATAATACTCTCAACCTAAGATAACTACATATTATAATGATAGGCCAACTCAGTCATACCAACAAACACACACATAATCCTCCTCCCTCACAGGTGAAGGCTAATATCTGCAATAAAGTTTTAATTATGTGGAGGGGTGAAGGGATCGTTACGCTTGCGCTTAATTTCATTATTTATAACTACGTTAACTTATCTGTTTATTATTTTCCCACTTTAGTGAGACGGGGAACCGTTTTACAACGTTTGCCTCATTGTACGTGCTCTGTTAGACCTCACGCATAGAACCTCTGAGGACACTAGTACGATTCTAACGGAGCACGCTCCCTAAGCAGCAATTAAATGTCTTACTCAATCCTAAGACAGCGTACTGTGAAGTCAACTGTCATTGAGGAAGACAAGTTTTGAGTGGTTTTAAACACGTACTCATGTGAATGTCACCCTATTGACTGTCTATCCCCTTTCTAAGATATTACAAGACTAGCACAAGCGCACCGTAGACTCAGTCTCTAGCAAGACTCATTGCGATCGTTCTTGATGCCTGCCGAAGTGGAATTTCGTCACTTCACATTTCTTTACTCTTCCCCATTTAGAGGATGCGGTGCATCCAGATTTCGTGTCTCGCTAAATAGTGACGATTCATAAATAGGCCTACAGAACGGCCGGGTGTGGGTTTTAACGAGACACGGTCCCTAGCGTTCTTAGAACGACTACCAATGCATTTTAGTGACAGTGTGTGATGCCTACCCCCACTCCCCGAAATGTACAACCACCAAGTCTCACGCAATACGTTCTGTGGCAAGACCTTTTTGGAAACAGAAATCATCACTAACATTTGGTTGGTTTATAACGCAAACATAGATCGGCTTTATAGCCTAGTTTGATTGAAATGAGTTATTTACGGTTCTGCCTTCCCAAAGTGATGCGTCAATAGGTCAACAGTCGTCAAAAGTCAGAGCTATATTGCTCAGTGTCAAGTTTAGCAGGAGGCCTTCCCCGTTTCCCTATAACCAACTGTAAATGACAAATATCTGCCGAGGTACGGATTAGGAAGGGGACACGCAATACAAGAGAAGATTACATGAATTGTAAAGTCGGTTAGCACTTTAGAGTAGTTACGCCATACTGAAATAAATGATCATTAATAGCACCACCGCGATATCACCAATCTGTTTGGTAAATTTATAATATGTAATCAACCTGCGAGAACAATAGAACGAGATCACCGTTACTACAATGTACACACTATTACTAAAGATTGAAGTTGGCACTTACCAAGTAATTCCTTGGGATGAATTTGAATACAACTCACTTACAAAATACTGCGTTTATTACCAGTTTCTCCCTGCACCAGCCCTCACAGCTCACCACACTATTTTTCCTCGCTTAGAATATCTCGCCTAACTTAACTAGCCTGGGTAATCAACTCCGCCCGTCATTCTTAACCGTCCCTAACCGACTCCCCACAAACTCATTCTCTGAGATTCACGCGCCTTACATGCCACTTACATTCATTCTAGACTAATATAGTCTAATCTAAAGCTACACGCTTATCAAATATTTAACGTATTAAATAACACTTTCACAGAGATATAAATCTCATTGCTAAAGCCTAGCCTAACTCGACCGCCTCCTACCGTGCTCACAAATTAGCCCCTTCACAAACTCTCTCTGAGATTCACGCGCCTTATTTTCATTCTAGACTATTATAGACTAGTCCAAACCTGTACACATATCAAGAACTAAACCAATTCTATAACTCTCTCACAGCGAGATCTATTTCGACTACCTCTTCCCGCGCTCTAAAACTCACTGTCCAAGCGTATCCTCTCTGAACTACCTCCTACCGTGGTCTAAAACCAACTGTCTCAAACTTTCCAATCCCTTCCCCATCTTCAAAATCCCCACATGTCAGCCCCGCGTCTCTTTCCCAGAATAGTTTCAGAATAGTTTTATGGCCAGAAATGAGACAAAAGAAACCCTCTTTTGTCTCATTTCTCAATAGATTTCAAGGGTACGCTTGGCCCTATGTTATGGTATCCAGATGTGGCTGATTGCAGCGGCGATGTGTAAATTTCTCCACGAAGTCGGCTTCAACTTACTGATTTATTGATAAACTAACTTTTGCCCGCGGCTTCGCCCGTGTGATGGTCAATGCATTATCCATATAAACCTTCCCCTCAAGTCACTCTGTGTATTGATGAAACGCATTCAAATCCGTTACGTAGTTTAAAAGATCTAAGCGCACCAACACGAAAGCTACTTTGTTTTATATTATGTAAGGAAGAATAGCTACTATCACTCCAAAATTTATACAAGAATGTAAATAATTAACTACTATCAAATTGGACAGCTGAAACCCAAACAAATTACGGAATCGCCGTTGTATGAATTCCCAGTTCCCGATTCTGACGCTTCGGTGCCAGGTTAATACAGAACACTTTGTATTACAAAGGTAAAGATAATTGTTGTTTGAATGTTATGGTGAATTAAATACACGTAGTGTAAATACCTTCTTTTGGCTATAGTAGCCATTACTAACGTGCTATATGGTGCCTTCGCCACTGCTCATTTGTTCGTTGTTCTTAGAATTTGCAAGAAATATTGCATCCTTAGGTGCCGTAATTTATTGCTTTCGACTAAGTTAATGGGCATAAGTGCCCTAATGGGTTTCTAAGGAATTCCAAAATTGTTTTTAGAATTTTAAAGAAATAGGATTATTTATTAGGGTCGAGTTCTCAGATCATAAAGTTGCGACTTAATGTGTTTTCTAAGAGGCCCGGGAACACGTGTGACGATTTTAGAATAATGATAGCATTGCGCCATTCAATAGATGACAGACAGTCACACCAGGCTGATTCCCGCCCACCGTAGGCGCGGGCTTGCGGACGGTGAGTAATGGGTAGCTCGCTGTCCGGTAAGGACCAAGCCCGGGTCGATGGCGCGTTGTGTTCCACGTGCGCCTCAAAGAGATGTCAGCACCAACTGATGGGGCCCGCAAGGGCTGATGCCTGCCAGGGGTGCGGGGTGTTCGAAAGAGATACCGCGGCCTCTGGCACACAGGCAACTGATGGAACACGGGTGGGTTTTAGTCAGTAAAAGTCTGACACGACCTCCTGCTCCACCCAGAGCGGGTGAAGTTATTTGATGATGTCCCTCCCAAAAAAAAAAAAACCCCGATCACGTTATTATAAACTTGCAAAACTACTCGCAAAACTTACCTATAAATAAATAAATCACGAATCCTTCCAAACCTCAGAACCACTCCCGATCGCACCGCAGCTCAAAACTCGGCTAGAACCGACCATTAGTCATGTGTCAGTCAGCGACTCAGCGCGGGGTCAGACCGCTAATGGATCCCTAGCGAAATATACGTCGCGTTAAGCAAGACCTAATTTGTTAATAATAGACTACTCTATGCATCGGAATTTAAATAGTTGACACTTACATAACCGTTTTTTTAAGACAAGTTCGGGATAATGTCAATATTGTTAGAAATCTGGTTATTACGCGTCGGCGGCGTAATATTCGCCCATGCGAATCGGTGTGATGTGATAACTTTAGTCATAACCTAATGGTAGGTGAAATGTTTTTGAACTTAGTTTAGTAATCGTGTAATATTTATGTAATACATTTAAGTGTCCCCTAGTTTTAGGGAAAACCGGCATAAGTAGGCATCAAGAACTACGCTGCCTACAACTTTGATGTGCTTTATTAATTGTCGTCGCTCGTAGCCACGCCAGCTAGGTACCTACTCCGCATCCGTGGCGAATATTTCAAAGGGTAAAGAATAATGGTTTAAGGGGAAACGATGTGTGTGATGGATGTCGTTTTAGAAATATAGAGGGAACGGATTATGTTTGTCGTGATTTATAAGCCGTGAGTTGAACTATTTGTATCTAAAATTTTAAATTATAACTGTCGTTAGGAGATACCGGGCTTTTGTACATGTTCTGCTGAAATAAATAGTAAACATACGAGCTGCTGAAAAGCTATTAGCGCACTTCTATTACTTCCATTTGGAGGAGACAGTACGAGTTATAAGAGCCGCGCGACGTCGCGACGCGGCAACGTTCCTAGATAATATTGTCTTTGTTTCATCTCTGACATGGAACTTGGCAACATTTTATAAAGTAGAAAAGCTACAATTTGTCACAGTCCCAAAATATTCCGTACTTTTTAACCTAGAGCAATGTAAACTAAACCTTCTCATATCACTATAGCTTAGCAGCAAAAACTAGGACAGATAATAATACTTCTACAATCGTACTATTAAGTACAGGTACTTTAACTTGAAGTAAGTATAATGTTGACTGTTTCTTACTTGGCAGGAGTGCCGTATCAACCTTCTGCAACCGGCAGGTCGTTACTAAAAAGTTTTAAATACACTATTTCTGTTATTGCCACTGCACCGTTTATGCTTATATATGAGTTGTGTGTGAACGGGAGCAAGCTGTGGTGGTGGTAAGAATAATGTTGTGGGATATATGGTGGATATCCTCTGATTTTTTACTACGAAGCCGAGAGCAAGTCATGAACGATGATAAATGTGCCTCATTAGTCGGGCAACGATGATAAATGATCAACCTACCCTTACTTACTGCGAATTCTGTGTCAATCCTTTATTACGAATATAAAAAAAATATGCATAAACTTGTTTTTTTTTCTGCGCATCAAAATCAAACACATCTTAATTCCGTTCTATGTTCCTACCTATAAAAAGGCTTGTACAAAAATGCCCTCAGGGACCGGTGTACGGAGACGATTTGTGTAACTCTAGATAGTATAAAGTCGCTGTTTTCATCTCTTTGTTTCTTCGCTTACTCCTTCTAAGCCATGCAGATTTTGATACGGTTCCTCCGGAAGGTTTATTTGATATTATGTAATAAATTAGAGTTTCAAAAAATTATGGTGATGTGTAAAAAACATATTTTTTTGGGCGTTTACATTGCTAGCGCTAGCTAAACCTTACGAAATAGATAAAAAAAGAACTACGGAACTGTATATCTTATAAAGGTCCTTCGGAAAATTCTTCGATGGTATATCTCCTAAGGATAACCCAGCATTTTTATCTTTTACGTATTACAAAAAAATTATGAGGAGCTAGGATGGTTTTTACGAAGCTATTTTAAACAATAAGTACAGTATAAATACTGATTGGTTAACATTCAATGTAGCTGATTTAAATTTGAGCGTTGAGTGTTTTTCACCACACGGACAACTATCTGTAGCCCTTTCGCGTGTAAAATCTAAACAAAATCTGTTTCTGCTGTCTAATGAAATAGCTTCGAACATTATTCATAAAGAGATTCTGTAGTTATACGACCTCCGCCACATACACTATATACCCGTGCGAAGCCAGGACTGGTTGCTAATTTTAGGATAAAACGAAACATAAAATCGTTATTTTTATTCTCAGCCGTTTCTCGCCACCTCTCACACCTTCCTCCTCCATCTTTTTCTATCGTATGAATTGAAAAGCATGTACTTGAAAACTTGTATCGAAAATAAATAGCGGGGGCCGCCGCCGGCGCCAAATCTTTAGCCCATTTCGTTTGCTTATCGTTATATACCTCACTTGTGAACGTTCTAGAAGTTTGCACGTGTAGTTTTGTATCAACTTCGAATAACATTTAAGTGGCAGTAAGATTTGTTAAATATAGGTAGGTTTAAAAGGTGTTCCTAGAAATTACGGTAGACGAGAAATTACAATGGGGACCTCATATTCTCTATATATTGTTCTTGCGGGGTGGCTAAGCTGCTGATGCTGTTAGAAAGATCAGACAGTTAACAGATGTAGAAACCGCGCGTTTGGTCTATTTTAGCTACTTCCACAGCATTATGTCGTATGGCATTTTACTGTGGGGTCGGGCTGCTGACATTGAATCCATCTTTATTTTGCAAAAGAGAGCTGTCAGAGCCATTTATAATCTACGTCGCCGCGAATCCCTCAGGGAGCTGTTTAAAAGGATTAATATTATGACGGTACCTTGCCAAATTCGTTTATGAAAATATCATGTATGTAAGAAAAAATCTACATCGTTTTAATGAAATAAGTGAAAGACATCATTTTAATACTAGAAACAAAGACAAAATAGATCAACCATTTTTCAGATTAGCTAAAGTCCATACATCTTTTATGGAGTATTGTATTAAATGTTATAACAAAATACCTGGTGATATATTGCAATTAAATGAAAGGTTTAAAACTCATATTATAAGTAAACTTTGTAAACAAGCATATTACAAACTAGAGGATTATATCCAAGATAAGAATGCTTGGAAACATGCTGGTCCTGCTCCATAGGACAATATAGAGTCTAGACAAAATCGAACTGGTTGCTAATTGAATTGGATAATTAATTGTTTAAATGATATTGATTTACACTCAGTGACTACTTTAACTCACACACTGACTTATTACTTGTTAATATTCTAGGAAAATTGTATACTTACTTTTACAATGTTTGTAAATATGTGAGCACCATGTGTCTATTATTAAATTAATTTATCTGTATTGCTTCAATTTCATTCTTTTTACCTATTTTGGTATGGCAATTTTATTCTGGGTGCATCGTTTTCACAGATAATTATATAATGGATGTACTATGATAAATATTGTACTTAAAATATTTTAAAAGAGTAACGGTGGAGTTCCATTCTTCTCCATACGAAACTACATTTTGGAAGAGGCGACTAGAATCAATTTTAGTTTAATGTAAATGTTGACGTTCAAAGTGCCTTTTATATGCCTATTTGAAATAAATGCTTTGACTTGGACTGATTTAGGTATTTTACGGTAGTATTTACACTGTTATGTAAAACACCTACCTGTAAATTACCTAATGATTACATTTTCTGCCGCTATATGGTGACTTGTAATTTGTCCGTCCTTCCAGGACGTGATAGTGTGACCTATTTGCAACAATTATGTACCCGATAAAGCCCAGACGAAAACCCAACCCTAACCATGTATTTTTTAAACATTCCAGAATCCATTACTAAATATCACTTTTCTGTAAACTCACAAAGTTCTTCTTTCAATGCTGGTTTGCTAAAGTATTCTGCCCCATTTTGGGGGCATTAGCAAACCATTCGATGTAACGGAAGGAGTACATTAACTATTTCAAAAATCCTCAACGCATGAACTTTGACCCAGTTATCTCAAATTTTACTGTAGCATTAAGTTTACAATTTACATCCTCGTGGAAGAACACATTTAAAGGGTGACATCTTCATTTAATCAGCTATCAAACCGAATTTGGGTGAATTTGCAAATTATTTAAAAAACATTTAAAAGTTGCATTATACATTAATTAGTTCAATTAATTAGCAACCCTTCCTGCGTTACGTTACCACATCGTCACGACCAGGTCGCAATTTAAGTTTCCACTTTTGAGTAGTTAGTATTACTCGCAGTCATGGATCACTTGTCTCTTAGTTCGCGTGTCTTGAAACTTATGTGCACGTACAGCTTCTTTTTATTCTATAATAAACATAAAATGTTGAGGCTTTTGTAAAACATGTAACTTTTTTATTAAAAACGTGTACCGGGCTTGAGTTCAAATGCTCTAAGTAACCAACAGCAACCACGTTCATAAATTCTTAAACGGCGTGTGCTGCACATCATTTTTAACCGACTTTAAAATAAGGAGGTTATCAATTCGACATGTTCATTGTTTTTTAAATGTATTTTCGAAAATAACTCCGTCATATATAGACGGATTTGCAATTTTTTTTTTTTGATCGAAAGCGGTTTCTTTCGAAATAGTCCCATTTAAATTTCATATAGATCTGTTGATGCTTTTCGGAGACAGACAACGGAACTCTTAAAAAAATGACAGCAAATAAACCGCGATTGCTGCTATCGCATAAATCTGCATTGTTTTGACCCCAAGGATTTAGGAATTTCGAATTGATGTGGGGTAGCTAGGTACAAAAACTAAAAAGTGTTTTTCCGGAAGTCCGATTTCCAAAATTAAAGTTATTTTTCACTTTGTAGTGTTTTTCCGGAAGTTGTTTTTTTTTATGTCTTGCGATTGACAGAGTTAATTGATTGGTGAGTTGGACCATTACTGTTGGATGTCGTAGTGGGTCCTAATGTAAAGGGATACCTAACATAAACCAAACAAGTAATTATTGCAATTTCAACAATTTGCAAATTAAACCATTACCAGCATAATTGAGTGTTTCATCAGCACCTCTAAATATATTTTAAATTTTTATACCTCGTTAGGTAGCCGATTAAATGAACGATGATGACTTTGACGCAATTTATACGCTTAACGCCGCCGCCATAGTAAAATTTTAGGAAAACTGGTGTCAAAGTTCATGTACAGAGGCCGGCACATCAAGCTACCCCCTGCCAGGGGTTGTTCGAAAGAGATACCGTGATCCCTGGCACACAGGCAACTGAGAAAACACGGGTGGGTTTCAGTCAGTAAAAGTCTGACACGCCCTCCTGCTCCACACAGAGCGGGAGAAATTATTTGATGATGTCCCACCCAAAAATGAACTGATACAGTTTCAACTTTATCATAGAATAGAATAGAATAGAATAGAATAACTTTTATTTCGGACACAAATATCCATAAAGTGTTAGTAACATACAAGAAAAATAACTTATTGCCTAGTGTTAGTAAAAATCAACCTCCGCACAAACTGCTGTACAATCGGAGAGCCGAAGCTCTCGGCTACAGTTTTCAGGATGTTGTTTCGACTACCCCTCACTCTCCCCAGTAGCGACGCAGTTTTTTTGCGTATAATTGCATAGAAGCCGTCGGTGCGGGCTTGCGCAAACATCTCCAATGCACTACAGTAACGAGGCAGCCTTAACAACATCCTGAAAGCATTGTTATATTGGACGCGCAGGGCATCCAGCGATCTCTTAGTACAATTGACCCATAGATTGCCCGTGTACAAACTTTAAAAAGCAAAGGTTCATGTTTAATTGGAAAAAAATGACAGATTGGGATAGCTTGATGTGCTGGCTGTACGTAGTTGATTTTTGAAAATGTTTAATACAATTCCTAGTTTATCTTTTGACTACACTGGCCTTCAAAACTTATCACCACACTTTTCGCTAGTAACTGGTTTGTGAAAACCTGCATCGTCGGTTCTTTATCGTATCCCCCGTCTGTATGTCTATAAAGAAATAAAAAGTGGACCGCCCATCCCCGGTACTTGTTTATTTCCCCTGTCGGCCATACATTTCATCCATCATCCATCCATCTATCCTCAGCCCGCCTGTCCACTGTATCGATACGTCAACGTTTATTTTGTGTGACATCGCAGCTCTACTAAAGTTGTAGACTCATTAGGCGACCGACTAGGTGGCAACTTCGCACGATGCGATTTTGTATAAACGAATAGTGAGAAATGTCAAAATCCGTAGTTGATTAATTACCTTTGGCAAAAAGAGGTGTCTTGTGGCCCATGATTACTAAGCCAGTAAACTCCTATCCTCGGACTCGGATTGAATCGATAAGTATTGCTACCTGGCGTCACTGACATGGCAAGGTCAGCAACATTTTTGCCAGCTTTGTCTGTCAGCCCTTTTTCATGAGCATGAAATTGAATGCCCTGTACAAGCACTGCTGTACATTTTATACTTGAACAAAAGTTAAGTAGGTTACCTAATTATTGGCAAAAATCTTTGAACACTTTATCGGATGCAACATTTATCATCGTCGCCCAGTGAATACACAACTTTACGAATCCCTTAAGTGAATAATATGAGAAATGACGCTTTTCATGACAATTTATGAGTTTCGTCGGTCATGGCATCGCGGATGGTAAGGGATTTACTCGTGACTGATTTATGAACCTGTCACAGTGTCTAGACGTCTATATGTACGGCATCTCGCGAAAACATATTGATATCTGTGCTTTGCAATAGTTTATTTTGCCAAATCTTTGTCGATATTGATCTGGTACAACGATAGGTGTTGGCTGCTTTTCAGATTACTGCTATCCATTGTATATTGAGCCGTAAAAAAATTCTGAAACTGAAATAAATGTAGGTACGCCAGATTTTCTGGGTCAATTTAGATAATATCAAAATAATTATGCAGGACAAAGTCATATAATTCATTAATCCCATTACTCTAACCATTTCTGCAAACAAAAAAAGAATATTATTATTAGTCTCCATTCTGCTCGCAAACGGTCGTGACGTCACGGCTCCGGAACAGATAAATCCGAGTGCTCGGCGCTGTATCCGCTGCTCTGCCGGCATGCCACCGTCACCGCTACCGTTTCCGGCCCTCTGTAGGTAAGGTAATGAATTGCCTTAGGTACTTACCTTCGCGCCCCCTAGAGGTTATTATCGCCAGATATTTTTCACGTCTATGAAGGCAACACCTTTCTTTTTGTTTTTTCCCAACCACTACACGGTGTTTAATTAAGATTAACAAATTCATATTTATATCTACCCCTAATTTACATATTGATTATGATAATGCAAGTAATAACATTTCTCATTCTTTTACCTAACCATACACGGAAAAATATTCTCAAAATCATATTTGCATTCTTTTCTCCGCAATCTTTTACACAAATACGGAGAGCATCTTCTGTCTCTCCCTGGAGACTAGAACAAGCGTTTTCCATTACCACAGATAACTAAGTGAAAGCTGTGCGGCCAAGTTTTGAGGATATTGGAAACCAGTGCAATGGCACTGAGAAGATTTGCGTACGCTTCCAAGGAGCTACTTTTGGCAGGCTCTTAGAGTTTGAAATATAAAGGGGTTTAAATGCGAAATGAAGTTTGTAAGAATTTGCAATGTTGTGTTTAGGGATGTCGTAATAGAACGATTACGTATGTACGTTCCATATTGATTGAGACTTCAACCTGCAAGTTTAACATACAGCCACGCGGATTTTATATTTTCCTGTGAGTGTTCAGCTCATTATTAGTTTGTCGTTTGCTTTGCATGTTATTGAAATGTATTGTATATTTTTTTTTTGTTTTTCGAATAGTTGTTCTTTGAAATAGACATTTTAATGACATTAATTCATACTTTCATTGACTACTCTATTTAAGACTACTTCGACATTGTATTGTATCTAAAAATATGCTTTTTTAATTGTAATCATACCTAATCTTTAATTAATAATGATGATTTGATAAGTACCTACACAATGTCTTCAATGTAATTTTTAATAATATTGTCACGGTTCTATATGCGGCTGAACATGTTAGAACTTTATCTCATACTTATCTTGCATGTAACGTATCATGTACACCATGTTTAAACAAATAAAAAATCTTTTCTTATTTTATCTCATCTTTTACTATTTCACGTAGAAAACTCGAATGAATTGGCGCAGTTGTTATAAAGTTTGCTCGTACCTATCTATTCTGAAGTTGCCCAATCATACGTACTCGCGTGTGTCGATATTTAATACCATTAATAAGTAGATAACTCTCTTATTTTTAAACGTTGGTTAATGTTAATTAAGAGATGGTTAAACATCAAAATTGTATGGTTAAACCGACGCTAATCATAACCTCAATTTAAGCAACATTATTGATAACAAAGGAGGAATGTATTTTAATTCATCGTGATAGGAGAGACATTTAGAGGTAAAGTACCGACCAATGTAGGTAGTGTACCTCTAAATGTCTCTCCTTCATTCAAAGGTTGTCTGTAAGAGATCGCCTTCTGCGGTCCGGCCGCCCATTGTGTACCTACTAGTTTTAAATATAGTTGTCCTTTTTATTTCATTTGGTTGTACACCAATGTGGCTGTTAAGTGTTTATATAAATAAATAAACCTACCTGTTGAAAATGTTTAGGTAGGCATTGATAAATTTGACACCCATCCGATTGCTGTCAATAACACCTGTATTCGACTCCTCTTCTCTCTCTTCGACATAAATGCCAAGGGTAAATAAACAAATTCCAAGTAAAAGAAATAAGGTAATATTTAATTTGAATATAAGTAGGTACTTGCCTCAATCATTCCAAAATATAGAATCGTCTCAGCTAATTGGTAATACAAACCTACTACAGAAATTACCACAAGAAGTGCGAAGTAACGTGAATTACCTACCTAAGTTGAAGTAGTTACTAGTAGTAGGTACTACCCTACACTACCCTTTATGTTTGTGTAATCCGATGTATTATTTTAGGTTAATAAGTAAAAACAATAAGTAGGTAGGTATTAAAAATTACAAATTACCTACTTAACCCATACATTAATTATTTTGACTTATCATTTCAGGATGATGACTATTGTACTAATACATGCAGGACAGAGCCAGAGGATTTTAAAAAACATCACTATAAACTTTTGTTCAATTACCTGAGGCTTCAATTCTTTGAAATGCTGATTCTTGCTATGAGGCTTTCGGCGTCTGGGACCGCATTTAACTGGAACCGCGGGCCCAGTTGCCGGATACGTTTAAATTTATCTTTTTCTTCCGGCCACTGGGATCACCCATTAATGTATAAATTCATCTGTTATGCAAGTCAAAACAGTATAGTCAAACGCAATTTTTTTTAAAGTAATAATTTAAGAAAAAAACTACAACTGTACAGTACGTTGATTATTTTGAATATCTACTATGTTTATATTTACTATGTAACTCCTATGTTCGGTAAGCTCCTACCAAGTTAAAACAGTGTGGTACTTCGAAGGCATAAAGTGTTTTCTACACTCGCGAGCAATAAACTGGAATCACTTCATCGCGAGTTGCAATTTTTTACAATTTCAATACAATAAGCTGTGGATTGTGGTATATCACCTGAAAGGTAATTTTGTTAGCTGTACGAGCACACTCGACCATTTATGCTGACGCCCGCGATCACATGTACTAACGTTACATAATATTACATGCGAACTACTGTTTTATTACTTGAGTTCAATAAAGCTGCTTGGTGAATACACACGTCGGTGTTTTCTTCCACATCTTCACATAGAATTCCCGGCACACAACACACCTCTGCAGTAGGACTCCACATCTTTATGGTCCTTCGAGACTTTAAGTGAAGTGTGAGAGAAGGTGTCTTCATCAATAGCGAATCGGCTCGGCTGGCCTCCCACAAGCGGGTCTCACCAGTCAGGTTGAGAAAGCGCACAATTGGTGACGGGCATCTACTCACGCGGAACCAACAGAACCAGTGGACACACAAGTCTACTACATACTCTTCTATCAGTGACAGTGATTTCAACAGACAACTAGTTTCTTCTACACATCTACCACAATGGAAGGGCTACTACAGCGTCAAGAAATCATTGCTGAAGCTATACAGAAGATTTCAACTAACATGAGAAAAGATTCTGCAATTCGAAAAACAGCCGAATACGCAAAAACACGGCTAGTGTCTCTTGAAGAATTGTGGAATGAGTTCGACAACAATCACACAAAACTTATAGTGCTTTGTGATAACAAACATGACTACATCCAGTCTCGTGCTTACCATTCCGTGAAAGAGCTCTACACAGCTACATGGGCTCTGCTGATGGACATTACACAGACCGAAATCCTGGCGAAACAAGGTACAAGTAGTCAGGATCAAGGTGACCAACAACACATTGACCGCACGGAAGAGAAAGGTATGTTGTCCAAAACTGATGAGCTGATTAATCAGCAACGAACGAACTTTCGAGCCTTTTCACGAGTCGTTCGAGGTAGCAACATAAACAATATCTCAGAAAAATGGGAACTACAAGACAAACTGCAGATGATACAGGCGCGCTGGAAAACTATTGACGATCTACACTGGCAAATAGATAATCTACTGATCGGCACAGAAGTGGATTATGAACAAGAGTACGCTGAGCATGAAAATATTTACGAAGGCATGAAGAGACAACTTAACCAAAAACTTAGCCATTCATCTCACCAACAACAAACTATGCCGAAATTGGAGATACCGGCATTTAATGGCAACTACGCTCATTGGCAAACTTTTATGGACCTCTACGCAGAAGCCATCCACAACAATCCCATGCTGAGCAAGACTCAAAAAATGCAGCACCTCAAGGGCAAACTGAAAGGTGAGGCAGAGCGACTAGTGCAGCATCTCAACGTCTCAGCAGAAAACTATGACGCATGCTGGGATATACTCACACGAAGGTACAACAACATGCAGCTGCTGTTTACGAAGCAAATACAAGTATTCTTAAGCCAGCCGACTGCGCACAAACATTCTGCACAAGAATTAAAAAGCCTCCACGACACGACCTTGGAAACGATTCACGCCATACACAATCTCGGAGTCGATACTACTACATGGGATCCGTTATTGGTACACATAATCACAGAAAAAATGGATGCAGAAACCTACAGTTCGTACATGGAGAGCCGAAAAGCTCCACGAAATCTGCCATCGTTCGACGAGCTTATGACATTTTTGGAGAGCAAATTTACAGCTCTCGAGCCAGTCAACAGAGAAGATAACAAGACTGGTTCCACGAGGCAAGCGACCAAGGACAAGGACAACAGTAAGGTCAAGGAATTTTCGAACAAATATCTACCCAAGAAGTTCAACAACAGGGCAAAGGTTTATCATGCTCGATCTGAAAGAAAATGTCCGTTATGCAAGTCGGATCACATATTGGTTTCTTGTAAAACATTCCAAAATATGGCACCCGAAGATAAAATAAATACTATTGCAGAATTGAAAGTCTGTGAGAATTGTATGTACTGCCATAATGAAAAACAATGCAATTCCGCGAAAACATGTAAGGTGTGCAATAACAAGCATCATACGACGTTACATGATGCTATACAACAAAGGGCTCAGAATACAGTTTCTGCTAATAACTTGACACCTAAAAGCGTTCCCACGGTAGCGCAACATAAATCACATCACGTTGCTGGGAATGTGAACGAAGTTCTACTTGCCACAGTAGAACTATATGTTAGGGCGGTAGATGGAACGCCTACAAAACTTAGGGCTCTACTTGACCAAGGTTCCCAAATCAATTTGATTACGGAATCAGCTGCTCAGCGATTGGGACTTCACAGGCGTAAACAAGATGCAATCGTCTCAGGTGTTGGAATCACGAACAACAAAAGCCATGGAACCGTACTACTTATTTGCGAGTCCATACAACAAAACTACAACTTCACCATTGAGGCGCTTGTCATGACAAGAATGCTGAACAATTTACCCAATTACACGTTTGAGCGCCAACAGTGGCCACATTTAGAAAACATCAGCCTCGCGGATCCTAACTACAACATTTCCAGGCCAGTAGACATTTTACTGGACGCTGGAGTTTACGCACAAATAATCATGGATGGGATTCTACGAGGACCTATACATGCGCCAATAGCTCAACAGACTAAAGTAGGATGGGTTCTATTGGGCAACACCACAACATTTCAATGCCATGCAGTGCTTAACAACCTAGAAGATATTACACGTTTCTGGGAAACAGAAGAAATAACTGAACAGTCTACAACTCTGACGTCAGACGAACAATATTGCGAAACATTATATGCAACTACAACCAGAAGGAAGTCTGACGGTAGATATGAGGTTAGAATACCCATGAAAGAGGGATTCGAGACACAGTTAGGTTCTTCAAGGTCGCAGGCAATGGCACAATTCCGACAATTGGAGAAACGACTAGCCAGAGACCAGTTAATTGCTGAAAGTTACAAGGCATTCATGGCTGACTACATACGTCTCAATCACATGAAACAAAGTTCAAATTCAGTGGAACCGAGAAGCTATCTACCACACCACGGTGTCATGAAAATGGACTCCACTACTACAAAACTCCGAGTTGTGTTTAATGCCTCAAACAAAACAAGCACGGGACACAGTCTTAACGAGCTAATGGAATGCGGGCCAAACTTGCAACAGGACTTACAGGCATTAATCCTACGATGGAGGGGCTTCCAATTTGTTTATACCGCCGACATTGAAAAATTTTATAGACAAGTCGGAATACAGGAACATGATCAGCATCTACAGAAGATTCTGTGGAGAGATTCCAGAGCAGACAGCATTCAAGAGTACCAGCTGTGTACCGTAACATACGGTACAAAAGCTGCCCCATTTTTAGCGATGCGCACAATAAAACAACTAATTAACGACGACGGTTCTCAATACCCACTTGCTGCAGAAACATTGGACAGTCAACTGTACGTCGACGATCTTCTTGGCGGAAGCAATGACATACAAAAGGCCAAAACCACTCAAAAGCAATTAATCGACCTTCTTAAACAAGGCGGCTTCAACCTGCGCAAGTGGGCGAGCAACGACGGACGAGTCTTAGAAGATCTAAAACCCGATCAAATTAGTCAAAACATGATTGACTTTAAGCACGCTGAAACAAACAAGACATTGGGAGTTATGTGGAATCCCTCTACGGATCAATTTACATTCCATCATCCACTGGAAACAACAAACACATGCGCTGTCATTACAAAAAGATCGTTGCTATCTCAACTGTCGAAACTATATGACCCAATAGGTTGGCTTTCACCTGCTACTATAAAAGCAAAACTTATTTTCCAACAACTGTGGACTACAAACCTCAACTGGGACGATCCCGTACCACAACATGTACAAAAACAATGGGAAGAATTCAGGTACGACCTTAAATACATAGGTCAGATCGCTATTCCACGATGGATGGGAGCTACAAACACCCCAGTTGAATTACATGGCTTCTGCGATGCATCGGAGAAGGCATACTCATGTGTAATTTACTGCCGAAGCATCAAAGACGATGGGGAATACATGACTCGAATAGTTGCAGCGAAAACGAAACTCGCACCGATTAAAAAGTTAATGACACTGCCCAGACTCGAACTGTGCGGCGCTCACTTACTATCAAGACTTATGAAAAAGGTCATAGAGTCGTTAAACGAACAGACAGTAACAATAAAAGCTTGGACTGACTCTATGGTCGTTCTGGGATGGCTACATGGCGACGTGTCCCGCTGGAAGACATTTGTAGCAAACAGAGTTACAAAAATTACAAACATTTTGCCGCCATCGTGTTGGGGACATGTTAAATCCGAGGAAAACCCGGCGGATTGCGCTAGTCGTGGCTTATTACCGTCACAACTAGTCAGACACGAACTTTGGTGGGAGGGACCTACGTGGCTGATGCAAAACAACATCTCAGATCAACCGACAGAATTCAAAGCTCCTACATTGGAACACAAGAACAAGAAGCAAGTCTGTGCATCACAAACATCATCTTCGATTATTGAAGAGCTACTATGCAAACATAACTCTGTTACACGTGTTGTCAGAGTACTAGGTTGGATTTTACGAGTTAATACAACCAATGACAATGTGCGATCTCCTTACTTAACAACAGTGGAACTTGAGAACGCATTGAATGTCGTTATCAAGGCAGTGCAAAATAAACACTTTGGCGAAGATATTGCACATTTGCAGAAACATGGCAAGGTGCATACCAAGAGTTGTCTGCTTAATTTAAATCCATTTTTGGACAAACAAGGTCTCTTGAGAGTCGGGGGACGGTTAACAGAATCAGCCTTGAAAAGTTCACAAAAACATCCAATTATTTTGCCACACAAAGATCGGTTCACAGAACTTTTGATCGACAAGTCACATATTTCGACGCTCCACGGGGGAGCAAGACTCACCTTGACACATTTGCGCCACAAATACTGGATACTCAGAGGTGTGAGGACAGTAAAAGGACACATTCTCAAGTGTATCAAATGTCATCGCTTCAAGACATCTACGAGCAAACAGCTGATGGGAAACTTAACAAAGCCTCGGGTCACTCCATCGCGTCCATTTACGCACACAGGCGTTGACTTTACGGGACAAGTGGAAGTCAAGGCCAACAAGGGCAGAGGGATTAAGACGTCCAAGGCCTACATATCAATATTTGTCTGCCTGGCAACAAAGGCCATTCATTTAGAATTGGTCTCAGACTTGAGTACTGCAGCCTTTCTCGGCGCGTTCAAACGTTTCTGTGCCCGGAGAGGAAAACCAGAGTGTATGTACTCAGACAACGGTACGAATTTTGTGGGCGCTGCCAAAAGACTTAAAGAGGAACACAAAGAAGCGTTAATTCACTACATCAACGAAGAAGTCTTGAGTGAGTTAGCAAACCTTGGAGTTGAGTGGCAGTTCAACGCTCCAGTTTGGCCGTCAGCAGGAGGACTATGGGAGGCCGCAGTCAAAAGCATGAAGTACCATCTGAAACGCGTCATCGGCGAACAAAAGCTGACATTCGAGGAGTTTTCCACACTGATAGCCCAGATTGAAGCGTGTCTCAACTCTAGGCCGTTGATTCCTCTTACAGACGACATTGACGATCTGGACTGCCTAACGCCTGCACATTTCTTAGTGGGAGGGCCAATACTGTCAAGCCCACTCTCACCTTACGAGGACATTAGAAACATTAAAACTAGATGGCAGCTACTGGAAAAAATGCACAAGGATTTCTGGAAGAGATGGTCATCTGAATACCTTCAAACACTTCAAACACGCAGCAAGTGGCATTCTGCAACAAAGAATCTTGAGATCAACGACATCGCTTTGATAAAAGATGATCACTTGCCGCCCTCTAAATGGCTCTTAGGAAGGGTTATGGAGACACATCCTGGTAAGGATGGACATGTTCGAGTGGTGACACTGAAAACAAAAAATGGCACTCTAAAACGCCCTATCATAAAATTATCTCGACTACCTGTCGAACACAGTGATACAAGGTGCGTAGAGAGTGAAGGTGACACAACGCCTATCGAACCACAGAAAACTGAGAGATCGAAGCGGAAGAAACCTGCCAAAAGATCCCTATACAGTAACGTTTGCATATTTTTCACGTTTGCCTTATGCATAGCTACGTCACTGCAACATACTTTAGTGAATGTTACCACGTTATCGTCAGCTAAATTAGTCTACTTCGACAAAATTGCTGACATGCAAATACGACAAGACGACTGGAAAATGGTTGTGTATTACAATATGACAACATATTGGCGAAGTTTACAAAACGCAGCAGACTACGTCACACACTTGAAAGGTCTAACTAAGGAAGAGACAACCTTGACATCAATCGCCTCACAACTAGAACACGAAATCAAAGAAATACAGCACTACAACGATGTTTTGCGATCGGAACACGGACCGCGCAAGAAAAGGGGTCTGATAAATGGAATTGGTTATGCAGCAAATTATCTATTTGGAGTCCTAGACGAAGACTTTGCCAAAAAATACGATAGTGATATTAACCTCATACAGACAAACGAAAACCATTTACTCAACCTCTACAAGGAACAAACATCGATTGTGGAAGGCGAGTACAACATTTTGAAAAGAAACGAGGATATCATGAACAAACAATTTACGCTAATAAATAAACGCTTCCAAGAAACAAACGAGCGCATAGTCCTGGAACGTAGCAATGCACTCAATGTGATGTCGTCTGCGTTAGCCGCCAACTTAATAATCTCCAACATAAGGAGAGTTCAACAATTACTGCTCGACTTAGTGACTGATGTAAAGGACGGACACATCGATGCACATCTACTGAAGCCAGATCAGTTCCAAGAACAATTAAACATAATATCTGGACAGTTACCTAGTGACCTGTCGCTACCCTGCACAAACAGCCATCAGTGCATTCGACAAATGTATAAATTGTCACGAGTACACGTCAAGCTGACGAGAGATTTCTTCATTTTTGAAGTCAAGCTACCTTTGGTGAACAACGAACAGTACGAGCTAAGCCGAGTCATACCTATTCCTTACATACAAGGACACACAGAGAAGCATATCATGACAACATCTGAATATTTGGCAATAAACCTCAAGAAGGATGTGATGATGCCACTAACTTATAACGACTTAAGCACGTGTATACAACTGAGAAAACAGCAGTTACTATGTGCACTGAGTTTGCCTCTTTATGACATAAAGCAAGCCGCGACGATGTGTGAGGCACAAATTATAGTAAACAATAAGAACTTATCATCGTGTCACACAACTGTATCAAGTTGCAGCGATAAGTGGATACAGTTACATAATGATGGCGCGTGGCTCTACTCATGTTGCAAACAATGCTTAACACGCATTTTCTGTCCATCTGGCACATTTGCGAAACAATTAAGTGCTACTGGTATTATCACACTCGATCCTGGGTGCATGCTAAAAGGAGATCACATTATACTTCGCTCTCATAACAACTTCCACAGTGAGATAAGCGTGACTGAAGACGAGCTTTACTTGAGAGAATCGAGCATAAATCACCTTACAGCAGACAGCAACTACACTTTTGAAGCTGAGCATCATGAAGTGATGATGAAGACATTGAAATCCAGGATTGAACAGGTGAAAATGACCAAGAGACCCTAAACGAGGTGACAACTTCCCACGACACACATCGCTATATCTTGTATAGCATTATGCTCATCGGTGTTGTTGGGGCTTGTCTATGGATCAGTTTCAAATTGAGGAAACGCTATTGTGCAGTTCTTCGAGTTACCAACAGACCTGATAACTCGGACCAGGAGCGAGGCACCAGCGAACCACAACCACGGGCGAGCCATGACACTTGCTGCGCGCACAAGGTCGACAGAGCAACCTCGCCGGCAAGCTGTTAGTTTTAGAAATAAGCTTGGGACTTTATATTTTTTATTTACATTGTTTCATTTACTGTTTACTTTATTATTTCTTTAACTGTATTTACATTATTTTACATAAGGTCTGCTATTTTCATTTGTTTGTTTATTTTTGTGATTTGGGAGCATGTACGAGCACACTCGACCATTTATGCTGACGCCCGCGATCACATGTACTAACGTTACATAATATTACATGCGAACTACTGTTTTATTACTTGAGTTCAATAAAGCTGCTTGGTGAATACACACGTCGGTGTTTTCTTCCACATTTTCACATAGAATTCCCGGCACACAACACACCTCTGCAGTAGGACTCCACATTAGCTTACAAATTATATCAAAAAGATTTAAAATTAATTAAATTTTTTCCTAAATTTAGAGAATTATAGCAATAGGTCGAAGTTGTGGACGTCTAAATGAATAGAAAGTAATATGAAAAGATAAAAAATGTATTTACGATTTATGTTATTTACCTCTTAATATTTTGTGTTACCCCCTGGCCCTAATTACTGCCTGTAAACGGTTTTTCATTGACGGAATGAGTTCCCTGTTCCCTGATGGAATCCTGTGGGATTTCCTGCCACTCTTCGACTAAAGCAGTTTTCAGGTTTTCTATTGACGCCGGAGCTGGACATCTTCTTCGTACCCGCCTTTTCAGCTCGTCCCATATATGTTCAATCGAATTTAAGACAGGGCTGAGGGCTAGCCAGTCTAGTGTGGGAATCCCGACTTCTACAAGGTACTGTCTAGTCACTACAGCGGTGTGGCAGCGGGCATTATCGTGCATTAGCAGGAAATCTTCACCAATAAACCCGGCGTAGGGGAGCACATGGCCCAGCAGATTGTCGTTTATATATCTTTTTGCGGTTAGCCCCCCTCCCCGACCTCCACCAGGTACGAATATCAACTCCGTTTTTGCCTCAATAGATATCCCATTACAGTTAGATTATTCTGAAGAGCAAATTGTACTATTTTTTCGCCTCTTGTATTCCGGTTGCCATAACAGTATAATCCTACTGTTTTTTCTTCCTCCGGCTGTCGTTGTCCAATACAAGCGTTGAAATCGCCCACTATAATTACTTTTTTGTTGCTTTTATCTAGAGCTTCTTGCAGCTAGTCAATAAAATGTCAAACTCATCAACGCTCGCAGTGCTGGTAGGCGCACAAGCTTGTATAATAAAGAGATCTGTTCTGTCTAATTTTAAATATAATATGCATGTTCTTTCTGAGATTGCAATGAAGCTTTCTATGTTTTCTTTAAGATGTTTTTTTCAGTAGAAATCCAACACCGTGTCGGCCTTTGGTTTCACCGTAGTGGCAGACCATATGATCATTGTCTTCCAGTATTTTGTGGCCTGTTCTGCGTACCTCGGCGAGTCCAATAATATCATAGTTTATTTTTCAGATAGCGTCTTTGAACTCCAGAAGCCGTTCGTTAGACAGTAGGGATCGTGTATTATATGTACATATGTAAAATGAGTTGAGTGGAGGGTTGTGGTCATTAGTCCCCGCGGTGACCGGCCGTATTGGGGGCTGTTGTGGAGAGGTCGCTTTATGTCCATACTTTATATTCAGGTTCAGTTGTGGAAGCATAGCAAAGGTGTTTTCTATGTGCGCGGAAATTGAAGGCAAGTTCTTGTTCTGGTTAAGATTTTTTAGCATGTATTGCTGGATATTTGCATTCTGTCTTTGTGAAGGATATTGGGTACTTACTATTTTTTCGTAAGGATCCGTTTATTGTTCTCTGGGGATTCAGATAAATTCTTTTTATTAGAGTTTTGGTTATGTTTGGATTCCTGGAGTTGTTGATGTCCTTGTTCTTCAGGAATAATAATAAGTTTATTGTATTTTAATAAAGCTTTACGACCTTTGTCCCTTTCTTCCTTTAGTTGGGCGCTTCATTTCTTGCGTTCTTCTAGTATTTCCCGTATAGTAGTCTTCTTTAATGTAATATGGTGTATCGTCGAGTTTTTCTTGTTTTTTAGTATGTTGATTTTTACGCCCAGCGTGGTAAGGATTACAACAATAGGTATTATTTTTCGGTCGTCTTTGGCCCCAAGCGCCTAGCTTCTTTTATGTTGGTTTCATTGTAGTTTAAACCCATTTTTGTTTTAAAATATATAGTATGTTTTGCTGTAGATCAAAATAATTTCTTTCGCCTTCTTCAATCCCGAAGAAAATTAAGTTCTTTTTCCTAATTGTTCATCCTAGATGTTGTTTGCGCTGGCTCTGATCGTCCACAGATTTTTGAAGTGTATTGTATTGAAGTTTTATGTATGCGAATTTTTCATCGATGTTGTTGTTTATAGTCTGTGGGGTGCTTTGTTCCATATCGCGTATTTCGGTGGTTTATTCGTCGAACTTTGTAGATTTCTAATTAGTTTTGTAAGTTCTTCCATTGCGATGTTCTTTAATTTTCGTTTCCAGTAATTTTATATGACAATCACGCTCTCTCAAGGTGAGTTTCGGCAAGGTTTCGATTTATCTGGTTGTCTTATTTGTTCCGTCACTGTAAGCGAGATGGCGTAGATCCCAACTTAGACGAGGATGTTATCGTACTTTTTATATCTGGTGCGTGTTTAAGGTTTTATCAAGTCCAACTTTATGATAGATGTAGGACACACAATTCAGTGGTTTAAGTTGGTATTCCAAACTTTTTTGTTTAAATCACTTTGATGATAAAGTCGCTGGAAGAAAAATATTAATTTAAATGGACCTGGCAACTGGGCCGCGATTCTAGTTAATTACGGTCCCAGTCACTGGAAGCCTCCTTGTAATGATGATGACATCATATGTACTTAGTTAGTATTTTCAATATCATAACAACCGCATCGCGTTCAACAATTTTGGTACCGTCAACTGTGGCGGCAACTTTACCAATGAGAACTGAATTAAAATATCTCTCATTTACTAAACATTTGTTACAATTAGTAGATTATTCTACTTCTGTATCACTTCGATATTAAATAGCGGCAACAGATTTTTAGTTATCGAGAGAAATTTAAGTACAGTTCTCATTGGTAAAGTTGCTCATGGAATGTAAAGAAGCCACAGTTGACCGTACAATTGCAAAAACTATTAAAAAAAAGCAATCGGTGGGTTGGTTCTCATCGTTGAAATTCAATAAACTATCTGAAAACTGATTACAAACTTGGACAAATAAATAACCTACAAAAAAAGTACTACGTTATAAAACATGCTTGGAAATGGAGGTATAGCGACCAACCTAACAAAAGTCTATGTTCGTAAACATTTTATTTACGAGTGCGTGCCCTGGATCGCTTATTACTCGTAACTAAACTCTCGCTTCCTTATGTTACACACATAATATATTTTTCACAAAACGTTTCAAGATGCTGCCGACTTGTTGACGTCACACATCATCGCAGTCATAAAAACGTGAAATTTACCGCCACCCAACATTACCGATGTTGGTATATAAAATTGGTACAGCAAGTGACGAGCGATTAGCGATTAACGATAATATTGTAGTAAGGCCACAGAAATCCGCTGGATGCGAGAAGTGCAGAACCGGTCGAAGTGGAGGAACTTGGGGGAGGACTATGTCCAGCAGTGGACGTCTTTCGGTAGAAATGTTACTGGTGATGATGTAAGATTTTTTTCCTTAAAGTTTAGGTAAACTGTATAAACTTGCAGCACGCTCAATGTCAAGACCACTGTCGCTTGATTACCACTACCTATAAATCTTTGTTTTTGTATCATAAGATTAAGTAGACGCCTCGTGCACAATTCAAATTCATTCCTGACAAGGTGTTATAATGACACCTGGTGTTATAATACACACCGCATCCCATGCCGAATTCGGCTAGGATTACTATTTCTGTACCAAGTTTATGTACCTATAGCTGCCTACAATGTCATTTCTAGTTATGATACTTGAAACCGAAGGTTTCAGACATTCCACGTTATCTCAACCCTTGGATTTCAATAAAGCTGCAGCTTGTATGTAAAACAAAATGTTATTCTACCCGCCTGCTGCACATCCAACTAGTAGTAAATTGTGTAAATTAAATTGTAGATACCCATATCTGAAGACTGCACAACTTGTCCTCAAATAGATTTCGATCTACCCTGCTTACCCTGCATCCATTTACACCATAAGATCAAAACCACACGCTGACGCACGCTCCCCTGGGGATACGAAAACGAGAATTTCGCCGCTATCATATAAATAATATCAGAGAAGGTTAGCAGCACAAGCTACAAGCGACAAATGGTTATGATTTTGCATTTTAAATGAATGCATATTTTAACATTTTCATAAAGTTGCTGTTTGTACCCACCTATATTTTATTCAAATAAATCAATATTAATCCAGTCAAAATGAAGAATTAAATTCTAAGAATCGTGGTTGTAGATTGGTAGCATAAATCAGTGTTTTAAAATGTATTAATAAGCTAGATAGGTCACAGTCGCAGTACCAATGCTAGAAGTAAAAGCTAATAAACTAGCGACCCACCCAGGCTTCGCACACGTGTACAGTGTATCTGACGGAGGTCATATCTATAGAATGTCCCCCTGGACGGCAACGAGGCATGCCGGCCGATCACCCGTTCGCTGCGAGCGATTAATAGTTTTAAAATTGTGATATCTTCAAATCATTACAAATCCTTTAAATTATTGGCTTTTCTCTACTTTACTATTTATGTTTTATAAAAAATCTCTAAATAAAAGTGAAACCCAAATCAAAATCTGTTGCGTGGTATAGATGAAGCAAGCGGAAAAATAGACGGACGACAACAGCGACTTTATTTTATACTATTTAGAGATCTACTTCATGTATTGTGTTGTCGTACAGGTTAAAATATCACAATAATTCATGTTAGGTCGCTTCCTCTCATAGTGCAAGCCGTCTTTGATTACCTCGGGGCTAGTTCAGGCTGTATCACCCGCTGAGTGCCGCCCTAGGGGAGATGATGAGTACCAACTTTTTGTCATACACAAACGTGACCAATATACAAACCTACTGTAATACTGTTAGGCGCATAAATACACACTCATATTGCTTATGCCGATTATATCCGAAATTTAGCGTTTGATTCAACGCAAGACACAATTTCTGTGAATTTTGCATACATAAATACGTAACTGCGGGGATGCTGGGTGATTTTAGAAGCTCAGATTTTAGCAAGACAAGAGACTTTAGCAGATTTCAGTTCGTGTCGTAGATGGCACAAATATATACGCATCCTCTTTGAAACACAACTGTTTCCAAATGTATACCCATTTGTATATGGTTTCAATCGAGAATTACGACAATATCTCATCCATCTAATCAAATTGCTTCCTCTCGAATCTCAACTCTTGCACCAACCACAGTAAGTATGATTTGCAACTGTCCTCGGAAATTTGCCTCCCGCTACACATTAACAATGTCGTTGTCACCAACAATGTCCGAATCGCTTGCTTTCATCACTTGCACCAGCTTCTTTATCCCGAGGCGAGTCAAAGCTGTATCCATCACGCGTTGAGTGCTGCCCCCGGGGAGTCTGCCTTGCCGCTGATCCCGCTTTGATTCCCATCTCTGCACCACGTGCGTTTGATTTGAGAAACGATGCGATATCGCGGGATTTTGCATACGTTAGTACACCAATATGAGTGAATGTTTGCGGTAGTAGTGCGGTCGTGATACCGTGTTATTTAGGTCGAGTTTGTGAGATTCGTGCCAGCTGAAGGTTTTAGCGTGTTTGTTATAAATATTGAGAGAACAAGGAAAATGTTACACCATTTATTTATGGTTTAAACAGATTCATTGTACCTACTTCCCAATAAGGACGATTTCCATCCACTATTTATTTTATTCGATTCGCCCTGCTGATATGAGAAAGCCGACGAGGTGGTCAAAGCAATATGTGACGTGTCCCGCAGACTTTCCGTCGCAGCGAAAAAGTAAAGTGTCCAAATTTTCCTCGGAGACTCTCGCACTTATGAGGGAAAGATGAGAATTGCCATCCACGCAGCCGTCTTCGTCAGAGAAGAGGGCCTTAAACATAAAAATACGAATGCTGACGCAGCGCGACTTTCGGTGCTCCAACATCCGCGAGATTAAGGTGGCGATTGAGCAAACCGAGGCTCAAAAGTGTTCGCTCAGCAATTAGGGAGGCCCCATTTGACGAAACTAATAGCAGCAGAATAGTGATTTCCCGGATCAATAGTATCAATGGGAGTCCCACAGGGCTCAATTCTTGGTCCTTTCTTGTTTCTTATTTATATTAATGACTTGCCTTACCTCATAAAGGATAATCATGAAATAGTATTGTTTGCGGATGACACTTCACTTTTGTTTAAACTTAAACGTCAGCAGCTGGTTAATGACGATGTAAATAACGCAATCTCAAAAGTAGTTCATTGGTTCAATGTTAATAATTTACTTTCTAATGAAAAAAAAAACCAAATGCATTAAGTTTACGCTACCTCACGTTAGGCAGGTGAAAACTAGTGTGTTGATAAAGGGCGAAGAATTAAATCCTTAAGATACCACTGTATTATTGGGCTTAAGTCTGGATGCCAAGCTTTAGTGGGGCCTACATATAGATAAACTGTCGAAAAAGCTAAGCTCTGCTGCATACGCTGTTAGAAAAATTCGTAATTTAACTGATATAGAGACAGCCCGTTTAGTGTACTTTAGCTATTTTCATAGTGTAATGTCGTATGGTATCCTGTTGTGGGGAAATGCCGCCGATATTCAGACTATCTTTGTCTTGCAGAAAAGAGCTGTTAGATCAATTTATAAATTAAATCCGAGACATTTTCTCAGAAAGAAATTTAAGGAAATTAATGTAATGACTGTGCCTTCACAGTATATTTTTGAAAATCTTTTATATGCCCATAAAAATATTTAATTGTTTAAAAAATCACGTCACGAATCGTCTCGGCAGAAGACATGACAAATTCCAGCCCGCCAGAACAAGGCGGTTTTCGAAAAGGCTTCAGTACCATAGACCTCATCCATACTGTTCGGTAAATTGTACAGAAGACAGAAGAGTACAACCAACCACTGTGTATGGCATTTGTGGCCAACGAGAAAGCCTTCGACTCCATCGAAATATGGGCAGTTCTGGCCTCTCATGTTGAATTGACTGACGCTATATCGAGGTGTTTGAGATGTTTGTAGGACGCTGCTACGATGACTGTCCAGATCCAGGATAAGGAAATAAGCCCCATCCAACTGCTCAGAGGGGTGCGACAGCGACCCCGATGTTATATCCCCGAAACTGTTCACCAACGCGTTGCGTTGGGCATCTTTAAGACGTTGGACTTTTGCCGATGACATCGTCATAATGGCAGAGACACTGGAACAGTTAGACCAGATGCTGCACAGCCTAAACGGAGCCTCTCGAAGGATTGGCCTCGGCATGAATTTGGACAAGACGAAAGTCATGTACAATTCTCACGGCTCACTATGTAGAGGTGCCAAAGAGAGCTTGGCCATAAATACTATACATAGTACCTGCGCCAATTTTAGAAGATAATCTATTATATTATAAATAAATAATGTATGTAGTTGGTATTCGTTTATAGCAAAGAGCATCTAAATGCGATGATTTAAAAATTATCACAAAAACATCTTCTTTTGCATGTTTTCAGGATTATTTTCTTATGAGCTAGCTATAAAAACTGTGCAAATATTATGACTTTTCAGAAATCTTATAATATTTACTATCGCCTGGTATGCATAAACATGTTTTATTTTTGTTAATATATTTACTAGAAACATTTATCTCATGGCATATAATTTTTGCGTACCTGAAACTTTCAATTAGAGTTTTGACAGTTGCCGAAATTTGCCGAAGGTCTGCAAATGATGTTATTTGATAGAACATTTAATATTATTATACAAAAAGAACTAAAAAGTTGTAACTTCATTGCATAACATAATATATGTTAATCTATGATAACATGAAATAGTAATTAATTCTTATGAATACGTAGGTGATGCTATTTGATGTTTTAGTTCATATAGGTTATATTTGTGATATTTTATTACTTGCAGTTTATGTTTAGATAATATATCGAGTATTTCTCACCATATTTTAGTTCACATACACAATCAATAATCAATAAAACATATCGGAAACCGCCTAACCACATAATGATAATAAGTTCTTTCTACCATATTTTGCACACGTTCCAAATAAATTATTTTAAATAAAATAGGGCATCTGCATACTCAACCATTATATACTGTTTTTCGTTCGTCATTGTCGTTACTAAAAGTGTACCTAACTACCTACCTACCTTCTCGCAATGAGTGAATTCAACTGTACCAGACGCGGCCTATGTCTTGTTTTAATTGAAAGTGACGGAAATTAGGTTGTTGCTTTGACAGCAACAACCTAATTTCGTAATATTATATTCAATTCGGAGAGTATGCTTTCGATACAACCACAACGATATGCTAAAAATGTATGTGGTATTATATGCCATTATCTGTCCATAAACTCTTAATTCACGGGGAAAGCGTCATTCGGCATTATTTAGTGTTTCCTCTCGAACGGCTCACCGAAGATGCCTAGCAATCAAGGAACAAAGACTATTAACGATGTATTATTGTTATAAAATGCTATAATATAAAGTGTACGTAGAACATCTTTTTTTGCGGCACTGGCCACAAAAAAAGATGTTCTACGTACACTTTTGTACACTTCGGACCCTTACATAAGTACAAAACCTTCCAATAAAAAGTCTATGGAACTCATAGCTGAAGCTTTGGAGCTAGTAGAATTATTACACTTACATGTATTTTTTTCTTATTTAATTTAATGGATATCAGTAATTTTTAGAGTTTGTTTTGTTATAATTATGACATTTTAGTTACACTATTTAAAGATAGTCGTTTTCTGATTATTTTTCAAAATTTCATATTATGTATTTTTTAAGACTATTAAGTATTTATTTATATCCATAAAGTGTATATTATTTTAAAGTACATTTATTCTAGATTATCTAAAACAAAATCAGCTGTATATCTATAAAAACATGGATGTTATGGATTTATGACCCGAAACTGACTCAATCTCCACATAGTGCGTCTTGTCGAGTCTAATCAACATCGAAGGGTCCCTTCTCGAAGCTGTGAAGGAGCATGTCTACTTTTTTTTTTTATTACGGGGGGAAATCCTCATGGATGTCCTCCGCCCCGGGGAGGGCGGAGGGATCTGTCAGACTCTTACTGACTAAAACCACCCCGGTGTTCCGTCTCTCACTTGCACCGAGGATCACGGGAACTAGTGTGACTTCCGCGATCCCCGGTTAGTGCCGGCCCGCCTCTGCGGGCCACCTTACGATAGGGGGGGAGTGAGGTGTTAAACTCTCCCCTTACGTCATAGAGAGGCGCGCGTGGAACACTATGCGCCACCATCTCGGGTCCTAAGAAGTAGGGGGTGACAGATTTCCCCAGATCTGTCGCCCCTGGACCCATTTAGGGGGGCTGGAAGAGGGCGTTATCCGCCCTCCGCCAACGCTCAGTGCGTCTGCTGCGAATCGGGTTAGAGGAAGCAATCTCCCGCTCCCTCTCGGCAGCCTCCTTCTGCGACATGACTATTTCGCAGAAGGATGCCACCGCGTCCCAGGACTCCTCGCTGCCAACCATCGAATCGACAACGGTCGGCAGCGACAGGTCACTGCCGACTCCTGAGGTGAGGGCACGGCGCGGCTCCTCCCAAGCGGCACAGTCAGCCAGCGTGTGCCACGCCGTGTCCTCCCGACAGTCGACGCAGTGGTGACACCGGGCGTCCGGCTCCCTGTTTATGCGACACAGGTACTTCCCGAAGCAACCATGCCCCAAAAGCACCTGTGTCACCCGAAACGACAGGGAGCCGTGCCTCCTCCCGAGCCAGCGCTCGAGTACTGGCCGGACGGCCTCGATGGTGGTGGGGCCGGCGGTAGGGCGTGAACACCTGTCCCGCCATTCCGCCACCAGGGCTGCGTCAGCCATTCGCCCCGCGACCTCAAGTCCTCGCGCCACCGATACAGTGACGCGAGTACCTTCGCCTCGAGGTCCCAGGGCGGGGATCCCGACAGTACACAAGCTGCCTCGTAGGAGATCGTCCGATACCCCCTAATGACTCTGACGGCTATTGCTCGCTGTAGGCTTCGCAGGACAGCAATGCTGCCGGCCGTCAGGTCAGCCGCCCAGATCGGGACCTCATACAAGGCCATTGATCGCACGATCCCCACGTAGAGCCGCCTACAGGCGGCGCTCGGGCCCCCCAGATTGGGAAGCAGCGTTGACAGTGCCCGAGCCGCACCCATCAACTTGGGCACCAGCCGCTGGAAGTGGGGGCCAAAATCCCACCGGCTGTCGAGCACCAATCCAAGATATTTCATGGTGGACTCGAAAGCAATTCGGGACCCCCCGAAGCATGTCTACCTAGGGCAAGGCATCCAGCTCGGTAGACACAACTTTGAGAAAGAAGCTGATAGGAGGATCCGGTTGGATTGAGCAGCGTTTGGGAAACTACGTCGTCTTTTCGTCGCCTATTCTGCAATGCTTGAAGACTAAGGTCTTCAACCAGTGCATCCTGCCCGTGATGACATACGGTTCCGAAACGTGGACACGGACAGTTGGGCTGTCCACAAATTTAAAGTCGCTCAGCGCGCTATGGAGCGGGCTAGGCTCGGAGTTTCTTTGAAGGATTAAATTCAGGAATGAATTTATCCGGAAAAGAACCGGAGTTTCCGACATAGTTTGTAGAGTGAGCAAGCTGAAGTGTCAGTGGGCTGGCCATGTTTGTCGAAGGACCGATGGACGGTGGAGCAGACGAATCCTGGAGTGGAGACCGCGTATCGGCAAACGTAGTGTGGGATGCCCCCCAGCTAGACGGACTGACGACCTTAAAAAGATGGGTGGGACAGACTGGATGCGGAATGTGGAGGATACAGTGTTGTGGCACAGCCTGGGAGCCGCCTGTGTCCAGCAGTGGACTGCGATAAGCTGAGTTGATTGATTTATTTTATTCATTGATCATTTATATTTTAGAAGCTAACTAACAAGGCAAACTCTTCCAGGCAACCTTGGTAAGGTTGCCTGGAAGAGATCGCAGAAAGCGATAAGGCCGCCCATTGTATGTTTTTAGTGTTATTTTTTTTAATTTTTGTCATGTATTTTCTGGTGTACAATAAAGCATATATGAAAAAAACAAATATAATAACGAAATGAGTTGAAAATAAAACAAGCCTTCACAAAATTATCATAACACAGAACTTAATTAGGAAGTTCCTATAATTACAATACAATGCATAAACTAACAAGTAATTAAAAGCAAGTCCGTTGTAACCCTATGAGACCCTTAATGAAAACAGCGAGTGTGTGTTAGGTATATGTGTGCATGTAACAAACAATATGTCTCTGTGTGTGTGAGTAACAAAGGAGTTCATTTCTAGTTCAAATACAAATAAATGTTTCGAGCTTTCTGGGTAAGCAGAATTAAGCCTGTTAGCGCAGGTACCTACTCGCATAGTGGACTGGTAGGGGTCCCACGATGTAGTGCGAATTGGAACATTACGTATTTGAATGTGGCTCTGTGGACATGAATGTTTATTTATTTAATCTAGTCAGTATTTATGTGTTCAGACAGTTCAGTGTTGTTACTATATCACTTTAGTTTGGCATTTTTCATGCTTTATTTAATTTAAAATCATAAAAAAGTCTAGCATAATCTAAGCTCAAAGCTTTAATGAATCTTATAGCTCAGAAAAACACAGTGAATAGTTCGAAGTTGCCGACACTATCTAGTTATCTATTCAAATGAGCAGAATTGGTTCCTGTGGCTTCGGTAGGTGGAGAATTAGTCTGTAATTAAATGCCCACGCTGTTAATTAAATAACTGTTTCTTCACTATCAAAGGTACTGAGTTTTATTCGTTATATTCACTGCAAACAGCATTCTAACGTAGGCTCCACAAGCTTCAAAACACTTTTGGAACGCTTTTGCTACTCGGAAAAGTGCGTGAACGTAATTATCTTAATTAGGATTTCGATATGGTTTACTTTATGTGCCTGAATACACTTTAAGTAAACCATATCCATAGCTCGCTGTCCGGTAAGGACCAAGCCCGGGTCGACGACGCGTTGTGTTCAAACGCGCGCCTCAAAGAGATGTTAGCACCAACTGGTGGGGTCCGCAAGGGCCGATGCCTGCCAGGGGTGCGGGTGGTTCGAAAGAGATACCGTGGCCCCTGGCACACAGGCAACTGAGGCCACCCAGAGCGGGAGAAGTTATTTGATGATTCCCCAACCAAAAAAAAAAGTAAACTATATCCAGGACCAATCGAACAGGAGCAGGACTATTCACGACCCCGTCTATTTAGAATATAGACCGACCTACCTACAGAGAGCAGCGGAGGGCCAGTGGTATCAGCCGCGACTTACGAGTTGTGGTACAAAACGGTGAAGGAAAACATCGTGAGGAAACCGGCATGACTTAGAATTAAAAAATCGAAGTCATGTGACATCTACCAACCCGCACATGGTATATTATGGCCTACTCCCTTTCACAGAGAGGAGGCCTTGTTTCAGCCGTGGGAACATTAAGGGGAACCTAGTCGTGGGCTCGAACTTACTGATGGACCTGGCTAAAAAGCACGCTGTCTCACCAGGCATCGTGTCCGACAGAGGTAGTGTCAGTGATGAGCTGTTAGACGCTAGTCTACACGCACAACGTTATTGAGTGAGACGCTGGATCATTTATAGTAAAACAGGAGCGTCAAAAATTAAGAACAGTCCTTCGGAAGATCGGGTTTTATGAAAAAATCACTTCATAAATCAATAACCAATAAAGTTTATTGAACTTTTCGATATTTGAACTTTGTCGGTACTGACTTGGTTTTTCAGATTTTACACTTCTTTTATTACTTAAACACGCCCAAAGTTAGGTTATATTAGTAAGAAAAACGAATCTTTGTTGGCTCCTAACTTTTTAATGGCTTTTTATTTTAGTATTCTGTTTCCGTACAGACAAATGAGACAAAACCATACCATGTTTAATTTTTGATGTACGTTGTCGAACAGTGGAGTAATACACTCCCGAAGTTTGTATGGGAAAAATGTGGAATAGATTCACCTTAAAGGCTGTTTATGTTTTTTTACCTACAATAGATGGATCATCGTATTAGTTCAGAGTGCCCGATTGATTGTTAGGATGTTGTAACAAACCTACTAATCATAACAGAAAAACATTGTCGTCTTCTACTTAACGCATGGTCAACATGTCACCTCATCTGCGGTGACCTCCCAAACCTAATTACGTGGGTCGCCGAAAGCTATTGCGACCGACGACAAAAATAAAGTCGCAGCGACGGGTTATTCTTAATAAGAAATTTATTTTTGGTCCCAACAAATACTCTGGAAGTAACTCATTACAGACGCCGTTTCTGTTCAATTTGCTTTTAATGTACCTTTTATGAAAGCAGCGAAGGTATTTATTTATTTAATTTTTCCTAATAATAATGTTTTTCTGTTAGAGGTAGAGTTACATTTAGATGGTCTGTTTTTAATGGCATGCCAAATGAAATTAACGGAAAATTACTCAACATTATTTTAGCCAGTATTGTGACTAGGCAGATAGAAGTTTATCAATTTAATTCGAACTTTTCAGAGTACAATGCTTTTTGGACAGAAAGTATACAATGTTTATTTTCTACTCATTGCTTTTATGATGAAACCTGGATATTGTTAGTATACTCGTAGGACCAACAAATAAGGCATTTGGTTACGGTTACTCCAAGGAAGGCTTCAATTGGCAGTAGGTGCCCTATCAAGGGATGATGATGATTGCCTTTACCTATGGAGGTAAATGTAATCCCTACATTATCCACCAGACCATTCTACATCCAAATGCATATAACACTGCCTATAATTTTACCTGTGCTACGCCTGGTAAAGTTATTTAATTGAATGTCAGACACCGGAATAAACGGTACGTGTGTAGATATCGACACACGTACCGTTTATACATTATATTTATATAACGTTTGGAAGTAGTACCTTATACCAGTATCGGTTACTACTGCGTAAGTTAACGGACGTGACTAGAGGTCTACCTACCTATGTCGTAGCTGGAAATGGGTTTGTCCTAATACCTAGTACCTTGTCAAGATGCTTGCTTGTTTGCTTCTACATTGGAGTCTATGTAGAAGCGAATAAGCAAGCAACTTGATTGATCTTCATCAGATCTTGATGATCTTGAACCTTTTTTAACCGACTTACCTTACGACGTAGGTACCTTGCGTGGTAAGGTAAGTCGGTTACAAAAGGTTTATAGTTGCTCAACTCTAAACCATTTTTAACCAACTTCAAAAAGAAGGAGGTTAATAATTCGACATGTTTATATATATATTTTTTTTTTGGTATTTTCGGGCATAACTCCGTCGTGTATTGACGGATTTGCAAAATTATTAATGTTTTTGTTCGAAAGGGATTTATATTAAAATGTTCCCATTTAAATTTCATATAGATCTGATGATGCGTTTCGGAGACAGACAACGGAACTCTTCAAAAAATGACAGTAAATCAACCGCGATTGCTGCTATCGTATGCATTGTTTTGACCCTAAGGACGATGAAATTTCGAATTGGTGTGTGGTAGGTATTATAACTAAAAAGTGAAAAATAGAAATTTTTCCAAAAAAAAAACAACTGACTTCCGGAAAAACATTACAAAGTGAAAAATAACCAATAAACACTAAATTAAACGTTGGAAAGATATTTGTATTTTACGTACCTACTTTATGTCAAATTTAACCTCATTAATTCAAAATAGAATGAAATAAAATGCTTTGAAAGCCATGCTAGCAAAAGCGACCTACATTTTGCCTCCTATTGCTTCCTTTGTTCATAATTCCCCGAAACATAAAAATTACTTCAGACTTCCTTTTAAGATCACATTATTTAATCACGTTCAAGTAACTTTTCAAACAAAATGTTATTTTCAATGAACAGTGTTTCTTTGATCACAGTTTAGTTGTACAGTGATCAGGCAAGTACAGGTAACAAAATAGCCTGCTCGCGTTACAAAGAGGCCTTTACAACTTTTGTTTAGTTTCTATTGTTTATTTTATTCTGGCAATACTGCTTTGTTTGTGACTGGACTAGATTTTTTCTTGTTTCTATCTAGTTACTGTATTTTGGTAGTACCTAGTGCTATTTGTGTTTAAAAGTGGAAGCTTTTTACTCCCGCGTTGGTGTAGGAAAGGGATACGTGTCCTCTTCGATGTCAAAGCCTTCAGAGGCTCATTTAACTTTAATTTTGTTGACCGAACTAGTATCTGAACCAGGTAGGTTACTGAAACATCACCAGCTTATAAACCTATTACTTTTATAAAACAAAGCGTATACCTAAGCATCGACCCATTTTCCAAATCCTACTAATTTAAGTACAACGTAAGAACTCTACTGAGTGATCATTCTAATTTTCTTTTCCACATAGCATCAAAAACCAAGTTCCAAAAACAACAGCTCCACCAAAGCTTCATCTAAATCCTTGTAGAAAATATTCGTAGTTTCTCTTTCTTCGTAGTAATGACCGGGAGACGTGCCGTTGCCTAGCAACCGGCTATGAGAAAAATAACGCATTAACGAGGGACCTTCTAGTTACTAGGGAAAAAATTAGTCTGAGATCGTGTTGGCACGGGGTTAGGTTCCTTTTGAGTTAGTGCAGTCTTAGATGTGTACCAAACACTACTGAGGAGAAGGATTGAATACGAAGCGTGTTTTGTATTGTTTTTGAAACATGATTTTCAGCGGTTTCGTTTTGCTAATTATGTTTTTCTTAATAGAACGGCCGAAGCCAATTACACTCACACACAGGGCAATCCGCGCAATCTATAAAATGGGGCCTCGCGAGTCTCTTAGAAACAAATTCAACGAAGTTGACATACTAACTCTGCCTTCTCTTTATATCCTAGAAAATATCTTGTATGTTCGCAAAAATTTAGGTCTTTTCAAAAAAAGATGCGACTTCCATAATCTAAATACACGTAGTAAAGATGAAATTGTGATTCCAAAATTTAGATTAACTAAAACTAGCAAGTCATTTCTAATAAACAGTATCCGCTTCTATAACAAGTTGCCAAAATCGGTTACAGAACTTAGCGATGGAAAGTTTAAAACTCACATCAAACGTGTCCTTATCAAAAAAGCATATTATAAGATAAAAGACTACGTTGAAGACAAGGAAGTTTGGCATTAATTCCTTCTGCACATGTGGCTTCCCTGGTAACTCATTAGCACCATAACTTTGTGAGCGTCTATTAACTGCTTCCAAATTACAATGTTAATTTTAATTATTTTATTTTTTACACTTTCTGACATATTCTCGTCATTATTTGACATTATACAACCCTTGTAATATCGAGTATTTATTAGTGATTCTCATGGAAATCATATCACTTGGTTTAAATAGGTTGATTTTACTTATGTAGATTCTTTTACATATTGTGAATGAGAGAACGTTGTAGGCCTACAGTTTCTGTTCTTCATTTTCATTCCTCTAAGTACCTGGTACTTATTGACAGGCCTGCACTGTCCTCCCATACCTAATATCACTGTAATTTGAAAACATTATAAAATCCAATTATTTTTAAAAGAGTAACCGTGGAGTTTCTTGCCGGCTCTTCTCCATAGGAAGCGACAAATTGGAACCGTGCACCTAGCTTCTGACGTTTCATAAGTGCCCTTGCAGGTTTATGTGAAATAAAAATATTTTGATTTTGATTTTGATTGACTATTTAAACATATCAATATACACATTACAATCTATTCAACACAGTCATGCATTCTCACAAAAATTCAAACATTCTGACAGCATCATCTTCCATTCATTCGCAAACATATCGAGATCTGTATTCGAGTTCAGGAGAGCGTTAATAGTGGTTATTGTCCGACGAATAGGTGACGTGGAGTGTAAAACAGTACGGCAAGTTTGAACAGCCAGTAAGGTGTTTTCTGCCACGACACTAATTGTCTGGGACAAATAGATTGCAGATTTCGTTATGTAGATCAGGAACGTCAATAATCCCCCTAAGAATTTCAACGAATACAGTCATCTAATCGCGCGATCGTCATACTTGTAGAGAATTAAAACCTATGCAACCCAAGAGGAATTTATTGGGATATAAGAAAGGATAAAACCCATACAAGTGTTTGTAGAGCCATCTAAGGAATGCTTTTTGAACTTTTCTAAAGCTAACGCATACTGCTTCTCAAAAGGATTCCATACGCACGCACTAGACTCAAGCTTGCTACGGACAAATGCCCTAAAAACAAGTTTGATAACGTGGGGGTTGTGGAAACCATGACAGGTTCTTTAAAAAAAATAAAACCAAGGCGCCTGAAGGACTCCTTACCAGTGGATGTGATGTGGTCGTGAAAGGCTAAGGGTCGAATATGACACCCAAGTCTTTCATGAAATTAGTTCTTGCAATTGTATCTCCATGCAGTTTGTATTGGAAGTTGACTAAGCGCCGACGTTGAAACTCGTGTCATCATAATCGTATGGGGGTCGGCTTCCAGTTGAATATACCTAACCAACATATAGCTAAATAGGTATTAATATTTTACATGGAAAATAATATGCAGTTAAGTAGGTACCTCTTTAAGTCCCCTCTTTGAGGAGTGGCTTGAGAGGCGGCATGGCGTCCTCACCTTCCGCCTGACACAGGTCCTCACCGGACATGGCTGTTTCGGGAGGTTCCTGTTTCGGATAGGGTGGGAGGAAACGCCTGGGTGTTTCCATTGCGAAGATCGCCCAGGGGACACGGTGGAACATACGGTGGAGGTCTGCCCGGCTTGGGCGGAGCACCGCCGTGTCCTCGTGGAGGTGATCGGCGGCGGCCATCTCTCGCGTCCGACCCTGGTCCAGGCCATGGTACGGAGCGAGAGGGCATGGCTGGCAGTCGCCTCCTTCAGCGAAGCAGTTATGCTCGCAAAGAGGGAGGCGGCGCACGTGAGGGAGATGCAGTACATGCGCCCTCACAGCCGTGGCCTTCGCAGGAGACGCCCTGGACGTCGGGAATCCCAGGCTGATTCCCGGCCACCGTAGGCACGGGCTTGCGGACGGCGAGTAATGGGTACCTCGCTGTCCGGTAAGGACCAAGCCCGGGTCGACGGCGCGTTGTGTTCCACGCGCGCCTCAAAGAGATGTCAGCAGCAACAGAGGGGCCCGCAAGGGCCGATGCCTGCCGGGGGTGCGGGTTGTTCGAAAGAGATACCGCCGCCCCTGGCACACAGGCAACTGAGGGAACACGGGTGGGTTTTAGTCAGTAAAAGTCTGACACGCCCTCCCGCTCCACCCAGAGCGGGAGAAAATATTTGATGATTTCCCACCCAGGAAAAAAAAAAAAAAAAAAAAAAGTAGGTACCTCTAAATCGTACCCCTTGGTAGTCTGACAACAGTCGCTCCATGTAAAATACTGGTATTGTATTCAGCTGCATCCGGTTAGACTGGAAGCCGACCCCAACATAGTTGGGAAAAGGCTAGGCAGATGATGATGAAGTAGGTACCTCTAAAAGACATATAAATAAAATATATAAACTATTATTACTGTCCTCCCATACCTAATATCACTGTAATTTGAAGATATTATAAAAGCCAATTATTTTTAAAAGAGTAACCGTGGAGTTTCTTGCCGGCTCTTCTCCATAGGAAGCGACAAATTGGAACTGTGCAATAGCTTCTGACGTTTCATAAGTGCCCTTGCAGGTTTATGTGAAGTAAAATATTTTGATTTTGATTAGTCCTAATATTATTAGAATTGTACTAAGTTGAGATGGTTTAGGATTACTTTCTTATTGTGTAGTAATTTTTTATTCAAATGTAAAATCTTATAATGCGGGTACAAGAACGACTTTAACAATTTTTTTTTTTTAAACGAGTAATCGCGAAAAAATACCATAAAAATTAAATAACTCACTAAACACGTGCCCTGAGTCATCATGAGCCTCTGTCCCAATTTTCTTTCAGCACAACATATCTTACTTCCCACTTGCCCTCGGTAAAGGAAAAAAAATCGTTTACCAAAAAAACGTCGAACACGATTTTCACAATCACCGTTACCTTATTGTACGCCAAATTAGAGTACCTTTCCGCAAGCTACCAAGCGTTAGCTATATAAATTTAATGAGAACTTCCGGTTTCCGGTAGGTAGTGATGTGAGCACACTCCGTATAAAAAAGTCTGTCAAGAAGGATGTGGGCCATTCATGCAGACGCTTTGTGCCGGGGATGGGGCCCAATAAGGGGGCGACTGCTCGACACTTCGCCCTGATTGAGAGGGTAGGCGGAGATTTAATGCGATTATTAGGAACTCTTCAGAAATTCCGTATACGATAGTAGCTACCAAATAAGTGTTAGGGAATTATTGGAAAAAGGACTGGCAGATATTTTCCTTATGAACGAAGTTGTTTTACTGGACATTTGACTTATTATCGTTTTTACTATTATGTATTCTTGTATTACTTGCCCAATAAATTATGCTCTGTGTACTTATTGAGAGAACTCGCATGGAAGTTTTATGAAAACAACAACTTCTTAACGTGACCAGGTCATCAACAGGAAACTGGCGGTAAATTACAGGTAACTATGCTTTTAGTAACTACTGCAGAAGAGCCACAATACTGTTGAGAAGGGAAAAAATCCGTAATATCATAATCGTAGTCACACTTTATTGTCATGAGTTATGACCCTCCTTTTTTTGTGCTTCTTTAAGAATCGGGGTAGGTCGGTACTCAGTCAAACATCGAATCGCACTATAATTATTTTGATAATGAAATGAATTCAGCTTGACAACCTGGCCATCAGGGTACGTAATGGAAGGAGATACTCGCTACGCCTACAGACGATATACAACAACCTAGAAATAATTTTGGTGAGATATGATTCCTAGACCAGCTCCACTACTTTATGTCGTATTAACTCATTGCTGAACGAGTTGCTTACCTGTGCCTTATTTCCAGATGGTACCGCGAAACCAGTGGAGGTGTTCTTCGCGAAATTCGTGACGGTGAAAGCGGAGGTCGCTACAGCCGAACACACGACGCGCTCGGCATCCGACGGGCGGAGATAACAGATGGTGGCCGATGGGCCTGCCGAGCGGCCAACGCTCATGGACACCTGACTCTGAGGCTACACTTGGCAGTGAGGGCGCATCTCACTGCACACGCACAACCACATACACAGGTAAGACAGCGGTTCCAGTCGCCTGAGTGCTTTTAGACGTTTTTTCCTACGAATTAATATAATAATAAGAACTGGCTTATGCCAGTGATACTAAGTTTGGTCGTGAGTGATAAAATAAAAACGGGTAATGGGGCGAAATCCCGTTTTACAAACTATTCTATGGCCCATAGAAAATACAGATTTAGAAACATTCCCTGTATCTACTTTAATACGAATGAATGAATGAATCATCATAACATGACGCGTTGTTACCCCGAAGGGATGGGCAGGCGTGCATGTACCTAACCATAGTACACCCATATTTCGCCAGTTACGTTTAAGTACCCTGTAATAAGGGGCGAGCCTATTATCATCAACCGAAAACAAATCTATACTCCGGGCTGCTACTGAGAAATTCCATAGAAAAACACAATAGCACTTTGCCCGACCTGGGAATCGAACCCAGGTCCATGTTCAGCAGTACCGGTTGCGACCACTACACGTACGAGGCAGTCTGCAAGAATGAATCATAACGCCATTTTGATAATCAATTACCTACTAGGTACCACTAACCCGTCTCCGAAATACGAAAAAAAAAATGATCTCTCAAACCGTTGCCTTTGGTAACTTGAAATATATTTCCTCTTTTTAGACGTGCTTCTATTTCGAATAATGTAATTGGCTGCGTTTTATTTTCTCAAAATATCTCCAATAAATTCGATACGTAGAGAGTCATATTTTTCAATGGAATGACGTCGAATGCCAAGAGCTGGATAAGTAAAAGCGTTTTAATTCATTAAAACGAACAGATGTATAACAAAAATAATGCATTTGCAATGGCTGGTTTTAATAGGTGGCAGGCATAGCGGTTTTCCTGGTATACGGTAATTTTAAGGAGCTTGAGGTTAGCGTAGCAAATATCGAGGCGATGCATAGGTATCTAATAAATAGTATTGCTGGTAGAATTATTTCCAAAGTGGGAAATATTCCTCATTTATGAAGTATTTCTATCAAATTATCCGATACCGTCCTAATCATACCTATATCACTACATATGATTAAATTAATGTACGTTTGTCTGTCTGTCTAAACGCGATTACCTCAAAAACTATCAAAAGAATTTTCATACGGTTTTCACCAATGGACGGAGTGATTCATCTTCCTCATGAATCACTTTACCGATTGTGAATTTAGGAGAATCAATCATTAAAGTTTTTTTTATGAAATTGGCGGAAATATGACGATGATTTTTAAAGATATCGGAAAAGATCATGCTATCTGGGAGTTTTGTTGGCGTGCACCGCGTAAACATTTTGGAAGAAAGGAGCCAGACCATCGTTGCATTATTGACATGAAATAAGTATTCATTTATTTTCGGTGGACTGGCTGTATAGAAAATTATTGAATAGAAAGTTTCAAATTTCAAAAACTCTCCACGCTAGCCGATAAAATGCGCTAATGCACGCAAATTTCGAATAATAAACAATCTTTCCGGGGTTGTGAGGTGAAAAAAGTAATCCCATATTTTTTGCAGATTTGGTTCTAAAATGATATGTTTTTCATGTACAAGTTTGAATATTACAAGTAAAAAACTACAGGGTATTGGTGAAGTTCTACTTAAAATATGACTCCCGCAGACCGGCGCGACACGACTAGCTAGCGTAGATAGCTATCAATTTCCGTGAGGTTTTAATGACACCATGTCGCAGCGATATTATATTTTATGTAGGTACCCATAACCACTTCACTGCTACAAATAAAACAGACTCGAAACTAAATTACCACATTTTTCGTTGTCGACTTTGGATTTAGGGCCTAATATGGCTCCTTAATCTCTCCTCCTATTGCACTGCAAAGGAGATATTAGGAGGAGAGATTAAGGAGCCATATTAGGCCCTAAATCCAAAATCCTTTGCAGACAGATAGTTTATAACCTGGAATTAGTCCAGGGCTAACATAGGGTAGGTAGGCACTTTTAATATATAAATAGGCGTAGCCACAGGAAAAAGCTAGTACTTTATAATTAAAAAAACGTAGTCAATATAAATTGCAGCGTCAACACCGCGCCCTTTCATAATGAAGAAAAATTATAAGATAACTCGGACATTAAGCCGAACCCTGTGACATTTTATAAATGAAACAACCTGCGCGAAATTAGACGCATTAATATTAATTAAATTCCTAAAAATATAATCGAGTAACAGTGTAACGAACCTGACAAGAAAAATGAAAATGCTTACTTTTGGTGTGCTTATGCATAGGAACGGAATTTTCCTCAAAAAAGAATCAGTCTCAAAAGTCAAATTACGAAATCCACTTTCATCTCTCCCAAAGCGCACACTGCGACATATGGGTACAAGACTTGTAACACCTTAATGTGCTTTACAAGCTGAAATGGTTTACGTAGCCCCACGCCGATTGCAATGTTAACGCAAAATGCCTAGCTCCACATAATTCTTAAAATGTTTAGGTGGCTAACCTACCTACAATGTCATACCAACTAATTACTACTACTTTGATCAAGAATACTCATAACCACTTCGATATCATTTACGATTATGGAAGATAACATGATATGAGTGCGCCTGGTCCATTTTGAGAGCTAGGGTGATAGTACCGAGCGTATTGACCGTGCCCTTAGATACAATCCAATTGAACAGCACCATCCAGTCCCGAATCGTTGTAACATCGTTACGCCTCCGATCTAATTCAATAAAACCAACTTCTTTCTTCAACAGCTCCACTATTTGCAGACCTTTGTAAATATTGTAGTTGGAAGTGCGGACCTAAACTGCCTCCCAAGATTAACCTCGCTTATCCAATTAAATATTAAGGTTATTTCTACACGAAATCCGATTTTTTAAAGCCGAGAATTTTCGTGTTTTTACGGAGGACTTGTTTGCCTTTTTCGAGCATGGAGCTGTGATCCGTGACGCGAATAACGTGTGACTGGCTTTTTTATTTGTCACGCCATGTTGCCGATGAGAAAATAACACGAGGATCAGAAAATTCGTGTGAAGGCAGAGTGAGAGCTGAATATTGATGGAGATTCGGAAATTGTGACACCGGTGTTTTTAATTTCGGAATGCTGACTCGCATTGAAAGAAAGAAAAGAAACAGAATAGGATATTACATTTTAGATTTAGGTTGCAGTTTGTAGGTAAGCACACTGAAAATATCGGTTTTTCCCGAAATCATGTTTGTCCAAAAAAACATAACTTGGAATTAATTACTTACATATGTAAAGGCACGAACCGACGGCACTTGCTCTCAGCTAGAAAGTTACGAATCTACATGAAATAGTAATTCTACAAATTGTAGAATTATAATTTCACAGTAAAAAGTATGCCATCTATCTATCTATATAATTATTATATAGATAGAAAGCATACTTTTGGATATAAATGTATAGACATAAGTTGACACAATGGGCGGCAATTAGCTACTTACTATAACCATGTGCATAACTTCAAGAACATGTTTGCTGCGTTAGTTATTAAAACTTTCCACGTTTCAATTATTGTGATGGATTTGGTAAACATAAAAGATTTACCAGTTACCACAAATACTAGAGCTAACTGAACTACACAAGCCTAGAACCCCAATCACTACCCTGATCTCAAAAATAGAGCACTACCTACGGTTGTTACTGTTTGCCTCCAAAACCATGTTAACAAGGTGTCCGGTACAGTTGTAATAAAGGCTTAGGCGCTACCTTACCTGATTGTTTCAGATGGGCTCGGATGAGGCCAATTTTCGGAAGCCCGAGACTTTTTACCACAAACCCTTTTAAGGGCCTTCAATTGCAAATCAGATTATTTCAACTGTCCCAGGATTCTCACCTCCATTTGTGGACGAAAATCTTAAGAATGTTCTAGAGATGTTATTTTTATATGCTCGTGCTGCGGGCGCTATAAACTTAGCTCTCGACAATTTTGTTTGGATGCAGAGTATTTTGGGTAAAATGTAGCGCATAGCGACCGTTGGTGGCTTTATGCCTAGTTCGAGATAAAATCTTAGGTCAGAACGAGCGCTTCTTTGGAGGAGTTTCGTGTGTTAACTACGTATGTTGGAGTTCAGTAGGTATTTTGTAGAATGCTTTCGGTAGTAAATGGGTGGTAGATAGCTTTTTAACTGTTAAAGTAGGGTTTTGATATACTTTTTAGTTAAATAGGTTACTTATTTTCGGTAGGTATGTTAAGACAACTTAGACCTGGATATTAGATTTCCATTTTGGCTCTACGAACATGGATCTATGTGTATTATAAAAAAATATTCCAGGAAAACAGAAACCGTACAAATATCTAGTTTTTGGTATCCAAGATCAGAAGTGCAATATGGATCACAAAGTAACATTTCAAAAGCAGGTCATGTCATTGATAACAATGATAACTTGGCACATAAAGAGCTATCACAGTGGAAAATCGGTGACCAATCAGTAAACGTCAGTGGAATGTGCGAAATAGCCGTTGATTACTGCTTATTTCGGCTCGATCGCTGTCATTATTCCCTACAGAGGTGTTCCTATTGATTATACTAACAATTTTTTTTATAATACGATGTTGTTCCGAGTGATGCCGGGCGTAAAAGAATAGCACCATTCCATTTATTCCCGTGGGTGTCGTAGAAGGCGACTAAGGGACTTACTAGAAAATGGGCAGCAGCGTTCTCTATGCATTTTACCACCATACTGCGATCACCAACCCGCCTGCCAAGCGTGGCGATTATGGCAAGCCCCCCCAAATTGGGGGATGCCTATGTCCAGCAGTGCACGTCCTCCGTGTAAAATGATGATGATGATGATGACGATATTATTGGCTAGTACTTAGTTGGTGTACCGTTATGTAAAGTTTATAGGCTGTTATTGCATGGTTGTTGAAAGTTTTGTTCTAATATTTCGTTTATAGTAAAGTGAAACTGTGTAGGTTTACGTACCCTACGTACAATAATATACTTATCACCTACGTGTAATTATTTGTGCCTACGTAATTTATTTTACGTAGGTAACGAAGCAAATAAAATGTAAATGAATAACAACAATTCTTTAATTTATTATACAAATTATTCAAAACTGACCTAATGAATAGAACAATGAAATTATCTTACAATTAATTAAGCACTTCTTGTAATTCATTTCAAAGTCAATGAGGTATTTTATCAGCAAAATAACAGCAATCACGGGCGATTGTTGAAAAAAACCGGATATTTGGAACATTTGATTGTAGCTACGCGCAAAGTTACTGCTGGCAGGATATTTGCGACGTAAAATAAAATAAATGCGTTCCGATACGGGGCCGCAAACATAACGCGCGCAATTATAGATAGGGTTGACTCATGAGAGATAAAAATATTAATGTTTTCTAGCGCCTAGCGTTATGTTTGAGTTTTTTTTTACATTATTGATATTTTTTTGCTTGTTTTATTACACAGTGTTACCAATTGAAATAACTCAGGGACTTTAATTATAATACAAAGCACAAGCAAGCAAAGCAAGAAAAAGTTGAGCTTCGAAAGTTTATTAAAAAAAACTTCCTTTATGTTATTTTTCACTTTGTGGTATAATTTTGGAAGTTGTTTTTTTTTTTAAATAATCTTTATTTTTCAGTTTTATGTTTTGGTACCTACCCCACACAAATTTGTATTCCTTCACTTGCTAATTAATAACAGTGACAGGAAGATGTTAATATCATCAACCACTAATCAAAACTTGACTAAATTATTATGTGACCAAGCTAAAAGACCCTTTCATATAAAAGATTATTTTTTCAAATCGTATCGAGGACCTTCTCCTTTTTAACACACGTATCTATGAAACGGAATCTTTGATCATGATTTTTACCTCTTTCAATACGTCGGATTTATTTGAAAGTTTGAAAACTTATCAAGGATCAGTGACAATTCAAGAATTTCATAAATTTGTTCCATTAAGCTGGCCAAAAAGCAATTTAAAAAAAATCACGCTTTTGTAGTTAGCCTAACTAAAAAATATAAAATAAATAATAGTTTAAAAAACAGGCTTTAAAAACCAAACTAAAACAGTAGAAAATCATTTAATTCAATTAAAAATCATGCGGAGCTTTTTGAGGTACTTTTGTAATCAATTAATATCAAACCCCACGCTTTTTAATTGAATTAAATTATTTTCTACTTTTTTACTTTGGTTTTTAAAGCGTGTTTTTTGATGTTGAAGTCGGCTAAAAGTTTTGATTAATGTATATAATCAAAGGCTAAAAGTCATTATCATGCACTAATATCACAACTTAGGTACCTACTAAAATGAAGCTGCAACGTAATACGACGTAATACGCCATTCATTTGGTAAAAATGTATGTGGTAAAGTGCCACAAAATTGTATAACGCCCGGAGCTAAGATTCTGTGGTCTCGGTCTGCATCAAATAACCAAAAAATATTACAATTTGCATAAAGATAAAATATACCGACCAACTCCCTGATTTATTATAGCATAAATATAGGTAAAAGGGTACTTTATCTTTGTCATATTTAGTAGAATAATGTTTTGCTTGGCTCGGGACTGACTGATATGTTGGTCATAAAGTTAAATAAAAATACTTTTGTGAAGATTGATAAGAAGTTGACTCACTTCAATGTTGTCCTACCCTCATTTATTTTTAGTTAAGAGGGAAGGTACTTTTATGTAGGTATAGTAAGCTTAACTAAAGGTGGAGTAAATGCCACGACGCATTTTCTGTCAATAAAGTTATGGCATGCATTGAGTCTGGATGGAAAACCACCAACATACTAAATTTTTTGTTTCACTCAGTGTGTCATCCTTATTTGTAGATGCCGTGTATGTAACAAAATTATTGATATTCGGCGCGTATAAATTCGGTTTAATTAAACGGGTCGTCGTAAAAGCAAATAGTGTCGTTTATTAGCAAATAAACCTCTTCCGTTATGAACGAGAGCGTACTTATTTGGCTGATTTAAGTTCGCAGGGAGAGGAAAAATACAAGAAATGTGGCTTGTAGAAGAAGAATAAAGGAAATCGGTCTCTATAGATACAAATTCGAACTACTTGTACTATTTGACCATTTTCTTTCCACCGTGAGGGTCGAAGTTTATAATATAGTAATAATCTATTAGACGTTTAAGCGAGAATAGCTCATGCCGCGGGGAAAAGATCAGCCCTGTAGCAAGGCTGTTAGAGGGATTCACGGCTTTTTTTTATGCGAGCCTTCAAAAATATCACTGAGGTTCTCTGTAGATAGAACAAAATAACTTCTCCTCAGGTGGTCAACAGCGGTGGAACAGCCATCATCAACTGCACATGGGGCGGCTGGCCTGCTCCTCGGCTAGAGTGGCTGCACAATGGCGTGCCCCTTGGTGCTGGAGTGGCTGGAGGCAGAGTCAGGATGCAGAATAACGGGGAACAGCTGGTCATCGCGTCAGTACATAGGGCTGATAAGGGCGTGTATCAGTGCATGGCGAGGAATGAGAGGGACTCGGCGCAGGCTAGCGCGGAGTTGAGGTTAGGAGGTGAGTCTGAATCTTGAGATTGAATTATAAGGTTTACAAGACTCTCTGTCATGTTGTCTGCCCCATTTTTGAAGCATAAAAAGTAGCATTTGCCCTACAGTGGGACAATTATAAGGCGGTATTATATTATATTAATCATATTCTTCTTGATTTGGGCGATCTCTTTATATCCTAGAACTTAGGTATTTTCAAAAAATATGCAATTTCCGTAATCTAAATACACTTAGTAAAGATGAAATTGTGATTCCAAAATTTAAATTTTATTAAGTCATTTCTAATAAACAGTACCCGCTTCTATAACGAGTTGCCAAAGGCGGTAACAGAACTTAGCTATGGAAAGTTTAAAATTCAGATCAAACGTGTCCTTGTCAAAAAAGAATATTAGAAGATAAAAGACTACGTTGATGACAGGGAAGTTTTGCATCGATTCCTTCTGCACATGTGGCTTCCCTGGTACCTCAATAACAGTATAACTATGTAATAGTCTATTAACTGCCCCCAAATTACAATGTTAATTTTTAAACTTTTATTTTTTACAATGTCTGACATATTCTCGTCAATATTAGACATTTTGCCATTATACACCAGTTGTAATATCAACTCTTTATTAGTGTTTGTCATGGAAATCATGTCACATGGTTTAAATAGATTCATTTTAATTATGTAGATTCTTTTACATATTATGAATGAGAGAACGTTGTAGGCCTTACAGATTGCAGATTTGTAGACGATTTTCTATTCTTTACTTTATTACCTAATACTTATTGACAGGCCTGCACTGTCCTCCCATACCTATGAGCACTGTAATTTGAAAACATTGTAAAAGCAATTATTTTTAAAAGAGTAACCGTGGAGTTTCTTGCCGGCTCTTCTCCATAGGAAGCGACAGTCAATTATACCTACTCCTGCCAGTATGAAATGACAAAAACCATTCCTGACCTTTAAAATCTTCTACTTTCCACGCAGACACAGCGCCAGAGCTCCAATACACATTCATAGAACAGGTCCTGAGACCTGGGCAGGTGGTGACCCTCAAGTGTTCCGCTGCCGGCTCTCCACCGCCCCATTTTACTTGGATGCTCGATGGGCAACCACTGAATACCATGGCTAGAGGGCACAGGTTTGTAATCATGATCAATCAGTTAATGAATGCCAAAGGCTAAAAATTGTACCAAGACTGGATACGTTTATTGCTTGTGCAAAAAAGGGAAGTCTAGGTGACTCACCTTTTTTATTCTAGGCATATCTAATTGCTGCTTGTGCAGAAGAGATCGGACAAAAAATTCTAGCTTGTGTACGCAGCTATAATAACCTGTAGATTTAACACCCACTTTTAACATTCTAAGTTGTTCAAAGCAAACATTTATTTATATCCTTCTTTCGTATCTAAGTTGTAATTATATCTCTTGTCCATATTTAATTTGTTGTGATATATAATTATAAGTAAATAACCACATTTTTCTTATCGATAGATAATGCTTCAACATAAATCTACTTCAAATTACTGTTTCCTTTTCTAACAAAATTCTGTCTGGCAGATACAGCGTGGAACAGTTTGCGACTAAAACCAATGACGTGGTGAGCTACCTGAACATCTCAGCCGTCAGGTCTGAGGACGGAGGCCTATACACCTGCAGAGCGGCCAACTCACTGGGGGAGGTGTCACACACATCCAGACTCAATATTTATGGTGGGTGTTTACTATGAAGCAAGATTCTTTCTCACCTTTGCCTTTACCGTCTATTGTAAGCGTCTCCCAGTCTGTGATCAAATATTTCCCTAAGATTAATGTTTACTTATCGGTACGTAGAATACACATAGGTTTGGCACGAACGACTACGCGAGCTACGCAGTCAACAAATCTTTATTCGCTTCTGTAAGTCGAAGTAATAGTCTTGCTTAACTGTCATATATCGTGTCAATATATTCGTAGTAAAAATATAATACTGTAATTTTTATGTTTTACTTCAGGTCCGCCTTACGTGAGGTCCATAGGACCAATCAGAGCTGTAGCAGGTCGTGAACTGATTCTCTATTGTCCTTATTCTGGCTACCCAATCAGGTGAGAGAACTAAAATTTTCCCTAGTCCTGCAATTACTGCACTTGTATTGAATCTCTCTTCTCATCGTGCCTTTCTTTCAGTTCAGTAAAATGGGAGCGAGACGGCAACCCTGTAGAATGGGACAGCAGCATAGACGGTGCCCTCAAAGTGTCTCGAGTAGAGCCCTCATACGCAGGCGCATACACCTGTGCAGTAATGGGCCCGCATGGGGAGATAGCCAGAAGAGAGCTGCAGCTTGTTGTTAGCAGTGAGTTGTTTGGTCGCTAACATGCTTATTTTCTTACAACTAATAGTAAAACTGCCTTTTCTTAATTCGATTTTTCAGCTAAAGTTTAAATGAGTTGTTAGTTTACTATATTCAATTGAAGGTATTACAGTTTGTTTGTTGTGATCTCACGATGATGGACGAAATATGGTTGTTATTTGCCGTTGTTATTTACTGTCTTGTTTATTTTACTTTCTTGGTTTGTTTGTACGTGTACATTGTTTTCTCGAATAAATAGATTGCACCTTCGAAAATCTGGTAACGAATACATTAACCGTATGCTATGCGCGCTTACGTATACTTTTCTTTTAGCTTGCCTATCTGATTTCGGTACTTTCACCACTTCATGATGCCTATATCGTTCCGTCAACATTTTTTTTTTGTTACAGATCCCCCAGAAATAGAGCCGTTCTCCTTCTCAGCAAACTTGCAAGAAGGCAAGCGTGCGCAGGTCAGCTGTAGCGTAACGTCAGGCGACATGCCCGTCCACTTCACCTGGCTCAAGGACAACGCACCCATCCCTTCTAGTTTACAGGTCAGATCAATGATAATCAGGTTTCGTTTACTGCGATTTAGGGGTTGATTCTTGAAACTATATAGCATTATAATTATATTTTCCCCACACGAGAAAATGTAATTTTCAGCCAAAGACGTCCACTGCTGGACATAGGCCTCCTCCAAACGGGGAGAAGATTACCATATTCGCCACGCTTGGCAGCAGCAACCTACTAAGCATGGCTTTTTACCTGGCCAAACCCTATAAAACTTGGAAACGGATGAATGACAAAATCGTATTCCTAAGCAGTAGGTCCATTGGTCCATATTTCGATCTCATTCAAGAATCAAACCTCAAAATCGAACCCTTCAAAATAATTTACACGAGTATATCTTCAAAACCCGGCCTGGTTGTATAGGTGGAAGAGCGAGGTGCTGATTTTTTCAGCAACCTCGTATTCAAAGAGGTGTCGGCCCGCCACAGCGGGTTGTACACTTGCGTGGCTTCCAATACTGCGGCCAAGGTTAACTATACCGCCGAACTGGTGGTCAAAGGTAACCGCCATGTCAATATGCACAAGAGCACCGAGCACTGTCATGATGTCCAAGTGAGGTGGGACCGCGGGAGGGGCAGTCGTTTTGTTAATTAGCCAAAAGAATATACATTTATCGTAACATAAAAAAACATCAAACAGTAAAGAATCAAAAAGAGAAGAATAATTATCCACGACCAGGCTAAATGTCTTTAAGAAAATTCATTCGAACAAATTTATATGCTTATACTACATTTAAATACAAAAGATTTACTGATTATTTAACTTTATAAAATAACAAGAACTGAAAATGATTTTGTACCTAAAAAGCTCCTGTCAAAATGCATTAGTTTTTTGCAGACATTCCGTATAAATAGGGTTTTCATGAATGCCGAGTAATATACCATTACATTTTTACCCAGGGTTAAACTAAATTCTGTCCAAACACTTAAACCGTCAACACACTTCAAAGCTATGTTGACGTAGCGAACAAACACTTCACCCGAAACCGCGCTCCCACCATCAAAGAGACTAATCACGCTTGCACAGAGCACAGAGTTGTCATTATTTTGTCTATATCGCTGGTTTTTTTGCAGGATCACAATTACCACAATATGTAGTTCCCTTGCTCCAAGAAGTATCAAAATGATGGTTTTATTCATATTGCACCTTGTTAATAAATTTTCATCTAAACCTTGTTTTCTTCTCACCTCTTTTAAAAAATTATAAGCTTTCCAGTCATCTTCGAATCTGGTCATTTTTAAATTTTGCAGTTTGAATAAATGCCATCGAAAATGTATTCACTTTTATAAGCACTTAATTCACAACGCACATTTATTTTCCGCGGCAAATGTTTTCATATAAATGTATAAATTCTTGAACGTTTTTGTTTTGCACAGCGTTGGATTTCAGATGTCTTACGAAAATGGTAAATTTTATTTATAAGTTTTTTTTTGGACACACTGATCTAAAATTATAAAAGGACAAAGAAACTGTTATTATTTTTGTCCACTTTGTGATGTGAAATTCTTCGGAAAGACTTGACTGACTTCGTTATTACAATTTTTAAAGTTTATTTTAATTATTGTACCAGCATAGCGTTTCAACCGACCGTTTCAAATATTTTTGAATCATTCATGGAACTATCTCGTACGAAAAATGAAAATTGGATACTTACCCATTCTTGTACCAAAGAGTGCACCGCTTGTTCAGTATGGCCGAACAAAAAGCGTAAAAATTCACAGACGGTCGTATATTTTTAGAAGCAATGTTAAAGTTCTTAGCTTTAATAACTTAAGTAGCTCTTTATATTCATAACAATGTTTTGCTGCTGACGGGAGAGGTAAAAATAGTATTATTATAATGTATGCAGAAAACTCATTACGCAACAATGTTTTACATGGTAAGTCGCCACAAGTAGCACAATTAATCATTGTCAAGTTTGCGTATGTACTTACCGTAATTAAAGAAAAATCATGTATTATTGGTCCAGAAATAAATGAAACTTGACTTCTTGCACGCTGCAGTGTCCCCAAAGTGGGTGGTGGAACCGAAGGATGAAGCAGTGCTGGCTGGTGAACAGTTGGCTTTACATTGTCAGACCACGGGATCACCAGGCCCGCAAGTCACCTGGTTGAAACAAAGAGGTAGGTCAAAATGTTGCTATTTCATTTAATGTCTTTCGTATTTATTCTTCAGAATCACAGTCTGTATTATTCTTAAAGCCAGGATTGCTGAAATGCATATATTTTGTAACTTCTGTAAGTTGGTTCCCACTGTCATCAATCATTCAAGTACTAATATAAATGTTGCTCTCGTAACATGGTACGTATATAAACAAAGGTAAACCCATTATAATGTAAGCTGTTATAATCAAAATACTTAAGTTATTTCAATGACTGCATCACGGCCGTAGGTAAGGTTTCTTTCGTGTACCTACATTATTTTACCAAATTAACAATTTCAATTCCTTACTGGATCTCACATAATATTATTTTCAGGGTCATCGACCGACTATGTCCCTCTAATAAACCTGGGTGGAAGGTTTCAGTTCCTTTCTAACGGAACTCTATGGATAGAGGCAGCACTTCCTTATGACGAGGGAAACTACATGTGCAAATCGGAGAATGGAGTAGGATCTCCACTTACCAAAACTATATTTGTTTCTGTCAACGGTAAGTTTTACATTTCGAATATGCATGTCAAAAGTACGAGAAATTCGTTTATGCATTCAATAAATATAGACGTATACGTAGGACACTCAGAAAGTTTTGCGAAAATTAAAAAAACATATTATACAGGTAATTATTTTTTCATAAAATCTTTTCAAAGTACTCTTCACTAGCTTCTATACAAAGTTTCATGCGTCTGAACCAGTTTTCGAAACACTTTTTCCAGTCCGCCGCAGATACCTTGTTTACAGCCAGCTCGAACGCTGATAGCGCATCTTCCGGCGACGAAAATGGTACCTATCCCTTTGAGCAGATTTTTTTTATTTTCGGGAATAATAGAAGTCACACGGTGCTAGGTCAGGGCTGTAAGGAGGGTTACCCAGGAGTTTGACCGGCGTGCTCTTCAGGAAGTCCCTCGTTTTGAGCGCGGTGTGTGAAGGCACGTTGTCGTGGCGGAGCAGTAGCCCGCGGAGCCCTGTGTTTTGTCGCTTGTTGCTTACAACAGAGAAAACTTTTGCCACGCATTTGGTAGTATACCATTCAGCGATTATGCTTCTTTGGTTCCGTAGAGGAAGTGACACCAAGTAGCCAGTCGAATTGAAAAAGCTCGCGTTCAAAATCTTCCTCCTGCTTCTAGATCGCTAAACTTTGGTAGGCGTTCATTCTTTTTCAAACAAACCTAACTGTCCACTGGCGCTTCGTTTCTGGATCATATTGATAAATCCAATACTCATCATTTGTAATGATGTCGTAAACACGCCGAGATAAGCCTGCTTCAAATTTGTTTATCATATCACGGCACCATTCCACCCGGGCCTGTTTCTGAACATCGGTAAGGTTGTGCGGCACGCAGCGTGAAACTATCCTCCTCACGCGAAGATACACGTGTAGAATTTCGTGAAGGCTTCCCGATCCAACCTGCAGTAGGTGCTGAATCTCTTGATACGTAACTCGCCTATTGTCATGGATTACATTTTTCACTGCTAGCACGTTTTCTTCCGCCGTCAAAGTACGACTACTTCTTTCTTCATCCCCCAAAGTTAGTCGACCGCGCTTTAATTCGTTATACCAACAATACACGTTTGCCTTAGAAAGGCTTCCATCCATGAATGCCATTTGAAGTCTATCGTACGATTCGTCCGGTTTCTGGCGACACTTGAAATTGTTAAAAATCATAGCGCGAAAATGTTCCCGGCGCAGATCCATTTTTTTATGAGACACGAAAATTTAATATTTTAAATTAGCTTGCAAATATTGCGGAGGGAAATTTTGAAATTGGAACTTATACCTATTTTTACTCACAATCATATTTTCAAAATAAATAACTGGCCAGTCTCTCATACATAAAAACTCTTTTCGCAATACTTTCTGAGTGGCCTGGTAGATGCTTGATGGCTCGACGACCTAAAGGTTGTTGGCACAAAATGGATGCGAGATAAGTATGACATACAATTTATTTATGTATTTGTATCTTCTCCAGAGCCTGCGAGGTTCGAGTTGACATCACATAATATGACAGCACGTCGAGATGCTCCTGCGACTCTGGTGTGTGACGTGCGCGGAGACAGTCCCATTAGAGTAACATGGGCTCACAACATGAACCACTTAGATCTTAATACTTATAGGTAAAGAAACTTATACATTGACCAACATTAGTTAACGTCTTAGAAAGCCTGCCAACAGAAATAGAAAAAGTAGGTACTTACCATATCAAATTGGTGATTAGGTCGTGATTCAGCTGTTTTGGCATACTTGTTGCTGTTTTCGGAAAAGGCTCCATTTTTAACTAAAATTCTTAGATCTCTTTGATTCCCTATAAGATCTTACCAATTTTTCCACTTTTTCTCCAGGCTAAGCATCTCTGAAGCAAAGACTGATAGTGGTTTAAGATCCCAGCTGTACATCAGCCGTGCGGACCGGCAGGACTCCGGCGTCTACAAGTGTCAAGCCGTCAACGCGTACGGTCACAGCGACCATTATATTTATCTTTCCGTCCAAGGTGAGTTTTATCCAGACAAAACATACTAAAAAAACACACGACATTCCGGGGCTTTTTGAATCAAAAGCGTACCAAAATGTTTCGTTTATGTAATCTACTATTCATTAACTATTACCATTAAACAAGAAAATATTAGTTTGTAGTCCTCAAATAAGCACCGTCTACCAGATAAATGAAGCCTAACGTCAAAGTTTTCTGACATATTAGTTATCCGGAGTTGAAACTTTGAAAAAAAAAACTTTTATTAACTTACTATTTTATTTTCACTTCCCAGAAAAACCCGACACCCCTCACTCTCTATCGGTGACGGAGATCGTAAGCCGTGCTGTCCGTTTATCCTGGAGTCAGGGCTTCGATGGCAACTCTCCCCTCGTGGGTTACACCCTCCAATACTGCGCACTGTCAGCTCAAGGGGCCATCAGAGTGAACCAGTGGGATGCAGCCGTAACGCTCAACGTGTCCGTCCATGGAGGCGCACACTCGCATGTCACGTGAGTAGAAAACCATTCAACAAGTCGTAATTTTAAAGGGATTTAGAAACGTTGTCTGTACTTCTTACTAATAGTATAAAGAGGTAAAGTTTGTGAGTTTGTGAGGTTGGAGGGGGTAATCTCTGGATCTACGGAATCGATTTTTAAAATTATTTTACCAATAGAAATCCACGTTAGTTCTGAGTGTCATAGGCTATATATTAACAAAAATGCTAAGACTTTTCCGTAGTAGTCGGATTTGCAAAGTAAGTCGAACGAAAACGTTTCTTACGAACGCTGCCTTAACGATGAGAGATATATGATTGAGTTTTAGAGAAAAGTTGTAGAACTTGATAATGCCTACGAAAAAAGCAGCTACAACATATGTCTTATGTTTAAGTCACGAAAAGTAGTTTTTATATTAAAAAATCATTTAAATCATGTTTATTGGTCATATTATAAACAATTGTGAATTCTTATCAAATAAGTACATTTATCGTCTCAAGTGTTAAAAACAAAAGACTTTACCCTTTTACTGCATATAATTTTGACGAATGGTTAAAGAGATAATACGACAAAAGTATGGAACCGCGACCGTGTCGTAATCCATTGAGTGATATAAAAATGTTTACCGCCCAACGAAGTGGGCACGGATCAGCTAGTATTAAATAAGGAAATACCTACTAAAATACGATGTCAGGTAATAGATGATGAAACACGAATCGATTGGTCATCAAATATTTCCCTTTTTGCGACATCGATTTAGATCGTGTTTTGGAATAAAGCGGCGAAGGTCTGATGAAGTTTGTGTTTGATCTTTCGAAATAACCTTGCTACTATACTATATACCTATAGGTATTGAGTTTCTTTTTTCTAAAATTTCAGCCTTACTAAGAAAGGCGACATACATTACGAAGCCTTGCTGAGCAGTCTGAAGCCACACACCGCCTATATGATCCGAATAGCTGCCATCAATCAGATCGACAGGAGTGCTTACACTGAACCGGTCGTTGTGAAGACGCAGGAAGAAGGTAAGAACGTTACACAACTTGGAATAAAAAGGCGAATATCCTGATAATAACAATACAAGGTCAATCAGCTAGCAAAACATGTTTAAACAAAAACGGTATTTTTGGTCAACGACCGCAAATCCGTTCTTACTTTTCACTTTAGCTATTTACTAATATTGTTCAACTCCTGATTACAGCGCCATCAGAAGCCCCCACCAACGTGCACGTGACTCCCGGTGGTCCAGGTGAGCTGCACGTGTCGTGGCGACCACCACCTCGGGACGCGTGGCACGGAGAACTACTGGGCTACTCAGTTACATGTGCGGAACTTGGTCCTGCCGCACCGGCTTTGAGGAATTCTACTAGGTAACTAGCAGTTACCCACTAGATATCATAGGGAATAAAAATGATTAAAACTATTAGGTCGGGGAAAAGCTTTTTCGTAGGTACTTTATATACAAATTCAAGATATGTTTTTCATAGTTTATTTACATTTCATTAACATCATTTTTATGAGCCATTTTGTTCGATAATTAGTTGGCATTTTGAAGGTAGTGTCATAATCCAATTGCTGTAGAAATTTTGGGAGTTCTGATAAAAAAAACTGCGACAAGTGGCTTTGTCCTGTCATCTTTCTCTTGTCCATGTTAACCTAACACTCCCTAAAAATTCTTTAGAGACCAAAACAGTGGAAATCTGAGGTTGCAAGGCCTGGACTATTTGGTGGATACATTAAGGGACTATTCACACTTATTCAGCTCTGTTCAGCTTTTGTATGAGATGCGTACGCATCCGTTTAACCGCGTAAAGTTGAACGGCCTCTATACAAAATCGTTGTTTTCTATAGACAAAAGCTGAACATAGCTGAATATGTGTGAGTAGTCCCTAACCCTTCCAACCAAACTCTCTTAATTTTTGCAGCGTGGTTAAGGATGATCAGATATTTTCTCAATTTCTTGCTTGAGTCTCATCAGCTGTTGGCAGTACGGATCCAAATGTATGGTTAAAAGCCCATAATGAACGATAGGGCATCGTTCATTATGGGCTTTTAACCTTATCTGATCCCATCATACTCACAGGATCACCTTATTGTCAGTTAATACGGTTTTTGCTAGTCTGTGCTTGACTGCCCTTTGACCTCGCACGTTCTTGTCGTAGGTGATCAACTATTCATCACCAGTGATCAAACTTTTCAAAAATGGTTTTGGTTTACGTTTCAATAGATAATCCCAAATGAGTACACGATTCATTAGGTTTCTTTCGGTGAGCTCGTGTTGGACCCAAATATCGAGCTTTTTTCTCTGTTCTTCTTTCTTTTAATTTACCAAGTAGGTGCTAGAGTTTCTCTGAGAGATTTTTTTAAAGATATTGGTTTTCTCACGGTGGCATCGCAATTCACCTTCGCTAACATCTTATATATTAGGCAAAAATACACTTATATACTAAAAACAGTGATATTCATAATATTAATACAAGAAATAAGGACAAACTACGTGCTCCCTTTCACCGGCTTCATAAAGTTCATAAATCATTTGTTGGGCTTGGTATAACCTTTTATAACAAGCTTCCCTCTTCTTTGCTAGATTTACATTTTAATGCGTTTAAAGCGAAAGTAAAATTAAATCTTTGTTCGAAGGCATACTATTCTATCAACGACTACTTAAACGATAAGAATTGTTGGTCGCTGTGATTAACTCAAGACAATGTTTGTGTTCTTTCACCAGAATTAGTTTAACTACTGACAGGTCATATGGATTACTTCATATCATTGTTTATTTAACTTGACTGCATTTTTATTAATTAAATTTTCATTTATTGTTGCATGTTAATAATATGCTATTATTGTACAGAATCAAGTTCTTCCAACATAACAGACAGCTGTGCTGCTGGGAAGTTTGTTGCGCTACTTCTTCTTCCCAGCTAAAGCACTAGGAAGTGGTGAAGGGCGGGCGTTTTGGGGGACTGAGTTATGTAATTTTGACGTTCAAAAAGTGCTGACTCTCAGCCTAGTTTGAATAAATGACTTTTGATTTTGATTTTTTGAGCTTTTTATCAAATGGGTCAAAACTGTTTTTGGACAATATATAACACTTCAACTATATCGAAACTACTGATACGCGATTATAAAGATAAAGGCGTTTCTATAACCGGAGAATACTATGCTTCTATCCTCGAGAGGTTGAAAGAAAGCATTAAAGAAAAAGGAGGGGTAAATTGACCAAAGGTGTCCTTCTTCACGACAACGCGCCTGTCCACAAGAGCCGTGTTGCGTTGGCTGCCCTGCATAAAGTGGGCTTCGATATTTTAGACCATCCACCCTACAGCACAGACCTGGCTCCCAGTGATTATTACCTCTTCCCAAAACTGAAAAAAGAACTTCGTGGGAAGAAATTTTCAACTGATGAAGAAGTGAAGGACGCGGTTTCAGCGTATTTTTCGGACAAAGACAAAACATTTTTTTATTAAGGTATACATAAGCTAATTGAAAGATCTGAAAAATGTATAAGGGTAGCAGGTGAATATATTGAAAAAGAAAAATAATTTAGTATTTTTATTTTCACTTCTCACCCTCCATTCCGCGAACTTAAAAACGCCCCCTCGTACCACTCCACCTCGATCCTGAAAGGGCAGTTAACTTAAAATTAGTTCAATTATTTGAAATACAAAATTCACACAGATATTGTAAAAAAAAACCGGCCAAGTGCGAGTTGGACTCGCGCACCGAGGGTGCCGTACAAACCTGTAGGCATATAAGTAAAAGTTATGAATTTCAATTTCATAGCTCTACGCGTTCATGAGGAAAGGGGTAGTAAGTTCAAAAAAATATGTTCTCCCACGCATTCCAACTGCAAATGTAAGTTGGTACGCACAATATTGAGTGATTTACAATGTTATTTTAATATCATGGACTTCTTATAGGTTTTCCCATAATCTATAAGTAGAAAACTAATTTCTATATTTTATTCAAAATTTTAGGTTCAGTAGTTTCGGAGATAGGGGGGGAATGGTAAATTTTCGTCTATTTTCTTGAATAACTTGGAAACTATTTATTTTAAAATTACAAAAAAAAATATTTGAGATTCTCACTATCTTATTTGATATGCACTTTGCAATTTTTTTTAAAATTTTCTATCTTGCCCCCAAAAGTGACCCCCATATACAGATTCCCTCTATTCACGTCACACTTCTGCGTTTGGGTCACAGAAATTGATATGTGTACCAAATTTCAATTTAATCGGTCCAGTAGATTTGGAGATAATTTACTGTGACGGACGGACAGACGGACACACGAGTGATCCTATAAGGGTCCGTTTTTTCCTTTTGAGGTACGGAACCCTAAAAACGGCGGTAGAGGTCTTAATGTCAGGTCTTTTGCAATCATGACTTACCAGACGTACCACTCAATAAATTAAATTGGATAATTTTCAGAACGCTAACAGTGAACGGGTGGTCTGCTACTGAGCTAAGTTTATCAGCTCTGCGCAAGTTCACTCGATATGAGGTGCGCGTGAGAGCATTCAACGGTGTCGCCGCGGGGCCTGCATCCGCACCAGTCTCTGCTACCACTCTAGAAGGAGGTGAGAATCCATTGAAAGCTGAATCCTTGCCAGACGTTCTTGATTGATGTAAAATTTTCTTAACCTTATACTTACTCATAAAATAGATTTTTTATCAACTTAAAGTAGTTGTCGTTATTTTAATCAAAAGTGTAGATAAGTACATAATGTTAAACAACTTTCACAGATTAAAAATAATAATGATGAATAATTTGTAAATTTCAGTCCCCGAGTCTCCACCGACAAGAGTGTCCTGTTCGGCCCTATCGTCTTCTGGCATGAAAGTGTCATGGAACCCACCACCAATCGGCCAACATGGTGGCCTCATACAAGGATACAAAGTTATTTATTCACCACTAACCACAGATCATGGTAAGTATAGTAGGCCATCGAACAAACAGTATTAATGCATAATTTCAGGCACTGGTTCTAAGGATAATAAGCTCATAAAAGGACAGAATTTATTTACACAAAATCACGTTTTCAGTGGATGTTGGCGAGATCAAACGAGTGGCGACAACAGACACATACCTACACACTCTACGTAAATACTCAAACTACTCCATACAAGTCCTGGCTTTCACCAACGCTGGAGACGGCAAAAGAAGTCTGCCGGTCTACTGCATGACCGAGGAAGATGGTAAGATTAAATATTAGTCGTAATTAAAAGGCGTCCATAATAATATAATTGAATAGGTAATTGAAAATCTAATGAAGTTTTATAACGTTTTTGTTTTAATTGCAGTTCCTTCAGCGCCTGAGAAGATTAAAGCACTAGCGTATTCCAGCGACTCAGTATTAGTCAGCTGGTTATCGCCACTACATCCGAACGGCGTTATATCACATTATACAGTCTACTATAGAGAAGCTGGACGGTAAGGACAAAATTAGAACATTTACTACCAGATTTAAACTTCAACTATATGAAATTATGTAAAATACCGATGTTGAATTTCTGCTACCTATCTACTTTAATTGATGCTAGAAAATTGCAATGGCTTGTAATATCAATTGCCGTTCACACCCTAGGCTGAACAACGCGTCCGACGCATAATAAACGTGGCAAAAAAAAATTAAGATACATAGATGTAGGTATCATCGCAACGAAAATAAGGAGACACCCATAAGCCAAATAAAATAAGCACTCACAAATTAAATATGATCCCTTTTCTAGGCTGGGTAAGCACTCGAGCTTCACAGTGCCTGCAGACAAGAAGCTCGACACGGAGCTTATGTTCCAAGTGCGAAACCTGATGGACAATCAACTGTACGAGTTCTGGGTATCGGCTACCACGGGCTCTGGAGAAGGAGAGTCCACGCTCGTCGTGGGGCAAGGACCTAGCTCCAGAAGTAAGTGAAAACCATTCCATATTTAGGAGTATTGTGGAAAATAAATATGTAATTGAAAAATGAAGGGATTTTTTGAATACGAGTTTTGTTTGAGTGTTAACTTCTTCCTAATTTAACACTTAACTGTCAGGCTGAGGCTACATTAGACCGCGACGCGACCTGCGACACATGAGCGATTAAAACAAATAAATGAATGTTCACATATATGGCTACACCGTACATCAAATATTACTAGCGATCTTTGATATCTTTAAGCGATCGGAACAACATTACTGTAATCACAGCATCGGCTACATCAACATATCAGCGAAATCGCTAATTCATGCTAATTCGTTGTGTAGTATGTGTACTGTAGCCACGTCATCGCCGAATATACGCCGGATTTTCGCTTATAATGTAGCCATACCATGTTTATCTCGTTTCGCTCTTCCAGTCGCATCGCAAATCGCTACCTACTGTAGCCTCAGCCTCAGCGAAGCAGGCACAGTGGTTAAATAAACAATTACAGCATTCACAGCGTTATATATATATGGCACTGGATATCTGTTCAGTACTAGCTAGCAAGTAGTAAGTTGGACGTTCAAGGGGCTGATTTTTGTATATTTGGGTACACTTTTTTTTCTGTGTCTGTTTGATCTTATCTATAGAAGAGGAATGCGACTTTTTACACGTTCTATGAAACTTATCACACACGATTATTTTTCCAGTTCCAGCCCGCATCGCCTCCTTCGGTCGGTGGGTCTCCGTGGGCGCGGGCCGCGCTGCCGTCCTGTCGTGCACGTGCGTGGGCGCGCCGACGCCGCGCTCGCGCTGGCAGCACGCGCGGGTACCTGTCACACACCATCAGTACTACCAAGTCACGCATCGAGGACATCTACACATACGGGGTACGTTACGTGACAATCAAGGGCTGCTTCACATTTTATGTAACAAGAAAAGTCACTTTTCGCTTAGTTGATTTAAATGGGCGATCCGAAAGGCAGTAAATTGAAAAATGCATGGGTTCAAAAGTTGATAACCGTTGAGTGCGAATATTTTTTTCAATTTCGACATTAAGCTAGGAGCGAAAACTTCACATAAATCAGAAAATACCAAAGACAAACCGAATAGATAACTGATGCGGCAATATCGTACTCATATTATAGATGTGAAAGTTTGCATGTAAGGATATTTAAATGTTTATTACTCAATCACGCAACTATGACTGAACAGATTTGGATGAAATTTGGCACACACATAGATTATAACCTGCATTAACACATTTTTTTCATCCCGGTAATACGTTCTCGTTGGAGAATTTGTGACTTCCACGCGGGCGAAGCCGCTGGCAAAAGCTAGTTGTCTGTAACCCCTGATCGTTAAGATTATTATCAGTATAAACATCAATATACGCGTGTACATTTTTCGCACGGTGCTCATTTTTTGTTTGTCAAGAACTCAATGTTTTCTCAATTTTACAGAAGTAAATGAACAATCCTCCGGCAACTTCACGTGCACTGCCAGCAACACGATCGGCGAAGACACCATAGTGTACGTGGTGGTGGCCATCATGCCTCCCGCGGCGCCTGCCCTGTCCTTACAATACACGACCACTTCAAGCATCAAGCTACATTGGCAGCTTCCTGGGGATGCCACAGAACCTATATTAGGTTAACAAGATGTTCATTACCTACGTTACAAATTCGCCAATAGTATTTAAAAAATTATCATTTCGATAAAACGATATTTTATGGCAACGCATTACACAGTACTAGGCGTTGTACGGATGTTTAGAGGAGACCTTCGTCCAACAGACGTCCTAGAGTCGGTGTTTTGACAAAGGATTATTATGGTGATGAAACTAAGCACCATTACTTATCATCCACAGGTTTTCTCCTCCACTACAAGCAAGCTTCAGAGAGTGAATGGCACACAGTAGACCTGTCTCCCGAAGTGAACTCTTATACAATGGACATGCTGAAGTGCGGTTCTACATACAACGCAAAGATACAGGCGCGGAACAGAATATCAATAGGACCACCCAGCGATGTCCTTACAGCCACTACGAGAGGGGGACGTAAGTTTTGAAACACAGTAAAGCGATTATTTTCAGCTTGCCACTAAAAACCAAAACCGTTGGAAACTGAACCGAGCATAAGAAAAATATTGTCCTAAATTGGTTCCTAATAACATCTTTGTTTTAGGCCCCAAGCCCCCAAAACCTGAAGACCACGTACACATGAATTCGACGGCGATAAAAATTAATTTCTACGCGTGGCGAGATGGCGGCTGCCCCATACTCGGATTTAGGGTATCCTACCGAAGAGCAGGATCAGAACATTGGATCAAGGTAACCTTACGTAATTCATTAAAAGGTGTAGGTAAGTAATGAAGTCAGAAAAATGGACACATGAGTACTTAATAATTGTAATTCAATTTTGTTGCCAGGTTGGTGATGGACTGAGTTCAGCAAGCCACGTAGTCGGAGAGCTGTCACCAGCCACATGGTACGAGCTGGCGGTGGAAGCATACAGTGATGCGGGGATGGAGCGAGTCACCTTGACTGCTGACACTCATACCCTCGCAGGAGGTAAATCATCATTTAATTTATATTAAGTTAAGATAGGAGGTTTTGGTTTGGGTTGTGGAGGTCAGATAGGCAGTCGCTCCATGTAAAATACTGGTATTCAGCTGCATCCGGTTAGACTGGAAGCCGACCCCAACATAGTTGGGAAAAGGCTAGGCAGATGATGAGGAGGTTTTGGTTTGAACACCGTAATTAAGGTGAGTCGATGTGTTTAGGGATGTCTCCGCGTGGCATTGTAATCTTACCTTAAAATCAGTTCAAGAAGTTCAAACTGCAATATTATGCACATGACCGAAGTAGAAAACAGTTTCAGCCAACAGCACAACATGGACATCATAAGATACCTATTGTTTCTAATAGATTTGTATATATTTATACCTTATCCGCCAGGTCGCATCCCTCCAATGAAGCCGTCATCTCCTCTATCGGGTGCGTCCCGCCCCGCGTCACTACGCACGGTGCTGGTGTCATGTGTCGCCAGTGGGGTGGTTATCGTGGTCACACTAGCAGCTATCGTGTGTCTGGTGCACGGGAAGAAGAAGTAAGAAGCAACTACTTATCCACTTATTTAAACGATTCAATAGTACGTGTAGCTACTTACTCAAATAAGGCTCACAATCAGAACTTTTTGAATGACAAAATTACATAAGACAGTCCCCCAAAACATCCACTATTCACCGCTGCCTAGAGTTTTAGCTGGAAAGAGAAGAGAAGTAGCCCAACAAACTCCCAGCAACACATCTGTCTGGAACTTGATTCTAAACAATAGTACCTACGCAAAGTAATAAATAAATAAAAAGGAATAAAAACTTTATGAGCTCAGAAAACACAGTACTTAAGTACAATAATTAAAAAAAAACTAGTAGATACTTAATACACTACTTATTATGCAGGAGCTTTAGAGCTAGATGAAAGATTTTTACAAATTCCCGGGAGCTCACACTAGATTCCCTGCATGTTGGGGGTCCAGTCTCTTCTCAAGCAGGGAAAACATGTTTATAATTAGGTGAACTAATTATGTAAAATTAAAAAACAATACATAAGAATGTAAATATTAATAAGAAAATTTAGAACAATACAAACATAACTAACATAAGACATTAAATTACTTTTCACAATCATGTTGAGAAGCTCACACCAATATACCAAACAAAATCATTGCCCACATAACGCAATCATACAAACATAAGTGTCGTGTTATGAGTAATATATTTCTCGATGGAATAGGTATCTAGAGGTGTAAAAGTACACCAATTTACCACCAGTTATATTATCAGTCATAAATACATTTCTTAGTAGCAGCCTGTCTACTAAGAAATTCCTTTTTTATTGGTGAATGGGGCAGCTCTTGGCCTCGATCACACCTGATGGAAAGGGATTGATGGAGTCTATTATGGAACGAGCGTGCCCAAAAGATGTCTGTTCACTCTTGCTTCTAGGGTAGACAGGTTGAATGTGGAAGGGAACACAGATGCTGAGAGAGTTCCATTTGGCTGTGTTAGTGATTGTTATGGATATTATGTCACTTGGTTTAAATAGGTTCATTTTATTTATGTAAATTGTTTTACATATTATGAATGAGAGAACGTTGTAGGCCTTACAGACTGTTTATTTGTAGACGATTTTCTATTCTTTTTTTTTCATTCCTTTATGTACCTGGTACTTATTGACCGGCCTGCACTGTCCTCCCATACCTATTATCACTGTAATTTGAAACAATTGTAAAAGCCAATTATTTTTAAAAGAGTAACCGTGGAGTTTCTTGCCGGCTCTTCTCCATAGGAAGCAACAAATTGGAACCGTGCACCTAGCTTCTGACGTTTCATAAGTGCCCTTGCAGGTTTATGTGAAATAAAATATTTTGTTTTCGATTTTGACATAAATAATGTGGACAAGAAACGCCGAGTACGACTGGTCGGTATATCAACCAAGTGCGGGTGATACGCCGCAGTATGCCTGGTAGTCCTGATGGAAAAGTCTAATAACACTGCAAACCCATGATCCCATAGTCAGTGGGTTTAGTCCATGTAGTTATTAGACCAACAAGGCAGATTTTGAATATTTCTATTTTGATCCATCTATATTTCAGATTCTTCTGCATCTCCAGTGATCACTACATGAGGGATGACAGAAAGCTGAGTGAAAGCAATGAGGCAGAGAGGGAGAAGCTCCGAGAAGGGCAGAAGTTGTATTCATCATCCTCTATCAATGGAAATGAAAAATCTAATGATGACTCTTCAGGTTAGCAACTGAACATACACACAACACAGCTCGACGTATATACATTAGGTAAATGCTTCACATTTACCTAATGTATATCCGTTGAGAAAAATCCATTATTAAATAGCCATAAAACATCACACCATCACACCTGTATTTCCTTAAAAGACAGGCAAAAGTGGCTGCTGAGTAGGTACAAGTAGCACAAGTACCTACAGCAACATATTTTGCCAGTTGCTACTGAAAGGTTCTGCCAGGGGTGCGGGTTGTTCGAAAGAGATACCGCGGCCCCTGGCACACAGGCAACTGAGGGAACACGGGTGGGTTATTAGTCAGTAAAAGTCTGACACGCCCTCCCGCTCCACCCAGAGCGGGAGAAGTTATTTGATGATTTCCCATCCAAAAAAAAAAAGGTTTTGATGGGAAAAGGAAAAACCGAAGTACACCTACTGCCCGATCCGGGATTACATACCTCAAGTTTCCATACATTTTTGAAAAAAAAAAAATGACGTTTGATTGTCGCCGTGATGAGACTGCGACTAGATTTTGAACGTTTTTAATTACGAGAATTGGCCTTCTGTTTATTGTTACCCAACTGCGCGACAGCAAAGACAGGCTTTTGTTTTTCACGCGTATCTATGTGAGTTAGTATCTTCGTACGTGTGATTCTTTATATCCACGAAGCATCCTGCATCCTGGATTAACATAATACATGAGCTGTCAATCGATTTGTCTAGTTCATGTGCATCTGGATTGAGCGCCCATTTTTAAATCTTTGTGAAATGAAATACCTAAGACTTATAGGGAAATTAGTAAAAGTTGTTAAAACTTAAAGCAAAGGGCCATGAATTTCTTAACCCTCGGTGAGTGGCGCGTTTTTTGTAACGTCGCACGTGAGGTCTTTGAAAACCGATTAAATGAATTGCTTAAAAAATACATAATTTTATATATTTACCTATTTTATTGGGTATATTAGTCTTATTTAATTTAATATAAATAAATTGACATCAAAAAAGTTTAATTTATTATTAGATTTATTGCTTTAATTTACGAACTAGAAATCGGAACAAAAATTTATCTCCTTGAGATCACAGGATAATTAAAATACAAAAAATAACATCATAAGTACAAATTATTATTAAATCTATAACTAATTGAAGTATATATATTTGCTATAATAAAATTTAGACCACTCAAACAAAAAAACACGTAAACTTTTCAGTCGTGAAATCACACTAATTTCCAGAAGGAACACACTCAGTAGGGACACACAGTTTTAGTATGTGTTGGGCACATATTCGTGTGTTCGTTCTTCGAGAATCACTGTTCTCGAAGAACGAACAGGAAATTTAAATCCATCTGCCACTTTTGCAAGGGCAATACAGAACACATCACATTCTCATAGCTCATAACAAAAACCTCTTCAGGTTGAATATCCTGAAGCGGAGGTACGAATCGTCTAATGGTCTGTCTCAACTCACGGGGCAAATTTGTAAAATATTTATCAATGGTGTTTCATCCCCATCCACTGTACGTAGATTCATCAGCTTCACTAGTTTCATTTACCAATTCCAAATCCATCTGCTGTTCGTTTGTCGTTTCTAATACCTGATCATCTTTCAAAAATACCTGATATTCCGTAAGCAAACGATTTTCGTATTCTTGTTCTGAATCTGTGTCATGGTCACTGATTTGATCAGGGTATACACTGCATACATTCTCCTCATCGGCACCACTAAGATCATCACCAGCATCTTGTTCTAGCCAGCACAATATACCTACGTCTGTTTTAGTTTACGTCCATTTTACTTCAAATGCAATAACAAAAGTGATCTAAAACAGTGAAAAGCAATACTAGATACACAATACAAAATAATAAAAATCGTTTTCAATCAATTTACTATGAAATAAATATAAAACAAACAACAATACACTTTTTAAACTAGAAATAAAACGAGAACTATAAATATATTAATGCAATTTTTGTTTACGCAGTTCGTCGCGTGAGGTCTTTTAGAGCCCGCGTGCACAAAAACACGTCCGTAGCTCAAAACGCTAGCACCCGAACGGAAGTTAGCGGCTCTAGGCGCCAAGTATTTATACTGTGTGTACCTTCCTAAATTGAGTATAACTCAATTTAGGAAGGTACACACAGCTACACATCAAGCTATACATTTCCAATTTACGCTGATCTCCCACTATAACCAGATGACTGCGACACATATCATCAGCCATAAATCTGTAATGTCATACATATTCTACAGATTTGGGAATTTCTTAAAATATTTAAGAAAGTCTTAACTAAATTCTTAAATCAAAATTATTAACCCAGATCTATATCTGGGTTAATAATTTTAATTTAAGAATTTTCTACTTTCTGAGATTTAGGCCATGCTATTTTATGCACGCGTCTGGATTGAGGGCCCAAGTTATTTAATCATAACAGTTTTAATTCACGTTTAAGAAACTCATGGCCCTTTGCTTTAAGTTTCAACTATTTTTTACTAATCTCCACAGAAGTCTTATTTCGTTTCGCAAGGATTTAATTGGCCCTCAATCCAGTTGCACATGTCTAGGTCGCGCAATGGTGAAGACTTTCGTTTTTTGTCTTTATAAAATCAAAATGGCGATTTTTAGATATCATGAATTGACTTCTTTTTTGTATTATGCCCAATAATTAATCTCATAATAACCTTACCTATTACTGAACTCAATCTTCAGCGGAGTTGTACGAAATAAGTCCATACGCGACGTTCGGCGTGTCTGCGGCTCATTCGCTACAGTTCCGCACGCTCGCGAGGCGTGAAGACGACGCGGCACCACCGCACCGGCGACGACATCGCGCTTGTGATCACTATAGATATGGTCAGTTATTGTTCTTTAAAATTAAACTTTTAATTTTCCCTCCCAAAATCACGAACGACGATTAATTTCTTTTTTTTAATGCTAGGTGATAAAAGGGTTTAAGTTTTGGACGTTTAAGAAGGTACTAGTGATGTAAAATGCCATTAAAGAAATATTTGAGGGTCGTCGGATCGTTTAGTCGACATCACAATATTTGTCAAACTATTTCTTTCTCATTTTGTTTTTACATTGCTATGAATTGTAAAATTATCAACTAGAATGCTCATAAACATATTCCAAGCTCTTGCTTGGTTCCGACATATTATTGTTGTACCGACAGATGAATCGAGTCTGTCTAAATGCTCGACAGTGGAGGCGCGGCACCGCATGCGGGCCGCCTGCGCCAGTGCCGGGGGTGGCGCCGCGCCCAACAACTGGAGGGACACGCACACCGACTCTGACGACAACAGCGACAGTGCTGCCAATACTACTACAAAAGGTTAAAAAAACGATTGTTGGCCTATTATATCATAATCATCATATCGGCCGAAAGACGTCCTCTGCTGGACATAAGCCTTCCCCAAAAGGCATTTGCCATAATCGCCACGCTTGACAGGCGGGTTGGCGATCGCAGTATGGTGGTCAAATGCATAGAGAACGCTGCTGCCCATTCTTTAGTAATTCCCTTAGTCACCGTAGTTCTACGACACCCATGGAAAGAAATGGGATGGTGCTATTCTTTTACGTCCGGCACCACACGGAACAATCATATGTGCCCCATCATCTATCATACTAGTTTTAGGATCCCATAGTATGTTTTTGCATTTTTTGCAAATCATCATTAATGCTATTGTGATCGGTGTATAATTTTATTTACACCTCGTTTTTTTAGCGAGGTTTCCCTTTTAGTGTAACCGTAGCCAGTATTGATCGTCAAAAACACTAAGACAGGTTTTAACATTTTCTATTTGCACCAGGTTCAGGCACGTCCCCCTGCAACAGCGCGTACGGCAGCGGCCGGCGAAGCGCCCGCACGACCAGCAGGTAGAACTCAGGTACCTCCCCCGCTCACTCCTCACCACTCGCCGCTCACCGCTCACTTTGTCCATGCACCTCCATTATCGCTAAACTAACGGGTTCAGTGAGAACTCATCTTTGTTGAAGTTTTGAAACTAAAACTATTTAATTTAATTGCCAGTTTAGCGCTTCATGTAAGGATTTAATCAATTCTGTTTTAGTTGCTATATTATTACGGTGTTTTCTTTTTTAACCCCTTACCAATTTATTATTAGTTCGTTTTTTTAATGTTTTTGGTCATAGTTGGGTTTTAGTTTTTCTGTTCACTTCCATAGACATGCATTTTATTTTTAAATGTATACAGGGTGGCAGGGACATCGACGCGTAACCTGTTACCATGGATTCTGAATCCCCTGCGTTGAACCCCTAAGGTAGAATGATTAGCTAAATTCATGGTTTTACTTTGCGCGTCGATGTCCTTGCCACCCTGTACATAAGCGTTTATGCGAGCTAAAATACACCCAACATAAAGCTTTACAACAAACCAGCTTTGCTACGAACTTTTAAACTGAATATAAATAACGTAATTCGTAGCATAGGACTGAGTTTAGTGTGTCTTTGACAGCGGAGGCCCGAACGGGAGCGACGGCCTCTCGGGGAGCTTCGCCCCAGTCCCCGCTGATATATCTTCCTTAATTGACAAGTAAGATTTTTAAGAAGAGGTATTCGTATGATTTTAACGCAAACGTTGTTGTCTTTTTACCCGTCTGCGTCAGAAGGAGGGTTATGTTTTTCGAGTGTATGTAAGTATATAATTATGTGTGTAATAAATTTCTTTATTGTTAAATTTAATACGATGCCTCCGACTGCATGAAATTGCTCAAAGTATTCAGATTAATAGCCAACCTCTTAAAACAAAAGGTTCTTGTTTCCGTCTTTTTTAAAGTTCACTTTTTATGCAGTCGGGTTTTTAACACGCTTTTATTAGCTTCACCTGTATGTTTGTTTCTTTGTAAGCATGTTTGTAACCGACTTCTTTGGACTTGATTTTGACCCACTTCAAACGGTCAGATTTCATTTAAACTTTGTAAACTTATCGAGGACCAATGATAATTCAATCATTTAAAAAAAATGCAACAAAAATCTAAAAATCACGCTTTACAAACCAAACTAAAAAAGCAGAAAATAATTTCAAAAAAGCGTGGGGTGCTTGATGTTAATTAATTATAAAAATACCTCAAAAAGCATCCCACGCTTTTTTGAAAAGTATTTTCTCCTTTTTGAGTTTGGTTTCTTTTTCTTTATTTAAAGGGCTTTGTCGCTGAGCGATAATGTCACCCTCTCACATCAGCAGTATCAACTAAACCAAAAAACAGTTAACATTTACTTTAAAATAAAAAGCCAGTTTGTACATTATTCTAGCTTGTTCCGATAAAGGACAAGCAAGGTTAGCATTACACTCCCCAACAACGTACTTATTTTTTTGGACCAAGTAAATCAAATCACAAAGCCTCATTCCGCACACACTCCATCAAAACATGCTGTACATCTTCAACTACTCCACATTCTTCACAGTTGGGTGACGTAAACTTTTTCATCAGAAAACCATTTTTTTTTGATGGGATGTGACCGGATCGAAGTCTTAGTGCCATAATTAAATCACTTCTGCTAAGCAGATTTTGTCAGTCAAATTATACACTGGAAGCTGTGGTTGGATGGTCTTGTACCAAATTCCCTTTTCTGTTGACTTCTGGTTAAAATATTCACTCCACTCATCTGTACACTGCTGTTTTATTAATCTTATATAATCTGTATATAAAGGGGGAACACTTCCAAAAATCCCATCTGACACGGCTAGGTTGGCCAAAAGATCCGCTCTTTCGTTATCCTGAATCTGTACGTGAAACGGGATCCACTTTAAAACTATCGTGATTGACTTTTGACCTAATTTGAAAATAGACTCCAAATCCACAGAAATAAAAGAAATGTCGGGAGAGGGTTGTTGCACAGCATTATTCACTATTTTTATACGAGTCGGACTACCGTCATTAACTGATATAAAGTTATGATCTAACATAGAATCGAATATCTGGGATCTACATTGATCGGTTTTATATGACCAATTGGAATGGTGACCGTTAAAGTCTCATAAAACTATAATTTTGTTAATTGCTATCGAAAGTATATTATCCCAAGCTCTTGGTAAAGTACGAACAGTTGAAGGGCAGTAAATCTGCCCTGCTAATTATATCTGCAGTAATCGACACTTAGGGTTTTCACCTATTGGGGACCTAACCTATTTGGGAAAAATAAAAATATTTGGGTACTGGAAGTATGTTTTGTTGATAACGAGATTCACAGTACTTGCATGAAAAATTTACTCATAGATTTCCGCGTTTTTCTCGAAACCGCTTTTTTGCAAGTACCTACTGCATTTACAATTAGCAGGGCAGAAATAGCGACGATATTCTCAATATACTGACAATTTAACATTTGAATGCATAAGAGTTCAATACCTGGATCATAATTAAGTTCATTACGCAATTGCGCTGTAATAGATTTGTGTACAATAACAGCTACCCCTATGCCCCCGTCATAACGGTCCAATCTGAAAAGGTTGTAGTCATTCAAAATAAAGTGGCTGTCTGGTTCAAAACACGTTTTACTGATAACAGCAATATAAATCTTATCTTTGAATAACAGCTGTTCGAGCAATGCAGATTTCGGTTGCAGACTTTGTGCATTCCATTGTACAATATTAAATGCTACAGAATTATTATGACAATCCATTAATAAGTTTACTTACAAGTGAGTTTTCTGGCAAAGTATTAACTACAATTGTTACCAACCATTCTACGATTATTTAACTACGCTGTTATTTTATTCCTAAACGAAACTTTCTTCATAAGTATATTTGTAATGCTACTTATTAAATTACCCGATGACGTACCTATCTTTTCGATTATGATCACTTGATTTCTTTTTGCGATGATCACTTGACTTATTTGTTTTATCGGGTTGTGACGGTGCTTTTTGTTCTTCACTCTTTGAAGTTGTAGATGTAACGTCCGAGTTAGTGATGGGTCGTTGACGGTTTTTCCGTTAACGCAACGTTAACGTTGATTTATGTTTATCAACTAGTTGAATTCGTCAACGAGTTAACGTGCAACTATTGCCGACTTGTAACCTTAACCGTTCATTCATTGAACGGTTTTATTCAACGCTGTGACGTTCAACGATTCTTCTAATGGTATAATTTTCTTAAAATAAATATTTAAAAAATCAACTCTTGTGTACGTTACTTAGAGTTCAAATTCTACGACATGACCGGCGCTCGGAATCTATGATGGTATTTTCAACGTAAGTTTTTTGCTCAGTTCGTTAGGTACGTTTGCAAATTTAGTTTAGTTGATTCTTAAACGAGTTATGTTCATAAACGTCGTTGACAAATTCAACTAGTTGATTCATAAACAGTTAACCGTAATACGTTGACTGGAGATCAACGGTTGATTCAACTTGTTCGTTGATTCAACGCTCATCGCTAGTCCGAGTCCCAATCCATAACGCCGGCGTCCGCGGCCGCGGACGGACGAGACTGCCACCGTTTTTTATATTGAATTGTTTTCTTTTTCGAATCCCGTTTTGAATGCGAACTTTTAGAAGCCTGCTGTTGCCCACGTATTGAGATAGGTGTTTTAACTTTATCTGCAAAGGTTGTCTCAATCCTCATAAGTACTGTACTGGGTTATTATTTTCTAGTGTAATTGTTTGAATATTTTCCTGTCACACTTATATTTTTAACAAGAAAGATAGGGGAGGAGATGGAGTTACATAATTATAATAGCAGAGCTTAACGGTATATACAGTTAAATTCATTCATTAACTCTCGTAACCTTTTTTCGTTCAATAAAATAGGGCAATTCTTATCTAGGGCTAAATGATTACCCTTACAATTAACACACATAAATGTAGTTTTATCGCAATTGCATGCATAAAAGCAATTGTCATGGCTTCATGGGTGTCGTAGAAGGCAACTAAGGGGCTTACCAGAGAATGGGCAGCAGCGTTCTCTATGTATTTTACCACCATACTGCGATCGCCAACCCGCCTGCCAAGCGTGGCGATTATGGCAATCCCCTCTCCGTTTAGAGGAGGCCTATATCCAGCAGTAGACGTCTTCGGCTGAAATGATGATGATGATGATGTCATGGCTGCTACCACATTTAGGACATTTAGCTTTACTAGACGCACACATCTTTGCAATATGTCCATACCTCCAACATTTGGAGCATTGAATTACGGGCAACGTGTATCTCTCGAACCCGTTTCGTTAAATGCTTTGCAATTGATCATTTTTTCGGCATGAGATTCATTGTCAAACGTGATCATTAATTTATACGGATTAATATATTTCACGCGTGATATACCAGTTATTTCATTAGTTTTAAAAAGCCTTTCTAGCGCAAATTGTTTTGGAAACTTCTCGTTATTGTATACGTATATCTCAACTGTTTCTTCTCTATTGTTACAGCTGATCTCCTGAACTGGGGTTTGTCTTCTTGCGATTCTCTTCCCCAGTTTACTTACAGTAGTTCAACTTCCAGATGAATCATCCTCCCTATCTCCTTTTCGTCCAGTTATCGTCATCATCACCTTATATATTTCCTTTCTCTAATTGTGTAGGTACGTCCATATCCAAATGTGTTATATCCTCTGAGTCTTCTCTTTGTGTATCACTACATTCGTCCATCAATACGCATTTGCGTGAGTTATTCATAATCTATTAGATCGAACGGCCGGCCGGCCGAGCGCGGTGGCTCGGCTACGATCGAAGAAGTTCTTATAGCAAAACCGGTAATGAGCGTATATTCGTACACCCGACTAATTTGCCCGAGACGCAAATCGACACTGTAGTTTGGTTTTTAAAGCGTGTTTTTTAGATTTTATAATCTATTTTTGTTTTTTATCACTACTATAAATCTGGATAACTGTATTTGTCTGATATTGATTATTGACTTCACCAACAAACATAATTTATATAATGCTATTCAACTCGAAATTTTGCCTACCAGAACCTGAATTGTATCTATCTACCACCTTTAAGATCCTAAATTGGAACCCACATAAAAAAACTTTACTTTACCAACTGTAAAAGATTATTTTCATGGTTTTGTTTGAGATGAAATATTAATTGCATATTTTTCTGCGCAGATATCAACAAAGAAAAGAACAAGAGCGAAGAGAATGTACAATTCACGTGTAACAGTAGTGTTTTAAACAATTTTTTAATCGAACAAGTCCATTCACATATTGTGAAGTTTAACGTCAAACTATTTAATGATGAGGACATATTTTCTATACCTGTGCAGTATGAAAAACGTTTCGAGTATAGAACAAAATGCAAACGGCTCGTTTGCTGTCAATTGCTTGTAAAAAGGGCTTAATTCATACATGTGATTACGTCGCAAACTGTGACTCCCCATTTACATAAATGTTAAATAAATTATTTATTAATAATTGTGATTTACTTAAAAAACTGTCAATCTATGACAGTTTAGATTTATAAATGGCATATTCTAAGGAATTGTAAATATTAACAGATGTTATGTAAAATGAATATTACTCGTTTGCTGTGAGATTTATATTTGAAAAATTAAATGTGGAGATTATGCTGTCCATATAGTAACAAGCTCTACTCTCAATAGGTTTAACAATGTGCTTAATAGTCTCACAGCAAACCTAATTATGAAAATATAACACGTGCATCAGATTTTTTTCTAAATTCCTCCATAAATAAAAATGTCTACGCATGGCGTGTAAAATCTGATGCACATTATGTTTACAGTACCTACACTTTCACATTATAAGTTTAAATCAATAAATAATTAATTTACTAAATTACGTAGCTCTTAGGTAATGTTAACGGCTGTTCCAAACTGCAAAAGATACATATCATTATAATAGACTGCCAGTATTTAAGTAATTCGTAATTCTTTTTACTATATTGTTGATTAATATAGTTAATAGGTATTAATTATACACTATTGTATAAAAATCTTTCTATATACATGTTGTGTAATCATAAAATTATTGATATTAGTGCGGAGGAAAGAAATAAAGATGTGTGTTGTGGTATGACATTTTATTTTCATTACGTTCTGTAACCTTTACCTATTTGCCTAACCTGTAAAATGTATGTAGTAACATAGAATATATATTACAAATCCTATTCATTAAATAATTCATAAAGAATAGATAGTTCGTAATAATGCTAAATATACAGACAATAGAAATTCAAGTATAGTGGGTACCTTAGTTCCTCAGTCATTAAGCCATTGTTATGTTGACAGATATTAGAAATTGTTCACTAGCCCATAGTGTCCCAGGCTGAGCAACGACTTCCGCTAAGTCCTTCGAAAAACTCTTTCCCCGCGCAACCTCGAACCAGCACCCTAATTGCGTCACTCACTATCAATCACAATCTGAATGTTGAACTATCAAAATGAAAGCAACGAGTGTCATTTTAACAGTTCTCAACGTTCATTGCGTTAATTACGTTGTTGAACAGACAATTTTTTTAAGCGTATGCAGCAGTACCTAGCAATATTCTTCAAAATGATTCGGATTGTGGTTGGAAATTAAGGCGCTGGTTCTCGCCACGTGTGTGTCTAGACCGGCCTAAGCGGGCCGCCCATATTCAGGCATATTTTGCGTGGCAAATTTAATTTTGCCCATGGGTTGTTGTGCATGCGGCTTATGTGACCCCCCATTATGCTCAGCATCTTTGTTGCCTACGTCCATTATGTCCGTTTTGGAATGCAACGTGGTTTTACAAATGGGATTAAAAACTGGAAGATCGTCATAGGTGGCAGCACTGTGTAACGTATACAAATAGCCATTGTTTTGCTTATGTTCACTCGAAAACTAGATAAATAAGTACCTATGTTAAATAAAAACTTTAAAAAAAATAACCGACTTCAAAAAAAAACACTAAAAAGTGAAAAATAACTTTAATTTCGGAAGGCGGTGACTTGGATATGTATTTAAATTTTTTGTCACCGCCTTCCGAATTAAAGTAATTTTTTACCTTTTTAGTGTTTTTTTTTTTTTGGAAGTCGGTTTCTTTTGTTTCTCAAATGTTTTAATTTTTCACTTTTTAGTGGTTCACATGTGCTTACCTCTTCACAGCATCCCGGCTTGATGTTATGTTATGAACTGGTGTAAACACTATTGTTTATAGCCACTATTGTTTAACTGGTGTAGTCACTATTGTGTATTGTCTGTCTATACAGACATGAGATTTCTGCAACTCCATTCCTTTTGCTATCATTTATTGAGGAGTTCCGTTGCCTATCTCCGAAGTTATTCATCAGATCTTCACCAAATTGAAATGGGACCACTCCAAGAAAGCACTCTTCCAAAAACTATCCAAATCGCTTAAAGTGTGCCAATAAAATTTGAAGAGTTCTCTCTATTTCTCTAGAATCCCATCATCAGATCCTGACTTGATGATCATGGGACCACCTGGGAAGTATACCCTTTCAAACAAAAAAATAATAATCCAAATCGGTCCAGCCATCTTCGAGTAATCGGGGAACATTGAGAACCTCCTCCTTTTGGAATTCGGTTAATAAACACTAATAAAAGTACTCTTCCAAAAACTACACCAATTGCTTCAAGTGTGCCGATAACATTTGAAGAGTTCTCTCTATTTCTCCAGGATCCCATCATCAGATCCTGTCTTGATGATCATGGGACCACCTGGGAAGTATACCCTTTCAAACAAAAAAAAAATATCCAAATCGGTCCAGCCATCTTCGAGTAATCGGGGAACATAAGGTTCCGACGAATTGAGAACCTCCTCCTTTTGGAAGTCGGTTAAAAAGACGAGCTAAGGAAAAGAGAAGCGTCTACCACTGGTAAAAAGCAATAAGTGAGAGTGGAAGACAATAAATTATGAACTTTTTATTGGTTATCCTGTGTTTGTCAACTTGAAGTTCATTATTTGGTGAAGACAGGAGGCGCACGACAAGAATAACCTGATCGTAGTTAAAAACCAACTCGAGGATAATCTTCCTGACTGGAAAACTTCAGAGATATTAATTTTAGCACTGATCTTATATGGTAATAGCTATATACACACTTAACCTTTCTTTGATTTACGTAGGTAATTAAAATAGTAGCCCACCGGTATCGGGAACACGGTTCGCTGGTCAGGGCTGCTCAGAGAGGAACCTCCTTACGATACGCGCCGGGTCCAGTAATACTGCTTTCTGGATCAAGATACTTGATCTGCTTATCTTTTTCAGCTTTCACGACAAACTCGTCATGCGAGACTGCTATATAAATCACCATCGTGCGACGCTCTAATCGATCTACCACCACAATTTCCGGCTTATTGGAAACAATAGTCCTTTCAGTGATGAGATAGATCGATCACAATACAACGTGATAGTGCCATTTTCGAGAACAGTGTCGGGCACTTAAGTATCTATAGTACGGTGATTCCGTGTCCACAAGGCTGTATTTCAGAGCAAGTTGGTAGTGGATAATTCTGGCTACAACGCTATGCCTATACAAGTAGTCTCCGTTAGCCAGACGAGAACAGCCAGAAATAACGTGACGGATTGATTCCCCCGGACGGTGGTGGGCCCGACAGATGTTAACCGTACCATCCTTCACAATATATTTCCAGTAGTTGTTCGGCATCATAACTTCAGCGGCGGCCTTAGGGGGTGGCGAACAGGGCAATCGCCCGGGGCCTCTCTCTTGCAGGGGCCTCGCGCAACTACCCAACCGAATTTTAAAAAATATAGATTTTTATAACTATTTTTTTAAAATAAAACTTTTGATTTTGGTCCTTAATTACTTATTAAGGTTATAACATAACGGTAAATTAAAATAAAGTTAGTTAACTAATTCATTCATTCAAAACATAATTGAAATATTCATTAAGTACTTAGTACTTGAATATCGCGCCTCGAAACACTCGAAGATCGGTTCTTTAATCGCATAGCACTCGGGTAGGCTCGAGAGTCAGGACATAATGTTCTGCTCCTCTATCGCTCGGGGAATCCTCGTGTTTCATTTCGTTCGTCAACTCTTGTCACCTTGGAATTATTTTGCTTGCGGTATGAGTTACAAAATCCTTACTGTAGTATGTATCTTTGGGCACGCCACGATTGCGGCGGTAAGTCCCCTCTTTGAGGAGTGGCTTGAGAGGCGGCATGGCGTCCTCACCTTCCGCCTGACACAGGTCCTCAACAGATACGGCTGTTTCGGGAGCTTCCTGTTACAGATGAGACGGGAGGAAACGCCCGGGTGTTTCCATTGCGAAGATCGCCCTGAGGATACGGTGGACCATACGGTGGAGGTCTGCCCGGCTTGGGTGGAGCACCGCCGAATCGTCATGGAGGCGATCGGCGGCGGTGATCTCTCGCGTCCGGCCCTGGTCCAGGCCATGGTACGGAACGAGAGTGCATGGCTAGCAGTCACTTCCTTCAGCGATGCAGTGATGCTCGCAAAGAGGGAGGCGGCGCACGTGAGGGAAAGGCAGTATATGCGCCCTCACGGCCGTAGCCTTCGCAGGAGATACCCTGGACGTCGGGAATCCCGGGCTGATTCCCGGCCACTGTAGGCGCGGACTTGCGGGTGGCGAGTAAAGGGTATCTCGCTGTCCGATAATCACCAAGCCCGGGTCGACGACGTGTTGTATTCCACGCGCGCCTCAAAGAGATGTCAGCAACAACTGATGTGGCCCGCAAGGGCCGATGCCTGCCAGGGGTGCAGGTTGTTCGAAAGAGATACCGCGGCCCCTGGCACACAGGCAACTGATGGAACACGGGTGGGTTCACATCACTTACTTTTCACGAAGGACAAAGGGCCTCGTAGACCTGCCGCCCGGAGCCTCGCTATGGGTAAGGCCGCCTCTGCATAACTTTATTCATAATCGCAAAGACAAAAAACCATCGGTTTCCCCAAAGAGATCACCAAATCGTAACCAAGATACGGACGCTAAGAGTAATTTTACACCACAAATGCCTACAGGTAAGTTAGATCACTTGTGTACGAAACTCCGAATTTCTGCAATGAAAGTCTTCAGGTAAAGCACAAAGTCTCAACGAAGTTTATTAGTGATTCTCATGGAAATCATGTCACTAGGTTTAAATAGGTTGATTTTACTTATGTAGATTCTTTTACATATTGTGAATGAGAGAACGTTATAGGCCTTACAGACGTCGCCGACTTTCTACCTATTCTTTATTTTCATTCCTCTAATTACCTGGTACTTATTGACAGGCCTGCACTGTCCTCCCTTACCTAATATCACTGTAATTTGAAAACATTGTAAGTACCTAAAAGCCACTTATTTTTAAAAGAGTAACCGTGGAGTTTCTTGCCGACTCTTCTCCATAGAAAGCTAAAATATTTTGATTTGATTTGATTTGAAATATCAGGTTTCCATTTTTTTTTCGGAGAGCCTTCTTCTACATTTTTCATTTTTTATTATCTTCGGCAAATGAGTAGGTACAGGAGTCTCCGCTTTCTTTTGCAGGCTACAACTGCGCTACGGGGAATATTAATTACCTAATTATGCGTAAATTAGCTAGCTGCCAAATTCTTTGTGTCTTGTCTATACACCTAGCGGTCTTATTTATAAACGCCTCGTAACTTTTAATCAATTGCTAACTAACTGATTAGCAAAATTCTTATTTATAGGTGCTATTTAGCGCTATGAGGTTACTAAACAATTGTTTTATATGTCGTATGTCATAGTTAAACACCACCGGTGCCCTGTTTATAGCTTGCTAAGAGGCAACATGGCGGATTTCCTTTGAATCAGCTGATCGATTCATTAGGATTTTTGTGTGCTTCAAGGTTATTTTGTTCGTAATACCTATCGAATTGTGCCTCAGTACCTAAATGTGGATTTCGACAATATTTTACGGGATTTCAGAACACCGAACACCGCGACACCGGAGAATTCAATAATTTTGAAAAGCCCCGCGCGCCTGTGGTTAGTAAACGGAGGAAGAGCTACAAGACTTGTTTAAATCCGCTACAAAAATACATTATTCCTCATTCTAAGTACACGTGACAGGATTTATAGGGAAAGTTCAATCAGCAGGAGTTCATGCGAAAGCTCATCGGAGATGGCGATTATCCAATGTACCTACCTATTATCCCATGTACCTAACCCTATTTTTATGACGCCCACAGAGTACTTTACATTATAAAGCGCAGAACTAAAGAAAAGACACATTGTGGTAGGCATGCACAATAAAACAAGATACTTCTTTTATGAAGCAATTTATTTTGATACCCAATAAAGCTACAGGTATTTGTGTTATAATTTCATTGATTTCCAATTCTTCTTTCTCCAAAGATGGATGCCATTATTTTCTCATGCCACTCTCATTCCTTATTATTTTTACGTGGCTTGGTCGCCTCGGTTGCTGATTTTGCAAGGTTGAATAGTAATGGTGCTACATGCTCAATAGTGGCTTTCATAGCAGCAATCAAAATTGTAACTGTAAAGAAGTTTATAGAACATGTAAATATATAGCAATATTAGGTAGGTATTGTGTTAGCATTAATTTGGTCACTTTACAATAGAAAGTAGATAAAAATTCAGAGATACATTACCTTTTCCTGTTTACTCCAATCATGGGAGCGTTCAATCAAATCAAGGGCTCTGAACCTACCTTCATAAACGCGAGATCGCAAACAATAATAGACTTAACTATAACAACCATAGGTATCTCCAACTGCATACAGGACTGGCATGTATCCAACGAGATATCATGCTCGGACCACAGATGGATACGCTATACCATCAACTTCAACCTAACCAAACCACAGCCGAGAAGGGTTCCTCGCAACACAGACCAAGCCAAGTTTATTAAACTCGTCGAGGCTGAACTGGGTAGATTACCCATTCTTCCGGCTGAAATACCAGTAACCAATTTAGATGAACATGTAAACAACATCACATCTATCCTTCTATCTAGCTATGAACAGTCGTGCCCCCTCACGGTACCTAGGCAGGGAGCTCGCCATTCCTGGTGGAGTCCTGAGCTGGAAAGACACCGACGCAAGCTGAGAAGACTGTTCAACAGAGCTAGGAACACACGGTCGCCAATAGATTGGGACCGCTATACAACAGCTCGTAAAACATACAAAAAACTGATACGCCTCAGAAGGAAGAATGGTTGGAGGCGATTCTGTACTAACATCGAAAGCAACAACCAGGCAATGAGAGTCAAAACCTGTCTTGCTCAAGAGACAGACCACTCAATAGGAAGCCTGAAAAAACCAGATAACACCTACACTACAAACGACGCTGAAACAAGCGAGCTACTTCTAACCACCCACTTCCCAGGATGTCAGACTGACACCCAGCAAAGCTGGGAACCACATGGGGAGAGGGTCACTAGTAGCTTGGATTGGGAGGTGGCGTTAGAAGTAATTGACAAAGACAAATTAACATGGGCAATCAACACCTTCTTACCTTTCAAGGCAGCAGGGCTGGACGGTATTTTCCCAGCTCTGCTCAGGTGGAGTCAGGATCTACTGGCTGATCACCTCGTTAAGGTGTTTCGGGCCTGCCTGGCTCACCGTTACATCCCCTTGAACTGGCGAGAGGTGAAAATAATCTTCATACCGAAACCAGGTAGGGGTGACTACACCCAACCCAAGTCCTTTAGACCCATAAGCCTCTCCTCGTTCTTCCTGAAGACACTGGAGAGGCTGGGGGATAGGAAGATTAGGTCCCAAATTTCGGTACAAAGACCCTTACATCCTAATCAACACGCCTACTGTGCAGGCAAATCAACTGAATCAGCACTCCATAGCGTAGTATCACGCATAGGAAATGCTCTTAAAGCTAAAACCCCAACCCTAGGCGCCTTCATTGATATAGAAGGTGCTTTTGACAAAACTAACTTCGTCAGCATCGAGCAGGCACTTGCCACGCACGGTGTTGCGCGAACACTCATAGAATGGATTAATAACATGTTAAAATACCGTGCTATTCAATTTACCGTGAACACCACCACACGAGGTATCGTGAGTAGAGGCTGCCCACAGGGTGGGGTGCTGTCACCACTACTGTGGAATCTAGTCGTAAATGAGCTCATCGCAGAGCTCAACGCTAGCGGTTTGTACTCGGTGGGATACGCGGATGACTTAGCAATTTTAATCTCGGGGAAATTTGAGGGCATCTTGTGCGATCTCATGAGAAGAGCCTTCAAAATAATCGAGAGTTGGTGCACGAAACACGAACTATCGGTTAACCCCTTGAAAACAGAACTTATAATGTTCACCAACAAAAGAACCATGGGACCCCATAGGCTTCCAAAACTTTTCAACACAGAATTAACACTTACAGACGAAGTCAAGTACTTGGGGGTGATCCTTGACAGCAAACTGCTCTGGAATAAGCATCTTGACTACAAACTGAATAAAAGCACAATTGCACTATACCAATGTAAAAAAATGCTAGGAAAAACTTGGGGGCTCTCTCCGAAGATTACTCTGTGGCTATATAAAGCGGTGATCAGGCCAATGTTGGCGTATGGCGCTCTGGTTTGGTGGACGAGGACTGAGCTCTCGACCACCATCGCTAGACTGCAACGCTTCCAACGACTGGCCTGCTCAGCCACCACTGGCTGCATGAGAACCACCCCAACAGCAGCCATGGAGGTAGCCCTTCAATTAACTCCCCTTGACCTGTACATACAGCAGGAGGCGGCTTTGGCTGCCATCAGATTAATGCATCTGGGCATATGGGGCAAGAATTTAACCAGTCCACACGCTAACATCCTGGATCGGGCGATTGAGTACCAGCCGCTCATCGTTGCCCCGTGTGATAGAACACCAAACCAACCTATGTTCAACAAAAACTATACCATACAAATAATAGAGGAGAAGAGGGATCAGTCAGGAGCCAAGGAAGTGCGCATTTATACAGACGGCTCAAAAACACAAACCGGTTCAGGTGCTGGCGCACATTCCCTTGACCTCAACATTAACTTTCACATACCGCTAGGCACACACAGCTCAATCTTTCAATGCGAATGTGTTGCCTTAACACAAGCCGCAGCAGCAGTAAAGCGCTTAGGCATCCGGAATTACGGCGTTAAATTCGTATCCGACAGCCTATCTGTGCTCAAAGCTCTAGCAAACAAACAAACCAATAACAAACTAATCTTTGAGTGCCATCAAGCTCTGGAGAGTTTATCGACGTCCAATCGTATTACACTCCAGTGGATCAAGGGGCATAGTGAATCCTTAGGTAATGATGCCGCCGATGAACTTGCGAAGAGAGGCTCCGATATGAAAGTGCTAGGCCCGTACCCACTTCTCCCCCTGCCTTTCTCACAACTTCGTGCGTGGATTCGCCAAAGATCAACCGAACTTCATAACAACAGATGGTCACGGGCAACAGACTGTAGACAGTCAAAATTGGCTTTACCAACTGTAAACCCGCGATTAACCAAAAAACTTCTTAGCCTGAGCAGAAATAACCTTAGAATAATCATAGGAACAATTACGGGCCACAACCACCTTAACAAACATCTTTATAACATAGGCGCCACAGACAGCCCGCTTTGCAGGGGCTGCCTGGACGCCGAGGAATCAGCCACCCACGTCATCCTGGACTGCGAGGCTGTGGCTACTCAACGTGAAGAAATCCTCGGAACAGTGAGGTCGCTCCGCGAAGCCTGCGAAGCCCCCAGGAAACTTCTGAGCTTCTGGGCGGAGCTAGGCTGGCTCTGTTAGCCAGAATCCCCACGCACAACGGACCGAGTGGGAGTCTACGTGCGGAGAAGGGAGTCCAATCATCATCATCATCATCATCATGGGAGCGTTTTATTTTCATTGGTATCATCGCAAACACAATGAAATAAATATAATAACAACTGGGTGTCAGGTTTTGGGGCTAAATCGAGTTCACAAAAGGGCTAGATTGGCACATTTTTTTTAAATAGGGCTAAATTACTAAATAACGAAAAATAAAATTATGTTTCTGTAGTAAAATTGACTTCATTTTTAAGTAATGTATAAATTATTAATAAAATACATCATTCTGGATTATAAAATATTGTTTAATCGTAAAATTACGCTCTAAATAGCAGATTTTATCTCATTTCTTTCGAAGGGTTTCACTTTGCGCTGACGACGTTGATAGTTAGGCTTGGCAGCCTTGTTCAGTGTACATTTAAATTGGATAAAAAAGAATGAAGAAGATTCTATGGGATTACCTATGTGTAGTAAGTTTCTAAGTTTGGTTTAACTTGGTAAGGCCAGTTCGTATTGATGGTATGGAATTTAAAGTTCAGCCTGTTTCGTAATTTTTGTTTATATAGTTTTGAAAGCCGACATTTAGGGCTAGATTACGGCCTAGGGGCTAAATCATTATATTCGGGGCTGAACAAGAAGAAAATGGGCTAGATCTAGCCCCGAAGCCGAAGGGGCTAAATTGGCATCACTGATTAGTTTAATCAAATCCGTATATAAAAAAGTACTCTGTGATTCAAATACAAATGAATCGATGACATTTTTGAGTTAAGTCTGTCAAGTGTCAAAGTCACGACAGATACAAAAGTCGTGCATTTGACAACTTATCCTGTGTTTTTGGCGAGTATTTTTATTGTAATCTGTGCTGAACGCATGATTTCACCTCTATTTCGATTCGCTACTAATCACCAGCAAACTAGCATTTATAAATATAGATAAGTTAAATCATTAATTAGGAGGTAACCGGGTGATACGCTAAACAGTGGCTAATCAGTGATTAGCCAGTTTTTTAGAAATAAGGCTGCTCAATTGTTACGTTCCAAGCAAGACTTCGGCAAACTCCAAGGCAGAACTTTTGCGACTTGATGAGCAACGGGCAAGATACAAATAACGATGACCTCTTAGAGATCACCTTTCTTTAGCGCCTTCACGGTCAATTTTAATCGATTGCACTTTTCTGAATTTTTTTGAAAGTTACTAACTGGCCCAAGGATGTATTATACCTACAAAATTTTCTGCCTACCTCATTTTTAATGCCTAGTATAGTTGGCCAATAGCTTCGCCGCAAGTCTCAACATTTAAATATCAAAAAAGGGTAATCTGTTTTCTGTGCAATATCTGCATGAAAGCTCATGCCATCTACTTGAACCAACTTCGTTTATTCAAAATGCTTATTTAAAGTAGGTACGTATGTAAAATTCAACTTATGTAGGTAATCGCTTTTTCGCATAGGTTGGTTCCACCAGTGATTGAACTGTGATATTTCTAAGAGATCTTTGGATGCAATAGGGAGCGGAGCGGCTTCAATTATGTTTTCCATCTTGGATCGATTTTCCTTCGACTGTTACTACCGTAGTCTTACATAGGTACATACATAGTCCTTGTGAGGGCGTCCTCGAAGTTTTTTTTACACCTCGCCTCGGATAGATTATATTTCTCTAGACAGATCAGATTTCTTTAGAAAGAGGAGCTGTAGGTTACTTTCAAGACTAATGTAGGAAAGCTGGAAAGAAACTATGATACATACAGGAGCAAACGAAATGAGCTGACGCTTCGGAGAGTTCAGACTTTCCTTCTTATGACTGCTATAATTATGTACTATGTTATAAGCGCGTTCCTAAGTGCGGAACCTGTAGCTGTTGCTATTTAGGTCTGTCTGCCTACCGACAGGTAGGCAAGCTAGCTGTTCGGGGTAGCCTTGGGGCCCCTGAGCTGGCTGGGCCCCTAAGCACATGCCTAGTGTGCCTACGCATCCATCCGGGGCTGAAGCTTGGAGGGTCAGGGCAGGAAATACGTTTTATTACAATACCCCTACAATAGTTTGCTCCATTGCTTGGGCTGCCCGAGTGCCCAACTCCTAAATTACAGAATATCCAATATAAAGTATATGGGGGTTTAAAAAAAAGTAATCTGGAACACGCATTCAACTCAAAATTTTACATACATTTTTGGGGACGTAGTTGAAAGGTATTCTACCTAAGTTCTACTTAAGTTCTCATTACCAAATGTACCCCAAATAGGTCTAAATTTAAAACTTGATGGCAAGAAACTAGATGCTATTTCCGAAACTGTATTTCTGGGAATTACTTTAGATTCGAAATTGCAATGGGGTGCCCACATTATAGCTCTCTCAAGTAGATTAAGTTCAGCTGCTTACGCAGTAAGAAAAATAAGGCAGTTGACTGATGTAGCCACAGCTAGGTTAGTATACTTTGCTTATTTTCACAGTATTATGTCTTATGGCGTTCTGCTGTGGGGATCGGCAGCTGACGTAGATTCAGTTTTCATTTTACAAAAGAGGGCAATCCGCGCAATCTATAAAATGGGGCCTCGCGAGTCTCTTAGAAACAAATTCAATGAAATTGATATACTAACTCTGCCTTCTCTTTATATCCTAGAAAATATCTTGTATGTTCGCAAAAACTTAGGTCTTTTCAAAAAAAGATGCGACTTCCATAATCTAAATACACGTAGTAAAGATGAAATTGTGATTCCAAAATTTAGATTAACTAAAACTAGCAAGTCATTTCTAATAAACAGTATCCGCTTCTATAACAAGTTGCCAAAGTCGGTTACAGAACTTAGCGATGGAAAGTTTAAAACTCACATCAAACGTGTCTTTATCAAAAAGCATATTATAAGATAAAAGACTACGTTGAAGACAGGGAAGTTTGGCATTAATTCCTTCTGCACATGTGGCTTCCCTGGTACCTCATTAACAGCATATCTTTGTGAGAGTCTATTAACTGCTTCCAAATTACAATGTTAATTTTTAATATTTTTATTTTTTACACTTTCTGACATATTCTCGTAATTTTTGACATTATATATCGCTTCAAATATCACCTATTTATTAGTGATTCTCATGAAAATCATGTCACTTTGTTTAAATAGGTTGATCTTACTCATGTAGATTCTTTTACATATTGTGAATGGGAAAACATTGTAGGCCTTACAGACTAGATTTATAGACGATTTTCTATTCTTTATTTTCATTCCTCTAAGTACTTGGTACTTATTGACAGGCCTGCACTGTCCTCCCATACCTATTATCACTGTAATTTGAAAACATTGTAAAACCCAATTATTTTTTAAAGAGTAACCGTGGAGTTTCTTGCCGGCTCTTCTCCATAGGAAGCGACAAATTGGAACCGTGCACCTAGCTTCTGACGTTTCATAAGTGCCCTTGCAGGTTTATGTGAAATAAAATATTTTGATTTTGATTTTGATTTTGACCTGTGTCCATATACTGTTTGGAGGTGAGGTTGTGGTCGATGAGCGGAAGTGAAACTACAACTTGTTGATAGTATGATAATAATAAATTGTCGCACACGACATATAGTTTAGAATGATATAAGTACACACGGCTACACATGAAGCTATACCTTTCCAGTATAAGCTGATCGCGCATTTTATAGGATTTCCGTATAGTGCGAGGTCAATGTAAACTGGAAATGTATAGCTTGATGTGTAGCCGTGCGTACACACGTTAAACCAGTTATAAAACTAATTAAACTAGTTACAGAATAAAACAATTACTTGAAATTTAATCCGTGTCCCGTGACGGTTGACAACCAAAAGAGGGACGCTAACGGTAGCGCCCTGGATCGTAGCTTAGTGTTACCACTTAACAAACTAACACGAAAATTATACAAACTAAACATGGTACAGGCGATGCCACGCAATAAGATGCGTACACAAATAAATAATACGTGCCGCCACACATTTAACAGGACACTGTTTATTCCGAAAAATCGGATAATTTTATACAAACTTATACAAAGGACAACTGTACACACGGCTACACATAAAATTATACATTTCCAGTATAAACTAATCTGTCATTGTGTAAGATTTCCGTACAGTGCGAGATCAGCGTACTACAATTCTACTACAAAAATCGATTAAACTTTAGATTAGAGCAAACGGTGACTAATAGTAAATAGTAAGTGGAATGACTGGACATCACTAGTATGGATGTACCAAGCGCGCACAAAAAGTGGTGTCGATCGTTGTGAATTTATCGAGAAATTAATTAATTGTTATTCTAAAATTAAATAATAATTTGGTCAATGAAAACATTCTAACTATCGAGAAGTATTTTATATAATAGTAACGAATATTTAGAAAATCTAAAATGGTCGTACTAAATCCGCTGTATTTCAATTGTTTTGATGCCGTTCACCTATATTGATTTATCGTATGCCAGTGACCTGTTTTTAGTATTTGTAATGTGTTACCCATAAATAATGAATTTTATCATTAGAAGCAGCAGTAGAGTTATTAAAATTAGAAATGGACTTTTAGTGACATATTCTTTGCAAGAAATCGTTATGAGGCCCAAGTTAGTTAGAGTAACAGGGGTTCGCGATTTTTTTGTATGAATTAACTAGTCTTAAATTTGGAACGTTCCAAAAGTTTTTATATCGTTATGGTGTTTATGTTCTACAATGATGACGCCTATTGAGGAGAAGAAAGATGAAAAGGTAGGTGGTTCATTAATTTATATTTTAATTCATTAGAATGGTAGGTTATCGCCAGTGTCACCTTAGTACTCATTTATTTTGATTGAGACTTGAGACTTTCCTTAAGTGTTTAGATACTTGTCACTGATTAGGTAATGTTCCAATGATTTTAGATGTAACAAGGTACCTATTTAAAAAAAAAATCCATCTTACATATCACTAACCAACCAGAATGAATCTCACTGCAAGTCAAATACCTCTTTTCGTTTAGAGAAGCTAGAGAAAAGAGTAATAATTAGATCAGCAGTGCTGGATTTTATAGACCATGAATGCCAAACCTTAACATAAATCTATAGGATCTAATAAAAATATGGTCAGAAATATCTGAGAAAAGTCACATGAACAGAAAAATATAATTTATTCAATTTTATTTACATAATTTAGCTTAAAAATAATCCATGACGTGATAAGTATTTAAAATTATAAAACATAATACACTGCGCTGACTAGATTTGCACTCTTTCTGCTGTCTGACTTAGAATTTAAATTTGTATTGAATTGATGGAGATTTAAATTTGTATTGAATTTTGATTTTATACCTGAGAAGGGCTTGTAGCTAAGTATGTAATATAAGCCGCACGGGTCGATCAATCAGGTTTAAATGCGCTTGCAACGGTTGGTCCATGGCTGGGTGACCATCTTTAAGCACGCTAAACCATTGGTCCCGCCTGTCATTTGTGACTCTTTGACAGTTGTTACGGGTGGTCAGAAGCCTGAAAGTCTGACAACCAGTCTTATGAAGGGGTATCGTATCACCAGTAACCGGGTTGTGGAGGTCAGATAGGCAGTCGCTCCATGTAAAATACCGGTATTCAGCTTCATCCGGTTAGACTGGAAGCCAACCCCTAAAAAGGCTAGGCAGATGATGACCTAATAGCACCAGAATCTTCTGTTCCATGTCAGACCTTGTAAACATACCATGGGTTTGTTAAAAATAACAGTTCAAAATGTTGACGCTAGCTGTATCCTTTAGAATTCCTTTGATGTCTCATATGTGTTACCACTTTACCCAGAGAGAGTAAAGTCACAATGCATTGTTCTTCGAGCCACCAAACAGTGACACCCTGTCAGTTATTGTCCACTCAAAGAAAAGTTTGGAAACTGGTAAATATCATATCAATTAACACATTCCTTTCTTTATCCCAACACATCTCTTATTGTGTTAAAGAAGCATACGTAGCTCATGCATCAATATGTCTGCCCAAAACCACAACTAGTGTAAGGAAAGGTATATTGGTGATAAACTTTAATTTTTTTTTCACCAGGTACGGTACCATCTTGCGATCGGCTTGATGCCCTTAGCAGATTTGTTGTAGGAATCTGGACAGGAGAGCACTGTTCCTCCATTGAGGAAGCTGTCTCTTATAAAAAATGTTTTTATTTTTGTTTTAGATATTAAGGTCCCATATATGTTGACATTTAAGCCTTCTGATATTTATTGGCTCACATAGCACCATTGCTAGGTTATTAGTATGAGCTTTAATATGGGCTTTGTATTATTTTGCTCTGTGTTCAATTTCCTCCATAACTGTTTTCATTTCTGTGTACTTGTGCAATTCACTGGTTCTGATAAAAAGCAGTGCATTTGTTACCATTCTGAGTGCTTTATTCTGGAACCATTGTAAAATCTCTATGTTTGAATTTTTTGCTGATAACTCAATTAAGTCCAAATGGGCTTGATGGTTTTATAAATGAGTATTTTATTTTCCATGGTGACGTGCTTCTGCCTATTAGCCAGTTTAGATTTCTGAGTCGTATATTTAACTCGTCGCGTTATTTTTTAAATATGCGTTTTCCATGTTTGCCTCCTATCAAGATGCATGCCTAGGTATTTTGCAGAATCTTGTTGGGGTAGAACGTCGTTATCAAGTTTCACTGTAGGGCAGTTGTCTTTTCTCAAAGTAAAAGTGACATGCACTGATTTGTTGGAGCTGGCTTTGATGCGCTACTTTTCCATCCATTTGTTGATTTTGTTCAAGTGACTCTGTAGATCCAGAGACGCTACACATAGGTTTTCATGGTTGCAAAGGGCAGCGGTGTCATCAGCGAATGTGGCGGACAGAATATTGTCCGTTGTGGGTATATCTGCAGTGTATATAAGATACAGCGTAGGGACCAGAATGGAACCTTGGGGTACCCCGGCTTGGGGTATTCAGCCTTGAAAGGCTGAGTAGATATAATTGATTTTAACTCTAAATATTCTGTCTTCCAAGTACGACTTTAGGAGCAGGCAAAAATTATGTGGAGGTTGGTTCTTTATTTTAAAAAGCATGCGCAAGTGCCATACCTTTACGAATGCTTGTTGTACGCCGAGAAAGACAGCAGAGCAGTACTGCTTTTTCTCGAGAGCTGCTCTGATTTTGTTTGGTAACTCGGTGAACTTGTTCTATTGTCGAATGGCCAAATCTGAATCCAAACTGGTGTTGAGGGATGACATTGTTTTCGTCGAGTATTCGTGTTAGCCTTCGTAAGATGATCTTCTCAAACAATTTCGATAGAGTTGGTAGTATACTGATTGGCCTGTAAGATGACACAAGATGCGGAGGTTTACCAGGCTTCGGAATCATGGTTATCTCTGATATTTTCCAAATCATTGGACCGCTGGGCGCGTTCCTTTTTAATAGTATAATCCTGATTATACTATTAAAAAGGTGTGTTATACCGACTATAGCTTTTCTGGGAAGTTCTCTTAGAGTTTCAGCTGTTATCAGGCAAAAGCCAGGAGCCTTGTTTAACTCCAGACCTTTTATTTCTATTTGGACTTTGCATTGGCTTTGCTTTGGGAGGCATAGTTGTAGATCTGTTTCTAGGTAATTTTGTATTTCTTTCTCTGTTTCTACATCACCGCCATTCGGAGTGAAGACATGATGCAGGAATCGTCCAAATGCCTCAGCCCGTTTTATTTCAGTTCTTGCTCAGCTGTTGTTACTCTGTTTGATGGGATGTTGTGAAACCTGAGGGGCCATCTTACTACTTTTTGCCGTTTTCCAGAGTGAATACTCGTTTTTAGCCGGGGCATTCAGGTTTGCTAATTTGTTCTGTAGGGATTCTTCTTCAATGTCTTTAAAGTCCTGTTTTAGGCCAGCGGCTGCATTATTAAACGTCTTTTTGTCTTGAGAATGTCGACTACAATGCCTCACTCTTCTGAGTTCTCTTTTCCAGGATTTTTGTTTTTTTGTCCTGTGGTAGGTTCCTATTACTTTGTTTTAATGTTGTAAGCGGAGTACATGTCCACGCGGCTGTTTGTATTAGGTTTGTTAAAGATGTTGCAAATTTTTCGATGTCAATTTTTGTTTTAAGTGGCACCTTCAAGTCGAGGTTTGTGGAAAACGCACATTAAAAAAAAAAACGCGACGAGTTAAATATACGACTCAGAAATCTAAACTGGCTAATAGGCAGAAGCACGTCACCATGGAAAATAAGATACTTGTTTATAAACCATAATCAAGCCCATTTGGAGTTATGGCATTGTGTTATGGAGATCAGCAAAAAATTCAAACCTGGAGATTTTACAACGGTTCCAGAATAAAGCACTCAGAATGGTAACAAATGCACTGCTTTTTATCAGAACCAGTGAATTGCACGAGTACACAGAAATGAAAACAGTTATGGAGGAAATTGAACACAGAGCAAAATAATACAAAGCCCATATTAAAGCTCATACTAATAACCTAGCAATGGTGCTATGTGAACCAATAAATGTCAGAAGGCTTAAACGTCAACATATATATGGGACCTTAATATCTAAAACAAAAATAAAAACATTTTTATAAGAGAGCTTCCTCAATGGAGGAACAGTGCTCTCCTGTCAAGATTCCTACAACAAATCTGCTAAGAGCATGACATGCTCTTAGCAGATGGTAGCCGATCGCAAGATGGTACCTGGTGAAAAAAAAAAATTAAAGTTTATCACCAATATACCTTTCCTTACCCTAGTTGTGGTTTTGGGCAGACATATTGATGTATGAGCTACATATGCTTCTTTAACACAATAAGAGATGTGTTGGGATAAAGAAAGGAACGTGTTAATTGATATGATATTTACCAGTTTCCAAACTTTCTTTGAGTGGACAATAACTGACAGGAAGGTGTCACTGTTTGGTGGCCCGAAGAACAATGCATTATGACTTTACTCTCTCTGGGTAATGTGGTAACACATATGAGACATCAAAGGAATTCTAAAGGATACAGCTAGCTTCAACATTTTGAACTGTTATTTTTAACAAACCCATGGTATGTTCACGAGGTCTGACACGGAACAGAAGATTCTGGTGCTATTAGGTCATCATCTGCCTAGCCTTTTTAGGGGTTGGCTTCCAGTCTAACCGGATGCAGCTGAATACCTGTATTTTACATGGACCGACTGCCTATCTGACCTCCACAACCCAGTTACTGGTAATACGATACCCCTTCATAAGACTGGTTGTCAGGCTTTCGGGCTTCTAACCCGTAACGACTGTCAGAGATTCACAAATTACAGCCGGGACCAACGGCTTAGCGTGCTTAAAGATGGTCACCCAGCCATGGACCAACCGAGGCAAGTGCATTTAAACCCAATTGATCGATCCGTGCGGCTTATATCACGAAATTGGTGCGCAGATCTCGTAGTATGGCGTCAAACTGACCACTGGATCCATTACTTTTTTGGGTTCGGTACCTCAAAAGGTAAAAAAAGGGACCCGTATAAGATCACTCTCTTGTCCGTGTGTTACCACCGATTTTCTCTAATTAGGTTGTAGACTTTAAAATGTTGGTTTTGGAGTCTCAGTCGACTTCTCATGCTTGACGATCTGAACCACTCCTCTGATGTCGCAAGAAGTCTCAGTCAGGTCGTTGGAATGCCAATATCCTGAAGTAAATGTTTGCCCAAGACATCCACAAAACTACTAACAGAACAACTTTCTTTCAGATTCGCACAGGCATGGTGCAGGTCTCGGATGGCAAGTCCCGTCCGAGGCCAGCGCGGCTCGTGCTCACAATGGATGCGGTGACCATACAGAGAGAGGCACCGGTGCCTGTGCAGTCAACTAAGGACAAGAATGTGCCTCATGCTAGGGTGAGTGGCCTTTGGAGATTTGTGATTTAATAACAGAGCTATATTAGGAATGCTAGGCACATAGCCAAGTTCATTGTTTATGTGTTGAACTGTTTGGTTAGTTTGAAGGGCTTTCACTTTAGGCCTAGTTTTGGCAGTCTGACTGTATTTATGACTGAAATTCTTACTTTCTCACAGTTCGTGCAGGTATTCTTTAATGTAGACTAATAGCAGCATTTTTTGGGATATGCTTACCCCACTGTCTATTCCTTATCAATACAACTCCCTAAGTCCTACCTCCTCATATGAATAGAGTTTAGAGATGTCTCCTATCTTTAAGCAAAATTTGTAGGTAAATAAAATAAACCCCTGAACCCACAGTAGCGACGAAACATAGCTTGTAATGAATCAACTGCCTCGGAACCCGCAACATAGCGCACCTTCATTTCGAAACTGATACTAAACGAAATTTTCACGAAATTTAGATGTGTTCACCACCTCTATTTACCGTAATGCAAAAACTGTAAATTAATTATCCGGTAAAATTTAGTATTTTCGTTTAGTAACGGTTTCGAAATAAAGGTGCGATAGGTAATTAATCAGGAAGAAAATTATAATTTTCTTTACAATGATATCTGCTGAACATAAGCCCCAACGCAGGCAGTTATTATTATTATTCATTATCTTGATGCCCGGGCAGTATTGATGACATAAATAACACCCATAATCATACAGGTAAAATATAGGTTTAAATCTAGTTTACTGCCACATGCTTTCATGTCAGCACTTAAAATATTTTTCATTGAAATGGCTTTGTGTTCGTGACGTTTACCGATTTCCCTCGCATTTCCGTAGCTTTATTTCATGGGTAGTTTGCATAAATCCTCATTAACCTTGTATGTCGGAAAACATTTGATGGCATACCCAACCCTTTGGCATTCTTGACTACTATTAACAGCCCACTATACGAAACCAGCCATATGAAACAAATATTTAAAATGTTTGTTCAGACACGTGTAGTATCAGTTCATGGCCGTGTATTTCCACTATGTTTGTGTTAATCTTGTAAAACACTCACTTTTTAGAGTTCCGTACCCAAAGGGTAAAACGGGACCCTATTACTAAGACTCCGCTGTCCGTCCGTCTGTCCGTCTGTCACCAGGCTGTATCTCATGAACCGTGATAGTCAGACAGTTGAAATTTTCACAGATGATGTATTTCGGTTGCCGCTATAACGACAAATAATACGCCACAATAACTAAAAAACAGAATAAACTAAATATTTAAGTGAGGTCACATACAACAAACGTGATTTTTTTGCCGGTTTTATAGTTAATGGTACGGAGCCCTTCGTGCGCGAGTCTGACTCGCACTTGGCTGGTTTTTTAAATAAATGCATAAATCACGTGCGCGAATTGATTTTAAGATCATGATTGATCGATACGAAGTCGCTAATGGCGCGAGCAGACCATAAAGCCAGTTTATAAACTTACAAATATTCGGTCTTATTTATAAACGCCTCTTAACTTTTATTCAATTGCTCACTAACTGATTAGCAAAATTCTTATTTATAAACGCTATTTAGCGCTATGACGTCGCTAAGCAATTGATTTGTAGCTGTTATAGTTAAACACCACCGGTGTTTAAGGCTTGTTAAGAGGCAACATGGCGGATTTTATTTGATCAGCTGATCGATTCAATATGATTTTTGTGTGCTTCAAGGTTATTTTGTTCCTAATATCGAATTGTGCCTTAGTAAATGTGGGTTTTGACTATATTTTACGGGATTTCAGAACGTCACCGAAGAATTAAATAATCTTGAAACGCCACACGCGCCTGTGTTTAGTAAACGGAGGAAGACCTACAAGACTCATTTGAATACGCTACGCTACGAGAATACATATTCCTAATAGTGTACTTAGACTGTAGACAGTCTAAGTACACGTGAAGATAGGATTTTTAGGGAAAGTTAAATCGGCAGGAGGCTCAGTAAGCATACGATGACGCCTTCTAAGGCCCAGAACTAAAGAAAAGCACATTGTGGCAGTCATGCACAATAAAACAAGATATTTTTTATAAGAAGCAATTTATTTTGATACGCAACAAAGCTATATATATGTTATAATTTCATTATTTTTGATTTTCAATTCTTCTTTCTCCAAAGACGGGTGCCATGATTTTCTCATGCCGCTCTCATTCCTCATCTTTTTCACGTAGCATGGTCTCCCCCGTTGCCGTCTTTGCAAGGTTGAATAGTATTGGTGCTACGTGCTAGTAGCATTCATAGTAGCAGCCAAAATTATAACTGTAAACAAGTAAAATAATTGTTAGTAAAAGACCAGTGCAAAAGCAATAGGAATTTATATAGAATAGGCACAAGTACCGACATATGTCTCAAAGAGAATATCTATGTAAACAAGTTTAAAGAACATGTAAATACATAGCAATATCAGCTATTGCGTTGGCATTAATTTGGTCATTTTACAATAGAAAGCAATCATGGGAGCGTTTTATTTTCATTGGTATCATCGCAAACACAATGAAATAATTATAATAAACTATTTTATTCAAATGAATCGATGACATTTTTGAGTTATGTCTGTCAAGTGTCAAAGTCACGACAGATACAAAAATTGTGCATTTGACAACTTATCCTGTGTTTTAGGCGACTATTTAGATTGTAATCTGTGCTGAACGCATAATTTCACCTGCAAACTAGCGTTTATAAATAACTAGCTTTTGCCAGCGGCTTCGCCCGCGTGGAGGTCGGTGTATTATACATATAAACCTTCCTCTTGAATCACTCTATCTACTAAAAAAACCCGCATCAAAATCCGTTGCGTAGTTTTAAAGATTTAAGCATACATATGGATATAGGGACAGAGAAAGCGACTTTGTTTTATACTATGTAGTGAAGAAAAGTTAATCATTGTAACCAATTGATAAGCTAAACAGTGGCTAATCAGTGATTAGCGAGTTTTTTTATAAATAAGGCTGATGAACTCTTAATTCATGTTTTCGCGCTAATCACGTATGCACGAGTACAAAGCCTTTCGTTCGTAAAATTGATCTTTTGAAAACTAGGAAAGGCTAATATTTAGTCGTGACTTTAAACTTCGAAACAGGACAAAAATTCTATTCTGTCGTCTACCTCAAATAAAGCCCGACAATTCATGGCAACATCATAGCAAAAGATACTCGCAGAGCCGTGGCCATTCTCCATAACAATTCAAACAAAAATCCACGCAGGTAATGATTTTTGCATGAAACAGGGAGCAAGCTAATGGGCGGTAGCACTGAATTATTAAACGCACAATGAAACATTAAGTGCAGGTAGCAGTGTCCTGTGGTGTCTTACTGTAGTTAGCTACAGTGAGATTTAATTTCACCGCACATCATGGAAATGCGGGAGTGTGTTCAAATTTTCCCATTGTTTAGAAAATTACATTTGCGCCACTCGGGTGCTTCCACAGTATGATAAAGTAAGCAGAAGTAAGCAGTGTTATGTCTCGGCCATCACCTTGAAATGATGACCAATGACAACTCGGTAAAAAAAAATCTGTATCTTATCTAGACTTTTCCGTGACAGTTTATCGTCTCTATCAAAATTTTAAATTTAAATTCGGTATCACAGTATTTCGGGGTCCTGCCGTTTGGCCAAAATGATTTTGACAAAATGTCATGATCCAAAAAAAAATTACAAACCTTTTTTATACCAATGCATTATTTGGAATCATTTTAGTACGCACATTTTCCTTTGGTAAAAATTTTACTCGGCAGAATATTACCAAGGATAATGTCATTAAGGCATTTGGTCTTTAATCAAATGATTGATCACAGCAAACAATCTTTACACTATAAACATTTAGTCAAATGATATGTTGTTATGAAACAGCTACGTTAGGTTAGGTTAGAACTGTGACCACACAACGATCGAGCTGAGCGAGCGTAGCGAGCGTGCCGCGGTAACGGCCGGCGAGTGCCAGAAACATATTATTAAATGTAAAACCAGAAACTACTACCAGGATCTTAATATTAATATCTCTTTTATTTCATTAAATACACATATAAATTACAATTTTAAATATTAGTAAAAAAAAATTAGAAAAATTATCATGCGGGACCGTTACGTCAACGATAATTGCGCGCCGCTCTAACCGATCCACCACCACTATATCAGGCTTATTGGCAACAATAGTCCTGTCAGTGATGATGGATCGATCCCAGTACAATCTGATATGTCCATTTTAGAGAACTGGGTGTGGCACATAGCTATAGTACGGCACTTCCGATTACACAAGGCTGTATTTCAGAGCAAGTTGCGTTGCAAGGTGGATAATCCTGGCTACAAGGTTGTGCACAAAACCTTCGTTTTCCCCAAAGAGGTCACTGAAACACAGCCAGGCTACGGACGCTATAAGATCTACATCGAATCCATGTAGGGCCCGGAAAAAGCGTCCGTGAAGCTCCTTACTCAGCCATACCTCCATGCGGTCATTATTGTCATGCACTACAGGCTTGCGCCAGTTCTCTTTAGCCGAGGTGAGGCCCTTGTCCACCACGATATCTCGATGCATCCCCCTCGTCGGCTTCTAGGATATTGTTTGCAACACAACATTTAGGTCATATTTAATCTGTATTCCGTTAATGTTAAATATGTCAGTGTAACAACTGTACAAGAACATTAAATCGAGCACACGTTTTTTCGCATCTGCATTTTTTCATAAAAATATAGTTTATCTATTCAAGTTTCCCAACAGATATATTCCCACATCTCGCGATTGTGGAGGGTCTTAGCATTTAAGAACCTTCGACCTCCACACACTTACGCGGGATATAAAGTCTCATTACCGATGACCGTGGATGATGCATTCGATATGCAGTAAGCAGCGTACGGACCCTCCTAACCTGGGCGTCGAGCCAACCGTTAAAGGTGCATACCTTGTTTCCGCCTGATAGAAGACTATTAAATACTTTCTTCAGGCGGCCTAAGTAGCGCTCCTTCAATGATTGCTTCATGTCAGTAACATTGATGCTCAACGCTTCCGACATACCCAAATACTTATAGGTGTCGGCTGTGGAGAGGGCTCAAAGGTTTATGGAATCCGAGAGTTGGGTTCCCACGGATTCCACAATCTCCCCTCGCTTTACATGCATGACCGCACATTTGTCCACACCAAATTCAATCCTGATGGCGCTACTGAAGGTTTCAGTTACTTTCAGTAGCTCCATCAGTATAATATAGTATTTATTCATATCAACCATTATAGCTATTTAACGTTACATACATATATATGCCTTAATTGTAAGCATAGCGCTAGAAGTTGTCGTAACTTGCACCCTTGCTAAGGGCACAAGTCCCAACCCTTGGTTCATATATTTTAACGCATTGCAATTATACATAAAAGCAAAAAAAAAATGGTCACAAATAATACATGAAAATTTTGTAAAATGAAATCAACGAGGATTAAAAAAAAGCGAAAATACAAACGAAAAAGTGTTTAGTGTCGTGGTGAGAGGTGTAAGAGATGTGTGTGAAGTGTGTGTGTTGAGTATGCCCCACATATACACATACAATATACACATATAATAGTTGTATTTATTTAGATAGTAAGACTTTTCTCCAGAAAGAAGCCTTTCTGGTTCGATATAGTTAGTTAGGTAGTTATATATAGTTAAGTGTGTTAAATATGTTAACTACCTAAGTCTAAAAACACTGGAGATTACTAGGCATCTCCATTAAGCTTTTAAGTAATAAAATCGACATCGTAGCCCCCTATTTAGCTGTTACTTTTAATAAATGTGTTGATTTAGGATCTATTCCTGACCTCATGAAGAGTAGTAAAGTCATACCATTATTTAAATCAGGTAATAAAAATAACGTTGGCAATTTCAGGCCTATTTCTATCTTACCTGCATTTAGTAAAATATTTGAAAAGTTAATACTAAGCAGTTGCTAAGACATTTTAATTTAAATGGCCTCTTTCATGATGATCATATGGCTTTACAAAACGTCGTTCGACTACAGATGCTGGTGTTGCTCTGCTGAAATACATTTTTAACGCGTGGGAAAACTCGCAAAATGCTGGAAAACTCGCAAAATGCTGTTGGAGTTTTCTGTGATCTCTCCAAAGCCTTTGATTGCGTGCACCATGACACGCTGTTGCGTAAACTACGTTATTACGGTGTTCAAAACGAAGCTCTCAATGTAATAAGTCCTTATTTGCAAAATAGGCACCAATGTGTAGATGTTAATGGCGTGAAATCTTCCGGGCTATCAGTCCAGTTAGGTGTACTTCAAGGCTCAATACTAGGAACATTCTTATTCTTAGTGTATATTAATGACTTACCATTCTATTTAAAGGGTTTCTTCTGTGACGTTGTGCTGTTTGCTGATGATACCTCTCTTATCTTTAAAGTAGACAGGAACAGACAAGATTTTGACGACGTAAACTGTGCACTCTCAATGGTTACGGATTGGTTTACCACAAATAACCTATTTCTCAATGCTAAGAAAACGAAATGTATAAAGTTCGCCTTACCGAATGTTAAGAATCTAGGACCTAACATCGTCTTAGATAATGAGGTGCTTGCAACTGTAGACTCGGCAGTTTTTCTGGCCTTAACAGTGGATGCCAAACTTCAGTGGGGATTACATATATCAAGCCTAGCGGGAAGGCTCAGTTCGGCTGCCTACGCCGTCAGAAAAGTAAGACCGAAAAGTAATACACTGACGTTGATACAGCTCGGTTAGTTTATTTTAGTTATTTTTCATAGCGTTATGTCCGACGGCATTCTGCTGTGGGGCAAAGCTGACATTCAAAATATTTTTGTTCTTCAACAACTTCCCAAACATTAGGTTTGTGTTATAATTATTTGTGAAGAGTTTATTTGCTAAGTAGTAATTTGGCATTAAATTATACGGTAAATTGTTTGGGGAGTGATAATTTGATAATTTATTTTTTATGAACCAAGGGTAACTCCAGTATTTCATATAATCAGCTTCTTTCTCAATCACACTATTGCATGCTTTTTCAATTTCTCGTGGATAAGCTCGTTCGTTCTTCTATAATGCGCTATGTGCATTATAGAAGAACTAAACATATCTACACACAACTAAAACTAACCCGCCTTCGTGAGATAGAACAACTGTACATACATAGCCTATCAAAATCATAACTCTCCTGTGGCTTTGCAGTAGTCGGGTTAAAATTGAAACTAACAAGATTTGCACTAAGGATACATTGATACGCATCTTGGCCGATACAATACCGATACCGATATTTATGAATATTTATCGCCGATACCTACCGATACGGAAATTGCTAATGCTGCCTGCAGCTACGCACACAAGAACGCATGTTTATACACATCACAAATATAAGTATTGCTCACCCGCCTTCGTGAGATAGACAGAACAACTGCAACTATCGTAGCGAGATAAAAATGAAAATTCACCACTTTACAACATACTAGTGTTTTTGCAAATCAACCAGTATGAAAATGTTAGCCCTACTTACTAATACTATTATAATAGTTCGGCCTAATGGTTTAAAAAGTAACAAGATGATCCTGATGAACCGCAGTCCCATAGTGTAGCACGCCTAGTCGATCCTCACGAACCGCTGGGCTTCGAACCGTAGCTCGCTTCGACAGAATCGCAGGTGATAGGACGATGCCAGTACGGATTTGCTGGTCTCGAACTCCAAGGGTTCATATACGGCTAGTAGAAGCGACCCGGAGTTCGCAAGCCTGGTTAATAGTCAGGTAACCGGGAAAAAGCAGCCCCTTTTTAACTGGTTCTATACCAAACTACTCGAACTAGAAAAAAAATAGGTTGTAGCCGCAGAGGTCACGCTGCAATATGCATGTCCCTATACATATTCCCCTTTATTCATAAACGATGATTAAAGTTAAATGATGACTGTGGCCATCTTCAATCATTGTCAGGATCCAGGTAAATTCTTCACGGGTTAACGACACGATGACTTCAGAATATTAAAATTTATAAGGCAGGGACACCATATTTATAACTTTTTTATTGCAAAACTAAAACAAACGCGAAACAATCGATTTCAATTTTTTGGTGCTAAATTAAAAAGATTTTAAGTTATTTATACAATTATCAAAAATAAATAAAAAGGTTTTTATATATTATTTTACGTGTCATTTAATATTCTTTAATTTAGGATTTATTTCACAAAGCTAGTCAGGTACTTTTGAAGATATTGAACATTTTCTAACCGACCCTTTTTCTTTGCGGTCCAGTGTATTTAACTGAATGCAGCTGCTTCGTTCCATATTTCGCGTAAATAAATGTCGCACCGTCCGCATCCGTGTGTAACTGCCGCGCACTCGAGTTTGTTGCAGACTGGTATGTTGTTACACAGATTTTTAAGCGCGTTGTTTCGACCGTTTTGTATAAAGACGTAATACTGTTACTTTATTATACTGTGGTAATTTGCTGCTCTTGTGCCGAATAAAAAATAAAAAGCGTACTTAATTTGTTTTAATCTGGATTTACTGTGTTTAGTGTACATCTTATTCTATTCGTGTTACGAGTTAATTTATTTATGTTTTCACTAGCTTCTGCCAGTAGCTTCGACCGCGTGGAGGTCGAAAATTATCCCACGGGAACGTACTAGGTACCGGAATAAAAAGTATCCTATGGGTTAATCCAAGTTATAAATTATCTGTGAGCCAAATTTCATCTAAATCCGTTCATCCGTTTTGGAATGATTGAGTAATAAATGTCCAAACATACAAACTTTCACAATTATAATATTATTAGGGTTCCGTACCACAAAAGGTAAAAAAGGAAGGTTATAAGATCACTCTCTTGTTCGTCAGTCCGTCTGTCTATCCGTGTGTCACCAGCGATTTTCTCAGGAACGCGTGAACCTATCAAGTTGTTTATACCAGATACTGAGGTTTATAGTCTCTATTAGGTGTATACAAATCAAGGTCCTGAGTCAACACGATAAAAAGATATAGGCAAATTTAGATTTTCGCGAAAACTTGTAAGTACCAAAATTTACCTTATTTTTTCATTTTATTTTTATTTTTCCGGTTGACCTAGAATTTACAATTTTGGTTAAAAGCAAGGTCTTATATCACAAGTAAAGGGAAAATTCCGAAAAATAAAAAACAACGTAAATTAAGGTAAGTTTGTTTGTTTGTTTTCGTGAAAATCTAAATTTGCCCATATCTTTTTTACTATGGCGCACAGTGGAACGAATGTATGGGAGCGGTTGGACGTAGACATGTCCGAAAAAAAAGAGTAAAATTATGCCAAACTAATGATGCCATCTTATTCGATTACTTAATGCCTTCATAACTTGTGGTGATGAATTTCTTCATAACTCCCATATTTCGGGAGTAATTTGAGAAAATGTGAAATTTTACTATGAAAATGAGTGTATCGAGCTCTCTCCCTCCTGATTCCGGGCTTGTTTCAAGTAGCGGTCTCTAATATCATAATGCTAATACTAAGAGCTATATTTAATACTAAGACACATAGTGCGCCAAATGTGCACTTTCTGGGATAAAGAGTGATGTTTATTTTATAACACAATTTTTTTATTTTTTGTTTATTTTGTTGATTAAAACCGTTTTTCTAAAGGTTTACCTTATTACAATAACATTTCTGAGCAGCCAATTAGAGAAGATATAAGCTAATTAGGATATATAATTAGGGACTTAAGGTTTACATATAAAACTGATGCACTAATGATTACTGATAAGAACATTGCTATTATTTAATTACTAAATGGCTCTTAATACACTAATTTAGCATGCATCATTTACTAATTATCACAATAACTAATTACCTTGCAATATTTAACAAAGGATACCTGGGATACCTGGATTTTATATAAATAGGTCACTATTAGTAACTTTAAAATCAGTGTTGATTTACACCTCGTTGTATCCAAGCTAATCTCGCAATGTATTTTCCAAATTTTAATACAAATCTTGATATTCACGTTGCTTTATGCGCACGCGCACATAAAGATTTACGCGACTTTAACTATTTGTTCAGTGTTTTAAAAGATAACAGTTGTGTTCAGTTATGTGAAAGTGCTGAAACAAGTTTAAAAGACTGGTGTCGTCGATTTTGCTACCGCATTTATGCAAAATGGACACAGTCTGGAAGAAGCACAGATAAGTTTCGGAAGAAACATGAGATTTGGCTACAGGCTGCAATTCAATGGCCGGAATTACAGAATGAAAATATGGAACCTTCTACAGAAAATATAAGTGACGTCATCGAGCCCATAATTTCTCCTGCTAAATCTGATGCTTCAACTTGTACACATCCTAGTCCTCGTAAATCTTTTGAGGACCTTAGTAACCGGCAAAAAAGAAGACGCACTGAAGATAGTCTTTCATGCAGCAGTAGCAGCGCTGAAATTATGTTTTCGGCCGAAAGGGCGCTTCAAAAGGCAGGACAAAGCGATACAGCTTATGTTATGAAATACTTGACGGAGAATCCAGAAGAGGCCTCAAAAATCAAAGCCTTCATTGAAGGTAAATCAATTCAGGTACGGGAAATATCCCCTTTGAAGGCATTGGCTCTTTATGTATCGATGAACTTATCGAAATGGCGCTATAACACTCTTCGGGATTTCAACACTCAAGAAGGAGCTCTTCAATACCCGAGTTACTACATGTTGGTTAAAGAAAAAATTAAGTGCTATCCGGCCAAAGAAGATCTCACAGTTACAGAGAGCTCTGCAAAAATCAAATTACAAGCCTTGATGGATTTAACCTCAAGAAGACTTATTAGGTCGTTAGAAACCCCTGTTGATCCCAATCAACAGCTCGTATTGACCAGCAAATGGGGTTTTGACGGATCATCTAGCCAAAGCATTTATCATCAAAGGACGAGTGAAGATGAGCAAATCGATCTTGCTAGTAATTTTATGATTAGTCTTGTACCACTGCGGCTCGTCTCAAAAGGTGTAACAATTTGGGAAAACGAGCGACCATCTTCCACTTCATTTTGCCGGCCAATATTGTTTAAGTTTATAAAGGAAACCAAAGAAAATGTGCAGAGAGAGATGGCTGAAATCGAAGCAGAGATTGAAGCCTTAACTCCATCCACCATCACTGATGGAATTAGTGTCAAACACCAACTGCTGTTGACAATGATTGATGGTAAAATTCATTCCATTATATCCAATACAGCAGCTTCAGTGTGTGACATATGCAAGGCTTGTCCTAAAGAAATGAATAATTTAGAGTTAATCAAAGATAAACACGCAAACGAGGACATGTATAAATATAGCTTAAGCACCCTTCACGCTTGGATTCGCTCAATGGAATGCTTATTACACATTTCCTACAAATTAGACATAAAATCATGGCAAGTAAGGGGTGATATAGCAAAAAGGCAAGTTGATGACAGGAAGAAAAGAGTTCAAGAGGCTGTAAGAAGAGAAACGGGCTTACTTCTCGATGTTGTGAAACAAGGCAGTGGATCCACCAACAATGGCAACTCGGCAAGGAGATTTTTTGAAAACTACACTAAATCTGCTGAACTGACCGGAATAGATGCTATGCTTTTAAGAAAAATCTGTGTGATCTTGCAGTGTATTTCATCAGGAGAGAAGATCAACGTAACTAAATTCCGAGAGTTCTGCTTTGATACTGCTAAGCTTTACGTGGAGTTATACCCATGGTATTATATGCCTTCTTCACTTCATAAAATTTTAATGCATGGGCCAGACATAGTTCAGAACATGTCAATTGTGCCCATTGGTTTTCTATCCGAAGAGGCATCTGAGGCTAGAAATAAAGATTTTAGAAAATATAGAGAGGGGCATTCTCGAAAGCATAGCAGTATCTCATGCAATGAAGATATTATGCACAATCTTTTACTGTCTTCTGATCCACTTGTTACAAGTATCCGTCCAAAAGGAAATAAGTTTGTAAAAAAATCTTCTTTTAAGGAATTTTATGAGCTTACGGATTCTGAGAAAAGTGATATCGAATTTGTTAACATAAATGATTTAGCGGACATCGATTCTGAATTTGAATTAATTGATGATGATGATGATGACGAAGATAATTAAATGATGTTATTGTTTTAAAATGTGTAACTTAGTAAATTAGAGCTTACATCTTAATTATTTATTGTACTTTTAATGAAACTAGGTAATTTATTATCAACTTACTTAAAAGTCATACTCTCATCAGTTCTTGTGAATATTTTTGTTAATATATATTTCTGTATATATATATAATATATTTATAGACCTCTTAATAAGTCTGTCTGCGGTTTAAAGTAAATACAAATGGGGAAAAAACTTTTTTTTTTTAAATTTTCATTTCCTTTTATCCCAGAAAGTGCACATTTGGCGCACTATGTGTCTTAGTATTAAATATAGCTCTTAGTAATAGCATTACGATATTAGAGACCGCTACTTGAAACAAGCCCGGAATCAGGAGGGAGAGAGCTCGATACACTCATTTTCATAGTAAAATTTCACATTTTCTCAAATTACTCCCGAAATATGGGAGTTATGAAGAAATTCATCACCACAATTTATGAAGGCATTAAGTAATCGAATAAGATGGCATCATTAGTTTGTCATAATTTTACTCTTATTTTTCGGACATGTCTACGTCCAACCGCTCCCATACATTCGTTCCACTGTGTGGCGGTATAATGGGTAGGTACGGAACCCTCGGCGCACGAGTTCGACTTGCACTTGACCGGTTTTTATACATATACATATATATTAGGATAAGAAAACAAATACACATGTGATCACGGTCGTAATAAATTTATAATAGGGTGTCAAGCATTGGCGACGTCATACCTAGCAGTCTACTAACTGATCGATAGTAATAAACATATCCATAATTTAGCGACCCGACGCCTACTCCGTTTTGGCCCATGTAAATCGACCAAATCCAATTAACTTTTTGACGTTGAAAAAATATGTAATTACCCAATGGCTTCAATACCAAACACCTTCGACATTAAATTGTGAAAATATTTGCCTTTTGTCTCTGCCTCCTCTGCAATAGGGGCAGGCTCAACGACCTTGACTTGAAAACAAATTGATACAGGTCGAGGGTGTCTCTTGTCACGACGATGCAAATCTTTATGCCAGTTAATAAACGAAAAAGGCAGCTTGATGCGCTATACTTAGTAAAACTGTCAAGATAAGCTGCCTCAGGTTGGTGCAGCGTGTTCGCTGGTGAGGCGTCGCTTTCACTTATCAGTGTTGACGCCTAGCCCTGCGCTGCGCGGGGGATCTGCTCGGCCCCTACTCCACAAACCCGAGCTATATAAACGAGTGCACCGATCATTTGACGACGCTACAACGCTAACAACGCGAACGACACCTAGTTTATATTCATTCCGCATAAAGAACAAAATCATTATTGTAAATTAAGTAAAAGTAATAAAAGAAAAGTATTTTGGCATCCAGAGTTTCTTTTCAGCTCCGCACACTTACCTGACACACCAATCATAAGGTCTAGCCCTAGACATTTTGGTGCCGTGACCAGGATATCAGGATATTGGAAATTGTGGAAATCCAAAAAGGAACGAATTGAAGGACAAGCCCAAGGATAAAAGGAGATTTAAGGATAACGGGAACAGAGAGTAGACCAAAAGGACCTTTATACGCCGACATTTGGTGAGCCCATTCCTTTTTTTCCCTGACTACCTACATACGTTTTCCTTGTGCCGATATCATTCGATTTGTGGTAAAGTTTCTGATATTCTGGTGTTTATTTGTGTAGAACCTGGGTATTGTATATTTAAATTACACAACGTAAAATTTATCGCATTATACAATGTCTTTACCGGCCAGAAAAAGTGCAGAGCCAATAAAACGGCGCAGTTACATAAAGGGTAGATTGACAATTTTTAAAGCGTACTTAGAAGATATTAACGATTTAGAAAAACTATCAGATCAGCAAATTTCAGAACTACGCTTAAGGTTAACTAAACTAGAAACATGTTTTTCAACTTTCGATGATTTACAGTCTGAGATTGAAATTGAATCTGAAGATTCGAGCGAACAAATGAAGATTCGTTCCGAGATTGAAGGGCAATTTTATTCGTTAATTTCTCAAGGTCAATGTATTTTAGATAAATTAGAAGTTCATGCTAAACGAAAAAGTATAGCCCACCAATCTTTTCGACAATCTGGAAGTTTCGAAAGCGCCGATGCATTCACTAGTTCTATAAAACTACCCACTATTCAGTTACCCACGTTTGATGGTACTTATAGTAAATGGTTAGAGTATAGAGATAAATACGAGGCATTAATTCATAAAAATGAACATATTGATACAATAAATAAATTTCATTACTTGCGATCATCATTAGAGGGTAGCGCTGCATTAATAATCAACTCATTGTCGTTTTGTTCAGATAATTACTTCGTTGCGTATGACTTACTGTGTCAACGATTTAACAATACAAGACTTTTAATAAGTAACTATATGAAGGCATTGTTTAGTATAGAAGGTGTTACAAGAGAGTCTGAAAAATCATTGCGTTTTCTGATTGACAATATAACTAAGAATTTAAGAGGCTTAAAGACTTTAGAACAACCGGTAGAACACTGGGATACCATAATTATCTATTTAGCCGTAAGTAAACTGGATAATGTAACTTCTAGAAAATGGGAAGAGCATAAAAGTTCCTTAGGAGATGTACCTACCCTCGAAGAATTCTTTAAATTTTTACGTGATCGAGCTGACGTAATCGAATCCAGCAGGTCGTGTAAATTTAGTGGTAATAGTAAAAATGAAAAGACCACGAATTTGGTTGCGTCTGCTCAAGTTAACAGTAATCGTCCCTTGAATTGTGTCATTTGCAAACAAGATCATCGTTTGTTTGAGTGCACGAGGTTTATTTCTATGAGTTTAGCAGAGAGAAACGAAGTCGTTTCAAAAAATAAATTGTGTCTTAATTGTTTTAAACCGGGTCATCGCGCCTACAATTGTAAATCCTCGGGCTGTCAAACATGCAAGTATAAACATAATTCTCTGTTGCATAGAAGTAAACCTCAAACAGCAGATATTAATGCAAACTCGGTTAGCGGTGTGCATCAGGCGATAATCGAACCGGTGACGACTTCAATGCCCGCCGAGTCGATCATTGCGCCTAAGCAACATGCGTCCGCGTCGGCGCAGCTCGCAGCGGAACCGGTTTCCTTATCGACGATCGCCGCTAAACACGTACTTCTTTCAACCGCGCTAGTTAAGGTATTTAGCAAAATAGATAATAAACATTATATAGCACGTTTGTTGTTAGATTCTGGTAGCCAAATCTCGTTAGTAACTGTAGATTTTTGTAATAAGTTAGGGTTGTCGCGCACAGGAGCTAATCCTAAATTGAATATTTGTGGTATAGGAAATAGTAAGATAGAAGTAGCAAACAGCTGTAAATTTATAATAAACTCAATGCATAACGGGTTTTCGGTAGAAGTTAACTGCATGATCTTGCCAAAAATTACGAATAAGTTACCAAATGTAAAGGTAAATGTAAATGAATTGAATATTCCGGGTGACATATTCGTGGATTTGGCGGATAGTAGATTTTATGAACCTGCCGACGTAGATATATTAATAGGAGCTGATTTGTTTTGGGATTTAGTGACCAGCCAACAAGTAAAGTTAGGTAAGGGTCTCCCCACACTGCAGAATTCCAAGTTAGGTTGGCTTGTCACTGGTCCGGTGTATAGTAGAAATGCTCCACGATATGAAGAAGTAAAATGTAACTTAACTAGAAGTATAAGTGAACAATTAGAGAAATTTTGGAAAGTTGAAGAAGTCTTGACTATAAATGAAAAACAGTATAGCAATGAAGACGAATTTTGTGAAAAACATTTTGAAGAAAATACCTGTAGAATGAGTGACGGTAGGTTTTGTGTGAAGATGCCATTTCACACATCTCCGTCCGTATTAGGCGATTCGTTAGGAACAGCAAAATCACGTTTAATTAATTTAGAAAAAAGGTTTAAGAAACAATCTAGTGTGAAAGGTTCCTATACGGAGTTTATAAAGGAATATGAACTATTGAATCATTTGTCTGAGACTTGTAAGCCTGCCTTTGCATATTATTTACCGCATCATCCAGTCATTCGCGAAAAAAGTGAGACAACAAAACTTCGTGTAGTGTTTAACGCGTCACAGAAATCGAGTAGTGGATATTCTTTAAATGATATACAAATGGTAGGTCCAGTGATTCAAGACGATTTGTTCAGTATATTGCTCAGGTTCAGGCAACATAAATTTGTCATGACGTCAGACATTGAAAAAATGTATAGGCAAATATTAATATCTGAAAGTCAGAGACATTTGCAAATGATAATATGGAGGGATAATGAGTACGACCCGTATAAGTATTTGAGGTTAAACACGGTTACCTACGGAACCGCGTCTGCCCCGTTTTTAAGTACTCGTTGTCTTTTGCAGTTATCGAATGAGTGTGATGATTTAGAAATTAAGGAGATAATTAAGCATGATTTTTTCATGGACGATTTAATTACGGGACATCAAACTGAGGAAGGGTTAAATCGAATTTGTAGAATGATTACTAAAACTTTAAGTTCAGCCGGTTTTCGTTTACGAAAGTTTAGATCAAACGCTACCAAGTTATTTTGTGAAAACAAGTCAAATGAAGTGCAACCAATCACTGAATTCAAAACGGTTACTAGCACTTTAGGTTTAACTTGGTCCCCTCAGTCTGATGTATTCAAATTTTGTATACAAATAGATAACCATCAAAAAATTACCAAGCGAAGTATATTATCTTCTATTGCAAAGATTTTCGATCCTTTAGGTCTTTTTATATTTGTGATTAAAGCTAAATTAATTTTACAGAAATTGTGGTTGTGTAAAAATGGGTGGGACGACCCCGTAACTGAAGAAATACAAACTTTGTGGCATAGCTTTATTAAGAACATGAATTCTCTTATCTGTGTTGAAGTACCTAGGTATGTCATGTGTGAAGATGTCGTACACATCGAAATTCATTTTTTTTCTGATGCCTCTATGTGTGCATATGGGACGTGTGCCTATGTGCGGTCAATCAATCGGAACGGAGATATTCATGTCCAATTACTCTGCGCTAAATCAAGGGTCGCTCCATTAAAGAGTCTAACTATACCTAAACTCGAGTTGTGCGGCGCTTTATTGTCCGCCGAGTTGGGAACAAGGGTGACTCACTCCTTGCGTTGTAATGTAGTTCGTTGTGTTTACTGGACAGACTCGATGATCGTCCTCGGGTGGTTGCGTACTGATCGCGTAGTTTCAAAACAATTAAAGGTGTTTGTTGCGAACAGAGTAATAAAAATTAAAAATTTAACCAAAGATAGGGAATGGCGATACGTACCAACCGATGTAAACCCAGCTGATTACATTTCACGAGGAGTAGATCAAATAAATGATTCAGTGCAGAAATTATGGTGGAATGGGCCATCGTTTCTATCGTCATCAGAGACTGATTGGCCTAAGGTAGATACGAATAAATTAAAAAGTGTACAGTTACCAGAAGTAAAACTCGTAGGCACATTGGTAGAAAATGTAAATATTAAAAATGGTTTAATCGAATTTGAACGATATTCTAAGCTGAAGAGATTACAAAACACAATTGCCTACGTACTTAGATTTGTTAAGAATGTTAGAATTAAGAATCGTGAACATAGACTTACTTGTAGTTATTTAAGTATTGATGAACTAAATGAAAGCATGTTGTATTTAGTTAAATGGTCGCAGTTAGATTCATTTAGTAATGAGTATCAGCAGCTATTAACAAATAAGCCGCTAAGTAATAAAAGTAAATTATTATCTCTTAGCCCGTTTTTGGATTCTGATCTGAAGGTAATGCGGGTAGGTGGTCGTATCCGTAATTCACCACTTCCCTATGATAAAAAGCATCCCTTTCTTTTGGATTCCAATCACCGATTGTCAAGGCTTATTTATGAGAACGAACACATTAGGTTATTTCACGGTGGATGTCAATTAATGGTATCAGCTGTTCGTGAAAAATTTTGGGTGATTAATGCTCGTAAAATAGCTAGGAGCGTAGCTAATAGTTGTATAGTTTGTAAGCGATTTAGGTTTAAGTCAATAGTGCCCATTATGGGGAACCTACCCAAGCAGCGATTGAATCCAGGGATGCCTTTTGAAACTTCTGGCGTCGACTTAGCTGGTCCCTATCTCATAACTGATAGAAAAGGTCGCGGTTGTAAGATCAGTAAATGTTACATGTGCTTATTTATTTGTTTTACAACTAAGGCTCTGCATTTAGAAGTTGTCAGTGACTTAAGTACTGATGCATTTTTATTGGCTCTCAGGAGATTCATTTCGCGGCGGTCAAAACCTAACACATTATATTGCGATAATGCGACCAATTTTTTGGGTGCTAGTAATGAACTTAATAAATTGTTATTAGTAAATAAAGGAAAAATAAATAAATTTTGTTCAGATGAAGGTATGCAATTCTCCTTCATACCACCATATGCCCCAAATTTTGGAGGATTATGGGAGGCAGGGGTAAAATCTGCCAAATTTCATATTAAAAGAGTTTTAGGAAACAGGCACTTGACGTATGAAGAACTTTCCACATTATTCGTTCAAGTGGAGGCCATATTGAATTCCCGGCCTTTATTTCCCATGTCATCCGATCCTAATGATTTCCAACCCCTGACTCCTGGGCATTTTCTCGTCGGTAAACCACTGATAGCTTTTCCCTCTCCTGACTTGTCAAATATTAATTGCAATCGACTCCACAGATACGAACAATTAGAACAGATGAGACAATGTTTTTGGGTGAGATGGCAGCATGATTACGTCACTGAGCTCCAGCATCGAACCAAATGGCGTAAGGCGGACATAAAACTAAAAATTGGAGATATGATATATGTTTGAAGGTGCCACCTTCAAGGGGGGAGGATGTTGACGCCTAGCCCTGCGCTGCGCGGGGGATCTGCTCGGCCCCTACTCCACAAACCCGAGCTATATAAACGAGTGCACCGATCATTTGACGACGCTACAACGCTAACAACGCGAACGACACCTAGTTTATATTCATTCCGCATAAAGAACAAAATCATTATTGTAAATTAAGTAAAAGTAATAAAAGAAAAGTATTTTGGCATCCAGAGTTTCTTTTCAGCTCCGCACACTTACCTGACACACCAATCATAAGGTCTAGCCCTAGACAATCAGTTATCACCAAAATATTCCCTTCTGATTGACGGCATTATTTCTAGGAGCGCATGGTTCAAATCACACGGCAGAAGGTCGGTGGTCTGGGACTCAGCATAAAGGGCGGTGCAGAACACAAACTGCCCATCCTCATCTCCAAGATATACAAGGACCAGGCTGCTGACCAGACCGGCCAGTTGTTTGTTGGAGACGCTGTTATTAAAGGTATTATCTGGATATTTGTATTATTTTCTTTTTTTCTTTTTCATCAGCACGAACTAAGGTACAAACGTAGAGTTTTGTGAAAAAAAAAAGTCAAAATCAAAATATTTTATTTCACATAAACCTGCAAGGGCACTTATGAAACGTCAGAAGCTAGGTGCACGGTTCCAATTTGTCGCTTCCTATGGAGTTGGCAAGAAACTCACGGTTACTCTTTTAAAAATAATTGTCTTTTAAAAAGTTTTCAAATTACAGTGCTCATAGGTATGGGAGGATAGGGCCCTGAGACAAAATACGTTTCTGTTAGCGTTCACGCCAAACGCTACTCCAAAATGTATGACAATGTCATTCCCGTACATTTTGGCGTAGCGTTTGGCGTGAACACTAATATAAATCTGTTTTGTCTAAGGGCCCTGTCCTCCCATACCTATGAGCACTGTAATTTGAAAACTTTTTAAAAGACAATTATTTTGGAATGAAAATAAAGAATAGGAAATCGTCTGAACTACAGTCTGTAACGCCTACAACTTTCTCTCATTCGTGTGCGTAGTCCCAGCGGAAAAGTGTCAAATTTCTTCATTTCAGTTTAGCAGATATTTAGTGTATGACGTCGTGTAATTGGGTATGGTAAATACAAATTTGTGCATCCAACCATTGGGGAGCTATTCAACAAAAACTGTTTCGGCTTGGACTACGCACACATCTCATTCACAATATGTAAAAGAATCTACATATGTAAAATCAACGTATTTCAACCAAGTGACAGGATTTCCATGAGAATCACTAATAAATAGTCGTTATTAAGACGTGATGTATAATGTCAAATAATGACGAGTCAGAAATTGTAAAAAATAAAAAGAATAAAAATTTACATTGTAATTTGGGAGCAGTTAATAGACTCACAATGTTATGCTGTTAATGAGGTACCAGGGAAGCCACATGTGCAGAAGGAATTAATGCCAAACTTCCCTGTCTTCAACGTAGTCTTTTATCTTATAATATGCTTTTTGATAAAGACACGTTTGATGTGAGTTTTAAACTTTCCATCGCTAACTTCTGTAACCGACTGTCAACTTTTTATAGAAGTGGACACTGTTTATTAGAAATGACTTGCTAGTTTTAGTTAATCTAAATTTTGGAATCACAATTTCATCTTTACTACGTGTATTTAGATTATGGAAGTCGCATCTTTTTTGAAAAGACCTAAGTTTTTGCGAACATACAAGATATTTTCTAGGATATAAAGAGAACGCAGAGTTAGTATATCAATTTCGTTGAATTTGTTTCTAAGAGACTAGCGAGGCCCCATTTTATAAATTGTTTTAGAATGAAAACTGAATCTACGTCAGCTGCCGATCCCCACAGCAGAACGCCATAAGACATAATACTGTGAAAATAAGCAAAGTATACTAACCTAGCTGTGGCTACATCAGTCAATTGCCTTATTTTTCTTATTGCATAAGCAGCTGAGCTTAATCTACTTGAAAGAGCTCTAATGTGGGCACCTCATTGCAATTTTGAATCTTAAGTAATTCCTAGAAATACAGTTTTCGAAATAGCATCCAGTTTCATGCCATCAAGTTTTAAATTTAGACCTACTTGGGGTACATTTGGTAATGGGAATTTAAGACATTTATTTTGTTCACATTGAGTAAAATAAAACTTAAAAGATCAGCCATGCAAGGTTTAATAGCGATGTAGATGCCAATTCTTCATGGTGCTGCTAACGTTGGCTTTCTGACGAATTATGCGGGGATCGTTACTGGCATTTGTATTGCTTGTGTTGGTTTGGTACACGACGCGCGACGGCCAGAAAAATCGATGATGTTGATAAACAGTGTGACTGAAACTTAATAAGTATTGATTTAAAGTTGGCTCAGCACGGCTGGATCAAGAAGGATGTACTTAGGCGTTGTATTTTAAGAAGACCGGGACTACGAAATGTAGTAAGTAAAATTAGTAACTAGTCGTCTGCTTATAAAAGCAAATACAGGGTGTAATTTTAATCACCGTTAACCTCTTAAGGAGTCATTGTACTCATCATTATGAACAACTTTTACTATGGGCCCAAACCTGAAGTCGCGAAAATAAAATCAGCTGTTCCTTACATTTTAACGAGCTATACGAACATAAATGTAGGGAACAGCTAATTTTTTTTTGTTGATGAGTGCAATGGCCCTTTATGAGGTTAACGGTGATTAAAATTACACTTTGTATATACCTACCATTTACTAGCTTTTGCCAGCGGCTTCGCCCGCGTGGAGGTCGGAAACTATCCCACGGGAACGTAGTACCGGGATAAAAAGTGTCCTATCCTATGTGTAATTCCAGGTTACAAACTACCTGTGTACCAAATTTCATTCAAATCCGTTCAGCCGTTTTTACGTGAAAGAGTAACAAACATCCATACATAAATCCATACTCACAAACTTTCACATTTATAATATTAGTAGGATAGGATTTGCATTTAACATGGTAAGCATTGGTTTATGATCAGAGATCGGATATTCGGATGCATATTTACCTAAAGTTGAGATGTTGCCTAATATGGAATGTGCTTTTGTAACGAAAAAAAGTAATTTTTTTTTTTTTTTTAGTACGTCACTCCACCCTCTTCTTACAACCTGCATACACACATTTGCATCGGGGGTTAAACATACATTTTAAATCAATATGTATGTGAATAGTTACGCTATCGGAGACGCCCGGGGTCATTTTTAATTAAATATTTTTTTAGAAGTCGCTTTCATACTGTACACCCGACTGTATGTAATGTACTCCGGGAGTTGGATTCCCATCCCGGGATTTTTTTACAGAAATATATATTATGATGCCGCTTCCATTCTTTCATAGCTAAAACTTAACTTTCGGTAAATATGCACCCGAATATCCGACCTCTATTTATGATACAATTAGGCAGATTTTATTTTCGTTCCTCTTGTTTCTTAACGAAAGTATCACGTTCTTATTCTGTTTATTTCGCCACAGGATCAATTGAGTTCTAAAGTTCTTGAGAAGAGATATAAAGATAGTCATATCCTAGTCCCTTTCTCCTACTAATGTGACCGTGAAAATAAATCACCTACAATAAAATATGCTAATTAGGTTTCGTCGTTAATAAAATAGGGTTCGTTGCTAAGTGCGATTTAGTACAAATATCAACAGGTACCCTACCCATGGTTAGAGCTGATTGGGTTAACCTTTGAAGTTTTCATGGTTACTAAATAGTTTGACCATCCGGAACAGAATTCCTCGTGGTCAAAGTGATTTGACCACGAGGAAGGAACGTTTAGTCCCTTGCCACCGAAATTAGGCTATTTATACTTACATGCTTGTTTTTAAGGGAATTTGAAAAACAAACTTACATACATACGTTTAGTTATGTTGTTGGTGTGTGGGGGTAGACTTACTGGGTCTGCAGAAAGGATAGTCCAATTTGGTAGTCCAATACTTTAATGTTCCACACACTACACAACACTGTTGTTTATACAATTAAGAAGGCACAGTAAATAGCAAGTTTGTTTACACAATCAGTAAGCATGAGAAAGTTAGAAGATAAAAAGTTCATAGCAAATAATAATTAGCGCGGGTACACTGAGATCTCGGCGGCGCGAGCGGGCGTGCGTCAAACGTCACAGGTAGGTCTTGACTGGCGAGGCGACCCGCAAATTCCGAATGCGCGGTGAAGGAAAGAATGCGCGCGCGCATGTATCTTCACGCGCCTTGAACCAAGGGACACAGCAGGCGACGCGTGTCTCCAGTGTACTACTATTGTATTGACGGATGGTCCGTACGGTAAACGTGAGAGTATAATATAATAAATACTACTAAGTAATTCTTGTTTAGTGTTGTATGTTTATTAATTAATATAATGTAAATTGTGTGTTTGTTAGTGTAGAACGTATAAATATATTATGTACATACTGTAATATAATGTGAGTCACCTACATCACTCCCCTCCAGAGACCGTGCTACGGGCGATAGTAGTCCGGAAAGTGGACTCTTCTGCCGGAACGAGTGGTTTTTTTAACTGCTGGAATGGAAGGTGGTGGCTCGGGAACAGGTTTATTTGGGATAGGGGTGTCATTGGTGTCCGACAGTACGTAGGCTGGTTTTAATCGGTCTAAAGATACTGTGACGGATTTACCCTTAATTTTAATTTTATAAACTTTGGCACCTCTTTCGATCACCGCATAGGGACCAGTGTATGCTGGCTGAAGTGCACCCCTCAATGCATCGTCCCGAAGAAATACATGGGAACAAGATGACAGGTCTTTGTGGACAAAGACTTTTTCTTTTTTCGAGTGGTGCGACGTAGGGACTGGCTGTAAATTGTTGGCAAATGATCTGATACGGGCCGTGAAGTCCGTTATATCAGTCGTGCATTTGTCAACCTTATGGCCAAAGAATTCACCCGGCAGCCTTAAGGGTTCGCCGTATACTAGCTCGGCGGAAGACGATTGGAGGTCTTCTTTAAAAGCACTTCTTATGCCGAGCAGTACAAATGGCAACGATTCGGTCCATCGGCTGTCGGCGTGGCACTTGATTGCCGCTTTAAGCTGCCGGTGGAATCTTTCGACTAAGCCGTTGCACTGAGGGTGGTATGCAGTGGTCTTGCGATGCCTAAATCCAATGGACTTTGCGAGGTGTTGGAAAATACCAGACTCGAATTGTCTACCACGATCAGTGACAATATCAGTTGGGCAACCAAACCGTGCTACCCATCCCGACAGAAACGCTTTGGCCACAGTTTCCGCTGTAATATCGGTAATAGGGACGACTTCAGCCCATCGCGTGAAGCGATCGACGAGTGTCAGACAATACCGATATTCATTGGATGGGGGTAATGGGCCGATGAGGTCTAGGTGGACATATTTGAATCGCGCTGAAGGCAGATCGAGGGTACCCCAAGGGGTGGTTACGTGTCGATTCACCTTCGTGCGCTGGCATGCCAAACATGCCTTAGACCAATCGCGGCAGTCTTTCCGCATCTGTGGCCAGACGTAGCGCTGTGCTACAAGTTTAGCACTTGTGTTTGCGCCGGGATGGCTTAGCGAATGCAACGAGTCAAAAATTTGTTTGCGCAATGGTTTAGGAATGATGGGTCTGGGAGTCGCTGTGCTGACGTCGCAGTACAATTCGATACCACTTCCAGCAACCATAATTTTCTTAATGTGCAGGGAAGAATCTCCTGTGAGTAATTGTGTAAGTTCTAAGTCAGTATCTTGTGCTTTGGCTAGTACATCTAAATCTACTGGGCTTTGCAATTCTTCGACGCGGGAAAGTGTGTCGGCTACAACGTTGTCTTTTCCGGCGATGTGTTGAATGTCGGTCGAGAATTGTGAAATGTAGTCTAGATGTCTATACTGACGTGGCGAGCAGTTACTTTTCCGCTGATGGAAAGCATAACATAGCGGCTTATGATCAGTATAGATGGTGAAGGTGGTAGCGGCTAGCCAATGTTGAAAGTACTTGATGTTTTCGTAGATAGCAAGGAGCTCTCTATCGTACGGTGAGTGTTTCTGTTGTGATGGGCTCAGCTTGTGGGTGAAAAATGCCAATGGTTGCCAATTACCTTCTTTGAACTGCTGCAAGACTCCACCGATGGCAAAATCAGACGCATCCGTGACTAGGCCCAGTTTGGCATTCGAGTCAGGATGTGCCAACAAAGCTGCACTACAAAGGCTATCCTTACACTCTTCGAAGGCGTGTAACGAGCTTCCGGTTATGTCGAGAGGCTGAGAGGCTTTTACGTTACCTGTCAGTAGGGCATGTAAAGGCGCTTGGTTCTGGGCGGCCCGTGGTAGAAACCTCCGGTAAAAGTTAATCATGCCCAGAAACCTTCTTAGTTGCCTAGCGGTTTTTGGCACTGGAAACTCCCTAATTGCTTGCACCTTGCTTTCCAAAGGCTTCGTTCCGTGTTGCGAGATATGATAGCCTAGGAATGTTACTTCTGATGCACCAAATACGCACTTGGCGGTGTTTACGAGCATACCGTATTCCTTCATCCTTGTGAAGAGTTGGCGAAGGTGCTCCTCATGCTCTGCCTCGTCCCTAGAGTACACCAGAAAATCGTCTAAATATGGGTAGCAGAACTCTAGGCCGCGCGTCATTTCGTCAACGAACCTTTGGAAAGTCTGCCCGGCGTTCCTCAGACCGAACGTCATAAACGGAAACTCGAAAAGTCCAAAGGGTGTAGTGATGGCGGTCTTTGGAATGTCCTGCTCAAATACCGGAATCTGGTTGTAAGCTTTAACAAGGTCGATAGTGGAAAAGATCTTACAACCAGATAGACTGTGGGCAAAGTCATGTATGTGCCTGATTGGGTACTTATCTGGTACTGTCCGTGCGTTGAGGAGCCTATAGTCGCCGCAGGGACGCCAACTATTGTCTTTCTTTGGGGCGAGGTGGAGAGGCGACGACCAAGGGCTCTCTGACGGTCGAGCTGTACCGTTCGCCAGCATTGCCTCGAACTCTGCCTTGGCGATTTTCATTTTATCCGGGGCTAGTCTGCGTGGGGAACAAGATACTGGAGGGCCTGATGTGGTGCGAATGTGGTGTGCTGTGTTATGTTTTGGTGTGAATGGTGCGCCTGCTGGCCGTGTTATTTCCTGAAATTCGGATAGGAGTTTCTGATATTTGCGTTCGCCAGTCACGACCTTTACACTTGAGATTAAGCTATCAAGAGAGGCGATAGAAGCTACAGCTGACAAGCTAGTGGTGCCATCTATTATACGTTTGTTGCGAATATCTACGATTAGATTAAAAAATGACAAGAAGTCTACTCCAATAATGGCTTTAGTGACGTCAGCAACAATGAAACGCCATGGGAAATCCCTACGAAGGCCTAAATTTAGTACAACCTGGAGGTAACCGTAGGTGTCGATTGTTGAACCGTTGGCTGCACACAGCTGGTAATCGGTCTTCGCACGACGTTGTTGTGGGAGCGCAGATCGAGGGAAGACGCATAAGTCGCTTCCAGTGTCCACAAGAAATTGGACTTTCGACCTGCGATCTGTCACGAACAAGCGACCAGGTGTGGAAGGGCAATCTTCAGTCGCCATTATTGACTGCCCGTTTCGTTTCCCGACTTGTAATCACACGGGCGGATGCATTTCTTCGCGTGGCTGCCAAATTTGTGGTGGTACCAACACCGCGGAAACTTCTTGTAGCTCGACTGCGATCGTTGTGATGGGCTGCGACTTCTATGGCTGGAGGTTTTCCTAGTGCGTGGACGGGAGCGATCGTACCTTTCGGTGGTCAGCGCGTCCACCTTCCTCGTTAACTCCATGATAAGCTTCATCATGTCCGTCTGTGGATTAGCTTGCGATGTGGAAGCTGCTGCGACTTGCGGAGTTGGAGGAGCCATGTCGTGGACTCTATCAGCCAAGTCCGCGAGCTCGGTGAGGGACAAGGTCATCTGCGATGCAATGATCGTCTGCAGGTTACCTGGCAAACGACTCGTCCAGATGGTGCGGAGGAAATCCTCAGGGATCGTTGGTCCCGCCAGATGTTGTAGGTGCCGCAAGAACTGGGACGGTTTGCGGTCACCTAGTTCCTCTGATTGAAGGAGCTGCTTCACCTTCTTTTCCTTTGACACTGACAGGCGCTTGATGAGCTCACTCTTCAGCTTCTCATACGCGCCAGTAGCAGGAGGCGCAACTATTATATCTTCCACTTCTACGGAGTACTGCCGATCCAAGTGAGCGATGACGTAGTGGAACTTGGTATAGTCGTCGGTTATTCTGGCCAGCTTGAATTGTCCTTCGATTTGACAAAACCATATGGTGGGCTTTTCAGGCCAAAATGGTGGCATACGAACGCCTACGCGAAATAATTCCAATGACGGATGTTCGGGTTCTCGGTCAGTGGAGACGCGCGCACATTTACTCGGCCGGCGGCCGGGATGTTGGCTGCGCTGCGATGTTTCTGTATCGCTACCGTCGCTGCTCATGATAACTCCTAACTCTCACTGCACTCACTATTCTCCAATGTTCTGAGCGGGGTCACCAGTTTAGTTATGTTGTTGGTGTGTGGGGGTAGACTTACTGGGTCTGCAGAAAGGATAGTCCAATTTGGTAGTCCAATACTTTAATGTTCCACACACTACACAACACTGTTGTTTATACAATTAAGAAGGCACAGTAAATAGCAAGTTTGTTTACACAATCAGTAAGCATGAGAAAGTTAGAAGATAAAAAGTTCATAGCAAATAATAATTAGCGCGGGTACACTGAGATCTCGGCGGCGCGAGCGGGCGTGCGTCAAACGTCACAGGTAGGTCTTGACTGGCGAGGCGACCCGCAAATTCCGAATGCGCGGTGAAGGAAAGAATGCGCGCGCGCATGTATCTTCACGCGCCTTGAACCAAGGGACACAGCAGGCGACGCGTGTCTCCAGTGTACTACTATTGTATTGACGGATGGTCCGTACGGTAAACGTGAGAGTATAATATAATAAATACTACTAAGTAATTCTTGTTTAGTGTTGTATGTTTATTAATTAATATAATGTAAATTGTGTGTTTGTTAGTGTAGAACGTATAAATATATTATGTACATACTGTAATATAATGTGAGTCACCTACATACGTGTTGGGGTACTTTCACACCTGAAAACGGATCAAGAAATTAGATAAATGAAAAGGATTAACAGCCACAAGAAATTTATGAACGAATCCTGTAACTTTTTTTAGCCCATCAACTATCATCATACTTATCTATCCCGTCGTGCTAAATAAAACTGCACCGCTTCGCAACATATCCTTCGTACTAGCAACAGTAGATTACAGTTAATTCTTAGAATTAGTTAAGTGCAGTCCCAACAATTGCTTAACAAGTCGCAATTAACCACTGGATGCAAATTATACGTCTGCTGTGCTATTAATTAAAGACAATCAACAGACTCCGGGGATCTAGGATCATTTTCTGACATAAAACAAGCTTGATGGATTGGCAAACTGGGTTTTGTAATCGGATTTCGTTGGTTGTTCAGTTTATTGATATTGTTATTTAGTTTTTGTCCGTTTGATCAAATCTCGGATTTATCTGGAGTAAGGGAATATAGATCAGTTTGTATAATTATGTTAAGATGAAATGAAGACCTTATTTCAAAAACCACCTTTGTCAAATTCTATGTTACGCGTTAGTTACGCCATGCTCCACGATCGAATAAAAGCAAATTTCTCGTGACTTAACATGTTTTTGAAGAAATATAAAATATAGCCAGAAAGCTTACAAAATCCTCTACTAGACGGCGCGGCGTAACTAACCATTTTGACAAAGGTGGTTTTTGAAATAAAGTCTTCAAATTCCCTAAGATATCTCGGATAGTCTTGGGTGAGATTGTCAGACTAGTAAGTTAGTTTGCTACATGGATTGCGAAATTCGCATTCTACGAGGATTAGATTAAACCGGAAATTACGTGAACGAGTTATTGAGCTGTTCACATTTCAATTACCTACTGCTAATATTACGTTTTATCAGTGATCTTATTCTTTATCTTCCAAAAACAAATGCGCTATTGTTACTTGAAGATAAACATTATTTATTTACTTGTCGGGTAACATCGGAATATTTCGGCGCCTTGTAGATCAATTCGTAGACGCGTCACCGCTATGCAAATGTAATTACCGCGATCAAACAGCCGGCCTATAAATATAAACAAGCAAGTACCTAATGTCGAACAAATCAGTATTCTTATTGCATTTTCGTACAAGTAGGTTAGTTGTGACGCGTCTACTTAAAGAACACTTGTAAAACGATAACAAATCAGTCTTATAGACGTATCTAATGATAGATCTGGAGCAAAGATGATTTAACAAAGCGATGCGCCGCGCCGTTGTGTAAGAGTTTAATATAATTACCGAGATCAAAAAGTTGGACTATATATAAATACGAACACGCTAGTATGTGGAACAATAATTACGAGACACGATTACATACGTAGTATTGTTCTATTGCACAAGATGGATAGTGGGATGATAAATGCAGTTAGGGTTGTTTAATTCGTTTTTATTGTGTATGTCCAGAAAACGAAATCTTTCGCGAAACATGGCACTTAACGTCCATACCTAACCTTCCGGAGGTTGTAATATGCAAATAAATGTTTATATAATTTAATTATTTTAGTGCGTGATAAAAGCGTGTGTTTTATTTTTATTTTAGTACCTATTTCTTTATAATTGTCATTGTAAAACTAAATGCAGTTGATTAGTACAACTGGTGGTAAATTTCATGGAACTAATGGCACAATATTCTTCACATTTTAAGGTTGCAATAGTACAATATGCAACTCAATTGCAATCATATGGAACTAAATAGTTGCAGCAGATCCATCTGAAAGCAATGTCGTCTGTAAAACTAGTTTATAAGTATATGGAACTTTTTAGGTTGCAGTAGTTCCATGTGGAACTAGCTACATGGAACTACTGGGAATAAAGGGTATTATGTAATACAAATGTTTAGGACTTTTCTAATGCAGAGTCATCGATGCTTCCATATATTTTTCTCCGCCCTTGTCATGTCAACACAAAGTTCTAACATAAAACGTTATTTATTCTAGTGAACGGAGAGTACATAACGGCGTGCAAGCACGACGACGCGGTGAACATACTGCGGAATGCTGGCGACATTGTGGTGCTCACTGTCAAACACTATAGAGCTGCGACACCTTTCTTGCAGAAGCAGGGTGAGTTCTACTTTCATTACCCACGTAGGAGGATCCTGTCTGGTATGTGTATGTTGTGGTACTACTAGGTAACTAATACCCATAATGGTATGAAAACGGATTTATTATAGACACACTACAATACTATGACATTAAAGTGGGATTGCTGCTTGGTAACAAGTGCATAACCAGGTAATTAGACAATGTGAAGCCACAATTATAATTTGTAGATTAGAGTAAAAATGTTATGTGTCTGTAATTTTAACGGCATTAATGCCCTTCGGAGGGTAAGAAGAATGGGAATTATAAAGGAAATAGATAATAATTATTATGTTGTTCGTATCTCGAGAACTCGCACTGGGAAGTCCCATTACCAATTCTTTCACAAACATCAGAACCTCACCAAAGATGTCTCAGTAATACCTAGTAGTTGTAGATTTCTACTATTTTTGTCTATACCGAAGCAAGCCTTTATTCAACTAGCTCCAATAACGACGTGATTTATCGTTTCCAGCGGACGGTGCGTCAGATACGGACAGTAGTACCGGCGACGATCACCCTTCACTTCACAATAAGACTGTAGACGCCAATTGTAATTCTGAGAAGAATACTGAACAGACTAATGGTGGCTGGCAGGTATGTTGTCTACAGATTATTATTTATAGGTACCTACCTACTTAAAAAAAAGGAAATATGGCGAATCTTTTAGATTAAACAAAAGGAGATAGTATGTTTTGGGCCCTCTGTATTCTACGCTATTGATCGTATTAACAACAAAGAGTAACCAATTTATCATTTAAAATGTTCGATTTTATTAATAAAGTTTAACCGGAATCACGTAGCGTTTTTAATGATTTATTACTGAGCAGTGCACTTTTTTACTAAATTATAATACCTATGCGGTCCACCCACTCACTAAACATTAGCTCTTTTTGTGAATTTTTCCGTTACGATCGTATTTCTCAGTATTCCCGTAAGACAAAGCATAATTTTGACTACCACTGTAATCTAGAGTCTAGAGATCATAAGGAATAAATCAACATGCGTTTCATTAATAGACGCTACAATTTATTGTGAGCCGAGTCGCCGAATAAAAATCTCGTTTCTCGCCTTAGTTCCGTCCAAGGTAAAAAGATCGCTACCGCGTCATCGCAATAAAAAAAAAATACCGCATATCACTTTACTCTAGAGTACAGTTGTTAATTGTTGTGGGATACGATATTAGATTAATAATAACCCCACCGCCATATCTCAACGTCGACGTCGTGGTGGGGCTTTTAACTCTGGGTCTGAACCGATGGTTTCCTAGGCCGACACTGGTCTAGGGTGAGGAGGCAGACCAGGAGAGATACATAAACCCGCAGGGCAGCATATGGCACGCTGTTAGGGCAGTAGCGACCCTACTGACCCTAGGTCTCCCTGGAGAAGTCTTCTTCCTCATCTCTGGCCTGCCAGAGAGAACACTGACGAGGAACAGAGCTCCCACCTCTTTCTTGTCTTTATTAGTCGGCTTGAGTCTTGATCTAAACCATACATCCTGGATATGGGCTCGCTAGCTAGTTCGTCAAAAGCAAGCTGGCAAGTTCGTATGAGTGTGACGAGGTTCAGTGATGCGATGGTTCGAATTCAAGTCGAAATAATAAACTCTTTCCTGTCAGGGCTGCGGGTTGTTGCGGGGCGGCCCCTGGCACGCAGGCAACTGAAGGAACACGGTTGGGTTTTAGTCAGCAAAAGTCTGACACGCCCTCCTGCTCCACCCAGAGCCGGAGAAGTTATTTGATGATTTTTCACCCCAAAAAGAAACCGTACAACCAGGATTATTCGGATAACCGTGGAATACCTCATCACAAAGGTTCATATACTTATAGACAGAGGCAAGAACTATAATGTTATAACAAAAATGCACAAAACATGATCGTTTGTGAGAGACAGGCGTCCATAGTAGGATACCCTGTGGGACGGATAACCAAGCTCTCATCCCGAATTAAATGTTATTAACATAATAGTGGTAAATTTTAAACTTTTGACAAATTATAGTTTATTGACGAAGGGAAAAAAACAGACATGTTTAAATTCATTAACCAAGAAAAATTTGCTATACGTGGGTAGTGTGCAGGTGAAGTCTGAGGAGAGATTTGTTACTATCAAATAACCGAAATGATTAAATATTATGAAGGAACAGTGAGTAGCTGCTCCGTGGCATCATTGTCTAATTGTTGTAGCCAAATTGACAGTATCTAACTCAATGACGCATTCAGGGTATTGTCGTGACTGTCGCGGTTTTGTACAGCCTCGGTGATGTTTGCCGACACACACTGACGGGCTTAGGCCATGTTAAAGCTGTGTGACAGTCCCAATACTATCCTGATTTCATCAGAACGATCGAATTTAGAAGTAGTAACGTAAGCTACATTAGTAACACTGGAGCTCATCGTGCCGTGCCGCCCGCAGAGCGCGTGGGACGCCGACGAGGGCAGCCGGCCCGGCAGCGCGGCGGGCTCGCGCGGCTCGCGGCCGCCCTCCGCGGCCTCGGACCGGCCCGGCGAGCCGCGGGACTGGCGCGACGTCATATCAGGTGGGTGGTGCTACGGGAATTCATTGGTAAGCCAATTGACTAAAAATTTAATTGTCTCTTTTTCAGTAAATCAAATATATGTAATAAAAATAGGAACGGACCCAATATTGAGCCCTGCGGTACACCCATTTTGATATTTAAACCCAAGGAGTTCACACCGTTTAGTTAAACTTGCTGCAGTCTATCTTTCAAGTATGATTTTACAAAGTTTAGCGCAAGTTCACCCGGTTCGTAATGCTCAAGTTTCAGGAGCAGTATTTCGTGAATCACGCAATCAAATGCATTTAATAAGATGCCACTGGCGTCAGTTGTGCAACGTCCTCTAGTGATACTATACTGTTGATCGTGTAAAGAAAGAAAGAAAAATAGATCTGTTTGTCACAGAAACACGTGCATACAAAAATATAAGATAAAAAAAGATAAGAAACACAAAAAACCTGAAAACAAACACATTTACACCTACTTACGGACACAGAACATAAATGAATGTACCAAGAAGGCTCCACCTCAGTATGATGCTGTGCTATGGAACCTACAGCACAGCACTGCGCATTTTCAGTGGTCACTCGAAAACGGCGTACGAAAATCAAGTTGTGTAAGATGTTATTACGATTAAAATCACTAAGCATTTGATTTTTAACGGTTTTAATTTTGTATTCTTTCCAGTACCATTGATGATGGGCTACGTAACGAGATACGTCCTAGGAACAGACAAGCTGCGGCCTGGCGCGTTCGAGGTATGTAGTTATTAACCTGGGTCAAATAAATTTATTTTTTAATACAGTTGCTCAAAAAGTGGTGTATTGCAGGGACGTATAGCGTTCGGGATGTGGGCTATTACATACTAGTGCTTTTTTTTTACCTTTCCCGAACTCGTGCGTTCTCTTTCCCAACTGTCAAAATAATGTCTATTAAAAAGAAAAACCAACCATGAAGTTTTTACTAAAGAGTTTTTGTGATTCATACAAATACGTATATTTCTAAAAGGAAGCTACTAATTTATTTCAATATCAGATTTAATGATTTAATTGAATGAGTTAGGTTAGGTTTCATTTCATTTCATCTCATTAAATTTCATTTTCATTTCATATCAATAAAAAAAATCTACTGAAGACTAAGCTGTATGGATAGTTCCCTTTGCCTACCAAAATGGGTGAAAAAAAAAACTCTGCTTATATTATACGGTTGGCGCCATTTTCCAGAAATTTTCTTTGCGAGTTTAGTTGTTTGTTGCACAAAATGAGTAATTTCGACCCTATTTTTTTTGAATTAACACCACCGGAACTCAGTATAATTGCACAAAATGCTTCGGAGAACATTTTACCGGAAAAGTCAAAAAGTCGTTACATATCTACATACGACGAATTTATTGCGTGGAGAGAAGAGAAAAAAGCAAATAGTTTTTCAGAAAATGTTATGTTGGCATACTTCTCCGAACTCTCAGCAAAATTAAAACCGTCTACGTTATGGTCGAGATTTTCGATGATAAAAAGTATGCTGAAAATAAGGAACAACGTGGATATAAGTGAATACCCAAAATTAAATGCTTTCTTAAAACGACAATCAGACTGTTTTACAAGTAAAAAGTCGAAAATATTAAAATCCAATGAAGTGGAAAGGTTTTTGAACGAAGCTCCCGATGATCGTTATTTAGCCACAAAGGTAATTTATTAATAAGTACTTATATTTTTCTTTAGTATTCAGTTTACGAAATCGCAAAATACAGTCAAAACATTATTTAAAAAAATATTAATCAAATCCCTTTTTTTGTAGGTTGCTCTGATTTTTGGCGTTGTTGGAGCTTGCCGCAGAGAGGAGTTAGCCAATATTACTTTAAAAGATATTGAAGCCCATGGAAAAATGCTACTAATCAAGATTCCGAACACAAAAAATAAGATACCGAGAAGCTTTGTTGTTGAAGGAGATTTTCTTAGAATAGTGCAAAAATATATGAATCAGCGGTCCCAAAAAGGAAAAACCGACCGTTTTTTTCAAAATTACCAAAAAGGGAAGTGTACAGCTCAAGCAATCGGGATAAACAAATTTGGTAATATGCCAAAAGAAATAGCAACGTTTCTTGGTCTGCCGGATGCTGAGTATTATACTGGGCACAGCTTCAGGAGGACCTCTGCTACATTATTGGCAGATTCAGGAGCCAATTTGACGTCCTTAAAGCGACTAGGAGTTTGGAAATCAGACAAAGTTGCAGAAAGCTATATTGGTGATTCATTAAACAACAAACTAGAAACTGGGAAAAAAATCACACAATCCATTAATTTAAGGTCCAGTCCGTCTTCTTCACATGTTGAAGAGAACGTTCGTCCATCTACCTTCGTTGATAATGATAATTCATCAGATCCAATTCCATCAACTAGCAAACGCCATTGTATGACAAATATACATGAACAATCATACGAAATTAATAATAGTTTGTCTCAAACAGTAAATATGCAACCTAAAACTTCCCCAGTTACTTTAAAAAACTGTACCAATTTCAATGTACATGTGTACTATAACTTTTATAAGAAATAAATGATTAGTTAGTTGAGTTTATTGTGTTTTTATTATTTTATTAAATTGCTTCATTTTTTCGCAACTGTATTAAAAATAGTCGTTCAGTACACCTGCGGAACCGTCATTGCAACTTGTTCCGACTGTCAACCCTCGCCTTCGGCTGCGCCTCGGCTCGGGTAGACATTTGTCGGAACTCTTTGCAATGACAGCCTTTCCGCACTTGTAATGAAATATACTATTTCAACACACTTGCTTGTAAAGTGACGCTTATGCCGGACGCGTTTAGGTTAATTATTCAGTTTATTAAACCTTCGTGATTTTTATGTGTTTCTTTTCAATCTCCGCATAGAGTTGTTATACAGGGTGAAATTTTAACCGGTGCGCAAACTGTAACCATGAATTCAGCATGTCATTCTAGACCCCATAACGTAGAAATTTTTCTTCGGTGATACAAAAAAAATCTGCCGTTTCATGGAAAAGTGCCAATACCTACGCGATCAAAATGTATGGAACGACAAAATTCTACGCTAGGGGTCTAGAATGATATGCTGAAATCATGGTTACAGTTTGCGCGCTGGTTAAAATAGGGTATTTTACTAAATACGAGAAAAATATAAAAATATATTATTGAGATAGAGTAGGCAAAAACCGGTCGGAAAATATTGGTTTTAGTTCATGAAATAACAAAATAAATGTTAAAATTCAATTCAAAGATTTCAGTTTTTTTATCTGTTTTTGAACACCATGAAATAGTAGCCGCCATGTCATTACGTCATACCGTTGTTTTAATTAATCAAATGAACAACTTTGTACTTTATTGTTTTCGTACCCAAAGTAGTTTTAATTGAAATAATATCTTACATTCAGGAACAGCAAACCAACGATAAAGTAGAATACTAACTCATTTTTTTAATTAAAAACAGTTATCATACTAAATATCGACGCATTTGTTTATACAGAAAGCTGACGTCATTCCCACAGAGCAATATGCTGCCGTCCTTTAACTAGAAAGGCGTTAACCCTCACTTGGTCAAATTTACTTTTTAATAGAATCTAAGAGAGTTCAATATTCTCTACCTTGCTGTCTAACAAACATTTTTACAATACAAATAGTTCCCAAGATATTTAAAGTTTGTAGGCCGTTAAGTAACATAATTTTTGATGATTGTATCACTTGAAAGCGTTTAACCCATACTTCTGAAATTATTATTGTCTATTATCAATTGATGTGTTGTTGATCAGTAACGTAAGTATCATAGTTTTTAAGAAATAACGATTTGCGCGTTTTATGCCATTTTCTCGGAAATAACTTTTAGGGCTTAACGTCTTTCTAGTTACGTGCGACATATGAAAATTTTAAATTTAAATGCTTAACGGTTGGCCAGTGCCTTTATCAACACCTGCGCGCGCATCGCTAGCGCCTGTTCTTTTCCTCGCAAGTGACTTGAAAAACGTCGTATGAAACGCGTCTGCATCGATCATTACACACTCGAATAATAAATAGCGCCTCGAGTGTCATGACCAACATAGCATACTTGTATCATAATGTATCTACTATTCTTACAGCTTCATGATTTAAAAAATAAGACTGATTTTGCAACTAATTCCAAGTACAGGTTAGTACCTACCACAGCCGTCCAAAGTGTATTGCAACATGAAACGTAACTTAAATACTAGAAGAACTCTTCAAGTTTTTAAGTTACAGTAATTCACATGAGTGTGTACATTTAATGTTACTTTTACCGATATACACCCTACTTGTGTAACAAACTTTCACTCACAATCCAAAAGATTTTAAAAGAAATCTCCCCGCAGGTGCGAGGCGCGCGCGCGGGCGTGACGTCGGGCGTACTGCACGCGGCCGAGCCGGCGGCGCTGTCGCAGTGGCTCAAGAGCATCTCCGACAACATCGTGGGACTCACCAACCTGCAGGTGACTGCACACTTTGTGACGCAGGTGTCCCGCAGGTGCGCCGACGTGACGTCGGGCGTACTGCACGCGGCCGAGCCGGCGGCGCTGTCGTACTTTTTATTTGTATTTGAATGTAAAATTTGGGTATTTTTTTAAACAATAAAAAGTCAATGAAAAAAATCCACAGGGCATGAGAAGTGTTTAGGGGTCTGAAAGAATAGCAGATGACCCCTCCAGTCGACCATTTCAATTTGGCACACGATGCACCAAACACCCTGTATAACTAGCTGACCCTTGCCCACTTCGTTGGGCGGTAAACATTTTGTAACACATTTGCTCGTAAAGAATTTCAATATCGTAATGTATGTCAATACGTACTTGTGCGTTATTGTAATGTAAATCGCACGAGTTTCGTTTTAATAAGGTAAAACGCACGGTTTATCAAGATGGTCCGTCTAAAACGGAACGGTACTTTTTTAAATCTCTTAGCAAAGGGTTTTTATGTCAGAAAAGTGGTCAACATTTAATGAATAAAATTAACTTTGAGAGGTAAAATATTAAAAAAAAAAACATTTAATTCTTTAATTTAATTAGTTTTGACAGTAAATTACATCAATTTATCTATAACAAAAACAAAAAAATATTAATTGCTGATGCGCGCGCATCTCTAACTTGTGAACAATTAAAAATGATTCCGCGTGCTTTTTTGGTTTAAGAAAATCCGAGTTTTATTTATTTCCTCGCAAATATGTTATAAAACGTCGAATTTTTTTTATTTTTCGGGTTACTAAATAACCTATGACACTCACAAATAACGTGGATTTCTATTGATTAAAGAATTTTCAAAATCGGTTAAGTAGATCTACAATTACCCTCACAAACTCACAAACTTTACCTCTTTATAATATTAGTATAGATTGCATTTAGTACTGTGCACTGTAGAGCTACCATATACCGAATAATGTTTTTGACCCAGTGGCTGATAAATTATTTTATTTTTAATCTGAGTTGTGCTGTGGGTCTGCACAGCATCATGCTGAGTGGAAGCCTTCTTATCAGAGTCAGTGCGTGCGGCTACCGACTATGTATGTTCTGTGTTTCTAAGCATAAATCTGTGTTGGTTTCATGTTTTTTATGTGATCTCATAAATTTTGTATGCACGTGTTTTTATGACAAATAAATGTATTTTTCTTTTTTTCTTTCCATTATATTTTATTTTATTCACAGATGAAGCTATTCAACCGTCACTTCGGCGTTGGTGAACGCATCGAGTACATGGGCTGGGTGCACGAGGGAGTGGTCCAGGCTCAGCAGCCGTGGCAGACGTACCGGCCCAAGTTCCTACTGCTCAAGGGAACCGACGTCATGCTGTTCGATGTGCCGCCGGTAATTTTTAAACAAATTATATAACGTTGGCTGTCTGTGGAACATGCTGGCTCGCAGGTTTAAACGGTGCCCAGTGAGGTAAAGTGTACAATATTCAAGGCATACTGACAATCGTTTTATTCGTGATCCCGGTCGATCAGCTGTACTCAGCGGACACTCAATGCCCGTCGTGTACAATATAATAATGCTTTTATTTATTTATTTATTTATTTCACACTATCTTTACAGGATGACCCAATACAATAGTGGTTTCCAAACACACACCAAATAAATTGCAAAATCAACAAAAACAAAACAACAAAATCATCAATTAATGATAATGATAAATGATTTTATTTCTGTAAGTAGCTTGTACACACGGCTACACACCAAGCTATACATTTCCAGTAAAAGGTGGTTTTTTTTGAGGTTGGGAAATCATCAAATAACTTCTCCCGCTACGGGTGGAGCAAGAGGGTCTTTCAGACTTTTACTGACTAAAACCCACCCGTGTTTCGTCAGTTGCCTGTGTGCTCCTGGCAGGCATCGGCCCTTGCGGATCCCACCAGTTGGTGCTGACATCTCTATGAGGCGTGCGTGGAACAAAACGCGTCGTCAACCCGGGTTTGGTCCTTACCGGACAGCGAGTTACCCATTACTCGACGTCCGCAAGCCCGCGCCTACGGTGGCCGGGAATCAGCCTGGGATTCCCGACCTCGAGGGCGGCTCCTGTGGAGAAGGACACGCGGTGCTCCGCCCAAGCCTCAGGGCGATCTTCGCAATGGAAACACCCGGGCGTTTTTCCCGCCTTATCCATAACAGGAACCTCCCGAAACAACCGTGTCCGGTGAGGACCTGTGTCAGGCGGAAGGTGAGGACGCCATGCTGCCTCTCAAGCCACTCCTCAAAGAGGGGACTTAGGAGGAGGGGACTTTAGTACTGGGTTGCGACAATCGCACTCTCCACGTCACCATGAGATCCCTTCGGAGCTCTGTCCGCCGTGCCGCGATTTCCCGCGGCAGTGGAGTTACGCCCCGGCGTTTGGCCTCCTCGCGCCACTCCCAAGTGTGCGCGAGGACCTTTGCCTCTAGATCCCATGGTGGCAATCTGGCAAGGAGACCCGCCGCCTCACCGGAGATCCTGCGGTGTCCCAGGACCAACCGGTTGGCCATGACCCTGTGGGCCGCCTTCAACCGGCGTGCTAGTTGGCGCCTCAATGTAGGCGCCCACACTGGTGCCCCGTATAGGGCCATGGACGGCACGACCCCGCGTAGAGCCTCCGGTAGGAGGCGTTTGGCCCCCTTGATTGGGCAGGAGCCGCTTCAATGCAGCCCCTGCCCGCTCTGGGAACCAAACGTCGGAAGTACTCCGCGAAGTTCCACCGGCTGTCGAGGACGAGTCCTAGGTACTTCATCGTCGACTCGACGCCGATGTGAACCCCTCCCGCCGTTATCTGGGAACTCGCGGCGTCAGCGTAGCAAACTACACTGACGCCGCTAGGGAGGTCGGCGCGCAGCACCCAGTCGTACCCGATGTCCCACAGGTGTGGCCCCCGGACTGATCCCTGTGGGAAACCGCGATATCTCTCGCCGGTTCCACTCTCCTTGGTGACCGGGGTAGATGACGGCCCCGTTCGTCTCTTAGGCGAGGCCCGAGAGCCTCTAAGGCCAGGACCCAAGCTTTTCCAGGCAAGCCGTCGGGTCCTGGGGCGGTATTCTTGGCATTCAGCCTACGTACCGCAACTCTCAACTCTACCTCGATCACCTCTGGAGCATCGTCGCCGTCGTCGGTGTGGTCTGCATCGGCCACCGCAGGAGGCGGAGCTGTAGTCGGGGGAGCATGCTCCCCTCGCGGGAGGAACAAACCGCTCACCAAGCCCTGCACGAGCTGGGGCCATATTCTCTCCGTCAGCGGGGGAGCCCACGGGCGGATTTTATTCCGCATCTCACAACCTCACACCTCGCAACCTCGAGGGCCGGGGTACCGGCGGTGGCTGACGAAATTACGGTCACTGAATCGCTCAGGTCCTCCACCCAGTCATCCCTGGGTGGGACAAAGTACGGCTCAGCGACCACGGCGATGTTAATCGACCACTGCGCCATGCTCTGGAACCGCAGATCCTGAGCGGTGGCGCAGTGGTTGATGTTCGCCTGGAGCAGGCGTAATGGGGCCATCACTGGCACTCCATATCAGCCCCCATCGGGGCCCCCTGTGACGGCCCGAGTTTTACGGTGGCAGAAGGGGAGGACTCCTTCTTACCTGCCCGGTGGCAGGGTAAGTGCACACCGAGCCCGCTCTAACTCCGCCGCTGTGCGGCTCTGCTTGTGCACAGGGACACACGTTGGAGCGTACCACCGACAGGATATTGGCATACGGGCAACGGCACCCCTTAGGCACGCAGTACCTAATGGGGACACATTGCCCGTTCCTCAGGGTGCATCGTCCCGGATACTGGCCTTTCCCCCGGACGCATCCATGGGAAACTCCAGCCCACGGGCACACGGGAAGGTTTCCTGCCCAAACTCCCCAGTATAAGGTGATCTCGCATTGTATAGGATTTCCGAACAGTGCGAGATCAGCGTAAACTGGAACTTATAGCTTGATGTGTAGCCGTGTGTACAAACACTTTTACACGTCAATCATATTTTTTTAAACTAGATGAGGTTGGTGTTTCCTATCTGACTGACTAATCTAAGAAGAAAGGCCGAAACAAACTCTAGAGGTCAGTCTCTTTTAAAGTCCAGACATAATCTTGGTCAGATCATGTGAAGACCATGTGGATTGGTGTCTGAAATGGTCTGTTGAGGAAAGAACCACACAGATTTAGTGGACCTGTCCATTAGTGCACGTATTTATCAGTAATCATGTAGCTTGACACAGAACTTGAGGAGCTCAACAATTTGACGAACAATACCAAAGAAAGGACATTAGGGTAGGCCGCATAAAGTACTCAAACTTCCGGATTAGCTAACATTAAAAACTAACTGAGAAAGAGATGAAAAAAAAATGACCCACATAGTCCTCACATTCACTAATCATGGAAATAATAATATTATACTTCTCAAAGTAAATATTCATGTCAAAGTGCATATAATAATTACCAAATGTCAAAGAGTATTAGTTTGCAAAAACAACATTCAGTATGCAAAAATTGGAGCAGGTCAATCCCAAGCTTTTTGTCCTCAATGTATTCTTTAACGGTTTAAAAGACTTTCAGGCACAACTTACGTTTAATTAATGTTTTAAATTTTGTTGAGACTTGGATCTTGAACAAGGCTTGGAAGTTTATTATAAAAGCGTTATACATTGACATCTGAATGACCCACCTATTTTCTTGAGCCTTGTTGATGGTACAATAAATTTGTGTTTGTTCCTAGTATTTATACTATTGATATTACTGTATTTTTGAAACAATTTATTATTTTTATGGGTATATAAAAGATTTTCAAAAATATACTACAAAATTTCTCTCTGAGAGAGAGTGCCTCGGATTTCATTTATAAATTGGTTGAACAGCTCTTTTCTGCAAGACAGTCTGAATGTCAGCGGCATTTCCCCACGACAGGATACCATACGACATTACACTATGAAAATAGCTAAAGTACACTAAACGGGCTGTCTCTATATCAGTTAAATTACGAATTTTTCTAACAGTGTATGCTGTGGAGCTTGGCTTTTTCGACAATGTATCTATATGTGGACCCCACTGAAGCTTAGCATATAAAGTTAAGCCCAAGAATACAGTGCTATCTTCAGGATTAAATTCTTCGCCCTTTATTAGTTTTCACCTGCCTAACGTGAGGTAGCGTAAACATAAAGACGCTATCACATTTGTCTACAAATACCGCTGGTTTTCTGGTACCAATTACATGAAGAGGAATCACAACTGCGAGGGAATTTTGGTCTTAAATTACAGATAATAAAGTCATCTCCACAATGACATGACACTATAAAAATTGCATAGTCCCGTACAAAATGTTCATACAGAAACGGTTTCACCACCACAATATCGCAGGAAATGACAAAAAAGGGGTCTGAATAGGAACCATTATAGCTAGATCAAATGCATATTTTAACTCCAAAATAATAAAAAAATGTGGCTTCTACAGTCCACTAAGCAATGAACAAAATATTTTGTAATTAAATAAATAACTTTTTTATTTAAGAGAAAAATAAAGATCGCTCTCCAATTTATTCATACATTTTCTAAACGCGGTCTGTCATTCCGCGCTCAGATGCGCCCTAGGAAGCACTGGTGTATCGCTTTCTTTAAAAAAATAATACGATCAAAATAATAATAAAGTGAATGCCGTCCTCTATACTGTGGTTGGAAAAGGTTGATACTTTTCGGACCAAAAGTATGAGTACCAAACTTATTAGGAGTTTAGAAATAAATAAATGAAATTCTAAATGGCGGAACAAATAATGTTTAATTCGTACATATTCATTATTCACGTACGTCATTATTCAGGATTTTGGAGGATGTGTTGATTAATGTGAATATGTAATCAGTTTACATGTATACAAGAAGGTGGATGAATTTCCTTTTTCAGGGTGGTAATGATAATGATGCATGTGTCATTCATTTTTGGAACGAAGTTCTTTAACGCAGCTTCTGGTAACTCCGTAGGAAAACGAGGGTGCTGAAGCCGACTGTGAGGTCAAAATAAAAATCCAAAATCAAAAGTCATTTATTCAAATTAGGCTGAGAATCAGCACTTTTCGAATGTCAAAATTACATAAGACAGTCCCCCAAAACGCCCGCCCTTCACCACTTCCTAGTGCTTTAGTTGTAAAGAAGAAGTGGCGCAACAAACTCCCCAGCAGCACAGCTGTCTGTTTAATTAGATAGACTTGATTCTATCTATACATAGGTAGGCAAAGTAATCAACATTACGAGATACAGAACTTAAAAATTTCTCATAATTTCAGCTAGCCATGCCAGTATAGCAACAAATAAAATGAAAACTTAACTCAAGCACAAAAAAAGTAAACAAAGCATACTACCAAAATAAAAGCCTCCTGGTGTAAATGGCGTGATAGCTTACATATGCAATGCTGGATTATGTTTACAAATGATAACCTAGGACCAAGATGGCGGTTGCGGAAATTTGCAAATTGTTCACGTAGGGTGTCGTTTTCATGGTTGCTGAGGGTGCTAAAGCTGATAGTGGGCTCCAAAAAGTCACGTCAAAAAATCAGAGATGGCGGCTGCGAAAGGGCTTTGCCTGAAATTTATGGGCAACTGGTGCCTTTTTTTGATGGCACACTGATGCCACCTTGTTAGATGTGTAGAGTACTTATATTCAAACAATATTAAATATGGCAGCTCAGCTTTAAAGTACATCCGTCTCGAGTTATGCGCCCTAAGCTATGACGCGTATTAGTTAGGAAAATTGAAAATATGAGTTACCTCTAATGGTCCTATACTATTTATTTCATAGTACAAACTCTATTGTACTCAAGTTTCATCATATTGCCGTAAGTGGCATAGTGTGACATTAAGTTACACTGTTACACAAGTGAATGGATGTACTCTACACATCTAACAAGGTGGCGTTAGTGTGCAATAAAAAAGGCACCATTTTTGGGCATAGCCCTTTTCAAATTTTTCATCGTTGAAGGAGAAGGAGCTTCGTTGCTGACGGGGGTACCCGATCCCTACAATACATAGACAGATGTTAAAAAAAATAAAAATATGGACATATCTATCAATTTTAGGAATTTTTAGGATTGTGGGTGTAGTTTTGTGAAAGTTCCATAACCAAATTGTGATTATTGTGAAAATGTATTATGAATATTATTATATGTATTATGAAAATTCCATAAAAAAATATGCAAATTCGATAACCAGTATGGTTATCGAATTTGGATAATTTGGGGGTAGTGATTACGAATGTATAATTCATTTTTAATTTAAGATGGCGGTTGTAATCTTTAGATGAAAAGTCGACATGGGCATCAAATTTAGGGGCTTTGGAAGTATCAACAATATTTTAATTAAATGAACTTTTGTGTTTAATAAACATTCTGAACACGCGCTCCCATCTCTAGGTGGGATTCGGGCGTCACACATTTTTTGCTTAGTTTTCTTCAGGGAATTAATATCCTGTTTATGCTCAACCTTTACAACGATATTCTACGATTAACGATCGGCATATTTGTTAAATAGCCAAAAATATTTGTAAAGTATTTTATTATTAGACCTCAAAGCGCGAGTCCGAAAATTCGTAAGAAAAAAATAATGACGATCATGCAGACAAAACTACTAATTTTGTCTGCATGATCGTCATTATTTTTTTTTTACGAATCATCATTATTTTTGACCTATCGTAAAATTCGTAAGAACAAACAAATTCAAGCAATGAAGGAAAAAGCCAGAATCATTACTTAATTTTTTTTTACTGTTACCAAATGCATACAGTTAGTTTACTACTAACTTTGCTCAACAATGCTAGTAAAATAAAAATATGTTCGAACGTAAAATACGTTCGGTACTTGAACATATATATTTTTGTTTTATTAAATAAAATCGAGTGGACAATGGTTTCAATGTGTGCGTGTGTGTAATGTTGTTTTGTTGCGACTCAGATTTTTTTTTTCATTAAGAAGTAAATTACTACGAACTAGTGAACTACTTTTGAGATTGCGTTATTTACATCGTCATTAACCATCTGCTGACGTTTAAATATAAACAAAAGTGAAGTGTCATCCGTGAGCAACACTATATCATGATTATCCTTTATGAGGTAAGGCAAGTCATTAATATAAATAAGAAACAAGAAAGGACCAAGAATTACGCCTTGTGGGACTCCCGTTGATACTATGGATCCGGGAGATCATTTTTCATTTACATCAACACACTGAATACACACCAGTATGAAATAAAAAGATCCAGAGCGGTGTTCCAGATCCCGTAGTGGCGGAGTTTCCTGATTAAAGTTTCATGAAGCACGTAATCGAATGCTTTAGATAAAAGACAAAAGATGCCCAAGGCATCGTATTTATTTTCCCTTGCATTGTAAATATGCCCTAAGAGTTCAACAACGGTAGTTCAATGACCCCTTGTAAAACCGAACTTTGCTATGTAATAAATTATGTTTATTGAAAAATCTTTGCAATTGGTCTAAAATTAATTTCTCAAAAAGTTTAATAAAGGTAGGTAGTACTGAAATAGGTCTATAATTAGAGGGGTCTGATGTACTACCTGATTAAAACAAAGGTATTATTTTACTATTCTTCATTAGGTCAGGAAACTCCCCACAGTCGACACAATTATTAAATACTAAAGTAGGTGCTACAATGTCAATAATAGACTTAGCGACTTCTACAGAATTAACCCACAGATCTGCAGTCTTTTTTACATTCAAAGTGTGTAAGGTTTTAATTATATCTCTACAGCTAAAAAAAAATGGACCCCCAATCCAGATGCACATGTTGTTAAAATATACAGGCTTCATCTGTTTGCAATTTGCTAGTCATTGTCATTCCTTATAGTTTCGATAGTTGTTCATGTTTTTTACCCTTATGATATATCGTAAGAACTAGTCTGGATGCATGTAATATGTCTATACGTTTTACTGACTTACCGAAATTGGAATCCAGCTTATGAAAGTTGAGTTGTCACAATTACAACACACTAAATTAAGTAGGCTGTTCAACATTTGTACGCTTATAAAATTATTGCAATAAATATTTCCTATCATAACATTAGTATTATTCATTTGACACAACGTATAATGCAAATGCGATTGCACCATCATCGGACTCTTGATGTTAGAGCCCGCCAGTATCAATACAAAATCTGATTTAGTAAAGTCTACACGCTCAGGCTCACAATATCCTTACGTTCTTTAAATTTTGACAGGTTCCTTACTAAAATTAATGAGCCACCATGTATAGCATTTACTCTGCTGAACGAACTACCAACCTGGTGATTATTAAACATGAACTGGTGGCTTTTAACCCAATGTTCTGTCATACAAAGAATATCTATGTTGTTACAGTTAAGGAATAAATCTACTTCTAAATCTTTGTTCAAAAACCCTTGAATGTTTTGATGCATCATGTTGATACCTACTATGTAATTTTTTTACACATTCATTTGCTATCCTTACATTTTTGCAAGAGGTCGCCTCTGTTGTCTTAATTTCTAATTTAAATTAAGATTGAAGTCAATGTTATTTGCCAAATCATTGACAGAATACTTTATGTCATTGCATTGCTCAAAAGGAGCAATTTGTTTAGCCAAATTCTTGGCTATAATGGATAACAAATATGATAGCGACACAGCTATCTGTCTTTTATGATAGTTAGAAAGATAATACATCATAATACTATATCTATCTTTTGTCAAATGCCATCAACATAATTGTTAGTATCAATTAAATAAAACAAATTATTATTAAATGTCAAATTATGCAATGTCATATTAACCTATTTTCTTCCTGTGGCAAACTGTTACTGGGGAATGTAAACAACACAATTTTACTTAAACTTATAGGATGTTTTTGGGGCTGTCGAGATGCTGTAGTGCGTCACGCATCTTTATCGAGGCTCTGATTGATAGCTTTCATACCATCACGAGAAAGCGACCGGCCGTTATATTGTACTGTATCCGAGCAAGCTCCAACAGCGTCCTGAAAGTAATAGCGGACCGGTAGTCAGATTCCACCTGTCTATTTGATTACGTGTGTTTTTATTTTTGTTTACCAACTTAGTTTTTAAGTACTTAGTAACACTTATGGATGTTCTTTAATTAATGCTCTGAAAAAATTAAATGATATTTTATTTATGTAAATAAATAATTTTATTTCTGTCCGTAATTTTGTTTCTGTTTTAACAATTTTACTTGTCAATCATATTTTAAAGATGAGGTCGGCGTTTCCTCATTACTCTGAGAAAATACACCGAAAAAAAAAACTCAGGAGTCACAGTCTCTATCCAGACATTATTATGTATAGTACACCGACATAGCGCCCAGTAATGTTTTCAATTTCATATATGGGGAGCCAGTCTACAAAATCTATCAACCGGGAATAATGCCAGATTCTTTCCCGTTTTCAACCTTAAAACTGATAATCGGTTCGGTAAAAATCTTCTAACCGTACCTTTCTTTCCCAGATGAACATAACCGAGCTAGCGAAGTGTCCCGAGACCCTCAAAGTGTACCAGACGATGTTCCGCACGGTGAAGGAGAGCGAGACGGTGGACTGGCGCCAGCACTGCTTCCTGGTGCAGAGCTCGGCGCCCGGGCCGGCCGGCGCCTGCGCGCCCGGCCCGCGCTACTTCAGCGCCGAGACGCGCCAGGAGCTGCTGCGCGTGGAGGCGGCCTGGACCGCCAACATCGTCAACTCGGTCATCCGGCTGGGGGTGAGTCCATACTCCACGCGTATACTGCACATACGTGCTGTCTTCGAAAGGTTTTAGCATAGTACCGACAATGACTGGATATCCTCGCACGCAACGTGTGACGTAATCGAAAATACAACTATCCTATAACATTTTGGTTTACATTTTCGTTACGAGTACAATCACTCATCGATATTATTAATGTCTGAAAATTAAGTAAGTACATGTTAAGTGAGATTATTTTTATTTTAAAATCGACCGAATTAACGTTACGTTTGCTCTGCGCGTTCGTGCTGGGTCTGCGCTTCTCAAATATAGAGTTAAGAAGAATAATTTATTTATTATGGTACTTGCCACTACTAGTTCACATAAACATTAACAGAGAACTTAGGTCTTATTTTATAAACTACTAGCCGCGCTCCGCAGTTTCACCCGCGTAGTTCCCGTTTCCGTAAGAATACGGAGGTAAAATATATAGCCTATGTTACTCGGTAATAATATAGCTTTCTAACGGCAAAAGAATTTCTGAAATCGGTCCAGTAGTTTTTAAGTTTATTCGTTACATATAAAAATACAAATCTTTCCTCTTTAAAATATTAGTGTAGACTAGCTGATCCGACAAACGTTGTCCTGTCTTTACTAATATTGAGTTAGCATTGGTATAATATTAAAAAAGTTAATATCGTCGTTAAGTTTTCTTAAATTTTCTAGTGTTACGCGCAAGTTTTCTTTCATAAGATCCTTCTTCTGACAATAATAAATACGACAAAAAGAATTAGCAAAATCGTTCCAGGCCGTTCACGTGCGATGCCGTGACCAAGGGAAATAGGGATTCATTTTTATATAAGTTGTGCACAACACTAACTGCTATAAAAATGAAATCAAATAAATGAACAGTAATAAAATCATGTCAATCAATAAATAACAATAGAATGAAATGGAAACAAATAAAATAATTACATTAATTAATTAATTTAAAAGTTTAAATTGCAACAAAAAATACAGAATAAAACTTGAAGGACGTAATTGGAACAAAAATCAATTGTCAGCAATTAGCAATCTGTAAGTAGTCGTAAAAGATTATTGCGAAATTGAGCCAGGGTGTTGGAGAAGACGTCGCTGTCAAAATGTCAAAAAATATCCATTCAGATAGGAATAGTGTGGTTTCGATTAAGTGGTTGAAAATGCTATTTAGCAGTAGGGCTAAGTTACTCGCACAGTTTCTAACAAATAGTGGTGAAAAACAATCCGGTCTCCCGGCCCTTGCATGCATTTCGTTTTTAAGGACTTTAATTACATATCTGATGGGCAGTAAAGAGCTTGCAGTCTCGTCCCCGGAAGTAACTATTAGATTATTTAATTTCATTTCAGACAGTATACAAGATAAGTTTTTATCCAGTGCGCAAACTGTAACTATGAATTCAGCATATCATTCTAGACCCCGTATAAATTTTTCGTCGGTTATACAAAAAAAGTCAGCTGTTTCATAGAAAAGTGTAATACCTACACGGTCAAAACTTATGGAACAGCTGACTTTTGTTTACGGGGGTGTCTACAATACTATGCTGAATTCATGGTTACAGTTTGCGCACTGGTTAAAAACTTTTCCTGTATTATTAGACTTCGATGTAATTATGTTCATGTAAATAAAAACGTTTAAAACCAGCCAACAGCATCGGCAACAGATTTACGGACATACAATACCTAATATTATATAATATACCTACTTGTACACATAGCTATCAATCATTCTTAGCTACATTGAATAGAGCCGTTTCATCTGATTATTTTGCGCATACTTACTACAGAAGATTCAAATAAATCCTTAGGTATACGCCGGGCGAAAAGTTTCTGCTGGGTTGTTTTCGTCGTGTTATATGAAAGGGGTAGACAATTATCTATGACTTCGAACTTGTTTTTGAGTATAATAAAATGACGTGCCAATGATACACTTAGTTTATTCAATGCCTTACTTATTAATAAAGAAAGCGCGGCCGCGTCCTCCATGCGGCGCTTGCGGTGCGGGTAGGGCGCTAGGGTCGCACACGGCGCGCGCGCGGCTGGCTGGTGCCGCGGCGCGCGGCCGCGTCCTCCATGCGGCGCTTGAGGTGGGGGTAATGCACTAGGCACGACTGGAAGGACGCGCCGTCCAGGCTGTACACAAGCTCTACTATAGCACCACACCAATAAAGCTTGAGGTTTCCTACCACAGCGGTGGCCGCCACGCCACACAGGGCCGCAGACGGCCGTCCTCAAAATAGAGGCACCGCGATTTGACTACGGGTGTCAGAAAACGTTCTCTAGGGAAACAAAAAAAAACACGAACTTATTTTCATACGAGTATCATTTCAGTGTCTTCGACGGTAAATTTGCAGCTATGTGGCAGCATCGGCACCCCCAGTCTTAAGAAACCCTAGCTTTAAACACTACCTTCAGTACCGGGGCGTTAACGTTGCACATCGAATAATAGAATGAGCATATACTATGAGGCTCAGAGACGAAGCTTAGAGTAAAACTAGCATTAAAACAGCCGACTTGCTTATGACATGTATAACTTATATATAATGTACTTTTTGTATGTGTAACTTTGCCGATAATTTTAGTAAAGCGTGCCAAACTGAGTTGTTAGAATTGGCATTGTCTGATCATACTGCACAGCTGCTTCACTGTCCAGTTCAAACCAAATGTGTCATAAAATGTTGGTATACGGCCAAAAGGGTGTAGACAATATTTCGAAGTTTAAAAACTGTATAAATAGTCGATCTTTCGCAGAGGTTTACGACACAGTCGATCCGAATGAAGCCTGTAAAAATTTCTTGATCTATTTAAATTATTATACGACTTGTGTTTACCAACTAAATTGATCAAAATAGATGTCATAAAAAATAAACCTAAATGGTTGTCAAAATGAATTAAATTAGGCAGTCAAAAAAAAAGAAAGCTTCTGTGGCAATTTATATTAAACCCAAACAAATGTAATAAACACAGTTTCACTACCTACTCTCATTTACAACAAGTCTAAGACAACGTAGCAAATTATTAATCGTGCAAAGTATAATCTGCCAAAGACTGGTATTTCTTCAATTATAAATAAAAACCGCACTCTATCGAACCCCAAGGACATTGCTGAAGCATTTAACAATTATCTTATCTATAAAGTACAGGGGAAACTTGATGCAACTAGCAAACCTAAATGTAACACAATACGAATAATAAGACAATATTTAAGGCTCCTAGTGTACCACAAGACAGAAAACATCATCAGTTCATTAGACAATACAAGTAGTGTAGGATATGATGGTATTTCTACAAAGATACTAAAACATGTGTCAATGGAAATAAGCGGTCATTTAAGTCACATAATTAACTTAAGTATTAGTGCAGGTATATACCCCGATACTTTAAAAATATCAATTATTAAGCTAGTCTTTAAGAAAAAATAGAGAACTGATGGAATATTACCGACCATTCTCTTTGATTCCAGTAATATCTAAAATATTTGAGAAATATATTTATAAGGAACGGATAAATTCATTGATAAAAATGACATTCTGTGTGAGGAACAGAAAGGGTTTCGAATCCATAAAACTATTAATATGGCTATATATGATTTTATATACAATGTTATTAAAAATGTTGATCACCGTAATCCTGTATGTGGCAAATTGTGCGACAGGACCCAGGCGTTTGACTATGTACACTATCCTACTCTCTTAAAGAAATTGGAAGCATACGGGATGAGAGGCAATGTCCTTAATTTACCTAATTCCTACTAACAAAATAGAATATAAACAACTGGAGTCAATAAAATCAACTAAGTAAATAAACATGAGGAGATATTTCGGTCTTCAGAGCGTAAAGTATTATTTGGGGTACCGCATGGGAGTGTATTAGGTCCCTTTTTATTTATATTGTACATAACCGACCAACATCAATGTATTGACCGACCGATAACACTGTTAGCGAATGTTAGCACTATTATAATACCCTGTAAAAGTATAGAAGCGTATGAGAGTGACATACAAAATAGTTTAAAACAGGTAGTAATCTGGTTTGTTTTTTTTGGGTGGGAAATCATCAAATGACTTCTCCCGTTCTGGGTGGAGCAAGAGGGCGTGTCAGACTTTTACTGACTAAAACCCACCCGTGTCCCCTCAATTGCCTGTGTGCCAGGGACCGCGGTATCTCTTTCGAACAACGCGCACCCCTGGCAGGCATCGGCACTTGCGGGCCCCATCAGTTGTTGCTGACATCTCTTTGAGGCGCGCGTGGAACGCAACGGGCTGTCGACCCGGGCTTGGTCCTTACCGGACAGCGAGCTACACATTACTCGCCATCCGCAAGCCCGTGCCTAGGGTGGCCGGGAATCAGCCTGGGTTTCCCGACACCCAGGGCGTCTCTTGCGAAGGCCACGGCCGTGAGGGCGCATGTACTGCATATCCCTCACGTGCGCGGCGGAGCAGTGATGCTCGCAGTGGAAGGCGTCCGTCTGCGAGCATCACTGCTTCGCTGAAGGAAGCGACTGCTAGCCATGCACTCTCATGAGGATCGCCTCCATGAGGACACGGCGGCGCTCCGCCCAAGCCGGGCAGCCCTCCACCGTATGCTCCACCGTGTCCTCAGGGCGATCTTCGCAATGGAAACACCCAGGCGTTTCCTACCGCCTTATGCGAAACAGGAACCTCCCGAAACAGCCGTGGCCGGTGAGGACCTGTGTCAGGCGGAAGGTGAGGACGCCATGCCGCCTCTCAAGCCACTCCTCAAAGAGGGGACCTACCGCCGCAATCGTGGCGTGCCCAGCACTGGGTTGCGACAATCGCACTCTCCCCGTCGCCATGAGATCCCGCCGGAGCTCTGTCCGCTGTGCCGCGATTATCCGCGGCAGCGGAGTTACGCCCCGGCGTTTAGCCTCCTCGCGCCACTCCCAAGTGTGCGCGAGGACCTTTGCCTCCAGATCCCATGGTGGTAATCTGGTTAGACGCAAATAATTTAAAAAATAATAAATTGGAGCAAAACGAAACTTATTCATTTTAGACAACGGACCCCTAGTATCAACTTAAATATACACGTCAATAGTAACACAATGGAAGAAGTTGAAAGTTCAAAATTCCTGGGACTCGAAATTAAACTAAATTGGAAATAACATATTAATATTTTATGCAAAAAAAAACTAGCAAGTCTGCTTACGCCCTTCACACTTTATCGCCTATAATAAACATGGAAGCTCTTCTTACTGCTTATTATGGTATAGTAGAATCACACTTACGGTATGAGATCATTTTTTGGAGAAATTCGACTGAAAAAAAAAAGAAACCGCCTTCAAGGCACAAAAACGATGCATTCGAGCGATGTTTAAACTTAAAATAACGGATAGCTGTGTACAGTACTTTAAAAAGTAGATACAAAATATTAACATAACCTTGTCTGTACATACTAGAAGTAGCTGGGTTTGTGAAGACAAACCCAAGTCGTTTTAGACGTATAGCCGACGTAATTCCCCGCAATAGACATGATAACAGCGTGCTATGCATAGCTCCAATAATCTTTACTAAATACCGAAGAGTTGGAAAGAGTTGCCGTATTCTTTATTTAAAAAAGACTTCGAAGCTTTTTAGTGTGTTTAAAGTGTTATTATAATTTAAGTAAGTTCCTTAACGAAAAAGATTTTGTAATTTAGTATGTTTTTTTTTTGTGTATTTTTTGCATGCCTACATGGTAAAATATGGCTGATCTTGTAATAATTTTTGTTATACCCAATATTTGCAAAGTAAAATCATCTTTACCTTTAAACATACGCTTCAATTTGTCAAAGTCACGCTAAAATGCACTGATTGTATTTTATCCCGATTGACAGACACGACAATCTACGAAGCCGATCATTTTCTAAAACTGGATGTGCCATATTAGCGGCTGTGTCCTGAAGAATGCCAAAATTGAAATTACTCCTAATAGTTAACTAAGATCGACACGACCGGTGGATGTGGTGACATGGTCGGTCTACGTCGAGCAGTCTTTACAATGATGAAGATGTTCAATAAGATCTACTATAAATACTTTTTAAAACTCACATGTAAATCTCTGTAATCTCGAGTGCAATAATGGTAGCTGTTGGCGTTACACCCGGCGATAACAGGGCGTTCTCGCCGAAAAATGCGCCATCTCGGAGATGTGCTACCTGTAATATTAAATCCATCAATAACTATCTTCCAATCACTATCAAAACAAGACGATACCAGTAGTTGCAAAGAGTTGTGGCACAAACCTCTCTTCCCGAGGCGTCCATAACGGCGACTGTGCCGGACGATATCAAATGAATGCTTTCACCCGGCGTGTTGAATTCTACCACTGTCTGATAACATGCAAAAAATATAAAAAATATAGGGAAGTTTTTTTTCCAAAATTTTACATCTTATCATTATTTGAAAAAGATAAACATAACCTTACTTGGCCAGGCATAAACAAGACTTGTCGTAAACTAAATATAATAGAGTTGATGAGCGCGACTGGCAAATCCTGGAACATGGGCACGTTCATGAGGAGGCGCTGGCAGCAGTGCATGCTGATGTCCTGCTTGATCTGCTCGTTGATCGTGCTCAGGATAGCCTCCTCGTGGAAGAAATGCTCGTTGAATTTATAGTTTATGAACAGTCTAATCTTTCTCTTCAAGTACTTCGGCAATCGCATGAATTGCATGTACTCTTCCAACTCCTTCGATTTTCCGTTAAAGCAGTATGACTCGTACTGCCTGTATAGTGATAACCGCAGTAATGCAGAGCACGAGTATGTAAGAAACAAAAGACCTATGAGTTCCGACAGTGATGACAGCATTAACTCTGGTAGGAAGTGTGTGTCTAGAGGCGTGTAGTATCCAGCTCCTATGACCAGACCACACACCAAATAGAAGTTCGTGGTATACTTCTGAAATACTGGACTAACGCTCCGTTCAACATCCGTTTTTTGAAAGCGATTTAGCCATGCTACTAAAGCGTCGTTCTTGTCGTACAAGTGATAGCACAGTATCGGCACCTGGTAGTGGATGTAGGTCATCCAATGAAAGAACATTATCAACATGACCAATATTTTCAGTGCCACGTAACTGACGTAGGATAGTTGAAACTGACCGATGACGTTCTTCCACTGTTGGGTCAAAGATATACTTCTTAGCAACTTAAATATAAACATGACTGTGTGGGTTGGATACTGGCACTCACTGATAGGCACTATGAGCTGTAAAGGCAAACACCCAATTAAGTCTGCAATGAAGTTGTTTTTAAGGTAGTGTATTGAAATCTTTTCGGGGTCAAGGATGATGATCTTGTGTTCATAATCGAGGTAGCCGGTGATAAACTGAGTGCACATATTCAGGAATGCTAAGCCGTCCGTAAACAAGATAAACCAGTCGTAGGAAGCTGGGCCTGGAAGTAAAATACAGTACGTTAGGTCGACGTACCGATTTTAGTATTTTGTCATTGAAGACTGATGTGACTTCTGCGGCGGGAGACGTATTGGCATAAATATTCAATATGCACTCGATCGCAGGCCGGTCTAGATGTATGCGGAGTATTATCAAACACTTCATAGCGCGTAAATCACTGTTTTTACTGGAGTTAGGGTCATTTTCACTCATATTACTCGTTTGATTTATTTCTGTTCCGGATGCCAATATTATTGTTATGATTATGACACCCAGTGCCACGAGCTTCAAAAGTCTCATTCAAGACTCATTGAGTCTGATAACAATAGAAAAATAATTGTGATAATTACTTGCCACGTGAAGGTATACAATATGTAACAAAAACCCTGTTGTTCCTTTTAGGGACGTATACACATACCTACAAGCACAACATTTACAAAGTTATAATTTAAAAAAATAAGCATTGGCTAGTCGAGAGTTCAATATGAAATAACTATTAAAATCGACATAATCAAAAAAATGTTAATAGTATCTGATTTTACAAGTATCCTTATTTCGCACAATAGACTACGAGCTCGACGGCTTTCTTTGATCTAATCAAAATCAGTTAAACATTACAAATATTATTAATTAAATATTTATTTTAATTATTTTTGTTGAACAGTTTTTATAAATGACTTGCTTTATTACGTATGTATACCGATTCTGAAAACGTGGGTAGAAGGAACAACAGGGTTTTTGTTACATATTGTATACCTAAGTTCTCTTCATTTATATAAGGCAAGGTCTGATTTCGACATGCCGTAGATTCAAAGAAACTATGAACTTACAAGTAATAAAGACTTGCACGGGCATGTAGAGGAAGGCGGCGAACACGAAGAACACTTGCATGCAGTCCCAGTAGAACTTGACGGGACTGTAGGGGTGCCACACATAGCAGTGCGCGTGGCGCTCGCGTTCCTTGCGCAGGCGCCACAGGCTGCGCACGAACTGCGCCGTGCCGTGGTGCCATGCGCACGGGAAGACCAGGCTTCGAATTAGGCAGCGCTAAGGACCACACCGAGGCATCAGCCAGAATAGGACGGAAACCCTCGGGGCACCCAGATCTTACACAGATGTTCTCAACAAACTAGCAGATGTAATCAACTATTGGAGGGAGGAGGGCTGGTTGTAATAACCACCGACGGCCGCCATGGCCCACGCACTATGGTCCACCTGAAGGATAAGTGCGGAAACCAAACTCTCTTACATAGAACATAAGTAGTTCGGTGTACACATCGAATTGGTACGCAGCTTAAGTTGCTATTCGTATACAATAAAAAAAAGATTTCAATCAACTAACCTGCCTTTGGAAAAAATTAGCAGTTGGCGGCACATCCGCGCATTTTGGTGGATGCGATATGGTACAAACATGTTTACCGTCTCCATACATTTCTGTAAAGTTATTATACCAAAGTATTTCTCAATTTATTCCTACTCAAACTATATTTTATAGACCGATGTTGAATTCAGAAAATGTCAAAATATTGACAGCATAATTTTTTTTATATTTCCTACAAAAAGGTTTAATAGAAGCACCTGCTTTTGACCAAATGCTAAGTGTTAGAATTTTCATCATGGAGCGAAATCGAATAAACAGTTACATAAATACCATCTAAAGACTGCAGTTACTATTTCAAACTATTTCACTGCGGTTGCGAGAGGAAACTATCATGTGCTAGAGTCAAAAAAACATCGAAGAAATATGATATCCATAATACCACACACCAGTAATGAGCTCGCATAGTGGGTAACGACTTAGTCCCAGTTGTGAGTGCATTTTAAGCTAATTTATGTATGTTATTACTAAAGACATTTCAATATTATGTTAGACGGGAACAAAGCAAGCAACATCAAAATCGACCTGCTGGTCTATTCTGTTCATATATCACCGTGAAAACTTAGGTCAAGTGACGTGAGCTGTCAGTAGTGTCATTCCCTATAGTATGTAGCACAGAGTACTTTTTTATATAAGGAATAGAGGTACAACTCAGCGACAAAAGTGGAAACGTCAAGTGTCGCCCTCTGGACGCCTGTTTTGGAACTAATTCCAACATAATCTTACTCACACACACACACATACACGTAGGTACACACATACGTACGTTGCCTACTACTTTCTACCTTGATATTTTTTATTTATATAAATAGGTATTTTAAAATGTGAATTACATATTCGCTTGCAGCTATGTAGAATAGCGAAAGTAATTCATAATTGTAAACAATAAAACAAAGTTCGATTTCATGATTTATTTCTTTCTTTTGAAACACTTCATATATCAGTTTTTTTGCAGACAACAGTCATCCAAATGGATGACTGTTGTCACGCCATCTAGCGTACTGAGTAGAACTACAAATTCAGAAATTATGAATACTGCCATCTCTGAGAGAGTTTCGTAAAAGTAACACAATATAATGAGATCAAATTCAAATGTCAGTCTCATAAATTGGTCGGCAATACATTTGGTGTCCAACCTTATTTTGCATACTTATAGGAGAACGATTACCGGTTTGCCAGTACTAAGATTGTCAACCCTGGTATGTAGAATGAAAAGTCACTTTAAGCTCACCAACGTTTTCATGGTGAGATTTGAACAGATTAGCTCGGCTCGTCGCACCCGGCTTAGTTTAGTTGGTACCTACTAGTCCCGTGGCATACGCCCCACATGTGAAGTCGCGTTGTGTGCAAAAGGAAAATATTTTCGAAGAAAATATGCCGAATTGTACATTGTTGTTTTGCAAAACTCGTCGAGTTAAAACGACTGGACTTAACCCACGCTTTACTTTTGTAAGCATTTTATAAGTTAGTTTAGTACTTATATATAGATAGATTAAAGAAGTTTAGATATGCCTAACTATCTGACAACCGTCAAACAGTTTGGCATAACCAACCTCCGAAATCAACCTTTGATTAACAACCGGTAATCAAAGGTTGATGTCGGAGGTTCGTTCTGATAGCCTCGTTATAGCTTCTTATATCTGTTTGTTTGTTACAGAAGAAGACGTTCACCGTGGTGCACATGGGCCGCGCGGCCGGCCTCACGCTGGACTGGGCGGCGGGCTTCTCGCTCAGCGAGGGCACGCCGGGCGCCAGGCCCGTGTGGGCGTATAGGTACGCTAGTCGTTGATATTGTGGCATATTTCGCATTCATTTGAAACAAAAACAAAACGTGTTTGTTCCCGCAACATGGTGTCTAGGGCTACAAGGATCTTATGGCGCTTGAATAACTTTGACATGCGTGCACTGTTCGTTCCGATTCAGGCTTAGCGCTAGAAGATTCCTGTATAGCTTACATATTATCTGCGTCCAACACAAATCATGTTGCTGCAATCACTTTTGTTTGTGATTTGGGGCTTCTAAGCTTAATGAAGTAATGCCTTTCATGTGCGTGCAGCGCGTTTTTATTTATCCCGTATTTATTTTTGTTTTTGTTTAATCCCCTACCTGTGTTAACATTCCCATTTTTTTTTCAGGTTTTCACAGCTCCGAGGATCGAGCGACGACGGCAAATCGAAACTAAAACTACACTTCCAAGACTCTGAGACGAAAGTTATTGAAACTAAGGTAATTATGATTACCTCTCTATGCGATTGTTTCGAGTTTAAATAAATGTACTAATTTTGATAAATGCCTTCTAGGAGCTAGAATGCCAGATCCTGCAGAGCTTATTGTTCTGCATGCACGCCTTCTTGACTGCGAAGGTCGCCTCGGTGGACCCCGCCTTCCTCGCGTCCATACAGCAGTCCAATTAGATCCTTAACGTGGTAAACATAAGGTCGATTATTACTTACAAGTTATTGGTTATAAAAGGGTTACTTAGACCACTTATGGATTGTTCATTTGGTCATTGTTTTAGGAACGATTTTTCAATCGTCACATAAAAGTCCCAATAGCTACCTGAAGAATAAAATTATTAGACTCTTTATTCGTCGGATAAGTGGTTGTCAAATTTTCAAATAATATTTATCTTAGGAATAATTATCCGACCGAATATCTCATCAAACCCTAACTGCAGGGGAGGTAAATCAAATAAATATACAGAATAAACGAATGTTAGAACGGGGTAGATATTTCTTTGATTATTGTCAATGCCATTCAAACAGATGGCAGCGTCATGTTACTTTCAATACGTTACGAGGTCGTAAGTTTGGACGTGTGGTATTTTTATTTGTTATTTTTAAATTCATTGAAATAATGGAAAACGAAAAGAAGGAGCGTTCAGCAAACTTCAATAACGCTGAGGTTCAATTACTTATGAGTTTAGTCGAGAGGTATACCTAAGCAAATAATAGAAAAAAAACTGACGCTGTTACAATCAAAGATAAAGTATCTTCATGGAAGAACATATTATTAATTATTTAAACTTGTAAAACACGAAGACTAACATCAAATTTAGTAACATCAACGTCATTTATCAATGGAATAAGCGGTTATCTGGCCGTCAAAGAGGCATATCGATTTATTCCTCAGATAAGATAATTATTCGACGAATAAAGCCTATTTGACGATTGAACAACAGATTTTTTTGCTATCCATCGAATAAACACTGTCTGCTTATCTGAGGATTGAAAAATCGGCCCTTAAACGTATTTAATATGAAAATGAATAGCTAAGATGAATGGATGGAATGTAATTGTAGTAAGATTTTAATTTAAAAATGCCATAAGAATTCTAAGTAGCGAGTTGTTTTAGTTTAATTGTAGTCCTTAGTATTTTGTATGTACAATTGTTTAACAACCATGCCTTGTATTTCAACGTTTTTTTAAATGGTTATTAGTTACAAAGAAATGGAAACGCGCTGCGTTAATCGCAACCGTGTGGTTGTATAAACGTTAATATAATGAATGGCATTTGTAGCATATCTGTAGAACGGACGCTGATATAAACCAGAGAACGTCCAAACCTATAAAGGTTTGACGAAAATAAGAGTGATTAAATGTTTTAAATGGACGCTGCTGTACCAAATTAAATCCTCGGTCTTTTTATATATTTTCCAATATTCCGATGGTAAATAGGAGTAGTGAAAAGTTAGTTTGAATAAAGGAGGCCGAAATTAATGAAAACTGAACTTGGTCATGACATTTAGTTGCCGCGTTCAGTGTAATGATGATATTGTGTAATGATCTTTTAGTTTACATATAAAACAACATAAATAATATTTTATTTTTAGGCCTAACTTCGAACCCAAACAGCGAATAATGAAAGACTTAAAGTAAATGTAGCACTATTGGTTCTTATAATTATTTTTGTTATTTTACGTCTTTCGTTATAAGGACGAAGTTCGTGACATTGCTAATTATTTTTAATGATATTTGAACTCTCGTCTTCCCTGTACATACCTCTTAGAATGCTTAGAGTTTTTCAGAAGAACGATTTAATTCATTTAAATTGTTGATACAAATCGCGTTTTGATACAAATTTATGTGCGCGTTCTTCAGATGTGTTCACCTAAGGAAGTGCACACTTTCTCTTAAAAAAAAAAACAAACAAACAGTAAATGGTAAAATAAGCAAAAATTATTTGAGTCAATAATTTTTTACCAACTTCCCAAGTTCCCAAATCTTGACACACTTCCCTAGTAAATCTTTTGTAAACTTATTATTCCAAGAATATTAATTTAAGATTGTCCATTCCGATCGAAAATACCTTAAAAGCTGTAAATTATCTAGAATCACTTTGTACAATTTTAATATCTATCTATCTTAACAATGACGATCGACAAATAACTATGTATAATTATCTCGCTAATTATATCGTAAATTGTCCTCGTAAGCACAGTATAACAGATACTCCATCTAAATTATTACAAATATATTTGAAGTATTTGTAACATTACGGTAGACGCATTTATGGTAACTTGAAATTGGCCGATAGGCGATTACAAATATAAATAAACGAAACATTGTTTCAATCATAATCCTGTATCATATAAATGGGGGTAGGTATTATTCGTTATAATAAGCATACTTGCAAAAAACAAAAGATTTTTCCGTCGTCTGTTATCACATCAGTCAGTATAATCGGGCCTGGATTAAAAATATATGAACAAGTAGATCGTTAGCTTTAAAGTATTTGTGATCACCTTTCGTTATTATTTTATAATCCTTTTACTTTGAGCGGTAATTACCCGTTGAACATCTGCTCAGCCCATAAGGGTAAAGTAATTACAACCTTAGCATCAGTCATCGATTTGTACAAAAGTTGGTTAGTAACTATGAATAAGGTAAACTAACAGCAGTATTTCGCCCATTTTAAATTAGGTTAATTTTTTTTCCGTTTGCGTGATTTTCCATCAATTGTTTGTAAGGGAACATAGATCAGAATTAAAGAAGGGGTACCTAAATACTGTATTAAAATTGACTAAATACTCATTTTTTGTACTTTATACTCAACACACCAAAGATTTTTAAAACGTTTGATCGTTCAATATTGTTAGCGGTAGACATTGTGTACGTGATATTTTCTCGGAAGAGGCTATTTAACGACTGAGAATTATCGAAGGTTTGTAGCATAGATTTTATATTAATTCGATAGGTGAACTGTTTTGTGACTTGGTACGAAATTTAGACGTGTTCTAAATAATCTCATAGCAACAAATTACACTTGGATGGCCAACTCATGTATCGATATTAATATAACTTCGGTGCTAAGTATGTAGTGGTATAAAATTAGAAATTATAAAAATTATGAATCATTTAAATTGTTTAAAATTGGTAAACTTTTGCGCTTGCTTCATATCATTAAATTTAAGTAAATGAATTATATCGTCGCCATTGATATGTTATCGAAATCATAGATTTTCCTATACAGGGTATTGTTTAGTGGCTGTTTAAGTCTTTCTATTTCTATATCTCGGAAATCGGTTATTAGTATAATTTTTGACACAAAAGTTTTCTCCTGATTTAATCTTGAAGTAAAACTTCCATAGGAAAACATAATCAACTGTAAGACAAAATATTTTTTTTTTAAAGTAGCTTGTACAGCCACTGACTAATCACCACTCTATATAATTTGTTAATATAAAGTGTTACATTTTATCTGTAAAGCTCTGCCTTGAGGCTCTATTTAACATAGTATTTACGTAGATTTATCTGTTACTTTTAACTGAACATACATAGTAAGTATAAATATTATACTGTACAATATTATTATATTAATTTGTGTAAGAAATCGTCTGGATCAGTTTGAATTATTTCATAGAAATAACTTCATCAATCATCAAAATCAATCATGTTCAGAATGATATAGCTTGTTGTATACGAGAAAATAATGCCGTTGTTCTCAATGGATTCTCTTTCCAAGACGTATGTTCTTAAAATCACGGCCCAGGGTACACGTGCAAGCGTTTGAATTGTATCGACTAGTCTTCTTTAGTCGACAATAATATGTACTGACTAGACTGATATTTTGAATGGCTAAATATCGATAATTATGTAGTAAACTCTATACGATATCGATACGCTACTCGTCGATTTCTAGTAATTTGAATAATATAAAATTATGCGTCCTAATAAGTAGGATGTCGCTTAAACAGAATTAGGCCATACATAACTGCCAGACCATTTCTTATAAAAAGACTAAAATTGTTCGATATATTATTGTTTGTTTAGATTACTTGTGAAGTAATTGTTGACGTAGGTGTTCGGCTAAAGAATTTTACTGTTTCATTTATACATTTTATAGTTGTTTGTATAAAGCCTTGTGTCTGTCAATTTGTACTAACGTCGATTGTAATTGCGATAGGATTCGGGTGTTGAATTAGGACTATATCTTTCACATGCTCTTTTTGTTTAAGTATTTCGTTTTTTCATCGCTATTTAACTGCGATTGCACTTTTATTGGCAGTAGTAAAGTATTTTAGGGCTATCAATAAAAAATATTTATTGAGCTCCCTTTTCTAATATCTATACTTTCGACAAGAAACTGTTTTCTATTGTTAACAAGGTGTGTGACAGATATGGACCAATTTTGTATGTGTGTAAAACAGTATTACATGATAAATTAACTCCAAACGAATATTCACTTTATTTTAATTTCTACATTATCATTAAAAGTAGAACATTCACGTGGTAGGTAGTTTTGTGAATAAATTATACTATTAATGTCGGACATTATGTGAAGTAGCTGAATTATTCGGTAATCGAATGTTTTTAAATACGGTTACGCTTACGTCAGCGTGCGTGCGTACGTGCGTGCGCACGCATGCTTATATATTGTGTGTATTATATTATACAGATTATTATACATTACGTGATTTGTCATAATACGCCTCTATTGAGACTGTAAGTTAACTTAGTTTTCGTAATTTGAGGCTTCTTCTACTTAAATTTTTTGCATAGGTATTTTGATTTCACAATTCAAAGGAACGTATTTTTGTCATCGCAGCTAAGTACATAGGTACATCGTATTGCTTATTAGAATTTATGTTGAAAATAATTCTTGCATAGACGAATTTGATTGCTCAGTATACCTTTCATAGTAGATCTTCACGAACCTTTTATACTTTTAACGTCATCACAATTTTTTAATGGAAAATATTACCTTTCATTACCTTTACACTATTGTCAAAGCATGAGCGTACTTTATATTTTACATTCTCATTCAGCTCATTAATGTCCTTGTAAACTCGTATGTAATTTTAATTACTGTAACAGATCAATCGATTAGTCAATTTAGAGAAAATACTCAAGACTGAACATGGATGTTGTGCGAACTCTTTCATTTAAACTCATGCTTCATTCGGGGGCCGTTTTGATAGACACCACTCCTTCTGTAAGGCTTTATAGAAAGCAAACGAATAAATGGCATTCAGTCATGCGCATTAGGGTCGTTTTACTCGTTGTTTCATCCTCATACGTACATAATAGGTATTAAAATGGTCTTAATTGAACGGTCATCAAACTTGGTCATTATTTAATCTGTGCTTTCCGCTACCCCTCAGGGCGACACTCTTATAAGATTTTTCCTGGAAGCTAACTATTGTATACTGAGTCTAAATTGTTTACAAAATAGATTTTACTTCCTGCATAAGAGAGTCAATTCAAAGTAAATAAATGTAACAAAGTAAAATAATATATCTACAATGTAAGGTCAAAACGTCCCATACTCGTTCAAATACATCAGTGTGCCTTCAAAACGGTCCTCGATGTATTAACTATTTAGTTTAGATATCAATTATCGATTGTAGCAGTACTTAACAAGTTACGTATAATTAGTTCAAGTAAATTTAATCAAAATTATCGAAAATAAGACTGAGGATTATTTGACGCAAACATGAATGTGAAATATTTTCGAATCTCAATCATTGAAATCTCTTTTTTTTTAAATACATGACAAAGAAAATACATTTAACACTTCAAAACACTAACCAGTAAGCAAACTTGACAGCCCAAAAGTCCTATTGCGTAAATAAGCCTCAGTCTTCAAAGTAATATCGGCGAAGATTTTGATAACTCTCGGTTATAACGCAAACGATGTTACTATCAATTGGGCCGCAGTTACGTGTCACTAGTGTTGGGAAAGACGAACGACGCTCTACAATACTTAGCTATAAGTACTTACATCATTATTATAACAATATTTCCCAACACTAGCTGTCACTTGTTTTACGAGTGTAATGGCTAGAGGGCGTCACCATCGCTGTTGCGTATTTCCATATCCGTGTTCCATGAAAGAAACCGGTTGCGTGTTATCGTAAAGCTTTTGTAGCTCGGTACATGTTCACCAGATTCGTGTTCGGTTTGCGTCAATTAAACACAGTTTAATATTGGACTAAAGTTATTCATCTCGAATTGGACACTATAAAGGCTAACGCATAGCTGTTATCAAAAAGCCTATTAAGTAAAATTTGTATTATTAAAGTTTATTTACTTAAAACCTACATACTGGCGAATTTTAAATGATCAGAAAACGATTATGTTTCCAACTTATGTACAGCTTGAACAAGCAATGGTGGCGTCTTTCGTCGTCTGCCTCATTAACCGCCCGAATATGTAATGGAAATGTACCACGTCTAAGTAAGTAGCGGCTAATGCCTAGTTATTTATACCTATTGTTGATTAATGTAACTATATTGTATCCATTAGTAAAATATTAATTAAATTACTATTGTAGTTTCAATTTATTTGCTTGATGTAGATGGAACCTTTAGTTACTATCTAGATTCTACCGACTAACTGAAAACATTTTAATTTAGTTACGCTATTAAAAACATCGCATTTTAAAATTTAGAGAAGAAAAAAATTCTTCAAAGCAGAAGGTATTAATTAAATGAAACACATTCTTTATTATAATATTTAATCCAAGCTTGAGGAACAAAGTAAAGCTACACAAGGGGGTTATAAGCGACACGCTCCGGCTCGCCACAAACACAAACTTACGACGCAATACTAAATGTTCTGTACGAGATCAACTTGACTTGCTATAACCATCTTATTATAATACTGACGCATTTGTGCCAGATATCGGTTAAATAAGGTTTAGTAAAGATGTTCATACCGTAAAGTTTCTGCAGACGTGGTTGATGAGCGTGGATAGTAGTTCTGTAGAGTTCTTTTTGTAGTACCTATAAAAAACTCTGCAGAACTACAATTTCGCACATTCTTTAAAAAAAAAAAACTTATTATTGAATGAAACGCTGGCTTACTACAAGTTTAGATCACAACTTTACAAAATTGCGTATTTACTAAAAACCATAGTTACAGTTTGACAGTGTGATAAAGAAACTGTGTTAAATTCTTTACAATACCAAGATCTTTTCCAGACAGTTTACATAAACTCTGCAAAGCTACTGTAAGGTAACACTAAATCGTATAAAACAGGCATCACAAACAGCTTTGAAAGCAACACCATCCTAGCACACATAACATCGATATAATAAATATGTAGGTAAGTAGTGCTTATATCCCACAGATATGAGCTTGTATATAAACGGAAATCTTCTAAATAGTGGCTTTATAGTACAGAGTAATTTGTGCGTATCTATTACGTGTCTACATAATTATATAATTGTTAGATTATAGTAATAAAGGGACAAGTATTTTTGGGTTGCTATAATCTGGTCACAACCTTGCTGCTTGCACGGGTTCATAGCCATGGGCATAGGCATGTTGCCGATAAATCCACATTTCACGAAGGAGGAACCATTTATTATTGAATATCTTGCTTCCTCTCAATTCAATTGGTTGCCTCGCCTTCAGCGAGTGTTTGATGCCAAAACTCATTAAGAAGCAGTGTCAATTTCAACAAGTGTTTAATATTTATTTATCTACTTATTTTTCAAACGAACCTGTCAAATATAGTCCCGATTATTACTCTAATCTAATTTCTTAATTAGAAATATCTAAACTACGAAGGTTGATTCATAAGTCTACATGTTGGAAAAATACAAAAGTTCAATAAATCAACAAACCAATAGGCTACGGAGTTAACTTCCGTCGAAATATTGTCTCATTACTTTTATTGTCTTTCACAGCTTCCAAATATCTCTTACCATAAGCAATTCAATTTTAGTAGAATCGATTTCTTTTTAATTAATATTGCTCCAATTATTTAATGGTTTTTTAAATAAATAGTTTGCGTCTATCGTGGCTTTTCTGTCCTGTTTTATGGAGCCTCTATTATTATTTTTTTAGTAGGAGATACTTTAACATGCTCAAATGAAGGTACCTACATATAGGTAATTGAGATTAATTGATATTTTTGCGCATACAATACTCGTTGGCAAGAAATTGACAATATCTAAACATTCGTTCGACTTACATAGGTATAAAAATATCTAAAGATTTCAACAAAGTAGAAATGAGTCTCAAATAAAATTATGTTAGTACACTGTCATAGAAATAAGCTCCCATACCAAACTTATGTATATTTTAAAATGATAACAATTTAGGACCAGCCCAGACAGATTCTGAAAGTAAATTTTAACTAGTTTAAAACTTTATAGATTTTTCTAAGTATGGAGAGTACCCTAATTATTATGTTAGTATACTTTAAGTCTTATTGCGTTGACAATGTGCTAACATTCGTTGTTACTTTAAAATAACAAGTATCCATCTAGTATACAATACATATAGTTAGTAAAGAAACACTCATTAACATCTAATAAAGAAACACTCATTAATATATTTTTCTACAACGATCAACATTCAAAAGGGGCCAGTGTACACCGATGCGAGCACTAGACAGTGACGTCATACTAGTGACGTAAACACCACTAAACATTTAATACACAACCGTTATTTTAGCCTGAAATACGTGGCTTCGATGAAAATCATGTAGGAGTAAGGAAATTGATGACAAACAATAGCGATGTAATACAAGTTCCAAGCTTGATATAATAATTTGATCAGGGATATTTAGTGGTTAGGTCTTCACATTATTCGACCTGGTTTTTTGGCATCGGGTAAAAACGATCTTCCACAATTTCATTTTATTTAACACATTCTGTTATTATTTCTATGAAAACTTAACCGCTATGTAACCACCAGTAGAAATTTAGAATAATAATATATATTTTTATTCATTATCAAAATATTTATTGTCGCTAATTACGATAGTCACTATTTCTTTACAAATACGTATGTATCTAATAATTTTATCACCTATACTATGGGTTGGAGTCAAACCTGCTGACTCGGAGAAGATATGCTTTGAACACGACATAATTTAGTCTACCATAGAGTTTATTTTCCAACAGCAATTATAATCTACAACAGTATACGCGATACATGTACATTTCAACATGTTAAACTACGTTCATATAAACATTAAGAGCTGAACATGCATATTCCACACATGTTCTATATAAAGCCAAATACCAATGCATTTTTATGTTTATTTATAATTCTTTAACGAACTTAGTTTCGTTTGAGACACATCTCTATAAATTAAGCTTCGCTACTACAGAAGTAACTGGACAGACTAATACAAATGTAAAGTGCTCGCCTGTTGAAATAATATTGAACATAGATCCGCTCCATCCCAACTATTAAAGGTTAAGAACCAAGATGATGTTACTATACCTACGTTTGATAATGTGTAAGGCATTTATTATATTGTATTAAGGTATTCTAAAACATCATCTATTCGCATTACACTTTGTGACTATACTCAGTTGTTGAATAAGTGATTTTCGTTCATAAAATATTTCAAGTTTGTTCCTTATCAGCCTTCGTACTTCCACGCTACCGTATCGTCCTACCAGTTCGCCCAAATTATATTCATATAAATAGAAGACAGAATAATTTGTGCAAAATTTATAAAAAAATATGAGATAGAAAAAAATCAATATTAATAGAGAATTGCAATCATAAAGGCGAGTAGAAAATAAACTTAGCAAATGTACTGAGTACTATAATGCAGAGTTCATAATGCAGAGATCACAAGTATCATAAGATGTCACAGAACACTAAAGCATGGCCCTAAGATACTAATTTATTTTAATATACCTAACATAACTTACTATCTATTACATTTAGGTCTTATGTAAACCAGAACAGTTCAAATAACTCGTTAATTATTTCATCTTGGATACTTTTGCAATTCAGATTCCTCGCTCTTCACTCTGTTCTCGTTTTCAAGTTACTTTAATTCAGTCACTACATAGAAAAAGATGATTATTTATGATTAATGATTTCTTTTATTAAATTATATTTGAACTTAAACCCTTTAATCATGATAATAACATAACTGATAATTAAATTACATATTTGATAAATATAATATAAATTTAATATTTGATATAGTCATTTTATATAATTTTTATTCTCGTAACACTAGTAAAAAGCTCGAATTGAGAAGGAGACTCATAAGAAGTCAACAACCATACTTCCATGTAAATGTAGAATAGAATTTATAGTGCGATGTGAACGTGAACTGACAATTGACCGACAGCACTTGCCATTTTTCTTTAGGCCGAAAGTTGAGCCTCAAATCTTTGCATAAAATAGTCGGTGGCCTACACAGGCCATCGACTATTTTATGAAAAGATTTAGAATAACTATGAACTCAGCAGGTTTACTTTACCATTCATGTTAATTGTGATGAATGTTTAAATTTGTCTTTATAGTTCAATAAATTCACCGCCGCTGTGTACACCAACCAAAAAGCTATAAGTCGTTCATATTCACATCGCTTAAATGTTTACTTCATTCTATACTTATATAAATATACTATGTTATTTTGAGCATAACTTTGTGCTCTAACTACGTCTTCTTAGAGACCCCTTTGAATCGCAGAACATCTAGAGACCATAGGATAAATCAAAACATTACCCATATAAAAGGAACTAAGTATATTTTTGTCCTAAGTTTAAAAAATATTTACCACCCATACATCTACCATATCTAATACTATGATGTCTTAAAACCTATTAAAGCTATTTCTCTAATTTTATTACAAGATCCATTAATTTCAAGGTTTTAAAAAATGACACACTACTTATGTTTAGAAATAATACTGAAACAGAAGTATCTAAATTGTATATTAACAAAGCTTATTTCTACGTCTGTTAGTAAATATATTGTCAAAAATTATTATTGTCAACTAACATTTCTAGATCTTACATAGATGAGACGCATTATTTTTCACTTGGGACTTAGTCACAAAACAAACCTACCTATTTAGTAATTTACATCTCAATTATATTCAGGTAATTATATTGTCAATGAATTTAATTTATAAATATTCTTTGTGTCACGATTTTATCGCGTAGAAACTCGAAATGTTATCATTTATTGTCGTTGAGGAAGAATTTTAGACCAGCATAGATTAACACCTATTTTTTATTAAACATTGTTGTCTATATTTTTTTAACCTGCATCCATGTGAATGGGATTTAATTTTATTCTATAAAAGCACTTTCCCCTAAACTACTAACACCAAACATCAAACAAACATACACTTTAATTCTATTATTTCCAGTTTATTTGTCACTCGTGACCGCAACTTGTCTAAAATTGCTGAAATAACCATCCCTGCCTACCAGACTTGATGGACTCATAATCACGCATGACAAATAAGAAGTTCTTTCACTATAGTTACTAACACAGAATATAAATTAAAAAACATATGAAGTACGTACAATATTAAAAACAGTCATCCTAAAAGTCTGCTAAAGCTTTGAGAATACTACATTACTTATAAAAGCAGCTTACATATAAAATTCTCATTATTTATAACAATTTTTCAAATGTATAATATTAATATAATGTCTATGTCACCGATAATGACTGACTACCCCGAGAAAAAGTATCGAGGGACGCGAGGTGCGCCCAGTCATAATGTAAAGTCAACTTTGAAGTCACGGGTAAACTTTAATACAATATCGACCTTCTTCGCTTCATAATAAATGATTTACTATCACAGCTTCAAATAATTTACATCACGCGATATACGAGTGATATGTGAAAATATTTAACCATATTATTGTCATAGTCGAAAGCAATATTTAAGTCAACTCCCCAAGATATATTAGGTATAATTTATGCATCGGAACTTGTATATATTCATTGTATATATATATAGATTTTCTTGAAAAATTGACTTACCTACTATATTTACGATTGTATATAATTGTTTTATTATTGTCATCATTCAGTATTTATTGTCATTATTAATATGTAGGTACATTTATTGTCATAATCCTAGTTCTCTGCAAAACGTGCAGAGTCGTGTATTGTCAAGTTCATTTTGACATCACTTGAGAATAATAAATTACATCATAAACATTTCGTGTGCCTAATTTTCACTATTATACTTAGATAAACCCAAATACAAATCTATACACGCTGTTTTTCTTTCAAATACCTATCTTCACATTTGTATAACATTAAAAATATATAAAAAATTGTAAAATGCAGCTAATGATTTTCTGGGATAGAGAACCCTTGATTATCCGGATTTTTTCTATTCCAAAGTGATGTCATCCATATTATTTGTCCTTAAATGTCTTCTGACTTGGCATCGTCGTCATTGTACTGCGCGATCTGCTGATGTATCCAGGGTATGAACTTGGGCACGTAGGCGTACACGCCGGGCAGGCGCGGGTGTGCGCACTTGATGCCCCACGACACGATGCCGCCCACGTACCAGCGCATGGGGTCGTCCGGGTCCTTGCACAGCAGGGGCCCGCCTGAGTCGCCCTGGAAATATAGCACGTAAGAAATTGTTAAGGCGAATTATTTCGATGACGTGGATTACGATTGAAAAATGAAATACTCATACGTATATTTAAAATGCAAAGATTTTTTTTTAATTATGATAATTAAGGGGAAAAAAGTGATCATGAAAAGACTCCGTACTTTTTTACCTTTTGAGGTTGGAGCTTTAAAAATATTGAACTTAATTTAAGTATACCTAGTTACAGAGTGTCGAAATGTACTATCATCAATATTGAAACTTCGTTACATATTGTATGTAACGAAGTTATAGGTGTCTTGTAGATAGAACGATGCAGATAGAAAGAGAAGTTAGGTACGTATTATAATACCTAAGTTTATTCTAACAATTTTCAAGATAACTACGGTTGATTCACATATATTATGTTTATAACGCATATTGGTCGAATCAACTACTCTTTAACTTACTTAATGTTGATTAAACTAAAATTAATCGCACTAACGAACGATTATGACGTAATGACGTTTTCGGGGCGTGACCGGTTAATCTAATGATTTTTTAAGATATTTGATATTTCAACTATGTATGAAATACCTAATGGACGACTCGCTTAGTTTATTAATACTGCGCGCTGGATTGATTTCATATCAATTCAGCGTATAGCTTTATTTGTTTTTTTAAATCATTGTTTTTATTCGTCTTTCTCGTCTTTTGTTTTGTTTATGGAAGTATTAGTTCCCCTCGTCTAGCCATTAGGTTCAATGTTTCGATTGTCACAATTTTACATTTTTTTGTTTTTATTTTGTTTTCCAGTTTGAGACTATTTCTTATTGCGTCTTCCAGTTTATTGCTGATAGTTTGCTTTTAAAATCTCCCCATTGCCAATCGTGTGATCCTGTTATTTGAGATAATCATTCTAGGTTTATTTAAATACGAATACAGATATAAGTAGGTGAAGGTACAGTGGCGGTCATAAGTGGAGTAGCAATCTCAAAAAGCAATAGATTGACACTTCGGTTTAACATACGACCATCTTGTAATAAGTAATTTCTATACTATAGACACACACACTCATACGTTTACAAATTATTGCATTTCATAAATTCAACCGTTAAAGTATAAAGCATGATAGCTTAGCGGTCACCGTACTTAGGTTAGCGTATTTGTGCATAGCGAGTCGTGGGTTCGAATCCCACGCGCGGTGATAGTTTTTTATTGTTTAAAAATCGCTTTTGACTATAGTTTCTTGTTCTGTTCGTCTTGATCACTAATCTCGTAAAACTTTATGATGAGGGTATACCTCAGAAACCTAAATAAATTTAAATGATATTATGGTGCAATTAACTTCCGACTCATTCACCGCGACTAAATAAAACGTTGTTGGTTGTTATTGTATGCTAGTGATGTGTGTTTAATATATTGGCGGTGTTTCTTTTTTTTTGGCTGGGAAATCATCAAATAACTTCTCCCGCTCTGGGCGGAGCAGGCGGGCGTGTCAGACTTATACTGACTAAAACCTGAGGTGTGTCAGGGGCCATGGTATCTCTTTCGAACAACCCGCACCCCTGGCAAGCATCAGCCCTTGCGGGCCCCATCATTTGGTGCTGACATCTCTTTGAGGCGCGCGTGAAATACAACGCACCTTCGACCCGGGCTTGGTCCTTACTGGACAACGAGCTACCCATTACTCACCGTCCGCAAGCCCGCGCCTCGGTGGCCGGGAATCAGCCTGGGATTCCCGACGCCCAGGGCGTCTCCTGCGGAGGCTACGGCCGTGAGTGCGCATGTACTGCCTCTCCCTCACGTGCTCCCTCTTTACGAGAATCACTGCTTCGCAGAAGGAAGCGACGGCTACCCATGCACTCTCGCTCCGTACCATGGTCTGGACCAGGGCCGGACGCGAGAGATCGCCGCCGCCGATCGCCTCCACGAGGACATAGCGGTGCTCCGCCCAAGCCGGGCAGACGTCCACCTTATGCTCCACCGTGTTCTTAGGGCGATCTTCGCAATGGAAACAACCGGGCGTTTCCTCCCGCGTTATCCGATACAGGAACCTCCCGAAAAAACCGTATCCGGTGAGGACCTGCGTCAGGCGGAAGGTGAGGACGTCGTGCCGCCTCTCAAGCCACTCCTCAAAGAGGGACTTACCGCCGCCATCGTGGCGTGCCCAATCTATTAGTGGTGTTCTAGTTCATTTTAAAATGTAAGCAAATTTACATATATAAATGAAAGCGAATATTATTGCGCTGCATAAAAGCGAAATTAATAACTGATGACAAATATCTGATGAAACCGGACTGAGTGTGAGTATTATAATTTATAATTTTTATTAAACATTTGTCTAATTATAGTTTAACTGCTGATCCTTGTAGCTATTTTTTTGAAACTTTTTATAAATTTCAAGGTCTAAACAGAAGAAAAATATAAAAATTTAAAGTAAATTTATTTCCTAGATTATTGAACAATGAAAATAACATACTTAATATTTATGTAAAATTTCTATTTTCAATAATTTTGTTTCTAAATAGAGCCACATTAGTATGTATTTTGCGTAATAGTCTAACAGTACCCCATTTTTGTTTTAGTGAAATACTGTGAGTCGCTGGGTGAAAACATATGAGTGCAGAGGGTAGCCTTGCCTGTCGAAAGCAAAGTGGAAGACCCCAGGCTCATAAAAGAGGCGCAGCGACAGTACATGTTCAGCGAATATGAAACAAGTGGTTTCATAACGACAAGATATTTTGCCAAATTATTCGACACGTCTACACGAACCGTGCGCCGTGCACTTCACGCAGAAGGTTTGCATTGTCGAAAACCAGCTCAAAAACCATATTTAACGGAAAAACATTTATATTAACTTATAAATTACAATAGTTTATTGATTTTAGTAATATTCAAATAATATTGTGTCATATCCGTAATATTTTGAGGTTTAGTTTCAATCTTCTTTTCGTAATGAAAATGAATACATAAGCTATATCCTCAATAAGTCCTATTAAATACGATTTATTAACTTTTCGGTTTGGGAAAGAAAGAACTCACTCACAGTGGAGTAAAAGTAGTATTACTGAGTCATTTAATTGCATTGTGACAACGCGTCTGCATTTGTTATATTTACGTGGGTACATTTCCGTAAACATTTTGTAATCACTTGTGAAACATTTTTATTCTTAATCTTTCATTTATACACCGTGAAATTTTAGTCGTCTTACAACGGCAGCCCACTTCATGTACCCAATGAATGCTATCTACTACCATTCATAAAAAAACAATTTTTTTTTGAACATTTGTATAATCAAAATCATGAAAATATCACTAAGACGCATGACGTAGTTTGAAACACCCTGTTATGGAGATGGAATTAATGATGGAATGTAGTGGTAGGTAGGTAGATATCTTCTACCGTTTGATACGTAAACATTATTAACAGGGAGGGTGTTTCATAATTCTAAAGCAGTTATTATTTTTCTTTGTAATTATTATCTTAATTAATGGTAACAATGTTTTAATCGCGCCTAGAGGTATGTTATGACGGATACATTGAGTGGACCATCTTTGTAAGACGACTAAAATGTCACGGTGTACAACAACATAAGTTTAAAAAAAAAAAATTACATTATATTATTCTTGTTTATTGATTTATCGAATAATAAAAGAACAGATGCAGATTATTGTTGAAAAGAAAAATAAAATTCTCAACGCGAGATTTGAACTCGGAACTATAAGTTTCTAAATACAAGACGAAACGCTACAAGCTATCGGAACTCAATACGAGATCATGAATTTTAGCAATAATATGAACCGACCAAGGTCATGCGTAATTACGCACTCTGTGCGATGGTATGTTTTTTGTTTCATTCGACCCCAGTGTGTGAGTGCTGAGGTGTCCATTCTATGTTGAATTATTGATACATCACTTATACACATGTAGGTACGGCCTGAGCCGCGCGTGTATGGAATATAACCCTTCGTATGCTACAGCATTTATGATTCCTTACTGTACCTAAAAGAAAAGTGCTACGTAGTGTATGGTTTAGGTAACTCTGTTGCCAAATTAATCAGAGGTACTGTATGTGGGTGTACCATAGCTGCATAGGTACACCTCTGCCTAACTCTACGGGGCTTACAATAGTCATGATATGTTACATGTTACACTGGTGTTTTATAAACCCACCTAAAAGCATATTAACTTTTTGTAAAAAAATACATTCGGTAATATAACCTTACCTTAATCAAGTGCAAGTATGAAATAAATGTTATATCAGTATAACACTTATTTCATAATTGCAATTCAGACGCACCCTCTATCAGCAAGCCATAGGCTTACCACGTCAGCAGCGTTTGTCTACCGACACCGGGAACGGGACGTCAACGAGAAACGAGATTATTCGAACTGAACGGGACGTCAACGAGAAACGAGATTATTCGAATTGATGGGGACGTCCCGTTAACGTGGCGGTGGATAAACGACCTTAGGCTTTGTCCACATATCGGGTCGCCCCTACCCATCTTATTCATTGTCATGCTCTGATAGTGCTGACTTGTTTCAATTTAATTTTGATGCCGTTTTAACGAAGTGTTAAGGTTTGGGTGATCAACAATTTTATGATATTAGGCAGCTTACGGTGCTGGCTAGCATCTAGGTTGAAAATATTTGCACCAATGTGTTTTTTGTATATCGATGACCAATGTAATAGTATTGAAAAAATAGTTATATCTATGCCAAACCTTTGAATAACTTGATATGAATGAAAGGACTTAAATTTAAACTTCTCAAGACAATTTAATTCAGACTTACTACGGATTTATTTTCCGCAATAGTTCATAACTCGTAGATCATGGCAACTTAACTCAAAATATTTATTTCAGTCCAATTTTAATTACTGCGCATCTTATTACAGCTGAACGTACAAAACCTGTTTCAATATTTTCGAAAACAACATTAGTTGAATTCCTTACGATGATTTCCTTATTTTTTAGGAATACTGGCTGTTCAAGGTCTATGTATACTTATTTATACACGAAATATATAAAAGCTGAAGCGGGTGGTGCTGCTGCGCCGCCCGCTTCAGTTACAGTAAATACTACGTAGAAATTAGCGTGTTGGATGATGTTATTAAAGAAAAATGAAAAAATGTTCGTTTCTTTGGATTTTACCATCTATAGCTGTATCTCTTAAAATATTTCGTGTACGACTTGTGATGCAACCAAAGTCTCTAGGCATATTTCCCAAGCCACAAAGTTTAACCTCCCCAAACAACATGAAAAGAACTACATAAAATCTCCAGTGGCATATTAGCACGCTTCACCGAACATTAAAGTGTAGCGTTCTTAAAGGAACTCCGATGAATTCAACAGAGTCGAGTAAATACGTGCTCCTTATTGGGCGAGGCAGAGTTTTTATGTTTATTGTCGTCGGCTCCTACCTACTCACTTATTGGATTTACCTATTGGCTGAACAAATATTTGTTTGGGATTCATATTAGAACATTTTTTAGTTTTATTGTTTCACTGGCATGTTTTTCTGAGGACTTTAGTGTTTCAAGAGCTTTTCGTTAACTTTAAAGACAAATTGCTGGAGCAGAAACGTATAATTAGTGTTTTATCTTTATATTTATTTTCTTTGTATCAAAAAGTATTATTTGTTTATTTACATGTCACTACACTTGCATGAATTACGTCACGTACACACAACGTTAATATTCGCTAACCCCTCAAGTTTTAAAATGTTACACTGCTACAACTTTGAATTCGTTACGAATGATCTAAAGAATACTTTAAAAAAAGTTCATTGTTACGACTTGGATTCGAACCATCGCATCACCGAACGTCGTCATACTCGTACACGGCACGGCACAGCACACATACGGCAGTTTGACGAACTAGCCAGCGAGCCCATATGAAATGCGATGAAATTGTTATACACTATCATCCGAGTCACTTAATGTCTGACTAATCGGTAGACTTTGTTATTTGAGGGTATGCACTAATTTAACTTACGTTTTCTTTATCAAATTAATCCCTTCCCTCAAGTTATAACTACAACGTTTGATATATACCTACGTTCACTTAAAACTTGCAGATTGCAGACGACACGACAGATCACGTGACGTTTCGTTAGTTTGTCAATCTAAAATATTTCTAGCGCTTCCTTTTTAATCGTTTGCGACAAGGATGTCACTTGTTTAGGGATCCGTATGTGTCAGTTAGCAAAATATGTATAATGTTGTAGGTAATCTGTAAATTATCAAATCAAATTGTAAAAACTTCGTAGTAAAATAATATCAAAGTTTTGTTAGTGGCAATAATAAAATATTATGAAATAATTATAAAAGTGTCATGGCCCCACGTTGGGCGCCACTGTCATGGTGGCGAGTGGTTAATCAATGAAAGACTATTGTTCTGGCACGTTAAACAGTTTAATCAACACACAGTAGGTACCATTTATAAAGTTTTTCGCTAATTTCGGCGGAGCGAGCGAGAACCGCGGAAGCAAAAAATTGCGTGCGCGCGTCGGAGCGGACGTCGTAGGTACGACAGCCCGCGCGTCGCCTGCGGCGCCCCTCCGACACGAAAATACAAATATAAACGACATAAAAATTCTTGGCGCCTCTTGCATTTCTCCATTCAATAAAATTACCATAAGCTTTCTTATATTTCTCCCGCGATTTTGCAGGTAATAGATTATCCATCACATTTCTTGCGTTAGTTCTAATACATTCAGAAGTTAATTCTATACTTTCACTGTCACTTGAAGAATTCATTTTTCAAAACAAAATCATGAATTTCTAACAATCCGTGAAAATTGACGAAAACGCGGGCCGTAGTTTAATTTGATTTCTTTTTTTTTATTCAACTGGCGGCGCGACTATGGGCCGTCGTACCAGCCAGTCTTTATTCAAACAATATTTGCGTTCGATTTCTTTGGCGCTGAACACTGAGATGTTCCAAATTCAAAAAGTGCGCGGCAAAGATAATTGCGGCGCACTTATAAAGAGGATTGAAAACTCATTACTGCCCGCTAAAAAGTCTAGTGGAGAAAACAACTACTTTACTCCCGTTTATGGAGGAACAAAACGACAATTCGAATAGAAGGGATGAAAAAGAATTTTGCAATGACATGTGGCCCGCCAAAATCGGTGCCAGCTCATTTCATGATATTATGGAATATGAATTTGTAAAGTCGGTTAGAAGGAATTTGTTCATATTCAAACGTACCTGACAGGCATCCTTCCCGCCTTCCGGGTAGCCGGCACAGATCATGCCTTCCGTCACGTTAAGATCTCTATGCTCCAGCCACTGGTTGCACAGGTCCCGGTTGAGAACGGGTACCTCCACCTCATTCACTGCTGGCTCGTATTCTGATACTGTAGGCAAACAATAAAAATTATTACGTATAAGTACCTACCTATGCCTACTGTACAGGGTCGTTATTTATGGCACATCGAGTTTTAGGATACTTCCATTTTGTAGAGCGTTGTGTCACTTATTCAAACCTTTGTGACAGCCCCTTCCTAAACTTGCCATGCCACCTATTTTTGCCCGGGTACCTACAGTAGGGAGATACAAATTTTACGAATAAAAACAAAGAAAATTACCTACTACGCAATTTGTTTACCAAACTGATTGATGCTAAAGCCGGGCTCAAGCCACAGTTCAAACAAAATGAATGTAAATTGCGTAAATTCGTAAATGAATTTAAGAATACCTACTTTTAAGTTCTGTATTGGTTGTAAAAACATAAAAATATTTGACTAAGTAAAGTTTTGTATACCCTGATGATTAATTAAATTCCCTGACAGTATTATTAAGGCAGGTAGAGCAGACAAATTGACTCACATTCTTTATCGTCTCGCTTGCCCCAGCCGATGACAGTGCACAGTGTGCCCGGCTTGAGCACGCGGTTGGCGGGCGGCAGACATACTGGTGACACCTGCTCGTGGTAGCGCACTCGGACTGATAGCTGTACAGGACAAGGTTTAGTTTAAACGGAGGATAGATTGCGTCAAATTGCGTTCAGTGCTATAGCTTACATTGAAACTGCATAAACACAATGTGAAGGCAGAAAAAATAAGGTTGCACCAGTAGCATCTACCACATGTGTGAGTGACGTGCCACCTATCGGTGTAAATATCGTGTGCATAACTCCAACAGGAAAGTGACTCCTACAGTGATGTGAGTGGAACGTATTATTAGTGCGCAATCTGCTGTAAATGTGCGCCAAATTAAAAATTTGTGCGCCTTGTGGTTTTGGAATAAACGGTAAAAACGATTCCTGCTAGAGTAACGTTGTTCCGGCAGGAAAATTCTAAACGAATGACAGATGTCAACCGTACCATCCTTGATAATGTATTTCCCATAGTTGTTCGACATGATAATTTCATCCATAACCGCACAGACAAAACCTTTGGTTTCCCTGAAGAGGTCGCCAAAACGCAAACAGGATACAGACGCCAAAAATCTACATTAGGCCCATGAACAGCCCGGAAAAAGCGTAAGTGAAGCTCTGTGCCTTGCCATACTTCCTTACGATCGTTAGTATCCAGTGCTGCAGGTTTGCGCCAGTTCGCTTTCGCCATGAAGAACGGGGAGAGACCCTTGTCCACTGCGACCACATCTCTATGCATCCCCACGTCAGCGTGAAGGAAATATTCCCTGAGATTGCAAATCTCGCGGTTGTGGAGGGTTTTAGTATTTAAAAAGCCTCGAGCCCCCCACTTCATTCGTTTAGAATTTTCCTGCTGGAACAACGTTACTGCAGCAGGAATCGTTTTTGCCGTTTTTTTCCAAAACCACAAGGCGCACAATTTTTTTATTTGGCGCACATATAAAGCAGATTATGCACTAATTATACGTTCCACTCACGTCACTCAAAGACCAACTATTTATTTAAAATAGGCATATAAAAGGCACTTTTGAACCAATAATATGAGTTTTAAATTTCCTTTCATTTAATTGTAATATATCACAAGGTATTTTGTTACAACATTACCCCACAAACACACCACAAAAGACCCCATAAAACAGACAGACACCCAGACCCCATAAACGAAGTATGTACTTTAGCTAATCTGAAAAACGGTTGGTCTATGTTTGTCTTTGTTTCTAGTATTAAAATTATGTCTATCACTTATTTTCTTAAAAAGACGTAGATTTTTCCTCAGGTTGTCGTGTCTACCTATCCCTGACAAATAAAAGGGGTAGAAAATAGACTAGACAATTAAAATTTAATAAGAGAAATACAAGATAAATTATAAAAAGGTACCTTTGCACTATATTTATTGGTAATAATCACAGTCCAATTCCTTGACATGCATATCTTTGGCTTTCACTCCTGAAACACTTCTTGGAGTTGTAGTAGCAGTCACACAAGCTTGCTTAGGAATAGTTTCAGTAACTGTTCCATTCATGCCCGGGACGAAATACCGCGCACGAGCCAGCAGTATAAACGCGGCCTTCATCTTCACCCCGTAATCTTTCATGGCTATCGTCATGTCTATGGAAAGTCTTCCGAGTTCTTTGCCAGTAGCTAGGGCGGTCCATTTTCTAATATTGCTGTGCTTGAAAATCAAACACTTTTCTTACGACTATTTCATTTTTGGGCATAGACGGACAATGGGCATTAAGTGCAGATGTGTAACTCCATTTTATTGCTTTATTTCCTTGAGATTTCCAAAATACCCAACTGTTTTTTTGGCTGACATTCTGAATTCCTCCCCTTTTTCTTTTCAGCCATAGATATTCTCGTATGCCAGTCTAGTCGGCCAAGACATATAAAACCTCCTTCATATAATCCGAGAGTGCGTTTAAGAATCTTATAATAATAATTTAGAATTTCCTTATTTAGTAGACAACGTAGTTACATAGAAAAACCAAATTTAGGCTATCCAAAACGATATAAAATTATTTTTAGTAAGTACAATCTTAATGCAACCTTATTTGAATAGACTGCATAGACAATTAAAAGAATAAGTAGACATCAGTTTGACGTGTTTGACTTAAATGTCATAACAAGAATATTATTATGTAAAAATATAGAAAATTCTAATGTAAAATCAAGTAATTCTTTATAGACGAATCGTTTAAGACCGATTCGCAGAGTGTTAGCACAGAGAACAAAGAGAGAAATATAATAATGTAAGAAAGTCGTAAAAGGATAATAAAACAATGATGATGTGGATGAATGAAAAAGAAGCGTAAGTATAGTATCAGTAATAAACAGATACTATATTTCCCCATCGACCCCGAGAAATTTTTTGGCCTAGAACAAAAATTTTGTAAGGTTAAGTAAAACAACTTTCACATAACTTACATACTTCTTTCAATCACACTGACATCTTACGAAGTTAGGCCAGGTTGGATTCACATTCAATGATCACAACTCGACTTGATAAATAAATAACAGTAGGCTTATTTTCGGAGTTGTTAGCCGCTCTCGTCGAAAACCATTAATCAGAAAAGATTTTTAACAAAGGCTTATTTATAATGGAGTTGTTAACCGCTCCAATCAACATCAGTGTTGATAGTAAATAACAAGGGCTTATTTTTATGGAGTTGTTAGCCGCTCCAATCAACATAAGTGTTGATAGTAAATAACAAGGGCTTATTTTTATGGAGTTGTTAGCCGCTCCAATCAACATCAGTGTTGATAGTAAATAACAAGGGCTTATTTTTATGGAGTTGTTAGCCGCTCCAATCAACATCAGTGTTGATAGTAAATAACAAGGGCTTATTTTTATGGAGTTGTTAGCCGCTCCAATCAACATCAGTGTTGATAGTAAATAACAAGGGCTTATTTTTATGGAGTTGTTAGCCGCTCCAATCAACATCAGTGTTGATAGTAAATAACAAGGGCTTATTTTTATGGAGTTGTTAGCCGCTCCAATCAACACCAGTGTTGATAGTAAATAACAAGGGCTTATTTTTATGGAGTTGTTAGCCGCTCCAATCAACTTTAGAGTTGATAACAAATTAGAAAATAAAAACTAAATAGAGTTATAATGGGCCGAAAAGAACTCTACAGTTTAGAAGAAAGAAAGAAAAAAATGAATAATGAGTATTGACTAAAAACAATGTAAAGATAGCAAAAACATTAAAAATTGTGCAAAAGGAAGGTAAATGAGAGGGTTTGTGTCAGTGGGTAGTGGTATGGAAGAGTGTTCAAAAGGGTAAATTAGTTGTAAGAGGGAAGACAAGTAAGTAATAATAAGAGTAAGATCACTCCTTAAAGAAATTAAAAAGTTATTAAGCCAAATAAGTTAGTCAAAAAGAAGCAGTACTAATAATAGTACATTTTAGAATTTTGAAAAATAGTTTAGTGTGTAGTAGTAACTAGTTTTGATTTTACATTGGGCGCCAAACTGTCATGTCTACCTATCCCTTTGCACTCTATTTATTGGTAATAATCACAGTCCAATTCCTTGACATGCATATCTTTGACTTTCACTCCTGAAACACTTCTTGGAGTTGTAGTAGCAGTCACACAAGCTTGCTTAGGAATAGTTTCAGTAACTGTTCCATTCATGCCCGGGACAAAATACCGCGCACGAGCCAGCAGTATAAACGCGGCCTTCATCTTCACCCCGTAATCTTTCATGGCTATCGTCATGTCTATGGAAAGTCTTCGGAGTTCTTTGCCAGTAGCTAGGGCGGTCCATTTTCTAATATTGTTGTGCTTGAAAATCAAACACTTTTCTTACGACTATTTCATTTTTGGGCATAGACGGACAATGGGCATTAAGTGCAGATGTGTAACTCCATTTTATTGCTTTATTTCATTATCATTTCGAAAATCTCCAACTGTTTTTTTGGCTGACATTCTGAATTCCTCCCCTTTTTCTTTTCAGCCATAGATATTCTCGTATGCCAGTCTAGTCGGCCAAGACATATAAAACCTCCTTCATATAATCCGAGAGTGCGTTTAAGAATCTTATAATAATAATTTAGAATTTCCTTATTTAGTAGACAACGTAGTTACATAGAAAAACCAAATTTAGGCTATCCAAAACGATATAAAATTATTTTTAGTAAGTACAATCTTAATGCAACCTTCCTTGAATAGACTGCATAGACAATTAAAAGAATAAGTAGACATCAGTTTGACGTGTTTGACTTAAATGTCATAACAAGAATATTATTATGTAAAAATATAGAAAATTCTAATGTAAAATCAAGTAATTCTTTATAGACGAATCGTTTAAGACCGATTCGCAGAGTGTTAGCACAGAGAACAAAGAGAGAAATATAATAATGTAAGAAAGTCGTAAAAGGATAATAAAACAATGATGATGTGGATGAATGAAAAAGAAGCGTAAGTATAGTATCAGTAATAAACAGATACTATAAGGTACATACATAATATTCTCATAAATGAATTGGTACCGCCATAATATTAATCCTTTTAAATAGTTCCCTGAGGGATTCGCGGCGACGTAGATTATAAATGACTCTGACAGTTCTGTTTTGCAAAACAAAGATGGATTCAAAGTCAGCAGCCCGAACCCACAGTAAAATGCCATACGAAATAATGCTGCGGAAGTAGCTAAAATAGTCAAAACACGCGGTTTCTAAATCTGTTTCTGTCTAATCTTTCTAACAGCATAGGCGGCGGAGCTTAGCCGCCCCGCAAGAGATGTTATATGAGGTCCCCATAGTAATTTCTCGTCTATCGTGATTCCTAGGAACACCGTTTGATTAACAAATTCCAGTTTTTCTCCATTCAATATGATGTCACATTCGCTACTTCTAACATTTGGTAATTTAAATCGAATACATTTGGTTTTTGTGCCATTTCGTACCAAATTATTTACCGTAAATCAATCTTGGACCTGAAGAATAGAGTTATTCACGTCGTCAAGATTTTGTGACCGTCGGTCTATTTTAAATATCGATGATGTGTCATTTGCAAATAACACCATCTTCGGTTGATTTAGAAGTAAATAGAATAAATCATTGATGTAAACTAAAAAGAGGAATGGACCCAATATTGAACCTTGAGGAACGGCCATTGCCATTTCAGACTCTGATGAGTTTATGCCGTTTGAACTCTAACTTTTCTGTCTTTCAGGTATGATCTTAGTAAATCAGGAGCTGTGTTTCTAATCCCATAGTGAAGTGTTTCTAAAACCATGAGACACTTCTGCTTATACTGGAGGTATAAGCAGAAGTGTCTCATGGTTTCTCGTAACTAAACGCCTTGGAGAAAAGCCAAAGATTCCAATAGCATCTTTTGCTTCTTTTCAGGCGTTAAAAATGTTCTTTATTAGGGTGACACCAGCGTCAGTAGTACAACGGCCTATGGTGAAATCGTAGTCACTGTTGTTTATGAAAGATGGCATTTTTATTAAAGTGACGTAACATTTGATTGAGAATCAACTTTTTAAACACCATAATGAGAACTGGCAGAATTGATACAGACCTATCATTGTTGGGTTCTTTACTATCACCAGATTTGAACAAAGGAACTTCTTTACTGTGTTTCATGAGATCCGGAAATACTTCTTGGTCAATATGAAAGCTAAATAGGGCGCAATAGTTTCAATAATAGAACTACAGACTTTTACAGACATTCCCCAAAGATCTTCTGTTGATTTAATTTTAAGATCTTTAAAAGCTTTTAACAGCTTGGGGGTTGGTATGCTGAAACCCAAACTCCAAAGAGCATGCCCTTACATTCTTTCTGAGTAAGGCAGCAGAACGCGCGGTTGAGGAATTTAAAGCTTCAGTAGTTTTAACACGAGTATTAGCGAAAAAGTTTCCAAATTCCTGAGCTATTCCTACATCTGAGTTGATGCAGTCTCTAAATTAAATTCAGTATTACGCTGTTTTTTTCTACCTGTTTCATTATTTATTATTTTCCAGGTTGTTTTTATTTTATTATCAGCAGATTTTATTTTATTGCTAATACCACATACTCCACAACGACGATGATTGATATTTTTTCGACAATTCATCAAAATATGCCAAAAACACGCTTTCTGTGAAAGAATTTATGTTTCTTATTCCTCCAGTCCATAAAACTTTTGTAAGTTTTTAGGTAAATCTTCCGCAATGTTGGCGGCAAAAGATTATCTATTATGTCTTTTGCTCTTTGCTCGACGTCAATCTCTTCACTGTCATTGGACATGCTTAATAAATTTATTTAAAACCGAACAATTTTACACTCATCATAAATTCTGAAATTTTCGCGGTCAGTTTTTTTCTTCTAAACCAGTCACAGATTAACAATTTAAAACACATGGCGCCACCTTCTTTGCGGAAAACCATGGAACTAAAACTCAACATTTTCGCAATGAAGATGGTCCACACTCCACAGATAATAGTATATTTACTGGCTGATTGAGTTTGTCTATGCCACATGAAGGAAATTAAAAAACTAATCACTTTTCACTCCCTAGAGACTAAAGTGGTCACTTTAGTCCCGCTTCGTAGGGCTATATTGGCGTACTTTTAGAGCATGAGATGTAAAAAAGTATGTTGCACTCCCTTTGGTTTTACTATTATGAGTAAAATTGCCAGAAGATACCTTTTTATTATTCTCTAACAATAATTAGTTATTTGAAGGGGTAACTTCTGTTGTCTTACAAACTAGTTTAAAGATTTATCTGGAGCAACCTTCGCCACTACAACTGAAGTGTCTAGAATGTCCATATGAGTTCCAGCAGAAAGAGAATTCTCTCTCTGATTGGTACTGGCCTCCACAGATGTTGGTATAATAAATAGGTGGATCCTCTTTCGTACAACTTAATGATTCATAATTTACTAGACAACACAGATTCGTCACTAGTATTTGTTATATTAGCTATAACCTCATTAATATATGTATACTCTAGGAGCCACTTTCTTGCTGGAGTAACGCACACGTAAATATCGACTTGGCTGTACTTAAATACTTTGGCCGAGATGCTGCTTTTAGAAAACGCGAGGCAGCATTTGTGAGGTTGTAGAATAGGTAGTAGATCACTGATACTAAAAGTAGCATGTCTAACAAGGGCGCTTTGAAATATTTAATCATTCATCTCAATATTTTATTATTTGTACTTGACTTGTTATACACTTACCTACTCAAGATAATTGAATTATTACAACAAAAATGAGTTTAATATTGCAAAAAATCCCAAACCTGAAAAAGTGCGATGTCATTATCGTGCGCGATGCCGGAGTTGTACTGCGGGTGTGGGGCCACGCGCTTGACCTTGACCTTCTGTCCGTAGTACGCGTGCGAGCGTCGCCGTGTGATGCCCAGCTGGATCGTCCAGCCGTTCACGTCCGTGTGGCTGTGAAGGTTATACACATGTAACTCAGACGATAATGGTAGTCTTAGCGTATCACGTTAAGTCACTCATACTTAGTATAGAACCAACTACCTAAGTCCGACCAATTTCTTCTAAATTACACAATGGATATTGATGCGGTTTCCCATCCTTTAGAGAATTCATGTCGCGAGGTTTATGTCATCCTACTAATATTACAAATGTGTAAGTTTGTGAGTTTGGATGTATGTATGGATGTTTGTTACTCTTTCACGCAAAAACGGCTGAACGGATTTGAATGACATTTAGTACACAGGTAGTTTGTAACCTGGAATTGGAAACTTTTTATCCCGGTACTACGTTCCCGTGGGATAGTTTTCGACCTCCACCCGGACGAAGCCACTGGCAAAAGCAAGTACCTAATCATATATTTGTCAGAATATGGTAGGTACATTTTATTGGCCTTGTGTTAAGTCAATGGTATCATCACATTGTGCCAAGTGTGGCGTGCAAATATTAGGTACATCCATGTATTCAGCAGAGATTATTAGGTTTTTAAGTAATTAACATTACTGATTGCGGCCGTGAGAAGCAGGGGCAGGTCGCTAGTAGGTAATATACAACTAATTAGGCAGAAGACCAACCTTGTATTCTGAAATCTATTTGTAGTTAATTTCTGATACATAACTTCTTATGTTAAGCACCTCGACAGGTTGTTGTCATATTAGTCAACTAACGACACCAGTTAACATTCGATTTTACATCTGATTTACAGGTCAGTGACACGATCTGGTTTTTAAAGAAGCCTGAGGCTATTGGTCAAAATACAAGAATTGGTTTCATGTTATAGCAAACCATCATTTCGATGGAAAATTGCAAGATTTCAAGAAGAGAAACTCACTTCCCAACACAATGCGCGGCCGTCAGCACCCACTGGTCGGCGATGAGCACGCCGGCGCAGTAGAACACCTCCTCTGGTCCGCCGAGGATGGCTGCCAAGAACGGCCAGTCGCCCGGAGATGCCTCCACTCCTCCCACAATACGCTTTGTAGCTACGCCTATCGTACGCCGCTTGCCGCATTCTGGGGGTGAAAGTGTACGGTGACATAGGGAAACTAGTTTTGACATACATAACCATAATATTTCCCTGCTGCATGGACTCCTCTCTGTGAGAGAGAGCGTGTCATATACACCCACAGAGTATCAATGCGCACCCGCACTGGTACCCTGTGATATATGGCGGGTGGGTTCATTCGGCCATAACACGCTCGACAAAAATCACCCTTATTGCTACGACACAAAAGTGCTGTCAAGGCCAAATTGTTACCACCGATCTGCGGTTAACTATACCAGTAACTAAATCTCCGGGTTTTGAGAGATACTATTAAAAATATCTGTGAATTCGAAAACAAAAGTTTAACAAAAATCTTCGAAATAAAGGTCCGTTAAATAAAATTCTGCCCTCTGTAATATTGTTCCGCATATTTTTCCAAGCCAACATTTGTGAACACAAAGTAAGCAAGTAAATATTAATTCTATTGTAATTTCTGCTTGTTCGCACAAACGCGGGGAAAGCAAAAATTAAACTTGTAAAGCTTAACTTCTCTATTCAACCCACTTGACGTCCGGCGCTCTCCAAATTGAAATTTAAGTAAAACCCTTTTCCCGAGACTGATAAACATTTTTTCAGACTGTGAGAATTAGAAGATCCAGCGGATTTATAAGTTACTCTCGACTTTTATCTGTAGAGCTTCAAGAGTTTAAGGCTTCATGTGTTTTACTTTGTCACTTGGTACTTTTCATATGCAAATATGGTCGCAAGTTATAATTATATATTAGCTGTTGGCATATTCTTTCTAGCCTCCGAGTTGTTATTACTTCTTGCTCTTGAAAAACGTACAATAAATTATCCAGTTTTTTTATTCGAGTGTCAAATGAGCCCGCCCGTAGTTTATCCCCGACACGCGGTACCCACCTGGCGTTTCATCACAAAAACATAATTAAAGTTTCGGCAATCGTGTCACGCCCACAATTATGAACACCAGATTACCAACAGTTTGTTCGCGTTTCTAGCCCTTTTGTAATTAATTAATTTTTCTGACGTTTCATTACTGGAGATTGTTTTTGTTCTTGATTGCGTTTTGTAGCTCAATACTTTTATTTATTAATGTTTTGAGTGTTAAAGCCTGTTCTGTTATACAATTTCTGCCGTATTTAATCGGTATGATACTTCTACACCACAGTGGTAAGTTAATTGCCAAGAAAAGGAACCCTTGTAAGTTATTTTAAAGATAGCAAGATATTACTTGATTTTTAATTGACAAAAATTCTTGACGTTCTTCACAAAGCGCACAAAAAATACACTAATAGCTGCGCTGGGTAAGCTTCTTTTAATTTATCAAAACTTAGAAAGACCTAAACGTAACCACAAATAAATCTTGAGAGCTAGAAATGCAAATGTTTCATTTTACGAAAATAGCAAGCTTACCGACTGATTGAATATCAGAGCGGGGATTATTGGCAACAGCAGGAAAGGCTAAATAAACGATGAACGACGCTTTACGTAACAGACCGCGCGACTGTTTCATTTTTCCCTTTCCACGAGATATTGCAACAGATAAACTAGTTCTTATTGTGCTTAATATATTACTATAAATCTTCACTACATTGTAAAAGTACTTTTTTCTCAAACAGCTACAACTTTTTTAAATATAAATCATTATTCATAGCATTTTACCACGGCTTAAGCATGAAATACTAAACGTGGACATTGTCGCGCTGAGTCTGCATCGGTGCGCCTCGCTAGTTGGACATCAGTCAGAAAATAAAAAATGCCTAATTGCGCTGTGATAAATTGTAAAACTGCACAAATATGAGCAGAAAAAAGAAAGTTAACGTTTCCTTACATTGGCAAGTAACTTTATGATTAATATTATGTTTAATTCATTTTAAAATCAATTATTTTTAATGTAATACCCACAGTAATACCAAATTTGAGAAAAAACATAGGTCATTTTTTTTTTGCCTGGGAAATCATCAAATAACTTCTACCGCTCTGGGCGGAGCGGGAGGGCGTGTCAGACTTTTACTGACTAAAACCCACCCGTGTTCCCTCAGTTGCCTATGTGCCAGGGGCGGCGGTGTCTCTTTCGAACAACCCGCACCCCTGGCAGGCATCGGCCCTTGCGGGCCCCATCATTTGCTGATGACATCTCTTTGAGGGGCGCGTGGAACACAACGCGCGGTCGACCCGGGCTTGGTCCTTACCGGACAGCGAGCTGCCCATTACTCGCTGTCCGCAAGCCCGTGCCTACGGTGGCCGGGAATCAGCCTGGGATTCCCGACGCCCAGGGCATCTCCTGCGAAGGCCACGACTGTGAGGGCGCATGTACTGCATCTCCCTCACGTGCGCCGCCTCCCTCTTTGCGAGCATAACTGCTTTACTGAAGGAGGCGACTGCTAGCCATGCACTCTCGCTCCGTACCATGGCCTGGACCAGGGTCGGACGCGAGAGATCGCCGCCGCCGATCACCTCCACGAGGACACGGCGGTGCTCCGCCCAAGCCCGGCAGACCTCCACCGTATGCTCCACCGTGTCCTCTGGGCGATTTTCGCAATGAAAACACCCGGGCGTTTCCTCCCGCCCTATCCGAAACAGGAACCTCCCGAAACAACCGTGTCCGGTGAGGACCTGTATCAGGCGGAAGGTGAGGACGCCATGCCACCTCTCAAACCACTCCTCAAAGAGGGGACTTACCGCCGCAATCGTGGCGTGCCCAAAAAAAACATAGGTCATCAAAAGCATGCTGTATATTCGTAATACATTGCGGTTTTTACTTGGAGCGGTTGATGTGACGTTCTGTGTTAACAAAGGACGAATATCAAAACAAAAGTTACATACGATAGGTATGTCGCTTCGGTTTCGGAGTACAGGCGCTTTTATATTGTTTTTGTAAATTTTAGCGATTAGTGCTATTCATCATATGCAACACAAATCCATTCTCGAGAATCGATTTGCAACAGAGCAATTATTTTGGATTTTTATGTTTATTCAGTAGACAATTTGAATAAACAATCTTAATGTTTCGTGATTTTTTAGTTTTCCACATGATCTCAATTTAAAAGAATAATGAATTGAGGCGACGGGAATTAAAGATTGGTTCCCAACAACGTATAGCACTATTTGTTCGATACATTTTGAGGAAGAAAGCTTTGTAGAACGGAAAAAGCATCAAACATTAATAAAAGCAGCATGTGAAGCAACTAATGAAGTTAATTAAGTGATAGTTACTCTAACTTTTCGAGTTTTTTATAAAATGTAGAATTTTACGTACTGCTGGCTGCGTGAGCGTTGGCGAGGCGATGATTTAGATGATTTAGAGACGATTAGTGCTTGTGACGTCATAGGTAGTCAAAAAATGGCACGCTTGGTTTTCATACAGATTGTGATACTTGCGTTATCTAGGTTTATCTATATCTGTGGGCACGACGCAGCGCTTGGATTTCGTAGCAAACCGCTACGATTTCGTAGCAAACCGCTACGATTTCGTAGTAAACCGCTACGATTTCGTAGCAAACCGCTACGATTTCGTACAAAACTGCTACAATTTCATAGCATACACGCTATCGTAGCCAAACGCTATGCGTTGGTTCATTATTCTTGACGTTTGCTGTAAGTATACCTTTAGTGTATAAACCAATGTGTAAAGCAGAAAAATAATAAATGGTAAAGTATTTGTATTTTATTTTCGAAATTAATAATTTATACTGTTTTTCCTAAAAAATGCAATTGGAATAATGTTTATCTTTTTATTCCCAGACTAATAAAATCAAATACATTAAATAATAAAATATATATATGTTGCGAATATAGGTATTACCTCAGGATTACGTTCCCACAAAATTTGTACAAGTTAATGACGAGCATTTACTGAGGAATTCTGTAAGCTTATCGGCCACCTGCTAACCTCGTCGTTCATAAGATAAGATGGCTGACAACAAATGATGACTGACACAATTCGTTTACCCGCCTATGAATAACTAGGCATCGTGGAAATATCTCCCGGTTATTCGGATTTTTGCTTCATGACAAATGATCACACCTAACACAAAGTAATTCCATTATTCCCATAATGAAATTACTTTGTATTAGGTATGTTTAAGATGTGTGGTTTTTTAAGTATGTAGATACTGGTTCATCTATACTAATATTATAAAGAGCTAAAATTTGTTTGTAAGTTTGTATATAGGGGGTAATTAATCTCTGGAACTACCTGTCGCATTTGGAAAAATGATTTTTTCATTTGATAGCCCAATTCTTGAGGAGGTTTATAGGTTATTTAATATCACTCTACGACCCTTAAGAGCCGAGCAAAAATAAAAAAAAGTACGTGCGTGCGTGCGATGGGATGCTACGCGGCTGATCGGGGGCAAAATGTCAAGCGGGCGAAATGCTAGTAATCTATAATAATAAAATGAGTCTTGAATACACGTTTTTCAGTTAGTTAGGGATAACGTTTGAAATAAAATAAGTAATAACAAAAAAAAAATCCTTTCTCTGAAAATTATAATATATTCGGACCGATAAAGAGTTACAACCAATCACGTCACATATCTTGAAACTTCCCTATTCCAAAATGTATAGAACAAAAACATTTTTATTTCGTCGTCGTAAAAATACAAGTACTGTATGAGCGATGAGATGATGGAATTAAATTGGCGAAACTTATGGCCAGTCGTTACAGGTAATGAGACCACTGTGAAACAAACCACAAGCGAATTTGAACCTTATCGTTCAAGTATTAAAATCCACGTTTTCATAAAAGTAAATCATATTTATGAGTACTTGAAAGCTCTGATGTGAGGTTCTTTAGTATTTCATCAGTTTAGATTTTAATTAAATTTTCAATGTAAAGACATGAGATTGGATAAATTGATGAGGCGTGGACGTTTTTCTTACAAAAATGAAGTGGGGAAAAGGTTTAGAGCTGACATATCAGATGATTAACTTGTTACTTATAGAAAAAGATGACAAATCCATAATTTAACGTGTTACCTACATTTAATGAGTACGAAATTAATTTACGCACGTATACGAATTTACTACCATAAGTGTGGTTATGTAAAGTCGTATCATTAAGTGTGCGGAACCCGTATGGTTTACCCGGAAATCATAACGCAATAAAGAAAAGTTAATATAATCCAAATAAATCGTTTTAGATTCAACGCAATGTAACTATTAGGTTTAGTAGTTTGGCCTAATACACTAAAGGCAATATTATTATAGCAAGATATTAAACACAAAGCTAATATTCAAAGAATTCTCTGTATCCTCGAGCCACATCGAAGGGTACAGACGAGGGCAAATACTCAATATTGGGTAAATAGGTACACTCTAGAGGAGTTACGTGCTTTGATTTCGGTACCTTCAATATTATTCCCATTTTTGTGGAACTTCCAATAAACTAGTCTGTGGATTGTTACGATTGGATTTTTAAGCATAAAACAATATGTCGGAGAATTGAATTGTCGTACAACGTCTAAAGGTGCTCTTACATGGGCAATTTTTTAGCAATTATTGCTCGGCAACACTAATGGATTAATCTGGAACAATTAAGTGGAGCAATCTGGAGCAACAACAATAAATTGCGGATATATTGCGGGATTAATATCCAATCGGTTTGGTTATTTTTGTAAATTTTCTTTCTATCTTGTTTGTACATATAACTACGTCTCGTTTTTACGAGAGGAGCCGGACGGCGCGGGCGGTGGAGCCGGCGGGGGGGCCGTATTGCCTAGTTTTTTTTAATTATATTGTGTGGCCGTATCTCTGGCAACTGGTTGCTACATGTTGCCATTGCCCTAAATTGCTGGATGTAGTCGTGACGTCATAGTTGACGAAAATTGACCAGGATGGAGCAATTTTAGTTGCTCGTGTAAGCGCACCTTTAATTCTAAGAAAAGTCTTTCAGAAACCGCTTTTTCTACGGTTATAATTATAATATTTTTTATTGCAAACTAATTAGTTTTTCACCAATAGTTACGTTTAATTATCTGCGCAGCTCTTATTAATTTCTGAGAAACATTTCAAGATCTGCAGATTCTTCGCAAACATTTGTTGATATAGCGGCTGACTTGAATATAAGTGACATGACGTTGAAGGGATTGACCCAGAAACATTTCCCTGCCCTGTAGAAACAGCTAAAAACGACGTACTACTCGGAGGTAGGTACTTACTTGGAGTACGTAAATAACTGTTTCAAGTGAAATGCACTACTTATTGCTCTCATTTCTCATACAAAACCTTCAATTTTATTCTTCATTCATATCAAACGGCGCATGAAGACTATTTGTAGTGTTTTATTAATTTCTCTATAACTTTGCGTAGGTTTCGGTTCGTTACCTGCTAAATACAACTCGCCCGAGACACAGTTATAATGCGGTCGCGACACCAGTTATTATTTATTTGCTTTTAGAGTTCTAATCCGGTCCCACTCAGATTCGAACTTTAGTTTAACTTTAGTAACGGCTAGCAATGAATTAATCTCAACCATGTCAACAACATAGCCGTCGTCGTAGAACTCTGAAGAAGGTTCGTCTATTGCTGGTTCTGGCTCGTGGCGTACCGCATAACACTAGGCGCATTTTGAGACATCGAACTAAAGAGAAAGTCAAACAGACTGTTGCAAAATTCCGATGTTATTTTCTGATGATCATTATTCACGTAATGTCCTTGGTGTGGATGGACTATGGACGTGCGACGCTCGGCAAGCGGTCAAACCTTCAAGTAACATTGTGCCAAAGCCGGGTCGTCGGCCCGCCGCGCCGTTGCGTAAGTATTACGCGCAATCGATAATTCTTTTAGACACAACAAATATTTGAGCCAGATCATTTTAAAGATGTTTGCGTTTTTCGAGTATGCCATGGAATTCAAGCTTGATTCTGAAATGACATAAATTGAATGGTTCCTTGTCCTAGATCGCGTACATTGATATTTTGGCGGATCTTGTTATCTACCAAATGAGTTACTAAATGTTTTTTTTTTGTTACAACGTTGCCCGCACTGGGATTTTTTCCTGTATTGTGTGGTCGTTTACAGACATTTAAACTCACATACCCAACAGCCATACCTGGAACAACTAATTGTAGGTCATATAAATATTTGTTCCGTGCGGAAATCAAACCCGCGACACGCAGCGCAGCAGTCTATCGCTTAACCACTGCGGCAACCGTGCCGTCAAAATGTTAGGTTAGGTTTATTACACCTCGTTCCACTCCGGTCCATAGTCTAACAAACAGCTGCCATTCCGTTCGTTTTAAATTCTACTGACTATTCAGGGTTACACCCAAAAATGAAAAACACGCTGAATAAACCAACAGAGATTATTATACTTACGTACTTAATTTTTCCATAAAATCCTCTTATGGAGACTTCAAAAGAACAACGACGGGTATAACGACTTTTGGTTTTCAATAATAAATAAGTAGCTCTTAGGATTTTGTAATATGTTTCCTCTTTGATGGGCAAAGACATGAATGCCTTGGATTAGAAACTCGGCGATTTTAATTTTCGTTGAAAGTTGTATAGGTGTTAGTGAGAGTTTGTTAGATACTTACTTCATAACATTATCGTGTTTATGACTACATTCTATTTCAATTTTAACAACCCAACAGTTCCTGTAATTTATTGCGCATGTCTGGAATAATACCTAACTCATACTCCGGATTCACAGAAATACACTCCCTATCTCCTAAATTGGGCCACCAAGCATTTCCCTGTCAGGTGTATAGGCCTAAAACATCAAAATAATTATGAGTCAAATAAAAAGTTCTTATTTATGCAGTTGTAAAGCCGACATACTGGCCATAATTTTGGTGTCACCACTGTTCCGAAATATAATTCACCAACATTTATAAAGAAATAAACCTTTATAGTAGCCTTGAGGTAATTGTACCAACTCAACCTGTTATGTAGATTCTTTTACATATTGTGAATGAGAGAACGTTGTAGGCCTACAGTTTCTATTCTTTATTTTCATTCCACTAAGTACCTGGTACTTATTGACAGGCCTGCACTGTCCTCCCATACCTAATATCACTGTAATTTGAAAACATTATAAAATCCAATTATTTTTAAAAGAGTAACCGTGGAGTTTCTTGCCGGCTCTTCTCCATAGGAAGCGACAAATTGGAACCGTGCACCTAGCTTCTGACGTTTCATAAGTGCCCTTGCAGGTTTATGTGAAATGAAATATTTTGATTTTGATTTTGTATTTTGTGCCACTTGTACTATGCGGAAAATTTAATGCTAACCACTTATTTAAACTCTTGGATGTATGTTCCTTGGAATACAGCCTAACTCTCATCTCAATAAACATTTGGGTACAACTAAAAGGTATTTCAAGTTCTAAAAACTTCGTCTTTTATGTGCAAATTGAATCAAGAGCTCAAATTAAATAGTTCCATTTGGGTGTTCAGGAATAAGTACTTCGGAATCATCACATTTAGGAATATTTTACATTAAGTTCACGAAACACTAATGGATCTAACTCGGAGGGCTTTGACCAAAATATTATAACGTTAGTATTCTGTTCTAAGACTTATTTAATCGTAGTATATTGTTTGAAATAAAATATAGATAGGTAAATTAGATATTACTTGGCAGCCTCTATAGGCTGCAGAAAAGCCAGTGTGCTGATAAATTCTGAGTCTTGTTTCAGGCAACGAATATTTATTTTCATTCTACAAAACAACCGACTTCCGAAAAAACACTACAAAGTGAAAAATAACTTTAATTTCGGAAGTCGGTGACTTTCGATAAGTATTTTAATTTTTTGTCACCGCCTTCCGAAATTAAAGTTATTTTTCACTTTGTAGTGTTTTTCCGGAAGTCGGTGTTTTTTGTTTTTCACTTTTTAGTTATAGTACCTACCCCAAACCAATTCGAAATTTCATCATTCTTGAGGTCAAAACAATGCATATTTATGCGATAGTTTCAATAGCGGTTGATCTGCTGTAATTTAAGAGCTCCGTTGTTTGTCTCCGAAACGCATCATCAGATCTACATGAAATTGAAATGGTACCATTTCGGAATAAACTCTGTTGGAACAAAAAAATAATTTTGAAAATCCGTCTATAAATGACGGAGTTATGCCTGAACATACTTAAACAAATATATATAAGCATGTCGAATTGATAACCTCCATCTTTTGAAGTTGGTTAAAAATACGTAATTATTATTATTTATTTATTTATTAAGGCACCAAGTCCCAATAACAAAACACAAATACATAAAATTCATACAACTCATTACAATATTTAAACCAAAACTAAAAATTTCATTACATCACTAAAATAAAATACGTTAAAATTCATTACATTATTAAAATAATACAATAAAATTCAATCATCAAAATTAACTATTTCATAAGATATTATTATCACACAAAAAATATAACCAAAATAAAACTATCACAATATCTTAATCGTCGTTTGGCACTCCGATGAACTTTGCCCCAATACCTGCGTACCGGACTGCTCCAGTCCTCACTAACGACCCGCAACAGTTGATTGGTAAATTTTCCCAAAGTGCTGGAAAAAGATGCTATGCGCGATCGAATAACGGCATGAAAGGCTGGCACTCGCTTCAGCTAACATGCTGGACGCGCTATAGTACCCCGGAAATTTCATTAAGATGCGGAAGGCATCATTGTATTGTACACGCATGGTACTCAGTTTTGACCTTTTTGCCCACAGCTGGCATGTTTAAAAACAAAGGCAGAATAGGCACGGAACAACGTCCTTTTAACACACGTGCCACAAAGGGAAAATCTGCGCTCAAGCATATTGCACCTTATCGATAGCACCCGTCTTTCCCGTTCTATGTCGGCGTCATCTGAGAGATCGTCAGTGAGGATGTGGCCTAGATACTTAAAAGTTCGTGCAACCCTTACTGAGGAACCATAAATAAAAACTTCTAGGACTTTCTCCGATCACTTACCCTCTCTAAAAACTAACATTTCAGGTTTCATGACATTATAGACCATGCCATGAGACCCGGCATAACGCTCGTAAATAGATAGAAGAAGAAACATATAGAGCTCTTATTGAGGGGCTCAGGAGGACCATGTCATCGGCGTAGGTTATATTGTTAAAGCACACGCCACCTATGTGACAACCTACACCAGCCCTCCTCGGCTCCTAAATAAGACCATTCACGTAGATATTGAAAAGGTCCGGAGAAGTCAGTCCCCCCTGACGTACGCCACATTTTAATCTATAATCGCTAGACTGAGCGTCGCTCCATTTAACACTGTTAGTTGGGTTACCGTACCAATATTGTAGCATACAACGTCCGCGTGTACTCCTGAGTCCCGCAATTTGCCCCAGAGAATATTATAATTCACCAGATCAAAAGCGCGACTCAGGTCCAAGAAAGAGGCATAAACCGAGGTATTACGAATTTTATAATGTTTCACAGTAGGTATGCTATAACGCATCCTGAATGCTATAGCGGATAGGACATGCGCGGTAGGACAGCCCCATACTGGGACATTGGATCCGCCTACATGCAACTGTGGCGTAATATAAAATATAGTTTTTTTTTAATTCTCCAGTAAATTTAAGTACTAATACTAGTTTCTAAGTCGTTTGTATACTAACCAAATGGATTTCAGGGGTCTGAAATAAAAGTTTTTTTTTAACGACAGTATCGCCAAGTTTGGTGATAAACAATCAAATCAAATCAAATCAAAATATTTTATTTCACATAAACCTGCAAGGGCACTTATGAAACGTCAGAAGCTAGGTGCACGGTTCCAATTTGTCGCCAAACGTCGCTAAACCAGGACGAAAACCAAACTGAGCATCATCTATCCTAGCACTCTTCAACAGTAATAGCTGCACAAGACGCTCCAACACAGACACCCCATGATAGTTCCAAGGGAGATTGGTCGGTAGTTAGCAGCACAATTGAGATCCTCTGCTTTATTTTTTGTAATCGGAATAACTATTGTTTACCCCATGACAGTTCCAAGGGACATTGGTCGGTAGTTGGCAGCACAATTGAGATCCTCTGCTTTATTTTTTGTAATCGGAATAACTATTGTTCTCATTAGGGTTTCAGGTAAGTAAGAGTACTTAATTCATAAATTGAATAGCGTACATAGTTTCACGTGTATGAATTTCCCCGCATGAATCACCTGTTCAATGATCAGGTTATCATGACCAGGGATCGTATTACCCGTATTTTTATATAAAGTTACCAATTACCGTTCTGTTAACGATAAAAAAGTGACGTTAATAATACCGATACCCAAAGTCAGTTAACGTTATCTAATTACCAGTATTAGTATCAGTAAAAGTAACAATTCTTATATCGGTAATTTATACGTCCATCCCTTTCTAACTATGAAGGTGGGAGACAAGCATCTTTTGGTGAGTGCACAAAAACAATATTACATACACTTCGAACGTTTGTTGCGGGGGAACGGGGAGTTTGTTGCGCCACTTCTTCTTCCCAGCTAAAGCACTAGGAAGTGGTGAAGGGTGGGCCTTTTGGGGGACTATCAGAAACAGACGACGACGGCGGCGACGTCTTCTGTTTGACGTTCAGAAAGTGCTGACTCTCAGCCTAATTTGAATAAATGACTTTTGATTTTGATTTTGATTTTTGATTCGTGCGACTACTTTCGGCGTGTGTACAATATTGTTTATGTGCTGCAGAAAATTATAATAAACAAGGTGGCAGGAAACATCAAGGCGAAAACTGAAACCATGAATGACCTTCGGCGTGTATACAATATTGTTGCCGATTCTCTTGCACACCGAACTAAACTAAGTGATAGTTTAGTTAGTTTGGTTAGTGCGCGTGCTGCTGCGTTTTTTTGCAGATTCTCATAGCCTTATGAGAATCATAAAGCAATACTTACTGCAAAAAAAATTCTAAATTTAAAAATAATTTAAATTATTATTTTTGCGATAGGACACACCATTTTCGAGATATAAGCAAAAAGAAAAGAAAAAAGATACAGTACTGTTTTTGTACCTGAAGTCAAAGTCTTGTGAAATTTAGTTCATGAGAACTTATTTGAATACACCTTTTGAATCGCGTTTAAAAATAGTCAGATTTAGTTAGACAATCAAAATTTTAGCTGACTAACGTCAAATTCTGAATAGCAAAATTGCCATTTTCTCTAAATTGCCATCTTAGTACTGTCAAACTAAAATATAGTTATGTTGTGTCACTTTAGTCAATTTCAGAATGGTAAATCGTCGTTTGACGGGAATAAACAAAACTTTGGTGATTTTTAGTCTAGTTTAGAGGCATTTGTGACAAGAGAACCGGCCTTGGATGGCATTGGAATTGACCTTGACAGCGCTTTTATGGGGCATGTAAGATATGAGAAAGGTTTTAATATTGTATCCAGAAATGTAAGGCTGACTGTACCTACATAAAGACATAGGACCCCCCCCAGTGGGGTTCCCGCATTGTCGTTGCGGGGGGCACAGTAACCGTGGTCACCCTCCCACGGTGAAGCGAAGAGGAACCCCAAGTTGGGGCCGCTCGTCAGGGCTTGTGCCTCCAAGCCGACGACGTAGCGGCCTAAAAGTAGGTTGCGGTGAGGTGCATCGCAACTGAGGCGGGCCGCGATGTCGAATGGGAGGCATCGCGGCTGAGGGTTACAGGCTGCGGCCGAGGAGGAGTGCCGGTACTTCTGAGTAGCGCTCTTCCCTTCCGTAGCCTGGACGGGGCCGCCACCGTTTGATGGCGGACGCGGTGGGGCCGCAGGGGAAGAAAAGTGTCGGTATAGCGTTGGCCGCTCTCCCTATCCCCTGCGGCCGAAAAGTGGTTGGCGGCGGGGCCACTGTACTGACCCGTCGCAGGAAGACGTCAGCAGCAGCTGGTGGGGCCCGCAAGGGCCGATGCCTGCTAGGGGTGCGGGTTGTTCGAAAGAGATACCGCGGCCCCTGGCATACGGGCAGCTGAAGGAACATAGGTGGGTTTTAGTCAGTAAAAGTCTGACACGCCCTCCTGCTCCAACCAGAGCGGGAGAAGTCATTTGATGATTTCCCACCCACAAAAAAAAAAAAAAAAAGAAAGACATAGGACTGAATAAAAATTTACAAAATAGTTATAATAAACTGTTCACCGCTGCACTGGAGGATGTCTTCAAGGTTCTGGACTGGAAGGGGGCTGACATCAACAGCAATGGCGAGTACATCACTCACCTTCGATTTACCGATGATATAGTTGTCATGGCTGAGACCATGGAGGAACTCAATGCAATGCTCGACGACCTCAGTAGAGCTTCCGAAAGAGTGGGTTTAAAAATGAACATGGACAAGACAAAGGTAATGTCAAATGCCCATGATGATATAGTTGTCATGGTTGAGACCATGGAGGAACACAATGCAATGCTCGACGACCTCAGTAGAGCTTCCGAAAGAGTGGGTCTAAAAATGAACATGGACAAGACAAAGGTAATGTCAAATGCCCATGATGATATAGTTGTCATGGTTGAGACCATGGAGGAACACAATGCAATGCTCGACGACCTCAGTAGAGCTTCCGAAAGAGTGGGTCTAAAAATGAACATGGACAAGATAAAGGTCATGTCAAATGCCCATGTAACACCCACTCTCATGGCAATCGGAGGCGCTACGCTCGAAATTGAGGACGAGTACGTTTACCTGGGACAAACGGTCCAGTTAGGTAGGTCCAACTTCGACAAAGAGGTCAATCGTCGAATCCGTCTCGGCTGGGCAGCGTTCGGGAGGCTTCGCAATATCTTCTCGTCACAAATACCGCAGTGTCAGAAGACGCAAGTCTTTGACCAGTGTGTGTGAGTGATGACCTATGGTACAGAAACGTGGTCGCTCACAATGGGCCGTATCAGAAGGCTTAAAGAGCAATGAAGAGGGCTATGCTCAGAGTTTCGCTACGCGATCGAATCAGGAATGACTGGTCCACAGGAGAACCAAGGTAACCGACATAGCCCGAAGAATTTCCAACTTAAGTGGCAGTGGGCAGGGCACATTGCTCGCAGAACAGATGGCCGATGGGGCTGAAATGTTCTGGAGTGGCGACTGCGTACCGCAAGACGAAAAGTAGGAAGGCCTCCCACAAGGTGGACCGATGACCTTGTGAAGGCCGCGGGAATCCGCTGGATGTGGGAAGCACAAAACCGGTCGATGTGGAGGAGCATGGGGGAGGCCTATGTCCAGCAGTGGACGTCTTTCGGCTGAAATGATGATGATGAATACGGTTTAAGTTGAAAGGTTGAAAGTTCTCACGGCCCATAATAATATATTTTGTACACAAACAACTAGTTGATAAATCAAAGGCAATAGACGTAGATACGTTTGGCGTACGCGACGCAATGTTTGTGTGCCGTATGATTATGAAATGAAACACGCGCGAGCGCGAGTCTTATCGGATTCGTATCTTCCCGATCGTCGTAACATGCGTTGTTGCCGCTCCGTTTAGAAGAGCCGAACGCAAGGCCGCAAGGCGCTTGTTTCGACATGTTTCTTCTTGTTAGATTTTAGCGAAGTAACGATATTGGTAACGCTATTTAAATATCGGTAAATCTTTTGATTTAACGGTAATTTTAAAGTTAAATATTTAACGGAACGGAACGAAATATTTTGGTTGTTTTACCAGTATTTTATTAGTAACAGTAACCGTCCTTGATCATGACCCGCAAATTTTCCTCGCTTCATACGTTTTATTACGTCACAAATATCCAGCGGTAAAAAATTGCAACTGCTCACAATCTACGCAATTCTCAACCACATTATGTGTGACTTCAGGCTTACACTGAAAATGTTATAGTGCCTACATGATCTAGCTATATAGTCAGATCGACTGCCTGAATATGTCCTTCAAATACTTCACGCTGTTACCAACTTATTTTGCGAACAAATTATGAATATACTATAGTAACATAATTATGTCATTCGTGGCTACGTGCTCAAACTTCTCGTGCCGTCGGTTTCGGTGGCTACGTTTTATTAATGTTTTAGAGCAATTTTATAAAAGCTGGGGCTAGAAGAGCTTGAGACAAAGACTTATCAGTCTGTATTTGTGAAAGAAACTATCTTGAAATAGTTATTTTGACGTTTATATTCTGCTATATGTAACGTACATCTAGTACGCTGATGATATCACATTAAAAACCTCTCAAAATACCGACATATAAGTCACAAATCAAGAAGCTGTGACAGGAGACAAATAAAGTTGGTCTAATAAATAAGTAAGCTTTCAAGCAACAAAAAAAGTAGTCTCGAGAAATAGAAGATAAGAAACTCATCAATTTTTTCAATAAGTCGAGTAGGCTTAGCGCACCGTAATTCGTTTTACACATAATTGCGAACAAAACCTTTCATAAATTTTTACACTCCTCTGCTATGACAGATTTTATAATTAAAAACCATTTGTCTCGGCAAATTACGTTTTATTTTGCTAAGTATGGTGGCGAGGAGACTACCTTAATTGGATTTGACATCGGAATCTTTATTGGTACGTATAGATAGAGAAATCATTTGAATACAAGCGCTTATGCTTTTATATATTTAAGGATTATCAGCGAGATACATTACAATTATCTACAATATCAATCAGTCTATATTGTTCCCAGGGCTGGGATTCTAGCCTCCTCTCTTTGAGAAGAAGTGGGCTGTATTCTGTATCACGCGAGCCCACTGCTGGTTGATGCTGCTGATGCCAAATATCTTCGAATTTTTGGTTCTAGAACATGCCTGTTTCCTCACGATGTTTTCCTTCACAGTTTTTGAGAGTAGCAGTGATGAAATTATTTACACAAAGTAAAGCTCCTGCCGAAGCCACGACGTACAACTCGTAAGTTGGAGCCAGTACCATTGGGCCACCACTGCTCTCTGATCTAAAATATTAAAACTTGTATGAAAACTAACTTTAATTTCGGAAGTCGGTGAAAAAATCTAAAATACATATCCAAAGACACCGACTTCCGTAATTAAAGTTATTTTTCACTGTGTAGGGTTTCTTCGGAAGTGGTTAGTTTTTTTTAGGAAAACGTTTTTTCTATAATACCTATGTCTGAATGAATTCAAACTTCCGTACGCAAAATACGCGCATCGACGTGGAGTTGCGGATGCCAGCCCCTTTTACCCCATTACCTTATGGGCACCGGGAGCGGTTGCACTTGCACCTTCCTAATTTCAAAATAAAATATTGTTGTGAAAATACATAGAACTAAAAGAATATCCGAAAACGTAAATATCCTGAAATAATAATAGCGAACTACCTATTCGAGACGAGATTATAACATTTTCGATCTAGCGGAGGGAATTCGAAAATTTTGCATTCGCTCTTGCATTCTGCAATCTCCCAATTCTAAAGCTTTTTGCATAAGTCAACAATTTTTTTTTTAACGTTGCCCCACATTAAAAATTTGTCCTGTATTGTGGGTACGTTTACAAACATTTAAACTCACATACACAAACAGCCAGACCCGGAACAATTACTTGTTAGCCACTGCGCCAATCGTGCCGTGCAATAGGTGTGGTTTATCCCGTGTCTGAAGACGTGTGCTAAGTAGCACATCCTGCGGTTCTTGATACGTTTTGTTACGATTTTTCCGTCTAAGATTTGGTGCATCTTCTTAGTTCTTGGTTTATTCCTGGCGTAGTTACTCAAGCCTCTCATGACAACTCGTTCATAATTTCTGAGTCTTGATTCGTTCGCCTTGGTGATAGTCGATACTTTTAAGCCATAGGGTTACCTGAAGTCCGAAGAGAGGGGAGGACTCGCCAATCCTCAATCCGATAACTTGCTTTATTTTCGGGAGGGCGACCAGCAGTCCCAAAGTGGTGTCGGGTTTATCGTCCATAAGTCCCTTGTGTCCTGTATGGTGTTCCGTGTAGTGCCGGACGTAAAAGAATAGCACCATCCCATTTCTTCCCGTGGGTGTCGTAGAAGACGACTAAGGGACTTACTAGAGAACGGGCAGCAGCGTTTTCTATGCATTTGACCACCATACTGTGTGTGTGTATATTGATGTGTTTAAATAGTGTAATTGGCTTCGGCCGTTCTATTTAAAATAAAATAAATAAATAAATAAATACTGCGATCGCCAAACCGCACGCAGCACCGATCTATGTCCAAAACCCCGTGAGCCTTCAGCTCGAACTCCAGAATTGTTTAGAGTGCCTAGGGAGCTCCGTGGACGATTATAACGATAGGTTCGTGGAAACTGTCCATACGGTCGGGTCTAAGCTTTTCTAGACCTGTCGTATCAATAAAAATAATATCTGATCCTACTTTGCAGCTCATGAAAAAGAGGCGCGAGATGGTCCTGCAGTCTTCAGACGATGCGCACGAGTACAGGTAGCTTAATAGACAGTTTTTCAAGTCCTTGAAAAGCAACCTTCGCCGCTTTAATACAGAACGTATTAAAGACGCGATAGAGCGGAATAAAGGCTCCAAGGTCTTTGCTAAGGATCTGTCTATTGGGCAGAGTCAGCTTACGAAACTGAAGACCGATGAAGGTACGATCGTATCCACCAAGTCTGAGCTGTTGAGAGAGCCCCGTTACGAATCTGGTAAACGACCCAAGAGCCAGACTGACCCGACACTACACCGCAGACATTCCAGACGTTAGCTTGTACGAGATTAGGGTGACTCTGAAGCAGGTTAAAAACAACAAAGTGCCGAGTGATGACGGAATTACGGCTGAACTCCTGAGGGCCGGCGAAAAACCCGTTCTTGTGGCCCTCCAGAAGCTTTTTGATTCCGTCATACTCGAGGACAAAACGCCACAGTCATGGAACAGAGGTGTGTTGGTAGTTTTCTTTAAGAAAGGTGACAATACCCCTCTTAAGAATTATAGGCCCATCTCACTTCTTAGCCATGTCTACAAGCTGTTTTCGAGAGTAATTACGAACAAGCCAGATTCCGTAAAGGCTTTAATACTGTAGACCACATACATACGCTGCAGCAGGTTGGGTAGTGCCTCTCTGCTTAGCGTTTGTGGACTACGAAAAAGCCTTCGATTCGATCGAGACATGGGCTTTACTGCAGTCTCTTCAAAAATCAAAAAATCAGATTCAAAGTATTTTATTTCACATAAACCTGCAAGGGCACTTATGAAACGTCAGAATCTAGGTGCACGGTTCCAATTTGTCGCTTCTTATGGAGAAGAGCCGGCAAGAAACTCCACGGTTACTCTTTTAATAATAATTGGGTTTTACAATGTTTTCAAATTACAGTGATAATAGGTATGGGAGGACAGTGCAGGTCTGTCAATAAGTACCAGGTACTTAGAGGAATGAAAACAAAGAATAGAAAATCGTCTATAAATCCAGTCTGTAAGGCCTACAACGTTCTCCCATTCACAATATGTAAAAGAATCTACATTAGTAAGATCAACCTATTTAAACCAAGTGACATGATTTTCATGAGAATCACTAATAAATAGTTGATACTAGAAGTGATGTATAATGTCAAAAAATGACGAGAATATGCCAGAAAGTGTAAATAATAAAAATTAACATTGTAATTTGGGAGCAGTTAATAGACTCTCACAAAGTTATGCTGTTAATGAGGTACCAGGGAAGCCACATGTGCAGAAGGAATTAATGCCAAACTTCCCTGTCTTCAACGTAGTCTTTTATCTTATAATATGCTTTTTTGATAAGGACACGTTTGATGTGAGTTTTAAACTTTCCATCGCTAAGTTCTGTAACCGACTTTGGCAACTTGTTATAGAAGCGGATACTGTTTATTAGAAATGACTTGCTAGTTAATCTAAATTTTGGAATCACAATTTCATATTTACTACGTGTATTTAGATTATGGAAGTTGCATCTTTTTTTGAAAAGACCTAAGTTTTTGCGGACATACAAGATATTTTCTAGGATATAAAGAGAAGGAAAAGTTAGTATATCAATTTCGTTGAATTTGTTTCTAAGGGGCTCGCGAGGTCCCATTTTATAGATTGCGCGGATTGCCCTCTTTTGTAAAATGAAAACTGAATCTACGTCAGCTGCCGATCCCCACAGCAGAACGCCATAAGACATAATAGGTACTGTGAAAATCAGCAAAGTATACTAACCTAGCTGTCGCTACATCAGTCAACTGCCTTATTTTCTCACTGCGTAAGCAGATGATCTTAATCTACTTGAGAGAGCTCTAATGTGGGCACCCCATTGCAATTTTGAATCTAAAGTAATTCTTAGAAATACAATTTCGGAAATAGCATCTAGTTTCTTGCCATCAAGTTTTAAATTTAGACCTACTTGGGGTACATTCGGTAATGAGAACTTAAGTCATTTCGTTTTGTTCGCATTGAGTAAAAGATTATTAGCCGCAAACCATTTCGAGAGAACAGCTAGACTATCGTTGACATGTAAGACATCCGTATCTTTTCTATCTATTCTAAAAATAAGAGAAGTGTCATCAGCGAATAAAATTATATCCGAGAAGTTAGCCATCAAGTAAGGAAGGTCATTAATATAAACTAAAAATAAAAAAGGGCCAAGAATTGAACCTTGAGGCACGCCCATCTTAACTAGAGACCCCGAGGACGTTGCCCCGTTAACATTTACTTTTTGCTGCCTGTTTGATAAATATGAAAGTACAAGATCAGCAGCTCGTCCACAAATTCCGTAGTGGTGTAATTTACAGATGAGTGTATTGTGGTCAACGCAGTCAAACGCTTTTGAGAGGTCACAGAAAATGCCAATTCCATCCTGGGACTTCTCCCAGGATTCCAAAATGGAACTGATGAGTTTTACTCCCGCGTCAGTCGTCGACCTACCTTCAACGGTGCCAGATCGACTATCGGTATATCGAGGTGCTGAAGTGTCTGTATGAAAATGCCACTATGTCAGACCGACTCCAGGACCAGACTTCGAAAACTATCCTTCTGCAGCGAAGTGTGAAACAGGGAGACGTTATTTCTCCTAAACTGTTCACCGCTGCACTGGAGGATGCCTTCAAGGTTCTGGGCTGAAAAGGGGCTCGCATCAACATCAATGGCAAGTACATCACTCACCTTCGATTTGCCGATTATATAGTTGTCATGGCTGAGACCATGGAGGACCTCAGTGCAATGCTTGATGACCTCAGCAGAGCTTCCGAAAGAGTGAGTCTTAAAATGAATATGGACAAGACAAAAGTCATGTCAAATGCCCGTGAACTTAAATGGTAGTAGGCAGGGCACATTACTCGCAGATGAGATGGCCGATGGGGCTGAAAGGTTCTGGAGTGGCGACTGCGTACCAGAAGACGTAGAGTAGGAAAGCCCGCCAAAAGGTGGACCGATGACCTTGTGAAGGCCGCGGGAATCCGATGGATGTGGGAAGCACAACACCGGTCGAAGTGGTGGAACCTGGGGGAGGCCTATGTTCAGCAGTGAACGTCTTTCGGCTGAAATGATGATTATGAACAAGATTATTTTACACACACATTTAATTGGTAATTCCTGTTGTTTGATTACATTCCTTTTAAATCCGGAAATGTAAGGAAGTGATATTTGTCTTATAAAAAGTAATGACTTCATTAGTTAAACTTTCATCTTAAAACGCCATTGCATTTGTGAAAACTAGCATTATTTAATTATAATAAAAGTATTAACTGATAGCATTTGACCATTGTTAGTGAATTTTAAAACACTAAGTAATAAGATTCAGTACTGCTTTCTGTGTGATACGCAGTAATTCCGCCCACTTGGAGAGATGGTCAATAATGGCGGCCGGATGGTATCGCTATGAAAGTGTGTAAAAAGAAACCTCTGTAACATAATGTTTTCATTTAAAAGAGTGTCCGTGGAGTATTGTGCCCGTTCTTCTCCTTATGAGACCTACCTTAGTATTGGAATGGGCACCTAGATTCCGTTCATAACAAACTGTCTGATTCACTGATAAGTAGAAAATCCAAATTTCCTGTAAAAGATTTGTGAAAATAAATGGTTTGACTTAAGTTTTGTGTGTGATTGAAAACCAATTACCTTTAAAGATACCAACGAAGAATTACACCAGAAACAGCAGAGATGGTGTGTATTGGGTTTCCCGCCGTCTTATTGAAATGGTTTAATAATAATGTTATTAGGAATCTCTCAATAGCAATTTTTGATTCACAAGACCCTAATATAAACTATGGCACATTTTTTTCTATAGTATACCAAGAATTCAATAAAGTATGTCCTGTAAAAAGCAGAGACTGATATATTATATAACAGTCTCTGCTTTTTCTAATGCCAGCAGTGGCCCATTTGCAAAATTTTAGTTTAGTAGTGATTGTAAGGTTTTTTACAGGACATGCTTTATTGAATTCTTGGTATACTGTAGAAAAAAATGTGCCTTAATTTATATTGGGGTCTTGTGAATCAAAACTTGCTGTTGAGAGATTCCTAAAAACATTATTATTAAATCTTTTCAATTTACTTTTAGTCTGAGTTCTCAGTTCAATGGTTTTATCTGGGTGTTTCTTTTTGTTTAAGTCAAACAATACAAGCTGACCAGTATGGTCTGACCTGACGCCACTATTAAGGACGAGTCCATTATTTTGCAATTAGTAAATACATTGTCTATGCAGGATGTCGTAGTTCCTGTTATTCTAGTCGCTTCATTAAATACACATTTTACAGTAGTAGAAACGTTTATAATTTCCTGAATGTATAAAGAATTGTAAATCATAAAACTTACCTTAGGTTTCTATCCTTTCTATGACCTAACTTATGGACAAGATTTCTGTAGGTATACAACATTGTGTGCAAATCCATAAATCAAAACAACATCTTTATCATCACATCCAATAATGTATCGCTATCAATAATGTGTAGGTAAGGTCGGCGTGCACTCAGCGGGTCTGAGCACGGATCGCCCGCGGCCGGCCGTCAGTCGTCAGGAAACATTAGCGCTGAGCGACGCCCTTATCTGTTGTTGTAACGGCGCCTTTTCGTTGTTACGTCTCGATTGGAATATAAAGCTATTTATGAGTGTGTAGCGTAATAACTGTGCTTTATTGAGGAAATGTAATACAAATGTTAGCGTTGTGAGGGAATCGATTTGGGGAAAATGATTGCTTCACTTTATATAGCTACTGATTCAAATAACGTCTGTACCTAATATCAAAGATTTTTTTGGCTGGATGTGTAATGGATAAGATATTGATTATCCAAATAAGCGTGAGCCACCCTTATTTGTTTGGCAAGACTGTGTTAGGAGGGTGAAATAATGTAATTTCTGATTTCTTATGTAGAAACATTATTTCGCCTTTGATATTAACTTTAACAAAACACTACGTGTCAGGCTTCTTACGACTAAACCTATTTACAACACGCAAACTTGCATGAAACATACTTACCTATAAGTACATTTTTACTATTTAAAAGCCTAAAGGCACGTTTGAGTACAGTTTACAAAGCTCTTACAAAACAAAAGTTGATTCACCCTTCTGTACTGACAAGATTGGATCCGCTCAAGCTACAGCCTCCAGCCTATGTAAGTACGTATGCACTCAACGGATGTCAAACGCCTCGCCACTTACGTTGAAATAACAGAGAAAGAAAATAAAATGGGACACTGATTTAGAGAGCAAGTATAGAAAATCTTGTAAGCATTTTTAGGAAAGAAACCCTTTTAGCTCGATCTGAGTGTGATTCTCGAAATGTTTACTCTGAAGATTGTTTAACAAAACTTGATTTACTTTCTACTACTGATTTATTTTTACTTGATAATTAGACGAAAATAATCATGTTTTCGAAGTCCGTGATACAATACGATCATGAAAGGAAACTTTTACATTATGAAATCGACAACTGAGCCTTTAACTGCCTATGGGTAAATCCGACTGGCACATTAAAACGTGAAGACATTTCCATCCGCCGCAATTCTCTTTTACAGGTAGGTACGTTAAAAGCCTTAATCATAAGGCCGTAAAAGCCTGTAACGCGATCACATGCAACACTGACTCTGTTGCTAGCCAAACGCGACGCTCAGCGCCCGGCTATTAGCCAAATAGCTGGCTATGCTGATAGCATTGTTCAACACGATTCGATGACTTTTATTTAGTGGATTTCATTTTTAAGGTAATTTGAACATTATACTAGAGAACTTAAATATCTAGAATTTTTTACCAACCCGCACTGAGTCCACGTGGTGGATTACGGCCCATGCAATCTCGCAGAGGCCTGTGTCTCAGCAGTGGGAACATTAAAGGCTGATTATGCTATGCTTATACCTACTAGACAATTTTGAAAGCGTTATCAATTAATTACCTACCTACAAGTCAAATCAAGTTTTTAATAGTAAATAAAACGACTAGTGATTTCATAAATTTCACTAGAGTACAATTATTAAGATCGATCAAGTTTGTCGTGATGACCTAGTGGTTAAGGCCTCGCCTCATGGATAGAGTTGTAGGTCCAAATCCTGGCTGGTACCACTGTGACTTTTTAAAATCCATATGTAAATACTTCTTGGACATTACTATCATAGGTTAAAGAAAACCATCGCGAATATACCTGGACTTATAACTAGTTTAGTTTTGAAATCGTCAAACCGTCTTAAGCAGGCGCTAGACGTGGTGATCAATGCTTCTTTCTCTGTATTAGATAAGAACTGCAGGCCAACTGCAGTTGGATGGTCACAGGCTGGTGAAAATATTATTAAATCAATAATGGTGCTTGATAATGAAAGAAACTCACCATAGTTGTTACAAACGAGATGCACTCTGGGTGAGTCCGGTCTGCATTCCTTCAGCTCCTTCAACAGTCCTCCTTGGCTCCTCAGAAAAGCGCGGTAAGTCTGAGCCGCGCCGTGTTCGTGCATGAAGCTGGCGCGAGGACCCGGAGTGGCGCTCACGTTGACGGCCGCCTTTATACTGCTGACGGCTGGCCGGGTCTCGTTGATCACCGCTTGGCTTTTGTTTAGCCACCTGCGTGGACAAAAGAGGACGACGTCGGGTAGTCAGATTTTGTGGTCAAGCTTTAATGGAATTTTGTAACTGGAACAAAAAGACTATCAGCAGAATGCAATGAATTGCTAATTCATGGTTTATTTATAAACGTTGCTTATGTTGGTAAATTCCAGTAGATAAAAACTTTCAAACTCAAAACGCTCAATCAAGATCTCATTTCAGCGATAATCAATGTCAAAAATGTAGCCGGTCCTCAAATAAAACCATCTCGAGGTAAACTATTTTAGTAAATTAATCAAAATGTTAGATTATGTTAAAGATCCAACAGCATTGAAATATATCTCAAATTCTAGCTTACAATTAGTACCTACTCTATTTCATACTATGGCAAAAAGTACCAAAGTCGCCGGAGAACAGAGATAGAATCAATTGAAAAAATAATATTTTTCTGTATAAACACCGTAGATTTGACAACATCTATCACGTTAACAAAAAAAAGTCGTTTTATAAACATGTGCGCACACGCACTCACCCCCATTACTCCGCGAGCAAGCCGCCTCGCGCGCGGTCATTTCAGTCGTTGTTTACTTGTTGTTTGCCTGCGTTTTGTTTTTTTTCGGTATCATCAATTGATGGCAAAATCAAAATACATAGTTTATTTCCCATAAACCTACATGGATACTTATGAAACCTTAGAAGCTAGATGCACGATTCCAATTGGTCGCTTTCTATAGAGAAGAGCCAGCAAGAAACTCCACGGTTACTCTTAAAAATAATTGGCTTTTAAAATGTTTTCTAATTACAGTGATAATAGGTATAGGAGGACGGTACAGGCCTGTCTATAAGTCCCAGGTGCTTATTTAGAAAAATGAAAATGAAGAATAAAAACCCGACCCCCGACGCTACGGGAGCATGACGAACTTACTGCCGGTCGCTCTGGCAAGAATAATATGAACTGTTGAGGTCGCTAGCTAACTACATATTGCAGTACAACTCGTAAAAAAAAATGATGAGTAGATTATGTAAAAAAAAAGAAAAAATAAACTGAATTAAACAGTCAAATAAAATAAACAATTATATGAACTAACATATATAACCAGTCAGTGGGTAAACGAAGGTATGTTGGCGAAGATGAATTGCGATGCCATCGTCAGAATACCAATATCTTAAAAAAAACAGTAGCACGCACGTAGTGCCGACAGCAGTGAAAACTTGAACAATTACGTGTGTATTTTTTAAATCATCAATACAGTATTTCACATTGGGTCCTTGGGTCCTGATTGCTCTCGGTAAAAAATGATAAACTAGCGATCAACTTCAGCCATTAAAGGTTTTTACGATAAAAATACAAAGGGAAAGAAAGGGATAAAAAAATAGAATTTCCTAATGAAATAAATGGACTTACACAAAAGACATCAAACTCAAAGCATTTATTTCAATTAAACCATTTACAGGCACTTTTGAACTGTCAAAAAGTCGATCACTTGGAAAGATGAAGCTAGTTGCCCATTCCAAAACGTAGATCTCTATGGAGAAGAACGAGCAAGAAACTCCACGGACACTCTTTTAAAATCAAGTTGAAATATGACAAAATCTTGGGAAAATTATTCTTGTTGCTTCTGTATGTGAGAACAATGTAAAAAAAATAATTGTTAACAATTCTAAATACAAGATAAAAATAAGCCCTGGAAGTTAGGACATGACCAGTCTCAACCGACAGCGCCCGTTCACGAACTTGACGCGTGGATCAGCACCATCCAGCTCAACCATTTTGTAGGGAACCGAATGATCCAATACACGCGCCACCATCAGTGAGACATTTATGTGGGCATGACATACTCTGTTTTCTAAGTGGTCTATGGGAACTTATTTTCCCATTGTTCCCCAGAAAATCCATATTAAGATTTTATCGTAGTATTAAGAGAAAATAATAGTGATATTAAATTTTAAAACCTAATAACTAATAACCAAATACTAATAACGAATATATGGAAGTTCATCAGCTCACTTCTTGTATAGTAAATAAAACAGACGTCATAATATGGCATTATCTTCTTTGATGTTTCTAAAGTACTGGTCACGTTCTATGTTTACCTTAACCAACTTATTGCTTGTCACAATTTGAAGAAAATTTTACCTATACATTTACAATGTTTGTAATTATGTAAGCAGCATGTATTTATCACATAATTCACTTATCCGTTATTGCTTCATTTTTAATTCTCATACCTATTAAGTACCTATAAAATTAATGTAGACCGTACACAAAATTTTGTAAAACATTTTAAAAGAGTAACGATGGAGTTCCTTGCCCATTCTATTCCATACGAAACCTTTTGGAAGGGGCCACTAGAACCAACTCTTATTTACTGTGAATTTTAACTTAAAAGAGTGCAGTTTATATACCCATTTGAAAAAAAATTAGGTAATTCAGAGGTATTCTTTTTTATAGATTGCGACTGAGTTTATAGGTAATGCGACCGTTCTTAAAAAATACGGGCTTTTTTACCCCTCTGAACATACATTGGCTGACTATGAGCATAGATACGAACTGTACTGGTAATATTGATGAAAGTATTCTTAAATATTACCAATAAAGTTTATCGATTAGCACTATTAGCGTTTACAGTAAAACCATAAAGTAGCCGAATACAGTTAACACCACAAACATTCAGAGAACGTTACGTGTACAAACTGAACTCATGAAATGAATTCCCCAGATAAAGTCCGCGCTCCACCACACGTGATAAGTGCTTTTAATTTAACCAATTGCAGTGCGATGTGAGCGCTCGCTGTTGTGTTAAACATTCTTAAGGTTTCCGAACTAAATTGATTCGGACAGATCAACTGTTTTGTGGGTTGAGTGACCTGCTGGGTTTGTTGAACTTTTTACTGGGAGCGATTTAAACAAAACATGCGGTGCCCCGCATGTTTTGTTTAAGTTATATCGTCGAGCTATTAGATTATTATTTTTTGGTTTGTAAAGAAGTGTTAATGATCAATTTAAACTTAAATCCTTGATCGTAAACACTTCTTTATAAACCAAAAATAATAATCTGACAGCTCGACGATACAATTTACAAGTTACTTAGTTTTCACTTCTATCGGCAGTCCCCAAAGAATGTTTAGGGAATAATTTCGCATGAGTTGTTTTATTTATCGCTTATTCCATTGATAAATATCGTCGGTGTTACTAAATTTGATGTCAGACTTCGTATTTTTCAAGTTTAAATAATTAATAATGTATTCTTCCATGTACATTCTTTGCCTTTGTTTGTAACAGTGTCAGTTTTTTATTATCTATTAGTTGCCTCTCGACTAAACTCATAAGTAATTGAACCTCAGCATTATTAAAGTTTGCTGAACGCTTCCTCTTTTTTTTTTCATTATTTCAATCAATTTAAAAATAATAAATAACAACACCACACGTCCAAACTTACAACCTAACGTATTGAAAGTAACATGACGCTGCCATCTCTTTGAATGGCATTGACAATAATCAAAGAAATAGTCCGTCCCGTTTTTACATTCGTTTACTCTGTATATTTGTTTCACCTCCCTGAAGTTAGCGTTTTCACAGATGAGATATTCGGTCGAATAGTAATTCCTAGGATAACTATTATTTGAAAAATTGACAACCACTTATCTGACGAATAAAGAGTCTAATAACTTTATTCTTCAGGTAGCTATTGGTACTTTTATCTGAGGATTGAAAAGTCGGCCCTAAATATAACAAATCTGAAATATTTTGTTTTCACCCGGCCAAACCACCCAGTGGGTGGAATAAAACGGGTGATAACTGGGTTTTAACCCGCTAGTGGGTTTTAACCCGGGTGATTACCCATCTCTACATACGACTCCCTAAGTACATTGATTATGTGAATATTTGCCACCTACTTGAAGTGAAAACATCTTTAGGCGCGTTGGGCCCTTTTTCGGTGAACAAAAATCATGGAACTCGCCTCATAGTCACCGAACTCTTTCCATGAGCTATATGTATACTGTGTATATATTCTTATTCTTTCTCATTCGATCAGCTCCGCTTCCCTGCGGCGCGCTTCTTGTTCTTCAATCTCCGCTGCGTCACCTTGGCGACGTGTGACCACCATCTTCTATGTTCACGATGATGCTTTAACGCTATGACACTACCACACGATGATATTTCAACGCGACAACACTTCAACACGATGAAGCTTTCACGATGACGACGGACGACGGTCCTTCCCTACTCAAACTCTCACTTTAGTTTACATTAGCAAGCGTTTTGAGTGAACTTTGTTTTAACTTACGACCCGGAACTGTTAAAGGTATTACGATCTATTCCTGCTTTTACCTGCATTACCTTGGCTTGGACACATTTACGACGAATATAATAATAAATAAATCATTTATTTTGTATCAAACAACTGTATAAATTTCTTAAACCTACCAAACTGCCTAACAGTTCGTCGGCAGGACGATTATCGATTATTGATTATCGCGATTTAGGGGGACAGCTTCGACGTGTTTTATAAAGAATTTTTCACTTTTTATATCGAAAATATGAAAAATTAAAACCTAAATGTTGAGTTTTAGAGATTTACGGGTTAAATAAAGTGGGTCGAAATGTTCATTATTTTCAATACTCAATACTCAATTCTTTAAAGCATTCCATATGTTTTACATGGACGGTATAAACAGTGAGATCAATATGGACCCTGTCGGGCACAGCAAAATTAGGAGAGAGGAAAGGGTTAAGTACAAATGCAAGCAATTCAATTCATTATTATAATAAAATTATTAGATGTATAATTGGGTGTATAATTATCTATATACAGGGTGTCACAGAAACCCTATTGCTATCCTTAAGCACTAAAGATAACAGCTGGTATAGAATCACTATACATAGTTTCAGCTGAAAATAAAATACTCTAAGAATTGGTACCTAATTTTCTGTTGCATATGTTTCTTAAATTCAAATCATAACAAACGTGTCACTGCTCTACGTAGGTCAATAACTTTCCACGTTACTTGCCAATATCACGATAAATCTCATCCGAGTGATGTATTTATTTCAATTAGTTCTGGTATCAATGTATTATAACTTCCGAACATGTAGTAGAGATAGGATTAAAAACCCTTCCAATCTCGTTAGATATCTTCCAAAGAAGCCGTGACCTTGGTATGTATATACCCTGTCCGTTACACGTTATATATGTATAATTATGTACAGATATACATATTATAAGGTTTGTGTACACAGGTATAGTATATTTGTTATTTTGATTTTTATGCATTGCTTATGAATGTATTACTATTTGTAATTAATATTATCATTATTATAAATGATGTTATTATTTATGTAATAGTGCTTTCAAATTTATGTTTTATTTTCTATATTCCGTATTACCTATAATGTTTGGTGAATTATAGAGAGAATAATTTTATTTTGTAATCGATTTGTCATCTAAAAACTCCTTTACTGAGTAGTATGTCTTGGATTCTAGAAATTATTTCAATTTATTAATAAATACATTTGTTTTCCGTACTTCTCTGATGTCATTTGGCAATTTGTTACCTATATTTTTTTATGGACATAACTAAAGGGCCGGTTGAGTGCATTTTGAGTCGGGATTGAGGTATGTTTATTTTGTTTTTGTTGTGTCGAAAGGTGTATTTTGTTTGTGTTTCTTCGCAAGTGGTGTAGAACTCTGGCTGTTTTCTGACAAATTTACATAATTCTAAGATGTATAAACAGGGAAGTGTGAGTATTTTGTGTTTACGAAAGTGTGGTTTGCAGCTATCTGTATGGTCTATGTTGGTTATTATTCGGATTAATTTTTGCGATAGGACACACCATTTTCGAGATATAAGCAAAGGAAAAGAAAAAAAAAATTATATAGTACTGAGTTTTCTACCCGAAGTCGTGGTATTGGTGTGAATTTTAGTTCAAGACAACTAATTCTATTGCACACCTTTTTAATCGCGATTAAAAATAGTCAAGTTTTAGTTGGATAATCAAAATTTTAGGTAAGAAAACGTCAACCTCAGAATCTTAAAATTGCCATTTTCACTAAATTAATAAATAATAACAATAAATAATAATAAACATCTTTATTGCAGACCACATGATTCATAAAAAAACAATAAAACAATTTAAAATTAAATTATAAAAAAGTATAATTAAAAATTTAGAATAAAGAAGAAAAAAAAACATACAAGTAAATACCATACATACACACACACAAACTCAAGTCTTTCTTCTCTTGCACATAAATAGGCACAAACATTTTCCGCGGCTATTTCCAACCACCGCTTGTAAGTCTTGGTAGCGTGCTTTCTATCAGCAATGTCCTTAACTAAAGTGTACACGTACTAACCCTGGACATGAAGGAGGCAATTCCGCTTCTCTGAATGGCATTGAACGCGTTCAGCCTTGCCTCCGCGAACATTCCAGAGGCACTACAATAGCGCTTCAACCCCATTAGGTATCTGTAGATGTTGTTGTACTGAACACGTATGCTAAATTAATAACTCAAGGCCTATAGTTAAGTTGTGTCACTTTAGTCAATTCCAGAATGGGAAATCGTAGTTTGACAGGAATAAATTTTTTTTTTGGTGATTTTTAGTGTAGTTTATAGGCATTTGTGACAAGATAATTGGCACCATCTGAATATGGAACAAATAAGTTTACTCCGATGATAGGAGATAATGCAAGCACCTAAAATATACAGAAATCCTTTCGTCTCATAATAAACGTTCATTCTCAAAGACATCCGAAGTACAGACTGTTTGGCTCTAGTGTATTGTGGATATACGACCATTGTTGCGTAAATTAAATTTTGAATTAAGTGAGATACAAATCTATCGTCTAGACAGAAAAAACAAATCTACATACGATATAGTTATAGTTAGTGGAATTTGTTGCACAAACACGTGAATGTTTTAAGTGATAACTCTTAGAACTGCGCTCTTGATTCACCACCAATGCATATAAAATCCCGGAGATATGATAACCAAACCACGCCGCCACTTACAAATAGCCCAGAACCATCTATGTCCGGCATTAACAATTTCCAATTTTTAGATTGTGACCGTATTTCCAATGCAAGTGACGAGGATCATTAGGTACGGTCACTAATTTGTTGTAATTTTTCTAATATATAATAAAAGTATAAAATTTTGTATTCAGGCTGTTATTTTTGACAAGCTAGTAGTGGACAGCACTTCCCACTAATGTATAATTAACAATACCCATTTTCACCCAGTAAAATGGGTGATAATGGGTTAAAAACCAGTTCACCCGGTTATAACCCAAATGGGAAAAATGGGTTTTAACCAACTACCCATTTCTAGTCGTATGTAGTCATTCTGGGGTCCAACAAGACCAATCGAGGGCGTTTTCGACCTATAGGTACGGAAGCCAGCCAACATGATCCATATTATAAAGACTTACGAGTATCCGAGGATGGAACACAGCTTGAAGGCGGTGTCATCGTCGAGGGTGGTGATGCAGGCGGGGAACCAGGAGTGGTTAGCGGCGCGGTAAACTTGGAGCTCGCCTCGACCTACGTCGCCGTTCGCTTGACTTAGACGCACTGTTTGAAGAAAGACGTATTTAATTTAGACGTATAGTTGGTAGTAGCTGAAACTCAATCGGAGTAAGAGAGATAAAATCATGTAGATCTTTGTAAAAAAATTGTATAACGGCGATAGGCAGAACTTTCTTTATGGACATTCGATTCTACTACATCATAAGTAATTTCTCTTTCACACAAACTTTGTAACTTTTAAGGAAACATACATTCTTGTTGACGTATTAGAACAAGACCCTGGTACTGAACCAAGTCATGGTTAGAAAATACTCTGGAAGCCTTATGCCAACACAACTATTTATTTAAATAGATAATAGAATTAGAATTGCATTAAAAGTAAATCCCACCATAAACATTTTAGGTAAAGTAAATTGCCAAGACTCGCCTCGCTTTCACTGTTAAAAAGTTTTCAGATCGAATGTAAAGCCAAGCTTCCAACCCTCACAGCCCTCCAAACTATTTACCACACAAGCTACAATCATGACAAGAAATACTTACGGCAGTTCCTCTCATCTTGTCCCCACGGACAGTCGACCTTCCCATCGCACAGATGCGCCTGAGAGATACAGCGCTGGTTCCCGCAGTGGACCTCCCCACTGCGCTTGCATACACGGCAGTTCAGCTCGTCGGAGCGGTCGGCGCAGTCGACGTGCCCGTCGCAGCGCCAGTCGTGCGGGATGCAGCGGCGGACGTCGCATTGGAAGCCCGTGGGACATACTGTTGAATATATTTAGGTTAAGTGAGTGTTCTTGCTGGATATGGATAACATTTAAAAAATAATTGTTTTGCTCCTAAACATCCATTATTTAGAGTTCTACCAAAACCTTGAAGCTCCACAAAAGATTGAGTCTCGCGGAGTTATTGCGTATAGTACCACCCATAAAATGCCAATCGATCGCAATGCCTTCATCTGCATTGTTGAGCAGACGAATTCAAACACATGGCGCAATGGATGTCAGAATGAAATGCATTACGAATGATTGCCATTTTAGATGTTTCGCTTCATTACCCCGCTGCTGTTTCTCGAAAGAATACCGACCCAGAACTTGATCATTACTAAATGAACAATTTATGAATAAATCGACGTGGAAGAAAAATCTTCATGAACCACGTTATACTGATTAGGACGTGTTGAAAAACCTTCAATAAAATTAGAACCATTATTTTAGTCGAGGAATTCCCTTTGATTCTGAGAGGAAGCTTTTATTTCAAATATAAGGTTTGGTACTCGGAAAATAATGGGGGAACATTTGATTTTATAGGAACACACTCATCTGTAACGAGATACAATACGTTCCTTATGTAAGAGTAATATGTTTAGGGTTTCAGAGAAAATAATAATTAGATAGCAACAAAAACGGGCTGCTTATCAAAGGTCAGGATCACTGACTTGTATTTAAGGTCCCTCGGATACATTACAAACACACAACACCTAAACATTGTGGTTATATCCAAATAAACCTACTATACTTACTTTTGATATAATGCTATGCGTTATACCCACACGACGTGGCTAATTAACAAGATACTCCTTATACTAGTTATACATCTTTGGCTATCGAGGGTGGATCGAAGTAAATGTCGTGCAATTGGAGAGGCCTATGTCCAGCTGTGGGCTACTGTAGGCTGATAATGAAGATTTCAACAGCGTAAGGAGGACGTTTTTTTTTCTTTCATGTTCAAATCAATAGTAACATGTAAGTGACAACAAAAATGTTACCTTATGAGGTCAAATAGATACGTGCTTAGTTTAAAACTAACCCACGACATCAAGAGCATAGTAACAAAATACAAATATAGACATTCTACATGCTCACTTGAGATCTCATAATTTTTGTGGTTGGTACGTACCTGGCATGGCGTCTCGAAAGCGCGCGTCGGCGACTTCTCGGTTGCCGAGACACACATCTGTGTCCGTTGACTCCGGGAAGATGTCGCACTGGAGGTAGTCTGGCATTGTCAGACCGAAAACTTCGAGGAAGAATCCGCACCGACGCATCGTTTCTGTTCGGGACAAAAAAAAGCAGATACATTTTGGAAAACTTGTTCTGGAATCCTTGACTAAATTCGAATAGTTTTTGAGGCAATAAGCTAGAAAACGAATTAAATGGTTGCCGTTCAAACACAGATTAAACAAAGTAGGTACGTACCAACCGGTTGCAAAGACAGTTTTTTTTTTTATTACTAACCATCGCGGCAGCAAAATCTACTAGATAAGTACTAAAAACATCAAGGGACTACAGCCCCTAGCACGAATTTTGTGTCTAATCGAAAAACAACTAGTTAATTTATTTTTTTTGCTACAAGCACAGTTAGTATCACCCATAGACATGAATAAAGTCTCAAAACTAAGAAAATAAATATTAAGTGCGCAACGTGTAACTATATTCAAATTTAAAATCGTTCAAATTTACTATACGTTTATTCGGCACGTTTGTGGTAGGTTTACAGTAATTTTCATGCATGAAACTCGGCAAAGTTTAAAATATTCAGCAAATGTGCAATCTCACCATGACATAAACTTCTGCATGGCCGCACCATATGGCCCAGGGGCCCACATTTAGGCACAAAGAGTGAGCACAGGAACAGAGCTGTTAGGTCGTAACAGCGGACGTCTACTACTGCTTCGTATACCTCCAGGTCCTGGCAACAGATGAAAAATAATACAATATATAGGTATAGTTCTACAGAACAAACTTAGCCATTCACTAAGTAAGGAGATACTTAGATACCGTGGAACTACTCTGTACAAAAGACAGAGCTTTTACCTGATGATTCATGATCTATATAAATAAATAATATAATATAATATAATATAATATTTATTTATTTAAAAATTACAAGGCTTAAGAATATGTACAGTTTTGCTTAAATGTAAATTATATTCCTAAGACTTACGTGCCTGAACTAGGTAATCCTGTGTTTCAGGCAAGAAGAGCTAAAATAGTCTATAAAAGTTAATAAATAATCAAAAGTTGACAATAGACAAATAATTAAATGAATGTTGAGTAGCTTAACTCTTAGTTTCTAAGTTTGATAAATACTAACATAGGTGAATATTTATTTTAACACAGTTAGTAAATTCTCTGTTTCTTCGTAAGACATACTTTGGAGAGCATCATTGAGTGTTCTCTTACAATTTGTGTAGTTCAGGGAATAAATATTTGCTTTCGAGTTTAGTCTATTATAGAGGAGAGGACCGAGGTACAGGTAAAATTTGGATATAAAAGCATGTTTAGTTATAATTTGTGGACAAACTATATCTTTACGTCTTTTATTAGTATATTCTGTACTGTAAGGTAAAGCTGTGTGTTGTTTTAATACAATGCCCATTATAAATAACTGTCGAACTGTTAATACTTCACAAGATTTGTATAGTAGGTTAGTAGGAAAGAGAAAAGGGCGGGAAGTAGACACTTTGAGAATCGCCCTCTGAGCTCTCTCGATGGTTAGTAACAGTGTTTTACCAGCAACACCCCAAGTGGTAATACAGTAAGTTATTATCGATTGACATAGAACAAAGTAAACTTGTCTAACTATTTTTGGATCAGCAATATAGCGTAAGTTTTTAAATACAAATATCAACTTGCGAATTCTACTATTTAAAGCTCCTATATGTTTTTTGAACGAAAGTGTTTCATCCATTAGTATACCAAGGTATTTAATTGTATTTGCCATTTTAATTTTGGGGCACACACATTGGTTATCTGTGGGAATAGCGCAATAATGGGCATATAATGTCGAGGTAGTGCAAGTCGATGTTTGCTTACGCATCGAAAATTTTATGTAATTTGTCTTGTCTGCATTTAATGTTAGTGAATTTTGTTGAAGCCATTTATTTACAATATTGAATCCGTGTTGCGCAAGCTTGTAGACATTATTTTCTGAGTCAGTGGAAAATAGAAGGATAGTATCGTCAGCATAAGAAACAATTTGGCCGTGATCTAGGTTTAGATTACAAAGATCATTTATGTAAATCAAAAATAGGGTAGGCCCCAAAATGCTTCCTTGAGGTATTCCAAAACACGCGTTTTTTTGTCATCGCTGAGAGCATTATCAATCCTTACACATTGGGTACGGTCTTCTAGATAGCTTTTAAATAGTTTCAGCTGGGTGCCTCTGATACCTATGGCTTCAAGCTTGTGCAACAGAATAGAAATAGAAACCGTGTCACAAGCTTTGGCGAGGTCCAAGAAGATACCTACTGTGTGGTTACCGTTATCAAGTTATTTTGCTAAGAAGTTAGTCAGATGGTGTACGGCATCGTCTGTTGACATTCCAGGCCTAAATCCGTACTGCCGCTTCGATAATATTAATTTATCCTCCAAGTATTTGTGAAGTCTTTTATATATGATTTTTTCTAATATTTTAGACATAGAAGGCAGTAAGGAAATAGGTCTATAATTTGTCACTTGATCTTTGCTGCCCGATTTATAAACAGGGACCACAACAGCTTTTTTTAGGCATTCGGGAAAAAGACCCGTGGATAAGCATTTTTGGAAAATATAAGTTAGTGGCGGTACCAAAATGTGCCTAAACTGTAATATATTAAATAAAGTGACATTTAGGGTTGCCATTACATGAAAGACAAAATTATATAATAAATCTTTGAATTTATTTAATGTGTGTAAAGGTGGACTATTGCAACCATGTAAATAGATAAGTGTGTCAGGGGTTTATCTTACAATGCATCAACTATCTAGCCAGATCGGGAGCGAAGTCTTATTTCTAAGACTAAACAGACGATTGGGGTATTATCTTGACAGCTATATTGTTAGCAAGTTATGTTGTGTCGTAACGTTCAGGTAAGAATAGTAGGTATTAGATAAGAAAATATAAACCACCTACACACGTGATCTCTCGATTAGCACCTACTCTTGTGTACGACTAACCGTTGGTTGGTAGATACGATATTTTTAAACCAGAGACTTTCTACACCGAGAAATTTAAATAGTCGTTTTCCCGCGGCAGAACAACCTGCAATAAGGAGTACTTTCGAAGCATAGAGTAAAAGTAAAAAAAATAAGATTTTTTTGTTTCAAAATAATTTAAAAAATATTCATCAACTCGATAAAACACTACTCAATAGTAACACTAGAGGTAACTTGTAGGTATTACTCGAAACACACGCACCTCCGACCAAAGGGAACAGCGATGCATAAATGTTCAAAGCAAAATAAACTCTCACAAGCGGTGATTTTTCACAGTGGTTAATCTGCCATATTTTGTTTCTATTATTTTATTTATTTATAAAACGATTGTATTACCAAGACAAAACCATTTCTTAATGTTACTTTATTATTTCTACCATGTAGGTCAAACAGAAACTAAAAACTAATTTATTGCGTCTTATATCGCGTATAATTAAAATTTACCTAGTTACGTGTGTGCGAAGGTTGTTTGTTAAGTTTTTTCTATCGCAACTAAATGATAAACCATGTTGCAATTATAAACGATGCACAATGGTTTACCTCATTCTGATTCATCTGCTAAGGTTAACAAAATAGGGAAAAAACGTTATCGCTGGCTCCATTTCTCCCTCGGTACTTCTTTTCTAAAGCCCTATTTATTCACCCGCAATAAGCAAACTGTATCGCACAGACCAAGGACGACGCAATGCCACGTTTTAATAAACATTGCTCGTTAAAAACGCGCTTTAGAATCTGACGCAGATATTTTAGTTGTCGGGCGCGTATTGTTTCCGCGACAATGATTGATTCGCGCGTGAAAGGGTTCAGCTAATGGTTATTGATGTCGCCGCGTCATTCGCTGTTATGGTCGGTGCTGTGGGTAATATACTGTGAATGAAAATGTTCGCGTATCATTCTTTGTTCGCGGTAATGTAAATCCGTTAAATATGGTTCAGGGAATTAAATAAAACATGATCGTTTTTTAACGTAAGTGTCTACCAGGTCTAGGCCCGACAGCACTAAGTACAAATAGGTACCTAAATATGTTTACCACTAAACGTATAAACGATCTGTTTCTGACAATTTGTCGAAGATATAGAGACAGAATTATGTTTTAAATATGTTTAGGGCTAAACGCATTTAGTGATTCCTGGTGCAAGCGGGCCTTATCGTTAAAGAAAAGAAAGCGGGCATCCCTGCCAGGATTGCGGGTTGTTCGAAAGAGATAACACGGCCCCTGGCACACAGGCAACTGAGGGAACACGGGTGGGTTTTAGTCAGTAAAAGTCTGACACGCCCTCCTTGTCCACCCAGAGCGCGAGAAGTTATGCATCCCGCTTTATATTTTGATGAACTGGTCCCTAAACTCACGACTGCCATCGGCTGGTTTAATACATAAAAGAACGATAAGTTGTAGAATGCTCTGTCTTGCACCCTGACATATCCCAACCATGCACGTGAAAGGAAGACCATAACTTCCAATAAGTATCACTTATAATTACCGCAATCCTAATATTCCTATGATTTAATTACAGCCTCCACGGAGGCGTGCCCTGACACTTGGCGCAGAGATTAGCGGCCGGCGAGCGACGAGCACACAAATTAATTGCCCCATAAGCCCTTTGATCTGCGTCTAGTAGGTTTTCGATCAATAAATTTTCGCTAAGAGGATTTTGAAGCAAGTTCGTTGCATAGACTTAGATACGTTTTGGTGTGGGAGTAAAGGTCACAGAACAAATATTGTGTTGTTACAATACGATATGACGGGAATGTTGGTTTTGTCTAGTGAGATTGAAAAATAATATTGAGAAGCTCCGATTCATCCTTCATCATCTCTCTTGGTTGCAAAAGATTATATCAGAAAAGATAAGTCTCTCTGAAAACTGTTTTATGATTGTCTCATAATGAGATGATATAATTTTTTTGCATCAGCAATGAGACTCTCATTGCTAATGTAAAAAAACATAACTTTAATTGCTTATGAAATAAATACCAGGTACCAAAAATTTAAAATCGCGCTAAAATACTTGAACACATCACAGGTCGGCTAATTAACGACCCCCGGGACCCGCCGAGTGTCTGTTAAAGCCTGTTAATGGCATTTTAACGATTCACCTTGGATTCGGGCAATTAAACTCATTACCAGTAACGCCCAGCAAAAGGCGGGAAACGTCTTTAGACCTACTGCTTGGGACCCTAGTGAGTCAGCATTGTTTTCTTCCCGGAAGTTTATTTGTAAATTAGTATAAATTATTTGTTGAATCTCAATGTGGTTTACTCAAAACTACAGATTTTGTTGTTTGACAAGATAATACTTAGGTTTTTGGTTTCCGTTTAATTTAAATTCCTTTTAGCAGCATCTACATTGGAAATTGTACTACCTATGTATATCGAAAAATAGACATTTTCCCTTTTCGTAATCAATCAACAAACAATTATGTAAGAAAAAAAAATACTAACAAAATTACCGTCGAGACCTTGTCTCCAATATTAATTAAAAGCAGAATATTTACAAACTGAGAATCACTTATCACTTAGCGAACTCAATTTCCCGGCTCTGTTTGCTCCCACGGCAATTTAACTGATACGACTAACAAACGAAACTCATCCAATTTGGAACTTGACGTATCGAAGTGTTTGACTTGTTGTATTTGACTTAAAACAAGTCCAAGGGATCGCGTATCAATATATTTGTGAGGTCTCTACAACTAAGCAAACAAGCCGATTTTGGGGAATCCCTTATACAACGTGAAATTTTAATGGTTGTTTTCCCGCAGCGAAATGATTTTGTCTTGGTAATACAATAGTTTTATAAACAAATAAAACGTTAAAAACAAAAAATGCTAGATTAGCCATTGTGAAAAATCACTACGTGCTAGAGTTTATTTTACTTTGAACATTTATGCATCGCTGTTCCCTTTGTCGGAGGTGCGTGCGATTCGAGTAGTACCTATAAGTTAGCTCTAGTGTTACTATTGAGTAGTGTTTTATCGAGTTGATGAACATTTTTTAAATTATTTTATAACAAAAATATCTTTATTTTTTTACTTTTACTCTATGCTTAAAAAGTACTCCATATGGCAAGTTGTTCTGCCGCGGGAAAACAACCATTAAAATTTCACGGTGTATACCTACCTTTATAGTTAGGTAAATTAAACTCAGCAATTAGCAGGTAATTTAGATTGAGTAAATTTATATTGATGCTTTGACTATTGTTTTACTTTCTATTTTATTTTATTTATTTTCTCATTATAATTTAGATACGATTTCAGTGTCTCATTATAATTTCGGCGATCAACCTGAATAGCAAATATGTATTGCAAAAGTTTAATGGAATATTGTTTCTAGGTGCTCCAAACTACTTAAACAGCTAATGATAAAGAAATCCACATAAGTTGATGTGTAGATTAGATTCGTACGTTTAAGAAGCGGATTTGAAGTTTAAAACCGTTTGAATGTCCCTATTTAGATTATGATCTGATCTAAGTAATTGAACTCGATGACCGTTGTGTTATCAAAGTAAATACTTATGACCTAGAAATTAAGACTACTGTCATTGATATAGACTAGGACAAAACGTAAATAAGTAGCTAGATACCCACTGACCTGTTGTGCGTCCCTTTGCCCAAAATGGCCGATGTAGTTGGGGAACACAGTGAAGTTGTAAGGTATCCTGTGCTGCTGACAGAAGCTGACAATGACGGGCAGACACACGCCTGGTGCTGGGTTCCTGGCTCCGGGCGGGTCTGTAGGTGCCGGCCACGTCACCACCGTTGACCGGTTCACTACTTGGGACACGTACTGCGGACAAGGAAGTAGGGTTACTATAGTTTGTGAAATAGAGCATTATGAAGTTTCGGACATGTTTGGTGTTTTTGTTACTTAACGACCTATGTAAGTAATTATCTATACTAGTGGTCGCCCATTGGTCGAAATTCGACCATAATTCAGGTTTGAACGGATGCATTATTAAATAAAAATATTAGCTTTCTGCACTTCTTTTCCACGCAAACTTTAAATATGCGAAATTTAATCAAATTTGGCATATTTGGTTCCTCCATCTGTGTAATTTTCGTAAAAACGGCACGTTTTTGCTTCACGTATTCAACGTATATAGATGGTAAAAGTTAAATGCTGTTCGTTCGTCGCACGTCACTTTAGAACTGCGGGATCGAGTTTTTATTTTAATTTTAAAATGTTCGTCCGAATCAGGTTCTTACCGAAATAAGAATTTAAAAAGTCGCCGGGAAAATTCGAAAAACTGCGAATGAATTTTCTATGGGAATTTTGTGTGAGTTATTGAAACTTTGATAGTAGGTACTATAACATTTGTCGGGTCAGCTAGTTATTAAATAAAGGTTAAGAGAGGTCGGCATAGAGGATCTATCTGAACAGAGTTTTGGAAAGCCAATAAATACTATCATAGTATTTAATTAACATAACAAGGTAGGTACTTCAGTGCTTTCATTTTTCGCAAAACAGCTTACAAACGTTCACTACCGATCCTTTACATAATTTCTGGAGCCCAAAAAACAATATGTATCCACAACAACGCGTCCTTCACAATGTGGCCATTGTTGTAACTCTCACAAAACAGACAAAGAAGGCCAGGTAAGACGGAATTGTTGCCCAAAGCCAGAGCACCGACTTTGAGCAACGAGCACAATAATTGTTTTGTTAGCAAAGCTTTGCCTTTCCAACGTTTTTTGTGGGCGGAATGGCTTTCAGCTATATGCAAGTGGTTCAGTAATTGAGTTGCTTCGTTTTGGTTATTTTACGCAGTGAGAAATTGTGCTCTTTTTGTGAAGGGCGTGATAAATATTCCAATATAATTTGTTTGAGCTAAGATGAAGCCAGTGCAAATAAATGCAAGTTTTTTTTTGTCGCAGTGTACCTAATTTTCGAGAATTGTGCCGCTATACAAAGCTGCGGGCTATTATGGGGTACAGATTGTTGAAGCGTAATATCAAAATATAACAGAACAAGTAGACGAATTTGTTTCAACGCATCGTGTTAAGTTTTAGGTACCAATCTGTACCTACCTATATGAAGATACCTGTTTATCATAATTATTGAAGGTGCGACGTATTCAGAAAGCCATTTACAATATCCGCAATGATTAAATTGTTAGTATTTATTATTAGCAAGAACTGACTAAAGCCTTTTTACATGCAGCATTATGTATTTGTTTATAAAATCAAATCTGCTTAGTTTCTATATCATAGATGATAGTTATTATAAATCTTCTTCTTCCTCAAGCGAAACAGTTTCGCAACAATAACACGTGAGTCTAACCCACACTGGGCCCATGTGGTGGATCACGGCCCGCCTCACATTGGGGACAGAATGTTCAAAACCACCTAGAGACCTCAAATATTAACCAAATTAAACCATTTTTGCACAGAAATGTTTGAAATCAAATTTCAAAGACACTCACGAAGCCCGATTTGCGAAATTAGGTTGTTTTTTTTAATAAAAAATACATATGAATTGAATATAATTTTTTTTTTATATTATGACTGATTTTATATTATTATACTCTAGTGATCATGAGATTTTTTCGTGATACGAAATAAAGAATGAATATATTAGAGAAATAAATAATTTTATGAAAAAAAAAAGGATTGTTTCCACCCTACGATAGGGGATGTTTTTCGGTTTATTGCATTTTTGACATCAGATTCATTTTCAGCGACGAAAAATACATCGGAAGCGTATATTTGCACTTCCATACAAGTGCTAGTTGAAATGCGTGACTGAAAGGGTTAAAGAACAGGGTAAAACTCGCTTTACCTTGGTTTTAGTGGGTTATGAAGTTTTTAGATTTAAGGAATATTAGAATTCTGGCTTCGTCAGTCTCTTTAGAATTTAATTACAAACATTTCTGTCCAAAAATTGTCTCATTTGGTTTATTTTTGCGATCTCTAGGTGGTTTTGAACAAAAAATTCGCTCTATCCCCAATGTGCGCCTGTCTGACAGAGAAGAGGCCTTGTTTGCAAACGTTACAGGCTGATATTATAGTGGGTGACTACCGACATAATGACTAGGAGAAGACATGCTGCGCCGACGTCAAATAAATTGTGATAAGGACAAGAGAATGATGATGATGATTACAATGTTTGCGCTCACCTGCACTGCTGGGTTGGCTCTGAAGTACGCGAACAGCGCTCCTGTGATGGCGAGCAGCGCCACCGCGTTGAGTGCCAGCTGCATCAGTCTGAACTTGTGGGGATGGGCGTCTGTACTGGCGCCGCGCATGTCTCGGAGCATCTGGTAGGAATTAGCCAATATTTCAGGGTTGCATTTGTTTTCAACATGCATTTAAAGATAAAAAAATAACTACATCAGATACGAGGCAGCCCTATTAGCACCTGGAAGGCGGCAGATTCTTCCTGAGCTGTAAGGCAATTTTTGCGAAGACTAATCATCTTTATTTTCGGCTTTGCTTTAAGTTATTAACATTACTATTTTAAGTGCAAGCATGCGACTAACAAAATAGGTATAGATCTTTTAGATGTTCGAAATAAACAGTTTTTTTTTCACTTCCATTCCATTTCTAACTCTAAGATTCATTGCACGTTCCTATGACAAAGAGCATGGAAACAACTCCAGGGATAGGCGCCTTAGTCTACCAAATAAAAGATTTGATAATAATTATTGAATAGCTCACAATTTTAAAAGTAACTTCATGAAAAAGTAGCAATCGAAAACTATCGTTACCACCGAAACTCATCACTCAGTTTCCCGGACCGGGTTCCGGCAGGCTTAGAGTGAGCTAGTTTGATTGTAGCTCAATTAATTCAGCCCCACGGTCCTGATGTTCGATTGCGATCGTGTGTTTATTCACAACCGCATTGTTCTTTCAATGAATTTTTGAATGTAAAATCTGACACCTTTTACTATTTAGGTAGGTATCGTCTTCTGTTCGAGGTAGGGGAATCTTTTATTTTGTCCTATACTAAAACAACAGTGCAGCTTAAGTAAATAGCTATTTCTAACTTTCAATTCAATTTCTTAAAAAAAAAACATCAAGATATTTTCGTCTTTTTTCCATAACTTTTAATACCACTAACTGTGCTGACATGAATGTAAACTTGTTAGCATGTTTTAAGTTTCAATACGTACCTACATATATATGAGAAAAAATATTATCATTGTAATTATAATCATCCTCAACTGACTCCATTATTCAATACATGAGGAGGCATTCATGAGTGCCAGTACTGCGAGCTAAGCCAATTGGCTCGAAGAATTAGTGGTGTTTATAAATAAATTATGAACAACAGGCTTCGGAAGCTTCTTTTTAGTATACCCGTATAAGGACCTAAGCTGATCGATGTGTTGCAAAGGTTTGCTCGAATACTGCTTACGAATATTTTAAGCAGATTTACGCTTTCAAAACCATTTGAAATCTTTGGATTCATCATGACCGTGAGGTATATAAGTAGATAATGTGAGTAAAATAAGCATCCAGTGAACGTTTCACTATTATTTGAACTGCCAAGAAAACGGTTCAAAGTAAAAAACAATACAAAGATACTAGTCAACGAGCTAAATGAAATAGAAACAAATTGTTCAAATTAACTGAAGAATGAAACTAGATTGTCCCTGAACCTTGCAACACGTAAGCAAACTATTTATGTCATCATCATATAGGTCATCCTTACAAACTTTGAGCAACGCCACTATTTCCTCATGAAACTAACAGCGTTCATTCAGCTTGTTAGCCATTCTACCAAAAAGGGTTTATCTCGAGCTGCAGCAGTGACATGAATGGGCGCCAGGGCTCCGGCGGCAGTGCGTACTGCGATTGTTTCATTTTCAAAACGGATCTCTGGCTTTGTGGACTCCACTGAGGTGTTATTGTTACGTAATCTCTATTCAGAACGCCCACATTTGAAATAACTCCATGTTTCCAGATTTTTATACCAAATCTAGGTACGTATATTTATTAAGTTTAATTTTGAACAAGGACCATTGGAATGTTATACAAACTTTTAATTTATGGGGTAAGCTATTGTAACTAACGTATAGCTTGTATTCAGTTCAATTTCATCTGCCAGTTTCTATGGAGTTTCAGAGATATGACATGTAGGTATGCAAAGTACCTATCGTTAAATGGCACTGCGTACTATGTATTGGTATAATTATTACAACTTCAATATTAGTTCATTCATATTCAGATATGTATACATCTCCGGCACACCTAGGAGCAAACACCTTTTAGATACGATTTAGGTACCAGTGACAATCAACGTTCGAGATTGAATATTAGTACGACAACTATGTTTGAAGCCGACCTACCTCCGTCAGGTCATATATAATACGCATCTGATCATGCGCTATCATGAAAGCCGCCGGTTTTTAAGCGAACAATCGAATAGAAATGTATTGAGATGTCGATTCTGACGGTTTCGATCGTTTGAAGTTTAGTAGAGTTTTTCTACAGATATTTTATCTATATTTAGTCCTATGTCTTATTTTACTACATAAAAATTGATAAAGGCGGTTTTTGTGTGTATGATACACACTAGTCTATATTTTCCAACAACTGCGACTCAAGCCTCCTCTCTCCGTGATAGAGTGAACCATTGGACCACCCACCATTTTTTTTGGGTGGGAAATCCTACTAAGTAATATTATAAATATGAAAGTTTGTGAGTATGGATGTACGGATGTTTGTTACACTTTCACGCAAAAACTACCAAATGGATTATAAAGAAACTTTACAATAATATAGCTTATACATCAGAATAACACATAGGCTATAATTTATAAAGATATTGTGTGAATTGTCCAAAATATAGCGGTAAGTGTCAAGTAAGTAGGAAAAAATTCTGCCATCTGCGAGCTTTTCTGGCGTGCGCTGCAAAAATCGTTAGAGGTACACGTATTTAATGTAAGCTGAAAATGTTTATATTCAATAGTCCTACAAAAAAGCCCGAGACGGTACATATTTATCTTTTATGTGTAAGCCATTATCGCCAAAATAGTGCACTCTTTATTTTAAGATCTTGCATGCATGTATTATTTTAATTCTGTATGTATACACATGTTCGAGCAAATAAAATTTCTTTCTTTCTTCCAATAAAAATGATGATTTATTTCTAATGATAGATGTACGATAGATAGAACCTTGGAGAAGAAACTAAGCTACTCAAAGTACTAATCCTGCGCAGACGAAGTCGTGGGCAAAGTCAAAGTCAAAGTCAAAACGTTTATTGCGAACTAAGTGTACAATAATGTTGGTGTTATCTTGTGTTAGTACTTATGACTTAGCAACCTTTTACAAGCATTGCAATAATGATATCATTCACCTGCCCTTATCATTCTAGAATAGCATGCATGGAACAATAATTTTAGTACTTAATTATTATTTTTATATTGTACAATTAAATTGAGAAATTATAGTATGTCAAAATGTAATGTCAATAATAACGAATTTAATACAATTATTCAGCAAAATTATTGTCATCCTTTTCAGGTAGTGCAAATTATAAAAGATAGACTAAATATTATTGTATTATAGGACAGATCGCCACTTTTGTATTTGAGAGAAAATCGTTATTTTAGCTAAACTCTAGATATCAAACCACCTGCTAGTCATCAAATAAGTTCTCCCGCTCTGGGTGGAGCTAGGGCGTTTTAGACTTTTACTGACTAAAACCCATCGATATTCCTTCAGTTGCCTATGTGCCGAGAGCTACGGTATCTCTTTCGAACAACCCGCACCCCTGGCAGGCATCGGCTCTTGTGGACCCCACCAGTTGGTGTTGACGTCTCTTTGAGGCGCGCGTGGAAAACAACGCGCCTTCGACCCCGGCTTGGTTCTTACCGAACTGATAGCTACCCATTACTGCCATCCGCAAGCCTGCGCCTACGGTGGCTGGGAATTACCCTGGGATTCCCGACGCCCAGGGCGTCTCCTGCGGCGACTAAGGCCGCGACGGCGCATATACTGCCTCTCCCTCACATGCACCGCCTCCCTCTTCGCGAGCATTACGGCTTCGCAGAAGGAGGTGACAGCTATCCATGCACTCTCGCTCCGTACCATGGCCTGGACCAGGGCCGGACGCGAGAGATCGCCGCCGCCGATCGCCTCCACAAGGACACGGCGGTGCTCCGCCCAAGCTGGGCAGACCTCCATTGCATGCTTCACCGTATCCTCAGGGCGATATACGTAGTAGAAACACCCGGGCGTTTCCTGTTTGGCTAAATTTTAGTTTGGCACAAAAATACCTACGAACTTTCTCAATAAAGGTACAGAGATAATACTTACTATAAGAAACGATGAACCAACAAAACAAAACTCTTTCGCAATACAATAGAGATTACTCCCCCGAGTTATACGTAGGACGGGACGCAATCTTGACTCATGTAAACAGTAATATGTGGCCCGGGTTGTACACTCCTTCCTAGTATACGTACGGGCGGGCGTACACCCCTCCCCACAGATATGTATGTGGCGAACGCGAACGCTGATTACAAACTTTGAGATTGTGTGTGGAAAACTTAAGAGGACGGACTTTAAGATTTTATTAAAGGGGATGAAAGAAGATTTTTCTTGTAGAGAGGATGTTAGCGAGATTTCATTAGGAGTTCGTCTTTGTAGTGAATGGTAGCAAACTTTTGTGCTGACGTAACACGTAATGTTTCATTAGGTACCATAATATGTAGACAAGCTGTGCCTACTTCACACAATGAATTTGCCTCATCGTGAAACCACTATTACTAAATAAAAATTCCCGAGTCAAATAGGAAGTTACATTTTAATTAGCGTTTCAAGCGTTCTGGCAAGATTTTCTCAGAAGAAAGTTCTTTTTTACTCTGAAAAAATAGGTATCCTATGTCTGATTGTGTAAAACGAAGTGTTTGTTGTACTTGAACAAACAGCACTTTCATCATTTAAACGATTTGGTATAAAATAGCAACGTAAAGATCCGTGCTTAAACTACCTTACCCTTAGGAACCTTAAGTTCCTTAGTATCAAATCTAGAAGAGAATGCCCATGGACAGTACTCTTCAAAAATGTCTCGTGTCTCAAAAAGTTGAACAGGATGAATGAACTAAAATAAAAATATATTTTTTGAATAGGACTAAAATGCTATTTATATTGGGATAGTTTTTTGAACAATAATTAGTACTTTTACGGTTTTGACTGTTAAGTACGTTATTTTTTACAATCCTCTGTCATTCGTCAATATTAAGGAATTAAAGATGTCCATTTTTCTATTGCGTTTAATGTGCCTACCTATTTGATATCGATTTTATGATATCGCCCATAAATGATTTCGATTCTGTATTTATTGGCGAGATAAAATAAATAAATCAGTTTCTAATATCCCACAGTACTACATATTAGGTAGTAGGTACATTACTGTACGCTGTGTTGTACTGTTTATTTTATTTTCACTCACGGACGGACGAAACTATAGTGTGTGGTGGCCACCGCACACTGACATCCATTGATAAAGTCATATTTTTATTTATTGTTGGTATTGACATCGCAATAGTTTCAAACGTCTCAAGAAATAATACTATTCGACCCACGTTGATAAAAAAAACAACAAAGATTTACATCTGCATCAATCGAACAAGTCTTATTCGAATGTTTCTTTTATTAACACGGGTACAACCCTATTTGACATTATATTTATTTACTGTAATACTTTTGCAATATTATGTCATGTCAACGGTTATCCTGAATGTTTTTTCTGCTGGTCTTGGTACGTTGTGCGTCGAGTTTGAGCTTTTAGTTCCACGGCTACTGCTGCTAACCCATTGAAAATAATATACTTCGCGAAGGAAGTATATTATTTTATATGTGTGTTGTGTGTGTTTTCAGTACTTTTACTTTGACAAACAATGATTTCAGTAGGATCTAGATATAACACTAAGCCAAACGGCTATCAAGTAATACACTATTACTTTTATTATATAAAGTATTATAATATTGACTGACATGACATCTACATACACTGACATCTAGAATTGCTCATTAGCAGCCTGGATGCTTGATGTCAATAGGCTAATCCCCTATTACGTGGGACTTAAACATAATTGGCGAAACGAATATAACCTCAAAATAGTAATTTTATTTTTGTAAATTTCTCAGAAACGCCGAGGTAGATTGTGTTGAATTTTTTGAGGAAGTATTTAGAAATGTCATCGAGTATTTTGAAGATGATTTGATGAAGATATACAAATTTTGAAATGAGTATATTTGTCCATAGTGTCGTGGGCATTCTCCATTGTTAATTTCAATAGTGAATTTTCATCTAGACAAGCGTTTGATTTCCTAGCAAACAATCGCTCTACGTCAAGTGGTTCGAGGCTCTAGTTGTATCACAATCACTCGTCTCAATTTATTTGATACATCAGATAAGAATTGTAAAGCTTTCAATGATTGGAAATAGATTGTCCAGTTTTTCGTGTAGTACCTAGTTATGTACCTAATCGAATATACGTTATCACTGAAGGTTAAACAAAATGCTGAACACAGAAAAACTACTTATAAATCTTACTTAAAATTGGACTAATAATACTGTAGGATATTATACTTAACACGTACAGTTATCCATATCCAAGATTATGTCTAGACTTTAAAAGAGACTGCGACCTCTGAGTTTATTTCGGCCTTTCTTATCTTCCGGATATAATTTCAAAAATAAACGCTATAAAGCTATAAATTCCTAACAAAATTAATCATAAATTCTTCCAACATAATATTCTACAACAATGATAGAAATATAATAGCTGCAACTATTTAATTTCGACACACAATACGCTGTAAACCTAATCTTGACAAAACTTTTTGATACGATTCCCGTGTAATCGAGACGCGACTCGGCAAGTGCAGTCCGCTCTTGGTTGTAAAATACAATAAACAAGTGAGAAAAGGTAGCGGTGTGAATACAATGAGACGATCAATTTATAATTTACCACGACATGGGTCTGGGAACAATTTGAATTCTGATAGATCTGTGGAAGATCTGGATTTTGCTGACAGCACAGTAAAAATAAGTAATATTAACTCTCTGGTAAAGAAGCACTGGTAAAGGCCTACTCCGGATTTATTTGTACAATTTTAAATGATTTTACATAAAATTATTTATTGTTCAGGTAATTTGTAAGATTATTTTTAATAATATGACAAGCTGCTGCCCACGGCTTCGGCCGCTTGGAGTGTGGAATTTATCTAACGGGAACGTGAACTTGGCTACAAAAAGATTACTGTTCACAACATCAGCGATCTGCTAATGATGCCAGGATGAAGTCCCATCAAAATCGGTCCCGCATTTGCGTATTTAAACGAATACCTATCGTTTAAATATGCTAAGTATTGCTGCCTCCCATACCTCGGACCCCAACTCGTTCCCAAAGCTTTTACTGTAAACATAGCAAACGCTTAATGCAGCGCAATATTTTAATTACGACGCAGCGCTTACGAGCGACACTTAATTTTACAGTAGCCATACGTGTCATACAACTTGTGCGGGAAAATACTGTTACTACTTACTTTTACGGCATTTTGTTGAACGCGTGGATTTTTGCGGCATTTGCAGCTATAAAATGCTTCTGCAAACGTTTTTGTTACCGTTTTCGGATCGTAGAGCGCGGAATATGAAGTGGAAAATACAAACTGACTGATAATATTAATTGTTTCTGTGTCCAAACACAGAAACAATTAATGTTTCTGTGTTTGGACTCTGTCGCAGTATTTTATGTTTAAATTGTTAAGGTGGTAGGTATCATTCTTCAAGATGAATTGTATACATAATGACAATTTAAACGGCGGCGTTCTGTTGAGATAGGTAATCGTAGAAGCACGGCTTCACAGAATGATAAACTTGTCTGGCAGGTATTGTTGTGTAATTAATTTTCATTTTTTAAATGTATGTTAGTAGTAATATTTTTATAACTCACCCGATGATGCAAAGACATGTTGCTTCCATTCTGAAACCTGACGATCGTCTGTAAAGACGCCGGTGTGGACATACTCTTGGTTATAGAGCCATTGCCCGAGTCTCTGTCCTGCTGCTCTTTTAGGAGTAAACCCCGAGCTATCTTAGCGTTGAGGCTTTTATTCACATGTTGGTGCGGAAGCAAAGGAGCTTCCATCGTCTTCGTCGTATAAGACGGTGAGGATGTCTGACTGAACGAGTCCGAAGACACGTTCGAGTCCTGTCGGACGCTTATATTTGACCCTGAACTCGGTGACCGTTTCATCGGCTGGACAGTATTCTGAGGCGGCAAGGGGGCAGGGAAAGGTGTCGCATCGGGGATTCTTGCGGGAAGGTGCGCTCTTCTGGCGGACAAAGACTGCGTGTGCGCAGGATTTCTGTTACAGTCTAGTCGTGGTTGTGGTTGCACTGGGGCCACTGTTCTCCTGTTTCCGTTAGGGTCCGTCTGTGGTGCTGTCGTTGTAGGTGGTCTGGGCGGTGTGGGAGGCGGCACGCGGCGCGGGGGCTGCGGGGAAGCGCGGCGTGGCGGCGCGGGTGGCGGCACGGGCAGAGGCGTGGGCGCGACCGTGGCCGTGGTGCGCTGCGGCACGGGGGGCGGTTGCGGCACCACTGGCTGGATCTGTTGCGGCGGTGGCTGGAGCTGTCATCACAAATGTACAAAAAAAATTTGTATTTAAATGTCATCAATGTATTTACTATACGAAATAGTGTTACCATATCTTACCTTCATAATGGGTCTCGGCGGCGCGATCCTCGAAGGTGGGCAGTACGGCAGCGCGTCAGAGGGGCAGTACACGAAGCCAGTCGGTCTTTGCGGCTGCGCCGGTGCACACGCTGCCGTGCTGTGTCGCCGAGGGGTACCGACGCTCGGTCGGAGCAGTTCTAGAAGTTTCTCTCCTGGAGTCGCTGCGAGGCTGCCGGCGCGACCGCACCTGTAAACAATGTGGAGAAGTTACAACGGAAACTGTTTAAAGTTGGGACCTTTTAAAACAGCTCCACTGAATGATTTTCTAAGTATCTACTTCTATGGAAAAAAAAAATAAGTTCACAATCTCATTCAAAGAGAAATAAATACCCAGATTCGTTTTGAAAGAAAAGTCCATAATTTGTTCTTTATTTTTATTCCAGTCCATACCATATTCAACCATTATTTTTGCGCTACAAACTTTTAGCAATCTACAAGCCACCAAAAATAGAAACCTTCACAAAAACCGCGCACAGGAATGCCATTGCCGAATCTAGGTATCGATTGACGCCATCGGATGCCGAGTGCAGTCCGGCTGCTGAATAGAATTCATCGTCCAATTGTCACGTCTGACGATCTCCGCTGATTAAAAACGTATTGATTCAGCGGGACTAGTTAATGAATGTATGTATACCGTCCGTTTTGAGGATATACATAGTGTCAAGTGTCTGCTGAATATGGGATTAGGCTTTAATAAACAGGTTTGACTATGGAAAAATATGTGTATATTAGTGGCAATAGGTCTCAACCCGTTTCGTATTTTTGCAATGACTTTTCAACAGGATTGACATAAGATTTTCGGTAGCTTATGTCACTTCCATTAATAAGTTAAATTTTTCTCCCAGATCTCCCAGTTAAATTTTTATACAGGGTGACTTGTAATTTGACGCATTCGTTCCAGGATGTGATAGTGTGATCTTTCTTTGAATCCCGTCGTCAAATACCTTTGCTTACGCTTCAATCCTACTCGTACTAACTTAACAAAGAGTAAACTTGTTCAAACGCGGAAGCGAGTGGTTGCCGACACACGTCCCGGCGATTACACGTCCGGCGCTGAATGGTATGTAGGGCACTGCAATTCTATAGGACAGTTGCCGGCCCCGGCCTGAACAGCGCATGAATTATATGTGTACCTATTCAATATTGACTTTGAACGTTGTAGGAAATGTGGTGTTCGCGACGATGCGTCACTACATAGTTATATAGTTTGTTTTTGACATTAACGTAGATTCATAGTGATAAGAGTGATAGTTAAACCAATAAACAGTAGTGACTAAGCGGCTAGTATATGATAACCGTAAGTACCACCTCTGCAAACCTCATTTGAGTGGGCTATATAGCAGTAACTTATAGTTTTAGCTGCGTCCAGGTAACCTAGTACCGAGACCTAGCCCTGGACGTAACTTTCAATAATGTAAACCTAAGATAAAGCCCACTTAATTGAGTTTGCATGTCGTGTTATTTTAGTTAAAAAATTCTTATGATTTGTGTTTTTGCTAACCCTCTTTCAGGGCGCGTCACGCCCTGAAAGCCATAGTTGTATAATTTTAAATATCAGATTGTTTTAGGTCTACAGACCAGGCTGAGATATGTATAATTGGATTTGAAATCCGTTCAGTAGTTTTCGAAGAAATCAACTTACAAAATAAATTTATTAACATTTTTCAGATTTTTTCGGGTTTCCTCGAAATATTCTTTCAGTATGGAAAGATATAGTTAATGTGGTATCTCAGGAGACGGGGAATTTCATGGGAAATGCAACAATATGTAACATGCCTTATATATTTTAATAAATTGAGATGTTATATGCATAATTCCGTCATAGATCTAATGAAATATAGAACAAATAAAACTTAAAAACAGGAAGCAATTTGCGGCTCTCGTTACGGTAAAGATTCATAGTACGATAGTAAACGTGTAATTTCTAGTAATTCGTAGTCATCGGCAAGATTTTTATTTAATTCTTAAATTAATTAATAGATATAGTTCATGTAGTGTTCTGAAATTGCTTCCTGTAAAACATGAAAAAACTTGTGTTATTAATCAGGTAAGACACCCCACCCCCTTCACGGAGTCAAAAAACGCCCCCTTCGTAGACGAAAGTCTGGAAACTATTTCTTTGAGATGAGTTATAAACATTGGTACATATGGTAACGTCATGAAGACCGGAAGTTAGTAGCCGTCCTGAAGATATCTGGAATCTATAGGTGCAGAACGTCAGCGCCGCGCGGACCGGGAGCCCTACACACACAGTGGGACAGGCATACACCCTCCCTACACACCCCTCGCGTCTAAGCGATCACGCCCGTCCGGCACATGTGGGATGTGGGATGTGTGATGTAGTTTTGAAAGAAGTGATAAAATAATTATCAAGTGAAGGGGCAGGATTCGAGTTTCTGAAAACTATCGTCCCAATTGAGTAGCTGGGGATTGAGTTTAACGAGTAGCCGAGGATCGAGTTTGCTGACGACAGAATTGAAGATGCCTATGCTCAGTTTTGGGCTACCTTAAGCTGGAGATGATGATGTAGGTAGGTATTAAACCAGGCATTTATTAAGTTTGTTGGTGTATTAAAACAGACTTCTATCTCGATGTACTTTGGTAATAATATTGTAACTCTTACATGTGTTCTGTAAGTTGCAGGATAAATTTATGTGAACTTTATTGTTCGAACTTTTTTCGTTATTGGGTAGTTGTAACAGTAACACAAAGAAAATTTTGCTCTTACTAAAAATTCAACATAATTTAATAGAAACTTTATTTACAATTTATTTATGTTATATTTCAAAAGTTAATTGTTAGTACCTGCTGGTGTAGCGTTATCTCCTCACAAATCTCTTACTACTAACTATCACTTCACTTTATCATTATGGACTCATTAACAAGCACTCTGAGCGAATTGAAGGAGTTGTTTCACATGAAGATGTCTGCCTTTGAAGACGAACTACAGAAGGCTCCTCCATCACCAGTCACAACTTCTAGCCTTGCTGCGGAGTTTACAATATTCCGGGCATTTATTACGCAAGCTCTTAACAGCATTCAGCAACAGGTGGAGCTACTAGCTCGTAGTGTCGACCAGATAGAGATGCGGGGACGAAGAAAAATCTTGCTGTTGCATGGTGTTGATGAGGAGCAGAAGGAGGACACCGCCAAGGTGATTACTGAGGTGATTTGCAACAAATTACAGTTGAGTGACTTTACTGTTGCGGACATCAGCCGATGTCACAGGATGGGACGAGCCGTTGCCAACAAAACCCGGCCTATCCTGTTCAAGCTTGGCAGTCTTGGAGTTCGGGATAAGATTTGGTTTTCCAAATCAAAATTAAAGAGTACAGGCGTCACCATGTCAGAATTCCTAACGAAGGGGCGGCATGATGTGTTCTTGGCTGCGAGGGATAGATGCGGTGTCACCAAGAGCTGGACTAAGGCAGGCTGCGTGTACGTCCTTGGTCCCAATGACTCGCGGCATCGGGTTGAGTCCTTCGCTGAATTGGACAAGATTGCGCCGATTTCCAGTGAGCTTGAGCAGTGTGATCCAGTAGCGGCGGCGCCAGTTTCTGTCCCGGTCGTTGCTGCTGCAAAGACCGCTAGGTTGAAGCGGGCTGCTGCTTTGAAGAAGTGATTTGTTTGTGATGTCCTTCTCGAAGTCCGGGTAATATCATGTTTTGTTTATTTTTTGTTTTTATTATACCTTCAGTTAATTTTTAAGTTAGACTATCAATTTGCCTAGGTGACAGAAACTAATGTCACAAGTGTCATTGTCACTGTCAGTCAATACCACGTCTGACGTCAGTTTGTTTCGGTGCGTTCTGTTTAAAGTAATGGTGTGATGACAGAAGTCTTTTTTTTTTTTTTTCTAGAAATCAATTAAATTTTAATTGTATGTTTTTATTATGTTTATAGAATTATATCTTTTGTTACCCGGACTGCTTAAATAGTTTTTCATTCTTGATATATTAACGCAACCGGCAGGTAGATTAATTATACGGTTTATTAGTTTTAGTTAGTTTTTATAATACTATATATATTTTTATATTTGGTTAATATTTATGTCTATAAATGAAAGCAGTGATAATAGTGGTTTTTTCTCTATCTCAAGCAACGACGACGACAGTTTTGTAAGTATTCCTTCTCTTGCTGACAGTCTTGCAGCGCAGTTTTCAGATGTACCTAAGAATTTCAACGTTATACATATCAACGCTCAGAGCATTCCGGCTCATTTCCACGATATGCTGGCAAGCTTTGACTGTAAGAACGTACATGCTATTCTTATTTCCGAGTCATGGCTTAAACCTTGTCTCCCTTCAACAAGTTACTCTCTTCCTGGCTTTCAGCTTATAAGAAACGACCGCTCGGTTGGTGCTGGTGGTGGTGTTGCCATATATCTTCGTACAAATATTCCCTACTCTGTTATCAATGTATCAGCGCAGCCGCCACCATCTAATGCTGGTGAACATCTCTTCCTTGAAGTTGAACTACACCATTCAAAATTACTTCTTGGCGTCTATTATTGTCCTTCTTTACGCGTTAATTTCTTTTCATCTTTTGAAAACCTCTTAGAAATGCTGATACCTTCTTACAGTCATAGTATAGTCATGGGTGACTTTAATACTTGTCTTCTGAAAAGAGACCATCGCTCTTCTTCGCTGACGAATATTTTGTCTTCTAGTAATCTTTCCATTCTTCCTCTGAGTGCCACTCATCATTTTCCTAACTCTACTCCTTCACTTCTTGATTTGATTTTTGTCTCTTCTCTTGATCACGTCGCTAAGCATGGTCAATGTTCAGCTGATGCCTTTTCCTATCATGACCTGATTTTTCTGTCATACAAAGTTCGCCCACCTAAGGCTAAAGCTAAGATACTCATGCAGCGCAATTTTGGTGAAATGAACGTTGACAATCTTTGCAAGGATGCCAACAATATAGATTGGTCTGATCTGTTTGCCTCTGCAGAAGTCGATGAGCAAGTTAACATTTTAACGGCTAAACTTATCGAGCTTTACGATCATCACGCACCTGTTCGAGCAGTTAAGGTTAGACATTTGCCGGCGCCATGGCTCACAAACGAGATTAAAACGCTAATGCGGAAAAAAGTCACGGCAAAGTCTAAATTTAAGCATAGGGCTAATGACGCTAACAGGGAAAGATACCTCTCAATCCGTAATCACTGCAATAAGGTGTGTAGGAATGCTAATCGCCACCACATTCATACTTCTGTCCAAAATGGGGACGCATCCAAAGTTTGGAAATTTCTCAGATCATTGGGGGTCGGTAAAACCAGACAAGAGACAATCCCAAAAGATATAGACATTGATGCAATGAATAATCATTTTACTGCTTCGTCCAATTTTGATAGGACAATAAAACTGAATACACTAAATTATCTCTCTTCTCTTCCGACTCCCAGTTATTCTCCATTTGTTTTTGGTCAGTTCTCCGCTTGTGATGTTAAGAAGAGCATACTATCGATTACTTCCAATGCAGTAGGAAGTGACTGTATCAGCCGTAATATGTTGGTCCCTGTGCTGGATGTTATCCTTCCCGTCCTTTGTCATATCCTCAATTTTTCTGCGTCTAGCGGTGTCTTTCCATGCTCATGGAAAGATGCTCAAATACTTCCGTTACCTAAAAAGTCAAATCCCAAATCTTTTTCTGAATATCGTCCAATTTCCGTTTTACCATTCCTATCCAAAGTCCTTGAACGGTTGATTCACAATCAAATTAGCAGCTTTCTCACTAAAAATAATCTCCTCAACCCCTTCCAGTCTGGCTTCCGTCCTGGTCATAGCACCACCACAGCGCTTCTGAACATTACGGATGATATAAGGTCAGCGATGGAAAACGGTAATCTTACAGTTTTAGCTTTACTTGATTTCAGTAATGCTTTTAATACTGTTGACTTTGATGTGTTGCTTGGGATTCTATGTTCTCTTAATATATCTCCATCGGTAATTGACTGGTTCCGCAGTTACCTGTTTGGTCGCCGGCAACGTATTTGCTTTGGAGAGACCTTGTCTTCCTGGAGTAATACTTCTGCCGGTGTACCTCAGGGTGGTGTTTTATCTCCTTTACTTTTCGCAGTTTTTATAAACTCAATCTCCGACAAACTAATTTCTTCCTACCATCTTTATGCTGATGATTTACAAATTTACTCGCGAGCTCCGCTTGGAAAACTGTCCGAGGCTATTTTAACGATTAATCGTGATCTGGCCCGTATATGCGACTGGAGCAAAAGATATGGACTTATGGTTAACCCTATAAAAACGCAAGTTGTGGTGGTTGGCAGTTCAAGGACGGTCTCAAGGATTGACTGGACGACTCTTCCCCAAGTTTATTTTGACAACTCAGTTGTTCCTTTCAGTGAGAAAGTTAAAAACTTGGGGATATTTATTGATAAGAACTTCTCTTGGACTGCCCAGCTACAGGAAGTTAGCCGCAAGCTATTTGCATCCGCCGCGTCATTAAAGAGATTGCGTAACTTTCTTCCGATTTCCACCAAGATTGCGCTTGTACAATCGCTTCTTTTACCCATCCTTGACTACGCTGATGCCAGCTATCTTGACCTTACCCAAGACCAACTCGACAAACTTGAGCGCCTTCAGAATTTTTGCATAAGGTTTATATTTGGCTTGCGCAAATATGACCATGTTTCCGAATTTCGAGTGAAGCTCAAGTGGTTACCAATTCGCCTTCGCCGGAATGCTCACATTCTTTCCCTTTTGTATAATGTGCTTTTCTCCCCTTCCACCCCTCTCTATCTTAAAAATCGTTTTCAGTTTCTTTGTGACTCCCACACGAAATTCTTAAGGTCATCAGATAACTTGAAGCTTAAAATGCCTATGCATTCCACAACTTTCCTCGACCATTCCTTCACTGTCCAGGCCGCTCGGTTATGGAATGCATTGCCAGTTGTAATTAAACGCGCGCAATCGTTATATGTGTTTAAAAGACTCGTAAAGGATCATTACCTGTCGTTGTTATCTGGTTCTCTTACCTAGCTATAATTTTCATGTAAATTTCCATTTCAATGTAAAGTTATCATTTATTTTCTTTCCTCTTATATTTAGTATATATGTATTTATGTATCTATTATATAGGATATGTATATATCTGTGTATCTATTTTAATATATTGTATTTTTATTATTTGCGCCAACAACATCCCCATTTTATGTCCAGACCAATCACTGTCCATGCCAAGGTTGCCTGGAAGAGATCGCGGAAAGCGATAAGGCCGCCCATTGTATATTTTGTAGTGTACTTTGTTTTTTTGTTGTGTATTTTTTGTGGTGTACAATAAAGTATATATAAATAAATAAATAAATTGTTTGTTAACAGATTTGCTATTCAGTATAGGTACGTAGATAAAACAATCACTCGAAGCGTTACTAAAACCCTTCGATAGAACACCTATTCCTGTTTACTTACTGTACACACTACACACAGGTAAACCAGAATAGGGGCTCGTTGATGTCACCCGGTGATCACAGTTCCGGTTAATGAATGGCGAGCAGGCCTGACCGAGTGACCAGACACGTGTGACACGGTTAATGAACGGTTAATGAACATGCTCCTTTCTGATTGTGGCTGTTATTGTAATATATCCAGTTAAGGATTGATTGATCGAATGCTGGATATACTTTTTTAGTATGAATTGTAGTTAAACTTAGCTTAAACTATGGAACGAATACGCACACTTTGGAGATGGGTCTATAGTTCTTCAGCAAGGTTTTGTACCCTTTTTTGAAGAACAGAACCACCGGACCTCTGTTGTTATTCCGTCATCACGCGGTGCCTTGTTGTTTTTAAGCTGCTCGAGAGCCGCCCTAATCTCGCACTGGTCGACATCTGGGATGTCCTCCGTGTTGTGGCGTGTTAGTTCGGCTCGGTGGTCATCTGCACTATAGTTCGCTGGTTTTGCTGTCCGCGTTGAGTAAAGATGCCCGTAAAAATCCTCGACTTCGTCGCGTATCTCGGACTTTGAAGTCACGATTCTGCCATCCGCAGTTCTTAGTTTCGTCAGATGGGACCTCCCTAATTGCTCAGTCGCGACCTTAATGTCGCGGGTGTTGGAGCACCGAAGATCGCGTTGCGTCAGCTTTCGTATTTTTATGTTTAAGGCCCTCTTCTCTGACGAAGACGGCTGCGTGGATGGCAATTCTCGTCTTTCCCTCATAAGTCCGAGAGTCTCCGAGGAAAGTTTGGACATCTTACTTTTTCGCTGCGACGGAGAAAGTTTGCGGGACACGTCACGTGCTTTGACCACCTCGTCGGCTTTCTGGTCAACAGAGCCTGTGGTTTCCAGCAAGGCGAATCGATTTTGAAGTTCCAGTTGAAACTTTTCGGATCTTAGAGCAGTTTTGAGCTGCGTAGGTCGGAGTATAGGCCTCATCATGCAGATTCTCTCAGCTCGAAAATTGATATTTAGAGTGCCTCAGACAAGCCTGTGATCGTTTCTGGTATTGAACCTGCTGATCACGGAGACATCTCTACATTTGTGGTTCTTATCCATCATGGTAAAGTCGATCTCGTTCCTTGTCACGTTATCGGGATTCTGCCAGGTCCACTTTCTTTGGGGCTTCTTTTCAAAGAACGAATTCATCAAAAAGAGCCCCTGTGACTCTAGGAAGTTGAGCAACATTTGCCCCCTGTGATTCCTGCGCCCCAAACCGAACAGTCCGACTTTCTATTCTGCTCTGCTATTCGCCGCGTTCTTGTACTCCCACTTTGGCATTGAAGTCCCCCATTACAGCGCTGTAGTGAGCCTTGGTCGTACTGTGCATTGCTTTGACAATGTCCTCTTACAAGGCCTCGGCTGTTTCGTCAAAGCATGTCAACGTTGGCGCATATACTTGTATCACTTTCAGGTGGTACCTGTCAGTGAGCTTTAGTACAAGGTACGCTACCCATGTCGACACACTACTGATTTTCACAACGCTGCTAGTGAGTTATTTGTTTACCAGGAAGCCGGAAGTAGAATACGTCGCCTGACTCCAGGGTTATCGTATCCTCCCCCTGTCTTCGGACTTCAGATAACCCCAGTATGTACCAGTTAATGCGACCGGTTGGCCAGGAATAGCGGGATCACCAGAAACTGGGGGCCGTAGTTTTGACACTTTATCCATGAGAGGTTTGATGCCCATAGTCACCACGGTGGGCATGCGGGTTGGTGATCGCAGAGCCAGTCCTTTCGCAGCAATGACGCTGCTGCTCGTCATCGCTCTGGAGATTTTAGATTGGCTTGTTGGATGGTTATACCGCCATCGGTCGGTCGCCAGCGCCTCGTCTGTCAGTGGCAGGGTGTACCGCGCGCAGGTGAGGTTGGCATTTGGGGAGTCCGGTTATTGTGTGTTCCCCCTTACACCACAAGTATAACAGTGTCAACTTTCATTAATAATAATTGAATTTTATCAATGACGGGTACGTAGCAACAATGTCCCTAAGTGTTAGAGACGTTAACTGTCGTTAGAAATCATCATTCCCCTGCCCTTATCCCGATTTATTTTGTTTCGCCGCAAGATGTCTTTTTCTTCCAAACCTACTTCTCTATTAGTCGTGATCTCTGTAGTCACTCCCTTTTTAAACATATCATCATTTACGCAGTCCATCTATCATTTTTTTGGTCACTCACTAATGTAGCCATCGACATTCATACTCAAAACTTGCCTCACGATATTTTCCTCATTCCTCCGTATCACATGCCCAATATGCCCATACCATGACATCCAATTTCCACACAACTTTTGAGTTACCGGTACCACTTTCAGACTTGCTATTATGTAGGTAATCATTTCTTATTCTATCCATTCGGGCAACACCACACATCTTTCTTATCATTCTCATCTCAGCTGCATGTAATTGTCTTTCATAAACCCCTTTGGTGGCCCAATCGATACAAGACATCAGGTCTAACCCCGGGTTTTATATATTAAGTTTAAGGGGAACGGCAGGTTGTTCCGTGACCTGCCACCATTTGATCCAACCAGTGTTAATTCTGTGCTTAAGAAAAATCAAATTGAAGATAGACAATTTTGGTATATACCCCATATACCAAGAGTGTTGTTTGATTTTTTTTTCATTGAGTTGATTTTTTGATTGAGTTGATTTTTCATTAACTTGATAAGACTTAGGTATAAAATAAAAATAATACAAGTTACTACATAATATTTTCAAACTTTTTGTGGAACAGAAACATGAAATATTAAAATTTTCTCGATTAAAAACATCACGAAGTTACCTCTAATTTTCACGTATTTTCAATTTGTACTTAATATGCTAAAGACTAATAGGATAAAAATGGTATGATTACTTGTGTTACTACAAGGCGAAAAAAATTGTGGAGGCGTTTTTTGAAATTCCTTTTATTTTTGATTTTATTACGACTACAAGCTATTTGCACTTCAGACGATCTTAGTTCGAGGAATAAGTCATCGCCCGTCGCACGTTGCAGGAACTTCAAGCATATTTTTGTTTCAGAAATCAGTCGCCCAAAAAATTTAGCTAGTTTAGATTAAAGCTATCCTACCAATTAAAGTAAGCAGGTATTTTGTCAATTTGAAGTCATGCGAAGCCGTCGTCAACCTATTTTCAAAAAGTAAACACATCCGGTGCACAGTAGACTAAACAAAACCGAATAGCGTCAAGTCTGAACTTGACGGTTTTTTTATTAAAAAAAAAAAAACAAAAATGTTGCTACGGCGTAGCAGCGACGTAGAATACACCGTAGAAAATGACAGCATTTGCTACGGCGTATTCTACGAAGCTGCTACGCCGTAGCAACATTTATTTTTATTTTTTTGAGGGTGGAAAATAAGCAACTAACTTCTCCCGCTCTAGATGGAGCAGGAGGGCCTGTCAGACTTTTACTGACTAAAGCCCACCCGTGTTCTTTTAGTTGCCTGTGTGCCAGGGGCCGCGGTATCTCTTTCGAACAACCCGCACCCCTGGCAGGCATCGGCCCTTGCCGGGCCCACCAGTTGGTGCTGACATCTCTTTGAGGCGTGCGTGGACCACTACGCGCCGTCGACCCGGGCTTGGTCCTTCCTACGGTGACTAGAGCCGTAAGGGTGCATATACTGCCATTCCCTCACGTGCGCCGCCACCCTCTTCGCTAGCATTACTGCTTCGCAGAAGGAGGTGATGGCTACCCATGAACTCTCGCTCCGTACCATGGCTTGGGCCAGGGCCGGAAGCGAGAGATTGGTTTAAATGCCGGGCGAAAAGTGTGTATGAAGTGACGGGCAGGCAACGAGGCGCGGGCGAAACTGGATTTTTTTTCGGGCTTACACGTCCTCATAACTGTCTGATCTACTTGTGGATAGTATACCTATAAATATTGGTTCGTAACGCCACAATGTTAATTCCTATTGATTATTTAACGCTCCTTCAAAGTTTACGAACAAATAAATCAACAACAAATCGTTACGAGTAGAATCGTTAATGTGATAAATCTAAAGCTACTCAAGTAGCGCCAAGTTGCTGTTTCACCACTTACTAACTCTTGCGTCTTCAACTTAATGACAAACCACTTCTCTAATAATTGTAGTAGGTAGATTCGTACTTACAGCTTTACGTTTTTAAATTCTTGAAGAAACTCTTCATTTATTTATTTGCTGCCGTTTGAGGATATACAAGGAGCCGACCCCAATTTAAATGGGATTAGGCTAGGCAAAAAGAGAGAGAGTTTGAGGATGCGCAAGAACGAAGCACACTTACCGGTTCGTCAGAAGTCACAGACAGCATCTTGCATCATCAGCAAGGACCTGTTCTTACACAGATACGATGCACGGCTTCCTTTTTCATGTATTTTTTGTTACAAAAGCAGATATTGTCCACTCTTTAAGAACATTTTGTTTTGGTTTGTTTGTTTGTTGTCATTTGCCAGTGACATACCTACACCTAATATTTCACTTGCACACACCTAGCTTAAATGTTTGTTTACACCCGAAACCCCATAGCACAAAAAGTAAATAGAAATCCTTTGAAAACTCGAGAATGTTCCATTCATTTCAGTAGTAAATGGAGCGACTAATGGGGGCTGCTGATTACATGCTCGTAATGAATCGAATGCCGCCGTTTTGCTTCACCGCGACCGGCCCCACTGAGGTTCAATTCAATCGATTCTCTTGGTTTTACAGCGATTTCGTGTGTTGTTTTGATTTTTTGGGCACATTCTAGAAATCTGAGTCACAACTGAGCAATGAAATAATGTGTATTTTTATTTATAATGGCTTCTTATTAAATTGGCTTCAGTGTTAGCGCTACAATGCAATTTCGTGTTAAGGGGCTTTCATTTAGTATTTTGACATTGCACCAAATGTGCACCCAGTTGATCACGTTCACCGTCAAACACCTCACACCAACACAGCTTGAATATTCCAGCGAATGACATCAATTTCTCAAGCCTGTCCTGAACTTAGCCCTCTAACAGCCCTCCCAAATTTCCACCCCCCCTTCGTCTGACGGTTTATTAATCTGAACAACGAGACAGGACGTGACGTCACAGACGATGATGCTAAGGAACGATAACATAAACTGTGCGCGGATATGAATGCGGAATATGATGGATACTCTTCCTATTTGAGTGTAGATACGTACTTTCGTTTTGTGGCCCTGCCCTGTTTAGTGGTCACAGAATAAGATGCCAAAGCGAAAAGAACCATTTTTTAAAATTCAGCTTTCAATAAGCTGACTGAAAACTAAATTGTAAATCTCAGAAGCCCCCAACATTATTTACCGTGTACCATCTGCAGTTCCAGCCTGTAGGTCAAAATATTTCTTCAGAAATATCGTTTTAAAACCCTAATTAATCTTGATAATGATTTATAATGTATTGTGACAACTTATCTCAAGACTTGAAGTCTATTTCGGAGAACCATTTTTCTTCAGCAATTACGAACTTTGCTACTGAACTAAAACTTTCAGTAAGACACTTGAAGTATAACAATTAAGAAAATTAAATTTGCGTGTACCGCATGACGGAGATATGGGGAGAGCCCCCTTCCTTCAGCTGGCAAACTTAACGGTCTCGCAAATTGATGTGATTAATCGTGTTCCGAGCGGCAACAAATGTTGCCGAGGACATGTCGGCGACGTCGCGAGTATGATAATTGTAATTGATGATAATCGTAAGGAATTCTGATCGAATTCAATACGTTTTATTGGTTTTTAAGGGTTCTGCGGTTGCTTTGAAACAAGACGGCTATTGTTGTGGAATTGTAAAAATGTCACCCTTTATTTATGGCATGAGATCCGGTTGAATATGTTTTTAGATTGAAATGGCTGTCACTTGGAAAGCCTTAGTTCAACACATATCAGATGAGTCCACTAAAGTATTCTGCCGTCCTTTAACTAGAAAGGCGTTAAGCCCTAAAAGTTGTTTCCGAGAAAATGGCAAAAAACGCGCGGATCCTTATTTCTTAAAAACTGAGTTACTGATTGTAGGACACATCAATTGATACTAGATAATAATCATTTCAGAAGAGTGGGTTATACGCTTTCAAGTGATGGAATCATCCAAAATTAAAAGTAAAATGTTTGTCGAAAAAGGAAAAGAAAAAGATAGAGAACTTTGAACTCTCTTAGATTCTATAAAAAATTGACCAAGTGAGGGTTAACGCCTTTCTAGTTAAAGGACGGCAGTATTCTTATTTTTATTTAGAAAGGTGATTTTCCTGTGATGTTATTTAGCTGTTCTAGTGCTGGTCCACGAAGCTTCCTTATTATTTGTTTAGCAAATGAAAATTACTACGTAAGTTCATAGCACAGGAGCTTATGTAAATTTAATATAAACAAATATTGTAGTAAATGACTTGGAGCTGTGCCAACTGCTTGCCCGCTAAAGGAATGAGCACGTACCCATCCAAGCCTACCTTTACTTAGGAATATTTTTGAGACCCACTTCAAGGAAATGGGTTGTGATTACTTGCAATTTGAAGTACCTATCTAGTTTCTGCGATACACCAAAACGTCAGTCCAAATGGCAACACTTTCTATAGGTACATTCTACTTCCTTTTAAGTAAAACGTTTAATATTCTAAAGAATCATCGGAAACTGAATTAATTAAAACCCATACTGTCACCACTGAACTAATTGAATACGCCTTCCCTTTTGTGCAAAACAGTTTAGACATTCATCACAAACTTATATAAACCATTTGAAACACAAAGCCTGCTTAGACATGATCTCCGAGCAAACCGATGGTTGTCGAGTAAAAAGTGATTAAATACAATAAAGACAATAGTCGAGGCATTAGCGTGTAATCTGTGGCACCTGGCAACTCTGATGTTACGACAGATAGATGGACAGCCGGCTGTTGCCGGGCAGTTACCGTCAAAAGGACCTATTACATTTTTTTATTTACTTATGTTACTTTGTTCAAAAATGGAATAGAAATATTTACTGTCCAGGTAAGGATGTGTCGAGACCTGGCGAATGCGCCACTCGCGAACTGCTTGCGAGCCGCTTGCGAACTGCGCGCGTGCATTTCATGTTCGTAGCCTACCAACATGAAATGCACGTGCACAGTAGCTTTAGTTAGCTTTGAGTAGCTTAAATATTACCTACAGCTAGTTACAGTATATTATTTGCCAGTGAACCCCAAACTACACAGTTAAGCAGTATCTTGGGGCTCAGGATACGAATTCTGGAGTGGAGACTAGAGAGGTGCTTCAGGTATGGTATGGTATGAGTGTATGTGTAAAGTTTATGTGGTGTCTGGTGTGAGTGTGGGGTGTGTGTGCAGCGTGTACGGGTGCGTGGGGAAGTGTGTATTTTTGTTCCCCATAAATATACCTACTTCGTTTGATTCAGTGTCAGGTCAGGGTCATTATAATAATTGTTCTGAGTCATCATAACCAGTAATATACAGCATTTTCCTTACATTTATATTTTTGCATTGAAATGAGTTTGTTTTTTTTTTTAATTCGCAGAGTTTGCAGACTTTATTGTACGTATTAATGAAACAGTAGGCTGGTGAGCGCCTAGCTAGCAATGAGGTGCTGTCAGGTGTTGGGATTCATTTGGGCCTGCATTTAATGGTATTGTGCGTTTTAATGCAGGCAGAAATAATGAAAAGCTGGCGCACTCTGAGAACTCTTGTTTCGCGGTAGATTAAGTCAGTAGAAAAACGGTAGGGCTTCTTAAAAGTTATTTTAAGAAGCTCTCTGTACTCTTCAATCATGTAGGTCTTTCTAACACTACCCCACACGTTGATGCAATACTTAATTATTGATTGGCAAAGCGCTGGGTAAACTTGTTGTAGTTTGCACGCAACTACTTAGCTTTTGTTGTTGCACGCAACTGTTAGCTTAGTTTCATTATAATATTGTAAAACTTTTTAAGTTACTAACATTTACGCTACAGTCAATACCACAGAATTAGCCCATTTTTAGTAGATCCTAATCTAAATAAGTGTAATGTATGGGCACGCCACGCTTACGGCGGTTGGTCCCCTCCCTCTTTGAGGAGTGGATTGCGAGGCGCCACGGCGTCCTTCCGCCGGACGCAGGTCCTCACGGACACGGTTGTTTCGGGAGGTTCCTGTTTCGAATAAGGCGGGACGAATCGCCCACATGTTTTCACTGCGTAGATCACCCTGAGGACACGATGGAGCATAAGGTGGAGGTCTGCCCGGCTTGAGCGGAGCACCGTTGTGTCTTTGTGGAGGTGATCGCTGGTGGCAATCTCTCGCGTCCGGCCCTGGTCCAGGCCATGATACGGTGCATGGGTAGCCGTACCTCCTTCTGCGGAGCAGTTATGCTCGCTAAGAGGGAGGCGGCGCACGTAAGAGAGAGGCAGTATATGTGCCCTCACGGCTCTTGTCGCTGCAGGAGACGCCCTGGGCGTCGAAAATCCCAGCCTGATTCCCGGCCACCGTAAGCGCGGGCTTGCGGATAGCGAGTAATGGGTAGCTCGCTGTCCGGTAAGGACCAAGCCTGGGTCGACGGCGCGTTGTGTTCCACGCGCGCCTCAAAGCGATGTCAGCACCAACTGGTGGGGCCCGCAAGGGCCGATGCCTGCCAGTAGCGCGGGTTGTTCGAAAGAGATACCGTGGCCTCTGGCACAAAGGCAACTGGAAGAACACGGGTGGGCTTTAGTCAGTAAAAGTCTGACACGCCCTACTGCTCCACCCAGAGCGGGAGAAGTTATTTGATGATCACCCAGCCTCAAAAAAAAAGAAGTGCAGGTAAGGGGTGTGGGTTTTCGAAAGAGATACCGTGGCCCTTGGCACACAGGCAACTGAGGGAACACAGGGTGGGTTTTAGTCAGTAAAAGTCTGACACGCCCTCCTGCTCCACCGAGAACCGGAGAAGTTATTTGATGATTTTCCACCCTCAAAAAAAAAAGAAAAAAAATGTTGCTACGGCGTAGCAGCTACGTAGGCTACGCCGTAGCAAATAGGTTGACGATGGCTTCGCATGACTTCAAATTGACAAAATACCTGCTCACTTTAGTTGCTAGATGGCTTAAAGCTCGTATTATTAGGTATATTTGAGTTTTGCTTCATTATTAATTGCTACTTGTTGACTGACTGCAATACAGACTGAAACGGTAATAAGTTTTAGAGTTAACTGTAATGAAATTGAAACTAACTGAAACAAAACCAATTAGAAATGGCATTCGTAGTTACGAACCAAAACATTTTTTGTCCATTTTTCTCAGCTGTCCAAAATGAAGGATTTACCTACTTTTGCGTGTCGAACGCAAAAGTAGGTGCCAACACTAATATAAGAAATACCAAACTTCACCTCTGAGGGAAATTCAAAAAGCTGATATATGCGTAAAGAATTTCAGGAAAACTCAGACGATTTTTTCCAAACGAATTCGGAAAGCTTGATTACAAAACTTTTTGATCTCGATGTGTTTGTAAAGTTAAATTGAAAGTTGATAAGTAAGTTTTAATGGTTAGAGGCCTTTTATTGATTAAGTGTACGATAGTGGTTTAATTGAAAGTGGGGTCAGAGTCAGGTCACTGTGAAGGTAGGTTGCTATGCATGTCTGATTTCTTCTGTCATGTGGCCATTATCATCATCCACTTTATCGTATCGGTACAAATAGTAGCCTATAACGTTCCTTATAACATCAGCTATCTGCCAGTGAAACCTAGCCGCGACAAACAGACATACAGACTAAATAGGAAGCAAAAGAAGAAAAATAATGTTTTTTTTTGTCACAAGTACCGTAGGTATATACTTTCATATTCATTTAGTAAATAGATGTTTTTTGACATTACAAACAGACACTTCAATTTTGTTTATTTGACTTCTGTTAGGTTATTGGAAACATTTTATTCCGGTAGTACAATCCCGTGGGAGCATCGGGCGACTCTGGGAGCAACACCTAGTTATTGATAATGATTGTTTACATTTTGCAGATGTGTATTTAGAAAGAAAGAAAATACATTTATTTGCGGAAAAAATGACGCAAAAAAGAACAGGAACGCAAAAATGAAAAAGGACATGCGTCATATCTACGCAAAATTGTTTTAAAACAAAAAAATCTTAACTTTTACTCTATGCTTCGAAAGTACACCTTATGGCAAGTTGTGTTGCCGCGGGAAAACAACCATTAAAATTTCTCGGTGTATATAAATATTTAGTAATAAACATGGACAAGTATGATCAAAATGTATTTCAATAAATAGGTTGTCAACATAGAATTAATGTGGACAGGGGAAACGCTGCCAGCAGTCCCGTCAGACAGGGAACCGAATGCCATGCATACTACATTTCAGAGAGCTGTTAATGCAACAATAACTTCTTAAGTTTAAAAAATGACTGTATTGTTTTTAGGCCTTGGATGGCGGAAGGTCATTCCAGCAGCGAGTGGCCGCAAACCTAAAGCTACCACTGAAAGCGGCAGTTTTATGTTGCTGCATGTTTAGCAGGCCAACTACAGAACGAAGACCATATTTGTGAGCTTGTCGCCAGGTGAGCTTTTCATATACATGGTGCGGCTTATGGGTTATTACAATGCCAAACATTAAACTGCCATTTTTAGTGTCTTGAGTTGCTTTATGTATGGCGTCACATGATGCCTGCGAGGGACATGGACGCAGAAACAAATACAGGCATTCTGAATTCGCTGAACTAACCTATCTGTTCTACCAAGCAGGCCCATAGACAGTGTCATAGTAATTGAGTTTAGATAGGATCAGACTCTCAACCAGTTATTTTCTAAGTGGTACGCTAAGAAAATTACGTATACCATATAAAACCTTAAGCCTATAGAAGCAATTTCTTAATACGTTTTTTAAATGAGCCCGCTCAATAATAATGCCTGTTATACTCGCTCAATTATCTCCTCTTTAATAAGAATCTCTGGTTTGGCAGACAATATTGCAGAAACTTGCTTTTTTGTACCCAGCACGATGAAATTGGACTTCAGTGGGTTCAGAACCAGAGAATTCTCTTCAGACCAGGTCACCACTCTATGCAGGTGCTTATTCACCCTTTGCATTGCCAACGCTGTATCATCACTTTGAAGGATATGTACAATTGGATATCATCAGCATACATGTCATACTTGCAGTTTACAAAGGATCCGGTAACATCAGACCTGTAGAGGATGTATAGCAAAGAGCCCAAAATCGATCCCTGGGTGGACTTCCCTAGACACCTGGAGTGGAGGGGAAGACACAGTTGATGCGTCATCCTTGTGGATCTGCACGTACTGCGATCTACCAGTCAAATAGCTACTAAACCAATCCACAGCTTCACGATCAAAGCCATAGTATGATAGTTTGGACAGCAGTAGATTGCTATTAATAGCGCCGAAAGCCCGTGAGAAATCTAGCAGGACCAGGATCGGTCCCTCCCCCTTGTCACGTGCCTCCAGGATATTGCCCACTACATCCATCGGAGCCGTTGCAGTACCTCTTCCTTTATGGAATCCTGACTGAAGTTCAGTGAGAATGTTGTTTGCCTCTAAGTATTTAAATACCTGTACATATACCACACGCTCCAGAATCTTTGACAGGCAGGGCAGTATACTAATTGGCCTGAGATCTTTCAAATTGGCTGGATCACTATTATTATATTATATATGGATAGGGCGAACAATTGCGCGACGCCAGAGGCTAAGGAAAGTGCGCGATTCTATTGAGCTGTTGATGATATCAGTGGTGACTTCCAGGGTAGTTGGCAATGTGAGTGCTAACATTTCCAAACTGATACCAACCACACCCTGAGCGTTTGATCATAGACTCCTGACTATTTTTAGAATTGTCTTCTGGGTTGTTGTAGTGAGCGAGAAATCGGCTGAACTCTGCCTGCGAGAATTCAAGCAAGATATTTTTGAGACATTATCGTTACAGTTTCCTGGAACATCCAAAAAGCCTCATTGATAATATCTGGATTGTCAAAATGTCTTGGCAGTAGCCTTTCTTTATGGTCCGGAAGTACATCTGACTTCAATTTACGCCACAATAGTTTGGGGTCCTTACTTTGATCGTTGATGTTTTTTGTAAAATATGCTGTCTTTTCCCTCACTAATGCGGCGACGGCTTCATGCTTAAGATTCAGGTAGTACTGCTTATGATGCGGTTCTTTAGTTTTACGACATCTGTCCCTAGCCTCATCCCGCAGCTTGAACATCAGACGGATGTTGTCAGTGATCCAAGGTTTAGGCCGCTTATAGAAGGTCTTTTTCTTGATAAGAGCTCTTGTGAAGATCGAAAAGCTGGAGCATGAATGAGTTAAAACTGTGCACCATAGTATCGACATCACACATATCTCCTATAGTAGACCATGGTATCATGTTCAAATCATTATGGAATTGATCCGGCTTGATGACTGAAAGAGAGCGAAACTCCACTGTTTTTAAGAAGTCCAAAGTTAAAACTAGGGTAGGTAGCTTGGGCTTCTTAAAAACAGATTGGCATGTAATGAAGGAGTGGTGGCCGAGCTCACTGATATGGTTCACCTCAACATTTCGTGTTGTAGCATCAGTGCATACGATGTCGATAAGCGAACTACTGTTACCCACGAAGTGTGTTGCTGATTGAACGCATGGGAGAAATCGCAGAATGCTATTGGAGTCTTCTGTGATCTCTCCAAAGCCTTTGATTGCGTGCACCATGAGACGCTCTTGCGCAAGCTGCTTTATTACGGTGTCCATAACGAAGCTTTAAACGTAATACATTCTTATTTACATAATAGGTTGCAATGTGTAGAAGTTAATGGAGTAAAATCGTCCGGGCTACCAGTTCAATTAGGTGTGCCTCAAGGCTCAATACTCGACCCATTCTTGTTTTTAGTGTATATCAATGACTTACCATTTTATTTAAAGGATATTTGTGATGTTGTACTGTTTGCAGATGATACTTCTCTTATTTTTAAAGTAGACAGGAATAGACAAGATTTTGACGACGTAAACAGTGCACTCTCAATGGTTTACGGCAAATAACCTAGTTCTCAATGCCAAGAAAACTAAATGTGTAAAGTTTGCCTTACCGAATGTTAGAAATCTAGGTCCCAACATTGTCTTAAATAAAGAGGTGCTTGAGACTGTAGACTCGGCAGTTTTTGTGGGCATAACAGTAGATGCCAAACTTAAGTGGGGATTACACATATCAAGGCTCAGTTCAGCTGCCTACGCCGTCAGAAAAATAAGACAATACACTGACGTCGATACAGCTCGGTTAGTCTACTTTAGTTATTTTCACAGCGTTATGTCCTACGGTATTTTGCTATGGGGCAAAGCTGCTGATATTCAAAATATATTTGTGCTCCAACAACGTGCTGTTCGAGCAATTTACCAGCTAGGTACCAGAGTTTCGTTGAGGGACTTTTTTAAAGAAATTGGTATTCTCACGGTAGCATCACAATTCATTTTTGCCAATATCTTATATATTAGACAAAATATACACTTGTACACTAAAAACAGTGATATTCACACCGTAAACACTAGAAATAAGGACAAACTACGTGCTCCTTTTCACCGGCTTCATAATGTTCATAATTCATTTGTTGGGCTTGGTATAAACTTTTATAACAAGCTTCCCTCTGCTTTGCTAGATTTGCCTTTTGATGCGTTTAAAGCTCAAATAAAGTCCAACCTGTGTTTAAAGGCTTACTATTTCATCAAAGACTATTTAAATGACAAAAATAGTTGGTCGCTGTGATTAACTCAAGACAATGTTTATGTTCTTTCTCCAAAATCGTACCTAGAGACAGGTTATATGGGTTCATATAATTATTGATATATATATTTTTATTGACTAAGTATTTTTTTAAAATTATAATTTGTTTTTTCATTAGTTATTGACATGTTCTACTCATAACAATTTTTTTTTTTCTGAAGAGTTGTATGGCATTATGGTTAGCTAGCGACCTCGACAATTGATAATTCTATTCTTGCCTGAGTAACCGGCAGCAAGTTCGTCATGCTCCCGTAGATGTCACTGCTTGCGGTAGCGTTGGGGATCGGGTTACCTCTTTCCCTCAAATATGGCGAGGGGGGTAATGGCTGATCTTTGCGTTATGCTCGTGAACGGGTGCTGCTTGTGGTGACTGGTCGTCTTGCTGACCATGATTTTGTTATTGTTGCTAATAATTACCTACTTGTTTATTTATTTTACGTCGATGGTCCTAGGTTATCATTTGTAAACATAATCCAGCATTGCTTATGTAAGCTATCACGCCATTTATACCAGGAGACTTTTATTTTGGTATATGCTTTGTTTACTTTTTATTTTTTGTGCTTGAGTTAATTTTTCATTTTATTTGTTGGTATATTGGCATGGCTAGCTGACATAAATGACAAATTTTTAAGTTCTGTGTCTCGTAATGTTGATTACTTTGCCTATGTATGTATAGAATCAAGTCTATCCGACTAAACAGACAGCTGTGCTGCTGGAGAGTTTGTTCCGCCACTTCTTCTTCCCAGCTAAAGCACTAGGAAGTGGTGAAGGGTGGGCGTTTTGGGGGACTGTCTCATGTACTTTGACGATCGAAAAGTGCTGATTCTCAGCCTAATTTGAATAAATGACTTTTGATTTTGATTTTGATTGAACTAATTGAGTAAGGTTCAAGTAATTAAAAAAGTCCGTAAGCCGCTTTGATTTTGAGCTGTTTGCATCCAACAGATAAACATTTAGTTCACACAACAGTACCAGATCATCATAAGAGGCCAATGCACTAACACTGGCAGTCATGGCGTGGAAAAGCTCCAAATCCTGCCAAAGGGGGCGGTACGCAGTCGCAATAAGAAGCTTTTTTTTGTTTATGGTCAGGCCCAGCCATAGTTGTTCCACATCAGGGTGGTTTATATAAAAAGCAACTCCCCCGCCACGCCCACCTTGGGTAGTCACAGGTCGCGGTACGTGCCTAAATTTGTACCCAGGTACACTAGGAGCGCGGTCCTCTTCCCCTTTTCGTAACTATGTCTCATTGAAAGCCATGATGTCTACAGAGTGGTTACCCATGGCAATCAAAAACTCATCCTGATTTGTCCCTAGAGAGCCCGCATTAAGTAGACCAAACTTAATATATTTGCTGGGAGCCATCAGTGCTAATTGTTGTAATCCGGGGAATCTTCACACCCCTTGCCTCACCGTGGCCTTGACCGCTACCGTATTCAAAGGTATGTGGGCACTAGGGGCAATTAATTTATGGTGCTTGTCGTGTTTGGGGGGTTTGCCATAATCGCCACGCTTGGCAGGGGGATTGGTGATTGCAGTATGGTTTTAAAAAATGTATAGAGAACGGTACTGCCCATTCTTTAGTAATTCTCTTAGTCACCTTCTACGACACGGGAAGAAATGGGGTGGTGATATTCTTTTAGTCCGGCACCACACAGTGCAACTCAATAATGGGCCCCCGGAAACTGTTGTTAACATATAGTGACGTAGCCACAAGAGCGCAACATATGGGTCATTTCCTCTTTTTATTGTATATTGAAGATCAACTCCATTTATATAAAAAAACAACCACAAATGGCGTTGTGGCGGGCATCTACAATGCCCCACATATGAAACTTCAAATCAACAAATGTGGAAAACATTTGAAGTGTCCCATCTACAATGCCATATTATGCGAACTTCTCAAGACTTGACGTCACACCGCAACTACATCAGCTACATCATGCAAGCAGAGTTTACCGCATGATCTGCATATATACAACATCCCGACATCAATCGTCGGGCTGTTGCCCACCAGACACAACACCTATCTGGTCGGAAGATCCTCCTTTTCAAAAGAGTATGAGTGAACTTTACACCCTGTTCCTCATACCTCTATAGTGTTTTTTGCTGACGATACTTCCTTAATTTTTCAGGTAGTGCTACAAACTTAGTAGACGTAAATAACGCCCTACCGCTGGTCCATAATTGGTTCACTGCTAATAATTTAGTATTAAATGAAAAAAAAAGAAGTACATAACATTTTCTTTACTAAATGTCAAAATTAGTAATTGTGCGATGGTATTGAATCAAGAGACACTTGAATTCGTCAAGAGGAAACTCTTGTAATTTCAAGAACATTTACCGCCTGATATCAGTCTCAATTTGTCAAAAATATCTCAAGTTTCCATACATTTTAGACACATTTTTGACATTTGATTGTCGCCGAGATGAGACTGCGACTAGATGACTTTGAACGATTTTAATTACGAGAATCGGCCTTCTCTTTTCCGGGGATCGCGCTCGACTAAAGGCTACAGTGGGGCCCTCATGTAACATCTCTTGCAGGAGGGCAAAGTTCAGCGGCTTGCGATTCTCAGAAAACTCCGTCCATTTACTGATGTAGATACCGCGAGGCTAGTCTATTTTAATGGCAAGAAAGCGGTGGGAGCTGTGTTCCTCGTCAGTGTTTACTCTGACCGATCAATGAAGTTAACGTAGAGATGAGGAACAAGGCTTTTCCCAGGAGATAGAGGTCGCTACCTTAGTCTGGCTCTTCACCCTAGACCTGCTTCGTAAATTAATCTCTACTGGCATACACCTGGAATACTTGTTTGCAAGCGCCACTATGATCGTAACGTAAAGATATAGCGGTGGGAAATGTATTAGAAAGAAATATGTCGTAATAATATATTCAATAACAGACTACGCAGATGGCAGAAGGTACATATACTTTGTATCGATATTGACTAACGAACTCACGTACAATTTATTGGATTTTATTTCTCCCATGCTTGTACCGCAGAAGCGCAGACTTACCAAGAACTGTGATCTTACGACGTTAGATTATTTTGATCATAAAGTATTCTTGCACATTTGATTCGACTGTTTTTTTGGCAAGTTTATTTTTTACAGTTGGTACCCGATTAAACACACGACTGAATTTCCAACTATAGCCATTTTCACGGCATTTAACAGATATGGTTTCGTCCACAATCGCTGGATAACTGTAGATTCTAAAAAAGGTGTCTAATATATTCAGGTCTCATAAATTATTAACCTTCCCATGCCTTTATATCCTTGAATTAGCAATATTTGTAACAACTAATCGATATCTATTTGCAACTTTAATAGAAACTAGAAAACGAAGTACAGCTATGAGATCTCAATACCAGAATTATGCACGAGCGTATTCAAAACTAGCTTATTAAAAATAAATGTGATTTGAATGGCTCCTGTAGTCTATAATAAAAAACCTGACCAAATTAAAAAATTACCGTTGCAAAAATTTTCAAAACGTTATACAGAATTCCTTGTAGATCATCATCTGCCTAGCCTTTTCCCAACCATGTTGGGGTCGGCTTCCAGTCTAACCGGATGCAGCTGAATACCAGTATTTTACATGGAGCGACTGCCTATCTGACCTCCACAACCCAGTAACTGGGTAACACGATACCCCTTGGTAAGACTGGTTGTCAGACTTTCGGGCTTCTGACGACCCGTAACGACTGTCAAAGATCCACAAATGACAGCCGGGACCAACGGCTTAACGTGCTTTCCGAGGCACGGAGGGGTCTTGGTATGTAAAGATGGTCACCCATCCACGGACCAACCGCGGCAAGCGTAGCTTAACCTGATCAATCGACCCGTGCAGCTATTGTTACTTAGCCACAAGCCCCTCCAGACACACAGAACTTACAGAACACAGAACTTATACAGAATTCCTTGTAGATAAACGTTATTATTCTGTACAGGATTTATTAAATGATTATTTTTTGTAGTATCTTTATCCTCTAATTTGTATTAAATTTACATGCTATATTGAGGCAGAATGTACATGGTTCCTATTGTATAATTTAACAACTTATTTTTATGTGCATTCTTATTACATTTTAAGCAAATAAAGACCTATTCTATTCTATTCTACATTTAAATGATTTTTTTTTGGTTTTGTGTTTCCTCGGAAGGAAACTTAAAGTACTCATATGTTGCGAACTTGCGACCTTCTTCTAAGACCTTTTTACTAAACTTTAAAAAAGACTTACTTTCTTATTTATATAGAGGCCTTAAGAAGCATAGGCAGGTACAGACGCCAGAACATCAAGCTACCCCAATCTGTCAAATTTCTTTGATAGATTTTCAACTTTACTGCATAAGAATAAGGTTCATGTTCAAATGGGAAAATTTGACAGTTTGGGGGTGTTCTTTTAAGCTAAGTAGCGAAGTTCTTTTTCAGCTTTTTAATGGGGTTTTTCTTAAGTACTTTTCTCTTATCTCCCCTTGATCGACATATGTAGGTACCTTTATATCCTGATCGCCGATATGACAAGTTAAAAAAAAAATACTTCCACTTTAATTCTCCAAACTGTTACAAAAATACACTATTAAACTAGAATAAATATTGTGTTAAGCAACAGAAATCTGCATTGGCGTCCCATTCATGATTAAAAGTAAACAAAACATAACTTTTGTAGTGATTTATCAACAACTGCCAATCTGCGAGTGAAAAGCCTCGCCAGTTAAATGTGCACCCACCCTAGCCGCCTAACGAGCTTGTTTGCGAACACAGATGATAAATAAACAGTTACTTATCGAATTCTCGAAGAGATGAGATTTAATGTCGGTTGCATCACAAGATAATTTTTTGAAGAGGTCGTTTATTTTTCTTTCATTTCTTTTTTCGCATTGTATTATTTTAATATATTGAACAATGACAGTCGTAAGTGGTTGCAATCATTAAAAAACATGACAGATGAGAGTTATGCTGAAGGTTTTAATTTCGGGTCTTTGTGAAATGTGGTGTTTTCCGGAAGAATCAAGTATTTGTATTAACTAATTAATTATACTACTTAATAGTCGAAATATCCCTATATTGTAATTGAATCAATAAATTCAACTAAAGAAGCGATCCAGCCAGAAGATATAACCAGCAGGTTAATAAGAAGCATAATACTTTATAACCACCACTATCGATCACTAGACACACCCTCGATACTCCCCCACCGCCCGGAACTCCTAGGCACGCAGGCAAACAGCAATACTGCTAAACATCCCGTGGTTGATTGATGAGGTGAGTACAGTCACCATAAAAAATATAAGGACAAACTCACCGTTCAAATGATCAGAAGACGTTGAAAATTAAACTTTATCTCAATGTCATCAGAGGTCTTTGGGAATTAAAATATTATCATTCACACACACTTTTCTTGAATGATATGATGTTTTGTTTAATGAATTTAATTTTCATTGTAGCTAGATAATATGTAATCGATATAGTGTCCTATAATATAAGGTGGTCAGCAACTGTTTTTTAATTGTAAACTTGCAAGTAATTGTGTAGCCTTTGTCCGATATACAATAAATAAAAACACCTTTATTCCACCTACTCATCAGCTCCTCTTTGTTTGTGTCATTTTCCAGTACACGACTACTGTCATTCCGATAAGAATTAACGAACGAATCTAACTAGCTCTTTCCAGCGGCTTCGCTCGTGTGGATGTCGATAATTATTCCACGCGACCGTACTATCGGGATAAAAAGTATCTTATGTGTTAATCTAGGTTACAAACTATCTGTTTGCCTGTCATCCAAATTCTTTCGGCCGTTTTTACGTAATTGAGTAACAAACATTTAAACATCCAAACATTCACATTTATAATATTAGTAGTATTGAGATAAAGCTATGTTTTCTTAATAATCCCGTTCATTTTGAACAGTTTATTCGTTCTATTTCTGACGCCGACTGTACGTAGGTTAGTAGATTCTTCCAGACCAATTTCTCGGCACAGGCTGAGTAGTACGACGTGACTAAATGAGACAAATTTGTCACATACAAGCGACAAAGGACCCGTGATTAATTGCTGTTTAGAGGTTATGTTAAAATTGTTATTACCTGTCCGGAATTTTGGATGCTTGAAGGTTTTAGCGCGTATTAAAATAAATGTATGACACTTTCCTTAATAAGATAATGCGTTTTTTTTAAAGTATTTTGTGGTGCAGGTTACGACTCATTATCTGGTGAACGTTATGAAAGAGGAATCTTAACCGATTTATGTATACATAGACACAAAATTAATTAAGCCACGTCATTTTCAGTTCCGAAAACACGAGATAAGTCCTCTTCAGTGCGGATCCTTTGTGCCTTGTCTCCTGGCATCTTCCTGGCGAGGATGCGGCCCTGATTTGTCCACACAAACTTCTAGTCGAGGAGACTGGCTGCATCCCGTGCCCTACGAAATAACAGACGGTTTGCTTTCGTCAGCCGCTCGTTGAGGAAGAACCGCTGCGCTGGAGTGGGCTAGTCGAGGTCGGCAGTGGTTGCGCCACGGCGCACTCGGGCGCTCGCCAAAAGCCGGTCGCGCATGTCCCGATGATCGGCCGCGGACGAGGTTCACTCGGTCCTGCTGAACTTGTCACGTTGAGCTGCCCTCCACCAACACGTTGTACACTAACGATATCGCGATCGACAAGGCTGACCCCTAGCTTGTGGCCAATGACCTTAATTATGTGTGGTGTGTTTTTCGCCTTTCCTTCCGGCAAATTTGACTGCTCTATGTCATTAGCAAGAAGGTCCTGGTCCCTGTCATTGAGCTATCGACTCAATTCCAACACAATCTTGTCCACGTTGGCTGAGTATGTGGACCCCGAAGCAGCACGTTGCTCCAGCACGTCCACCCTGGCCTCCAGACTATCGATGAGCGTGCTGCAGGTATTTAAGGTGATTTTGAGCTCCGCTATTTCCACCTCCATCTCCTTTCTAAACACCTGAATCTCTGCACGCACAATCCTCAGCTCCTCAATGATCACCTGCAAGTCGGTGCCAGCTACAGGCGATAATTTCCGAGTGATGACGTAGGCAATTGAGATTTCAGGTAGCGGGGGAGTCGAGGCTGTATTAACGGGGTTGACAGTTCGTGTGAGTTCATATCTGGGTCTTTCCTCAGGAGTATTAGGCTATTTATAATTGCAGTTCAGAATCATGTTCAGTATCCATGGAAACAAGTTGCGCGTCTATGTCCTGCCACCCTGTATGTTTAAGACCTGAAAGTGTGCTAAGCGGACGTCCGCACGGTTTTATACAAATGTGCGCCATCACGGGGACCCCGCGCAGGTGTCCGTCGCAGGGTAGACTACTTTTGGTCGCGGTTGCAAGTCCCGTGGGATAATTTCCGACATCCACGGTTCAGAGTCGTGGTTAGCAGTTAGTAGTAAATAAAATGGCCTCGCGATGGGGGTCGTCACGATCCCGTGGAGCCCACTCGCGTGGACACGCGACGGGTGACCGTCGCGGGCGCCCGCATAACGCAGTTTCAGGCCTAATATTTAAATTAAAATAACAGTAAACACAGGGCAGCTCAACGTGACAAGCTCAGCAGGACCGAGTGAACCTCGTCCGCGGCCGATCATCGGGACATGCGCGACCGGCTTTTGGCGAGCGCCCGAGTGCGCCGTGGCGCAACCACTGCCGACCTCGACTAGCCCACTCCAGCGCAGCGGTTCTTCCTCAACGAGCGGCTGACGAAAGCAAACCGTCTGTTATTTCGTAGGGCACGGGATGCAGCCAGTCTCCTCGACTAGAAGTTTGTGTGGACAAATCAGGGCCGCATCCTCGCCAGGAAGATGCCAGGAGACAAGGCACAAAGGATCCGCACTGAAGAGGACTTATCTCGTGTTTTCGGAACTGAAAATGACGTGGCTTAATTAATTTTGTGTCTATGTATACATAAATCGGTTAAGATTCCTCTTTCATAACGTTCACCAGATAATGAGTCGTAACCTGCACCACAAAATACTTTAAAAAAAACGCATTATCTTATTAAGGAAAGTGTCATACATTTATTTTAATACGCGCTAAAACCTTCAAGCATCCAAAATTCCGGACAGGTAATAACAATTTTAACATAACCTCTAAACAGCAATTAATCACGGGTCCTTTGTCGCTTGTATGTGACAAATTTGTCTCATTTAGTCACGTCGTACTACTCAGCCTGTGCCGAGAAATTGGTCTGGAAGAATCTACTAACCTACGTACAGTCGGCGTCAGAAATAGAACGAATAAACTGTTCAAAATGAACGGGATTATTAAGAAAACATAGCTTTATCTCAATACTACTAATATTATAAATGTGAATGTTTGGATGTTTAAATGTTTGTTACTCAATTACGTAAAAACGGCCGAAAGAATTTGGATGACAGGCAAACAGATAGTTTGTAACCTAGATTAACACATAAGATACTTTTTATCCCGATAGTACGGTCGCGTGGAATAATTATCGACATCCACACGAGCGAAGCCGCTGGAAAGAGCTAGTTAGATTCGTTCGTTAATTCTTATCGGAATGACAGTAGTCGTGTACTGGAAAATGACACAAACAAAGAGGAGCTGATGAGTAGGTGGAATAAAGGTGTTTTTATTTATTGTATATCGGACAAAGGCTACACAATTACTTGCAAGTTTACAATTAAAAAACAGTTGCTGACCACCTTATATTATAGGACACTATATCGATTACATATTATCTAGCTACAATGAAAATTAAATTCATTAAACAAAACATCATATCATTCAAGAAAAGTGTGTGTGAATGATAATATTTTAATTCCCAAAGACCTCTGATGACATTGAGATAAAGTTTAATTTTCAACGTCTTCTGATCATTTGAACGGTGAGTTTGTCCTTATATTTTTTATGGTGACTGTACTCACCTCATCAATCAACCACGGGATGTTTAGCAGTATTGCTGTTTGCCTGCGTGCCTAGGAGTTCCGGGCGGTGGGGGAGTATCGAGGGTGTGTCTAGTGATCGATAGTGGTGGTGGTCAAGTATTATGATTCTTATTAACCTGCCGGTTATATCTTCTGGCTGGATCGCTTGTTTAGTTGAATTTATTGATTCAATTACAATATAGGGATAGTCCGACTATTATGTAGTATAATGAATTAGTTAATACAAATACTTGATTCTTTCGGAAAACACCACTTTTCACAAAGACCCTAAATTAAAACGTTCAGCGTAACTCTCATCTATCATGTTTTTTTAATGATGGCAACCACTTACGACTGCCATTGTTCAATATATTTAAATAATACAATGCGAAAAAAGAAATGAGAGAAAAATAAACGACCTATTCAAAAAATTATCTTGTGATGCAACCGACATTAAATCTCATCTCTTCGAGAATTCGATAAGTAACTGTTTATTTATCATCTGTGTTCGCAAACAAGCTCGTTAGGCGGCTAGGGTGGGTGCACATTTAACTGGCGAGGCTTTTCACTCGCAGATTGGCAGTTGTTGATAAATCACCACAAAAGTTATGTTTTGTTTACTTTTAATCATGAATGGGACGCCAATGCAGATTTCTGTTGCTTAACACAATATTTATTCTAGTTTAATAGTGTATTTTTGTAACAGTTTGGAGAATTAAAAGTGGAAGTATTTTTTTTTTAAGTTATCATATCGGCGATCGGGATATAAAGGTACCTACATATGTCGATCAAGGGGAGATAAGAGAAAAGTACTTAAGAAAAACTCCATTAAAAAGCTGAGATAGAACTACAGCGGCAAAATACAGACGCCAGCACATTAAGCTACCCCAAACTGTCAAATTTTCCCATTTGAACATGAATCTTATTCTTATGCAATAAAGTTGAAAATCTATCAAAGAAATTTGACAGATTGGGGTAGCTTGATGTCCTGGCGTCTGTACCTGCATGTGCACCTTAAGGCCTCTATATGAATAAGAAAGAAACTCTCTTTAAAAGTTTAGTAAAAAGATCTTAGAAGAAGGTCGCAACATATAAGTACTTTAAGTTTCCTTCCGAGAAAACAAAATCAAAAAAAAAAAATCACTTATATGTAGAATAGAATAGAATAGGTCTTTATTTGCTTAGAATGTAGGTACATAAAAATAAGTTGTTAAATTATATGATAGGAACCATGTACATTCTGCATCAATATAGCATGCAAATTTCATACAAATTAGAGGATAAAGATACTAAAACAAAAAATCATCATTTAATAAATCCTGTACAGAATAATAACGTTTGTCTACAAGGAATTCTGTAAAACGTTTTTAAAAATTTTGCAACGGTAACTTTGTAATTTGGTCAGGTTTTTTATTATAGACTACAGGAACCATTCAAATCACATTTATTTTCAATAAGCTAGTTTTAAATACGACCGTGCATAATAGATTCTGGTATTGAGATCTCATAGCTGTACTTCGTTTTCTAGTTTCTATTAAAGTTGCAAATAGATATCGATTAGTTATTATAAATATTGCTAATTCAAAGATATAAAGGCATGGGAAGGTTAATAATTTATGAGACCTGAATATATTAGACACCTTTTTTAGAATCTACAGTTATCCAGCGATTGTGGACGAAACCATATCTATTAAATGCCGTGAAAATGGCTATAGTTGGAAATTCAGTCGTGTGTTTAATCGGGTACCAACTGTAAAAAATAAACTTGCCAAAAAAACAGTCGAATCAAATGTGCAAGAATACTTTATGATCAAAATAATCTAACGTCGTAAGATCACAGTTCTTGGTAAGTCTGCGCTTCTGCGGTACAAGCATGGGAGAAATAAAATCCAATAAATTGTACGTGAGTTCGTTAGTCAATATCGATACAAAGTATATGTACCTTCTGCCATCTGCGTAGTCTGTTATTGAATATATTATTACGACATATTTCTTTCTAATACGTTTCCTACCGCTATATCTTTACGTTACAATCATGGTGGCGCTTGCAAACAAGTATTCTAGGTGTATACCAGTAGAGTTTACTTTACGAAGCAGGTCTAGGGTGAGGAGCCACACTAAGGTAACCCCTATCTCCAGCGAAAAGCCTTGTTCCTCATCTCTACGTTGACTTCATTGATTGGTCAGAGTAAACACTGACGAGGAACACAAGAAATAAATGTCCAGTGAAGTTTTAGCTGGATTTAAGACGACTGTCCACGCGCTGAGCCCGACCAGGAGTGCGAGAGCAGTGAGCAGGAGTTTAAAGGTAACCTTTCAAGTTTACTAACTCTTTTACGACACACCCGTGTTATGTCGATTTCTCACAAAACGACTATCTAAACTGTTTGAAATTTTGGAGTTTACTTATTGAATAGACTAATAATTGAACAGTAGTATTTTTTGGGAATCGTACTTAACATTTTCATAATAGAACGTTTCTCGCATTTCGTGCATTTTCAAAGAAATTACGAGACTTATTTTTTTATGAAAAGCTACATGAAAAATAAACATCCTGATTTAAGATATACTACATTATACGCAAAACTGCCGGATATACGGACCTAAAAGTTTTCCTGGGTATGGTAATGATGAATGTAATCTGGTAATTATTTGTTATAATGGTGAAACGAAATGAGTGAAACACCCAATATTGAAACTCAAACTTGATACCGCGCGGAGCCATTTTCATGAATTTGTGTATTCCATGACTGACTTTGTTGTCGCTAATCGCTAATATTTAGTAGAATAAAAAAATGATACAAGGCTATTAAATAAACCTTTACTATTTAGTGAACCTAAAATACCATGTGAAATTAGTTATCATAAAAAAAATGCCCATTCGTTCCGTCTTCGAGAATTTTGTTAATTTTACAATTATAGTGGCATATTTTTACAAAATATAAGTCTTTATCATTTGATAAAGACTTATATTTTGAACGAATGAGCATTATTTTTATGATAGCTACTTTCACATGGTATTTTAGGTTTTAAAATTTGAATATTAGTCAGAACTACACAAGAACAAATTACATTTTCCGATTACTATAAATACTTTATCATTTTCATAGAAAAAAACTAAAATATCTTTCTCTGAATAACGGTAACGGTCTGAGGTTAAAGACTGTTTTTGCACTCGAACATGCAAAAAAGAAATATAAATAGTATTGTATAAAATATACCTCAATTGACAAATACATACGGTTATTAATAATTTAAGAGCTTTACAAACCTTAAAGATACACTCAATTCATCTAAAACGATGTAGTAACTACTTATAAATTAATATTTATCCACTTAAGTGGCAGTGGGCAGGGCACATTGCTTGCAGAACAGATGGCCGATGGGGCTGAAAATTTCGACCGCGTCCCGGAAGACGTAAAGTTGAAAGGCCTCCCACAAGGTGGACCGATAACCTTGTGAGGGCCGCAGGAGTCCACTGGATGCGGGAAGCACAGAACCGGTCGAAGTGGCGGAGCTTGGGGGAGGCCTATGTCCAGCAGTGGACGTCTTTCGGCTGATATGATGATGATGATGACTATCGACGTGGAAGTCACCCCTGGCATTTTATCCGTACATTGTATATACAGAGTGGCGATTCAGTTATCATATTAATTGAAACCACGTATTCTATATGACGTACTTTACACATACACCATTTAAAAAATTAACATTCTAGCCGTCCCACGGCTAGAATGTTAATTTTTTTAGTTTTAGTATTTAAACATTAACATTAAACTTAATTTTGTGAGTATTTGGTAACAATACCATAAAGTTTGTGTTGAATTGTTGATAGCATCGCCCCGCAGGACTCTAGTGCAAGGGTGATTATTGCAAGCCAATTTTTGCCCGTTCTTCTCCATAGGTACCTACGCTTTGGAACGGGCAACTGCTTCATCTTTCTAACTCACCGACCTTGACAATTCAAAAGTGCCTGTAATTGGTTTATTTGAAATAAATGGTTTGAGTTTGAGTTTTTTTTATGCGATTTATTTTGTTTGTAGAATTTAGTTTTATAATTTTAGTAACAATGTATAATTTAACAGACTGATTCCCTACCCAACTTAGACCATTGGGTAGGGAATCAGTCTAATCCCGATACATATTAAATATATATAACGGCGCGTGACATTATTAAATAATGAAAATCAGTTAATTTCGAGAGTTGTAATTTATTTTGTTATTTTTCAAATCATTAAAATAAATAAAAATAAATAATAAACATTTTTATTTTCTCTTTCACAAAAAAAAAAAAAAAAATCTGTTATTTTTAACGATTAATCGATTTAAAATCAACTAAATGGTAATTTTAATTAAGAGCGGGTAACACCGAATGGAGTTGCGTCTGTCATGGCGGGCGACGTCGTGTCAGTTCATTAAGTTGTTGACAGCCGTTGCACGTGGTGGTCACTCGCAAACCCATTGGCTCTAAATCGTTAATTATTACTGCAATCCTTAATTGTTTAAGTGTCTGTAAAATTAAAATAGTGAACAGTCAACGCTACAGCGTATTTATTTCAACGTTTCCTGAAGTTTAATGCCCACTATGGATTCCCGTGCTGACGAAGTCACGAATCAGCAATCAGATTCAACAGCCCGGCCCTCCCGATATCCCGTTATATATTTTTTTTAAATGGCCCTACAGTTACTTCCCCTCACTTCTACACAGGAAACTACATTTTAAACTAGAAAGTCTCATCTCTTTGTTAAACTTTTCTATATCTTCAAAGAGAACCGATTAATCTGACTTTCGCCACTAGGTATTCTGAGTAGTATTCTTATCAGAGACTTGCAATAAAGTAATAATCAGCAAGTCTTGCAGCACTGCGGCGCGGTATCTGCGGGCGACAGTCCAGTCTGCTGGAAACTTGGCACAGTCTTGCTATATTCGTTTGCTCGGCAAACGATGATGCAACCCATTTGAATCGACTTTCCAGCCCGCAGGCAATTTATCTGTTATATCAGAAAATTTATTGGTATGAAATGGTCAAACGGTCCAGCACGGCCCGTGCCACATGTGGAACGATACAATAGAAAATCAATTGTGTCTCATTAGTTGGTTTTGACTAGTTAATTTTAGTCAGTAAGTTCAGTTCGTCCGAAAATTTTACACTGAGTTACTTACTGGACTGCATTTAAATGTATTCGTTTTCTTAAGAGGCTAGTGAACGTCCAATGATTGCACTGACACGCAAACCGGCGAGAAATAAAACTACAAGACGTTATGAAGTATTTTTTTTTTGGGTGGGAAATTATCAAATAACTACTCCCACTGGGTGGAGCGGGAGGGCAGACTTTAACTGACTAAAACCCACCCGTGTTCCTTCAGTTGCCTGTGTGCCAGGGGCCACTGTATCTCTTTCGAACAACCCACACCCCTGGCAGGCATCGGACCTTGCAACCCCACTAGTTGGTGCTGACATCTCTTTGAAGCGCGTGTGGAACACACCGCGCCGTCGCGTCAACCCGGACTTGGTCCTTACCGGATAGCGAAGCGCCGTCCGCAAGCTCGCGCCTATGGTGGTTAGGAATGAGCCTAGGATTCCCGACGCCCAGGGCGTCTCCTGTGACTAGGGCTGCGAGGGCGCATATACTGCCTCTCCCTCACGTACGCCGCCTCCCTCTTCGCGAGCATTACTGCTTCGCAGAAGGAGGTGACGGCTACCCACCCATGCATTCTCGCTCCGAACCATGGCCTGAACCACGGCGGACGCGAGAAATCGCAGCCGCCGATCGCCACGACAACGACACGGTGGTGCTCCGACCAAGACGGGTAGACCTCCATCGTATGCTCCACCGTGTCTTTAAGGTGATCTACGCTATGGAAACACCCGGTCGTTTCCTCTCGCCTAATCCGAAACAGGAACATCCCCAAACAACCGTGTCCGGTGAGGACCTGCATCAAGTGGAAGATGAGGACACCGTGACGCCTCTCAATCTACTCCTCAAAGAAGGGACTTACCGCCGCAATCGTGGTGTGCCCAGCACTGGGTTGCGGCAATTGCAGTCTCCATGTCGCCATGAGATCCCACCGGAGCTCTGTCCGCTGTACCCCGATTTCTCGCGGTAGCGGAGTTACGCCCCGGCGTTTATCCTTATCGCACCACTCCCAAGTGTGCACGAAACCTTTGCCTCCAGATCCCATGGCGGCAATCCGGCAAGGAGGCCCACTGCCTCACCGGAGATCGTGCGGTATCCCCGGACCATCCGGATGGCCATGACCCTATGGGACCCATTCAACTGGCGCGCTGGTCGGTGCCGCAATGAAGCCGCCCACACCAATGCCCCACACAGGCCCATGAACCTCACGACCCCCGCGTAGAGCCTCCGGCAGGAGGCGCTTGAACCCTTAGATTAGGCAGGAGCCGCTTCAAGTCAGCTCCGGCTCGCTCTAATCTGGGAGCAAAACGTCGGAAATGCTCCACGTAGTTCCACCGGCTGTCGAGGACGAGCTCCCGGGTACTTCATCGTTGACTCGACGCCGATGTGAAAACAATTATTTAGAAAATAATGAGGGCCAATAACCTCAGTAATGAGAATTCGACGCAAGACAAAGGCGAAGTTATCTATACATATAATTGGATAATTAAAACCAATCGGACAACATGAAGACTAAAAAAATGCACGATAACAGATATTACATCTCAAAACCAAAACAACAGCAAAAAAATGTCGCAATATTATTCTTAAAATTAATTATTAATTCAAACAACACCAATAAACCTCAAGTTGCGAAGGAATCTGTTTAATTAAAACACAAGAGTAAAGTTTTCTCAATAAGCGCGTCCTGTCGCGGTGGGTGGCGCGGGACGGCGCGGTACGGCGCGGGACGGCGCGGGACGGCGCGGGACGGCGCGGGACGGCGCGGGATAGCACTGCGGCGGTGGTATGGAGGCGCTCTTGTAAACAGTCGCGAGTTACTAAGTAAACTCACAGATACTAACTAGATTATTGTGTAGTTACAAACGTATTATTGGTGATGTCGATGACCCATGATTATATGTAGATCAGGTTATAATTCGTTAGTATCATTGATTTGAACCATTCAAGATGATAGGAAAAATAAACTAACTAGAAGTACCTACCTACATAACGGAGGCCCTACCGAGGGTGAGTTCTATAACAGTTCACTCGACTATTATTGCAAGGGTTTAGCCTCGTTTACACAAGCTCTCAGGTATTTAAGCATCAGTTACATGATAGGTGTGAACGTGACATGAGTCCGATAAGTCACCTACGAGTATGGTAAAGACGTTCTCTATACAATTTTACTCAGAGACCATTTTGCACTTATCGATGATGATGCAGTGACATTACAGACAAAGTAATTAGAAGTGGCTCTCTCCTTATTTGTCGGAGGAATGAAAACGTTTATAGAATAGAATAACTTTTATTTCGGACACAAATATCCATAAAGTGTTAGTAACATACAAGAAAAATAACTTATTGCCGCCTAGTGTTAGTAAAAATCAACCTCCGCACAAACTGCTGTACAATCGGAGAGCCGAAGCTCTCGGCTACAGTTTTCAGGATGTTGTTTCGACTACCCCTCACTCTCCCCAGTAGCGACGCAGTTTTTTTGCGTATAATTGCATAGAAGCCGTCGGTGCGGGCTTGCGCAAACATCTCCGACGCACTACAGTAACGAGGCAGCCTCAACAACATCCTGAAAGCATTGTTATATTGGACGCGCAGGGCATCCAGCGATCTCTTAGTACAATTGACCCATAGATTGCCCGTGTACAAACTTTGGCAAAAGGCCTTGAAAAGCGTTAATTTTACTTGGTCTGTACACCGTGCAAATCTACGGGACAACATATTACTCCGGACCGCCAGAGCCCTGCGCTCCCTCTCAATGTCTGCATCGTCCCTGAGGTCAGCGGCAAGGCAAGACGAGTTTATCCTTGGATCTCATAACTAAAATCATTGTGATGAAGTTTCGAATAGATATCAATAGTTATTGAGATATGGGATAGTTTCGGCTACAACAGCAGAAATAATTATGTTTTGAGTTTTTCGGGAAAATCTATGAAATACAAACTTATTTTTGCGGTCAATAATACCAATAGGTACTATGCATGCGTAGAACATTTTCATCCCAACTGCGGAACACTGCACTGTGCGTGGTCTGAAAAAGTACTTGGCCGGTTTTGTAAGTTGTTCTACTCACCGTCCCTTGACGGAGTCGTCGTCGTCTGCGGAGCCGTCTCCTTGCAGCTGCATACCGCCCTGCGCCCACGTCACTGTCAGCCAATCTAGGGACAACACATCACATTAGCCCAAATTGCATTGCATTGGCAGACGCGGTTATCAATTATGGTAGAACCAGTTAAGGAAGAACCTATTAAACTTACCTCCAGAAAATATATAATATACAAACACGATCATTACAGATAGTGGTACCATTTAAAATAAACTCAAACTCAAACTCAAACTCAAAGCATTTATTTCAAATAAACCAATTACAGGCACTTTTGAATTGTCAAGGTCGGTGAGTTAGAAAGATGAAGCTAATTGCCCATTCCAAAGCGTAGGTACCTATGGAGAAGAACGGGCAAGAAACTCCATGGACACTCTTTTAAAATCATGGTAATGTTACAAAAAGTTGGTTACATCATTATGTTGAAATTATCAATGTGAGAACGATGTAAAAAGACGTGCACATTAAAGCGTCCGTAATTAAAACAAAAATAAAATAACAATTCAGAAATTAAAATAAGCCGTGGGAGCTAGGAGATGACCAGTCCCTACTGGCGGCGCCCGTTCACGAACATGACGTGTGGATCAGCACCATTCAGCTCAACCATTTTGAAGGGAACTTAATGATCCAACACACACGCCACCACCAGCGAGACATTTGAGTGAGCATGACATACTCCTAGCTGCCAAGGCACATTCAGGTCAATGAAAGACGTACCCTGTAAATGGTAGCTTTATAGTAGGAACATAGTGCTCACACATATGCTATGCAATTATACAAAACTAAAAGTTTGAATTTATACAATGCAAAGATCTATCTAATCTAGTCTTTTACAGTCTTCAGCAGCTCCAACGTTTTCAAATGCTAATCAATTTGGTTTAACCTACCTTGTGGAGCTGGACAAGCAGCGTTTAGCCAAGCATTTTTATCAGCGATGTAATCTCCCAACTTATAATAAGCAAGGCTGCATAGTGTGCGTTTTATACAAGATTTAAATTTCATTTCATTCAGTTGGAGAATGTGGGGAGGTATTTTATTGTAACATTTTAAACAGTACCCCATGAAGGATGAGTCTACTTTAGCCAGTCTGAAGCCTGGTTGAACTAATTGGTCCCTATTTCTAGTCCCAACGGTGTGTCTTTCACCTCTTTTACTGAAAAGATTTAAATTTTTCCTGACGTACATGATGTTCTCATAGATATATTGACAAGGTACCGTCATGATATTAATATTTTTGAAAAGTTCCCTTAGAGAATCTCGCCTACGCAGGCCATATATTGCTCTGATGGCTCTTTTCTGCAGAATAAAAATAGACTCAATATCTGCAGCCCGTCCCCATAGTAAAATACCGTAGGACATGATACTATGAAAGTAACTGAAATAGACTAACCTCGCGGTTTCTACATTAGTGAATTGGCGGATTTTTCTTACAGCATATGCTGCTGAACTTAGCCGTCCTGCAAGAGCTGTTAAATGAGGACTCCACTGTAGCTTTGAGTCGAGCGTGATCCCTAGGAAAACAGTTTTATCGACGAATTCTAGTTTCTCTTTATTCAATACTATGTCACAATCAGTACTTTTAACATTTGGTAAAGCAAATCTTATGCATTTAGTTTTTTTCCCATTTAATACTAAATTATTAGCAGTGAACCAATTTTGCACCAGCAGTAGGGCGTTATTTACGTCGTCAAGATTTGATGCACGTCTATTTATTTTAAAAATTAAGGATGTATCGTCAGCAAATAACACCATTTGTGGTTGTTTTTTTAATAAATGGGGTAGATCATTAATATATACTAAAAAGAGGAAAGGACCTAATATTGAGCCTTGTGGAACACCCATTTTTATTTTTAAACCAAGTGAATTGACTCCATTTATATGAACTTTTTGCTGTCTATCATTTAAATAAGATTTTACTAGACTGAGCGCAAGTTTACCTAGTCCGTAATGCTCAAGTTTTAAGAGCAAGGTTTCGTGATTAACGCAATCAAATGCCTTGGAGAGGTCACAAAAGATTCCAATGGCATCCTGGGCCTCCTCCCAAGCATTAAATATGTGTTTTAATAAGGTAACACCGGCGTCAGTCGTACAACGTCCTTTGGTGAAACCATATTGCTGATCGTGTAAGATTTTGTTGGTGTTAAAATGATTAAGCATTTGATTGAGCATTATCTTTTCAAACACCTTGCTGAATACCGGCAGCACGGATACTGGTCTATAATTGTTGGCGTCATTGCTATCCCCAGATTTGAATAGAGGTATAACCTTACTATATTTCATTAAATCTGGGAAGACTCCTTGATCTACACACAAATTAAATATCAAAGCTAAGTATGGTGCTATGGTCTCGATTATAGATGTACAAACTTTTATAGACATTCCCCATAGATCTTCGGTCAGTTTGATTTTGATTTGCCGAAAACATTTTAAAACTATCATAGGGTTTATGTGTTTAAATTGAAATTCAACAGGGCAGCCTGGAACGTTCGCTCTTAATAAATCAATTGAGACATCGGGGGACGAATTTAAAGCTTCTGTCGTTTTAAATGGTATATCAGTAAAGAAGTTTACAAATTCTTGAGCTACTTCTATGTTAGAGCTTATGGCACCACGCGAAGTCTCTAATGTATAATCCAATTTTTTTATTTTTTTCCTACTAGTTTCGTTATTTATAACTTTCCAAACTGTTTTTATTTTATTATCTGCTGATTTGATCTTGTTGCTAATGTACAAAGCTTTAGCTAACTTGCAGGTATTTCTAAAAATTTTGGAATATGTAGCAACATACTTGTTGAAAGTTTCGGTGTTAATGTAAGGCTTAAGGCCGTACAGCTCGAACAGTCTTTCCCTACTTATCCTAATACCTCTAGTAGCCCAGTCACTAAATACAAAATGAGGGCAAATATTTTTTGTTTTCTTTTCTAAAGTTTTACTGAATTCAGTGTGCACTACTGAAAAGAAATCCTCATACAATTTATTTGCATCGTCCATATTATGAACGCCCAGAATATTTAACTTACTGTTTAGGGTACTATTGAATTTATTTAATTTGGCCGTCGTTATTGGTCTAAATTGTATTTGCACTTTTTGCAAAGGTGCTCTAAACTTAAAATTTACCGTTTGTCCACTATGATCAGACGGCAGATAATTTACGATGGCTTTCTCTACATATTCACAATCGCAGAAAATATTATCGATACAAGTAGCAGAAGTTGGAGTTACTCTAGTCGGTTCTGTAAAAACATTCGTTAAATTGAACGATTTAAAAAGGCTTAGTAATCTACTGCTATTTGAATTATGTTCCAAAATATTGATATTAAAATCACCACAGATAATTGTGGCTTTATTACTGGATGCAAGTTTCGCTAGGGCATCTTCCATTATTGACTCAAATAAAGAAAAGTTCTGATAATTAGGGAGTCTGTACACGCACACTACAACATGCTTATCCAGCTCAACACAGGACAGTTCGATACAATGTTCCACTGATAATCCAACTATGTCATTACGTTGCTTGGATTTTAGACAATTTTTTATCAATATAATAGAACCTCCACGCTGGATAGATTTACGGTTAAAAAAACTGCCCACACTATAGTTTTCATAATTAATTAGCATTTGGTAATCCTTTAACCAATGTTCAGTAAAACAAACAATGTCAAACTTTGTTTTTTCTAAAAACAATTCTATTTCTAATAATTTGGAAGAAATACCTTGAATATTTTGATGAAATAATTTTAAGGCTTTCTGCTGATCTCCTTTTTTATAATTAATTGTTTTAGAGCAAGAAGATACCTTGTTGTTGTTTGGCATAAGAATATTGTTACTGGTACCTTCTGTTGTCTTACAAACTAGTTTAAAACATTATCCGGAGTTAACCCCAAGACTTCAATGACATCACCAGGCATTGAACTCACTGTGAGTGAGGGACATGGAACCTCCTTCGTACAATTTGTATACAAACTTATAGCATTTGAGCTACATTTATTCAGGTTCACCACCGGTGTGGTGTCAATAATACAAGACTTCGACATACTATTTATGTCTGAGTTTATATAAAAAGCTAATAGCCTTGCTATTATGTGTCTATAACTAACAGGCAGATACACAGTACCCCTAGTCGATTTTAAAGTTTCCACAAAACTGTTGGTGTCAAAAAACACAAGCTTGTCACTATAATGACTAACTAAGAAATGCATATGCTTATTAAGCATATGAATATAATTGTTTTGTCTATTTGTCAATTTTTTTAAATATGGGAAAGCACACAATGTTATTTTACTACAATTTAACTTTAACAACTCAGTTACATAGTCTGTAATTTCATCTTTTCTGACCTTAGAACTATTACCTACAAATACAGTAATGTTGGTTTTGGGATTATATTCATTTCTTGTTACTGATGCCATTATGCGTTTGTAAGTTGACCCTGGCATACAATAATTTTGAGTGGAGTAAGTCAGGTTATTACTAATTAATTTACCTAAACCTCTTCCTATACTATCTGAGAACATAACTGAAAGATAACAATCATTACTACTAAACAATGGACAACTACCACTCTCAAGCTGTACCACTTTAGATAGATCTTGTACTATATCAGATGCATCTTGGTTGAGAATACAGTCTTGAGACAAACTCTCAGTCTGGGACGGGTACTCCGTTACCTCAGGCTGGACAGCATCAGAGTTTGACATATTTTGACAAGTACACTGACACATTACTAACTCATTTGCTGCAAGAATATGTTCTTTAATTTGGTTCTGAGAACCCACATATTTAATGTAAAGGGAACTAAGTCTGCCCTCAAGTACCTGTATATCAGACTGTAGGCGTTTTGTATCAATTTCATATATATTTTTGCTGTCTTCTAATTTGATTTGATAATTGTTTAATTTACTGATTAGATCAACACGTTCTTTCCTCAGTGGAATATTTTTGGAAAAGTGTTTTTGTTGTTTCTTAAAACGGTTACATTTTTTAATTATTCTATTAAGTTTTGCATATTTTTTAATTTTCTTATGACTAACTTTATAACTATAATTCTGTTTCAGCATGGAATCTTCGGTAAGATCAATAGTTATCATAGAATGAGAGTTACCATTTGTGTTTAGTAATTCATTATACAGGTGGTTCGTGTTTTCAACCTGGGTACATTCTTTTTCTTTCTCTAATTGGAGAATACGACTATTAGCATGAATTAATTCATCTTCTAGGTCCCTAACTTTGTTTAAAGCCTCCTCATACAAATTACTACAGTTATTGAAACCATCTGTCATCAACCTTCAGTTGATCGCGTTCATCAACAATATTCAGATATTGCTGATGTAGGTCTACTAGCTCCCGTTTAAGGCTTGAGTTTTTGTCAACTATCTTCTTGACTTCCTCCTCACTTTCATCATTCTCTAATAAACTAAAATATAAACCCGATTATGATAAGTTATTCCAATATTGTAAAGTCATAAATGTATTTGATAAAGTAAAATTAGCTGTTTTTTTTTATTACTGTGAACACAATGTGAGTAAGTTACAGAAAATAAGTAGACCTAATTTTGCTCGTAACCTGTCGTACTTGCCTCTGTAAGAACTGCCGAAAGTAAACAATGAAAATGGTAAAAGGGTCTGAACGTATATGCTCTTCTAAGCATTCTGAATAAATTACCTAAGAAAATAGTTAAAAAATCGGAAAACAAAAAACCTCGACAAATGAAAAAGCTCTTGAAAACCCACTTTACTGTTGAACATTTTAGAATGAGAAGGCGCCTACGTGTGAGTCCACCAGACAGGGACCTGTGAGCAAGTTTACCTAATTCTGAATCGATAACGCACAATATCTTATATCGCCTCTAAAAGATTGAGCGTTGTTTTCATGTAAAAACCTTATGAATGCATGTGGAAATAAATAATAAGAAATTAAAAAAATAAGAAAAAAATATTGTGCCGTTTTTTAATAAACGAACGTTAATAAGCGATATATTTTTCTTTCCAACAGAAGTCATGGAGTTTAAAATAGGTTTAAAGACAACGCTGCGAATATTTTTAGGTTTTATTATATTTACCTTTAACTAATAATGCTGTTATGTCAACTGTGACACTAAAGGTGTATTTAATCGGGATATATCTTGACGATATATCCCTACTTGAAGGATCTACGGAAAACCAGATCTATTTTTACTATAATTTTTCCATCTAATTAAAAAGAATCGAGACTATATACTCTACTACCGGTGACAGATTTAGATGAATCACAAAAATATCTTTGAAAGTCGTATCAATGATGAATCGAACAAATGTGTTGTATGAACTTGAGCCGATCAATGGTTTATTTATAGTTTCTCTTCGATAATCTCTTTGATACTGAGACAGTGTTTATTATTAGCCGACTTCCAAAAAAGCACTACAAAATGAAAAATGACGTTGATTATAAAACATCAATAGTAGATTAAATATTGTTTATTGAAGCTAAAACAAGAACTTCCTAAGCAAAATTCTTAAAATTAAAATGGTGTGCCAATTTGCTTTGGAAGTTTTTGTTTTTTAAACTTTTCTGTAAGTATACACAAGTTCTTACAAACGAACAACACTTAATGTAAATCTATTCTTAACCCAAATTTTAGCAGATTAGCTAAAATCACCTGCCTCTGCCACTAAACAATCTAATTTAATATAATATGTATTACTTGTGAGACATTGTGTTTTCATGCGATGGCCAAGTCAATCTACTTATTTATTTTAAACCATAGAAGATTTTCTATTAACCCCACGGTGACCAGCTGGCTTGAGGTTATTCAGTCTCCGGTTGCTGTTATCTGATTGCTAATTGGTTTTGCTTGTTGCTGGTAAGGGGGACTTTGAGTTTGATCCCGCTCTCAAAAGGAATTGATTTTTGCTCGGGTTATATTTGAAACTTATTTATCTGGTTTCTAAGGGTGGTATATATTTCTGGGGACGTTGACTGCCCCTTTCCTTATTGCATTGTCCTTACTTGCGTTACCTTCCTTCACAATCAGCTTGTCATATTTCTAAGGTACTAAGAAACAGTGCTAAACATGGCATTGTCACTGTGTAATGTACCTGAGCATAACTCGAACAACTTAAGAGAAAATAGACGACTGGAGCTATTATCTCTTCCCCCATATCGAAATAAAGAAACTCCGACTTGAAATAAAATACCGTGGGAGAACTTCCGAAAACTGGCACTAAAGAAAGTTTATTTCATATTATAAATCACGGAGAAGCTCAGGTAGCTTCAATAGGCGCGGATTACTAGCTGTGTCTGACGCCCACTTAGGTCAGTTTGAACGGCTTTTGTACTGGAGGATAGAAGTTATTTAAATATTGATTTGGTGAGCAAGGGCGATTGGGCTTCATATAATATTTGAGCAAGTTGGTTAAAGATGTTTAATGTAATATAATGATTGATGTCATGATGAAGTAATATAAAATATCAACAAGACCCCTCCATACCTCGGAAAGCACGTAAAGCCGTTGGTCCCGGCTGCCATTCGTGGATTTTTGACAGTCGTTACGGATCTTTAGAAGCCCGAAAGTCTGACAACCAGTCTTACCAAGGGGTTATTACCCAGTAACTGGGTTGCAGAGGTCAGATAGGCAGTAGTTCCATGTTAAATACTAGTATGCTGCATCCGGTTAGACTGGAAGCCGACCCCGACATAGTTGGGAAAAAGCTAGGCAGATAGGGTAGCAATGTTAAATAATGCTCTTAGTTTGTATCGGTCTTACCGTTACTGTTTCTTAGTTAGAAAAAATCAAACTCATCTAGTTTTAAAGTTATTTTTTATTTCTTTTAATTTTTAATTTACAAAAATAAAAATATAATATATGACATAGATTTTTTCCTGTTATGATAGTTTACGATGCGGACGAATTTTTGATGTCCTAGAATTATTTTTATAGACATGGCCAAAAATTGTATGAGCTTATACCCCAGAATGTATAGATATAAAATCTAAATCATTTAATACTACTGATCTTCTATCAACAAAATTATAAAGGTGCATTTTGCTCAGCAGTAGAGGACGTAAGTTGATTTTTCCTTTACTGCTAAGGTATTTTATCTAGATTAATATGTATATATCTATGCCAGGCCTTTAATATTAATAGTATTTTAGGCAATGCCGTGATGATACAACAAAGACGAGAGGGCTCAATTCCAAAATGTGTTTGCAAAGCCATAACAAACAATGTTGTGGCGTGGCAACGTTGTAGGCCTACAGTTTCTATTCTTTATTTCCATTACTCTAAGTACCTGGTACTTATTGACAGGCCTGCACTGTCCTCCCATACCTAATATCACTGTAATTTGAAAACATTATAAAATCCAATTATTTTTAAAAGAGTAACCATGGAGTTTCTTGCCGGCTCTTCTCCATAGGAAGCGACAAATTGGAACCGTGCACCTAGCTTCTGACGTTTCATAAGTGCCCTTGCAGGTTTATGTGAAATAAAATATTTTGATTTGATTTGATTTGATTTGTGACCAATTTGTTTTTTCCTTGAATTGGTTGCAAGACATCTTATATGTATTGTCATAGCAGGCACCACAGACACAGCTATGATAAAATAAGAACCTATTAGTCTAGAATTTGACCACGACGCGACGTAAGAATATGGGGTAAATTATGCCTCTCGTAAATATTTTAGTAGGAGGTACAGAATGAAAGTAGAACTTACCTCAAAAGTTCTCCGTAAAAAGATCAGTCACGCGTCGGGTTACGATACTATAAATTATAAACGTATAATGAGCGATTTCGTATTACAGTTTACATTAACTGGAGTATTCAACTATAGACATAGGGCTACGACACCATAAAATAAAAACGTATAAGCGATAACATAAATACAATTCGAACGAATACCGAAATACTTTTTTTTTTTTTTACTTTGCCCCACACTAGTAATTTCTTCCTGTATCGTGGGTGCGTTTACAAACATAGAAACTCACATACACGAACACCCAGACCCGGAACAATTACTTGCAGATCATACAAATATTTGTTCCGTGCGGGGATCGAACCCGCGACACGCTGCGCAGCAGTCGATCGCTCAACCATTACGCCAACCGTGTCGTCAAAACTTTAACTTTTTAATTAAGTAGAAGAGGGTATGTTAACGACAAAATGTCATTATGGTGACAATTGACATTTTTGTCGGCGGTGCTGCCAGTAGTAAAGTAAAATTATCCTATCCGTAACTGCACTAACTTATATAAATTAAATCCCAGATGGTTCGATTTAGATTTAGCTTTTAGAAGCAGCTTCGCCCGTGTGGAGGTTGAAAACTATGCCACGAGAACGTAGTGCCGGGATAAAAGTATTCTATGTGTTATTCCAGGTTACAAACTACCTGTGAGCCAAATTTCATTCAAATCCGTTCAGCCATTTTTACGTGAAAGAGTAACAAACATCCATACTCACAAACTTTCACATTTATAAGATTAGTAGGATAAGAAAACATACAAAAATTATGTTTTATACATTAAGGTTACGAATCATTTACGAGAATATTTTAGGCGTGATATGCGTATTGTTAGTTTTTCTTAAGCGTTAAATTATTATTTTTCCCCTGTTCTGATTTTTGTTAATGTAATAAGGCAACATTAAAAGGTGATTTAGAGCAAAATCAAACAAAAAACTTTTAATTATGATTATTTGTCCACTTTTGGTATAAGGCTTAATAAGTTATAATTTTTATTTTTTATTTTACTGAAATTAACTGCAAAAAGTTTATTTTTGTAGCCTGTGGGGTACATTTTGTCCATCTCATTTGTGCGTATTACTATGTTAAGAGTTAGCTTTTCAATTAAGTAAATTCATATAATTTTCCCATTCATGACTATCTGCATTGAAATAGACTTCTAAAAGATTGGCATCTACCTTATCTATTCGTGATCGTATTGAACAACTCATTAAATAACCAGTTTTGTAAATCATTACAAAAAGTTTAATACATTTTTTTTAATAATCTAAGTGTTTGCTCGCTGCAGAAACTGGATTAGTGAATATTGACTCTGAAGAATTGAAAAACGCCGTATATTCGCAGATTTATCGAGATATTTTTATTGAGCCTTCGTTTAAACGTAATCTGACATAATCTTGACTGGCTTATGGCTAAATGTCTATCTTGAGTATTCTTCGGTATAGATACTATGGGCGCAAAAAATATCTGGCCGCTTACTGAGGCATGAGGTGCCATTTTGCCGAAGAAGATAGAAATTCATTGTAATCACTGGGTTTTAGTTATTTTTAAAGACCCAGCCTAGAATTTACTGCAGAGGTTTTGCTTGGATGGCCCTTGTCAATGACAATGACATATTACGAAATTAACAATATTTCATATTTAGAAAAATAGTCAATCCCGTTGACTGACGGGTGGTTTCTGCAAGTAAAAACGTAGTTGATTATTGGGATAATTGTTATAACAGTTTAAAATACACCTTTTATTTAAAATCTGTACCGCAGAAGCGCAACACAACCTCAGATTTTCGAAACATCCAAAGTAAGTCATTTCTAATTGGTAGAGGAGCTATGCTTCGCAATTCAAACAAAAAATTATCAGTAATACTTTGTACTCCCATCAGGGACTGTCCCTTCCCAGATATCCCCGGTAATTGAATTAAACACGGCTAATGGGATGAAGGCCCTCGATTTACACAAAGAGCTTCTTTCAAATTATCTGCACGGATATGTTGGATCATTTGGGGAATTTTAATAAAGGAGTTTCCTATGTCGGTTGAAAAGATGTAGGTAGGTATATCTACACTAAGAAAAGGTATCTACCTTTTCTTTGATATATTTAATCAGAAGTGATGTGGAAGAGTTAGGACTATCACTAAGTTAAGTATTTAAACTTCAATTCTTTGTTTATTATTTAGCAAGTTTTTAGCAAGAATTTAAAAAAATAATCCGTCTCACGTAAGTTACTATTTTATTTGTCAGTCGGTTTAAAGTAATGATTATTAAGATATTTTTAAATCCTATACCTTTGTCTTGTTTAATATTTACGGAAGGCAGTTACTTATTAGGAATTTAATAAAAAATCTACGTTATTTTTGTCTACTTTATTGGTGTTACCCCTTTTATTAGAAATGGTATTCTCGTAAAATTTTAATAAGCTTGATAATATTAGGGTGATTTTCAAAATTTTGCTGTGTGAAAACTTCTACGAGAATATTATCGAAGAAAACTGCATTGAAGTAATCAAACTAGTATTATTATCTTTGAGCAACATTTTTCCCAATTGAGTGTCAACATTTTAGATCATAATAATAGGTAATTAAAACAAAAAAAGAGGTTTACTTCTTCAATCTCATAATGTTTTCTTATAGCAATGTCGTGTCTCTTAGCACAAGCGCTTAACAAAAAAAATCATAAAGAAGAAACTACTCACATATTTACATGTTCTAGTTGCACAATATCTTTATGATTCTAATTATGGTGTAAATGATATTAAATATAAATAAATAACCTAATGCATAATATTAATAATATTGTTTCAACATATTATGTCTTCCAATTCGTTCATTTTTGTTATTCTTTATTGGAACATCAATATTAGTAGATATTTGGAGTTTTCAAGTGGCAGTGCGCGCTAGGCCTTAATGAAGAATTCCATTAAGGCCTAGCGCGCACTGCCGTGCGTTTTTTTTACCGCATATTCTGTGAAGTATGAAATGTCACAGAAGGCCGCGCACTGCGGTGAAAAACACGCATGCGTTTGATTCACAGTGGGCCTCCAGCTGCTAATTTGTGGTGAGTCCACCGCATGTATTTTGTGTCGCATAGAGATATATGAAGTACCGCGCATTACGGTGAAAAAAACGCAAAGAGAAACTGACCAAGCAGTGCTATCAGAATTTGTTTTTAGCTTCGCCCGTAGTCAATATTTATATCTTGAGAAAAAGTAGACTTTATTAGGCATTAAGTCTGTCTAGGGATGCTCCATAAACCGTTCGGTAAACTCAATTTTTGTTGAAAAACATGCCTCTTTTCACCGCCTGTGCGCGGACCTGTGATTGCGTTTGTCATATCGTACGGCAGAAGTAATGCACCGCATTCCGCCGTACCGCACCGCGTTAGCCCTAATAAATATACGCAGATAGTGACTCTTGTATGGTAGTCCACAACGATGAAATGTGTGCACCGAAGCTGGACTGGAGTTCGAATGACAAAACGTGCGTTTTTTCGGTGCAGTGCGCAGCCCCGTGAATGCGTTTATTTTACCGTACGGTAGAATAGACGCACCGCGTTCCACCGCAAAGCAATGCGCGCTAGGCCTTAAAAACGTGCAATCAGCTGACAATAGAACGTCTGTCCGCCATTTTGACAGCGGGCGCCGCCAACAAGAAAAGTGTTTGTTCCTGTGCAGTGTTTTTTCAACAATAAAATCTTTCATTTTGGTTGCTCAACTATAAAAACAAAGTATGGTTATCATTTTTGGGTAAATTTAGAGAATAATTTTGAACAACTCCTAAAAAGAAGCTAGACAAATCCAACAAGATTCTGTCTAACCTCCAAATGTTTGAGGTTATAATTAAATTCATGGTTTTTTTTTTGAGGGTAGGAAATCAACAAATAACTTCTCCCGCTCTGGGTGGAGCAGGAGGGCGTGTCAGACTTTTACTGACTAAACCCCCCCCCCCCCGGGTTCCGTCAGTTTCCTGTGTGCCAGGGGCGACAGTTTCTCTTTCGAACAAGCCGCACCCCTGGCAGGCATCGGCCCTTGCGGACCCCACCAGTTGTTGCTGGCATCTATGACGGCGCGCGTGGAACACAACGCGCCGTCGACCCTGGTATTTTTTTTTGTTTAACGTGGAGAAATGCCTAATGCTGTAACCCACTAAAACTCCACGGTGTCCTCCAGTTCCGCTTGAGGCGGGAACACGGAAACGCGCAAGCCATCCACGAACCCGCCTCGGCTGTCCGTCACCGGACCCTCCTCGGAGGGGAATAACCCCTATCACTGGCGCACCAGGACAAATGGCACGCCGTGACCACTCCAGGAACCAAATAGCATGAGAGCCCCAGACGACCCCGTGTCTGGCACCCTTGGTCCCCTTGCGACGGGTCAGCACAGTGGCCCCGCCACCTACCACTTTTTGGCCGCAGGGGATTAGGGAGAGCGGCCAACGCTATACCGACACTCCTCCTCCCCTGCAGCCCCATCGCGTCCACTATCAAACGGTGGCGGCCCCGTCCAGGCTACGGAAGGGAAGAGCGCTACTTCGAAAATTAAACGCATGGTTGATTTAATTTTTCTAACGATTTGTTAAGTTTTTTATTTGCGTCACAAAAATGATGTAGCAAAAATGAAGTAAAGTCGACTTCATACAGAATTATGATGATTATGTAATTTGACGGATAATGCTTCGTTTATTCATTTTATTTATACATTATTTGTTTAAATAATTCAAATATAAAATTAGTAATCAAATATTTAATAAAATAAAAAATTGTAGCCCACCAGCAACAGGAATTGGTACAACATCTAAAATCGACCTAAAAGATGTAAAAGATCAATTTGTAGAATTTGTAGTGTGTGTGTTTGTGTGTGTACGAAAATTCATAGTAATTAATGTATAGATAAAAGTATTTTTAAATACTGAATACTAAATTAAGTAATTTTGTCATAAATATGAACATTTAATTCATGAGACTGAGTGTTATTTTATACAGGAAGGCCGATGACTCCCGCAGAAAAAAAACGTAAGTACAGAGAAAGGCTCATGTTAAATAATCCTGAAAAGTATAATGAAATAAAACAAAAGCACTTTGAAAGGATAAATATGTCAAAGCTTCCAAACTTACAGAGAGTCAAAAAGTAGGTACTAAGAAGAAGGAATTGGAGAAGACTGGAGAAAAATTGGAAACAAAAATGTCAAGATGTAAATAAAGATGAAGAGCAAACATAGTCACGGAAGTTATATTTACGAAATTACTTGGTACTTTTGATCTCAGCGACAGTGACAAAAGAATTAGTACCTAAGTAGATAGTTGACTGAAGGACATGAACGGTGTCAGGATTAGGATTATGTATCATTATTATTTGAGTTTTTCTGACGTCAAGTAATTACGTTTGTTATTATTTTGTGGATTTAAAAGAGAACTTAAATTTTGTTAGGTTACGCGAGTTTAAAACTTTAAAGTTGAGTCTTTAACAAATAACCTCTCATTTAGCTGTGCCTGTTCCCAGGCACCTCAGCCTCAAGTGATCCACCCACCGCCTCAGCAGCTCAGCCGTGACAAAAAAAATTAACTATGGGACAAACTCCGAAATATAAAAAAACAGCTGTTCCATACAAAAATGCAATACCTACCTAGATGATGAAAATGTATGGAACAAATGATATTATTTTTCATCTTAATGTTCTACAGAGTTGATGCCATTGTAAAAGTCTGTTGTTCATATTCATGAGTAAAATATGCTGTGTTCTGTAAACGTTTATTTAGGTATTTTGTTTACACCATAAATGATTATATGATAAATTAAAGTAAAATTTAATACGTAAGAAACATTGTAATCACTAAATATATTTTGTAGTGTACCTTGTTTTCGTTATGTATTTTTGTTGTGAACAATAAAGTATAAATAGTATATTTATAAATGAATAATTTTATGAGAAGTAGAAGAACACTTACAATTTTGCTATGTTACACGATACTTTCTGAAGTTAAATACTTATTTAGTGAGCCACTGTTGATATTGTTCCCTACTATGGAGTAAGTGATTAGCAGAGGTCGGAGTAGGTAGATTGATTTTAAATACTTGCGTCAAGATATTATAATATGGACAAGCCATTTTATCCATAATGTGCGGGAAGTACCGGAAAAAGTTCCGGAATTGGAATTATGGAATAACATAAAATAAAAAACATACAGATAGGCTAACAAAATCGTTTATATCGATCGTGAATTCAATGAACAATTATTTTCACCATTAGCTAACACTGGTAGCGTAGATTGATATTATTAATACGTTTTTCACCTTAAACACAAATTCGTGTTAATTTCAAAATTCCGGAATAAATATCACAATAAATATGAAATTCCGGTATTTTGGAGGCATATCCATATTATCCTCTACGTTTGATGTCAACGACCTTAAATCAATCTACCTACCTGTGGTGATTAGATACTGTGTTTTTTATTTGTTTTATTACTCATTATTATAATTTCCTTATCCATTTTTTTTGTAGTGACGTATTTATGGTTATTACCAATTTTCAACCAAATCAAATCAAATCAAAATATTTTATGTCACATAAACCTGCAAGGGCACTTATGAAACGTCAGAAGCTAGGTGCACGGTTCCAATTTGTCGCTTCCTATGGAGAAGAGCCGGCAAGAAACTCCACGGTTACTCTTTTAAAAATTATTGGATTTTATAATGTTTTCAAATTACATTGATATTAGGTATGGGGGGACAGTGCAGGCCTGTCAATAAGTACCAGGTACTTAGAGGAATGAAAATAAAGAATAGAAACTGTAGGCCTACAACGTTCTCTCATTCACAATATGTAAAAGTATCTACATAAGTAAGATCAACCTATTTAATCCAAGTGATATGATTTCCATGAGAATCACTAATAAATACTCGATATTACAAGGGTTGTATAATGTCAAATAATGACGAGAATATGTCAGAAAGTGTAAAAAATAAAATAATTAAAATTAACATTGTAATTTGGAAGCAGTTAATAGACGCTCACATAGTTATGGTGCTAATGAGTTACCAGGGAAGCCACATGTGCAGAAGGAATTAATGCCAAACTTCCTTGTCTTCAACGTAGTCTTTTATCTTATAATATGCTTTTTTGATAAGGACACGTTTGATGTGAGTTTTAAACTTTGTAATGATCGATACTTTAGTTCTCGAGTCAAATACTAGATGGCGTTACTAGGCTCGCCACAATAGTTTTAATAACTTAATTAGACAACGGACAGGTGACGGTAGAGGAAAAATAATTAAACGGAGGTAATGTCAATGAGTGAAAGACAGAAAACTATCGGTTGCTCCGTGATTATTTGCTTAAATTCAGTAAATCAAAGCCATCATTATTTGGAAATTACTACAGATTAAACATACGTGTTGTCGTTGGTGCGATATTGTGAATTTGTGTGCGAGTAAGGGAAGTAACGGGGTAAGTGTTTGCGTCTATTTAACGAAGTGTAGATTGGATAATTGGAGGTGTTTTGCAAGGCTGACTGTTCTCATTTTGTCCTCAGCTTGCGGAAACGCCCTTATCGTTCAGACCCCTAAGTATCCGTTGTGGATTAAGGTCCGGCTTGAATTGATGAAGCTGCATAATCTTGTTTCATAGCGAAACAGTGATCGACATATTCGCCACGGTATTCAAGAGACCGGTTGGTCTCGGGGCATACATCCGTATTAACAATACGTATCACCGGGTTCGATTCCAGCCGGAGGATTATCTTTTTGCTTTTTATATTGATATTTTGTTTGGTTTTATTTTGTTTTTTTTTGTATAATTTGTTTTATGTTTATTTCATTTACTTTCATTTGTTTTCCGTTGATTAATAATTAAGGTGTTTGTATTTAGATTGTAGGAAAACGCGAACTATCCGTCAAGTAAATTTATTGATACTGCCTATGTTTTTCTTTCCATATTCAGTTTACTTAGAACCCCGGTCATCACATTGGCGCCCACGGGTTAACTGAATGAAAGATAAACAAGGTGTATAAGGGTCATGGTCATTCAGTAAATTTAGGTATATATTCTGGACTAACGTTCTTCTAACACATCCTTGTTAAAGTGTAATTCGGAATAGAAACCTATTTAACGTGTTATTTTAAATTTGTGATTCTTTATTGAAATTATATCACTGTTTTGATCATGGATGTTAATGCACTGCATAAAGATGAGCTTGAGTTTGAACTGGCTTGTCGAGGGATTTCGGATTGTAAGACCGTGGCGACTATGCGGAAATTTTTGCGGGAGATTTTAGTTCGAGAGCAGTCGGGCCAGTCGACTATTTCTTTCAAGGTTCCTAAATCCTGCATTGATAACCCGAATAATGAGATATTAGTTTGTGAAAAAAAATTATCGGCAATAATTTCACTTATAACTGAAGTATCGCACAGTCCTGAACATTCGTTTTTTAGACGTATACACTCTCGTTTGACACACTTATCTAACCGTGCTAAACTTATTATTCCTTCCGAGTCTAGTGACATTGAAAAACACTTGACATTGCTAAAGAACATCCAGGATACCTTGGCGTCACTAAGGCAGCTTGAGCAAGAAGAAGATGAGGAAGAAGATGTAATTTCCGAACATGATAAAGACATCTTACAGAAGTCTCTGGGCGAAGAGGCTATGCAGATAATGGAACAATTGGAAAAGTGTCGAAACTCAGAAAAAACATCCTTACCAAAGCATGGTGACACGGAAATTCACCAGAATCGTGCCTCACAGTCTACCGTTGCCACCGCTGATATGCCACGTACAAACTTAGAGAGACCTAATAGTCTTTCCTCACGTCATCCGGGCTTACAAAGGTCTTCCACATTTGATAATGGCTTCCACAAACGGAAGTTGGTTCCCGTTAAAGATTGGGGTGTCAAATTCAGTGGGAAGGGTACCGTAAGTGTGAACGCGTTCTTGGAAAGAATTGAGGAACTTAAAGAGGCGCGGAATGCTGTTGATGAAGACTTATTTCGATATGCCATAGACTTCTTCGAAGAAGAGGCATTAATATGGTTTAGGGCCAATAAAGGTGCAGTAGCAAATTGGGGTCAATTAGTGAGGCTACTATTGGACACATTTCAGCAACCGTATTACCAAGAGGAGCTATTGGAGGAGATTAAACGGAGAACCCAAAGCAAACAGGAAAGCATTTTGGTTTATATTGCTATTATGCAGAATATGTTTAACCGGCTACCCAATCCCATTCCTGAAACACAAAAATTGATGATACTTAGAAGGAATTTACAACCCTATTTTCAGAAGGCCATATGCAGAGATAATTTCGATTCAGTAAGCGAATTAACATCAGTTCTAAGGATTATTGAACGCACGAAGTTAAGCTGCGATAATTTCAAAGAACCTACTCAAAGTGATCAATCTCTGGAAAGAGATTTAGCATATAAGGGAAGTAATTCGAAGATATCACGAAATGAAAACACGACTGAGGTGGCAGCCATGGATGACAAGGAAGTACTCTTAACAAAATGTTGGAACTGCAGAACTCCGGGGCATCGTTTCAGAGATTGTAAATTGCCAAAACAAAGACTCTTCTGCTACAGATGTGGACGTTTCGGGAAAACGACATACAAATGTCCATGCAATGCTACCGATAAGGGAAACGACAATTCGGAGTCGATGCCAGCCGATCGTACCCCGAAAAACTAAGTCATTCTACCTCAGATGACTGGCAGCAATGGCTACATACAGTTTCGAGTTTTTTTAAAACAGGAAAGATCTGTAATATTAATAAGCACAGTCAAGACAATCGGTATTATGCTGAAATCAAAATTTTAAATCAGTCGTTTGTGGGATTATTGGATTCTGGAGCTACTGTCTCAGTGATTTCGCAGAGATTTGCAACGAGAATTATGAAATTGGGGTTTACGGAACATAAAGTCGACAAAGAAATGATCTCAACGGCTGATGGCACCTATCATACAATGGATTCCATTGTTCATTTACCTATTGAGTTTACGGGAAAATACAACGTGGTAGATTTTTACATCATGAACTGCTTAAAACATGATATAATTTTAGGAATGAATTTTTTTGAGTCATTTAATTTAGTTATAGGAGCAGGAAAATCGATTGCTGACGTTATGGAAATTAACGTCTCGCAACCAGTGGTTTCGCGGGATGAACTTCCTGTTCAACAGCAAGAGTGCCTGGACAAATTGTTAGAAGAAATGGCAACAGAGATTGGTAAAGGTTTAGGAAGAACATCGTTGATCAAGCATAGAATTGACACAGGAGACAGTTTGCCCATCAAACACAGACAGTACCCCTTCGCTCCCCCAATTATGGCAGAACTTGAGAAGGAAATCCAGGATATGCTGGACAATGATGTAATAGAGCCCTCCTTCAGTTCTTGGCGTTCTCCTGTTTTACTGGTGAAGAAATCTTCGGGTAAGAATCGGTTGTGTCTCGACAGTCGTCAATTAAATAAGGTTACAGTAAAGGACTCTTATCCTTTACCTAGAGTTACCACCATCTTAGACAGTCTAAAAAATGCTCGGTTCCTGTCAACTATTGATCTACGATCTGCCTTCTGGCAGATTCCACTAGAAGAGACAAGCAAGGAAAAGACTGCTTTCGGGCTCGCTGGGAAAGGACTTTATCAGTTCAAAGTCATGCCGTTTGGACTAAGTAATGCATCTCAAACACAGCAACGTTTGATGGATCGCTTGTTCACACCGGAATTTGAAAGTAGAGTGTTCACTTATTTGGATGATATTGTCATATGTGATGACAGCTTTGACGGTCATTTAGCGTCATTGTCACATGTGAAAAGTCAGCTTAAGGAAGCAGGATTAACGATAAATCTGGAGAAATGCGTATTTGCGAGATCATCTTTAAAATACTTAGGCTATATTGTAGACAAGGAAGGGTTACGTACAGACCCGAACAAAGTAAAAGCCATACTCGACTATCCCAGGCCTGCAACTTACACGGAGCTAAAGCGTTTTATTGGGCTAGCTAGTTGGTACAGGCGGTTTGTGGAAAACTTTGCTATTGTCGCAGCTCCATTACATGAACTTACTAAGGGAGGCAAGAAGACTAAACGCATTGTATGGAATAAAGAGGCTGAAGATTCTTTCTTAAATCTAAAGACTGCCCTGACCTCGACACCAGTGTTAAGAGTACCAGATTTTACAAAACCCTTTTCTATTCAGTGTGACGCTTCTAACAGAGGGACTGGGGGAGTTTTAATTCAAATAGCCGATGGTCTGGAGGTTCCCATTGCTTACACGAGCAAAAAACTGACGGAAAGAGAATGCAAGTACTCAGCGTCTGAGCGAGAACTATTAAGTGTTCTGCATGCCATAGAACAGTTTCGTCCATATGTTGAAGGGAATCATTTTAAAGTAATTACGGACCATAGTGCCCTTCAGTGGTTGCACCGCAATAAGGACCCCCATGGGCGTTTGGCAAGGTGGGCTATGCGTTTACAACAATTTGATTACGAAATAGTCCATCGCAAAGGTAAATATAACACCGTGCCGGATGCTTTATCTAGAGCGATTGAAGAAGAAATTAACATAATAGAAATAAAACCAGAAGATAAAGATGAGTGGTATAAATCAAAAGAGGACTTGGTGATGTCTGGGAAAAATGACCCGGATTGGGAAGTCAGTCAAGGACAACTGTGGAAATATATTAAATTAAAACAATTTCCCAATGAAAATGACAGTTGGAAACTTGTGATTCCAGAAAAGCTTCGTCAAGAAATCGTAAAGGAATGTCATGATGATCCCACAGCTGGTCACTTTGGTGTTAAAAAATCGGTCAACCGCGCGAGACAGCAATATTATTGGCCGACATTGATCCAAGACATGAAAAGCTACGTACGGAAATGTGAAGTGTGTGCAAAATACAAGCACTCACAAAGTAGGCCATCGGGTTTGATGGGGAAGCAACGAGAGGTAACAAAACCCTTTCAAATCATATCTATGGACCTAATGGGCCCTTTTCCGAAATCTAAGCATGGCAATACTATGCTGCTAGTCATTACATGCTGGTTCAGCAAATTCTGTTTTCTATATCCACTCAGAAATGGGAAGTCATCAACTATAGCTCATATACTGGAGGAACAGATATTTTTAATGTTTGGAACCCCTAGTGTAATAGTTTGTGACAATGGAAAGCAATTTGTATCCAACCAATTTAAGGATCTAGTTTCAGGGTACGGCGTAAAACTATGGTATACCCCTTACTACCATCCCCAGGCCAACCCCACTGAGCGGGTAAACAAAGTCATTGGCTCGGCTATAGCTTCTTACGTGGAAGATAATCACAAAGAATGGGACAAGTATATACCACACATAGGACATGCAATTAGAACGTCGGTTCATGAAGTGACGGGGAAAACACCATCCTATTTGTTTTTTGGACGCGAGACGATGGTCCAGGGCATGAAACCCTATAGCTTTGAACCAGACGAACCGATTACCTTCGACAAAGGAAATTTTGAAAGAAATATAGCCTTCAGGAGTAAGATTTATGACGAGGTTGGTGAAAGGATACGGCAATCACATGAGACCAACAGCGAACAGTACAACAAGAGACGTCGCATATGTAACTATAAAGTTGGTGACCTGGTTTGGAAACGCACTAAATTCCTATCGAATGCTAACAAGGCGTTTATGTCTAAGTTGGCCCCTAAGTTTGAAAAAGCAGTCATAGCAGAGAAGATATCAGGCGACGTTTACAGATTAAAGAGTTTCAGAGGCAAAGATTTAGGAAAATGGCATTCCTGTGACCTTAAGCGTTTGGTTTGAATCCGGTTGGATTCTTTAGAGGAGAGGGGATATTGTAATGATCGATACTTTAGTTCTCGAGTCAAATACTAGATGGCGTTACTAGGCTCGCCACAATAGTTTTAATAACTTAATTAGACAACGGACAGGTGACGGTAGAGGAAAAATAATTAAACGGAGGTAATGTCAATGAGTGAAAGACAGAAAACTATCGGTTGCTCCGTGATTATTTGCTTAAATTCAGTAAATCAAAGCCATCATTATTTGGAAATTACTACAGATTAAACATACGTGTTGTCGTTGGTGCGATATTGTGAATTTGTGTGCGAGTAAGGGAAGTAACGGGGTAAGTGTTTGCGTCTATTTAACGAAGTGTAGATTGGATAATTGGAGGTGTTTTGCAAGGCTGACTGTTCTCATTTTGTCCTCAGCTTGCGGAAACGCCCTTATCGTTCAGACCCCTAAGTATCCGTTGTGGATTAAGGTCCGGCTTGAATTGATGAAGCTGCATAATCTTGTTTCATAGCGAAACAGTGATCGACATATTCGCCACGGTATTCAAGAGACCGGTTGGTCTCGGGGCATACATCCGTATTAACAATACGTATCACCGGGTTCGATTCCAGCCGGAGGATTATCTTTTTGCTTTTTATATTGATATTTTGTTTGGTTTTATTTTGTTTTTTTTTGTATAATTTGTTTTATGTTTATTTCATTTACTTTCATTTGTTTTCCGTTGATTAATAATTAAGGTGTTTGTATTTAGATTGTAGGAAAACGCGAACTATCCGTCAAGTAAATTTATTGATACTGCCTATGTTTTTCTTTCCATATTCAGTTTACCAGTTACTGGGTTGTGGAGGTCAGATAGGCAGTCGCTCCATGTAAAATACTGGTATTCAGCTGCATCCGGTTAGACTGGAAGCCGACCCCAACATGGTTGGGAAAAGGCTAGGCAGATGATGATTCAGTTTACTTAGAACCCCGGTCATCACAACTTTCCATCGCTAAGTTCTGTAACCGATTTTGGCAACTTGTTATAGAAGCGGATACTGTTTATTAGAAATGACTTGCTAGTTTTAGTTAATCTAAATTTTGGAATCACAATTTCATCTTTACTACGTGTATTTAGATTATGGAAGTCGCATCTTTTTTTGAAAAGACCTAAATTTTTGCGAACATACAAGATATTTTCTAGGATATAAAGAGAAGGCAGAGTTAGTATGTCAACTTCGTTGAATTTGTTTCTAAGAGACTCGCGAGGCCCCATTTTATAGATTGCGCGGATTGCCCTCTTTTGTAGAATGAAAACTGAATCTACGTCAGCTGCCGACCCCCACAGCAGAACGCCATAAGACATAATACTGTGAAAATAAGCAAAGTATACTAACCTAGCTGTGACTGAACTCTATGTTCCTCGATATTTTTTTTTATTTTAGTTGGGCTAGACATGTCAATAAGTAATTTAAAAAGTGTTAATGACCATAAGAAATATATAATTTTGAGACTGATTTTATGACTCTAATTCAACAGACTGATTACATTATTGATAAATGAATAAAAAGTGATTTCGTTGTTTTATTGTCTTCTGTGAAATAGCCCTAATATTTACTTTTTTTATTTTTTTGTGACATTGTTAATTTTTGTAACGGTATTCGTATTTTACATTTTTATAACATTTTTTTTCATCTCGCTACTTGTCTGCGACTGGGTGCTCCTTGCAGGGCTCCGCATCGCCCCCAAAGCGATCCACTGCCTCTGACACCATGGCTTATCCTGCAGTAGGGAATGTATCCTGGGAAAGGTGGACGTTTTGGGGGACTGTCTCATGTACTTTGACGTTCGAAAAGTGCTGATTCTCAGCCTAATTTGAATAAATGACTTTTGATTTTGATTTTGAGTAAAAGCGCAAGCTGGATAGCCGGGGACCCTCAGGTCAAGCTAGACAATTTTTTAGTCAAAGAATTGCCAAATGAATTAAAATCCAGGAAAAAATGTTTTTTCGGGTACTTCTTCAACACGTGAATTGTGTATATTTTTTTCTCATATAATATGGTGTGGGACATCTTTGGATAGGCCGTTCAAAAATATTACGGGTGCGTGAAAACCATTTTTCGATCTAGGGATCTGTTCGCAAAGTAAAATCGGGAAATCATCAAATAACTTCTCTCGCTCTGGGTAGAGCAGGAGGGTGTGTCAGAATTTTACTAAAACCCACCCGTGTTCCCTCAGTTGCCTGTGTGCCAGGGGCCACGGTATTTCTTTTAAACAACCCGCATCCCTGGCAGGCATCGGTCCTTGCAGGCCCCTTCAGTTGCTGCTGACATCTCTTTGAGGCGCGCGTGGAACACAACGCGCCGTCGACCCGGGCTTGCTCTTTACCGGACAGCGAGCAACCCAATACTCGCCGTCCGCAAGCACGCGCCTACGGTGGCTGGGAATCAGCCTGGGATTCCCCTACGCCCAGGGCTTCTCCTGCGGAGGCTAGGGCCGTGAGGGCACATATATTGCCTCTCCCTCACGTGCACCGCCTCCATCTTCGCGAGCATCACTGCCTCATAGAAGAAGGCGACGCCTACTGTCGTGTCTACCTATCCCTAACAAATAAAAGGGGTAGAAATAAACTAGACAAATTAAATTTAATAAAAGGAATAAAACAGAGGAGCTATAAAAAGGTACCTGCCTATGGTGGAAACACACTCTATTGAGATGGGGAGGACAATGGAGATTTCTAGGTATTGCGTCAAGGGTGCGGCGGCGTTTCGGTGTTCAGGGATGCGGTGACGAGTAGGCGTCCAGTGATGCTGCGACGTGTAGATGTCCAGGGATGTGGCGACGTGTATGCGTCTAAGACAGCTCCGTGGCTCCAGACATTATATCAATAAGTAGTACCGGGAAAACACGCCAACATTGCCCACATTTATCAAACAAAACCAGATATTTCAAGATGTTTGTATGCAACCCGGGACCTATTTTTTATCTGTGGCAATACTAAGATCAAATGCATGCATTGGTTTACTAAAATTTAACATTTGTCATCGCTTTCTTGATTATACAAACAATTTTCAAGGCGGTCAAAGTTATCTGGACTTTTAGCCAACATTACCCACCATGATTTTAAGCGGAATTATAACCCTTATTTGAAAGCCATACAAATCATTAAAAGGTTTTTGGTAAAACTACCCATAGCCTGAGAAATTTATTCCAAATCATAAATATTTTCTTATTAAAATGAATGGGCAATCTTACCTTATCTTTACAGTAATTGGCCCGCAAAAAATACACTTCGTCTTCGACAAGTGTCGACAGGTAACTGAGTGAAGTAAGGAGCGGACGTGCCATTCTGTGTTGCCACACGTATATTTAATTTTCTAACAATATTATTAGTGTTCTCGTAAGTTTGGTATTTTTTGTGAAATTAGTAAATTTACTTAGAAACTTTGTTTTGGGCAAAGATTTCCCTGGTAGCAAAGTTGGAGTATTTCACGGTAGTACTGTTATTAGTTTCGTGTAGAAGAGGAACTCCAAGAATACGTCTCCAGTTGTCAATTACTAAGCGCACCGTCAGTCAGTTGGCTTCGGAAATCCATCATTCCCTTGAATGACCCTTCAGCTCTGTCCGCCTCTTGTTCTTCTCTTTTTTCATTCCAAATTCCTTCACCTTTTTCTTTTTCAGCCATAGATTCTCTCATATGCCAGTCTTGTCGGTCAAGACGTATAAAACCTCCTTCATACAAACCGAGAGTGCGTTTAAGAATCTTAAAATTATAATTTAGAATTTCCTTATTTAGTAGACAACGTAGTTACATTGAAAAACCAAATTTAGGCTATCCAAAACGATATAAAATTATTTTTAGTAAGTACAATCTTAATGCAACCTTCCTTAAATAGACTGCATAGATAATTAAAAGAATAAGTAGACATCAGTTTGACACGTTTGATTTAATGTCATAACAAGAATATTATCGTGTAAAAAGATGGAAAATTCTAATGTACAATCAGGTAATTCTGACCGATTCGCAGAGTGTTAGCACAGAAAACAAAGAGAGAAATATAATAATGTAAGAAAGTCGTAAAAGGATAATAAAACAATGATGATGTGGATGAATGAATAAGAAGCGTAAGTACAGTATCAGTACTTAATAAACAGATACTATGCTACCCATGCACTCTCGCTCCGTACCATGGCCTGGACCAGGACCGGACGCGAGAGATCGCCGCCACCGATTGCCTCCACAAGATCACAGCGGTGCTCCACCCAAGCCGGGCAGACCTCCACCGTATGCTCCACCGTGTCCTCAGGGCGATCTTCACAGTGGAAACACCCGGGCGTTTCCTCCCGCCTTATCCGAAACAGGAACCTCCTGAAACGACCGTGTCCGATGAGGACCTGCGTGAGGCGGAAGGTGAGGATGCCGTGCCGTCTCTCAAGCCATTCCTCAACGTGGGGACTTACCGCCGCAATCGTGGCGTGCCCAGCAACTGTTAAGTAAGGTTAAGTTAAATTTGTGCTTGAGATAAATATTTATAGTTCCGTGTGGTGCCGGACGTAGAAGAATAGCACCATACCATTTCTTCCCGTGGGTGTCGTAGCAGGCAACTAAGGGACTTACTAGAGAATGGGCAGCAGCGTTCTCTATGCATTTTACCCCATACTGCGATCGCCAACCCACCTGCCAAGCGTGGCGATTATGGCAAAACTCCCCTTTTGGGGAGGCCTATGTCCAGCCGTGGACGTCGATGATGATGATTATATACATATGGCTGCTGGACTTAGGCCACCCCCAAAAGGGGGATGACTGACCTTTCGTTTTTATGTATATAATCTATATACCGATAAATTTTAATGGTGTTTTCCCGCAGCGAAATGGTTAAAACAAAAACAACTTATTTTTTTTACTTTTACTCTATGCTTCGAAAGTACTCCGTTTGGCAAGTTGTTCTGCCGCGGGAAAACAACCATTAAAATTTCTCAGTGTATATTATATAAAAACGAAAGGTCAGTCATTCATTCGCTCACTGATTAAACACGAAATGTCAAAAACTATTGGACCTTTTTTTTTTTTTTTTTTTTTACCTACAAAAAAGAATTTTGGCCCAGAGGTAGATTATGAGTTGGAAACGTCAGCTAAGAAAGAATTTTAGGAAACGCTTGCAATCGCAATATTAGCGATTATATACTATGTGAATATCATCTTTTTTTAAACTAATTTTATGGCATCACGTTTTCCAGTACCTAGAGTGAATCAAGAAATGAAATGAAATGAAATGAAATGAAATGTTTATTTATGTAAGTAGATCTTAAAAGACACTTTTACACGTCAATATTTTGTTGGTCAATATTTTTTAAAACTAGATGGCGCCGGCATTTCCTAGCTGACTGTTCCCTGAGAAGAAAAGCCGAAACAAACTCAGAGGTCATAGTCTCTTTTAAAGTCCAAACATTATATTATTTAAATTTTATGTGAGTCTAACAATGCAGGGTAATGTCTGGAAAGGCCTTTTGAAGAAAGAGCCATTGTAGATTTGAGCTGACCTGTCTCAACAGACGGCATGTATGTAGCAGTCACCGTGTAGCTCAACCCTATTTTAGGGAGCTCAACGACCCGCCACAAGACGCTACCAGATTTGCAGGACATTTGCGTAGGCCATTTACAAAATGCTCAAAACCACCAGACGAGTTACAAAGTAATGTGTTCAATCTAGCCTGCATAGTACTCACATTCACAGTTAGTTTTTTCTTTAGAAGATTCAAGATGAAAATACCCCATAAATCAAGTTCTTTATAGAAAGAAAGTAAACAAGAAAAGAAAGAAATAGAGCATTGTTGAAAAACAAACGCAATCATTTCTAAAGACGTCCACGTGGACAATTAAGAACTCTAACTACAAGTAAATATCATGTCGTTAAAAATGTATTTGTTTCTTTTCAATCTAAACAGGATAATATTTACTTTAATTTTGAGCACAAATTGTTTTCCTAAGAAATTCATTATTTCCGTGAGAGTTGCCATGACAACGGCCCAAAATCGCTTAAACTTGGCCACTTCTATATTCCCGAAATATATCAAAACAAAACAAAAGGACTCCCACAATACATTGTTATTCTTTGTTTTTGTTTTACAATTAGAGTGTTTTGTCGTGTTTTTTCAATTGTAATTAATAGAACAATTGAATCGAATTCCTTTTGATAACATTTTTATTTTTGTCGTTAAGTTTCTATTGTGAAGTTATCCCGCTCAACTTTTGTCTTTAGATTCGTTCGTTTCCTTGGATTTTTTTATTGGACTTTTAAATTAAACTTCATTTGTATGATAATCTTATTCTGATGTATGCAATGTTGTAACATTCATCAATCCAAAAACTGAAGTCACCGGCACATAACCAACACAAGCCAACTAAAACAACCCATTCACAGATCATCACAAAAGCATTCCGCGAATATTTGCAATGCTCGCGTGAATACATATCTCTTGTCGCCGCATAACTCCGCTATGAAAGGGTTGGGATGGCATAAACCCAACATAGTACTAGGATTAACTTGTATTGTAAATATGCTGGTATATCTAAAAGTCGAACATGATCGCTGCTCGCTGAAATGCAATATTGTTTGACTTTTAATACTTTGCCAGCGTCATGTGGTGTGGATAAGTGCCTATTTTCATTATCTAACTCGAGAATGGGACTAAGATATTTGCGTATGTATGAATCTGAATACAGGCTTCTCGTAACCTACACGAAATGGATCACCTTGAGGAAATGCTATACTAGGTACGCTACCATTTCATAGAAACGATTTTTTTCTAAAGGTTTGTTTTAAATTTATTTATAAAGGCACGCTAACAGTTTCTTTATATAATATAACACCTATATCTTAAGTGGGTGATATAGGTTTCAAAGGAGTTACAGTCAGAAATAGGTGATACTGATAACAATAACACTAAACACCTTAGAATTTAGTTACATCAAAAACACCATTTTATGGTGCCTTGAAACTAGCCAAGCCTGCCGAAGCTAATGTAACCTGGTCCGGTCTGGACGATTGTAGTATGTAATTCGGCCCAGTTTGGGGCGTAGTATGCAGTGTTGCGGCCAGCCATTGTAAATCATTGCACACCCGGTCAGTGCAGCTATAAGTAGGTAGGTTTGAAACCGTACATTCTATTTCAATTCACTCGGAACAGAAAATGATGAAATAGATATTTGGTCACCTACAAAAAAAATAACAACATTTTCATAAGTATATTCTAGTATAATTGATCTCTGATATAGTTTGATTATCTTTTTATCTAGTTTCTTTATTTATACATATCTTTATGATCAATATATTAACATCACGAACAGCTGTATCCTCCATCTGGTCACTTGTATGGAATTTATAAAAATAAGTAAGTACTTTAGTACCAACTACGATGGCCTCCTATAATTACAAGCGTGTAAAGTTCAAAGATGGCGCCACTAGAGCTTCACAAAGTGAGGGGTGTTGGCCGCTCGCCAACGAACATAACGACTTCTCTTTGACCCGAACGCCACCGGCACCAAACTCAGTCGTAACGCTTTTCAAGGGTAACATAACAAAATACAGTAGTACTACCTACTGCTGCTACTATTACGTACATTGTGTATCAACAAAGAGGAAAAATTGTGTTATTCATACACCATTTTTCCTTTTTATTATGAAAGTAACAAAAAGAGTAAGTAGGTACCTCTAAATAATAGACCACTACCCAATGGAAATCAAGCAAGAACTAGATTTAATTATGATGACGACATTATTATATAAACGTTTATTGGCAACTAGCTTTTGCGCGCGGCTCTGCTTGCGTGGATGTCGATTATCGCGTAAAAAGTAGCCTAGGTCCTTATGCATATCCCAGGCTATATTTTTGGCAAATTTCATGACGATCGGTTCAGCGGTTTAGGCGTGAAACCGTAACAGACAGACTGAGTTACTTTCGCATTTATAAATTAGTAAGGATTTTAAAATTAAAGATAACGACTGGTAGGTGCACGATCTCCGGTGAGGCGGCGGGCCTCCTTGCCGGATTACCGCCATGGGATCTGGAGGCAAACGTCCTCGCGCTCACTTGGGAGTGGCGCGAGGAGGCCAAACGCCGGGGCGTAACTCCGCTGCCGCGGGAAATCGCGGCACGGCGGACAGAGCTCCGGCAGGATCTCATGGCGACGTGGAAAGTGCGATTGTCGCAACCCAGTGCTGGGCACGCCGCGATTGCGGCGGTAAGTCCCCTTTTTGAGGAGTGGCTTGAGAGGCGGCATGGCGTCCTCACCTTCCGCCTGACACAGGTCCTCACCGGACATGGCTGTTTCGGGAGGTTCCTGTTTCGGATAGGGCGGGAGGTAACGCCCGGGTGTTTCCATTGCGAAGATCGCCCAGAGGACACGGTGGAGCATACGGTGGAGGTCTGCCCAGCTTGGGCGGAGCAACGCCGTGTCCTCGTGGAGGTGATCGGCGGCGGCGATCTCTCGCGTCCGACCCTGGTCCAGGCCATGGTACGGAGCGAGAGGGCATGGCTGGCAGTCGCCTCCTTCAGCGAAGCAGTTATGCTCGCAAAGAGGGAGGCGGCGCACGTGAGGGAGATGCAGTACATGCGCCCTCACAGCCGTGGCCTTCGCAGGAGACGCCCTGGGCGTCGGGAATCCCAGGCTGATTCCCGGCCACCGTAGGCACGGGCTTGCGGACGGCGAGTAATGGGTACCTCGCTGTCCGGTAAGGACCAAGCCCGGGTCGACGGCGCGTTGTGTTCCACGCGCGCCTCAAAGAGATGTCAGCAGCAACAGAGGGGCCCGCAAGGGCCGATGCCTGCCGGGGGTGCGGGTTGTTCGAAAGAGATACCGCCGCCCCTGGAACACAGGCAACTGAGGGAACACGGGTGGGTTTTAGTCAGTAAAAGTCTGACACGCCCTCCCGCTCCACCCAGAGCGGGAGAAGTTATTTGATGATTTCCCACCCAGAAAAAAAAAAAAAAACGACTGGTAGGTACAGACTTGCTGCATGGATTCTCTAGAATTTCAAACGTTCCTCGTTATAAAATAACTTTTATTATTTTTCCTCACTCAGCAACTTCTACATAACTATGTATCTCATTGAAGTCATGCATCGTTCTAGTTTACTAATACATTTGTACATTTTCATACATTACGTAGGCAACGTATATGAGATTTTCATATCATATTATGCAGTATCCAAACGTCAGATATTTGAAGAGGGTAGATTGAACCGTCTCCTGAGACGTTTTCCCTAATAGTTTATACACTCTCACTTATTTCGTTCGCGTCTATAGGGATTGGACCCACCAGATACAGTATGTGTAGAGTTACTGTGTATCAATTTAGAGAAGTGGTGACACATACCAAACAGAAACTTTCCTTAACACTTTTCACAAAAAATGTTTATATAATTATCTACGCGTTTACGAAAACTTCCAACTTCGAGCATAATTATACCGAACTGCTATCAAGAATTATGCTCGAAGTTGAAACGTTCCACAGCTCAGACCAACTACAATAGAGCTGCACTCTAATTGTGTAACACACTGCGAAGGAAAACACCAATGTTTTTATTTTTTGCCATTATTTTATTACCCCAAATAGTATATCATAAATAAGGTTATATAAATTATATTGTTCATTCTAAATGAAAAATAAGTAAATACTAAGAGAGTTGGGTTCGATACAATCAAATGAAAAATATTAATATTGTGATTGAGTATTCTTATCAAACAAGTTTATAGAAAAACCAATATCCCGTGTTATCGAAAGATCACTACTGTAATACAAATGTAAATAATAGAAGTAAATATGATTCGCAATATATTTATTGAAAGAGTTATTGTAATTTGTATTGTGTATAGGAATACATAGAAGCACGGAATATGGATAAGAAAATAAAGACATATTAAATATGTTATTGATAAAATAGACAGAAACAGATTATACGGTGACGTTATAGTAGATTATTTACTAAGTAATATGGTGTAAGCAGGGACCGAATTACCGGTATTTTTTGTATAAGGTTACCAATTACCGTTCTGTTAACGATACAAAAGTAACGTTAATAATACCGATACCCAAAGTAAGTTAACGTTAACTATGACGGTGGGGAGACTAGCATTTTTCGGTGTGTGCACAGAAACAATATAACATAGGTACAAGCCGAACGTGCGACTACCTTCGACGTGTATGCAATATTGTTTCTGTGCTGCAGAAAATATAATAAACAATTATGTAGTTTTTGCGTTGATATCCCTGTCACCCGACAGGGATATAAACGCGAAAACTGAAACCATGAATTACCACCTTCGACGTGTATACAATATTGGTGCCGATTCTCTTGTACACCGAACTAAACTAACTAAGTGATAGTTTAGTAAGTTTGTTAAGTGTAGGCTATGAGAATCTTAAAGCTATTCTGCAAAAAAAAAAACTCTAAATTTAAAAATAATTTTGAATCATCTAAAATTGTACTTTTTCACAATCGCGACTCCACGTGGTATTTTTTTTTGCATCGTAACATGATACTTGTTTGCCCTACCCCGTGAATTTTATTTAGAGCCGGAGGCGCGCAGGGGCGCCAGCCTCGGTGTGTTTTATATGGATTTTTTTACTTTTTGTATGGAAAATAAGAAAAATTAATACCTACATGTTGAGTTTTAGAGGTTTATGGGTCTATTAAAGGGGATCGAAATTTTCATTATTTTTGCGATAGGACACACCATTTTCGATATATAAGCAAAAGAAAAGAAAAAAAGATACAGTACAGTTTTTACACCTGAAGTCGAGGCGTTGGTGTGAATTTTAGTTCATGACAACTAATTTTATTCTACAACTTTTTAATCGCGATTACAAATGAAGTCAATCAAAATTTTAGCTAAAAAGCGTCTAATTCAGAAAAGCAAAAATGCCATTTTCACTAAACTAATTTCTCAGTGCCATCTTAATGCTGTCAAACTAAAATATAGCTATGTTATGTCACTTTAGTCTATTTCTGGAAACAGTAAAATTGACCTTGACAGCGCCTTTATGAGGCACGTAAGATATGAGAAAGGTTTTAATATTGTATCCAGAGATGTGTGGACGACTGTACCTATATACAGACATGAGACTAATTAAAAAGTAACAATATAGTTATAAAATACGGTTTAAGTTGAAAGGTTGACACTTCTTTCGACACATAATAATATTTTGTACACAAACAACTAGTTGATAAATCAAAGGCAGTAGACGTAGGTACGTTTAGCGTACCCAACGCGATGCTTGTGTGCCGTATAATGATGAAATTAAACACGCTTGACCGAGAGTCTTATCGTATTCGTATCTTTCCGATTGTCGTAACATACGCTGTTGCCACTCCGCTTAGAAGAGCTGCACGCAAGGCGTCGAGGCGCTTGGTTTGGTTTGGCAACGTCGCACAAAATGTTGCTTCTTGTTAGATTTTAGCGAAGTAACGATACTGGTAACGCTATTTAAATACCGGTAAATCCTAGGATTTAACGGTAATTATAATGTTAAATTGTTAATGGAACGGAACGAAATCTTTTGGTAGTTTTACCGGTATTTTATTGGTAACGGTAACCGTCCTTGGGTGTAAAAGCAGTAGTAAGTGATAAAGCAGTAACTTAAGTCACGGGTGCTATCTTGAATCCTGAACGCAACGAAATATTGTAAGGCTAACGAGCACGGTGAGGGAGTTCTGAGTTAACTCCTGAGGGAAGCGAGGGCGGTAAGACTAGACTCCTGAGTGCAGCGAGAGATTAAAACTCGACACCTTTATCCCCGAGGACATTATACAATCATTTTGGACTTGACAAATACCGAAAAAAAAAGTTTTTTTTTTATTGTATCTATTTAATTAAAACTTCAAGTGTAATTAACACAATTACTTTTCTATTGTTATCAGGTTCATTGAGTCTGCCTAACAGCCGAGGGGTTTTTATACTTACATTATTGTAACTAAGTTTAATATCTCTACAAAATTAAATCATTTTGTTCGTCAGCGACAACTAATACTTTCTGAAATGAGAACTCTTTAGTTAAGCTGTACATTATAAGAATGACAGTTTTTTTTTGGCAAATTTTGTCCATACATCTCTCTCAGTTGAGCTTCCAAATTCAAATCACATTAATGACCAGCGTCGCTTAGTGAAAGGTTAGCATGACATTTATACTTTGACATTAGCGAGCAAGTGGGATGAAAAGGCTGTTCTCAGAAGGAAGCGCCAGAAACGTAAGAAATTTTGAATTTCATGGGCTGAAAGGGGTGGGCACGCTAGAATGACCATTTCATAAAACAGTTATTCAATAAGATTAAGTACTTATATGAACTTAACAGTGGCGAAAGCACCATATAACACGATTCCTACCGGTTTCCCTTCGGGATTCACATCGGCAACTCTATCGCTATTAAAAACTTCGTTCGGCACGTCAATAGTGGCTACTATTGTCAAAAAATATATTACACTACGGGTATTTAATTCACCATAACGTTCAAACAACAAAAACGGTTATTTTTAGCTTTGTATTACAACAAAAAAAAATGTTCTAAATTAACCCGGCGCCAAAATGTCATAATCGGGAACTAAACATTCATAAAACAGCGATCCCGTAATGATGTCACTTCAGGTCACGTGGCACCGCTTGATATGGACGAGAGCAAGCCGCTGTACAACGGGTTATGACAGAGACAGATATAGAGAAATGCGTCAGGAGGATGGAGGAATACTGCACATTTTAATTGATTATCAGTTATTTAATTTTATTGTATTTAATTCTTTACATCGCTATATTTATTTTAGAATGATAGTAAGTGTTCTTTATTGATAAGTCAGTAAGTTATAGCCGACTTCGCTTAGGCATCTCTCTGAGAAAAATTTACACCTCACCGCTGGAATTTGAATGGTTGTACTGTTAATTTTATTGATTATAATTATATTAGTACATACTTACTGCGTCGTAAATCATATTTGTATTAACTTACAACATGAAACATGACACTGACCTGCAAAAACAATTCCAAAACAAAATGTAAACGCGGGCTACCTCACCGCAGCCCCCTTAACTTCTTAGCACAAGGGTTATGCTGTACATTTCAAAACCAGTGTATTTCTTAAACTGCGAAAAAACTACTTATTGTGCCCTTTCCAAAGATATTATTATTTTCTGAGCTCATCCATCGCTTCCACCCAGACGAGGTCCAGATCAAAGTAAAGGAATTACTAGGACATTGTACCAAGTATTTGTCGTACAATATAACGATAGATCCTCTTAGAATCTATTGTCAATAGTCTGAAGTGCACTTCTCAAATCGAAATTGAATTAAACAAAGCCTGCCCTACTTGAAACTGAGGTAATTTTCTGTCTAAGTATTGAAATGCTGACCTTTCGAAATAGCGACGAAACAGAATAAATTGAATAATTTCTATTAGGTTCAATAACAACTCCTTAATTGGCCAACATTTAACTAAGAGTTTTAACCTTTACCGAAATTACCAGCGTTAGATCTTATTTAAAACGTTCTATATTACAAATACCTTGAAGTGGAGGTTGAGTGATACCTGTATTTATACATAAAAAGTGAGTTGAGAGAAGATGATGAGATGTATATTTATATTGAATTTTGAAACATTTACAATATGGTGTTTTCTTGGCCTTTCTCTGTGGTGCAAAATGGGAACAATATTAACAGGTAGGTAGTTAATTTCAATACTTACAAACTAAATACTTCTTTTATGTAATCTTAAATGTAATTTAATACCGGATTTTAATGTCATATACGTATGTAGTTGTAGGAAACATCATCATCATCATCATTTCAGTCGTAAGACGTCCACTGCTGGACATAGGGCTCCCCCAAAAGGGGGGTTGTGCCATAATCGCCACGCTTGGCAGGCGGGTTGGCGATCGCAGTGTGGTGGTAAAATGCATAGAGAACGCTGCTGCCCATTCTCTAGTAAGTCCCTTAGTCGCCTTCTACGACACCCACGGGAAGAAATGGGGTGGTGCTATTCTTTTACGTCCGGCACCACACGGAACCGGAGGAAACATAGCAGAATAAAACTAACAAATACTTGGAAGATAAAATAGTATTTAGCAGTGCTAGTTAGCAAGCAACTTAGTTTGTGATATTACGCGGTTCTACTCCTAATACTGTTTCTATTGAAGTTATTAGAAATACTTAGTCCACAGATCCATTGCTAGAGAATGACGGTATTCAGTTCGTAAAGTTACCTACATTCATTATTTTAGACGACATGCGACAGTGACAATACAATATCAGTCTTAGGTAAGAAATGAAATATTATGATGAATATGGAAGGTTATACCTTCTAACATTATCTATTATCTTCTATCCTTTAATTTGATCATGGATGTAATATAGCCGAGCTGTTAAAACGGGAGGATATAACGTGGTCGGCTGAGACCCAACTTTAATCGAATCTCCCTGATTTATGCAAAGCGATGAGTTATAACCCAGCTATTACCTGAGGCTGGAGGTCTAAGGTAACTCTCCCGGTCGTCCGTCGCCTTTGTTGTTAAACAAAGGTGTTCTCAAAGTTCGTTTTAATTTTATGCCTTGAAAATAGTGTGTTTTTATAACCAACTTAAAAAAAGGAGATGGAAAAAAAGCGAAAATACAAAACCAAAGCCACCGGCTTCCGAAATTAAAGTATTTTTTTTACATCGTAGTGTTTTTTTTAAAAGTAATTTGTTTTAACTTTAAATAAACTTCTTATTTTTACATTTTTTTTTTAGATTTGCGTCATCTTTTCAGATACTTTGTACTAGCCCTACGATGACTTTAAACGGGCACACAGTTATCATTTGTCAATATACCAGTAGCTAGTTACAAAACCCATTTCAGCCTTAACTTTTCATTTATAGATAGATGATTATTTTAACATTATGTTTTCAATAGCGAAATTAATTTCACACTCTTCATTACATGCGGCCCGTGGGGTAGGTAGATCAAGACGAAACAAGGCAACACAACAAAAATGAACTAGGTAGGTAACTACTCTTGCAATCGGTATTTGTAATTTTACTTACATTTGATTCACGATGCATTTCCCCTTATGTAAGGTTAGGTTGCTCAAGTCGTACTACCGCCTAATTCGTACCTCGATGATGAATTTTTTTAGGTTATAACAGTAATTTTGTTTTGAAACTTAGAATACCTCGCTGCTCAAGTCGTAGGGAACCTGTGGGGAATTCTTTACTCGTACCGGTAGGGTACATGACCTACGTCCTGGCGTCGAAAGTAATATTTAAAAAAATATTTTTGTGAAATCTGTGTTCAACCACAATAATTGCCTAAGCTTAATTTTGTATGTTGAAGAGATAATAATTTTGTTTTCTATCTTTAGTTAGTTTGTAGGTCACTATGCTTATTTTGTGACTATTAACCAAAGAAAAACATTTTAAGTAGATCTTAGTGATTCAGACTGAATTGTTTGTAATTTTTATTTATTTTAATGTGATCTCTTGTTATTACCTAAGTATATTTCAACACCTTTTCTAATTTCTTCACTAAAATCTTATTCTAAGTACGACTTAGGCTATAGGTGGTACGAATTAGGTGACTAGGTGCCTTAATCGTACCGAAGGTAAATTTGAGAAAATCGTTAAAATATCTACGTTGATAAGAGATTTTTAAATTTCTATGAATGTTGAATAAAAGTTAACTAAATAAATATTCTATTCATGCAAAAGATTTTGTATTATTTGAATGGCATTAAATATTACAGCATTATTTCCTTAAGGGGTACGACTTGAGCAACCTTACCTCGAAAAGGACACGAAACATAATTAATTTGGCCCTTAGATACTTTTATTACCAATACATTAAGGCGGAGATTTCTGGAAAACGCTCAAAAAGGTGGTTATTTAAAGCTGTGTATCTCTTTAACCGTAAATAATTTTAAAAACCAAAAAATATATGACATATTCAAGTCTTTTTTGCATACAGTGATGGAACTCAAAACATAAATAAACATACTTTAATGCATTAAAAAAATCATCAAAGTCACCTCTTAATTATCTTTAAAATCGGTTTATCCCTTCAATAACAGTTATAAACATAATTAAAAATATACCATAAAATTCCAAAGCATCCAGTGATGGATAATTTATTATTAAATAGTTAATATCTAATTTCATACGATTTCATTTGCATTTTTACGACATACGCTTGCTCATTTGTTATTCGAATTTATTACAACAGATTTTAACCCGTAACAGATTGCAATAAGAACTGTTATCGCTCATAACGACAATACTTAAAGTTACCAGGGCCTTAACCTGTATTCAAACACTACCATTCTGAAGAACCCGCTGAATACATTCGTTTCAAACAGATGAATATTGAGACGGAGTCCAGAAAGGCTGAATATCTCAATTTAAGTTTCATTATGCCAATAAATCTTCGCAGGAGGAAATAATAGCACTGTTGAATTCCAGCTGGCTTTGTATAGCATACTATTGTAAACCTGACTCTTACTACTGTGTTGGAGAAGGCTATAAAGTTTGTGACCTGTTACAATGACACCGACCTTGTAAGTAGCTATTAAGGTGATTTAAAATTTGCTTTCATGTTAAATTTCAGGTTTAGTAACATCCTGAAATGTCTTCATGTAGTATTTGAAAGGCCTTGTTAGAAAAAAGCAAATAATCACATTTGAACACCTCTATCCATCCATCTCACGCAACGAGATTGTAGCTTCCACGAAAATTGCAATTTTTATGAAGAATATACGTGGAACTATACGCCAAAACCAATTTAATAAAACCCTCCAGTGGTGGGCTCCGATAACCACATAGATAGATAGCCTGCCTGATAGTTATTAGATAGACCCACACAGCCACCGCCACGACACCGCGAGCTCGGCGTGAGTCGCGTAACTGTGTGAAACATTGTTAGCGTCGTGCGGAACGAGAGACGTGCTGAATTGTGGAAACTTACTATAATAGGTTTCACTGACTTAACTTTGTTATGTTTCTTTGAAACACGACATCATGCCATCCTATTATGACGTTGAATTTGATTTTTGCGTGACGTATAGTCAATGAAAACTACCATTTTGGAAGATAATCAGAACTATAGGCATTTCTTATATAAAAAATCCATATTTTCGTTGTCTCAACTCGTCATCGAACCCACCGCTACAGTCATAAACCACGCTTGCGATTGCTCAACAAATCTAGTACCTACTTGTCATTTACTAATACGGAAACGTTTGGTAAGTAGGAAGAACGTCTTTAGATATTTTACCAAGTTGAAGTTTCCTAGTAAGAGAGTGATTCCATTAAAATTCAAACTCAATCATATTGAGCAGTGGTTCACGGTACGGCTGTAATAAATCCAAATCGGAGATTTTAGGGTTGACACTCAACTTGTTTCAACAAATTCTTATTACTTATTTACATTAAATTGTTTGATTAGATTCAAAAGATTCAAGTTTCCGCCGTGATTGCTCATTCAAAGGACATTCTAAATTCTAAGAACCAAATTTTTAGGACAACGAAGAACGCTGCGCTTGCTTGCATAAAAAAGACATCGTTTTATATTCATTAAGAGGTGCTTAAACATCAAAAATGTGTGGTTAATTAGTCGCTTTACTTAACTTTAAGCAGCGTTTATAAATAAGGGGGTAAATTATTATTTTTGGAGGCATTGGTTTACTACATTTGACGTATTATTTTTTCTGTTTGGCAGCATTCTTTTTTGTTTTTGTTGGTTTGGCACCGACTTCAAAAACTAAGTAAATACCTACCCTGATAATTATACATTTTCTCATCTTAATATTAGGCATTAATTAGTAGGAATAGAGACGGGATAGGGACTGGATAAGGATAGGGGTGGCATATATAAAGAATATTTTTTGCTTTTCAGTGGGTCGGGTTTTATGAAGGTGGTTACCTTTTTTTTTAAGAAAAGAAAGATTTTAAATTGTTGTCATTTTTATTTTGGTTTAAAAAAAAAGAAATTGAATTTTGTTTATTTTTTGTTTTGGTTGTGGGTTTTTGTTCTTATTTTTTTTTTTAATAATTTTTATTGTTCTGATCATTCATTTAGGTTTTGGGCTGATTACTAGTTTGTTTATAGTTAGTTTCTGCATTTATTTTAGTGATAGGTTTTTTTAGTAATAAGTTTTGGGCTAGTACTGGTATCATTCTGTCATAATCATGATTTTGACATACTTACTATTATACGGTATGCCAATGGGCCTAGGTAGAAAAACGAAGGATGCTTTAAGGAAGAGTCGCGCAAGGGAGAATGAAACTCGAATGAACTGCAAGAGATCGACAGCATGCTGCTCGTACTGCAGAAACTGATGAGCAAAGAGAAGTTCGCTTATCAAAACTTCGTGCCTACACTCATTCTATTAGGATTTTCGAATCCGAAGAACAGACTAGTCAGCGCTTGTTGTCCATTCGGATGATAACCGCATAAAAATCGGTTTAGCCAAACGCGAGATAATCGCGGATAAACAGATACACATGGGTCTAGCTGAGAACCTCATATTTTTTAAGTCGGTTAAAATACCAAAACCTTCTCCTAAATGTAACAAATAGTTTTCTGAAAACCGCATCAACATCGGTTCAGCCAAACGCGAGATAATCGCGGACAAACATACAAGTCAAATACATTTTAATAAGGTTTTCTCCCAATTTGAGCTGTAATATGTGGTACCTATTAGTATATTGTCTTTAAGTCCCAACAATAAATCAAAGGATCTTTTAATACTGCGAAATTACAAGAACCAAGATTTAAAACAATGCGCAGAATTACGGCAATCACCACACAGCTTGGCTACGCCAAGTGCCAGCCCTAGCGTTGCCTGTGTCAGACTAACTTGGACAATTAGAGAGGGAAAACTCTGTTATTGCTAGATATTACCTATAGCACCCGACATTCCGACTCACTTCAATCGATCCCTGATCCCGATCTCCGAAGTATGATTTATCACGACGCGACGGAATGATTTAATGACACAAGGCATTTTACATATTTATGAAGATGTAATGGTGACATATTATTTTGGTCCGCGATGGAGTGGAAAATTTCAGTAGTGCAGCATTGCTGTGGTAAGGTTAAGGCGTGGATTTTTATGTCTAACTCATTTCACAGGTAGTAATTTCTTAATTAACGTCTTTATTGCTGTTAACCCCTACAAAATTATAATTATAGGTACCTATGTCTCTGCTGGGAGCAGAAAAAGTGGCAATTGAACTCACGAACTCGGGCCGGTCTGTGCATGAATTTAAATCAATTTGATGCAATTTAGAGAACTCATTGATGACAGATTTAGTGCCTATGTCGCTTGTTTCGAAACTGTAATTTATGTATTTGTAAATAATTGTGAAATTGTTTTTTTTTTCTCATAACTAAATAGGATAAAACTGTTTCTAGTAAGTACACATGACTTTTCTGTAGTATTTTTCGTGTATCCTAATTTCAGTTTCAGCAGGGATATTAAAAGACTTAACCAAATTCTTATCCAAAAAATGCACGGTAAGTAAATATAAAAGTTTTCACTATTGTCAGGTATATTTATATCTCTACACCTTATAGTCCATAATTACGTGCTCTGGGTTATTCCATTGCCTGAATTGCCACAATTGCCCGTGTCCTATTTCGCCTCACACAATTGGCGCGGTCTGTGATACAAATGATGAAACTATTGTAAACTCGAACTGTTATGCGGTATCTACTACATACAAGCTTACGTCACAGTAAAAAAACTTTCGAGAGTGAAGAAAATGGCAGATGCAGGAGCGAGCCAAATTTTAGCACACTGGCTTATGTAGGATAGGGTATTCTTTTAAATATTCAAGCAGATATAGAAGTTACTGTTTCGATTTATGCAGAAAAGTTTGACAACTAATCGAATATTGAAGAGCGAGCGAAGTGAGGTCGAAGCACCTCACCTCTTAGGTTAAAAGAAATGCTATTGTTTTGAGCATTTATACCGATATAGGAGTTACTTTGTGAACTTCATCATCAAATTATTTCCGCCGAATAACGCCAACTGCTGAACATAGGTTAGGACTTATTTGTACAAGAAAGTTTGATTGAGAAAATTAATAACAGAATGTAAATTTCTGCGATAAGGGCTTCTTCTCGTTGTCCATATGTCTTGTGATTTAGTCTGCCAGTGCAGACTAGAAGTACCTAAAAGAGCACGCAAAGATACACAATGTACAGAAGACTGGAAGTTGCAAAGAAAAGAGACAAAAGATAAACTCAAAAGAAATAGAAACACATGACCACATTCTTTGAACGTAAGCTGTTTGTGTAGAGACAGCGGAAACATTCAGATATTATCTTTTTAAATTCTGGATGTGAGTATTTTATAGCGTTCTTTTTTAGAATAGGTATTTAAATACCAGTGACTAACAGCATTTTGAAACCAGGTCACACGTAAGTTTTAATAGTAAAGCGAAAAATCATTCCATTTTTTCTCATTTGTCTGTGGATTATTTAATCATACCATGTCTCAGTCAGTTACAAAAAATGTAATCACAGGTGGTGGATTTTTTTTTTGTTCATTCACCGCATTTGTCGTGTTAATTAATCCTTCAGCGGTTTTACCTTTTGTATGCGTTATTGGAAAACTAAAAATTACGCTATTGGGTAATGAGTTGATTTAAAAACGGCATGTTGAATACATAAGGGGTGACAGGGATATCGACATCAAAACTTTTACCACGGATTCAGTCCATGATTTTGAACCAGAAGTTTCAAATCGTAGAAATTTTGAGTCGGTTATTTGAAAAAAGAAATTGCTATTGCATTTTGACCGTGTGGGTATTACTCTTTTTATGAAACAACGGTTTTTTTTTTTTGATAAATAATGTAACATTTCTACGCTAGAGGGTCTAGAATCATGTGCTAAATTCATGGTTATAGTTCACGCGCCGATATCCCTGCCACCTTGTATAGTAGTTTGAATCAAATATAGGGTGGTTATTGTATGCAAGTGTAGACTCGGACATTTTTTTTTTTTCAAATTTGAATTGAAACAGATTGTGTAGGTAACATTTATTATAACTGTTGCATAGTTTGGAAATAGTATTGAAAGTGTTTCGTCATGATATTCTTTCATTATTCTATAAACTGTCTTAAATATCATGACGAAACGCTTTACTAAAGAGCATTAACAATATACTTCAGACAAAAGAGGGGTGAAAATAAAATATAGAAAAAAAAAACAACTATCTACTCCTGCTGACCGTACATTACGTCTCCTTATTTCTACGTGTTCCAAACCCTTTGCGTGCTACACCTTGCCATTCCATTTCTGTCTGACACATGTAACTTTACATTCACTGTCTCACTCTAGCGTCGTGATAGTAATATTTGAGGAAGGAGGAAGGAACTCAATGGAGCAAACAAAAACGTTAGTGGGGACTATAACCGCACTAGAGGAGTTACGTCCTTGTGCCTAAACCAAATACTCGTAGATTTAGAATCGATTGTTTTGCGATCTGTTTTGAGTCTTGACGACTCTCTCTGATCAGTGGTGAATAACGATTTCCAGCATGCCAGGATGTCAAAAGGATGTTTGATAATAGTTTTTATAAAAGTTTTGCAAAAAAAAAAACTGTGATGCCGTGTTGGGAATAACCAATACGGCATCATTGAAAAAATATCGACAGAATGAAAGGGCACATTTCCATAATATATAAATTGTGAACCCCTTAATAATTGAAATTAAAAGTATCTAATTTCAAAAACAAAAACCTGAAAAATCACATGAGAATATTTTCTTGTTGTTTTCTTTTTAAAGCGTGATTTTTCAGTAGTCTATTTTAGTTCTAGGACTTTCTTTTCTCCACTATACTACATGCTATACTTACATATTTATAGACTCGAGTGCTATAGACTGTTTTAAACTATTCTGTAATTGGATTGCCAGCCATATTTAACCTCACAGGTAACGTCTAGGTACAACAATACTTATTTCTGTACCGCCACATTGAACGGATTCAACAAACTTTCCCTCAAAATAGTTGTATGGATAAACAAAGCTGACTTGTAATCAGTATTATACAACAGTTTGAAAATAATTCAATAATAATTTATCTAATTGTAACTTGTTCACAAAAGTGTAATGATCGTTTAGTCTTTATAATTACAATTATTGGTAATGTAAGCAGCTTTTGTTCATGTATTGATTGGCAGCATAGTTAGACACTGTCACACACTGACACATTAGTGTCAATCATGTCTATGCATTACTTAAGACAATTACTGTAGGTATTTGTTTTTGTGATAACTTTTTTCGTCTAATTTATTCACTACTTTTCTACCAAATAAAAATGATGACCCAGTATGGTTTATATTACCTACCTATAAGTTTAATATAACCTAAATAGCACCCAAAGCCAACTGATCAAAAGTTATTTAATTTAAGTTTTTTTTATAAAGAGTTTTTTTTTAAGTTTATTATAAACCTTTCCATCTAGCTGGTTCACCACACATATAAAATATTCAAGTCCTCATCTAGATTAATCTAGATCCCAATCGTCTACGGGACGCAAACAAAAAATCTCCAACGTTCTACGTATGACGAAGTACCTAGTTAGAACCATACGAAAAAACACAAAAGTACTCACAATAAGTACTATAATCCTGGTGTAAACAGTAAAGCACACGTAACTAACCTCCCAGGTGGTCCAATTAGAACTAAAGTTATTACACTAAATGTCACGCTAAGGGCCACGATTTGTTCACTGCGAGGTACCACATTTAACAGACACGCAGTGGGTTCAATTCACGCTAATATCAACCTATCACATTCCACATGTGTTTTATTTTACACTCCTGCGCCCCGCGGTTTCACCCGCTTATGTCTCGATCCCGTGGAAATATCGGGATAAAAGTATTATATGTTCAAATCCAGGTTATGGTGTACCCCTGTGCCTTCATCCAAATCCATTCAGCCGTATAAGCGTGAAAGTTTAACAAACTAACATACAAAGCATAAAATCTGTTCTCTTTAAAATATTAGTTTAGAGGGTTAAATGGAGCGACTGCACTTTGACCTCAACAAATCAATCACTGGGCAAACGACATTTTAAATTTGGTCTTTTAGACGGACTTTTACTCGTTTAACAAGCGTGTTCACCAATCCAAAGTCTTAAAATAGGAGATTAGACAGTAGCCCGAAAATTCACGTAAACTACATAATATGCGAAGAGGCGGCGCACGTGAGGGAGAGGCAGTACATGCGCCCTCACGGCCGTAGCCTCCGCAGGAGGCAAGCTGATTCCCGGCCACTATTATAGGCGCGGGCTTGCGGACGGTGAGTAATGGATAGCTCGCTGTCCGGTAAGGACCAAGCCCGGGCCGACGGCGCGTTGTGTTCCACGCGCGCCTCAAAGAGATGTCAGCACAAACTGATGTGGCTCGGAAGGGCCGATGCTTGCCAGGGGTGTAGGTTGTTCGAAAGAGATACCGCGGCCCCTGGCACACAGGCAACTGAGGGAACACGGGTGGGTTTTAGTCAGTAAAAGTCTGACACGCCCTCCTGCTCCACCCAGAGCGGGAGAAGTTATTTGATGATGTCCTAGCCAAAAAAAAAAACTGCATAATATGCAGCTGTACCTGTTTACACTAGAATATAACGCCAACATAGTTGAGATATGTCTGGGATGATGTAATCTATAATTTAAACATTTCACATTCATAATGATTTGTTGTAATCGTTGTTTAGGTAATTCTTCGTATCTCTTTCTAAAATGTTTGCTGACCATCTAGGAGAACTTCTGTGTTTTCTTATAATGTGGTCTTGTTACCATATATACGTATACGTATATTATAGAAGCATACATACACAGCGATTATTTTCAATTAATACGAGTCGTGTGCGCCGAGACGTTTGTTGTACACTTGCGTGCAAATTGTGCACCGCGCCACTAAATGCTATTCAAATGCCTTATTATTTGTGTAATTAATTCTATTGTATCTCTTGCTAATTACGTTTAGTCATATTAATAATGTAGTTAATATTCCACATTGAGCTAAGATCGGATTATGAGGATTAAGCTTACAGTTAGTACCTATTCTGTAGATGAACATGTTTGAACACTTAGGCGAAAATGAGAGCAATGTCTTCAAATATGGATAGAAAGCATTCACTTTTAGGTAGTTTGCCAGGGTTTCACGCTAGACAGCAGAAATCCGACGCTTCACATTTTAATTAAATGAAACACAAATGTATGAAATGAAATGAGCAGATGAACGTTCTATGTAATTTTGTCGGTGTAGTGTGAACGTGGAATGAAACAAAAATTTACATTCACTCAATTACAGGGTCTGATTTTAGCTGAAACAGAACCTCCTCGTACATTTAAAAACAAGGGAGCGTCTATAACGCTATTATGTTATTCGACCAATTATAACGAAATTTGTAAAATCATCATAGACACTAATAAAAGACGCAAATAAAATACTTGCAATTAGAGAATAACGTCGTGTTTAAGAAAGCACTAAACAGGACCAACACGACTCATCAAAACTAAGTTTGTAGTAAGAACAATGTACATAAATAGCGAAGGGTTTCTGGCCGTTTCTTACAACCGCTACAAAACTATGTCCCTTACTTCAGTTGTTCTAAGTATGGTCGCAACTTGTAAACGACGACTGTTAGGTTCTTGTTTGCTAGAAGTGTTTATGCTATTACATGATTAATAGCTAAAGTAGAATGCTTTTTACGAATTGTCCAGAATTTGCTCTCGCTTTTAGCATTCCGTACCCGAAGGGTAGCCAACGGGACTCTATTACTAAACCTCCGCTGTCTGTCCGTCCGTCTGTCTGTCGGCAGACTATGTCTCATATTCCATAATAGGTACACAGTTCAAATTTTCACAGAATGTGTACTAAGTTGCCGCTAAAACACAAAATAAAAACAAAGTTAAGAATTAAAGGGGTCTCCAAACAAGAAACGTGTTTTTCTCGGCGTGCCTTGTGGTATGGATCCCTTCGTATGCGAGCCCAACCCACACTTGGCCGGTTTTTTAACCGACTTCAAAGAAAGGAGGAAGTTCTCAATTCGACTGTATGTTTTTTTTATGTTTGTTACCTCATAACTTTCGACTGGGTGAACCAATTTTGATGATTCTTTTTTATTTACAATCTGGTGCTTTCCGTGTGGTCCCATTTTTATTTCATATGGATCTGATGATGCGTTTCGGAGACAGACAACGGAATTCTTAAAAAAATAACAGTAAATAAACCGCGATTGCTGCTATCGCATAAATATGCATTGTTTTGACCCCAAGGATGATGAAATTTCGAATTAGTGGGTAGGTACTATGGCTAAAAAGTGAAAAATAAAAACTTTTCTAAAAAAACAACCGACTTCCGAAAAAACACTACAAAGTGATTACTGAGTAATTTTGGAAGGCGGTGACAAAAAATTAAAACACATATCCAAAGTCACCGACTTCCAAAATTAAAGTTATTTTTCACTTTGTAGTTGTTTTTCGGAAGGCGGTTGTTTTTTTCTGGAAAAAGTATTTATTAATCGGCAAGTATGTTTTGCAACGTGGTTTTCCAATGTAATATATGAAGAAAAAAATAGTGCGAAGACCTAGATATAAGTACAATGGTCTGAAATCGCTAATGTATACAAACCAAGCGCCCGTCCCTTCGTGGTATATTGGTAAGCGCTGGTTGCGATAAATAATTAAAAGTTGTTGTTCACAAAGCAACCTTGCATACAGTCCGTCGCCAAAGAAGATTTAGAAATGAACTTCGGCATTTAAATAATCCAAAAAAAAAACAAATATATTTTATATAAGTGTTCCCCTATACTTGTCCCTCATTGTAAGTAAGACGACACGTTTGTAAGAGGGTGTTAATTACAAAATTGTTAAAACGATATTGTCTTAGCGCTCGCGGATTTGGTTTAATTTAGCTAAATATACAGAGAGTATATTAAGCTAAATTCGCTTAAATACAAGTCCGTATTATACAGGTGTGTTTGAGGGAATTAGAGGTGAATATATTTGTGCTAACAAGATAACAGAATGTGCATAACAAACCAAGTGTAAACGGATTTCGTTAGGATAAAAGATTAACTTGAAAATGAACAATGGTTTAGAATTTTTCCCATTTACTAACTTATGTGGAGTGAAGTATGTCACTTATAGACGATATTGTTGGCATTGCAAGAAGAACTTGGCTGAGACTAGCACAAGACGGGACGCAAAATCAAAAATTCAAAATCAAAATATTTTATTTCACATAAACCTGCAGCTTGGTGCACGGTTCTAATTTGTCGCTTCCTATTGAGAAGAGCCGGGGAGAAACTCCACGGTTACTCTTTTAAAAATAATTGGCTTTTAAATTTTTTTCAAATTACTGTGATAATAGATATCGGAGGTCAGTGCAGGCCTGTCAATAAGTACCAGGTACTTAGAAGAATGAAAATAAAGAAAAGGAAATCGTCTACAAATCTACAGCCTGTTAGGCCTATAACGTTCTCTTATTCACAATAAGTAAAAGAATCTACATAAATAAAATTAACCTATTTAAACCGAGTGACAAGATTTCCTTGACAGTCGCTAATAAATAGTCGATATTAGAAGTGATGTATAATGTCAAATAATGACGAGAATATGTCAGACATTGTAAAAAATAAAATGAAAAAAAATTTAATTGTAATTTTGGGGCAGTGAATAGATTTTCACATAGTTATGCTGTTAATGAGGTATCAGGGAAGCCACATGTGCAGAAGGAATTAATGCTAAACTTCCCTGTCTCCAACGTAGTGTTTTATCTTAAATGATAAATGATTTTATTTCTGTAAGTAGGTTTGTACAAACACTTTTACTCGACAATCATATTTTTTTAAACTAGATGAGGTCGGCGTTTCCTATCTGACTACTCTGAGAAGAAAGGCCGAAAGAAACTCAGAGGGCACAGTCTCTTTTAAAGACCAGACATAATTTGGTCAGATTAGGTAAAGACCAGATGTCTGAAATGGTCTTTTGAGGAAAGAACCACACAGATTGAGTGGACCTGTCCATTCAGTGCACGCGTATATCAGTAATCATGCAGCTCAACTCAGAACTTGAGGACCTCAACGATTTGACGAACAATACCAAAAAAAAAAAGACATTTGGGTAGCCCGCATAAAGTACTCAAACTGCCAGATTAACATCAAAACTAACTGAGAAAGAGATGAAAGACAAAACAAAAAAAAAAGACCCACATAGTCCTCACATTCACAATAATTAAAACAATAATAATATTATACTTCTCAAAGTAAATATTCATGTGAAGTGATAAGTGCAAAGTGTTCATAATAATTATCAAATGTCAAAGAGTATAAGTTTGCAGAAACAAAAAAACAAAATTCAGTATGCAAAAATTGGACCAGGTCAATCCCAAGCTTTTTGTCCTCAATATAATCATTAACGGTTTAAAAAGCTTTCAGGCACAACTTACGTTTAATTAATGCTTTAAATCTATTGAGACTTAGATCTTGAACATAGCTTGGAAGTTTATTATAAAAGCGTATACATTGACATCTGAATGACCCACCTTTTTTCTTGAGCCTTGTTGATGGTCCAACAAATTTGTGTTTGTTCTTAGTACTTATACTATGGGTATCACTGCATTTATTAAACAAATTAATATTTTTATGGGCATAAAAAATATTTTCAAAAATGTACTGTGAAGGCACAGACATTACATTAATCTCCTTAAATTTCTCTCTGAGAGAGTGTCTTATAATATGTTTTTTTGACAAGGACACGTTTGATGTGAGTTTTAAACTTTTCATCGTTAAGTTCTAAAGCCGACTTTGGCAACTGTTTATAGAAGCGAATACTATTTATTAGAAATTACTTCCTAGTTTTAGTTTATCTAAATTTTGGAATCACAATTTTATCTTTACTACGTGTATTTACATTATGGGAATCGCATCTTTTTTTTTAAAGACCTAACTTTTAGCAAACATACAAGATATTTTCTAGGATATAAAGAGATGGCAGAGTTAGTATATCAATTTGTTGGAATTATTTTTCTAAGAGACTCGTGAGGTCCCATTTTATAGATTGCGCGGATTGCCCTCTTTTGTAAAATGAAAACTGAATCTACATCAGCTGCCGATCCCTACAGTAAAATGCCAATTAGGTTACACTAACCTAACTGTGTTGTAAAATAAGGCAGTTGACTGATGTACATCAGTCAACTGCCTTATTTTTCTTACTGCGTAAGCAGCTGAGCTTAATCTACTTGAAAGAGCTCTTAATGTAAACGCCCTATTGCAATTTTGAATCTAAAGTAATTACTAGAAATACAGTTTCAAAAATAACATCTAGTTTCTTACTTGGGGTACATTTGGTAATGACAACTTAAGAAATATAGTTTTGTTCGCATTGAGTAAAGGATTATTAGCCACAAACTATTTCGAAAGAACACCTAGACTATTGTTGACATGTAGTACATCCGTATCTTTTCTATCTATTCTATAAATAAGAGTGTCATCAACGAATAAAATTGAAGCCGAAACGTTAGCCATCAGGTAAGGAAGATCATTAATATAAACTGGAAATAAAAATGGGCCAAGAATTGAACCTTGAGGCACGTCCATCTTAACTAGAGACCCCGAGGACGTCACCCCATTAACGTTTACTTTTTACTGCCTGTTTGATAAATAGGAAAGTACAAAATCAGCAGCTTGTCCACGAATTCCGTAGTGTTGTAATTTACAGATCAGGGTATTATGTTTAACGCAGTCAAACGCTTTTGAGAGGTCACAGAAAATGCCAATTGCGTCCTGGGACGTCTCCCAGGATTCCAAAATTGAACTGATGAGTTTTACTCACGCGTAAGTCATCGACCTACCTTTCGTGAAACCAAACTGTCGACTATGTAAGTTACCCATTTGAGTTAAAATGTGATAACATCTGGTCTAGCATGTTTTTTTTAAATACATTTTGCTGAATGCTGGAAGCACAGATATAGGCATATAATTAGAGGGATCACTCTTACTATTCGATTTGAAAATTAGTACTATTTTACCATGTTTCATTAAGTCAGGAAACGTTCCGCTGTCTAAACATTGATTAAATATGCCTGTTAGGACAGAGGCAATTGTGTCAATGATATCTTTAAGAACCATAATGGAAATCCCCCATAAGTCTTTAGAGTTTTTTTGTTAATACTTTTAAGTTTTAATTGTGGCAATAGAAATCGGTTTGAATTCAAAACTTGGAATATCCTTACTGAAGTTTTCTTTAAGAAGAGATTCTGCTAATACAGATGATAAGGAGAGAGATTTCGTAACCTCTATTGGGATGTTGGTAAAGAAATTTTCTAGTCTCAGCAACTTTTTAAGTTATCTGAAATGGTTTCATAATTATTTTTTACAGCTAACTCATTCTGATCTCGCTGTTTTGTGTTTCCAGTTTCTTTGTTAATTACCTGCCGCACAGCTTTCATTTTACTTTCAGAAATACTAATTTTGTTACTTCTTAATTTAGGTTTAGCTTGAGCGCAGAATCTTTTGAATATCTTAGAGTAGTTTCTTACATAATTATGAAGGGCCTAATCAGAAGTCAATTTTGGTGATGAGTAAAATACTCTTATTATGCCTCTCTTTTATCGTGTCTAAAAGTTTACAGAATTAATTACCGTACTATTAGAAGTACTAGATAATACTGTTTCGTCACTTAACCTAGTCTCTGTTAAATTTTCAATAACTGCGTGTATATTGTAAGCTAACAAAGTAGGTAATACATGTTGACTTTCTTGGGAAGAAACATATGTTCCCGAACTAATACAAAATCTCTAACAAAATACAATAAACGGTCACTATGACGACATGTCAAAATATACATTCAATTATTTAGGCTAAACATGTAATCATTTCTTCATAATTCAAATTATTTGAATATGGCAAAGCACTTATTATTATTTTACCTCATTTTAATTTAAGTTGGGTGTCAATGGCACAAGAGGCTTATGCCTAGCAGTCAGTGAATTCGGGCTGGGGATTGAGATGATGAATTTTACTCCGCGATTATTAATAAGGGGATTTACATAATCATCATCATCATTTCAACCGAAAGACGTCCACTGCTGGATATAGGCCTCACCCAAAAGGGGGGTTTGCCATAATCGTCACACTTGGCAGATAAGATTTCTCCTATCCTCAAAATCACACACAAACACCGTCCACAAACGCAACCACCCCAGGCCAAGAACCTCATTAACAAAACTTGATAAAAGTCAACAGCACGGCAACTGAAAGGTTTCGAGTTGTGCAAGTTGACACGCGGGACGACCATTAGGAGCGCTTAATTACTACTGCTGACTTAGGTACCTCAACCAGTCAACATATATAGCTCAACGCGCACAAGCAGATACTTCTAGTTGGAGTTGGGGACATGTTGTGGATTAATGGAGACCTGATAATTTTGGGGACCAAGTTTTTTAATACAAACTGTGAAACATAAGTGGAATGGTATGCAGATTACTGAAATTTGCTAATGCATTGGCCGACAGTTTGGATTCGAGGATTAGTTGGTTTCGATGCATTAATCGAAGAGATGCTTTATGGCAGCAAAGGGCAAACATATACATAGTTAGTTAATTTTCAATGATGCACCGTATTTTAGTGACTGATTATTTTGTTAAACGAATCTGGCATAAAAGGCTTCGCAAATGGTAGCAACAGCTTGGTCCGAGTTTATGGTAAGAAAGACCTCACCCTACCTGAATTTCTTTTGGACCAAAATCACTCAAAATTGTTTTAAATGGCCAGAATTTTGGAATAGTTATTAAATATAGTAAACATTTTTCGTACTATTTGACTTAATACAATCCTGAAACTGTTCTACTAGAATATAAAATACTGCGCATTTTGTTATTGTTATAGCTACGGTGTAAGACTTTCTAATTAGATTTTTTTCAGTACATGACTATTTAAAATATCCGTAGAATGTGGTAATGTCTGTATTAATAGAAAGGTCAATCAAGACATTGTACTTTACTGTGGTCATTTCTGTTGCTGTTGTTACTTTGGACAGGTGCTGACTTTGGGCGACTTTGGGTAGACAAATTAAATGGTTTAAACATTGATAATGGTTTGTGTTATAGCAAATAAGGTTTCAGAATTGAAGTTTGTAAGTCATTTAACAATAATATTAGGTTATTATATTTACCTGTAGCTAACGTTATTTATAACAATGTACTTAAGGGTCTATATAATAAGGTACTGTAAGGAACATATTATAAAGTAGGTACTTATATTTGACTAATATTCGGTCCTCTAGGTCGTATAAAGACTTGGCATAGAAGCGTTTAGGTTTAGAACATTTAGATTGTATTTTAAAATCACAACAAACAAAGTCTTTGAAAATCATATTCATAAAGCTGTAGTCCATGAAACAATTTATTCCATAAAAGCTCGAGTACTTCTTATAGTATAACTTGAAGTTGGGCGACAAAAGTTTTCCCGACAGAGTTTCACAACCGACTTATCGTAGTGATATTAAAATGTTTGAATGTTTAAAGAATATCGCTCACAAATTGATACACAGGCGATTCGTTTTGTTTATTTGGTTCCGCCGGATGACTTGAAATGCAATTTTGTTTGTGTTCTAAACAAATAGTATCGATGCTGTTAGAATTTTCCAATCAATCTGCATAACGTGCTTTCCGAGACAAGGCGGGCTAAAGAGTTATGTATGTATTTTCATGATATTTTACGTTGTGTTGCAAAACGTCATTCTTGCTCATTCTGTCATCAGTTTTCTTTTTTAACCAACTTCAAAAAGGAGGCGGTTCTCAATTCGTCGGAAACTTTTTTTTTCTATGTATGTTCCCCGATTACTTGAAGATGGCTGGACCGATTTGGATTTTTTTATGTTTGAAAGGGTATACTTCCCAGGTGGTTCCATGATCATCAAGTCAGGAACTGATGATGAGATCCTGGAGAAATAGAGAGAACTCGTCAAATTTTATAGGCACACTTGAAGCGATTTGGGTAGTTTTTGGAGAATACTTTCTCGGAGTGGTCCCATTTCAATTTGGTGAAGATCTGATGAAGAACTTTCGAGATTGGCAACAGAACTCCTTAATAAATGATAGCAAATGAACTGAAATTGCGGAAATCTCGTATCTGTCTATTGTTTACACCGGTTCATAACATAACATCACGCCAATACGCTGTAAAGGGGTAAGCACATGTGAACCACTAAAAAGTAAAATATAAAAACATTTTTCAAAAAAAAAGCAACCGACTTCCAAAAAAGCACTACAAAGTGAAAAACAAAAAATTGAAACACATCCAAAGTCACCGACTTCCGAAATTAAAGTTATTTTTCTAAAAAGATAAAAGCTCACTCTCGAGCAGGCCACGTATAAAAAAATACATACAGTCGAACATATAACCTCCTCCTTTTTTGAAGTCCGTTTTAAACTGGTCGTGCGAAAAGCAGTCCCCTCTAAGACCAATTCCCGCTGTTTTCGGTGACTGACCCTAAGACTTATTAATCATCATTGTGAAACTTACCTTAAGGGGGAACTGCAGCCTTTTAAACTCGAATGGGTACTCCGACGGTATTAGTGGTATCCGCGGTATACAGGGTTATTTGTAAAACACCGGTAACCTCTCAGGACTATACTACTAACATCATAAACAACAACTTTTGTTCTACGACTTTTTACAAAACATAATACATTTACCAAAAACAAACCTTAAATATTTCGTTGTCCTATGTAACACATTTCAACTCTGTATTTTGCTGTACCTACATGCATTGCCGCGCACTGTCCTCGTAGTAATACTTTTGGGTTAGTAACTCGCTACGCTACGGTTCCCGCCTTTTTACGCAAAAGCCAAATTATACCTACAATCGAACATTTGACATGGAAATAACCTTGATATTTCACGGTACCTATGCACTAAACACCGTAATGAAAACAAACTAACAATGACATCTCACATTTTCTGTAAAGTTACAACGGTATAGCACTTGATAAAAGTATTTTGTATACGTACGTTTGGGAATCGTATGGCGTATTGGCGACACGCTTCCGAAACATTGTCATCACACCTAGCTAGCATTCGCACCATTTCCGTGTACTCGACATTGGAATATTTATACGCCATCATGTAAAGATAATTACGTATACGTCTGCACTGCCGAATTTCACTACAAGGACCCGTAATGACGCGACGCAAGCGCATCAAAGCAAACGAATGACTGAAGGCCGCCCGTAAATAGGTCAAGTTCAAGCGCCCCCGCCGCCCCCTGCCCCGCTCCCCTCGCTATTGTCGGTACTACCTATCGCTTTCTTTTGCTTCGCATAGACTTCGTAACATTTAGAGCGTTGAATTTAAATATTTTTATTTTTGTATGTAAATCTGATGAATTAAAATATGATGAATTTTTAAAAGTCATAGAACAAAAGTTGTTGATTATGATGTTAGTAACGTAGTCCTGAGAGGTTACCGGTGTTTTACAAATAACCCTGTATACACCGATTCACCTCGAGTACAGCCAGTAAAAATAATGGCCTCTACCACCTTTTTATGTAAGGGTTTGCTATACAAATTCTCATTCCCTTCCCCCTCTTCTGGGATGATTTTGAAAAACGTTGATACATGTTATTATTAATTACCAACCAAAACGCTAAATACAAATTTTCATGGTTTAAACTACAAACATGACGATTTTCCATACACATTTTAATGCCTTATTTAACTCCCTTAGGGGTTGAATTTCGGTTTTAAGTTTCAGTATTAAGGGGCTCAAATCCTTCCTTATTTCTTGTCTACATTATAAAGGGCACCTCTGTGCAAAATTTCAGCTTTCTAGGTCGAAGGGTTTGAGTTTGGGTTTGAGTTACTCAGTCAGTCAGTCAGACAGGACTTTTCTTTTTATTTATTTAAATAATTTAAATAAAATTATCAAAAAAAGAGTTTTCGTAACATATTATTTCATACATAATCGAGGAAATCAAACACTTTTAATATGCCTATCGTACGTTCTTCCCGTAGATTTAGAAACATGAAATTTGGTGAAAAGGAAGATAATAAAGCACAAATGAAGGGAACGTTGTTTATTATTTAAAAAAAACCATTTACGTTACGATTTTGCACAAAATTAAGGTCATCTACTAAATATGGAATATGGACTAAATGTGTAATGGTGGATGAAGGTGGTCTACTAATCCAATTTCAGTCTTCAAAATATGTTTAGAATGTTCTATTACCGTTCTAACCGTAGCACTACATTTTAATTATGTTTTTTCTGTACAGGCCCAATAACACTTATCAGCCACTGTTTTATTTAAGGAATTTGTATACCCTCTAATACCAATAAATTCTTCTCTTTTTTCGATTTCACAAACTTTAGTTCCTCCATTTTAATAGAATATTAAGATTGAGACAAAAACACGTAATAAACAAGAAAGGTAGTAGTGCGCCATGCTTTTAATAATCAAAGGCGAAACAAAAAAACAATGAGGGTAATTTCATATTTAGTTTCATTTTATAAAATAACATAGGCATTTTCCCATTAAAATAAAAAAAATATTTATTGAGAGGAGAACCTCTAATGTAGTATATAAAGAAGTATTTTAAGTGTATTTTTTTTTAATGGTCCTAATCCCCTGCACAGCCGTGTGCTTGGAGGCAATCAGCTTGGTAAAGCTCAAAAACTTCTTAATTTTCTTTGTAATAAGAATATTTTTCGTCTCCATTCGCACAATACCCTTTGTATTCTACTTGGTAAAACATTTATTATCATAAAGATACCTAAGTTAATACGTATACAACCTCAAGCAAGTGGCGGGAACTGATAAGGAGTTCTGTCGACACAAGCCGAGGTGCCCAATATCGGCTTATTAGTCACAATTATAATTTGGAGGTAATGAATGAATATCACGAGTAGCACACTAAGCTGTAATAGAGATCTGGTTGCGTGGAGAATTTGGACCTCGAGTTCAAGAATCCAAACCTAAGGGATTAGGGGAAGTATAATAACACAGGTAATGCGATTGCCGATCCGTTTGCAATTTAATCATCATCTGCCTAGCCTTTTCCCAACTACGTTGGGGTCGGCTTCCAGTCTAACCGGATGCAGCTGAATACCAGTATTTTACATGGAGCGACTGCCTATCTGACCTCCACAACCCAGTAACTGGGGTAATACGATACCCCTTGGTAAGACTGGTTGTCAGACTTTCGGGCTTCTGACGACCCGTAACGACTGTCAAAGATCCACGAATAACAGCCGGGACCAACGGCTTAACGTGCTTTCCGAGGCACGGAGGGGTCTTGGTATGTAAAGATGGTCACCCATCCACGGACCAACCGCGGCAAGCGTAGCTTAACCTTAACCTTAACCGTTTGCAATTTAATAACATTTCTTTTTAATTTTTGTTCCTAGTATTAGTTTTTTACGAGTTACAATATTTTTTACGAATACAGCTCGGTAAGTAGGTATCTCAAATCAAAAAATGCTGAAAACTTATGATCTTATCAAGTAAATAATTTTCTTGAGTTACAAACATTGCCGTACCTATATGTCTTTGTGTATAATATTACTCTTGAAATGTCTGATTTGAAATGCTCTGTTATTCAAATCACATTCTATAATATAGGGTTTAGGATAGTTAGGGTTATTGGGGTTGACAGAATTCTAAGTTGGCTTTAAACCTATTGGCGAAAATAGCCACCTTTCAAACTCTCATCATTACTACAGCCCTACGAACTAGATTTCTCTTAAACCTCGCTTGTGGATTGTGTCTAAAATCGTCAGACAATTATAAATCTGAATTCTATAGTGTATATGTAGACGTGGTGAATATATCATAATCAACGTGGAAGCAGGAGTTTTGATACAATATAATGTAAAGACTGTTACATCTGTTCTGTGGCGACATATGACGAGAAATCTACTTATATAATATTAATGTTAACGGCTAGTCAAGCTATGCCTACAACAGTGATTGCTATTTAGCATGCTTATGACTTGGAACGGTTCCAAACCGTCGAGAGATACCTCTTGAAATTTCGTTAAGAGCTTATTGAATGTAGGTATATTGGAAATTCAATTCTAATACTACAAACATAGTAATGTCAAGAGCCAAAGAGCAATTTTCAGAAATTGAATTTGGTTTTTGAATGTTTACAAGTGCTGCTTGTAATTATACTAATATGTTTTTATTAGTCCTTGAATTTCGCACCACTAGAAAGTTTGGCCTCCTCTCTGTAAAAGCATTTATGTTTAGGAGTCCCGCAAAGCAGTGTGCTGATGCCTACTCTCTTTCTTGTATACGTAAACAAGTTATGCCAACTCGCTCTCCGGAATGCAAAGTATTTGTCTACGGAGATGGCTCTGCAGTTATTATACGTGGAGACACCTGGGCCTCTGCTCACCGCCCGGCTAAAAATACTCTTGGTATCACTACACCAAGAGTATTTGATGTACTGGCTTTCCTGTACTCTGCTAACTTGTCTCGAACTCTTCTACACAGCCTAGCATTCCAGATATAAAGGTTCATAGACATGCTCGCACCCTGCGCGTTAGTAATACCTTTTGCTTCTGTTAGAATCAAAACCGCCCTGGCAAGTCGAAAAAAATCCTGTCTGAGAAGCCACCTTTATAAGGCAATAACAAAACGTAACAAAGACCCTTCTAAAATACAAGTACTAGACCGTAGCAAAACAATACCTTACGAGTTACATCAGCGACTCACTTGCGAGGACACTGAAAGACTTGCCAGGAAATCATAAATAATAAGCGAAAAAAACCACACACACGCACGAACAGACCCACACTCACACATTCACGTATTCGCTTGCATGCCTTAAAATTAAAATAAATAAGTAAATCATTTTTAATCTAATTATATACAATTCACTTAAATTTTTATTCATTTAATTAAACTTAAATGAGCGTCACTTAATTTGTACCAGAACTATTTATGTTATTATATTATTTATTACTAAGGCAAATATTTCGTCACGGTTTAATTTGTTATTTCAGGTTGTAAGAGGAAGGCGCCGGTGTCTGTCACACAGTTAATACTACACAGACCTCGTCATTCTCTATATGTATAAATACTCAAAAGATTGAACGTTGTGTTTTTGTTTAGGATGATGTTTCAATTATAATTTAATTATGTAATTTAAACAATATTTTGTGGAAAAAGTGCTGCAATGTAAAGTTAATACCTTCTAAATAATGTGTTACTTTTTCCATCATTTGGTAAGTGATTGCGTAAGAATTTACCTGAACAAAGTTTTTGACATACATGAGATAATTTCAGAATAGACTATATACCTATATATACATAGTCATGTCTCGACGTACAATTCCGAGTAATGCCGCCTTGCTTGCTAATTTCGTTGAACTCCAGAAACACTTGGTTGTCTCCATTTACTTACCTTTGAAAGATGCCATGATGTGTGCGCGCGACCGTGTGTTCTGTTCTCATCTATCAGTTCCGCGTGCTCGCTTCACGTCAATGTCCCGCGGAACTTGCCACTTCGCGTGGCGATTACCTGCGATAAAACAACAACGTTAAAATGAAAAGTGACGTTACGTACTACCTACAATCAATGTGGGATAAGGGTTATTTTAACACTTTCATTTCCCGTGCGGCGGAGCGGCACTGTGTAATGACATTATTATAGTAACTAATAAAAATTGTTTTTTTTTATACATAGTGAAGTTGAATTCGAAATACTAGATATTTAATTTTCAAAATATTACTGAACGTTTCAAAATCTAGCCCATTGTTAATCTTTGAATCTACAATAAGTATTTCATGTGATTAACTTTGAAGACTATGGCTGAATGGTAAGTGAGAACCTTTTCCGTACGTCAGTTAACAACAAAAACGACTCTAACTCCTGCGACATAAAGGCGCTGCCACTGTCCTTCTACGTAAATATACGCGAAAAAGGAAGCGTTGCTGCTAAGCTAAGCATTCCACCTTTGTGAGACTCGACAAAAATCATAATTGTTTTTGCATGAGCCCTCTTTGTTATTTCTTTTATCGTGTAATCGTTTTTCTTTTTAAACAACACGTCTTCGCATTTCCTTATTGTAAGGCATATTTTTAAGGAGATTGGTCAGCTCTTTCTCGAAACTAATAATTTACTCAAAACAAATTTGATATTACTCTGTAGGAAACGCAAGCATTAACGCGGCAAAACTGACAGATGTCAATCAGCGTGTTTTAATTACAGCAATGACAGGCCTGGGCCAAAGTAATTAGTTGTTCGGCCAACTTTTAAAGATAAAGTTTTCTTTTTCAATTTCGGTACTTTTTATTAAGTTTTAGTAATGAAATACCGCTAGTTACAAAGTTTAAAATTGAAATATCTTAGGACGATTTTCTGAAATCTCTCTACTCCGTACTGTGACATTGGATGGGTGCTGATATTGTTAGTTGAAAATATTACAATTTATTTAAACGTAAAGTTAAAGCCATAAGAACAAGGGACCGCCGTTCGATTCCATCACGTTCTATTGTTTTCCATAGTATATCGTCGTTCGACCCCTAAACAAAAGCTAAAGAACTATGAAACGTTCAAAAGGAGGATACTCAAAGAGCATTGCCGCTGGCGATCTGACTCATTCCACCCAAAGGGACTGTGAAGCTATACGCCTTGTAGTTGTGTCAAGTGTGTGTGTGCAAACTGAGAAATACAGGATGAATTTATTTTCTAGCCAGTTTGTGTAGATTCTGAACTAAAGGTTCTACTGAAAAATACTGATACTAAAAATTATAAAACAATTATATAGGTATTCAAAGATTTAACTTTAGCTTTAAAAGATAACAATAATAATACCGCCATATAAGAGATACGGCGGTATTATTATTATTATCTTACGTTATATACGTTCACGTCGTGGTGGGGCTTGTGTGCTCCTGAAGTCTGGGTATGAGTGGGTATAGTTTACTTTGCCGACACAGGTCTAGTGAGGAGATAGACGAAGAGAAATACTTAAGCCCGCAGGGCAGCATGTGGCAAGCTGTTGGGCAGTAGCGACCTCACGGATTCTATCTCCCGAGAAAAATCTTATTTGTCATATCCAGCTTACCATTATTTGCCCGCTGGAGTGAACGAACACTGATAAGGAACAGCGCTCCCACCACTTTCTCGCCTTTATTGACCAGCTTGATTGGAGATTCGCAAGAGCTTACGTATTCGAAGGAAGGAAATATTCCAGTAAGATGCTACTAACGATTTTGACCGTACTTTCGGGATTGTCCTGCTAACCGTGCTATACCGTAAATACCTTTCCACTCCTCAAGTATATCAGAACATGTTGCCCTCTGGTCGCCACGTCTCTATTTGCTGTAGTTTCTGGGGGCCCATTATTAAGTCACCCCTGCTATTTTATCCGTGAATATTATATTATCATTGAACAAGCAGGGGGAAATAGTCCTTCCATAGTTCAAGGTAACCAATCCACTATAGCCTCCTAAATGCTCCTAAAGCCCAATATATTCCCCCCCAGTGGGTTCCCGCATTGTCGTTGCGGGGGGGCTCAGTAGCCGTGGTCATCCATATGGTGAAGCGAAGAGGAACCCCAAGGTGGGGCCGCTCGTCAGGGCTTTTGCCTCCAAGCCGACGACGTAGCGGCCAAAAAGTAGGTTGTGGTGAGGTGCATCGCTGCTGAGGCAGGCCGCGATGTCAAATGGGAGCCATCGCGGCTGAGGGTTACAGGCTGCGGCGGAGGAGGAGTGCCGGTATTTCTGAGTAGCGCTCTTCCCTTCCGCGGTCTGGACGGGGCCGCCACCGTTTGATGGTGGATGCGGTGGGGCCGCAAGGGAGGAGAAGTGTCGGTATAGCGTTGGCCGCTCTCCCTATCCCGTGCGGCCGAAAAGTGGTAGGCAGCGGGGCCACTGTGCTGACCCATCGCAGGGGGACCAAGAGTGCCAGACACGGGGTCGTCTGGGGCCCGTATGCTATTTTGTTCTTGGGGTGGTTACGGCGTGCCATGTGTCCTGGTGCGCCGGTGATAGGGGTTAGTCTCCTCCAAGGAGGGTCCGGTGACGGACAGCCGCGGCGGATTCGAGGATAGCTTGCGCTTTTCCGTGTTCCCGCCTCAAGCGGCACTGGAGGACACCGTGAAGTTTTAGGGGTTACAGTCCCACGTTCTGCGATATCTCCCCGTGGTAGCGCAGCAGGTATTTCTCCACGTTAAAAAAAAATGCCTGGGTTGACGGCGCGTTGTGTTTCACGCGCGCCGTCAGAGATGACAGCAACAACTGGTGCGAGTTGTTCGAAAGAGATACCGCGGCCCCTCGCACACAGGCAACTGAGGGAACACGGGTGAGTTTTAGTCAATATTTCATTTCCATGTTCAGGAACAGTCCTCGTCAAACAACGTTGACCTTGGGTGCACTTGCACAGTACATAAAGGGATAATCGTTAGTTCGTACTCATTCCATTTAAAATTTTAGGTACTATGAGGCATCTGCGAGTTGGCTTCATCCCCTCGTACGCCTTTTAAAGTCCGGGACACTGAGGCTCCGACATATATCAAAAACATTTTTAACCGACTTCTAAAAAGGATGAGGTTATCAATTCGACATGTTTATGTTTTTTTTTTTATGTATGTTCGGGCATAACTCCATCATATAGACGGATTTGCAAATTTTTTTTTTGTTTGAAAGGGGTTAAGTTCCATTTAAATTGCATAGAGATCTGATAATGAGGTTTGGAGACAGACAACGGAACCCTTCAAAAAATTACAGCAAATCACCCGCGATTGCTGCTATCGCGTAAATATGCATTGTCTTGACCCCAAGGATAATGAAATTTCGAATTAGTGGGGTAGGTACTATAACTAAAAAGTGAAAAATAAAAACTTATTAAAAAAAAAACCGACTTCTGACCGACAGACCTACGATTTTACTTGATTTTATGTAGAATATTAGTTAAAAAAAAAACAAAATTAAACAACAGACTTCCGGAAAAACACTACAAAGTGAAAATTAACTTTCATTTCCGAAGGCGATGATTTTGAATATATATGTACATAAAATCATGTAAAAATCATAGGTTAAAGGCGAACTTGCACTGCGACATACTATCACATGTTTAAAAGTCGTAACGCGTGCTCACTCTTAAGTAATTTATCTAAAATATTAAATAAAATGTACCTTGATCGTATTAACTGTTTGTAGGAAAAAAAAAGCTCAATATTGTTTGCTTAGCAACACGAATGAGTACCTAACTGGTACGCTGATGATAGATGCTTTTGAAACACTAGATGCTCTAGAACCAAATAAAACATTGCAAAATGATAAACCTGCAACCCAATGCGTTATATACTTTCTTTCATAACCCGAAGGATTTTTTCTAATACACTACTTCATATTTTTGAAAGAATTGTCTGCTTGACAACGCAAAAATTGCAATGAATGTTATCGATTTGTCAAAATGAAAGGCGCATACGCAACGCATACACCGCTGGTGAAAATTACAGGAAGAAAAAAAGAGATAGAGAAGTCTCGTTGACTCTTTCTTCTTGTTTTTGCAGGCCAGCAACGAAATAAGAAACTGTAAACAATCTTACTTTCACAATAGGAAACCTTGTGGAGCATAACACCTACAGTCAAATTATAACAAGTAGGCTTCATGAAAAAAGATTTAAAGTAGATGTTTCTTCCACTTTTTACATTTTGGGCACTGGCATACAACAAAATATTCGTTTTAATATCACACTCTTACAAAATGATCCAACAGAAGTGACCCGCCGTCCTTTTGTTCATTGCTGTCAATAACCTCTGTCAAATGTGATAATACAAAGAATAATGTTATGAAATGGTCGGAAAAGTTCGTATACTTTCTATTCAAATTCTGTGATAAATTGTGTTTTAGGAATTTGATATTAAACAGAGACAGTAATTGTCAGCATTTTTGTCATAAAATAGGAATCCTGTTTTCATTTAAAATATAAAAAGCAGAAACTATGCTCTCTGAAATCTGGGTTCAGTGGGTCAGCGACGAATCAAAAATAAAACCAGCAAAGTGCGTATTCGATCACCCACAATAAAGGGTTCCGTAGATGGATGAATTTGTCCCAAAAACAAACATTGTACTAAAAAAACTTGTTTTCCGATACAGCCATACATCGATTTATCTACTTCCCGGTTACTTAATATTTAAAAAAATAATCGTTTTTTTAAATGTTTTCAAATTACAGTAGGTATGAGGGGACATGCATGCATTTCAGCTTGATACTGCAACGCGTTCCTGATAAAAAGGGTCTGGACAGACTGACACTCAGACAGACTGACAGACGGACGAACAACGAAGTGATCTTACAAGGGTTCCATTGTTTTCTTTTGAGATACGTAACCCTAAAAATCAAACTGAAAACCATGAAAGAAGAAAACATTCCTGAAATCATAGTTGTGTTCGCAACGCCACCGCCGTTGTTTTTAATTGAGTTTTTATTATTATGTTTTTCCTCGCCATGGGTACAACGGGTATACCGATACTGGCGGCACTTTTAAATATTTCGTCTTACTTCTTCCATGATTACGAATAATTTGATTCGCAAAACAAATAAATCTAAGAGCCTACTTATATTATATTATAAAATGCCCCGAATAAATATGAAAATCCTGGGTGTAAAAGCAAGACGTGTAATGTTTGCGCGGTGGCAGACGCGGTGGTGCCCCGTGGCGCGGGCGTTCATTTCCTGTCGACGTGTTTCATAGCGAGCGGCGATCTAATCGGACGGTTTCTTTAAATGCCAATAATACTTTGTTATTACCTTTTTCGTTTGAGTGAAGATGTTATTTTGTTGATTGATCTCACAAAATGTAATGGAAATTTTTGTTTATTTAAACAGACCAAAGTCGGTACCGAAAGGAAAAACTAATTTGTACCCACAGTATTCTGGGTTAAGTTAGCAAATGGTAAGATAATTCAAGCAAAGCTAATGGTTGTGATTACAGTGTTTTAGATATATTTTTAAATTTGAATTCTGTTTACAATGACGTCAAGTAAAGAAACGCATATTTAACTAACGCCAAAAGTAAGCATAAAAATCGCAGACGTGTGGTAACTCGCACTGGGTAGGCGTGGTGGATTATGGCCCACACCCTATCTTAGAGAGGAGGACTGTGTCCCAGTGGGAACGTTATAGGCTGATTACGCTAAACGTGAGCAGTTCTGGTTGTTTAGAGAAAATCGATCAGCTGACTATTGATTTTGTATGGGAGGTCCGATTTTTTTTTCATATTTCGACCCATGTTTCTTGGGGAAAGTTATTCAATTTCACGGTTACTATCACTCTGAAAAATTTGAACGGTGACTAAAAAATCAGCCTGTATTTGTTTCTTAGTAGGGAACTCGTAAGCTCGGCAATCTACATTTTTGACACTTGTCTGTGAATGCGGTATCTCTTTCCAACAACCCGCACCCCTGGCAGGCATCGGCTCTTGCGGGCCCCAGCAGTTGGTAATCTGTTGTCGTCAAGTGATATTGACAACGGGCAAAATACTCTATCGACAAGGAAACAACGTCACTAAAGTTCATCTCATGGCAAGCTGCAACAATTTTCCCACACAGTAAGACGGTGTCAGCAATTTTAGAAAACTAGCCTTGTAGTACAAGGGTAGCAGGTTTCCTTGAATTACTGAATTATGCATATGAAAAGCAGGACTTATGGGAGAGAAAAAATATCATCATCCCATTCAGCGAAAATATAATTAAGTGCTGTTTTGTGCCTTTCAATTGTATTAATTAAAACTCAACGTGTTTCCGATGGATCCTTTCTTTCTTTTCAGCTGTTGTCACAGACTGTTCCAGTAACTAGATACTTACTACAACACAAAATAAAAAAATCGTCTCTCGTCCACGAGTGGGGATTGAACAAACAATATCTCGTTAGCTTGACCCATGCCTGACACATCTACGGAAAATAGGCGATGGAAATAAAGGCGTGTTTACCCTCCTGCTTTTTAAATTGCTTACAACATATCATGCGGAAATTACGGAGCGTAAATTGTACTTATAGAAAACGTAAGGATGTTTTGCTTTGTTGGACTATACTTTCCACCAGTTTATTCACACATATTGCACTCGAAATACAATTCCTTTTTTCCAATAACATGGCCAACCTCTTTTATCTGACTGAAAATAATCCATACGTCACATGTTTAATTAAATGTAATTAAAACACGAACAAGACGGGCCCTTTCTTAATGAAACATTAATTTGATCTACCCCGCACGCCCGCACGCAAGGGTTCCACATACATGTCTACTTAGCAAGATGGAGGCACATGTACATACTTTAAGAGACAAAAATAGAACGTTAGTACTATGCCTGCTTAAAATACCCGGCATTTTTCGAATCTAATGACACGTCTGGCTGTTTTCAGGTATTTTTAGACAACGGTTTCAAATTATACAAAGCATTTTTAGGTGATGTATATAGTTAAAAATAATGGAACTACACGTAAAAATCATCAGAATATTGCATGACCCGTTGGTCATCCAATCATGGTTGCATTCAAATCGCGTAATACAAGAGCAAATACGTTTATTTGTTCCTGTATTACGCGAATTGGACGCATACTTCATTAAAATAATCTAAATATTATATACAAGATAGAAGCTACGTATATCTGATGACATGTCCGGTCTGCATCATCATTTCAACCAAAAGACATCTACTGCGACAGGTTCTGTGCTTCCCGCATTCAGCGGATTCCTGCGGCCTTCATAGGGTCATCGGTCCACCTTGTGGGAGGCCTTCCAACCCTTCCCTAAGTCTTCCGGTACGCGGTCGTCACTCCAGAACCTTTCGGCCCCATCGGCCATCTGTCTTGCGAGCAATGTGTCCTGCCTACTGCCACTTAGATTTGGAAATTCTTCGAGCTGTGTGGTGTCCGGAAACAAAACCGGTCTGCATATGAAAAAAACAATGAAATACTTTTATCCAATGGTGTAGTCACTAGAGGTAGTCAAAGATTGGCAAATCCTAGAGTCGTTCCATCACTTCTATTTAGCTTGTTTGAAAAAAATACTTTTGTTATTTCGTTGTTAGTAATAATGTAATAGCTCCAAAATACTCGAATGTATTGCCAGTGTTTTCATTTATAGTCCTATGGTCGTCTCCACATCTTCTCAGCGTGTCGATAGCAATTTAAACACAGTCAGGCCAAAATTTGGCTACGATTTTAGTTAGCACTTTCAGAAGCGTCCATCAGCTCCTGTAGCATGTAGACAGCAGGACACGCTGGACAAGATATTAAGTGGCCCATTGTTTGTGGGACAGCTCCACATTTACACTCCAGGGCGGAGTCATCGGTGAATCGCCACCTGACTAGGTTTTCTTTACTTCGGCTTACCTGAGACCGGAATCTATTTATAGACTTCCAGGAAAGCCAAGGCAACTCATGTCCAGGTGCGAGATTACCTGCGGGTAGAACAAATGTCTCGCCACTGGCTTAGCCGTTCCTTAGACTGTTGGCCAGTGAGAGGAGACACACACTTTAAAAAGCTTGACTCTTTTGCTTGAGCTTGCTCCACATTGTATTTTATAATACATAGGTACATACAATACATACAATTTAATAAAACGCCTCTGTTTGTAATGTCTGCTGTGTTACTGAATGCATTTTAAAGTATAAACGGTACTTAAAAAAACTATTTTTTTTTCATTTTGTCTGTTCGTTTCTTTGTTCTGGTTTATATCCGAAACGGCTGAACCAATTTTGAAGGGACTATCACTGGCAGACAGCTGATGTTATAAGTAATAATAAAGGCTACTGTAGGATAATTTCCGACATCTACGTGGGTAAAGCCGCGGACACAGCTAGTTGTGTAATAAAATAGTAACGAAATCTTATTATAAAATATTAATGTAGGGTTTTCCACATTTAATTTTTTTTTAAAGTAATTTCTACGAGGTGTGGGAACAAGTCTGATGCCTAAAGTTTTTTTTTCCGTTTGTTTGTCCTATATGTATGTTGCGGATTAGCACAACAACGTCTGAACGGATTTGGATGAAATTTGGCACAAAGATAGTTTTTATTCCCTGGGATACATAAGCTACTTTTAATCACGGCTGTACGTTTCCGTGGGATATTTTCTGATATTCACGCGGGCAAAACGGCGGGCAAAATTCCAATAAATATTGGCATGATGTATTTACAAAGGAATATTTTAATAGGCTTTGAATGGATAGACAACTGATGAGTTGAATTAAATCCTCTCGGTGTTAATTAGACTGAATAAGTACTATATATATTGTGATGACATTATACACGCATCAATGAAATGTATTCAAAAGATTAATTGATTTTCTTTCATATTGGAAACACAGCGATTAAACTATAAATTCCAATTTAGGGAAATTAAAAGTAAAACTTCGTCTCGGAAGCTTATTACCTGAATGCTTTCTTCGCTACCCTGGCCTACCTTTTCTAGAAAAACTAGACAACAACTGAGAAATTAGTTATATTTTCATGAACTTTTCATTATCAACGAGTAACAAAACAAAGTTTAAACGTTTAATTGTATCAACATACTATAACAACAAGTAGCTTTTCTCAGTGGATTCACCCGCGTGGAGCTCGTAAATTATCCCACGGGAACGTCTACCGTTAATCCAAGTTATAAACTACAACTATTTTATCGAAATCCGATCACCAATTTAGCGCGATTGAATAAGAAACATACAAACATATAAACATCGATTTTTTTTTACATTTATAATATTATCTGTTAGATTAGATCTTATATATGTTAATCGAAAATGTGATCAATCCGTATCTTCCAATAACATTAACAATGCTCGCACACAATTATACGAGAATTTCTTCCCACAATCTCCCCAAATCGGCTTACGCTCATTACAACATTGTAACGGGGGCACTACTAACATGTCTCCGATACAACAATCCGACCTAATCCACTATACAATTTATATTATTATGTATGTCTTGATTAATTTCATACGGAGCACGTTGTTGGAAGTTCATTTGTGTTGCCAACCGACGGGTTGAAAGCCGACGGGATTGGCCCGGGTTCGTGGTCCTTCGAGCGTGATCGGAAATTATCAAGGAACCGTTTATTAAATTTTAAATTGTGTACGTAGTTCTTTTTAATCTCGCCTTTCTAGTTTGAAATTGTAGAAATATTTGAAACTTGAATCATTGGCAAGACTTTAAATAAAAATAGTTGCTACGGAAAAATACTTGAACATTCCGAAGTTTTTAAGACCAAGTTCAACAAATTGCATTAGAATATTAAAATTAAAAAAACATTTCATAATGGGTATTTCTCTGACTTTAATTACGAACATCGTTGTATAATAATTAGCTAACCACAGACGCGGTTAGAACATACTATAATATAAAATACATTTAACTTTAAAATCTGCATAAAGTCCACAACGTTGCGGGTGCCCACTTTGCGGGATTGCAGTCTTTATCATGTGTGTACCGCAGTACTTCGTTCATTTGGAAGAATACCTATCTCATGTCCTGTTGAGATTTGTTTTAAAAGTGATGTTTTATTTATTCGTTCTATCATACTTTTTACATGCTTTTTATTAGCTTCACCTGTACCTATGTTTTTATGTTTGTTTGTAACCGACTCCTTTGGATTTGATTTTGACCCACTACAAACGATCAGATTTCATTTAAACTTTGTAAACTTATCCAGGATCGATGACAATTCAATAATAAAAAATAAATCTCGCTTTTGTAGTTAGCAGAACTAAAAAATAGAAAATAAATAATAGATAAAAAAATCTAAAAAATACGCTTTAAAAACGCAACTAAAAAGCAGAAAATAATTTCAAAAAGCGTAGATGCATTGCGTGGATGCATTTTCAGGTATTTTTATAATCAATTAATATCAAGCACCCCACGCTTTTTAAAATTATTTTCTGCTTTTTAGTTTCGTTTTTAAAGCGTGTTTTTTTTATTTTTTAATCTAAATTTTTTTTAAAGTTATGTAATCGTTCTGGATGCATAGTTGCATTGTTAAAGCATATATTACACTACGAATACTACATACTAAATATTACGGATTCCTTCCTACATTAGTAGAAATTGGAAGTAGGCTACCAACTTACATGATTGAACTACCAAACATTTATCTCATAACAGCTGAATATTGTCTCAAAACATTAGATAGTTTTGACAACAATAGATTCGAATTTGTGGTCGAAGCTTCTCAACTGTTCCACAAACTGAGTTAGCATTCGCCTCGGTGATATAATGGAAAATCACAATATTAGTCATTACAATTCGACAAATTCTCGAGTATATATCAATTCCCCGATTCAAGAGTAACTTGTTCAAATTCGTATTGTAGAAACTTCTACCTCGTTAACTGTGAAATAGAAAAAATACTAGAAAGGAAATACCCAATATGATTCAAAACCAAATTTTTTTTTTCACATAAGCCTATGAATTGTCAGAAGCTAGGTGACGGTTCCAACTGGTCGTTTCCTATGGAGAAGAGCCAGCAAGAAACTTCTCGGTTACCTATTCTTTGAAAAATAATAGGTTTTTATAATGTTATCAATTTACAGTAGGTATGAATGGATAGTGCATTTCAACTTGATACTGCAACGCGTTTCTGAGAAAAAAGGTCTCGACAAACTGACACTCAGACAGACAAACGGTCGGACAAGGAAGTGATCCCACAAGGGTTCCATTACCAACCCTAAAATTCGAACTAAAAACTATGAGACAAGAAAATATTCCTGAAATCATAGCTGTCTATTACCACGGTTACCACCGTGTTCACATACCGTAAACCGTGTTCCTGTCAACAACTATCAAGTACTTCACACAATAGAAAATGGTCTACAGGGCTTACGATATTCACACATTCACAAAATATTTAAAAAAACTAGCTTTTGCCAGCGGTTTAGCCCGCGTCGAGATCGGAAATGTTTTCAGCGAAAGTGTAAAATTAAGTCTGTTTATTATAGGGATAGGGGGCGCGTTAACGTGTGAATTTATTTTCGCGCGCGTAATTTTTCTTATTTTGCGATAACTCGTAAGATATTTATTTTACTGATATGCTGGTATGAGCAATGTTGATCTACATTAAATGAAAATTTTATTATATTATTAATCCGCTATTTATTCAGTATCATGTACGTTTTGTACTATTCACGAATAGTTAACATCTATATATTGGCTTTAACTTCAATATCTTTGTTTACTTCTATTGCGCCAGTGAGCCGACAGAGATAGGCAAATACTATTGGTGTGGAAACACGATAATAATTCCAGTTAATCGCTCGGTAACTAGCAAATTTAATCAATCTGTTAGTTAGGTAACAATATGTGCACGATTGTTGGCTTGCACGTTTAGATCTAGGCAATTCTGATTGCGTTCATGATAATGTAACAGACAGTACTGAATTATTATAATGTAAGCAAACAAGCGGTGGGCCAGTAAAACACAGAAACGGTGCTCTGAAGTCTAGAGACGAGCCGTACAAGACGAAAGAGCCGAAAGAGGTGGCGGAACGACTTGAATGGCTTCAAAAAGAAGAAATTTGACAAAGGCGAATAGTTTTTCAGGAGCAGTGGGTCAGTATAGACTACAGGAGGAGGAGGAGCAGTCGTGGTGCAGTGGTAGCAGCTGTGACATACGAGTTCAATGTTGGAGGTTCAAAAATGACAGGCTTTACTTTGTGTAAATTATTTCATGAATAGTGCTCTCAAGGCAGTGAAGGTAAACATCGTGAGGATGCATGTTCTATAACTAAAAATCCGATGTTATCTACCCACCTGCACTGAGTCCATGTAGTGGATTAACGTCCAGTCCTTCTCACAAAGAGGAGGCCTGTTTCCCAGCAGTGGGAACATGACAGGCTGATTATGCTATGGTTAAATAAAGAACTTCTTCTTAAAGCCATAACTATTTTAGTTATTCACATTCACTTTTCAGATAAACTGGTTGCAGAAATAATTTATCTTTTTTGTTCCGACGCTCGCTAGTCGACTTTGAGTAAGTGAACTTATTCAACCGTTCGCGTCGATATCTTGACAGGTTGAATACAATGAAGGAAGAATATCGTTTTAATATTCCTATTTTTTTTTTAATGTGATTGTGTAATTTGTGTGTGTTTTATGTGTTCCATAACAAATAGGAAACAACATGTTTATAAAAGTAATTTTAGCTAGGATAAGGGGTGCGTTCAAAATGGAAACCTTTGCAATAAATTGGCAAATAAACGTTGAAAAATACTCGTGAATAAAAAGTCCAACAATCAGTTGACAGTTTGGGCCACACAAAATAGGTACAGTTTGCATCGAAAATCGATTTCGAAAGCAATAAAACAAATTTACGAGCGGTATCGCAAACAATACAGGTGCTGGTAACTGTGATATATTGCCAAACAATGAATACGCACATAAATTTTTCCTATTGACTGTACTTGTAGTGTAAAACGCGGTTTGCAAGGTTTTTTTTTGTTTTTTTGTTCATAGTATTTTACTGGTCAGTGCCCATGATTCCTTTAAAACAAGTTAGCGAAAGCTTTCATTTTCCGAACAAGTTAAACTGCTTTAGCGTAGGTTCTTCGGAAATGACGTTACTCTGAACTTGAAAACGGGTACCAGGAACAATAGAATGAGTATCATCCCAGAGAATTTATAACACGACAATTTTAATATAAACATAAATAATACCTTATTTCAGTAGTTGGTCCACTGAAATAAAGTTGAAAATATCTAAAATTACTTTTCAAAATTGTTCTATGAATTCTAAAGACATCAGGAGATACTTTCTAAAAAGGTTCTTTTTATCTTAGAATCACAACTCACAATAAACCAATTATAATGTTAGAGAGATGATAAACTGAGAGCGTCTTTAAACTTTGGGCAAATTGAGATTTCTGCTCGAACAAACTTTTATTGCTTTTTTGCGGGGACCAAAAAACAAGTGATTTGGCCACATTAACTGAGGACCGAGTTATTTTCATGGAGACTCTAGTGATCGGTGGGTGCCGGGATACGGGGAATGACGGGGATATGTCTTCTGCGACAAATAGATGGGATTCTTTTGACTGTATCAACACTTTTTTTAGGAGGGTTCTTACAAAAAGCTTTAGCTAGCATTTTACAGGCAGTCGAAAATCATTACCTTCTATCAGTGTATGTAGTGTCAGGATAGATTAGCGTTAACAAATAGTTCACTGGCTATTTCAAGCTCTGAAATCAAGAGACAACAGTATGTCGACGGTAGGTACGATCTCAAAACGACACTCTTTCAGACTTGTAAAAAATCTTTAGAAGATATGTTTTTACCAACAAGAAGAGGTGCTATGCAATGCAATGCTATTTGTTTAATTCTATTTATTTTTGTGTTATTTTTGTGATGATCAAAAATTAACGCTGCTATTTCAAACTACCTGTTCAATACATCTAACCACCATACCCTTATGGGCAAAACAAAGGTGTTATCACCAATACTTTGGTCTTAATTATTAAGAAGTCCATATTTATTGTCCAAGTTAGCATTAAACGGCCCAGATGGTGGCTGAACTTGACCCAAATAAGACGTTCGAGGGTCGGTTTTCTACTGGAGTGGTGCTCTCTCTCTCACTAGTGTGTGAGAGAAAGAGAGCGAAGTGTAAGGCTCAGGAGTGTGAGCGATTAGTGACATGAGGGACGAAGGGGGAAAGATTGCGAGGAATTTGTTTTTGGGAATACTGGGGGCACTGTGTTTGGTCCTTTGTGTCATGAATTCTCTGTAACGTGTGTTTCTGATATTCTGTCCTTAAAAAAATATGAACAGATTGAAGTTACGGAATAACTATGTAGACTCGAGGTATTAATAAGCGTAGATCGCGCCTGCATATTTTTGGTTCTTGAAATACAATTCGCAGAACAACATTTGGGATGTCCAAAATTGAGTAGCGATAGCATAAGAAAATCATGACCACTGATTCAAAAAAATTAAACAATCTGTTTTAATAATACATTGAGCAATTAACATTAACTTTTCCTTAATTACAACCAGAGTACTATAGTAACGACGAGTAATCGATTTAATATTATTGTATCGCTCCCCGACTTCAGACAGAGTTGAAGATTAATTTCCTTCTAAAATTTAAACTTTTGACACATTTCGCTACTTGTACAACTTTGTATTTGCGGAGTACAAAGTTCCTTGTTAACGATATTTATTAATTTGCTGTACTCTTTGACAGACCCTGACTGTTGCGATTTTGAGGAACAAGAATGGTCCCATTACCTACTTATGGGAAAATGTAATTACTTTATCCATGCCAGGTTTGACGACTGCTTTTTATTTGAGGTGATAGATCTTAAACAGTTTAATCCCTACTAAACCTCCTAAACAATTATTGAGTGAACGTCACCGACCTTGAACGTGACAATTTTACGCAAAATATTGTTTACATAAGCCTAAATTATTAAAGGTCATCCAAGTTTCTTAACCTTTACTAAAGGACTGCTAGGATCTAATATTCTGCTTCTTTGCATATTCGGATGTTCCTGTGACCTTTACAAAAATATCCTTTTTGTAACAATTGATAAAAATATGAACTTAGGGATATAAAATACAGTTTTCAAAAAAGCTAACTATATTGAATAATCTGTCGTACAGATGTAAGTAAGTGACTAATAATAATTATGTAAAGTAAACTGAGTACATGTTGTCCACAATTTCCTGTAACGTTTAAACTTTTCGTCGCATTAAATTTAATTCTTGTTGTTCTAAGTAGAACTGCGGGTTCATAATTTTTAAACTTTAATACACTTGCACAGGGTGCATATGTGGTAAAATTGTGTAATATGAAGACAAAACAGGACATAAGAGTAGGTCTGTATTTCCCAAAGGAGTTTCACACATTTCATCAGTGTGGATATCAATCCAGACTCTGGAATTCCAAAGAGGTTTCATAGTCGTCTGGGAATTGTCGATATTTCCTCGTCCAACAAAGACCATAGTTATCCAAAACCACTATAATGCTTAGGATATTAAAATAATATCTACAATATTGACGCCAAACCGTTGGGAAAAATGCAAATGGCCGTCCATCGTTCATTAGGGGCCTGTGCGCTATATGTGCCAGTACCCGAGGCTTGTGTGACATAATGTGGCCGTACCCGAGGCACAGACACTTTGTGCCCATTATGTGCCAGCAGCAGGGGTATCCGGGGCACGGTCAAGATATTAAATTGGCTTTTAAAATGGCCGGCAGCGGTATATGATGAGTTGTATCGGGATATGTATGAGTTTGTATCGGTATTTTACTGTCCCGAAAGTATAGGTAGTTGAGTGTGTTTCAGCGTTGAACAATAGGAATACATTTGGGCCTAAAGATTTATAACTACATAGCTACGAACACTAAATGGCCATATTCATTATTTTAGAAACTAGTTAGGAGTTCCGTGGTCTGTCCTACCGTTACCGCTTTGCTGGTTATGATAAAACAACTTTCATTAGCCGTTTTAAAAAGTACTCGCTAACAAGTTCTTTAAAAGGACCAGTAAAAAAATTACAATTTGTTAAGATATTCGTTTTTGGAAAACATGACGGAAAATTCACCTGTTAACGCTACTAAAGATTAAACTAAAGTATTTTAGCCTTTGATCGTGTTACATACGACATGATATAGGTAAAGATGTATTCCTTTACCAAAGGAATATGTACTTGTAGGGGCTTAAATGTGTATAGCAGCTACCTAGTTTAAGTGGGTACGTTACCGTATGTAGTGACTAGTTACTAACTCAGCTCGCAGCGTATTAATTAAAGCGTTCATTTGTACCCGCAACTTGTGCTCAATAGGACTATGCCAACCTATTGTATTGTAGTCTATTTTGAATACAACACACTTGGCTATTGTGTTGTCGGCTATTTTAGAGTGTTTGGGTCGAAAGACCGTTTGATATATTTGTTTATTAATATCCTGAACTGCTGAATGAAAGTGTGAAGTCACCAGGTCCGAATCCAAATTTTGAAGATGTTCTTTCACCATAACACGTCTAATGGCCGTACATATAGCACGTATTGTATTTAACTGCCACTGAAATATTTCGTTTTTTTTTTTTTGGGTGGGAAATCATCAAATAACTTCTCCCGCTCTGGGCGGAGCGGGAGGGTGTGTCAGACTTTTACTGACTAAAACCCACCCGTGTTCCCTCGGTTGCCTGTGTGCCAGGGGCCGCGGTATCTCTTTCGAACAACCCGCACCCCTGGCAGGCATCGGCCCTTGCGGGCCCCATCAGTTGCTGCTGACATCTCTTTGAAGCGCGCGTGGAACACAACGCGCTGTCGACCCGGGCTTGGTCCTTACCGGACAGCGAGCTACCCATTACTCGCCATCCGCAAGCCCGACTGAAATATTTCTTAAGAAAAATATTTTACTTTTTTTTTATTTTAGAGTGTGTTTAGTACTATTTAAATGAAAATAAATGCATCATATTGTTTGTCATAAGTGTTGCAAAATACAAATACAAAATGTTTCATTGGCAAAAGATGCCTTTGGTAAGAGGATTCAGCGGAAGCGTTTCATCTGCTAATAGTAAATAACTCAAAGCATTTATTTCAAATAAACCAATTATAGGCACTTTTGAATTGTCAAGGTCGGTAAGTTAGAAAGATGAAGCTGGTTGCCCATTCCAAAGCGTAGTAGGTACCCATGGAGAAGAACGGACAAGAAACTCCATGGACACTCTTTTAAAATCATGTTAATGTTACTAAAAATTGGTTACATCACTATGTTGAAATTATCAATGTGAGAACGATGTAAGACGTGTACATTAAAAGCGTCCGTAATTAAAACAAAAATAAAATACCAATTCAGAAATTAAAATAAGCCGTGGGAGCTTGGAGATGACCAGTCCCAACTGGCGGCGCCCATTCACGAACATGACGTATGGATCAGCATTATTCAGGTCAACCATTTTGAAGAGAACTTAATGATCCAAAACACACGCCATCACCAGCAAGACGTTTGAGTGAGTTTGACATACTCTCAGCTGCCAGGGCACATTCAAGTCAATGAAAGACGTACCCTGTAAACGTTAGCTTTATAGTAGGAACATAGTGCTCACACATATGCTATGCAATAATACAATACTAAAAGTTTGAATTATACAATGCAAAGATATCTAGCTTTTACAATCTTCGGCAGCTCCAACAATGTTTTCAAATGCTATTAAATTTAGTTTAAGCTACCTTGTAGAGCAGGACAAGCAGCGTATAGCCAAGCATTTTGGTCAGCGATGTAATCCCCCAACTTATAATAAGCATGGCTGCATAGTGTACGTTTTATACAACATTTAAATTTCGTTTCATTCAGTTGGAGTATGTGGGGAGGTATTTTATTGTAACATTTTAAGCAGTACTCCATGATGAGTCTACTTTAGCCAATCTGGAACCTGGTACAACTAATTAGTCCCTATTTGTAGTCCCAAAGGTGTGTCTTTCACCTCGTTTACTGAAAAGATTTAAATTGTTCCTGACGTACATGATATTCTCATAGATATTTTGACGAGGAACCGTCATGGTATTAATATTTTTGAACTCTTTCTCTGATAACTCTTTTCTGCAGAATAAAAATAGACTCGATCTCTGCAGCCCGTCCCCATAGTAAAATACCGTAAGACATGATACTATGAAAGTAACTGAAATAGACTAACCTCGCGGTTTCTATTACTGAATTGGCGGAATTTTCTTACAGCATATGCTGCTGAACTTAGCCGTCCTGCAAGAGCTGTTAAATGAGGACTTCACTGTAGCCTTGAGTCGAGCGTGATCCCTAGGAAAACAATGTTATCGACGAATTCTAGTTTCTCTTTATTCAGTACTATGTCACAATCAGTACTTTTAACATTTGTTAAAACAAATCTTATGTATTTAGCTTTTTTCCATTTAATACTAAATTGTTAGCAGTGAACCAATTTTGTACCGGCAGTAGGGCGTTATTTACGTCGTCATGATTTGATGCACGTCTATTTATTTAAAAAATTAATGATGTATCGTCAGCAAATAACACCATTTGTGGTTGTTTTTTAATAAATGGGGTAGATTATTAATACATACTAAAAAGAGGAAAAGACCTAGTATTGAGCCTTGTGGAACACCCATTTTAATTTTTAAACCAAGTGAACTGACACCATCTATTTGAACTTTTTGCTATCTATCATTTAAATAAGATTTTACTAGACAGAGCGCAAATTTGACAAGTCCGTAATGCTAAAGTTTTAAGAACAAAGTTTCGTGATTAACGCAATCAAATACCTTGGAGAGATCACAAAAGATTCCTATGGCATCCTGGGCCTCCTCCCAAGCTGTCAATATCTGTTTTAATAAGGTAACACTGGCGTCAGTCATACAAAGTCCTTTGGTGAAACTATATTGCTGTTCGTGTAAGATTTTGTTGGTGTTAAAATGATTAAGCATTTGATTAAGCATTATTTTTTCGAATACCTTGCTGAGTACCGGCAGAATGGATACTGGTCTATAATTGTTGGCGTCTTTGCTATCCCCACATTTGAATAGTGGTATATCCTTACTATATTTTATTAAATCCGGGATGACTCCTTCATCTCTATACACAAATTAAATATTAAAGCTAAGTATGGTGGTTTCGATTATGGATGTACAAACTTTTATAGACATTCCCCATCGAACTTGGGTCAATTTGATTTTGATTTGCCGGAAAGATGTTAAAACTATCAGGGTTTTTACAATAAATTGAGACATCGCGGGACGAATTTAAAGCTTCCGTGGTATATTAGTAAAGAAGTTTACAAATAGCTGGTACCATCAGCCCGAGTACCTTAAAACGTTTATGAAACCTTCTTTCATCGAATTTAACTCGTTACACACGAGGGGGCGACAGAAATTGTAGTGACCCCATCGTCATTTCTATTACCCTCTCGTTTGTGCTAGGTCAATAGTGCAGCAGTAGGGATTGAACTCACGACCTCGCACGCACCTGTCTGATGGCTTGAACAATAGCTGCTTCTTAATCATTGGAAAGCCCATGTTCTCCATTTAACCAGACCCTTATAGGGGTTACTAACGAACTTGGGAACGCCTATCTATCTCCACGATTTTCTTCTAGAAAGGGGCCAATGGGAGCTATGATATGAGATTAGCGGGCTTAGTTACCTCATTTCACAGCTTATCATCACATTCATCATATCCGCGCACTACTTAGCATGAGCCAAAGTCCTCAAACTTAACGGTTAAATTGGAATTCGTAAGGCTCATAGATTGGTTATTGCAATATAAGAGATGGATGTTGTTACTGTTTTTGCCGTCATCTTTTTACATCCACAACTGGTCCTGTCTTATACGTAGAAAAACGAAACAGGAAACTAGACGGAATATCAAACAGATATAAATATTTATATAATTTCCACCCATGGATGGACTGTGTCAGTGATGATATGGTAAGAAAGGGTGTGACTACGGAGATGACGACTAATAGAAGTGTAGAAGATAAAGACATGTTGCGCCGACCACAAATAAATTGGGATAAGGGCAGGAGAATGATTAATGATGATATAATTTCCACCTAACAAGATCAAAACGAAATTCTGCCCGCAACTACGATAACACATAAAGTTACCTCAAACGTCAATAAACAAAACTATAGTGAAGCCCATGCAGTTGTCGAAAAAGTTAGTAAAGTGTGAAGCTATAAAATAAACTATCAACGGAAAATGAAAAGTGCGAGATGAAAATTAACGCCATGCACTGCGTCCGTAAAACGTTACGAGAAATTGTTCTTCAAAATACAGATCAAAAGATAAAAAATTCTAAGTAGTGTCACGTTAAAATAATTTTGACAAATTAAAAACCATCTTTAGATTCGAGAAAAGGACTATTATTTTTACTCAAGAAATTGAGCTTGTAAGATGGCGTTAATTGATTTAAATTAATTAAGAGATACTTAAACTGTCCACCCGTAATTTAAACGGAACATGCTTTAATTCAAAAATAATTAATGAACGTAGACGTTAACGTTTTCTGACAGCAATTTAATGATAATACTCAGTAGGTAATTCAATTGTAATGATGGTAGCAGATGTAAGAAGCACAAATTAATTTTCCGTTTAATCTGTATTTACGGGTTTAAATACTATTCATATTACCCGACGCCGACGGTTAAATAATAATGGTTAATATTTAATCATCTGGTCCTATGCACTCCGTTTGTAAAAGAAAATCAAAATATGTCCCTGTAACATTCCCAAATTCACAATAAACACCCACAAAAATAAAGCACTGAAGAATAAAACCAAAATTAACTTAAACATCAACCAATAAAAAAACACCATTAAAAAGCCCAAAACTTAGCAAAAATAATCCACTTAAAATTTTAAATAAAATACACTCACCTTTAACTTAATATTAAAAATACAAATTTGTAGAAAATACGTAAAGTGTTGGTAGTAATGGTCGCGGCGGCGCGGCGGGCACGCGGCCCACCGCTGGCAAACTGTGGCGGAGGCGGGACGTGGAGACGTCCGCAACGACGCGCGTAGGCGGGCGTCTGGGCCCAGGCCGGCCCCGCACCCCCCTCCCCACCGCCACACCTTGATGCTTATTAAAAAAGTCCGACGGAAAAGGATTTATGCCTCCTTGGAATTCGCTTGACGGCTGACGGTTGTGTTTTTAACGATTTGCCAGCGTTATGTTTTTGGAACCAGATTAATTTGAATCATTTAAGTATGTTTTTCATTTTTTAAGTTATCTATTACCGCGGAACTTATGATCACTTTAATAGCTAAGAGATCAGAGACGAGCTTCTGCTTCATCATCATCATATCAGCTTAAGTCACCCATTGCTGGGTGTAGGCCTCCTGTCTCCTTCTCTCGTTTTGGCGGTTGAGCCAGTTTTAGAAATAAATTATGTTATTCCACTGACTCAATATTTTTCCGTAAAACCTCTACTAATTGTACTGTTTGTGATTTGACATGTTTTCCTACTTTATCTGTTGCCTGAGATATCGAGAGTTTTCCTTGGTGGAGGCATTATTAATACTTCTGTCGTACTTTTTCACTTACCTTAGCCATAGGTACTGCCACCGGCTACATAAAAGCTCGTGATAAAAGGGAACATATTTATAAACAATTAATTGATTCGACGGATAATTCTTGTAAGTGTTCGTCACTTAACTTAAAAATAAAAATGTTTTACACAAAATCAAAAGCAATACGTTTATAACTAAGTTTTATTCATTGAATATTAATGACGAAACTTTTCAGTGTCCTCTTTGAAAATTATTTGTTCATTTCAAAGCAAATAATGTATTCATGGGTGTAAATCAATTTACTGGCTGATATGAATATTGCTCCAGTTGTGTGAAGATGACAGGGAAATGTACGGCATAGGAGGCTCTGTGCTGTGAATGGTCTCAAAAAATTTATTGCCGTGTTTTTTGTCAGTGGGAATACAGGCACACAGACTGTTTACTTTATGGTTTTGACTACGTCACACGCATATCTTTAAAACTGACAAATTTCCTTAAGTTTCATGCCAAGTAATTTTTCAAAAGTGACATTTTATTCCTATTTTTATTGAAATAAACACCGACCACGGATTTAGTATAACCGCTTTTTCGCCCATTAAGATTACATAAAACATTACCTAAAGGCGTCCATACGTGACATATTTCCATGTCGTCACCATCGATGCGTGAATAGATAACATTGATTCTTTTTAAATGTCCACTGAACTGATTACTGAGTCGGTCGATTCAACAGTGAATTTGGAAATGGTCGTGTCCCCGTTTGAAATGTTTATATGACTACTATTTACGATTTAACGCTGTGAAGCTTTTATGTTTGAAAACACGCCCTTTTATAAAAGAGTTATCTAAAAATTTATATAATACATATAAATTTAGAAGCAGAATTTTTTCAAATAGAAATACCTACGTGATAGTTTTCATTAGTTGATCAACAATACACAAAGGTTGTATTCTGTATATCTACTAGCGAGCCGCTCCTGCTTTACACAGTTTTTACTTCTTGACATGACATCGAGATTTAGATAGATATGCAAAGGGAATTGCTCAGTTCAATTAGGGTGATCTGGCTAAGCGAGGACAAGCTCTTTATTAATAAAATACTTGCATTTTAAAAACTACTTATCTATAGGAAAGTAAATATTAGCAAGATGCGAGAATATGATTTAACTGCCAAGTGAAAAACTGAAAACTTGCCGGGTAAAATGTTTGTTATAAGCGTATTATTTTCTATAATCTGATTATTTACACATTGTTAGGTTGTATTAGGGTGGTTAAAATAAAACAATTCGTTTTTAGGGTTCCGTACCCCAAGGGTAAAACGGGACCCTATAACTAAGACTCCGCCGTCCGTCCATCTGTCTGTCTGTCCGTCTGTCACCAGGCTATATCTCATGAACCGTGATAGTTAGACAGTTGAAATTTTCAGATGATGTATTTCTGTTGCCACTATAACAACAAATACTAAAAAAACAAAATAAAATACATACAACAGACATGATGTTTTTGCCGCTCTTATAGATAATGGTACGGAACCCTTTGTGCGCGAGTTCGACTGGCACTTGGCCGGTTTTTATTTGTTATTTTCACTTAATTCAAAGTCATAAACTGTTAAAATAAAAACTGGGCACGTGGTGCAACATTATTTTCGTGCCTAGCCCAGCTTAATTACCAAATAATAGTCATAACGTGAGCACAGCAACCACCGATCTTTGGCCGACAAGCCAATTGAGGAGCAGTCCATTTCCGGATTATAGAAAATACTTCAATAAGCTGCAACGTTTTTCTTCTGCGATGCATTACATCAACGCCGCAATGAATACATCGCATTGGTTCCTCATTCTCACTCGAAGTAACTGCGTGTAGCAGAGGAGTTCGAGTTCGTGCCAAGTCTTATCATAAATTTTTTTCGTCTATGGTAATACAGTGCTTTTAAAATTTGTCCACAATGTTTTAGGATCTTTGATTTGATTAGGAATTTTAAAGAAAAGAAAGAAAAAAGAAAGAAAAAACGTTTATTTGCGGTAAACATGACGCAAAAACCAGGAACACACAAAAAATAAATTAAAAAAGAGGTTGAGGGAAACATGCGTCACATCCACACAAAACGGTTATCGCTCAGCATTTTCTTTAAGAATTAATACTTAATATTGTTTAGTAAAAATTACTATTACCGGGATCTCGTCCACGCTTAGCCGAAATTGGTGAATCCCTTTGTGCATAAAATTCCGGAATAAATTCTGTAAATAATAGTGAAAACAGCGCCAACATTGAGAAGAACAATGCAGTCACAAAGATAGACACAAAAAGCGACGTTGTTTCATAATATTTTCTAAGAAGACTTATGCAATTAATAAGAATTTACTAAATAACCAGCAGTACCACCGAATCATAATCCATTACTTGATTTGTATCTCCAGTGACAACACAAACCTAGGCAAGCTCATCCCTTATTCTTCAACACATACGATGAGGCAACGAAGCACAGATCCAGGTGTATAATATTCACGAGTATCAGCCAGTCACCGCGATACCAAAAGCGAGAGATTCAGTTATATAATATTTACGACTACCTGAATATCTGCCAGTTACCGCAGTATCAAAGGAGACTCGCTCAATTCCCACAAGCTCGCCACCCCGAGCTAGACAAATGTGGGAAATCACTCTGTATTACCGCAATTGCTAGCGTTTGTATTGTACCGTAGTTTTTATCATGTTATTTTGTTACCTTGAGGTGAGACTGACGATGAAGTGATACTAAGTAGGTAGTTTTGAAATGATTTTTGGTTACATTCAAGAGTTTTCAGAAGACAATTTGTATGTAATGTAATGTAATTCCCGTACATGTTTCAAATTTTCATCAATTCAATTTAAAAATTAAATTAAGTAGCACACTATCGAGATATTCAAACCACCATGTTTGAACAGCAAGTACAAGTACAATAGGTACTTCGTTGAACTAGTTTTATTATACTACTAGCTTTTGCCAGCGGCTTTGCCCGCATGGACGTCGGCAATTATCTTACGGGAACGCCCATCCGGGATAAAAAGTATCATATGTGTTAATTCAGGTTATAAAGTTTACACCGTGACATTTTAGTCGTCTTACAAAGGTGGTCCACTCAATGTATCCAACATAAAATACCTCTAGACAATGTTTTAATCGAAAACATTGTTACCATTAATTAATATAGTAGGAACAAAGAAAAATAAATAATGCTTTGGAATTATGAAACTGTTAATAATGTTTACGTATCAAACGGTAAAAGCTATCTACATACCTACCATTACATTCCATCATTAATTCCATCTCCATAACAGGGTGTTTCAAACTACATCATTTTTTTTTTAATGATTAGTAGTCATTGGATACATGAGGTGGGCTGCCGTTGTAAGACGACTAAAATGTCACGGTGTTTATGTGCCAAAGGAGAAAGACCGCCAATGGGCCCCTTAGTTTTGATGCCGTGTCAAGACTATTTACTTCTCAAAAATTAAGTCGTATTTTACATGTTCAAGTTTTTTTTATCAACATTTCTCTTACCCTAGCATTGGATAACATAATTAATATTTCTTTTATTGAATTTATATCGGTTCCACCATTAAAACGTAACCTGATTGTTGCTAGATGACAGAATATGTCAATTAAATAGCTGTGATCGATTGAAAATATCGATATTTTTCTAAACCGCCTACTAAAACCACCGGAGATAGGCTACAACACATCTTCTCCCGTGGTAATCTAGCTGACTTTATCATATCACTGATTAGGCGCGAAGTAGATGACGGGTGGGCTCAAATAAAGAAAACAAAAGTAGCAAATAAACTAAAAAAAATCACGAACGAATTTTAATTTGAGGGAGTATATATTCCACCTACAGAAAAAAATATTATAACTAGGAGATTCTACTGGTTTTAGCTCTGCGGTGTTTGAAGCTAAAGTACGACCCTGAAATGATGTGGAGGTCCTCTGTCCGATAGCGAAGAACTAAGACGGAAACAAATGCTTCGGTTGCAGGTTTGTGACGTTTCCATCCCTAAACCCACATAATTATTATGTTTCATGGTAATTCCTACCGTCAGAAATATTCCACTACATTTATACCTGATTAGAACATGGTCAAACTTAGACAGATCTGTCTGTCAAATCAATGCATCTATCAAATTGTTTCGTACCGCTCGTTTTGAATTTATTCCTCCGTATTTACTTCTATTCGTTACAATTTGAGTCTGTCGTGCTTGTTGGGAGGCTGCATCGACAGATATTCAGAGCCAGGCCGTTGGTGGCGATAACAGACCCGCTGTGGAGTCTGTGCCAGTGACTGATAACATGGACAATAACATCACAGATGCTATGATTCCTGTACCACCTCCACTACCACTGCTGGTTCCACCACCTGAACAACAATTACATCGAACATTCTCAAAAATTAATACACTAAAGTACAAACGAGTTTCGGCAAGTTCGCGACATTGCCTGTTCCTTGTACATTGAACGTCTTTTAGTACCAGGCACTATGAAAGAAGTTTTGTTGTTACATCATAAAGTATTGCCTTTACTGCAAGAATCTGCAGATATCATTTACATAGCATTCATTGGGATGAACTAGAAGCGCCATATTCAGATTTCACTGGATTTTTGAGTAGATGATATTTTCACAAAACTTGAAAAAGCTACTGAGAGACAGTTAGACTTCAATGACATAAACTCGATGGATTCTTCTTTATGCCATTAATGGTTAGGACTTACTGCAGAGCAATTCAATGAGCTTCTAAATTGTAAACCTACGTTATATGATCACTTCAAATCCTTATGTTGTTCTCAGCATATTCTTAGTAAAACTGACAACAGGTGACAGTAAATGCAAAAATGAATATTGTGAGAAATCGTTTAACGAACAATTTGGTTCGCGACATTTAGGAATAAATCACACATCTATCCAAAATGTTATCATCTTATCAGCCGAAAGACGTCCACTGCTGGACATAAGCCTCCCCCAAAAGGGGGGATTTGCCATAATCGCCACGATTGGCAAGTGGGTTGGCGATCGCAGGTCAAATGCATAGAGAACGCTGCTGCCCATTCTCTAGTAAGTCCCTTAGTCGCCTTCTACGACACCGCTGCTATTCTTTTACGTCCAGCACCGCACGGAAGCCATCCAAAATATAGCATCACGGAATATAATCATACCAGAAGCTATAATAACATGTCTTCAAATGTTAAACCTGCCATTGTAATTGTGTTGGCACATATGTTTATGTGAGTTCCTCTAACCTAAGGCTTAAATCGTAGGTAAGTCTTTATTTTAAAAATACTACCTACAAGTTGTGAGCCCATAGCCTACTTAACGCTGTCTGCCGGCACGGCACGGCAAGGGATATTTGTAAGCACAAATACTTACATAATATCTAGCAAGAGCAGAAGTTATGTAGCGTTTTGTAAATTCAGGTATCAATACTAATACTTAAACAACATTATATTTTAATTTCAAATATGTTTAAAACAAAAAAGAACTTGTTTTATAACCTCAATTTCGGCATCCGAAAAATTATGCTTTCTCTTAAACTGCGGTGTAAAATTTAAAATCAATTTCAGGATATGAAAAGGTAATTCTAGGCCTACACAACCAATTTAAAACCACCTTGACACGCGATGTTTTTTAGGGGCCCAAACCTAATAACAAAATAGGCATTGTCCTTTCATACAAATCTGTTCGGCTGTCTTAGCTTGAATGAGTTACAAACATCCAAACATCTAAACATACAAACTTTTACATTTATAAAATTAGTAGGAATCACGTTGGTTTTTTTTTTTCACTAGCACAAAGCGCCTCTAAACCTACCGCCTACAGCCCCCTGTTGACCTTGAACAATGTCAAAGAACTATTCCGGCCTATGTGATTGATCTTCCTACCCGCATTATCTTGATTAATGTCTTTGACGCCGGCTGTCCATACCAAACGTTACGGTAAACCTTTCTTCATAGGTACTATTTACTATACATTTGGAAGATATGTTATTTTGTGTCAGACTCGCAGAATTTAAGGGACTTGTCAATGTTCCCAGTATTTTTAATCTTTGAGAACTCAGTAATACTGTGTAGGTTTTTACTCTTTTTGAGAAATGTGTTTTAAGATGATTCGTTATTTTTTGATGCTATAAAACGACGAATTATTGTTTTTTTTTCTGTTTTTTTTTTCTACTACACACGAAATACAGTTAATATTTTAGTAACAAATTAACCCTGTTGTTAGGGGGGGGGGGGAGGGTTTGCGTTCACAAATTAATGTTTTGCCTTCCAACAACACGCTTCGCTTGCACCCGCTTAGCTTGGTTTTGTAGACGCAGACCTACCTTTCCCCCTCCCTCAGAGGCGGAAAGGTGGCGTGGTCTTGAGGGAGAGCGCAACGGTCGTGTAGATCCTTAAGGCAAGTCTGGTGATGTTCCTTCTCGAGGTTGCCGCCCCGTTATTGGTCTAATTCCATATGAAGTAGATGTAACAGAAATCACCAGGCGATTCACCTCAGGGGTGGCGAGGTCATGCCCCTGGGGGTCCACCATCGAACAAGAGCGGATGATGGACATCAATGACCTCCCGCGTGTTTGTGCCGTGCGCGGGGACCCGTAAGGGGGGATGAAGGAATCCTGGTGGTTGAGTGGAGCAGATTGCACGCAACACACCACTTTGGCCCGGATTTCCTCTTACACGGGAGGTCGTGGGATAGCTACCCACGATCAATCGGCTGAGGCATCCCATAAGCGGGATGTCAAGCGAGGATCGGCCTAGTGGGGGAGGGCAGCCGGCGCGGCGTGGGGTCTCGGGATGAGTTGCGGCATAGTCTCGTGTCGTATACAGTTCCGGGATCTTCCGTCGCGTGCGGGCTCGTCAGTTTCCTACTAGGCTGACCCTATACCGAAGGAGTAGCTCTGGCGTTCGCTCGTTGAACGGGCGACGTCCCCGACTGAGGGCTCCGTGGCGGGTGGAGAGCTCCAACGGTGAATCTTAAACGTCCAAACCCATGGATAAAGAGACCCATACAACCACCAAGCCACAAGCTGCGTCCGGCTCGACGGATGCGCTGACACAAAAACAAAACACATCAATGGCCGCGTCTTTAGATGCGCCTACAACAACCAACACTAGGGTCGCGTCTCAAGATGCGCCTAAGCGACTACCGCCTAAGGCTGCATCCACAGATGCACCACACAAAAACAGACGCTCGGCTGCGTCCAAGGATGCGATGAGGAAGGCGACCGCAAGGGATGCACCACAACAGGCTGCGTCCCGAGCTATCCCAACCACATCTGCGTCCACGGATGCGCTCTTAAACACAACCCTGACTGATAGGCCAAGGACAGTTCTCGCTCACGGCGACTCGAGGAGTACCGCAAATGTAGATGCGCCCAAAACACGGGCTGCGTCAACGGCTGCGGTCTCTGAAAGGGACCTGACGAGTCTGGACAAAGCCACACTGGCAGGAGGATCAAACACCAATAACTGGCAAACAGTCCAAAGGAAAAAGACGTCCCTCAAGGCGGTGTCGGCAACGGTAGAGGCGCCAAAAGGCAAGGCTCCCACCAGCGTTAAGCGCAAGCGTAGCGCCAGGCCAAGAGGGCGTAAAAAACCAACCAACACCGGCGCGGTACCACCTGCCAGGGCGCAGAAGCGTACGCGTCCCGAGGATTCCGTCACACCAACGGGGATCAGTAAGAAGAGCAAGTCTGCTCGCTCCCGCATGGCGGACGGAACCTTGGTGAGCTACGCCGAAGCCGCAGCATCTTTCAAAAACAACGAGCTGTGTGTCGCCGTCATGACCGAGCCCTTCTTGGATATGACGCAAGAGCAAGCAGAGGGGATCCGACACACGGTAGAAAACCACCTCCGGGATCTGCTGAAGGCAGCTCCCAATCCAACCGACGCAAGTCAAAACACCGCGATCCACTTCAGAGGCCGGGCCCACTTCGCAGAAGGCGTCCTCAAGACATGGTGTGAGGACGACTTTACACTGTCCTGGCTCAAGGGGATCGTAACGAACATACCGTCCCCGCTACCGGGGACCAAGCTCACCGTTCGGCCACAAGCTGACATACCCAAGAAGGCACTGTGCATGCTGTATGTCCCGGAAACCACCGAGGACACAGCGGAACTGATCGGGATGCTGGCGAGGCAGAACCAAAACCTGAAAATAAACACCTGGACTCTGACACACGAAAGAGCTAGGCAGGAGCCCCCGGGTACCTGTCTCTTCTTTCGTGTGCCGGAGTCCATGGTAAAAACCATAAAGGACCAGCAGCGGCGGGTATACTACCTTATGGGCAGTATCTACATACGCTTCCTGGAGGAGGGTAGAACCAGGGAAGCTGCTGCTGCGTCGACATCAGCAACAACCTCGAGTGTGCCTGGGGGGCAGCTTGGTCCGCCGCTTCCTGGACGCTCCCCGTCGCCTCCCGCGATGGAGTCCGTTGGGGAGGCGGTGGAGTTGGCAACTTCCATGGCAGCACTGGAGGTTGTTTCATCAGTGGGATCAAAACGTGATCCACCCTCGTCCGGTCTCACGTCGGACGAGGACTGCTTTCCGCCAGGGGAGAGAAGTGAGGGCGAGGACAGCAGCCTCTGCTCCTCTCCTTTGCGGGACTAAAATCCTGCAGACCAACCTCCAGCACAGCCAATCTGCGTCGGCCACCTTGCGCAGAGTGCTGGAGGATAAACAACAACAAGGGAACACCATCGCCCTCATCCAAGAGCCGTGGATCAGGGGTGGCAAAATATGCGGTCTTGGTAACATCGGGGGTAAGTTGCTGCTAGACACCTCCGTCAGTAATCCGCGCACCTGCATCTTTGTTCCAAAACATGTACCTAACCTTTTAATTAACGAATTCTGTTCAAGGGACCTGACAGCAATCAGGCTTTTCAGAACCGAACAGGATCTCCCGGACATCGTACTAGCCTCGGCATACCTGCCAGGCGACGTGGACGTGCCTCTGCCAGAACTCGCCTCACTGGTTGAGTACTGTGAAAAGGAGAAACTGGAACTAATCATCGCGACAGACTCCAATGCGCATCACACGCTCTGGGGTAATGTCAAAACCAACAACCGAGGTGAGGTAATGCTTGATTTTATTCTTAGTAATAACCTTGTTTTACTCAACAAGGGCTCTGAACCTACCTTCATAAACGCGAGATCGCAAACAATAATAGACTTAACTATAGCAACCATAGGTATCTCCAACTGCATACAGGACTGGCGTGTGTCCAACGAGATATCATGCTCAGACCACAGATGGATCCGCTATACCATTAACTTCAACCTAACAAAACCACAGCCACGTAGGGTTCCTCGCAACACAGACCAGACCAAGTTTATTAAACTCGTCGAGGCTGAGCTAGGCAGATTACCCGCCCTTCCGGCTGAAATACCAGTAACCAACTTGGACGAACATGTAAAAAACATCACATCCATCCTTTTATCTAGCTATGAACAGTCTTGCCCCCTCACCGTACCTAGGCAGGGAGTTCGCCATTCCTGGTGGAGTCCTGAACTGGAAAGACAGCGACGCAGACTGAGGAGACTGTTCAACAGAGCTAGGAACACACGGTTGCCAGTAGACTGGGACCACTATACAACAGCTCGTAAAACATACAAAAAACTGATACGCCTCAGAGGAAAGAATAGTTGGAGGCGTTTCTGTACTAACATTGAAAGTAACAACCAGGCAATGAGGGTCAAAACCTGTCTTGCTCAGGAGACAGACCACTCAATAGGATGCCTGAAAAAACCAGATAATACCTACACCACAAACGACGCTGAAACAAGCGAACTACTTCTAACCACGCACTTCCCAGGGTGCCAGATTGCCGCCGAGCAAAGCTGGGAACCACGAAGGGAGAGGGCCACGAATAGCTTAGACTGGGAAGTGGCGCTAGAAGTAATCGACAAGGACAAAATAACGTGGGCAATCAACACCTTCCTACCTTTCAAGGCAGCGGGGCTGGATGGTATTTTTCCAGCCCTGCTCAGGTGGAGCCAGGATCTACTGGCTGACTACCTAGTTAAGGTGTTTCGAGCCTGCCTGGCTCACCGCTATATCCCATTGAACTGGCGGGAAGTAAAAATAATCTTCATACCGAAACCAGGTAGGGGGGACTACACCCTACCTCAATCTTTCAGACCCATAAGCCTCTCCTCGTTCTTCTTGAAGACACTGGAGAGGCTGGGGGATAGACGGATTAGAACCCAAATTTCGGTACAAAGACCTTTACATCAAAATCAACACGCCTACTGTGCAGGCAAATCAACTGAATCAGCACTCCATAGCGTAGTTTCACGCATAGGAAATGCTCTTAACGCTAAAAACCCAACCCTAGGCGCCTTCATTGATATAGAGGGTGCCTTCGACAAAACAAACTTCGTCAGCATCGAACAGGCACTTGCCACGCACGGTGTTGCACGAACACTAATAGAATGGATTAATAACATGTTGAAATACCGTGCTATTCAGTTTACCGTGAACACCACCACACGAGGTATCGTGAGTAGAGGCTGCCCACAGGGTGGGGTGCTGTCACCACTACTGTGGAACTTAGTCGTAAATGAGCTCATCGCAGAGCTCAACGCTAGCAGTCTATACTCGGTGGGTTACGCGGATGACATAGCAATTCTAATCTCGGGGAAATTTGAGGGCATCTTGTGCGATCTCATGAGAAGAGCCTTCAAAATAATCGAGAGTTGGTGCACAAAACACGAACTATCGGTTAACCCCTCGAAAACGGAACTAATAATGTTCACCAACAAAAGAACCCTGGGACCCCATAGGCTTCCAAAGCTTTTCAACACAGAATTAACACTTAAAGACGAAGTCAAGTACTTGGGGGTGATCCTCGACAGCAAACTGCTCTGGAACAAGCATCTTGACTACAAACTTAATAAAAGCACAATTGCACTCTACCAATGCAAAAGAATGTTAGGGAAAACATGGGGGCTCTCTCCAAAGATCACTCTGTGGCTATACAGATCGGTAATCAGGCCAATGTTGGCTTATGGCGCTCTGGTTTGGTGGACGAGGACTGAACTCTCGACAACCATAACCAGACTACAGCGCTTCCAACGACTGGCCTGTTCGGCTACCACTGGCTGCATGAGAACCACCCCAACAGCAGCTTTGGAGATAGCCCTACAATTAACTCCCCTTGACCTGCACATACAGCAGGAGGCGGCGCTAGCTGCCATCAGGCTAATGCATCTGGGCATATGGGGCAAAAATCTTACCAGCCCACACGCAAAAATCCTGGACCGGGCGATTGAGTACCAGCCGCTCATCGCTGCCCCGTGTGATAGAACACCAAACCAACCTATATGTAACAAAACCTATATCATACAAACAGTAGAGGAAGAAAGGGATCAATCAGGAGCCAATGAAGTGCGCATCTACACTGACGGCTCAAAAACACAAAACGGTTCAGGTGCTGGTATACACTCCCTTGACCTCAACCTTAACTTTCACTTACCGCTAGGCACACACAGTTCAATCTTTCAATGTGAATGTGTTGCTTTAACACAAGCCGCAACAGCAGTAAAGCGCTTGGGCATCCGGAACTATGGCATTAAATTCCTATCCGACAGCCTATCTGTGCTCAAAGCTTTGGAGAACAAGCAAACCAACAACAAACTAATTTTTGAGTGCCATCTAGCCCTGGAGAGTTTATCGACGTCCAATCGTATTACCCTCCAGTGGATCAAAGGGCATAGTGGATCCTTAGGCAATGATGCCGCAGATGAACTTGCGAAGAGAGGCTCTGATATGAAAGTGCTAGGCCCGTACCCGCTTCTCCCACTGCCTTTCTCACAATTTCGTGCGTGGATTCGCCAAAGGTCGACCGAACTCCATAACAACAGATGGTCACGGGCAACAGACTGTAGACAGTCAAAATTGGCTTTACCAATTGTACACCCGCGATTAACCAAAAAACTTCTCAGCCTGAGTAGAAATAACCTTAGAATAATAATAGGAACAATTACGGGCCATAACCCCCTTAACAAACATCTTTTTAACATAGGCGCCACGGATAGCCCACTTTGCAGGGGCTGCCTTGACGCCGAGGAATCAGCCGCCCACGTCATCCTGGAATGCGAGGCCGTGGCTTCTCAACGTGAAGAAATCCTCGGAACAGTGAGGTCGCTCCGCGAAGCCTGCGAATCTCCCAGGAAGCTTCTGTGCTTCTGGGCGGAGCTAGGCTGGCTCTGTTAGCCAGAATCCCCACGCACAACGGACCGAATGGGAGTCTAAGTGCGGAAAAGGGAGTCCCATCATCATCATCATCATCATCAACCCTGTTGTTAGTCCCAACTCAACAGGTATTTTAATAACTGTGCACATTTGCTTTTAAAAACTCAAACTGAACTCAGAACTCAGCTTAGTCCTATAACAGATAATAGCGTAATCTTAGAAACATACGAACAACATTTGTATTTGTAATTTACTATGCTACAAACGCATCAGCTGATGGCCAGACGCCGTCGAAATACAATAACAACGTTGCTAAGCGCTACGCCGTAGCTACTACGCTCGTAGCCGTACCACCCACGCGTAGCAGTCGCGTAGCTCGTAGCCCGTACTACTATGTATATTGTGCCGGGATTGAAACGCAGGACTGTTCTAGTTTGTTGCTGAGTTCGGAATTCATATGGGCTGTGTTTAGTTGTCATATTATAGTTTGTGGCAGTACATCACTAACACGGTGTAAGCAGAATTTTAAAAAAAATCTGTAAGTATTTGATATAATATTTTTCATGATATTCACTGGGATCGTGAGTTGGTATTCAGATTTAAAAATACACAATTAAAAACTAAATCTAACAAAAACATTCATTTCTAATATGATGAAGCTTGAAAAGATTTTCACAGCTCTGTTTTCCAGCTTCGTTGGCAATAGTCAAGCTGGAGCAAGCTACTTGCCTGCGAACATTATTTATTTGCCCATAAAACTCCGCGCCTCGTTCCTAGGCAACTAATCTTTTGTAACGTCTGATCATTGTACCCGACGCTAAGATTCCCCCTTTCTCTTTCCCTACACTTCCCCTACGTAGGGGGGAGTATAAGGGGGATTTACTTTTTAATGTATTACTAGCATGGGTATTGTTGAGTGAAATGAGGAAATATTTATTACTATCTTTTGTCAGCGGCTTTGCCCGCGTGGAAGTCGAAAACTATCCCACGGGAACGTTCCTATAAAACTAAACTAACTAAAAAACTATTCCTAAAAAAAGTATCCTATGTTATTCCAAGTTACAAACTATCTGTGTGTCAAATTTCATTAATATCCATTCAGCCGTTTTTTGGTGATTGAGTAACAAACATCCAAACTTTCGTATTTATAATATTAGTAGGATTCATCCACGTAAAATTTCTTGCCCCCCCCCGGTCACGTCGCATCGCATCGCCTGTTCGTGCTATCAAGTCATTTTCACTTATAGTTCATTTTGACTTTTTTCTTTTTGCTAGACTCTTTAGGTTCTTAGCGTGACGTTAAGTAGCCTATAAGCCTTTCTAAAGAATTTGGCTATCGAGATTTCGATGAAATTTGATTTATAGACACTTTGAACCCTGGGGAAAAAACATACCTTTTATCGACATACTATGCGGGCGAAGTCACGTTCGGATGCTAGAAATATATAATAAATTGTCAAGTCGTACAAACCGGATCACTGGAGTTGTATAAATATGAACCCAGTCCATACCTTCGCGTGAAGTGTTTTTTAGTGCTGATCATTAGTGCATACGTATCGCAGCTATGTTGAAGTCTCTTAGTTTCCATAGAAACGAGGCTTGTTGTGTTCCACTTGGAGAAACACCTACCTGACCCTCGCAACCCAGAAACGAAGCAACGTAACGAAAATAATTCCAACCTGGCGATTCTAGAATGTTCCGTTTAAAGTATTTTTTTGTAGCTTTCGAGGATATAACGAACAATGTTGACCTTGGAGTATTACTGTAACGTACATACATAGAGGGTGTAAGGGACATCGACGTGCAAATTATTCATCATTTATTTAAAAAAATAAGTTTATATATTTTGACGGTGTTAGTATTGCACTTTTGTACAGCGGGTTTTTTACCTTGGAGGGTCGTGTGCTACATTCATGTTAACAGTTTGGTCGTCGATGTCTTACACCATAATATTTTTTTTCTTTCATTGTTTTTTATTATTATTTTGTCATTGTTAATTTTTTTTTCTTTCTCATTGTTAATTTTTTTTCCCATGTTTTTTAATTACTTCATCTTTATATATTGAATCTGGGTTCATACCTTATTTTTTTTTGACTCATGATAGTATATAAAACTTTTTTTTTTCTTTTTTTGTTAGCTTTTGTATTTTTTTTTTGTTTACTTTTTGCGTTGACATCCAAACACCGTGTCTTTGTATTACGGGAGGACACTGGCTCCTGCAACACAGTTATATAACTAGCGCAGGAGTCAGGGAAATCTAACTTGGTGTACCTACTTGTTTGCCAATAAATACATTTTGTATATGTATTGTATATAAATTCTATGCACTGAAAAGAAAATCTCACATTGATCAACAACGATTCATTAGCCACAAGCTCTAGAAGGACCATTTCAATAATATCTAGTAGTATTTTGTATACACAGTCCGACGCAGCTATAAGACAACTGACTTTCTCAGGAAAACCATCAAAGGTTCCAACGTTCGATTCATCTTACAAAACTTAATCTTATACCTTTTATCTGAACACAGTGATTCTGCACTAAAATGTTCCCCTCCCCCCTCCCCCTTAAGGTAGTATAAATCAAACTGTTACTTTGTTACTCGGGTATGTCCGCGGCTCTGTTCGATTTTCCATCGTGATGTTAATGTTGCATTTCGTAAAGAATTTCTAGACAGTCAGTTGTTTATGACTGCAGGTATGAAAGCTTACAAACGGGACTTAATTTGTTGTTTTATGTACTCATAGAAGTGATCATATAAGTTTTGTTATATACAGGAATGGACGAATTTAACGTAGAATGTAATCTCGGCTCATGTCGCTATCCAAAGCGTCCACGTCCAGGGAGTAACTGTGTAAACCAAAAAGTCCTTACGCCATGATAGATTTTACCATTGTCATTACAGCAACTACCAAAATTCACTTAAATATTGATCTCACCTACACCAAAGCTTTCCTAATCATCATCTGCCTAGCCTTTTCCCAACTATGTTGAGGTCGGCTTCCAGTCTAACCGGATGCAACTGAATACCAGTATTTTACATGGAGCGACTGCCTATCTGACCCCCACAACCCAGTTACTGGGTAATACGATACCCCTTGGTAAGACTGGTTACGACTGTCAAAGTTCGACAAATGACAGCCGGGACCAATGGCTTAACGTGCTTTCCGAGGCACGGAGGGGTCTTGGTATGTAAAGATGGTCACCCATCCACGGACCAACCGCGGCAAGCGTAGCTTAACCTGATCGATCGACCCGTGCAGCTGTTGTTAGTAAGCCACAAGCCCCTCCACAAAAGCTTTCCTAATAGCGCTACAAAATCCCTTTTCCCTAATTCCACCATAACCGCATTGATTAAAAATATATAGGACAAAAAGGAATGACATAAACCGTTTAAGCTATCAATCAATCTATCGATAAAAAATATCGATCGAGTGCTCAGCACTAATCATCGCAACGCCAATCAACAGAGCGCGACGTGAAATTCAATTTTAAATTTTGAATGCCAATATTCACCGACGGTCGGGGATCGTACGTCATCAAACGAACTTGTCCGATAGAACGCGGAATGTTTTTAGTGAGGGGCCTGCGGCAATTTTCAGTTGGAAGTTGGTATCTTAATTATTATGTATTTCGGCAGCAGAAGTCTTAAATGTTTTAGGCGACCGATGCTATATAATATGCTTTGACGTGAAGCAAGATAATTGTTCTAAAGGACCGAGTTGTGACAGAACGAATATCTAATTCCATTTTTTTATTTGTTATTTATGTAATCTTAATACACTTAAATACTAGTCCACAGCGATACGTATGATTTCGTCGACGCTTTGTTTTAGTATATTCGTTTTAGTTAAGTTGGGATATAGGAAATTTGTTATTTTTTGTATTAAACTGAAATACATTTTGTGTGTACACTGAGGAGTCAGAAGTGCAGTAGTACGCTAAGGATTATAGCGCTATAAACGCGCGGCCCAGGCCGTACCTACATCTGTGTGTATAAGTAATGTATCAACACAGAACGCACACCTCAAAACTCACACACTGACCGCAACTGAAACAAAAAAAGGCCCGTCGCACAGAAAACGTAATTACGCATGACCTTGGCCGGTTTATACCATTGCTAAATTCACATTCTCATATTAAGTTCCGATAACTGGTAGTGTATCGTCTTGTATTATGAAACATAGGTCTGGGTTCAAATCTCAAGATGAGACTTATATTTTTCTTTTAAACAATAATCTTCATCTGTTCTTTTAATATTTGATAAATTAATAAACGAGTTTAATGACGTAGTAATATTTTTTTTTACTTACATTGTTATTGAAATAAAGGATATAGAATAAAAATGTTTAATAAGTGATTACAAAATGTTTATTCGTTATAATTTTATGAAGTATAAATATAACTATGTAATAACTTCTTGTTAAAATAGTTTATTTTTTCATAACAAACAATTTACTGAAATAAAATAGCTTATCAGTGAATTATGATAATCAGGCTTAAAATATTGTATCTTAGTAATAAACCCACGTAAATATAACAAATGCGGACTCCTTGTCACAATACAGTTAAATAACTCAGTAATACTACTTTTGTTCTACTGCGACTGAGTTAGTTCCATCTCAAACCACAAAGTAAGCAAATCGTATTTAATAGGACTTGTTGAGGTTATAGCTTAAGTATTCATTATCATTACGAAAAGAAGATTGAAACGAAACTTCAAAATAATCCATATTACGAATATGACGCAATATTATTTGAATATTACTAAAATCAATAAGTATTTGTAATTTACAACTTAATGTTAATATTTATGTTTTTCCGTCAAATATGGTTTTTGAGCTGGTTTTTGGTGATGCAAACCTTCTGCGTGGAGTGCCCGGAGCACGGTTTGTAAAGACGTGTCGAATAATTCGGCCAAATGTCGTATCGGTACGAAACCACTTGTTTCATATTCGCTGTCCATTTGATGTCGCTGCGCCTCTTGTAAGAGCTCATATTTTGTCACCCACCGAGTCACAGTATTTCTCTAAAAGAAAAACGGGGTAATGTAAGGCCACTAAGCAAAATAGAATACACATACTAATATGTATTACTATTTAGAAACAAAATGATTGAAAATAGAATTTTCACATAAATATTATGTATAATATTATATTGTGTATAATGCTATTTTCATCGTTCAAAAAATTAGTTTGAATTTTTTTTTCTGTTTAGACTTACGATATTTATAAAACGTTTCAAAAAAATGACTAAACGGATCGCAGTTATACTTTAATTAGATAATTTTAATGTTTCATAAAATATTAAAATCATAATACTCACATTCAGTCCGATTTCATCAGATATTTGTGATATAGGTAATTAAGTCAGCTTTTACACAGCACAATAACATTCACTTTAATTTCTATATTTAAATTTGCTTGCACTTTAAAATTAACTATAGCACCGCAAATAGATTAAACGCACGTCACTAGCACACAGTAACAACCAACAACGTTCTATTTAGTCGCAATGAATGAGTCGTAAGTTAACTACACCTTAATATCCTTAAAATTTATTTAGGTTTCTGTGGGTCTAATCATAACGTTTTACAAGTTTAGTGAACAAGAAGAACATAAAAGGAAACTATAGTCAATAGCGTGATTATTCGAATTATTTTAAAACAATAAAAAGCGATAACCGTGCGTGAGATTCGAACCTGAACTAGCTACATATAACGCGCTAACCCAAATACGATAGCCGTTAAGCTATCATGCCATATACCCTAATTGTTGAATTTATTAAATACAATCATTTGTAAACGTATGAAAGTGTGTGTCGATAGTATAGACATTACTTATTATAAGAAGGCCGTAAGTTAAAAAGAAGTGTCAATCTATTGCTTTGTGAGATTGCTACTCCGCTTATGACCGCTACTGTACATAGCAAAATAAATCAAGTAACCAAATAATTTATTGATGTATTATTTAAGTGTGAAAATATACTGTTTATTAAAAAATATGTATGAACGTGGTTTATGCAAAAACAGTAAAAAAAAATACCTAGTACAACATAGTTCTTTAATAGCATAATTTTGTATCTACTACTCAAAATTCAAAAGCCAAACTTTGAACAATCTGAAAGTCTATTAATACCCAATTACATTGTCGAACGACTTCAAAAGCCTCTCAGTTCTCACACGTGGCGCATCACTAACGCAGCACATTAAGATCGGTCCGCGGATACAGCGGTGTGAACTCGCCCGTTCTAATGGATTGATTCTTTTGCAAATGGGTTCTACAAACTGATACTGTCTGTGACTGTACTTGATTTATTTGTTTCAATGCTAATTCATTGAAAGTTAACTCGAGGTCACATGCCCGCTCGAAGGTACAACATTGCTTGGTAGGCACTGTGATTTTAAATTAATCTAACTGATCAGAGTATTTACACAAACTCAAAGCTCACTTTGTTTAAAAAGGGGTGTTTTACATTGAATAAATTAATTACTAAAAAACTCATATTTTGTTGCTTACAAGTGGTCGTGATATGGAAGCCAGGTACAGAAATACATCCTCAAAGTATGTATGGAAAACTAGGTATAGCCCGTGATTTATCAGATACTTATTATATTATTATTTTTTAAGTTTACTGTAATTTTTGACTTGAAACTATGCCCAACAAAACCGTTTTCACTATTTGTCTTACACAATTTTAAAGTATTGCGATAGTTAAAAAAGTTTCATATAAACAAAGAACTAAACAATGTATAAATATATTGTAGCTTGAAATGTCTCATTAAAAAAGGAACTTCAAAGAGATTCACAATCTGAATTCTCACAAAATATTTTCAGTAAACAACGTATCTTCAAACATTTACTCGGCCATTTACTTCGGCCTGACGACAGAGGAGGGACAAGAGGGCAATATAATCTAATTCCTGATTAAAAAGGACTCTTGAGAACTCTATCAAAATCAGTCTTCACCGTTTGAGAAAGATTGAGATAATCTTGAGATGAGATCTGTACCTACAAAATTTTGTTTTTGTAGCAAGATGGACGATTTGAAGGTAATTCCATCCGTTTGCTAGGAAACGACTCTTAACGTTACGTTGAATTAAGGTTAGCTTTGACATTTTGAAAGGTCGGGCTTTCAAGCTTGTCGTTATGATGTCAAAGTAAATAACTTTGAGTCTTTAATTTAGTTAGTAATTGATACCTATAGAATTAGTCATAAGTTTGTGTGACAAACCTACATTTTACACAAAATTAATTAATAACGGAAATACAATTTACTACTTACTAGCTTTTGCCGGCGGCTTCGCCCGCGTGTAGTTCTAAAACTATCCCACGGGAAGGTACTACTGGGATAAAAGTATCATATGTGTTAATCCAGGTTAAAAATTATCAGTGAGCCAAATTTTATCCAAATCCTTTCAGCCGTATTTGCGTTATTAAATAACAACAGTAGGATAGTAGGATAGGATTTAATTATATTGAAATCAAGAGGTTAGTTAGATGGAACACATTAATTAACACTTTATTTAATACATATTATACACAACTACTTTTTCTACGTAGTGACAAATTCTAAACAGTTTTACTCGCATCTCAAAACACTATCATGTAAGTATACAAAATCAATTAATTGCAATTACTTTCATCATCATCGGCCTAGCCTTTTCCCAACTATGTTAGGGTCAGCTTCCAGTCTAACCGGATGCAGCTGAATACCAGTATTTTACATGGAGCGACTGCCTATCTGACCTCCGCAACCCAGTCACTGGGTACCCTTTGGTAAGACTGGTAGTCAGACTTTCGGGCTTCTGACGACCCGTAACGAATGTCAAAGATCTACAAATGACAGCCGGGACCAACGGCTTAACGTGCTTTCCGAGGCACGAAGGAGTCTTGGTATGTAAAGACGAAGACGAAGCCCATCCACGGAACAACCGCGGCAAGTGTAGCTTAACCTGATCGATCGACCCTTGCAGCTATTGTAATTTAGCCACAAGCCCCTTTGCAACAATTGCAATTATTTTGTATAGTTATAATACGACGACGAATTCAAACGTAATCACCATAAACCCGTGATTAGACGCAGACGCATTTGTAAAGGACATCGTCGCAGTTGCGCTCTACGCGTTCCCCTTTAGTCACCACCACAATAGCCACGAGTGAGGCTGACCTTTGGCCTCAGATGAACGAGCACACAGATAAGAGCGCAAATCCATTTTATACAAAATAAATAAACCTGTCGGCGCTCATACAGAGCCGTGAAAGTGACGAATCTGCATTAGCATGACAAAGCGAACCTTCGGACTTAGCATAATGTAGGCAAAGCTGAAACTTTCTGCGCCCACTTCACCGCCGTGTATGAAGTTATGTAACTATGTACTCATTTAAAATGAATATGGCTAGTTCTTCGGCACAACGATTATTTTTGCTCTTGGTATAAAAACCTACTTGTTAAAGCTAGTTAGATAATACCAATATACAGCAGTGACGATAAGTACCTAACAATAGATACATTTACTTTAATAGATAATGCCGGTTGTTGCTCTTTGCTTTATTTCTTCTATTTAGATAAGAAGACCTACAAAAAATTCTATAGTAAAAAACATCTTAAAAGGGATATGTATTTTTCTCATAAACTAATTTGAACAATACCAAATTACAGGAAAGTGTTCAATTCAAATCATTTTAGAGGTTTCCCCACAGTACTGGAGCAACAACACAAACAGCCCTACAAACAGTTCATTGTCCGAAGGCCTTAAACCTTAAAACTCATACTTTTTCACATTAATCTAAAAACAAAAGAGAACATTGTGAAGTTAAACAAACACTTCACGACGCCGGCTTCCAATAACTTTTTCATTTTCTTTTCACATTAAAAATGAACTTGTAGTTAACTGTGCAGTAAAGTTGAATCGTTAAACTTGAGTCAACTGGCGGCATGACGCGCGACGCAGCATCTCCTGCAGCTGCTAATGTAATTATCGAAGCCGCTAATTAACTAAGGAAACACTTTCTTAACTCAGTAGAAGTTTTCTCAGAAGTAATTTTAAAATGATCGTCGTTAGTTCCGTTGAAAGTTCTGCATAATTTTCTGTCATTATTTTAATTAATGCGATTCTAGGTTAGAACTTTTTGCTCGTTCCATCTTGAATGCTTAAAATGACTATTCCTGCATACAGATAAAGATATAGAATGGAATTTAATCGTAATAATTATTACGACGTCGCTGTATATAAGGTGTATCTACTCATACACGAAAAATCTGAAGGGGTCATTGTACTCATCACTATGAACAACTTTTACAATGGGACCAAACCTGAAATCGCGAAAAAAAAATCAGCTGTTCCTTACATTTATGTTCGCATAACTCGTCAAAATGTAAGGAATAGCTGATATTTTTTAGGCAGCTACATGTTGAGATGAATGGCCTACAACACAACGGAGGCTATCCTATCAGTAACGGCCCATTGTGGACTGGCAGACAAGAGATGTATAGGCCGTTTTGAAGTAACGATTTTTAAATAAAAATATTTTGTTAAATTATATGATTTACGGTGAAAAGTGTGATGGGACAAATAATCGTTTTGCTACATTTGTAGTCAAATTGTGAGAGCACTCATTTGAAGGCACGCAATTATAAAATATTTTGTAACAAAACAAAAGCTTGTATCTTATTGATCAGATTATATTTATAACTTGAGAGTAATTAGTGCGACAGGTAAATATCTATTAAATGAAAGTCGGAAATATTTCAATAACATCTTTCTACAAAAAGTAGGTTACACACTTCTTTAATTTAGTAGTTCAGTATAATTTATATTATTCCTTTGTTATAAGTTGTACTTAGGAATGCCTTTGAGACAAGGCTCATAATAATTGTGGAAAACTAGGTAGGTGTTAGCTTAAATTCAACGTATTAATAGATCATCTCGCATGCAAGTAAGCATGTTACTCGTACAAGTCTGCTTGCATTTTTGCACAGTTTACTGGTGTAAAAAGTATCCAATGTCTTACGTTAATACAGATAAAGATTAATTTCAAACATTTAAATTATCACATGTACCATGTAGCAGTTAACAATTTACATTAGTTTCCTTCGCCTAATAGTTTACCCGATGATTATTCTATGAGGTCGTAATTGGAATCAAGTCAGGCACTATTTAGCATTAGATTAGGTGTCCATCTTGTGTAGCACGTCAATGTAATACATTGTAACCGCATCACGTGACTCGGTTAATCATTTTTTTTTTTGAGGTTGGAAAATCATCAAATAACTTCTCCTGCTCTGGATGGAGCAAGAGGGCGTGTCAGACTTTTACTGAATAAAACCCACCCGTGTTCCCTCAGTCGCCTGTGTGCCAGGGGCGACGATATCTCTTTCGAACAACCCGCATTACCAGCAGGCATCGGCCCTTGTGAACCCCACCAGTTGGTGCTGACATCTCTTTCAGGCGCGCGTGGAACACAACGCGCCGTCGACCCGGACTTGGTCCTTACCGAACAGCAAGCTACCCATTACTCGCCGTCCTTAAGCCCGCACCTATGGTGGCCGGGAATCAGCCTGGGTTTCCCGACGCCCATGGCGTCTCCTGCGGCAACTAAGGCCGTGAGGGCGCATATACTGCCTCTCCCTCACGTGCGCCGCCTCCCTCTTTGCGAGCATTACTGCTCCGCAGGAGGAGGTAACGGCTATCCATGCACTCTCGCTCCTCCGTACCATGGCCTGGACCAAGGCCAGATGCGAGAGATCGTGTCCGCCGATCGCCTCCACAAGGACACGGCGAGCGATGCTCCGCCCAAGCCGAGCAGACCTCCACCGTATGCCCTACCGTGTCCTCAGGATGATCTTCGCAGTGGAAACACCCGGGCGTTTCGTCCCGCCTTATGCGAAACAGAAACCTCCCGAAACACTCGTGTCCGGTGAGAACCTGCGTCACGCCGCTAGGGAGGTCGTTCCACAGATGCGGCCCCAGGACCGATCCCTGTGGGATACCGCACGACATTTCTCGCCGGTTCCACTCTCCTTGGTGACCGGTTTGGTTAGTTACGGCCTGAATACACACAGCTAGAATTAATGATAATAGTTATCAAAATATAGTTTGGTCAACCAGTCTTACTAAGGGGTATATTATTACCCAGTTGTTGGATGAGAAAGGCAATCGCTTCATCCCATTTACTAGTAGCTGCTTCCGGCTTGACTGAAAGCCAAGCACAACATAGTTCTAAATTATTAGGGAGATGATGGTGCTATGGTCAAGTTAAGCCAGTCTACAGTATTTTGATATTAGTTTAATCATAAATTGTAAGTATTCTGACGTTTAAATTGTGAATAAATAATAATCCTCTATTTATTTAAGTCTGATACTTTATAAACAGATTGTTAAACAGTAGGCTTAAAAAGAAATATTGCAAATCGTTACTAAAGTTAGTTTCTAATATACATTGTTAAAAGTTTATCGTAGTAGTTCAATGTACTTCAAGTCTACAACTTTCAAATTTATACCACAAAACTAATATTTTATAATATCTAATATTTTAAATCACTACGATCTTTATTGTGTACTTCTGAGAATTATAATATATTGATAACCATTAAAACTGATACTGAATTTTCATCAAAATTGACGTTTGATTCATAACTTGTCAATTAAATTAATGTCTGGCACATCTAACATGTTATTAATAATTAGAGTTTTTGTTTTGTGAATAGATAGTTCGCTCAACTCCGCTTTTTGATAAAATCTATCATATACGGTACTTATTACAAAAAAAGTTTCAATATTTTTGTATGTGTGTCTACCTGTTTGGTCCCGTTATTCTCCGAAACGGTTGGATTGATTTTGACGGGACTTTCACTCCAAATAGGATGCCTTTTGTCCCGATAGCACGTTCCCGTGAGATAATATACGACATCCAAGCAAGCGAAGCCGTGGTCAGAAACTAGTCTTACTAATATAATAAATGTCAATGTTTGTATGTTTGGACGTTTTTTACTCAATCACGCTAAAACAGCTGAACGGTTTTTGATGAAAGGAGACACTTTTTTTTTACGGGGTATGGGCTCACCACAAATTGTGGCGTATAGTAATGAAATGCATGTTGGTTTATTCCCTATAATCTCTAGATTACTGTGGTAATATTAGCAAAACTTTATCTAACCGGAATACTGTGAAATTCGACAGTAAAAAACATGACTCTCATAAGAGCGATTGCCTAATGAGAGATAGGTCTCATTAAGTAAAAATAGCGGTAGGCTATCAACTGTACATCTAAAACAATAAGCTGATATTATAAGCTGGTTGTGTAAGGAGAAAAAAAACACATTATAGGAACGTAACAAGAAGTATTTATTACTGTTAATAATCATCATTTTCTAACTCATCTCTTAAAAGCAGTATTTCATCTAAAAATGCAGGTGGCTCAACCTCACCTTGATCGGTCGTTTTCCTGTGTACCACTAGCTATACCCCTGGTGGTACAGCGGAAATTCAGTTTTAATCGCTGTACTCTTGGCCGTGAAACCCGACCAAATTAAACGAACAGGTGCCATGAAATCAAATCTTAATCAAATAATGTTACATGACACGGTAAATACCTACATATTAAGAATTCAGATCTTACCAACATTCAATGCATGTGCACTTTAGATTATAGACAATATGACGACATTTTCCTGTACTTATTCTAAAAGTAATATTAAACCTCTATAATATAACTGATTCTTTGATTATTTTGAAATGGAAAAATAATGTAACCAGGGATTATTCTTCTCAATGCGTAATTGTCACTGTGAATTTTATTGTGATTTTATTATCTAACCGAAACTGAAAAAAAAAATCTGGATTCATCATGGAAACTACGGCACGCATTGACGATGATAATTATTTAATTCAAAGAAATGGCGGCATTGTTTTATTACATGACGGTCGACAACACTATAAAAATAGAGTATAAAAATGTTACCGAGCTATGGTGGTGTTAGTTTGCTACGCTGACGACACGCTGGTCCTGGCGCAAGGGAGGTCATACCAGGCGACGGCCGACTTAGAGACACACGGGGTTGCGACAAATGTCGATAGGATCCGGTAACTGGGACTCGAAGTGGCCTTGCACAAATCCGAGGCCATGTGTTTTAATGGTCCTCGGAATGCGCCACTGACGGGTTCCCAGATAACGGCGGGAGGGGTTCACATCGGCATTGAGTCGACGATGAAGTACCTGGGACTCGTCCTTGACAGCTGGTGGAACTTCGCGGAGCACTTCCGACGTTTGGCTCCCAGACTGAAGCGGGCCGGAGCTGCCTTGAAGCGGCTCCTGCCCAATCTAGGGGCCAAACACCTCCTACCGGAGGCTCTACGCAGGGGTCGTGTGATCCATGGCCCTATACGGGGCAACCAGTCCGCAAGTTGAAGGCGTCCCATAGGGTCATGGCCATCCGGATGGTCCGGGGATACCGCACGATCTCCGGTGAGGCGGCGGGCCTCCTTGCCGGATTGCCGCCGTGGGATCTGGAGGCAAAGGTCCTCGCGCACACCTGAGAGTGGCGCGAGGAGGCCAAACGCCGGGGCGTAACTCCGCTGCTGCGGGAAATACTAATATATTAATAAGTTGTTTATTGTCATGCTCACATAAATGTCTCACTGATGGTGGCGCGTGTGTTGGATCATTCGGTTCCCTACAAAATGGTTGAGCTGGATGGTGCTGATCCACGCGTCAAGTTTGTGAACGGGCGCTGTCGGTTGAGACTTGTCATCTCCTAACTTCCAGGGCTTACTTTTTATCTTGTATTTAGAATTGTTTATAATTATTATTTTTTACATTGTTCTCACATACAAAAGCAACAAGAATAATGTTCCCAAGATTTTGTAATATTCAACTTGATTTTAAAAGAGTGTCCGTGGAGTTTCTTGCTCGTTCTTCTCCATAGAAATCTACGTTTTGGACTAGCTTCACTTTCCAACTGATCGACTTCTTGACAATTCAAAAGTGCTTGTAAATGGTTTAATTGAAATAAATGCTTTGAGTTTAAGTTTGAGTTTGAGTTTATTTCTCTAAAAACTAAAAACTTATTATAATTTTGGGGGTAGAAGTTAAACAGAAACTATCAACAAAAAGTTAATCAAGGCGTCTGTGCCTGTGTGTCTGTGTGCGTCTATGAGAGTGTATAATGCTAATGTTTAGTGTTGAGTGTCAGGTGTAGTGTGCTAACTAGATATTGATTGCATTTATCTGTATATATTACTAGAAGTCTGAAGGAACAAAATAAATAAAATACATTATATTATATGTTAACATTCAAATCACACGTTTATTCTCACTATCACGATTTCTCATAAACTTTTCACTTAAATTACTTACAATACTCATTACTATAACATGTACCTAATTGCTACGTAAATTATACTACTAGCAATAGCTACACTATAGGATCTAAAATTTGAAACAAAATAACGGCCACAGTTTAAATCTTAGTATGATATTTTAAAGAATAGTTATTAAATCAGACTGACTTACAATAGGTCCTCCACTTGATACTATATGACTTGTTCTCTTGGTGGTCCGTGCTCGAATGCCCCCAGGGCTCCGATGATCTCAACCTCGTTAGTGAGCGTTGAAATCCACGGACAAAGATAACAAACTATCGTTGTCAATTGACAGGCAAAGGAAATGTGGCTATTCAGCCAATATGATTTTAACAAAATAAAAATTATGTAAAGTAAATGTACTTCTTGTGGCGAAGTGATGAAATACAATCTTAATTCTCTAACAATAGATTTGAACCCTGGTAGCAGAAAAACCGATGTGCAAACTTAGTTTTAAATGACGATGAAGAACAGACTTTATGTTTACAACGTTTGTTTCTGATTCTTTCTGGTTCAAAAGTTGTTAGGGCATGTTGTTTCATAACCGTTCTCAGGATGAATAGCAGTGTCACAGTAAGTACCTCCCATTTCGAGTAGAGATCAGTAGTTGGGTGATAAAAAAGGTAGGAACAAACTAACCTTTAGGAGTGCTCTTTGTGCTCTCTCAACTTTTAAGAGATGAGTTTTATATGCGCCACCCCATGAGGTGATACAGTATTCAAGCTGAGACTGACAGAGAGCATAGTAGACCGATTTTATAACAGATTTAGGTACAGTGTGTCTTAAGGCTTTAAATATTACTATAAGTCTATGCACTCCCGCTGATAGAAGATTAACATGTTCATTAAATATAAGATTTCTGTCAATAATGACTCCTAAGTACTTTGTAGAATCAGTGTTTTTTAGGTTGGGACACACAAAATGTGTCGTTTGCATTTGGGCACGAATGGGAGACAATACTCAAAGAGGGATCCAGTTTGTCATTAGTTTTAATGGAAAACGTGATGAAGGTCGTTTTTAACCGACTTCAAAAAGAAGGAGGTTATCATTTCGAATGTTTATATTTTTTTTATGTATGTTCGGGCATAACTCCGACATATATAGACGGATTTGCAAAATTCTTATTTTCTTCAAAAAGGGTTTATTCCGAAATGGTCCCATAAAAATGTTATATAGTTCTGATGATGCATTTTGGAGATAGACAGCGGAACTCCTCAAAAAATGACAGCAAACAATCCGCGATTGCTGCTATTGCCTAAATATGCTTTGTTTTGACCCCAAGTATGATGAAATTTCAAATGGTGTGGGGTAGGTACTGTAAATAAAAAGTGAGAAATAAAAAACCTTAAAAACAACAACCGACTTCCAAAAAACATTACAAAGCGAAAAATAACTTTAATTTCGGAAGGCGGTGACAAAAATTAAATAAAATACATATCCAAAATCACTGACTTCCAAAATTAAAGTTATCTTTCACTTTGTAGTGTTTTTTGGAAGTTGGTTGTTTTTTTTTACATTTAATGTAAATAAATTCTTATTTAACCAACCAATCACAGTGTTCATGCCTATATAGCTTTGGCGAAAACTTCATGCCAGGAGTTCCCACTGAAAAGTAAAGCCATATCATCAGCAAACGCAACAGTTTTCGAATCTGGAAACATTAACTGATATGTATCATTTATATAGATTATGAACAGTGTCGGTCCAAGAATACTGCCCTCTGGAACTCCAAAAGTCACCGGGAACTCTTCACTAGTTATGTTACCGACTTTAATATACTGTGTTCTATCGGTTAAGTAATCTTTAAAAAGTTTTAATTGTAGAACCCGGATACGGCTTTTGAGTTTTGTTAACAGAATAGGGACAGAGACCGTGTCAAAGGCCTTTGCTAAATCTAAAAATATTTCAATCATTTTCCTCTTTGAATCTATGTTGTTAAGTATATAATTTGTTAGTTCTGACTCAGTATCAGTGGTGGATCTCTTGGCTCTGAAACCAAATTATGCTTGTGAGAGGAGCTTTTTACTTTCCAAGTAGTTAATAAGTCTTTTGTTAATGATGCGCTCTAAAATTTTTGATAGGGTAGGGAGAATTGAAATTGGAATATAATTATTGACACAGTCTCTGCCACACTTATGTATCGGGTGAACTCTTGACTTCATAAAGATCTTCGGAATTTAAAAAAGAAATTCGGATTAACTGGCTGATGCCCGCGACTTCGTCTGCGCAGGATTAGTACTTCGAGTAGGTTACTTTCATGTCCAAGGTCCTAACTATCGTATATCTATCATTAGAAATAAATTATCAATTTTTATTGTTTTATGGTTCACTATTTTGGCTATAATGGCTTACACATAAGATATAGATGTATACTGTGGCGGGCTTTTTTGTAGGACTATTTAAGATAAACATTTTCATCACACTTGACATATGTGTAACTCGAGCGGTTTTGACAGCGCACGCCAAAATAGTTCGCAGATGGTAGATTTTTCCTACTTACTTGACACTTATCATCACATTTTGGACAATTCACACAATATCTTTATAAATTGTAGCCTATGTGTTATTTTGATGTATAAGCTATATTATTGTAAAGTTTCATTAAAATCCATTCAGTAGTTTTTACGTGATAGAGTAACAAACAACAACTTTCGCGTTTGTAATATTAGTAGGATATACGTTACCGTTTACTAGTGGGCTCAAAAAAATTGTCTCCTTTGACACACAAATAGTTGTAACCTGAAATAACAGGATATTTTTTATCCCGATAGTACGTTTCCGTGAGATAATTCTTAACCTCCACGCGGGCGAAGCCACTGGCAAAAGCTAGTGTAGAATAAAAGGAGAAAAATCAATTGCTGTTAATCTCGTCTGCCCGCCGTAGTCAATGAAAAATAAAATACACATCTAAACTAATATCATAAAAAGAAAATGTTTCACACTTTCACGCTAAAATGATTGAACTGATTTGGATGAAATTTGACACAAGGGTAGGCCATGACTGACAGATAATCCCGACTAGGGTATTAGATACATTTTATCTCAATACTCTCACGGAATCCAGAATTATACGGGTGAAGCCGCGGGACGCTGCTAGTTTATCATGAACCTACATACTTATCTAACATCAAAATCTCGGTAATCGGTGTATATAATAGTAATACAGAACACTTTGGTACCAACCACTGAGTACCTTGGGCACGCCACGATTGCGGCGGTAAGTCCCCTCTTTGAGAAGTGGCTTGAGTGGCGGCATGGCGCCCTCACCTTCCGCCTGACACAGGTCCTCACCAGACATGGATGTTTCGGGAGGTTCCTGTTTCGGATAGGGCGGGAGGAAACGCCCGGGTGTTTCCATTGCGAAGATCGCCCTGAGAACACGGTGGAGCATACGGTGGAGGTCTGCCCGGCTTGGGCGGAGCACCGCCGTGTCCTCGTGGAGGTGATCGGCGGCGGCGATCTCTCGCGTCCGGCCCTGGTCCAGGCCATGGTACGGAGCGAGAGTGCATGGCTAGCAGTAGCTTCAGCGAAGCAGTCATGCTCGCAAAGAGGGAGGCGGCGCACGTGAGGGAGATGCTGTACATGCACCCTCACAGCCGTGGCCTTCGCAGGAGATGCCCTGGGCGTCGGGAATCCCAGGCTGATTCCCGGCCACCGTAGGCACGGGCTTGCGGACGGCGAGTAATGGGTAGCTTGCTGTCCGGTAAGGATCAAGCCCGGGTCGACGGCGCGTTGTGTTCCACGCGCGCCTCAAAAAAATAAAAATAAATAAAATCAAAAGTAATTTGTTCAAACTAGAATAGTAGCTGACTACTTTTTGAACGTCAAAATTACATAAGGCAGTCCCCCAAAACGCCCGCCCATCACCACTTCCTAGTGCTTTAGCTGGGAAGAAGTGGGGCAACAAACTCCCCAGCAGCACAGCTGTCTGTTAAGTTGAAAAAACTTGATTCTATACAATTATAGGTAAGTAATTAACATTCAACAATGAATGAAATTTCACTAACAAAAAATTCAAAAAAATATATGGTCTATACAGTCAAATAAAATAAACAATGACATGAAGTAACGCATAAGACCTGTCAGTAGTTAAGCTAATTATAGTGAAAGAACACAAACGTTGTCTTGAGTTAATCACAGCGACCAACAATTCTTATCGTTTAAGTAGTCTTTGATAGAGTAGTATGCCTTCGAACAAAGATTTGATTTTACTTTAGCTTTAAACACATTAAAATGTAAATGTAACAAAGCAGAGGCAAGCTTGAGAATGAAAGAGATGTCAGCAGCAACTAATGGGGCCCGCAAGGGCCGATGCCTGTCACGGGTGCGGATTGTTCGAAAGAGATACCGCCGGCCCTGGCAGACAGGTAACTGAGGGAACACGGGTGGGTTTTAGTCAGTAAAAGTCTGACACTCCACCCAGAGCGTGAGAAGTTATTTGATGATTTCCCACCCAAAAAAAAAAAAAAAACACTGAGTACCTACACCATAGCGATTGAAAATGATAAAAATATATACACTGGATTAACTTCTTATAGGTACTAAATTAACTAACAAACTATAATAATATAATCTAGCTCATAAAATCAGTACCTATCTATAAACGTTTGACCTAGTGTTTCAGAGTTTAGAAGCAACTTATTTCAATAACACTTCAGTGCCAGTCGTATTGCAGTCGAGCGCAGAAATATGTTCCGTCGTGTCTAAGAAACTTACCAGTGTTACGTCAGCACTAATTAGTGCTGACTTAATACTAGTCTAACTTTTAGTTAATGTTACCTACATATTAGCTCTGTTTTCCTTAGAAAGTACATAAAACTAGAGGAATAGCGAATATTTTAAATATGAGAGAGGTTAAAACTTCTTTCAAATGAGAACTTTGAAAGTTGTCTCTGAGAAAACCTTAACTCTCCCATCTGGTTCTGCGTTTTGATTACCATCCCTTTCGGGTTGGTCATCAAAACAAATGGTATAAGAAAAATTGAACAGCTGAAATTCAGCGTTTCTTGAGGTATTACATGGTATACACCCATCTTAGGCAGATAAAACGATCTCGAAACCTAAATAAATATTTATTCTATACATAGAACCTTTTACAATATACGACTACCCACGCAGATACTTTTGTAATCTTATTGAGTGACAGATAATGTAAGTTGAGTGATATCTAGGTTTTGTTCTTTTTTTATTTTTTGAGGGTGGGAAATCATCGAAAAACTTCTCCCTCTCTGGGTGGAGTGGGAGAGTGTGTCAGACATTTACTGACTAAAACCCACCCGTGTTCCTTCAGTAGCCTGTGTGCCAGGAGCCATGGTATCTCTTTTGAATACCCGCACCCTTGGCAGGCATCGACCCTTGCGGAGCCCACCAGTTGATGCTGACATCTCTTGGGGATTACATATATCAAGCCTAGCGGGAAGGCTCAGTTCGGCCGCCTACGCCGTTAGGAAAGTAGACAATACACTGACGTTGATACAGCTCGGTTAGTCTATTTTAGTTATTTTCATAGCGTTATGTCCTACGGCATTTTGCTGTGGGGCAAAGCCGCTGACATTCAAAATATTTTTGTTCTTAAAAAACGAGCTGTTCGTGCAATTTACCAACTAGGTGCTAGAGTTCCTCTGAGAGATTTTTTGATATTGGTATTCTCACGGTGGCATCGCAATTCATCTTAGCTAACATCTTATATATTAGGCAAAATATACACTTATACACTAAAAACAGTGATATTCATAATATTAATACTAGAAATAAGGACAAACTACGTGCTCTCTTTCACCGGCTTCATAAAGTTCATAACTCATTTGTTGGGCTTGGTATTATAACCTTTTATAACAAGCTTGCCTCTGCTTTGTTACATTTACATTTTAATGTGTTTAAAGCTAAAGTAAAATCAAATCTTTGTTCGAAGGCATACTACTCTATCAAAGACTACTTAAACGATAAGAATTGTTGGTCGCTGTGATTAACTCAAGACAACGTTTGTGTTCTTTCACTATAATTAGCTTAACTACTGACAGGTCTTATGCGTTACTTCATGTCATTGTTTATTTTATTTGACTGTATAGACCATATATTTTTTTGAATTTTTTGTTAGTGAAATTTCATTCATTGTTGAATGTTAATTACTTACCTATAATTGTATAGAATCAAGTTTTTTCAACTTAACAGACAGCTGTGCTGCTGGGGAGTTTGTTGCCCCACTTCTTCCCAGCTAAAGCACTAGGAAGTGGTGATGGGCGGGCGTTTTGGGGGACTGCCTTATGTAATTTTGACGTTCAAAAAGTAGTCAGCTACTATTCTAGTTTGAACAAATTACTTTTGATTTTATTTATTTTTTATTTTTTTGAGGTGCGCGTGGAACACAACGCGCCGTCAACCCGGGCTTGGTCCTTATCGGACAGTGAGCTACCCATTACTCGCCATCCGCAAGCACGTGCCTACGGTGGCCGGGAATCAGCCTGGGATTCCTGACGCCCAGCCCGTCTCCTGCGGCAACTAAGGCTGTGAGGGCGCATATACTGCCTATCTAGGTTTTGTTTAGAAAGCTTTCCGGCCTTATATAAGTATTGTCGTATGGTCATAAATTGACTTCCATAGATCTTTAAAATATTGAAATGTCATGTGTTTTTAGTACCTGTTCGGTAACAGTGCTATTTGTTACTGATCTACCCCTAAGTATTAATGAGCAGCAATCTTTACTTCTATGCTTAACAATATCTACGATCACGCCTTAATTCTACTGAAAGCTTCGACATTCTATTTCCCTTTTGGTCTTAATGGTAAATTATTTAGCAGGAAAATTACAAGTACACTGTCCATCAACAAGCTTTTCATCTTACGCTAAGATTACCTCAAAATTAGACCATAAATGAAATTCTAAAGCAATTGTCGGATATTGTTTCCCTCCTTGAGCTTCAAAGTTTATTACTTCTCCTATCCGTTAATATTAGAGGCAACATGATTCTGGAAGACTTAACTTGCACGATTTTGGATTTTATTAGAATTTTTATATTATCTTCCAGCGTCTTAGAGATTCAAATGAGATTGTTGTAGGATAGTAGAATGTATAAAAAGTGTGTTCATTTTATAGACTTTTACGATTACTAAATCATACGACTAATTCTAAGTAATCATCGTCATTTTTCCTGCCCTTATTCAAATTGACTTGAGGTCAGTGCAACATGTATTTTTCTTCTAAACGTCTCTATTAGTCGTCATCTTGGTAGACACTCTTTTCCTAGTTATATCATATTTCACACACTCCCGTGTATTTGTAAGTATTCAAGATTAAATAATATTCATTGTTTATTAAAAGATAGAATCACTATGGAAGATATTACACTACCATTTAAACAGGAACATATATAGGATTTGTAGTTTTTTTATATATTGCATATCTCTATATTACACTGTTATATATCTATGACTTATAGATCTATGATCCAAAATATATAATAGTGAACCTAATATCCCCCTTAGAGTTAAGAATGATAGGTTAAATTAAGGTAGAAATACTTCGTGATCTTGACCTAACTGGGGAAGTAAAGAAAACCCCATTATTATTCATTACATCCATCTCTATAAAATATATTGACAGTAACCTCTGGCGACGACCCAGTAATGATGGAGCGGTCGCATCGTTACCGGGCAACTACCAATCACGCTATATTGCCACGAACCACCTCGCACGGTCCCGCTAACCCGCATTACAGAACTACGTGACAAAACATAATATATTATAGTAAATATATACAAAAATACGGCCCTTCTCTACGCATCTTGAATATCAACCGCGCGATACTACAAGATATTTATTTGAAAACTATCAATACAAATATCCTACAATCGGGACACGTGGGGTACCCACAACAATACCGCCTAATGGAAGATTCTTATTACAACGTATGAAGGGTCATTTTACAATGGATTGCCAGCATCCTAGGGTTTAGTCTTCAACAGCCTTTTTAGTGCACTCTTCGTGGTCTCTATTGCGGTGAGATAAAGTTTAATTTTCCTTAATTAAAGGGTTTTTTGTAGTTGGGAATATTTAACCGAGATCCCGTAAGACAGCGTGTTCGTATTCTCGAAAAGTATTCGTTTACATTCTATACAGTCGATACTTTCTGATATAAAATCAAATTCTTACATTCTCTGTAATACCTACGAGTATTTGCCTTAGTGAAGATGGTGCTTAAATCGGAAAGAGTATGCTTTTCTTTTGCGTCCCGGACGCCTGGCTAATAGTGAACCCTACTTTAAGTTTGGGTACCTATTGGGCTTTGTAAGTAATACGTAAATCTAGGCGAAGTGGATTTTCATTTTTGTACTATATCAAGAAAAATCCGTTAAAATTACGATCGATTGTTGTATGAAAGACAGCAAAATGCATATCATTAATCGATCTACTTTTGTGCCTGCGGGTTGATCTAATGCTTATTTGACATTTTAGTCAGATTCACAGAGAGAGAGACTCATTAATTCAGGTGTAAATAGAGTCGAAAAAAGGGAAAAAGGGACATACTTCCTTTGTGTTAATTGTGATTGCCCGGGGCTTCAGCGAACCCGTACATACAAAGGTGCCAATGTTCCCATGTTTTTTTATTGTTCATTCGTTTTTCAATGATAGAAAGGCCAAATTCTGATCTGTTTAAGATAAAATTTAAAAAAAGGAAAAACAAACACTTCTTTGAACAATCTTGTGAACAACATTTAAGAAGATTCAAAGAAAATAAAATAAAGCACATTTGTTAAGCGCAGACAAATTGGCGTAGAACATATTCTAAGAAAGCAAAAATAAAGAGGAAACGAAACGAAGAGAATATTCTATGGTATTCTGTATCTATGTAAGTAAGTATAGTAGGTATCTATCTATGTAAGACTTCTGAAAGACTTTGAAAGGCATTCGAACTAGGAACCATAATGATTTCGTCGTGTATGTCTATCTGTCGATCAGTCTATAACACCCTCGGAAATTCAACATTCAAAAATGACAATTAGTCCGGTTTCCATTGTGGTTTAGATTGGCACCTTGTCCGCCACAGTTATGGTATCTCGGTTTAGCATTCAATTATTGCAGTAATATTAAACTCAAATGGAAGCCGTAATCAATAAGATTGGAAACAGTTCCTGAAGCCAATGATTATTAAAGTTTCTTTGCCAGCCACGAACCGTTATGTAAATTATCTATAGGTGATTTTGCATATTTAATATGTATGGATGAACTTATAATCTTCTATGTAGACAATGGGTTCCGTGTGGTGCCGGACGTAAAAGAATAGCACCGTCCTATTTTCTCCCATGAGTGTCTTAGAAGGCGACTAAGGGACTTACTAGAAAATGGGCAGCAGCGTTCTCTATGCATTTGACCACCACCATACTGCGATCGCCAACCTGCCTGCCAAGCGTGGCGATTATGGTAAATCCCCCCTTTTGGGGGAGGCTTAAGTCCAGCAGTGGACGTCTTTCGGCTGAGATGATGATGATGATGATGAACTTATAATCTAGACTGCTTCTTTGGGTTTGTGGTTAAATACAACTGCTGATCATAAGGTCCTGACTTCAATATCCAGTTTGGGCAAAGTGCTTAGGATTCCTATTTCTCAGTAGGTATGTGCGCGGTGTTCGGATTTGTGGAATAAGGCTTACCGCCTTTAGGCTACATGAGACTTAAACATAACTGGCAAGCATGAGAGTACCAATACACCTCTGCAGTATGGTATTTAAGAAATAAAAATACTGTAGAAAATTATTTGCCGATCTTGGTTTATTTTTCAACTAGTTTTCTCCCGCGGCTTCGCCAGCGTGGATGTCGGAAATTTTCTCAAGTTGACGTACTACCGCAATAAGAAGTATCCTATGTCCCAGCCTAGGTCACGATCTTAACTTTTCATCCAAATCCGTTCAGTAAGGTGTGAAAATATAAGACAGCGTTAATTCCGCATTTAAAATTATGGTTTTGCCCTCGACGTCATCTGCATGGACTTAACAATCGATGAATGACGTCTAAATGTATGTAATTGTAGATGACGTGATAACTTTGGTTACTCGATACACTTGAGCAACCAAAGCCGAATCCGTTCAGCCGTTTTTACGTCATTGAGTTGCAGAGGCTTCACCCATATAGGTGTCAGGAATTTCCTGCCGGGAACCTAATACCGAGATAAAAAGTATTTATATCCGGTATATAAACTATCTGTGTGCCAAATTTCATCTAAATCTATTCAGCCGTCTTTGCGTGACTGAGTAAAAAAAATCCAAAAATATAAACTTTCACATTTATAAATACTAAAGTAGGAATTAGGATATTAAGAGAAACTCAGTCATTAACCAAATCGGACATATTTATCCAATCTTACTTTTGCCAGCGGCTTCGCCCGCGTGGTGGTACAATTATCCCATGGCAATGTACTACCGGAATCAAAAGTACCCCTATGGGTTAATTCAGGTTATAATCTACCTGTGTGCCAAATTTCATCCAAATTTGTTGAGTAGTTTTTGCGTGAAAGAGAGTAACAAACATCCATCCATCCATACATCCATCCTACCAAACTTTCACGTTTATAATATTAGTAGGATAGTAGGAAATAGGATAGGAAGGGACACTCAACCATTAACCAAATCGGACATATTTATACGAATCTAACTTTAACCAATGACTTTGTCAGGGTGGATATCGGAAATCATGCCCCGGGAACCTACTACCGGGATAGAAACTATTACATGTGTCAATCCAGGCTATAAACCATCTGTTTGCTAAATTGCATCCAAATACGTTTGGCCGCTTTTACGTGATTGAGTAACAAACATCCATACGTCCACACTCACAAACTTTCACATTTAAAATATTATTAGGAACAGCAAGTTAAGAATATGTACAGTTTTGCTTAAATGTAAATTATATTCCTAAGACTTACGTGCCTGAACTACGTAATCCTGTGTTTCAGGCAAGAAGAGCTAAAATAGTCTATAAAAGTTAATAAATAATCAAAAGTTGACAATAGACAAATAATTAAATGAGTGTTATGTAGCTTAACTCTTAGTTTCTAAGTTTGATAAATACTAACATAGGTGAATATTTATTTTAACACAGTTAGTAAATTCTCTGTTTCTTCGTAAGACATACTTTGGAGAGCATCATTGAGAGTTCTCTTACAATTTGTGTAGTTCAGGGAATAAATATTTGCTTTCGAGTTTAGTCTATTATAGAGGAGAGGACCGAGGTACAGGTAAAATTTGGATATAACAGCATGTTTAGTTATAATTTGTGGACAAAAAGCACAAGCGTTGTAATGATTACCATATTAGTTCAAGACGGGTTGGTAATTTCAGACTTATATTGATAAATGATTTTATTCCTATAAGTAGGTTTGTACAAACACTTTAACACGTTAATCATATTTTGAAAACTAGATGAGGTTGGCGTTACCTATCTGACTACTCTGAGCAGAAAGGCCGAAACACTGAGTTTGTTTCGGCCTTTCTGCTCAGAGTACAGGGTAGGGTCATAGTCTCTATTAACGTTCAGACATAATCTTGGTGGATGTAGAAATGGTTTTTTGAGGAAAGAACCACACATATTGAGTGGACCTATCCACCTGTATATTAACTCTAAGTTCAGGTTTCCTCACGGTGTTTTTGATCTAGATACTGCCCCAGTAGCGATTAATTAAACAATAAAAGGATCATAGCAATCATTCAAATATCGTGAATGGATCTCATAACGAGTGTAGCACCGTTCAGTAACTTCAAGCGCAGTGCAATGGGCGAACAACATTGTCCGATTAAAACTAAATCCGCGTGCCCGCTATACTGCCCAGCTGGGTTTATACCGCACGATTTTATATCTTTCAGTTTATTTAAAACGTGCTTAGCACGAGTGCAATCGTGACATTCATATTTTAGATAATCACTTAAATTTCACTTTTTTTTCGTTCTCTCGGAAACAAATCTGGATGAGCTAGCTTCTATTATTGGATCTCTAAAGCCTAATTAATGCTGCAGTGGGCTTTGATAGCATTTCTACAACCTTGAGAAAATTGTACTCTACAATCCTCGCACCTGTACTTTGCCATATCTTCAACTTATGCCTCGTGTGGGGTACTTTTCCATCTTCTTTCAAAAAGGCCATTATTCATCCCATTTTTAAAGGGTTGTACCGCGCTTTTGTCAATAATTACCGCCCTATTGCGGTGCTACCTGCCATGTCCAAAATCTTAGAAAAACTCATTCATAATAGACTTACCTCATACCTTGAAAGCAATAATTTATTACCAACTAACCAATTTGGGTTCAGGAAGAAAAGATCAAATACTGATGCGGCCTTGACACTGAGTAATGGAATCGTTGATAAACTAAATCAACGCAAAAAGTGCCTCACAGTGTTAATTGACCTTGCAAAAGCATTTGACACCGTTCCTTTTCCCAGCTTTCTATCTAAACTAGAATGTCTCGGGGTACGTGGTATACAACTCCAGCTTTTTCATTCATATCTTCCAGACCGTAGACAGATAGTCAAAATCGACGGTTGCCTTAGTAAAGAGCTGCCTATTTCATTCGGAGTGCCTCAAGGTAGTGTTTTAGGCCGTACTTTATTCCTAGTGTTCATAAATAACCTGTGCAACATGCACCTGAGCTCTGGTAAAATTGTTTCTTTGCCGACGATGCCATAATGAATCCTGGGCTAAACTAAAACTGGATTTGACTTGATATTAGATGGCTTATCTCTCATTCAATCACGCTAAACACGAGTAAAACTAAACTCGTAACATTCTCTCTAAACTCCACTATGCAACCCTTGATACCCATTACTCTGAAAGCTCACACCTGCCAACCCAATTTGGCTTTTTGCAACTGTCCTACAATTTTCTTTATTGACACGACACCTAGGTATGAAATCAAAATCAAAATCAAAATATTTTATTTCACATAAACCTGCAAGGGCACTTATGAAACGTCAGAAGCTAGGTGCACGGTTCCAATTTGTCGCTTCCTATGGAGAAGAGCCGGCAAGAAACTCCACGGTTACTCTTTTAAAAATAATTGGGTTTTACAATGTTTTCAAATTACAGTGATAATAGGTATGGGAGGACAGTGCAGGCCTGTCAATAAGTACCAAGTACTTAGAGGAATGAAAATAAAGAATAGAAAATCGTCTATAAATCTAATCTGTAAGGCCTACAATGTTTTCCCATTCACAATATGTAAAAGAATCTACATTAGTAAGATCAACCTATTTAAACAAAGTGACATGATTTCCATGAGAATCACTATTTTATAGGTGCTATTTGAAGCGATGTATAATGTCAAAAATGACGAGAATATGTCAGAAAGTATAAAAAATCAAAATATTAAAAATTAACATTGTAATTTGGAAGCAGTTAATAGACTCTCACAAAGTTATGCTGTTAATGAGGTACCAGGGAAGCCACATGTGCAGAAGGAATTAATGCCAAACTTCCCTGTCTTCAACGTAGTCTTTTATCTTATAATATGCTTTTTTGATAAGGACACGTTTGATGTGAGTTTTAAACTTTCCATCGCTAAGTTCTGTAACCGACTTTGGCAACTTGTTATAGAAGCGGATACTGTTTATTAGAAATGACTTGCTAGTTTTAGTTAATCTAAATTTTGGAATCACGATTTCATCCTAAGACAAACACCTTAACTTCAAATCATATGATCCTAAGACAAACACCTTAACTTCAAATCACATACCACCCACCTTACAGCTCGAGTTCGTAAACTAACATATATTTTTAAAACACTTGGACACATTGCCAATACTTATGTGATACGCACTGTATATCTTGCCATGTATCAGTCAGTCATTACATACTGCATTCATATTTAGGGTGGAGCTGCAAAAACTACAATCAAACCTCTGGAAGTGGCTCAGACAGCCATTCTTAACGTTGCTAGTTTCCGACCAATGCTCTTCTCAACCTTCGATCTTTACAAAAAATGCAAAGTTCTTACGGTCCGGCAAACATTCATTCTCAACACTTTATTACAACAACACACACAAACTCCTTTTACACTTACTCAATCCTCACTTAGGCGAAAGAACGAAATTTGCAAAGTACCCTTTACACGCTTTGCTTTGACTAAACGTTTCTCTTACTACCTTGGCCTATTTTTCTATAACAGAATAAGCATAACTATTCCTTTACATCAATCCTCTCACGAAATGTGTAAAAACCAGATAAAGGGTTTTTTAACCAGTTTAAACTACGACGACACTGAATATCTGCTCACTTCACAATCATAGTGACTACTCTAATACTCCATATCTATGTAAACTCGACCTCTTTCACTTCCGTTTACACACTCACCACACCTACATCACAGAACACATACTTACACAGCTACATCACAAAACACACACACACACCACACCTACATCACAAAACACACACACGTACTAACACTTAGTATAAGTTAAATATGTTTGCACCTTATAGTCCCTTATGTTTGGACCCCTATGGGAACCTGGGTTGGCGAACCTTAATACGGGTTACCATGTAACCTAGCTAGGACGGCAGATTCAATGTGTCAATGTTACTTTCTTTCTATTCGATTTAACCGTAAATTCTAAAATTATATTTACTGAAACAGACTGTACCACACTTTTGAAATAAATAAATAATTAAATTATAAATCTTCCGGAATAAATTCTCTAATTTATTTTGAAAATTGCATCAATATCTGTTGCCTTATTTAAAGGAATACTGCGGTCACACAGACAGGTACGAGAAGCGACGTTTATTTACAACTGGTTTATGACCTCTAGAAATGGTTTATGACCTCTTAAATATTGACTGCAGTCTAAATTGGAAAACACACATTGAGAATCTATGCTTAAAAATAAATCAACAATCGTATGCCTTACATATGCTTTCCAAAATGGCTGATATATCGACTGTTCTGTCTGCATACCATGGTTATGTGGGATCCATTATAAGGTATGGAATAATGTTTTGGGGACATTCTGTACATAAGGATGATGCGTTTAAGGCTCAGAAGAGATGTGTCCGTTCAATTTGTAAACTTAAACAAACAGATAGTTGCAAAGAATATTTTAAAAATCTTAAACTACTTACACTTCCATGCATATACATTTATGAAATTATTAATTTTGTAAGATCTAACGATACTTTCTTTGAAAAGTATAAAAGTAAACGACACAACAGTAAAATTTGTTGTCCTAACAATAAAACAACTCTTTTAAATAATAGTATATTTTGCATGGCTCCCCGTATATACAATCATCTACCTAAATATTTAATGGAGGCGTCATCGCCTAACACGTTCAAGAAAAAACTAAAAAGCTTTTTGATACATAAAGCATATTACAGTGTATCTGAATATTTGCAGGATAAAGTATAAGATTTCTTTTTAAACAAGTGTTATTGATCTCATTCTTATTATTTTGTTCAGTTTTCATTTTTTTTTTAATGTTTTCATTCTATGTACCTACCTAGTTTGCATGCCGAAAGGTAAAATATGGTGTTACTAATAATGTGATACACAACTATTACATGAATGTAAAACATCTGCATATTGTTTACCCATATTTGCAAATAAATTATTTTGAATTTGAATTTGAATTTGAATTTGACCGCGACTCCGTTCGCGAGGAAGTCGTGAGATACCACCAATAGGTAAAATACCAGCCCCATTTCAAACTTCCCCCGTACACTCAAGTCAAATCAATCAAAATATTTTATTTCACATAAATCTACATGGGTACTTATGAAATTTTCAGATGCTAGGTGCACGGTTCCAATTTGTCGCTTCCTATGAAGAAGAGCCGGCAAGAAACTCCACGGTTACTCTTTGAAATCTACGTTTGCAGTTATGACCTCAGCAGCCAAAACACAGTAACAAGCGACGTATAGTTATTTGTGTGAAAAAGAACTCGTCACAACCTTAAACCTATCGTAATAAATTCACCAAATTATTGAACCGCATCAAAATCCATTGCACGTCACAGCCATACGTGAAAAGTGACTTTAATTTCTAATATGTATAGTATGAGCAGAATAAATAATTGCTTGGCATCTGTCTTTTGGGCAGAGTCAGCTTACGAAACTGAAAACAGATGAAGGTAGGATCGTATCCCCCAAGCCTGAGTCGTTAAGAGAGATTGAGATGTTCTATGGACAATTATACACGTCAACAAGAAACCCCTTTACGAATCTGGTAAAAGACCCAAGAGCTAGATTGACCCGACACTATACTGAAGATATACCAGACGTCACCTTGTACGAGATTAGGATGGATTTGAAGCAGCTCAAAAAAATAACAAGGCGGCGGGTGATAACGGAATCACGGCAGAACTCCTAAAGACCAGCGGGAACCCGTTCTTAAGGCCATCCAGAAGCTGTTTGATTCGGTCATACACGAGAGAAAAACGCCACAGGCATGGAACAGAGGTGTGGTGGTACTTTTTTTTAAGAAGGGTGACCCTTTTTAAGAATTATAGGCCCATCTCACTTCTGAGCCATGTCTACAAGCTATTTTTCAGAGGTATCACGAACCGTCTAGCACGCAGGTTTGACGACTTTCAGCCTCCCGAACAAGCCGGGTTCCGTAAAGGCTTTAACACCGTAGATCACATACATATGTTGCGGTAGGTTATACAGAAGACCGAAGAGTACAACCTGCCTCTCTGTTTATCGTTTATGGACTACGAAACAGCCTTCGATTCGATCGAGACATGGGCTGTACTGCAGTCCCTCCAAAGGTGCCAGATAGACTATTGTTTCATCGAGTTGTTGAAGTGTCTATACAAAAACGCAATTATGTCAGTCGGACTCCAGGACCAGACCTCGAAACCTATGCTTTTGCAACGAGGTGTTAGACAAGGAGACGTTATCTCTCCGAAACTGTTCACCGCTGCAAGATATCTTCAAGGTTCTGGACTGGAAAGGGGCTGGCATCAACATAAATGGCGAGTACATCAGTCACCTTCGGTTTGTCGATGATATTGTTGTCATGGCTGAGACTAGGGAGGACCTCAGTAAAATGCTCGATGACCTCAGTAGAGCTTCTGAAAGAGTGGATCTTAAAATGAACATGGACAAGACAAAGGTCATGTCCAATGCCCATGTAACACCCACTTCATAACGGTTGGAGGTGCTGCCCTCGAAGTTGTGGACAAGTACGTTTACCTAGGACAAACTATCCAGTTAGGTAGGTCCAAGTTCCAGAAAAAGGTCACTCGTCGAATTCGATTCGGCTGGGCAGCGTTCGGGAAGCTACGCAATATCTTCTCGTCTCACATACCACAGCTTCTCAAGACAAAAGTCTTTGACCAGTGCGTGTTGCCAGTGATGGTAAATGGAACCGAAACGTGGTCGCTTACAATGGGCCTCATAAGAAAACTTAAAGTTACCCAAAGGGCATTGAAAACAGGTATGTTTGGAGTTTCCCTACGTCATCGAATCGGGAATGAAGAGATCCGCAGGAAAACCAGGGTAGCCCGAAGAATTGCCAAACTTAAGTGGCAGTGGGCAGGGCACATTACTCGTAGAACAGATGGCCGATGGGGCCGAAAGCTTCTGGAGTATTAACCGCGTACCGGAAGACGTACAGTTGGAAGGCCTCCCACAAAGTGGACCAATGACCTTGTGAGGGCCGCAGGAGTCCGCTGCATGCAGGAAGCACAGAACTGGTCGAAGTGGCATAGCTTGGGGGGACCTATGTCCAGTAGTGGACGTCTTTCGGCTGAAATGATGATGATGATGTATAAGTAGATATTTATGTTTAGTTCGTCCCAAGTGAGAAAATGTTATGAACTTTAAAAGATAGAGAGAAATTTAAGAGGATTAATATTTTAAGCCGTTGCTATAGTGAGTACACAGCTTTCTAATTAGTTATATTTTGAATAAAAAGTGTTAATATTTCACATTTTCGTCATATGTGTACGCATATTATCTAAAGAATAGATGGCCAAGCACTAGGACATTTTAATTTATAAGTTCCTTTTATAGACCGAGTAGGTACGTCGGAAAAATGGCTAATTTAAATAAAATGCCATTCCTCTAGTCGGATCTTGAAAGTATATAGAAAACGTTCAACTTTTAAAAATTTCCCTTAAACCTCAAAGGTTATTTAATCCCGGTCGTCCCGTACCCGTGCCGTGCGACATAAACGACGCAATCTCGACTACATCCGATCACGAGCAAATGCGATGCCCGCGCGGAACTCACCAACTATTCAATAACTATATTTTTCCCGCGAGCGGAGCGGATCTAGACATATTTTCTATTTAAATGGTTATCAAATTTACGGAGAATTCCATTTGAGATTCCAAGAGATTCTAAATAGTCCTTTCAGCCTTCAAGGATAGTTAAAGAATGGCTTCAGCAATATAAATGAAAAAACCTTTTCTAATAAAGCTACGAATTTCATTGACTCAATAGTTCGCGATGGGAGTCACCGCTCTACCCACATTCTGACACCTCAAGATCAGGCAACGAGGAAGGCCACATGGGTTAGTAAGTACAGTACAGCACACATCACCCAAAAAGAGACAAATACTCACACAGCGCCGCCACACATACCTATCAGGGTCACGGCCGTCCGGGCTTAAGTTTCGGCCAGGGAAGAAGAAAAGGATTCATACTTTATTTAATGCATCAACAATATTTAGGCTCTTTAGCCCCTTAGTGTTTCGGAGTATGCTACGGAACCGTCAGTATAACCTACAAGAGACACCGATTACGAACTGCCCGAAGGTCGCAGGAATTCGGTAACGGAGACTGTATTGAATGCTGATGGCTTGTAATGCCAAGACGACTTGTGGGTTGCCGGGCCAAAACGTACCAAGCAAACGACCAAATCAAGCTTTTAAACTTAAAACTGTAGCCACCGGGTTCATACCCTCCGGGTCAGTGACTCACAATCGAATACCAATAATCGTGATAAAACAATCGTACATGACCCTGTATAATCGCCACAGCGGCACGTGTATTGCTGACCAAAAACTTCTACATCTATACGGGGACAGGACCGATCGTAATGGATTGGGTTCGATGCGGTTGTTTCTGTGTACCGGGCGACGGCTACCGGCTGTGATTGTTTTTAGTGAAAGTGCTTTACGGGATGGAATAGTTAACGACTGGGCCATTTGCCTTCAACGTTCGGTTTTACTCGTTTCATGATTTGTGTTAATTTTTTGACCTTTTCGCTTGGAAGGTAACGGTAAGGGTAAGTTCAATTTTTTGGCGGTCAAAAACATGTAAGATTTCAAACGCTAATAACAACGAGAGTTTTAGTGCCTGAGTCATGTTTAAACATTTAAAAGAGAGGTCATATTTATAAAAAAAAATAAGCGGGATATAATTTGCCTATAACGACACGCTGCCAATGCATGCTGTCGTGTCGACTTATTCCTAACAAATAAAAAGGTATAAGTAAACTAAACAATTAAATTTAATATAAGGAATACAAAATACAGAGGTGATATATGAAAGTACCTACCTAAAACGCACTCTATGGGAGGGATGAGGTAGGTAGTCTTTAATTAAAATACTTGCTATGGCAGCTCTGCAGGTCAGGTGTTAAACTGGGTTAGTTCTGCTGTATCAAGATGAGGTTCCGGGAAGTGTAGGGATGCGTCAGAGCGTCGGCGACCCTAAAGCTTGTTTTCCAGGGCAGCTCTGCAGTTTGGGTGTCAAACTGGATTAGTTCCGCTGTATGAAGATAAGGTTCCGGGAAGTGTAGGGGCGCGTCAGAGCGTCAGCGACCCTGACACTTATTATCAGTCCTAGTGAACTCCAAGTGTTCTTTTTCGATTTCCACTCCCAAAATCAATCGCTCTCCTCCCAACCTCTTCACCGCCCTCTCTTTCGATTTTCAAATCCTTTTTCCCCATGTTTTTCTTTTTCTCACCGCCATATAATCATCTCATCTGCCGGTCTCGTCGGCCAAGACACATAAAACCTCCTTGACAAAAACCGAGAGTGTGTTTAAGAATCCTATAATTATTACAATTTAGAATTCCGTTATTTAGTAGACAACGTAATTAGGTAGAAAAACCAAATTGAGGCTATCCAAAACGATATAAAATGATTTTTAGTAAATACAATCCTAATGCAACATTCCTTGAATACACTGCATAGATAATTAAAAGAATAAGTAGACATCGGTTTGACACGTTTGACTTGACTATAAACGACTTAACGGTATAACCTTATCGTTATTTTATATTTTCAAGCTGTTTGGGGTTGAAACCCTCGGGACGTGTCCGAGTGCTGTTTGTTCAACAAAATCTCCAAATAGCTGGTGGAAATTTCTCGTGGCCCAAGGGCTGGCTTTTACCTTGGCCAGGTATTGCCATAGTACGTGGCAATGCCGGCAGACTCTTGGGTACCTACATAAGCAGTCGATAGCGGTACCGTTCCTCGTTATCGCTATCGACTGCTAGCTACTTTTTCAACACCATATTTTAGTTTGTTAACCGTTTTAGTTCGGTTAAGACATTATATTTTATTTGTTTATTCGTTCTAAATACATATGTATATTAGCCAGAGTAAGCATTTTAATGCAAGTTTAACTTCACAAAATAATGTTTAATACTTTTAAACTTTGATAAATTTCATTTTGTTATATCCCATGGCTTTTTCTTCACCAAAAAATTGCACGACAAAGCTAAAAGATACTTTAAACACAGAGACATTACTGCTAAATACTTGAAACGTAGAAATTCGGAGTTTATCCAGAGTTGTCCGCAAGTTTGCACGAAGTACTCATAAAACGGCGTATCTTTTAACCGCAGCTCCACAAACTTTTCTGGTTTACAGACATCAACATTATTAAGTACTGTTAATTGCGAAAAAAACTTAGCAAACAGTTCCTTAGTTGTTATTTTTTTTTATTATTATGAAAACTATAAGTAGTATAAGTACTTGTAGATAAGACACACAAGGTAGGTATGGTACAGAAACACTTTTTTTTTTGACTAGCTTTATTTGTAAATAAGTATATAAATAATGTTCTATTCTATTCTAGAAAGTAATCATTATCATCATCATCATTTCAGCCGAAAGACGTCCACTGCTGGACATAAGCCTCCCCCAATTTAGGGGGTTTGCCATAATCGCCACGCTTGGCAGGCGGGTTGGCGATGCTGCCCATTCTCAAGTAAGTCCCTTAGTCGCCTTCTACGACACCCACGGGAAAAGATGGGATGGTGCTATTTGTTGGCGACTACAAGAAGAACTGATTGATAATTAAGAGTTTGATTAAACAATAAAAACCATTTTCTTATAGGTAAAATAGATAAGCATAGGGATAGTTTTCATCTCCCATAGTTAATAATAAGTTTTATCAATACCTAATGTAGCTATAAACCAATCAATAAGAAACGTAGTTAGCACCCCACACATCCTCAAAAGGTAAATAAATATCTAAACTAATGGTATCACCCATACAACAGGTTCTAACTCGACAAAAACACACAGGTAAAACATTAACAGGCACCTACACACACATACGCAACAAATGGTATCGCCCTCGAGCAAGCAAAAACTTGTCCGAACAGGTCTGAACCTGTCGAGAATTAGGCTCATGCTTGACCAAAATATCCCGGCCTTTCTTATTGTTGATTGGTTTAGAAGCATAAAATATAAATAATTATCAGTGGGCCTACCCGCTACTTGTACCCTAGTAGAAAACTACTTAAGAAAAATTGAAATGTAAAACGAGTTAGTATTCCATATGTGCGCGGCTTAATAAATGGAAAGTGTAAGTAATAAGGTGTTTCAATAAGAATCCCCTACACTATTCTTTACGCCCGGCACCACATGGAACGGAAAGTAATACTGACTCTTATTCTATCTCGTATAAAAAAAAAATTGTATCTACTGGATGGAGCAGCAATCGCACAACTTTGCAATTGTCATAAAATTAAGTTATACAATGAACGTCGGAAGCCTGTCATGAGGAAACAATTTATTTTCACGGAACGTGTAAAGTTAATTCGAATAAAACTATTAAAGTAAGCGATAGACATGAATTATGTGTACAGTCAGCGTCAATAATATCGGGACGAACAGACTGTTCAAAATTATATAAACAACTATGAAAATTAAATATTAACTCAATGACACAAGGAATGTTTCAGAATAAACACAATACAGGACAAATGTCTTCTGACAAGAACTTTATCCAATTGAGATATAGTTTAATTTTCTTAGTTGTTGAGATCATTTTGAACAGTTTGTTCGTCCCGATATTTTTGACGCTGACTGTACACATAATTCATGTCTGTCGCTCACTGTACTATAGCAACACCAAGGTAGATTTTTTTAATACAACATTCCGTGGGTCTCTGGGAATATGGATGGAAATACACCAACTTTCTCGCTAGCTCTTCTAACCGCGGTTTAATTGATATACATAAATAGTTATATGGCAAACAGATAGACCTAGGGACAAGTGACATTATTTAAATTTACTGATAGAAGAAGCATATAAAAAAATTCTACGAATCAAAAGGGATATGTAAAGATTGTAGCAGGCGCAATTCCGTTCTGCCTAACCCCATGAGCGGAAGGCGTGTGTTTAAAAATCATAAAAAAAATCATAATAATAACATAATAAATATCATCAAGTTAGTTTATGTATGTATGTGGGAGACGATAAAATAATTGGCATAAATAGGTTTGTTCGTTATATTCAAAATCAAAATGACAGAGGAACAAATCGTTTAATCAATCAATAACACGTTATTATATTCAGACATGAAATGACAGTAATACAATTTAACAATAATTAGTAACACATTATTATAGTTTAAAAATAACCACGGTTATTATAATACATAAAAGAAATAAAAAATCAGCATGAACATATTATAAGAAAACATACCTGACAGTTCAGAGCACCGTTGTGCCGTGCCCACTATCGGACAGCTTCTGATCCGTCGCAAAGCAGTACGCCCCTCTTTATAGCACAACTAGCTCGTAAAGTGGGGAAAAAGTAGTCAGTCACAATACTATTATAGACTGGAGGTAGTTCAAAATAATCTGTGACATTTGTTAAAAAAACATTAAATAATTTATTTCTCAAATGTATTATGTGTAAAATATGTCGAAAAAGACAGTGACTATTGAGATGGAGATGCATGAAGGAAGACATCTTGCGTTGACCCCGACAGTTGATATCGTAGCAAATGTTGATGTTTTGTTCAACAGATGGACAAGCTCATTTAGATGCGCAATTACAGGCTAACACGAATAATACAGGCTGGTAGGGATATTGACGAGCAAACTGTAACAATGAATTCAACACACGATTCATCAAAAAAATCTAATCATAAAAAAAAATCAAACAAAAAAAACAAAACAACAAACAAACAATCAAATTTTTAGACGATTATCAAAAAAATAAGTTATCCATAAAAAGTTGATCAGCTTTGCGGTCGGACTGTAAAGAATAGCAATATTTTTTTAAATGACCTACGAAAAATTTCTACGTTGAAGAAGAATGATGAAGAAGAATTTTGGACTATTCAGTCCAAAATTCTGAACACCCCAACATAGTTAGAGTTTACGCGTCGGTGTCCCTGCCACTCTGTGTTGTTCTTACTCATGGAAAAAAGAAACATCCCAGATGTGTTAATTTCAAGTGTTTGTGGTGTACTCCTGAAATGATCCTTTCAGAAACCAAGCAATATCATTTTTTCATTTTTCCTCCCCACTTCAAACAGAAACCAATCTTCGAAAAATCCTTTCAAAATGGACCAACATTATTATTTTGAATCTTAAAGCGCCGTGGGACAGCACTGATCAAATACCGCTGAAAGCGTGCAAATAATAGCAAAGGATAGAATTTCGTTCTGTGTTTGTGATGCGGTCTACTAAACTTGTTAGACTCAAATCTAGGTATTTGGATTTAATATATGTATTATGCGTTTATTTGTTCACGCGTCTCAATAAGGTTGATAGTTGAAATTTCGATTGTATTATATTACTTCTATGTAGCATCAAAAACAGTATGATATGTATGGGTACACGTGCATTGTCAGTTGCTAGCGGCATAGCTAACGTGATGATATTGTTGTTACATCAACTACGCCGTAGCATATAACCAACCCGCTACGCGTCATCGTTTTTTTTCTTCTTCTCCCGCTCTGGGTGGAGCAAGAGCTCGTGTCAGACTTTTACTGACTAAAACCCACCCGTGTTCCCTCAGTTGCCTGTGTGCCAGGGGCCGCGGTATCTCTTTCAAACAACTCGCATCCCTGGCAGGCATCGCACACAGGGGTATTTGAGTGATCTGGGCGGCCAAAATATTTTCTTTATTTTAATCAATGATAATAGTGCTCCTTAGTGGATGTTTATCATTTAAGTTGATTTTAATGGATTTACATTTTTTTTTAAACAATTTTACTGTAATAAAACCTATTTGGTTATTTGGTTAATAATAAATATAATTACAATGTCATTTCACAATTTTTGGTAGATTGATGTGCCAATAGAAAAGAACGTTATAATTGCGCTTTAATGCGATGGATTTATTTAGAATAATAAACCATGTTCCTAAAAATAATCTCGTAATTACACAACGAAACCACAGCGTAATATCTTAACGAACAATTATTACAGCCATGTGGCCTTTTAATTAATGTCACATAGCAACAGTTATTTCCTACGTTTAGATGCAAAACGAGCAAAAAAGGTTTTTTAGCGACGTCTTCAGTTAGTAGAAATAAAACAATGTTTGTTGTAAGAAGGAATGTATATAAATTTATTGATACACTAACTATGTACAAAATTACCTAAGCACATACAGGAGCTTTACTTAAAAGGTAGTATTTATTAAACAGCCAATCAGAACACAGTTAAAATATTATTACAATAATCTGCGCGCGGTGCGCGCCCTCTGCCAACAGTCCAACTAACCATTTAAACACTGAAGTTATAAATATAGGTGCCGGCGCTCGATCCTTTAGCTCAGTGTAGCAGCGAGCAGCGTCATGCGCACACGCGCTGCTACAGTGCTCCCCTTCAAGTGAAACGTACCGGTCGCCTTATGACACGGCCCGAGCGCGATGTACGCTCTGCTGTGATGTTTACAGGAGCAGTGTTCTTCGTAGCAGGACTGGAGCCCTGGTGAGTTATGTCACATGCATCATCAGTGCATGGAATGGAGAACGCAGGCTTGAGGCGGTCCACTGATATCACTGCTTGCCTTCCCGGTAGTTGAACAGTGAACGTTTTATCGCTTCGGCTAAGCACTGGATAGGGTCCGTTGTATGGTGGTTGCAGCGGTTTCTTGACTGCGTCAGTTCGCACGAATACTTCCTTGCAGGTTTTTAGACTTTGAGGTACGTATATGCCACTTCTGCTGCTGGTTCGTGACTGTGCTGACGCTTGACGAAAAATGCTAATTGCTGATCGTAGTTTTTCAACGTAACTGTAGTCCATTGAATCTGGCTTCGATGCCACGAAAAAATCTCCTGGCAGTGTGAGAGCGTGACCGTAGGTAAGCTGTGCAGCACTGACTCCACTGTCACTTCGCGTTGCGGCTCGCAGTCCTAGCAACACTGTAGGCAGCTCCTCAATCCAACTGCTCGTGCTCAGACGTGCTATTAATGCTGATTTCATGCAGCGGTGCCACCTTTCAATCATTCCATTGCTTTGTGGATGGTACGGTGTAGTGTGAATGCGCTTGATTCCAAGTAGTCTTGTTAATGCGTTGAACAAGCTGCTTTCAAACTGTCGGCCTTGGTCAGTCGTCATTCGAGCTGGACATCCGAACCTTGCGATCCATCCTTCATACACAATCTTAGCGACAGTATCAGCTGTTATGTCTTGCGCGGCGTGCGCCTCGGGCCAGCGCGTCGCTCGGTCGATCATAGTGACGACGTAACGGTGTCCTTGAGGCGACGTACTCAGCGGGCCAACGATGTCAACATGCAAATGTTCGAAACGTTGCGATGGTTCGAAGATTGCTACCGGGGTTGCAGTGTGCCGGTGTATCTTGGCACGCTGACATTGAATGCATGTTGTCACCCATTTCTTCACGTCAGTGTTCATAGATGGCCAGAAGTATCTTGTTTGTATCAGCTTCCTTGACGTTCGCGTGCCGGGATGACTGAGGTTGTGTATTGCATTAAACACCTTTATGCGGTATTCTTCCGGTATATATGGTCGTATGTTTTCTGTTGATGTCTCACAATAGATAGCGTGAGTCATCCCGGGTACTGTTATCTTCCGCATCTGGATATTTGATTGACGAAGTAAACCTTGTATAGCTGCGTCCTTTTCTTGTGCGTCTGCGAGTAACGCGTAGTCGATAGGAGTGGGGCAGTTGATAACTTCAATGCGTGATAAGGCGTCGGCGACAATATTATCTCGCCCACTGATATGACGTATGTCATTAGTAAATTCACTAATGAACAATAGCTGCCTGCTGCGGCGGGGAGTTTCTGAGTCAGATGATATTTTCTGGAGCGCATATGTGATTGGCTTGTGATCTGTATATATAATCAGTTCGCGGCCTTCATATAATTTTCTAAAGTGCTTCATTGCTAAGTATATGGCTTGTAGTTCTCGGTCGTATGTTGAATACTTTTGCTGCGCCGGTGTGAATTTCTTTGAGAAATATCCAAGTGGCTGCCATTTGCCGTTGACCTGTTGTTGTAGTACAGCACCTGCACACTTGTCCGATGCGTCACACATTAAGCCAATAGGAGCTGCATGCTGTGGATGCGCCAGGTAGGTCGCTTTTTGAATGCATTCCTTGCATTCTTCAAAAGCTTTCGATGTTTCATCGTTCCACATTATTTCGGTTTTGTCACGTTTCTTTGAGTGTGTATTATGTAAATACATGTGCAGAGGTGCTTGAGTTGCTGCGGCGTTTGGTATGTTTTCTCGATAATAATTTATCATACCGAGAAAACGTCGTAATTCTTCGACATTCTTCGGTTTAGGGTAGTCGCTGATTATCTTCACCTTTTCGTGTGGTGGTTTTATGCCTTCGTGGGAGACAAAGTATCCCAAGAATGTGAGTTCTCTCTTGGCGAATACACATTTGGCGGGGTTGATTGTGATACCGTATTCATCCAGGCGCTGCAGTACGATTCTGAGGTTATCTCGAGCTGTTGTTTCGTCTTCTGCAGCCACAAGCAAGTCGTCGACAAATGGGTAGACAAAATCAAGGCCTCGGAGAACTTCGTGTATGAATCTCTGGAATGTTTGACCAGCGTTCTTTAGCCCTGGGCACATACGTGGGAACTCGTATAAGCCAAAAGGGGTTATTATTGCTGTCTTCTCTATGTCTTCTTCACGAACTGGTAGTTGTGAATATGCTCTGTTCAGGTCCAGGGTAGAGAAAACTTGCTTGCCCGCAAGCTGATATGTGAAGTCCTTTATTCGTGGGATGGGATAACGGTCAGGCTTGGTAATGGCATTGAGTCGCCTGTAATCACCACATACTCGTATATCTCCATTTTTCTTCGGTACAACGTGGAGTGGACTGGACCACGGACTCTTGCTAGGTCGGCAGAGGCCTTGGCTCATCATATTCTCGAACTCCTTCTTCACCTTTTCGTAGCGATGCGGGGGTATAGGTCGAGCTCGGGCATGGATAGGTGGTCCGGCTGTTTCAATGTAGTGCTCGACTTTGTGCTTCGGGTTGAGTTTCATTGATGACAAACGAGTGACGTTTGGAAATTCAGCCAGTATGTCATGGAACGTTTGTTGAAGATCAATACTGCGTATTGTAGGTAAGCTGGTATATCGCCCCGGTGCCTTAGTTGAGAGTTTGGTTGTGTTGTCGATGAGACGTTCATTCCTTAGGTCGACCAGTAGATTGTGGTAGCCTAGGAAATCTGCTCCGAGTATTGGCTTGCTTACGGCAGCAACAATAAACTTCCATTTGTAGGGACGTCGTAGACCTAAGTTGATATCTATGGTTTTCTCTCCATATGTGGGTATCTCTGAATTATTGGCGGCGTATAACTTGTACGGCAGTGGGGTAGATCGAGTTCCTTTTCGCTTTGGTATCACAGATATATTTGCGCCAGTATCGACCAAAAAAGTTGTGTTGGTTTCCTTATCAGTGATGAAAAGGCGATATGATTTGCTGTCGACATTAGGTTCCGCCACTGCTAATGTCTGTCTTAGTTTTCCGTATTATTATCCTTATTAAAATTGCATGGTGTTGTGCAGTGTCTTGCTTTTGCACCGAATTTTCTGTGATAATAACAGTGAGGCGATGGAGTAGATGAGCGAGATCTGAAGTTTCTTGAGTGCGAGCGAGACGGCGTTCTTGAACGGTCGCGGCGATAATTACGTCTATATTGATAATGCGACGGCGGCGATGTGTGTTTGCACCGACAGTTATCTTTCTTGATCTCGGCGATTTCTAGGTGTAACTTGCGTATTTCTTCCGCTATGAGCTGTATGTTACCCTGAGCTTGAGAGTTGTCAACTGATGCTATGACGGGCACTTCGGACGTCTGTTCCATCATCTTGTCTGCCATCTTAGCTAACTCGTCCAACGCAGTGTTTTTGCTGATGGTGTCACTGACAACAAGTACGGATCTCACTTGTTGGGGTAGTAGGTTCATCCACATCAATCTGAGCGTATCGTCTGGGAGTTTTTTATGCGCTAGGTTACGCATGCGACGTAATAACTGGCTTGGCTTTTGGTCGCCCAGCTCCATATCCGATAAAAGCTTTTGCAGCTGTCTTCCATCTGATTCTTCATACACAGATATAAGCCGTTCCTTGATTGCGTTGTAGGGTCGTTCCGATGGCGGGTTTTCAAGTAGGTCACAGATTTGCTCGATGTCTTCCTTCGTTAATTGCGCTATAACCATTTGTGCTTTTTGAGCGTCGCTTTTCTTGAGATCGCTGACGGCGGCTTCAAATGTGATAAACCATAGTCGTGGTTTGTCTCGCCAAAACGGTGGAACACGCAGAGAAAGTGAAATTCCGGCGATTTCTTGTTGATATTTCGCTGCTTCTTCCATTGTTGAGTTTCGCCGATATTGAGCGTACTTGAAATACCGGCAGGCTTTATTCGAACGTCGGGTACTTCGCTTTATTCGATCGTCGGGATCACGTCGGGGTCACCACTTTAGCGACGTCTTCAGTTAGTAGAAATAAAACAATGTTTGTTGTAAGAAGGAATGTATATAAATTTATTGATACACTAACTATGTACAAAATTACCTAAGCACATACAGGAGCTTTACTTAAAAGGTAGTATTTATTAAACAGCCAATCAGAACACAGTTAAAATATTATTACAATAATCTGCGCGCGGTGCGCGCCCTCTGCCAACAGTCCAACTAACCATTTAAACACTGAAGTTATAAATATAGGTGCCGGCGCTCGATCCTTTAGCTCAGTGTAGCAGCGAGCAGCGTCATGCGCACACGCGCTGCTACAGTTTTAATCTCTCTGTGGGCAAAAATGTCGGAGGCTCGTTATTTTTAGCATTTTAAGCAGCTCTGCGATGCTAAAAGTTCGTGTGTTTAAAGAGTGTTGTTCGAAATATGAATTTTGCGGTTTTTTCCTGGCCGGTCTTGAGTCACGAGGATGATACAAGTTTGGCAGTGTTCAAATTTAACAGATTTTATTTTATTTTATTGTTGGAAGACCAATTGTGAAGAGCAGTGGTGGCCCAGTGGTAGTGGACTTAAGAATTAAGGTCATAGGTTCGAACACAGGCAGGCGCTTTCCTTTGCATAAATTATTTCATCACCACTGCTCTCAAAACGGCGAAGGAAAACATCGTCACGAAACCGCCATGTCCTAGAACCAAAAATTCGAAGACATGTGACATCTACCAACACACATTGGGCCCGCGTGGTGGATTACGGCCAACTTCCTCTCACCGAGAGGACTGTGTCCCATCAATGGGAATACTATAGGCTGATTAAGCTTATGCTAAGCGTTGAGACATTTTACGGATGTTCACACAGGTTCAAACTTCGGAAGGAGAAAAAAATCAAGAAATACCTCTTTGAATTTGGACAACGTTTACTTACTCATATAAAGAAGAGTAGTGTTTGCTGAATTGTGCAGCCCTAAACTTTATCAAATAAATATAAAATAAAATGTCCTATTACACGATTATTTCATGAAATTAAAAATGTTGAGGCCTGTTCTAACTAAAGCTGGAGTATTGATGATTGGAAGGATTGTAATTCTGTAAATATATATACGTACCTACATATATGTTTGGTACGGTCGAGAACCATATTTTCGTCAATATACAACCAGACGCTGACCTAAAAATTACAAAACGCTAAGAAAATAATCCTAATCCAAATATAAAATACCAATAATCCCTATTTTCACAGTCAACTCACATAAATTCTTCAGTTATCGATCGACCACCCAATTAATATTCAGTCCTTAAATAAACTGTCGACTAGCCATCAAGATAATAACACGATCGTTTACGTATCGGCACAGTCACCCGGTGTTGGCTCTCTGCTCAGGTGACCCTCGTCGCCACAACGATAGGGCTCGCACATGTAGGCAGGGGATTTGGGAACTGTTCAAATGATGACGGTGTAAGACTGTTGTATAGATATGATGGTATATTATAGAATGGAGTGTCGCTGATTTGTTAAAGTAAATTGTCTGTTACTTTTTTAGGATAGCAACAAAAGTCTCTTCCTGTCAATCACTGTGCACCAGAAAAAAACTGAGAAATATGTCGACGTCTTCACTGAAAATCATCATATATATATTTATTTTGGTCCTAGGTTTCAATATGGATTTATTCCATATCAAATGTTATCTATTTCCTATCAAATCTCGCAACGTATGCCTTTTAGGACACCACGATACACTTTCAGCAACTACACCAATAAGGTGATCATTTAATATTCCGTACGGCTATACAAGGAGGTCTATTACTTGCAGACCGCGGTACAGACGGCAACGGTCAGCCAGCTGTTATAGTTTATAATATTCGCATTCACCACACGCGCGGTTTCCATTACTCTCCGCACCAATACTTAACAGACTAATGCATTTGTCTTGCTGGCAGTTAGTAGCGTAGGTCGTGAACGTCAAGACTACACAGTGCTATGTTGTCTTTATTTTGTAATGTCGTGAGTACTTGTCACCATTTAAAACCACTCCTAAGGTTGGCAACATTGGCAGTGATGACATAGGGGTCTGAAACGTGGTTGCTTGCAATGAGCTTCATAAGAAGGCAATGAAGAGGGCTATGCTTGGAGTTTTCCAACACGATCGAATCAGAAGTTAAGAGTTCCGTAGGAGAACCAAGGTAACCGATATATCCCGAAGAATTGTCAAACTTAAGTGGCAGTGGGCAGGGCACATTGCTCGCAGAACAGATGGCTAATGGGGCTGGAAGGGTCTGTAGAGGTAACCGCGTACATAGCATAGGAAGGCCTCCAACGAGGTGGATCGATGACCTTGTGAAGGTCGCAAGAATCCGCTGGTTGCGAAAAACACAGAACCGGTAGAAGTAGCGGTGCTTGTCCACTAGTGGACGTGTATCGGCTGAAATGATGATGAGAAGCAAAATTAGACTTGAAAGTGACTTTATGTTTTCATTAACGATTTATATTGTTAAAAGCATCCCGACTCTGTACTTAAGAGTACATCAAACGCCTTTAACTGACTGCAAATATTTTGATTTGAAACATTCGTTTGGGTTGATTTAGTACTTAAAACTAAGCCCCTCATCGTGCCTCCGAATACGCGATCCAGACATCAGTAGCTCTATGTAAACCGAACCATCTGTTACTAATAATTTTGGAAATGAAAATGAGGAGAAGAAGTTATTTTCTAGAAAGTCTAGAAACAAAACAACTTTCAAATTCTCATTCAAAAACCGAGTGCGTTTCCATGTCGCAGAATATATTTTATTCAAATGTCGCGTCGCGATCGATCCGACCCTGTGCCTTGTTCACATGGCAAGAGAACTACAAATAAAAATAACACTTATCTTCACCTTCACGCTAGATCGCACCAGAGACGATACATTGTTTGTAGAAAGATCTCGAGGACTATGCGGGTTAAACTGAGCGCAGATAGTTGCTTTTATATATAGAGTTGCATGAGTATGGCAGCCCAACTCTGCATAGTGTGTTATTTTTACAGCGCACGTGTCAAATGCAAGATGATTTTTCTTCCTTCAACTCTAGAGTTTTTCTAAAAACAAAACAAAACGGTCTGTTTTTGAGACTTTAAATGTTATCATTGTGAGTTAGTGAACACACAAACTGACTAAGGAACTCATGAATCTAGCCAGCTATCATGCATATCAGCAAAATGAAAATTAAATAAACACCGGTTAAGTAATTAGTGGAAATGATTTGTTTTGTGGAAATGGATTACTGATAGTTAGAAATTAAGATTTTGATAAGAGTTAGTAGTTATTTATGTATTTATAAGATCTTAACTTGTTCAAAATTTATATTTTTTCCGTTTCTCAAATAATAAATAAAATTGAAGAGACGAAGAAGCGAAATGGAAAAAAAATTGTGACACGTGGGGATGTTAACGAAGTGTATCACGGAAAAGATCAAAGCGCTTGTATATTAAAGAAAAAAGATATAATCATTTTTTTTACTCTAACATAACCTCACAATCGAACGTAGATTTCTGAAGACTTACGCCCACAAGGATACACCCTATATACGCGATACACCTCCTCTTAAAATACAGCTTTGCAAAAAAATACTTACTTATCATGTTCAAAAGCTACACCTCAGAAGACTTAATTCAAATCTTACGCTATTAGGAACAAGGTAACATGTCACTAACGAAGTGGCTGCAAAGGAGCTTATGCCAGTCAAAGCAAGCTTTGCCCTTTGAAGTGAGTAGTGTTACAAAAGCTCGTGCTAAATATTCTACAATTTTCTCCAACGTTGAATTTTTATGGTATCATTAATGATCTTGTAAAGTACCTTCACAAATTGGGGTACCTTACTACCTACTTAATTACCCGACAAGGGAAATTCTTATTCAGTCGTGAAGATACGTGTGTGAATATACAGAATGATTATTTTATGTAATATATTTTTTTATAAATAAGTAACTAAACGTGCCATTATTTTATAAGGTATTTTTTCTAAGCTTCCTAAATGAGTTGTAATATCTTGCCACAACATTAGTACTCAAGCAGCATATCTAATAAAAGATATAATAGTCCAGGATAATTATAATCTCCTTCACTAATCCGCCTCTAAAGATAAGCGCCCTAATTGCGTAACACACGATCAATCATAATCTGAATAATTTTGAAGGATCTGGCTATTTCATTGCTTCTTGGGTTCGAAAAAATTGTCAGTTCAACAATGTAAATAACGCAATCAATGCTATTGAACTGTCAAAATGACAGCCATTGCTACTGCATGGTAGTGTGTCACGAAATTACCCCTTTGGTGACCAGTTTTAAATGGTCTAAGTAACCTTTGTCGACGATACCCAGAACTACAGGCAAATTCTTTATCGACAGTCACATGTCTCATCTCTAAAGACCCAGTAAACAGGAAAAGACTGATAGACAGCCTGAACAATAGTTATAGTAACACACCACCACCCACGGTATTGGTATTAGTTCCCCTAATGCATCACGGGTTTTTAGTTTATTTTACGAGCTCGCAATTTGTATTTAACGCAGACAAAGTTAATCAAAAGAAATAACGTACAACTAAACAGACGAACCAATTAGTGATTCTCATGGAAATCATGACACTTGGTTTAAATAAGTTGATTTTACTTATGTAGATTCTTTTACATATTGTGAATGAGAGAACGTTGTAGGCCTTACAGACGTCTATAATTGTACAGATTTATAGACGATTTTCTGTTATTTATTTTAATTCGTTTAAGGAGCTGGTACTTATTGACAGGCCTGCACTGTCCTCTCATACCTATTATCACTGTAATTTGAAAACATTGTAAAAGCCAATTATTTTTGAAAGAGTAACCGTGGAGTTTCTTGCCGGCTCTTCTCCATAGGAAGCGACCAATTGGGACCGTGCACCTAGCTTCTGACGTTTCATAAGTGCCCTTAGAGGGTTTATGTGAAATAAAATATTTTGATTTTGATTTTTTGATGCGAGAGCAGTGTTCATTCTACCGTTATAAAATCCACATACATAGGTGTACATAATAATAACTCTGGAATTAGTCGTGCCCGTCATTTTACTCAAAATTTGGAAGATAACTGTTTTATAATGCATGATCAACCGCCGGTTGCAGTTGCCATACGACACTCTTAAGGCGGAACTGACTTGCAACGTTAGTTTGTACTGTATCGAGTTTTGATAACGCGCTACAGTGTCAGTGCAGCGAGCTGAGCCGCTCGATGCGAGCTCCGTTTCCTCCACTCGACTGTCGCCTTTTTTGTGAATTCATTTGAAACACGTAACAGTAGTCAGTGCAGGGAACCGAGTCGCTCGATGCGATCATTGCGAGCGCATGTTTACAAAAAAGTCAATGCCGGTTCTATAAAACTGGGTGCTACATTTTTATTCAACTTGTTCTGACTTGTTTTGCTTGGGTCAAGTACACGAAGCGAGCGATCGCCCCGTTTAGTGTATCGCCATTTTGTAACAAGAAATGGAGCGCTCTTGAGCATGTGCTCGAAGCGAGCGTACGCCGCGTACTGTGTATATCGTTTTGTAACCAAGCTCGCCTCGAATGATATAAATCACAAACAAACATTGCATGTCAGTCCACGCCTTCAGAAAATTCTTGCGAGTATAGTCAGAATTCTGAGTGGTCAACCAACAAAATAATATAGTTAAAACAAAGTAATAGTATATACTAATAATTGGTTTGTGGAAGACGATGACCGTCGATCCGTTGCGGATATTGATAACCAGCCGGTTAGTAAGATGGGGCACCTAATTACTAATTGTATTTTATTGAACTTGAATTAAAGAACAGTTTAGTTTTTATATCAAAATAACGTTCCAGCTACTAAATAAAATAAAAACATTTATTCATTCCCTGAAAGACAATGCTGCACTGCTGGGTGTAGATTAGTGAAGCTTGTGCAATAGAAGAGCATATTATACAACTTGCCGATGGATTTGTAGTAGGTATACAATAGTTAAAAAGCGAAGAGCATCTTAAAATTGCAAATTTATACTTAACCATATTCATTTGAAAAACTGAACAAACCTCGACATAAGAACAACGATACACTAACTCAATCAAAGGCTTTGTTTAATCCAATCTTTGGAATACAAACTCGATAAGTGCTGCATTTACAAAATTCATTACCGTTACCACAGCCTCTATTTCTTTAAAGTTAAAGAACGTTTTCGATTGGCAGCGTGGTGAGTTATTGTTGGAGTTTGCCCTGAAAAGTTTCGCCTGTCATAGATCTATTAAGAGTGCAAACATCGTCGGAGTCTGTAATCACTGTTTGATCTGATCTCGGCTGATTGGAATGAGGGCAATGTCCTCTGATTCGAAATTATTCGTCGAATTGTAATAATGTTTGAGAATCTTGTAAATCTACAGAGTACTTTATGAACTGCCTTAAGTAATTACGTATTTTTGAGGTTTCATTTTAATTTGTGAAAAGATAGCGTTTTGAAATATGTTTTTTGTTTTTTTTAAATCAATCCTTACAAGGTCTGTGTTGATCAATGTCTGACCTGATGATAAGCAAAGAAGGTGTGGACGATGGTGCTTGCCTAGAAGTATTCACTGGACAATTGAAATGTGTATGTTTGGCGCAGTTCAGTTGCAGGCTTTTTAAGTTTCTTATTACATGTTACACTTTTTATCGGACTAGCACTCATTCGCCAAGTGAGCAAAGCGAAAGGAGCCTCGTCCCAACCGGGTATCCAATGCCATGACACCTCTCGACTGTTCCTTTGTTATATCAAGTACGTTTGTAACTTATACTGTAACTAGTTGTAGGTTCTTAGGCCCTATGTTTTGCAAGTTCACAGTTATCAGGTCCTATAAAGCCGAATTTACGTTACGAAACTAGTTCCGCAAACTTACCTAACTGTAACTGTAACTGTAACTGTTAATAGTTTCACGTGTAAATAGATAAACATTTAAATTGGGCTCTTTTCCTACTTACGTACAATAATATCGTCCTAAGTTATAGTTGATCGTGTTTAGTTTTACATTTTTTTACATGTCTTTTTTTTGTGCTACATGTGTAGTGTATTTATTTTTGCTGTAACCTTTTCATAAAGACTGATGCTCACTAATATCATTATTTTATTGTAAGTTGTGTGTCTCGAATAAGTGTTTTTTTTTGTTTTTTTGGGTAACGCGTGTTAGTTCATTATGATTTTATTTAACCACATTATAAATAATAATCATATTATACTTTCGTATTAAATAAGCGTAAACTAGAACTGTTTATTTAATTACCTCTGGAGGCTGGAGGCAGCCCGCCTAACGCTTTTATAATACTCCATTAAAAAGATATCAGGGAGAAATTAAGAGAAGACGGCGCTTTTCAATGAATATATTTTTGATCACTAGCTGTGCGTCTTGGCTATGTTTCTGATGTTTTGGAACCTCGAGAAATATTTTGTTTATGACAACATTTTATGTCAGACGTTATGGATAAAGAATCCTGATGACATAGACAATGTGGCATTCAGGAACAAGGATGATAGAAAAGTTATAAATGTATTGACATAAGCTACCGACAATCTTAGGTCCATCCTCTTGAAAGTCATTTTAGAATATACCAAACGCTTTCAAAGCGATTGCCACTTGTCTGCAGGGACGGTTACCGTTACCAATAAAATACTGGTAAAACTACCAAAAGATTTCGTTCCGTTCCATTAACAATTTAACGTTAAATTTACCGTTTAATCATAGGATGTACCGGTATTTAAATAGCGTTACCAGTATCGTTACTTCGCTAAAATCTAACAAGAAGCAACATTTTGTGCGACGTTGCCAAACCAAACCAAGCGCCTCGCGGCGTTGCGTTCGGCTCTTCTATGCGGAGTGGTAACAGCGCATGTTACGACAATCAGAAAGATACGAATACGATAAGACTCTCGGTAGAGCGTGTTTCATTTCATCATCATACGGCACACAAGCATCGCGTCGGGTACGCCAAACGTACCTACGTCTACTGCCTTTGATTTATCAACTAGTTGTTTGTGTAAAAATATTATTATAGGTCGAAAAAAGTTTTAACCTTTCAATTTAAACCGTATTATTATAACTATATTGTTACTTTTTAATTAGTCTTAGGTCTGCATGTAGATACAGTCGCCCACACATATCTGGATACAATACTAAAACCTTTCTTATATCTTACGTGCCTCATAAAGGCGCTGTCAAGGTCAATTTTATTGTATCCAAAAACGTGTGGGCAACTATACCTTTTTGGAGACAGGAATATCTCGTAATATAGAAAAAACGGTCACAGCTAATTTGAGTACTTTTTTTCAATTTGAGCCACCGTTAATTATAATTTTCTGCAGCACAGAAACAATGGTGCCGATTCTCTTGCCACAAATGCCAACAAACTAAACTAAAAATCACCAAAATTTAGTTTATTCCTGTGTAACGACGATTTCCCATTCTGAAATAGACTAAAGTGACACAACTTATTTATATTTTAGTTTGACAGCACTAAGATAGCACTGAGTTATTAATTTAGTGAAAATATCAATTTTGCTATTCAAAGTTGACGTTTTTCAGCTAAATTTTTGATTGTCCAACTAAATCTGACTATTTTTAATCACGTTTAAAAAGGTGTGGAACAAAATTAGTTGTCATGAACTAAAATTCACACCAACACCTCGACTTCAGGTGTAAAAACAATATTGTATCTTTTTTTCTTTTTTTCGCTTATATCTCGAAAATGGTGTGTCCTATCGCAAAAATAATGAAAACTTCGACCCCTTTTAACAAACCCATAAACCCCTAAAACTAAACATGTAGATAATATTTTTTCATATTTTCCATACAAAAAGTAAAAAATTCCATATAAAACACACCGAGGCTGGCGCTCCTGCGTGCCTCCGGCTCTAAATAAAATTCACGGGGTAGGGTAAACAAGTATCACGTTGCGAAGCAAATGAAAAATACCACTTAGAGTCGCGATTGTCAAATACGATTTTAGTTGAGTCAAAATTATTTTTAAATTTAAAGATTTTTTTTGCAAAATAGCTTTAAGATTCTCATAGCCTACACTAAAAAAAACTAACTAAACTACCACTTAGTTAGTTTAGTTCGGTGTACAAGAGAATCAGCACCAATATTGTATACACACCGAAGGTTAATTCATGGTTTCAATTTTGGTGTTGATGTCCCTGCCACCCTGTTTATTATAATTTACTGCAGCACAGAAACAATATTGTATACACACCGAAGGTAGTCGCACGTTCGGCGTGTATGTAATATTGTTTTTGTGCACACACCGAAAGATGCTAGTCTCCCCACCGTCATAGTTAGAAAGAGATAGACGTATAAGTGTTCCGTATGGTGCCGGACGTAAAAGAATAAAACCATCCAATTTCTTCCCGTGGGTGTCGTACAAGGTGACAAAGGGACTTACTAGAGAATGGGCAGCAGCGTTCTCTATGCATTTTAACACCATACTGCGATCGCCAACCCGCCTGCCAAGCGTGGCGATTATGGCAAAACCCCCCTTTTGGGGGAGGCCTATGTCCAGCAGTGGACGTATTTCGGCTGAAATGATGATGATGATGAGACGTATATATTACCGGTATAAGAATTGGTACTTTTACTGATACTAATACTGGTAATTAGATAACGTTAACTGAATTTGGGTATCGGTGTTATTAACGTTACTTTTTTATCATTAACAGTACGGTAATTGGTAACGTTACATAAAAAAATACCGGTAATTTGGTCCCTGGTTCTCTGGGACCCTCGGGTGCATCAGATACACATACATTTATGGTTCGAATTTTTTTTTCCTGTTAGATTGGTACAACTGTTTTCCATTTTGGTGCGGAGTTTGAGTTGCATCTGTTATTTAGATTAAATACAGGGCCGTTTTTAGTTAGATCATATCTAGTGTGTATTGCGAATTTCATAATGGACAAAAACAACTAACAAAGAGTTTGTCTTAAATTTTGCTTCGCCAAGGGAATTTCGTTTTCGGAATCCCTGAAAATATTCCAGAAGGCTTACAGTGTATCGACTTTATCAAAAACACGTGCTTATGAGTGGTACAAGGCGTTCAAAAGCGGTCGACATATGATTGAAGATTTGCCTCGCTCTGGTAGGCCATCAACGTCTTCAACTGAAGTTAACATCGCAAAAGTGAAGGAAATAGTGACTGAAAATCCTCATTCAAGTTTGAGAGACATAGCCGCTGAACTTTCTGTGTCTCGCAGTCAATCCATACCATTTTAAATAATCAATTGGGTATGAAACATGTTGCCGCTCGGCTAGTCCCAAAAGACCTGAATTTTCTCCAAAAACTCAATCGCATAAGAGTCGCTGAGGACATGCTAAAACGAGTCAATTCCGACCCAACATTAATGAAACGCATTGTTACTGGTGATGAGACACGGGTTTACGAGTTTGACATGCAAACTAGTCAACAAGCTTCGAAGTGGTGCCTTCCAACTGAACCGAAACCGAAAACCACGCCAAAGTCGATCAAAAGTCAAAGTCAGGAAACAGTCAACATGAGTTTTCTATGATAATCGCGGTGTTGTGCACTCGGAATTATTGCCGTAAGGTCAAATGGTATATAAAGAACATTATTTGAGTTTAAAACGGCGTTTAAGAGATCGAGCAACCACCTTATTCACCAGATATGTCTCCAGCCGATTTCATTCTGTTTCCTAAACTCAAATTACCACTTCGTGGCACCCGTTTTCGTTCGGTAGAAGACAAAAGAGAATTCGCGCTGAGAGCTGCAATTCCGGAAAAAGCGTCTAAAAACGTTTTGATGATTAGATTATTCGTTGGCGTAAGTGTATCGTTTCTAAAGGAGCATACTTTGAAGGCGATAAAATAAATTTGGATGAATGACTACCGTTTTGTGTATTATTGATCCTTTCCTGGTACTTTCTTGACAGAGTAGTATATTTACCTGAATGATCAAGTTTTTCAAAAAGTTTAATGTAATTTTTTTCCAAGGTAATTTCCGCTTTTAGGTAAATAATTAGGTACGATAATTTTCACCAATGTATTTAATTTTCCTGCTACGTTCTTCAACGTACAAACACGGGAGCTCTCGGTATTCTGTATAAATATAAATTAAGTCAATTAAGCGCATCCCCCGAGTGGTTTGTGGGCGCTTCCGTAAAATGCCATTAATTTATTTCGACGGTCATTAAATCCTACTTTTTAGGGTACCGTACGTAAACTCAATCTTAAATACCATTACATGAAAGCTTGTAAGCTTGTATTCATATTTTGGTTACAGTGTCCACATTCGCATACTACTTTATAGGGTTTATTATTGTAAGTTGTTGCCATGCTGCTGCAGCTAAGATTACCTATGGATGACGCTGACAAGTGGAGAAATAGGAGGAAACAGTTGTCACGCTATACATTTTCCCTTTATTTATAAATTTTGCTTAAACTTAAATAATGATAAGCATCTCTAAATTGTAACTCTGAATTGTTGTCGTAACTGTATTTCAATAAGACATCATTTGAAAAGGAACGGTTACCCTTGGCCTTCTATAACTGTTTCAAATCTGTTTTAAAGATATGATTGTGTACAAATAAACAGTTGATATACGGAACCCACTTAATGTACACAAACGGTTTTACTTTTTCTAATCCCAACAGCTTCAGGTGGCCGCCATGAGCGTTTCTTTAATTAAAGCTCTCCGTCAGTTCGGATTATGCGAGTTATTCCGACTCGATCGGATCGCGTCCACTATATTCTTTATTGGTAAACTTTCTTCATTTTAAGTTTTTGTCCGGATATTTTATAGAACGGTACGGAAAATATGTTTTCATCTAATTATTATTTATTTATTTCATCTTTTCGTACGCAAAAAGGGTACAAAAGCAGACTATGCCTTAGGCATTCTCTACCAGTCAATCAAGGGTGGTGAAGAGATTAGATGGCAGGTGCTTTGGTTGAAAGGAACAATGATGAAAAACAAAAAATATTAGATAAAAATACAAATTATCATAATGAATTAAGTATAAATAAATCAGGTACACTAGTACATAAATAGGTTAGTGGGTATATCTTGTAAACGATAATAAACACAGGTTTTCAAGCATTCACCAAAAAACAATACTAAACAGTTACCAGCGTGACGGATATTCGATTGAGCGATGAACTTGTAAGTCTGAACGTTAGCGGTAAGCTGTCAGCCCCTTGTTACTCTGCACGCGTCGGCGACCACACAAGACGGCCATAATTACCGATCTTTAAGGAAAGACTACTGTTTACTCATCAACTGCCTACTAGCCAAACTGAAATTGGTTGTGTGGTACCAAGCAGCGCCCTCTCTTGTCGCAATCAGGAATCTTTTGATCATTATTATTTTTATTAATTGTAGGTTCCTGTAACTGTCATGTAGCTACGCTGATACTATTGTTTAAAATAACTATTTGAGAATAAACATTTTTCCTTTTTCTTTGTTTACTTATTTAGTGCTTTCTTTCAAAGTTCCTGTACCGCATATCGATTTAAATACAGAAAATTGGCTAAAGTAGATTTAAAGCTGCTGAATGTCTTCATCATAACAAAAATAACATGACCTGTGGTCTGAATATAACATTAATCGAGACTCGAACTACACACTGGATTCACTCTAAACTCTAAAGTGATAAACCACACTAACTACGCACATAAGATTCCCCGAGCAAGAAAATAGTCGTCAGAGTACCCATCGTACGGGCAGCAGGTGGTTCCAACCAGTCGTGATTACGACGCTGAATGCTGTCTGTTCGCGACGACGCGTCACTACATAGTTAATTAGTTTGTTTTTGACATTAACGTAGATTCATAGTGATAAGAGTGATAGTGAAACCAATAAACAGTAGTGACTAAGCGGCTAGTATAAGATAACCGTAAGTACCACCCCTGCAAACCTCATTTGAGTGGGCTATATGGCAGTAACTTATAGTTTCAGTTGCGTCCAGGTAACCTAGTACCGAGACCTAGCCCTGGACGTAACTTTCAATAATGTAAACCTAAGATAAAGCCCACTTAATTGAGTTTGTATGTCGTGTTACTTTAGTTAAGTAATTCTTAAGATTTGTGTTTTTGCTAACCCTCTTTCAGGGCGCGTCACGCCCTGAAAGCCATAGTTGTATAGTTTTAAATATCAGATTGTTTTAGGTCTACAGACCAGCCTGAGATATCTATAATTGGATTTGAAATCCGTTCAGTAGTTTTCGAGGAAATCAACTTATAAAATAAATTTATTAACATTTTTCAGAATTTTTTTGGGTTTCCTCGAAACATTCTTTCAGTATGGGAAGATATAGTTGATGTGGGTATCTCAGGAGACGGGGAATTTCATGGGGAATGCAACCATATGTAACATGCCTTGTATATTTTAATAAATTGAGATGTTATACGCATAATTCCGTCATAAATGTAATGAAATCTAGAACAAATAAAACTTAAAAACAGGAAGCAATTTGCGGCTCTCGTTACGGTAAAGATTCATAGTACGATAGTAAACGTGTAATTTCTAGCAACTTGTAGTCATCGGCAAGATTTTATTTAATTCTTAAATTAATTAATAGATATAGTTCAAGTAGTGTTCTGAAATTGCTTCCTGTAAAAACATAAAACGTGTGTTATTAATCAGGTAAGGCACCCCCCTCCTTTGCGGAGTCAAAAAACACCCCCTTTTCTAGACGAAAGTCTGGAAACTATTTCTTTGAGACGAGTCGTAACACTGGTACATATGGTAACGTCATGAAGCCCGGAAGATAGTAGCCGCCCTGAAGATATCTGGAATCTATAGGTGCAGGACGTCAGCGCCGCGCGGACCGGGAGCCCTACACACACAGTGGGACGGGCATACACCCTCACCACACACCCCTCGCGTCCAAGCGATCACGCCCGTCCGGCACATCTGCTGGTCCTTGCGAGCCGGATTTCTTCAGGAGAGATACATGAAGACCCGTCCGGGAGATGCCTGAAGCCTTATTCCTGAAGGATTATTCCTGAAGACTTATTCCTGAAGCTTTATTCCTGAAGAGTTATCGGATTCCTGAAGACTTAATTTTGAAGTTTTATCACTGAAGAGTTACGTCAGAGCCTGAAGCCTTATTCCTGAAGGATTATTCCTGAAGACTTATTTCTGAAGTTTTATCACTGAAGAGTTACGTCAGAGCCTGAAGCCTTATTCCTGAAGACTTATCCCTGAAGAATACTTTGAAGTACAGAAGACTGATTCTGATTGAAGATCCGTTTTGAAGATCTGTTTTGAAGATTCCGTTGAAGATCCGGTTTTGAAGATCCGTTTTGAAGATCCGTTTTGAAGATCCGTTTTGAAGATCCGTTTTGAAGATTCCGTTGAAGATCCGGTTTTGAAGATCCGTTTTGAAGATCCGTTTTGAAGATCCGTTTTGAAGATCTGTTTTGAAGATTCCGTTGAAGATCCGGTTTAGAAGATCCGTTTTGAAGATCCGTTTTGAAGATCCGTTCTCAAGATCCGGTTTGAAGATTCCGTTCAAGATCTGGTCTGAAGATTCCGTTGAAGATCCGGTTTTGAAGATCCGTTTTGAAGATCCGTTTTGAAGATCCGTTTCGAAGATCCGTTTTGAAGACCCGAATTCAACATGCCGGTAACGAGATCGCAAGGCAAGGCCCCTGAAGCCTGGACAGTGGAGGTGAGCAGAGGCCGCAGCAGGTCGGCCATCTGCCATGAGCGGCCACCGAATTCACCATCCACCACTGAAGGAGCCGAGCCACCGCCGCAGTGCCCCCTAGTTCCGCGGACAAGTAAAGACTTACCTGCACGGGCGCGGTCTGAAGAAGCCGAACGGCTATCCACGGTCAGGAAGGGAACCAGAAAGGAAGGAACTTCAGATAGAACATTGAAGCCTGCAGATAGAACATTGCAGTCTTCAGATAGAACATTGCAGTCTTCAGACAGAACACTGAGGCCTGGAGACAGAACACTGAGGCCTGCAGACAGAGCACTGAGGCCTGCAGACAGAGCACTGAGGCCTGCAGACAGAATAGAAAGAACACTAGATGAAACTTACAGCCGAACCTTACCGATGACTACCCGGGGTGACGCCCGTACCGAACATAGCAGGCCGCAGTCGACTACGAATAGAACGACGCGGTCACATAGGAAAATTTCAAGAGCACGTGAAGACTTATTGAAGATTAAGTTGGAACTTGCTCAATTAGCACTTCAGAGAGCCGAGGAAGAAGATTCCGACGGTTACATGGATGATAGAAACTCAAACAATGAGTACGTGCGCTCCTGGCTTGAAGAGGCACCTGAGCCTGAGCCGGAGAAGAGGGACAACGCCGCCGAGGGGGACAATAGTGATATAGGCCATGAGCAACAGCCCCCCCCTGTGGACTTCGAAACTATAGTGGACCTCGATAAGCAAGTACCATTGCCGCATCCTACAGCGAATGAAGTGAAGAATCGAATCCCACCAAGGGAAATAGAAGCCAAGGGGGAAGACTCACTCCGTCCGTTCATAACGGAGTTGACGTCCGCTATAGCGTCGCTAGCCGACAGGAAAACAGAACAGGGGACACCGAACCACCCCTCGGCGTCGAAGGTCATCATGACCTTACCGAACTTCAATGGGGCCCATACAGAATGGCTTTCATTTCGCGCCATCTACGAGACAACTCGAAGATACTTCAACGACGTTGAAAACACAGCAAGACTTAGAAGAAGCCTACGGGGACGAGCGCTAGAGACAGTGAGCTCAGAACTCATCGGACATGCCAAACCAGATGACATCATGAGGGAACTCGAGCTGCAGTTCGGCCGTCCAGATTCGATCGCGCAAGCGGAAACAGACAGACTGCGCGGATTGCCGCGCTGTGGCGAAGCACCTAAAGATATCTGCAACTTCGCAAGTAGAGTCAGAAGCGGTGTGGTCACTCTGCGCGCGCTGAAGAAGGATCACTACCTGATCAACGCTGAGCTGATGCGGTCGCTCACCGAGAAGCTGCCGAACTCCCTACGTGTACAGTGGTATAGGACGTACACCGAAAAGTACCAGTCGCTGCCGGACCTTACGCTATTCAGCGAATTCATCACAGAGCAAGCTCGTTTCTGCAGTGCTTTCGCTCCACCTGAGAACATCGGCCCTGCTGAGGCAACAACGAGCAAGCGTGTCACACAAAGGACCCATACAGCTGTAGACAAGTCGGCCCAAAAATGCCGTATTTGCGAGAAGGAGGGACATCAAGCTCCTGATTGCAAGAGGTTCAAAGAGGGATCCAGTGACAAGAGATGGGAGCTCGCTAAGAAGTTTAGCCTGTGTTTCCGTTGCCTGCGAAGCCGTCGTCCCGATCACAAATGCAAACCGAAGAAGTGTGACGTAAAGGGGTGTACAGCCACGCATCATCAGCTTCTTCATTATAATAAGAAGCCCGCTGCAGAGAGTGAAAAGCCCGTTACTCAGGAGCAGTCTAACAACGTGGAGTCAAAGGAGACAGTGGCCAGCTCACGAACGACTTCAAGCCACGCCTACCTCAAGATGGTTCCGGTTCGAGTAATTGGACCGGCGGGAGAAGTATCGACATTCGCACTTCTCGATGATGGATCAACCGTTTCCTTGATCGACGAGGACATAGCGAAGCAAGTCGGGGCAGAAGGCCAAATAGACCCTCTGAAAATAGGCGCGATCGGCAATACCACGATCGACACTCCATGTTCGCGAAGAATCACAGTCACTCTTGCGAGCCAGCTGAAGAATAGGGTGCCGTTCAGAGCGCGCACCATACCGAAGCTAAACCTCGCCCCGCAAACAGTCAGTGAAGTGGACGTCGCGCACTGCAAACATCTGGATGACCTAAGGCAGCAGCTGATATACGACACTGGCGCGCCGAAAATACTCATCGGTCAAGATAACTGGCACCTATTATTGGCCAGTGAGATCCGCAGAGGTCCGAAGAACCAACCCGTTGCATCACTTACGACGATGGGATGGACTCTACACGGCGCACACACCAGAATCCTGGGTCAGCAGGTGCATTACGTCAACCGTCTCACCGCGAGCAATGAAGACATAGATGAACAGCTTCGCAAATTCTTCGCCTTAGAATCACTGGTCATCAACCCGAGACGACCAGACTCCGATCCCGAGAAGAAAGCGGAAGATATTTTGACTCGTCACACTCAACAGTTAGAAGATGGTCACATAGAAACAGCCATGCTGTGGAAAAATGAAAGCATAGAAATGCCCGATAGTTACGGGACAGCCCTCAAGAGGCTCGTCTCAATAGAGAAAAAACTCGATGGCAAACCCGCCCTTCGAGATAGATACACAGAACAGATGGACTCTCTCATCCAGAAGGGTTACGCAGAAAAGGCGCCCAAGACGAGCACACCGGGTAGAACGTGGTATCTACCCCATTTCGACGTATTCAACCCCATGAAACCTGAAAAGCTCCGCATCGTGCATGACGCAGCTGCCAAATCAAGAGGGCTGTCACTCAACGACTTCCTTCTCACTGGACCGGACTTGCTACAGTCCCTGCCCGGCGTCATGATGAGGTTCCGAAGACACTGCATAGCCATTTCTGGTGACATAGCGGAGATGTTTATGCAGGTGAAGGTGCGAAGTCAGGATAGAGACGCGCTCCGATACCTATGGAGAGGCAATAGAAGAGAGGGGGCGCCGGAAGAATACCGTATGACGTCCATCATTTTCGGTGCGGCAAGCTCGCCGTGCACAGCCATTTTCGCGAAGAATTGGAACGCGAAAAGGCATATAGATGAGCATCCAGATGCCGTGGAAGCCATAATTCGGAATCATTATATGGATGATTACCTCGATAGTTACAAGACCGTCGAAGAAGCGACGCGCATTGCAACTACGGTGAAAAATATTCACCTACAGGCGAAGTTTGAACTCAGAAAGTGGGTGTCAAACAGCGCACAGTTAACGGAAAATATAGATCCGAAACAGATCCGAACAGAAGTCGTCAGCATCGGAAACACTGATGACACAGAGAAGATACTCGGCCTAATATGGAGACCGAATGAAGATACGTTGGGCTTCAACCTCACGCTCGCACGCCTACCAAGAGGCATATTAGATAAAGAGGCGCCCACAAAAAGGGAGGCGCTGAAAATAGTGATGTCTCTATACGACCCGCTCGGACTCGCTTCACCAGTAACCATTCGAGCCAAGCAAATATTGCAAGAGGCATGGAGGCGAGGAGTCGACTGGGATCAGCCGTTAGACCAAGACCTAGCGACTCAATGGAAAAGTTGGGTACAACACCTACTACAGCTCGGAAACGTCAACTTACCAAGATGCTATCCGGGGTACAGCGACGCGGTAGAGACACAAGTCCACGTGTTTACCGACGCGAGTGAGATGGCATATGCGACAGCGGTGTATTGGCGAACTACAGCAACAGACGGCAAGCAACGAGTCAGCCTCGTCATGGCAAAGGCGAAGGTAGCTCCCTTGAAGCTGCAATCAATACCCCGCCTCGAGCTGCAGGCAGCGGTGATGGGGACCCGCGTGGCCGCAGCTGTCATACGTGAACACGACATCAAGCCCGCATCGGTAACCTACTGGTCAGATAGCAAGACCATTTTGACGTGGATCAGAAGAGGAGCGCGAGTGTACAAGCCGTTCGTAGCTCATCGTATAGCCGCCATAGAGGAGAACAGTAGAGTCGAAGACTGGCGATGGGTACCTACGAAAATGAATATCGCAGACGTAGCTACTCGTGACGTGCCACACCACTTCGACTCGCAACATGAGTGGTATCGTGGCCCCAATTTCCTGTATGAGGAGCCATCATCATGGCCGTCAGAGACTCCTCCGGTCGCAGAAGAGACGGGAGAAGAGAGAGCACTCACCGCCGTCGAAGAAACAGACGATCGAAAGCTAACAGAAGCCATACCAGACCCGACAAGGTTCTCCAGGTGGGAAAGACTTCTCCGTGCGACGGCGAGCGTTCTACGTTTCGTATCTCTGTGCAGAGTATCAAGGGAGAAAACGTTCTATAAAAGAACTAGAAAGAACGCTGATCGAGATCCTGACTGGCGACAACAGAAGAAAGCGGCGCCCCCTCTTCCGAAGCGAACCGAAAAAACATCCGAATCTCGACCAAAAGGGCAAATAATAGAAGCAGAGTTCCTCCACGAAGCGGAGAAATTACTAGTACAGGTCGTGCAGCAGCAATCTTTCGCTCTAGAAATGGCGAGACTGCGAGAGCAGAAGACGTTAGACAAAGATAGTCGACTGCGGCCGCTGCAAATTGAAATCATAGATGGCGTCATACGACTGAGGAGCCGTATAGCCGCTACTGAACAAATAGCAGACGATGTGAAGCGTCCGCCGATATTACACGGCGACCATCACATTACCCAGTTATACATAGACTGGACACACCGTAGCCTGCAGCATAGTGGGACAGAACTCACTATCAACGAGGTACGACAGCATTATTGGGTCGTGAAGATGCGACCAACAGCGAAGAGGGTGCTGTCACGATGTCTGCAGTGTCGCATTCGCAAGGCACAACCAACCGTGCCTGCGACCGGCGACCATCCGAGAACGCGCCTGGCACATCACCAGAGGCCGTTCACGTACACCGGGTTAGACTACTTCGGCCCACTGTCCGTCACAGTCGGACGGCAACATCAGAAGAGGTACGTAGCCCTGTTCACGTGTCTCACCACCAGAGCCGTCCACCTCGAGATCGCCGCCAGCCTCAGCGCAGACGCCGCCATACTGGCGCTGCGCCGCTTCGCTGCTCGTCGGGGCTGCCCCGCCGAGATACACTCCGACAACGGCACCAACATGCACGGTGCCGACAAGGAGCTCCGAGAGGCCTCTCGAGAGGAGGCCAGTCGCCGAGGCGTCGTATGGCGCTTCATAACGCCCTCAGCGCCTTTCATGGGAGGCGCCTGGGAGCGCCTTGTTCGCTGCGTGAAGTCCGCGCTGTGCACTGTGCTCCTGGAAAAACACCCGCACGAAGAGGTGTTGTCCACACTGTTGTGTGAGGCAGAGTACACTGTAAACAGCCGACCACTAACACATGTTTCCGTAGACAGCGAAGACGACGAGTCGATCACACCGAACCACTTCTTGCTCGGTGGATCGGCGAGACTACCATCACCCGGCGTGTTCACCGAGCGAGACGTGGACAGCAAGAGACTCTGGCGACGATCCCAGATACTCGCCGATATGTTCTGGCGTCGCTGGGTCAGAGAGTACCTGCCGGAGCTTCAAAACCGGCGGGAGCCGCACACCCGCGGGCCCGAACTGCAGGTGGGCGATCCCATCCTCATCGCAGACGGCCAGCTGCCTCGCAACACATGGCCGCGAGGCCGTATAGTTGCCCTGTTTCCCGGGGCCGACGGAGAAGTCCGGACCGCTGAGGTGCGCACTGCCGGCGGCACCTTGAAGCGTCCGGTGAAGAAACTCGTCCCACTACCCAAGTGAGACGGCGAGCGCCCCGAGGCAAGTGCCTTGAGGCGAGCGCCGTGACGGCGAGCGCCTTGGCGCGACGAGCGCTGTGGCGGGCGCCTTGAGGCGAGCGCCTTGAGGCGAGCGCCGCGACGGCGAGCGCTGAGGCGGTGAGCGCCTAGGCGCGACGAGCGCCGTGGCGGGCGCCTTGAGGCGAGCGCCTTGAGGCGAGCGCCGCGACGGCGAGCGCTGAGGCGGTGGGCGCCTAGGCGCGACGAGCGCCGTGGCGGGCGCCTTGAGGCGAGCGCCGTGGCGGGCGCCTTGAGGCGAGCGCCGCGACGGCGAGCACTCAGGCGGCGAGCGCCGCGAAAGCGTGCGCTGAGACGGCGAGCGTCGCGGCGGCGAGCGTCGTGGCAGCAGGCGTCGCGGCGGCGAGCGCCGCGACTCCAGTCATCGCTCACCGGTGCGATGCAGCGCCGCACCGACATCGCTACGAGTCGTCACTGCACTGCACGGCGGGAGAGATGTTCGCGACGACGCGTCACTACATAGTTAATTAGTTTGTTTTTGACATTAACGTAGATTCATAGTGATAAGAGTGATAGTGAAACCAATAAACAGTAGTGACTAAGCGGCTAGTATAAGATAACCGTAAGTACCACCCCTGCAAACCTCATTTGAGTGGGCTATATGGCAGTAACTTATAGTTTCAGTTGCGTCCAGGTAACCTAGTACCGAGACCTAGCCCTGGACGTAACTTTCAATAATGTAAACCTAAGATAAAGCCCACTTAATTGAGTTTGTATGTCGTGTTACTTTAGTTAAGTAATTCTTAAGATTTGTGTTTTTGCTAACCCTCTTTCAGGGCGCGTCACGCCCTGAAAGCCATAGTTGTATAGTTTTAAATATCAGATTGTTTTAGGTCTACAGACCAGCCTGAGATATCTATAATTGGATTTGAAATCCGTTCAGTAGTTTTCGAGGAAATCAACTTATAAAATAAATTTATTAACATTTTTCAGAATTTTTTTGGGTTTCCTCGAAACATTCTTTCAGTATGGGAAGATATAGTTGATGTGGGTATCTCAGGAGACGGGGAATTTCATGGGGAATGCAACCATATGTAACATGCCTTGTATATTTTAATAAATTGAGATGTTATACGCATAATTCCGTCATAAATGTAATGAAATCTAGAACAAATAAAACTTAAAAACAGGAAGCAATTTGCGGCTCTCGTTACGGTAAAGATTCATAGTACGATAGTAAACGTGTAATTTCTAGCAACTTGTAGTCATCGGCAAGATTTTATTTAATTCTTAAATTAATTAATAGATATAGTTCAAGTAGTGTTCTGAAATTGCTTCCTGTAAAAACATAAAACGTGTGTTATTAATCAGGTAAGGCACCCCCCTCCTTTGCGGAGTCAAAAAACACCCCCTTTTCTAGACGAAAGTCTGGAAACTATTTCTTTGAGACGAGTCGTAACACTGGTACATATGGTAACGTCATGAAGCCCGGAAGATAGTAGCCGCCCTGAAGATATCTGGAATCTATAGGTGCAGGACGTCAGCGCCGCGCGGACCGGGAGCCCTACACACACAGTGGGACGGGCATACACCCTCACCACACACCCCTCGCGTCCAAGCGATCACGCCCGTCCGGCACACTGTCTATCATCAAATATTACACACACATACACGAACTCACGTATAATGGCCCTGTACGAACAGACACATTGTACGCACACATTCATTAACGGAGACCATCCCACCAATCACGATTAAGTAGTTATCAATGTGTGTGACCAGTGAGGTACTTGGGAACGTGTTAGTGGCGCGACACACAAGTATGGAGTGGGTTCCCGTGACCGTAGTGTCGCGTCGCGTTAAAACCCTTTCCACGTTCAGGGAATTTTCCATCACATGTAAAATAAATTTGCAACGGAATGCGCCGCTTCATGCGTGAACTGAATGGAATTTAAATTTAAAATACCATTTTGGATAAGGTTATGTTGGGTTTTCGGAAATTTGAAGTTAACATTCAGTTGGTTTCAGTAAACAAAGTTTAGTATGGAAGTTTGTTGTGTTATGTGGTCTAGTTGCCGGGTATTGGAGTGCAAACATGTACATTTTTGTAATATTTTAATTTATGAAAACAAAACAGTGTTAATGAGTTGATACAAGCCGGGCGTTGCATGAATACCATAATTATGTTCATAAATAGACACTGGTAACTATGGTTCATAACTAGTGAGTGCTGTGAGTCTTTTATAACATAAATACTGCTGATTAATTGCTATCTTCCTGCACTTATAGACAACTATTGAATAGAACTAAGACTCTAGATTTAAAGTAAAATAAAGAAACAAGAGTTGGTTTCGTTCAATTTAAATTCAAGATACACAGCACACTTCTCAATGCCATCCTCAAGGACGGTAACAGGAAGCCTTTACAAATTGGCTGACTTAACACCAGCGCGAGTCATGAGTGGAAGCGGGAAACTGTTTGTTCAGTGAGGTATGAACTATTATTTTAATATAAACGCATATAACCTAACCTAACCTTGCAGCAACAAGTGTTTGTATGAGATAGACATAATGGACAAGCCTTGTTTTTTTTTGTTTAATTTGCAGTTGTTATTATCAAAAGTCTTGCGCCATTTGAAACTAATTATTTCCTCGTAGACGTTTAAGCACTTCATTCAACTTGCAAAAAATATTTTTTGTAAGTTGAATGTTTTGTTGTTAAGGTGTTCATCGCTCACTTTCATCGCTTAAAATGTGAAAGTATCCTGAAAATCACTCTGACCTTAACTGATTTTTCAGACCTAAGTCCGCCCCTGTGAGGTACTTTAGTACCTCCTTGCACCTCCTTGTTCTTACTTGCACCTAGTTTACTACGTAAAGCCATAGCTTTACGTAGTAAATTAGGTGCAAGTCCTAATGTTAAGGCCGAGCGTTAACATTTTATCATTATACCACCCACGGCGGGACGAAATTATAACTGACCTAAATTAGTATAACGATTTTTATGCAATATGTATTCCATAAGCAAAGTCAAAGTCAAAGCATTATCACAAGGCACTTTTGAATGTCAACATTAACATTCAAATAAAATCGATTCTTGTCGAGCCTTCCAAAAGGTGGTTTCGTATGGGGAAGAATGGGCAAGAAATAGGGTCGCCTACACTACCATCAGAAATTCACCGAATTATTATTTCGATAAAAAATACGTCTAGCATTGGGTATGATGATATAAGTGCAAGTATTATTAAACTGGGATCCACATTAATTGCCCTTGTATTGAGGCATCTAATCAATATGTGCATATGCCATGGTTACTTTCCAGAAGAATTAAAAATAACAATTATAAAACCTCTCTTCAAGAACGACAACAGAAAGATATGTCCTGCTACAGACCGATAGTGTTAGTACTGATTTTTTCAAAAATATTCGAGAAAGCAATATATTATCAACTTACTTCATACTTTGAGAAAAATTACATATTCGTTGATAACCAGAAAGGTTTTTAGGAAAAACAGATCTATTGACATGGCCATCTACGATTTCTTACATATGGTTAGCGGCAGTGTGGATAAGAGACTACCAACTCTGGCGCTTTATATGGACATGTCAAAAGCTTTAATAAAATACTAATAACTAAACTTAAAGCATACGGAATAAGAGGAAATATATCGAATTTAATAGAATCTTATCTCTGTGTTAGGCAACAAATGACGACAATAAGTAGAATTTCTAAAAAAAAAATGTATAAATCTAGCCAGAGAACGGTAAATTATGGAGTACCACAAGGTAGTGTACTCGGGCCGCCCCTATTTATTGTTTATAATAACGACTTTCCGACAGCACTTTACTTTTTAATAGTGACGAGATTTTTATCAGTTGTGAATTGGTTGCAAAATAATAATTTGGTTATAAATCTTGACAAAACAGTATTAATGAATTTTTCAACAAAGAGTAAATTACAAGCTGGACTTAAATATTAAATACAAGGACAAAATTATTAATGAAACAAATGTGAATAAATTTCTTGGACTAAACATAGAAAACAGTTTATAATGCAATTCACATATTGACAATGTATGTAGTAAGCTAAACCAACATTCCTATGCACATGTTAAATAAAATGGCCAATCGAGCAACAGTCTTAACAGCGTACCATGGTCTAGTAGCCTCAACGAGATATGGAATTATATTTTGGGACAATGCCACGGGTGAAGATATAGTATTTAAAGTGTCAAAAAAGGTGCATAAGATTTATATATAATTTGCAGACAACAGACAGCTGCAAACCGTTTAAAAAAAATCTAAAATATTAACTATGACGTCGTTGTACATCTATAAAACGTCTATGTTCGTCAAAAATAAGTCACATAAATTTGCTCGAGTAACTAGTCAGCGCCGTTGTGATCGGTTACAAACAGTCGGATCTTGTACTGCACTGTACAGAAAGAGTATTTTTGTAATGGCTCCAAAGCTCTATAATAAATTGTCAAAATGTATAAGAAGATACTGTCCGCAAATTCAGAAGAAAATTGTATTCATTTCTAATAGATAAGATGTATTTCTTACTCCATCAAAGAATTTTTCAACGATAAAATATGATATTACCACCACCCCTCTAATATAATTTATCATTGATATGCATGTAAAAAACAATTGTAATTAATTAATCATTTATTAATAATACTTTTGATTGACATGAATTTGTATTGTATAGATTCAGATTTATAACAAAAAAAAACAAATATATTTGTACACCAATTTCATTGGTAGAACATAGAGCTCGACTAAAATGTATGAATTATGTATACATTTATTTATGAATTACAATAAATGACAAAATAAGATAAATAGAATACAGTGCTCACAAATAAAGATTCATTGATTGATTGAAGCTCCACCGTTACTGCTGCCGTTACGGGTAGTCAGAACTCAAAAGGTCTGACTACCAATCTTATCCAGGGCTATCGTGTTACCCAGCACCTGGGTTGTGCAGGGCATTTAGGCAGTCGCTCCATGTATAATACTGATGTTCGGCTATATTCAGTTAGACCGGCCGCAACATAGTTAGGAAAAGGCAGGTAGATGTATTGATTCCTTGCACTGTGTAGAGACATTCGAGATCTCGCGACATCTCGAGCCTTTTTTCAAAATCCATTCTCGTGAGAAGACATCTCTTGGAGATCTCCACCATTACGGACCAATTAGACCACGAACGAGATGTCGTGATGGAGCGCGCGTTTTAACACACTATACTACTTGGGATCCCATGTTCTATGTAATATGTAGTTAATAGATTTATAGTGAGGGTATAGTGATCAGTATATTGTATAAGCCATAGTGACGAATTAGATATTAAGTATGTATTTGAACTTTTGTTGGTAAACCTGCGTATGAGAAACAGGAGCCAGGATGGTATTATGCCGCAACCATGGCCAGCTTGATATAACATGTTTATAAAATACGAAGTTTAATTTATTGTGGTGACGTTCCCATCCTGTGTAGTAGGTATGACTACTATAACAAAGAAAATCGACTTCGATAACATGCAACATAACTAACGCAAGATTTCATTAGAGTATTGAGTGAAAATCATAATATAATGATCAAGATTTCTTTTTAATGCTAATTGATTTTAAATAAATCGCTTTGACCCTAGCATTATAATAAGCAAAGTATATAATACAGCATCCATCATCAAATATCTTATAGTGACACGGAGCAATCAACATGAAAACTTGATTTCTGTTTTAGTCTGTGTTCTAGTGATCGATATAACACATTCTCACCCTAGTGGTTCAAAATTATCAGTAGACCATGTGCAGGTGACGGAACCGGAGGGTGACGCTGGAGAACTTCTACTCCCGTGGGCTTTTGATGGCAATTCTGACAATGAAACGACATTGACAAGAAATGACGACGAAGGAGTAGGTACAATAGTTGGTACCATTAGACCTGGAAAAACTACGACAAGAGAGCCCACCTCCCGGCGTGAGTTACGGTATACAGGGAGAATTAATTTTCGTTGGCTCAATCGGCAGCAGGTATGGCAAAATAAATATTTAAAAGAAAATACCCATAACAAAAGTTCCTGAAATCGACTAAGGAATCAATTATGAACGAAATACTTTCAGGACTGCGTTTATTCTGTTACACCTTGTATAAATTTCTTTAAATGTTTTAATTTATATGCTTATTAAAATGAACAAGATGACTTTCAACGGCAGATACCGTTGGATTTTCAGTTTAACGTTCACTAATTAGAGATTAAATCCCTTGTAAAGGCATTACCTAAATGCTCTTAACATTAATAGTTTCAAAGAGCGGATGGCTGAATAGAGGCAATTTGTAAAAGGTTCCTATGACTACAACCTACACAAAATTACATGAAGAGAATTTTCTAAAGCAGCCCTTTATTAGGACGAATCAGTTTCTATAAGCCTCCCGCTTATAGAAACTGATTCGGGAAAACTTTAAATTGTATTTGTACGTGATCAGATACATAATGTAAAAACAAACTTCTACACTCAGGAACAAAAACAAATATATTATGGTAAATTACTATAATACTCGGACATTTTTACCCTTTTTTTTGGATGGGAAATCCAAAGATCCAAGAGATCGCCGCCGCCGATCACCTCCATGAGGACACGGCGGTGCTCCGCCCAAGCTGGGCAGACCTCCACCGTATGCTCCACCATGTCCTCAGGGCGATCTTCGCAATGGAAACACCCGGGCGTTTCCTCCCGCCCTATCCGAAACAGGAACCTCCCGAAACAACCGTGGCCGGTTAGGACCTGTGTCAGGCGGAAGGTGAGGACGCCATGCCGCCTCTCAAACCACTCCTCAAAGAGGGGACTTACCGCCGCAATCGTAGCGTGCCCAGCACTGGGTTGCGACAATCGCACTTTCCACGTCGCCATGAGATCCTGCCGGAGCTCTGTCCGCCAAGCCGCGATTTCACGCGGCAACGGAGTTACGCCCCGACGTTTGGCCTCCTCGCGCCACTCCCAAGTGTGCGCGAGGACCTTTGCCTCCAGATCCCATGGCGGCAATCCGGCAAGGAGGCCCGCCGCCTCACCGGAGATCGTGCGGTCTCCCCGGATCATCCGGATGGCCATGACCCTATGGGCCGCCTTTAGCCGGCGTGCTGGTTGGCGACTCAATGTAGGCGCCCACACCGGCGCCCCGTATAGGGCCATGGCCCTCACGACCCCCGCGTAGAGCCTCCGGCAGGAGGCGTTTGGCCTCCCTAGATTGGACAGGAGCCACTTCAAGGCAGCCCCGGCCCGCTCCAGTCTGGGAGCCAAACGTCGGACGTCGGAAGTGCTCCGCGAAGTTTCACCGGCTGTTGAGGACGAGTCCTAGGTACTTCATCGTCGACTCGACGCCGATGTGAACCCCTCCCACCGTTATCTGAGAACCCGTCAGTGGCGCATTCCGAGGACCATGGAACCACATGGCCTCGGACTTGTGCAAGGCCACCTCGAGTCCCAGTTGCCGGATCCTATCCACGATTGTCGCAACCCCGTGTGTCCCTAAGTCGGCCGCCGCCTGACTTCCTAGTGCTTTAGCTGGGAAGAAGAAGTGGCGCAACAAACTCCCCAGCAGCACAGCTGTCTGTTATGTTACAAGAACTTGATTTTATACAATAATAGCATATAATTAACATTCAAAAATAAATGAAAATTTAATTAATAAAAAAATTAAAAAAATGGTTTCTGCAGTCAAGTTAAATAAGCAATGATAAGAAGTAATTCATATGACCTGTCAGTAATTAAGCTAATTCTGGTGAAAGAACACAAACGTTGTCTTGAGTTAATCACAGCGACCAACAATTCTTATCGTTTAAGTAGTCATTGATAGAATAGTATGCCTTCAAACAAAGATTTGATTTTACTTTCGCTTTAAACGCATTAAAATGTAAATCTAGCAAAGAAGAGGGAAGCTTGTTATAAAAGGTTATACCAAGCCCAGCAAATGAGTTATGAACTTTATGAAGCCGGTGAAAGAGAACACGTAGTTTGTCCTTATTTCTAGTATTAATATTATGAATACCACTGTTTTTAGTGTATAAGTGTATATTTTGCCGAATATATAAGATGTTAGCGAAGATGAATTGCGATGCCACCGTGAGAATACCAATATTTTTTTAAAAATCTCTCAGAAAAACTCTAGCACCTAGTTGGTAAATAGCTCGAACAGCTCGTTTTTGAAGAACAAAAATATTTTGAATGTCAGCGGCTTTACCCCACAGCAGAATGCCGTAGAACATAACGCTATGAAAATAACTAAAATAGACTAACCGAGCTGTATCAACGTCAGTGTATTGTCTTACTTTTCTGACGGCGTAGGCGGCCGAACTGAGCCTTACCGCTAGGCTTGATATTTGTGATCCCCACTGAAGTTTGGCATCTACTGTTATGCCAAGAAAAACGGCCGATTCTACAGTTGCAAGCACCTCATTATCTAAGACGATGTTGGGTCCCAGATTTATTACATTCGGTAAAGCGAACTTTATACATTTAGTTTTCTTGGCATTGAGAACTAGATTATTCGTGGTAAACCAATGCGTAACCCTTAAGAGTGCACTGTTTACGTCGTCAAAATCTTGTCTATTCCTGTCTACTTTAAAGGTAAGAGAGGTATTATCAGCAAACAGTACAACATCACAGATACTCTTTAAATAGAATGGTAAATCATTAATGTACACTAAGAATAAGAAGGGACCCAGTATTGAGCCTTGAGGTACACCTAACTGAACTGGTAGCCCGGAAGATTTTACACCATTAATATCTACACATTGGTGCCTATTATTTAAATAAGAAGTTATTACGTTGAGAGCATCATTTTGAACACCGTAATGACGTAGTTTACGCAATAGCGTGTCATGGTGCACGCAATCAAATGCTTTGGAAAGATCACAGAAAACACCAATAGCATTTTGTGAGTTCTCCCATGCGTTAAATATGTGTTTCAGCAGAGCAACGCCCGCGTTTCCGCTATTGTAAAATGACCAAATTAATGATAACGCAGTAGCTGATATTGCTATGTATTTACATGTTCTTTAAACTTGGTTACATGGATATTCTCTTTGAGAAACATATGTAGGTACTTGTTTGTTCCTATTTTATAAAAAATCCTATTGCTTTTGCACTGGGGTTTCAGTGTATTTTAATAACAATTATACTTCTTTACAGTTACAATTTTGACTGCTGCTATGAAAGCCAATACTTAGCACGTAGCACCATTACTATTCTACTTTGCAAAGACGGCAACAGAAGAGACAAAGCTACGTGAAAAAGATGAGGAATGGGATTGGCATGAGAAAATAATGGCACCCGTCTTTGGAGAAAGAAGAAGAAAAAATTATAACATAAATATAGCTTTATTGCGTATCAAAATATCTTGTTTTATTGTCCATGACTGCCACAATGTGGCTTTTTTTTTAGTTCCGGCCCTTAGAAGGCGTCATTAGTTTATTATAAAGTACAGAGTACTTTATAATAAGCTACTGGCGCCTAGTAGACTAGACTAGTGGGCGTCATAAAACGAGGGGTACATGGGATAACACATTGGATACTCACTATCGCCGATGAGCTTCCGCACGAACTCTGTCTCTTCAAACCTACTGAGCCTCCTGCCCATTGAGCTTTCCCTATAAATCCTATCTTCACGTGTACTTAGAATTAGGAATATGTATTCTCGTAGCGGATTTAAACGAGTTTTGTAGGTCTTCCTCCGTCTACTAATCAAAGGCGCGCGCGGCGTTTAAAAATTATTTAATTCTTTGGTGTCGTTCTAAAATCCCGTAAAATATTGTCGAAATCCGCATTTAGTAAGACACAACTCGATATTAGGAACAAAATAACCTCGAATCCTATTGAATCGATCAGCTGATTCAATTAAAATCCGCCTTTTGAAAAATCTCTTAGCAAGCTTTAAACAGGACAACGGTAGCGTTTAACTATGACAGCTACAAATCAATTGCTTAGCGACCTCTTACCGCTAAATAGCGTTTATAAATAATAATTTTGCTAATCAGTTAGTTAGCAATTGATTAAAAGCTAAAAGGCGTTTATAAATAAGACCGTTAGTGTTTATCTCAAACGGATAAAATTGGATACTACGTTAGGCCCAATTTTATCCAGTAGGAGCGTAGCTGATGCAGAGATTAATGACCTGCGTAGTTCTAATATGTTACCTTTTCTAATCATTATAGAATAATAGCATAAAATTATGAGAAAAGCTTTTGTATTTGCTTTTCAGTATAGGAGTATGTCATGACATCTGTCAAATTACTATCTGTGTTTAAAAAACTAACAATCGGTATTTTTTTCTTCCAACCTCAATTTCAACTACGATAATAACTCACTCTACAAACCGGGAAAACCTTACAATTTATAAAAAAATACAAGAAAACAATTGCAGTAACTCAGCGTTGCCTTCTACATAAAACCTTCGCAGGGAGGACAGATAGATTACTTGATAAGGCGATAGTGATTCTCTTAATTGAGTCGCCAAATAAACAACAGCCTTGCCTCAGAGATAAATTGAGAGAAAAGAGCTAGCTGGATGTAGCATTTGTAATTACGTTACGTTAGGTTCAAAGTACAATACAAATATCTGTACTAATACTATAATAAAGAAGTAAAGTGACTTGTATGTAGGGAGTAATCTTTGGAACTACTAATCCGATTCCGATTTCTCTTTCTGGGAAGCTAAACTTCTTATAGCCAAGTGGCATACTCGTAGGATATGTTTTAGGTTAAAACAAGAAATTTCAAGCGGATGAAGTCGCGGGCAGCAGCTAGATTTTAATAAATTGCAGAGGTGATTGAATCTGCTTTTTACTATACTTACAAGGTTATTTTTAGGCTTTTCATTTGTAACACGAGTACTCCGCATAAACATTATTTATTTCAAAAATAGTAATTTAATTACAGACTTGATCCACGTCAAGCTCTCGAAAAATTAAAAAGTTATTTTATAACACACTTTCCTTAACTACTTTTTTAGGGAAAAACGGAACCCATGAAAGATCACTTCGCTGTCCATCTGTCTGTCCGTCAGTACGTCAGCACCCTTTTTGTCAGGAACGTTGAGGTAAGGAGGTATCAAGTTGAAATTAATCCTACTATTAATATTCCTATTACCTTCCTATTAATATTTTATGTGCGAAAGTTTGTCTGTTTAGATGTTTGTTACTCAATCACTCAAAAACGGAATCGGATGAAATTTAGCGAACAGCTGGTTAACCTGAAATAACACATAAGATACTTTTTATCCCGATAGTACTTTCCAGTTGGATAATTTTCGACCTCCACGCGGATGAAGCCGCTGGCAAAAGCTAGTATCAAATAGTATAATAGTATAATGTAGGTTTACGGACCTTTGAAGCTCTTTGAAAAATCAAGCTCCTAAGTCAACGCAATAAAAATATAGCCTTTTAAATCCGACTTAATATGTTTTGACACTTGCAAATGAATCAAATCCTACCGAGTATTTCCCGGTTACCTAGACCTGGAACCTGGACCTGGACCTAATCATGAAATTTAGAAAGAAGTAAGATCTAACAGCACATGTAAAGGAAACAAGCTTACTTGTTCTTTGCTAGATTTGCCTTTTAATGCGTTTAAAGCTAAAACCTTTTGCTAGAACCTTTCTTCGAAGGCTATCAAATAGTTTATCGCTGTGATTCACTCAAGACTTTGTATAATTATGTTATTGTTATTAACTCAAGACTTTGTATAATTATGTTATTGTTATTAACTTGTATGATTATGATTATGTTATTGTTAGTAACTCAAGATATTGTATAATTACTTATGTTATTGTTATTAATTCAAGAAATTGTATAATTATGTTATTGCTCCAGACATTGTATAATTACCTATGTTATTGTTATTAACTCAAGAAATTGTATAATTATGTTATTGCTCAAGACATTGTATAATTATGATAACGTTATTAACTCAAGACATTGTTTAATTATGTTACTGCTCAAGACATTCTGTAAATACTACGTTATTGCTCAAGACATTGTATAATTATGTTATTGCTCCAGAATTTGCTTAACGACAGCTTGTATGAGTTTATATAAAATGTAATTGTTTATTTTATTTGACTGTGAGGGTCAATTTATTTCTATTTTATTTTTAATTCCGTTTATTAATTTTCATACGTATTAAGCATATTTTAAAATATTTTTACAAATATTTTACAAAAACATTAAAAAATATTAAAAAATAGTAGCCCATCCGCATCAGGAGCAGGATCCAAGATGCCAGTGGTCAGGGCTCTAGAGAAAAGAACTTCCTGACTATGCTTGCCGTATCCAGTAGGGTGGAGAGAATATTTTTTTCAAATTATGTTGTTTCCTGTATTACCAATCACTGACCTGGGAAGTAAGATACATGTACGCAAAAAATCAGCCTGCTAGGTCAGCATCTTAAGGTGGCGCACCATGTTTCAAAATTTCAAAATAATAGCTAAAACTCGAGGTACAAACATTAGGTACTCACAGTGAAAGACGAATGTTTTATAATTTTTGATTGCTGATATTGAATGAATACTACATTTTAACAAAATATACTTTTATGAGGAGCATTCAGGGTCTTCTTCAGGAGAGTTTGGTCTTTGTTTTTGAAGAAAATACCGCGATTGTGTCAAAAACTGGTAAGTCTTGCCTAGCTTTTATTCTTAATATCAGGAACGGATCTCTTGTCTCTAGTCCGCAAACGGCTGAAGACGCTTCTGTTACAAGCTTAACACATCGCTCTACAGCCTGGGTGCGACAAGGAAACTTCTAGAAATACAATAAACTGTCTCCAGATCACATCATCTCTATGATTTGGCCATCTCTGTATTTAATTGTCATTGGTGGCTCCGTGGCTCAGGTCTTTTGACCAGTCTATTAAATTATAATAATGTAACACCTCAATCTGAAGTTCAGGGTGCTGAAACTGACGTACTTTCTTGCTTTTTGTCTCTACCATAGTCTTCAAAATTCATCGAAGAACTGATTCTTGCATTGCTGCTACAGATTTGCAGTTCCCACATACAAACGCAGAGTCCTGTTTGTGCAAGTTAACCATCTGGAATGAGCAAGCTTTCCTGGTTTTTTTTTTCAGCTATATTAGGCGAAACAGTGCCTTGAGAAATGAGGCTGCTAGAACCAGAGTGGCCTAACTGCATTTTAGCGACTTTTGACCTATTTGTATTTTCGTAATTAAAAAATGTTAATCTACCAAACCAGAGCGGCCTAAAATTATTTACACGATCTCGACAATAGATGGCAGTACTAATCCATTTTGGCTTATCTTCAAATCAATTAAAATCAAAGTGCCAAAAAGGGGTAGGCCATTATAGCACTGGCAACTTTAGAAAATGTTATCTAGATTTTAGAGATAGGATCTTGTTTGCTGAGATATATTAAAGAAATTGTGACTACAAAAAACTTATTCTGTACTCTGATCAATGTGGTGGGCAAAATAGAAATATAAAAATGGTAGTTTTGTGTCAGTATATTACAACTCACCCAGGTTTTACAGTTGAAAACATTGACCACAAGTTCTTTTTTATTTGTCATTCTTACTTAGCTTGTCCAACTTTCGGCTAATTGAGAAGAAAAAGAAACTATTTAAAAATATATTTGTTCCTGATGATTGGGTTGAAGTTATTAAAGTAGCAAGGAACAAGCAGCCTTTTGTTGTGATGAAAATTAAAAAGAACACTTTTTTCTTCAAAAAGATAGCAAAATAACCAATGAGGGCTCTAAAGTAAAGTGGTTAAGCATTCAGTGCCTGAAATACCATCTAATGCATAAGCATGCGCGGGCTTGCGGACGGCGAGTAATGGGTAGCTCGCTGTCCGGTAAGGACTAAGCCCGGGTCGACGGCGCGTTGTGTTCCACACAGGCAATTAAGGGAACACGGATGAATTTTAGTCAGTAAAAGTCTGACACGCCCTCCTGCTCCACCCAGAGCGGGTGAAGTTATTGGATGATTTCCCACACTCAAAAAAAAATGCATAAGTATAAAATATTTTTCAAGTACTCAAATAATGAATATGTGCTTTTTGAGACTGTTGATTTAAGTAAGAGGAATACCACTGACACAACTGAACTAGAACTTTAATATTCTGATGGAAAAGCAGTCAGTAAAGTGAAAAAGAAAGATTTACTGAATTTACTTGATGAAATTCCACCAATTCATCATCAGTTTTAAATTTCTATTAAAATCAGCCCTACTATTAATAATACCATACATCTCGCCGAAGATAATAACTACAGTGATAGTGATTAAATTTAGGATTTAATCTATAAGAATAATAAATACTTTTGGCCTAAGTTTGTATTTTCATTTATTAATTTGATACTTTTTTGATGCCATAGTGGCCTATCAGTAAAAAAAAACAAAAATCCAGTAAATACTATGGTTTCAAATATGAAATAAATAAAAACGTAATTTTATTATTTCATAACAAGTCATAAAACACAACCCTTTCATTAAAGTATTTTTTTTAAACAAGTTTGAAAATTACACATTTTCACTTTGCTCCATATTGTAAATCATGGTTTTTGTAGTTAGGCTACTCTGGTTCTAGCAGCCTCAATTAGCTGTCCACATTTCACATAAATATTTTTAATTCGTGCTCAATAAATTGAAATCAACGTCATCTGTACTAAGAGGCTCGAATGTGACTACTGTATTGTCGACAATTTGTTTCCCGATTGGTCCCGAGAAACTGTTTGGACCAGTTGTAGTACCGTCGAGAATCATGAAAAATCTAATCGAAATGATGGGAAGCAACAACTATACATGTATCAACAAATATCATACATTTTAACAATAAAAACAGTTCAAACACTTCTTGACCTCTAATGACCCGGCCATTTACTGTAACGATTATCGGTACAATTATTGCAGAGTCCACGTCCCACATGTCGACAACCTCGTAAGCTAAGTCAAGATACTTGATTTTCTTATCTTGCCCAGCTTTCACGACTTTCTCGTCATGAGGGACAGCGATATCAACAATCATTGCACGACACTCTCGTCGATCTATCACCACAGTATCAGGCTTATGGGTACAATAGTGATGCTGTCAATGATGATAAATCGATCCCAGTACAATATGGCGTGACTATTCTCGAAAACTGGGTCGGGCACATACCTGTTGTATGGTACTTCAGACTCCACAAGTTTGTACTGAAAAGCAAGTTGCTGATGGATAATCCTAGCTACTAGATTGTGTCTGTTCAAATACTCGCCGTTAGCAAAACGAGAACAACCGAGAACGAAATGTCGGATTGACTTATTTATTTATTATTAATATCATACTCGTTACAATGTTCTTTTTTATGGTTAGCTAGCGACTTCGACAATTGATCATTTATTCTTGCCTGAACAACCGTCAGCATATTTGTCATGCTCCCTAAGATGTCGGTGCTTGCGGTAGCGTCGGGGGTCGGGTTGCCTCCTCCCCTTAAATATGGCGAGGAGGATAATCGTTGATCTTTGCGTTATGCTCGTGAATGGTGGTGCTTGTGATAACGGATCGCCTCCGTGGTGATCAATGCTCATGCCTTATGTGCATAAGTACGCGTCAAACTTTTCTAGGAAAATAAAATAATAAACTTTAAGTCTCCGACGTTATTTTTTACCAGTCTAATTTGAGTCGTATGAAACCCACTCGCTCTTCATTTGCATAACTCCATAAAAAACAAGTCAATATCCAAAAATAACGAATCTCCAATCAGTAAATCCCATTTGAAGACAAAACCTTATATAAATGTCCACATATCTTATACAGAAACAATATAGACGGACAGATGTTAGCGTACAGCCCATTCACAGTTATGTAACTCTGATTTTGCGTTACTGTCAAAATCAAAGTTATCTTTGTTCTGGTTACAATAAAGTTGCTTTTGGGTTGCTACCACTGACAAGTCTGTCAAAATTGTAATGAACTTTACTCTCGTAACAATAAGGATTCTGTTGGGTTGCTGCTGTCAGAGGTAAAATAGCTGTGAACAGACTGTATTTACATATGCCCAGAAATTTGTTGCGGTTGGCGATCGGCACTCTCGATAAAAACAAATAAGGGACCGAACCTTTTTAGATTCTTAAATCACGAAGATGGTCCAAAGTACGTACATATTTATTATTATATTGGAATAGTACGAAGGAATCTGAAACCAGAAAAAGCTGTCGTCAGCGAGTTTTCGCTACTTCGTTTAGACGTTTTCATTGGTTCGATTACATCAATAAATACATTTAGTTGCCTCAAGAGTCATGTCAAAATCATAACTAATCGTATTCATAATAATCGGGTTCATTTATTTTTCAGAATTTGGTACATCATAATTACGATCTTAAGATTAGACTGACTACGCTATATTTGACAAAAGTAACGAAAAAGCTCTTCATTCTATTATTATAGAGAGTCCTCGAGACACTTAAAAAAAAGTCTATTAATACTCTGAAAGCCAATATAAAATGATTGGCTTAATTAGTTCTCTTCGAAAAGCTTTCACGTCTACGTACCTACTGTAAAAACTTCCGGTTCCAAGCTTCTCATATTTTGCGGGATCAAGGCAAGCGCGGCCAGGCACAGGAGGCCAGTTCGGCAATTTGTTACAACTAGTACCAATAATTCTGGGTGGGAAATCCGAACAACCCGCACCCCTGGCAGGATCACCAATAATCCTCCTGAGACAACTAACTACTTTAGGTGAATAAGTTGTTAACCATACTTACGTGTACAATTTGGCACAAATGTTTACCCCTGTCAATGTAATTCAAGCGCCTTGTAGCACTTCTAGTTCATACATCCAAGAAAATTTTCGTGTGTTCGTCTGTCCTTCTGTCCGTCTGTCCCTCTGTCAGGACCCTTTTTTTAGGAACGCGTGGAGGTATCAAGCTGAAGTTAGTATAGTAGTAACTCAAATCTGCTACCCTATAAAGCAGTGAAAAAATCAAACTTGTAAGTCAACGCAATGTTAAGATAAGGCCATTAATGCTATAGGGGACTTCCCGTGGACCTAGAATCAAACTTGTAAGTCAACGCAATGTTAAGATAAGGCCGTTTATGCTATAGGGGACTTCCCGTGGACCTAGAATCAAACTTGTAAGTCAACGCAATGTTAAGATAAGGCCGTTTATGCTATAGGGGACTTCCCGTGGACCTAGAATCATGAAATTTGGCGAGAAGCAAGGTCTAACAGTAGAAGTAAAGTCAGAAATATTTTTGCGATTACAAACTTACATTTGCAGTTAGAAAATTTACTGTGACGTAGGTATATCGATATAAGGGAGAATATATTTCTCATCCACAATGTTAATTTGTTTTTGAGATAAATTCATTGCAACTACGGAACCCTTCATTGTGCGTGGTCCGACATGCACTTGGCCGGTTTTTTTTATAAATATCACCTACATAATCTCAAGCTGCATTTACGCGGGGAAAAATCATTATTGAAAGCCAAATACCCGATCCCCATAAAATTGTGCCAGTAATTGCATCGCAACGGCTGCCAACACCGGACTCTGATTAGACCGGGCGGATAAGTGAGGGGCTTTCTCTTGTAAACAGTGAGCGATAACCTTGTCGGGAGAGGCATCAGGAAATAGCTGTGATAGTATGGGCAACAGTGAAGCCTTGGAAAAATCGACACTCATATTGCAAAGAAAAAGAAAATACTTGGTTTTTATTCAGAAAAAAATACTAACGTGTATTACTTAAATGTTTGTCTATCAAATACAACGTACTTATTATCTTAAACTATAATGGCCCCTGAGCCTACATTCTACCATGACAAATGGTGTGCAAATATTTAATGTGTTCGCCACGTGAAGATTGAAAATTATCCCACGGGAACATACTATCGAGATAGAAGTATGCTATGTATAAAAATATATATATATATATGCTATGTAAAAACTATATTTGTACCAAAGGTGAAGGGCAGGCTTGTATGGGAATTTCGTCCTCAATAATTATTTCGTGTTTTGGGTTCATTTTTATATTAATTGGTAGTTAATATGATGGACAAGCCCTTTTAAAATTCGTAGATTTTTATAAGTTGGGACGTAAAAGTTATTACCAGTTTTATTTTTTAAGGTTACGGCGCTAGTGTACGAATTTAGACTGTTCCATACAATATGTAACAAAAACCCTGTTGTTCCTTCTACCCACGTTTTCAGAATCGGTATACATACGTAATAAAGCATGTCATTTATAAAAACTGTTTAACAAAAATAATTAAAATAAATATTTAATTATGAATATTTGTAATGTTTAACTGATTTTGATTAGATCAAAGAAAGCCGCCAAGCTCGTAGTCTATTGTGCGAAATAAGGATACTTGTAAAATCAGATACTGTTAACATTTTTTTTGAATATGTCGATTTTAATAGTTATTTGATGTTGAACTCTCGACCAGCCAATGCTTATTTTTTTTTATTATAACTTCGTAAATGTTGTGCTTGTGGGTAAGTGTATACGTCCCTAAAAGGAACAACAGGGTTTTTGTTACATATTGTATAGGTACATAAACATTGTTTTGGTAATAAAGTAAATTTTCTAGATTGCTTGTCGCTATCTTTGTAGTGTTTTACTTACCATTAAGTAGGTAGATTGAGATGAGGATCGTACATGCTCAGTGGGGTGGCATTAGGAGATACCTATGTCAGCAGACTGCAACAGTTTGATAATAATGAAGTTCTGATGGGGTTTGGAGTGTAGGTAAATAAAACAATACTTTGTTTTTGTGAGTACATTTATTTTATTGTACTAAACTTATAACTTACTCATTCTTAATGTTAATTATATTTAATGCCATTTCTATTTCTAAAAAAAAAATAACTTTTCGATATTTGTGTTATCTTACCGCCTTTACCCTCCACTATCACGCCTCACGCACGCCGTTGCTTGGGGAAGTCGTGGTGCCCGTGTGGTGCACCTGCCCGAAAAGTGCGCGCGTTCACTAAAACGAAGATATCTCAGAAATACACATCGTAGCTCTGCAAACCCCATGTCATTGAAATTGTTATGAAATAACAAGGTTTGTATAATTTTAGTGCAGTTTTACCTTGTAATATATTGCTATTTCGAAGGTGAAAGTAGGATGAGCGACTTTATCCCGGTTTTTCGTACAAATATCGTCATATTTATAAAATAAAACCATGATTTCCAAGAGTTATTGTTTTATTTTCATAAAAACACATTATTTTACGAAACTCAATAAAAAGAACAGACATCCATACATTTTTTTATACGACAAGCTTTATTATAATATGCTTCAGGTATAAAAAAGGGTATGTTTACACAATCATTCCGGGAACTCTGTAAGCCGAGCAGCTCTTTGTAAGCCAAAGCAGTATTATCTTCTTACTTAGTTTGGAACATAAACATAACACAGGTAAAGCTTTAGCTGTTAAAAATATTTAGCTTAAGATGACTGAGCCACTATGCAAGCACTTGAAAATAAGGAATAAGAAAGACCATCAATCACTGAGCAAATATTGTTGCATTTATTTTAAACCTAACTTTGCATCCTACACTAGTATGATATTTACGAATATAAAACACAACACACAGGCATGCTGCCTAACAAAAAAAATAAAACTGAGACGTCTGACGTTCTTGTCCGGTAGCATTAACACGAGATCTAGCAGGGCCTCTTTTCTTGAAAAGTGTTGGATTTTCGTATACACCTGTGCTGTTTGCCGTGCAGTATAGTTAGAACTAACTCTGGCCCTATCATGTTCTGTGTTCCTTATGACAATAAGGAGGTTCATTGCTAGGCGAAGCAGAATAAAAGTAATATATTCAGACCATGGTACTAACCTAGCTGGTATTAAGAACCTATTGGATAGTATAGATAGGGATAAAATGCAGCAGGAAACATGTTCTGAGAAAATCAAGTGGAAACTCAATGCACCCGCTGGTGCTTGGTGGGGAGGTTTTTTAGAACGGCTTATAAGAATAATGCAGGTGTTAGCTAATATGGAACGCGCTTTTGTATCGAAAAAATCTTCATTTAATGTAAAAAAAAAATGTTTTAACTAACACACATCACCGCCACTCTTACAGACTTTATACACCCTACTTACACATATTTGCATCGCGATTAATTTTAAATAAACATGTGTCTGAATAGCTATGCAATCTTAATAATTTAGAAGTCGCTTCCATACTATACACTTGACTAGTTATGCATTCCCGGTGTTCCTGGCATCCCGGGATTTTTTTATCAGAATATATTTTTTAAGCAGCCCCTTCCATACTTTCATAACTAAAAATCAACTTTAGCTAAATATGCATCCGATTATCCGATCTCTACTTATGACGAACTTTATACTTTACTATGTGAATGTGAGTCAATAATAAAAAAATAAAAAAATAATAATAATCAACAATAATCGACCACTCAACGTTCAGGATGATAGTGCTAATTCCTTGGAGCCCTTAACTCCAGCCTGCTTGCTGCAAACATTACCTAGTTCAGACACAATTGATTTAGATTACCTTGACTCAAAAGGCTTGAATGTGCAACTAAAATACTTACAAAAGTTACGCGACGATTTTCGTCATAGGTTTAGGACAGAGTTTTTGACTGAATTAATAAGAGAGGTAGAGAGAGAAAGATAAGTACGATGAACTTAGAGAAGGGCAGGTAGTAATCATAGAATTGAAGGAGAAGAGAATCAAATGGCCCATGAGTTATATACTGGAAAGGATGGTATTAATAGGACAGCTTCAATTAAAACAGCTCTAGGCTATAAGGTGAGTGATTAACGGTTACATTTTCTAGAAATCTCATCAAATGAAGTGAAGATCTGCCGGTCACAAAATATGTTCAAGAAAAGGGCAAAAAAGTTATAGTAGCACATACTCCTACTCACACTGTACAAAATTCAGCCCAGGCGAAGGATCATTGTACCACGCATGTTCCCATTGAGCCTGAGAAAGCTCAAACTCAAACTCAAAGCATTTATTTCAAATAAACCAATTACAGGCACTTTTGAATTATCAAGGTCGGTGAGTTAGAAAGATGAAGCTAGTTGGCCCATTCCAAAGCGTAGGTACCTATGGAGAAGAACGGGCAAGAAACTCCATGGACACTCTTTTAAAATCATGATATTGTTACAAAAAGTTGGTTACATCATTATATTGAAATTATCAATGTGAGAACGATGTAAAAAGACGTGCACATTCAAGCGTCCGTAATTAAAACAAAAATAAAATACCAATTCAGAAATTAAAATAAGCCGTGGGAGCTAGGAGATGACCAGTCCCTACTGGCGGCGCCCGTTCACGAACATGACGTGTGGATCAGCACCATTCAGCTCAACCATTTTGAAGGGAACTTAATGATCCAACACACACGCCACCACCAGCGAGACAGAACGAGAAAGTCACGCGGTATGGTAGGACAGTAGTGATACCTAGTAAGTATAAATTATAAATATTGACAATTACATGCTGTAAATGAATCAATCATTTCAATTCTAATTATTTTATTTAAGTTAACTCTAACAGTTGTTTTTCTTTTGCCTTTCTGTTTTAGGAGGGACATACTCAAAATGAGTTCTTATTATTTTGTATGTAAGACTACTGACTAAAAATATTTGTAATATTGTAACAAAAATTTATAATCATTAGCATTAAATGTAAGATTGTGTCACAGAAGTGAGACTGATTAATGTTATTTAATTATATTTGAATAATAATTTCATTATTTGTAATGACAACAATTTTCCAATGAATATGTTTATGTTTGATGATTAAAGAGTTTTGTATGTTGAATTTGAAATGTATATATTTTTTTATAATTTTTCCAAATATTGTTTAGAAGTTAGTTAAAAGTATTACGTTTCCTTTTGCTAAGTTTGTTTACCTTTTCTGTGTTTGGAGGATGTTGAAGTTTTTTTGTAAACTAAACGTCAATTGTCTTGTTTGTGAACGAAATCTAACTTGTCAAATTAAGGTGAATAAACGGGGAGAGAATCTGATCTAGAAACGACTATATAGAAACGCCATCTTTTTATTTGACCATTCCTATAGAATGCAACATTCCAGAGCGAAATGTTGCTAGATGTTTAACATGTGATGTTATATGCCTTTCCTTATCTTGCCGTACACTCTAAGTTAGAGCAGGCAAGGCATACTTTAAACGGACAATTTGGTGCGTTTTTCTGGACATGGAATATGCAGACAAGCACGCAGTTTTCGATGGTCGGGCTGCATTCCGATTTACGATAAAAATCGATTTGAGCGTGCTCACATCTGTTCCGAATTGACGTGAGTGCGATAACGATGTCCCATGAATCGTCATAGATGACATCAGGACATGCGCCATCTTACGATAACGCCGACCGTGCCCTAAACTAATATCACCGTAAGCGCTGTCATAAATGAATAAATGACAGTTGTGCTGTTTTGTTTTGAGTCGCATCATATCTTTAGATTAATTAGAAATAGTGATTCTGGCTACTGACTGAGACTGTGACTCGCCACCTAACCAAAAAAGAAGAAGAAAACTGTGGTGTAAATATGTTTTGAGTGAGCAATGTTAGCGCGTTTACGAGCGTGCCGTATTGTTGACAAAAATTACAGCTCCTAGCTGTCATATGTAATCGTGTAAGAGCTCTGTAAGCGATATTTTTCTAATTCGGAAAGCAGCCTCAATGAGTTGTCCCAACAATCGGGGGGCCAGCTTCTAAAACATAACTGCGTTTAGTCTACGATTTTATTACTTTTATTTATTAAAATCTTTTTACTGATATTTAAATGGCTTAGTTGCCTTAATAAGTGGTACTAATTCTATAACAGAACAACAACAAAAGTATGCGGTACGAAATCTGCCGTTCACCTTTCATTCAAATCCATTCAGCTATTTTGCATGATTGAGTACAGGATTAAATTGAGCAGTAAATTTGAAAAACATTTAATTTTCTAACTACCTTTAGGTAAATAAACGCTGCATTTGATGGTTGAATAATGCATATTCATACTTTCGTTACTATTAGATTTCCCTATAAACATTCACGTAGTTTGCGTGAAGAGCAAGCGTTTCTTTCCATTGCTCGTCAGGCAGTTTGACTGTTCTGTCGATAAGAGCGAGTGCAGACGTAGAAAACGGAACCAGAAGATGTACAATTCCGCTCTCTACGAGTATTTCGTTCGGTGGCCTTGTCGACGTGCAGCAACTCTTTTATGTAACAGTGTCTTCTCAGTATAAACTTCTTTATCGTTTTTCAAAAGTACAAAAACAAAATCGGTCAAAATAGGAATGACCTGATATAGAACTACTAAATGAAAGGTTTTTGGCTGTAGGTAAGTAATTCATATAAAATGCATGCAGCAGAAATAACAACGCCAAAAACTCTTCTTGACACTTTAGCGTGGCAAAGTTAGTTCTTGAGTTCCTAGCCACTTTATCCTGCGCATTATCGAGCTCGTCGAATTGTTGAGCTCTTTATGTTCTAATTTGAGCTAGGAAAAATCAGTAATCGGGTACTGTTCTTTCCTCAAAAGACTATTTCAGACACCTATCTGCATGGTCTTCACACATGATCTGACCAAGATTAGGTATGTCTAGACTTTAAAAGAGACTGTGACGTCTGAGTTTGTTTCAGCCTTTCTTCTGAGATTAGTTAGTTAAGAAACGCCGACCTCATCTGGTTTAAAAAATATGATTGACGTGTAAAAGTTCCCCCCAGTGGGGTTCCCGCATCGTCGTTGCTCAGTAACCGTGGTCACCCTCCCACGGTGAAGCGAAGAGGAACCCCAAGGAACGCTCGTCAGGGCTTTTGCCTCCAAGCCGACGACGTAGCGGCCAAAAAGGAGGTTGCGGTGAGGTGCATCGCAACTGAGGAGGGCCGCGATGTCGAATGGGAGGCATCGCGGCTGAGGGTTACAGGTTGCGGCGGAGGAGGAGTGCCGGTACTTCTGAGTAGCGCTCTTCCCTTCCGTGGCCTGGACGGGGTCGCCACCGTTTGATGGCGGACGCGGTGGGGTCGCAGGGGAAGAGGAGTGTCGGTATAGCGTTGGCCGCTCTCCCTATCCCCTGCGGCCGAAAAGTGTTAGGTGGCGGGGCCACTGTGCTGACCCGTCGCAGGAGGACCAAGGATGCCAGACACGGGGTTGTCAGGGCCCTTATGCTATTTGGTTCATGGGGTGATCACGGCGTGCCATGTGTCCTGGTGCGCCGGTGATAGGGGTTATTCCCCTCCGAGGAGGGTCCGGTGACGGACAGCCGCGGCGGGTTCCGTGTTCTCGCCTCTAGCGGCACTGGAGGACACCGTGGAGTTTTAGTGGGTTACAGTCCCACATAACTGCGCTATCTCCCCGTGGTAGCGCAGTAGGCATTTCTCACCGTTAAACAAAAAAAAAAAAAAATGCCCGGGTCGACGGCGCGTTGTATTCCACGCGCGCCGTCGGAGATGTCAGCAACAACTGGTGGGGCCTGCAAGGGCCGATGCCTGCCAGGGGTGCGGGTTGTTCGAAAGAGATACCGTGGCCCCTGGCACACGGGTAGCTGAGGGAACATGGGTGGGTTTTAGTCAGTAAAAGTCTGACACGCCCTCCTGCTCTACCCAGAGCGGGAGAAGTCATTTGATGATTTCCCACCCTCAAAAAAAAAAAAAAAAAACGTGTAAAAGTTGTAGAAACCTACTTACAGAAATAAAATCATTTAACAATGAAATCAGATACCATGTCATAACAACAATAAAATTGCTGCCACCACTAAGGTCAGCTGAACCCACACTACCCGAGCCCGTCGCCCGTTTTTCAATTTAATAACAAGATTCTTATCGTTTTGACGGGCGAGAGCCGTTTCGTATACCTTACTTTAATTGTTTGTCGACGCTCGCCGGCTCCCCAGCGATATTGCATTTCTACTGGAAGTACTTCTGATGGAATATTAATCCTTTTTGATAGAACTCGAGCCGGGTTGAGATCATTGTTCTGTGTAAGATGAAGACGGAGATATTCCCAGATAGTGCTGTCTTCTTTTAGCAGGGGATGATGAGTGTGATGTTTTAGGAAGTTGGGATCGTCGGCGGTATGGTTAGCATGGATTTTCTTGTTCGCGTATAAGTTATGGAGGGTTACTCCAGCTGAGATCGGATAACTTAAGGTACAATTGTGGCGATTCTGAAATATATTTTGACGATAACGATACGTAATCCGCAAAAAAATTGCTGTGAAGCGTTGTTTAATCGTTTTGTGGCACATGCAACGTTTGAGCTTGGTTTTTGAGATTTCCTGCGGAGCAATCTCCTGGGTATTGCTAGTTTTAATGGCTGAACGCACAATTCTTCCTAATGTCCGATTGCCGGTTTCCCATCCAATACGGTCACGGATAATATACCAATATTAGGTAAATACCTTGATTGTGAATGTAGAGCATTAAAAATCTTCTCTATCGTCATCATCATTAAGTCGAAAAACGTTCAACCCCAAGCAACGTCATCACAAGTCCTGATCTTCCTATTATTTATTTTGATTATTTCCCATAAGCATACATGGAGTCCATAAATTGAAGATATCAATATCGTAGTTAATCCGTAGTATCCAAATGTATGTAAACACAATGCCTTAGGCCCGTTGTACACGGCACGATTTCTTTACGGTACGGCGAGTTAATCTCGCCGTAGAAAAATTATGTGAACTTGTATATGCGTTACGGTGACGGCGCTGTGATCCAAACAATACTGACGACCGTTCCTACACACGGCGAATCAACCGTAATTTTTCACGGCAAGAAAACCATGTGTGCACAAAAAGCCTTAGTCCGTGCACGTGACACACACACACTCTAGATGCCATGCTATTCCATTACCGCACTGTTACCGAGTAATGTGCGTGCACAGCTGTGCCCGGCCCCTTAATTGTTCGTCCGTAATGCCATATGTGCCTGGGCTTCGGACTCTGATGCACATATTACATCGTTCAAGCTTTCATTATAGAACATGCGAGATATCTAACTGTTATTATTGTAATAACGGCACAAAGACACAATAAGTGATACTAACATTGTTGACATTAGACATCTGGAAGGAACCTGGACGACGTTTTCCTTCTTCTACAAGGTTTAATTGAAATAATTGACGAAAGTCCTCTCAAAATGTCCTTGTAAGTACTCATAATTTAGAAACAGTTTTTTTATGAATCTAAAACTAAAATCTTGAAATAAATCAGATACTACATTCATTTAAGGTAGCATGACTAGCAACAACTATTTTTATTAATCACGAGGTTTGATCTCATAGTAAAAGTCTTTTATAATGGTGAGAACAACGACCCCTTAAGAGGATTTTACTTATTTTAATTACTCCTTGCTTAAGAGTGTGTAATCGCCTCCTTGCACTGCGCAAGTGTGCTGATTGCTTTTACTGTATGAGAAGAGGTCTTTGTTCCGCAGTAGGACAGTAACAGGCCGCTAAGGTAGACAAACCAATAGCATCACTTAGGGCTACCAATTTAAACTCGTTTTATTTTCACTAATTAGAAATCACAAATGTTTAATTCAAAGCCACTTATGTTATTGCTCCTATTCTTTAAATAAAACTCTATACCTAATGAACAAATGTCGTATGTGCCTCATTGTACCACATTTTCTTTTGGCAAAGTAAACTAAACATCGAATAATATTTATACGAAATGTATTAGCATCGATTGGAACCCTTTACCACTTGATAGCGCGCAAATTGAGTTCGGGTACGATTAATTGTTGAAGCAATGGCTAAGAAATCGGCCATCTTACTGCTATTATGATTTGGATCTAAACGTTTTCCTGCTACAGGATTTTCTCATATTGCTTTTTGTTTGCATAAAAATTGTTCCTCTGCATCTACGGCTATAGAAATAATGTATTAAACCGCCACATACATATATCATAACACCAAATGGGTTAGCAGAGGTCCCCACATTTTTGCTAGCTATGTTTTGAGTCCCATGTAGTAGGAGCTATTGCCGAAATCGGATCAAGATCGGCACGTCTCGTTCTCCTACATAATTCTTCTTTACAAATAAATGTACCTCTTGAGCTAAAATTCAGCTTTGCGTATTTCTTTCATTATTACATTTATGCTTTGACCTAAATAATGACGTGTTTTTATAAACATGAAGTTCTTTCCATATGAGCAGCCATCATTCCGTGACACACTGTAACTGACGCGCCTTGTTCCCGATTCAAACCGTGCGTAGTGAGTGACACGTTCCTACGTACGATCCCGTGCGTTTCCGTGCGAAACCAACTGTGCGATTCAAACAAAACAGAATTGAAAAACTCACGCTTTTGTTGGGATCGTACGTTTTTCTTTACAAAGAGTTTTTAGCAGGTTTGTGGGACAAGGTGGAAAGACTTTTAGGTAGCAGCTACATAAGTAGCTACTTGTGGACTGATTTTCAGGGATATAGTACCCTATTACGTGTTTTTTCGCCTAACAATATTGATGTGAGGCATTACTTCACTAAGCATATTAACATCCGGTTTTTTAAAACCTAAGTAATAGTTTTATTTTCTCTCAAAATTAATTCAAAGTCTAAATTTACTGTCAAAATAAAAAATTTAAAGTCATTTTTTTTTTCAAATTACGCTGAGATTCAGCACTTTTTAAATGTCTCCCGGTCTTACTGTTGTGATTTTGGTCAGAATAAAGTGGCAGGGTTTTAAAAAGTGGTAGCATTTATTTTGACTGTTCAAATAAATAATCTATTGTTGTCACCTAACAGCCACTTCACACTAACGTTTGTCCAGCAGCAACGTATGCGCAGCGCAGACGCCGCAACAACACGACGGGTGCGTCGCGTTGCTGCGGTGTTTCCTCTACAGTTAATTGAACGCTGCGCAAGCGCGGCGCAGACGTCACATAATTTCGTTGTCATTTCGGTAGGATCATTAAGTAAGCCAGAAAAAAATCAAGTTTCACCCGCGCCTCTTTGCCTGCCCCTTTTTTCATACACGACGAAAACAAAACACAATCCCTTCCCGCCAGGAAAAACTTTTCGCCCGGAATTTAAACCAAGAAAAAAACAAAATTCACCCCCGCTATATGAAACAAAACTCAATCCCTTCGCGCCGTGTTCGCTAGTTACTCATGTGGTAGAAACTTTCCTCCCGGCTTATATCCATCTGATATTTTAACCTTCTGTCGTATGTATATGCAAAATAATCAGATGAAACGACTATGACCAATGAAATTATTGGCTGTTGTGTGTACAATGTTGTTATTGTAGCTCATTATTGCATCTATCATTTATTTCGGTTATTTGTGGTCCGTTTGCACTACAAATATATTTATTTTCCTGTTTTTGTCAATCGTTTGCAGTTGACAGAAACAGAACGTTGGTATGGTTCAAAACTTGAGACAGCATATTGATTAGTCTAAACAAATTTTATTCCAATATAGAAGACTGATGAGACACACTTGGTCAAGAGTTGATCACATTCGACGGATTGTTATAAATTTCGTGAAGAACACAGAAAAAGAAGATAAAATCATCTGTTTCCTTTACATACACTATGTACTAATCTCAAATTCAAAATCATAGCTTACTATCATGTTTTGGAACAAAAACTCAAAAACGACGTGATGAAGTTCAAATTCAAGGACGTAACCAAATTTATTAACGACGTTATTACTTCACAAAAATTTTGATTGGTGATTTTACACACATCGTTCGTGCATCGTAATTTGACATGTGTGTCAAGCAATCATTTCCTTTTTATAATGGAAGTACATACTTTTTGCTTTATTGCTACAAGGATCTTTTGGCAACTGAATGACATTGGCTGGGGGTGTTGTTGGTAAACATTTATGAAATTGTCACATAAATTGTATTAGAAAAACAAGATGGTGGCGTTAGTTTCGATTTTAGCCACGCACCGTTACATTCCTGTACTGTTGAAAAAGGAAACTCCCCAACAAAAACACTTGCAAATAAAAAGATAATGATGATGATTTGGTACAGACGCCAGCACATGAAGCTACCCCAAACTATCAAATTTTCTCATTTGAACATGAACTTCATGCTTACGTAATAATGCTGAAAATGGGGTAGCTTGATGTGGTGGCGTCTGTATAAGGGAAAAGCAGAATAATCAGCTTCGCCAATAAAAGATATCCAAATAGACGCCAAGATATATGGAGCTTAAAGAAAATCAAAAGTTTGATAGTTCCTTGTTTTAATGTATTAAACTTTATGTACAATAACAGTATATTATAAATACAGTTATTGTACAAAGTTTAAAAGTTATAGGAGGGAATGCCCTGCCAATAACTTTTTTGTCGACAAAACCGACATTGCTAAAAGATGCTACTCGTAACTTCCTTAACTCATTCATACATACATAAACTCACGCGCCTTTCCATATCTGTCTATAATAAAGCTATTATTTTTAGTTTTCTATTTTTCTATAGTACTTTTTACGTAATGTTTATTTAGGGGATATGCAAAAAAAATATATATTTAGCTTATTTATTCTCGTAATGTAAAACTCCTTGGTAGAATTCTTATAATGTTTCAATGAAATTAAAAATAGCCGTAAAGAATACGCACGGTGCTATACAACGAGGTATGCGGTAAAATAGGCATTTAGAGTACCTATTTCACCGCACGTTCCGTTGTATGGTGTGTAATTTTTAACTTTCGAACAATGTACGGGCTTCGTAAATGCATTTTATGAGCAAATGTGTTGAAATAGTACATTATGATATAAGTGCGGTAAGTTGAAAATTACAGCCGAGCTACAAGAAAGCAGAGGCTGTAATTATCAAAGTGCACGTATGTCATACGACGTTTTATAACATATTTGCGAGGAAATAAATAAAAATCGGACTTTCTTAAACGAGTGAATCTCTTGTTAAAGCGGTTAGAAAATTTTTAACAATTTGTAAAATTGATTATTACTTGTTCACAAATTAGCGATGCGCGCGCATCAGCGCTTATTTTTTAAGGCAAAGGCACAAAAACAGCCAGTATAACTAATAAAGTAAATTAATATGTTTTTGTTTTCGTTACAGATAAATGGTTGTAATTTATTGTCAAAACTAATTAAATTAAAGAATTAAATGTTTATTTTTATATATTTTATCTCTCAAAGTTAATTTTATTCATAAAATGTTGACCACTTTTCTGACATAAAAACTCTTTGCTAAGATTTAAAAAAGTACCGTTCGTTTTAGACGGAGCATCTTGATAAACCGTGCGTTTTACATTACAATAACGCACAAGTGCGTAATGACACACATTACGATATTGAAATTGGTGTAATAAGAGACCCTTTACGAGCAAATGTGTTATAAATATTATTTACGAAAATAAATTAAATCTCATCGCGGCTGAAAATTTATGCGCAGTCCTCTCGTCTCAACAGAGCGACGGCGAATGATTTGTGAAACAAAAATATGCTTGAAGTTCCCGTAAAATGCGACGGAAGATGACTTCTTTCTCGAACTAAGAACGTCGTAAGTGCAAATAACTTGTAGCCGTAATAAAATCAAAAATAAAAGGAATTTCAAAAAACGCCTCCACTATTTTTTCACCTTGTAGTAATACAAGTAATCATCATATTTTTATTCTATTAGTCATTGGCATATTATGTACAAATTAAAAATACGTGAAACTTAGAGGTAAGTTCATGATGTTTTTTTATGGAGAAAAATTTAGTATATTTCGTGTTTCTGTTCCACAAAAAGTTTGAAAACATTATGTACTTACTCGTATTATTTTTATTTTATACCTAAATCTTATCAATTGAATGAAAAATGTAATTGAAGACAGGCAATTTTGGTAGCTTAACAAAATGGATTCCGACGAGGAAGCTCGATTGTACATGACACCACAGTAACGCATGCTTGCATGGGTCGCGCGCCCGCGACGCTAGCGCAGCGTACGTTATGTGCCCATGTGACATCGCGACACACGCGTCGCGTTGTCGCGGCGTCTGCGTATAGTTCATTAAACGCCTACGCTGGACAAACGTTAGTGTGAAGGGGCTCTAACTCTCAACACCATTGGCATAATGGTTAGCTAGCGACCTCGACAATTGATCTTCCTATTCTTGCCTGAGCAACCGGCAGTAAGTTCGTCATGCTCCCGTAGATGTCACTGCTTGCGGTAGTGTTGGGGATCGGGTTACCTCTTTCCCTCAAATATGGCGAGGAGGGTAATGGCTGATCTTTGCGTTATGCTCGTGAACGGGTGCTGCTTGTGGTGACTGGTCGTCTTGCTGACCATGATTTTGTTATTGTTGCTAATAATTACCTACCTGTTTATTTATTTTACGTCGATGGTCCTAGGTTATCATTTGTAAATATAATCCAGCATTGCATATATCAGCTATTACGCCATTTATACCAGGAGGCTTTTATTTTGGTAGTATGCTTTGTTTAGTAGTTCCGTGTGGTGCCGGACGTAAAGAATAGCATCATCCCATCTCTTCCCGTGGCTGTCGTAGGAGGTGACTAAGGGACTTACTGGAGAATGGGCAGCACCGTTCTCTATGCATTTTACCACAATCCTGCGATCGCCAACCCGCCTGCCAAGCGTGGCGATTATGGCAAACCCCCCCAAATTGAGGGAGGCCTATGTCCAACAGTGGACGTCTTTTGGCTGAAATGGTGGATGCTTTGTTTACTTTTTTATTTTATGTGCTTGAGTTAAGTTTTCATTTTATTCGTAGGTATATTGACATGGCTAGCTGACATATGACAAATTATTTAAGTTCTGTGTCTCGTAATGTTGATTACTTTGCCTGCCTATATATATAGAATCAAGTCTATCTAACTAAACAGACAGCTGTGCTGCTGGGGAGTTTGTTGCGCCACTTTTCTTCCCAGCTAAAGCACTAGGAAGTAGCGAAGGGCATTTTGGGGGACTGTCTTATGTAATTTTGACATTCGAAAAGTGCTGATTCTCAGCCTAATTTGAAGAAATGAATTTTGATTTTGATTTTGATACCCTGGATCAGCTGGTGGTAGACTCAACATGGCGCTAGGTATACTGACAATTTAAGTTGTTACTCAGCTAAAGAATAAATTATTTTCCTGACTTAACGAGAGTATAAAAGCAACCCCAAAAACAAATAAGTCTAACCTTACATACCCATAAAATATTTCAATATTCAGGAACAAGCTATGAATGTACTCCCACGTGCCGCAATATCCGGCCTTCCTTCCTATGAATACGATTGACGTGAAAATCATAGGTGAACCGATATTCGGTATTCATAGTTTTAAGTCAGTTGTGGCTTAGTATTTCCGAACCAGAATTTTCATATTATTTTTCATTATTGGTCATGAAGACCAAGAACCTCGGTATTATTTATTTTGTTTAAAAAGTCTTTATTTATGGATGTTAAAAATTTTTGAATACATAGTTCAAAACCAAAACCAAAAGTCATTTATTCAAACTAGGCTGAGAGTCAGCACTGTCTGAACGTCAAAATTACATAAGACAGTCCCCCAAAACGCCCACCCTTCACCACTTCCTAGTGCTTTAGCTGGGAAGAAGAAGTGGCGCAACAAACTCCCCGAGTTACCTCTTCAAAACTGCAAACCACTTTGTTGGCAGACGTAGTTCCCTCTAAGGTGATTTTCTATCCAGTCTTTTTCACATCATCATTCTCCTTCCCTTATTCAAATGTATTTGTGGTCGACACAACAGTATTTTTATTCCATACTTATATATTAGTCGTTATTTTCATCGTCGCTCTCTTTCTAGCCATATCATTTTTCACGACCATCATACTTGTATTTGGTCTTCTCCTGTACTTAGAGCCATCCACATTTACACTCAAAACAATCCTCAACACATTTACTCATTCCTCCACATTACATGCCACTACCATGACAACCGATTATCATACAACTTCTCAATCATCGATGCCACTTTCTGTCTTCCTATTATACACTAATTTATTATTTTTATATATTCGCGTAACACACATCCCTTTTAGCATTCTCGCATTTTTTTTTTTTGGGTGGGAAATCATCAAATAACTTCTCCCGCTCTGGATGGAGCGGGAGGGCGTGTCAGACTTACTGACTAAAACCCACCCGTGTTCCCTCAGTTGCCTGTGTGCCAGAGGCCGCGGTATCTCTTTCGAACAACCCGCACCCCTGGCAGACATCGGCCCTTGCGGGCTCCATCAGTTGCTGCTGACATCTCTTTGAGGCGCGCGTGGAACACAACGCGCCGTCGACCCGGGCTTGGTCCTTACCGGACAGCGAGCTACCCATTACTCGCCGTCCGCAAGTCCGTGCCTACGGTGGCCGGGAATCAGCCTGGGATTCCCGACGCCCAGGGCGTCTCCTGCGAAGGCCACGGCTGTGAGGGTGCATGTACTGCATCTCCCTCACATGCGCCGCCTCCCTCTTTGTGAGCATGACTGCTTCGCTGAAGTAGGCGACTGCTAGCCATGCACTCTCGCTCCGTACCATGGCCTGGACCAGGGTCGGACGCGAGAGATCGCCGCCGCCGATCAACTCCACGAGACATTTTACAGATGAACATAAGCTAAACTTAGACAAAAACATTAATTTGTTACATTTAAATAAAGCATTGTTGTTTTCCTGTAGTCAATTACCGGTGTGGTGCCTTGCAGAAAATTAGTTGCACCCCTTTACCTCTATCGTATCGGGTATCGTCACCGGTGATTTAGAGGCCCACTTAGAGGATGAACAGGAGGAACATTGACTGAGTACTTAAAAATCGTACTGTGAACGCCAACCCGGCTAATGTGGGGATTACGGCATACCCCAAAACTTGAACAGCATATAGTTAAGGAGAGACTGATATAGTCAGTGCTACGCCAGAGAGATGGTACGACTTTTTTCAAGACAACAATTCTTGCATCTAATGATTTTCAATTTAATTATCTTAAAATATTTACATAATTACAATTTAAAAGATACCAGTCTTAAAATAATAATATGTGCAAGTATCTATAGGCACGCTGTATGGCAAAGCTGATGGCTTACCCACTAGTTACCAATCTTTTAACAATTCTTTAAAAATTGGTAACCCACGGGTAAATAAGCTCTAGTATTCACTGCGTGTGCCCAGGCCCAGGTAGATCGTTATCCCGTATGTCTGCATACCTACTGCGTGTGCCCAGGTCCAGGTAGATCGGTATCCCGCCTGTCTGCACCAAAGCAGCAGTCATAACAACAAAGCAAATAAGTAACTCCACGTGCCAAACATCAAAGGCAATCAATTACATGAAATAGAAAAGTTCTCAGAACCATTCAGTGATCATTTTTCAAATCGCTTGATTGATATACGAGATATAAAGCCACAAAACAGCAAAGTTAAGCACATACACGTGTCAAACGTTTTCAGGTTATTTTTGTGAAAAGGTCAAGAAATAAAGGAAAATAAACATTTATTTCATGGATTTGTTCAGACCTTTACACTGTTAGAGTTTATTTGGGTTTAAACGTGGATCAAAATATAAGTACCTACTAATATGGTTAATATTTATTTATTTTATCATTTTTGAAAACTTACCGCTTAAGGCACGTTCAATTCAATTCAAGACAAAAGTTCAATTTAAACGTTCGTTTGTGTACTGTTGTAATTACATTTTGATTGGGGTTTTGTTTAGGTTGACCTGCGAGATGGCATTCTCTAAAAAATATGTGCACACCAGTCTATAGTATCCAGCAAAAGTAGCTAATGTAATGTTAGAGATTGGTGTTTTAAGTATATAAATAATACACCAAAAACATTGAAGGTTCTGTGTTAGAAAATTAGCGTATTCTAACTATTAGTATTACTATTCTCTTTGGCGTGCTGTAATCCACTGCGAAATAATGTTCATTTCGCAGACGTAACCGTATGCGTTTTTTGTGTAGATCGATATGGAATGTAAATATAATGAATAAACAGTTTCAACACTTTCTTACCTCATCAAAGTCAACTTGCGTTCCGCGCTCCGTTTTACGTTGATTTTTAAGCCATTTTGCGCGAGAGTAAACCAATTTAAAAATGGGATTAAACACAGGAGGACCTACTGCGGCGTTAACATTTTGATACTTAATAAAAACAGATTTGTTTACCACCTCGAATCTAATAAAGTATCTGTAGTTATTGGTTTATTTTTCCCAATATCTGTAAAAACGCTTCAATACGTGCATTTATGATATTGACGACCATATAAGATCTGGAATTGAATCAATTGAGTGCAATATCAAAACATTTTCTTTTTATTAGGATTTCGTGATTCCGATTTGACTTTGTTAAACAAAACGACATATTTAAACAATGAATTGGTTACGACACGATTAATAAACATTACAATAAATAAATAAAAAATCCATAATGCCCCAATAACACAACTTTCAAACAAACGGCAAAATCATAAACTCATGTAGTGGACCGTCTGATTTAAAGTATTCCCACTCTGACAACGTTACAAGTGATGGGTATAAAATTCCTTTCAATATCCTCATATCTTGATCCGACACTGTGACGGAAAAATCCGACGGCTCGCGGAAAGTGCCGACGGTTTCCCGCTTTCACTATTACCTAGAGTTACTAGACTGGAAAGTTGGGGGAAGTTGCACGTTATAACTGAATTACATAACTGCAACAATTTGTTGGAATGTTGGTGTGGTGTGTAGAGGATTATAAGGTGAATATTTAGTAGAGGATTTTCTAAGGTGATGTAATAAAAAACACCATTTTCCTTTCTGTTTTAGTTAAAACAAATAATAAAGAAATAATTATTCAATATTGGACTCAAGAAAATTAGAAGTTCATGAGGTAAACAATACTGTGACATTAGTTCATCAAGAGTATCAATAAAATAAATATTAAAGGCCCAATTTTAAATTATCTGTCGACCCTATGAAGCAGCTAGGTACTGAAAGAATTACAGAGAATTCACGATATCTTTCCCTTTAACAGTTTGAATATCGTCTCATATTTTACATTTGATATCGGTAAAGTTTAGGTACATTTTTACTTTTATAGCACCATTCTATTTCTTCCCGTGGGTGTCGTAAAAAGTGACTAAGGTACTTACTAGAGAATAAGCAGCGGTCTCTATGCATTTTAACACCAACGACCATACTATGATCGTCAATCCGCCTGCCAAGCGTGGCGTTTATGGCAAATCCCCTAAAATGACAAGCACCAATAAAAAAACGGCCTATGATATCCGGCAGTAAGGCAAGAGGTGCTAAGAATCCACGGAAGAAATCCGGCTACCACAATCACCGAAAACTGGACCTAACAACATATGACACGCTTACACTCTGGACCGACGAGAAGATCACCAAACTCGAGGATGAATTGAGCAGGTCACGAACCTGCCTAGGGTTGTGTACTACAAGAAAGCCTTCGATTCGATCGAAACTTGGGCTGTACTGTCTCCAATGCTCTCCGACGGTGCCAGATTGATTATCGATACATTGAAATACAAATGTATGTATGAAACCGGACCTCGAAACTTATGCTTCTACAGCGAAGGGTGAAACAGGGGACGGTATCTCTCTGAAACTATTCACCACTGCATTCAGTGCAGTGGTGGTATGCGTCCAGCAGTGGACGTCTTTCGGCTGAAATGATGATGCTGAAGATGATACTAATTCATAATCCAATTCTAATGATATGATTTACGGCATTGAATCTAAACAGCAGTAGTCCATTGTTTACCGCGCAGACTTGCGGATGCGAAGATGTGAGTTCAATACTCACCTGTTCCACAAAACAAGTGAAATCATTATACAAATCATTTGAGTCAGCAAATGTATTAAAAAAAATGTTTTTTCTCAGACAACTACATTCCATAGAAGAGGTTAGTAACATAGGTAAATCGAGTCGTAATCAGCTGTTTGTCTCTGCATCACCCAAAGGTCGACTGATAGAAAATGCCTATGACATTAAGTCTGCCTTTGTACATGTTTGTGCTCAAAGTATTAAATAAAAAATTAAAAAAAATCTTACAAGCTATGTTGGTACAATTAAAATAACACTGGGAATAAAATTAGAAATAGTATAATTCTTCACTAACCTGCACCTGTCACATGCAGGTCGGCAAAGCGACGCATGACCGCCGAATTTAAATCCTTATAATATATTTTTTTTCTAAATAACAATTCGCCGCAACTCTCTAAGTATATGTTAATAACAATGCTAGTTCATAATCATACATAACAAATTAAACAAAGCGTTTTAACAGTTATTTTGTGGTAATTAACTGCACGATTATTATTGCACGCATGTTTGAAAATGTGCGTCACGCAGACACATTAATTTATTTGATGTTCAACCCTTTTGCAGGTGTGTTTACTACTGCTAAGCGCTCATGCATAAGACCGCCGACCCTAATTACATAACAAACTGTTAATCAAAATCCGAGGGTTTAAAAAAAAATTGCTTGTTGCTTTAAAGGTGTGTAGAATTCATCTTCTTCTTGAAGAATTCATTAATTATCAATTTTTCACTGTACCGTAAGAACGTGGCTAAGTGTCGAAATGTAGGGCATTGTATGGGTGTAACGCAATTACCCCGCGAAGAACAAAGATATTTGTTGTGCCCTTATTACTGATACTGGGAATTCATTTACATGGCCTGGGGCCTTTCATAAACATGGCCTATCCACGTGCGTGGAAGATGAAATACTAGGGATTTAATACGCGACTGTCTCGTTGGTCCAGTGGTCACAAGAGCTACTGCTGAGCATGAGGTCCTGGGTTCGATTCCCAGGTCGGGCAATGTGCTATTGGGTTTTTCTATCTGGTTATTCTTGGGCACGCCACGATTGCGGCGGTAAGTCCCCTCTTTGAGGAGTGGCTTGAGAGGTGACACGGCGTCCTCACCTTCCGCCTGACGCAGGTCCTCATCGGACACGGTTGTTTCGGGAAGTTCCTGTTTCGGATAAGGCGGGAGGAAACGCCCGGGTATTTCCATTGCGAAGATCGCCCAGAGGACACGGTGAAGCATACGGTGGAGGTCTGCCCGGCTTGGGTGGAGCACCGCCGTGTCCTCGTAGAGGCGATCGGCGGCGGCGATCTCTCGCGTCCGGCCCTGGTCCAGGCCATGGTACGGAGCGAAAGTGCATGGGTAGCCGTCGCTTCCTTCAGCGAAGCAGTTATGCTCGCAAAGAAGGAAGCGGCGAACGTGAGGAAGAGGCAGTACATGTGCCCTCACGGCCGTATCCTTCGCAGGAGACGCCCTGGTCGTCGGGAATCCCAGGCTGATTCTCGGCCACCGTAGGCGCGGGCTTGCAACCGGCGAGTAATGGGTAGCTCGCTGTCCGGTAAGGACCAAATCCGGGTCGACGGCACGTTGTGTTCCACACGCGTCTCAAAGAGATGTCAGCAACTACTGATGGAGCCCGCAAGGGCCGATGCCTGCCAGGGGTGCGGGTTGTTCGAAAGAGATACCGCGGCCCCTGGCACACAGGCAACTGAGGGAACACGGGTGGGTTTTAGTCAGTAAAAGTTTGACACGCCCTCCTGCTCCACCCAGAGCGGGAGAAGTCATTTGATGATTTCCTACCCAAAAAAAAATCTAGTAATTCTCAGTAGCAGCCCGGTGACTGCATTTGTGTCCGGTTGATAGGCTCGCCCGCTATAACAAGGAACTTTAAACATAACTGGCAAAATGTGGGAGTACTACGTATATATGTGCGTACACCTCTGCCCTATCCTTTGCGGAAGCAAGGCATGATGTTATATATTTTGCTATATTATGTTATTACGCGACTAATGACGAAACTGACACTAGACATCAAGCTCCATTTTTTTTTCGGCATGGTCCTGCTCCGGATCTCAATCACGCCTGGTGGAGTGTAGATTTTGTATAAATCATTTATAATTCGAAACGTCACAAATTTAGGAACACAATACTGTGTTCCTAAATGGTAGTTGAAAAACTAACGTGAGTGATTACTAAGTTTTAAATCAATCATATGCTGATTGCTTACTCATTATGTGTGGCTGATCGTGCCAACAATCTCATTAAAATGCTACAAATATAATCACTTTGCTCTAAAAACTACAAAGCAATTGAAGAATTAATTCTAGACATCTTATAAATACATCAATTATCTTGAACTTTTCAGTCGTTTTACAATCACGATGAATACATACTTGTGTACTTCTGAACAAAAATAGATCTCACTTTTACATAGAAAAAAAAACTTTGGAACAGAGATTATTCTCTTATTTTTTGTTCTAAATACGAGTAAATATCACGCAAATTGAAACTATAGTGTGACAAGCTCACTATGGATTGGAAGATCCTATTAACATTATGTGTGACATTCGGATCGGTGTTGTCACAAGAAGCACCAGTATTGTATGATGCGTACTTCGGGAAGCCGATCACGGATAAGCGGAGCAACTACCTGGCGGGCGTCGTCAACGGGACAAGGTTAGTTCCTAACATATACATACGCTGTGGCAAGTTATACAGACGATCGAAGAATATAACCTGCCTCTCTGCTAAGCGTTTGTAGACTGTGAGAAGAGAAAGCCTTCGATCTGATTGAGACTCAGCCTGTACTGCAGAGTCACCAGCGGTGAAAGATTGACTATCAGTACATCGAGGTGTTGAAGTATTTGTATGAAATCACTACTTATGTCAGTCCAACTCCAGGACCAGGTCAGTCCAACTCAAGATCAATACAAACGTGTACATTTATGTACAAAAATAGATATCTCTTTTACAAAGATACAAAAAGTCTGGAACAAAGAATTTGCTTTACTTTTCTATTATAAATAAATTTCACGTAAATTAAAACTATAGTTAATCTCAGTATGGACTGGAAGATCTTAATAACATTATTTGTGACATTTGGATCTGTGTTGTCACAAGAAGCGCCGGTGTTGTATGATGCTTACTTCCTTTTACTGGCTTTTTTTTGCACTTGGGATGTCATCAAATAAGTTTTCCCGCTCTGGGTAGAGCAGGAGGGCGTGTCAGACTTTTACTGACTAAAACCCACCCGTGTTCCCTCAGTGTTGCCTGTGTGCCAGAGGCGACGGTATCTCTTTCGAACAACCCGCACCCCTAGCAGGCATCGGCCCTTGTGGACCCCACTTGTTGGTGCTGACATCTCTTTGAGGCGCGCGTGGAACACAACGCGCCGTTGACCAGGGCTTGGTCCTTACCGGACAGCGAGCTACCCTTTACTCGCCATCCGCAAGCCCGCGCCTACGGTGGCCGGGAATTAACTTGGGATTCCCGACGCACGGGGCCCTGTTTAATCAACGTTACAAATTAAATTTGTAATAAAAATACAATTACAATTTACAATTCTACAAATGTATGTTTAATAAAGAATACAACTTACAAATTTAACATTGTGGAAAACTGATAAAATTGTAAAATTATACCTACAATTTTTCCTAAATCAATAAATAAAATAAAATAAATAAAATTATAGGTGCAAGATAGTTTGTATTATAATTATTTAAGATAATTTGTATTACAGAAATTATACAAATTATCGCTTACCCTAGCTTCTACTGCTGACTGTACCAAACTTTGTCATGGACCGATAGGGAAAGAAAACAAATATTAAAAAATGTCGTGGACCCGTTGGGAAGTAAAGTACGAATTTTAATTTTTCTAGAACAATAGACTCATGAAGCGCTGAGTACAACCCTACAGGACAAATCGCAAGGTTTTAAAAATAATGCTTTCCTATAATTGAATTTGTAGTACTTATAAAGTGCTTTCTCAACCCTAGAGACACAGTCAGTCGGCAACCCTAGTGGGTGTTTATCTAGCGAACGGCCGTGAGACTGCCGAGACGTAATACTGCATCCTTTACTATACTGTATATCTACGATCAAACATAACAGTCCTAATAAAGGTCTATAAGTACTATGATTTATTGATGATAAACTATATTTATTTTAGGAAAACTTCAAGTCATCATATTAAATGTACAAATTGATTCACTGATTCACAAAACATTTTTTTAATAGACCATTCGACATAGGAGTTTCCCTACGTTCAATGGTGCACTACGTATAGCACGTGACATTGGTGAAATTATGTTCATTCTTCTGCAAAAATACCAAGAGATTAAGTTGGTTAACTGTGTCGTTAAAATACTTAATATTCAATCATAAAAATAACATCATTATAACAAAATATTTAGATGAAAATAGTAAGATAGTGGAAAAAAGAAACTTTTAAAACTTAACTCATCAGTCTTCTTATCTATACCTAATGTTATAAGGATGTTTTTCTCTGTCTAGCTTGTGCACAATAGCGGTCCAGCCATGTCGCAAAGAGGAGGGTCGTCGCGTAGACGGAACTTGCACCAACCCGAAGTACCCCTCCCGCGGAGCCAGCATGACTCCCCTGCCAAGACTCCTTCCGCCACAATTTGGACCAGGTATGTGGTGGACTTAGATTATTCTTTTTAGAACATTTGTATTCTTTCTTTAGAGTATTAATCACATATGTAGTGGATTAGAGAGCTCTGGACTATGTTCGCTTATCCACTGCAAAATATGTATAGATTAAAATCATACGCGATCACCTAGACCTACCGCGTCAACAAAGGGTCACTTTTTTGCTACATTTTGACACTTAGACAGACAGGTAGATATATAAATAAGTAGTAGATACCATAGTAGCTGCCCATTACTCGCCATCCATAATTCCCGGCCATCGTAGACGCGGGCTTGCGCGTCTACGATGGCCGGGAATTAGCCTGGGTTTTCCGACGCCCAGGGCATCTCCTGCGACGACTATGGCCGTGAGGGCGCATGTACTGCCTCTTCCTCACGTGCGCTGCCTCCCTCTTCGCGAGCATTACTGCTTCGCAGAAGGAGGTGACGGCTACCCATGCACTCTCGCTCCTTAGCATGGTCTGGGCCAGGGCCGGACGCGAGAGATTCCGCCGCCGATCGCCTCCACGAGGACATGGCGGTGCTCCGCCCAAGCCGGGCAGACCTCCACCATATGCTCCACTGTGTCCTCAGGGCGATCTTCGCAATGGAAACACCCGGGCGTTTCCTCCCGCCTTATGCGAAACTGTAACCTCCCGAAACAGCCGTCTCCGGTGAAGACACCTACGTCAGGCGGACGGTGAGGACGCCGTGCCACCTCTCAAGCCACTCCTCAAAGAGGGGACTTACCGCCGCTATCGTGGCATGCCTAGCGCTAGGTTGCAAGAATCGCACTCTTCACGTCGCCATGAGGTCCCGCCGGAGCACTGATCGCTGAGCCGCAATTTCTCGCTTCATCGGAGTTACGCCCCAGCGTTTGGCCTCCTCGCACTACTCCCAAATGTACGCGAGGACCTATGCCTCCAGATCCCCTGGCGACAAACCGGTAAGGAGACCCGCCGCCTCACCGGAGATCGTGCGGTGTCCACGGATCCTCTGGATAAGAATACAAAGTGACAGGATACATTGTCGCAGAGACTTGAGTTGTTTGTCATAGAAATGGCATGACACTTTTGTGTGAAGTCACTTACCTACTGTGAAACCTAATGGATACTTTTAAAACAGGCAACACATTGCGACCAGCGAGGGATGGGTCAGAGTTGCCATCAGCGCGTTACCTCCGCACCTCTCTGATCGCTGACGGGACCTTCTCTGACCATCACTTCTCCACACTAGCTACCCACTTTCTGGTGGGTTCGGTTGCTGACAACGTGGATCTTTTATACCTTCGTAAGAATTTTAATTTAATCAGTAGAGATATGCTTTAGAATACCATTCAAAGTAGAACATTAACACAAACTATAAAAAGTTTAAGTTTTGTATGTTAGTGTGCTATTTATTAAAATTAAGCCGCACCACAATTTCCTTTATACAGTGCGTTTTACTTGTAAAGCTAAAAGTATCATCACAGTTACGTCTTTCAGGGATCACTCTATGTTTGACTGTAATAAGATTCTGCTTTTCAACATTTCATCACTTTTTGTAAAATCTCTTAAATTCTATGACAGTTAGATATGCGCGCGCTAGCGACTGCTGCTTAGGCAACACACCTAACCGAGTGAACCCGCTCTGTATCCCCATCCCTGTGCCTGGTGACGACCCTTACCTGCGCATCGCTCAGATCAGGTGCCTCAACCTAACCAGGGTCATCACTTACCAGGACTTTGGGTGTCTACCGAACAGTTTGCCTGCTGAAAGAGTAAGTAGCTTTCCATTAAATTACTTGAAATATAAGAAACAGAAATCATTTATTTGGTTATGATGTAGGTATGGGTGTAGGTATAAGGTAGGTTCCGTGTGGTGCCGGACGTAAAGAATAGCACCATCCCATTTCTTCCCGTGGGTATCGGACAAGGTGACTAAGGGACTAACTAGAGAATAGGCAGCGCCATTCTCTATGCATTTTACCACCATACTGCGATCGCCAACCCGCCTGCCAAGCGTGGCCATTATGGCAAACCCCCCATTTTGTTTTGGGGAAGGCCTATGTCCAGCAGTGGACGTCTATCGGCTGAAAAGATGATGATGATGATGGAGGTATAATGTAATTTTTATAAAAAGTTCAGATAATTTTACCTTAAATCGGTTGTGTAACGTCATCGTGGCTGTTCAACTTGTACATGGATAGTTGTCTGACAGATTTGAAAGATGGTGAGTGTGGTTTGACCATTAAGGAATTGCCTGTCTTATGCCTTCTCTGCGTAGATAATCAATAACATTTATTTATTGAGTTATTTAATCTGCGCAGGGGTGGCCGAAAAGTTGTATGAAGTGGGGCGACTATCCTGAGCCGTCGCAGGGGGGCCAAGGGTGCCATACACGGGGTCGTCTGGCGCCCTTGTGCTGTTTGGTCCCTGGGGTGGCCACGGTGGTGTGTGTTCTGGTGCACCGTCGATGGCCGTCCACCACCGGACCCCCGTCCGGTTTCGGACGGCCGCGGTGGCTTCGCGGGTAGCTTACGCTTTCCCGTGCTCCCGCCACAAGCGGCACTTGAGAACACCGTGGAATTTTAGTGGGTTAGAGTCCCACATAACTGCGCTATCTCCCCGTGGTAGCGCAATATGCATGAGCATTTCTCAACGTAAAAAAAGGATAGGACTATGACCAACCGGCGAGCAGAGTTAGACTTTTTAGTGACTCAGTCCGAATTGTTAACTGTATACACACAGCCATTTTACTGTTCAATATTAATGTAATCATCCATTAAAATATTTGTTGACTCATTTTTATTTAGTTTACTCCTCATTTGTCTTGCCGAAATTGTTAATAGTCATGGTTATCTCCACATTTGACTTTTGACGAAATGAATGTGATCAATAGCATCATCGATTTGACTTAGGCATAACGGAGACAGTATGCAAATGGACGATACCGTTTGTATAATGGCGAATTATACAATATACCTGCGACATTTATAACAGGATCCATTGATAATAATGTATGTTATTCGTTAGTAGGTTTTGACTACCTTTGGTCTAAGACAACCTACCAGGTCCTGTGTGTTGTCTTTATGAACCATTGTCGTAAATAAGTGCTTGTTTGACCTAATAAATAAGGTGACTTCTAGAATAGAAACAAGCATTGTAATTATCATGATGGTGTCTTAAGACCCGTCATTGATCTAAGACAACGTGTTTGTGTCTTATATATAATCTAAAATATGACACCGAATCTTAATGTTGAACCAACTAAATCATGATGGGCTGTCACCAATGTATTTATAACAACAACAACAACTTACAATCGCATTTGAGATCGCAGTATCTCGTCATCGTTAGACTTGAGCATGCTATACTACCTCAATTTACACTTTTTCGACATCCAAAAAAGGAAAGTAGTGCTCTTCCGCTAGCCGGGAAATGTACTTCTTGTGATAATCACAACTAAGTAAAAGTACAATGAAATCAACACCAATTTCTTTCCTCCGCAGTATTCCGTAGTAACTCCCTTGATGGATCTTTCAACTGTCTATGGGAATTACGATGCCAGGAACAGAATGATCAGGTCTTACCAAGGAGGTGAACTGGCATTCAGGATGGAGGGTAATCGTGAAGTGCCGCAAGGAAACAGCGTCTTCTGCTTAAATAATAGACCTCCGGAAATCAGCTGCTATAACTTTGGTATGTGCTATGTAAATATTTGCAAGACATAAGTCACCCTTTTAAAATTTAGTAGTCTGAAACTTAGGCTTTCTATCTTGAATGTGTTTCTATGGCGTGCAAAACGAGAATTCTGATTGTCTACCAACAGATAGTATTTTCATCTATATTCAGTAATTAACATGCTTAATATTAAGCTAACCTACCTTTTAGTCTAGATTTTAGATGATGTCTAGAATTAAGTTTAGTTCAGGCTATTGTTTTTAGGTTTATGGCACCCTAATTGAGTAACATGTATGAATTCAGAATATGAATCATTTTAAAGGTTATTGCTAATCCATTGCTTCATATGATCCAAAAAATTGTTTACTCAACAACTTATTTAGCGCAATGAATGTTGTTGAACTGTCAAAATGAAAGCCAATCCTACTGTTAGTGTGTTATGCAATCACCCCTCTGTTCTAAAAACAATGTTTCTATAATTAATTATTGCAGGTGACGACTACCAAGGTAACCTTCTCTCCGGAATCTACTTAACGGTGATGTGGTTCTTCAGGGAGCACAACCGGATAGCTCGTCAGCTAGCTAAGATTAACGCCTGCTGGGATGACGAGAAGCTGTTCCTGACTGCCAGGCAAATCAACATAGCTCAGTTCCAGTACATCTTTTATTATGAACTCGTTGTGGAGTTTCTTGGTAAGAAGAATACATTTCATAGAGCTGCTTGTATATTCTAGTTTGGGCACAAATAAGATGAGGTAACTCATGCCTTCTCGAAGGTATTGGTTTAGACACAGTGTATTTAGTTTCTAATTAACGGACCCAATATCAACTCCCCTTCTTAGCCATGCTTCACGTTCTCCGTCCACATCCAAGTATCCAGCAATCAAATGAACTGTCAGCAATAATCATGACACACTTTTAAAACTTGGCCCTCCCAGGTCGCAAGAATGCTCTAGCAGAAGGCTTAATATACGAGACAGATGGATATGTCAACGACTTCGACCATCGCTATGAGCCTGGCGTGCTTCGCGAGTACCTCATCGGCGTCCGATGGTTCCACAACTTCCAACAAGGTCGCACAGAGTAAGTTGAATATGTTAGAACAGAACAGAATACAGATCAAACCGTTTCTACCCAAGCATAAAAAAAGAAATGAAAAATATTTTAGAGTGTCGACACTTACGTCTACATTTTATTAGTTGGTAGTATCTTACAATTTAATAATTGAAGAAAGAGTGAATAATCTTGTTTCCATCAGTCTGTACAGGAACGGCAGGTACATGGGCAATAGACCCACGCCTGATGACGAGCTGAGGAGCGGCATACTCGCCATCAACAACACTGAGGCTGACCTCACGGAGGGTTCTCTCATCCAGCCAGCTGCTAAGTTCGACTACGTCATGGCCCCCGATGTAATTATAGTTACTAAGAGTATATTTCCAATCATTTTAAAATAAGTACCTACTACACGAAAAATTGTTTAGATATAAAATTTTAACTTTTAAATCATCCCCTATTTTACCTTCTTGAGGATGATCTTACAAATACGTTGGAACACGTATTTCTTTATTTCTTACTAAAAGCATATCTATATGCCTAACTAAATAATAGCAATACACAAAGCGTGGTAAAGTATTGCGAGCCAATTTAATTTGAACCTGTATAGGATGGATTATGGCTGTATGCAACAGCCTCTTATCATGGGCCCTTATTGAACTGAGTTATTAATCATGTTTTTTCGGCTTTTCATTTGACTGAGTGACAAAAAAGTTGACTTTACCAGCGCCTGAGTCTTCGCAGGAGACGCCCTGGGCGTCGGGGATTCCAGGCTGATTCCCGGCCACCGTAGGCGCGGGCTTGCGGACGGCGAGTAATGGGTAGCTCGCTGTCCGGTAAGGACCAGGCCCGGGTCGACGGCGCGTTGTGTTCCACGCGCGCTTCAAAGAGATGTCAGCACAAACTGATGGGGCCCGCAAGAGCCGATGCCTGCCAGGGGTGCGGGTTGTTCGAAAGAGATACCGCGGCCCCTGGCACACAGGCAATTGAGGGAACACGGGTGGGTTTTAGTCAGTAAAAGTCTGACACCAAGAGTGGGAGAAGTTATTTGATGATTTCCCACCCAAAAAAAAACCAGCGCCTGAGTGAATTCCGTGTGGTGCCGGACGTAAAAGAATAGCATCATCCTATTTTTTCCCGTGGGTGTTGTAGAAGGCGACTAGGGGACTTACTACAGAATGGGCAGCAGCGTTCTCTATGCATTTGACCACCATACTGCGATCGCCAACCCGCCTGCTAAGCGTGGCGATTATGGCAAATCCCCCATTTTTGGGGAGGCTTATGTCCAGCAGTGGACGTCTTTCGGCATCTGATATGATAAGTGAATTAAAAATGCTAAAGAAATCAAGAATTTGAAGAATCTATAATCGCCGTGATATTGATAGAAGCATATTTCCTTAATAACTTCAATCTCCTTTCCGGACAGTTAGCAGAGCGGTACTTAGGCGACTTGCAGCTAGCCAATGACCTCCCTGCTGCCGACATAATGCGAGGCCGCGACGCTGGACTACCGCCCTACAACCACTACCGGAAGATCTGCGGGTTGAAGCCAGCCAAGTACTGGGAAGACTTCTACGATACCATTAATAAAGATGTTAGTGCATAATTATGCTGTTAAATCAGAATCTGCAGGCCACACAATTATCGTGTTGTTACTTAACTTTTGTTGCACCACTTCTTCTTCCCAGCTAAAGCACTAGGAAGTGGTGAAGGGCGGGCTTTTTGGGGGGACTGTCTTATGTAATTTTGACATTCAAAAAGTGCTAACTCTCAGCCTAGTTTGAATAAATGACTTTTGATTTTGATTTTGATTTTTAAAATGAGCCAAAATTGAACGGGTATGTCAGAAAATGTCTAATAAATCGAAAAGCAATTAATCCTTTGAGTAATAAACAAATATACATATTTCAAACTTGGAATAGTGATAGCGGGTCAAAGCCGTTGGTTATGAAATCTTTTGGAATCCAGTCCAGCAAACTGGAGCATGTTTGAAACCTTTGTTGCGCTTGTCCGAAGGTTCCTACTAATCATTATGTTTCTCGTTACTTCCAGAAAGTAGAAACTCTCCGTCGAATTTACGATGACGTAGAAGACGTAGATGTTATGGTGGCAATCTACATAGAGAAGCTCCTGCCAGGGACATTTGTGAGCCCAACGCTGTACTGCATTATGACACATAACCTGCTGCTGTGGAGGCGCTCCGACAAGTTTTTCTTTGAGCACGGAGACTTCCCTGCTGCTTTGACCATTCGTGAGTATTTGAAGCAGAATGAGAAATGTGTTTTGGTAAATAAAACAAAACCGTTCACGATATAAAAAATAATAACAAAATGAGAAAGGGTCGTAAACATTACACAAAGTAATTTTTTGTAAGCCACAGTTCATAAATATAAGATAAAGTTATATGATGTTGAAGATTTCTAATCGAAATACTCATCCGTCGTAAAAAACATGACATTCGGACTGAAATCTGCGTAAGACCACGCATGGACCTAAAATATCACGGTGGGATTTGATCGCGCACTAGATTTGATCGCGCACTAGATTTGATCGCGCACCAGATTTGACCGCGCACTAGATTTTATTGCTCACTAGATTCGATCGCGCACTAAATTTCAACTCTTGATGTTGATCCAAACATTGAGAATCCCACACAAGGTATCCCAGCGCGACGAAAAATGATACAGTTCGATTTTCAAATCACGGTGCTAAAGGCGCAGTGCGTTGAAGATCCATTGCACCATAATTCCACCGTGATATTTTTACATCCATGCGAGCGTGGACTTATGCACTTGAGTGAGCAAGACCCATTAAATACCTGCGAAATTGTCATGAATTTAGCTGTAATTTGTTGCGGAAATACAGAAGTCCGATCAGTAACTACAGGCCCCGTTCACAGCATCGGGTACGATACCGCGAACGGGCGTGAACGGGAATTGACCTTGGTCGCATGGTAATGTGACTTGCGACACAAGTAGTGTCAAGCGACACGCGCGCGTGTTACTTGAAGGCCAATTCTCGTAATTAAAAATCTAGTCCCATTAACATCTCAGCGATAATTAATGTAAAAAACTTGCCAAAATTTATGAAATGTAGTAGTATTTTTGACGATTGAGTCAGATTAAAATTGGAACGTTCTTACTAAACAAGACGCGTTGTAGTGTCGAGTCACTACTGTTAGCCACGGGGTTACCTACATCATCATCATCTGCCTCGCCTTTTCCCAACTATGTTGGGGTCGGCTTCCAGTCTGACTGGCTGTTATTTCTTAACCACAAACTCATACATATTAATTATACTGTCATGTTGTCAAATTTATGTTTCAGCTCAACTTAACGAAGTTCGGAAGACTAGTATTGCTCGTGTGCTGTGTGACAGCGGTGATGACATCAAACAGATACAACCGGCCGCGTTCTTCAGGAGAGGACCTTGGTAAGGGTTCAGGAAAGCTTTTAGAAGACCTTGATTTACGTTTTCCTGAATAAATTGACACAAAGAATGTCTCTTAAGATTGTATTTAAGGTGATATGTGAATGGTTTGAGTGTTTTCCTCATTCAAAATAATATGAAGGACAAGGTAATTTTTTTTAATGAAAACCAGAATCACAAAATTGCTTAGTGACCATTAATTAGCTCTAAATAGAGCGTGGTGGCAACAGTTAACATAGCCTGACAAATCACAAGACTTCTTAAACGATTGAATAGGTACAATAGTACCAAACATTGAACCAAAATCGTTACGCATGGAGGAAAATAAAATAAATAAGTAAAAAGAAACCGTCTCTAAACATTTCGGAGGAACTAATATACAGCCCATCAGACGTTAAATATTTACTATAGTGTACGTGCGATAGATTCCGATACCGGCCTTCTAAACAAATTGCCTTCACCTACCTCACTTATTTACTGGTTCATGTGCTGGCTGATAAATCTATCACGTGGTCGAAAAACTAGAAGGTCGTGAGATAGGGAAGTGGTTCTATAAAGTGGAAAATTATGATTATGAGACTACATCGGCAGGACTTTACTATGCACTGGCTGTACCTAATTGTAGATATTGACTTCCTTAGAAGTCTACCTATAACCTATATTGAATTTACAAATTAGAAAATATTTCCCCATGAGCTGCCAATTAACATATTTCTTTAATTTTCAGGAACTATCCCGTGCCTTGTGAAGATATCCCAGGGATCGATTATAACAAATGGAAGGATCACTTTTGCCGGAAAGACAAAAAATAGTGATGATTTACATCAATGAATAATATAGAAACAGATGTTATTTATGTGTAATTTATTTCAAGTCGTACCGTAAGGGTTCTTTGATTCGCGGGATGATTTTGGTCAACCTCCCATTTCATATAAAATCACTAATTGCGTAAAACAAAACGCAACATAGTACCTTTTTTTTCTCTAGGTTAGCAATACTGAAGAACTGTCAAATCCTTTTCTAAGGACACGTTGGGAATTCACTAACAATTTTAATTATTTTTCCTGTTGGCAGATTTTGATTTTTTTTATTGTATTGGCAACTATATTACTTTGTAATTACTCCACAAAATAGAGGGTATTAAAGTAACCCTACATCCTACGAATAACTTTGGTCAGTCAGTTTTTTTTTTCTTGAAATAACGGAATATTTTTTCACGTAATAATACAGAGATTTTTTCTATATTTTTATAACCACAACACCACACGCATCCATCTAGACTGGAAGTCGATCTCAACATATCTCGTCGTAGTTGGGAAAAGACTGACGCATGATGATAATGAAGATGAGTATTTCAATCAAAATAAAAGCAAAACTTGAATTTTATTTTATCATGTGTCCATCTGCAGATTGTTTTATTTTTTTTGCCAGACAAGGCAAGTTTATATGAAGGTGATCGACCGTACGGCATTGAGTATAATAATGTTATATCAAAGACATTCGAGATATTTTATGATGTAAGATTTTATTGTTTGAGAATTCGAAATACGCCGCTTGTGCACATCCGTCTACCGATTGATACAATGCGAGTCGGACTCGGCTTAGTGGATGAAAAAGCGATACAAAATTCTCATGTGCCTCGTATTGAGTTGTGACCGCTTTTATATTTCTCATAGTTCCGATATTCACTTTCGATTTTAATTCACATTTAAAAACTTACTCCTTATTTGCCGAAAATATTAATAGTTTCAATCTGTATGGTAGCATGATGCATGTGCGATGTGATCATAGTTCGCATCTTTAGTCACCACTAAAGATGTAAACTATGATCTCATCCCACATGCATCATGCTAATATTATAAATGCGAAAATAATTCTATTCTATCTGTCTGTACCGCTGAACCGCTCGTAGACGAAGTTGCCGGCAAGAGCTGTTCTAAAATAAGAATAACACTTGCATCACATACCACACCTGTGATCTTTAGTCCAACCTAATTATCTACCCATCTACGGGCAAGCCGACCTGAGAGCCGGTTCCTTGTCAAAACCATTTGAATTCATTAATAAACCAAAATGCAAAAATACAAAGGCAGTCTTTGAATATTTTTTAACGTGCTGCCGTATTATTTATAGGTACTACCAAAAGAATATAAATGGCAGCATTTACTAACGATAATCATTTCGTCAAAAGCATTGAGGAAAAACAGCTAACATGAAACCTTTGTGTGTGTTACTAGTTTGTGCTCTAGTGTTGGATCTAACGTACTGTCAATACTTTAGGTACCCCAGTGGTGTACAAGTGTGGGTACAGAAAGTGAAAGTGATCGAAGTGAATGAGTACGGCGAAGAGGTGCAGCATCTAGATGAACTTCACACGAACTCTGTAAACGTACCAGCTATAGAAAAAAGATTTGATGAAGAGGTGAAGCCTCAAGATGAACTTTACCTGAAATCCGTAGACTTACCACCTATAGACGAACGATTTGGGGAAATAACTAATGAGTCAAGTGATAAAAAGGGAAAACAACAAGTGTGGGTACTAAATAAAAATGAAACGGAACTGCCCACAGAACCTCAAAGTTCTTCGAATGGACTGCAATAAAATGGAGAAGATATGGAAGGATTATCGGATGACGATTATCCCAAAGTTTTTATATATTAGATGGAAAGTGTTTTCATGATGATTAAAATTATAGTCCCTATAAAACAGGTTCAACAGGTTTTATTTCAAATGCCCACACTTTAAGGTGAATCTAATCCACATTTTTCCCATACAAACTTCGGAAGTGTATTACTGCACTGTTCGACAATGTACATCAAAAATTAAACACGGTATGGATTTGTCTCATTATTAATATTGTCTGTACGGAAACAGAATACTAAAATAAAAAGCCATTAAAAAGTTAGGAGCCAACAAAGATTCGTTTTTCTTGCTAATTTAACCTAACTTTGGGCGTGTTTAAGTAATAAAAGAAGTATAAAATCTAGAAAACCAAGTCAGTACCGACAAAGCTCAAATATATAGAAGTTCAATAAACTCTATTGGTCATTAATTTATGCAGTGGTTTTTTCATAAAACCCGATCTTCCGAAGGACTGTTCTTAATTTTTCACGTGCCTGTTGTACTATAAATGATGTTGCATCTCACTCAATAATGTTGTGCATGTAGACTAGCTTCTAAATGGTCATCACTGATACTACCTCTGTCGGACACGATGCCTGGTGAGACAGCGTGCTTTTTAGCCAGGCCCACCAGTGAGTTCGAGCCCGCGTTTAGGTTCCCCTTAAGGGACGCAAGTGAAAGGTCAAGCATTGCACTGTTCCTGTTCCAAACTGATTGTAAAATTTACAAACCGGTAGATAAAACATATTAATTATCTACCGGTTTGTAAATTTTAGGGTATCAGTTTGGAACAGGAATTCAAATTAAAACATACACATTACCATTTTTATTGCAATTGTGACCTTGACAATCGTAGACGGTCACCACGTTCATAAATCATACATATATCATGTATGATTTATGAACGTGGTGGCCGTTTGCAAAATAAAAACAAAGTGCCACTAATTTAAATTCAATACAAAATAGAATACAAGGAAAAAACATAACTGCAATAAAAAATATATACATTCCTAGTTACACACAACAAGAACTTCAATTTTATTACTTTATAATAAAGAAACAAAACTTGAATGTGTGCGTTCTATTGATAGCAAAGTATATAATACAGCATCTATCATCAAATATCGTATAGTGACACGGAGCAATCAACATGAAATACTTGATTTCTGTTTTAGTCTGTGTTCTAGTGATCGATATAACACATTCTCACCCTGGTGGTGCAAAAGTATCGGTAGACCATGTGCAGGTGACAGAACTGGAAGGTGACGCTGGAGGACTTCTACTCCCGTGGGCTTTTGATGGCAATTCTAATAATGAAACGACATTGACAACAAATGACGACGAAGGAGTACAATGGTTGGTACCATTAGACCTGGAAAAACTACGACGAGAGGGCCCACCTCCAGGCGGGAGTTACGGAATACAGGGAGAATATTGTCCCGATGGTAAAAAGAGAATAGGTGAAGCTTGTGCAAAAGAAGATTAAATAAACTAAATACAATATAATATGTGTTGTTATTTTATATTGCAGTTCCTTAAGCCTACAAACTGGTCATGATGATGCAACATTGTAACTTGACTACATTTTTTTACCCATTTTGAATCTCAATGTCGTTATCGATTGAAATTAATTTCAATCCTAAATCTATTAAATATAGGTAGCGAGCATAACAATTGTTAGGAAGTAGATTTATTCAAAATCTAGTTTCCTTGTTAGAACAACTGTTATGTGCAGTCTTTTTGTACAAGGTAACTAGATTTTGACCTTGTTTAAAATCAATAAAAGCCGTAGTCACCATGAAATATTAAAAATTCAAAGAAGTGACATTCAAAATCTAGTTTGATAACCTATATCTACATATACATCTTTACTCGATAGTTCTATGCAAATAATAAAATTGAATTAACTAATACCTACTTACAACAAAAAAACTATCGTCTGTCCGTCTGTTTGTTCCGGCTAATCTCCGAAACGGCTGGACCGATTTTGACAGAACTTTCACTGGCGGAAAGCTGATGCTATAAAGATTAACATAGGCTTTCTGTCCCGGTAACATGTATCCATGGAATAATTTTCGACATCCACGCGGGCAAAGATGCGGGCATAGCTAGTTATAAAATAAAACCTTGTAATATGTGCGTTTCATTGATAAAAAGTATAAAACACGGCATTCATCATCAAATATCTCATAGTTACACAGGAAGCAGTCAACATGAAATACTTGACTGTAGTATTCATTTGTGTTCTATTGTTCGAACTAACGCATTCTTATTCTTACTATGTGGTGTACCCCGGCGGTGACAAAGTGACGGTTGACAATGTGCAGGTGACGGAACTAAATGAAAATGGTGAAGGATTTCAACTTCCAAAGGCTACTGATGGGAAATTTGGAATATTACTTAAACGCGGAAAAGTACAAGTGCTGGTACAACAGGTAGAAGGTCTTGAATATGACGAAGCTGAGTTTAATCGATTAGGAGACCCACCTAAAGGAGGGAATGCCGCACTGTCGATAAACGATTGTGTGAATGGTATCAGAGGTATCGATGGAAAAACTTGCCAACCAGAAGACTAAATCAGTAGAAACACTTTTTTTCCAACTGATGGGCACTTGCGATAACTTTATTTGTGACCAACACAATCGTAAATTATATGTCCTGTGATGCACTAGGATGTCTCATCGCCTACTTAACAACATAATTTATCCGACCCAGGATTCAAGCCTGCGACCCCATGCTAAGCAGTCGCTCTTCCATTCACTAGGCTAACGAAGAAAATAAAATTGTTATAAAAATTTACACTACTTACTTTAATTTTGTTATTGCTATCGTAACCTTGAAAATAGTAAACTTTGCTGGTACATTGTAAACCTGTTCTGCAAGTGATGATGCATTCACGGCGGCTGTCTGCAAAACGAGCCTTACCGAAGTTAACACCCCAAACAAGGCGCAACTAATTTAAAATCAACTTAATCAAAAATACAAAGAACCGACATTCAAAATCTAATTATCATAAACCTTGTAATGCGTTTCATCTATAAAAAAGTATAAAATGCGGAATTCATCGTAAAATATCTTATAATGACACAGGAAGCAGTCAGCATGAAATACTTGTTTATAATATTCGTTTGTGTTTTAGTGTTCGATCTAACACAATCTTATTCTTACTATGTGGTGTACCCCGGCGGTGACAAAGTGACGGTTGACAATGTGCAGGTGACGGAACTGAATGAAAATGGTGAAGGATTTCAACTTCCAAAGGATGGGAATTCTGGAAAATCACTTAAACGCGGAAAAGTACAAGTGTTGGTGCAACAGGTAGAAGGGCTTGAATATGACGAGGAAGAGTTCAAACGATTAGGAGACGCCCCTACAGCAGGAAATGCAGGAGTCACGGGGAACCATTGTCCGAATAATACGAGAGGTATCAATGACAATTGTCAAGAAGAACATTAAATTAATGTACTAATATTATAAATGTTTATTTTTCTCCCTGCGTCTCTTATTTATTTATTCTCTCAACCATTGTTTCCGTTAATTTAGTAAGTGCCAAACAAAATCAGAAGAGCAGCGGTAGTCTAGGGGTGCGGGTTGTTCGAAAGAGATACCGCGGCCCCTGGCACACAGGCAACTGGACACGGGAGGGTTTTAGTCAGTAAAACTGTCTGACACGCCCTCCTGCTCCACCCACACGAGAGAAGTTAATTGATGATCGCCCACCCATTAAAAAAGAGGAGTGGTGGTCCAGTCGTAAGGGCTCCGACCTACGAGTTGTAGGTCGTGGGTTTGAACACACACAGGCGCTTTACTTTGTGTTAATAATTTCATCACCACTGCTCTGAAAACGGCGAAGGAACACCTCGTATGGAACCGGCATGTTCCTAGAACCAAAAATTCCAAAACATGTGACATCTACCAACCCGCCCTGGGCCCTTGTAGTAGCTTGCAGCTCACTCCCTCTCCAAGCGAGGACGCCTGTGCCCCTGCAGTGGAAACGTTATAGGCTTATAATCGAAAACAAAGTCTATTATGTCACGTCACGATCAAACGTACAGGTTTTATTTCAGGTAGACTTGTAGAAGGAAGGGTTTAATGAAGGGATTTTTTTAAGCTAAGTATATTTTTATTAGGCTAATAAAAATATTTTAATGCAGTCGTAATCTTTGCGATGGTGGACAAATGTCATAAGCAATGTAGGCCATAAACATAATCATACCAATTCTGCGAGTGAAGATGAATGCTTGTGAATACTTGTACCGTTTACATCATTATTCGTGGAATCTGTTGTCGTCTGCCAAGCGTTTTCCTAGTTATGTTAGGGTTGGCTTCCAATCTAACCGGATGCAGCTGAATACCAGTATTTCACATGGAGCGACTGCCTATCTGACCTCCACAACCCAGTTACTGGATAACACGACACCCCTTGATAAAACTGGTTGTCAGACTTTAGGGCTTCTGGCGACCCGTGACGACTGTCAAAGACCCACACATGACAGCCGGGACCAACGGCTTAACGTGCTTTCTGAGGCACGGAGGGGTCTTGGTATGTAAAGATGGTTCTCATCCACGGACCAACTGCGGCAAACGTAGCTTTATATGATCAATCGACCCATGCGGCTGTTATTACTTAGCCACAAGCTCCTCGTGGAATCTGTATGATTCATTAAACTTACCATACTTTGCAAAGCTAACTTTCTTTAACTCAAAATTGTATTTTCTTGCACACCTGTCTATTAGTCTTCATCTCGGTAGTCACCCTAGTAGGCTTAGCACGAGAACCGTAGAGAAGCGTTTTATCGACGGAAGATTAGACAAAAATGACGTTTCCGTATAGAAAATGTACAGTGTTGTACCGAGAAATGTAGACAAGCGATTTCTATTCTACGGTAGAGTAGTAATAGAAAGCGCCATGCTAAGCCTGCAGGTCTAACGCGCCAGAAGATAGCAGAGATCTGTGTTAACAAAATACTTTGTGTTGGTAAACATTCATGCGACTTATACTGTTTTGTGCAATGTTTAAAAACAAGATGGCAGCGTTTATGTGCCGTGATCCAAATGAAAATAAACGCTGCCAACTTGCAGCGTTTATTCTCATTTGGATCAAGCAACAATATTTCATGTATATACTACTAGTGATCAAAGTAACTTACTGTCAATATATAAGGTACTGTGGGCTCACTTCGAGGTCACGGTACCTGGATGAATAAACAGAGCGAAGGTTTGTCGAATAACTTTCGTGGTTATTCCTATAAACAGTTCTACATTTAACACGTTTTTAAATAACTTTTTTAGTCAGCTGAACTGACGCCTTCTGTTTTTTCTATCATTCTTAAAACAAAATAATTTCGTCCCTAGCCATCTACATATACGGGACTCGCGGAGGTTGCATGCTACAACAATGTCAGGTGACAGCGTCTACAATACGCTAGTGGTGCTGAAGTGAAGGATTTTTAAATGAATGAACAGAATGAAGAAGTGACAGGAAACGGTGAAACATTTCTACTTCTAAGTATCTGCTACTTTTATGAATTTTCTCTTACCAGCTATCGACTTATGACAACAAACAACAGTACTAAGAAGCCGCCGTGTAAGAGCACAGGTACAAAAGGTAGATTAGGTTTAAATAAATTTTTATTCTCAATAAAGATATACGACATATATATCTTCTCACTCCCTTGAGAACAATACTAGAACATATAAACATAAATTACACAAAGTTCGTCGTCATTAGTTACACAATACTAATACCGTGAAGAAAAACTTTAAATCAATTGAAAACCTTTTTAACCGACTTCCAAAAGGAGGAGGTTCTCTATTCGTCGGAACCTTTTTTTTTATGTATGTTCCCCGATTACTCGAAGATGGCTGGACCAATTTGGATTTTTTTTTGTTTGAAAGGTTATACTTCCCAGGTGGTCCCATGATCATCAAGTCAGGATCTGATGATGAGATCCTGGAGAAATAGAGAGAACTCTTCAAATTTTGTAGGCACACTTGAAGCAATTTGTGTAATTTTCGGAAGAATACTTTCTCGGAGTGGTTCCATTTCAATTTGGTGAAGATCTGATGAAGAACTTCGGAGATAGGCAACGGAACTCATCAATAAATGATAGCAAATGGACTGGCATTGCTAATAATTCATGTCTGTCTATTATTTACACCAGTTAATAACATAACATCACGCCGGTACGCTGTGAAGGGGTAAGCACATGTGAACCACTAAAAAGTGAAAAATAAAAAACTTTTTTCAAAAAAATAAACAACCGACTTCCAAAAAAACACTACAAAGTGAAAAATAACTTTAATTTCGGAAGGCGGTGACAAAAAAATAAAATATATATCCAAAGTCACCGACTTCCGAAATTAAAGTTATTTTTCACGTTGTAGTGTTTTTGGAAGACGGTTGTTTATTTTTTTGAAAAAGTGTTTTATTTTGTTTTTTAAGTCTAAACAGAAATATAATATCTCATTTGAACAGGCTCTACAACGCAGAACAGCAAATTGACTTTACTATTTAAATTAATTTGACGTTTAGTTCAGGCAAAGAGCAAAATTTTGTAGTAGCGCAACAATGTAGAATATAAATTCTTGGTAATTTCCTGAGGTATAAATAAATATACCATCGTTATCAAAGTAATCCGCTATAGACTGGCATGGATGACAGGCCATGGGCGTTGGGGTCGGCTTCCAATCTAACCGGATGCAGCTGAATACCAGTATTTTACATGGAGCGACTGCCTATCTGACCCCACAACCCAGTTACTGGGTAATACGATACCCATTGGTAAGACTAATTGTCAGATTTTCAGGCTTCCGACGACCCATAACGACAGCCAAAGATCCACAAATGATAGCCGGGACCAACGGTTAAACGTACGTTCCGAGGCACAGCGGGGTCTTGGTATTTGAAGATGGTCACCCATCCACGGACCAACCGCGGCAAGCGTAGCTTGCCCTACTCGATTGACCCGTGAGGCTGTTTTGCTTAACCTAAGCCCTTACCGTAAAAAACATTGGGCACGCCACGATCGCGGCGGTAAGTCCCCTCTTTGAGGAGTGGTTTGAGAGGCGGCATGGCGTCCTCACCTTCCGCCTGACACAGGTCCTCACCGGACACGGTTGTTTCGGGAGGTTCCTGTTTCGGATAGGGCGGGAGGAAACGCCCGGGTGTTTTCATTGCGAAGATCGCCCTGAGGACACGGTGGAGCATACGGTGGAGGTCTGCCCGGCTTGGGCGGAGCATCGCCGTGTCCTCGTGGAGGTGATCGGCGGCGGCGATTTCTCGCGTCCGACCCTGGTCCAGGCCATGGTACGGAGCGAGAGAGCATGGCTAGCAGTCGCCTCCTTCAGCGAAGAGGGAGGCGGCGCACGTGAGGGAGATGCAGTACATGCACCCTCACAGCCGCGGCCTTCGCAGGAGACGCCCTGGGCGTCGGGAATCCCAGACTGATTCCCGGCCACCGTAGGCGCGGGCTTGCGGACGGCGAGTAATGGGTAGCTCGCTGTCCGGTAAGGACCAAGCCCGGGTCGACGGCGCGTTGTGTTCCACGCACGCCTCAAAGAGATGTCATCAGCAACTGATGGGGCCCGCAAGGGCCGATGCCTGCCAGGGGTGCGGGTTGTTCGAAAGAGATACCGCCGCCCCTAGCACACAGGCAACTGAGGAAACACGGGTGGGTTTTGATCAGTAAAAGTCTGACACGTAGAGCGGGAGAAGTTATTTGATGATTTCCCACCCAAAAAAAAAAAAACCGTAAAAAACATTGCGCAATCTTCATTATTTACCGTAAACGGTCCAAAACATTGTCCAATTCGTGATTTAGTGTAATATAATAAGTTCTATTATCGTGTGGTGTTATCAAAATCAAAAGTTTTCAACAGTTTTGAGTGTGTTTAAAAAAAAAACAGTATTATGAAATATTCTTTTTTTATACATAGTTATTCAATACCTAGGTGTGTTTCTGAATATAAAAGGTCAGGCCGGCTTTATATGACTGTTTTTACGTTATTTACCTAATGGATAATTTTGGTAGACTAATTTTATTTACTTTGTACCTGCATTATCACGGGCTAATCATTTTTTAAGGTTTTTCTATCTGGAATTTCTCAGAAGCAGCGTGTAGTCTTGATTTGTGGCTGGCTTATGGCAATAGGGTCGCCCCCTATTACATGGGAATTAAACATTACTATCGAATAAATATAGGTTATACAAATACAGGTGGAATATAAGCGTGATGATATGGTATGTCATACACTCATTTGCACGGTTGATTTCCAGCTGTGAACTTAGCTCAAGATAATCAATCTATGATGATGATTGGTGACGATTTCTTTCAGTGAACACCATAACAACGTGGTACCTATTACTTATTTTAAAAATTGCTTGCAAACGAAAATGTCTGTCAATGGTGCGATAAATGGGATATTATACATCATTTATTATGATAACATTAAATCGGTTCAGTTGCTGTAATTAGATTTTAACTGCACTGGAAAACGGAAGACTGATTATTGATACATCGCATGTGCAACTAATACAGTTGCACATGCGATGTATTAAATTCTTTTCGCTTGGATAGTCTTTAGATTCATCGTTGCAGCACAAACTTGAAATGGTTTAATGGATACTTTTTAAACAACAACTCGGTTTTGGTTTTTAGTATTTACTGATGGGAATCACTTATTCTGTATGGCTTGGAATCTCACAGCAGGACTGTTAATATGATAAGAGGCAATGATTAAAAAAGTAGCTGATTAATTAGATCATAATTGAAATGATCTTTCATGGTTTGCATTAAAAGTTATCGAAATACAGTATTTTAAATATAAACCAAGTATGTAAGATCACGAGGGGAACCTAGTCGCGGGCTCGAACTCAATGATGGACCTGGCTAAACAGCACGCTGTCTCACCAGGCAACGTGTCCGACAGAGGTAGTATCAGTGATGACCACTTAGAAGCTAGTCTACATGCACAACGTTATTGAGTGAGATGCAGGATCATTTATAGTACAACTGGCATGTAAAAAATTAAGAACAGTCCTTTGGAAGATCGGGTTTTATGAAAAAACTACTGCATAAATCAATGACCAATAAAGTTTATTGAACTTTTAGATATTTGAGCTTTGTTGGTACTGACTTGGTTTTACAGATTTTATGCTTCTTTTATTACTTAAACACGCCCAAAGTTGGGTTAAATTAGTAAGAAAAACGAATCTTTATTGGCTCCTAACTTTTTAATGGCTTTTTATTTTAGTATTCTGTTTCCGTACAGACAATATTAATAATGAGACAAAACCATACCATGTTCAATTTTTGATGTACATTGTCGAACAGTGGAGTAATACGCTCTCGAAGTTTGTATGGAAAAAATTTGGACTAGATTCACCTTAATCAGCGAAATCGACAAAATTTCGTATACGACATCTTAACAGACAAATTCGGATTGCATTGTATTTTCAGAACCGCTGTTAGTTTCACGGGTCTTTCTTCTTATCCAGGTGACTTCTACGATGGGAACGTTCTGGCAGGCGTCTACGTAACCATGATGTTTTGCTGGCTCGCAAATTGGCTGAGCTGAACTGTGCTGGAAAGATCAGAAACTGTTCGAGACTGCTCGCCAGATCAATATAGCGCAGTTGCAGTACATGCTGTATAATGAACTGATGGCAGAGATCTTATCAAAATAATAATAATTACGCCATAAATCTACGTTGACATCGTAGTGGGGCTTGCGCGCTCCTGAACTCTGGGTGTCATTCATCATCAATAATTACAATTGGATTCGATAAAAATACACATTGCCAATATTTACAATAAAATAGAATATATTCAAGTTGCCCTGGCAATTAACTCAATGCATTGAAACACCTTAATAACTTAGCTATAAATACCTTCCTCCTACAGCTCAATTGAACGAAATAAGGAGTCCCATTGTGGCTCGGCTGCTGAATGACATTAAAGATGGAGTTGAAGAGATGCAACCTAAGGGCTCTGCGTAATATCAGCAAGAAGTTAATGGTGTTTTCAGGGGACCTCTTTTTTCATAATTCCCTAGTTCGTAGTAGTCCAATCAGATTACAACTAATATGCAACAATAGATATTTATTTTGATACCTTTCTTCAAATATATTGTTCCTTTATATTGGTGTTTGGTAGCTTCAAACTTAACGAAAACTTCTTGTGAGAAAATTCTTAAAAAGAGCACTATATTTTCAATTACTTTCTGCTATCAAAAAAAACTTTAAGTATACTTCCGTATTTCTCAGCTAGCCTCTTACACTCATGTCTATCTTAGGTCGATACTTATTTTACACAAGAGTCAATTAAGCAAAATAGCTTGCTCGTTTACTAAGCCATGACCCAGAAACCTGTATCTAAAGTAAACACTAACGTTTTTTAACATTCTAGGAACAAAATAATTCCTTGCAAGCAGATACCAGGTGTAGATGCCAATAAATGGTTGGATCCTATGTATTATCCGCCCATAAGTGACCAGCACGACTATCCGGTTTACAAGGATTAGTACGACTATCCGGTTCACAAGGACCGATACGACTATTCGGTCAAGAAGGCTGTTAACTTGAGACCCAAAATATATAACCGGCTGAGGGTGGCAGTGGCCATGTTTATAAAAATATAAATAGAATTATACAACGGTACTAGCTTCTGCCCGCGACTTCGTACTCGTCAAATTTCATGCGATGCAAGGGAAGTGAATACGCGGTCCGGTGATGCGATGCGATCGCATCACCGGACCGCGTATTCACTTCCCTTTCATTTAGCGTTCTTTTCTTAAGGGACGTGTTGCGTGATGCGAGAGCGTGATGTTAAGCCTATAGTCGTCAAGAATTGTGCTATCAAATGCAAACAATTTTTTATCCAAATTACAAATGATTTTTTTTTAAATCAGAGATTCAATCAATCATTTTTTTTAATCAAATAAGTAGGTGAAACAATAAATTAATTAAGTGTCTTCGGATATGTTTTTGAATTTTTGTCACGGTCTTCCAAAATTAAAGTTGTTTTTCACATTTTAGTGTTTTTTTGGAAATCGTTTTTATTTTTTACTTTTTAGTTATAGTACCTACCCTACACCAATTCGAAATTTCATCATCCTAGTGGTATTCTCAAAGTCAATCAAATCAAAACAATGCATGTTTATGCGATAGCAGCAATCGCGGTTGATTTTCTGTCATTTTTTGAAGAGTTCCGTTGTCTGTCTCCGAAACTCATCATCAGATCTATATGAAATTTAAGTGGAACCATTTCCGAAATAGTCCCATGAAACCCCTTCCGAAAAAAATTTTTTTTTTCAAATTCGTTTATAGGTAAATGACGGAGTTATGCCCATACATTAAAAAAATAAACGTAAACATACTGAATTGATAACCTCCTCCTTTTTGAAGTCAGTTAAAAACAAACAAACTCTTCAGCTTTATCAAATATCAAAAGTATACAGCATGTGTTTGTTTATAGCAGATTGTGATTAAATCCGCTTTTATATTTTTATTGAATCCACAACTGCATTGCAACTGTTGGTATTGCTGATGACGACAGAGATGATCAAGGGCAGCGTGGTATCTTCTAATTGTCTAAGAGCAAGAACATTGATCGTTTGTAATTCTTTTTATATGGTTAGAGCCTATTTTATGGTTAGAGCGTCCGGATAGGCACTATCTACCAAATAAATATAACCTTTAAGGAGGTGATGAAACACGTCGATCCTGTTAGTAGTCCTTTAATAACTTGAAACAATTAAACCAGGAAATAATATAATAATAATAATAATAGGTTGTCGACATGTGGGATGTTGACTCAGCGATCATTGTACCGATAGTCGTTACAGCCAATTGCTTGATATCCAAGAGCCTCGACCAACACCTGAAGAGGCTCTCGTTGGGCAGCTGGACCCTCCAGTGTATCAAAGGGCATAGTGGATCCTTAGGCAATGATGCCGCAGATGAACTTGCGAAGAGAGGCTCTGATATGAAAGTGCTAGGCCCGTACCCGCTTCTCCCCCTGCCTTTCTCACAATTTCGTGCGTGGATTCGCCAAAGGTCGACCGAACTCCATAACAACAGATGGTCACGGGCAACAGACTGTAGACAGTCAAAATTGACTTTACCAATTGTACACCCGCGATTAACAAAAAAACTTCTCAGCCTGAGTAGAAATAACCTTAGAATAATAATAGGAACAATTACGGGCCATAACGGATTAATTGACCTACATTAAACGGACGGTCGTGCACATTAACAGCGTTCAGACGTGCCCGTCAGCAATATTTGATAAATAAGTTATTTAATAATATTGGCCTCCTTAGTGCATTACTGTCGTAATGCATGTGTAAAATTGTGTTAGTGTGTAGTTTTGTTAATGATGGACACGAAATAGTGAACCTTTTAATAAAACAAAATGGATAACAGCCCCTTTAATCCAAGAGGCCCAGTGCAACCCTCCGCCTCACCGTCGAAGACGACGACGAAAAACCCAGCCCTTGAGTCGGTTGCCGCTGATATTGTTTCAACGCCCGAAATTCAAAAATGGATGTCAGCCATCGAACAGCACCTAAATGAAGTTTGCTCTATTGCCGCGGATGGCAAACTCAACTCAGAACAGAAAATGAAAATTTCTAACCTATGCCGCAAAGTAGGATCTGGGACATCACAAATGGCAGTCCTATATCAGTCGCTCAAGCAGAAAGCCATTCAGGCGTATAACGCGGTTGATGCCCTCCAAGAAAAACGCGACTTTACGGAACATATTTCAGAGCTCAAGCAGACGATAAAGGACTCTGGTTCTGCAAGAAATACTTCTTTTTCCGATATGGTGAAAAAGGGATCAAATGATTTCGTCCGGCCCAATAACCTAAGCTCTGTTGCCATTTATCCGAATGATAAATGTAAATCAAGTGACGAAACGAAAGAACTTGTGCAAAAAATCATACGGCCCGAGCAGATGAAGCTGCACGTTCGTGGTGTCCGGAGAACAAAAAATGGAGGCGTAATTGTCAGCACCGAGACGAAACTTGACGCTGATAAACTGAAGCACGCAGTCCAGCTCTCTACGTCTGGCCTTACTGCCGACGAACCCAGCAAGCGCAAACCTCGGATCGTGGTTGTAGGAGTGCCGACTTCCCTGGATGAAAATGAGGTATTCAGGTGCATTTTCGAACAAAACGTATCCGACAAGTTACCAGAGATGTCCTTGGAATCCTTCTTGACCTTCATAAAATTAAGCCACAAATCGGGGAAGAGAGATGCTACGACCTCTAACTACGTTGTTGAAGTTTCAGCCGATATACGTAAAGCCCTAATCTCTCAATCAAGAGTTTTTATAAATTGGTTGTCCTGTCCTGTCAGGGACTTTACATTGGTAACAAGGTGTTATAAATGCCAACAATATGGCCACGCAGCTAAAACTTGCCGAGATATTGTCATTACGTGTGGTCACTGTGGTGACGCTGGCCATCCAATGTCCGAATGCTCGAAAAAAGCCGACATTCCAAAATGCGCAACTTGTTCACGCTTTAAAAAGCCAAGTGATCACAAAACGGGAGACGCTGAGTGCCCTGCTAGGAAAATAGCAGAATATAGATATATTAACTCCATCGATTATGAGGGCACTTAGTGCGTCATACTCATGGCCGGACTTCCGATTCGCTTGTTGCTGACTTTAAAATATACCTGACCACTGCGCTGTCCTACTTACGACCGATTTACCGCTGTCTAAGCACTATCAGTCGATCGCTTCAAAAACCAATGTTGCCTAGAAGGTGATTCATGCAAAATTTGTTTTCAACCTAGTTAATAATACTGCTAACTCAAACATTTTCTTGTAACTAAGTGCTATAAACTATTTTCTGTACCTAAATATTATAGAAATTATCTACATGTTTAAGACCTTAATTATTAGTGATTAAGTAAATTCTAACATAATAAATTAACTAACTATGTCACTATTCATAAAACATCAGTTAAATATTGTTAAGAAACCAGTTGTCCTAATATAAATAGTAAGAACTCATGCCGCCTGTGATACAGGTTTATCCTAGTACAGGCATCATACTTTGTACTACCTATATTATTTCTAAGATTTGTACTGTATTTTACCAATTTTATTTTTTGAATAAAATTTATTATTATTATTATTATTATTATAACCTCCTTAACAAACATCTTTTTAACATAGGCGCCACAGATAGCCCACTATGCAGGGGCTGCCTTGACCCCGAGGAATCAGCCGCCCACGTCATCCTGGAATGCGAGGCCGTGGCTTCTCAACGTGAAGAAATCCTCGGAACAGTGAGGTGAAGCCTGTGAATCTCCCAGGAAGCTTCTGTGCTTCTAGGCGGAGCTAGGCTGGCTCAGTTAGCCAGAATCCCCACGCACAACGGACCAAATGGGAGTCTAAGTGCGGAAAAGAGAGTCCCATCATCATCATCATCATCATCATCATGGGCAGCTGCCCATTTGCAAGAAGAAAGGTACCGCTTTCTGAATCAGACCCTTAGCCCAGCTGGGCTAAGGGTCTGATTCAGAAAGCGGTACCTTTCTTCTTGACACGGCTTGCATTGTTAGGAGGTTCCTCTTTCTGTAGCCCTGACCTGTAGCTTGGACCCTGTTCCCGATACCGGTGGGCTATTATTTTTTATATTTTTAAATGTTTTTATATATTTTATATTCTAATATTTAAAAATGTAATTTATATGTGTATTTAATGTAATAAAGGTAAATAATAATATCGTTTATTTATAAAAGGGGCATATTTACAATGTATCTTAACAATTAAAATAGAGCACAGTTGCTTATTGCCTGAACTAGGTTGAACCTGTGCTTCAGGGTACGAAGCGCAAAAATACTTATCGTAATAAATTAACAACGTGTATAAAGTGAAAAATATGTTAAACTTAGGAAAGTGAAAGTAAAATAGCATGTTAGTCGTATATTCCATGTTGTACGCCTGCTAGAATTTCTGGGAATGTAATTCAAGGCTCCTTCCCAGAAAGCAACCTTGAACATTCATTTCGCCTTTCACTGAATATTTTTCTGGCACTTTCAATATCTTTGTCCTTGAAGTCAGATTGTTGCATGTTTTTTTGGTGCGATTATCAAATATTTATTTGAAAATATCTTCTGCTGAAAGCAATGTTAAACCTACTTAGTCTAAGGTGGTAGTTGGTATGGACGGATTATAAAATCGATACACTAGAAATGGTCAACAAATTTTTAAACGCTGTTGCTGTTTTTAGCAAACAGACGGACGTTGTTACCCTTTCCTTAGTTGCCTTATACACTACGGACATAGAAAAATCTCCTTTTTTACTGTATAACGGAACTTACTGGAGAAATTTTAAGGCTAAAAGCGTTGACAGGATTAAACATAGTCTTAAATGCTGCTGACAAACAATAACACCTTTTGCTAAAATTCTTGCTGAAATCACGTCTCTGCGAATGCAAATGAGAAATAATAAGTTAAGGATTATGGACTTCGACCACTACTAACGTGGTGAGTTTGCCGGGGCGTAACTCCGCTGCCGCGGGAAATCGCGGCACGGCGGACAGAGCTCCGGCAGGATCTCATGGCGACGTGGAAAGTACGATTGTCGCAACCCAGTGCTGGGCACGCCGCGATTGCGGCGGTAAGTCCCCTCTTTGAGGAGTGGCTTGAGAGGCGGCATGGCGTCCTCACCTTCCGCCTGACACAGGTCCTCACCGGACATGGCTGTTTCGGGAGGTTCCTGTTTCGGATAGGGCGGGAGGAAACGCCCGGGTGTTTCCATTGCGAAGATCGCCCAGAGGACACGGTGGAGCATACGGTGGAGGTCTGCCCAGCTTGGGCGGAGCAACGCCGTGTCCTCGTGGAGGTGATCGGCGGCGGCGATCTCTCGCGTCCGACCCTGGTCCAGGCCATGGTACGGAGCGAGAGGGCATGGCTAGCAGTCGCCTCCTTCAGCGAAGCAGTTATGCTCGCAAAGAGGGAGGCGGCGCACGTGAGGGAGATGCAGTACATGCGCCCTCACAGCCGTGGCCTTCGCAGGAGACGCCCTGGGCGTCGGGAATCCCAGGCTGATTCCCGGCCACCGTAGGCACGGGCTTGCGGACGGCGAGTAATGGGTAGCTCGCTGTCCGGTAAGGACCAAGCCCGGGTCGACGGCGCGTTGTGTTCCACGCGCGCCTCAAAGAGATGTCAGCAGCAACAGAGGGGCCCCGCAAGGGCCGATGCCTGCCGGGGGTGCGGGTTGTTCGAAAGAGATACCGCCGCCCCTGGCACACAGGCAACTGAGGGAACACGGGTGGGTTTTAGTCAGTAAAAGTCTGACACGCCCTCCCGCTCCACCCAGAGCGGGAGAAGTTATTTGATGATTTCCCACCCAGAAAAAAAAAAAAAAAAAAAACGTGGTGAGTTTCAGACGAGTTGGTGTTGACACGACTTACTAACGCTCTATAAAATAGTTTGTGAATGGTTGCGTCGTGACATTTTGGCTACTTATTCATCATTGGAGTTTGTAACACGTTACTCACGAGTAGCTTCGTGGACGATGGGCTAAACTTGTGCGTCACATACCGAAGGCAGTAATGTTAATTGAGATTCAAGTATCACGCGGTCTATTGGTGTGTTTATCTGAATATATTTAGAACTAGCTGCATCCTGCACTTTCACTCGCATAAATCTTGATCCCGTATGAATATCGGGATAAACAGTACCTTATTTCCTAATCCAGGTCAAGGCCTGCCAAATTTCATTCAAATCCGTTTAGCTGTTTTAGCTTGAAAGCGTAACAAACTAACAATACAATCTTTCCTCTTAATATTAGTGTAGATAGATAATGCAGATGACGTTATGGTACAAAAAACTGGCAAGAAATAACGTAACTTATCATAACTATACCTACGTTCTAAGTAAATAATTACTTCCCTGTTAGAGCCCTGTAAGTGATTACAGCTGTAGGTATTTACAGTTTCTTTTCGCTACCATCGATTTCTTCCTTCCACAGCATCTACGATTTACCCATGAATATTTCTAAGCCATATTTTGTTCACCTTATACTCGCCTTTAAACCCATCTGGAACCTCTAGTACTCACCCCACAAAAACCAAGTCTCGCCAAAGACAAATAACGGGCATTTTTATTTTCTTATGGAAATTAAACTGGAGCCCCGGTTAATATTGTTTCTGCTTGCGAAATACGCTGCAAAGATACAGCGGCTTATTTGACAGGCGTTTGAGACCGTTTTTATGGGCGTGCCGGGCCGCCGGGCCGGCACGCCCATAAAAACGGTTTTTAAGGTCAAAAAAGAGACGCGCTTTTTGTGGTCTGCTGGAATGTGGGGGAATTAATTTTCGAAATTATTGGTTTCAATTTGGAATTTAGAGGCATGTTAAAATGCTTATTGTACGTTCAGTGCTGGCAGCCCTCCTGGTTCCACTTGGAACCGGCGAAATATGTACGGCGTAAGGGTTCTATGAAAATTGGTTGAAGTCAAAAATGTTAAGGACCACAAGTCGCTAAGCAGGTTTAGCGCTACACGAATTTAAAACTTCGTTATTTCTGACAGTCGTTTTAAACTCAAAGCATTTATTTCAATTAAACCAAATACAGGCAATCGTGCCTGTTTTAAAGGAGGCTTTTATTTTAATTTCCGCTGCACAAAAGTCACTATACAGAACGTTAATTCCGCATTAAACTAAGCCACGTTCACTGTAACATTAATTATGTAGTGAAGACTATTATGTTCGGCCCCTTTGTCATAAGGATCTAACATGGCAATATGAAGACAAAGCTTGCGAAAATCCGAAGCCATTGAAGCTTTACTCCTAGTTTCTTCTTCTTACAGAATGTACTTGAAATTACTCCGTTCACTGCGTAGTACAGTGCCTGGTACATTAAAGAACTTTAGCATTATTAATGTGGGAAGATTTCTAACTGACTTTTGCCCGCGGAATTGCCCACGTGTTTGTCTGAAAATGTCACACGGAAAGTACTACGTTACGCCCATCTGGAACATACATTCAGACCAACGGACTAAAATTCTAAAAACTATATTTTCGGCATCAGAGTAGCAATTACGTTTTCTTTTTTTTCAAAAATATTCTAAATAGAGTTTTGACTTCTTAACTATTTCATAAAATGTATGGATTATCGAGATGTGGTCTTTATAATATAAATTCTTTATCCAGACAATAAATAGAAGTCTTCTTCTGTATCCTGGCGGTCCGCAGTGTCCTCCTGTCTCTAATACGCATCAGCCATGATAATTTTAGGCACCTATACAATTGGACTAGATTCACAAACCGCACATTCGTATAAAGCGCTTACTTTATTTAGCAAATTAAAGTACGATTTAAAAACACATATAACACTGCAAACTCTAAACCTTTCACTCATCATAATTACCAACTCACACGCAAAGATGAGCTTTCTAAACACCGCATAGTGAACGGACAAGTGACAATCACTCCACTCGCCAGATAAAGAGAAAGAAAGAAAACTACTGTTTATTTGGACAGAGGTCGTGAAACACAAAATAAATAACAAAAAAAGTGAATATAAATAAATAACTAGGTACAACAGTGTGTGCCTCACGGCTGCGCCCAAAAAGGTTCATTTCAGTATTAATGCCAGACAGATGCTGTCTGACGCTGGTTTTCTAATGAACCTTTTGGGACAAGTGACGAGGAGTACAAAACAGTTTCAACATATGTAAACAAATTTTTGATACTTATAAATAAACACATAATATAAACTTAAAAACAGAATAAAACGAAAACAACAGGAGCTCAGCGAAACCTGTTCTTAGCGTTTATCTATGTACATTGTTTCTTGCACGCACGATGCACTCACAAAGCGCTACAAGCCGCCGGGCGCAGCGGACATTATAGTGTCAATTATTTCGTTTTTACAGCAAGAAAAATTAAAAATTACAGTGGGTTATTTGATTTTAAAAAAATGTCTTAAGTTCTCATTACCAAATGTACCCCAAGTAGGGCTAAATTTAAAACTTGATGGCAAGGAACTAGATGCTATTTCGGAAACTGTATTTGTAGGAATTACTTATTTACTTACTACCCACATTAGAGCTCTTTCAAGTAGATTAAGCTCAGCTGCTTACGCAGTAAGAAAAATAAGGCAGTTGACTGATGTAGCCACAGCTAGGTTAGTATACTTTGCTTATTTTCACAGTATTATGTCTTATGGCGTTCTGCTGTGGGGGTCGGCAGTGACGTAGATTCAGTTTTCATTCTACAAAAGAGGGCAATCCGCGCAATCTATAAAATGGGGCCTCGCGAGTCTCTTAGAAACAAATTCAACAAAGTTGACATACTAACTCAGCCTTCTCTTTATATCCTAGAAAATATCTTGTATGTTCGCAAAAATTTAGGTCTTTTCAAAAAAAGATGCGACTTCCATAATCTAAATACACGTAGTAAAGATGAAATTGTGATTCCAAAATTTAGATTAACTAAAACTAGCAAGTCATTTCTAATAAACAGTATCCGCTTCTATAACAAGTTGCCAAAATCGGTTACAGAACTTACACTTTCTGACATATTCTCGTCATTATTTGACATTATACAACACTTGTACTGGCTACTTCCCATTTGGTAAACTTCCCATTTCGTAAACCTCAAACTGTACCTACTAAAAAGTTGCGTTTGGTAAACATTATACATTTCATACATTTAGTCCCATTTCGAAAACATTTCAATATTTTTTTGTGTTATATCCCATTTGGTAAACTTTCAGATGAAATGGGTACAGTCAAGTAAAAAAAGAAAAACGAAACTAATGATAACATTGTCATTTATTTTGTTAAATATTTTTAATCACAGGTACAATAGTCGGATTATGTGTACGTATGCCATTTACACATATTGATATTTAAAAACAGAAATAAAAAGTGGGGTGTACAAATAACTTTCAAAAAATTTAAGAAAAATCACAGTTCGATTTGACTATTTCGATGACAAGTTTTATTTTTTTAATAACATAAGTCAATCTAGATGCGAAATCAACTTATATAAAAAAACAATAATCACAGATTTGGTACTATCTTTTTATGTTAATGTACATTAACATAAAAAAATACATACGAAATCAACTACTTATAAAATATAAAAATAAACAGTCACAGATTTGGTACAATAACATAAAAAATACATGCAAAATCAACTTTTAAATATAAAAACAAATAATAATCACAGATTTGGTACAATAACATAAAAAATACATGCAAAATCAACTTTTAAATATAAAAACAAATAATAATCACAGATTTGGTACAATAACATAAAAAAACATGCAAAATCAACTTTTAAATATAAAAACAAATAATAATCACAGATTTGGTACATTAACATTAAAAATTACACACAAAATCAACTATAAAATATAATCACAGATTTGGAATATTAACATAAAAAATTTACTACCTACACTACAAAGTTAAAAATCAATAAATAAATTATAAAGTGATACAAGCAATTCTTGATAATTCGTTCAAACAATTTTCCAATGATATTTTTCCACTTTTGTAATCGCCGAGAATATTGTTAATTCGTATATCATTTTGGATAGATTTTTTTCTTCGTTTTGATATACTTTCTCCATTATTATAAAAGCTGTAAAAAATTGTTATGATTAATTAAAGTAATAATGTATAATTTTTATCATATGTGTCGCCTAAAAATACAGGTCATTGAAACAAAAATATGTACCTTTTCAGAAGATTTTCATAATGTTTAATATTGCCTGATATCGTTTCGAAAAATAAAAGAATTGATGGCCTTTTTCCAATTTCACTATTGAAACTCCAATTCCAAGATTCCATGAGGTTTGTAGTGCGGTGTCTTTGTGCGTAGCAGCACCAAATATTCATCATATCTTCATTTTCCAACCACTGATCCACAAAGTAATCATTGAATTCAGTTATAGCTTTTTCTTCAAAACTGTAACAGAATTAATTCGTTGAAGATTATGATACGAAAAACCATATATTACCTAGTTTCTAACGCATAAAAATGGCTGTAGAAAATGGCGGTAGAAGAAATATCCAGAACTAAACGCGTTCATTTCAATACTGCAAAATTAATTTACCTTTGACTCATAACGTATAGCCATCCATCGTTTATGTCTTCTTTTGGTAAATGTGCCAGAGCCATACATAGTTTGACGTGATAGTGAGATTCTTCATGTTGTAATAAGCCAAGAGATTTTGCCTTTCTTAATAGCGCTCTGCCAAAGTGAACAAAACACCCCTTAACAATTATGTTTGGAAATGTCTTTTTAATTGCATTTATTGGAGCTTTTTCGAAATCCAAGGTAATAATATCGGCTGTCCACTCTGGTAAATGAAATTTTAGTTTGTAAAACAGTCTTTCATATGTAGTTTCTTCTTTGTTTGTCAACACTGCATAAAAAAATGGTACAATATTTGTCCCAGTTTCTGTACTTCCTATGTCTCCGTGTACAACGTATAGTTGAAGAAACGGCTTTGCACAACATTTGAACGTTCCGTCCGCAAAGTAGTGACGGACGTCATTTAAATGTGCAATTGCACTCTTTGAACCAAACACAATCATTCTATTTTCACCGTCAATCTCATCAAACAATAAATTGTCTTTAAAACGGTCAGGAATCACGATTTCTGTAGAGTTAGAGTGCTGAGATTTTGTGATTCCTAGTTGTCTATTTCTGTGTCTATACAAACTGCTTTTAACTTTGTCAAAATTTGGTAATTCTTTAATAATTTCATAACCATTATCTTTCAGCTTTTTAGTACATTTCCTGTATGTAGCTGGAATCGGCTTCAGATCTTCACATATAGTTTGTTTACATTTTTCGATGGCTACTTTCACTTCATTTTTTCAAAATTCGGAATACAAGAACTGCAGTGAGCATTTTCTCTTAATACATGGCTTCGATTTGAATTCAAAGTTACACTTGCTGAACATCCATCTTTTCTATTAACACAGCGCCACCAACTTGAGTCCTTATTATTTTTCTGTTTATAATATTGATGCCCAGCGCGTAATAAAATTTCACCGCCTCGTGTACTATTAATAATTTTTAAATTCACTGCACCACTAGAAGATCCCTCACCCGACATTGCAACGACCTTGCACTATGCATAAAACGAGTGAACTGATAAGTTAAACCCGGTAATAGATATAATTTACGTATACTTACTTATGTCTATCTCATTCACACCTTTTGTTTAAAACGATGGTAAGGACAATAAATCCCTACCTGAGAACCCGCTCGGTGCTTCTTTTGCGGGAAAAGCACGTGGTATTTTTAGTAGCATCGTGGTATTTTTACAGACTTTAATACGTTTTTTTTACTTCTTCTTGATCAGCCATTCTTTTTGATGGTCGAGATACTATTTCAAGACTGAAGCATTTAAAAATATATACATCTCTAATTTAATACTAATTTGACACTGACTGTACCGTACAAAAATAACAATACTAACAAAGTTTACCAAATGGGATTAAATGTATGAAGTAACGAAATGTTTACCAAACGCAACTTTTTAGTAGGTACAGTTTGAGGTTTACGAAATGGGAAGTTTACCAAATGGGAAGTAGCCCTTGTACTATCGAGTATTTATTAGTGATTCTCATGGAAATCATGTCACTTGGTTTAAATAGGTTGATTTTACTTATATAGATTTTTTTACATATTGTGAATGAGAGAACGTTGTAGGCCTACAGTTTCTATTCTTTATTTTCATTCCTCTAAGTACCTGGTACTTATTGACAGGCCTGCACTGCCCTCCCATACCTAATATCACTGTAATTTGAAAACATTATAAAATCCATTTATTTTTAAAAGACTAACCGTGGAGTTTCTTGCCGGCTCTTCTCCATAGGAAGCGACAAATTGGAACCGTGCACCTAGCTTCTGACGTTTCATAAGTGCCCTTGCAGGTTTATGTGAAATAAAATATTTTGATTTGATTTGATTTGAAAAAAATAAAACATTGAGTAGTCACAATAATAATGAACCCGAATAATTAAGAAGTTAATCCGCCGCGTAGTGAATTCCTATTACTGCGTAATGATCTTGCCGACTTAAGACTTTCACTAAAGACCACAAATGACCGTATGAGTAGTTTGGTGTAGAGAGTGGCTGTTATGGAAAACCAAAAATCAGCACAACCCCAAGCCTCGCTGGATGTTCATCACGCTGGATGACATGACAGACGCATAAATGCTACACAGCCGGAGCTGGTGGAGACCCGCCCGCGTTTCCTCAACGTGCGCTTCGCGCGCCGCGGTCTACGCGACGAGATGTTGGAGGCCGCACGAGTACGTCGTGGTATGACTTCTGCTGATCGCGACATGCCCGGTCTGCCAGTGCGATTCTATGTCAACCTTTACGAAGCAGAATCGGGAGTTGTTTCAGATGGCGCGAGAGGCCAGGGGCCGGCTTGGCTGGCAATTTTTTTGGTGCAAAAGAGGCCGTATTCTTGCCCGACACAAACCCGGCAAATCCGTTGCGAGGCTGATGTACAGCGCATCTTTGTACCCGTAGCTGTACCGGTTACCGACGGCCAAAATCGGCCCTAAATATTATTATTATAGGCCTATGTATCTGCCTAGTACCATTATTTATTTTTATTTCTGCTTTTTTGTTTCAATTTTTTTTTTTTTTTGTTTTTAACATAACCATGGCATGTATTTTATTGGATGTTGCAAAAGTTTCATGGTCCTATAGTTATTGTATGTTATGTTCGTTCTGCCCGTCCCTCCGGGGAAACAGGTGTGATTTTATGTTTTTTGTCTCACGGCGGCGACCGGTTAACCGGTTTCGATATACTCACATTATTTTATTAATTCGATCTTAGGGTAAGACACACAACTGTGGCGCCCAAGTTGTTGGACGTGGCTGGGGCGCTGTCAACGCTGCTTCCCAATCTGGGGGGCCCGAGCGCCGCCTGTAGGTGGCTCTACGTGGGGATCGTGCGATCGATGGCCCTGTATGGGGCCCCGATCTGGGCGACTGACCTGACGGCCGGCAGCATCGCTGTCCTGCGAAGGCCACAGCGAGCGATGGCCGTCAGAGTCATTAGGGGGTATCGCACGATCTCCTACGAGGCGGCTTGTGTGCTGGCCGGATCCCCGCCCTGGGATCTCGAGGCGAAGGTACTCGCGTTACTGTACCGGTGGCGCGAGGACTCGAGGGCGCGGGGCGAGTGGCTGACGCAGCGACATTTGGAGTTGCGTCGGTCACAGCTTCGCGCAGCCCTGGTGGCAGAATGGCGGGACAGGCTTTCACGCCCCGCTACCATTGGGGCGGTCCGACCAGTACTCGAGCGCTGGCTCGGGAGGAGGCACGGCTCCCTGTCGTTTCGGGTGACACAGGTGCTCTCAGGGCATGGTTGCTTCGCGAAGTACCTATGTCGCATAAACAGGTCGCTCGCCGCGCCCCCGCCGATAAAAATGTACCGCACCCACCACACTTTACCATGGTGTTATTGATCTGGTTTGCACTGGCTAAACAGGTCACTTACAAAATAGCAATAATGCTGCCAAAGAGGAAGGCGACGCACGCGAGGGAGAGGCAGTATATGCGCTCTCACGGCTGCAGGAGACACCCTGGGCGTCGGGAATCCCACCCAGACTGATTCCTACCACTTTTGGCCACCGTAGGCGCGGACTTGCGGACGGCGAGTAATGGGTAGCTCGCTGTCCGGTAAGGACCAAGCCCGGGTCGACGGCGCGTTGTGTTCTACGCGCGCCTCAAAGAGATGTCGGCACCAATTGGTAGGGTTTCGCAAGGGCCGATGCCTGCCAGGGGTGCGGGTTGTTCGAAAGAGATACCGCGGCCCCTGGCACACAGGCAACTGAGGGAACACGGGTGGGTTTTAGTCAGTAAAAGTCAGACACGCCCTCCTGCTCCACCCAGAGCGGGAGAAGTTATAAAAAAAAACAGGTGTAACGTAAAACTCCTCTCACCATCATCATCATTTCAGCCGAAAGTCGTCCAGTTCTGGGCATAGGCTTCCACCAAGCTCCGCCACTTCGACCAGTTCTGTGCTTTGCAGCGGCTTCCTACAGCCTACACAAGGTTAACACCTTGTGAAGGCTGCAAACTCCCGTACTAAAAAGCAAATACATATAAAGCAACTAGAAATATCAAATTACTATCTGGTATTAAAAACGAACTTTTCTGAAATAAACATAAATATCGCAATCCGCTTCCACTTCACAATGTAAGTTGCTACACGTGCACGATGTACCGTTTGAGGTCAAGTGAGCTTACACAAGTTTTGCAAGAAATTCATTTTAATATAATACAACATTATTTCAAGTATAAGCAGTTTTAATTTTTATTTTCCATTTTACTTATATACGGTTCTTAGAATTTACAGTTATAAGGTTAAATGGACTGTCATAATTCTGCTTTTCTCAGTAATCTTGATTACCTAGTTTAGAAGGTATTCCAGAGAATTCTCTAGACCTCCTAGGAACTAATCATTTCCATACATATAAGACACTTATGTAAACATAAGTCGACAAAAATGAAGTATTAGCTAGCTGTTGTAGCCGTAGCTATGAATATTAAATTTTTTATGTTTCCAGAAACTTCTATCATACTGTTTGATAGAATAGTAACACAACAGCTCCTCCTGCAAACAATTACCACCTACTGACTCAAACTGCTAACAGCGCTTTCTTTGTTTTTTACGATAAACACAACTGGCAAAAAGACTTTACTTGACCCTCTGTCTCTACAGGTGTAATAATATTATTCTTTATTTCTTTTCTTTCTATAGTAGCTATAAATCTTTTAATCAATTATTTATTTACACCACCACCACCAACACCTTACAGTTTCAAAAAGTATATTTTATAGATATAGATAGTATATGTATAAACATGGTCTTTGGAAACTGTAAGATGTTGTACTTATTGGCGTGAATAAATAAATTATTTTTGTTTCCAGAAACTTCTATCGAACTGTTTGATAGAATAGTCACACAACAGTTCTTCCTGTAGATAAATCCATCTCCTTGCACTTACCTACAGGCTCAAATAGTTTAGCGCTTTCATTGTTTTCTCATTAAAATTGTCCTTTATTACGTGGGACTTAAGGCTCGTGCAGACTAGCGCGACGCGACAGTCGCGTCGCGACACTCGTAGAACAATTTCAATGGAAACTTCATGGAAATTGTTCTACAAGTGTCGCGTCGCGCCTGTTTGAAGAAGCCTTTAGATTCTCATAATTGGCAAAAAGAGTGTACAAGACCTTCTGCCAAAACCTTCGGGGACTACAGACATAATAATATGTACTAGTGGTCGCCTAGTGGTCGAAATTCGACCATAATTCATAGAAAGAGCCCATTGTCTATTTAATAGTGTATTTTGTTTTTTGTAGTGTATTTTTGTAGTTAACAAAAAAAAAATATAAATAAATAATTATATAGATACAGATTTTTGCTTCACGTATTAATATGTAGATTATATAGATTACATTCTTTGAAATGCCATAAATGCATAGGCATCATTGCAACGAACACACAGTCTTCTCTCATAAAGTAATAACACAATAAGCAGAACTGAAGTATCAATTTGTTCGTGCAAGGCTACGTGCACTCGTGAGGCGCGCAAGTAATACGCGTTGTGAAGCCGCTGATGAGGTGCCAAGTGCGACTAATTATACGAGCAGACGCCACTAGTGAGACTTTGTGTCGAGGGCTAGAGGCTGGGTGTAGCTATAGGCAGGATACCTACATAGCGTCATGCCTTCTGCCCCGATGTGGTTGGCAGAAGGGGTTTATTGTAACCATGTTTGGCCAACGGGTGCGGTTCCGTAACTCAAGGCTGCTACTGAGTATTAGGTAACTGACAGAAAAACCCAAAACACTTTCGCTCTACAAAACAAGGTTTTGCTTTAAGCATGGTTTAATGAATATAGCCTGTTTTTAGATAAGAACCTAGCAGAAATCGAAATACAGTCCTTTTTACAAAACTGACCACTTAGTCATTGTAATACACTCCATTTTACGATACAAACCTCTAAATACATGCTAACGAGCCAAATCCTTCGTCTGAGCTGCGTTCTAGAGAATAACCAATAGAAGATCTAATTATTTTACATACGATTACTGACAAATGCGCGACTGGACAGGTTCACTCAATCTGTGTAGTTCTTTCCTCAAAAGACCATTACAGACATCAATCTACATCGTTTTTACATGATGTGACCAAGATTACGTCTGGACTTTCAAAGAGACTGTGACCTCTGAGAATTCGAAACATTCTCAGAGGTCACAGTCTCTTTCTTCTCAGTGTAGTCAAATAGGAAACGGTGAACTTAATCTTCATAGATTATAAAATACGACTGGCTTGTAAACGTTTTTGTGCAAACCTACTTACAGAAATAAAATCAATAAAAAATATATACATCGTAATAATGATATTATACGAGTATATGTATATCAGAACATGCAGTACCTAGTAGTCGACTAGAATGCTGAGATATGAGCCAGTCTAACTGAATCATATATGCAACGCTTCGGTTGTAGTCGCTGTAAATTGAGTGCGCAAGGAGACGCCAATTAATGTTGCCCACGTTTCTCCTTACTATGTCGTACGTCGTAGCAGTGAGGTTGTTAGTCAGCTTATAACTATTCAAACTGATAAAGTTCTTGACAGTAAAGATATTGCAAAGTGACCTCCTTAAAAGAAAATTGTGTAGAAATACTACCACTACACACATATACAAATTTTTTCGGTCTGTTGGTTTTGCCGTTTAATCTCCAAAATGGCTGAACCGATTTTAACGGGAATTTCACTGGCAGGTAGCTGATTTTATAAGGAGTAACTATGTTTGTCCCGTTAGCACGTTCCCATGGGATAATTTCCGAGATCCACGCGGGCGAATCCGTGGGCACAGCAAGTATTACCAATATTCGTACGGCAATACAATTCAATACGTGTATTGGAACACTGCTTGCTCCTTGCAAGCAGTGTTCCGATAGACGTTTTGAAAACCAAGGGTAATAAAGTATAAATAATAAATAAGCACTATACAGTTTAATAAGTCTTGAAATTCATCTATGAGCATTTCTACAGCCATAGGTATATCAAGAGTTTATGAAAATATATTTTCTGTAGCGATCATAAAGGTACTTGTAACATTACTAATCCAACGATCAGTAATCAGAATGCTCCGTTATATTAAAGGAGTAGGTATCATCCACACATTTTTCCGCCATTACTCAGCACATAGATAGACGATACGCAGCGCCATCCTCCAGGGGCCCACCAGTCAATATTAATTGAGGCCCGCGGCGGCCATGCTTCATTATTTACACCCAGCGGCTAGGACTCCAGTAGCTATCGGAAATAGTTCGAGATTTCCCACTGCGACTCACTAGTTTCGAGTTTTTACGAGGAGCGAAGATTTTTCTTTTGAATTTTATTCTATAAGTAAAAAGAGATTCCTAAGTACGATATATTGCTACATCTCAAGATTGAAAGTTCATACCATAGCTCGATTCTCCGAAGAGGCCACCGATATGAAATTTTGCTCTTGCAGTGAGTGCAATATTCACTATCCATTATTAATAGCTATAAGTTAAAAGTTACGACTTGCTGCACTCTAACAGGGTTATATTTATACATACTTATAAGTTTAGCATAATGATAGCCTGTTACCTGTCAAAATAATGGGTATCCTGGATACATTATGTGCCTCCAATCCCTAATTTACCCGTATCTGAAAAACCTGCCCTATATCCTTTTATTTCGAAAAAGCTGCAGCTACCGTGCTTTGACAAATTAAATGAGTTCAATGATCGAGCCCTGACAATAAACGAAGCAGCCACAGAGTATTTCGCATTCATAGAAGTGTTGGTGGCATTTCTTCGAGATGCCAAAGGGGCATAGAATTTTATTAATGTTCCAATGCTCTGGTTAGTAGTTCGGCTATAAATTGAAGAAAATGTATTTATTTATTTATTTTAAATAATCTTAATAAATAAAGGACTAATGTACATGACAATTACGGCGTACGTAGCTTTGATCAAAATATCTAGCTGCCTTTAAATACTAATCTAAACAATATACTAAACTAAACAAAAAAACTAAAATAAATGACAGTAAAACAGACTAGCATAAGTAAGCCATAAATAAGGTTACACCTAAAACCAACAAAAAATGTTAAATACAAATGATAATTACAAAAACAGAAATAATATAAATTAAATTATATTGAGATTAAGAAAAACTTGGCAAGGATAGCGTGATTTTCTTTCTGAATCCCGAAAGCTTGTCACTGAATACAACTAAGTCAGGAGTGTTTAATACATTGTTGTATTCATTGCTTTTTTTCATTTGGATGCATTGCATCGTATAACTGGAGACTGTAAACCTAGATTGGTTTTTACAAAAGGTGTATCAAAAACCTTTTTTTTTATTGGCCCTGGGATAAATTCTTAGAACTGCTAAGGAAACACTTTGCAAAAGGCAACTGAACCGTATTTTTCCATTAATTAATAAATGGAGGACGTATAAATCTAGCAGACGTCTGCGATCGCGAAGGGATTTCATCTTAATTTTTTTTAACGTGGAACCGTTAAAAAAAAAATATTCACCTAGATTTCGCTTGTTTCAGTGTTACGTACCGATGTCGTATCTCGTTTGAATTGGTATAATTTTCTTTGTGAATTTTATGTGATGACATTTTTCAGCGTTTAGACTCATACTATTTACTTTGCATCATTGTAAAATATTGTTTAAATCGCTCTGAATCAAGACATCAAGAGAGTTTACCACTTTAAATATTTTTAGATCGTCAGCAAATAGGGAAATTCTACAATGTCGTAAATTATCAGTTATGTCATTGATGAAGATAAGGAAGAGGAGCAGTCCTAAATGAGATCCCTGCGGAACACCTGAGTCCGCATAACATACCTCAGATCTGAAGCCACCTATCACTACAGATTGTGGTATTTTTGATAGATATGATTTAAACCACTCCAGCAGTTCACCACCAATACCAAACCATCTTAGTTTTTCAACTAGTAAGAGATGATTTACTTTATCAACGGCGCTGCTGAAGTTGGTATATATTGCATTTATCTGCATTCCCTTATCAACCCCACATGATATTTCAGAGACAAAGGGAACCAAGTTTGTTACAGTTGCACGCCCACGTCTGAAGCCGTGCTGAAAGTCTGAGATATTTATATCCACCATTTGTGATATAATGGGAGGCAACATTGATTCAAACGGTTTTAAAAAACATGAAGGTATCGATAGGGGGCAGTAATTAACTGCGTTTGCTGCATCACCCTTTTTGAATATAGGAACTATACGAGCTTTTTTCCATTCTTTAGGAAATTAGACCTCTAGTAAGGAACGGTTAAATATCAACTTTTTTTTTTATTGGTGGAACAAGGTCAGGTCCCGCATCTTTTGCTGGATTCATGGTTCATTCATCTTTCATGGATCATTCATGGATCAGCTTTCCTAATTGCTTTTAGAACATCAGATTCGTCAAATTTCAAGCTCGAGATGAAATTCGAAGTTCGATATTGTGGTTGATGGTCAACTGATTGAACATAATGAGGAGGTAAAAATTGACCTTTTTAAAACTTATTACGCTGAGAATGATTGTTAATTACCACGTTTGTTAAAACAACTATTGTTAACTTGTAGTTTTTCCACAATGGTAAGTAAATTGTACGAAATCATCCAATCTCTCAAAGATTTCTTAAAAAATAAGAACAGTCATAAAATTTCACTTTCCATATTAAAAACTACCAGACTGGTTCTAACAAAGGGACAAATGTTTAAGAGATTTTAATATCCATTTGTAAAATATTTCTTTTCAATTTAATATTCTACTCAGAGAACAAGTTTTGTAAGATCTTTGAAAGATTTGATACTTACTGGTATTTAATAGTAAACCAACATTAATCCGATACCAGTTTCCATGTGATAGAGGTAGGATTATCGTATATTTATCTACAAAGTGTACTGGGCTGGGCTGTGAAGAAGACGAATGAAAAGAGATTGCATACAGCGCAGGTGAATATTTTTTTGTAGATGTTTTGGAATCACGAAATGGATAAAGTTAGAAATAAGTGGGGATATATGGAGAAGTTTGAAACTGGCGCCAGTGACAGAGATTTTGAAACAAAATCGTATGGCTTGGTACGGGCATGTGATGAGGCAGAAAGAAATGTATGTGAATAAAAGAGTGATGTTGATGGATGGAGAGGGAGAGGAAGGCTAAAGAAAAGATGGTTGGATTGTTTGAGGAGTGATATGAAAGAGAAATCCCTATTATGGCAAATCCCCTCCCCTTTTGGGGGAGGCTTATGTCCATTAGTGAACGTCTTTCGGCCGATATGATTATATGATGAAAGAGAAGGGAGTGAATGATAGCGTGACGGCTGAGAATGGATAAAGAAAACGTTTTGCGCTGACCTCAAGTAAAACGGGACAATGGCAGGAAGATGATGATGATCTAAAAAGTACTTTCCTCATTTTATATCTGTGAAACTGGTAGTTTTTAGTTTCGTGAACGTGAATTCCTTAGACTTCACGTTCTTCTGGAAACTTCTGCCAAGGTCGGCAGAAGGTACTTCAGTTCTTGCCAGCATACCTTTGTAAGATTCTTTAAAATGTAAAACTCCTAAATAATGAAAACAAAACCACATACAACCCGCCATGCATGACCTAGTAAATTTAAAACTGGTGGAACCTAACTCCAAAGTCGTATGCAACAAGTTTAGACACACTTACTAACCACACACAACTCCAAAACCAATCTTAACACAAGGGTGTAAGGTACATGTGAAATGCAAACCTAATTTTGTGTAATGTGCTACGCAAAAAGCAACCTTATTGGAGGGGTATAAGGATGTGTCAACTGTTAGAGTAAGTGTGTTTCCTCTTTAATGAGCTTTGTTGGAAATCGCAAATGCAAGCTAGGATTAAACACGCTATAATATTTTAGAGCTTGGTCCTGGTAAAGTTCGTCGGTCCAGGTTTTTATTTAAAATATATGGCTTCTGATATTTATGGCTTGAAAATGGTATAATTTATTCGGGAGTTCTACTTCCATAATCCGTGCGCTGCAGTTTTTCATTATATTCTGCTTCGTTTACTGCCTCGCGTAAGTACAACACGAAACAAGCTCTCTCATGGCTTATTTAAAATTAAATTAACATATATTCTCATCATTACCAAGAAATTGCCGAAACCTTCCCGATCTTAGACCTTTAGACACTAATGTACAATGATAAAATATTTTATTTCTGTTTGTACAAACACTCGACACGTCAATCATATTTTTAAACGAGATGAGGTCGCCGTTTTCTATCTGATTTCTCTAAGAAGAAAGGCATAAACAAACTCAGAGGTCTCCTTTAAAGTCATAAAGTCTTTTGAGAAAAGAACCACACAGATTAAGTGGACCTGTCCAGTCAGTCTACGTCAGTAATCGTGCAGCTCAACTCAGAACTTTATGAGCTCAATGATTCGACGAACAATACCAGTGAAAGGACATTTGAGTAGGCCGCATAAATTATTCAAACTGCCAGATCATTATTAAAACTACCTGAGATAAAAAACAAACAAAAAAACAATGACCCACATAGTCATCACATTGACAATAATTTTACTAACAATACTGTACAATTTATTTTGGGATATATTTTTATAAGAATTTCATTTTGTAAAGAATTTAAGGCTTTTTTAATACTTTACAAAGTAAAACATTCATTGTTTCATTATTATTTCACCGGCTCCACCAACTTAAGTAAGTTGGTGGAGCCGGTAGTAGTACGTACTTACTAGAGGTGGTAGTACTTACTAAACTTTGTGGTAGTTATAAATTGGTACTATTTTTCCGGAACATCCCTGTCACATGTCGATCAATCTAAATCGACATAGCGGATTATGGTTATGCTAAATATTATCTCACACTCTTATTCAAATTATTAAGCCAACAACATTCACACATCTCGATTTTCATCTGTTCCATAAAACTTTCCGAATTCTTCTGATTTTCATTTGTTAAGAACTTTCACACTCCTCTACTTTTCAATAGTTTCGTAAAACTTCCAGACGACCTGATCTCTTCTTGTTTTTTATACCTTCTACATTCTAATATAAAGAGGCTCTCGCACGAACGCGCGACGTAAACGTAAATTCGAACGATTTTTGTTTGAAAATACAACTATTATAAAGCAATAAGCACAAAAAGTAGGTATCAACCTTTAGACATTAAATGAAGTTTTAAAACAAAGTAAAATATTATGAACGAAACGAGCATTTGCAATTTTAAATTCGTTCGTATTCACGTGACGTTTACTTCGCGCGTTCGTACTCAGATCAACATTTGAAAATCAACGTCTGCTTCAGCCAGCTCTACCACAAACACGTTTAATCGCAGTCCAGCGCTTTCAGCACATTGTACCGCTGACCGCTTGAGTAAGCAAGTTATCGCACTTTTAAATGAAACGCGCTGCTTCAGCGCATTAAGTGGCAAACTAATAAAACATTCTTTGAATATGTCGCAGGAGTTTAATAAAAGAGTATTTGAGGTCCACGTTTACGGGTTACTTGGGAGATTTTCTAGTTAACAGATAAAGGTTTCAATGTTTTCCTACAGCACCGAGTAAAATGAATCGTAGAGCATTTCTTTCAATCTGTAACTTTAATTTTACTTTGCTGTTGACTTACTTAAATGCAAATTATCAAAATATCATGACATAATTATGGTCTTAGAAGAAAAGATAGTAATAAAGCAAAGTTCCTAACAAACAATTGCGGCACATTTCCATAATAACTTGACTTGAAACTCAACGACTATTGGTTCTAACTGACCACAATATGCAATTGGTATAAAACTCACAGTTCGCCCAGCCCGTTCGGACATATTTCGAAGAGCACAGTCTGGTTTCCGTTCCCCCAAACAAGACTGGGCGACATCCGTGAGGGCTTCCACACGAAAAACAATGCCTGGTATTCTGCTTTGTTTTCTAGCTTGAAATTCTCTGGATTTTTTTAAAACATCGCGTTGTGAACAGAACTAGCCGCGTGTTTACTAATAAATATTTCGTTAGTACAGCAAATTAGTAATTAATACTAAACTTTAGTCCATTTTTCATTCCGTCTTCTCTCAGAACCGCAAACATTCTAACATAGAAAAAACTGTTGAAATCATCAACAAATTGTGAGACATGAGACCAATTATGCTCATTCCACTACAGTATGATGAAGTAGATACATTCCTAACCCACAGTAAGATAATAACAGTCACATATATATGTACTTACATTAAAGGTTTCTGACGAACAATAGGGGCACAATGTAAAAAACACGAGTTATTCAATAATTCATATTGTTTTCACCGAAAACCATTAAAAGCCCTTGTTTTTCAGTGAGGGGCATTTTCTTAAGCTGTTGCGGACAATAAAAATATGAGAGGGACGGTACGTGACATGAATAAAACGTTTTGGTCGAGGCTATAGGAGAAGCGAGTCATTAAGTGGATATAAACAGTTACATAGTTTTAGGGGTTTACTGGATAAAATTGATTCCTACCATCTACCATGGGATCAGTTAGGTATTAATCATAATAGGTACCTACCAATAACAGTATGTGTTTTAAGAGTGTCTCAAGAAGGGACACGGACAATGAGCATTGGAAATATTTCTGCGTATGCCATAACTCCAGAGTGGTCAACCGTTTTTCTCCGCTGTTTACCGTTTTGTCTCCTGGTTTTGTGTAACTACCCTTAAAATAAAAGATATTCTGAGAATAGGTAATTATAATTATCCTTTAGGTGTAGGTACATTTCTACAGTAATGCACATTCTACCTAACAACAACGAACAACGATTGTGACACTGTATATTGTGGCAGTCTGTTCGCAGATACTTTGTATCGTGTTTTGCGTCATCCATCTTACTTTCCGAACAAGCACATACATAAATGTCCTTCTTTGCTGCCTTCACAGTTTCGAAATGGAGATTGGAAACCCGCAGTGCCCCACTGTGGCTGGGAAAAGAAATAGAACGTGTATGTATAGAACTGGTACGGATTTCTGCAGAGTCAGACATTTTGTAATATTCAAATTGAATCGTCTCTCTGTAGCCTCTTCTGAATTTTAAAAGTATTTTCTTCTTCTTTATCTGAAGGCCAATTCTCGTAACTAAAACGTTCAAAATCTAGTCGTAGTCTCATCTCGTCAATAACCAAATGTCAAAAACTTGTCAAAATGTATAGAGACTCGAGTTATTTTTGATAGATTGATACTGAGATCAGACTGTGAACGTTCTTAAAATTACGAGAATTGCCCCTCTGGTCACACATACCAAACACATAAGCATTAATATTATTAAAATATCACAGTAAAAAGAATGTTGTAAAACATTGGGTAGGTCGTGGTGGTACCTACAATGCCACATGCGAACTACGCATCAAAAACTTGACGTCACACAAATCCTATTACGCGCAATCCGAGTTTACCACGCGACTCGCATACATACAACATCCCGACATCAACCGTCGGGCCCTGGTTCGTTCGGAACGAGATCCTCCATCTCGATCTGAAAATCGCCACTGTCCTTAAGTTCATGAAACGCAACTCGAAGCGATTCTTCGATAAAGCCGAGAAACATCGCAATCCTCTGATTGTGAAGGCCGCTAGTTATTTCCCCAGTTGGCCCGATTACTCTCCTCCAAGAAAGCAGTAGGGCCACCAGTACAGTTCACAAACAAAAACAACCGTCATTCCGACCTCGCCGCCGAGGTCCTCGCGCCCCGCGAAGACCCCGATCAACGATGACGATGAGACCCCCACTGACCTTTGCTCAATGAAGTGCCAGCCCGCGCCACAGCTGAGCCGGTACATTTAAACTCCCCGAGAAATAATAATAATGATGATTTGATCCAGCCTGTTCCAACTTGCTGCCCTCTATCATTGACGCCCTAAGATAGGGCTCGTACCCCACAGGGGATGCCCTCAACGTGCGGTCGCTAATAATTTAAGTAATTTTACCACCCTGGCTGGAGGCTTTAAGTTTTCTTAAGACAACCACAGGATAGTCTGGTTAAACAGTTACGACCTCTCAAGGTCAACTACAGATGCCATACAAAAAAAAACAACCGTCGGGCCACCAGACACAACACCCGTCTGGTCGGAGGATCCTCCTTTACCATAGAGTATGAGTGAACTATACACCCTGTTCCTCATACCTCTATAAGCTACTCGGAACAATTATTAAAGACCCCACCCTGTCATCGAATCAAACGAAGCACAATGGGAACAAAAACGCAGACTTATACACACACCTTGTGCACACACCACACACACGTTACATGTATACACATCACCCACGCACCACCGAACATTACACATACACACGTACCATACCTAAGGTACACCAAATCACCATCAAATCACCTCTCTAGTCTTCACTCTGGAATCCGTACCTCGAGCCCCAAGATAAAAATCAACTGTGTAGTTTGGGGCCCACTGGCAAATAATATATTGTAACCTAACTATAAGTAGTATTATAAGCTACTCATGTCGTCTCAACTTGTTGTTAACCTGTGAATCTGCTTACTGTATTACCTGGAAAACAAATATTTATATTCTATCTATTCTTTGTTTCTATTAAAATCACATCGAGAGCGAGTAAAAGAGCATTACCTTTCCTCTTAATTGTGTATGTATGTATATTTAAGTATAAAATCAAAATCAAAATCAAAAAGTCATTTATTCAAACTAGGCTGAGAGTCAGCACTTTTTGAACGTCAAAATTACATAAGACAGTCCCCCCAAAACGCCCACCCTTCACCACTTCCTAGTGCTTTAGCTGGGAAGAAGAAGTGGCGCAACAAACTCCCCAGCAGCACAGCTGTCTGTTAAGTTAGAAGAACTCACTCACTCACTCACTTTATATATGTATAAATATATTTATCTATATGTTTATATATTTCATCATTACGTATTCATTTATGTATATGTTAATTTCCTGCATTATATGTGTAAGTATATTTTAGTTTAAGACGTCACATATTCATATTTTCTCTTCTTGTTCTCACACACTATTGTCTACATTTCTTTTTCATTTCTCCTTTCGCAGGTCTGCTGGAAGAAATTTCTAAAGAAATAAGCAGTACCTTTGTACTCTTGTTTAATTATATTATTATCTTGTATGTATTTTACTGTGTGTACATAAATAATAAAATAAATAAATCAAATAAAGGCTTTTAAATAACAGTTTTAATGGCCACAAAAAGGTCTGTCCATTAGGCACGGGGATTCGCCACGACGTAATATTTCATTTTATACCAATTCATGTTTTTGGAATTATTATGTTGCTAACCGAAATTGTAATTTAAGAGTGTATTATCCATGGAATTTTAATTGTTTGTCCAACATGGTACATTTTATTCATACGTTTTAAACCGACTTTTCAATAACCGATGAGAAGTGTTAAGCGGAAAACTGCAATAGCTGAAAGATGGATGGAGAAAGACGGAAGATGAAGATGCTAGGTAAAAAATAGAGGTTTTTTGAAAATATCGATAAAATATTTCTCTTCTCGTTACGATAGAACAATTTTCACTGGTACGTTTTATTTTAAAATTCATCACTCCATGACTGCTATATGCTTGGAGTTTCCCTACGTCATCGAATCAGCAATGAAGAGATCCGCTGGAGAACCAATGTAACCGACATAGTTCAACTTAAGTGGCAGTGGGCAGGGCACATTGCTCGCTGAACAGATGTTTCTGGAGTGGCGACTGCGTACCGACTACGAATACGTAGCGTTGGAATGCCTGCCACAAGGTGGTCCGATGACCTTGTGAAGGCCGCAGGAATCCGCTGGATGCGGGAAGCACAGAACCGGTTGAAGTGGCGGAGCTGGAGAGCTCTCTCCCAAGCACCGCCACTTCGGTTACACAGTTACATTTCGGACTCATAGTCTTTAGACTGAAATGATGATAATATCTAGACTAAAGAAATGAATAACGGTCATGTTCAACGGTCAAAACGAAAGCTTTTATGATCACGACTTTTTTACGCCTTTTGCTAGTCATCCCGTTATATATAATCTGGCTTGGACCTCATATAATAGAACATTACCCAACCTCTTTGTACGCATTATGAAAGTTAACTACCATGACGTCATCACAATGTCGCGGCCCTTAACGTGACGTGGGACACATTGCCCTTATAATAATCGCTCAGAAAAAATAAAGAATGTCCTTCATAGATGCGGGCGCTCGGTGTGAAATGACACATTCATGAGGGGCTGTGGAAACTAGGGGGCTTGTACACAAGTTTTCATTCAGCCAGGAAAATGTAATGAAATTGACACAGTAGTTATAGCCATTTCATAAAACTGTCAGCGAAGGACAATTGTGATTTGAATGTAAGGACAATTTAAGTTGGCAGTAAATTTTTTAAACAACTGACGGACTGACAACTGACTTTACAAACTTAATAACCAGAAGGCGTACATTTCCCGCTGCTTTTTGAGGATTTCAGTAAGCATATCAGTCATAATACGCCATTAGGGTATAGATCAGTCAGAACCTTACAACGAGGGAGATTTTTGTTTAGTAAACTATGGTATATAAATATACAGTAGCCAATTGTTTCATACCTTCAGTTTTCGCTCTGGTCGCACTGGTCAAATTATAGGCAGATTTTTCTTTTTTCAGACCAATAAGGATCTGTTTTTCTTCTCGCCACCCACCAATGTATGCTGGAAGTAGTCCAGCATACATTGGTAACAACCGAATTGAAGTCGAACTGAGGATATTTAGCGCAGTCGTGAGGCACAATTAATTCCTGTTTTGTTCGTATTTTGTGCCATTACTTAAAGGTTTCCCACTGCTGGAACACAAGCCTCTACAGAGAGGAGGCCTGTGTGCTCTCGTGCGAGAGGAAGTTGGCTACAATCTACCACGTGGGCCAGTGCAGGTTGGTGGATGTAACATGTCTTCGAATGTTTGTGTCAAGGATACGTTTCCTCACGATGTTTTTCTTCAAAGTTTTGAGAGCAGTGGCAATGAAATAATTTACACAAAGTAAAGCACCTGTCACGGTTAAATACTAATTCTTCAAAATCTTCTTTCTTTCCTAAACTACATTTCCCTTCACCTAGTATACCGTCCCTCCAACTTGTTCCTTTTAATGTTCGTCACAGTGGCAGGTCACAAAAAGCGTCGCCCGGCCGCCACTCACCAGAGCAAACGCTTTTATACCAACTCACATGTTTTCGATACCACACTTGACTGCGTAAGGCTCCAACGATGAACGAGCTACGAAGGTTTTAGTACGCGTAAAAGTATAATAAAAGATGTTGATTTAATAGGCCCTTCGGCTTCGAAGTTTGAGTATGAATTTTAAAGTCTACTGAGATTTTAGAACCGTGAATTTTTTTGCGTCGAAACTTGAAGAGCTTTTCCTATTAGCAAGCGTTAAACGCGGGTTATATTATTTTATTTGAAAAACACACTAAAATTAGGAATGGGTTTCATTTTGACAGTTCAAGAACATTAATGGCGTTATATTCGTTGTTGAGCAGTTTTTTTTTTTCAATCATTTCAAGCAATGGATTAGCAATACCTATGCTTCAAAATGATTCAGATTACGATTAATGGTGTGGTAAGCATTTAGGGTGCTGGACATTTATTGTGCATTTTAGTGTTTTATTGTTTAATAACAAGGACAATGTGACACTGCCACTGCCACTAAAATGAACGGTTTTGATTCTTGACAGGTCCATTCAAGATCTATGATTGTTACTTAGTTTCAGAGATACAGAGCCATGTCTTTTCCTTATCAGTACTTATAATTAAAATTGGACTATAATTTAAGACAAAATCTTTAAGAAAAACCTAAGACCACCAGAAGAGGGTGTTGATTGACGATGAAATAGGCTGTACCAAGATAGCAAAATAAAAATTCCAGAAATGGCTTTGTAATTTGTTTAATTGATCTTTGTCAAGTCTTTTCAACCATAATTGTTTTCATGTGCTGTTAGGTGATCAGCTATTTATAACCCTGGGCTTATAACATAGGCACTTTCCTCAAGATAACGAACCGCGAACACTGACGGTCCAGCTCTCGGTTTTATACCGGAACGTAAAACTATGGCAAGCGCAGAACACACATAAAATGAAACTTCTTTCATGGTCCTGCTTTATGTGTTGTTATGTGGTCAATAGAAAGTTGTGTGATTCGAGTAACTATATCCTAAATTTGATTTATCTTCTTAATTATAGATTTGTGACCATTGCCGTGCCTCGAAACAAATATCTATAACAATCCTTACAGTTATTAGCTATTGCTAGCGGCTTCGCTCGCATCAATGTCAGAAATTATGCAACGGAAACCTACTACCAGGATAAAAGGTATTCTGGGAGTTAATACAGGTTATAAACTATTTGTGTGCCAAATTTCATTAAAATCTGAGCAACCGTTTTGGCGCGACTGAGTAACAAACATCCAAACATACAAACTTTCACAATTATAATATTAAGTAGGATATTAGTAGGATATTCGGAAACTCACCATGGAATCAGCTGTTCTTAGTCTTTGGTTTGCCAAGATCAATCAGCGTCTGCGTCATTTAAAATATTTATATTCGAAGAGCCAATCTAGTTACCTATCTAGCTGGGAAAGACTGGGCAGATTATTGTTATTGAAGCGATAGTTCATTGAACCATGTCAGTGTTGAACAGTTTAATTTAATATTAAAAGTTACTAATTTCTCTATCACCACAAAATGGTTAGGTACTAATTGTTTAGCCATTCCGAACTACTCGTAAATTGGAACAAACACTTCAGTTTATTAAAATCAGTTGCGCAAACAAATGAATAAAGTTTATATTATGGTTATGGGATGATAGTATTAAAATCATAGTCAAGCTAATGAAGGATAGTGTTTACATCCCTATTATTTTAGCGGACACAGTCTTCGGCTACACCCGGTTTTTGGGAAAAAAGGAAGGACGGCGAAAATTCGAGAAATTCAGCCGAAAAGTTGATAACCAATCTTGTCAAGGGGTGTCAAATGGACCAGTAACCAGTAGAGGCAACAGGCGGCAGCAGGCAGCACAGCCAGCAGCAGCAGCAGGGTAGTAGTGCAGTGGAGGTGGGACAGGCTGGCACTCCATGTAAAATACTTACTAGTAATCTCCCCTTTTTGGGGCGGCTTATGTCCAGCAGTAGACGTCTTTCGGCTGATATGATGAATCAGCTGCATCTGGTTAGACTGGAAAGCAACTCCAACATAGTTGATAAAAGGCTAGGCAGTTGATGATAATGAGTTGATATCATTGATGCGTGAAGGCTAAACAAACACAGGAACCTGTTCAGGCGCCTCCGACCACTCGGCAATCTTCGGCTGCTGTCGTGAGACAGCGGAAGGCGGCGGGCGGCGGCGAGAAGACCGACGTGCAGGATGCGGGCCGTCGAGCCACTTCGCTACCGATCTACAACGACGGCACGCGCGCGCACTCCATACGTTTACCAACTCGAATTCTACCTATCTGGATTATATATCTTAAATTACAGTTAACTGCCTTTGAGTTTAGTCCCTAATTAGGTCCCTAACAAACCCTTTCATAATTTTTTTTTGGTGAGAGATATCAGCTTTAATAGCAGCAAGGTACAGGATTATAACAACTATGCACCATAAATCTTAATTTGCCGCTTACTGCACCCAGTATACTCCAGCTACCTTTCTGTACTAATAAATACAAAACCGGGATACAACACAAGTACGTAAAGATAAAAAAATAACTCTCAGCACGAGCATATAACTCTAGAAACGTAAATATCAGTTTACGACATGAGACATTCTACTCCGGTGGTAGAATATAAAGGGGGAAAATAATAATCGTGTCGCTAAAATCATAACAACAATGTTATCCCAACTGTGGAAATAGCAGAAGGAGCACTTTGTAAGAGACGATGTGCTGGAAAAGTTAGCTGGGCGTAATGAGCAAATTCTCTGTGCAACTGTTCATACTAGTGTCAACTGCGTGGCCATTTCCCAACCATGTTGGGGTCGGTATTCAGGTTAGGTCTAACCGGATCGGATTTAACGTGGAGCAACTACCTATCAGAGCTTTACAACCCAGCTTCTGGGTAACACGATGCGCTAACACGCGATTTTGACAACGTCGGACTTTTGACTGACAAAAAGAACCGTTCATACTATCGCGATCATGAATCAGTACTACACTTTTACACGTAGACCATTTCGTCACCTAGCACAGCGTTAAATTTGCTTGACCCAAACGGTGCTACATCTACAGACATGCATCTAAGTTATGCGACGCAACTCTAATAAAAATGATTCTAGGCAAGATGCAAAGCTTCAAATCTAGCCAGAAATTAAAGGAAAACTTACCGTCTTGCGATAGCAATTGCAGAGAAATTATTTACCAACCAGGCAAAAAAAAAGATACTTTGCATACAGCAAACCTTCTGTGTCAATCTGTGCATTGGAAAAAGCGTGTTGGTCATAAAATTTTGTTTTACTTTCTATATATTTTCGCACGTGTACAATTGATTGCTCGGACCTTGAGTTTAAAGGATGTCGAAAGTAATTTGATATTTATTTCCTTGGCCGAGAGCTAGGCAGCGTGATTTGCACGTGTAAGAACGGTACTTCCTCAAAATTTTCGTTGAAAACAGTTTTAAGTGGTGTTGGAAATAGTTTTAAGTGGTGTTTTTAAATAGAAAACGACCTTTAGCCCAACAGGGGAGAATGGAAGATGAAAACGTATTGCTTTGACCCCCAGTAACATGGGACAAGGACAGGAAAATGATGAGCCTGCGGCTTCAGCCACGTGGTGGCCGGAAGAACGCCTCAAACATTTAAACATTTAATTAAACTTTTCCATGAAAACACACTTAGATGTGCCAACTATCATGGTGATTGGCCTAACAGTGTTTGAGTTTATCAACCTCACATAAATCAACATCAAACAATAGGTACATATAAATTATTATTTAGTAATATTTTCAAAACAGCGGAGCAATTTCGTAACACACTAACAGTAGCAATGGCTTTCATTTAGACAGTGCAACAACATACATTGCGTTATTTACATTGTTGAGCAGACACATTTTTCGAACATATGAAGCAAACATGTCGATAGTGTGTTACGCGATGGTGCTAGTTGGCTTTGGGAACAATTTAGTAACGGTGGGCTCGTCAAGCAGTAACGTTATTTTGGTTGAAGTAATCATTATGACGGTAATAATACATTTATTTAGGTAAACCAACAGCTGCTTCCAACACTAACATCTTTAAAAAGGCATTTAATACAAATACACTGCAAAAATTACTTGAAGCTAATACATGACCAAATTAAAAGAAAACTTATTACTAAGGAAAAGCAAATAGTAAGTAGTTCATGCCACATATAAAAGCATCTTGAAGGGTTCACTACAAATTAGACAAACAGTTCAGAATATTAGATGTCTGCTTGATTGAGGAATCAAAGTGTAATTAAATCAATTAGATCGCTACAACTATTTAAAATCCTTGAAAAGCTGGAGAGTTCCCCCACCATTTTTCTCTGTGGAGAACAAAATAGAGTAATATAGGTACGCGGAATCCTTGACGGAGCTAGTTTGCAAGTGCGAGCAGTGGCGGTGGCGAGTCGATTATTCCTTCAAAAATGTTGCATTGCGTTGTTTTAACATTTTCGGGTGTGTGTTCAACAACTTCAATACAAGAATGTAATATGGTGTTTTTAGCTATTCCAACAGAATGAATTTTAGATGCAAATTATTCGTAGCATAGTGCAGCTGCCACACCACACTATTGTATTCTAAAATGCTTCGTTCCAAAATATAGTAAAGTAAATTTTGACATTAATACTTTGACAAAAACCCTTATGGCAATTAGTCATAAATCAGTGAGCTCGTAATATGGATGTCTGTTTCATTGATGTAAAAATTGTAGCTGGTTTAATCTTCTTCTCGACAAATTCCATCGGCAGCTCTTACACGATCATCCGGACAGTAGTTCCCCGAAATTGCATGACCTAAACTTGGTTGAGAACCATCATAAGGTCCTTCCAGTCCATCAGTCACTTCTATAACATGTACCTTGTATACCCACACCTGTACTCTTGTGCCATCACTCCTTGGCAGAGTCGTTTGTTGCCTCACATCTACAAATGGTAGGTTTTCATAATGCCTATAAGTAGAAGAAAGAGGTGTGACCTCTTCGCCGTACACTTGTACATCACTGGGATACCTCACATAATGGCAGTACGTCACATTAATCACTAGAACACAAACTAATACCACACACAAGTATTTCATGTTCACTGTGTCTTATGTTACTTAGAGACATTTGATAGTTACTGCAGCATTTATAGATTTGGATCAATAGGACGCACACATTAAATAAATTATATAAGGAAACTAGACTTTGAATAAACCATCCATATTGGGTTCAAGTTACGAAAAAATTTAAGAATGTTTTGTAATATTATCAAGACCGACTAAATTTCGAAACAATTAAATAAAGGTGGGTTTGACACCGAGCAAAAGTTTTACTGGCTGAAGTAATAATGATGACGTGGCTCAATATAGCCTGCCTAACTCAAATGGGATTGGCCAGGACAGCTCTGCCGCATGCCGACAAACAATGGGCACAAATAGCTCAGAACTAGTGGGTAACTGAGACGAACTGTATAGGTTTCGCCGAAGGTGGAAGTAGGACGCGCAGGCTCACGAAATATGGAAAGAAAGGAGGGAGGTCCCAGGAGTGGGACAGAGCTGGCTAAAAAAAAACAAAAGATGAAAGTAACAATCCCATTATTGGAAATCGAACCCAACACCTTACACGCGGTCAACATGCGCAGCGCGACGGACCGGATCGGCCCAATGACCACCCGCTTCCACCAACACCACCACAACAAAGGATTCCGGAAACGTACAATTTTCTACGATTAGACGGCAATATACCAAACCTTATAATTTTGTTGTAAAGTTATATGTAGCTAGAAAGAATAAGTTAATGGCTTTATTAAATTAATACAGTCCAGAAGTGCACCTATATTGTTTAACTAACAATTCGCCCGTGACTTCGTTGGCGTGGATTTCGTATATCCCCTTTTAAAAATGTATATTATTTTTAATTTTTCCTGACGTATGTACATGATGTTCTCATAGAGGTAAATAACAATTTAATAATGTGAATTTTAAATCAATTGACTTTTGAAATTACCTACATAAAAACTAAAGGTGTGTACAAATAAATAAATTAAAAAAAGGACACTTAGGCGTCGAAGTATTCGTCCGCATCGCTGTCATCAGGAAACGTGCCCAGAAGACTGGCAGCATTGCCACGTTGAATGGCAATGCTAATTCTTTGGCCAAAGAACGACCCAGTCCTCTGATCACGTGAAGCGTCGACCAGCCGGCGAGAAATTTCCTTAAAGAGGAGACGTGCACCCGGGCCCCATGACCCGAGCGTTTCGACTCCAAACGGCTCAAAACTGTAGTTACCCATAAGGTTACAGTATTTACGCCGCTTGAGGGTCTCAGCAACCGCAGCAGCGGCGCCAGCACAGCCCGACGTACTAGGAACATGAGATGGCGCAAGGGTGTCGACACAGGTTGCGTCCCAAACCAGAGGTCTACCCACCTTCCAAGGCAATAACGTCATGCCGTCTGGTCTCTTCCCATCGTCACGTACCAAGCCGTTTGGTTCTAATACCGCTGGTACGCCGGCAGTCACAAGGGCTCGATGAATAATATCGTTGATGCTGGCGTGGCGTGCTATGCGACCAGCGCTCCTGCAGCAGAACAAGCCATGGTGTCCGAGACAGCCGACAGCAGACGGGCACGCTCAACAGCATTAGATGACGTATTTACCAGGGTATTCCGTATAATGCTGCAGAGCGGCACGTCCCACTGTCTCTGGGAGGACGGGTTTTCAGGTAAAACCGTATTGGGACAAGCCATTTTCCAGGCGTTCAACGCATCGGTCAAACACGGTACTTCAAAATCGACCAGTGAGGAAGATAAAATATTCCTGGTTAATTTATCCGTACTGTGGACTGAGGAGAGGAATTCCGGTTAACTTATACTTGAAATTTTGCGGACGCCAAGACCACCCAGGCGAATGGGAAGTGGCTTGCTGCCACACTCGGTCGTCCAAGGCCACATTTAGGATTGAAGTTAATGTGTTTCTAATAATTTGGTCTACTTTTTCCAAAAGTTGTGGATGCTTCCAAATATGGGAGGAGCGAAGGCTATAAAGATAAAGATAAAGATGCATTTATTTGGATAAACATGTGTAACATGATACATAAATATGCACATATAGCTGGAAAGTCGTTTAAAATACAAAATAGTTTATAAGATAAGATAAAAGATAATATTTATTTGCTTAAACATGTGTCATACATACAATTAAAGACTTGCATGCAAGAAGAGAAACAACAACAATAACAAATACAGACATGTTTGCCACATGATGTGACGTGCAAATGTCAACAAATATTTTTAATTAAAACATTCTCTTAAAATAACAATAAATTAGTAGATAGTTAAAGAATAATAGTGACATTGTAAAAAAATTAAAATAACAAAAAAGTCAAACAGAACATCAAAAGAAAAATAAATTATTAAGACTACCTGATCAAAATACAAATCTTTCCTCTAGGAACTCGTTAATGTTATAGTATGCCTTATTTACTACATATGTCTTAAGTTTTCATTACAAGTGTACATTATTAAGCTCCTTCCAACTTTTGGGCAGCTTATTGTAGACAATTGGAGCCATACGAAAAACACTTTTGCGCATAAGTGCAGTCATGATATTTTAGTTTAAAATTATAATTGTGAATGTTTTTAATAATAGTCAAAATTCAATAATTTCAAATACATAATCAGTCAATACAAAAATATAGCAAAAAAAAAAAGAAACAATAAAATGACTAAAACTAAAATACTTATTAAATTATCTAAATTCAAAGTTTGTCATTCAAGAACTCCGTAACATTATAGTATCCCTTAACAATTAGCATTTTTTTTAGTTCTCTCATATAGGAATTAACATTCATTATCTTAAGGGCATTAGGAATTTTATTGTATATTTTGTATTAATGTGGCCATGCATATCACACTTTTTCTTAGAAATGCTGTTTTGGCAGAGAGTGATTGCACCCAAAGTCTGTGCTTCTCACGTCTATTTCTACCTGAATTATTAGTCAGAAGGGGAAACAAATGAGGATTGGTTTTTACAAATAGCGATATTTCTAATATGTAGAGTGACGGAAGTGTTAGAATTCTGTGCTGCAAAAATATTGCTTTGCAACTGTCAGTAGATTGCAACCCAAACATAGCCCGTATACAACGCTTTTGTGCTTTGAACAGTGTCTTTTTGAGTTGTTGTATATGTAAATTTTGGTCCAAAGCAACAGTATCGAATGAGCGTGAAGGCCGAATGAATATAAATTTTGAAAAGTCGATCCGAGACATCATTGAAATTTTGAATTTTCTCCTCAATAAACGTTGGAAAGGATTCGTCGAAAATTGGGGACCCTAAGAGGTGAAGAGAGTTTCTTTCCGTAATTTTGATATCTGGTGCTATTGTACAGAATTTTGCTATAGTGGTCCTTTTAAAAGGATTTTCGAAAATCTTCTGTGATGTTACCATTATTTGACTTAGACATTATCTTTACAGATTTTCGAGTTTATGAAGCCACACTGCAAAATCCTCCCCTACAATTATAATTAATTAGGAAAATTTATTTTTGCAATGGTTTGGGTCAATTTTCAAAACAAAAAAAACTCGTGACTCGTGATTATTTATCGAGTTCCGATTTACTAGGACCGCGAGTTAAGATTGTTTAATCATAATCAAAATATTTTATTTCACATAAACCTACATGGGCACTTACGAAACGTCAGAAGCTAGGTGCACGGTTTCAACATGTCGTCTCATATGGAGAAGAGCCGGCAAGAAACTCCACCAATACAAACTATAACAACATCTGAATTCGAAAAATTAAAAAATATTAAATGTATTAGATGTAGATTCTTTTACATAATGTGAATGAGAGAACGTTATAGGTCTACAGTTTCTATTCTTTATTTTCATTCCTCCCATACCTAATATCACTGTAATTTGAAAACATTATAAAATCCAATTATTTTTAAAAGAGTAACCGTGGAGTTTCTTGCCGGCTTTTCTCCATAGGAAGCGACAAATTGGAACCGTGCACCTAGTTTTTGACGTTTCATAAGTGCCCTTGCAGGTTAATGTGAAATAAAATATTTTGATTTGATTTGTCGCCTTTTTTTGGGTGGGAAACCATTAAATAACTTCTCCCGCTCTGGGCGGAGCGGGAGGGCGTGTCAGACTTTTACTGACTAAAACCCACCCGTGTTCCCTCAGTTGCCTGTGTGCCAGGGGCGGCGGTATCTCTTTCGAACAACCCTTTGAGGCGCGCGTGGAACACAACGAGCCGTCGACCCGGGCTTGGTCCTTACCGGACAGCGAGCTACCCATTACTTGCCGTCCGCAAGCCCGTGCCTACGGTGGCCGGGTATCAGCCTGGGATTCCCGACGCCCAGGGCGTCTCCTGCGAAGGCCACGGCTGTGAGGGCGCATGTACTGCATCTCCCTCACGTGCGCCACCTCGCTCTTTGCGAGCATAACTGCTTCGCTGAAGGAGGCGACTGCTAGCCATGCACTCTCGCTCCGTACCATGGCCTGGAGCAGGGTTGGACGCGAGAGATCGCCGCCGCCGATCACCTCCACGAGGACACGGCTGTGCTCCGCCCAAGCCGGGCAGACCTCCACCGTATGCTCCACCGTGTCCTCAGGGCGATCTTTTCAATGGAAACACCCGGGCGTTTCCTCCCGCCCTATCCGAAACAGGAACCTCCCGAAACAGCCATGTCCGGTGAGGACCTATGTGAGGCGGAAGGTCAGGACGCCATGCCGCCTCTCAAGCCACTCCTCAAACAGGGGACTTACCGCCGCAATCGTGGCGTGCCTAGAAAGGTACCTGCTCAAGTGCTCATTCAGGTAGATGTCTACCAATTAACAGAGATCAATAAGACTCCGGGTCTCACATCAATAATAGATTTGCTACATTCTGTAAAGAAAAGTACCTAACTAGAGAATGTAAGCAAATAGTTGCTTGAAAATCTCAAGGCTGTCAATAGTGTCAATCCCTAATATCAAGTGGAATGACAGCTCACTTCAAATTCTCTTCACCTCAGTTTTTACGGTGTTGGTATTTGCAGTGGCGTGCACAGAATTGATAGACAGGGTAGGCAGGAAAATTAAAAAAGGCAAAAGAAAAGAATTACCGATTGCTGTGCCTACACAGCATGCAACGCATCGTATTGCATTGAGGATAGTAATGATACGACCGACGCTCGACAGGTGAAGCTGATTTATGAATAAAGATTATTTTGTTTGTTGATAAAATAATATTAGGATTAAATAGTTATCTGATGTAGGTAGGGTAGGCAGTGTTTTTCTGTCTTTATGGACTGGGTTTATACAGAATAGACCGGCTGTATACAAATGTATACAGCCGGTCTATTCTGTATAAATCGAAATGTGTTTGTCACGACAACCTGACAAACATATTTCTTGGTAATTTGAGTTGCACCCCTGACGCATAGGTTTGCGTTACGTATACATCTTTCTATTGTTAGCTACTGCACAATTGCAATTATAATTCAGTAGAGTTATTTCACGTTTTCTGAATAGTAAAACCTCGATTGCGATTTCTTTTTTTTTTAGGGTGGCTTACATGAAATAACTTCTCCCGTTCTGGGTGGAGCAGGAGGCCGTGTCAGACTTTTACTAACTAAAACCCACCCGTGTTTCTTCAGTTGCCTGTGCGCCAGGGGCTACGGTATCTCTTTCGAACAACCCGCAACCCTGGCAGGCATCGGCCCTTGCGGATCCCACCAGATTAGATGCTTAATGTTTGTGTTTTGCTAGGACACTTATATCTACTGCATACATAATAATAATGTGACTGTCTGTCATCTATTAAATGGCGCAATGTTATCATTATTTTAAAATCGTCACACGTGTTCCCGGGCCTCTTAGAAAACACATTAAGTCTCAACTTTATGATCTGAGAGCTCGACCCTAATAAATAATCCTATTTCTTTAAAATTCTAAAACAATTTCGAAATCTCAGAAACCCATTAAGGCACTTATGCCAGTTATTAACTTAGTCGAAAACAATAAATTACGGCACTTAAGGATGCAATATTTCTTGCAAATTCTAAGAACAACGAACAAATGAGCAGTGGCGAAGGCGCCATATAGCACATTAGTAATGGCTACTATTGCCAAAAGAAGGTATTTACACTACGTGTATTTAATTCACAATAACATTCAAACAACAGTTATCTTTAGCTTTGTACTACAAAATGTTCTGTATTAACCTGGCACCGAAGCGTCAGAATCGGGAACTGGGAATTCATACAACGGCGATTCCGTTGTTTGTTTGGTTTTCAGCTGTCCAATTTGATAGTAGTTAATTATTTACATTCCTGTGTAAATTTTGGAGTGATAGTAGCTATTCTTCCTTACATAGTACAAAACAAAGTAGCTTTCGTGTTGGTACGCTTAGATCTTTTAAACTACGCAACGGAATTGAATGCGTTTCATCAATACACAGAGTGACTTGAGGGGAAGGTTTATATGGATAATGCATTGACCATCACGCGGGCGAAGCCGCGGGCAAAAGCTAGTTATCAATAAATCAGTAAGTTGAAGCCGACTTCGTTTCGGTTTCTCTCGTGGAGAAATTTACACTTCGCCGCTGCAATCAGCCACATCTGGATACCATAACATTGGCCCAAGCGTACCCTTGAAATCCATTGAGAAATGAGACAAAAGAGGGTTTCTTTTGTCTCATTTCTGGCCATAAAACTATTCTGAAACGATTCTTGGAAAGAGACGCGGGGCCGACATGTGGGGATTTTGAAGATGGGGAAGGGATTGGAAAGTTTGAGACAGTTGGTTTTAGACCACGGTAGGAGGTAGTCGAGAGAGGGTACGCTTGGAGAAGTGAGAACGGAGTCGTGAGCAATGAGACAATGTCTTTGTATTTCGTTAAGTGCGTGATAAGTGTATAGGTTTAAACTAGGCTATATTAGTCTAGAATGAATGTAAGGCGCGTGAATCTCAGAGAGAGTTTGTGAAGGAGTGAGTTTTAGAGCACGGTAGGAGGTAGTCGAATTAGATCTCGCTGTGAGAGTGTGATAGAATTCGTTAAGTTCTTGATACGTGTACAGGTTTAGACTAGGCTATATTAGTCTAGAATGAATGTAAGTGGCATGTAAGGCGCGTGAATCTCAGAGAGTGAGTTTGTGGGCAGTCGGTTAGGGACGGTGAGGGAGTTGATAGCCCAGGCTAGTTAAGTTAGGCAAGATATTCTAAGCTAGGAAAAATAGTGTGGTGAGCTGTAAGGGATGGTGCAGGGAGAAACTGGTAATAGATGCAGTATTTTGTAAGTGAGTTGTATTCAAATTCACCCAAGGAATTACCTGGTAAGTGCCAACATCAATCTTTAGTAATAGTGTGTACATTGTAGTAACGGAGATCTGGTTTTATTGTTCTCGCAGGTTGATTGTATATTATAAATTTTACCAAACAGATTGGTGATATCGCGGTGGTGCTATTAATGATCATTTATTTCAGTATGGCGTAACTACTCTTAAGTGCCAACCGACTTTACAATTCATGTAATCTTCTCTTGTATTGCGTGTCCCCTTCCTAATCCGTACCTCGGCAGATATTTGTCATTTACAGTTGGTTATAGGGAAACGGGGAAGGCCTCCTGCTAAACTTGACACTGAGCAATAAAGCTCTGACTTTTGACGACTGTTGACCTATTGACGCATCACTTTGGGAAGGCAGAACCGTAAATAACTCATTTCAATCAAACTAGGCTACAAGGCCGATCTATGTTTGCGTTATAAACCAACCAAATGTTAGTGATGATTTCTGTTTCCAAAAAGGTCTTACCACAGGACTTATTGCGAGAGGCTTTGCTGTTTGTACATTTCTGGGAGTGGGGTAGGCATCGGCATCACACACTGTCACTAAAATGCATTGGTAGTCGTTCTAAGAACGCTAGGGACCGTGTCTCGTTAAAACCCACACCCGGCCGTTCTGTAGGCCTTTTTATGAATCGTCACTATTTAGCGAGACACGAAATCTGGATGCACCGCATCCTCTAAATGGGGAAGAGTAAAGAAATGTGAAGTGACGAAATTCCACTTCGGCAGGCACCAAGAACGATCGCAATGAGTCTTGCTAGAGACTGAGTCTACGGTGCGCTTGTGCTAGTCTTGTGATATCTTAGAAAGGGGATAGACAGTCACAAGGGTGACATTCACATGAGTACGTGTTTAAAACTACTCAAAACTTGTCTTCCTCAATGACAGTTGACTTCACAGTACGCTGTCTTAGGATTGAGTAAGACATTTAATTGCTGCTTAGGGAGCGTGCTCCGTTAGAATCGTACTAGTGTCCTCAGAGGTTCTATGCGTTAGGTCTAACAGAGCACGTACAATGAGGCAAACGTTCTAAAACGGTTCCCCGTCTCACTAAAGTGGGTAAATAATAAACAAATAAGGTAACGTAGTTATAAATAATGAAATTAAGCGCAAGCGTAACGGTCCCTTCACCCCTCCACATAATTAAAACTTTATTGCAGATGCTAACATCTGCAATAAAGCCTTCACCTGTGAGGGAGGAGGATTATGTGTCTGTTTGTTGGTATGACTGAGTGGGCCTATCATTATAATACGTAGTTATCTTAGGTTGAGAGTATTATTAAAGTTCTTATAACTAATTAGACAGATATGTGTTGCTGGGGAGTTTGTTCCGCCACTTCTTCTCCTCAGCTCAAACACTAGGAAGTGGTGACGGGTGGGCTCTTTGGGACTGTCTATAGACTTTCATGAGAGTTGATCCACAATTCTATTTAAATAATGATTCTTGGGTTTGATTCTCTACCCTTATCTACTTAGTACTAATTCCTGAATCTAGATTTTCAACTCTGTTACTAGTCACCTGTGGCTATTGTATCCTTGATCTCAGATTGGTAATTCGGTCAGATTGGCATGAACACGTGTCTTACAGATATGCTTGTTGTGCAACGGGTGAACTTCCAGGGGTTTGGGTGACCACATCTATCTCATATTCGGTCCAAGGACTGGTAGGGACCATGTCTCCAAAAAGAGCATGATGACGACGATTTGCCGCAAGAACTAGCCGCTCCGTTGTTAGGCCAAGGCCGGTCGCACGGTTGCCGCAGGGAAAGCCGCTAGGGCCCATGTCTCGATAGAGCATGACGACGTAAAGTAGCTGAAAAGCAGCTTGCGTCACTTTATGGAAGTGTTGCCCTGAGTACTCTGAGTGTTGACGTGAAGTATCGTGTGAGTAACGATTGACCAGATACCTGTTAGGCTAGCGTATGGGTTACTCGTACATTTAAATAGAAATACAAGTACTTTGAGTATCTCTGATATTTAGCTTTCTAAAATCACATCAAATATGGTTCCATAGATATGAATTCTTAAGTATAATTTAAGGCTATTCGGAATTCATATAAAGTAAATCGGTGGAAGAGTGACCGGTCTGGTGACGAGCTCTACAGGGCCGTACGGGGAGGTGTGCGGTCCTTCCCCCTTAGGGGGAACCGACCTAAGAGCTAATATTAACATAATTAGGAAAAACGAAAATTTTATCGGCCTGGGGTCATTTAGGAACAGTCACAATAACAATGTTGAAAGCCTAATTACTCAATTTTTTTTCCATGTTCAAACCCGTAAGATGGTTTCATTTATAAAAAGTCATCATCTGCCTAGTCTTTTCCCAACTATGTTGGGGTCGGCTTCCAGTCTAACCGGCACCTGAATACCAGTATTTTACATGGAGCGACTGCCTACCTGACCTGTACAACCCAGTTACTGGATAATACGATACCCCTTGGTAAGACTGGTTGTCAGACTATCGGGCTTCTGACGACACGTAACGACTGTCAAAGAACTAAGTACGGATAACAGCCGGGACCAACGGCTCCAGCGTCAACTCCAACGGTAACCAGTAGAAAAGTGGTGAAGGGCGGGCCTTTTGGGAGGACTATGTTATGTAATTCTGACGTCCAAAAAGTGCTAACTCTCAGGCTAGTTTGAATAAATTACTTTTGATTTGATTTAAGGCAGCAGGCAGCAGTAGCCAGCACAGCCAGGAGCAGCAGCAGGGTAGTAGTGCAGTGGAGGCGGGACAGGCTGACACTCCATGTACAATACTTACTAGTAATAGTTGTTATAACTCCGACATAGTTGACAAAAGGCTAGGCGGTTGCTGATGATGATGAGTTGATGCCATTGATGCGTGAAGGCTAAACAAACACAGGAACCCACTTTCATATCTTCTTTTTCGTGACAGATATCAGCTTTAACAACAGTAATAGTGATAACTTGCAGATAATTTTTGCATAGTGTTCGTTTTTTGATTAGTTGTTTTAATCAAGGTAAATGTTACGAATATTATAACAACTTAATTCATCGCACCCAAAATGCACCACAAATCTTAATTTCCCGCTTACTGCCCCCAATATACTCCAGCTATCTTTCTGTACTAATAAATATAAAACCGGAATACAACTCAAGTACGTAAAGATAAAAAGAAATAACTCTCAGCACGAGCATTTATGTCTAGAAACGTAAATATCAGTTTACGACATGAGACATTCTACACCGGGGGCAGAATATAAACGGGAAATAATAATCGTGTCGCTAAAATCATAACAACAATGTTATCCCTACTGTGGAAATAGCAGAAGGAGCACTTTGTAAGAGATGACGTACTGGACAAGTTAACTGGGCGTAATGACCAAATTCTCTGTGCAATTGTTCATACTAGTATCAACTGCGTGGCCATTTCCCAACTATGTTGGGGTCGGCTTCCAGTCTAACCGGATCGGACTTTACGTGGAGCGACTACCTATCTGAGCTTTACAACCCAGCTTCTGGGTAACACGATACGCTAACACGATTTATCTGTTCGGGAGCTACGATGCCACAGACAGACACCACGTCAAACTTATAACACCCGGTCGTTTTTACGTCGGGGGTTAAAAATGATTCTAGGCAAGATGCAAAGCTTCAAATCTAGCCAGAAATTAAAGGAAAACTAAACGTCTTGCGATAGCAATTGCAGAGAAATTGTTTACCAACCAGGCAAAAAAAATAAGATACTATACAGCGAACCTTCTGTGTCCATCTGTGCATTGGAAAAAGCGTGTTGGTCATAAAATTTTGTTTTACTTTCTATATATTTTCGCACGTGTACAATTGATTGCTCGACCTTGAGTTTAAAGGATGTCGAAAGCAATTTGATATTTATTTCCTTGGCCGAGAGCTAGGCAGCGTGGTTTACACGTGTAGGAACGGTACTTCCTAAAATTATCGTTGAAAACAGTTTTAAGTGGTGTTGGAAACAGTTTTAAGTGGTGTTTTTAATAGAAAACGACCTTTAGCCCAACAGGGGAGAATGGAAAATGAAAACATGTTGCTTTGACAAGGACAGGAAAATGATGAGCCTGCGGCTTCACCCGCGTGGTGGGCGGAAGAACGCCTCAAACATTTAAACATTTAATTAAACATCTTTAATTAAACTTTTCCATGAAAACACACTTAGATGTGCCAACTTTCATGGTGATTGGCCTAACAGTGTTTTTTTTTTTGTGGGTGGGAAATCATCAAATGACTTCTCCCGCTCTGGTTGGAGCAGGAGGGCGTGTCAGACTTTTACTGACTAAAACCCACCCATGTTCTCTCAGCTGCCCGTGTGCCAGGGGCCACGGTATCTCTTTCGAACAACCCACACCCCTGGCAGGCATCGGCCCTTGCGAACCTCACCAGCTGCTGCTGACGTCTCCCTGCGACGGGTCAGCAGTGGCCCCGCCGCCTACCACTTTTCGGCCGCAGGGGATAGGGAGAGCGGCCAACGCTATACCGACACTCTTCTTCCCCTGCGGCCCCACCGCGTCCGCCATCAAACGGTGGCGGCCCCGTCCAGGCCACGGCAGGGAAGAGCGCTACTCAGAAGTACCGGCACTCCTCCTCCGCCGCAGCCTGTAACCCTCAGCCGCGATGCCTCCCATTCGACATCGCGGCCCGCCTCGGCTGCGATACACCTCACCGCAACCTACTTTTTGGCCGCTACGTCGTCGGCTTGGAGGCACAAGCCCTGACGAGCGGCCCCACCTTGGGGTTCCTCTTTGTTTCACCGTGGGAGGGTGACCATGGTTACTGAGCCCCCCCGCAACGACAATGCGGGAACCCCACTGGGGGGGGCCTAACAGTGTTTGAGTTTATCTACCTCACATAAATCAACATCAAACAATAGGTACATATAAATTATTACTTAGTAATATTTTCAAAACAGCGGAGTAATTTCGTAACACACTAACAGTAGCAATGGCTTTCATTTAGACAGTGCAACAACATACATTGCGTTATTTACATAGTCGAGCAGACAATTTTTTCGAACATATGAAGCAAACATGTCGATAGTGTGTTACGCGACGGTGCTAGTTGGCTTTGGGAACAATTTAGTAACGGTGGGCTCGTCAAGCAGTAGCGTTATTTTGGTAGAAGTAATCATTATGACGGTAATAATACATTTATTTAGGTAAACCAACAGCTGCTTCCAAAACTAACAACTTAAAAATGGCACTTAATACTAATACAGTGCAAAAATTACTTGAATCTAATACATAACCAAATTAAAAGAAAACTTATTACTAAGGAAAAGCAAATAGTAAGTAGTTCATGCCACATATAAAAACATCATGAAGGGTTCACTACAAATCAGACAAACAGTTCAGAGTTTTAGATTTCTGCTCGGTTGAGGAATCAAAGTGTAATTAAATCAATTAGATCGCTACAACTATTTAAAATCCTTGAAAACCTGGAGAGTTCCCCCAACATTATTCTCTGTGGAGAACAAAATAGAGTAATATAGGTACGCGGAATCCTTCACGGAGCTAGTTTGCGAGTGCGAGCAGTGGCGGTGGCGAGTCGATTATTCCTTCAAAAATGTTACATTGCGTCGTTTTAACATCTTCGTGTGTGTGTTGAACAACTTCAATACAAGAATGTAATATGGTGTTTTTAGCTATGCTGACAGAACGCATTCTAGATGCAAACTATTCGTAGCATAGTGCAGCTGCCACACCACACTATTGTATTCTAATATGCTTCGTTCCAAAATATAGTAAAGTAAATTTTGACATTAATACTTTGACAAAAACCCTTATAGCAATTGGTCATAAATCGTTTCATTAGCAAAACAGCCACACAGTGAGCTCGTAATATGTATGTCTGTTTCTTGTCTTGAACAACGGCCAAAAGTCAATGAATAGGCACATAAAAGGTTAAAGAAGAAAATAAACTAAATAAAAATTGTAGTTGGTTTAATCTTCTTCTCGACAAATTCCATCGGCAGCTCTTACACGATCATCCGGACAGTAGTTTCCCGAAAATGCATAACCTGAACCTACTTGAGAACCATCATAAGGTCCTCCCAGTCCATCAGTCACTTCTATAACATGTACCTAGTATACCCACACCTGTACTCTTGTGCCATCACTCCTTGGCAGAGTCGTTTGTTGCCTCACATCTACAAATGGTAGGTTTTCATAATGCCTATAAGTAGGAGAAAGAGGTGTGACCTCTTCGCCGTACACTTGTACATCACTGGGATACCTCACATAATGGCAGTACGTCACATTAATCACTAGAAAACAAACTAATACCACACACAAGTATTTCATGTTCACTGTGTCTTATGTTACTAAGAGACATTTGATAGTTACTGCGGCATTTATAGATTTGGATCAATAGGACGCACACATTAAATAAATTATATAAGGAAACTAGACTTTGAATAAACCACCCATACTGGGTTCAAGTTGCGAAAAAATACAATAATGTTTTGTAATATTATCAAGACCGACTTATTTCGAAACAAATAAATAAAGGTGGGTTTGACACCGAGTAAAAGGTTTTTTGGCTGAAGTAATAATGATGTCGTGGCTCAATTTAGGCTGCCTAACTCAAATGGGATTGGCCAGCACAGGTCTGCTGCATGCCGACAAACTATGGGCACAAATAGCTCAGAACTAGTGGGTGACTGAGACGAACTGTATAGGTTTCGTCGAAGGTGGAAGTAGGACGCGCCGGCTCACGTAATATGGAAAGAAAGGAGTGGGACAGAGCTGGCTCAAAAAAACAAAAGATGAAAGTAACAATCCTATTATTGTAAATCGAACTCAACAAGGACACGCGGTCAACATGCGCAGCGTGACGTACCGGATCGGCCCAATGACCACCCGTTTCCACCAACACCACCACAACAAAGGACTCCGGAAACGTACAATTTTGTACGATTAGACGGCAATATACCAAACCTTATAATTTTGTTGTAAAGTTATATGTAGATAGAAAGAATAAGTTAATGGCTTTATTAAATGAATACAGTCCACTCGATCATTCCAGCCCGAGTTAATATTGGCCCCACGAGCCGGAAGTGCACCTATAAAGTTTAACTAGTAATTCGCCCGTGACATCGTTGGCGTGAATTTGGTATATCCCCTTTTAAAAGGATTTTCAAAAATCTTTTGTGATGTTACCATTATTTGACTTAGACATTATCTTTACAGATTTTCGAGATTATGAAGTCAGACTGCAATATCCTCCCCTAAAATTATAATTAATTAGGAAAATTATTTTTGCCATGTTCGGGGCAATTTAAAAACAAACCCAAAAACTCGTGATCCGTTATTTATCAAGTTTCGATTTACTAGGACCGCGAGTTAAGATTGTTTAATCAAAATCAAAATATTTTATTTCACATAAACCTACAAGGACACTTACGAAACGTGAGAAGCTAGGTGCACGGTTTCAACATGTCGTCTCATATGGAGAAGAGCCGGCAAGAAACTCCACGAATACAAACTATAACAATATCTAAACCCTCTTTAAGGAGTTATTTCGAAAAATCAAAAATGATTAACTTTATTACTTACTTAGACAAGTATTCATGCCGAGTTTCAAGATTTTACGTACAAAGAAAATTTCCCTTTTCCTCCTCTTAAAGATTGAATTTCCAAAAACCCCTGCTTAATGCCTTCATTATAAAAGGAAGCTTTGTCCAAAATTTCTTGTTACTAGTCAGTCAGTGAGTAAGCCAGTTTCTCCTTTCACTGGTGGAAAGGTACCTGCTCAAGTGCTCATTCCGGTAGATGTCTACCAATTAACAGAGATCAATAAGACTCCGGCCCTTACATCAATAATAGATTTGCTACATTCTGTAAAGAAAAGTGTCTAACTAGAGAATGTAAGCAAATAGTTGCTTGAAAATCTCAAGGCTGTCAATAGTGTCAATCTCTAGTATCAAGTGGAATGACAGCTCACTTCAAATTCTTTTCACCTCAGTTTGTACGGTGTTGGAGTATTTGCAGTGGTGTGCATAGAGTTGATAGACAGGGTAGGCAGAAATCTAAAAAAAGGCAAAAGAAAAGAATTACCGATTGCTGTGCCTACACAGCATGCAACGCATCGTATTGCATTGAGGATAGTAATGATACGACCGACGCTCGACAGGTGAAGCTGATTTATGAATAAAGATTATTTTGTTTGTTGATAAAATAATATTAGGATTAAATAGTTATCTGATGTAGGTAGGGTAGGCAGTGTTTCCCTGTGTTTATGGACTGCACGCCACTGGGTATTTGTATACAGCCGGTCTATTCTGTATAAATCTAAATATGTTTGTCACGACAACCTGACAAACATATTTCTTGGTAATTTGAGATGCACCCCTGACGCATAGGTTTGCGTTACGTATACATCTTTCTATTGTTAGCTGTTACATAATTGCAATTATAATTCAGTAGAGTTATTTCACGTTTTCTGAATAGTAAAACCTCGATTGCGATTTCTTTTTCTTTTTGAGAGTGAGTTTCATCAAATAACTTCTCCCGCTCTGGGTGGACCAGGAGGCCGTTTCAGACTTTTACTAACGAACACCCACCCGTGTTCCCTCAGTTGTCTGTGCGCCAGGGGCTACGGTATGTCTTTAGAACAACCCGCACCCCTGGCAAGCATCGGCCCTTGCGGATCATATGTTCAAACCCATAAGATGGTTTCATTTATAAAAATCATCATCTGCCTAGCCTTTTCCCAACTGTGTTGGGGTTGGCTTCCAGTCTAACCGGCATCTGAATACCAGTATTTTACATGGAGCGACTGCCTACCTGACCTCCACAACCCAGTTACTGGGTAATACGATACCCCTTGGTAAGACTGGTTGTCAGACTTTCGGGCTTCTGACGACCCGTAACGACTGCCAAAGAACTAGGTACGAATAACAGCCGGGACCAACGGCTCCAGCGGTAACTCCAACGGTAACCAGTAGAAAAGTGGTGAAGGGCGGGCGTTTTGGGGGGACTATCTTATGTAATTCAGACGTCCAAAAAGTGCTGACTCTCAGGCTAGTTTGAATAAATTACTTTTGATTTTATTTAAGGCAGCAGGTGGCAGTAGGCAGCACAGCCAGCAGCACCAGCAGGGTAGTAGTGCAGTGGAGGCGGGACAGGCTGGCACTCCATGTAATATACTTACTAGTAATAGTTGTTATAACTCCGACATAGTTGACAAAAGGCTAGGCGGTTGCTGATGATGATGAGTTGATACCATTGATGCGTGAAGACTAAACAAACACAGGAACCCACTTTCATATCTTCTTTTTCGTGACAGATAGCAGTTTTAACAGCAGCAATAGTGATAACGTGCAAGTAATTTTTGCAAAGTATTCGTTTTTTTGATTATTTGTTTTAATCTAGGTACATCTCACCTACATTCAAACAACTTAACTCATCGCACCCAAAATGCACCACAAATCTTAATTTCCCGCTTACTGCACCCAATACACTCCAGCTACCTTTCTGTACTAATAAATATAAAACCGGGATACAACTCAAGTACGTAAAGATAAAAAGAAATAACTCTCAGCACGAGCATATAAGTCTAGTTCGTCATAAAAAAACGTAAATATCAGTTTACGACATGAGACATTCTACTCCGGGAGTAGAATATAAAGGGGAAATAATAATCGTGTCGCTAAAATCATAACAACAATGTTATCCCAACTGTGGAAATAGCAGAAGGAGCCCTTTGTAACAGACGATGTACTGGACAAGTTAACTGGGCGTAATTACCAAATTCTCTGTGCAACTGTTCATACTAGTATCAACTGCGTGGCCATTTCCCAACCATGTTGGGGTTGGCTTCCAGTCTAACCGGATCGGACTTTACGTGGAGCGACTACCTATCTGAGCTTTACAACCCAGCTTCTGGGTAACACGATACGCTAACACGATTCATCCGTTTGGGAGCTACGATGCCACAGACAGACACCACGTCAAACTTATAACACCCCGTCGTTTTTGCGTCGGGGGTTAAAAATGATTCTAGGCAAGATGCAAAGCTTCGAATCTAGCCAGAAATTAAAGGAAAACTAAACGTCTTGCGATAGCAAGTGCAGAGAAATTGTTTACCAACCAAGCAAAAAAAAGAAGATACTTTGTATACAGCGAACCTTCTGTGTCCATCTATGCATTGGAAAAAGCGTGTTGGTCATAAAATTTCATTTTACTTTCTATATATTTTCGCACGTGTACAATTGATTGCTCGACCTTGAGTTTAGAGGATGTCGAAAGCAATTTGATACTTATTTCCTTGACCGAGAGCTAGGCAGCGTGGTTTGCACGTGTAGGAACGGTACTTCCTCAAAATTTTCATTGAAAACAGTTTTAAGTGGTGTTGGAAACAGTTTTAAGTGGTGTTTTTAAATAGAAAACGACCTTTAGCCCAACAGGGGAGAATGGAAGATGAAAACGTATTGCTTTGACCTCCAGTAACATGGGACAAGGACAGGAAAATGATGAGTCTGCGGCTTCAGCCGCGTGGTGGGCGGAAGAACGCCTCAAACATTTAAACATTTAATTAAACATCTTTAATTAAACTTTTCCATGAAAACACACTTAGATGTGCCAACTATCATGGTGATTGGCCTAACAGTGTTTGAGTTTATCAACCTCACATAAATCAACATCAAACAATAGGTACATATAAATTATTATTTAGTAATGTTTTCAAAACAGAGGGGTAATTTCATAACACACTAACAGTAGAAATGGCTTTCATTTAGACAGTCGAACAACATACATTGCGTTATTTACATTGTTGAGCAAACAAATTTTTCGAAAATATGAAACAAACGTATTGATAGTGTCTTACGTAATGGTGCTAGTTGACTTTGGGAACAATTTAAATAACGGTGGGCTCGTCAAGCAGTAGCGTTATTTTGGTTGAAGTAATCATTATGACGGTAATAATACATTTATTTAGGTAAACCAACAGCTGCTTCCAACACTAACATCTTTCAAAAGGCATTTAATACTAGTACAGTGCAAAAATTACTTGAAGCTAATACATGACCAAATTAAAAGAAAACTTATTACTAAGGAAAAACAAATAGTAAGTAGTTCATGCCACATATAAAAGCATCATGAAGGGTTCACTACAAATCAGACAAACAGTTCAGAATTTTAGATTTCTGCTCGGTTGAGGAATAAAAGTGTAATTAAATCAATTAGATCGCTACAACTATTTAAAATCCTTGAAAACATGGAGAGTTCCCCCACCATTCTTCTCTGTGGAGAACAAAATAGAGTAATATAGGTACGCGGAATCCTTCACAGAGCTAGTTTGCGAGTGCGAGCAGTGGCGGTGGCGAGTCGATTATTCCTTCAAAAATGTTGCATTGCGTCGTTTTAACATCTACGTGTGTGTGTACAACTTCAATACAAGAATGCAATATGGTGTTTTAGCTATGCCGACAGAACGCATTCAAAATGCAAACTATTCGTAGCATAGTGCGGCTGCCACACCACACTATTGTATTCTAACATGCTTCGTTCCAAAATATAGTAAAGTAAATTTTGACATTAATACTTTGACAAAAACCGTTATAGCAACTAGTCATAAATAGTTTCATTAGCAAAACAGCCACACAGTGAGCTCGTAATATGTATGTCTGTTTCTCCGTCTTGAACAACGGCCAAAAGTCAATGAATAGGCACATAAAAGGTTAAAAAAGAAAATAAACAAAATAAAAATTGTAGTTGGTTTAATCTTCTTCTCGACAAATTCCATCGGCAGCTCTTACACGATCATCCGGACAGTAGTTCCCCGAAAGTGCATAAGCTACACTTACTTGATAACGATCATAAGGTCCTCCCAGTCCATCAGTCACTTCTATAACATGTACCTTGTATACCCACACCTGCACTCTTGTGCCGTCACTCCTTGGCAGAGTCGTTTGTTGCCTCACATCCAGTAATGGTAGGTTTTCATAATGCCTATAAGTAGGAGAAAGAGGTGTGACCTCTTCGCCGTACACTTGTACATCACTGGGATACCTCACATAATGAGAGTACGTCACATTAATCACTAGAACACAAACTAATACCACACACAAGTATTTCATGTTCACTGTGTCTTATGTTACTAAGAGACATTTGATAGTTACTGCGGCATTTATAGATTTGTATCAATAGGACGCACACATTAAATAAATAATATAAGGAAACTAGACTTTGAATAAACCATCCATACTGGGTTCAAGTTGCGAAAAAATACAATAATGTTTTGTAATATTATCAAGACCGACTTATTTCGAAACAAATAAATAAAGGTGGGTTTGACACCGAGTAAAAGTTTTTTTGGCTGAAGTAATAATGATGACGTGGCTCAATACAGGCTGCCTAACTCAAATGGCATTGGCCAGGACAGGTCTACCGCATGCCGACAAACTATGGGCACAAATAGCTCAGAACTTGTGGGTGACTGAGACGAACTGTATAGATTTCGTCGAAGGTGGAAGTAGGACGCGCAGGCTCACGTAATATGGAAAGAAAGGAAGGAGGTCCCAGGAGTGGGACAGAGCTGGCCAATAAAAAGAAAAGATGAAAGTAACAATCCTGTTATTGGAAATCGAACCCAAAACCTTACACGCGGTCAACATGCGCAGCGGGACGTACCGGATCGGCCCAATGATCACCTGTTTCCACTGACACCACCACAACAAAGGATTCCGAAAACGTACAATTTTGTACGATTAGACGGCAATATACCAAACCTTATAATTGTGCTATAAAGTTACGAGTATATGTAGATAGAAATAATAAGTTAATGGCTTTATTAAACTAATACAGTCCACTCGGCCATTCCAGCCCAAGTTAATGGCCCCACGAGCCGGAAGTGCACCTATATTGTTTAACTAGTAATTCGCCCGTGACTTCGTTCGCGTGAATTTCGTATATAACCTTTTAAAAAGATTTTCGAAAATCTTTTGTGATGTTACCATTATTTGACTTAGACATTATCTTTACAGATTTTCGAGATTATGAAGCCACACTGCAATATCCTCCCCTAAAATTATGATTAATTAGGAAAATTATTTTTGCCATGTTCGGGGTAAATTTAAAAAAAAACCCAAAAACTCGTGATCCATTATTTATCGAGTTTCGATTCACTAGGACCGCGAGTTAAGATTGCTTAGTCAAAATCAAAATCTTTTATTTCACATAAACCTACATGGGCACTTACGAAACGTCAGAAGCTGGTGCACGGTTTCAACATGTCGTCGCATATGGAGAAGAGCCGGCAAGAAACTCCACGAATACAAACTATAACAACATCTAAACCCTCTTTAAGGAGTTGTTTCGAAAAATCAAAAATGATTAACTTTATTACTTACTTAGACAAGTATTCATGCCGAGTTTCAAGATTTTACGTACAAAGAAAATTTCCCTTTTCCTCCTCTTAAAGATTGAATTTCCAAAAACCCCTGCTTAATGCCTTCATTATAAAAGGAAGCTTTGTCCAAAATTTCTTGTTACTAGTCAGTCAGCGAGTAAGCCAGTTTCTCCTTTTACTGGTGGAAAGTTACCTGCTCAAGTGCTCATTCCGGTAGATGTCTACCAATTAACAGAGATCAATAAGACTCCGGCCCTTACATCAATAATAGATTTGCTACTTTCTGCAAAGAAAAGTACCTAACTAGAGAATGTAAGCAAATAGTTGTTTGAAAATCTCAAGGCTGTCAATAGTGTCAATCCCCAGTATCAAGTGGAATGACAGCTCACTTCAAATTCTCTTCACCTCAGTTTGTACGGTGTTGGTATTTGCAGTGGTGTGCACAGAGTTGATAGACAGGGTAGGTAGAAAAATTAAAAAAGGCAAAAGAAAAGAATAACCGATTGCTGTGCCTACACAGCATGCAACGCATCGTATTGCATCGATGATACTAATGATACTACCGACGCTCGACAGGTGAAGCTGATTTATGGATAAAGATTTTTTTGTTTGTTGTTATAATAATATTCGGATTAAATAGTTATGATTTAGGTAGGGTAGGCAGTGTTTTTCTGTCTTTATGGACTGGGTATTTGTATACAGCCGGTCTATTCTGTATAAATCTAAATATGTTTGTCACGAGAACCTGACAAACATATTTCTTGGTAATTTGAGATGCACCCCTGACGCATAGGTTTGTGTTACGTGAACATCTTTCTATAGTTAGTTACTACATAATTGCAATTATAATTCAGTAGAGTTATTTCACGTTTTCTGAATAGTAAAACCTCGATTGCGATTTCTTTTTTTTTGAGGGTGGGTTTCATCAAATAACTTCTCCCGCTCTGGGTGGACCAGGAGGCCGTTTCAGACTTTTTCTAAATAAAACCCAGCCGTGTTCCCTCAGTTGCCTGTGTGCCAGGGGCCGCGGTATCTCTTTCGAACAATCCGCACCTCTGGCAGGCATCGGCCCTTGTGGATCCCACCAGATTTCTTAACGTTTGTGTTTTGCTAGGACACTTAAATCTACTGCATACATAATAAAAAAAATGCTGAAAGCTTAGTTACTCAAATCTTTTTCCATGTTCAAACCCATAAGATGGTTTCATTTATAAAAATCATCATCTGCCTAGCCTTTTCCCAACTATGTTGGGGTCGACCTACAATCTAACCGGCACCTGAATACCAGTATTTTACAAGGAGCGACTGCCATCTGACCTCCACAACCCAGTTACTGGGTAATACGACACCCTTTGGTAAGACTGGTTGTCAGATTTTCGGGCTTCTGACGACCCGTAACGACTCTCCAAGAACTTGGTACGAATAACAGCTGGGACCAACGGCTTAACATGCTTTCCGAGGCACGGAGGGGTCTTGGTATGTAAAGATGGTCACCCATCATCCACGTACCAACTGCGGCAAGCGTAGCTTAACCTGATCTATCGACCCGTGCGGATCTTATTACTTAGCCACAAGCCCGTCATTTATAAAAATCATATAATAGAAAGATACCGTCTCACTAAAATGATCACTTCTGCAATAACGCAGCAACGTGCCACATGCCTCACAAATTAAGAGCTCATTACAAGCAGGCTACAATGTATTACAGTAGCTCGGCTGCAGTGCAACACAATTTCCTCGTCTAACATGTGAGACTCTCGGGACTATCATCCATCATGCCACGGAGCTAATAGCTAGCTTAAACATAGCATTATGATATTGTGGGTAATATCAAATTTAGTTTTGTAAATTAAGTGTCATTTTTACTTGAGATTTGGAGGAGTTTCCTCTGAGGTTATGCACTATTGCAGACCATTACTTGTATTAACAGTATTAACAGCCGCACAGGTCGATCTATCAGGTTAAGCTACGCTTGCCGCGGTTGATCTGTGGATAGATGACTCTCTTTACATACCAAGAGGTCTCCGTACCTCGGGAAGCACGTTAAGCCATTGTTACCGGCTGTCATTCGTAGACCTTTGACAGTCGTTATGGGTCGTCAGAAGCCCGACGGTCTGACGACCCGTTTTACCAAAGGGTATCGTATAACCCAGTAACTGGGTTGTGGAGGTTAGGTAGGCAGTCACTTCATGTAAATTACTGGTACTCAGCTGCATCCGGTTAGACTGGAAGCCGACCCCAACATGGTTGGTCAAAGGCTAGGCAGATGATGATGATGCTATGGGAGCCTAAACGCAGTGTGAACTGTTCATGACTTGTTATATGAAAATAAATATTGCACTGAATCCACGGGTGCACCTTAGCATGAGTTGTAGCAGCCAGTGCAATAGTAGTTGAAATCATTTTGGTGATCCTTCCGAAAATGTTACACATCTACGAATAGTTATAAACAAAGTCGCTTTTTGTGTCTGTCTTTGCGACCACTTCGTTCTTTGAAACTGCACAATGGATTTTGCGAATTTCACGACGATTTAGTGAATTTATTCCCGTAGCTTATATAATGTACAATATGTATACATTTATTATATTTTACTTAGATACAGCACAGAAATCTCAATGTTCTCACATGTCATCAGTGCACCCGTGCGATGTAAGGGCACTCCCTAGTAAAGATTTAAGATTTTCCTAACATAATTCGAACAACTATGTAATTTTGCAACACAGTTATGTCAGAGATTGTGCAAACGTGTAGAAATTCCACATAGCTGGAATATCAAAAATAGATAAACAAACAAACATACACATAAACTTGGTCCGAAGTGGTCGGAGCAGCCAAAGCAGCGGTTAATTTACCCAATAACACTGAACGCTTTCATTTCCAACATTGTTCGCATACTATCGATTCCAAGTTCAAACCTGAATGTACTTATGTTTGGAGGTGGCATTGAAATCCATGTGTCTGGACAAAGTTCACAGAAAAGAAGGTAAAAAGAAGGTCTTGTTAAAAAAGATAAAAAATAATCCTATGTTTCAATTAAACTTTGTTTGTACCGTTACAAAGTAAAATGGTATTAGGTTTTCTTGGGAAAGACTTTGTTCATGGAAAATACTATTTACTACAGTACTTACTAGGTTTTAAACTTATTTATATTGCCGAGCAGATTTTTCTGCTACATCTCTAAGGATTCGAGTATGAGTACGTACCGAGAAAGTTAGTATAGTCACTGAGTGTTGATGTAGAAATGCAATCCACCGATGAAATTTTATTTAAAAAAATATTTACTCTAGGACATCGATAGGACATCTTATCGAAATCACTTTTAAAAGTCATATTGATGAAAAAAAGAACTAGATGAAGTCGACATTTCCCAACTGACTCCTGAGAAGAAATGGCGACACAAACTCGAGAGTCAAAGTCTCTTTTAAAGTCCAGACATAATCTTGGTCAGATCATGTGAGGACAATGCAATTTAGTGACTGAAATAGTTTCTCGATGAAAGAGCCACACATATATGAGTGGACCCGTACAGTCACTGCAAGCATTTGTCACTAATCGGATAGCTTAACTCAGAACTTGAGGAGCTCAACTCGATCTGGTATTAGAGTATCCAATTTAGATATTCAAAAGGCAAGGTTCAGAAGCCTTATCACTAAGGTCTTGAGGTATATAATAAACAATATTCGACTCACAGTTATTTTAATTTTTTACTCTATTCGGGAAACTTACAGCTAACTTATACAGTGTTCTTTAACAATATGATATTATAGGACATTACAAGTTTCCACTGACAAACACTAAAAATAAAAACAACGAAGAAAACGGTCGGTAACAAATACCTGTTACCTACATAAATTAGGAAATAAATAATACACGATGGACTAGTACAAATTAAAAATCATTTAGACGCAAAGAATTACTTTTCCGTTAAGAAGCTTTTCTCCACAGAACAGATCACCTGTTCTGTGCTTTTCACCAACAGACGCGTCAGCCGAGAAAAACTGATATTGAATAATCAAATCATGTCCACTAGACAGTTTATCAAAACTTCTGCTCGTACGGATTATGTATGAAGTACATTGATTTCCCCAGTCCAGAATCACAATTTCGTTTGGAAGGTGCAATGGGTAAAGTTCACACAATAGTTGCGAGCACAGTCATGCAAGCACACAAGCACAATGGTTAAAGAGAGATAGATGTTTTTCTTTCATTTCTTTTATGGATTTCAATGTCCACTACCGAGAGAGGACAATCTTGCTCAATATACCATATCGCAGTTTCACACTGAAGGTCCACCAATATCGCGGCGATGCCTCCAAACATTCCTGTTTGCCTAGCACTACACCGCCGCTTCTAATACATACTACAACAATGTGCCACAGCTTTGTTTTGAAATCGTTCATGAATATTTATTTGTGGGAATGTTTTGTGGTGAGATTTGAGTAATTTCGTCAGTCGTGTCTTTAACTTAGTAAAAAACAATTCTTGTAATGAAAAGGTCCATTATACCTATCCTTGCTACAACTAGGACCGCAGTGGGTACCTACAGGAGTGTGAAGACAATCAGGCATCTGAAAGAAAGAAAGAAAGAAAATACGTTTATTTGCGGTAAACATGACGCTAAAAAGAACAGGAACACACAAAAATAAGAAAAGGTTCAGGAAAACATGCGTCACATCCACGCAAAACTATATCTCAGCATTATGCTGCGACCCTATGCAAGACAGAGCCCCAGCGCTGGTTTTCAGCGACAACCGGCTTTGACGTAATGACGTCGCCCAGTGCATCAAACAATTATTAGGACAGTATACTGGTACAGCGAACTTATAGAAAAATAATATAATTAAATATAAATGTAATACATACTAAACAGGAATTTAAAAAATATATATAACGGCGCGTGACATTATTAAATAATGAAAATCAGTTAATTTCGAGAGTTGTAATTTATTCTGTTATTTTAACGATTAATCGATTTGAATTCAACTAAATGGTAATTTTAATTAAGAGCGGGTAACACCGAATGGAGTTGCGTCTGTCATGGCGGGCGACGTCGTGTCAATTCAGTCAGTTGTTGACAGCCGTTGCACGTGGTGGTCACTCGCAAACCCATTGGCTCTAAATCGTTAATTATTACTGCAATCCTTAATTGTTTAAGTCATTTAAGTGTCTGTAAAATTAAAATAGTGAACAGTCAACGCTACAGCGTATTTATTTCAACGTTTCCCGAAGTTTAACGCCCACTATGGATTCCCGTGCTGACGAAGTCACGAATCAGCAATCAGATGCAACAGCCCAGCCTTCCTGATATCCCGTTATATATATAAAAGGAAATAGACATACATGCTATGATGCTATGCATGCTACACAAAGCATGCATAGCATCATCGCATGTATGTCTATTTTATGTGATGCATGTGATCTATCCATGCATCGCTTAGTGGAGCTTCATCTTGAAACACGTTTCTCTTGCACCTAATGTAATAAAGCTCAATTTTCTACCCAGTAAACAGTATACTCCAGTTAGTTTTCCATTACCCCAGTTACGGCGGCGTATCTTCCACGCCATTGCGTCGCTGCAGCCGCACAGCATGTTACCTATAAATTAAGTGCCGTTAAGCTGGCCTTGCATCCTCGCATCCCCTGCATTTGCAAACCAATGCAGAACCCTGTTCCTTATAGACGGAAATTATTACTACATAAGTTAAAATCGGTGCTGAGGTTGGGGGAAAATTTTGCGACTTTAACTAGAAAACTGTCCGCTTTTATCGCAACTGATTGTTATTTGCTTGTGATACCTAGTTATAGTTTTAAATGACATAAGAAAAAAATGGCATGAGGCGGGTCACAGCGGCATGCAGGACGACCGCTGGGCAAAAGTCTCCACACAATGGGGTTGCCTGAAGATCGCGAAGGCTAATTCAGGGTGGTGCTGGAAAAGAGTTCCTGAAAGGAGTTGGGGGAAGCCTTTGCCCAGCGGTGGGGCAGTGCAGGCTAGAGGTGAAACACAAAGAAAAAACAGTTGTAACAACGTACTGGAGAACATTTCCAGTATTTCCTAGGTGACTTCGAGCAGCGAGATCACGTCTACCCTCCGCTCTACATTAAGTGGGCCACCCAAATTATCGAAAATCTTTGTTTTTCCAAGATCATCAATCAAAACTGGTATCGATTTGTCAACATTAATTATATATTAATCCAACATTCTATCCTGTAGTATAAGTTAAATTCGTATATATTCCTGTAGTAGAGCAAAGTCCAGCGGATCAGCCGCGCCATTGCGCTCCCCTAATGTTTCGCGAGCGCTTGTAACCGATCAGTTTTTCTTCCATTACGTATACGTCTGTAAATTCTATTTGGTGACATAGAATAATAAAACACTTTAACAAATATACCGTCGATCTAACTGCACACTGTAGAAATATCACCATGAAAACTTATGAGACGTGAGCTGTCAATAGTGTTCCCTAGAATCAGCCAAACTATTCACAACAACAACACATAATACATGAATAATCAGCCTAAAGTGTTCCCACTGCTGGGGCTCTGGCCTCCAGGCTGGCAGGCCGACATGGAATGGGCCGAGCGGGCCCAGTGCGGGTTGAAAAAAAATCAAAAGTCATTTATTCAAACTAGGCTGAGAGTCAGCACTTTCTGAACGTCAAAATTACATAAGACAGTCCCCCCAAAACGCCCGCCTTTCACCACTTCCTAGTGCTTTAGCTGGGAAGAAGAAGTGGCGCAACAAACTCCCCAGCAGCACAGCTGTCTGTTATGTTAGAAGAACTGTTATGTTGGTAGATGTCACCGAGTCTTCGAATGTTTGGTTCTATCACAAGCCGGTCTTCTCACGATGTTTTCCTTCACTGTTGTCACAGCAGTTGCACAAACATCATAAGCTTCAAGCCACATGTGGTGCGGTTTCCAATTCTGAACCTAAAAATCTTCATGAAAGAAGAGTTTTGGCCGAAAGGTATGGCGTACCGTCGTTTTCGTGGAAAGTTAGGCGATACTACGCAGCGCAACATGACACAATCATCATTTCCTCAGCAATATTTTCATTTTATTATAAGTAATAAAAATATGGATTATATCATGGGCCTGCATGCATCGCCTGAAATAAATGGATTTTTACTATTATGTGGGTGCCCAGTGGTCGAAATTCGACCATAATTAATTCAAAACTTAAGAAAAGCATTATTATATGAAATTTATAGCTTTCTACACTCCTTGTCCATATTAACATTAACTGTGCTAAATTTCATAACCCTCCGTCCGCGTATTTTTCGCAAAAAGACGTACAAAGTTTTTGCTTCACTTATTAATATGCAGGATAAGTTTTTAACCAGTGCGCAAACTGTAACCATGAATTTAGCATGTCATTTTAGAACCCCCAGCGCAGAAATTTTTCGTCAGTTGTACAAAAAAATATCAGCTGTTTCATAGAAAAGCGCAATACCTACGCGGTCAAAACGTGTGGAACAGCTGATTTTCTTTTGTATAACCGAAAATTTAATATAAATTAACCATTTAATCATATTAATTATGTTTTTCCAACACTTGCTAACTATGTAAACACAACATTGTTACTTGATATAATTCAGAAGAATAACAAAAGGTATCAGAAAAATTATCTTTATTATCTGTCATTCATTTGTTCATATAATCCTGACAAAGCCGATATTGAAACAGACTGTATAAACATAGGTATGTATATTCATTAGCTGAATTTTATATGTACTTAGGCAATCTACAAACTTGGGTAGTGACAAAATTATTAATCATCATCTACTATTGTACCCTATGTTGTTAATCAGTGGACTGTCTACTGGAACCACATCACAACGTGAGGTTCCTCCATTCTTCTTTTGCCAGGAAGCCTAAGAAACATTTGGCTGTCATTCGTGGCGCCGAGTGCTCAGACAACGAATCTTTATTTAAATAAATTCATCATTCATCATTTTAGCCGAAAGACGGCTGGACATAGGCCTCTCCCAGGCTCCTCTACTTTGACCGGTCTTGTAATTCCACATCCAGCGGATTCCCGCGGCCTTTACAAGGTCATCGGTCCACCTTGTAGGAGGCCTTCCCACTCTACGTCTTACGGTACGCGGTCGCCACTCCAAAACCTTTCGGCCCCATCGGCTATCTGTTCTGCGAGCAATGTGCTCTGTCCACTGCCACTTAAGTTTAGCAATAAATAAAATAAAAAAATAAAAAATTAAGAATAAGAAAATTAGTGAAATTTAAATTTATTCGAATTCTAACTAAAAAGAGAAAGAAGGACAAGAGAAAAAGAGAATAAAAGGAAGAAGAAGAGAGTAAAGGAAGAGTATTCTATTCTATATAAATTCAAATTCAAATATTTTATTTCAGATAAACATCCATAATAATGTTAGTATTAGTGTAACTTAACGTAATGTTAGTATTAAATTAAGTGAATAAACAACCAATGAAACCATTGAACCGTTCGTCCAATGGTACACAAGATTATTTGGATAAGTGTGTTTCAACACTTACCCACCTTCGTAAAAGGTCTGAAAACACATTCAGGATGCCATTGGTGGAGGAGCGCAGGCGCGCCATCATAGAAGCTCATCACTTCGGCATAATCGCGGTGAACCCGTCGACGCACGCTTCCGCGAACATCCCTGACAAACTACAATGCCACGGCAGCCCCAAAAGCACCCTAAATGCGTTATTGTACTGTACGCACAGGTTGGTGTATGCCCGCTGGGTATCCGCAAGCCCACAGGCTGTACGTGTAAAACGACTGACTGAAGGCCTTAAAAAACATTATCTTTACAGAATCAGTACAGCGTGCAAACCTGCGGGCCAGCATGTTGCCACGGACAGCTAGCGACATACGCTCCCTGTCTAGGTTTATATTGTCTTTTAAGTCATCAGTGACCCGGTGACCAAACTGCGTAAACTTCATAACTCGACCTAAAGGAGACCCAGAGAGCGAGAGTCCAGGCAGCTGTTTGTATGTTAAAATACCCGATTTTAAAACCAACCATTCATGGGCACGCCACGATTGCGGCGGTAAGGCACCTCTTTGTGGAGTGGATTTAGAGGCGCCACGGCGTCCTCACCATCCGCCTGACGCAGGTCCTCACCGGACACGGTTGTTTGTGAGGTTCCTGTTTCAGATAAGACGGGAGGAAAAGCCCGGGTGTTTCCACTGCGTAGATCGACCTGAGGACACGGTGGAGCGTGTGCGGTTTCGAGGTGGGCGGAGCACCACCGTGTCCAGCCCTGGTCCAGGCCATGGTAACCGAGCGAGAGTGCATGGGTAGCCGTCACCTCCTTCTGCGAAGCAGTGATGCTCGCAAAGAGGGAGGCAGCGCACGTGAGGGAGAGGCAGTATATGCGCCCTCACGGCCCTAATCACCGCAGGAGACGCCCTGGGCGTCGGGAATCCCAGGCTGATTCCCGGCTACCGTAGGCGCGGGCTTGCAGACGGCGAGTAATGGGTAGCTCGCTGTCCGGTAAGGACCAAGCCCGGGTCTAAGACACGTTGTGTTCCACGCCCGCCTCATAGAGATGTCAGCATCAACTGATGGGTTCCGCAAGGGCCGATGTCTGCTAGGGTATGGGTTGTTCGGAAGAGATACCGTGGCCCCTGGCACACAGGCAACTGAAGGAACACGGCTGGGTTTTAATCAGTAAAAGTCTGACACGCCCTCTTGCTCCACCCAGAGCGGGAGAAGTAATTTGATGATTTCCCACCCAAAAAAAAAGTAGATTCACTCTTATCGGTATTATACTCGATCCCGTGAGCCACTGCACTTTCACAAATTTTAAGAAGCCTTCTCATAGCACCGATAGATGGGCTCAGCAGCACTGAGCCCATCTATCGGTGCCATATCATTAGCGTACTGATATTTTCACGCACACACCGTCCACGTGACACCCAATTTTAGTGCTACGGAGCTCACCCATCAGTTTGTTTATGTAAAGGTTGAAAAGACGGGGGAGGGCAAGCTCAGACCCCCCTCCCTCACCCCACAATCCAGCCCATACACGAATATGAGCCTGACCACTTAACTGTATTCTTTGACTACTGTACCGGACAGTTGTGTCGTGAGTGAGCTTATGCTAGAGCAGGTCATAATTGACTAGGTGGAAAGCCTTTGATAAGTCCAGGAAACTTGCTGTTACAGGAGTCGTTCTATCTGTATAATATTGGACAGTCTGCTTAAGGCATAAAATTGCACTGTCCGTTGACAAGTTCGATCTAAAACCAAACTGACCATCCTCGAGAATATATCATCATATCAACCGAAAAATGCCCACTGCTGGACGTAAGGCTCCCCCAAAAGGGGGGGATTTGCCATAATCGCCACGCTTGGCAGGCGGGTTGACGATCGCATTATGGCGGTCAAAGGCATAGAGACTCTGCTGCCCATTCTCTAGTAAGTCCCTTAGTCGCCTTCTATCGTAGAACCCACGGGAAGAAATGGGATGGTGCTATTCTTTTACGGCACCGCACGGAATATATATTTTTTTAGCATCACAATCACTAAATACATTATCAAAACATTTTGACGAAGATGCCGTGATCCTAGTAGGTTCAAAAACAAGTTGATTAAATTAAAAGCCCCACACGGAACCGATAATATATGTTTAGCTAGAATCTTATCAAGCAGACTATCCAATACCTTAGCAGACAAGCCTACCTTAGCAGGCAGTGGCAAGCGATATCGGCCTATAGTTGGAGATATCGGAGGCATCACCAGTCTTATTATTTATTACAGGCACCACGATCATATTACTAAGTTCCACAGGTAAGTAACTATGTCTAAGACATAGGTTAAAAATCATAGCAAGTACTCGCGGTAAATGTACCCCAGTGTATTTAAGATGTTCGACGCTGAGGCTATCACGAGCGGGGGAATTACCCCTCACCATGTTCTGTATACTGCTCGCGACAACTTTAGTGGAGAGCCTGACAGGGGGAGTCCCGGACGCGGTCTCCCCAGCACCACTATTTGACGGGCCGCTATAGCCACACAACCGTGAGTTTACATTACTATTAGACCAAAATCTCCTTTGAAGTACAACGAGTATACAAACGGATCGTGGCGTAATTACCTTTTTATTTCAAAGTTTAAAAGGTCTTTGAAATAAGTTTTCAAGCCACCAATGAGAACCACTAGTACGTCATACAAATATTTGTTCCGTGCGGGAATTGAACCCGCGACACGCAGCGCAGCAGTCAATCGCTCAACCATTGCGCAAACAATGGGTACTTCCTCAACCAACGCGACGGACAACAAAATATGACTCGTGTGCAGATGCCTTTAATTCATATTATCACTATCTAACAAAGCAATTAATGCTGTAACATTTCGGGTGCTATATAAAGCGGAAATCTTGAAATTCAAATACCGCAAGTTCCATCATCTGCGGAGTCAACTGGGTATTCATGCTCATGTAACGGGAAAGGTTAGTACTTGTTTTTATTTTCTTTTTTACCAGTAGTAATTTTATGGAACTTACTAATTTCGCCGATATGGGCGTAGGTTTGCGAAGTTTTCCTTCCAAAAATCCGGGCCAGTCAAAGTCACTATGGACAAGTCGGTGGATTAGATACCCCTTTCTAAAAAAGGCAACATAGGCATTCGGGAACATGAGAAGTGTGACTTTACTAGTTTCTATCCTCCAAAAAGGAAGACTTATACTGTAATAAAAAAGTTTGACCCATTGCTCGTTCTCCGGAGAAGATTTATTTTACAAAATACTACTTTTGCTTTTACTTTTACAAAAGAATCGGGTAGAGAGGTGGAAACACATTTGATTTTGAAGAAAATGTTTAATTATCGGTCAGCGACTTATCAGGCACGTTTACGACAACTAGACGAAAATAGTAGTATATTTACATGGACACGAGATAAATACAACTGTTGCTATTTGTTCAACAATAATTATTTTACAACTATTTGTTCGACTGATACGTGTATGTAAGATCATATCTATATTGCAGATATGATTCAACATTATACCTCTCGTATAATGGTAAAGACGTCAGTAAAATAATAAGAATTATTATTGTCTTCACTGCTTTGAAGAGAAATAATAACTTTTCTGGTTATAAATAAAACACAATAAAAAATCCAGACCGATTTTGTAATTTGATTTTTATTATTGCAGTAACACTACGTCAGACATGAATTCTCTCTACGCCCTGATCTTGCTGTGCTCAATACCCACAGTTATCTGCAATGATGATGTCGCCTCTCCATTTGGACTATCACCAAGACAAGATTTAACATTTGTGGAACTTGCTGAATTCGATGGTTACACAGCTGAGCAACATTTCGTAACCACAGAAGATGGATATATCTTGGGACTTTTCCGAATACCTGTCAAAGAATCCTGCAAAGCTTCCAAGGGCATCATAATGTTCATGCACGGCCTCTACCTCAGTGGTGACGACTGCCTCATACCGGGACCTGGGAAGGCTCACTGCTACGTCTACTCTGACAACTGTTATGACATCTGGGTTCCCAACGTCAGAGGAAACTTTTACAGCAGAAACCACACTACGTATAATCCCGACAAAGATTCAGCATTCTGGGACTTTTCTGTTGATGAAATGGCTATTTATGATCTGCCGGCAGCCATAGATTATGTCTTACTTAAGACAAATAAAACTCAATTATCATATGTTGCTCATTCACAAGGAGTTAGTATGTTATTAATTCTTTGCTCCAAGAAGCCTGAATACAATGCTAAGATTAAGGTTGGCTTTGGCTTATCACCGACAGCGTGGTTAGAACATGCGAGGTTTATTGTGATTAAGATCCAAAGTCTAATTGCCCCGGGATTATCACCTACCGGCTCCTTTCTTAGTAAAGAAGTATTGAAACGTAATGGATTACTGCAAAATTCAGGAGAATTATTGTGCGGAAGCACTGACCTAGCATATCCATTTTGCTCTTTCCTCATATTCGCGGTTTTAGGTTACAATGAATTTCAGATCACTAAAGATGTTTTGCCCGTAGTAGTGGGTCACACTCCCTCTGGAACTTCTTTTAAAAACGTCATTAGATGGGGGCAAATGCACAATAATGGCTTTTCTGAATACGATTATGGTATAGTTAAAAATCTTATTACATATAGACAGTCAAGCCCTCCTTTATACGATTTGTCTGGTATCTCGATGCAATGGGTGTTTGTGGGCAGCGACAACGATTATGTGGCTAATGTTACAGACATTAAAACGCTTGTATCTAAATTACAAAACGTTTCGCTGTGCGTACTTTCTGATAAAACTTTTGGTCATCTAGATTTTATTTATGGTAAAGATATACCAAATTATTTAACTCCAGTTGTTTTGTCATATTTAGAGACTGGTAGTTACATTTGCCCTTGATGAACCGTGCTAATAAAGAATACATATTCATTGTTCTTTTGATTTCCCAGTCCTATTACATCCAGCGCAGATGTAAGAGCAGTGGTGGCCTAGTGATAACACTCGCCGCCTACGAGTTGAAGGTTGAACCCAAACAGACGCTATACTTTGAATAAAATATTTTATCACAGCTGCTAGAACCAAAAATTCAAAGACTTGTGTCATCTAATTCTAACATAGAGGGGGTGGGCGTGTGTTACAGCTGTGGGACATTATTGGGTGATTTTTATTGCTTTCAGCACGTTGTCTTCTTTTTGATCGCGTACTTCCTTACTGAAGGTCGTGTCCGTGAAAGGCCTTCGTGGCTTTATAAACGATATTCTTCCTCTTCGTGCGGTTCTCGGCTTCTCTCATGGTGGTCGTAACAGAGACTAGTGAGGGCGGTTACTTGGTCGAACCACTGGTTAGGTGACAGCCAACGAAGTCTTGTCCCACCTACCTTGCCCATCACCACCAATTTTTCTAGGTTACCTGGTATTACGGGTATTGTGACCAAAGTAACCAATAATATTTTGATAACTGATCGTGGGTATTCTATCTCTTACGCGTAGTTGTTCGAGGATAGATTTGTTCGTTTTCTTGCCGGTCCATGGTATGCGGAGCATTCTTCTCCAATAGCGCATCTCAAAAGCTTCAATTTTTTCCGTTCTATTTCCCGAATCGTCCACGACTCTGAACCGTAAAGGAATATCAGGAAAACCAGCACGTTAGGAAGTTGTATTAATCCAATTTTCAATAACCTGTAGTATAAGGAAACCTAGGAAGTGGTGAAGGGTGGGCGTTTTGGGGGACTGTCTTATCTACTTTTGACTTTCGAAAAGTGCGGATTCTCAGCCTAATTTGAATAAATGACTTTGATTAGATTTGATAAGTTAAAAATGAACATATTCCTGTAGTAGAGCAAAGTCTAGCGGATCAGCCGCGCCATTGCGTTCCTCTAATGTTTCGCGAGCGCTTGAAACCGACCGGTTTGGGTTTCATTACCTTGGTAAGTCTAATTTAAATTGCATTGAATCGGTCTTATTAAAACCCCTGTAAGAATCACCGGAACTCTTTAATAAAGAATTGTATTGGATTTTCCTGTAAGAAAAACATCGCCAAGAAACTACTGGGTTATTAGGATGAGTCAGTAACTCGATCTAAAACAACAGGACTACAACACAACTTTTTCCACGGAAGGTTTTAAAACAGTATCTTACTACTTTATAAACTACGTAGGTAATTAATTAATTTCTAGGCTTACTATGATAACATTTCCACATATTCAACTAATTACTTGTCTCTTATAAGATATGTTATTCATTTTATTTATAGACTAGACTGCCTACTCATTGTAACTCATAATCAAAATTAAAATATTTTATTTCACATAAACCTGCAAGGGCACTTATGAAACGTCAGAAGCTAGGTGCACGGTTCCAATTTGTCGCTTCCTACGGAGAAGAGCCGGCAAGAAACTCCACGGTTACTCTTTTAAAAATAATAGGCTTTTACAATGTTTTCAAATTACAGTGAGAATAGGTATGGGAGGACAGTGCAGGCCTGTCAATAAGTACCAGGTACTTAGAGGAATTAAATAAAGAATAGAAAACAGGCATTACGTAAGTAAGGCCTACAACGTTCTCTCATTCACAATATGTAAAAGTGACATGATTTCTGAGAATCACTAATAAATAGTCGATATAACAAGTGATGTATAATGTCAAATAATGGCGAGAATATGTCAGAAAGTGTTAAAAATAAAAATTATAAAATTAACATTGTAATTTGGGAGCAGTTAATAGACTCTCACAAAGTTATACTGTTAATGAGGTACCAGGGAAGCCACATGTGCAGAAGGAATGAATGCCAAATTTCCTTGTCTTCAACGTAGTCTTTTATCTTATAATATGCTTTTTGATAAGGACACGTTTGATGTGAGTTTTAAACTTTCCATCGTTAAGTTCTGTAACCGACTTTGGCAACTTGTTATAGAAGCGGATACTGTTTATTAGAAATGACTTGCTAGTTAATACTAGCTAAACTAGCTAGCTATGAACTAAAGTTAATCTAAATTTTGGAATCACAATTTCATCTTTACAACGTGTATTTAGATTATGGAATTCGCATGTTTTTTTGAAAAGACCTAAGTTTTTGCAAACATACAAGTTATTTTCTAGGATATAAAGAGAAGGCAGAGTTAGTATGTCAATTTCGTTGAATTTGTTTCTAAGAGACTCGCGAGGCCCCATTTTATAGATTCCGCGGATTGCCCTCTTTAGTAAAATGAAAACTGAATCTACGTCAGCTGCCGATCCCCACAGCAGAACGCCATAAGACATAATACTGTGAAAATAAGCAAAGTATACTACTATACTACTATTTATAATTATGTAATCCATCAATTTAATTCACTTACATTCTGTGTAAATGATACATAATTATTCTGAATTTTGACAAAACATAGCAGGATCTTTCATACCACATGTTCAAATTATGACTAAGTAGATATTGGAACAGACTATGAGTACATGATATTAAATTATTAATTACTTTTTATATTGTTACTTAGGCTGGCTACAAGCTTAAAATACATTTATTTTTCATAGGGCAATTTTAAGAATATTCCCTATCATAAGAATGTATGTCATATCTTGCAAGTAATTTCTACCACATGGTGGTCCTTTTTCTATCAAATGCCGAGATTTTTTTCGTACTGTCTCCAACTTCGACTGCTACAGAAGAGATAATAGATTCAAAGATATGTGCCAAAAAGAAAGGACGTATACTAACTGAAGAAAATGACAAAGGAAGAGGCCGACAAGCAGCTAAAAGAAAAAGCATTGGCGAGAGTAGAATGCAGATTGCAAACACAAATTTTGGATGAATGCACAGTCAACGTTGGTGACTAGAAAGTGGTGTACAGTGGTTCACCTGTTTAGTTACGAGCTGCTATTGCAAACAACAAAAAATCGAGCTCAAGGCGTTGGAGGCCAAAATTGTCTTCTTTGAAACTCCTAAGACTTTAAATCTCTCTCAACACTCAGTGTAACAAGATAACTCTCCTGTTACACTGTGAGTATTGGGTGTGGGTCCCAATGAACGATGACAATCTCTCTCAACACTCAGTGTAACAAGATAACTCTCCTGTTACACTGTGAGTATTGGGTGTGGGTCCCAATGAACGATGACAGGATCCGTTAGTAGATATTATGCCAAATTCAGTTTTATCTTACCAGTTAACTTTTGAAAGTGGTCTTCTTGAGGCTATTTTCCTCATCAATGCTTCTAAAGATGCGGCACCACCAAGCTCTCATAGCTTTGTAAAGCCGCATCGCTTAGAAGTAACTCTAGCAGCTAGTAGTCTCTAGTAGCTTTATAGTAGGTAGTTCTCAAACTAGGTAGTTTTTTTTAATAAAAATTATAGGTAGTATAGACCATGAGTCGTGTGAAGATGCCCTTTATTCATTCAAACGCCCGCATAGTAACTATCTTTCAAAACGTTGAACAAGGTAATATTTCGGGTACTATATAAGGTAGATATCTTGAAAAATAAATTACTTTAGTTCATTATCAGATGAGTCAACTGGTTCAGAGCGTATTGGTATACTCATGTAAAGGAAAAGGTAAGTCCCTTTTTTATTTTCCTTTGTACCGCTGACAGTCATCGACCCCAGTCGCGCCATTTGCTGAAAAATGTGAAAGTTGTTATTATTATTATCATCAGCTCCAATTAGGTTCCGGTTATTTTGAAAGAAAATGTCATACAAATTCAGTTCCCTTTTTTTGGTGTAAAGCGCCTTTCTGGAGACAGTCAACAGGTCATGTAATATACTTATTACGCCTAGTTTTGATGACAAATCGTTGCTGTCGATCGGCTTTCGGTCTTAGATCCCTAAGACCTAGATCCTTGATTAGACAGTTTCTGAACATGTCCACGACGATTTGTGTGCGTTCTGCGTCCTAGGTCCTTACCTAGGACGCAGAACGCACACAAATCGTCAATGTCGTCCTTGAAATCCCTTGATTACAAAGTGATCATTTTATGTCATTTGGTTAGGTTTTAGGTTTGTACTAAGTGCATTGGAAGTAGAGATATAGCCATAAATTCTTTAATATAGAACCGAAAGTTTAAAGACATGTGACATCTTTTAACCCGCACTGGGCCCGCGTGAGAGGTAACAGCCAACTGCCTCTCACCGAGAGGAGGCCTGTGTCCTAACAGTGGGACCGCTATAGGCTGATTATACTATGATATGCACTTGAATATTAATAGATTGGATTCATGGTATGTAGGTATTAATAAGCACTTAAGTCTTTTTTAAAGACACCTGGTGTAGATTAGGCCCTGATCAAAGTTAACCGGTAGCAAAATGAAGGTTACGCGAGGGCAGTGCAGGGCCAGTCGCTAAGGATGCTCGGAGGAGGCGTAATGTCCAGCAGTGGAGGTCTTTCGGCTGTAGTGGTGATTATGAAAATCAAACAGGGCTTTATATTTACGTAAGCACTTTATTATTCTTACTAATTATGTACTGTCGCTTACTGGACAAAGAAAGGATAACGATGTATCAAATTATTATTTTACTGCTGTTTTCTTGAATGAGACTTGGCATACTGTTAATATGATGGTAATTAAAATAAATAAAAATGATGACTGTCCCATTACGAAGTACATGGACCGGCTTCAAATACAGGGTCTATAATCGTTATTGATTCCTCTGTTAAGCTCAGAACACTTCATTCGAGTCTATCTTTGATATCATTTTTTTCAGGAACACTACGTCAGACATGAATTCTCTATACGCCCTGATCTTGCTGTGCTCAATACACGCAGTTTTCTGCGATGATGATATCGCCTCTCCATTTGGACTATCACCAAGACAAGATTTAACATTTGTGGAACTTGCTGAATACGATGGTTACACAGCTGAGCAACATTTCGTAACCACAGAAGATGGATATATCTTGGGACTTTTCCGAATACCTGTCAAAGAATCCTGCAAAGCTTCCAAGGGCATCATAATGTTCATGCACGGTCTCTACCTCAGTGGTGACGACTGCCTCATACCGGGACCTGAGAAGGCTCACTGCTACGTCTACTCTGACAACTGTTATGACATCTGGGTTCCCAACGCCAGAGGAAACTTTTACAGCAGAAACCACACTACGTATAATCCCGACAAAGATTCAGCATTCTGGGACTTTTCTGTTGATGAAATGGCTATTTATGATCTGCCGGCAGCCATAGATTATGTGTTACTTAAGACAAATGAAACTCAATTATCATATGTTGCTCATTCACAAGGAGTTAGTATGTTATTAATTCTTTGCTCCAAGAAGCCTGAATACAATGCTAAGATTAAGGTTGGCTTTGGCTTATCACCGACAGCGTGGTTAGAAAATGCGAGGTTTATTGTGATAAAGATCCAAAGTCTTATAGCCCCAGGATTATCACTTACAGACTCGTTCCTTAATAAAGAAGTACTGAAACGTAATGGATTACTGCAAAATACAGGAGAATTACTGTGTGGAAGCACTGACCTAGCATATCCATTTTGCTCTTTCCTCATATTCGCGGTTTTAGGTTACAATGAATTCCAGATCACTAAAGATGTTTTGCCCGTAGTAGTTGGTCACACTCCCTCTGGAACTTCTCTCAGAAACTTTAATAGATGGGGGCAAATGCACAATAATGGCTTTTCTGAATACGATTTTGGGTTTTTCAGAAATCTTATTACATATGGACAGCCGAGCCCTCCGTTATACGACTTGTCTCATATCACGATGGAATGGATATTTCTAGGGAGCGACAACGATTATGTGGCTAATGTTACAGACGTAAAAACGCTTGTATCTAAATTACCAAACGCGTCACTTTGTGTACTTTCTGATAAAACTTTTGGCCATCTAGATTTTATTTATGGTAAAGATATACCAAATTATTTAACTCCAGTTGTTTTGTCATATTTAGAGACTGGTAGTTACACTTGCCCTTGATGAACCGTGCTAATAAAGATCATACCTACATGTTCATGATTTTTTCATTTCCTAATCCTATTGCTATTAACATACATAATAGGTGAGCAGATTAACCCAACCATCCGACCGCTGACAAACTGTTTCAAATGAAATATTGCACTATAACATACTGGAATCATTTATATTTTCCTTTCACGCTGTTAAGGCTTTTAGAGTTAGGAAAATAACGTTGTTAACTTTAACTATTGACACTTCAGATCATTATTGGATGTATGAGTCGGCCTTAATTATATTTGTATAGTGTATTTTTTACTTGATACATTTTTCCATTTTTCTATTGTAATTTTCGTCAATATCGGGCATAAGAAGAATTTGAATCGTTTATGCTTTAATCCTGAACTTATTTGAGTAGTTACCAAATTAAAATCGTCAGAAAAAGGAGTAGGTTCTTATTTTGTCGGATTCATTCATTTTTAATGCACTTTCACTGATTACTCGAAGACGTATCGACTGATTCGGAAAGGATGTTTATGTTTAAAAGCCCGTACTTCCAAGGTTGCCCATATACCTACATTAATAATTTTGCTATGGTAGTTTTGAGTTAGCTTCAATAACACGTAATTAATCTACTTTTTGTATATTATCTATACATCTATACAAGTATACATAAACAACGTGCAACGGAAAGGGTATATACATACCAAGGGCACGGCTTCTTTGGATGATATCAAACGATATTGGAAGGGTTTTTTAATCCTATCTCTACATGCTCGGAAGTTATGAGAATTTTTAATACATTGATACCAGAAACCAAATCATCAAATTGAAATAAACACATTGTATCACTCGGAAGAGATTTATCGTGATATTGGCAAGTAACGTGGAAAGTTATTGACCTACGTAGTGCGGTGACACGTTTGTTATGATTTGATTTTAAGAAACATATGAAACCGAAAATTTGGTATCAATTCTTAGAGTATATTATTTTGAGCTGAAACTATGTATAGTGATTCTATACCAGCTGTTACATTTAGTGCTTAAGAATAGCAATATCGTTTCTGTTACACCCTGTATACATTTAAAATATATAATAATAAAATCGTGGCAAAACTGTACATAGAATTTTATTATTTTTTGTAATTTTTGCGAGGTCTGGAAACGATTTTATTGCCAAAAATATTTTTTTTTTTTTTATTTTTGTTTGTCTGAACGTATGTTCCAGCAGCACGCCGAATTTACTAAATAAATTTTGTCCAAATTTTGCAAACATATTCCCTATAACTGTGCGCTGGCCGTAGGGTACAAAATACCACGTAAATACGCAATACTCGAATTATTCCATTACTTCACTGGGCTGAATAGGAACAAAGCAGATAGTTACAGATATGATTAATATCCCGCACCACCTTTAAGGAGCTAAGCAGTCAATCATGACATAGTATAGGGACGGCTAACCTTCGACAAAGCAAAATAACTTAGCGGTTGGACTATTCCTACGCAAACCTTTCAATTCGATTCCCAACGATTGGTATTTTTTGTACAAGTAGTGGAAGGTTCGTTTTCAATATCGAGTAGTGAGTCAGAAAACTCAAGAAACCAATAAGAATTTAAAGAAAGAAAGAAAGAAAATACATTTATTTAGCACAGACTAAAGAGACATTTGCTTAATTAGATTTTTATGTTCCTAATTAGTCTATCTAGCTTAGTTTAGTAATTCATTTTTATTTTTTAATGTAATAAGAGTGATTGAAGTATGTATATATGGTATTGTTTTTAAATAATAATTGTTTTGAAAAAGTGTTTTTTTGTTTATGTACACAGTTTGAACATATTCTTTTTAAAGAGTAGAATTACATATAAAACGGATATTCCAGTTGGAATTATGTAAATCAGAGCACTGGTTTCGAAGTTATTAAGAGATTTGTTTAAGGGTAAATGTAACTAAATAAAGCACTCGTGGCTCAGTGGTAACGGCAGCGACTTACGAGCTGTAGGTCGTAGGTTCGAACCCAGACAGACACTTTACTTTATGTAAATTATTTCATCACCACTGCTCTCAAAACGGTGAATGAAAACATCGTGAGGAAACCAGCATGACCTACAACCAAAAATTTTAAGACATGTGACATCTACCATCCAGCACTGGTCTCGCGTGGTGGATTACGGCCCACTCCCTCTCACAGAGGATACCTATGCCCCAGCAGTGGGAACAATATGGGCTGATTATGTATGTGTTACTAAATACTGTTTTTAGAGCTTATTTTCTATGAATTTTTATTACATGTAGATATGTTAAATGTCTGTGTTTTATATTATTAAGGCATACATCATCATCATCATTTCAGCCGAAAGACGTCCACTGCTGGACATAGGCCTCCCCCAAGCTCCACTACTTCGACCGGTTCTGTGCTTCCCGCATCCAGCGGACTCCTTCGGCCCTCACAAGGTCATCGGTCCACCTTGTGGGAGGCCTTCCAACTTTACGTCTTCCGGTACGCGGTCGCCACTGCAGAACCTTTCAGCCCCATCGGCCATCTGTTCTACGTGCAATGTGCCCTGCCCACTGCCACTTAAGTTTGGCAATTCTTCGGGCTGTGTCGGTTACCTTGGTTCTCCTACGGATCTCTTCATTCCTGATTCGATCACGTAGGGAAACTCCAAGCTTAGCCCTCTCCGTTGCCCTTTGGGTGACTTTAAGCCTTTTTATGAGAACATACGTAAGGAAGGTTATTAAGTAAAAAAAAAACAGGTAACAAGCACAAAACTTTGTAAAAATAAAAGATCCAAAGATTTCGGCTTGGTAAAATTACAAGTAAAAATGGGCTCAAAAACCGCGAACCTCTGTGAGGTAATAAAAATAGGCCCGTATGAAAGGCGTGCCATTTTTCGGCAATTGGTTGACTCTGCTAGAAAGCACCCCAATCCCCCATTGTGGCCGGCACCCGCCACACTCCCTCCCGCATTAGCAGGATTGGCTGGCATACCCTATCCATTACCAACGACGCTACAACTCTTTTCCAGGAGAGTAACAAGTCCACCAGCCCACTCAAAATACATAAACACAGACCGCCGTCCTCGCTGCCGAGGCCCAGTGCAATTCCCCAAGCCCCGACCCTTGCTCGAACCAGCCCGCGCCGCTGAGCCTGTAACCTTAAATTCGGCCCTCATTATTAATTATATAATTCCGAACTAGCCCGCCCCTTGCTGGCAAGCAAAGCATAAGCCAAGGTCCGTACTATACAGGAGATGTTTTTAGCGCGTAGTTGCTTAATTTGAAGTTGTAAAGCCCTGGCTGCAGGCTTTAATATATTGAGGCAACCACAGGTAAGTCCGGTTAAACAGCCGAAAACCTTCAAGGTTGACCTACGATATGCCATCCCCAAATAAAGAAAGCCACTTGGTCCATCGCACAGCTACCGATAGAAGAGAATAACTACGAAGAAGCCGAAATTTGGAGACAGGTTAAAATAAAAAATCTGCATTTTATTTCAACATAGCCTCCTCATCGCTACCCGTCTCTCCCCAAGGTACGACTATAACACTGGTGCTATATTCAAGTACTGCATTCAGCGGTGCGTTGTGACGTGTGCTGCCAGCAGGGTCACACGACTCAGAGACTAGGGAGCTCACGTCAACAATAGTGGCAGTGGTGCTGGACGCGGCCCTGCCGTCTGCTACTCAGGTGCTTCACTTTAAGTAAACTAATTCTTAACCACTGCACTCAAAATGATGAAGAAAAACATAGTGAAGAAACCAGCATATACTAGAATCAAAAGTTCGAAGACATGTGACATCTACCATCCCCCGTCTGGTGCTTTACGGCCCACTCCCTCCCGCAGAGAGGAGGCCAATGTCCTAGCAATGGAAACAATATAGGCTGATGCATGCATCCTACTTAATATCATAAATGTGAAAGCTTGTGGGTATGGATGTATGTATGGATGTTTGTTACTCCTTCACACAAAAACGGTTGAACGGATTTAAATGAAATTTGGCACACAGGTAGATTGTAACCTGGAATGACACAAAGGATACTTTTTAACCCGGTACTACGTTCCCTTGGGTTAGTTATCGACCTCCACGCGGGCGAAGCCGCTGGCAAAAGCTAGTATTTATATAATATTAACAAGGATAACATTAATACACATTTTGAAAAAAGTCAGAAATGTTCGAAGCAAACTAAAATTGCAATCACGGCCGCGTCTCCCGGAATCGCTACCACACTGCTTCATGGTAGCAAAACAGGGCACACCAGTAAAAGACATCTGCAGGAACCAAGATATGATTCCCACAAAAACTACATGTGGTGAGGCGAGGAACTAGGATTGACGAGCCACTACGATTTGATCGAGGTGAACGTTTCATTGAAAGGGTTTACTCTATAGTCGCAAGTTTATAGACTACGACTGACCTGCAAAAGGCTGACCTGACTGACATGCAAGTTTGGCTAGGTGGTAATTCATGTACTCAACTCCCAGGATCTTATAAAAGTTTCTGAAAGTACTCTACCAGAGAAGAGCTGTTAGGTGATCCTACCAGAGGCTCTTGGTAGAGAAGTTCCCACTTTAGAAAAACAAATACGTCTGATGTACGGGGAAATCAGTCCAATACCGTTCCAAGAGAACTCTTGGGAGTGCGAACGGGCTATTATAACGCGCAAAAATGATCAAGCTGCAATGAAAAACCGCAGTATTCTCTAGCAAATTGAAGGCCAGTGGCCATAAAACGATTGGGTGGGTGTCGCCTCAGGACAAGTTGCTTCTCATGCGGACAACTGCACAAAACTACAAAAGTAAAATACAGGAAAATTTTATAAATTGTGTCTGTCATTTTAAAAGGAAAATGCAATTTAAAAGTGTGGCACTTATTTTAAAAGCCAGTGTACATATGTGTTGCAGCCTCTAAGTGACAACATTGCAATTTTAATTTAAAAATAATGTGCCACATGCACAAACAAACTGAAGTTAAATATTTAAACTTGATCTGCACGTGTAGAACGCAGACTGCAGAACGACTTCCGTGTACAAAAGTTTCATAATAACTGGAAGAGGCAGAAATAGAGCGGTCCATTAAAAACTTGGACGGAAAGCTCGCCAAGTTAAACAAATCAGTTCAGTTGAAAAGAAAGAACAACAACTGTATTTTAAACAATTTATTTGTATTTTTTTATTATTACTATTTGATTTCGAGACCTGGCATTTAGACACCAAAAGTCATGTTTACTATTATTCCCGTTTTATATTTTGGAGGTGTCGTGTCACTGTATCACCTATAGTTTATTTTTATTATTATTTATAGGATGGCAAACAAGCCCCTCTGCCCGCGAAATGGTCAACACATATACGTTGCTATCGCAAGGACAAAGCTGAAAGGTCTCCCTGCCTATAAGTAGAACGGCACCAAACCTGATCACAGAAACAGGAATAAGTAAGATGGTAGACCGTAGACAGCTACTACCAATTTCTGAATTTAAATAGTACTTGAGCAGAATAAAATACACGTGACACACACCTCATCGAACCGTTCTATTCGCAGGGCGAATATCAACTTCATTATAACTAAAGTTTACACAATCAATAACCTACATGCCACCTGATCCATCATTTGAGGCAACGCTATCAAAATTCGGCGAGTCATCCCTCAATCCTGCTTATTATACGGTGATAGCTTAATTTTCTTGCTAATGGAAAAGGTGGAAGAAAATATATACTGTATTTATAATTTTAAGGTAAACAGAACATGACGCTAGTATTCTTCGTAGGGGTAGACAGAAGTGTATAGCACACATTCGTGTCGTTATTTTGAGTTACGAGGATTGAGCTTATGTAATCTCCAACTTCAATATTTACTTTATTACTTCCACCCAATATTGTTCGAATCAGAAATCAATTTCCATCACATTTTAATTCCTCGCCTAATATTTAATCAGTAGGGAAAACGCGGATTCGTTTAGAAATCCCTTACATTTCTTTGAGCCGGTTCTCGATAAGGTAAAGTAGAAGTTCCCGTATTTGCGCGGCATTAATTCACGGCCAGGCCTCGGCCGCGCCGCTAACTTTTTCAATAACCGTCGCCCGGGACCCGAGTCCCGGGCATAACGGACCTCGCGATTGGAGCGGGGTCCCACTGAATACGGGACAATGATTTTGCAAATGTAGAAAGGTATAGGATATGTACACAGATCACTTTTCCTGTTTGTTGGTAGGCCAACGAATTGGATTCACAAAAAAAAATCTAAATGAAGTATAGGAATGATACGTAGTCAGAAGTTGATTGGATATTATTTCTTGATATCTTTCTCTCGTATATAATATATCTATGTATATGTCACCGTAAAATTGTAAATACCGTTAGATTATAATCTATGTCGCGACATTATAAACTGTCGAAAGATTGTGAACCAATACTCAATACTCAATACTCAATATCTTTAATGCTTTACCATAATGTGTACTTAGGTGGTAACTATATAATTGAGATCATTATGGACCCTGTAGGGCACAGCAAAAGGGTAGGAGAGAGGAAGCCCTGTTTTATTTAATATATTATTATTGCTATTATAATTCGTTGTTATTTTAGTTGTATTATTTAATATAAAATATTATTTATTAAAAATTACCATATTGTTAATACATATTAATATATATTAAAACATGCCTATAGTTAAGTGATTATGATTAATTATTGTTATAAATTATGATTCTTAAATTATTTTTTATTATATTAGTAATTTCCTTAGCATAAACTATATACAATTCTTCTATTAATTATGTTTATCATTAAAATATTCATCTAGGGAATAATAGCATTTATTTATCAGTAATTTTTTAAGTTTTGTGATAAATAAATTGAACTTTTCTTCTTTCTTTATTATGTCTGGCAGTTTATTGTATATCTTTATAGACATTACGTAGGGACTTGTGGAATGCATTTTTAGCTTGGATGTTGGTATGTTTAGTCTAGATCGGTGCCTAAGTGTGTATTGTGATTGGATGTCTTCGCGTTTAGTGTAGAACTCTTGATGCTTACGGACAAATTTACATATTTCTAGAATATAAATACTGGGGAGGGTTAGAATATTATGTTTTAGGAAATAGGGTTTGCAGCTGTCAGTTTGATCAATATTTACCAAGATTCTAACTAATTTCTTTTGTAGGGTAAAGAGTGTCAGTGCATCTGTACTATTTCCCCAGAGGGTTACGCCGTAGCTAAGCCATGCATTGGCATACGCGTAATAGGTGGTGAGAGCAGTTTGAAGATCGGTTGTCTTTTTTATTTCGCGGAGAGCGTATGAGAATTTTGAGATTTTTGAACGGGTTTTTTGTATTTGTGTTTTCCAGTTAATATGTTTATCAATTGTAAGTCCAAGTAATGTACATTCATCAACAGTTTCCAGTGTTAAGCCGTTAAAAGTGAAATTTAATTGTAGAGGAGCTTTTTGATAAGGGTGGAAGATCATTAATTTAGTTTTAGCATAATTAATTTCTAAATTGTGTGTGGCCATCCAGTTACATGTTTTTGTGAGTGTGGAACTGAGTTTATCTTCTATGTTTGTGTTGTTTTGACAGGAGACTAATAAGGATATGTCATCCGCGAATAAAACACATGGCCCCTCTATGGTTTTCGGTAAGTCGTTAATGTAAACGAGGAATAATAGGCAACCTATGACACTACCTTGGGGGATGGAAGCGTTAGTTATTTTGCTTTTAGATCGGACTTTTTCTATTTCTCTACTATTGTTATTAAAGTACTCGATTTCAACTACTTGTTCTCTATTTTTTAAATATGACGTAAGCCATTCATGGGCTTTCCCGCGGATTCCTATTCCATAGAGTTTATTTAGGAGTATTTTAAATTGTACCTTATCGTACGCTTTGGTCATGTCCAGTAGTATCCCTACGGCGTATTCCTTGTTATTTATAATATTTAGGGCCTCTTGAATATATTTATAAACAGCTAATGTGGTGGAACGGTTTTTTCGGAAACCGTTTTGACAATCGCTCAATATGTTATATTTTTCGCAAAAGGTATAAATTCGATCACACATAGCTTTCTCAAAAATCTTAGAGGCTGAGGGCAAGAGAGCTATTGGGCGGTAATTATTAGGATCAGTTTTAGTGTTCTTTTTATGGATTGGTTTAATTAATGACTTTTTTAACAATTCGGGGAATGTGCCTTCTGTAAAAGACTGATTTAATAGTAGATAGAATGGTAAGGTGAGTTCATTTGCGCATTCTTTCAATAACGTAGGTGGAATTTCGTCTAAACCGTAACTTCGTTTATTTTTTAGGTTTTTGATTAATTTGTTAACTTCCCAAGCTTCTACTGGGCTGAGGAACATGGTGTTCTCCGTGGGATTTCGTGTTGACATGCCGCTCAGTGCAGTCCCAGATGGATTGTTGCTGTTTTCTCCTATTGACGCAAAGAAGTCATTAAAAATATTCGCAATTTGTTCGGGTTCGGATATAGTAGTATTATTGTGTTGTAATTTTATACTACATTTTTCCTTTTTTGGTTTTTTATTTGTTCTCTCGTTTATAATGCTCCACATCGTTTTTACTTTGTTGTCTGATTTCTTTATTTTGTTTATAAATTGTATTTTTTTTGCAGTGGTAACCGATCTTTTTAATATTTTTTCATATTTTTTATAATGTTGAGTAATTATTTGGTTTTTTGTTTTAGTGGAAAATAGTTTTAAAAATCTTTTGTTTTTGCAGGAAACTCTAATGCCTGTAGTTAGCCAGTATTTTCTGTAGTCAGTTTTAAGTTTCATTTTATGCATAGGTATACATTGATTTAAAATTTCTATTAAGAGGTTGTTGAAAGAATTATAGTTTTCATTTATATTATTATTTGTTTGTATAATGTCGTGCCATAATCTAACATACTGCTTACAATTTAACGCATTATTTTTCGGTTGATTATAATCTATCGAAGTGAAACCGTCAAATTGTGAACTGGTATCAAGACGAATAGTATCTTGCGCTATTACTAAATAGTCAAGTAACTGCCACTAACTTGGAAGTAGCGTGCGCCCTGCCGCGGCACCGCTCGCTTCGTTCGCTCTGCTCGCTCGCGGTTGGTCGCAATTCTAACCTTACCTAACCTATTCAGTATGGTGCAGTTCACAATTTATCGACAATTTTCAATCTCGCGAGATAGATTATAATCTAACGGTATTTACAATTTTACGGTGAGATATATTTAAGTATAAAATTATATTGTAGCGTGTCATGATAACGGTCTAGATAGCGACGTGTGTCGGAGAAGTTTGTAAAGGTCACCGGATTATGAATTTATGATACAGGTAATGCAAAAAAGTCCTTGGTGAATTTTTTGATTTTATAAATCTCTGCTCACTTTGTAGGTGCGGAATATACAGAACTTATACAATTATTAACATCATACCAACTTACTATGTAAAACTACTTACATTTACTCAAATAAATCGATTATTATTCTTCGTTTTTTTCGTAGATTCATCCGCTGCTACTGTAACCGTTCCTAAGAGAGTCTTAATAAATAGGAGCTCGTTACACTGTCTTGAACTTATACAGATATACCTATAAACTTTTTAAAGTGAATAAATTCTTAAAGAAATACCAGAGATCTTAATTTTTTTTATAGGTTTTTTGATTTTAAATCTTTAAAGGAAGGTCAGGCGCCTACATAAGTTTGAGGGTTATGTATGTTTATTTGGAAACATACGAACCTCTTTAATCGTTCGGCATTCCGTTTTCCTAAACTGCCTTTGTCATAAGCATACATAACTGGAACATTATGTTAAAAAAGCAACACAACTTTTCGTTAGGTACCTACATACTTGGGTCTTGACAAACAAAGACACTTCCAACTAAAAATTCATTTTAGGTTACCTAAGCTTTTCACAAGAAGACCTAAATCATAGTTGACATCCCAAAAGAAAGTTACTTGCAAACGTCCGATCATAACTTACCAACACTCTAACGTAAAATTGAAGGCGCTAAACAAAGCCTTGTTAAAAAGGTACAGACCCTGCGTGAATTGGATGTGAATCAGTGACTCTTGTTAATTATAATAATTTAGAGTTTCCTCAATTTTTTTAGCGTAATTTTAGCCTAAGTTTAGATTCCCACACACACAACACACGTAAGTCTTCCCTATTTTCAACCCTTGTGCGTTTTTAGGGTTCCGTAGCCAAATGGCAAAAAACGGAACCCTTATGGATTCGTCATGTCTGTCTCTCTGTCTGTCCGTCCATATGTCACAGCCACTTTTCCGAAACTATAAGAACTATGCTGTTGAAACTTGTTAAGTAGATGTATTCTGTAAACCGCATTAAGAGTTTCACACAAAAATAGAAGAAAAAATTTTTGGGGGTTCCCCATACTTAGAACTGAAACTCTGTTTTTTTTTTCATCAAACCCATACGTGTGGGGTGGGGTATCTATGGATTAGGCTTCAAAAATAATATTGAGGTTTTTAATATATTTTTTTTCTAAACTGAATAGTTTGCCCGAGAGACACTTCCGAAGTGGTAAAATGTGTCCCCCCCTCCTGTAACTTCTAAAATAAGAGAATGTTAAACAACGTCATATATCGTAAACCGCAATTTACCTTTCATTCAATCAACTCAATTATAAAAATTTAAAAATACATTTAATTTCACAAACATAAACCTTATGCATAAACCGTGAACCATTATTTTCTAATAATAAATCTGTAATAGGTGCTTAAATAAAATTATTAAAACATCGATCAAAGTTACAACGAACTACAAGAACTTTTATATTATAATTTTACATGCTGCTACGGAACCCTTCATGGGCGAGTCCGACTTGCACTTGGCCGCTTTTTTATTCACTGTGCATGCGTATATTGTTCATTGCATAAATATAATTTATACTTATCACTACTCAATCAATTTTGCATAATCCTAAACCACTCGCATCTTTAGCTGTAAATTGCCTTATGCTTTACTTTCATAATTACTGTTCTTTCTGTGCCGCGTTTTGAGTTATCTTATTTCTTTTGAAATGGCTAGCCTTAATGGGTAGTGTAGACCACGAATTAGACTCACTTTCTGTAGCTAATTCTTAAAAATGTCAACCTGAAAGCTGCATGCGGTATATTAAAAATCCGAGCAAAGGGTTAAAAATACTACATCTTAATATTCGGAGTACCTATAAATAAAAACTTTCACGAAATCTCCGTGCTAATGGAACTTCTGGGTTTTCAATGTGATGTTATTGTGTTCTCCGAATGTTGGTAAAATCACAAAACAAGTCACCTACGAACTTTAGATGGCTACACTTCCTTTTTAGGAAAAATACTTTCAATCAAAATGATGGATGCGCTATATATATTAAATCTTCTATGAGACACGATATTATAGAACCCTACCTATTTTGTTGATTGAAATTGTCTTATCTGCAATATAGATAGCGCCTCAATTGTTGCTCTGTATCGATCTCCTTCCTATAAAAATATCATCAATTTCATTGAAAGTCTGGATAAAGTGCTCATGCTCCCCAGACTGTTGTCTTGATTGGAGATATTAATATCGATATCAAGAATGACAACAATGACACACTCAGACGAGTATTTATCATGTGCTGCCGTGCACGGTCTTCTCCCCGTTCACCTGTTCCCCACACATGTCTCCAACTGTTTGCATCACATCTTCTTAAAAACGAATTTATCTGCCACAGCTATTGTCATTGAGTCGTCTATAACTCATCATGAACCTCTGCTACTATTTTGCAAACTAATAATAAGTATCTTAAATTTCCCCGTACCAAATATATACGTAATCACAATTCAGTTGTAGAAACTATCAATAGCAAAGACTGGTCGCCTATCTTGACGTTGTTGGACCCAAATAGAGTGACGAAAGACTTAATAGAAGATCTCTCTACAATCATAAAGGATAACACACGTGAATATACTGTCTCCAGGAAACATAGATCTCTTAAGCCATGGATCACGCCTGGCTTGCTACGCTATATCCGAAACCGTGACCACATGCACGTCTAATTAAAAAAGTCTGCTAATAATGACATTCTGAGAATAACAAATACCCGCTACCGTAACTTCTGCAACTCATTATTAAGGAAACTTAAACGTGCGTATGAAAAGCAAGAATTCTCTAAGGCATAAAATAATATTAGAGCAACTTGAAATGTGGTGAAAAAAGTATATGACCTTCGATCACACTGTCCTCCCCCTGTTGAACTATTACATCTTTTTGACTCTCCAAGGTCCGCTCTTAATAAGGTCAATAACTACTTTGCTGGAATTGGTAAAAAGCCTTGCTTCTAAAATAAAACCTGTGTCTGACACGCCTCCAATATCAGCAACGAATTCAAGTAGCTCTATGGTTTTCCTTGAGGTTACAGAAATGGGCGTCAAAGACATCATTCTGAGTCTCAAGTCCGACTCTGCTACCGGTTGGGATGGCATCCCCACTAACATCATCATGTCGACGAGAAGTGTATTGGTCCCAATCATTACACATGTCTGTAACCTTTCCATTTCATCTGGAGTATTCTCAGTGGTCTTAAAAAAACCGTAGACCACCCAGTTCATAAGGCCGGTCGCAAAGACAACGTTAACAACTACAGACCTGTCTCGGTTCTCTCTGCCATGTCAAAGATCTTGGAACGAATTTTGAACAAGAGTCTCGCCAGATTCCTCGATGTTAATAATATTTCAGACCCCAACCATGGGAATGAGTACTGAATATACAATAATGGCTCTGTCTGACTACGCAGTTAGGACTGTTGACAACAAGCGAAAGTGTCTTGGTATCTTCCTTGATTTATCTAAGGCCTTTGATACCGTTTATGTGCTGACCTTACTGAATAGGATGGAGGGCATTAAAATCCGAGGATTGGTGCTGGATATCTTTAGGGACTACCTGAGGAATCACACTCAAGTGGTTAAAATCGGGCTAAAGGTAAGCGAAGAGCTTCTTATTACATATGGTGTGCCTTCAGGTAGCATACTGGGTCCTACTCTATTCCTTAACCATAAAACGTGTAACGGAAAGGGTATATACATACCAAGAGCACGGCTTCTTCACGGATGATACCAAACGATATTGGAAGGGTTTTTTAATCCTATCTCTACATGTTCGGAAGTTATTAGAATGTTTAATACATTGATACTCGAAACCGAACTATTCAAATTGAAATAAAAACACCACTCGGAAGAGATTTATCGTGATATTGGCAAGTAACGTGGAAAGTTATTGACCTACATAGTACAGTGACACGTTTGTTATGATTTAAATTTAAAAAACATTTGAAACCGACAATTTGGTATCAATTCCTAGAGTATTTTATTTTGAGCTGATACTATGTATAGTGATTCTATACCAGCTGTTATCTTTAGTGCTTAAGGGGAACCTAGTCGCGAGCTCAAACTCACTGATGGGCCTGGCTAAAAAGCGCGCTGTCTCACCAAGCATCGTGTCCGACAGAGGTAGTATCAGTGATGAGCAGTTAGAAGCTAGTCTACACGCACAATATTATTGAGTGAGATGTAGGATCATTTATAGTAGAACAGGCGCGTAAAAAATTAAGAATAGTCCTACGGAAGATCGGGTTTTATGCAAAAATCACTGCATAAATCAATGACCAATAGTTTATTGAACTTTTCGATATTTGAACTTTGTCGGTACCGACTTGATTTTTCAAATTTTACACTTTTTTTATTACTTAAACACGCCCAAAGTTAGGTTAAATTAGAAAGAAAAACGAATCTTTGTTGGCTCCTAACTTTTTAATGGCTTTTTATTTTAGTATTCTGTTTCCGTACAGAAAATATTTATAATGAGACAAAACTATAAAATGTTTCATTTTTGATGTACATTGTCGAACAGTGGAGTAATACCCTCCCGAAGTTTGTATGGGAAAAATGTGGACTAGATTCGCCTTAAGGACAGCAATACAGTTTCTGTTACACCCTGTATAAATTAACTCTGCAAAAGGCCCATTCAAAACTGTAAACTCACTACATTTGCCGATGACACTTCCCTGCTTTTAGAAGGAGTAGACTGGGCCCAGTGCTATTGAAGTGCCGAGAAGGCGCTTACACGTGTAATGGAATGGTTGAGTAACAACGTTCTCACTCTAAACGTCAGTAAAACGGTTTATATGCCATTTGTCAAATCTATGCCCATCACCTTTCCTTACTCATAAAGCACATACATGTACGCCTTCCACCATTTGTGACTGCCTTGCAATCTCTAAGTCCACTAGTGTCAAATGCCTAGACGTTCATATCTACCAACATCTCAATTGGCATAAACATCTAGGCACACTTTCTGGTAGAACTAACTAGTAAGCTGTATTGCGTTTTTAAAAAATACGCAAGTCTGCAGACAGGGATACTTTGAGGGAGGTTTACTTTGCTTTATGCCAGTCGATCTTAGCTTATTGTATTCCAATCTGGGGTGGTGCTACTGAGAACGATTTCATCCGAATAGCACGAGCACAAAGAGCTGACCTGAAGGTTCTGCTCTGTCGGCGGCTAAGTTATTCCACAGAACATCGATATGCGGAATTTAAAGTATTAACTGTCAGGCAGCTGCATATCCTTCAGTCTAAGCTCCATAAACACCCTACTTGTCCGTCTTCAGAGCCAACAGGCAGAATTAAATACACGGTTTTTCCTCAAGAGTCGCATAGAACCTCGTATGCTATGAGACTCTATTACGTCACCAGCACGAAACTTTATAACCAGCTTAATAAAGTGCTAAAAAAAATTACGATACTAAAAATCAGTTAAAATCTAAGCTACAGGACTAGCTTCAAAAACTAACTTATCGCAATACGGAGGATCTTCTGTTGGGAAATTTTGGAAATATAATTAATAAATAGTTTCATGAGGATTTTTATAAAGGATTTTTTACGCTCGCACACTCACTCATACTTCACTCACAGTCATACGCATTCTTTCACAAGCATACACACACCCTCAAACACACACATATAACTCCAGACAAACACACTAGAGACATGCACAACACTTTCGTTTAATGTTTCTCTTCTCATAATCTTTTTTGTTTATTATTTGTTTTCATCCTTTTTCTTTTTTGTTTCTCTTGGACTTGCCCAAATGGATTATTGTATATAACGCGTGTCCTATTTTCTATATCCACATCACTTTGAAGGGACACTGGCTTCAAAGATACAGGTGCATTATCCTAGTTTAGAAGTCAGGGTTTTTCACTCTGGAACACTTACTTAAGCCTATTTTTAGATTTAAAAAAAACTACGTTTACTTTACTAAGTTTTCCTAGCAATTTTCGAGACGAATTTTCTAATATAAAACGTACTATCTATTAAACGACTACCTAGAATACGTAGGTATTCATACAAGAAGGTTCACAATTTGAATTCTAACGCTGAATTATCCGAGCCATTGCCTGCAAGCACAGTTCGTTTTTTAATACCAGAGACTAATCTGACATTCCATGGTTTTTGTTTTTTTATAAAGGAGTTTAACATTGCGACATTACACCTGCCAATTAGTATCTCGGTTTAAAAAACGAACTGTAGAACATGAATTTGACCAAGTGCATACGTCATGGCGAGCAGTGGTGGGTGGCCCAGTCGTACAAAGAGTATAATAATATTAATGGGAGCAGTCTTAGCATCCGTCGTCGTAGGTTTGAACACAGACAGGCGCTTTAGTTTGTGGAAATTATTTCATCACCGCTGCTCTCAAAACGGTGAAGGAAACATCGTGAGGAAGCCGGCATATCCTAGACCCAAAAATTCGAAGACATGTGACATCTACTAACCCGCACTGGGCTTGCGTGGCTCACCGAGAGTACGCCTTTGTCCCAACAGTGCAAAGGCTGATTATGCTTTGCGTCATATGTGATATCATGATGACACGATGACGACGACGAAATAATTCAATCGTCTTGTGTACTTAAGGATAGGAAGATAGGTAGGTATATTCACCTAACTACCATAACAGCGACACATGAAACTCATAAAAGTATTTTATTAAAAACACAATAGATAATAGTTTTCTATTCAACACGTTCGGGGAGTGACATAAAACTGAACGATTATTTCGTCGAAAAAATCATAAGGTAAAACCATTAGGACCGCAATGTCGGTCATAAAATAAGAATTAGGGCTCGTAAAAATAAAAATTTGTTGCATGAAATATTTTTGACATATTTCATGGGTCGCACTCGCTTTAATTTAAATTTATGGCGCATTAAAAGAGTCTCTCAGAGTGAAGCTACTTAAACACTCTTACGGCAACTCGAGGTTACTAGTACGTAAGCCCCGATTTGAACCTTGTTGACCGACACTTGCTTTCACAACAGCATGGGCAGAAGAAAGCATAAGAATTTTTGCATGCTGCTGAATGTTATCGGAAAATCTTCCTGAAAAATACGATTCGACAAAATTGCAACATTCACATATTCTTAGGTAAATTATGTGTAAGTAGGTAACTCTGTAGATAGGCACTAAGTAGGTACTAAAGACGCACAATTAGTCACCACGACTGTATTCCTAAAGGTAGACTGTAGGTACATAGAGCTCGTGTGTAGAGTAGAGACCCACAGCATTTTTCTAACTATGCCAATAATTTGTGTTTTCTGCAAACGTTATGGCTGCAACTATGTTATTTACCACACTTGCATCCATAACTTTTTCTGGAGGCGTTTCCATCTGCCCCTACACGTTCCCGACAGGGAAGCCATAGGTAAACTTTATTCCACTTGTAGTTCGAGAGGCCATTACTCGTAAGGAGAGCAATAAAACACTGCTGTGCGCGACGGAATGTAATAATGAAAGGATTTTATTGATAAACTACCTCCGAGACGTACTTTTCGACGCGTGGAATTGCGAAGAACTAGGACAAATACCGGTAGACGTGTACACCTTTACCTAGTGTGAGACTTAGGTACGTCTTGGGCGAAGGCTTCGATATTTTTTATATGCTACTTATCCGTTCGATGGAAATAGCTACATTTGGGCAAAAACCAAAAGCACTGGGAGATCATTTCACCCATACCTACCTAGTCCATACTCCATAGGGTCGAGATGCTTCTTATTGAAGCCAGCAGTTCTATTTACAAAAGCTCGCATATAAAATTCACCATGTAGGTTGGTAATTGGAAAGAAATCTTAAATATCAACTATTTTACGTGCAAAACTAGAAGGTAGGTACCTACCTATTATAACTAATGCATAAAGTCTTTAAAATCTCATTAGAACATGAGAAAGAGGTTAACGACGTACAAACGTAGCATTTTTTACTTCGTGCTACTACTGGGAACATGCATAAGTATATAATAATATGCAACGCCCTTTTATGCAATGTATGCATTTAAGTGTGCCTGTACCGAACTACCTGTGTAGCGTACGTAGCTCGTAACTGATTCCGCCAATGATATGTAGGTAAGAATTTTACTTTTTTTAATTTTTCTTGCTAAAGTCGATGATTACTGCTACATAGGTCGGGAGTCGAATCCCGGGAAACCCCCGCTCCCTGGAATGCCGAATGAAAGGTTCTGGCCCATCATGGTCTGTAGACCCCATGACTAATTTTGCACCCTGCCCAAAACTGTACCTACACTTTGACAGTTTAAATCAATTCTTAACTTTTATAACCCTTTACAGATTTCTTCGTAAGTATATGGTTACCTTTAGTTTTTCTACTACGGCCTTCTGTGGCAAGTCGCTAATAGATCATCGCTAATTAACAAAGTTATGAGTTAACCGTAAGGCACCTACTTTATGTATCATTCAGTTGTCCATACTTTCGCTTAAGTCTGTTAAATAACTAATTATGTCGTCACCTATGGCCATAACTTATGAACATGTTAATATAACAATCCATTAGCGAACACCGAACACCTGCCCGTATTGAGTCCATCAATCACTTGTGATCTTTATTACGACGACGAGAGACGAATGCGTGGCGTCATAAAGAATAAAATGTGAGTTCTTTGAATATAACATAATCAACGCCCATAACCCTCGAAGGATTAGGCACCCACATTTCGCCAGTTACGTATAAGTCCCATGTAATAGGGGGCGAGCCTATTGCCTTAAGCTACTGAGAAATCACTGATGTAAAAACCCAATAACACTTAGCCTGACCTGACAATCGAACCCAGGACCTCATTCTCAGCAGTAGCGCTTGCGACCACTACACCAACGAGACAGGGTGAATGTAATATTTTAGTTAGGACGGCATATTATTGATACTCTGCGTATTTAAGATGTACAAACGCCAGCACATCAAACTACCCCAAACTGTCAAAATTTTCCCAATTGAACATGAACCTAATGCTTATGGAATAAAATTGAAAATCTATCAAAAAAAATTGACAGATTGGTGTAGCTTTATATGTGCTGGCGTGTGTACCACAGTGCTTCCGGAGCAAAAAATCTACTGGTTCCCCGGTTTATAAAATTGGGAATATAAGTTTTATGTTTTGTAAGTCATGCTTATTTTAAAGGGACTCGTGGCTAAAGTAATAGCTGCAGGTGTCGATCGAGGGTTAAATCTGTCTTCTTTTTCTCAGCGTGTCGATAGCAATCTACAGTTTTTTTTTTTTTTTTTTTTTTTTTCCTGGGTGGGAAATCATCGAATAACTTCTCCCGCTCTGGGTGGAGCGGGAGGGCGTGTCAGACTTTTACTGACTAAAACCCACCCGTGTTCCCTCACTTGCCTGTGTGCCAGGGGCGGCGGTATCTCTTTCGAACAACCCGCACCCCCGGCAGGCATCGGCCCTTGCGGGCCCCTCTGTTGCTGCTGACATCTCTTTGAGGTGCGCGTGGAACACAACGCGCCGTCGACCCGGGCTTGGTCCTTACCGGACAGCGAGCTACCCATTACTCGCCGTCCGCAAGCCCGTGCCTACGGTGGCCGGGAATCAGCCTGGGATTCCCGACGCCCAGGGCGTCTCCTGCGAAGGCCACGGCTGTGAGGGCGCATGTACTGCATCTCCCTCACGTGCGCCGCCTCCCTCTTTGCGAGCATAACTGCTTCGCTGAAGGAGGCGACTGCCAGCCATGCCCTCTCGCTCCGTACCATGGCCTGGACCAGGGTCGGACGCGAGAGATCGCCGCCGCCGATCACCTCCACGAGGACACGGCGTTGCTCCGCCCAAGCTGGGCAGACCTCCACCGTATGCTCCACCGTGTCCTCTGGGCGATCTTCGCAATGGAAACACCCGGGCGTTTCCTCCCGCCCTATCCGAAACAGGAACCTCCCGAAACAGCCATGTCCGGTGAGGACCTGTGTCAGGCGGAAGGTGAGGACGCCATGCCGCCTCTCAAGCCACTCCTCAAAGAGGGGACTTACCGCCGCAATCGCGGCGTGCCCAGCACTGGGTTGCGACAATCGCACTTTCCACGTCGCCATGAGTAGCAATCTACAGTTAGTCCAGAGTTTGGCTTCGAGCTTGGCACTTTCAGCAGCGTCTATAAGTAGATCTTTCAAGAAATTTAACACGTCAATATTTTAAAACTAGATGGCGCTGGCATTTTCTAGCTGACTGATCCCTGAAAAGGTCTGTTTTAAAGTCCTAACAATTTAATAATAGCATTTTATGTGAGTCCAACAATGCAGGGCCATGTTTTGAAGGGCCTTTTGAAGAAAGAGCCATTGCAGCTTTGAGTGGCGGTTTAAATGCATGCATCAGTCATCGTGTAGCTCAACCATACTTTAGGAAGCTCAACGACCCGTGCAGGACATTTGGCTATTTTAAGAATAGTCAAAACCGCCAGACTGGTATAAAGTCTTGTGCATGGTACCCACATTTACAAGCAGTTATCTCTTTAAAAGTCATAAAAAATAACATGAGTTAGGTATAGGTATCCGACGTAACATTTCAACACCTCATGCGTTGGGCGTACAGGATCATGTTTTAAATCCATGGTAACAGGTTGCTCGTCGATGTAAATTAATAAAATAAAAATAAACAATCGAAAGCCTTAGAAATGTCACAAAAAATACTTAGGGAATGCCAGCCAAAAATATGCCAGCGTCGGTAGTCCAGCGACCTCTTTTAAAACCGCTTTGTTTGTTTAATCTGGTTAATCATTTATGTTTATTAAAATTTCATTGCAATTGATCTGGCATCAATGCTTTAAATATTTTACTAAAAGTAGGAATCACAAAAATTGGTCTAAAGTTTGTGAGGTCTGATGTGCTGCCCAATCTAAACAAAGGTATAATTCAACTGGTTTTCATCGAGACAGGAATTACACCACAGGCAATACATTTATAAAAAAAATATTGCCAGTTCAGGTGCCACAGTTTAGCTCCACTTTTCAAGGTCCATACGTAGATGGGTGACCATCCATTACATATCGAGACTCCTCCGTGACCTCCGAGCATCGGAAAGCACGTCAAGCCATTGGTCCCAGCTGTCATTAGTAGATCTTTGACAGTTGTTAGGGGTAGTCAGAAGCCCGAAAGTCTGACAACCAGTCTTACCAAGGAGTATCGTGTTAGCCAGTAACTGGGTTATGGAGGTCAGGTCACATAGCCGCTCCATGAAAATACTGGTTGCAGCTGCATCCGGTTAGACCTCAACAACTTGAGAAAAAGTAAGCAGTTCTTAATAAAATTGTTACCTATACGAAAACCGACTACTGAGCTAAAAAAAAACTGATTATTAAAAAAAAATGTGAACTTTTTGATAAATAGCAAAGCACTTAATATTTTTTGCTATTAACTAAACGCATAACCACTTCCCGAACCGTAGTCCTTACGTCCTGAACAGATCAGCTGATTGACATTTATGACAGTTACTGTCATAGCGGGACAATTCGCGATCACGTCGGCTTGTCGAGTTTGAAGTTTCCCTCTTCGTCAAATCGTGAAATCGTCATTTTGCTAGCGAGTTGTGTTTGAATAGTGTTAAATAGAATAAATGATAAAAGGTCGTCACAAATAGTCCAGTATCCAAGGTCGGAATACTGTTGTGATAGTCGATAACAGACAATATTTTTATTTTTACTTTTTTATCATGTAAAGCTGTAACAACACATTGTTTTGAAGAATTTCTATCAAAATGTCGCTAAAAAACATACTGCTAAGGTGAGTCAGTGAAAATTGCGTCCAAGCAAATCTTTTAATATGTTTTTGCGATAAAATTTAATCGATAAATTGGTCTGTGAATGTTTTAAAAGTGTAGAATTGACTTAATATTTTTTTCTGGAAGGAAAGGACCAAGGGAAATAATAAGGAAACGATTTGTGTATTAGGAAATATGTAGCCGAAAATTTCGTGATAAACTTCCAATATTAACATTGTATGTTATGTTGAATATTAAAAAAGATGCCTCAGAAGTTTATTGTTTACAGTGATATCCACATCCATGAGCCACTATCCTGGTTGATATTCATAATTAAAAAACCATTTAGTTCCTACACACTAAATGTGGGACATAACTTAAAAGTTGTTTAAGCACTCCAGAAGGTTCTCTAAAAAGTATTCAATTCATAAATTCACCTTAATTTCAAAATATCTGTGTAACCCAATTTATATAACAATGAACTAGAGACCTAACAACTTCTATGATACATTTTTGTATTTAAAAATAAAGAAAATGAATAATTATTTTCAGAACTATCAACCAAAAGAACAAATTCATCAACCTAGCTGCGACTGCAGTCAAAGTAACAAGTCAAGAACAATATGGTCATAGAGAAGACAAGAGACACTATGGTCATTATGGAAAAACTGTAGCAACCGCACTATTTAGTTCTGTGATCGTTGGAACTGTACTAGCTGGTATTTTCTTTTTCTTTTATGAATAAACTTCTTTAGCATTTTTTAGTTTTTCCAGCCAGGTTCCAAGTATTATGCAATGGTACTGCCTAGGCCTACCTGATTTTTTTTTGCACTCAATTACATTGTATGATATGATTTAGTAGTTGATCCAGATGGTGATGAGGGATGTGACTACCTGTAAGCTTCATCTACAATTTCTACTCATATTTCATACCTGTTTACACTGGCAAAAGGCCTGGGTTGCTAGCCCTGACATTGAAATTAAATGAAATTGTTTATTCTGTAAATACGCTATCAGAATCACTTTTACACATCATATTATTTAAAAAAATTAAGCCAGATGTCATAGAGTCGACATTTCCTATCTGACTACCCCTGAAAAGAAATGGTGAAACAAAGGCAAGGGTCGTAGTCTTGTTTAAAGCCCAGACATAATCTTGGTCAGAACAACAAGCTTGAAGCTAAGGGCTGAATCCTCTACTGAGAGGATCCTACTACTTATTTTCTAGATAAGTTACCTTAATTGATACTCTAGGTAGAAATTAAAATGATATCACCAAATAAAAATGATGTACAATATTATGTGTTTCAACAATTCACAGATAAATTAGTAAATTCAAGTTTTATCAGTTGTTCTTAATATTGAGTGAATACACGTTTGAACATACTGAAATAAATTCCTCAATACATAGTGTTATGCATGATGTTTATTTTGATGCTAATGAGATCAATTTAGTTAATTACCTAACAAAATAGAAAATAAACCATTTAACTATTTAATTAAAAATACACGAAAGATCAGTCACACATAGACTCCGTCAGTAACACAAGTGAAAGTAAAATGTTGCTGCCATTATTTTGATTGCAGATTGTGCATTTCTACATTTCAGAAAAATCAACTAAAGATGACACAACACGAAGAAAAGGAAAAAATGGTGATGAAAAATTAATAGAGGCCGGTGAGAGGAGGCCTGACCTTCCTACCTTCAAGGCCGATGAAGTTAGCAAGCATGACAATGAGTAAGTCATACTTAAACCTATTGTGTATCATTTAGCATCCATGAAGGGTTATCATGAATGCTAAATGATACACAATAGTTCTATTCTTGCGGGCCACTAATCCATACATACTAATACTAGAAACAATATATAAACAGGGTAAGTTTTTATCTATCTATCTATATACCTACGCGGTCAAAACAGCTGATTTTTTTTTATAACTGACCAAAAAATGCTACACTGGGGGGTCTAGAATGATATGCTGAATTCATGGTTACAGTTTTGCGAACTGGATAAAAACTTATCCTGCATACTAATTTTATACTATAAATGTGAAAGTAACTAAAAAAGTAACAGACCTTTTCACGCCATAACGGCTGAACAGATTTGGATAATATTTAACATTTGGATAGACCATGACCAGAGTTAGGACATAGGATACTTTAAATTCCGGGTAATATTTTCCCGTCGGATTATTTCCGACCTAAACCTGGACAAAAGCTAGTCTTAAATGTCTATAGTGTAATGAGTCTTAAATGTATATATTGTCTAAGTCTTATATGTCTTTAGTGTCTGGGCAAGTGTTATGTACTTACTGTAACAGATTTTTATTCAGAAACTAAGCGAAGAAGTCAGTGAGTAGCTAAAGACATTTGCATGTTCATGATGGTCATTAAATCTAAAACTAGTCAAAAAACGTATTGTGTTCAAACAATAATAAAAGGAACTTTCAATTCAAGCTACCCTTGTTATGTGAGGCGCATTAAGCATAATATACCTAACAAAACAGGTGACAACTATTAGCCATTTGATATTATTTGTGTGAGTAGGAAAAAACGACAGTAACTTAATTTGATTACTCATCAATCTGCCAAGAAACAAACAAGAAAATATTAACACTTAATAAATGCCACTCAACGTTTTTATCGACCGTATATACTAATTGTTAGTTACGTATGGTTTGCAAAAAGGTTAGTGAGCATGCATGAAATAAACATAATCATCTGCACTAGCGTCAGTACTCATTGTTATTGCGTGCCAGTAAGTTATAAAACAACAGACAAACATTTAATTTTACTGAAGGAACTGGTAAGTAGGTATAAAACATGACCATATTCCTGTTTGAAATCTGTCTGGTCGCAAGCCGCTTTATTAGTTACTTGCGTATGTATCTGCTGACTGTACCAAGTAGTCACATTACGGTTGCATCATAGATGCACGAGTTATTGGAATCCCCATGAGCAAAATTTTAAGGAAATTGTGACAAATCAATTTGCTCATTCGGTTTATAGATTGTTATTTGATTCATTTCTGTTTGTTTCAATGTTGATCAAGATCTAACTATTCGCTAGTGTTGCTCGTGTGTGATGTGTGACGGTGTCTGACAAAACTTCTGCTGAGAGTTATTTGCACATTATAAGACCAGAAGCCTAGTTGCGAACACACTATCAACCACAATCTGAATCATTGTGAAGGATTGGTAATCTTTTGCTTCAAATTAATTTCGAAAAATTTGTTTGCTCAACAGCCTAAATAACGCAATGAATGTTGTAGAACTGTCAAATTGAAAGCCATTGCTACTGTTAGCGTGTTTACGTGTTACACAATTAAAAACAGAACGTCGAGTCCCGTACTACAAAATACTACAATAGCTCACCATAACTATTATAAAGATAAACATAAATTATTTGGTGGGTATGTCAAAATTAATAAAATTATAATACTTAAATAAATAAAAAACAAAAATTGAAATGGCACAATATGGAATAATCTGTACAGTCAATACTACTCTGACCTACTCACTCTACTCTGTCTGTTATTCATACATAAAGTCAAAATCAAAATCAAAAGTCATATTACATAAGTAAGTATTCAAATTACATAAGTCAGTCCCCCAAAACGCCCGCCCTTCACCACTACCTAGTGCTTTAGGTGGGAAGAAGTGGCGCAACAAACTCCCCAGCAGCACTGCTATCTGTTACTTAAGAGCCACCACTGCTCACACACATACCCACTCTTAAAGATTGAACGATGAGTTACGTAACATTAATCACCTAGATAAACGATTGATAATTATGATTTCATGGTGATATTAAGTGTTGAACCACCCGTGATAGTAGTCATTACATTTATAAATTAAATTCAAAGAGTAAAATGTTCTCGGTCGATAAAATCTGTAAATTAGATTAGATTAACAAGATCAACACTTACTGATAAACGGACAAGAATTGTACAATACATATGTACGTAATGTTATCGACTTCTGTTTGGCTACAATCTTGGCACTGATCAACTGATTTGTGAATTTGTAATACATAGATATAAACTACTTTTGTGGTTTGAAACGGTTCTGATTGCGTGTTTAGATATGATCAAATTATTGTTATTTTAATCGTAGGTACCTAGGTAATATAATGATTTTTTGTACATATTAACAGAGTGTTATATTCAAAAGGCGATGTACTATTTCCTATTTGAATAATAGGATGCTACTTCTTTTAACCAACCCGCACTGGATGGTGCCGCGTGGCGGATTACGGCCCGCTACCTGTCACCGAGAGCAGGCCTGTGTCCCAGCAGTGGGAACATTATAGGCTAATTATGGCCTCTCTTTTCATAACTGCGTAAATATTTAACACTACTTTCTGCTCGCGGCTTCTTCCGCGTGAAATTTCTTGTTGTAACATAAAATTATATCGTGGTATGGTATCGCTCGCCCGCGTTATTACTCCGTTTTCTCTTAGCGTTCTTGCTTACTTTTTTCTTTTTGCTCGGCTCCTTAGGCTCGTAGCGTGATGTTAAATAGCCTATAACATTCCTTAAGAATTGGGCTATCTAATGCAAAATGACTTTCTTTTTAAAGCCGACTTAATTCCAGAGATTATCCCCTACATACAAACTAAGAAACACACAAATTTTAGCTCTTGAAAAAATTATTAATTATAATTAACTGAAGCTGACTTTAGATGTGGCTAACAAAAGTAGGTATGAACTTGTCACTAAAACACATACTTATTGAATTTAGGAACGCAGTTTTAATAGTTGATAACGAAACAGCGTCAACAATGATTGCGTATATATTATAGAATTGACGTAATCCTATGTTAAAAGGTCACAAATGCCTAAATATTGACTACGTTTGGTTTCATATTTCCATCTTCCTTTTAAGACGATTAAGAAACACTAAAAGCTAATATATGGGTTTATGTTACCGCAGTAAATCTAGGAAATCATAACAGCTACGATTTTCCGCGTTTTCACTCGCATAAGTCTCGATCTCGTGGAAATATCGGGATAAAAATTATACCATGTCTTAATCCAGGTCATGCCATGCCAAGTGCCAAATTTTATCCAAATCCCTTTAGCCGTTTTAGCGTGAAAACGTTACTAATAATCAAATGAAACACCTTTATAATACCTATTAGTTTAGATAGATAAGGAAATACATCATCGATCATGTTTCACTCTGTCGATATGTATTTCGACGTTACAAAATTTCTTAATCCGATGCTCCAGTTGCTCGATATTATCGTATCATATTTAGGGTTCCGTACCCAAAGAGTGCTATCGGAACCCCATTACTAAGCGTCCACTGTCCGTCCGTCTGTCTGTCAGCGGACTGTATCTCATAAACCATAATGGGTACATAGTTCACATACTTAGTCATATTTTTCTCTTCTTGTTCTCACACACTATTGTCTACATTTCTTTCCAACTTCTTCTTTCACAGGCAGAAATAAGCAGAACCTTTGTACTCATAATTATAACTATGTCGTATCCCTATATTTTACTGTGTGTACATAAATAATAATGTTGCGCGCCACAATTAATGTCTGGTACATAGTAACATTCGTTACCACTAGCGCCATCTAGTATCGACTAGCAGAATTAGAGTCAAAATCTTTCTAGAAATTTCGATGCTAGAACTTTCTAGTACTATCGACATCTGTTAAGTCGGGGCCTGTATGTTCTCAAACATTCTAGATGCTTCTACAGTAGAAGGTTCTGGAACTATCCGAGGGCCCTATAAAAGGCCGGAACGGATCGCGACCCGAGGAGTATTGGACAAGCGATACATGCGAGAACATCGAAAGCGATCTTCAAGTGCGACTTGAGAGTGATCAGTAGTCCAATTGTGTTTTGTAATTATTGTGTTTGAGTTGTTATTAGGTTGTCTAATTAAAGTGTAATTTTTGGTAATTTATATTGGCAGTTTTTAATTGTCACGAACCCCCCCAAGCTCGTAACAATAAAATAAAATAATAGTCGACATTTTCAGAGTGTGTATTTCTATTGCCGCTATAACAACAAGTGATAGCAATTATAAAGTAAAAAAATATATATTGGAATGGTAACCATACAAGAAACGTGTTTAGAAAAAAAAAATGTGTTAAATAATCTACGGTGCTAGGAACCCTTCGTGTGCTGGTCTACCTCGCACTTTGCTGGTTTATATAAATGATATCTCAAGTAGATACTTGAGATATCATTTATTATTATCATTTTAAGGACAGAAAAAAGTCGATGACGATCACGATGACTTTTTTCTGTCCTTTCGAATCGTGTTTCTCCCATCGCCCGAAAGAAGGACTATTTAAGAATAAGAATATTGTTTTTTGTTTGTAACTATTACTTAGGTACATATTTTTTTTTTCAATTATCTTGACAATCTGTTAAATTAAATTTCATAGACGGTGGTCTCCAAACTAGGTAACTTGAATCTCAGGGATTGGAATATATAAATCCTATGCAAATATTGAAAACACTAACGCGACTAGCTCTGCATGTACTGCTTGACTTCTAAATTTTAACCTCTTCCACAGGAACAGCTTCTGGGTGACTTACAAAAATGGCGTGTACGACGTGACGGCATTCTTGCCCTCCCACCCGGGAGGGGATCAGATCATGAACGCGGCAGGTCTGAGTATTGAACCCTTCTGGAACGTGTACGGGATGCACAACACGCAGGACATATATGACTTGCTGGAGTCTTATAGGATAGGTTAGTGTTTATATTTAAGGTATTTCCATATTATGACGTATGTATGAGGTAGAGGTAGCGAAGTATAGGTACATTTTTTTTACAGCTAAGCTATAGGCCGACCCACCTGTAGTCCGTTCGCAGATATGTTACCTCTGAATTTGCAACACTGTCACAATAAAAATGATCTTATTTTACGTGACAATAAGGTAGCTGGTGGGTTGTTGCGACTGACGACTCTGTCTGCCTGTGCCTTAGCCAGACATCACAGCTTTGAGCTTAGCTTCCCCTAATGCGGTGATGTAGGCAGTGCACTGGCGATACCTTTTGAGATGTTGTACTAAAAGTGGCAAAAACCACTTCCTATCAGATCACCGCCCATCTGATAGGAAGTGGTTTTTGCCACTTTTGTGACCGGTGGACTTCTCAAGCGCTGAGGAAATCAAAAGTCATTTATTCAAACTAGGGAGAATCAGCACTTTTAGAATGTCAAAACACAAGACGAACGACAGTTCAGCAAATATTCATTGCGTTATTTAAATTGTCGAGCAATAATTTAAAAAAATACAGGGTGGCAGGGACTTGCGCCACCTCATTACTATGGATTTGGTACATGAGTCTGGATGCCCCTGCGTTGAAATTTTGTATCTGTTATTAAAGTTGTTCCATACACTTTGACCGTCTTGACCAACTGACAGACAGACAACGAAGTGATCCTATAAGGGTACCGTATTTTTCCGGAACCCTAAAAAGTAGGTGTTTCTACAACTTACTAGAAGACTTTTTAGGGTGCACAATATAAAGAAAAGGAATTGTCTAACATGGATAGGATAAACAGAATACTTCGAGTGCTGTATCGGTTATATATTAGGTCTAAGGCTTCAGAACAGCCTACTAAAAGTTATATCTCAAAATGACCCTACAAGTTCCCAATAAAAACATAAGCAGCATATCCATAGGTAACCTCCACGAGGATGACGTAGTTGACCATACGGACGACGAGCTGTGGGTCAAGGAGCCGAGCAGAGACAAGAGGCTCATCGTGAAGACCAGCAAGCCGTTCAACGCCGAGATACCGGCCAAGCTGCAGATAGCGCACTTTGACACGCCCAAGTATGTTGGTAATGTGCCTGTGAAGGCAGCAGCTTCAACGCACCGTCAACGCCTACACTACACACACGCTCAAACCAAAAACACTAAAATCTAACAAAAATAATGCTTTTTGCTGCGGTAGAGTCGTGCAGATGTAATAATACTAGTTAATAGTAATAGTTAGCGTCCCAAGCAAAGGGAAAAGAAAGTGTGAATTGTGCTGTTTTAATTGTTGTCTTTTTCGAAGTTATTGTAGCTCTGGTTAATCGGTACTTTCACTCCACGTAACCTGCATGGAAACTTGTTTTAGATAAGCCAGTCGGCAAAGAACTTCACGAAACATTTATTTATTCTATCTGTTGGGTAAGCAATGGAAACATTTTCCTTCGCAAGCAAACGGGCTATAAACAGCTGTTGATAAATTCAAAGAAATGTCTTCAAGATCTCAGCAAGTGACTAGTTGAACCCGCGCCCTGTCGTTACTAGGAAACATTGGGCTATTCATAATTATTATAACTTTGTTATCATTTATGCACTAGTCAACACATCTCACACAAAATAAACCCTACTTACACACCAAAAATGAACTTAAAACACAAACATACTTTCCCCCACTACAACATTATATTCACGGAAAAGTGATGTTATTGTCAAATACCAAGAATATCACTCTCAATGTTTTTCTTTTTATTCGTTATTAAATAGCATAAATGGCTAACATAAATAATATAAATCGGGACCTTGATAATCTTAATCTTAATCTTTCTCTTGTGACCCGCATGAGTGTGTTAAATATATAAATAGAGCTGACAGTAGTATAAAATTATTGCACATAAATATTCGTAGCGTTAATAAAAAAATTGTTAGCCTTCTGGCGTTGATGTGTTTAATTAAAATTGATTTTGATCTAATTGTTTTGGCTGAGTGTTGGATGAGTAAAGTGATTAACCTCCCAGTTCTAAACGGTTACCAGTCGCACTCAACAAAAAACGAAGGGGTTATAATCTACACCAAAATTGGGCTAAACGTCAAGGCATGGGAACCAAATATTAAGTATGCAAATGGTCTGGTATGTCAAATTGATAATAAGCTCACGGTAGTAGCAATATATCGCTCTCCATCGTACGACATTAAGGATCACTTCGATTGAAAGCCTGTTTTGCCCTTTTTCAATGGTTGCTTAAATTTTAGTCCGCATATTTTCCTGTAAATGAAGTAAAACTGATAAAATATATACAACAAAATAATAATACTTTACAATAACTTTACTTAGGTATAAAATAAACAGTGAAATTGAGAATCTCTTCCTTTTTTTTCGTCGGTTAAAAACTAAAACAGCTAATTCTTTTAGTTTTACGTTTAAGTTATCTATAGAGAACTAATAGACAGCCTAAGTAATAAAAATATTCTATTATAAAACTGATTAATAGCCAAAAGCTGTACAGTATAAACCTTAACTTACTTAGTACAGTTAATCAGACTATAACACATTCCGATGACCGTTTAGGCTGTTTAGCAAATAGTCGCCATTTTCGTAATTTCGAATGTATAAAACAAAATTTAAAATATTATTTAAGAAATACGTCATGATTTTCAGCTTGATATGAGGGCACAATGATCACACTGCCCTCATTTCTGTTATTTTAAAATTGATTTTTATTCTAACCTTAAAAACCATACCATATAAATAGTATTTTTGTTTTATATCAGATCGATTATTTTGCTGGCGCTTGAATATTTTGAAGGAAAACATAGACAGGTTCACAATAAATTTGAATCCGCAATTTCAATTCACCAATTAACACCTTCAGATATCGAAGTCCACGATTACGTTTACTTACTAATAAATATTATAAATAACAATGTCGCCACTCACGGTTCTGTTACATTGAAAATCTAGTTCGTCTAATTTTTATTATTTTGTAATTCTTTTCAAAAAGCTATCATACAGCTGCTTCATTGCTTCTACAGCTACTATACAGCTATACTAATGCAAAAAGCTGTATAAAACGTGCCCTTTTTACTTATGAGGGCTGTATAAGCGCTTATACAGTCTGAATATACAGCTTCTAGTATCAAAACGAACTAAAATACAGCTTGTATACAGCTCGCAATGCTACTTGGGATGCTACTGCCTAAATTAAAGAGGACTTATGAGAAGAGTGAGCTTGAAAAATCTCGGAATAATGTATACTCCTATATCCCATCCATACGCTGGTATCGCCGATTACATACATCTGCAATCTCTGCATTGAGACGGGAGTTTTTCCAAATTCTCTGAAGAGAGCCATAGTCCACCCAATTTTAAAGGGACAAGGAAAGGACAGAGGCTGTGTCGATAATTATAGGCCTATATCAGTACTGTCGTCGCTCTCTAAAATCCTTAGAAGCTTTCTCGATAAATACAAAATTATAGCTGATAATCAGTACGGCTTCCGGACTGGAGTCTCTACTGAAAACGCAGTTTTGGATCTAACGCAATCTATTGCTAAAACTCTGAACAGTAGAACAAAGTGCCTTGGTATATTTTTGGACCTGTCGAAAGCCTTCAACACAGCTTCTGTCCCCAAACTAATTTCCAAGTTAGTGTCTGGGTGTACGTGGCATAGCTTTGGAAATTTTCAAAGATTACCTGAGGAATCGCACCCAGCTGGTAAAGATTGATTCTAGCTATAGTGATGAAGACGAGGTTGTGCTATACTATGTCCCCCAAGGAAGCATTCTAGGCCCCACCCTTTTTCAAATTTTGATATATGACCTTTGTAGAATGTCAATACCAGCTTGTAAGATATATGCAGATGACACAGCGATTCTGGGTGATGGGACCTCCTGGGAAGATGTGAAACGTAAGGCGGAATTTGCACTGGCTTCAGTGATGAACTGGCTTGACCTAAACTTACTGACTTTAAATCTAAAAAAAACATATTACTTATTACCTTTGTGATCCGGTCTTATACCAAACCTACAAGTAGTTTCACGATAATGACTCACTCATGCCAGAATGAGTTAATATCGTGCTCATGCTCTTCCATTTCCAGAGCTGATAGTGTTAAACACTTGGGTGTGTAAATAGACAATAGACTGAAATGGGATAAACAACTCGATACTGTAACTTGTCGAACACTTCGTCTTATTCACATCTTCAAATCATTCCGAGAAGCCGCCAGTATTGACATTCTAAAAATGGTGTACTTTACGTTATGCCAATCTATTATTGTATACTGTGTGACTGTATGGGGTGGGGCAGCGAAGACTCACCTTCTGAGAGCAGAGAGGTCTCAAAGGGCTATACTTAAAGTTATGTTAAGGAAACTCTACAGATACCCTAGAGCGCAACTATACGCTGATTGCAAAGTACTGACGGTTCGGCAGCTCTTTATTCTCCTTTTTGTCCTAAGGATACATGCCCGCTTACCTCCCATCTGATCCAAGAAAGCTTACATATGTTCCCCCAGGTATAAAGTATAAAACCTCATTTTCAAGACGTCAATAATTTAATTTTATTGCTAATACTAATAATATTCAAGTATAATCTAAAATGAATTGAAATAAAAAAATTTGAATTTAATTGAATATTATGTCTTAAGCCGTCATGTCTTTTAAAATATACAGAAAGACGTAGACATAATAGACCTAAATAAGTTTAATGCCAAATCAAAAACTTCTGACTGGCTCATACAGCAGAACTGTATTAAAACAGAATCTTTACTATCGTACAACGCTTGACATAAAAACAACACATACATAACACTTATATTCACACTCCCTCTCCCTTATCACGCACACGCATACATACACCAACTTTCTCAATTATTTGATTGATACTAGTTAATTAATATACATTATAATGGTGAATCGTCACACTTTCACTCTTGTGAACATCAGTTTGATTAAATTAAGATTTTGGCCGATCACTCTCTTAAGAAACAGGTCACCTAGTTTAAGAGACAGGGTTAATTTTTTTTTGTATGCATAAACTTTGTAGACCTAAATGCTATTGTATTTCTAGCACTTTGTTTTTAACTGTGTCTGTGTGTATTATTTGGATAAATAAACAATTTTAAATACTTAACATAATAAAACGTTTGTTTCTTTCATCATTATTTATAGAAAGTATCCACACGAAGTATGAGCTACCATGTTCAAATACTATCTTACCTGTTAATAAATAACCATGTCGCTGCTCATTTTTGTAAACACAGAAGTATACTAAGTAGCCCTCCCCTCCTCACCTCGCTCTCTTCTTTTGTTTGCAGCGAAATATTTTACGTCCGTCAACACATGCCTGTTCCAGAGTTGGACTCGTCCGAGCACCGTGTGAAGATCATCATTAAGAACGGCAGCGTCCGCACCCAGGAGTTCAGTCTGCAACAGCTGCAGATGTTCCCGAAGGCGAGCGTGCGCGCCGCGCTCATGTGTGCCGGCAACAGGCGCAGTGAGATGAATGAGGTAGGATTACAACCATCCTCCTCTCAGGCCCACTGGCACCACAAATAACTAATGGGAGAGGCGCCAGGGTAACCCGCGAAATTCAAATATCTGTTTGAAATGAACATACTAGCTTTTGCCAGTGGCTTCACCAGCTTGGAGGTTGAAAATATCCCACGGGAACGTACTATCGGGATTAAAAGTATCCTATATGTTATTCTAGGTTACAAACTATATGTGAGCCAAATGTCATCCAAATCCGTTCAGCCGTTGTAGCGTGATTGAGTAACAAACGTCCAAATTTTTACATTTATAATATTAGTATTAGGATAATATATAATATACTAGCTTCCGCCAGCGGCTTCGCCCGCGTGGAGTTCGGAAATTATCCCTCGGGAACGTAGCACCGAGATAAAAAGTATCCTATGTGTTAATCCAGGTTATAAACTACCTGTGTACCAAATTTCATTCAAATCCGTTCAGCCGTTTTTGCGTGAAAGAGTAACAAACATCCATCCATCCATCCATACTCACAAACTTTCACATTTATAATATTAGTGGGATAAATATATATAGTAGGATTTAAAACGTCGTACAAATTTAATAAAAACGCTGGAAATTCGCGCACCCCGGACCGTGGCGCGTAGCAGTGTGTTATCCGCCTTAGTGTTTGGTATTTACATGTTTTTTTTTAGTTTAAATTATTTTTTTAAATCATATTTGGGAAGGCAAAGAAGGAAATGGAGATTTTATACGTAAACAAATTTGCATCTCGTGGACTACTTATCGGCTTCGTTCAAGAAATCATTATAAAGTGTTGGCGTCTAATAGAAGACGAGTCTTTAGATTGCTTCAGTGATATCAGTTACAGTTGTATGCACCACACTTAGCTTTAAAGAGACTGTCGCTCATGCTTCTGTGAAAAATAAAAAATATTTCCTTTTAATTTTGACCTATCAAACTTCGTTACATGTTTGAAGAAACATTCTAATCAAGATAAACTAAATAATACACCACTCAAAAACAAACACAATACCAAGGACTGCTAATATGTTTTATTTAACCCGCTATTTACATATTAGCCTCATCATTGATAAGCTATGTTTCCTGTGACTTATACTTATTGTTTTTCCTGCCATAACAGCAGGTGAAACCAGTCAAAGGCATCAGCTGGCAAGGCGGCGCTATCAGTAACGCGGTGTGGGAGGGAGTGTACCTGCGCGACGTGCTGGTCTACTGCGGCGTCGACACGCAGAACACCGTCGGGAAGCACGTCATTGTAACGTATATCTTGTGTATTATAACTATAACAGAGGATTGCCTTAAATCAGGGGTCGTAAAGGACAGTGTCAAATTCTTCCAGTACGAAAAAGAGATGCATTTTGCAGGACATTATAACGCCATCCTTCTTTCGCACTGGGATCTACCTACTGATGATTTTTTAAGCTGGTTCTATTATACATAGTCAATCTGGAAAAAAGAGCCCTATTTTGTCTTTCAATATGCAGACTAAGTATCTTTTGTCAGCTCACCTTAATTTACCCTCAGTTCGTCTTTTACAACAGCCATGAAACACAGGCAAAAAAATCCCTAAATTAAATGAACATCATGTGAATCTTCTTTAAATTTTCCAGTCTTAAAACTATTTGTCATTCAAAGTTCAACAACTAACTCTAACAAAATCATATTTAGTTCACAGGCTCAGACATCGACGCGACTGGCGTGAACTTCTCCACATCCATCCCCCTGGAGCAAGCCCTGAACCCCAACAGCCGCATCGTGCTGGCCACCAACATGAACGGCCGCCCGCTGCCGCCCGACCACGGCCACCCGCTGCGGGCCGTGGTGCCCGGCGCGCCCGCGGTGCGGAGCGTCAAGTGGCTGGGTAACGGGCTTTTTACAAATTCATTGAGGATATTACGAGGAGAGACTCGTTAACTGCCAGCGATATCCAGAGACGATTACCGTTACCAATAAAATACCGGTGAAACTAACAAAACATTTCGTTCCGTTAAAATTACCGTTAAATCATAGGATTTACCGGTATTTAAATAGCGTTACCAATATCGTTACTTCGCTTAAATCTACCAAGAAGCAACATTTTGTGTGACGTTGCCAAACCGAACCAAGCGCCTCGCGGCCTTGCGTTTGGCTCTTCTAAGCGGAGCAGCGACAACGCATGTTACGACGATCGGAAAGATACAAATACGATAAGACTCGCGGTCGCACGTGTTTCATTTCATACGGTACACAAATATCACGTCGCGTACGCCGAACGTACCTACTTCTGCTGCATTTGATTTGTCAACTAGTTGTTTCTGTAAAAAATATTATTATGGGCCGAAAGAACTTTCAACCTAACAACTTAACCGTATTATTTTTATAACTATATTGTTACTTTTTAATTAGTCTTATGTCTGTGTGTCGACCACATATTTCTGGATACACTATTAAAACCTTTCTCATATCTTACGTGCCTAAGGCGCTGTCAAGGTCAATTTTATTGTATCCAGTAACATGTGGGCAACTATTTATCTCGTTTTATAGAAATATTCGGTCGCAGCTAATTTGAGTTTTTTTTTTTTCAATTTCAGGCACCGTTTATTATAATTTTCTGCACCACAGAAACAATGATGCCGATTCTCTGGTCACAAATGCCTCTAAACTAGACTAAAAATCACCAAGATTTTGTTTATTCCTGTCAAACGACGATTTCCCATTCTGAAATTGACTAAATTAATACTACTACTTAACTATATTTCAGTTTGACAGCACTAAGATAGCACTGAGTTACTAATTTATTGAAAATGACAAATTGCTATTCTGAATTTGACGTTTTTCAGCTAAAATTTTGATTGTCCAACTAAATCTGTCTTTTTAAATCACGATTAAAAAGGTGTGGGATAAAATTAGTTGTCATGAACTAAAATTCACACCACACCTTAGACTTCAGGTGCAAAAACAGCTTTTGCTTATATCTCGAAAATGGTGTGTCCTATCGCAAAAGTAATGAAAATTTCGACCCCGTTTATGAAACCTATAAACCGCAACATGTAGGTAATAATTTTACATATTTTCCATACAAAAAGTGAAAAATTCCATATAAAACACGTCGAGGCTAGCGCCCCTGCGCGCCTCCGGCTCTATAAAAATCACGGGGTAGGGCAAACAAGTACCACAAAGCAAGCAGAAGCACGAAGCAAAAAAAAAAATACCACGTGGAGTCGTGATTGTCAAATACGATTTTAGTAGTGTCAAAATTATTTTTAAATTTAGAGAGAATCTTTTTTGCTGAAAAGCTTTAAGATTCTCATAGCCTACACTAAATAAACTATCATTTAGTTAGTTTAGTTCGGTGTACAAAAGAATCGGCACCAATATTGTATACACGCCGAAGGTAGTCATTTATGGTTTCAGTTTTCTCGTTGATGGCCCTGCCACCCTGTTTATTAGAATTTTCTGCAGCACAGAAACAATATTTTATATACGCCGAAGGTAGTCAATCATGGTTTCACTTTTAGCGTTGATGTCCCTGCCACCTTGTTTATTATAATTTTCTGCAGCACGGAAACAATATTATACACACGCCGAAGGTAGTCGCACGTTCGGCGTGTATGTAATATTGTTTCTTTGCACATACCGAAAGATGCTAGTCTCTCTACCGTCATAGAAACAGATAGACGTATAAATTACCGGTGTAACAATGGTTACTTTTACCGATACTAATACTGGTAATTAGATAACGTTAACTGACTGGGTGTCGGTATTATTAACGTTACTTTTTATCGTTACCATAACGATAATTGGTAACGTTATACAAAAAATACGGGTAATTCTGTCCCTGGCGATATCTGTCGATATCGAAGATTAATTTAAAATACCAGGATTTTGAAGTCAAATAACACGATGAACTAATGAGGGACGTTCTACCATAAACTTTTTAAAGCTGGGTAACCTCATGCAACTCACTTAATTCTAAGATTGTTTAAAATCATGGTGCAAATTAATTTGTCATCAATATTTAAGGGTCATAATTACCAGAGGCACACAGAATAATCACTGCACAATTCAACTCCCCCCCTCATGATTTTTACACCATTTGGAAAGGTACTAAGGAACTAAGCATTATACATTATTTATTTTCATCCCAAAACAGAATCAATTACAGTATCCCACGACGAGAGTCCCTCCCACTGGCACCAGAAAGATTATCGTTCCTTCAACGCATCCAAGACGTGGGAGACAGCAGACTTCGCGAGTGCGCCGCCGATATACAGCCTGCCCGTCACGTCGGCCATCTGCGACCCGGCGCACGGGGACACGGTGGAGGCGCGGGGGGGCTTCGTGGAGGTTAGAGGTAAGGAATAAGGTTCCAATTACTATAAATTATTTGTTACTAGCTTTTGCCAGCGGCTTCGCCCGCGTGGGTGTCGAAAACTATCCCACAGGAACTTAGTACCGGGATAAAAAGTATCCTATGTCTTATTCCAAGTTACGAACTACCTGTGTGCCAAATTTCATTCAATTCCGTTCAGCCGTTTTTGCATGGAAGAGTAACAAACATCCCTACGTCCATAATCACAAACTTTCACATTTATAAAATTAGTAGGATTTGATTCATAATTTTACAGGCAAATACAACTAACCTCTTGTATTAGATGTTGTTGTAATTTTTTCCTTGATAGATAGATCAGCATCATCATCATCATTTCAGCCGAAAGACGTCCACTGCTGGACATAGGCCTCCCCAAGCTCCGCTACTTCGACCGGTTCTGTGCTTCCCGCATCCAGCGGACTCCTTCGGCCCTCACAAGGCTATCGGTCCACCTTGTGGGAGGCCTTCCAAATTCACGTCTTCCGGTACGCGGTCGCCACTACAGAACTTTTCGGCCCCATCGGCCATCTGTTTTGAAGCAAGCAATGTGCCCTGCCCCCTGCCACTTAAGTTTGGCAATTCTTCGGGCTATGTCGGTTACCTTGGTCCTCCTGCGGATCTCTTCATCCCTGATTCGATCACGTAGGAAAACTCCAAGCATAGCCCTCTCCATTGCCCTATGGGTAACTTTAAGCTTTCTTATGAGGCCTATCGTGAGAGACCACGTTTCAGTTCCATATGTCATCCCTGGCAACACGCACTGGTCAGAAACTTTTGTCTTGAGACACTGCGGTATGTTGGACGAGATGATATTGCGAAGCTTCCCGAACTCTGCACAGCCGAGTCGGATTCGACAATTGACCTCTTTATCGAAGTTGGACCTACCTAACTGGACAGTTTGTCCTAGGTAAACGTACTCGTCCACAACTTTGAGTATAACGCCTCCGACCGTTATGAGAGTGGGTGTTACATGGGCATTGGACATGGCCTTTGTCTTGTCCATGTTCATTTTAAGAGCCACTCTTTCGGAAGGTCTACTGAGGTCATCCAGCATTGTACTGACGTCCTCCATGGTCGCAGCCATGACAACTATATCATAAGTCAACCGAAGGTGAGTGATGTACTCGCCATTGATGTTGATGCCAGCCCCTTTCCAGTCCAGAACAACGAAGACATCCTCCAGTGCAGCGGTGAAGAGTTTCGGAGAAATAACGTCTCCCTGTCTAACACCTCGCTGCAGAGGCATAGGTTTCGAGGTCCGGTTCTGGAGTCGGACAGACATAGTGGTGTTTTTGTACGGATACTTCAACACCTCGATGTACCGATAGTCGATCTGGCACCGTTAGAGGGACTGCAGTACGCCCATGTCTCGATTGAATCAAATGCTTTTTCGTAGTCCACAAACACTAAACAGAGAGGCAGGTTATACTCTTCGGTCTTCTGTATAACCTGCCGCAGCGTATGTATGTGTCTACGGTGGTAAAGCCTTTACGGAACCCGGCTTGTTCGAGAGGCTGGAAGTCGTCAGACCTGCGCGCTAGACGGTTTGTAATGACTCTGGAGAACAGCTTGTAGACATGGCTCGGAAGTGAGATGGGCCTATAATTCTTAAGATGGACTTATTCAGTGTCTAATCGCTAGCGGTGTGATTAAGACGTGTCTATTGCACACTCGTGATCGGTCCGATACTTTGCTATAGTATTTCAACTCCGGCTACCCGGCGGCGGCGGCACGCACGTGTGCGTATAGCCAATTGCCAACATTCGTGTTGTGAGGAATGAAACATCTTGTGGTGACATGAATGAAGACGCAATGGTGAATGACATGGACAGACATATACAGATCGATATGGACGGTAGAAGGGGAACTGAAGAGAACTTAATACAAAATGTCGAACAAGAACAAATCGATGCCGAGATTGACATGATTGAGGATGTGAATGGTGGAGACAGACAAAGTGAACAGTGGACGGTAGTGGGAGTTCAGAAAAAATCCAAGGTCAACAAAATTGATGTCAGTATAGCTTATAAAGATAAATTACCAAAACAGTTCGCCTTGGCTAAAATGTTTAAAGCACAAGGAATTTCTGGAATCAATTATGTGAAATACATAAATCCATTTAAAGTTTTAGTTAGTTTTTCTGACGAAATATGTGCGGAGAAGTTAATGAACTGCCAGGAATTTGAAAAATTCGGTTGGAGAATCTTTATGCCTTGGGAAGTTAATGTGTCCTATGGAATAATAAAAGATATTGACATCGGATTGTCGGATACTGAATTAATGAAAAGTTTATCATGCGATGGACCCGAAATCCTTTCAGTCAAACGATTAAATCGCAGAGATTTTGAGTCTTCTGGTTGGCAAGAGAGTGAGACGATACGAATTTGCTTCCAAGGGAAGTCCCTTCCTCAATATGTTTTCGTTCATAACCTGAGGATTAAAGTGGAAAGTTACATATTCCCCGTTACACAATGTTCAAGATGTTGGCGTTATGGGCACACATCAAAATTCTGTCCTTCTAATAAGGTTATTTGCCCTAAATGTGGTAAACATCATACAAATTGTGAGACTACTTCCTATAAGTGTTCTAACTGTCACGGAAATCATATGGCTTTAATAAAAACTTGCCCGACATATTTAAAGGAAAGGAAAATTCGGGAACTAATGTCTCAATTTAGTTGCAGCTACAGACGTGCACTGACATTATACGTTCCATCTTTTTCTCAAAGACGCATTGAACAGACTACTATAGCTGAACGCCAGCAACTCCCGCAGCGTAGTAGTTCCCCAATATTGCCTACATCATATGCAGCAGTTACAACACCTAAAATCAACCTTATACAAACAAAGCAAACAAAAAAGAAGAAAAAGAGCAAAAAACGGAAGAAACATGCAAGTATATTAAGCGGGTCATCAATGAATGAATCATCTGATTCCGAAACACACACTAGTATGAACAATGAGGAAGGCGGAGCCACGGAGCCGATCGCTGCGTCGAACGACAGCGGCGCTGACACAGTCGCAGGCGCAAAGACTGACCGCGCTCAGTCCCGGACGAGACGAGCCGATGTGAGGTCAAACAATGTTTATGACGATGCGCACCCAGTCAATTCTGATACGTATGACACGCCTCTTAATAGTTTAAATAGCAACAATACCTCGTTTAAGCGACTGGTTGGTAAGTTGAGTCGAGTTATGTTTGCTAGTAAAAATACATGGAAGGTTAAAATCGAAAAAGCGTTTAAAATGTTTGCCCAGTGGTTTATATCGTTTATAGTGACAAGTTTTGTGGACTTATCTGGTTTAAAAAATATGTTTAATTTTACTCCTGCTGCTAATTAATAGTTACAATGCTGGTAAGAACGTTAAAATTAATATATTGCAATGGAATTCACAAAGTTTACGACCTAAATTATTAGCTTTTGAGAACCTTTTACTTCAAGAAAAAATTCATATAGCTGTAGTGAGTGAAACTTGGTTGGACTCTGGGAAGGCTTTAAGGATCAAAAACTATAATGTGTACAGGGAAGATCGGGGTGATAGTTATGGTGGGATTGCGATATTAACACATATATCAATTAAGTCACAGTTGTGTCAAATGGAAAATAGTAATCCTGATATTCAAGTCATAAATGTTAAGATTTTAAATTGTACACATTTGGAGAATATTGTTGGTATCTATTGTCCGCAATGGGTTCACACTAGGCTTCGAGATTGGGAGGTAATATTTTCTCAGTTTACTAATAAGTGTCTATTTCTTGGAGACTTTAATGCTCACCACTCCAACTGGTCACAAAAAACAGACACAAGAGGATCTCAAATCTACGATGTTATAAGTGAAAATAATATTTGTACACTTAACGACGGTACATTCACTCGTATTAAGTTAGTGATTAATCATTTACAACAAAGCAGCCCCGATATTTCTATGGCCACCTCTGATATTGCGCATATGTTTGACTGGCAGGTCACGAATGAGTTTTTAGGGAGTGATCATCTTGTGATAAAACTTTCTTTTGTCATGATATTGACATCATCATTTTATAAAAAACGGAATTTCAAATCAGCCAAGTGGTCGGAATATTGTAAATATTTAGAAGAATTATTTATGGATTTCCACTATCACGAGGACCCTCAAATATCTTATGATCAATTCATGGATAAATTGAATAAGGCTGCTGACAAACACATTCCAACTGTTAAGTTTTATTTAGATCCTACAAATAAATTCAAACCAAAACCGTACTGGAACTCTGAGCTGTCCCGTACAGTAGCTAGAAGAAGATTGGCGTTGGCAAAATTTCGAAATAATCCTACCCCCAATAATTTAGATTTATTAAATGAATGCAATTCGGAAGCTCAGAGACTTATGAGGGTAGCTTCAAATAAAAACTGGCAGGAAATTTGTGATTCGCTGAGTGAGGTGTCTTCCTCTGCAGAAATGTGGAGAAAAATGAGATGGCTGAAGGGTTACAGATGCCAGAGAACCCATGTAGATGAAGTTAAAGCCCGAAGATTACTTAATTGTCTCTGTCCTGACTTTGCACTTCCAGCCCAGCCGGTTTTCACCTCGAACAACTTAAAATTACAGCTACCTATCCATATGCATGAACTAGAGGTATGTATAAAACCAAAAGACACTGCCCCAGGCCATGATGATATTTCGTTTTCGATGATCAAACACCTCCCTCCGTCAGTAAAAACCATTCTATTAAATTTATATAATGATTTCTTGTCCTTGGGGTTTATTCCTACTCAGTGGAGAGATATTAGCGTAGTCCCTATTCCCAAACAAGGCCGCGACCCCACTTTAGTTTCATCTCTTCGACCTATTTCTTTGATTTCTTGTGTTTGCAAAATCCTACATTTAATCCTCAATAGAAGGTTGGAATGGTTCTTTGAGAGTAATCGTATGTTTTCAGAAGAGACAGTTGGCTTTAGAAAGTCTAAATCTAGCTTAGATAGTTTAACACGTCTGGTTTCCCGAGTCCAATCAGGATTTTATCCCCCTTATTGTTCAATGTTGCGACACATGCGATTTGTAATTCAATAAATAATGCGTATGTTTCACAATATGCAGATGATTTTGCTATTTATGTTATAGATAAAAGTATTGAACCCGCTTGTAATGTTCTCCAATCAGCTATAAATATAATGGTTAAGTTATTGGAGGAATTGGGTTTAAATGTCTCACCCTCTAAAAGTAAAATTTGTGTTTTAGTAAAGGTCCAAATAGATCCCAAGTTAACGTTGTGATTAATGGCGTGCAGTTACAAGAAGAAGTAAATGTTAAATATTTGGGGATTTGGCTTGACCGGTCTTTACGGTGGGGAAAGCATATAAATGAGACATCAGAAAAATCTATGAAATTTTTTAATATTTTTAAAGTGTTGGCTGGTCCGGGTTGGGGAGTTCACCCTAAACATCTACGACGATTATACACGTTTATTTTTACATCGTTCTGGAGCCGAAACACAGTAACTCCAGACGAGTAACAGTCACTATTGGCATTGTTATTTTTGTTTTAAGACATCTAATAAAGAAGTTAGAAATTTATCACTTTTTTTCTGTCATCCGAGTTAAATTTTAGTAGCGCTTCCACTATTTCATTCATAAACGCAAGATCGTACGCGATCTGCTCGGTGATGACGTAGCGCGGCACAGCTGTGCGTGTGCGTCAGTTCAGCGCGCCCGCGGTGGGTCAACGGCCGTCGGACGAATTAATCGGCTGTAAGTAAGTAGGTACGCAAGGCTACACATCAAGTTATACATTTCCAGTTTACGCTGATCTTGCACTGTACGGAAATCCTATTCAATGTGAGATCAGCTTATACTGGAAATTTATAACTTGAGGTGTAGCCATGTGTACCTACAAGTAGGTATTTCATTTCAGGTACGATTTAGGTTGGTGTAAGTTCATTTACCTCCATCATCTCGTATCGAAAGCAAGGCACGGTGTTTACCACTATCACATTTCATAAACGTGAAAAATTAATTGACATTTAATTCACCACTCTCGCATCACGAATCACCTTGTAGGTACTCGTACCTATTCAACTAGACACGACGAGTAGGCTTGGGAGTTGTATTTTACCGCTATCGTCCGGCTGCTACGATATCGTACCAGTAAGTCGAGCACCCTTCAAGCCCGGCTGGTACGATATCGTACCACCCAGAAGCAAGCGGTTTTTATCTTAATACTTGATATAAATAAGGATTAATCTCGTCTGCGATGATTTAACTCAATGGGCCGATAGCCAGTCTTTCGTAAACTACATCATTCAAACGCATAAAAGTTCCGTGGCAAAATTTTAAAAAATAGTTGACAGTAACGTTTCGAACGCGCGCGCGATACGGTGTTATCTTGTTGGGCTCTAGTTATTTAGTGTTTTTCTTATTTTTTGTGCCTATTCGACGTGAAGTGGATAAATATTCATTTATAAGTAGTTATTACATCGTTTTAGATAATATTTGCATCAAATAGCATCATAAAAACTGTTTTTTCGATAAAAAGTGTTACGTAAACAAACCGTTGCTCAGTAACGTCATTGTTATGTGAAGTTTGATTGTGTTGAGTGTTTCACAGTGAATTAAGTGTATCCTGGTGTATTTAATGGTATGTACATAAATCGTACTCATAATTAAAGAAAATTCTAGGTATATTTCATAACAAAACTATTTTTAAAAGATCTTTGAATGTTCGATTGCACAAAACGGCCTTTAACCTCCGCGCGATATGAAGTTTGAGTTTAAATATTATGCAAATGTTCAGTAGGATTCCCAAAAAATACTGCTGTTAGATTAAGTACTTGTCTATTCAGCAAGAAACAAGCAAAATATCGTGCAAATTAACATCGTAATTTTATCAGAAATCATCATAACACGGGAACCTTCCGCCTGACAGGTCCTCACCGGACACGGCTGTTTCGGGAGGTACCTGTTTCGCATAAGGCGGGAGGAAACGCCCGGGTGTTTCCACTGCGAAGATGGCCCTGAGGACACGGTGGAGCATACGATCGAGGTCTGCCCGGCTTGGGTGGAGCACCGCCTTGTCCTCGTGGAGGTGATCGGCGGCGGCGATCTCTCGCGTCCGGCCCTGGTCCAGGCCATGGTACGGAGCGAGAGTACATGGTTAGCCGTCACCTCCTTCAGCGAAACAGTGATGCTCGCAAAGAGGGAGGCGGCGCACGTGAGGGAGAGGCAGTACATGTGCCCTCGTGGCTGCAGCCTTCGCAGGAGACGCCCTGGGTGTCGGGAATCCCAGGCTGATTCCCGGCCACCGTAGGCGCGGGCTTGCGGACGGCGAGTAATGGGTAGCTCGCTGTCCGGTAAGGACCAAGCCCGGGTCAACGGCGCGTTGTGTTCCACGCGCGCCTCAAAGATATGTCAACACCAACTGGTGGGGCCCGCAAGGTCCGATGCCTGCCTGGGGTGCGGGTTGTTCGAAAGAGATACCACGGCCCCTGGCACACAGACAACTGAGGGAACATGGGTGGGTTTTAGTCAGTAAAAGTCTGACACGCCCTACCGCTCCACCCAGAGCGGGAGAAGTCATTTGATGATTTCCCAACCCGAAAAAAAAAACTAAATGTGCCTAAAATATTTTTTATGCGACAATGCTTGCGGCGGCTTCTACAAAAGCAGACAATTCAAACAGAAAAATGAATCGTTAAGTCTGTGACATAGAGTTCATTATTAGTTGGAGGTGCCCTTTTCTATGAAAATATTGAACCGAATTAAGATCTTATTGTCATAATTTTAACCGCGAAATTCGGTTGTGCATTCTTGTAAAGGCCGGTCGAACACGAGACAATAGGTTTCTAAGAATAATTTTAGTAAACTGCGGACCTTCTTACCTAGTTTGGTGTAATTTATATTTTTACCCTTTACTGTTAAGAAATAAAGTCTGAATTCGCTTTTCATATTTTTACACACATTACACACGCATAAATTCATTGATGGCAAGGAAGCGTTACTTCGAGTTCTCATTATTTCACAAAAAAATCAATAAATTTCAGTTTTCGTAATTTTTTTTATTGTTATTTATTGAAAAAATTAGTCCCAATCGATTCGAGTTCGATGATTGAGTTCATGGCTTTCGGTTCCAGAACGACCTAAAATTAACCGTGTATATTGCAATTTTGAGAAGTCGCTTAGACTACGGTAGTTTTTTGTTCGATAATAGCTGTCATTCTAAATTGTATAAGCTGGACAAATTACAAAACCAAGCTATGCGCATTATCGGGGGATACATAAAAAGCACCCCTATCCACGTCATGGAAAGCGACCTGTGCTTGCAGCCGCTACATATTCGCCGAATGTATCTAGGTGGTAAATTTTGGGTGAAATCCAAATCATTGACTAATAACCCTACCATTTTAGTATTGAACGAACTAAGTTCCCTTGCAAATCAAAGATACTGGAGGCGAAAAAAGATTCCCACACTTATAACGATTCACAATACGTTTAAAGACATTGTTATTCATTCTACTGATTTGTTAGACATGTATACATTAAGCTATTGGATGACTTACTATAACATCACAGACATAATACATCCATGTATAGACATCATCACCTGTCCAAAGAGATCTTGTGATACTACAACCTTACTCAATAAATGTATAAACTTCCTTGAACGTCAATATACAGGATACTTTAAAATTTTTACTGACGGTTCTAAGGAGGGCAATAACATGGGATTAGCTTTTTTTGACCCTCAAACTGATACCTTCATGAAATTTAATATTTCTAACAATGTTTCGATCATGTATTTAGAACTTTTAGCAATTAGTGAAGCATTGGCATACATAGAATCTACTGAACACTCCAATTTTATCATTTTAACAGACTCTAAAAGTTCAGTCCAACATTTAGCTCGATGTACCTCTGGCTTCAGAGGAGCACCGATAGCTTACAAAATTATAGACTCCATTATCAGATTGAGGGCCAATTCAAAAAATGTTATCGTACAGTGGATACCGTCGCACGTGGGCTTAGCAGGTAATGAAAGGGCAGACCAATTAGCAAAATTAGCTTCAAGTGACGGCATTCCATTAAACATCCAGCCATATTATACAGATTGCATGAAACTTATACGGGAACATTGTTTTTTAAACTGGAGGGAACACTTTGATCAGAGGTCTGTGGAGAAGGGGGTGTGGTATAAAACAATACAAGGAGAACCATGGAAATGGCCATGGTTCGATTCATGTTTTCTAGGCAGAACAGAAATTGTGACAGCTCTCAGGCTTCGTTCCGGACATATCCCTTTAAATAAGTTCGCATATTTAATGAAAAAAGTTCCTTCCCCCAACTGTACAGAATGTGGGAAAGTGGAAGACGTTCTTCACATCATGGTGGAGTGTGCCCGGAACGAAGATCTCAGAGATGAGTTATTAATACACTTCGGTGTTGATGTTAAAGAGGTAGGAAGATGCAATAATATTTTAGCATCTCCCTTGTCAGAAACAGCGAAGTTATTGTACAAACTTGTGAGTATTGGCATCCGTAGAAGATAGTTATTCATTCAAGTACTGTATTATATTTATAAAATGTTGTATTACTTATATATTTTAAGCAAGTCTTACGGAGCGACTTAGTCTTGTTGACCAAGCTCCTTAAATAAAGATTTAAAAAAAAAAATGGACTTATTCACCCTTCTTAAAGAAAAGTACCACCACACCTCTGTTCCATGCCTGTGGCGTTTTGCCCTCGAGTATGACAGAATCAAACAGCTTCTGGAGCAGCCCTTAGGAGTTCCGCCGTAATTCCGTCATCACGCGGCGCCTTGTTGTTTTTGAGCTGCTTCAGAGCCATCCTAATCTCGTACAAGCTGACGTCCGGGATGTCTTCAGTATAATATCGAGTCAATCTAGCTCTTGGGTCATTTGCCAGATTTGTAACGGGGTTTCTTTTAACGTGTATAACTGTCCATAGAACCTCTCAATGTCTTTCAACAGCTCAGGCTTGGTGGATACAATCCTGCCTTCATCGGTCTTCAGTTTCGTAAGCTGACTCTGCCCAATAGACAGATCCCTAGCAAAGACCTTGGAGCCTTTATTCCGCTCTACCGGAACCTATTAAAGACGCGCTTTAATAGGTTCTGTTTTAAAGTGGTGGAGGTCGCTTTTCAACGATTTAAAGATCCGTCTATTAAGCTGCGTACTCGAGCGCATTGTCTGAAGACTGCAGTATAATCTCGCGCCTCTCCTTCATGAGCTGCAAAGAGCCTCTTATTTTCATTTATACGACGGGTCTTGAAAATATTAGACCCGACCGTATGGACAGTTTCCAAATCATCCACAGAGCTCCCTAGACACTCGAAACGATTCTGAAGTTCGAGTTGAAAGCTCTCGGAGTTTTGGACTTGGATCGGTACAGGACGGAGCGTAGACTTCATCAGCCGAGACCTTTCCAGCTTGATATTGAGATTAAATGTGCCTCTTACCAAACGACACTACCCGTTTTCACCGCGTTGATCACAGAGACATCATTGAATACTTGCTTCTTCGTCGACATTATGAAGTCAATCTCATTTTTGGCTGCACCATCAGGGCTCTGCCAGGTCCACTTCCTATGCCCACGTTTTTTGAAGAAGTTCATCATAAAGAGACTTTCCTTCTCCATAAAACTAGCTAGTAGGTGACCCCGGCAACATCATCATCATTTCGTTTGCCCAGTTTCGCGAGGAAGTCCCCAATAAAAACTGTGAAGTGAGTTTTGGAACCATGCATGGCTCTGGAAATATCCTCATACACAGTCTCCACCTTATCGTCGGGGTGCGACGAGTACGGGGCGTAAACCTGTATGACCTTCAGCGAATACCTTGCGGATATTCAGAGTATAAGGAACGCCACCCTGGTCGACACACTCTCGATCTTCACCACGTTGCTCACAAGGGACTTATGGACGATAAACCCGACACCACCTTGGAACTGCTGGTTGCCGTCCCGGAAATAGAGCAAGTTACCGGATTTGAGGATTATCGAGTCCTCCCACTCTCGTCGGACTGCAGATAACTGTACTATATCCTATCGTAGCCTGCTCAATTTTTCCTCGAGATGGACGATCTTCTCGTCGGTCCGGAGTGTACGCGTGTTATATGTTGCTAGGTCCAGTTTTCGGTGATTGTGGTAGCCGGATCTCTTCCGGGGATTGTTCGCACCCCTTGCCTCACCGTGGCTTTGACCGCTACCGTAGCCAAGGGTAGGTGGGCCGCCGAGCAATAGGGGTCATTTATTTTTTGTGATTGTTACGTTGGAGGGGGTTTGCCATAATCACCACGCTTGGCAGGCGGGTTGGCGATCACAGTATGGTTTTTCAAGAAAAATATAGAGATCGCTGCTGCCCATTCTCTAGTAGTTGCCTTAGTCGCCTCCTACGACACCCAAGGAAAGAAATGTGGTGGTGATATTCTTTTAGTACGACACGATACGGACGGAAAGATAGATTTATTTTTTGTTGCCTGAAATATGGTATTTTACAGATTTTATAACACACACAATAGTTGTTCATATTCTGCCTACTAAATTCAGCATGTTAATTTCGTGACAATAATGATTCTTCTAATTCTAATTTAATCAATTTAAACAAAATACTTAAATACCCATACAGTGTGAGTCTTTATAATCTGCACATACTGAATCGAGGGAATCTTTGCTTAATTTTATCGACGGAAAAAATGATAAAAAAATTCTAAATATTTTATTGAAATTTTTAATGGATTTTTTATTTATTTTTTCGTTTCTGTGACTCCAGTGTATACAAAGCGGTGTAACTTTTTAACTCGATGTTTTATCACGATGAAACAAACTCCATAATGATTGGAAGTAATTAGGTGTCCGCATTAAATGAAAATTGTGTAAAAAAACTGCCACCAATTAAAAATAAACACGTTTTTCCCTCAAAAATCTGTTTTTTTTTCATCAATTTTTGCAATAATCGTAAAATTTCTCAATAAGATGCCCCGATTACCTTCATTTTTTATTACTTTAAATTATTCCTCATCGTATTAGCTATCCAATAGTAAAAATTGCAAGGGTTTAACTCAATCCCATCATTTCTTATCAACAGCCAAAGAAAGGCCTAGAGCACGGCTACGCACTAATTGTTTAGCAGGTAGACGTCCTTTTTTGTTGAGAATGTGCGCGGGTCGGGGTGCGGGGAGGTAGGGCCAGCTGAAGGGACCAGAAGGGATGACAGACAGGCAGTCGCTCCGAATTATTCGCCGCTGCTACATGTGTTTCGTTAATTTCATTCACTGCTACCTGAGTTTCGTGACTTTCGTTCGCTGCTACGTGATGCCGCGCTTAAGTGAATTCTCCCCGGCACACATTGCCGACATTCATTTTTACTATGGGGTGGGACGAGGAAGTGCCAGAGCTGCGCGCGCAGCTTACATAGCTGCGTTTCCTAACAGGCAACCAGTGCCATCTGCCCGCAACTTCCAGGAAGTTCACAGAAGATTGTCGATCACTGGACTTGAATCAAGTAGAGATCGTCGCGAGCCGCCTCAAATAATTATTGATGTGGTTCTGGAACAAGCAGTACTGAGCGATTTGTTTGCTGATCCATCCATAAGTACTAGACGACTGGCTCTTCGTCACGGAATATCACAAAAATCAGCGTGGCGTATTTTAAAGAAAGAAGGATTGCACCCTTACCACTACCAAAGAGTGCAACATCTACATGAAGACGTAGATTGGCGTCCAAGGTGTGTGATGTCCACCTGGATTCAAAGAAATACCAGAGCAAACCCAAACTTTCCGAAAACCATACTATGGATGGACGAATCAACATTTACCAGAGATGGTATTACTAACTGTAGAAATTTACACAGATGGTGCCCTGGAGGTCAAAACCCGAAATTGAAACGTTCATCGACTTTTCAAGTAAGATTTTCAATAAATGTTTGGGCTGGTCTTATCGATAACATGTTGATTGGACCAGTCATACTGCCGAGAACTTTGAACAGTGAAAGATTTTTAAGTTTGTTGACTGACGATCTACCTGAGTTATTGGAAGATGTACCACTGTCTTTGCGTCGAAGGATGTTTCTGCAGATGGACGGATGCCCTGCCCATTATGCCACAAATGTGAGATCATTTTTAAACGAAAATTATCGTGATAAATGGATTGGACGACTAGGACCTGTAGGGTGGCCTGCGCGTTCACCCGATTTAACGCCCCTTGATTACTTCCTGTGGGGGACCATGAAGCAACGCGTCTACAGTACTCCCATCAACAGTGAAGTCGATTTGCGTGATCGCATAATTAACTGTGCAAATGATATTCGCAATGATCCCGAAATGATAAGGAGAGCGACACAACAAATTTTAGTTCGCGCGGCTTTGTGCCTACAACAACGAGGTGGACATTTTGAGAACCTAATGCATTAAATTTTCTTTAAAATAATAAATGTTTTAATTGAACTCTTTTTCATTCATTGAACCCAAATAAATCATCCTTAAGAGAACAAAAATAGCGCGTTCGAAGTGCCATCTTTAACACTTGATAGAAAGTGTTTTGTCTGAGCTAAAAGCATACAATTTTTATTATTAGGTAGCTAATACGATGAGGAATAATTTAAAGTAATAAAAAATGAAGGTAATCGGGCATCTTATTGAGAAATTTTACGATTATTGCAAAAATTGATGAAAAAAAAACAGATTTTTGAGGGAAAAACGTGTTTATTTTTAATTGGTGGCAGTTTTTTTACACAATTTTCATTTAATGCGGACACCTAATTACTTCCAATCATTATGGAGTTTGTTTCATCGTGATAAAACATCGAGTTAAAAAGTTACACCGCTTTGTATACACTGGAGTCACAGAAACGAAAAAATAAATAAAAAATCCATTAAAAATTTCAATAAAATATTTAGAATTTTTTTATCATTTTTTCCGTCGATAAAATTAAGCAAAGATTCCCTCGATTCAGTATGTGCAGATTATAAAGACTCACACTGTATAAAAAAGTACTAAATCCAGCATTATTATTGTCTACATATCAAATTTAAAAATGTCAAAGAAAATTAATTAAACTACAAATTGTCTAAATATCTATCAACTTTCAAATGACATCCAAAGAAACTAAATTACAATTAATGTCAATAGCTTAAAGTAAAAATGTCAAATTTAATTTTAATGTCATGCTTGGTCCTTGGTACTGGGTCCTTTTTACAAGAGTGACTGGTATAATAGTGACGAAGATGTTTAGAGTCCTTTGCTAATTGAATCATAAAAATGCAATAATTGATAAAGTCACATTTCAACAATTCCAATCTTCTTCTTTTCGAGTCGATGGTAATCTTCAGATTCCCAACCAGGGAGTTGGGCCCAAATCCCAGACGGTAGATGGCCACATTAATAGCATACATTTTAATGGTATTATATGCTATTAACGTAACCATCTACCATGTACCAATTAAATTTAAGGCCACTTACTAAAGATAGGACCCTTCCAAACAATCAAGGATTTATCAATATACTGAAAAAGTCCGTCGCTTTCAGTGTTGTACTAAAATAGCTACATTATAATAGAAGACAGAAGAAATAAAAATTCAACACTCTTCCACCAGGCTACGCCTACTCCGGAGGCGGTGCCAAGATCCTGCGAGTGGACGTATCGCCTGATGGCGGCGCGACGTGGATACAGGCGGAAGAGATGCAGAGCGATGATGCCCCGCCTCAGCAACACTATGCGTGGACGCTGTGGACGGCCAGGATACCCGTGGAGAAGGGACGGAAGGAGGTAGGGTCAAACGGTCTTAGAATACATTTCGGTATGTTCAGAGCCCAGTAAGCCAAGTCCCTGTATTAAAAGCGTTCCAAAGCTAGTCACAATCTCATCTCAGTAACAATCAATGTCAAAAGTTTTGACATTGATTGTTACTGAGACTTTGTCGTTTTGACTCAAAACTTATGTTATTACAGATATTTTTGACAGTAACAGACAGATTGCTTGACAATCTGACAATAATGTTCTTAAATATACGAGAAAAGGAGATTCGTGATGGTAGTGTTATGTTATTACATCACAGGTGGGAATAGTGGTCGTCTTTTAGATTAAAACTGACAAAATTATCGGGTTTTGTGAACAGCGTATAGAATTCTTACGATAACATTGATTGATGATCGATTCTGTACGGAAGCGTATCGAGTTGTTGTGAATAACTATGCAGAAACCGGAAGCTAACCATTTTAATACTTTTGCAGCTCGAACTATGGGCGAAGGCGACTGACAGCAACTTCAATACTCAACCCGAGAGATTTGAAGACATCTGGAACATACGAGGGGTACTTAGCAACGCTTACCATAGAATCAAAGTACAGATCAAACATTAATGTTAAGTTGTTTTAACTATTATTCAAGCAATAGACTGTTGTCTTGTCAAAGTACCAATTAATTTTTATGTAGAATGTTTAAAGGTCTTTTCATTTTTGTCGACATACGTATTTACATCACTGAGGTATGGAATGACTGTTCCAGCGTGAACACATACATAATCAACTTGGCACACAGGCCTCCTCTCCCTGAGGGAGCGGGCCATTATCCACCACGCGGGCCCAGTGCGGATTGGTAGTTGTCACATGTATTCGATTTTTTAGTTCCAAGACATGCCGGTGTCCTCACGATGTCTTCGTTCACCGTTTTGACAGCAGTGGTGATTAAATAATTTACACAAAGATTGTTTAAGCTTACAACTTAAGCGTTTACAACTTAAACAACTTAGTAAAAACCTAGCTGAGTACAGCTAGGTTTTTCTAACACATTAATATGTACTCATGTTAGGTTACTTAGCTGTTGTGCTTATATAGTTTTTTATTAATGTGACTCAAAAATAGAAATCGCGATTTGATAACCAGTAAGACTGGAAATCTAATCGTAAGTCGTGCACAACTCTCAAGTCTTGGCGAGTCCAACCCACGTCGAAGGGTATCTCTACCTAGGGCAAGACATCCAGCTCGGTAGATACAACTTTGAGAAAGAAGCCGACAGGAGGATCCAGCTGGGTTGGGCAGCGTTTGGAAAACATGATCAAGTCTTTTCGTTGCCTATTCCGCAATGTGAGAGACTATGGTCTTCAACCAGTGCGTCCTGCCCGTAATGACGGTGCAGAAACGTGGACACTGACAGTCGGGCTGGTCCACAAATTTAAGGTCGCGCCGCGCGCAATGGAGCGGGATATGCTCGGAGCTTCTTTGAAGGATACAATCAGATGAAATGTCTTGTCTTCCTGATTACAAATAATATATATTATTATTATGACTTAATGCAATGCATTACAAAATATTTTTTCACTTTCTGTTACAATTTTGAATAATTAAAACAATTCGTTTCCGACAATTCAGTGTTAGTGATCTAATTTCTTTACTTAATATTTAATCGATAATTTTTTTGTATAGTGATAATAAATCTTTTGGTCGTTCATAGAAAACAAACGGCCTCAGTAGACCATTTATTACTGATAATACACTTTCAATTACATAATTATACTCAGTAATTAATATTACATTATTGTAAAGTAACGACTAATTCTGTACAATCCTAGTCCAATCATGACCACTTATAAACTGAAATATTTATAATAATTTTTATGCTCAGTGCTTACAAAATACAATGCAACCTTTTTTTGCAATAAATAGATTAGTAGGCGTTTTGTTTTAGCGTGAGATGTTGTTACTATGTATAGTGTATTTAATTGTTATGTTCTTTTTCATATTAAAATAGTGATATTTAACAAGTGTTTTAATAACTACTTTAAGAAACAGTAACGAATTTAAGGAATGCAAGGTCGGTAAGTCAGCGAAAGAATATATATATTGTAGTTATTCGTTGCGTCTACCGTAGGTATTATGTCGATATGTATAAGTCTATCATGTAGTCGTGATCGTGACTGCAGGGCACATTTTGGTTTGTCATATATACATGACTGGCGGTCAAAAGGTTAAAAAGCAATTGGAACGGTACACGGTAGCTCGGTGGTAAAAGCAGTCACAGTTCGCCAGAGGTCACGGGTTCGAGTCCCGCTTGTGTCAGTTGGTTTTAAATCTCCAAAATCTCTTTACAAAGTATATTTTTCTAGCGAGAACTGGGACGATTCAAGGTCATGTCAGTTCTTCAAGTAGCGAACTTTGTACCACAGTCTTTTTATCGAGATCACGAACGCGAAAGTGGAAAAAAATGTTGGTTGATACTCGTTGTTATTTTATCATTTAAATTCTTTGACTAATTAGTACATACTGCGATAATTATTATTAGGTCGAAGTTAAGATTATTTCAGCAACAATGGGCCGGTCGAAAACGAAAGCTGGTTTAGAGCGGTTACCACACTTTTGAACGGAGTTTGCAAGAATGTACGCTAACTGAGTAATTATTCACCCTGGTGGTAATTTATCTTAGAGTAGGTACCTAGTTATTTATAGCATTAATATGCTGCTTAGATGGCAGATGGAACTTATTATAGCCTTTCTACACTAGCTTAACCAAATAGTCGCCTACGCACATCGTTATCTCACACAATGATTGTTTGTTATATCAGCGTACATCCCAGTTCATTAACATAATGAATATAAATTATATCACAGTTTTATCTCAGTGTGGCGCCCGTGCGCTCGGCATGTCGACATGTTCGCCTTGAGACTCGCTACGAGGGCGAAAAACTTTACTAAATCGTTACCCATCGCATCTTGTATCAGACTAATTCACATTAAGAATGTGCTATATAATAATAAAACGGACGATTTACTGAACGTAGACATTCGCGGCGAACCGTTACAGTTCCCATACGTGTGGTTACGAGAAAACTGCCAGTGTGAACAGTGCTACCATACCTCGGCCAAAAGCCGGATATTGGACTGGAGCAGTTTCGATCTAAATGTAAAACCGAAAGACGTCTCTAAGGACCAACATTATCTGCAAGTCACATGGAACGACGGACACACATCTGAATACAATTTGAATTGGCTCAAATTCAGAGGTTTTACGCCAGAAAATCAGCAGAATTACACCGAAACTATCTACAAACCTAAGAAAATTACGTGGAACAGAGAAGACTTCGATAAAATATTTTCCAAACATGATTACAACGAGGTATTAAATTCAGACGAAGCACTGTACAATTGGCTAAACAAGTTATCTGTTTACGGAGTCGCGCTGATTCAGAACACACCAGATTCTGAGACAGCCATAGACGCCGTTGTGAATAAAATTGGATTTACTAAGAGGACACACTACGGAGTCAAGTTCGTTGTGCGGAATGTCCCAAACACGAGTAACGTGGCCTACTTATCAAGTAATCTACAGCTGCACACTGACCTGCCTTACTACGAGTATTGTCCGGGAGCTAATTTATTACATTGTTTGGTACAAACAGCTAGTCGAGGAGGTGAGAATTTACTGTCGGACTGCCACTATGTCGCTGATTATATGAAGGAGAATCACCCAGATCAATATAAGCTTCTCACTGATACAGAAATCGAGTGGAGGGATGTTGGAACAGAAGATGGCAACCAATTCTTTAAACTGCATCGTGAGCCCGTTATCTGCTTAGATCGTCACGGCGAAATAACTCGAATTAACTTCTCGATCCCGCAAAGAGGTAGTCAGTTCCCTGGGCCGATTGAGTTAGTAAAGCCATGGTATGAGGCTCATGGCATGTTCCTAGCTTTGAACCATAAATTCGCCGCGAGGTTTAAAACTAAGGCTGGAGACATACTCTGCTTTAATAACATAAGGTTGTTGCATGGTCGCAACGCTTATGAAGACAGTGAGACCAATGTGCGGCAACTAATAGGAGCTTATGTGGACTGGGATGAGATATACTCAAGATTGAGATGCTTGAAAGTGAAGTTGAAGAATGAAGATGGTATCTGTTGACATTTTGCTGACAGATTTTTAATAAGTGTCACTGAAACATGCACTATAATTGTAATGAAAAATAAAAGAATTTTATTGTAATTTTTTTTATTAAAATACGGGTTCTCATAATAACTACTATATTTCTTGATTTATTAGATACAGAACTACAGTATTAAATTGGCACTAAACAAGGTATAATTCAGCATCACTTCATTACACTAATGTAATAGTTTTGGGGCAGTTAAGTTCAGCATTTTTCTCCTTCTGGTGCAGGTTTCCACTTCTATTTCAATTGTACATCTTCATATGTGCAGGGTTCAACACTTCTATTTAATCAGAAGGATTATTCAGCAGTTCTGTCTCATCAAGTGTATATTTTACCCTGTTTACTTCAATTTATGTATTTTTCACTTGCATTATTAACAAACCAGAGCTGACTTGGAAAAATATTCTTTGAATTTCTAGATATTGCATCATAAACGCTGCTTAAAGTTAAAAGATGTTTAAACATATCTTTAAGTAACGTTTTTATATAAGAGGGTAAATGATTATGTGACAATTCTTAAAGAATTAAGATTTCTACTTATTTCCTTACTTATATAACATAACAACTACTTCAACTCCACATAAGTATCTACAGCATAACTTCTTAATGAAAACCTGCTGAGTGGAATTATCCTATTAGACTCCTCTTGCTTTTCACCAACTTCAACCAGCGGGAACTCTTCAAATTCAGGATTGGTTGACATGGCAACAGCTTTGGATTCATTGGTATGAATGTATATTGAGAAACTGCAATCTTCTGGCAATTCTTTGAAGTTATTCCACACTGAGGAAATTTTTAAACAAAAAGCCCGCAAATTCTGTTCACATTGTACCAAATAAGCATCAATTGTCTCGTCAAAGTAACTTTTCTTATCAAATTGAAACACAAATTTCAATAAAGGTTTGTATTCATTATCTGTAACTACAAACTCCACACAACCTAGTTGGTCACTCATCAAACATTCTCCTATACTTTTCAGGCACAGATCAAGATACTGATTCACTTCAGGATGAATTGAACAATGGACAACAATATTGTACTTTTTACGAGTTTCAAAGACACTTTTCGGGTAAACTGACGCGTAATAAAGAATGCTGTGAAAGGCAACCGCTAAGAATTCTATTGTGATATCTACAAAACAGTTATCCATAGTCAAGTAATTACAAATTCACAGCGCGCCAGTTGGAGAGCGGCTTAATATTTTGTAAATATCTGCAAACATCATTGTCAATGTCATGTCAACTGTCAGTGTCAATCAAAGAGGCAACCGCTTTCCGAATTATTAGAAAAATAGCGCTGTGACTCTGGCTACTTTCCGAATTAGAAAAATAGATAATTAGCGTTCCGAGTTAGATATCGCGATTATGACAGCCAAGAACTGTCATTTTTGTCAACAATACGGAACGCTCGCGAACGCGCTAACAGTGCTCACTCAATGTTAAAACCTATTTATACCATATAAAACTTGTATAGACCACAAATTTCATCTTCTTATTTGATTAGGTGGCGATTCTAGCCAGAAGCACTATTTATAAGTTAGCTAAAACTATGATACGAATCAGAACATAACAGCACAACCGTCATTTTTGACAGCGCTCACGGTGTTATTAGTACGGATAGTAGTAGGTAAGGTAGTAGGTATCACGCATGGTCGGCGTTGTCGCAAGATGGCACATGTCATGACGTCATCAGTGATGATTCACGGGACAGTTATCGCGCTCACGCCTATCCGGAACGGGTGTGATGTGAGCACGCTGAAATCGATATTATTGCAACTCGGAACGTAGCCATAGATTCAACAAAAATCTTGATAATTCCATTTCGTGAATTTTCATCTTTTGTAAATGAGAATTCACTTAAATACCAAGATTAATAAACCAAAATTATAAAACCTTTCGGCTCTATTACACTTTAAAGTACTGAAATAGACAAGCCTCGCAGTATGTTCCTACATGCGTAAATTAACGGATTTTTCACACAGCTAAGCTGATGTACTTAGCCCTCCTGCAAGGGATGTTAATGAGGTATTTAGGGCTGCCAGGCCAGATGTCCCGATTTGGCGGAACGTCCCGATTTACATTTTCAAATTTCGCGCGTAATTTGACGAAAACGTTGGACGCAGCGGACGCTATATTGCTCTGTGGGTATGATGTCAGTTTGCTATTTAAACAAATGCACATTTATGACAATTGTTTATAATTTAAAAAATGAGTTCTTTTTTCTACTTAACGTTGGTTTGCTGTTCCTGAATGCAGAATGTTATTTTAAGAAAAATTACTTTGGGTACGAAAATCATAAACATACAAAGTTGCTCAGCTGACATGCCGTATGACCTCATGGCGGCTACTATTTCATGGTGTTCAAAAACAGATTTTAAAACTGAAATCTTTAAATTGTATTTTAAAATCTATCTTCTTGTTTCATGAACTAAAACTAACATTTTCCGACTGCACTTTGCCTAAGCTATCTCAATAATGTATTTTTAGATTTTTTCTCATATAGAGTAAAATACCCTATTGCATTTTTATGGCACTAATCGATTAAATAAATCAAAAAAAATTGTGGTTTATTAGCACTCTAAAATCGAATTGAGACACTTTTCAAAAATGAGTGTAATACCCTATTGGTTATGAGTACCGTGAGGAATTTGGAAATGTAATTCCTAAAACCTAGCCTTAGTAGGGTCAAGCCCCTCCCAAACAACAATCCTAGACCTGCCACTGGGTCCATGCCATGCACTAACTTTATTATAAGAAAGTTTAAAAGGGATACTTTATGCGATAGTTGTTATTTAAAAGTGTAGGTAATATTTTGTTTTCAATATGTAAGTGTAAACTAACACATAAAAGAGAACTTTTTTATAAAAGTAAAGATAGATTAAAAAAGCAATTTATTAACAACAGAAATATCTAGTACATAATTTAATTAGGTCTACTCTGATGTACTCTGATCTTTACTTCTTCTTCCCTTTGCCTGAAATAAAAATAAAAAAGTATTAGAAACAATACCCTATTTCAATGGTAATGGGTCAACTGTACTTTTATCAATTAAAACTTAATTTCTGGCAAGAGAGTGCAAACCAACAAAAATAGTGTTTTATTATTTAAATTTATATAGAATTACTTTAATTAAATTAGAGGGAGGCTTATGTCCAGCAGTGGACGTCTTTTAGCTGATATGACGATGATGATATAAAATTACAACAAGCATAAATCACAGACACCTATCAATGCCATTTGTTTGAAGCTTTCTCTCTTTTGTATACTTTGATCACCTCATTGTCTGGTATTGAAGAATACTTTAATAGTAATGACCTATTTAGTATTACCATGGTTACAAAATTAACCCCCAGGCATTAAGTAATGACTTCCATGGTTATAACAGTGATCATAAGCGATTTTATGTTTCCATTAACAACATTTTGTATTTCCGAAAATAGACAATAATTGCTTAAAAGCATAGTATTTATGCGAGATCTGTTCTCCGATGTACCTACCTTCATCATCCTTAATTGATTCCAGTCCCTGAAAATAAAAAAATATTATAAATTAGAAACATTACATCTGTAAAAGAGGTATATCAATCACAGCAAATTAGGTTCGTGGAGATCTTTGATGACTCCTCAAAATCAAAGCAGATTATTTATAAACGCTGATTGAACTTAAGAGATGTTTAAATGTAAAAAAATGTATGGTTAAACAGTCGCTTATCATTACTTAACTTTAACCAACATATAGAAATAAAGGGGAAAATGTGCAGACAAGTATTTATTTTATTACTTTCATTGAAATGTTAGGTTGAACATTGGTTGTATGTTGATAAAGAAATGTTTGTTACCGCAACTTTGTAGGGATTTCCAGTCAGTCTGAGGTCCCTCTGGTATAGCTGACGGTCCCATCTGTCATCGAGTGTGCGTCTGAAGTGCTGAATAACAAATTAATGAATTCTTTATACCATCTTCAGCTTGACGTTGGCTATGGATTACATCCATTACAGTATGGGCTTGATAGAGGCCTGCTATTGTTATCTAAGATTCACACATCATTAATTATGGCATTTTTAAAACAATTATTGTTTTATCTCCATTGTTAAATTTATCTTTAGAATGTATGCACAACTGATGGTTTGTCTGAATACATACATATATTATCTGTGAACACAAAACTGAGCTATTTTACATTTTGATCTCTATAACATCTATGGAAGAACACTGTGCTGGGGGGTTGTTATCTAACATGTTATTCTAAGTGAACTTACGTTGCCTATTGTTAAATTGTGAATGTGATATAGACCCCAGCCTGGCAAACCTAGGGCAGCCGTGATAATGAAGGCGCTGGGCAGAATTTCGTACCACATATTAGCAAATTATCGGACACACACTAAGAACAATTTCGTATTTCGAATGACAGTAAACTGCGTGTTGCCAGAGTTCTTAACAAAATATTACAAGCAACAACAGTGTGACCAAGTGGAATGGAGACAAATCCGTGCAGGTAATCTAACTAATCAATAAAATAACTTTCCTGATTTACTTGAACAGCATATTAAAATGAACTCAAAAAGACTCTTTATAGGTCTACTGTAGTACGGTAGTAGACCTATATAGTGTTTACCCCTACAACACCTCTTTGGATTACGTTGAAAGTCTGTCAGTCAAGTAGCTGTTTGACTTTCGGACGGACGGACATGACGAAATTTTACGGGTTCCATTTTTGCCATTTGGCTACGGAACCCTAAAAAGGAGGTGACGTGAAAGTAGTAAATGTACGTCAAACTTATTGAAGCCTACGTATTGAAGGGTGTGTGGTGCGACACGCATCTAGCCCCATGAAGATATTTTTTTTATGGATAGGCCTGGCAGCTGATTTTGTTGTAGTAGCCACTATTGAATGTAAAGGTTCTCTTACACGGGCAATTTTTGAGCAATAATTGCTCGGCAATATTAATGGATCAATCTTGGTCAATTAAGTGGCGCAAGTTGGAGCAACAACAATAAATTGCCGATGTGTTTCGGCAATATTGCTTCTGATTGCTCCATAAATTTCATGAGATGCGGAATATCCAATCGGTTTGGTTTTTAGTCAATTTTCTTTCTATCTCGTTTGTACGCATAACTACGTCTCGTTTTTGCGAGAGGAACCGGCCGGCGGGGGAGGCGCATTGCCTAGTTTTTTAAGTTGCTCCTTATTGCTCCATATGGCAATTTAGGGTAATGGCAACAGGTGGCTACATGTTGCCATTGCCCTAAATTGCTGGATGTAGTCGTGACGTCATAATTAACGAGAATTGCCCAAGATGGAGCAATTTTAGTTGCTCGTGTAAGCGCACTTTTAGGTATGTTCACCTAAGCCTAACTCTACGGGGCACAACGGGTGTTATGTTATAGTAATGACGTTTAAACATAGAATAATACAAACCGAGCAGAATGACAGCTCCCTAACAGAGTTCAAAATTCTTACCACTTTTTTAGTTTCCTAACACGTCCGAAGTCCATTTATGAGAAGGACGTCGTCTTTTTCCCTCGTTTACTCGCTTGGAGACTCATTCATTACTCAAATTATTTGGACTACGGACGTCTTAGGAAACAACACAAATTGTATTTGAAGGTAAAAACATTATATTATGTGTTCCATTTGACGTCCAAAGTCCATTAATGAGGATCTGTTTGTTATCTCCTGGTGGCTTGCATATTTAAAACGTAACAATATTATCAATTATTTTAATAATTATAATAATATACAGAAAACAAAAAATAAAATCACAAGTACGTAATTTGTTTCAATTTAACGATCAGCAAAAAGTATTGGATTATATTATATTATTAGACAGGGTACAAGGTTCATATGATTATTTAAAATTATAATCTATTTTTTCATTAGTTATTGACATGATCTACTCATAACAATATTTTTTATGATATATATTTTTGTATGGCATATGGTTAGCTAGTGACCTCGACAATTGATCATTCTATTCTATTCTTGCCTGAGCAATCGGCAGCAAGTTCGTCATGCTCCCGTAGATGTCACAGCTTGCGGTAGCGTTGGGGATCGGGTTACCTCTTTCCCTCAAATATGGCGACGGGGGTAATGGCTGATCTTTGCGTTATACTCGTGAACGGGTGCTGCTTGTGGCGACTGGTCGTCTTGCTGACCATGATTTTGTTATTGTTGCTAATAATTACCTACCTGTTTATTTATTTTACGTCGATGGTCCTAACATTTGTAAATATAATCCAGCATGGCATATGTAAGCTATCACGCCATTTATACCAGGGGGCTTTTATTTTGGTAGAATGCTTTGTTTACTTTTTTTTGTGCTTGAGTTAAGTTTTCATTTTATTTGTTAGTATATTGGCATGGCTAGCTGACATATGACAAATTTTTAAGTTATGTGTCTCGTAATGTTGATTACTTTGCCTACCTATGCATAGAATCAAGTCTATCTAACTAAACAGACAGCTGTGCTGCTGGGGAGTTTGTTGCGCCAGTTCTTCTTCCCAGCTAAAGCACTAGGAAGTGGTGAAGGGCGGGCGTTTTGGGGGACTGTCTTATGTAATTTTGACATTCGAAAAGTGCTGATTCTAAGCCTAATTTGAATAAATGACTTTTGATTTTATTAATTTGTAACTGTAAAGCATTGGGCAAGTGACTTATCTAATTCAGTACTATTATTGACACCGGTATTTATTACCACTCTAAAATAAATATAAAAATCTAAAAGTATGTTCACGGTGCCAGTTAGCTTTAGTTAGAATCTTATTAATGGGGTATTTTTCTAAGCAGTTAGAGATGAAACTGCTGACCTACAACTACCAGGAGTAGCGTCTATTCCGGACTCAAAGAATTCGCTTTATCGATCCACCTATAATTGCAATACTAACTGGTTTACGAGGTTCTCTTGTGGTAATAAATAAATTTGTCAGGGAACCTCTGACATTTTTTGAAATATCTAATAATGTTCTTAACCAAAATAAAGCATTTTTATTTTTGTCTGGTGAAGCTAACAACGTCCAACTCGATTGTTGGTAAGAAGCCGTATCAGTTTTTGAGCCAAATACCGGTTGCAAAGTTATTGAATCCCCATTATCCTTAAAATGTTTTGAATTGCGATGTAAGAGAGCAAGTCGTAAACTCTACGACCTGATGCCAACAACAATAAAGTGGCGGCATGTCTAGAAAGGTCATAGATGCTTTGCAAATTTACACCAGTATTTTTTAAGAATACTATTATTGCGTCCCATATTGGCAGTTTTGGTGCAATAGGGTATAAACACAGCATTTTTACAAGCCTCCTTGAATTACATTTCGAAATTCCTCACGGTACTTATAACCAATAGGGTATTACACTCACTTTTGAAAAGTGTCTTAATTAGATTTTTACTTAATCGATTAGTGCCATTAAATGCATTTAAATTTTACATTTTCACATTTCGCGCGTAATTTGACGAAAACGCTGGATGCAGTGGACACTATATTGCTCTGTGGGTATGACGTCAGTTTGCTATTTAAACAAATGCACTGATATTTTATAAGACAATTGTTTATAATTAAAAAAATGAGTTATTTTTTCTACGTAACGTTTGTTTGCTGTTCCTGAATGCAAAATATTATTTAAATAAAAATTACTTTTGTTACAAAAATAAAAAAGTAAAAAGTTTCTCATTTGACATGCCGTATGACATAATAACATGGCGGCTACTATTTCATGGTGTTCAAGAACAGAATAAAAAAACTGAAATCTTTAATTGTATTGTAAATTTATTTTGTTGTTTCATGAACTAAAACTAACATTTTTCGACTGCATTTTGCCTAAGTGTAAAACAGTGTGTCGCTAACCCTCGCCTTTCATTGACGCTGCAATTTCCACTGCCTTTCATTGAAATGAAAAGTGGGGATATGAATGATGGAGTTAAAGGTACGGACTCGAGAATTCGACTTTGAATCATGGCTTGAATTTCCAACGACATTACTGTAGATTGTGAAGCTTGGAATCTCTCCACGACGTCCGACGTTGGCAGAATAAACGGTGGTGTCTGAATGAATGGAATGCGAGCAGCAGAAATTAATTTGAGGTTGGTGGCCCGAATTGGGCCCCTCACTCCTCAACATCGAGTCATTTGCGCCTACTCCTCTTAACTTCACCTTTTCGCCCCCCTTTTCTTTTGATCGTCAAAATGTTGGTTTTTAGACTTTCCGTGCTTTGATTTATTTTGTTGAAAACGAAGTAGAAGCGATCACTGACTTAGGACGCACCGGTGATAGGAAGTCCGGAAAATTTTGAACTATGCAGAGGCACCGTATCCTTATCTAACTTATCAATCCTGCCTATTTTTTGTATATAAGCTGATAAATTTTGAGGGTTGAACATATATTCCGCAGAGGGTGGTATTTTTTCAATATCTTTGCGCATGTTTTTTCCTTTTAAAACCTTTAAGGAGTGTCTTACATCGTACCTGCAAAACCTCTGCATGCTTCCCGCAAATGGTTTGGTATTCAGATTCATTACCAAATGACTCTTATCTTATCCTAAATTGTAATAGATGTAAGCTATGCATCAGGTTTTGCATACCAGTCTATAAAATTTCGCAATGCTACATTTACGGATTCATTTTGGCAAGGCATTTGACAAGGCGGCAAAGCTACGTTCCATCTGATGCCATCTAAGCGGTGCAAAAGGATCCTCAAAACGCCTTATTTCCTCGTTAACTTTCAGCTCAGTAATCGCCACGGCCACAGATTTCTTTTGAACCTCATTGTACAGACGCCAGCAGGTCAACCTACCCGAAACTGTCAAATTTTCTCAATCAAATTTGAACCTTATGCTTCAGCGATAAAGTTGAAAACCTATTAAAGAAATTTGACAGATTGTAGTAGGTTGATGTGCTGGCGTCTGTACATACCGCACAGAGTTCCAATATACGGAGTCAAACCTTTGCATTGAAGCCAACTTGGCGACACGGTCGGGATTAGCTTTAGGTACGGATGGTTCTTTGATTGATACGTTTAGCTCGGCAATGTCATATTAATTTCGACTGAAGGCCGTAAAAATTGATCATCTAACTGTACATTTACTGGTTCCAACGCAGGCGCAGCAGTAGAACATGAAGCACTCGGCTGCATTGCAGCGAAATTCGCAGCGAAATAAAGGATTAATAATTATGACTCATCAGCTGTTGCGATAACACTTCAAACCTGCGATGTATTTCTCGTAATGAATCGTGTGATCGGGATCGGCGCCGTCTTTTCGAAGGCGGTACATCTTCCTCGCTTGAACTGGATGCTGCAACACTTTTTCGTAAACCAGCGGAATCGCGATCGTTAAAAACATCCGCGGGATTATTAACGCTCGGTTCCGTGCTTTTATTGTTCTTTTTTAAAAGGTTCTTTATTTTACGTAACGGAAAAATAAAAAATTGTAACTTTCTACTTTAATCTCGAAAGTTCAAATATTTTTTGTTATATGTGTGCTAAGTTTTCTGAATTTAAAATCTAACGACATGCGCGCGATTGGAAAAACGACGCAGCAACACAGAACTTATATACCCTGACGGAGCAATGCACAGAGTACATTATTTTATACAACAATGGCGGCTTGCACTGTGCCGTTTAGTTACTTCCAAATACGGCCACGGGTGACTCTGAGGTAGACTTACGTGACGGAAATTGCGTCATCTAGCGAGTAAATGCGGGAAAAAGACGATGTACTCTCTCATAAATGGACTTCGGACGTCAAACGAAACACTTATGCATTTAAAAATGTGTTAGGTAAAGATAAATATAGTCATTTACTCGACAAGATGTTTTGGATACACAAAAACACAAGTTTCTTTGGTTTTCGTACTATTATATAAACACACACATTATTTTATTGCCTGCTTATGCTACAGCTTTCTGAACTTTGTGAAAACATTAGTGTCTTACAATTTTCGTGACTTACGTTCCCAAGTATTAAATAATGAGTCCACCAGAGCCCGTATCCTGAGAATGCAAGACCACCAGCAATAATTAAGGCCGATGGAAGAATATGAAACCACATTTTGTTTTAAAGGCATAAAATACCTAACTAGTAAGATCGGTACTTTATATTTTATGATGAACTGATATTGATAAATTAAAGAAACACCTAAGATGACAATGCTGTCATGCAGTATTCTATAATTTGAGTGTTTTTGTGCGCACTAACAAGGAGGTGCTATAAGTTTAATATTTTGAACGGAATTCAAAAGGAGGAGACTATGCTTGAACCTCCTTTTATAAGCGTTTTTCAGACAAAGGCAACGATGGCGGACAGTTGTAGTGTATCCTGCGTTTGTTTGAATTACTCCTGAACCACCACACGCTAGGTAAACAAAACCAGTATAAGATGGCCTCTTCATTAATATGTTTTATGTAGTGTGTTATGTGTGCTCCAAGCTCAAGGTCTGACCACAGACTTGCGGTCGACTGTTCACTGTATGTACACACGGCTACACATCAAGCTATACATTTCCAGTTTGCGTTGATCTCGCACTGTATGGGAATCCTTTACAATGCGAGATCAGCGTACACTGGAAATGTATAGCTCGATATGTAGCCGTGCGTACAGACGCCAGCACATCAAGCTATACTAAACTGTCAAATTTTCCCTATTGAACAACCTGTATGCTTTTGTAAGACAGTTGAAAAACGATCTAAAAAAATTGACAGATTGGGGTAGCTTGATGTGCTGGCGTCTGTACATTACAACAGACATGATCAGTCCGCTAATGCAGACGCCCTCTATCTGAATGCATTAATTTGATTAAAAGAAAGAAAGAAAGAACAAGTCTAAAGTCTGGCAGAGCTCTTTACATTAGGCAAACCCCGTTGCCTTTTCGTTCGCAACTCATTTACTTATTTTTATAATCAGGTAACGATTGGAACAACTCTCTTATATCAGAAGGACTTTGGAGGTCTGTAATTCCTACACAATCCCAATGTTTTTTTTATTGCGTTCGAATTTACATTTACTCTCACTTGACTGGTTTTATTATGGAAACACTATTTTCTTTTTTTTTATTGGTTGTTCATTTTTCTTGGCAACACTAGTTAACGGGTCATCAAAAATGGCAGACGCTCCGATCGACTGTGATTTCCCCGTTTGGGGATTATTGCCGAAAAAAGAGACAGGAGTTGTCTCATTTATCAACAAAAATGCAAATTATGATGGCAGAGACACAGTTATTGCAATTTTTGATTCAGGCGTGGATCCTGCCGCTGTTGGACTTACGGTAAAAAACTGTCATGTCACGATTTGTTTAGTTGCACTTTTAATGCAATTTTGGCCTATTATAAGTATTGCTGAGATTGCAGGTAACGAGTACGGGTGAGACGAAGGTTATTGAGAGGTATGACTGCAGCGGCTGCGGCGATGTGGAAACCAGTACTGTCATTAAAAAACTCACCGATGGATGCATTACCGGTCTCACGGGCCGCAAACTGAAGGTAAATTCTTGCGGAAATAGTATTTTTTTTCCGTTTTTTCTGTTTTTTCTGTTAGGTATGTTCATTGCAATGATAGTCGACGTAGTCAATAGGTCGGATATTTTAATAGCATACAGTAGGTACCAAAGAGTATTATCTATAATTTAATGAACAAGTTACTTTTGTAACTTGACAACATTGTATGTTTTTTCTAAGTGGTTTTGGCCTTGTTTGGTCTGATTAGAACGTATATCAGATACTTTATATGCTAAATTAATTGCTTCTATCATTAATCACCTTGTGGAACAACTACCAGTTCATGCAAGTCACCTATTAGTCTAAAATAAACAAAGAAAATGATTTGCTTAAATAGCTTGATGCCAGAAATATAATTTTAATTGGTTCCCTTTAGTCATAATAATTAAAACTTCCAATGTTACCTTAAACAATTTTATCATTTAAATGAAATGTTTAAATAGGGTAAACCTGGAATATTTGTTGTAAAATGTTTGTATCCTTTTGCACTAAGCATATAATAGATAATACAATTTTTCCAATATTATTTCTCATAGATCCCAGAGCTATGGAAGAATCCATCAGGATCATGGCGAGTGGGAATTTTACACCCATTCAGTTTATACCCATCAAAGTTGAAGGATCGCATGCAAGAGCATCGAAAGGAACATGGTTGGGATGTTGGCTACAAGCCAGCTTTTGCTGAGGCTAATAAGCAGTTGCAAGATTTTGAAACAGATGTTGGTAAGTGGATTTGATAATTATAATTTTTTTTAACATAATGGTTAGGTACACATACAATAATTGATTAACACGTTGCCAGACGGTATTCCCTTACTGCTTCAATATGTTCGGTCACTACAAAATTTCATACATTGCCTAGAAGCCTTGTTTCACATTGCAATAGTAAATGCATTGTAGTATGTGACATTGTTTACCTGTTAAAACACCTACGTACATGCTCGCTTCTTGCCCAGCCAAATACTGCTCGTTTTTTTTTTATATTACGAAGTCCATGGGCATAGTGTGTGTGCCCAGAGAGCATAAGAACGTATCCATGTCATGTGTGTGTAGGACACACTCGTTGAATGTTTTTTTAATGTCACAATATTACAGTAAAAGGTTAAAATTCTATCTGTGGCGACACTACTGAATACCGTTCCTTGTATTAGTATTGAAAATAGAACACCGCATTATTTGCTTTACTGAATAAATAAGGATACAATTGACTGCTCCCAAAAAAAAAAATTGGGGGCAGTTGGAAGAAGTTGACCCCTTTGTCCAGCGGCAGTAAAACATCAGGTAATTTAAAAATAGAAAAAGAAATTGCTGCGTTACAATATTCATTTCTAGTTAACTCAAAGATTATGTTTTATTTCAGTGGCCAAGAACCCTATACTGAGCCCAGATGACAAACTTCTGAAGGAGGAGTTGGAAGCCAGGGTGGAGGTGCTGCAGACTGCAGAAAAGAAGTACCATGATCTGGGACCGACATATGACTGTGTGTTGTTTCATGATGGAACAGTGTGGAGGTATGTTGTGGATTTGATACAAAACGATATTATTCTATACATAAATATGAAGCAAAAACTTTCTAGGGTAGAAATCAAAAGTTGTGGAATTGTTAGGCTATAGGAGCAAGAAATAAATAATTATAACTATTTTTAGATTCTAGATCAAATCTAATATATAAAATTCTCGTGTCACAGTGTTCGTTGCCATACTCCTCCGAAACGGCTTGACCAATTTTGATGAAATTTTTTGTGCTTATCCGGTATCTATGAGAATCGGCCAACATCTATTTTTCATCCCCCTAAATGTTAGGGGTAGTCCACCCCTAAATAATTTATAAGGCAAAACAATGTTTGCTGGGTCAGCTAGTTATTTTTATAAAAGTCTTTTTGACTAAAATAAAATGCTTCACCATCTAGTCATACAAGAAATTACTAGTTTATGGTTCTAAAACATTATCTTCAAGGTGCAATTTTAGCACCTGTACATACATTGCTCATGCTGTAAAACAGCACACATTTCATTACATTTAATTGATTGTAATTTTTTATTTATTGACTTCTATAAATTGTCAAGCCAATGTTATTCCCTAGAATTCTAATCAAGCTAATGTTGCATTAACATTCTAATTATTAAAATAGCTGTAAATAAGCACACAAATAGCTAAAATAAACAGGTTTTTTTCAAGCTCACACAATGTTTGCCGCATTATTCGACTTTGAATGACTCTTTTGTGATGATGATGATCTTTTGTCCAAGTTATAATTGCTGACTTTATGCTGATATAAATAGAACAGTTAATGGTTCTTACTGGTAATACTGTGATAATTGTGATAATAAGTTTCAAGGGTTTCCAGTGTATTATTTTAGCCAAGTAGCTATGTGGGTAATCTACCATAGATAAACAACTACACATTGACACATTATTTGATATCTATCTATATAATTATCTTGTATTGTGCATCACAAACATATGTTTCAAAAATTAAATTAAACACAAAAATGTACTTTAATATTATATGGATGAAAGTTTTTTGGGAACTATAAAACTAGTTTCCTTAGCCTAGGCTTATCTTGGCTATCCTAATAACTAGACATAGTATCTAGGCATTTCTCCATCTGCCTAGCCTTTTCCCAATTATGTTGTGGTCGGATTCCAGTCTAACTAGATGTAGCTGAATACATGTATTTTATATGGAGTGCCTCAGCCACTTACCTGACCTCCACAATCCAGTTACTGGGTAACACGATACCTATTAGTAAGACTGGTTGTCAGACTTTCGGGCTTTTGACAACCCGTTACGAATGTCGAAGATCCACAAATGACAGCCGGGACCAACGGTTTAACGTGCTTTTCGAGGTACAGAGGGGTCTTGGTATGTAATGGTCACCCATGTATCCACAACCTAATTTTGAGGGGGACAATTTTTTACAAAAGTTGTAAATAATAAAATCATTTTGGGTTTTTTACTGCTCTGAATACTGAATTAAATAATGAAACTGCTAGCAAAATTTCACGTCATAAAATTGGATGCAAAACTTCAAATTAATCTTTTTGTCAACAGAGCATGTATCGACACGTCAGAGACTGGTGACCTGGCGTCAGGTCCAGTGCTGGGTGAATACAGCGTCACGCACGAACACGCGCACCTGACGCCCTTCGACGAGATGACTGTCAGCATTAATGTGCATGATGATGGACATACACTTGAAGTTGTTGGCATGTGCTGTGAGTAGTAGTCCTTCATTGCTGAACAGACGTGTTTCCTTTTATACGAAGGTCGTTCCTATAGAACCTGTTCCTGTACGAAAATAAACATTTTTCTTTTTTATAAATAAAAAAAAAATCTTCGTTTACCTACTTAAATAGATAAAATTGAAGTGCCTCTTTGTAATGTTAAAATTACAGCTTTTTGCTAAATGCATATGGTACTATACCATTTTTTTTCTGTCCGTTTGTTCTGACTAATCTCCGAAAGGGCTAGACCGATTTTGACGGGACTTTCACTGGCAAATAGCTGATGATATAAGGAGTAACTCAGGCTACAACAAAGACCCATGATATCCAAACTTTTGCACGCCTAAACCACTAAGCGGATAAAAAAAAAAATGGTTTAGGAGATAAGTGGCATCCTCGGGAAGGACAAAGGCTACTTTTTGTCTCGGTAGCTCGTATCCGTGGGATAAATTCCGACATCCACACTGGCGAAGCCGCTAGCAGAAGCTAGTTAATGCATATAACCTTGATATTCTCTGCAGCCTGTACCTACCGCACTCAAACTCTATTTTTAAAGTGTTATAAAATTAAAAACTTATTAATCTTTTGTATCCATAGCAACACACGGCACGCACGTGGCCGCCATAGCCGCCGGGTACTTCCCGGAGGAGCCGGACCGCAACGGCGTGGCCCCGGGCGCCAAGATAGTGTCCCTCACCATCGGAGACAGCCGCCTGGGCTCCATGGAGACTGGCACGGCGCTGGTGAGGGCTTGCATCAAGATCATGGAACTGTCTAAGAAGATGAAGATCGATGTTATCAATATGAGCTATGGAGAGCATGCGCATTGGGCTGATGCTGGGTGAGTAGTTGTGGAATTGTTCACAGTTTAGTTAGTAAGTCGACGTTCACACGGACGTAATAAAATCACCGCCGGTTTTTTCGCGCTCAGTATTTTCAACTCTCGGTGGTGATCCGAGCATGGACAATCCAACAGAGTGTATCTCAGCAAGTTGAAAATCAAACAGTGTGTTTTACTGTTCGATTTTCAACTCTAGCCGCTGAGCAGTGAGCGAAAAAATCCCGCCGCGATTTTATTACGTCCGCGGGAACGTGTTAAGTCTTCACCATCCACAGACATTCCCCGCTCGATATTACAGTCTGTCCTCACCAGCTACTAGTCTATAGCTCAAATCAAACCTACCATAATTAAAGAGAGGCTTATGCAATCCTTTTACTGTGCCAATTCTCGCTCTGTCGCTGTTTTTATTATTATTATTTTTGTTTTTTATTACCCCATTCCAGGTATAATATAAAAGTTGATGTTACTGTAGTGGCTCAAATTTAACTTCATGTGTGTGTATATTTCGCATCTTTACACATTGTGGTATGAAAGTATTTATTTATTCAAAGGAAAAATAAAAAACATATCAAGATCGATCATTCATATCCGATGGTGTGACCAGTATATAAATAAAACAGAGAAAATGAATAGTAAAATATGAGGAATAAAAAATTAGCAAGAATTTTGCAAATTTCATACACCACATAATTTGGCACGGTTTATATGGAGAAGTGCAGAAAGCTAATATTTTTCATTTAAATGAATTTTGGTCGTAATAATTTTATTCCACATTTTATTTGTAAGCCGTCGTAGTTTTGCACAGAAGGTTTGACACTACTGGTAAAAGTATTTTTCTCTCTCCCTCTTTTTTAATTAATGATGTTTCCTTCCCCAGCCGCATCGGGGACATAATCTGCGAGGTAGTGAACCGCTACAACGTGTCGTGGGTGGTGTCGGCCGGCAACCACGGGCCCGCGCTCTGCACCGTGGGCGCGCCGCCCGACATCGCGCAGCCAATACTTATTGGTATGGATTTTATTCTTTACATGATAATTTATAGGTATATACTATACCTATAGAACTAGGAACTTTTGCCGGTTATTCTGTATATTTCCATACCACTCAACTCCGTGACAAGAGAAAATACTCTGATATTGCAGCAAATAGACGTACCACTGACTCTGAAACTGAAAACAACCATCAACAAAGTCGTATTGTACAAATTCTAATAAAACAATCTGAAAAGATAGACCAACTTATTTAACAGATAGGTACCTTCCTGAACATATTGTCGACCGTTGTCTCTAAATTACATTCATAGCACCTTTACGTATTGCAAAGTGGAATATCAATCTATACTAATATTGTAAAGCTGAAGAGTTTGTTTGTTTGGTTGAACGCGTTAATCTCAGGAACTACTGGTTCGAATTGAAATATTCTTTTAGTGTAGGATAGCCCATTTATCGAGGAAGGCTATAGGCTATATAACACCACGCTAAGACCTGAAAGATCTTTACATGCCTGGATAAGATGCATGGAGTGCTTACTTCATATTGGTAAAAATATTTTTATTACTTCATAATTAATAACTAATATTATTATATCCATGAACAAAACAAATCTTTATTCATGAATCAGTTCGACCTGTCGAGCGTCGGTAGTACCATTATGACATCGTCGATACAATACCTGCTCGTTCGAAAGCCACAAACTATTCACGTCTTAATGTTTATGTGTGCTCTCGTGGTCATGCGGATTTATTGGGTGTGCGTTCCTATACATACTAGACACACAATGTCACAAATAAGGCACACAACCGCACAGAATAGACAGCTTTTGCCGCTTTTGGACAATTTACAACACTTACCGAAGTATACCGAACCGAAGTTGGTTATGCGACTATTTTTAAAAGTAGTATTATAAAACTGATTTTTTTCATCCAAAAAACTACAAAACCCTTTTTCGTAGTTTTTTGGATGATAAAAATAAGTTAAACATTCCCATGAAGACTCCAGAAGATATCAACAATGCTTACGAGTACCTCACAAACCTAATAATTCAGGTATCTGCATGGAAAAAACTCCATGCTTAACTCGCCTTCCAACGATGTCTCTCCAATCGGCAGACATTATTTAAATAAAGCTTGTAAAAACGGCGTCTACGAAGAATCTGGCATCAATCTCAGCATCCTACAGATAATCCTTTTGATTCACAAACCTGGAAAGGCTCCCCATGAAGGTTCATCATTCCGGCTAATAAGCTAAACACCAGTTGTCTTAAAATTATGGGAGAAACCATTTTGTCCGCTTGAAAGACCTCACGGACCACTGCGACATTATGCTGAAAAACCAGTACAGGTTTCAGAAATAGCACTCCACAATTGGGCGCATGCACCGGCTGCATCAGGAGATTAGACGCCGCTTTAAATGAAATCTGGAAGGGCTACTGTTCAAAGAGAAAAATTAACTTCCAGATTCTCTTTAGCTCATCAAGTCGGAGACAGGCTTTTTCAAGTAAAACAAAGAGATGCTAGATCTACGCTATGAAAAATTAAAGCCAGCATTACACAGGGTTCCGTAATCGGCCCTGCACCATATAATATATTTACCTCAGACCGGTATCTAAAGGCAAGACCGTAGCAACATACGCTGATGATGTAGCCTACCTCGCAAGTGAGGTACTATGTACTACCCAGGTTAGGTTTATTTTGAAGTGGGTAAGCGTGATGAATGAACGCTCTACTGGCCCACTTACCGTGCGAGCACCACCAAGTAGGTACTAATCGGTAAACAAATTACGTCACCGTTACGAACGGCCTCAATGCGCGCGTCATCATCGTAGACAAAAGGATTGCAGGCGGCGGTCGTCCGTGTGTGCTCTTCGCTACGCACACATAGTTAAAATCCTTATCTCGGAGGTGGGGCTTAAAAGGTGGTGTGATTTTCGTGCTGCGTTCTAGTGTGCGAGTTTACTTGCCTACTCGCCACAATTTGAAACGTAATTTGTTGAAGAAAGTAGAGTAATAGGCACATAACTGGTAATTAAATATTTCGATTAATACGTACAGCAACGTAATAATGTTGTTAACCCCCGACGGAAACACCGAGGGGTGATAAGATTAACCAGTGTATCTGTGTCTGTGTATCTGTCTCTGCCAATACAGCTTAGCTACCAAACGACTGAACCAATTTTTTATTTTTTTATTGTTTATTTGAGAGAAAACTTGATCGAAAGTGTTCTTAGCTATGATTTAAGAAAATGTGTCGTTTGAAAACTTATCAGCTCTTTAGAGCAAAGCTGATAATTTTTGTTAGTTGACGAATGGATGTGAGCATGTTCAGGTTTGAACGAGTCAAAATTTGATATTCCGTTACATCAATGATATTAGAAAACCGTAGTAACCTTGAACTGATGTTGCAGCATTACCTGGAATTTGCAGGATATCCAACTCCCTTAACTTACAGCAGATGTATCGTTCTTAGGCTCATTGGATAGGTCTCAACTATTAGGTTATAGATAGATGGTGATCAGGGTCTGATGCAGTAAGAAAGAGAAACCAGGATAAGTTAGAAACTAGCCTAGGACCCACAGACAATTTCATACAATAATAAATGGAGGAATCTATAACTCCGATTTAGTCAGTTACTAGCGTATAATAATTATGTAAAATAATAAATTCGCACAGCCACATGCATAACGATAGCGACCGAAATTTTTGTGTGAGTAAGTTGTATGGTGCGTGGTAAATGCACTGTAGGCAATCGTTTATAATTGATTGTGTTGTACGTTCTTATTTATGAATTGCGAGTGTGCGTGCAACTTCGTATCTATTGCTCTTACTGAACTACATGTGTAGTTGTGACCAGTGGTAGGGACGAACTGGGTTCCGATACATTTTTTTATATCTATGGTTGTGTATATGCGCAGGTGTGGGAGCCTACGTATCTCCTGAGATGATGTCCGCTGCATACTCCATGCGCACGCGCCTGTGTGGCGGCGCCTTCAGCTGGAGCTCGCGCGGGCCGGCGGCGGACGGCGCGGCCGGCCTGTCGGTGTGTGCGCCGGGCGGGGCCGTGGCGGCGGTCGCTAGGTATGGGACAAACAACATACATGCTTACATTTACTGGACCGTAATTGTGGAACACACTATCAATCACAATCTGGATCATCTTGAAGCTAATCCATTGCTTCATATATTCGGAAAATTGCTCTGCTCAACAACATAAAGAACGCAATAAATGTTGTTGCATTGTCAAAATCAAAGTCATACTGTTTGAGTATTACGCAATTACCCCGCTGGTTTAGCTGGAAGTAAACCAGAAAAGTAAGCGTATCGGTAATTTTCGTGTATCCGAACTACCCGAATGTTGCTCTAAATAGAACCACCACAGAGTCAAAACTTCTAACTTCTGTCCCGCCGCTCTGTGTACGCACCTATTATTGGGTATTTTTATGTTTTAAGTTTTTTCTCTGTCAGGTTACCTACTGCAGTCCAGTCCAGATTATGGTTATTGATATTATGTCATTGAAAAGTTAGTTGGAATTGCACAGGTTAAGGTGAAAGCTCCAAGGTAGCCCGCGAAACACAAATGTTCATACGTTTTTTGCGTAAAATGTGATTCGCGATCGTAAAACATGTGGCTTTACATAATTAAAATCATTTAAATCATCAATACAACCCTCTTACTTCATTTGATTTGAATGATTGAAAGAAATGTTATTCGCTTATGACACTTCCCTTGTTTTCTGTGATCTCTCAAAAGCGTTTGACTGCGTTGACCACAATACACTGATCTGTAAATTACACCACTACGGAATTCATGGATAAGCTGCTGACATTGTTCTTTCGTATCTGTTACACAGGCAGCAAAAAGTAAAACATATCCATAATTTATACAAAACAATCTCACCGTTATTAATAGTGTTTTGTTTGTATTTGCAGATTTACACTAAGAAATTGTCAACTAATGAATGGAACATCAATGGCTGCACCACACGTCGCGGGCGCAGTAGGTTCGTCCGTAATTTATTTACACATTTCCACATTTGTTATTTATCTTAACAAACATACGTAAATGTATGGACCAATAACATTCTTTTTTCGCGATTTCATGGTTGGTCCCATAATGAAGTTGTTAATAATGTTGATTACAATGGCCCCTTTTCAGCTCCAACATCCTTTAAGGTTCATTTTATGTAGCACCACAAACATGTAAAAAACTTCATACTCTTTTTTTCAGCGACCCTAATCTCCGGACTGAAGGCGAAGAGCCTCCCATACTCGCCGTACTCAATCAAGCGCGCCCTAGAGAACTCTGCTACATTCTTGCCACATGTGGAGCCCTGGGCACAGGGCTGCGGTCTTCTGAACATTGAAAAGGTAAACTTTAGCTAAATTATTTTGCAACTTTCTTCAAGCATGAAGCATTTTGATTGACATTGATGACAAGATAATGCTATTGTGTCTTCTTGATTAAAGGTGCGTTCACGTCTAGCGTTAGTTCAGTTTAGGATTGCCCCCTACCAAAACACGACGTATATTCGGTAAAATTACGCCAATGCGACGCTTACTCAATACATTGGTGCAGCGTCGACGCGGCGTCAATGCCTAAGTTTAAGAAACGTTTGTTTTGCAAAAAATATACTTACTGATTTAGTTTCTTATTGAATTAGAAGTACTAACGTTTAAAAAACCCTTAATTTATTCACCAAATTTTTTTTCCCACAGGCATTCGACCTCCTAAGCACATACTACGAGCAACCGGAACGCGACGTAACATTTAGCGTGCAGGTCGGTGCCGGCAACGCTAAAGGCATCCTCCTGCGACCGCGACCGGACGACCCGCCCAAAGACGTCGGCATTACCATCGAGCCGCACTTCCTACAGGACCATAACGACATGGAGAGTGAGTGCCACTTTATACCTTACTTGCTTCGGTCCCCGACTTCGTCCGCGTAGAACTGTACCATTAAACATATCCTACCATACTCGGCAATAGTGTAGTTGTTTATCAGTGAAATGATTTTTTTGAAATTGGATGCGTTTTTTCGGAAATTACCTCGTACATCCCAACAAACTTTACCCTTAAAAGCTCAGATTAGGGTGCGTAGGACATTTTGGATTGGTTATTTATGTTGGATTATGTAAGATAAATGTAAAAAATACAAGTAGCCATTTAATTTTTGAAAGCCAAGTGGACTTTGACCCGTATTTTCATTTCGTAGGGCCGAAAGTACCTTTGCTCACGGATATAATAATTGGAATTTCGTCTAACGGTACGTCCAAGATGTTTATATTATGTAGTTTTGATTTATTGACTAGCCAAAGGGCTGACCTCCGACCAACTGAGCAATTAGCAATTTTAGCACACCTTCACGCATTTACATGCATATACATCTCACGTTAAAGGGAAAACATGTTTCGTGATGCAAGGAAGCAGCACAAAAGTATAATAAATTATGAATCTATCACTCTATCTATAACGACCCACTGAAAAATACACCTTGCTGTCTTTGAAGTCTAGACGTACCTTGATAGAAACTACGTTTCTGTACGATCTGTGTTACAACAACTTGTATGAATGTGTGGGTATTTGTAATAAGTTGTGGTATGTTGTCCCTAGCACCAATTGTTCACCCATGTCCCACACATTACTTTGTTTTTATTTTATTTTATTTAATCGGAAGAACAGAAAATTACACATTATATTTTACAAATGTATAGAAAAAATTGATTCAGGAAAATGTCAGTCTTTGGTAATTATTTATATTTATGGATATAGAAATCACTACCAGGTTAATCATGCTATGCGCTTGCGATTACAGTATGATTTAAAAAATTCCAAAAAGAATCCAATAACCGTAATGGAGAACGAAAAAAATGCGTTTATTACAACTTATATGTGTACGTAGATATATGATCATATAAGGACTTGGTTATGGTTTTGTGTTAGCTCGGCTATGAGCTTGGCCGATACACACCAATATCGTTTACAAATTAGCCCTATCGACCATCTCGCTCTAACACACTTCAATCCTATCTTCCTTGACTTTCACCTCTTGATTGCCAACCTATGTGAAAAGCTGTACAAGGACTTTTTGTGAACACAGTTTCACATATATATGTATCTCCTCCTACCTACGTGTGTAGTAGCAGATACAACGAAAGCTATGTAGCGTGCATGTGTTGCAGACAAGTCGATAATTCCGAAGCAGATCGCGTTCGGCATGCGCCTGGCGCTGTCGTGCGGCGCGGACTGGCTGAGCGCGCCGGCGCACCTCGACATGATGAACGCGGCGCGCCCGCTCACCGTGCGCGTGCACTCGGCGGGCCTGGCGCCCGGCCCGCACTACACCAGGTGAGCAGTGGGGCTGGGGGAAACTACATGTGAACATGTGACTTCATATTGCCCATGATATACTCATAAGCAGTTAAAATTCGTGTGATAAGGAGAAACGTCTCTGCCAATTCCAGATTATCATCATTTAACTCTTCAACATTTACAAAATGATTCCAGCATAAATGCATACGACGTTGCCTGCATAGAGAAGGGCCCAGTGTTCCGAGTACCTGTGACAGTACTTCAGCCACAACCACTTAGATTAGCTGCGCCTGCGCCGCCCGGCATTAGTGAGAAGAATAAGTTGTTCAAACCTGCTACTATTGTCAGGCATTTTGTTATCGGTAAGTAATATTACAATAACAGTGATGTTTCTACAATATAAAAAAAAAACATAGCTTGAATGTGTTATTCTCTTTGAAGCAATGGTAAGCCCTAAGCTAAGGAACCCTCATTCAATGCGTACTGTGTAAAAACCGCTGCGTTTTTATTTGACTCCTGACTTCTCAAAGTTTTCGTCGAAACTTTTCGCTATCAAACTATTATAAGGTTCTATGTAGCCTGATTCCCCTAAAGTAACAAAACCGGTGTATACTGTTAGTAGTTTGTTGAATGTACCTGTCGAACGAAAATATTCAATGTACCATTTAATGTCGGCTTCCGTCCAGCGAAAATTTACAAATTTTTTCACCATGAGTATGGTTTTCGAGGGTGCTGAAACCAATAGTGAGGCTAAAATAAAATCCAAGACCGCGATTGCGAAAAAGGGATTAACTTTTTCATCATGGGTGTCGTTTTCATGGTTTTCGAGGGTGCTATAGCCGATAATAAAGTCAAAATTAAGTTAACGAGACGACGACGACGACGACGACGACGTTGTTTTAGAGTTAACGATGTTACAGTCGGAGTTGAAGGAAAAGCGTAAGGAACTTGTTCTTGACGCCCCCGACCCCACACGTTTTTTTATTATGAAATATTGACTCTAAACGCCAAATTAGAAGTTTTATTTATAGACCAAAGAGTAGTTTAGAGTCAAAAATATTTTATGATAAGAACATTTCTACGACAAAGGCTTCTTCTCAGCCCTTCTATTATTCCCTATTTGGACATATGCACGGTGTATGAGAAACCCACCGTGATTGTACATCGTATATTTTTTAAAAGCTGATAGAAATGATAATTTAGATGCAAGATTTCATATCCCCATTTTGGTAGCACATCTAGATTTTGAGTTATGATTTTTGGAAAATCGTCAAATTTTTGTCTGGATAATATGTAGGCTAAAATGATGTACGAAGGATGAATGGATTCTCTTATGCTGGATATTTTAGAACATAAAGAGACCTCGGTATCTTTGGTTGACCCGAGTTATACGAGTATTTTGGTTTTGGTCGTATTGCGAGAAGTTATTTATACTACAATTATTCTCCTTACTACTCCTACACGCCACATACGTTTCACATTCCAATTTAATTAGTTTCTACAACAAACAGTTCTTTTACTAAATTAAATTTAATTCGAAACATGTATGGGTTTCTAACGAAACTTCAACTATATCCGACGACCCTGGTTAGTTATTTCTTTTGGTGACTGTGCATTCAACAAGCTAACAGCTACATAAAAACATTAATTTATTACTGTAAAACCTGAACTACGACATAACAATATAATTTCATCAACCATTTTAATAATTCCGTTATAAATTGGTCTACAGTCCCTCCTGAAGCCTCATGGGGAGTACTGAAGATCTCAACAGAAGACAAAGAAAAGACTGGAAGATTTTTAGTCCACACCATGCAGCTGTTACCTAAGAAGAGTTGTAGATCCCACGAGACACAGAAGATGATCAACGTTAATGCTGAAGCACCTACTTTGTTACCTTTCCAATTAGTGGTAAGCGGATAGTATTTATCATGTACAGTGGATTTCATTTATTACGACCTTGGTTGTAGCGACCATTTAGCTATAGCGATGTTAAATTTAAGTTCCTGGAATTTAAAGCATACTTTAGTTCAAAATTCATGTGGCTATAGTGACTTTGGATGTAACGCCGAGTTCGGGTGTAGCGACCGTTTTTAATGGATCATTTGTGAAAAATCCCATGTAGATATTGCGACCGGAGTCTGCGGTTTACATCCATACAGATGGGCAGCAACCGTAGCGACCATTACCTTTTGTTTATAGATATTAGCTAAGTACGTAGGTAAGCCTGTACGTCTCGGAGTTAAATTTATGATTCAGGTACAAAGTGATGTTATGAGTAGCAACTGTGTTTAGTAAACTTTTGAATAAGTATGGCTTCTGGACACACATTCACTGTTAATTAAAGAAAAGTGGGAAATCTTGTCAAAATTTAAAAAACGGTGTAAATTGTGCTGATTTGTGCAACGAATACGAAGTTTCCCATGCAACAATATCTACGATGTGGAAAACCCGTGATAAAATATTAGAATGGGTGTGGAAAGATGTCGAAAATGCCCTGCTAATGTGGTAATCTTTACCTTTGCCGGTAACGACTTCCCGATATGGCGACGAAATTAGAGTGCTCCTTTCGTCGTCGTTATACCCAAAATCCACTGTACTTACTCATTAAAAATACTGATTCCTTCATTCATTCACTGACAGACTACGCACAGCCTAATCTGCTGAGTTTAGAATTAGAAACATTAAATGTTGCACAGAGTTCCTTAAACATATAGCGTGGTGTAAGAAAAGATTTTTGAACATTCGCCCCCTTAAGTGGGGGACGACAGTTCTTTGGCCATATGGCTTGTATCTTTTATTTAAAATATGAAAAATTGATTTTCAGGGAGGCGTTGCACTAGAAGTCGTGATAGCTAAGTACTGGGCGAACATAGGCGACCTGTCCGTGGACTACAGTATTGAGTTCCATGGCCTGAAGCCGGACTTCGGCAGCAAGCTGGTGATGGGTGCCGGCGACGGAGTCAGGAGTGTCCTGCTGAGCTCCTTAAGGTTGCAGGATGTACAGCCTTCCGCGCAGTTGAAGTACTCAGAGCCTGTTATCAGGTGGGATATGGAATTATTTTAAATTCTAGCCGTGAGCTTGTTTTGAAGGAGTTCGTTTCAAGAATAGGGTATTTCACTCCATATTAGAAAAAATCTAAAAATATATTATTGAGATAGCTTAGGCAAAATGCAGTCGGAAAATGTTAGTTTTAGTTCATGAAACAACAAAATAAATTTTAAAATACAATGTAAAGATTTCAGTTTTATAAATCTGTTTTCGGACACCATGAAATAGTAGCAGCCATGTTATTACGTCATACGACATGTCAACTGAGCAACTTTGTACTTATATTATTTTCGTAACAAAAGTAATTTTTATTTAAATAATATTTTGCATTCAGGAACAGGAAACCAACGATAAGTAGAAAAATAACTAATGTTTTAAATTATAAACGATTGTCTTATAAAATATTGTTGTATTGCATTTGTTTATCTATCATATTGACGTCATACCCACATAGCAATATGGCGTCCACTGCGTCCAGCACTTTCGTCAAATTACGCGCGAAATTTGAAAATGTAAAATTTAAATGCATTTTTATGGCACTGATCGATAAAATAAAAATGTTTTTTTTTAGTGGTTTATTAGCACTCTAGAATCGAATTAAGAAACTTTTCAAAAATTAGTGTAATACCCTATTAAGGTGTTTGTAAGTAATAGTTGCGTTGATTTGATTATTTGAATATTTGAACCAGGAATTCTAATTTTAAATCACCTTATGATGTTTTAATTTGACAATTGAGGTTAATTTTGTAATCTCCTTTTTACCTGAACAGGGTTTGTTTACTCTTTTATTAGGTAGGTACTGTTGAAACAGATTATTGTACTTCTGTCGCCAAGTATGGTAATCATGCTGTACCCCGCTCTGAAGGGTATGAATCCCGGTGTTACAGGCACTTGGGTTCAGTTCCTCCACTTTTATTGAATGTTTCTAATGGATCAATATGCGTGCAGGCCGACAGAATCAAAGCTGACGCCGCTGACAGCCCGTGACGTCATCCCGCCCAGCAGGCAGATCTACCAACTAATCAATACATACAACTTCCATATCGCTAAAGCTACTGAGGTAAAACTCTCATCATTTTATGGCAACATGGGCAGTGTCCGCAACTCCACGTCAAAGCGTGTATTATATAATTTTATAACAATGGTTATAAACAGAAAAAATCTTCAATAAAAAGGCTACTATTACCCTCTAAACCCTGTACATAACAGCCTGTAGTCTTCAAAGAGTAGGCAAATGTACATAGTACAACCACATTCCGCCTTGTGGAATAACCAAAAACACGGTCCAATGGCCCTAGTGTCAGTTTCATTTAACCATCTCGATCAAACGCAGTGAGCGTATCGGCGCTCCGATTGGTCCGTCACCAATCCAGGGCCAATCGGAACGCCGAACGCGCTCACTGCGTTTGATCGAGATGGTTAAATGAAACTCATACTAGGGCCACTGGTATCGAACCCAGAACACCAAGCTTCGTAGTCGCGCTTGAAAAACCAGACCAATGAGCCAGTCATAATTTCTAAAACATTATAGGAAAGAACCAACCACTGTTGGCATCCCATAAAGAGATAAAACTACAAGAAATAATAGATGTATTATGTTCCAGGTGTCACCAATAATATCGTTACTATGCGACATGCTATACGAGTCGGAGTTTGAATCCCAAATGTGGATGATCTACAACACTTGTAAGCAGCTGATGGCGACCGGCGATGCTTACCCTTCTAAGGTGAGATCCAGGAGAAGTAGAAGAAAAAAAGTAATCATTATTTATCCTTGGCAACCAGTAGACTAGAGGTAGTTTGTAGATTCAGTGCCTGTGTAAATACGTCTGGCTTTATTTACTGAACTGTACAATTGTAGAGCTACGTCTTATACCTGTACAAAACCCAGTGCGAATGCTATGCGTCTAAGTCAAAGCATTTATTTCAAATAGGCACATAAAAGACTTTTGAACGTCAACATTTACATTAAAATAGAATAGATTCTAGTCGCCCCTTCCAAAATGTAGTTTCGTATGCATTAATTTTATGATAGATACATGGTGCTCACATAATTACACACATTGTAAAAGTAAGAAAAAAAATAAAAAATAAAATAATCAAAAGTCATTTATTCAAACTAGGCTGAGAGTCTTGGCCAAATCCATGTCCCATATGTTGGACCGTCCAAAGTGTCCTGATAAATACCTGCACTGACTGGATAGGTCCACTCAATCTGTGTGATTCTTCCCTCAAAAGACCATTTCACAGACCAATCCACATGATCAAACCAAGATTATGCCTGGACTTTAAAAGAAACTGTGACCTCTGAGTGTGTTTCGGCCTTTCTTCTCAGAGTAGTCAGATAGCAAACGCGGACCTCACCTAGTTTTTAAAATATGATCGACGTGTTGTAAAAGTGTTTGTACAAACCTACTTACAGAAATAAATCATTTATCCATACACTTGACGACCTAAAAAACGACTGCTGCCAACTCATCTACTTTAAAATATTTATATTTTGCCATTGCCTCGAAAAGAAGACCTATGTGAAAATCTCTAAAATTCGTTATTTCGGTTAAACGCGCGATTAGATAGATATTTAGATGGAATATGGTTTCCAGTAAACTAAAATTGTGCATTTTGCATGCGTGGTCAGTGTCTACTAGTGATGGGCCGCATACGAGTTTATAATCGGCCGAATGTTCTGTTAAAAGTTTATCGAACCGAATATTCGGCAGGATTTGGCACGCTTCGGCGTGGGTCTCAAAAATTCAAGTCTTTGCATGTTGAGCGCGTTGAAGCGCACTTCCCTTCCCCCCGCTGACGCCAGTACTCGCGAACGACCCGGACTGGTATTGCATCATCTAGTCTAGTTAGTTATGCATCTTGCCCTTGTATTAGCAATCATATTCATTTTTCGTCATGTTAAAAAAGCCTATTTGTACCTTCACCACAATTACAATTGGCCTACTAAAGAGCATAAAGAGTTTTTTTAATACAATATTGTTCGATAGAATGTTCGGTAAACCTGCCGAATATGCCGAATACTGAACATACAACGAATATTCGGCCAATCCTATGTCTACTCTACTACTTCTATGTCTATTATCTACTCTATATTTTGATCGTGATTACTTTTATCTACTATTTCAACTGTGCTTTTTGTTGATTATCGCTAAATTACCGATTATTAGGCTTATTAAATACGACATTGTTACTTTGACTTTTATTTACATGGGCAAACATTTTATATTTATTTTGTATTTTTTTTAATATCTTTCCCAGTACTCAGTAAAGCTAGAGAAAGGCGAATATACACTTCGTTTGAGCATCCGGCACGAGAACAAGTCTCTACTAGAAAAGCTACAAGAGTTGCCAGCCATCATACAACAACGATTACAGCAGCCCATCACCTTAGATGTGTACTGCTCGCTGCCACTGGTAACTACTTTACATATTTTTTTTATTGTTGAACATGCTCGCTCTTGACCTCGATCACGTCTGATGGAAAGCGCTGGATGAGGGTTATAATGGAACGAGCGTGCCTAGACGATGCCTGTTCACTCTTAATGTGAAGACAGACGGGTTAAATGTCGAATTGGAGCAGAGAGGAATGGAGAAATGCAATGCTAAACGTTAGCTAGTGAGTTGATCTATATTATAGATTTCACTGCGTCATCAAACGCTGAATGTATTTGCTACAGCATAATTCAGGATTGTATCGAATCCTCAATAAGAGTAATCTTCGAAATATCTAGATCCAAGACTTTTCAATTACATAGGTAATTGAAAAGTCTTGGACCTTGAACCACTGAACCACCAACCACATTTTGAAATATTAATTTATTTCCCAGGCGCTGACAGGCGGAAAGAAATTTACTTCAGGATCATTATCTAGTGGGAACCTACTACCTCTTTACATCACACCTATTCCTTCAGATAAGTAAGTAAATGCATTCCACTGATATCTTTATTCATTATTTTATAAATTTTATAAAACAGTGTCTAATAAAATTTGAGCTGGCGAATATTCACAAACGTAACATGTGGTTGACATCAAGTAATTTGACGCTTCTAATCTGAAATGAAATGTTTATTAATGTAAGTAGATCTTAAAAGACACTTTTACACGTCATTATTTTGTTGGTCAATATTTAAAAAACTAGATGGCATTTCCTAGCTGTCTGTTCCCTGAGAAGAAAAGCCGAAACAAACTCAGAGGTCATGGTCTCTTTTAAAGTCCAAACATTATATAATTTGAATTTTATATGAGTCTAACAATGCAGGGCAATGTCTAGAAGGGCCTTTTGAAGAAAGAGCCATTGCAGCTTAGAGCTGAGCTGTCTCAACAGACGGCATGTATGTGTCAATCACCGTGTAGCTCAACCCTATTTAGGGAGCTCAACGACCCGTCACAAGACGCTACCAGATTTGCAGGACATTTGCGTAGGCCATTCACAAAATACTCACAACCACCAGACGAGTTATATATAAGTCCTGTGTTCTAGCCTGCATAGTAGCCTAAAAGGCCTGGTACGCAAGGTCATTTCTAAACGGTATAAAGTCGCTGTTTTGGTCTGTCTACTACTGCTAACTAGAAGTAAGCAGAGAACCACCCAATTTATTTGTATCGGTTTTGCTATCGCATAGATATTTTTTCCGGAAGGTAGGTTTGTATGTATAATACATGCTTATTATAGTAGAGACAAGCCGATAATTTCCAAAATTTGTTATAGTACAGTTATTTGGTTCGAAATGTAGAGGTTACTTGGGAAGTTTTCCGGGAGTTTTGAAAATTAGTGATTTTATAGATTTTGAAGTGCTCTTTCCGAATTTTGACGTTGCCACCTCGTGTCTCTGCTGCTCGCACCGCCATTTTGAAAAAATGGCGCCTAAAATCAGTTTTTTGATAATATCTCCATTTTTACTCATTTTACGATAAAAACATCATACAAAATTTAACTAATGAAAATTAATTAAATAACTAAACATAAAATAACTACAATTTAAGTAATTAATTATTTTTTTCTTAAAATCATCGTTATTCATTTACACCACACGTGTTTTTTGTATATTTACGTAATATAACTATACTATGGCCAGTGCCGCTAGCCTGTGAGTATACATTTTTTTCTTGTAGCACTACGCATCGTACTATTCTACCTTTAAAAGGGGAAACTTTAACTCGCGAACTGGCCACACTGACTATGTGTTGCAGGTATATAGGAATGTGTCGCCTTTTTTTTTTGGGTGAGAAATCATCAAATAGCTTCTCCCTCTCTGGGTGGAGAGGGAGGGCGTGTCAGACTTTTACTGACTAAACCCACCCGTGTTCCGTCAGTTGCCTGTGTGCCAGGGGCCGCGGTATCTCTTTCGAACAACCCGCACCCCCGGCAGGCATCGGCCCTTGCGGGCCCCTCTGTTGCTGCTGACATCTCTTTGAGGCGCGCGTGGAACACAACGCGCCGTCGACCCGGGCTTGGTCCTTACCGGACAGCGAGCTACCCATTACTCGCCGTCCGCAAGCCCGTGCCTACGGTGGCCGGGAATCAGCCTGGGATTCCCGACGCCCAGGGCGTCTCCTGCGAAGGCCACGGCTGTGAGGGCGCATGTACTGCATCTCCCTCACGTGCGCCGCCTCTCTCTTTGCGAGCATCACTGTTTCGCTGAAGGAGGTGACGGCTAACCATGCACTCTCGCTTCGTACCATGGCCTGGACCAGGGTCGGACGCGAGAGATCGCCGCCGCCGATCGCCTCCGCCGATCGCCTCCACGAGGACACGGCGGTGCTCCGCCCAAGCCTGGCAGACCTCCACCGTATGCTCCACCGTGTCCTCAGGGCGATCTTCGCAGTGGAAACACCCGGGCGTTTCCTCCCGCCTTATCCGAAACAGGAACCTCCCGAAACAACCGTGTACGGTGAGGACCTGCGTCAGGCGTAAGGTGAGGACGCCGTGCCGCCTCTCAAGTCGCTCCTCAAAGACGGGGCTTACCGCCGCAATCGTGGCGTGCCCAATGTGTCGCCTTTGTGTTGGGTCCCCTCTCCCTTCTACGAAATATGCTATCAAAACTCAATAGAAGTATTTTGTCTGAGTCATCAGTATAAGTTTATCGTTTTACAGTGATGTTAGCGTTTACAGAGATATCTATGGCTTCAATACAGTGAATTGTTTCATTTTTAAACTCAGTTTTGAGCATCCAAAGCCCTGGGGTTCATTATCCGTAATGCCAGTTCGTTTAAAAGAATGAAAACTTAAAAAATCTTATATTGTGCTTACGTCCGCAATCATCTCGAATATAGTAGTCAAATATGGCATCCGAATTATGCAGTGCATTCAGACAGATTGGAATACAAAGGAAATTCACGAGATACTTAGGTTACAAATTACAATGAACGATGTGCTCGATTTCAGTTACTCCTACTTATAAGTCGGAGAAATATGTCCGACATACGATACTTAGTGAAAATAGCACAATCAAGGGTTGACTGTCCTGAACTTTTTTCTAAGCTGTCTCTGAATGTTCCGCCCACGGAGTAAATACAAAGAGGAGACGGCCTAAACAACTGTGCACTGTGATTCTCGACTAAGTCCTGACGTCATCAAGTAGGCGTGGCCTTGTCAGTGTATTGTTGGCGTTCGTCCTGACAAGTAACAAAAACACAGGGCCGTAATGGAATCCAATTATTGTACTGAATATTCCGCAGCTGTCTCATAAATGGAAATATACTCATAAAAAATACAATCTCCTATAAATTAAATATTCCATCTAAAATAATTTATTTAAAGTACTTTCCCTCCGTGAGACAACTATTATGGTGCATACTAGTTGTCTCACGGAGGGAAAGTAAAAAACAACTACCATACTGTATGGTAGTTGTTGTTTACTTAATTAAAAGTACTTAAAGCCTATCTAGTTTATTTAGTTAAATTTTGTACTAAATGATGTACTTACTAGATTTTTTCCGAAGATAATCTAAGACAGCAATGTATTACAAAAATTAATATCACTATTTCAATTTAAAAAATACGTACCTAGCTGGTCCGCAAAATTAATATAAAAAACGGAGTTAGTAACTTACTCCCTGGTACGAAAATTCTGAGTACGACCCTGTTGCATCCTGCACTTAGTGACATCTAGTGTGAGATACTTACGTCACTACAAAGTAAAATCTACAGAACGAGCGAGTAGTTTTGCCATTGACCGGTAGATGGAAATTAAAGAAGTGGGCGGGATCTAACACCCCCTCACCCCGCAAATTGTCACGCGTTGTTCCTTAGGGAAATCTAATTACACCATCTCCTCTTTGTATTTGCTCCGTGGTTCCGCCTCGACACTCTCGTTTGAGAGATCTTCACCATGCTCCATACGCGCGCACAATTTACCGCAGTAATTCCTTTATGATTCGCTCAGTCAAAGCATTAAACAAAATCGTAAAGAATGAACACCCCTCAATCGATTTGTTAGCAAGCTGCTTGGCGTCTATTGTTACCATTTTATCTAAAAACTGTAGTTTTTGATTTCTGCAAATAGTAGTTAATAGTTTATTTATGTATTTAGTTAGTTTTTGGCTAAGTTTATCATTTACATAATTAATTATTTAGTCTGAACTTAGTTTATAACTCGTACAACAATACTGATAGCTGTAAGCCACCCAAACAATAAAACAAAATTAAGTAACTGAAGTAAAGGGGAAAGGATTAGAAAGTTTTCGTAAGTCAAGTATTAAAAGAAAGGACAAGAAGGGTAAACTTTTAGAGGGACTAAAATCGATAGTAGTTCACGATGTATGTCGAAAACGTTGTAACTGTGAGAAGTTAATCGCTGCATCATTGCGTAGAAGAAGTGATGTCGCGATACCTCAACCACAACTGTGATCCACGCGCCTAACATTCTCGTTTAGGGATCACTGTTTTTTATGCGCTGCTGAGATAACAGCAGAGTTTCTAGCAAAACAAAAACAGACGCGTGTGTGTGATCGTAACGTAGTGGGCGCGCGGCCTGGCGGGCGCCGCTGTCAATGCCAACCCTGCTCTCAATGTCGCTCCCCCTCTCCGCAGCATCCTTCCGCGAAATTACGGCTTCAAAGAAGGAAGTGCCAGCGCCGCGCGCCCGGGCGCCGGCCTGCGCGCGCCGGACGCGCGGCCGGCCGGCTGCCTGCCAGTGCGCCACAGGTAACGCCCGAGGCAGCCCGGCCCCTAAAGCACCTGCTTCGCCCGAAATGTCAGGGAGCCGTGCCGCCTCCCGAACCATACGTCGAGCATAGAAGGCTTAGCATAGCGCTTTACATTTCTACGAAAAATAGACAGCTCTCTCTCTACAAAGTGACATTTCGTTTCTCCATTATTAACATCGCACCATAGAAATGCTTCTACAGTCTATCATTTTATCTTTCGTTTCTAACGATCCTTGTCGTGTCCAGGTCCTTTTATTTATAAACTATTTCAAAAGTAAGTTTTCTTCTACTCGATGGCCACAAAGTATAATATACGGTTATGTACAAAATCATGATATGTTTTGAACAAAACTATGATAATTAACACAAGAACAAAACTATCTTCTCCTATTTTACCTCATTTACTTAGTTGAAGACCAGTAGTGGCCCAGTGATAACGGCCCCCCCCGACTTACGAGTTCGTGTAGGTCGTGAGTTCGAACCCAAACAAATGCTTTACTTTGTGGAAATAATTTCATCACCACAGCTCTCAAAACGGTGAAGGAAAACATCAGGAGGAAACCGACATGTCCAAGAACCTAAAATTCGAAGACATGTGACATCGACCAACCCGCACTGGGCCCCGTGGATTATGGCCCACTCCCCCGCACTGAGAGAAGCCCAGCAGTAGGAACGTTAAAAGGCTGATTATGACTTAATTAATAGAAATGGGCAAAGCATTACTATTATTATAATCTTTTTTTATTACAAAATACGGTACTTCGACACTTTGAAAAAAGAAATTGTAATTTGCTGCCGTCGTACTGTCTACACGGAACATAATTTTGCCTATTCTTCCATTGACTATTACCTATTCTTCCATTGGCAAAACGGTGCTCGTGCTAAGCCTGCTGGTCGAATCGCGTCAACGGCAGCGAGGCGCCCGGTAGGACGCAAAAGTCTGTTCAGCCATCAGGACCTTGCGGAGCTATGACCGACATAACTGAATCTCTGCCGCATCGGTTCAGCACTCCGCTTTCGTGCCTCCTTGCACCGTCGATACAATAAAGCGAGGACGCCAGATCCCTGGGCGGAGATCCAGCCAATGCACAAGCCACCTCGTGCGATACCCCTTTAAAATTCTGACGGCCATCGCCCTCGCAGCTTTAGCAATATTCCCATACTGCCGGCCGTCAGGTATGAAGCCCGAACCGGGCCCCGTACAAGGCCATGGATCACATGATCTGGAGTAGGTCTACCTAGCGCAAGTCATCTAGTTCGATAGGCGAATTTTGAGATAGAAGTTGTAAGAAAGATTCAATTGGGTTGGGCGCTCGTTTACTATCATTTAACCACGACTTAACTACAGTAGCTAAAAGAAAAAGTTAAGTCAAACTATTATTTTAAGTGAGCCATTAAAATGCAGTTTTAAACGTCAAAATTTACCAGGAAATCGAAGGGGTCAAGTTAGCATTTATTTCAAATTTCCATGGTTATTTTGTGGGTGCGTGTATATAGTCTTTATGTGTGTGTGTACGGAGAGAAATCAAATGCGGAATAGATTGGAATATGTACTTTACTTTACGAAAGGATTTACATAAGCAATTTGGTATTAAGATCGTAAGCGCGTCTATAGGCTATGGTGTCTGCGGGCTAACTGTCGGTCGCCGGGCACTGCGCATTTAACTCGAATACAAAATGAAGCGTCAGCGCCCACAACACTACTCTTCCCTTTTTTTTAAAAAAAAACAAAAGTTTTTTTTTACAAAATGCTATCATCATTCTAAAATCGAATATGTAACAAAATAACATCACCAAACACATTTCTGACTAACAGTACTACAAGTTACAAAGAATTTGCTTATACATCATTTAGATTCTATAAACTATGTCGTAATCTGATATCTGTGCGCCTTTGCGCAACTTACAATGTACACTTTAAACAATATTGTGACTACTGTATGAAAATTTTAAGTTTTATCATCACGCTACGATTACAAAAGGGTATCAGCAGTATGTGTCTGTTTATTACAAAAATCTTTTCACTTATTTCTAACATGAAAATACAATTAGTGTTTTGTTGAAACTGCAAGAACACACATTAAAAAAAACTCTTATGCTAACCACGAAATAACCTTAATACTAACAATTTAAGGGTAGTCACCATGACGAACTACTCTGCAAAAATAAATTGGCACCCCTGAGAGTCCACAGTATTCGTCATGATGACGCCAAATAAAAATACATTCACACCTGGGTTTTACACTTACACTATTACACACATTGATGAATTAGAAAATTACACATATGTACTACGCATCATTTGACTTGAATGGACGTTGGATGTTTTCTGAGCCGATTATCTTAATATACAACTTTGGGATTTGGCGATATTTGTGGTGGTTGCACAGGTTCCACCTTTATAGTCGGTATGACTATTGGGCTGGCCACCATTTCTTTCTTTAACCATTTCCGTACACCTTTCATGCACCTTCGTTTTCCTGTGTAGATTATAACTATGGCTAATATCGTTATCGTTACTATCATTATGATACCAATAATATTTAATTTAGCGTCCACCTGTGCTACGTTTGTGAAGTTCTCGTTAACAATCACATTTTCCTTTGTCTGATTGGAACCCATTTTCACAATAATGTAGTTGTACTAAAATGTGTAAGGTTGTCGACTAGTGTCTTAGATGTACTGACAAATATATTTTTAGTGTCATTCGTTGTACGAGTATTTGACCTCAATTTAGTTACTGCTAATTTAACGATATTTTAATGGTCTTTTGCTTACTCGACCAGTTCGCGTTGTATATGTTTCGCTACTGGGTTTGCTCGTTTGAAAAGTTACTTTTTTCGGTTTTCTATCTTTTAAAATGTCAGTTTTATCCGTTATCTGTTTATCATAATTCTCCGATGGCGATTCATTTTCTATCAATATATATGCTGGTTTTAAACGGTCTATAGATACATTAGTTTGTCTGTCTGGCAACTGTACACGGTATACTTTATCATTTCTGCTGATGACGCGATATGGTCCATCATACGGAGATTGTAATGGTTTCCGTACTGCGTCATTCCTAATGAATACATAATCGCTAGTGCATAAATCTTTGTGTACAAAAATCTTGTGGGGTGACCTACCGGACGGCTTTATTCCATCTATAACGTCCTTTAATTTTTTTACAAAACTGTTATCATCGTAGGATTTCACATTACTGGCGTCGTAAAAGTCACCTGGTAACCTAATATTGCTACCATACAACATTTGAGCTGCGGTTACGCCTGTGTCAGACCTAATAGTTGTGCGTAAACCTAACATTACCGTTGCCAACTCGTCTACCCAGCTTTTGCTATCTAAACGTGCTTTTAACGCAGATTTTAATGATCTATGCCATCGTTCTACCGCTCCATTGCATTGAGGATGATAAGGAGTGGTACGCGTTTTTTGAATTCCCATTAACAACATTAGCTCTTTAAATAAATTACTTTCAAATTGTCTTCCCTGATCACTTGTGAGCTTTACTGGACAGCCATAACGACTAATCCAACCGTCATATAACGTTTTGGCTACTACTTCTGCAGTTATTTCTTTTATCGGATACGCCTCTGGCCAACGCGTGAATCTATCTATGATTGTTAAACAATATCTAAATCCTTCAGGTGACGTTGGTAAAGGTCCTACAATGTCTATATGAATATGTTCAAAACGCTTACTACTCTCAAAAGTCCCTAAATCTGAACTAGTATGTTTTTGAACTTTCGCTTTTTGACATCTAATGCAAGTTTTTGCCCAATTACCAACATCCTTATTCATGTTTGGCCAAAAATACCTATTACTAACTAATTTCCTACTTGTCTTAATACCTGGATGGCTCAAATTATGTATCGAATCGAAGGCTAAACGTCGGAATTTTCCAGTCAGGTACGGACGTGCGGTATCGGATGACATTTCGCACACTACGTGCTTATCCGTTCCCAATAGAATAACACGTTTCAACAACACGTTATTATTGTCATTTGAATCGCTTTGCATTTTTGCAAGCTCGACGTCCGTTTCCTGCGCAGCTGCAAGTTCTGAGAAATCTAGCATCGTGGGACACGATATAGTTGATACTCTAGATAAAGCATCTGCAACTATGTTATCGTTCCCTTCAATGTGCCTTATGTCTGTACTAAATTCGCTAATGAACATAATTTGCCTAGCTCGACGCGACGTTTCCCTATTCGTACCTGTTTTATTAAATGCAAAAGTTAAGGGCTTATGATCTGTAAATATAATCAACTCTTGACCTTCAACCATATTACGAAAGTGAATTATAGCCAAATAAATTCCTAATAGTTCTCTATCATAGGTGCTATATTTAATTTGAGCATCTGTCAACTTTTTAGAATAATAACCCAATGGTTTCCACTCGTTATTAACGTTTTGCTGTAATACTGCACCTACACAAGTGTCTGACGCATCGGTCATCAATGCCAAAGGAGTATCTGTCATTGGATACGATAACAAAACTACATTTCTTAGGTCTTCTTTGCATTGTTCGAAATTGCGTTCGGCGTCTTCTGTCCAGTTAATTTTAGTTTTATCTTTACGCCTAGAATTTCCTAAGTACTTGTTTAACTCTGTTTGGTGATCAGCTGAGTGAGGAATACTTGCTCTATAAAAATTCAACATTGCCAAAAACCTTCTTAGTTCCTCAATAGTTTGTGGTTTGGGGAAATCTAAAATAGCTTGAACCTTATCTTCTAGGGGTCTAATTCCCTCTACGGATACTTCGTATCCTAAAAATTCGAATTTTTGTTTACCAAAACTGCATTTAGAGAAATTAATAGTTATGCCATATTCATTAAATCGTTCAAAAACTTTTTCTAAGTGCTGTTTATGCTGCGTTTCATTGTCTGACGCAATTATTACGTCATCAATATAATTAAATAAAAAATCTAAACCTTGTAAAACATTATGATGCATGAAACGCTGAAAAGTTTGTGCCGCATTGCGTAATCCGAAAGGCATGCGCATGAATTCATATGAACCAAAAGGTGTTATCACAGCAGTTTTTTCAATGTCATTTTCCGCGACAGGTATACAATTGTATGCACGATTTATATCTAATTTAGAAAAAATCTTCTTATTTGCCAAAATGTACGTAAAATCATGAAGACGGGGCACGGGGTAGCGATCCGGTTTAGTGATCGCATTTAAACGTCTATAATCACCACATGGCCTAATATTACCGTCCTTCTTGGGTACTACGTGCAAGGGACTTGCCCAAGCGCTATGGCTCGGCCTACAGATCCCAAGCTCTTGCATAACCCTAAATTCATTTTTGGCTTTTACATACCTGTCCGGTGGAAGCTGTCTGGCTCGCGCGTGCACTGGAGAACCTGTTGTCTCTATGTGATGACAAACGCCATGTTTAGGTGTCTCCTTATATGAAACAGGCTTAGTTAGATCTGGGAACTTACTCAATAACTCGTAATAGTGGCAATTATCAACAATGGTTTTTACAGTGGGCTCCGTCGAACTAGAGAGATTTCCTCTCGTGCTTAAATTAGTAACCTCATCGACTAGCCTTCGTCCGTTCAAGTCAATTAATAACTTATGCTTAGCTAAGAAGTCAGCACCTAATATTGGTTGCTGTACGTCCGCTATCGTAAATAACCAACGGAACGCTCTTCTAAGATTTAAGTCTAGTTCTAAAATATGTGTACCGTACGTAGTAATCTCGGTACCGTTCGCAGCGTACAACTTATAATTAGCACTATTTGCGTTAGCACTTTTAAATACGGCCTTGCGAGGTAGAACAGACACATTTGCACCACTATCCACTAAAAAGTTCAAACCTGAATTCCTGTCCCGGACACATAGACGGTGATTGACGTGCGCGCGGTCACAGCCTCCCGTCGCTGACTGCACCGACTCTAGTTTTCCGATGGCTTGGCGTCTTTCTTCTTCCAGTTGCACGGTTGAACACACTTATTCGCCTTGTTGCGGAACTTGAAGTGGTATCTACACAACCAGTTGGGGTCGTCGTCAGGTGCTCTCTCATTTCTAGACCTGGAACTTGATCTGGATCGAAATCTTCTGGACCTGTAACTTCTCGAGCGCCCTCTGGAACTGTTCTCGATCTTGCTTAATCTGTCGCTTAGCTTATTTATTTCTGCTATCACTAAATTATCTTTGTCCGATTGTCCTGGTTTTTCCTTAACGCTTGAAACGCTGTGAATCGGGGTGATAGTCTCAGCGACCTTGTCTGCGATCGACGCCAATTTCTCCATGTCTTCCTCATCCGTCACTGCCAAAACGCCACGTACCGATGGTGGTAAATGATTTTTCCACATTACCTTGAGTGTTTCGTCGGTAACTTTTCCTCTGGCTAGGTCTCGCATTTTTCGTAGGAGGTGCGATGGCTGCTGATCGCCTAGCTCCATTTCTCCAATCAACTTCTTGATTTGACGTTCTGCTGACTCTTTGTAGACCGAAATGAGCTTGTTTTTTAAAGCCTCATATTTCTTTTCTTTCGGCGGATCTAGTAAGATATCCGCGACTTGCTCGGTGACTTCCAGGTTCAGTTTCGATAATAAAATCCGATACTTGGAATCGTCGGACATCTTCTGTGGGTTTATGATCGCCTCTGCTTTGACGAACCATAATTCCGGTGCCCTTGGCCAAAAATCTTCGATCTTGTCAGTTATGGAGACAGGTGAGAGGACAAATTCATCGGTGGACAGTTTTGCTTCCATTTTTGTTCACGGATACGGATGGATATGGGCGAAAGTATAACCGTATAGACGCGAGTTGAGTTGCCCGTTCCCTCGACGTACACACTTTAAAGTCACGTCACACTTTAATCACGACACTTTTTAGATCACGTCGGGTTTTAGATCACGTCGGGGTCACCAATTTTGTGGGTGCGTGTATATAGTCTTTATGTGTGTGTGTACGGAGAGAAATCAAATGCGGAATAGATTGGAATATGTACTTTACTTTACGAAAGGATTTACATAAGCAATTTGGTATTAAGATCGTAAGCGCGTCTATAGGCTATGGTGTCTGCGGGCTAACTGTCGGTCGCCGGGCACTGCGCATTTAACTCGAATACAAAATGAAGCGTCAGCGCCCACAACAGTTAAAAGAATTACCCCTTTTCAAATATTTTGTAAACATTAGTTATATTTTTTTAAACTTATTTATTTATATGTGGAGACCATGTACCTTACTAATATTGTAAATGTGAAAGTTTGTATGTTTGTATATTTGTAACATAATCAAGCAGCAACGGCTGAACGGATTTTGATGAAATTTGGCACAGAGATAGATTAACACTGTCCCCGTAATACGTTCGGGGGAGTTTGTTCCGCCACTTCTTCTTCCCAGCTAAAGCACTAGGAAGTGGTGAGGGGTGGGCGTTTTGGGGGACTGTCTTATGTACTTTGACGTTCGAAAAGTGCTGATTCTCAGCCTAATTTGAATAAATGACTTTTGATTTTGTCCCCGTGGGATAAATTTAGACATCCACGCGGGCGAAGCTGCTGGCAAAAGCTAGTCTGGAATAAAATTCACAAGATTAGTAACATTAACATGTGTCGCCGCAGGATCAGTCGCTCCAACCTGAGCATCGGGCACGCGCTGACGGGCAGCGTGACGTTCGCCAAGGACGAGCTGGGCCGCAAGGTGGACAGCTACGGCCTGGCCTACTGCCTGTGCGAGCCCGCCAGGCGCGCGCCCGCGCCGCGCGACAAGGGCCGGCCGCACGACGACTACATGGACGCGCTCAAGGACTTCACGCTGGGCTGGCTCGCCAAGCTGGGTATGATGATATGCCTCTAACAATACTTTTCTTACTTATATTTCGTTCAAACGATTGTGATAAAGTGTGGTACTTCAATAGCTCATCGCATACTTTAACTTAAACTTCTATTATTTGGATTTGTAACAATAATCTCAATATAATATTAATTAAGGCAATATTCAAATGCACGGTTGGCGCAGTGGTTAAGCGATTGACTGCTGTGCTGCGTGTAGCGGGTTCGATTCCCGCACGGAACAAATATTTGTATGATCTACAAGTAGTTATTCCGGGTCTGGCTGTTTGTATATGTGAATTTAAATGTTTGTAAACGCACCCACAATACAGGAGTAATTCCTAGTGTGGGGCAAAGTTTTACAAAAAAAAAAATCACTGCAATCAAAATTTATTTAGGACCAGTACACACATATCTAATAATGGTCAAATCCGGGTAAAGTTGATAATCGATTAAAAACTATTCATGATTCTGAATTAAATATGCAATGTAAAACGACTCGTCCTACTTGGACCACAAATCCGTAAATTTGTTTAGCTAAACTCATTGAGTGATTTATTTTGGATATACACCTACTGGATATACATCCAGCGTAACGTTGATGCCATGTAACCACTGCATACATGCAATAGCTACGCTATTATCGCACAGCCGTTATTACATTGAAAAGAAACATATCAATAATAATTTGTGTGGTTTAGAGTTTGTTAATCTCTACTTATAGAATTTATGAACTCATGCAAGATACTGGTGATCATTATTTTCACCCACATTTATTAAAATTTATAACTGGTCTAAAAATACTCTTTATTAAGCCAAGAGTCACTTATCCTTCCCGTTATTACTGAACACAACTTGTGTTCTTAATTACTCTTACTTTAATTACTCTCACAGTCTGTATTGTACGTATGCATCTATACAGATGTACCTATAAGGAAACATGGCGTTTACGGTAGACACAAAATTTTCACACAAAAGAAAATACGTGTGAGTTCCGGGGTCAATTTTATTTTGTCCTCACGATCGACTGCAGCACTCTCAAAAAACCTCGTAAACGACGCTCATGATAAAAAAAATTGAAAATGTTTGATGCCGTCATTTTGGATTTTCATTTTGACCTCACTATCGGCTTAAGCACCCTCGAAAACCATGAAAATTATCTCGCTCTATCTTTGCCTTTTTCTATGAATTACACAAAATAAAAACGCGTAACGATTTTTCGGTACGTAACCCTTTTGCGTTACGTGAAGATTTCTACAATTTGCTCTATCGCAAGCAGCGTTAAAGAACGTGTTCCATTAATTTCGTCTCCCTTTAATTATGTTTGCACAAAATTAGTTGGTTTGATGTACAGAATGCGTAGCAATCCCGTCATGGGTTCGTGATGGGTGCTTTTATAGATAAAACTATAATGAGTGATTGTATTGCCCGCAGAGGGCGACAAGTTGGAGCAGGTGTACGAGGAGCTGGTGGACAAGTTCCCCGGCTACCTGGGCGCGCACGTCAGCTACCTGCTCGCGCTCGACGCGCCCGCGGACGCCAAGAAGTGAGTGCAACCTTCACGTCTGTAGCTAGGCAACATGCTTCCTCCCGCGTGCTTTTAATACGGCGTATGCGTGCCATGTATAGACAAAACTGATGCACAAAATGCATGGAGCGATGCCTTTTTATTTCTTGGTGATGAAACTATAAAACATAGGTAAAATATAGTCGAGAACATCCGGCGCCGGCCGCCGCGGTGAGCTGCGAACGCTACAGAGCGATACCATACAGTTACATTCCTTTTTCACGCCGGCTCAAATATAGTTGACCGTCGAATTCTGATAATACAGTCCACTATTAATCAAGTTACCGCGTCTTAGTCCTCGTATCACTTGGAGGATATTTACCCATTTCTCTTTATGATCCGGCTCTAAAGACCATACAGAGGAATGGAGTAAATAACCTCCAGTAGCCCGCTCCGCGACTGCAGCCTCTCCACGCGCGCGCGGCGCTGCGTGATATTCTCGACAGTATAACATTACCGTCTATGTTTATTTCTACCGCATACACATATTAATACGGCAATCAACAAACAGTTTAACACGCACTAAATACTCCTCACACCCACAATAGCACACTTATATTCACACACCCAGTCAATCCACACAATACTCAATATCTTTATTGATTTACACGAACACTCCTTAAGCCAAATGTAAATTTGTTATTGCCTAGTTTTAGTGAAACCATTCGTCGGCCGCCGCTCGTACCCCGGCCCTCGAGGGTGTCAAGAGGGGAAGGGGTTGCGTGGCAGCACGGTTCGGGAAGATTGTCGTGGTAGGGGTGTACTTCTCCACGAGCCGAACTCTCGCCGAGTTCCACAACTCCCTTGCGGAGTTGAGACGTTTTCGGGTTCCGTTCCCTCCCCGTGCTCGTCCTCGGGGACTTCAATACCAAGAACTTGGCTTAGGGTTCCCGGTTGACGACAGCGGGGCCGGATGGTGGAGGACTGGGCTCTGGAGGCAGGCCTGGTCGTCCTAAACCGGGGTTTTGTCGCCACGTGTCTGCGGATACGGGGTGAGTCAGTGGTGGACATTTCGTTCGCCAGCCCCGCTTTGTCGCCGCGAGTCATCGACTGGCGCGTCATGGAGGGGGTGGAGACTTATTCCGACCACCGGTACATCCAGTTTGACGTCTCTGCTCAGACCTCGAGAGCGCCGGTCCGACATGCCCTGTGTGGTCCGCGGTGGGCGCTGAAGCAGCTGGACCGGGAGCTCCTCCTGGAAGCCTCGATCGTGCAGGCCTGGGTGTCACCACCGGACAGGCCTGCTGACATCAACGACGAGGCGGAGTGGTTCCGGGAGACCATGTCCGAGGTATGTGACGTGGCAATGCCCCGGGTCCAGCCAGGAAGTGTTACCCGCCAGGTGTACTGATGGTCGCCGGAGCTCAGCTCTGCGGCAGGCGTGCGTTGCTACGCGGTACCGGTTCACCAGGCACCGCAGACTCCGTATCGGCCCTCCGGATACGGAAACCATTCAGGCGGAGCGGTACGTGGGGTACAGAGCGGCGAAGACCGCCCTCCGAGCGGAGCACCTGCGGGCCAGAGTACTGGCCCACGAGGACTCGCTGGAGACTCAGAACAGAGACCCGTGGGGACGCCCTTACAAAACGGTGCGGAATAAGATCCGCCCGTGGGCTCCCCCGCTGACGCAGTCTCCGGCCCCAGCTCGTGCAGGACGTGGTGAGCGCTCTGTTCCCTTCGCGAGGGGAGCATACTCCCCCGCCCATGGCTCCGCCTCCTGCGGTGCCCGACGTGGACCACACCGACGACGACGATGCTCCAGAGGTGACCGAGATAGAGTTGAGAGTGGCGGTACGTAGGCTGAATGCCAAGAATACCGCCCCAGGACCCGACGGCTTGCCTGGAAAAGCCTGGGTCCTGGTCTTGGAGGCTCTCGGGCTTCGACTAAGAGGGCTTCTAAGCGCATGCTTGGAGGAGGGCCGGTTCCCACTTCAATGGAAGACGGGGAAACTGGTCCTCATCAAGAAGCCGGGGCGCCCTGCGGACTCTCCGTCCGCTTACCGGCCCATCGTGCTGCTCGACGAGGTGGGCAAGCTCTTTGAAAGAGTCATTCGCCTCGTCGGGCGACTGGTACGGGTGGGGCCGGACTTGGCGGAGAGCCAGTTTGGTTTCAGCAGGGGGCGCTTCACGGTGGACGCCATCATGCGCGTGCGAGCCGTCACGACGGAGGATGCTGTGGCCCGGGGTGGGGTCTCTAGAGTTCAACAGTTCAGCTCCAGGGCAGGGAGTTGCATCAAGGAGGCACTCCGGTATCACCGGATGCCGACCTACCTTTGTCTTGGGCTCGAGGCCTAGTTGACGGACAGGGCCGTCATCTACCCCGGTCACCAAGGAGAGTGGAACCGGCGAGAGATGTCTTGTGGTGTCCCACAGGGATCGGTCCTGGGGCCGCATCTGTAGGACATCGGGTACGACTGGACGCTGACGACACGCTGGTCCTGGTGCAAGGGAGGTCGTACGGCCGACTTAGCGACACACGGGGTTGCGACAATCGTCGATTGGATCCGGCAACTGGGACTCGAAGTGGCCTTGTACAAGTCCGAGGCCATGTGTTTTCATGGTACTCGGAATGCGCCACCGACGGGTTCCCAGATAACGGCGGGAGGGGTTCACATCGGCGTCGAATCGACGATGAAGTACCTAGGACTCGTCCTCGACAGCCGGTGGAACATTGCGGAGCATTGCCGACGTTTGACTACCAGACTCCAGTCTGGTAGTCAAACGTCGGCAATGCTACCGGGCGCGGGCCGGGGGAGCTGCCTTGAAGCGGCTCCTGCCCAATCTAGGGGGGGCCAAACGTCTCCTGCCAGAGGCTCTACGCGGGGATCGTGCGATCCATGGCCCTATACGGGGCACCGGTGTGGGCGCCTACATTCGAGGCGCCATCCAGTACGCTGGTTGAAGGCGTCCCATAGGGTCATGGTTATCCGGATGTTCCGGGGATACCGCACGATCTCCGGCGAAGCGGCGGGCCTCCTTGCCGGATCGCCGCCATGGGATCTGGAGGCAAAGGTCCTTGCGCACACTTGGAAGTGGCGCGAGGAGGCCAAACGCCGAGGTATATAACTCCGCTGCCGCGAGAAATCGTGGCACAGCGGATAGAGCTCCGGCGGGATATCATGGCGACGTGGAGAGTGCGATTGTCGCAACCCAGTGCTGGGCACGCCACGATTACGGCAGTAAGTCCCCTCTGTGAGTGGCTTGAGAGGCGGCATGGCGTGCTCACCTTCAGCACCTTCCTGACGCAGGTCCTCACTGTACACGGTTGTTTCGGGAGGTTCCTGTTTCGGATAAGGCGGGAGGAAACGCCCGGGTGTTTCCACTGCGAAGATCGCCCTGAGGACACGGTGGAGGTTTGCCCGTCGGAGCAGCGCCGTGATCTCGTGGAGGCGATTGGCGTCGGTGATCTCCCGCGTCCGGCCCTGGTACGGAGCGAGAGTGCATGGGTAGCCGTCACCTCCTTCTGCGAAGCAGTAATACTCGCGAAGAGGAGCTGGCGCACCTGATGGAGAGGCAGTACATGCGCCCTCATGGCCTTAGTCGTCGCAGGAGACGCCCTGGGCTTCGGGAATCCCTGGCTGATTCCCGGCCATCGTAGGCACGGGCTTGCGGACGTCGAGTAATAGACGCCGACGCCTGCCAGGGGTGCGGGTTTTTCGAAAGACATACCGCGGCCCCTGGCACATAGGCAACTGAGGGAACACGGGTGGGTTTTAGTCAGTAAAAGTCTGACACGCCCTCCTGCTCCACCCAGAGTATAAGGGGAATAACCGGGATAAGTTATTTGATGATTTCCCACCAAAAAAAAAAAAAGGAAAACCATAATTATGTGCTTGGGGCGGAAATGTGGTAGCCTGAAATACAGGCTTCGGCCCAGCTAAGGCAGCAGTCTCCCAACATATTTTACTACGGACCTATCTGTCACTGGACAATATTGGGCTTTGTTACTTTTTTATAAGGAGTTTGTCGTGAGAAAAAAAAAACTGCTAATATATTGTCCGAACTGGGTTTTTTCGGTTTACACAAATCAATTTTAGCTATGGCGATCTGATCAATCTGCTAAATCAGAAGCACGGCAGAAGTAGAGCAAAGTGTCCAAAGGAATCATGACCTAGAATGGGCAGAGGATTTCTTTTTAATCTGCCTGAACCAGAAATCTAACGTGTTCTGCGCTCATACTGTTTTTGGAACAATAAAAAAATGTTATTAAACGGGGTAAAACTGTACAATAGTTTAAAGTATAATAGTAGGATAACACGGCAGTTTTTATTTTCAGTTATTTTTTAACCGTATGCACCGATGTTGACGTGTGATCCTAACATTTACTGTAAATTATCGTTCAGTGTCGAGACAGCGTCGTCTGACCGTCGTTTACAGATGCTCCACCAACGATGGTAAGTAGTTTAACTTTCAGAGAGCAGTGGTAGCCCAGTAGTAACGGCCCCGACTTAAGAGTTGTAGGTCGTGAGTTCGAACCCGGGCAAGGCGCTTTAGTTTATGCAATTTATTTCATCAATACTGCTCTCAAAACGGTGAAGGAAACCATCGTGAGGAAACCGGCCCTAGAGCTGAAAAATTTGAATACTTGTGACATCTTCCAATCCGCTGGGCCAGAGTCGTGGATTAAGGCCCACTCACAGAGGAGGCCTGTGTCCCAGCAGTGGGAACATTATAGGGTGATTATTTATGAGTTAAACTTTACTTGCGTGATTTAAAACTAAATGTACGTAGCTGAGAAGGTGGCGCCGTGATGTTAATGGTTTCTTATTATTTTTGCAGACTACCTCATGCTAATGAAGACCCCGATGTCACGACAGCGTGGTGTGAACAACTCATTACTATCTCTGAGAAGGTATAACACTGGACACTGACGAGGTCATCGACGCGTAACCTGTGGCCGTGGATTCAATACAGGGTTCTGCGGCCTTAGCGTGAGTTTCATTACACCATCTCGATCAAATGCTTCGAGCGCGTTCGACGCTCCGATTGGTCCGTCACCGATTTACAGCCAATCGGAGCGCCAAACGCGCTCACTGCGTTTGATCGAGATGGTTAAATAAAACTCACATTAGGGCCACTGAACGCCCCTGCGTTGAAATTTTCGTCGGCAATAATAAAAATAAAAAAGCTTTTTTAAGCTAAATCTAGAATCATCCGCTGAATGTATGGTTACAGCTTGCGCGTCTATGTCCCTGACAAACTGTGTAGTACATCCACAATTTTCTAGTTATTTCTTTTTACCAGGGGGCTTGTTTATAAAAGGTTTTAAATTAGTCGATTTTGTTCTCCATTCGCAGGTAATAAAGGCAATCGAGCAGGACAAGTTGCTGGCGTACCTCGGCATGAAGAATGACACTAGAAGTGACGCCACTAAGATTAAACAGTAAGTTTTTCTATTCTTATAAACTATTCGAGATATTTGTGAGCATAACAAAACTATAAATACAAGAAAGTGTTTTAGTTCATTTATTTCAATAAAACCATTTTTAAGTACTTTTGAATGTAAACGAAAATTAGTTACTTGTTCTTGTGTAGATTGGTATGGAAAATAATGGGCAAGACATTACAATAATTTCACGATGACTGATACATACATGCCGTCTGTTGGCATAGGTCACTTCAAAGCTACAGTGGCTCTTTCGTCAAAAGCTCTTCCAAACATGTCAGACTCACATAAAGTTCTAATAATATAAGACCTCTTATTTTGTTTGAGGGATTTGATGATTTTCGGCATTTCTTCTCAGCGATCAGTCAACTAGGAAATACCAGCGGTATCTAGTTTTAAAATATTGACCAACAAAATATTGACGTGTAAAAGTGTCACAAAAGATGTACTTACTATAAACATTTAATTTCAATATCGGTTCAATGAAATTCAACAAGTTGCGTGTTGACACGATTTCCTTCTGCTTTCCTCAGGGAACAAGAAAAGCAGCGCGGCTACCTCATCGACGCGCTGTGCCGCAAGGGCACCGCGCTGTGCCGCCTGCGTGCGCTGGCGCAGAGCAACTCGGCCAAGGAGAAGATCACGGAGGCGCTGCAGAACAACGTCGCCGACCTGCTCAAGTTTACTGACCTCACTGACACTAAGGTACGCCATGCAGATATCTTTACAAGCATGGGGAACAGGGTGTAAAGTTCACTCATCTTCTATAGAAAAGGGTGGGTCGTCCGACCTCTCCGAGCGCTCGCATAGGTAGGCGGCGCGGCCTGCGGGCCGGCTTCCGGGCAGGCAGCGCTCGCATAGGTAGGCGGCGCGGCCTGCGGGCAGGTAGCCTGCGGGCCGGCTTCCGGGCAGGCAGCGCTCGCATAGGTAGGCGGCGCGGCCTGCGGGCAGGTAGCCTGCGGGCCGGCTTCCGGGCAGGCAGCGCTCGCATAGGTAGGCGGCGCGGCCTGCGGGGAGGTGGCCTGCGGGCCGGCTTCCGGGCAGGCAGCGCTCGCATAGGTAGGCGGCGCGGCCTGCGGGCAGGTAGCCTGCGGGCCGGCTTCCGGGCAGGCAGCGCTCGCATAGGTAGGCGGCGCGGCCTGCGGGCAGGTAGCCTGCGGGCCGGCTTCCGGGCAGGCAGCGCTCGCATAGGTAGGCGGCGCGGCCTGCGGGGAGGTGGCCTGCGGGCCGGCTTCCGGGCAGGCAGCGCTCGCATAGGTAGGCGGCGCGGCCTGCGGGCAGGTAGCCTGCGGGCCGGCTTCCGGGCAGGCAGCGCTCGCATAGGTAGGCGGCGCGGCCTGCGGGGAGGTGGCCTGCGGGCCGGCTTCCGGGCAGGCAGCGCTCGCATAGGTAGGCGGCGCGGCCTGCGGGCAGGTAGCCTGCGGGCCGGCTTCCGGGCAGGCAGCGCTCGCATAGGTAGGCGGCGCGGCCTGCGGGGAGGTGGCCTGCGGGCCGGCTTCCGGGCAGGCAGCGCTCGCATAGGTAGGCGGCGCGGCCTGCGGGGAGGTGGCCTGCGGGCCGGCTTCCGGGCAGGCAGCGCTCGCATAGGTAGGCGGCGCGGCCTGCGGGGAGGTGGCCTGCGGGCCGGCTTCCGGGCAGGCAGCGCTCGCATAGGTAGGCGGCGCGGCCTGCGGGGAGGTGGCCTGCGGGCCGGCTTCCGGGCAGGCAGCGCTCGCATAGGTAGGCGGCGCGGCCTGCGGGGAGGTGGCCTGCGGGCCGGCTTCCGGGCAGGCAGCGCTCGCATAGGTAGGCGGCGCGGCCTGCGGGGAGGTGGCCTGCGGGCCGGCTTCCGGGCAGGCAGCGCTCGCATAGGTAGGCGGCGCGGCCTGCGGGGAGGTGGCCTGCGGGCCGGCTTCCGGGCAGGCAGCGCTCGCATAGGTAGGCGGCGCGGCCTGCGGGGAGGTGGCCTGCGGGCCGGCTTCCGGGCAGGCAGCGCTCGCATAGGTAGGCGGCGCGGCCTGCGGGGAGGTGGCCTGCGGGCCGGCTTCCGGGCAGGCAGCGCTCGCATAGGTAGGCGGCGCGGCCTGCGGGGAGGTGGCCTGCGGGCCGGCTTCCGGGCAGGCAGCGCTCGCATAGGTAGGCGGCGCGGCCTGCGGGGAGGTGGCCTGCGGGCCGGCTTCCGGGCAGGCAGCGCTCGCATAGGTAGGCGGCGCGGCCTGCGGGGAGGTGGCCTGCGGGCCGGCTTCCGGGCAGGCAGCGCTCGCATAGGTAGGCGGCGCGGCCTGCGGGGAGGTGGCCTGCGGGCCGGCTTCCGGGCAGGCAGCGCTCGCATAGGTAGGCGGCGCGGCCTGCGGGGAGGTGGCCTGCGGGCCGGCTTCCGGGCAGGCAGCGCTTGCATAGGTAGGCGGCGCGGCCTGTGTCTAGTTTCATGTTAACATGACGTGAAAACGTAGGTAGGTTAGTTAGTAGGTAGGCATACTGTGAATAATGATGTAACATTAGTGTTGAAAATTGAAGCCGAATGTAAAAGGCATGAAATACGAGAATGGTATAGAGTCGAGTTTCGCTGATATTGGCAATGCGACGCGTTGTGGTTTTGAGTTCTAGAATAGTAGATTGTATATATAATAGACGCTGTTGTAGTTCTAAAAGTTTCGAGATATCGGTGCATCCAGAATAATTTGGTGAGAATTGGTTCAGAAAATATTATGCGGGAAGCTTTCTGTTCAGAAGGAAAGTAGGGACGGGTGCCAAAGTAATAAGCGCCGCTACCAATTTATTTTATACTTTTTCCACAAAATTAGCGATAATCGAATACCTCGTAGCCTTGTATAATTAGAAGAAAAATAAAAACATATTAAACGCATTTTTCTAAAAATGTCATACTCGTACTAAAAAAACCTTCCCCCTACAGGCAATCCACTACGGAGTGTGGCACACGTTCACATTCAAGCAGTGGGGTCGCGCCATCAAGTTGCTCAGCAAGCTCCAGGAGGAGCGGCCGTGCAAGGACGTGGAGGAGCGCCTCGTGCAGGCCTACCGCCAGCTGGGCTGGGGCTTCTACGCCGCCGCGGCGCAGGCCAGCCTGCCCGCCAGGTACCCGGCCGGCTACCGGCCCTTCTAGGGCGCGCTGCCGGCCTGCACGAGCTCTGTGTGCACTGACAACATGTTGAATTGACCCAGATTATGTTGAAGAGCGCACCGACCAGTGCCCTCTTTCTACTGTGCTGTACAAAAGAAATAATAGGATTACGTGAACATTTAAACGACCTCGACATCGTAAACTATGTGCTCTAGAACCACACGAGAGTTATCGTAATATCTCAACCAATGTTATATACTATGGAAGCCGTATTATATGCAATAAATGTAACCACATACATATATTATCGGCTTTGCTGACGATACACAAAAATTAACGAAATCAATCCAAAATTAGGTAAAAGTTAAGTTTAAATTTTGAGCAAAATTTAATACTATGGAACTGGATCAGTAGATCAACGATTCAATGAAGTTCAATTCCTTGAACATTAACCCCTTACCGCATATGTTTTTAGTTTTTTCCAGAAAAAATATATTTGGTAGTCTTTGACACGTTCTATTAAGTTAGTTAAGACAGTTTTCCAAAATCCGATTACTTTTCGAAATATGATAAAAAACTTATAATTCCGTATAAAAAATACGCAAATTCAAACTATCACAACGCTATTACATATTCCACTTATTTGTCTAAAATAGTAATAAATCGGTACAGCTAAATAATAAGGTAAGAAGGTACATCGTCTCACCAAAATGTTTACTTTTACTAAACTTATTTTGTTAACTTTTGTGATTTACAGTTTTTAATTAAATGTTTAATTTTTCTATATTTTCTGAAGATTAGTATTACTTGTGATTTCATTTATTGCATATGTCTGGTTTCCATACTATATTTAATCTCGAGTTCAGAATTCAACAAAATTGCGTCAATTCATTATCTTCAGAAAAATGCCCACTATTGAATTCATAGTAAATGCTTCCAACTTTTGTCGGGACCCGTATACGCCGCAATGAAATAATTCAACCAACATAGGCCATTTCTGGACTATAAAAATACTTATGAATTATTTATTTTATCAGTACATATAAAAATGAATAAAATATTTATAAATAAACAAGTCTACCTTGAAGTTTTACAACTACAGACCGCTTCACGAAGGTTTTGGACGTATTACACTCGGACATACTGTTGTTTTATAATGCAAATAATTTTAATAGGAAAAATATACAGATTTTTAAATGATAGCCCATTTTTATCGACATATACTTTTAGTGTGTTGCAATGTTTTAAGTGGAATAGATTTTCGATAAATTGTTGACGATGTTGTATCGTTGAGAAAGTACGCAAGTCTAAATGATTGAATTCTAGATAGTTGAATTGTGACTACTTCGAAATATTGCGACCTTACTTACTTTTTTTAGTCTTATCGCCGAAATCAGTGTTGACCTGTAAACAATTAATTTTTAATTATGAAATATGTTACAATTACAAATATTGATATGCGATCGTAATAAGAATAGGAGGATCATCATCGAAGTACTTAAAAATAAAGCTACCTCAAGATCGCATAGTCGACCACAATAATAATTATACTCAAATCTATGCAACTATGTTTGATAAATGTAAATGGACAACAATCAAATGATTTGCTTCCAATATGAAATTGAATTCTCCCAATGATTATTGACATTTGAATTCGGTTTCTAAATAGACTGCGTACTGCCGGAGTGTTTAGAAAGAAATTAAATATAATATTAGGAGATTATTGTTTTAGTGATCTAAGCTTGGACCGTGGGCATGGTGCCCAGCGCTGGGCAAGCTTGCATGCTAATAGTGGACAAAGTTGGTAAAAGAATAAGGAATCTTCTACTCATCTACATATACCTAATGCTGTTACGGATTTGTTGAATAAGTATTAAATATGATGTCAAAGCTAATTTAAGTTAAACTAAGTTTACACTTATACAGGCTGGCAGGGACAAGGACGCACTTCCTGTTACGATGGATTCAGTACATGAATCTGGAAATTTTTATAAAAAAAAAATATGCTATTTCATACGATTTGTCCGCGTAGGTCCAAACACTGCGTCGTAGGAAATAGCAGATTTTTATTTTTGTTAACCGACGATAAGTTTCAACGCAGAGGTGCAGAATCATTTACCTACAGAATCCATGGTAACAGCCCTGTATTTTAGTTACTTATTTCGCGAATAATCTTTATTTATTTAATGTTTTATGCATTCAAATAATGTATATTCCATTTAATAATTTTCATTTGCGTTTATTAATTTTGTATTTTTGTACGAACTTAGAATTATTATGAAATGAATAGAAGATGCCATATTCTAACTGAATGCTCATAGTCAGACGTTGTGTAAAATAAGCCATTTCATAGTTTTAATACAAATTGTAATGACAGGGTGCTCTTGTTGTGTGCTCAAAATAGTTCAATGCTTTTACCTACGTGGATTCGTCATTTAATAAAATGACTAATATATCTATAATATTTAATGTATACAAGATATTAATGTGTACCTATTTATGTTATGTACAGATCTGAGGTTATGGCAGAGTGTGTAAGAAAACTTAGGGCCAGCACGCTAGTTGCGCAACACAATATATTCCATTGCTTCATATGTAAGAACTTTTTTCTACTCAGCAACGCAAATAACGCTATGAATTTTGTTGCACTGTCAAAATGAAAGCCATTCCTACTGATAATGTGTTACCCAACTACCCTACAGTTTTTCGAACGAAAAAGTCGCGAAATTAATGTGCAAAATTATGGAGCGTGCGTAAACTGATCGATTCAATGATTTATCAACACTTAATCACAGCAGTTTATCCGCACTTGACGATTTGATACAATAATTTGGTGATATTTTTCGTTCGGGAAACTGGCCCTTAATGCAATATCCGTGACGGTGCAAGTCGCCTCGTCGGTCATTGTATGTAGTCGATATGCATCACTATACAAGAAACATTGACGTATGACTGTGCGAGAGACTTGTACATTATCGCGCGTATGTGTGTTTGCTTTCGTTCTGATGTTTGAAACTGAATAAGTATGTCCATTCTGGTCGTCTGCGATCAATTGCGAATTTCGCGTGGATGAGCTTTAGTTAAATGTATAATCTTAATTATTATGCAAAATTGCACTTGCTTCTTAGATAGATACCCTCAAAGTACACACAGCTCCAGAATTAATATTGAACACCAAAAAAAGCCACTCAATAAATTATAGTAAATGATAAGTATTACTAATACCACCACTTATAGAAATAAACATTAGATAAACATAACAGTACACGGAGGCAATAGTAATGTTGAGAAATTATATTCAGATTTTAGAATAAATAATATAAATATTGAATTTTTACACGATTTTTATGTGACATTTAAGTGACAGGCGAATATTTGGGTTGATGATACATACAGGTGTTCACTCTTCCAGCAATAGCTCGATATTTTGGGCTAGAAAGGAGCTTAAGGGAAACATGAGAACTGCACCCTCTGTGACCCCAAATTAATTTCGATACCTACCCTTTTGAATTATAATAGTCATTTAACCTCCACCACTCACTATCTACTAATTGTATATTTTTGTTGGTAATTTGTTTGCCAAGTAACTTTTTAATGGTCAGTATAATTTAGCGAGACATCGGTAACTAAGTCAAAAACCCGGACTGATCGTTATATTGTCAGTAAAAAAATGATAAATGCTTCTTCAGTCAACTGAGATGTTTTTGTCACTTTGTCATTAGTCAGTATACGAGGGTGTTCAAAGTCTTCCTCCTTCGTAGTTTCCGGAAAAAATAACGTTTTATCCCATTTATCATGGAACCTAATTTTATAAGTATTAGACAACAAATAATCACAGAGAAAACTATTTTGTAGCGGTTTCAGACTATTGTTTTGTGTATGTAGTAGCCATTAGCCCAATAACTTACTGTGAAGTTATCGTAAAGACAATTTCACAAAGGTTTAACTAGCATACGATAGTGAAACACCGTGTCGTGTAAAATATTTCCATGTCTTTATGAGTTGCAAGCACTTATCCATGCCCTATTATCTTCCCGTTTAATGAAAGTAGGGATAATATTATGTATTATATCAGAGTCTTCAAGTAATTTAGGACTTCTACATATGCTTTGTATAAATTGTCATTGTATTCTATTTTATTATTTAATTTATGACTATGTATTATTTGTCGGTGCAAAAGTTCTTTGTAACAAGGCGCTTGTTGAACCTGTGTCGCATTGTCACATACAGAGCGATGTTTTTTTTATTGAATTTGTTGATAAGGAGAAAATAAATATAATTTGATCATTTTTTAGTTTTCATTATGATATCCTGCTGATGAATAAATTTACCTAGCTAACAGGCTTTAGCGTCACAAGCAATGTGGCTTTTGAACAACCAAAGCCTACCCGAAGCAATTACTACATCTTGTATTCGATTTTTCCGCCTAACTGTGCCGTAAATGCTCACACAGTTTGTAACACTTTTTTCCGTTCTGTGATTATTCCGAGACAGTCCGGCTGTTTGTCCACCGTCACGTCAACGGGACGTCAACGAGAACGAGACGACGGCGCCGAAGTAGCGATACTGATCTCTTGAGTATAAATGTATTCTGTGTTACTGATACTATCGCCGCGTGTCCACCGCACACTACCACCGGTACGTCACATTCGGTTCGAATAATTCCGTTTCTCGTGACGGTGGCGGTGGACAAACTGTTGCGCAACCTTTTTGCGCGACATTTGTACAAAAAAGCGCGCTATACCCAGCTCATCGGAAGGCATGGTTTCAGAACAAAAAACTTGCGTCATGCGACAAGTGTCCGTTTCAATAGCGCGGCCAAGGCGGCATTAAAAAAACATCTACCAAGATTTTGTAATTTGTTAATCTGATTCCCAAAACAGTAAATTTGTCAAAGTTATGGTTAAAAAGTTGTAAGGGTTTGAACGTGGCCGCGCCATTGCAACGCATTAGGAAAATGATAGATTGAATTTGTAAAAAAATTGTAACAATATAGAAAAAAATCCTAGGTTTATCTTTTAGGAGCTGTGAGACTATAACCCCCATGGCCGCGCCATTGAAACGGTGAAAAACACAATATCGCTGATATCTCGCTGAAAAAGCATCGCAGACGTTTGAAGTTTTTTGTAAAACCTAGATTTGAATTTGTCAAAACTTTAAGAAACACACAAAAAAATCTTGGTTTATATTTCAGGAGCTAGCTATAGGATTTTTTTTTTTTTTTACCAAATGCAAATCGGGGTTTTACAAAACACCTCAGACGTCTGCGATGATTTTTCAAAAAAAATTTACAATTTTTTACAAGATCTTGGTAGAATTTGTTTGAAATATCGCCGTGCACCTCCCTGCCATCAAAATAAAATAAAGGTGTAAAACATTCAGAACCAAAATTATATAAAAAAACGCCGATCACAATAATAGAGATCTTAACCTATTCGAAATGAAATACAAAAAAAAAAAGAGCTTGCTTCGTTTGCTCTTGCATTCTGCAATCTCAATTCGAAAGCTTTTGTGCAGTAGTCAACAAAGTACCGAACTCCTATTTCCGAAAATCTAATCGACCCTAGGCGGGATGCTCGTCCTTACTTCGTGCGCTCTTGCCACCTACTCGTTCTTAATTGTTAGGCTCCTCTATATAAATCCACTAAGTCCTCTTCATGTACCTTTGCATGGACAAAATAAAGCCTCCTATTCGTAGCGAGATGCAAAAATTTTCGAGCTTGCTTTGCAACCTACATTCCTTGTATGAAAAAATGATAACCTAACATATCCGAGGTGAAATGCAAAAGTGATCGAGCTTGCTTCATGAAACTGAAGATGCACTCCCCTGAAAATAAACCTGCCAGCGCCCACGCCAGGAGCTGTAGGTAATACCTACAAGGGGAAGATGAAAATTTCATTTACCTTAGCTAGGTACTAAGGTACGTCTAGTTTATTTGAGATTTTGAGAGGGCAGCTTATGATTAGGTATGTATTTTTGTCTGAAATCATTGATGACATCATTCAAATAAGTGGAATAACCGTTTTAGAGGTCGTAAAATTATGCAAAATGCAGTTGCCGAATGAATTTAGAACAGTGATAACGTTCACAACGCTTCATGTATTATAAAACTAGATAACAATAATTAGACAAGAGTCACGGTCAATCCATTAATCTGTAGACAAACCGTAAACTGTAGGTAGGTATGTACAATGTGAATACGGGTTTGGTATACATTGAATCTACCGAGCTACAAAAGCGTGGTGATTCCACGCAACCAGCGCGCGGTGTTGAACACGGAAATAGGTACGCTTGGAGCACGTCTAATAAGATTGCAGAACTGAATTTTGGCTGGTTATAAAATCTCCCGAATATTTTTAAGGGAACCCAGAGGGTGAGCAAGCATAATATACAGGGCGAAAAGTTGAGCAGCTGCAGCATGACGAGAGAACACCGAAAATATCTTTAAATAGTTTTAGAGAGGAGCCTGTATTCCTTAAAAAAATTCAAATCCGTATTTCAAAGTCGTTAGATGTAGGAAAAGGCCACAATTTTTGCATCAGACTTGCCTATTTAGGTCATATTGGATTAGCCATAATGAACATACTAAAATAAACGGCTCTGAAGATTACTACTACTCTATCAGTTCTGCTTAGCTATCAACTTTGACGGCACGGTTGGCGCAGCGGTTAACCGATTGACTGCTGCGCTGCGTGTCGCGGGTTCGATTCCCGCACGGAACAAATATTTGTATGACCTACAAATAGTTGTTCCGGGTCTGGCTGTTTGTGTATGTGAATTTAAATGTTTGTAAACGCACCCACAATACAGGAGTAATTCCTAGTGTGGGGCAACGTTTTTTTAAAAAGAAAAAAAAAAAAAAAAAAAAAAAAAAAAACTACTTATACGCCCTGCATATAAGTATGCTTGTTCAATCTCAAATCCTCTAATTTTTCAATCAGGGTGAAAATACAGCTAAGTAATGTTTGTTATCAATAAATCTGTTTATTCGTTTAATCTTAATATTCCTCAGTCATTTATACTTACCTACGTCTGAAACTGCACATCATCCCCACGAATATTGGAAGCGAAATATTAAAACTAGAAATTCATATAAGCTCGTAAAAAAACTATTTGATAAAAGTTGCCAACCGAATGTCACATAGTTATTATAATTTCGCATCTGCAGTTTTCTCCTTGCACGAAATTCTTTCGAAATATGGTGGGTAGGTAAAAATAAAATGGCCGTGCATGCAGCTGGTTGAGCACGTGTTACTGGGCGCACGTGCCTCCGTCGCAGCATTCGACTACGGTAAGTAATGCCTTATACATTGTATATGAGATGCGATCTTTATGCTGATGCTGTGGCAGAGGTAAAATGACAGCGTGAATAGTAAGCGCTGCATATTGTGGGACAATACTGGGGTTGCATTCAAAAATGCATGGTTTGCCATCTGCTTGTTTTTGCGTAAAATGTAGGCTAGATATTTCATGAAAGGCTTCATCCGATCAAGGATTGTCTTGTTTTTTTAGCATAATCTGCTCGGCCGCATTGCTGGGACACAGAGGGGTAACTGCGTAACACATTAACAATAGGAATGGCTTTTATTATGACAGTTCAACAATATTAATTGCGTTATTTACTTTGTTGAGCTGATTGTTTTTAGAACATGCAATGGATTAGCAATATTTTTCAGGATGGTCCAGATTCTGATTGATAGTGTGTTAAGTAATTAGGGTGCAGGCTTCTTTTCGGTGTGAGAGAGAGAGAGAGAGAGACAGCTTTTCAGTACCTCACCCAAATTCATAAGTCTAAAAACATTACCCTCCTGAGGCAGTACCTAACAGTAGAGGGTAAATAGGTGTCTTAAACATCTACATGAAGAAGAAACATGACCCACAGGCGCTAACTTATTACTTGCGAATAAAAATGTAAAATGTCGTCACTTAATTACTGCTAGAATATAAATAAATGGCTTGATACCGTTTTCTACTTCAGCTTAAAGACTGAACAGAGGCCTATGATCGTTTCAGTAAATCTCAAAAAGGGAAAAATAGAACTCAATTTCTTTCTAGCGCTCCCAAGACGGGGTTGTTAATAATTGAAAGGATTCCTCGCTTAATATGCAATGACTTGCCTACTCGTGTGTCTACTAAGGGATGTCTTGAGTTTTTAGCACCTATTTGTTTGTAACGTGTTTACTTCCAGTTCAATAAAATAGATTTGTTTTTTGCTAGAACGAGGACAAGTCTACTAAACTAGGAGAACCAACAGGTTGATTCGGTGCTAACAATAGTGGCTAACCATAGGGTTAAGTCATTTTCATTCTCCTGCCCTTATCCCAATTTATTTGGGGTCGGCGCAATAGTTATTTGTTATGCAAGGCTGTAAAGCTGTTATTTGGCGCTAGTACTTGTATTGAAAGCTTAGCAAGCGAAGGATTCTAGGATTGAACCATGAGCGAAGCGAGTGGCTCAAATATAGAATCCTGAGCGTAGCGAGGGTTTCAAAGGTACCAGACGCAAAATACCATTGCTGCCGAGCGAAACACAATTTTTCACCTCACTACAGCGAGGAAAATGTTAGGTGCAAGAAAAACAACCTAAAAATATATTTAATCAATGTAGTTCCATGAAGTATGATATAATTGCATTGTAGTTTTCGAAAATGTTTTCACGCCTTTAGAATGTTTCCATGCATTGAACAAATTGTACGCTTTTATGTAGTTTCTGCGCGATTTTTCCGGAAGATAACTCACTTCGGCATTATGTACAACTTGCACTAACTCTGCAGGTGTTAATTAAATTTAAATCTTCATCGTTGCTGGACTCGCTTATATTTATAATTTTTTACGATTTTACCAAAATAACAAACCAAAATAATGGAAAGCAAAAAAGAAATCTTGAAATAAGTATTAATGCATTTTCAGTGGCAGGTAAAATGCACTTTTGCACGCAGATTTCGAATGACAAACAGAATCTTTCCGAGGTTGTGAGGTGAAAACATCTTTTCTTCGACACTTCTATATTAGTCGTCATCTCGGTAATCACTCCCTTTCTATTCATATCATCTTTCCGTTTGTTTTCACTAGTTCGATTCATTAGTCCGATCGTCCGGTCGTCGTTCGTCGCCGTTTGTCCGACCGCTGACCTACAGGGTAAAGTAAATAAGTCAAATAAATCTGGTATGCATGCAAGTCTAGCTTTATTGCTCCAAACCCTTGGATTATGGACCAACTGATCGTTATAAGCTATGGGAACATAACAAAACATATCATAGTATAATCGTGAGGCTCATTCTTTTAACAAGCACATTCTTTCTTTTTAGGAAATCACTTCCAAACACCATTTCCGACAACTACTTAGGCAAAAGCAAAGGATATGGGATTTGGGCCCCATTACGATGCGTTCAATGATAAAGTCATTTACTTTTTACGCATTAACTTTTTACGTGACGTCACGTTTTCGATTCGTTCCACCGACACACTTCCTGTGTCTTGGAAAAGCTATCTAATTAACGTGGGTGGTGGTTTTGATGTCAAAATACTGATCGTTTTTTTTTTTTTTTTGGGTGGGAAATCATCAAATAACTTCTCCCGCTCTGGGTGGAGCGGGAGGGCGTGACAGACTTTTACTGACTAAAACCCACCCGTGTTCCCTCACTTGCCTGTGTACCAGGGGCCGCGGTATCTCTTTCGAACAACCCGCACCCCTGGCAGTCATCAGTTGCTGATGACATCTCTTTGAGGCGCGCGTGGAACACAACGCGCCGTCGACCCGGGCTTGGTCCTGGACCAGGGTCGGACGCGAGAGATCGCCTCCGCTGATCACCTCCACGAGGACACGGCGGTGCTCCGCCCAAGCCGGGCAGACCTCCACCGTATGCTCCACCGTGTCCTCTGGGCGATCTTCGCAATGGAAACACCCGGGCGTTTCCTCCCGCCCTATCCGAAACAGGAACCTCCCGAAACAGCCATGTCCGGTGAGGACCTGTGTCAGGCGGAAGGTGAGGACGCCATGCCGCCTCTCAAACCACTCCTCAAAGAGGGGACTTACCGCCGCAATCGTGGCGTGCCCAAAAATACTGATCGTTGAATGCGATTATTGTTTGTTTAATCAAATTTTTAGGTTTCCGGGACACTGATTTATAAGTAATCAATCGCCTTTCCAATTCCTCTTGTTACTTGAACAGCCCACGTATTAGTTAGCAAATGTTAAATCTTTTTATGTTGTAGAAACAGCAGTCGATTGGACCCAAGGGATCCGTTACTGTCATTTCGTATGGAAATTAATAGGCCATGCAGACGGTTATGATAACAAAACATACGTTGGAAAGCGATCTGTGTAAGACTGATTACGTAAACCAGAAAACTGTAGACACGAGACCTAGTGCAGTTGCTGACTTACCTATTAATTAAAAAGCATTCGCCTTTCTTATAGCAAAGTAGAAGCAACATATAAATATTCCTCTAGGTGATTCCTGCCAAAAATTTCACGTTGCATGGTAAATATTAGTTTATATTAAGCTCCATATATCCATTTCATGAAACATTCTAAGAATTCTTATACCGCAGCAATTTTAGGTCTTTATATAAATTGCTTTCGAGAAATGAAACATTAATGCGAAATCGTTTCACCGGAAAGCTAGGTCACAGACCAAAATAATATACTGACGAATGTCCTGAAATTAAGACCTGAAATTTAACTGGATTCAGTTATGTTCGTCAACATCAAAGTAAATGAGTGGTCGTTTGGTTAAATCGCGAATTTATGGAAGTTTCATGTTCTACCGGAGTGGAACGGTAAAACTGATTATTTGCAGCAATTATGGGAGACTGTGGTTCCAGGAGATAATGTTTTTGGGGAATGAGGTAATTCCTACGTGATGTTGAATTTAGTGGGATGGATAATCTTGCATTTGTCATTTTCGCTTCGTCGAGTCAGACATTGAGATGAACTGGCATCATCATCAAAGGAAATAGAGACATCACAATATCTGCGAAGTAAACACTAAACGGTTACATTAATTGATAAATTTAAAAGGTTTTACAATGATGTAAAATGAAATTTGTTTAAATAAGTAAAGTACCTACCTACCTAAACATTTATTAGCAAAGAGCCAGTTACGAATGTCCGATGCATAAGTTTGTTACCATTGCAGAATACTAAAAACAACAACTATAAAAAAAAAAAACACAGGCACCATGTGAAACGTGGTGGGTTTCACGTGGTGCCTGTGTTTTTTTTTTTTGGATGGGAAGTCATCAAATAAGTTGCCTGTGTGCCAGGGCCTAGGGCGTCTCCTGCGGCGACTAAGGCCGTGAGGGCGCACTTATTGCCTCTCCCTCACGTGCGCCGCCTCCCTCTTCGCGAGCATTACGCTTCGCAGAAGGAGGTGACGGCTACCCATCCACTCTCGCTCCGCACCATGGCCTGGACCAGGGTCGGACGCGAGAGATCGCCGCCGCCGATCACCTCCACGAGGACACGGCAGCGCTCCGCCCAAGCCGGGCAGACCTCCACCGTATGCTCCACCGTGTCCTCAATGCGATCTTCACAGTGGAAACACCCGGGCGTTTCCTCCCGCCTTATCCGAAATAGAAACCTCCCGAAACAACCGTGTCCGGTGAGGACTGGTGTCAGGCGGAGGTGAGGACGCCGTGCCGCCTCTCAAGCCACTCCTCAAAGAGGGGACTTACCGCCGCAAATATGGTTCGCGTCAAAGCGCTTTAACAGCGCATTTTGCTAAGAAATAATTAAATAAACGAAATTGACAGCTTGGTCAGCTGCCACTGCCATTACCGAACGGGTGTGCCTTAAATTGCATTCATCGAGAACATCCCAAGCAGCACGCAAGCGTTTTCAACATACATATAACAGCCTATTTAGAACTTAGAGTTCCTTTAGAGACTTACAAGAGTGTCAAAAAATTATTCAATCTGTATTAAGGGATCCGCGAAAGCTTAGGGTATTTAAACAGAATATGAAAACTCCACTATACAGCTTAAGTATTTTGTGACACTTTAATCTGGTTTTATCGTTAAAGCTGTATACAAGCTGTATTTTGCATGTGAACACTTACTTATTACAGCTCTTAGTGTTATTATAGTATCACTTGAGACTTGTTTCTGTACAATGGTGTATCCAAACTCCGTTATAAAACTTATTTTTATGGCGTAATTGTACACTCTTGTAAATACAGTGGTTTTATGACTTCTGTTTTTGAGGGTGTTTTAAAACTAAAAAAATAAATGACAGCTACAGTACAGCTTTATTTTGTATTAATGACAGTCACTCGGAAAGACTTTACGGTCAACGAAGAGGGTTCCGTAGCAAAAACTTTAAACAGGGTTATTAATGATCATAACAGTTATGTTAAATGTGTAAATTTAATTCAACCTTTGGAACATGATTATGACGTTTCTTCATAAAGCAGCGCAAGTAGTTCAAATGATGATTGATTTGAACCATGAGATCTAGTTCTCTTACTGCTTCGTCATATGACGATAATGATAGTCTTTTCACACAGCATTTTGAGGTGGACCAATTATATAAAGGCCGAGATGTTTCATCCTTTACTAATTTGTTGACATCTAATCGCTTTCTTGGCCATCTTAACTTGCCTTTTGATTCCCACAAACTTGGTACAATGCAAAGCTTGTTTTACCCTTTCTCATTGGTTGCTTAAATTTTAGTCGGCATATTTTCCTGAAAATAAAGTAAAACTGATATAATACATACAACAAACTAATAATGCTTTACAATAAGTTTACTTAGGTATAAAATACAAGGTCAAATTGAGAATCTCTTCCTTTTTTTTGTTTTACTATATGTAGGTACGTATCATATTGAGTCTGCGTTTTTTATTTCTTTTAGGTAACCCTTATGAGCATTATAAGTTATGTATAGAGCACTGATATACAGCCTAAGCAATAAAAATATTCTATTATAAAGCTGATTAGCAGCCAAAAGCTGTACAATATAATCCATAACTTACTTAGTACAGCTACTCAGACTATAATACACTCCGATTATCGTTTAGGCTATTTAGCAAATAGTCGCCATTTTCATAATTTCGAATGTAGGTATAAAGCAAAATATGAAACATAATTTAAGGAATATATAATGATTTTCGGCTTGATATGAGGGAACAATGCTCACACTACCCTCACTTCTGTTATTATAACATTGTTTTTTATTCTAACCTTAAAACCAATATTGACTTACCATATAAATAGTATTTTTCTTTTATATCAGATCGATTATTTTGCTGGCGCTTGAATATTTTGACGGAAAACATAGACAGGTTCACAATAAATTTGAATCTGCAATTTCAATTCACCAATTAACACCTTCAGATATCTAAGTCCAAGATTACGTTTACTTACTAATAAATATTATAAATAACAATGTCGCCATTCATTGGAAAGAAATATATTCATTTTGTGATTCTCTTCAAAAACCTATTTAAAACTATTATCTCTATAAAGTATTTATAAGATAATATCTGTAGTATAATGGTTTCTTTGTACACCGAATAACAGCTCTAATACAGCTATTATACAGCGCCTCTATTGCTTCTACAGCTATTATACAGCTATACTAGAGCAAAACGCTGTATAAAATGTGCCCATTTTTTACTTATAAGGGCTGTATAAGCGCTTATACAGCCTCTATACAGCCTGAATATACAGCTTCTAGTATAAAATCGAACTTAAATACAGCTTGTATACAGCTTGCAATGCTACTTGGGATTCGCTTGAAATTGAAATGTGTAATAATAAAACCTGGACATTGTCACAAGAAGCGATCGTCACGCGAGTATTTACGTCATCGTCGCGCGTGTATATGAATATGACATACTCACGCCATCAATCAAGTAGCCGTTGCTGGCAATACTTTATTTACGTGTTGGGAAACGACATCAAATGCTAACGAACTAAACTTTAAACTTTAAATGACACTGCGACGTAAACTAAGGTAACAAATCTACTGTTATGTTATCGTTTTTTGGAAATTTCACGAAGAATTAAAAAACAGCTGACCGATTGCAAACATTGTCCTTCGCCCATCGAACTACGAATTTTTTTTTGTTCTACCAGTCTTTCATATCGATACCTAACCTCTGGGTAAAGAATTGACAGCCAATTTAATTTGACCCTGTATACTAGCGCGTCGATCACTTTTGGTTGGGACGCGGGAACAATTGTACCTACCGAACAAGAGTGTGTTACAGCTAAGTCCTTGCTCAGCAACAACTAATTACTAATACCAACACATTCCAAAATGTATTCAAATTCCTTCTAATGAAGCCCCAAAATGTGCCAGTGGCATATATTATAGCAATGACTAGTCACGTTCACTTAACTGAACCGTTCCAACTAAGTTCAGTCCCAAAAAGCTTGTAACTTGGCTAAAACATGCAGAGTGACAATTAATGCAATTAGCGAAAATTCCCGAATAATCGTGCAACTGGGCGCCGCCGCCGCGCCGCCGGCTCTCTATGGTGAGCGGGGCATTCGGGGCGCAAGGTGGCCGGTAAAATGTGGGGAGCTAAAGGTAGTTATAAAATTTGTGAAGTAGCATTTGATAAATAGATCGATAAATATATATGTATTATATACAACGTGTAACGGAAAGGGTATAGACATACCAAGGGCACGGCTTCTTTGGATGATATCAAACGATATTGGAAGGGTTTTTTAATCCTATCCCTAAACGTTTGGAAGTTATGAGGATTTTTAATACATTGATAGCACAAACCAAATCATCAAGAGATTTATCGTGATATTGGCAAGTAACGTGGAAAGTTATTGACCTACGTAGTGTGCTGACACGTTTTTTTATGATATTAATTTAAGAAACATGAAATCGAAAATTTGGTTTCAATTCTTAGAGTAAGTATTTTATTTTGAGCTGAAACTATGTATAGTGATTCTATTCTAGCTGTTATCTTTAGTGCTTAAGGATAGCAATAGACCCTCCTATCCAGGGAGTCGAGTTCGGTCTGAGTCCATTTAAGTATGCCGAAAGAGTACATCAAGACCGGCATGACCCAACCGTTGAAGGCGCGCACCTTATTTCCGCTTGATAAAAGACTATTAAAAACTTTCTTCAGGCGGCGAAAGGAAGCGGTTTCTGTTACACTCTGTAAATAACCTATGATTCCATTGACTTTAAGTAAATGTTTATCATAACCAGCATGTAATGTTCCCATTGCTGGGACACAGGCCTCGTCTTTTCGAGAGAGAGTTGGCTGTTACATCTTCGAATTTTTGGTTTCTTAAAAAAGCCGGTTTTCTGACGATATTTTCCTTTACCGTTTTGAGAGCAGTGGTGATGAAATAATTTACACAAAGTAATGCGACACGACACTGCCATGGGCTACCACTGCGAAGATCGCCCTGAGGAGACGGTGGAGCATACGGTGGAGGTCTCCCCGGCTTGGACGGAGCACTGCCGTGGGCTACCACTGCTCTAATAATTTACACAAAGTAAAGCGACACGACACTGCCATGGGCTACCACTGCTCTAATAATTTACACAAAGTAAAGCGACACGACACTGCCATGGGCTACCACTGCTCTAATAATTTACACAAAGTAAAGCGACACGACACTGCCATGGGCTACCACTGCTCTAATAATTTACACAAAGTAAAGCGACACGACACTGCCGTGGGCTACCACTGCTCTAATAATTTACACAAAGTAAAGCGACACGACACTGCCATGGGCTACCACTGCCCTAATAATTTACACAAAGTAAAGCGACACGACACTGCCGTGGGCTACCACTGCTCTAATAATTTACACAAAGTAAAGCGACACGACACTGCCGTGGGCTACCACTGCTCTAATAATTTACACAAAGTAAAGCGACACGACACTGCCATGGGCTACGACTGCTCTAATAAAAGTCTACCATGCCGGCTTCGTATGTACTTCATGATAATACATATGCTATGTACGTATGTGTTTATATTCTGTTAACGTGTTAAGAAGTTAGCATGTTTTTTTCTTCTCCAAATCCCAAAATATGCTATCATCTTGGAAATAAAAAAACATTGGAATTAAAATACATTAAACTTTGCAGGACGTGGCTAAGTTAAAGTTGATTTGGTTTTCTGTAACAGTTTTCAGTATCTCCGTATAAATGCAATTACGGGTATCGATTCCTTTAAGTAATTAACTCCGTGTGATCTGCCGCTACGGCTGCCAACTTGTGGCCGCAGATAATTGGATTGTTACTATTTACTGAGTACCAGTTGTGAAGTTCGATGCACTAAGAAGTTATCAAATTCTACAGCCCATCTTCATATTAGGTAAAATACCTACATAATAAATTAATACATAAGTATGTATTAATTAATATTAACTCTTAAGTAGTATTTACATGTCATACGGTCAGAAACAATTGATACAAGGTAAACTGCTGAGGTGTCCACTCATAAGGCTTAAATATGTAAGCATAGGTACTCGACGTTGTAAATTTTAGGGTTCCGTACGCCCGAATAAAAAAACTGAGCCCTTATAGGATCACTTGTGTGTCCGTCTGTCCAAATCAAATCAAATTAAAAGTCATTTATTCAAATTAGGCTGAGAATCAGCACTTTTCGAACGTCAGAATACATAAGACAGTCCCCCAAAACGCCCACCCTTCAGTACTTCCTAGTGCTTTACCTGGGAAGAAGAAGTGGCGCAACAAACTTCCCACGTCCGTCACAGTCAATTATCTCCGAATCTACTAAACCGATTAAGTTGAAATTTGGTACACATATCAATTTCGGTGACCCAAACACAGAGGTGTAACGTGAATAGACGGAATCTGTATATGGGGGTCACTTTTGGGGGGCAAGATGGAAAATTAAAAATAAGAATTTGCAACTGCATTGTGTGACATATCAAATGAAAGAGCTTATTGTGACGATCTCAATTATATTTTTTTGTAATTTTAAAATAAATAGTTTCCAAGTTATTCAAGAAAATAGACGAAAATTGACCAGTATCCACCCCCCTTATCTCCGAAACTACTGAACCTAAAATTAAAAAACAGAAATTAGTTTTCTACTTATAGATTATGGGAAAACCTATAAGAAGTCCATAATATTAAAATAACATTGTAAATCACTCAATATTGTGCATACCAACATACATTTGCAGTTGGAATGTGTGGGAGAACATATTTTTCAACTCCAATCTTAAGTTTTGTTAAATCGGTTTTTATAGATAATGGTACGGAACCCTTCATGCGCGTGTCCGACTCGCACTTGTTTAAAATATTTTACGACAAGTCCCTAAAAATTGAAACTTCTTTAAGATTGAACCTCCGTCAGGTAGAATCCGGATTTTCCGGGGATACCGCACGATTTCCGGTGAGGCGGCGGGCCTCCTTGCCGGATTGCCGCCATGAGATGTGGAGGCAAAGGTATTCCCGCATTCTTGGGAGTGGTGCGAAGAAGTCAAACGCCGGGGCGTAACTCCGCTACCGCGAGAAATCGTGGCACAGTGGACAGAGCTCCGGCGGGATCTTATGGCGACATGAAGAGTGCGACTGCCACAACCCAGTGCTGGGCACGCTACGATTGCGGCGGTAAGTCCCCTTTGAGGAGTAGATTTAGAGGCGCCACGGCGTCCTCACCTTCCGCCTCGCGCAGGTCCTCACCGGATACGGGTGTTTCGGGAGGTGTTCCTGTTTCGCATAAGGCGGGAGGAAACGCCCGGGTGTTTCCACTGCGAAGATCACCCTGAGGAGACGGTGGAGCATACGGTGGAGGTCTGCCCGGCTTGGGCGGAGCACTGCCGTGGGCTACCACTGCTCTAATAATTTACACAAAGTAAAGCGACACGACACTGCCATGGGCTACCACTGCGAAGATCGCCCTGAGGAGACGGTGGAGCATACGGTGGAAGTCTGCCCGGCTTGGGCGGAGCACTGCCGTGTCCTCTTGGAGGCAATCTCTTACGTCCGGCCCTGGTCCTGGCCATGGTACGGAGCGAGAGTGCATGGGTAGCCGTCACCTCATTCTGCGAAGCAGTCATGCTCGCGAAGAGGGAGGCGGCGCACGTGAGGGAAAGGCAGTATATGCGCCCTTATGACCTTAGTCGTCGCAGGAGACGCCCTGGTCATCGGGAATCCCAGGCTGATTCCCGACCACCGTGGTCGCGGGCTTGTGGACGGCGAGTAATGGGTAGCTCACTGTCCGGTAAGGACCAAGCCCGGGTCGACGGCGCGTTGTGTTCTACGCGCGCCTCAAAGAGATGTCAGCACCCACTGGTGGGGTCCACAAGGGCCGATGCCTGCCAGGGGTGCGGGTTGTTCAAAAGAGATACCGCGGCCCCTGGCACACAGGCAACTGAGAGAACACGGGTGGGTATTAGTCAGTAAAATTCTGACCGCCCTCCTGCTCCACACAGAGCGGGAGAAGTTATTTGATGACTTCCCATCCTCAAAAAAACCTGTCAGATAGACAGATAGAACTTGTCGTTTACTGATATTCTGCATACCTTACGGTGATAACGCAATTATGAGGTCGATATTACATAGTCACAAAGAGATAAAGAAGAATGGACCAAGTACAAACATGGGTAGGCACTTAATTGCTAAAAGAAATGGATTGTGCAAGCAAGGCTGGTTGCAATAAAAGTCTTCATATCGTGTTTCAAAGCAATACGAAGTTTATCTTTGGTATCAAACCAGCAGAAAATTGCAATCTAAAAATAACCGTTGCAACAACATTTTTATCATACCCCCGTTATTTTTATAAAAACAAATCAAGCCACACCAAAATTCGGTATCTCCTGCAATTCGGACTAGAAAGCCTTTTCAAAACAAAGACTATAATACTTTGATGGATAATAACAATAAGCGAATGTCTGCTCTCCGACTACACAAAGAAAATAAAATTATATTTGACGGCTCACAGCGGGTGCCGTCTAGATTCTAGATACAAAGCGATAGTACCTACCTATATACAGCTGGATTTGAGTCTGGATTTTTCGCTGTGTCGTGTTGATTGTACAAAAGAATTTACAAATAGTTTGCTGATTTTAATTAAAACACAATGAAGAATCATATTTGGGTATCAGGGAATTTAGAAAGTTTGAAGAAAAACCTCTTTTCATTTAGACATACCTAATTGTTGGCCTTCCCTGCCCTAATAAAGGGTAAGTAAAAAGAAAGTTGTGTAATAGAATGATTAAATCTGCCTTTTCAATACGTATTGAACATCCATCAAATTGGATAAAGAAACAAACTTTTTGTATGAATAACGACAATAACTTGTCATAAATTGCACACGGCTAACAATAATTTTGTAAGGAAAAAACTAATTACAGAGTTCAATTAATGTTAGCGAATGTGTAGTAGGTACCCCGGGTTAAGTTAAATTGATTAATATTCCAGCCACGAGGATAGTGCCGTAACTATGATTTAATGGGAGCATACGGGGAGAATTTTAAGCAGTCGCCATGATTTTCCTCAGAATGAACAAACACTGTTCCATTCCTAGAGCAGTGCAACTTTTAGTTTATTTTGAGGAATAATGATCGAAATAAGGCAGAATACAACCTAAACGTAGGTATAGGTATATATAGGCCCCATCAGCAGCAGCTGGTGGGGCCCGCAAGGGCCGATGCCTGCTAGGGGTGCGGGTTGTTCGAAAGAGATACCGCGGCCCCTAGCATACGGGCAGCTGAAGGAACATGGGTGGGTTTTAGTCAGTAAAAGTCTGACACGCCCTCCTGCTCCAACCAGAGCGGGAGAAGTCATTTGATGATTTCCCACCCACAAAAAAAAAAAAAAAAAAAACAGCGTAGGTATAGTTGGCAATCAAAGTCAGTTTTCTTAATCTTAATTATTAAGCTAAACACATTTCATTAAAATCGAAAAAACGAAGAAAAATTAATATTAACTCTTAGCTATCTTATGAAATGCTGAAGTACATACAATGTATGTAGGTAATGGTTTTGTGTGGCGTTACTTTCTAGGAAGTTCATGTCGAGATAGGGACTTTCCTTATGCAAATAATAAATAATAATAATAATAAAAATCTTTATTGATACAAAAACCTTTGAGATTGCTTAAGACTAGGATACATATTAAGTTGGTTAACTAAAGGACATACAGATAATGTAAACCCTGACTCCTAAACTAGGTGATCCTGTGACTTAGGAGTCAGTGTTCTGCTGTCACTGTGATACCAGAAACCTTTTGTGTTGTGCTCTAACATTACAAAAAAATAGTCATTCATTGACAATGCAGGTTAACAAAGTATGTTTGTATAATAAAATAAAATCAACAACGAAGGACTAACGGATTTTGGAAACGACTTTTACGATGTATATGTGTGTATGTTAGAGTGAGGATGTGTATGTCAGAATGAGGGATGTGAGGGTGTGTATGTAAGACTGTGTGTAGTAGTGTTTAGCGTTTGCGTGAGGGTGTGTTAAAATGTTTGAGAATTTGTAGTGTATATGTGTTGCTGATATGTTCCAAATAAAGTAAAGTAAAAAATTCCAAGCAGTAGTAAATAGGAAACCACAAGATCAAAAGAACATTTTAAAAACTTTGAACGCAAGCAAAAGCGGGGATATTTTTATACATCAAGGCTTGGCCAGTTCCTCTTACAGAAAACTATTAAGTATTCCGAATACCGCACGAATGAAACTTCAGTCAAAGTTAGCTCGAACAGTTTTCAACAAACGATTTCAATTGTAACCCATAGACATACGAAGCACGTAGAAACAAACTCTTGAATTCGGAATACATTTGCGATAAGTTGCAAAATTTTTCGGCATTTCTGGTAATTTAGTTTTTGTGTACGTAAAGTGGTTTTCAGGACTATTAAGAATATGTTAGTAAGTACTGACTTCCTGGTCTAGCTGGAAGCGGTACTGCTGAGCATGACGATCTGGGTTCGATCCCCGGGTCGGGCAAAGTGTTATTGGGTTATTCCCACAGGAATTTCTCAGAAGCGGCCTGGAGTCCGGATTTGCAGCCGGTTGATGTCAATAGGCTCGGCCCTTGTTAATTAAGACTTAAACATAACTGGGCGAAATGTGGGTCTACTACAGGTACATCTCTACCTAACCCTGCGGGGATTACAGCCGTGATGTTACGATGTTATGCTACCTCTTCCTTGTTTGCCTTTGTTCCGAGGTTAGTCTTGCTCATACTCCTCTTTGTGACAAAATGCTGATTTGAATACCTATCTTTTTCTAGGCCGAAATATTAGAATCCAACAACCTTAGATATTAGCCCAAATCCATGTGTATTAGACCGAATGGATTCTATCTCCCACACAAGTTGGGACAGCCTTTCACCATGATTAACAGACAAACATCGGAACACTTTCTGAGTTATCTATTAGATAGTACCTATTAGGGACTATTCCTTGGACGTATGTAAGTAGGTACTAGACGCAGATCGCCTACATTTCCGAGAAAGCTTTTGACCATTATACAAATAGATTCTCGTGTAGGAGCGCGTCAAGTGTAGCCTGTATTTGTGTAGTTGGTAAGCAAATAAACACGTATCTGCTCAAAATGGGAACTATTGAGACGACGCGTGACGTGAAGATGGCATAAAAGAAGAATTGTGACGTACTTTTAAGATGAAGTAGTTTTGTTGTGCATCGTTGGTGTAGTGGTCGCAAGCGCTACAGCAGAGCATGAGGTCCTGGGTTCGATCCCAGGTCAGGTTTGGTGTTATTGTATTTTTTTTAAATCTTGGGTTTTTATATCAGTTTCTATCACCTATTACCTAGGACTTAAACATAACTGGCGAATTATAACTTTATAACATACATTAACTTTATTTCACAACGGTTGGGCAGAGGTGTACCTACCAATAGAGCACCCCGCACTATAGTGTACCCCGCACTATAGTGCACCCCGCACAATAGTGCACCCCACACAATAGTACACCCCGCACTATAGTACACCCCGCACTATAGTGCACCCCGCAGTATAGATACACCTCTGCACTACCCTGCGGAGAAACAGGGCGTGATGTTATGGAATGTTAGTTTAGAAAAATAATCAGCAATAATGTTTACTGTTATTATGTCATAGTTGCTACATTTCAGTTTCCAATGTCCATGTTATAGCCATTTACTAACTCTAAGTATTTAGTATTTATTTAGTTCTACCCAAGCTACTGCTTCTCAATTTTCTTGAATCAAAATAATCTATTGTTTTACTTATTAAGTTCAATTTTTCTATTCGTTTTTAAAATAATCAACGTTTCAGGATTTAAGGTTATGTAGAAAAAGTAATTCTATGTAATTACTTTTTGCTGTAATTGTAACACTTGTTAAATACGGATCCCTAATGGATATCGCCGACCCCGCACATTCCTACATGTTTACGCCAGCCGCATAGAAACTGCAACGATGACATCCGCCGAGCCACGAGCCGCCGACGCAGCAAAATTCAACAGTAGCAATTAATTATTTTTAAGTATTTTTGTGTCATTCCATATTCTAACATCGAATAGGTTTCACCAAGTAATTGTTATAATTCCATTTAATTAAATAATTTTCAAAATCACTTTGGGTTTTTTTTCGATCCACCGTCTGCAGTTTACGTAATTCACTTCAATATTGAAAATGAAAAAAACAAATATCTTTTATTTATTTGCACAACGTACACAAACTTAGGTGTCTATATGTTAAGGCGCAGCAAGTATCATCTAACTTAGGTAAGAACTTACATTTAACACTATGCATGTCTACTAAGTGTAATGAATATTGTATAATTACTAATGTGATGTCTACTAGAATTGGCAGCAGCGTTCTCTATGCATTTGACCACCATACTGCGATCGCCAACCCGCCTGCCAAGCGTGGCGATTATGGCAAAACCCCCCTTTTGGGGGAGGCTTATGTCCAGCAGTGGATGTCTTTCGGCTGATATGATGATGATGTCTACTAGATTTCAATATCACAGCATTCATTATTACACTACTTTTACTTTATTTGTAATATTGCAATAGAACTCAAGATAAACTTTGTTTTAACTTCATATTTTCCATAAACTTTTTAGTTCTGGTATATAACTTGTTTCTAATGACTTAAGTTTATATATAGCATACCTAGTGTTTTTGTGGATGTTATACCTTCAGAAACTTCAGAACTAAACTGAGAATCTGCAGTTTTTTGACCATCAAAATGACATAAGACAGTCTCCCAAAACGCCTACCTTTGACTATTTTCTAGTTCTTTAGCTAGGAAGAAGGGTCGTAACATTCTCCCAAACAGCACAACTATCTGTTTAGTAAGGAGTACTTGATTCATACAATAGTAAGTAATAACTACGAAACATAAAATTCTGGCTATTAGTCGATTAGCACGATTTTACTCGACAGGATTCGTACGAAGTTAGAACTTATTTGTGGGCGAATCGACATTTCCAGAAATACGTAGATATTAATTAGGCAACTGGCACATTTTCAATTTAATGCAATAAAGTTACTGTACTTTTTTCTTAACTTGCTTAAAAGTATGTATTTCTGGAGTTTTCGAATCGCCCTTTTCTCGAAAGAGAAGAATTTCAGCTTATTAGTCAACTCGCACGAAGCTATGTAGCTTCGTGCGAGTTGACTAATAAGCCGAAATTCTGTATTCACGTTTAAAGGATAACAAACAACTTTAGCAGGAACATGGTGGGTTTTAAGTGTTATCTCGACGACTAAGTTTAGTATGTTGTGGTAGGTATAGCAGATGTTAGCATTTATTATTATTAGCTGTTCCGTACATAACATTAGACGTGTGTCGTGGAAGAATGAATGGCTGTGGTCACTGTGATAGCGGAGACGAAATCATATAAGAAACTCTCAGGAAGAAAAAATGCCGTGAAGCATAATGAAGGAAATGTTTTAATTCAAAACAACGAACATGATGACATCCCAACTTATTATTTAATTTTGTTTTTTTTTATTGTTCATCAACGCCGAAAATGAATAAAGGAATTTCATTGCAGACTGATTTAAGTGTCGTTACGACCTCATTAAGACCATTCACATTTCAGCCGATAGAGGTCTACTGTTGAATATAGGCCTCGCCCAAAAAATAAATGGTTTGATTTGCCATAATCGCCACGCTTGGCAGGCGGGTTGGCGATCGCAGTATGGTGGTAAAATGCATAGAAAACGCTGCTGCCCGTTCTCTAGTAAGTCCCTTAGTCACCTTCTACGACACCCACGGGAAGAAATGGGATGGTGCTATTCGTTACGTCCGGCACCACGCTTTCAGTTAGATCGCTAATCAGTTATAGTTAAACGTTCGAATAAACGAACGAACGTTCGGAAGATCTAAAGTAAGTTAGCGTGAATTGTCACGTGTGGTGCCGGACGTAAAAGAATAGCACCATCCCATTTCTTCCAGTGGGTGACGCAGAAGGCGACTAAGGGACTTACTAGAAAATGGGCTGCAAAACTTCAAATTAATTTTTATCCCTATTTTGGCCAATATCTTTGTTGTTTCTCTCTATGCCCTAGTAGTGCTTTGTCAATTCTTGACAACGACTTCAGAATAAATGTTCTAACTAAACACGTTTTTGCGCTATACGAATTGGAATTTTAAATCATTGTCAAAAATAGAGGATCGCGCGCATGCGCATGCACCCGAAGTGTGGCGTCATAGGCAAATAATATCCAGCTTAAAAATTGTTTTGAATAAGACCTATCTTTTAAATGCCCAAACATTACTCTAGCACTAAAACTCTCGGAGTTATTAGCGTTAGAAATCTTACATGTTTTTGTCGGTCAGAAATATTGAACTTACCACCAGTACTCCGAGCGAAAAGACGTTTTCACGTCAAAAATGGTATGGACTATGAAAGTTTAGGCGGGACATAAAAAATAATAAAAACAGATGTGTTTATCATCATAGTTCATAATAATAAAAAAAATATTTACAGATAACGTGTTTATTGCATAACGGCACGGTCCGCGTGGTGTTCTTTTGGCAAATAAGTAAGTAGTAGCTATTTAATTAACGGACTAATGGAAAGTTAACGAGTCCATTAACAATTTATCTCGAAATGTTAATTTCGTTAATAAAACAAATTAACTGTCACGACAGCTTAGAGATTAATGACTATAAAACTTAGCTGTCAGAATCAAGTGTGATGCACTTAGTTCTGACAGCTAAGTTTTAGTATTAAAGTAAGCTATCTTCCTCGCCATCAATCAGACCAGCTCCCATCCTGTCCGTTGTGCCTTATTACTATTCATGAGGCACAACGACTGGGGATTTAATTAATTATAAGATTACTGTCACTGCTCTGACTACAGATAACAAAATGCCGCCGTGATGATACTGAGCTCAGGTAATTGGTTACACCGTGTCAAAATATAGTGAGCGACTTGCCACGGATTTCGTAGACACGATTTTTGTTAAAATACTTGCGTCAGAGGCAAGGTTAACAGAAGTCTGTTGTGGATTTCCCTTCTTGGGAAGTGCTAGTAGGACAACAATACAATTACAGCTGCCTAAAAATATCTACAATAAATTATTCATGACAGGACTTTATCCTCTGTTAATGCTGTGACGCTCACAAACTTTGGCAAAACAGAATTTATTCCATTGTGTTGTGTCTAATATTTTTTGTTGTACGTAAATAATAAAAATAAATAAACAAATTTTAAAGGTTAAAGTGTAACAATCAAAAGTCCTTTTTGAATTCTTAACACGTTTCCCCTTCCGTTGAACACGACGCGACTCCACGAAAAACAGTTGTTTCTCAAATTCAATTATGAAAACTCCCAGCGGTCTCGAATTACAGAGAATAATTTACCAGACACGACTGTTAAATTATCAAAGTGCAATTAACATGAGTTAATTAGCATCCCGTAAGGACAAAAGTTCGTTTAAAATTAAAACTGTAATGCTGGAACTACGTAATCGTGAGGAGGAATATTTTTTCATTAATTATTTACAACGCCATCTAGCAGCAGCAGTGGCGTGAGTTATCTGAAGGGTTAGTTTATGCAAAGTGATGGGAGCTGGCGGAGATGGCTGATGAGCTGGATAATTGCCATGATCACACATACACACACACACAACACACACACACACATATACACACGTCACGTCGTCACGTTATCACATTGAACAAGTCTTTTGGCGTATTAGGTTAAGGGGAACGCTCCAGGATAGCCCGCAAGATTCACATTTTCTTACGATCTTTGCAATTTGCCCGTCAGTGCAAGGTTGAATGCTGATTCAAAAATGATTCGCGATTGTAACACGTATGTGTTTACATAATTATGAACATTAAAATTATCACCACCACCCTTTAAGTTAATTTTCTAATGGGAAAATGGAATTAAATCAACTTAGAGTAGCAGTTCAAGAAGGTACCTATCAAACGGAAACAAGTAAGTAAGTACATATGCAAAAAGGTAACATAGATATGTTATACATAGTTATGGTTACAGTTATAATTTACGTTATGTCATAAATAGTTCCTTGGGTTAATACTAAGTTAACCCAAGGAACTATTTATGATGTACCATAACATAAAATTCTAACTGTAACCATACCTATGTTTGGGCACGCCGCGATTGCGGCGGTAAGTCCCCTCTTTGAGGAGTGGCTTGAGAGGCGGCATGGCGTCCTCGCCTTCCGCCTGACACAGGTACTCACCGGACACGTTTGTTTCGGGAGGTTCCTGTTTCGGATAGGGCGGGAGGAAACGCCCGGGTGTTTCCATTGCGAAGATCGCCCTGAGGACACGGTGGAGCATACGGTGGAGGTCTGCCCGGCTTGGGCGGAGCACCTCCGTGTCCTCGTGGAGGTGATCGGCGGCGGCGATCTCTTGCGTCCGACCCTGGTCCAGGCCATGGTACGGAGCGAGAGGGCATGGCTAGCAGTCGCCTCCTTCAGCGAAGCAGTTATGCTCGCAAAGAGGGAGGCGGCGCACGTGAGGGAGATGCAGTACATGCGCCCTCACAGCCGTGGCCTTCGCAGGAGACGCCCTGGGCGTCGAGAATCCCAGGCTGATTCCCGGCCACCGTAGGCACGGGCTTGCGGACGGCGAGTAATGGGTAGCTCGCTGTCCGGTAAGGACCAAGCCCGGGTCGACGGCGCGTTGTGTTCCACGCGCGCCTCAAAGAGATGTCATCAGCAACTGATGGGGCCCGAAGGGCCGATGCCTGCCAGGGGTGCGGGTTGTTCGAAAGAGATACCGCAGCCCCTGGCACACAGGCAAGTGAGGGAACACGGGTGGGTTTTAGTCAGTTAAAGTCTGACACGCCCTCCCGCTCCACCCAGAGCGGGAGAAGTTATTTGATGATTTCCCACGCAGAAAAAAAAAAACCATACCTATGTTTAACAAAATAAATTGAAATGAATTGAAAATTGATCTCAATAAAATAAATTTACTTAGTTAATGTTAATGATATGATTATTTAAAAATTGTTGGTTGTAATTTTATTTCTTATATTTTATTTTTAGAATTATTTTTTATACTTTTTGCTGTACAATTGGCTTAAAGCTAAGGTACAATTACGGACCCTGTAGGACACAGGGTCCGTAATTGTACCTTAGCTTTAAGCCAATTGTAAGACCTTTCAAAATTATGGAATGCAAATAAAGATATGATTATGAATATGAAAAGACAACATTACAAGATGATGTTTTACGAATTTACGATTGCTAAACTAGCAATTCTCTAACTTAACATGAAGTGGATAGACGACTTCCTGATTAGTTAGCTTTGGACAGGGTGAGAGGTACACTATCCAAAGCTACAACAAAGTATCCACCTAATCTTAATCATATCTAAACAATATTTCGCTACATCTAACATCTTGGGCAGATCCCAGTCGAGATGCGACTCTGCACTAGGTGGCCACTCTAAAATGTAATTAAACTATTTAATTAAATCCCACGCGGACACTGTCCTTTTATTTTATAGCACAGCACTCCAAGTTAAATGATTCGAAACAAAAACACATTTTTATACGATTTCATGGTCTTTAACGTTTTAATTACAGGAAAGTTTTAATTATTGCAAAGGGTTGATTAAAACGGAATGTGTTCAGGGTTTCATGCTGTGTGGTCGCTGGCAAAATGGGTTGTGGTCTCTAGATTAATTTGGTTGTCGTTTATGAGTTTCTGAGTTTTGGTCGTAAGCTTTTTGCGGTAGTCATTGGTTGTTTTTTTGCACTGTGGTTTGTGTTTTGTTTTCTTTTTGGATCGTGGGACGTCAACTGTTTTAAAAGTTTCATTGTCAACCAATGCAGACGTTGTTCGTTGACTATTCTAAAGACACTGTAGACAATTCATTTCGCAGAATGTTCTGTGACAATTTAAAATTAAAACTGCCTTCTACCAACAGTCAAAACGGTATGAATAGGCTTATAACATTGGTCCCATAGTTATTTATTCAGAAGGTCCATATAAAGGAGACATTATTGACACCCACGGGAGGGCCTTAAGCCTATTCATAGCCCAGCACCAAGCACATGTGCTTAAAAATTTAAAGCACTTTCAGCGTCACCAAGTCCGCTTTATTTTTAAGTATAAGTACGAAGGGTAGTGGTTATTATAATAATCTGTCTAAAATAGATTCACCGTGGGACCGGACGCTATAAAATACTTGAATAATAAACTTGGTGTATCTCTAAATAGTAAATATAAATTCAGTGTTTCCGTCTGTCTGTTCTTCAACTTATTTCTTTTAAACCACGCAACTGGTTTTAATACGGTCTTCACTATTATTAAGTTAATTTCTTCTGAAAGGTTTATATGTATAACACATGTATATGATAGTAGAAAAAAGCCGAAAATTTCAAAGAGACTGATTCCGTAAAAAACATATTTATGACCGCTTGCCAGTGTTAGGCTAAACCTTAAGAGGTAGATCAACATAATGTAGTACGGAATTTTATATCTTAAAATGGTCTACAGAATACTCTGCGATGGTAAATGTCTATTTCCTTAGGATCCCACAGTAACCATTTTTATCTTTGCCCTACAAACAAATTAAGGGTTATTTACGAAGCTTTTTTCATCAATAAACGATTAATCCTTATCCAATTAGGTACATTGTGAATTGAATGTAGATTAAGATTGTAGTGTATCTTTAAAATGAATATCTTAGAAGATTTCATAGATTTAAAACTATTAATAGCACGCAGTGAATCGGGCCGAGCGGTCGGCCGGCATACCCCGTTGCCACCCACTACGCTGAGACAGTCTATAGTTATACGACCTCCTTCACATACACTGTACTCCCGTGCGAAGCCGGGGCGGATCGCCAGTTCGTCATAAATTGATTTTATTACGCATCCGCCACTTTTACGAGGGCTTATAAAATTATTAAAGTTTTTACACACAGGAATACAACATTTTTATTAGTGCTTTACGTTGCTTTCATATGCGGTTTCACTTGTGGTACCTAAATGACGGTTTTAAAAGGTAGTTCTTTATGTTGTACAGTTAGTGCTTTAGTTAATCGGGTAGCAACAGCTACAGAGATTAAAGTCGGTATAATTGAGTTTTTTGATAATCATTGGCTAGTGTACCTACGCGGGGTATTTTTTTCCTTACAAATTTTAATAAATTCATGCACCATAGGATAATACTCCATTATAATATAAAACCATAACGTTCTCATGCTTTCAGGTCATAATTAAGGTTTTGTATGTTGACTTGGCGTAATGCACTAACCTCTAGATATTATGAAAACCGCGAAATTAAAATTTTCTTATGTTTTTTTTTGCAATTTGCAGGTTTGTTAACTATTTCACGAAAAAGTCATTCAATGGGATTCAATGAAGCTAGAGGGTAGGATTGATGATTTAAATTATTATAATTCTATAAAACTCCGTTTTCCAGTACGCGGTCGGAAGGCCTCCCACAAGATGGACCGATGACCTTGTGAAGGCTGCAGGAATCAGCTGGGTGCGAGAAGCGCAGAACCGGTCGAAGTGGAGGAGCTTGGGGGAGGCCTATGTCCAGCAGTGGACGTCTTTCGGCTGAAATGATGATGATGAATTCTGTAAAGCCATATTTGCTGTCGCGAATCATTTTGTGTGTACTCCGGCTTACTCGAACGATGAAACCGGAGATCTGATGAGGGTGCCAAGTGAGCTAATTTTGGTAAGCAGAACTGGCGCTGTGAGATGAACTATCAACATTCAACCTGACATTGACCTGCAAACTGCAAAAAACGTAAGAAAATTTTAATTTCGCAGGCTCTCTTACCGCATCCTCCTTAAATCCCCAGTGTAATGTTTATTCAATTTAATTTAAGAATGTATCTTTAGCTTACAATTAATATCAAGTTCGGAAATTGTAAAAAATAACGAGACAGTTAATTTTCTGTTACTTTTAATATTATTCATGAGTAAAACATAATTTTAATATTATTCAATATTATTAATTTTAATATTATTCATGAGTCAAGCAGGCTAATGTTACGCCACCTCATATACAAGACGGTTAACTTAATTAAATTAGATCCTAAAGTATAAAACAGTTAGTTTTTATGCAGACGAAAGCAAAATATTAAACAACTTCTGGACATATTGAGAGTAAAAGTAGTTACCGTGTCATGGAGATACAAAAGAAATCAGAATATGACCATAGATGGACATGAAGAAATATATAGTAGCTGGTACGTGTTAATTGATATATCAGCATGTTCAGCGGGGTAATTGCGTAAAACACATTATAGTAAGAATGGTTTTTGTTTTGATAGTTCAACAACATTCATTGCGTTGTTTAATAAGCAATGACTGATTCAGATTGTGGTTGTTAGTTGTGTTACGCATGGTGATAGGAGTATGGTGTGAATACGCGAAACGTGTTACGATAAAGAACATTGATTCTGAATTTGTGAGTGTCCTTCAAAATTAAGAACCATTTTGCTCTTTCTGTGTCGCCATTTGACAGGGTTACGACTAAGATTAATTTTGCATGTGTTGCCAAGCTCTTAAGCTGTCAACGTCACAATGTTCGTGTAAAATCTTTCATTATGTCACATCAACAACACTAGTTATGTTCCTGCTCGTAATATCTTGTGCCTGACAATAACAATTTGCTTACAATTTTCGTCAAACGGATTTAATTGCCTTCAACATCGAAATAAAATGAAATGAAATGTTTATTTATGTAAGTAGATCTTAAAAGACACTTTTACACGTTAATATTTTGTTGGTCAATATTTTTTAAAACTAGATGGCGCCGGCATTTCCTAGCTGACTGTTCCATGAGAAGAAAAGCCGAAACAAACTCAGAGGTCATAGTCTCTTTTAAAGTCCAAACATTATATTATTTAAATTTTATGTGAGTCTAACAATGCAGGGTAATGTCTGGAGAGGCCTTTTGAAGAAAGAGCCATTGCAGCTTTGAGCTGACCTGTCTCAACAGACGGCATGTATGTAGCATCGCTACGTTCCCGGAGTTCTCATAATGCATTATGAAATATTGATGCAATAAGAAACTGTACTGTTTGCAGCTACGTTTTGTTATTTTCAGCTAGCAACAACTGTTTGTTTTAAAATAAAATTAATATTACTTTGTAGCAAGTTCTGTTTAGTGAAGAAAACTTGAAATATTCAGCGTTTAAAAGTGTAGTAAAGAAACTTATGTAGGTAGATAGTTGAGTTTGTCGAGATGTTTTCTTTTTCTATTTTGCTGAGCAACAAATGTATTGAACTTTAATTGGTTGAATACGAGGCTTTTGGCTACTTTCTTTTGTTTTTGTAATTTACGTTATGTTTGTGCAGAATAAAAAAAATCTTTCATTGTTTTCTTTCTTTTTCTTGCCCTGCTCCCCAAGTCCTACGACTTTAAACATTGATAACTCTAACGATGATGCATAAGAAGTAATCCGCAGGAGCAGGTGTGTATAATCCCACAGAAAATCTAAGCATACATAAGGTTTGTACAGTTACAGCTTCAGTTCCTCAACCTAAATTCCAAGTTATGAGGGTAAGGGCGAATTTCACCACTACAACTGAATACAAACAGCACATCTAAACCGCGTAAGTAAGACCAAGCCCGGGTCGACGGCGCGTTGTGTTCCACGCGCGCGTCAACGAGATGTCATCAGCAACTGATGGGGCCCGCAAGGGCCGATGCCTGCCAGGGGTGCGGGTTGTTCGAAAGAGATACCGCCGCCCCTGGCACACAGGCAACTGAGGGAACACGGGTGGGTTTTAGTCAGTAAAAGTCTGACACGCCCTCCCGCTCCACCCAGAGTGGGAGAAGTTATTTGATGATTTCCCACCCAGAAAAAAAAAAAAAAAAACCGCGTAAGTTTCATTGATGAAATTCGACCTAAAACTCTACCAATTTTCATTTGAACATTTAACGGTCCATAATTGGGCGCTGTAAAAATCAGCAACTTTAATAATAAACGTTGATTAAAGATAAGTAATGATTAGCGACTGTTTAACCATACATTTTTGACGTTTAAGCTTCTCTTAACTTTAAACAACGTTCATAAATAAACCCCTAATAGTTACGAAAGACGTCCGGGAGTCCGGTGATCAATAGTAGATTTAACTAATAACAACAGAAATCTGCTACTGACTGGAAAATTTAGCCGCACCTGCCTTTTAAGAGTAAGCACGCAATAATACATGCAATAACAACAGATAAATCATAGAACAGTCGAATATCGAAAGCAATCAAACTGCACACAGACAGTTCCCATCTCCGTACGTCGCGTCTGTATCGAGCTGCAATCGATGCCAAATTGCGCCGCGGCCTCATGTTGACGCTCGCTCGGCGACTTGTTGCTTGTCTTCAATAAATAAACGGACAGGAAATTGAATGCTCAGACATACGGGATCATATAACTTCTTTGGTGTAGAATGTAGCTACTGGAGTATTTCAATACTCTATAAAATTGAATTCTACAATGTGAACTCATGAGGGAATATGTGTTGGCAATGAATGAGCTGATAAACTCACAAACTAACAACTGTGAGCAGTGTCAAACACCATCAAATGTACCTACACCGGACCATTCATTGACAACATGCAACTCCAACTTACCGCAGCCCTGTGTTGATTTGACATTTCCTCATATTAATAGTTCCAATGAACAGTATAAGCCAGTTAAAAAAATGATATAGTGTTATTCTGCGATGAGATCGGAAAAGAGTTAGGCAATTTGTTGAAAGATGAATATCCAGGACAATCCATAATAAATTACTGTATGCCTGGTTGTTCCTTATTTAAAAATGTAAGGTTTGCAAATGAATGTCTAAAAGACTTACACAGTATCAACCTGGTGCATCAAAACATTCAAGGGGTTTTGAACAAAGATTTAGAAGTAGATTTATTCCTTAACTGTAACAATATAGATATTCTATGTATGACAGAACATTGGCTTAAAAGCCACCAGTTCATGTTTAATTTTAATAACCACCAGGTTGGTAGTTCGTTCAGCAGAATAAATGCTATACATGGTGGCTCATTAATTTTAGTAAGTAACCTGTTAAAATTTAAAGAACGTAAGGATATTGTGAACCTCTCTGTTGAGCGGACAGTTGAAATAGCCCGTATAGAATTGGAGCAGTTTATTGTATTAAGTGTGTACAGACCACCTTCAGGATTGTATGACTGCTTTGAAAAGGTAATGGATGAAGTATTACACAAGACTTGTAACTCAAACAAGTCCATTATTGTTTGCGGTGATTTTAATGTTAATTTATTAGATAACTCAGGTTATTGTTGTAAAATAATAAGTTTATTTCAGTCCTACAATCTTGTAAACCTATTTAAGGAGCCCACAAGAATAACCCCTAGTAGTGCCACATGCCTAGATAATATTTATACAGATGTTATACCGAGCCACAAAGAAATTATAAATTTACTAGATTCAGATCATTGCGGGCAACGGATTACCATTCAAAATCAAAATAAAAAAATGGGTAAAAAGGATATCATTGTTAACCCCAAAACTGCATTTCGCCTAGAAGCCTTCAAAGTTAAACTCGTTAATAAACTACCAGTTATGTCTGCGAATGCTGATTCTAATCATCTATATGATGAGTTTTTTAAGATATATTGTAAACAATTTAACTCAACTTTTATTCCAAAGACTATTTCGATTAATAGTAACGTCTCTTTCAGTGATTGGGCTACCATTGGTATTCATAAAAGTAGAACACGACTTTATGAGCTGTAAAATGAAAGGACTTATGTAAACACTGCTGAATTTCATTTATATGTTAGAAATTATTCTAAATCATTTAAAAAAGTTTGTTGGATGGCCAAGTCGCGTTATTTGAGTTCTAAGATTAAAAACAGTAGTAATGTAATTAAAACGACTTGGAATTTTATTAATAATGAAACGGGAAGGTCTAGTAAGCGAAATACTGACTACAGCCTGTCTATTAATGACAACATAATAACATCAGACTCGCAAGTCGCCGCGGCTTTTGAAAATTTCTTTGCAGATATTCCCGTTTCAACTACAAATTCTCTACACTCATCACCTTCTGTTGCTGAGTCTTTGCTTAAGGAACATGTTAAAGTTTGTGATGCAGAATTTCATTTTGAACGTATTAGCTGTAGAGATATAATTAAAACCTTTCACACTTTGAACGTCAAAAATACTGCAGATCTGTGGGGTAATTCTGTAGAAGTCGCTAAGTCCATTATTGACATTGTAGCACCTACTTTAGCTCTTATATTTAATAATTGTATCGACTGTGGGGAGTTTCCTGACCTAATGAAGAATAGTAAAATAGTACCTTTGTTTAAATCAGGTAGTACATCAGACCCTCTAATTATAGACCTATTTCAGTACTACCTACCTTTAGTAAAATATTTGAGAAATTAATTTTAGACCAATTGCAAAGATTCTTTAATAAACATGATTTATTACATAGCAAACAGTTCGGTTTTACAAGGGGTCGTTCAACTACCGATGCCGGTGTTGAACTCTTAGGGCATATTTACAATGCATGGGAAAATAAATACGATGCCTTGGGCATTTTTTGTGAATTATCTAAAGCATTCGATTGCGTGTTTCATGAAACTTTAATCAGGAAACTCCGCCACTACGGGATCCGGAACACCGCTCTGGATCTTCTTATTTCATACTTGTGTAATAGAATTCAGTGTGTTGATGTAAATGGGAAAAGATCTCCCGGATCAATAGTATCAATGGGAGTCCCACAGGGCTCAATTCTTGTTTCTTATTTATATTAATGACTTGACTTACCTCATAAAGGATAATCATGATATAGTGTTGTTCGCGGATGACACTTCACTTTTGTTTAAACTTAAACGTCAGCAGCTGGTTAATGATGATGTAAATAGCGCAATCTCAAAAGTAGTTCACTGGTTCAATGTTAATAATTTACTTCTTAATGAAAAACAAACCAAATGCATTAAGTTTACGCTACCTCACGTTAGGCAGGTGAAAACTAGTGTGTTGATCAAGGGCGAAGAATTGAATCCTGAAGATGGCGCTGTATTCTTGGGTTTAACTCTGGATGCCAAACTTCAGTGGGGCCCACATATAGATAAATTGTCGAAAAAGCTAAGCTCTGCAGCTTACGTTGTTAGAAAAATTCGTACTTTAACTAATACAGAGACAGCCCGTTTAGTGTACTTTAGCTATTTTCATAGTGTAATGTCGTATGGTATTCTGTTGTGGGGAAATGCCGCCGACATTCAGACTATCTTTGTCTTGCAGAAAAGAGCTGTTCGATCAATTTATAAATTAAGTCCGAGACATTCTCTCAGAGATAAATTTAAGAAGATTAATGTAATGACTGTGCCTTCACAGTATATTTTTGAAAATCTTTTATATGCCCATAAAAATATTAAATTGTTTAAAAAAATACAGTGATATCCATAGTATAAATACTAGCAACAAACACAAATTTGTTGTACCATCAACAAGGCTCAAGTAAATAGGTGGGTCATTCAGATGTCAATCAAATCAAATCAAATCAAATCAACCGCCGACGTCAATGTATACGCTTTTATAATAAACTTCCAAGCCATGTTCAAGATCTAAGTATCAATAAATTTAAATCATTCATTAAACGTAAGTTGTGCCTGAAAGCCTTTTATACTGTTAAAGATTATGTTGAGGACACAAAAGCTTGGGATTGACTTGCTCCAATTTTTACATACTAAATGTTGTTTTTTTTTGCAAACTTATACTCTGACATTTGATAATTATTATATACACTTTGACATGAATATTTACTTTAGAAGTATAATATTATTTTTGTTTTAATTATTGTGAATGTAAGGACTATTTGGGTCATATTTTGTTTGTTTTTGTGTTTTCTGTTTTGTGTTTCATCTCTTTCTCAGCTAGTTTTAACATTAATCTGGCAGTTTGAGTATTTTATGCGGCCTACCCAAATGTCCTGTCTTTGGTATTGCTCGTCAAATCGTTGAGCTCCTCAAGTTCTGAGTTGAGCTGTATGATTACTGACAAATGCGTGCACTGAATGGACAGGTCCACTCAATCTGTGTGGTTCTTTCTTCAAAAGACCATTTCAGACACCGATCCACATGGTCTTCACATGATCTGACCAAGATTATGTCTGGACTTTAAAAGAGACTGTGACCTCTGAGTTTGTTTCGGCCTTTCTTCTCAGAGTAGTCAGATAGGAAATGCCGACCTCATCTAGTTTAAAAAAATATGATTGACGTGTAAAAGTGATTGTACCTACAAACCTACTTACAGAAATAAAATCATTTATCATTTATCATTTATCGAACTGTATTTCTTTAATTAACGTAGCGTGTACCTATTTTATTGGATCTATTGAATAGGTTTAGGTACCTCAATAATTTCAGACTGATATTTAGCATGATAGAGGATGACAATTCGTTTAATGAACATCTATTACATATTATTATATAATAGTATATTTTAAAGTAGTTTTGTGTCGTCAGTTTGTCTTTTAAATAACAAATAAAAAGCACCTACACAAGAAATAAAGCTAAGTACAGAGTACATATTTATAAAATACCGAAAACATTAACTTCGTTGCCCTCGGGACACAAAACAAATGATTTGATTCCATTTTCTATTAGTAGCGAAATCTTTCAATCCGATAGTAAATGCCAACCATATATCGCAGTCGTCTGATGCGGCAATTTGTCTGGTACGTGAGACTATCTGAACAATGAGAATTGTACGTTTTTCATCGAGGAGGATACTGCCAGATAAAGGACACTAACTGTCGGTACATGATAGCTATTTTGTAAGAAAAACCTATCTCAAAACAAAAACAAATGATCAACTCGTAATTTCTTCTGAAATATGGAAGCTATACTTAGTTTCCAAATTGATAGACAGTTTACATGTATGAGCGTGCTAGGCTATAAGTAAGGGAAGACCAGATAAATTATGGATGGATTGTGTCAAAGATGGTATGATTAGAAAGGGGGTCAACACTGAGGTGACGACTGACGGCGATTTATGGAAACAGAAAACATGGCAAGAGACAAGGCCAACAGATTATGGTATGAGATTAGTACATGTATACCGGAGATCATCATCATCTGCCTAGCCTTTTCCCAACTATGTTGGGGTCGGCTTCCAGTCTAACCGGATGCAGCTGAATACCAGTATTTTACATGGAGCGACTTTCTATCTGACCTCCACAACCCAGTCACTGGGTAATACGATACCCCTTGGTAAGACTGGTTGTCAGACTTTCGGGCTTCTGACGACCCGTAAAGACTGTCAAAGATCTACAAATGACAGCCGGGACCAACGGCTTAACGTGCTTTCCGAGGCACGGAGGGGTCTTGGTATGTAAAGATGGTCACCCATCCACGGAACAACCGCGGCAAGCGTAGCTTAACCTGATCGATCGACCCGTGCAGCTATTGTAATTTAGCCACAAGCCCCTTCCATGTACATGTATACCGGAGATAATAATGATTATTTGTGTTTTCCATTGCTGTGTTTTTGATGACGCTTTAAGATATATTATAATGAAATATACAGCATGACTTATTTGACGTATTCCTTTCAGGACATGATAGTGTGACCTATTTGCAACAATTAAGCATCCCATAGAGACTAGGCGAGAATTCATGGGATTCGAAAAACTCAATTTCTCGGTATTCTTTGTTCGACTGATTGGACAGGTCCACTCAATTTGTGTGGTTCTTTCCTCAAAAGACCATTTCATACACCAATCCACATGGCCTTCTCGTGATCTGATCAAGATTATGTCTGGACTTTAAAAGAGACTGTGTCCTCTGAGTTTGTTTCGGCCTTTCTTCTCAGAGTAGTCAGATAGGAAACGCCAACCTCATCTAGTTTTAATGTTATGATTGACGTGTAAAAGTTTTTGTACAAACCTACTTCAGAAATAAAATCATTTTTCATTAAATTCATCCCAATGTCACTTTTCTCGAAACTCTCAAATTGAATGGTCTTCATTGTTACTCCATTGGGTACCTCATACTTTACCGAACCTTTGGATGAAACTAAATTATCTAAATCATTAAACAGTTAAAGTAAAAGGAAGAAGTTTATTAACTATTTCCAAAAATCTTTCTTTTTAAACATCTATTCTCTAAATACGTACTTTTTAGCAGTAGCTCCTGTAAAACTGAAATCAATCCGCTGTTCGGTCTCGGATGGGACTGAATGATGCTCTCGTTTGTATCGAACGTGTCTCTAAGGAGTCGGAGACTAACCTTTGTGGATGTCTTACATTCATGTACCTCATTATTTCTAGGGTGGAAGTGTTTAGAAAATGAAAATGAAAATTGGTTTATTATTTTAACAAGTAAAACTTAACAACTCGTGAATTGCCTGTGTTATATGAGACTCCGCTCATCCTTAACTTAATTATGTATCTTTTACTTGTTTTATACAAGTGTTTAGTGCAGGGTAAAAAAAGAGAGAACTATAGCTAAACGTGCAGCAAGCACGCAGGCATGCGAGTGGATGAGTGAGAGTGAGGGGGTGTGAATGTGAGGGTGAGTGAGTGTGAGAATGTACATAAAGTACAAGGTGTAGGTAATATTGTAACTAGAGACTTGGTGTAGTTCGGTATCTCGTATGCTTATATATCTTTCTGAAAATGTGAATGTTGTTGTTGTTGTTGAACTGTTTGTTTGTTGTTGTGACAAATGTTATGCTTAACCGTATAGTACAAAATAAACATCAGAAAAGAATAGCGTCTCTGATGCGCCGCATACGGGGCAGCCCCAACAGCTTGCTGCAACTTATTGCAGGGAGAATGGACGCAGATTGCTCCCTCATGGAGCATTGGACAAAACTGCATGTACGAGTAGTGCGGTGCTGATCCAATATTATGTTTATATTATTCTGTTTATTTTTGTATTCTTTTGCTATTATATTATTTAAAAAAAACATTTACCGACCTATGGATGGTTATGATAGATACAAAAAATATTATTGTAATTTTTGTAGTTTGCAGGCGCCCCTTGAAAGAACTCGAACATCCGAACCTCCGCCGCGCGCCGGCTCGGTAACGGCTCCCAAAAGACCCAGGAGTCATGACATACGACACCTTAAATTGATCATGTGAATATATTTAATGCTACACATCAAATCTTATGAATGTGCGTTAATTATGAGAGTTAGATAAAAATCTCATAAGTAAACGCCCTTGAATCTGTCATATTTAGTGCGCAAGTTTATTAATTTACCTTTTAAAAATTTACGTCTGTAAATGTGATAATCGCCATTTTGATGACGGTGGTGTTCGAGGTTATAAAACATAATAATTGGGGATTTCAAACATCTAAACTCGACCGCGGGGCAGTAGCAGCATACATCATTTAATTACTTGACGAATTCATCCATTGTTCAAGTTACATATGTGGTAAAGAAGTTTTGATGTCCAAAGTCGAAGGTTCGCATCATCAGATCTAGATGAAAACGAAGAAAGAAAAAGTTTTTATTTTTCACTTTTTAGTTATAGTACCTACCTCACTAATTCGATATTTCATCATCCTTGGGGTCAAAACAATGCATATTTATGCGATAGCAGCAATCGCGGTTTATTTACTGTTATTAACCGACTTCAAAAAAAGGAGGAGGTTTTCGATTCGACTTTTTTATTTTTTGGAATATTTCCTTTATTTGTGCTTTAAGACTTTACTTTTTGCCAAATTTTGTGATTCTAGGTCAACGGTCAACGTTAGTTAAGTTGCTCCAATGTACCCCTCAAGCAACAAAGTATTATAAAAGCTAAGTGTTAATAGAATACTGTTGACATTTTATATTTAAGTATTGATCTACGTGACATTATTTTTGATGACATTTAAAGAAAAAACTAACTGTGAATGTACTCACATTCACAGTTAGTTTTAAAAGTCATGTGTTCAATCTAGCCTGCATAGCACTCACTATGCAGGCTAGATTGAACACATGACTTTATAACTCGTCTGGTGGTTTTGAGTATTTTGTAAATGGCTTACGCAAATGTCCTGCAAATCTGGTAGCGTCTTGTGACGCGTCGTTGAGCTCCCTAAAATAGGATTGAGCTACACGGTGACTGCTACACACATGCCGTCTGTTGGCACAGGTCAGCTCAAAGCTGCAAAGGCTCGTTCTTCAAAAGGCCCTTCCAGACATTGCCCTGCATTGTTAGACTCACATAAAATTCAAATAATATAATGTGTGGACCTTAAACGAGACCATGACCTCTGAGTTTGTTTCTGATTTTCTGCTCAGGAAACAGTCAGCTAGGAAATGCCGGCGCCATCTAGTTTCTAAAATATTGACCAACAAAATATTGACGTGTAAAAGTGTCTTTTAAGATCTACTTACATAAATAAACATTTCATTTCATAAACATTTCATTTCATTTCATTTCAACGGGAACTACCACATAGGTTTTCGACCCAAAACCTATAGGGTACTTCCGGTTGACCTAGAATCGTCAATTTTAATGAAAAGCAAAGCCTTATAGCACAAGTAAACTCTAAAAAACACGCTTTAAAAACCAGACTAAAAAAGCAGAAAATAATTAAAAAAAAAGCGTGGGGTGCTTGATATTAATTGATAATAAAAATACCTCAAAAAGCACACCACGCTTTTATGTGCGCTTTTTATTTCATTTGGACGTACCGAACCCTAAAAAGTTACACCTCTATCAACAAACAAGCTCGCAGTTTGTCTTGCTGACTGAATAACTTGGAATTAAATTAAACTTAAATAAGTAACTCATATATAACACATAATTAAAGATGTTAACGAACCGACCTTATCAGTTTTTATAACCACGTGTAGGTAATGCTAAAAGACAAGGTAAGTACGGAGTGCATTTAGATAAATATTTAGGTACGTCCTGAAATTCACAAAACTGTGTTTAATTAACGTTTTGAATATGGAAATTAGTCTCAATTTAGTGGAGTAAATATTTAAGAAGGAAAAGTGTTTACCTGCGACTATAAGTAGTCTTTAAATTTTAAAGATAAGTATGTTGTTCTTATACTACATGACATGACACGAAAGAAAAGTAGTAAGTACGTCATTAGGTATTTATGTAAACAAGTCTACTGATTACTAAACAACATCAGAACAGTAAGCAATGTTTACAGAGCTCAGTATAAGAACAAAGGATTTTGATGAACTTGAAAATAACAACAAAGTTGTCAATAGAGCTATAAATAGTCGATAAAAAAATTGCACAACTAATAGGTATGTACCTCATACTCATAACGAATTCATAACTCACATAACTGAATCAAATGAATAAAAAAAAACATACCCGAGTGTTTATTTAGTTTCTACTATTTTTTAAACTCGATTTAATAGCGAGTATCGATTAGGCAGAATGCAACATTTGAATTTATATAAAACAATGTGTGGGCGGTCAGCACTAAGAAGTGCCTTGTCGCAACACAATTTTTTGTATTTTTTGACAATATTTGATCGTGTTTTTATGAAGTTTAAGTATGACTAATAGTGAAAGTAAGAATGCAGAGAGAATGATAATATCTTTATTCTGCTCTTTTGCATATTTTCAGGTAGAGAGAAGGTTGCTCATGTATGTACATATTTTCAGCGAATCTATGTTGCCTACTATTTTATACAACTTTTGAAGTAGACTGACGTAGTTTGACCGGCCTCAATATATAATCAAAGAAATTTGTCGTAAACTGAAAAAAATGAACTGACTGAATTTGTCGAATGCTGAAAGTTGATGTCAAATCCTGAAATTTCATGGCGTAATTTGCAACATCCCGCCGAGTCAGCTGATGTATCATATTATTTCAAAATCTAGTCGAGCTGAGAGGTTAAACTAGTACGAACATAATTTAGTGATAACAAAAAAAAACAAAATGTTCGATGTGCATAACATCACGCCTTGTTTCTCCGAAGGGATGGGCAAAGATGTACCTATAGTGCACCCAATTTTGCAAGTCATGTTTAAGTCTCATGTCATAGAGGGCGAGCCTATTCAACCGGCCTCAAATTCAAACTTCGGGCTGCTATTGAGAAAATCCAGTTATAGAAACCCAATGTCAATTTTGGCCGCCCTGGGGATTGAATCCAGCACCTCATGGTCAGCAGTACCGCTTGCGACCACTACACGAACGAGGCAGGCAGTCGATGTCCTTATGATAGCATAAGAACATCGACTGACTGTTCACTTGTTTAGGTAAGCAAATTTAAAAGGTTGTTTCGGCGTGAGTCATAAGTGTACCTAATAAATAAGTAGAGGACCTACATTACGTAGGTTATGCTTTATTTATTATTTATTTAAATCGAACACAAATGACTCACACAGTGGTTAGTAACACTTATAAAACTATGTTAGTAACATTTCTCATTGAAATAAGTAACATAAGACTAAAAAACAAAATATAAAACGAATTCATAAACTTATAATTACTATGTCCGTTTTCCGCTGCACCAGCCCTGCAGCTGTGCATACTGGTCCAGTGCCCAAGAACGGGGAATCAGGATTATTCACTATCACCTTTAAAATGCTGTTGGTGCTCCGGCGGATCCTTCGCACCAGGGATGCTGTTCTTTTACGCATAATAGCTTGAAAGCTATCTGCATCAGCTTCAGCATACATGTCCGATGCGCTACAGAACCTACCTTTAGCATACCTGAAGTTAGTAACGTTTGCTTGATTCGATTTGCGTTATCATCATCCTTATCATTATTTCAGCCGAAAGACGTCCACTGCTGGACATAGGCCTCCCCCAGGCTACTCCACTTCGACCGGTCTTGTATTGTGTTGTCTTGTCTTTGATCAAAATCGATCAACTGCTCTTCCATAAGATGTATGTTTATCTGTACATAAAGGTGCGCTTACACGAGCAACTAAAATTGCTCCATCTTGGGCAATTCTCGTCAACTATACAATATGCAGCAATATGGAGCAACTTAAAAAAAATGCCAACGCACCTCCTCCACCGCCTAAGCCGCCGCCGCGGGCCGGTTCCTCTCGCAAAAACGAGACGTAAGTTATACGTAAAAACGAGATAGAAAGAAAATTTAGTAAAAATTTCAAAACCGATTAGATATTCGGCAACTCATGAAATATATGAAGCAATCATTAGCAATATTGCCGAAACATATTCGCAATTTATTGTTGTTGCTCCAGATTGCTCCACTTAATTGATCCATTAGTGTTGCCGAGCAATAATTGCTCAAAAAATTACCCGTGTAAGAGCACCTTAATAATACTTAGTATGAGCCTGCACTTAGGGGCATTGCAAGTACCAATCAAAGAGGAGTGCCGGCGTTAGAGAGAACCCCAGGGAGTGTAAGCAAATATGGAAACTTAATACTTTGCTCAAAGCTCCAGTTAAGGCCGAGATATTGCTCTGGTATCAATGATCTCGTTTTGTTTCGAGTTTTTCGAGACTTGTGAAGTTTTAAACTTATAAAGCATAATAACTTGAACGAAAGCGAGCAATAACCACGTAAGTGGAAACTTTGGAAATATAAAAAAGAATCTTGAAGCCTTAAAAAGTGATGAGAACTTGTGGGGGTCTTTAAAGTCAAAAGTTCAAATGGTGTGAGTGTTTATTGTGGGCTAGCTGTGTGCTGCTTTAATGGTTTTTGTGATGTTTATATAAACTATTCATTACGATCGTGAATTTTCAAAACCATGTAAGTACAGCTGGTTACGGCCTCGGCTTACGACTTGTAGGGTGTGTTTACGACAGACGCTTTACTTTGTGTAAATTATTTAATCACCACTGTTCTCAAAACGGTGAAGGAAAACATCGTGAGTATTGACTCAACTCATTGTCTTCGAACAAAAAGTTCGACATCTACCAACCCACACTGGGCTCGCGTGGTGGGTTACGGACATTACATCCCACTACCACTTCCCCCTGCTTTTCTCACAATTTCGTGCGTGGATTCGCCAAAGATCAACCGAACTTCATAACAACAGATGGTCACGGGCAACAGACTGTAGACAGTCATAATTGGCCAAAAAACGTCTCAGTCTGAGTAGAAATAACCTTAGAATAACCATAGGAACAATTACGGACTATAACCCCCTTAATAAACATCTTTATAACATAGGCGCCACAGACAGGCCGCTTTGCAGGGGCTGCTTGAACGTCGAGAAATCAGCCGCCCACGTCATCCTGGAATGCGAGGCCGTGGCTTCTCAACGCGTAGAAATCCTCGGAACAGTGAGGTCACTCCTGTGAAGCTCCCAGGAAGCTTCTGTGCTTCTGGGCGGAGGTAGGCTGGCTTTATTAGCCAGAATGCCCACGAACAACGGACCGAATAGGAGTCTACGTGTGGAAAAGGGAGTCCCATCATCATCATCATCATCGTCATCTCACTACCTCTATCATGGAGGAGGCCTGAGTCCCAGCAGTGGGAGCGTTATAGGCTGATTATGCTGTGCAGCTGTTTAGGGAACATCGTGAGAGCTAGTTTCAGTACCAATATATACAGTAGTATTATATTTCTGTCAATATACATTTGTTACTGTTACGAATTTTTTTTTGCAATATCTTTTCGTCCCAAATACCGCATTATCTCAAGACGAAAGTCTTTGACCAGTGTGTGTTGCCAGTGATGACCTATGGTACAGAAACGTGGTCGCTCACAATGGGCTTTATCAGAAGGCTTAGTCACCCAAAGAGCAATGGAGAAGGCTATGCTCGGAGTTTCCCTACGCGATCGAATCAGGAATGGAGAGATCCGCAGGAGGACCAAGGTAACCGACATAGCCCGAAGAATTGCCAAACTTAAGTGGCAGTGGGCAGGGCACATTGCTTGCAGAACAGATGGCCGATGGGGCCGAATGGTTCTGGAGTGGCGACCGCGTACCGGAAGACGTAGAGCGGGAAGGCCTACCACAAGGTGGACCGACGACCTTGTGAAGGCCGCGGGAAGCCGCTGGATGTGGGAAGCACAAGACTAGTTGAAGTGGAGAAGTATGGGGGAGGCCTATATCCAGAAGTGGACGTCTTTCGGCTGAAATGATGATGTTAATGATGACTGTTGCGAATCATATTTTATCCACATACAACCTATCACTGACCTGCATATTACCTGCTACCTTATCGCATCGACCTTAACAAGTACATGTCCCTAAGTACTGAGAATTGTAACAAAGAAAAGTTCGCACACATTTGTCCTACAGGCCTTTGTCAATTCAACACAGATACAGAACAACAGATTTTATTTCCATCCTAACCTATTTTTGTCCCTCGAGTGGTTCTCAAAGTGCTCATTAAGCCGTAATCCCCCGTTTTCATGTAATGATTGTGCCGATGGTCGGGCGGACGGGATTAGGATGGTCATAAAGCCGATACAACAATTAATTGCTCGGTGCTGAGATTGCCAAAGTGGTTTATGCAGCCCGGGGGGCGGTTTTAGTTTATGACTATTAGTTGCTGATGCCCGGTTGATACGTATTCTAAGTTAGGGGTGTTGACAATGTAATTAATGCAAGCTTGCTGAACTGTGTGTGTGTTGAAAGCAAACTATTTTTGTTACAATAATTTCCTTTGTTTCCGACGGGTTAAGCGGCTAAATATTAACAGCAAGTAGTTAAGCAACGCTTGCCAAGGTCGGACTGTGGCTGGGTGACCATCCATTACATACCGAGACCCCTGCGTGCCTCGGAAAGCATGTTAGGCCGTTGGTTCCGTCATTTGTACAGCTTTACCCGTCGTTACTGGTAGTCAGAGTCCCGAAAGTCTGACAACCATGATATTGTAGTACGTAGTAGTTCTGGGATGTGGAGGTCAGATAGGCAGTCACTTCATGTAAAATACTGGTATTCCATTTCATCCGGTTAGACTGGAATCTGTAGGAGGGTGGGAAAAGGCTAATGATGAATGAATTTCCATTGATCTCGTTTAGGAACTGATGTACAGTCATTTCTGTTTTAGCATCGATTTTCTTTTGATATTTTTTTCTCATTCTGTCCAAATTTGTTATAGCTACTGTAAACTTGTGCTAATTTATGTGTTATTAAAGATTATCATTTTCATCAAACAGTGGGATGATACAGGCTAATGGTAAAAGTAACATTTTCTTGAATGTTCATCTGTGAAATGATAGGTAATTGAGCAGCACTATGGCATAAATCAATAATTCCAGTAATCTTCAAAAATCTTTGACCATCACTGTTCAGGGATAGCGATATCGAACCAGTCGCGTAATTTCATACTTTATTGAGCACGGCTTAAGGCGGGCTATTTTGTTATAATAATAGCCGCAATTTGTTTCATATTGTAAGCTCGTAATGAAGTACTGGCTGTTTGCGAGATGTATGGAACCAGCTATCGTGACAATGGCTGAGGAAATTGATTTACTTCGTGATTTCTATTATTTATATGGATCATGTAAATAATCTGTTATTGGTTGGGTTCTGTTGTTATTGGTTGGATACGAAACAGGACAGTGGTGGCTCAGTGGTAATGGCCTCGATTTACGTGCCGTAGGTTGTGGATTCGAACCCAGGCAGGTAACTTTACGTTGTGTAGTTGTACGTTGTTTGTTTGTTGTTTCGTTGTGTTGTGTTTTTTTTTTCATTTTTTTTTCGTTTTTTTTTTTCAAATCTGTGGAGGAAAACATCGTGAAGAAACCAAATGAAAGAAAAAGGAAGGGAGGAAAAGGAAAAAGGAAAGAAATGTTCTTGAACCAAAAATTCGAAGATATGCGACATTCCGAACCCGCTCAGGGTTGACGTGGTGGATTATTTCCCACTCCCGCTTACAGAGAAGCGGCATGTGTCCCAGCAACGAGAACGTTACTGGCTGATTATGTTTTACTACCTATACATTTATGTATTACATATAGAATGTATAGTAGACCAAAATCCCACCGAAAACGTAGTGAAGGGAGCATCAGGTGGAATGACAGCTCAATTCACCTTTTCACGGTGATTTTTATAACATAGACCGGCTGTAGCAAGAGATAGTTTTATTGCACAGTCGTCCATAACTTGTTTCAAAAGATATGCTCTACAAAATTGTTTCTCCTAAATTCCTATTCAAGTTTCAACACCTTTTATATTCATTTACTTCACGTTCATAACAATATCTGTCGCCGACTAAATACATAGCGCAAACAACATCAGTATGTCACTATACACTCGCGTGCAAAAGCGCGCCACATAACATATCGCTGTAACAACTGAATCATTTTTACGAGTCCCGCTCGCGACTGTACCCTTGCAGGGTTGGCAAATTGGCGCAATATGATGAAATAAGTACATTGCTTTGTAGCAGTCCCGTTACATATGCAGTCAGGGCCTTAAATCACTATGACCACTTAACGATTCCTTACTTCGAAACCACGTCAACACCATCTGCTAAAAAGTATCGACAAATTGACTTGGAACATACAGAATATAACATTTCGATTCCAACACGATATTAACGTAGTTTGAACGCAGTAAGATTCCGCTGGGAATCATTATAATCATACAGAATTAGGGCCCAGATCTTTGTAGCAGTCTAGTCAGATGTCCAGTCAGATTCTTGTAGTAGTCCTCTCAGATGTAGTCAGATCTTTGAAGCAGTTAGCTGCTACAAGGATCTATTGGCGCTCGAATGACATTGACAGGAGGGCGTTTTTGACAGCTGCCAACTGACAGACCGGACGTAACCGCGGGTATTGGGGAGACAGACCGCCAAAATAAGATCGAAGAGATCGAAGCTGGCATTGATTTAAGGCTGACTGTGATATTGTGGACCATAGTGACTACTCTCGCAAGGCAGAGCGTTGATTGATTTGCGTTTGCGCCTCGAAAGTCATTTATTTCAAAGTCAAAGTCAAAACTCATACTATCACTGTGACTTTATTACCAAAAGTGATCAGACACTTGTGATTATTCAGAATATTATTAACATTCATTTACTTATATCTGCTCGCTCGTGTACCTACGCATAAGAGACATTAAGACCTCTTCTGGTAAAGACGACGTATTACCTTTATTTTAAAAATCCACATAGTGTACCTACAGTTTTGATTAACCCACTATATACGAAGAACAACTACCCATATTGCGTAAAAGAGCTCGCTATATTAAAGTGAACCACATCGATCTAGATTCGCAGTGAGCCAACCCTAGTTTTAGTGGCACAGGGATAAACGCCAGACTCCTATAAAATGAACGATTACGGTCACCGTCCCTTATCCAGGTGATACACCAACGTAACTGGACCCTTTAAACTTATATAGACACAAAATTATTTTGGGATATCATGTGGCAGATTTTCAGTGGTTACCATCGGTGTATGTTGTGATGGGTATCACATGTAATATCTTGTACACATCATCATCTGCCTAGCCTTTTCAACTGTGTTGAGGTCGGCTTCCAGTCTAACCGAATGCAGAATACCAGTATTTAAACATGGAGTGACTGCTTATCTGACCTCCACAACCCAGTCACTGGGTACGATACCCCTCGGTAACATTGGTTGTTAGACATTCGCGCTTCTGACGAATCGAAACGACGGTCAAAAATCCAACAATGTATCCAGGTTCAATGGCTTTACGTGCTTTCTGAGGCACAGCTGATGAGTCTTGGTATGTAAAGATGGTCACCCATCCACGGACCAACCGCGGAAAGCGTAGCTTAACCTGATCAATCGACCCGTGCAACTGTTATTGCTTAGCCAGAAATCCATCCGTTTAATGTCTTGTACACTTAGAAACATAATACCTTTGGATGGAGACTAATTAAGTTCGTACGAACTCACCTCGTTACATTGAAAGCAAACCGGACAATGCGTAGGGGTAAAGAACTCACACGGGCTCCGGTACTTAAAACGTCAGCCTCTCAACAAAAAGGGTTGGAATATAAAGTATTATTGATTTTAAGTTTCTTACAGATTTAAGCCGAGTGAAGGGAGAAAACTAACCATTCAATATTCTTATACCATGCACTAGAAATACTGGGATAAGATAACATTTTTTTAATCCGAATATATTAAATTCATCCTAATATTCCTTTTGCTGTGACTTCATAAAAAATCACTGTATATCCGAAAGTTCAGTTAATACTGGGCGCTCCCTATTTATGCGTCTACCCATCCCTAGTGATACGGTCATATTTATCGGCAACGATCCCGCGATCCGCTATATTTGCACCGCTGCGCTCTATCAATTGACATCGGTGTCGACAACATTTGGTACACAATATGCTGCTGTTCGGTATTCAATATTGGGAATTTAGATTTGTTTGAACTAAATAAAAAATAGAAGCAGAAATAGTTTATTATTCAGTGAGCTGGACTTTTGTAAACAAAGAGTGGTTCTTGGCAGCTTTGGACAGAGGGAGATGGAAGAGGAGTAGGGAGGCGTTTTTAGTGACAAAAAGTTATGGGATGAGACAACTTGAGTAGCTTAACATGACAAAGTACTTATTATTTAATTTACTACAGTGAGCCCCAAACTAAACAATTAGTCTGTATCTTGGGGCTCGGGTTTTCAGAGTGGTAGATCAGTAAGATTATTTCGGGTATGGTGTGTGTGTAATTGTGCGTGTTTGTTAAATAGTTGTTAATCATTTTTTTTTAAACGTAGGTACCTGTTTGTGACCTCTGATCTGCCAAACATTGAACATACAACAGGGCGCTTTTAAAAGCCATTACCTTTAGATGTCGTGTTGGTGAAAACGGGCATAAAAGTAACACAGTAATTTCGTAGGTAGTAGGTAATATTATTACCATGGAGCATCACACTAATAAGTTACGTCCCTCTGGGCCTACAGAGAGATAGATTAAATATTTCCTTCTATTAGTTAATTAACTATGAACTCATACATGTTCTCAGCGGGATGTGAAATGTATATCTTACTAAATATAGGCAAAATAACTTCATAGAAAGAATAAGAACAGCTCTGGAAAATTCATGGAAAATAACGCCAGGCAGAATAAAAGTGAAAAGAACTCGTCCTGAGCAGTAGGTACAGTCAGGGAAATTAATTGTGTAGTTAAATATCAAAACCCGGAATGTCTACTCTAAGTGAAAAGTGGGGAAATGAATGAAATGTGTTTTTGGCTACAACTTATAGAAATGGCAGACATCTTAGACTTAATACCTACTTTAGGCTGATAGGTCATCACGGACGTGCTTGACTTTGATAAACACAAGGTAATTGGCATACCGGGATATGAAAGAAATTTTCGGTTTTAACCGATCCACTAGTGCTGTTATGCTCGGTTCCTCGGTTCCAAAAATGGATCGTTTTGCTTAACAATGGTAACATTTTTTATTTCCAAACGGGGCAAATAAATAGTTTCGTAAGCTAATTTTACCTGTGATTGCGACATCCAAATGGTCTACTATGCAAAGGTATTAATTAGATCTTTGCTGCATTATTGGTAAAGAAACAAGAGTCTTAATTTTAATCTACAACAGGCCGTAAATTATAGGAATCGGCCATTAGTGATTTATCATTATTTGGAAAACACAAGCATATGTATTTTTAATTTCAAAGAACCCAATCACAGTTCAATTTCGAGTAGGGGTTTTCATTCGTAGATCTTTGACTGTCGTTACATTTCAAAGCCCTAAAGTCAGACAACCAGTCTTACTAAGGGGTATCGTGTTACCTAGTAACTGGGTTGTGGAGGTCAGATAGGTAGTCGTTCTATTTAAAATGCTGGTATTCAGCTGCATCCGGTTAGACGAGAGTCTGACCCGAATATAGTTGGGAGAAGGCCAGGCAGATGACCTGTGGCTTACCGGTTTTCATATTTACCTACACAATTGTTTATAAAATATACATTACGCATTTTTACCGCGATAGCCATTTCATACAACAGTCAACGAATAGCAGTTGTGATTTCAATATCCGAACAATTTAGGTATGATAGTCCATTAAATTTGTTTAACAATTAATTTCCCCTGACATTACTAACATCATTGATGCCGAGCATATAGGAATTTTACTTCAAATTTGTTAACGTCAACAAGTCATAAATACAAAAAGGTTAAACACAAAAATGTAGTATCTACCTACGTACTTATTAAAATTTCAAGGAAAAGCGTTCCGTTTACTCTGCCATCAAGTATTTACCAGCGGGCCAGCGCCCGCCAGTTTGTCGAAGGTAATTGTGTAACAATACGTATAATTTAACAAACATTTACACAACAGTTACCAAGTCATTCGACACAGTAACCAAAAACACTTTCTTTTATTACGTATTCCTTAAAAAGAAGGGAAAAACGTCAAGTCATGAATACTATGAAACATCTTACTTATCAACTATCTAACTATGCGAAAATAGTTTTCAACATTGTCAAGTTCAGCATAACTTCATTAGATTCAGTTTAGCGGTTTCAGAGTAAGTGGTAACTAAACAATCCTACAGCTTTCCTTCAATTAACACCCGCACGAGGTTTGAGAGACTAAAAATTACTGTATGTATGATCTTGGTCCATTACACGATCGATTCATGGTGAATACAGACAATAAAATCGATATTTAAAATAGACATAAAAACTTTTAGCCTTTGCTCATTTTTGGAGTTGCCAGTAAAAAAATGCGTCAGTTGACAGTGTTGCTAGTGTTTATATATGTGGTGCTGTGTGAGGGGTTGGAAGATGTTGTCGAAGAGAGAGGGAAGAAGAAAATTGGATTGTTTAGTAAGTTTTGATTGGAAGTTTGATGAGTTGAGATGAGATGTAACCTTTAAGTACAGTCGAAAACGTCTTGGAAAATACTTTGAGAATAGGTATTGACTTATAAATTCATGCATCACTTAAAATAACATTAAAAAAAAATATGCAGAACTACGAGTTGGAAAATGTTTTGAATAAAATTGAAAAACATGAATAACTAAAATCTGTAAAAGCGTACTTCCACAAATAAATACATGCATTGAAATTAATGTTGTTACAAAAAACTGGCAGAATGGTATATTAAAATTTGATTTTTTCTTAAAGCAAATAGATTCAAAACAACAAATTCAATAACAAGCAACCAAATTCTGTTCATTCTATGGCTATTTCACAGATTTATATTTTAACATCACTCAAACAAAATATGCAGTTGAAACAAAGGTATTTTATTATTAAATCGTAAATTGATGATGTTGAATAAATTCAAATGTGCACGGCCATTGGAAACCCATTATCGAATACCACTTTATCGACGCAGTCGGCTCATACCTATAGTCCAAAGCTATTTGTCACCATTTCAATAGTATTGGTTGTTTTATTGTTGGAAGTTTTGATTGATTCCTTTTGAGGATTTATATATTTTATGATTTTAAATATATTTAAGGGGCAAGCTTTGTACGAGACGTTGTTCATGTTGTGATTTGAAAAAGTATCAAAAATCTTTGAAGTCGGGGAGAAAAAGGTCACGAAATTGTACCTCTCCTAACCAAAAATGTTGGTGGACCATCATTCTGCTGCCCTTATCCCAATTGATTTGGGCTCGGCGCAACAGGACTTTTTGTTCCATATTTCTGTGTATATTATGTCTGTGTGTTTTAGTTCTTATCTCGACAGTCCTCGTTTCTAGCCTTACTATCTTTCAGACAGTCCCACCATCGTTTCTTTGGTGTTCTTCTTCTACTCTCCTCGACATTGATACGCAAAACTTTCCGCGCGACATTCCCCTCATTCCTCCGCATCACATGTCCGTAACATGACAACCGATTTCCACACAACTTTTCAGTCACCGGTGCAACTTGCTTTCTTCTAGATAGTGAATTAGTATGGTAATAATGTTACACACAGCTCTATTAACTGGTTACTCCTCTAAAAGACATGTGTGATCAAATCCGTGCTAGGCCCAAGTAACTTTTTGTATTTTGCAAAAACATTTCATTATAATTACTGTATTGTTTTATTGAATATGCTTAACATTTACGAGAGAGCATTCAACGTCTAATTAGACCGGCGGTTACAAGACCGCTTGCCCTGCATAGCATTGGAGGTCCAAATCCTGGGCACGAAATGTGCTTTTTGTCATGCGATATATTTTTTTTATTAAAAAACATTTTTCTATTTTGTTTTAGTAATATTTATAAAGAATTTAAAAAACATTTTCTAATATTTATTATTGCTATTATTTAACAAAGTTTTGATCTTATTTTATTACAAAGATTTTACAATTTTATTTGATAATTTATAGATTTACAGACATATTATACATATTTTACCAACTGACACAAACGCGTCAGTAGACAAGTGATATCTTTTTAATGCAAACGATTAAACATACGACGTAAACGACATAAACTAATTAAATGTCACGTGATCTGTCATGTCGTCTCTATAGACAGACGCTTTTTTAAGTAAACTTATACATCAAACGTTGTAGTTATAATTTGAGGGTAGGGATTAATTTTATAAAGAAAAGTTAAATTAATGGATTCTCTCAAGTAATATTGTTTATTAATTAGATTTAGACCTAAAGATGAAGTGACTCGGACGATAGTCGATAACAATTTCATCGCAATTCATATGGGCTCGCTGGCTAGTTCATCAAAGTATGAGTATGACGACGTTCGGTGATGATGCGATGCGATGAAACTTGAGGGGTTAGCACATATTGACGCTGTACACACAGCGTCAGTATGTGCTAACCCCTCAAGTTTTAAAATGTTACACTGCTGAACTTTGAATTCGTTACGAATAATCTAAAAAATACTTCAAAAAGTGTTTATTGTTTCGACTTGGATTCAAACCATCGCATCGCCGACCGTCATCATACTCATACCGGCAGTTTGACGAACTAGCCAGCGAGCCCATACGAATTGCGATGAAATTGTTAAATGGTGTCGTCCGAGTCACTTCTTTTTTGGTCTCTGTCTACTCGATAGACTATGTTATTTGAGGGTATCTATTAATTTAACTTACTAACGTTTTCTTTATAAAATTAATCCCTACCCTTAAATTATATCCACAACGTTTGATGTATACGCTCACATAAAATTTCTGTATGCATAGACGACATGACAGATCACGTGACATTTAATTAGTTTATGTCAATCTAAAATATTTATAGCGCTTCCTATTTTATCGTTTGCGTTATAAGGATGTCACTTGTTTAGGGACCCGTTTGTTTCAGTTCAGTTGGCAAAATATGTAAAATAAGTTATCTGTAAATTATCAAATCAAATTGTAAAATATTAATCTTTGTAGTAATGTATGATCAAAGTTTTGATATATAATACCAATAATAAATATTTTGAAATGATTATGAAAGTATTTAGTTAATCGTGATTTTTAAATTCTTTATAAATATTACTTAAACAAAATAAAATGAAAATTATATTAAAAAAGATGCATGTCAAAAAGCACATTTCGTGCCTAGAATTTAAACCTCCAATCTTATGAACGGCAAGCGGTCTTGAAACCTCCGGTCTAATTAGACGTTGGATAACTTTCCGTAAATGTTAAGCTTTTTCAGTAAAACGATACAGAAATTTTATTAAAATGTTTTTGCAAAATACAAAAAGTAACTTGGGCCTAGCACGGATTTGAACGCACGTGACTTTTGGAGGGGTAACCACCTAATGGAGCTGTGTGTACCACCATGTTACGTACTCTGAAAAACGGCAGACATTTTATTTCATAATAACACACCAGTATATAGTACACCAGTTGTGGTCAGTGTTTAAGTCCTATATAATAAGGGCGAGCTTATTGCCATCACCCGAGCGAAAATCCAGACTCCACGCTGCTACTGAGAAATTGGTGATGTAAAAATAACCAATAATGCTCTCCCTTATTAAATAGATAGATTCATTTATTTCTCTGAAATATGGTATTTAATACATAAGTACACAATATTTCTTCATATTCCGTCTACTAAATTCGGCATGCAAATTTTTTGACAATAATAATGATTCCAATTCTAATTTAAACAACATAATTAAAAACCTATAAAAAAATACTAAATCAAGCAGTATTAGTCTGTATATCAGAAAGAAAATCAATTAAATTACAAATTTTACTACAAATTTATTACATGTTCCAATATCATACCTAAAAAATAACTACAAACTAAACATGAAAAGAAAAACCCATAGCCTTATAAACAAGGATTACCTAACATCTTGTTAATATTAATAAAATAAATAAGATTGGTTTATTGAATTCCTCGTCACGCATGCTCGGACGAAGCAATTACTTTGCTAAGTCCACTTTATTGTTATGTCCGAAAACCTTCGGATTTGTGCTTGGCTTACTCTGAATATGAAGATACGAGTACTTATGATAGAAAACTACCAGAATCTTTTTATCTTTTCAATTTGTTAGGACGTAAGACGTTTTTATTAGAGTATTGTTGCTAACTTCCTCGGAATTATTGCTGTACGTTGGTAATGTCACTTCCTAATAATGAAAATAAAAAAGGAACGGGATTATTTCCATACTGTGTTTAGTTTCACAAGCAACATATCTCCAAGTTAAGTTTAAGTTCAACTTTAACTTCCAGGGTCCCAATTCTGTATCGTTAGAATGATTCTCCGCGGAATCTTGCTACGTTCAAACTACGTCAATGTCGTTTTTTTTTAAACCAATGTAACAGTAAGGAATTGAAGTGTCATATTCTGTATGTTCCAAGACAATTTGTCGATATAATTAATACGATATATCATATCAGCAAAAGACGTCCACTGCTGCACATAGGCCTGCCCCAAAAGGGGGGGTTTGCCTTAATCGCCACGCTTGGCAGGCGGGTTGGCGATCGCACTATGGTGGTTAAATGCACAGAGAACGCTGCTGCCTATTCTCTAGTAAGTCTCTTAGTCGCCTTCTACGACTCCCTCGGGAAGAAATGGGATGGTGCTATTCTTTTATATCCGGCACCACATGGAACAATCGTTAAGTGGTCATACTGAATTCAGACCCAGGAAGGTTATGAAGCCATCTCTCAAATTATGTGATTAAAAACTTGTTAAAGCCTATAAACTCTCCAATGGCACCCCATCCAGCTCGATTCTCGGCAACTCTCATCCAGCTGCTACCAGCCACGCTACGAAGACCGTTGCTCCACCTAGCCTGAGGCCTTCCTACCTTACGTTTGCCGATTTGCGGTCACCACTCAAGAACACGTTTACCCCAATCCAGTCATCGGTTCTAGGGCGAAAATGGCCGGCCCATTGTCATTTCCATTGCCATGTAGAGAGAGAATAAACGTTTTATATTATTATATTCTGTGAGCTATGTACACCATGCTAAAATGATTATAAATTACAATATAATGAAACTATGTACTTTATTATTACACAATTCTTCATCTAATTGTGCTTTTTATAACCTTATTCTTACTCTTTCCAGTATACTTCGTAGACCTGGTCATCAAGAAGATCTTCATCCTCAAGCTGATATACGCGTTCGCTTTCTGGCTGCTGCTCCACAAAGCTGGCTACATCTTCGGCTGGTTCCTCAGCTTCATCAAGGAGAAGCCGGAGTATCATGGGCATCACGACCACCACCACGTGGAGTATGGTCCTCCTGGGCCATATAGAAGGGGCAGTCAGAAACCGTATAACCCTTATTCGAAGCCAAATTCCTATTCGGCTAAGCCATCGTATATCCCTGTATAAAACCTTTTTAGTTAAACTTGAGGAAGGTATTCTGAAGATTTTCCGTTCCGTTAAAATCTCACCGTGAAAATCTAAGTGAAGTAAGCTTGAACTGTGCTGTAATTTTACCTGAAAACCTTGGTCGATAACCTCAAACTTAATCGCAACCTCATCTCAGCGGCAATAAATGTCAAAAACTTGACAAAAGTTAAGGGAAATTAGATTTATTATTCATAAAAATACGGGGATTGCCCCTCAGATGCTAGGGATTGACAATATTGACCGCTCACTATACCCCAGTTTTCACGGTGAGAATCTTACTTCTGTATATTCTTATAGCGACTGCTTTGACTGCATTTTGTATTGCATTGAATTTGTATTTGATATAATGAATCTTATAGTTAAATTGATATGTTTAGATACTGTTTAGGTTGAATTACACGTTCAATTCTCGCATCGAGATTATATTTTTGTGTGATTTGATCCCACACTCAGTATAGTGAATGTTCTTATAAACATAATTGTAATATTGTGATTGTAAATAGGTTTTATTAAAATAATTAATTTATTGATACTCATTCTTGTGTTTAATATTAAATCCTTAGTTTCCCTACCATACATGCTTTAATTAAGGTTAATGAAAGAAATATATCTGTGAACTTAAAAAAAATAATTACTTAGCAGTTCCGGTACTACATTGAGGAAACTATATTCATTAAGCTACCTCTTAGAACTAAGTTAAAGGCGGACTCGGTCACTGAAGGCGTTAGGCGGAACCACGGCATAAACTAGTGAAGTTAAAAACAAAGTAATTACCGCACTCACCGTAATTCATGCTTATCAAGAAGTTGGCAGAGTTCAAGCAACACAGAAATGTGAATTTGTACATTTGAGATGAATAGTTTTGTCTGTTTTTTTTTGTATTACCGGCTTCGTTCTCTTTCTAACTTTGAATCCATCTTACTAATAACAACACTCAGCAACGGAAAGTATCACATTCAAAAGTAAAGTTGGTGGTGGTGGTCATAAAAAATAAGTGCCATTCTGTGAAACGCTGACAGTGAAAACTTGATTGACAGTTCACTTCAAACTCAGATCTGAGTTTGAAGTGAACTGTCAATCCAGTTTATTTCAGTTAAGTTTTCATGGTGATATTTTTATAAAAAAGACCACCGGGGTCACCTATATGTTACTTCTCGCAGCGAAGAATAAAGTAAGTAAACTGTCATTATCAGGTACCCGATGATAGATGTATATAGGGTGGCAGAGACATCGACGAGCACCTGTTAGGTACCATGGATTCAGTACACGATCCTAACACTACCTTAAAAAAAAATAGTTTTAAGCTGCCACCCTGTCAAGGTAAGCCGGGAAAATTGTATCAGACAATCTGAAGACCTCATCGAAACATGTGGAAAAGTAGAGGCTGCTGATGCAAGAATTTCTGTCTAATAAACTACACCTCCTTTTTAATATTTTTAATCTGTGAGTTAGAACCACCGGGTAAAAAGTATAGTTTTCCAGCAAGTAAACTAGCAGTGCCCTCAGGCGGTGGCTGCGGCACATTTCTGCCACTTGTGGTGCCAACTTCTCTGTTTTTATCTTGACGTTAATTTTACGTTATTTTATTTTATGTATGACAATAAAATGTAATGAGCAGCTTATTTTGAGACCTTTTGTGTTTAAAGTCGTTTACTGATATTCATGAAGTTAATTATTCTGTTGGTAGGTAGTTAAAACATATTATTATTTTTACGGTTATAGTGTAAGATTACAAATAAAGGCTTGATTAGAATATTCTTTTATTATGTACCTACACCATATTTTCATGTATACATGGAGAGCTTTTACATAGGATAGCCGCAATGGGCAGTCTTATCGCTGAAAACGAACTATTTAACACAACCTAAGCCAAGCCAAGCTTTATTTAGCCATGATTTGGGTTAATTAAATTAATAACCCTCTTTTATCAATTGTAAACATATTTTGACTAAAATTTCTCGTGAAATAACAATTACAACTTTAAGAAAAGACCTACACATTTCTATAAGTATGCTTTCGAAATAAAATAAAATATCTATCAATATTATAGGAGAAAAAAACTTTTTGCGTAAGTATTTATCCCCATGACTGTACTGACAAGGTGCATCTAGACAGGGAGAGCTTTTTATATTCAGGTCTTTAGAATTCGGATGAACACAAGTGGATCCACGTCTCCATTTTCAGTGTTCCTTTCAACCTACATTAAATCTTGCCTCATTTTTATCAACATTCTTAAATTCTAATGTTATCCGTGATTATCCTTGATATTCACTTAAATCAACGCATTAAAATTTAATCTTGACATCTCGTCCAATGTAAGCTCACATCCCAAGGAAAATTGAAAATAAAAAATAACAATTTCGCTATGCTATCAGGGCATAAACCGGATAAAACCGGTTCACTCCGGTTATAACCGCCCGTAACCAGTTTAATAATCTTTAGTATCGCGCGCGCGGTACTTCAGACCGTCATTTGAAACGGTACACCGTTTCAGCGACTTTATTGACAGATAAAACCAAAAACTAACTAATTAAGTGAGAGGATTTCAAGTACCAATAGTTTTCGGTTGACAATTACTATGACTTCCAGCTCTTGAAAACTTTTCTACGTGAAATCGGGGCTTTTGGGTACTTTGTACGTGTGCATTTAATGTATCTTTCTGTTATGGCACTTAGCCCCCCCGGCTAAGTGCTGCACGGGCCGATCTTGCCACTCTTACATACTTAAAAGAAATTACTAGGTACGGGTGCTGTACCAGCTCCGTGTAGAGTAGTTAGCGAGGAAGTGTATTCGGTGATAAATAAAATGCATTTAGAAAGAAAGAAAGAGAAAGAAAAAGTATTTATTGTGACTCGCGCAGGAAGATCACATACTAAAATAGACACACAATGCTACAAAAATGATTAAAAAAAAACAAATTTCTTGGAATTAAAAAATAACTAAAAAATAATAAAACAGAAGGTCCTGCACGAGGCCAAAAGGCCCCTACCTACATTTGATAAACAGAGTGAATTTGATCATAAACTTAAATAAAGAAAAACTTTTTCGGTGTCATTTTTATGATGACAGATGATACGCGACCATCACAATAAAACTTCATACAACCGATAGTTTGATAATTCAGTACAGCCACGAAATTGATTTGTCATGTCCATAAATCTGAAATAACAGTGTGTATTTATTTATGTGTGAGTGTACCGGCTCCGCCAGATAACTTGTAATTTAGGGTCGCACATTTGTACTGGATGACTTTTGGGTGCATGCGCAGGGACGGATCCTGGGTCCATCAGCATGAAGGGTGCATGGTCGACGCAAGTCCTTCCAAGTTCCTATTGTATACGTTAAATCCTCCCGTTGTTTTGGTAGAGGTACATTTATTGGCATGAGAAGATACCTAATTGTACAGCTGCCTTTGAACAAGTCTTTTTATTTTTGATTAAGCCTCTACAAATCTAGACTAAGATGACATTTAATGCTCTAAATTTTACCAGTCCAAGATTTGATTTACCTATTTATTTTTATCCTTAAATATTGCTCTCTGTGCAATCTTCGTTAATCACTTTTAAAACTTTAACGACTGGTATATTTTAATGGTTTTCATAATGAAACTAAAGTCATAAAAACGCAGTCATATTTGCACTTGACAAAACTGCGCCACTTCTGCGCTTTTCCCACATACTACACATGATTTAACATCACGTTTATAACATAACCTCACATCTCGTCGGATGCACCATCAAGATTGGAATTACGTGCAAACGTTCAGGGGTGCAAAAATGGTGCGAAAACTTTACTAATTCCAGTTTGCTAACGGTTTTGCTTAATAGTTGTTTTAATATCTTTCGTTTTATTGCAGATAAAATATTTAAAATATGTTTTTTATCATTTATACTGACTTTATCGTGAGAGTTTTTTTATTTATTAGAATTGCACACATTGCCTTATGTTACATTTTTATTGACACGATTAATGTTTCGTTTAGTTTTTTCCAAAACAGTCAAGTAATTGTGTCTTCAGTTGTGCAAGCATAAAAGATAAAATAGAGAATTAAAGTAGATGTTACAAAATATTCTGACAATGATTGTAAATGTACTTGAACCTTTTTGGACGATTCCGTGTAGTCTGTCAAACTCTGTTGGTGATACGACGAAACATTAAAATAACTAAGTTACTCAAATATTTATTAAACTACCTATATATTTAAGGAACACAAATATTTTTGGTTGTGGAGGTCAGAAAGGCGACTGCCTACATACTGCATTGCGACTACATTTTACACGAAGTGATTACTTCATGTAAAATACTGGTACTCGGTTGTATCCGGTTAGACTGGAAGCTGACCGCAACATAGTTGAAAAAAGGCTAGGCAGATGATGATGACGATGATATTTTAGGAACACATGCACCCATTTCCGTGACCCAATTACATCCCTGTCCCCCCGAAAATTCCTACAAATAATGATCAACGATTGCCGCAAACCATAAAGATATATTTAAACTTTCAAATAAACTACGTTATTAAACCAATACGTTAAAAGCTTATATTATACACCTGATTTGCTGAAAAACCGATAACACATACATATTTATTCAGCGAATCATTTTGATGGAGCAAAAAACCGTAAAACTGAGGCCTTGGTTATCTCTAGCGGAAATTGTAAAGCGTGATTTATATTTCAGTGCTTCCGGTATTAAAATAACCGATAACTGGTGAAAGTTTTAAATTTTTAATGAGTGTCAGTGGTTGCGGTTTTCATTTCCGTTGTTGTGGGTAGCGACAGGGATTATATGCCGAGTAGGCAGAAATGTTAGCCTTTTTACTGCTAGTTTTTATACCATTTTTGTATGAAGCACGTCGATTATGTCTGTATTTTGCTTTTGACCTGTTCATAAAAGTGGGGCATAAAGGGACTTCTGACTGGCTAGTGGGTTAAGCATGGCTAAGGTGTCTCCGAGGTCTTGTGTCAACACACAGGTGTTGTTGCCGACTGCAAAGAAGGCTAATGTTTTCTGTGCCACTTATTTTACATATCCCAGGGAGAAAACCTATCCGTTTTAAATTCATCCAGTCCAGATGTGCCACGCTTCGGTTGTCCTTTCTAGTATCTTTATCGACATTTCATAATCTTATATTATAAGAATATGAATGTTTCCTTATACTTAGATATAACTAAGTGCTGTCTAGGCTTACCAGCTCCAGCTCACGTCGATGAACAAAGTTTCCGCTTTCTCCAACATGAAATTAAACTCATTGCAAACTGTCAAAGCTTACCCAAAATTTCGCCACCCAAGGGTATAAACGTACGACATAATAAAAACAGTCGTTTGGTGAGCCATAAAGAAGGGGTTAACGAATTTGCTATAAATGCGATGCCGCCGGGCGCGATTATAAGCATTTTACGTTCTACATAAAACAACATGGACAAAGTTGGCAGGAGTAACAGATGGGGTATAAGTTTTGTACCTACATGTAATCACGAGCATAAATAGCTTTCAGAATAAAAACGTTTTTCTCGTGAAGTAAAAATTGCAACTGTAAGAAAAGACCTTTTTAATAATAGTATGCTTTTCCATAGTATTATGCTCAAATTCAAAATCAAAAGTCATATATTTAAACTAGGCTGAGAGTCAGCACTTTTTGAACGTCAAAATTACATAAGACAGTCCCCCAAAACGCCCGCCCTTCACCACTTCCTAATGCTTTAGCTGGGAAGAAGAAGTGGCGCAACAAACTCCCCAGCAGCACAGCTGTCAGAACTTGATTCTACACTATAATAGCATATAATTAACATTCTACCATAGAGGTATGAGGAACAGGGTGTAAAGTTTACTGATACTGTATAGTAAAGGGAGGAAACTCCAACCAGGCATTGTGGATGGCCGCCACACAACAATAAATGAGAATTTAATTAAGAATTTAAAAAAAAACACTGGTGAAAGAACGTACGCCGAACGTTGCCTTGAGTTAATCACAGCGAACAACAATTCTTATCGTTTAAGTAGTGGGTGATAGGATAGTACGCCTTAGAACAAAGATTTGATTTTACTTTCGCTTTAACACATTAAAATGTAAATCTAGCAAAGAAGAGGGAAGCTTGTTGTAAAATGTTATACCCAGCCCAACAAGTGAGTTATGAACTTTATGAAGCCGGTGAAAGGGAGCACGTAGTTTGTCCTTATTTCTAGTACTAATATTATGAATATCACTGTTTTTAGTATTTAAGTGTATATTTTACCTAATATATAAGATGTTAGGGAAGATGAATTGCGATGCCACCGTGAGAATACTAATATCTTTAAAAATTCTCTAAGAGAAACTCTAGCACCTAGTTGGTAAATTACACGAACAGCTCGTTATTGAAGAACAAAAATATTTTGAATGTCAGCGGCTTTGCCCCACAGCAGAATGCCGTAGGACATAAGGCTATGAACATAACTAAAATAAACTAACCGAGCTGTATCAACGTCAGTGTATTGTCTTACTTTCTTGACGGCGTAGGCGGCCAAACTGAGCCTTCCCGCTAGGCATGATGTATGTGATCTCCACTCAAGTTTGGCATCTACTGTTATGCCCAGAAAAACAGCCGAGTTTATAGTTGCAGGCACCTGATTATCTAAGACGATATTGGGTCCCCGATTTCTTACATTCGGTAAAGCGAACTTTATACATTTAGTTTTCTTGGCATTGAGAACTAGATTATTCGTGGTAAACCAATGCGTAACCCATGAGAGTGCACTGTTTACCTCGTCAAAATCTTGTCTATTCCTGTCTACTTTAAAGATAAGAGAGGTATCATCAGCAATCAGTACAACGTCACAGATACCCTTTAAATAGAATGTAAATCATTAATGTACACTAAGAATTAGAATGGACCCAGTATTGAGCCTTAAGGTACACCTAACTGAACTGGTAGCCAGGAAGATTTCACAAAATTAATATCTATACATTGGTGCCTATTATTTAAATAAAAAATTATTACATTAAGAGCTTCATTTTGAACACCGTAATGACGTAGTTTACGCAATAGCGTGTCATGGTGCACGCGTTAAAATGTTTTGGAAAGATCACAGAAAACTCCAATAGTATTTTGTGAGTTCTCCCATGCGTTAAATATGTGTTTCAGCAGAGCAACAACTGCGTCTGTAGTTGAACGACCTTTTGTAAAGCCATATTGTTCATCATGAAGGAGGCAATATAAAATAAAATGTCTTAGCAACTGCGTGAGTATTAACTTTTCAAATATTTTACTAAATGCCGGTAAGATAGCTAAAGGCCTAAAATTTCCAACGTTATTTTTATTACCTGATTAATGGTATGACTTTACTACTCTACATGAGTTCGGGAAAAGTTCCTAAGTCAACACATTTATTAAAAGTAATAGCTAGATAGGGGGCTACGATGTCGATTATATTACTTAAAAGTTTAATAAAGATGCCCCAGTAATCACCAGTGTTTTTAGACTTAAGTGTGTTAAAAATATTAATTACATCATCAGGCGTTACATTTTCGAAACTAAATAAGCGACTACATTTGGGTACACCACTATGCAGAAGGTTTTCCGCTTTAGACGGGGACGAATTTAAGTTGCAAATCGTAGTTAAAGATATGTTGCCAAAAATACTCATTAAATGCCTCAGCTACGTCAGCAGCTTCAGTAACTAATTTGTTGTTAACCATAGTCTCTAGTTGTTTTTCCTGTTTAACCGACTTACCCGTTTCATTATTAATAATTTTCTAAGTGGTTTTTACTTTACTTTGTTATTGGAATTCTTTATTGTATCGCTCAAAAATTTTGATTTAGCAAAACCACAGATTTTTTTAAAATAATTTTGATTAGTTTTGGACATACTCCTGAAAAGGACTATCAAACCTGTATTTTTTCACACCATATAACTCGTATAGTCTCGCTCTACTTTTATAAATACCTGGAGTGGCCCATTGGTTGATGCTAACGGAGGTGCCATTAATGTCAATGGTTTTGGTCTTGAAAGTAGATTGGTATTCTTTTTGCACAACATCAAAGAGGGATTCAAAGATTTTATTAGGATTCTCGTGTTCTGCTAAAGATGGTGTAATTCTATGAGCTATATTATTTTTAAATTTGTTGCAACGACTACCTGTTTATGGCCTGCATTCTATTTTATGCGGCTTTTTATGTAATGTTAAAGGGAAGTTAGCCAATAATCCACAGTGGTTTTTTTTTTTTTTTTGGGTGGAAAATCATCAAATAACTTCTCCCGCTCTGGGTGGAGCGGGAGGGCGTGTCAGACTTTTACTGACTAAAACCCACCCGTGTTCCCTCATTTGCCTGTGTGCCAGGGGCGGCGGTATCTCTTTCGAACAACCCGCACCCCTGGCAGGCATCGGCCCTTGCGGGCCCCATCTGTTGCTGCTGACATCTCTTTGAGGCGCGCGTGGAACACAACGCGCTGTCGACCCGGGCTTGGTCCTTACCGGACAGCGAGCTACCCATTACTCGCCGTCCGCAAGCCCGTGCCTACGGCGGCCGGGAATCAGCCTGGGATTCTCGACGCCCAGGGCGTCTCCTGCGAAGGCCACGGCTGTGAGGGCGCATGTACTGCATCTCCCTCACGTGCGCCGCCTCCCTCTTTGCGAGCATAACTGCTTCGCTGAAGGAGGCGAGTGCCAGCCATGCCCTCTCGCTCCGTACCCTGGCCTGGACCAGGGTCGCACGCGAGAGATCGCCTCCGCCGATCACCTCCACGAGGACACGGCGGTGCTCCGCCCAAGCTTGGCAGACCTCCACCGTATGCTCCACCGTGTCCTCTGGGCGATCTTCGCAATGGAAACACCCGGGCGTTTCCTCCCGCCCTATCTGAAACAGGAACCTCCCGAAACAGCCATGTCCGGTGAGGACCTGTATCAGGCGGAAGGTGAGGACGCCATGCCGCCTCTCAAGCCACTCCTCAAAGAGGGGACTTACCGCCGCAATCGCGGCGTGCCCAATCCACAGTGGTAAGACGTCAAGTCAGTTAATACTAATTTATTTTTGGCATCACAATCACTAAATATATTATCAAGACAAGTCGACGTAGAAGCCGTGATCCTAGTAGGTTCTAAAAACAAGTTAGTTAAATTAAAAGATCTAAACAGATTAAGAAGTCTAATACTTAATGGTGTAACATCTAAAATATTAATATTGAAGTCTAATAATAATATTAAAATGCTATGCTATGTTATGTATGGTATGTTCGTATCACCATACAATTTCTATTAATCCTGGAGAAAGATGTTATTAAATCGTTTTTAAATGTCAGGTTTATAAGCTCGTGAGAGAAAAGGTAAGTATGGATAATAAAGTTTGGTAATATACTTACATTCTTGCCTGTAAAGGCCGTGTTCTATTGAGGACACGGCTATTTTTACACGCTTTATATTAGCTTCACTTGTATGTTTGTTTGTATGTTTGTATGTAACCGACTCCTTTGGACGCTATTTTGACCCATTTTAAACGGTCAGATTTCATTTAAACTTTGTAGACTTATCGAGGACCTATGACAATTCAATAATTATTTTTTTTGAAAAAACACGCTTTTGTAGTTAGCAAAACTAAAAAATAGAAAATAAATAATAGTTAAAAAAAACTAAAAAACACGCTTTAAAAACCAAACTAAAAAGTAAAAAATAATTTAATTCTATTAAAAAGCGTGGGGTGCTTGATATTAATTGATAATAAAAATACCTCAAAAAGCACCCCACGCTTTTTAATAGAATTAAATTATTTTCTACTTTTTAGTTTGGTTTTTAAAACGTGTTTTTTAGTTTTTTAAAACTATAACTTATTCTATAAAAATGCGAAAATTAGAATATAAATAAAATAATGTAGTATAAGGAATGTGACGGAGAACCCAGGGGAAATGGATTAACGCTTGTTTCTATCTAGAAGCCTTATAACGGTGACACTATTGGGACTCAAGCCTCCACTCTGTGAAAGGAAGTGGGCCAATAACTAGCAGGCGGGCCCAGTGCGGTTTGGAAGACGTCCCAACTCTTCGAATTGTTGTGCCGATTGTTTCTTTGTTACCTATCTAGTTGTTTATACAGAAAACATTATTTTACCTGCTCATTTTGGTAGGTAGCTTATGTGTCACATCTGCATTTCTCTGTTCCTTGACTTAATTTAACGATGATTGCTTCAATCTTTTGTAGCCGCGCGTTATACCAAGTTATTGTGAAGTTACGATGACTTGCCAATTATTGTGATATTAATACTATGATCACTTTGTTTTCCTTGTTTATTTTGATTTTGATTGTACGCGATAATGGTTCGGTTAGCAGTGGGGTTACAAAGCGATTTCATAAGAGTGGTTGGTTTTATTAAGTCATTGCTGATCACAAGTCTTATTCTACTGACTTCAACAATGATATCGGAAAAAAGAAATAAGTCAAGCTACAAGTTCATTTTAAAGATATCCTACTTAATATAATAAATGTGAAAGTTTGTATTTTTAGATGTTTAGATGTTTCTTATTCAATCACGCTGAAACGGCTGAACAGATTTGGATAAAATTTGGCACACAGATGGTTTATAACCTGGAGTAACTTATAGGATTTTTATCCCGGTAGTACGTTCCCGTGGGATAATTACCGACCTCCACGCGGACGAAGCCGCTGGGTAAAAGCCAGTGTGTCATAAAAATGTAAGGGGATTGTGGCTAAGTGATAACAACCGCAAGGCTCAATCGATCAGGTTAAGCCTCTTGCTTGCTGCGGCTGGTCCGTAAGTTGGTGACCAAGACTCCTCCATGCCTCGGAAAGCACGTTAAGGTACCGACTGTCATTTGTGGATCATTGACAGTCGTTACGGGCCGTTAGAAAGTCTGACAACTGGTCTTAAGTCAAGAGGTATCATATTAATCAATTACTGGGTTGTGGAGCTTAGATAGACAGTCGCTCTAAAATACAATGTATTCAGCTGCATATAGTTAGATTGACAGCCGACCGCAAAATAGTTGGGAAAAGGCGAGGCAGGTGATGATGTGTCATACATGTAATGTACCTACTTATTTTTAAAATGAAACTTAGGAAATACGGACCGATGATATCAACCGCAAAAGCGAAGAAAGGTCGTTATTTTTAACTAACTTCAAAAAAAGGAGGATGTTCTCAATTCGTCTGTATGTTTTTTTTATGTTTGTGACCTCAGAATTTTCGACTGGGTGAACCGATTTTGATTTCATGATGCTTTTTTTATTTGAAAGCTGGTGCATCCCGTGTGGTCCCATTTCAATTTCATCTAGATCTGATTATGCGTTTCGGAGACAGACAACGGAACTCTTCAAAAAATAACAGTAAATCAACCGCGATTGCTGCTATCGCGTAAATACGCATAATTTTGACCCCAAGGATAAAAAACATTGAATTAGTGGGGTAGGTACTGTAACTAAAAAGTGAAAAATAAAAACTTTTACCAAAAAAAACAATGTAAAAGATTTTTTGTTTTAAAATTGCGACGTGGCGCACGGCGTCTAGTGAAACCAATTTTTGTCAAGACGTACTGAGTTATCAACCGCTTGCGGCTAGGGTGCATAATATATGATTTAGTAGAAGACTCTTCAGTATTCTTATAAAATAGCTACCTATCTATTAAAAAAACCGAGAACCACTTACCCCTTACTTTTAACAGACAGTACTTAAAGTTTGAGTAATCAAGTACATCTTGGGTCGTTTATCTGGTTTTCCCCGAAAAATTGTAAAGTAGGGTAAATCTAGCATGTTTGACCTTAATACCTGTAGAATGTATGCATTGTTTGATGCTTTAATGGGCACTTTTAACAAAACTCTTACATTAGTAAAACAAACAGCTTACACACTAAACAAAAGAGTCAGTGAGGAAGCCAAGAGTTTGCATGTCTTTGTGACAAATCTCTGGGGACAGCAACTGTTTAAACGTACGTTTGAAGAACATAGTTATATCTTATGTATATCACTAGCTTTTGTCACTGTTGTTCGTACACTCGCTTTTTGTATACCCGCAGCGGTTTGTCGTAGCCAATCTAAACTGCTTTGTTTTACTGTAGTTTCTGTATCTGAGTACATATCGTAATGTAGTTTTGTGCTAGATTTTACTACAGCCAAAAGGATTGTGTGATGCTCATAGATACTTTGGAAAAGTTTATAGCTATCCGAAGAGAGCCAATGTAAGTGAATACAAAATATGCAGATTATTTAAGAAAGAATCTGCATATTTTGAGATGTGGCGGGTATCACGGGTTACTTGTTTCATCAAAAGAAAATTGACAAATTATCACTTCCCAAACAATTGTCCGCATAATTTCATTTGCTAAATTATTACTTAGTAAATAAACTCTTCACAAATAATTGTAACGCAAACCTAATGTTTGGGAAGTGAACGTTTAAACAATAACTTGCTTGCCAACTAGTACTTTTACTCATTTTAATGTAGTCAAATATTTCAGTTGGTATAACATATTTTACGGAAAATAAAATAAGCCAAATGTTTCATAACAAATCATTTGACTAATTGTTTATTGTGTAAAGATTGTTTGCCGTCATAAATTATTTGATTAAAGACCAAATGCCTTAATAATCCTTGGTAATATTCCGCCGAGTAAAAATTTTACCAAATGAAAATGTACGTAATAAAATCATTCCAAATATTGCAATGGTCTAAAAAAAGATTGCTAAAATTTGTTTGGATAATGAAATTTTGTCAAGATAATTTTGGCAAAACTGCAGGATCCCCGGGTACACATCTCCGCCGCGAAACCATAGTAGCGAAATCGCTTTAGTTCCGCCATGATTTGTCCGTTGAACGACAAGCGAAACATAAGTGAAACTGCTTGTTCTAACGCACAGATTTGATTATAGTACTATCTCTTTCCTGCATGATTTTGACCTTCGTGCTGAGACCGCTATTTTCTTGCGGTGCCGCGTTTGTTTCGCAATTATCTGTGGCATTTTTTTGTACAATATATGTTGATTTCACGGAGTATCTAATCTAAGAGGTTCGAAGAAGATCTATACTGTATTGACTAAGTCGAAAGTGACGACATTTTGCTCCAATTGCTACAATTAAAATAACACCATGATGTTCCTTCTCTTCTAATGTAGTAATGTTTCATAGCGAAACACGTTAAGCGGTTTCCCATCACTGTTTTCACGGCGTAGGTGTGCTAAGGCCCTAACCCTATTGATTGGCCACAAGGGTCACCAGCTACAATGTACTATTTGCATAAAAATATGAACATTAATGTAGGCCACATTGAAATACATATTATATTTTAGTATTAGTGCCTGCTAGATCTGTAACCGCCCAAAATAAGATTGAAGCAAAAAATAAAATATGAAAATTTGACCCCATTGGATTATATATAAGCCGCGGGCGTTACGAAACACAAAATTACCGTCGTGTAGCTTCGCTTAAATTATTAATGAGAATAAAATTTAAATTATGTTTCGCGAAGCGTAAGTTCTTATATAATTATGTTACCTACGTAGGCACCAATAATTAAGTAAAAATTTTATCAGCACTTTCACAAGGTATTGTAATCAGAATCAGAACTTCTAGTTGAAGTGTTGAACATAATTATGTTTATTAATTAACGAGTGTTAGGATTTAGTAACGCGTAGGCCTAAGGTATACAGGGTAAGTTTTTATCCAGTGCGCAAACTATAACCATAAATTCAGCATAATTATCATTCTAGACCCCCAGCGACCCTCCATACATTTTGACAGCGTAGGTATTGCAGTTTTCTATGAAACAGCTGATTTTTTTTGTATAACCGACGAAAAATTTCTGCGCTGGGGCGTCTAGAATGATTTGCTGAATTCGTGGTTACAGTTTGTGCACTGGTTAAAAACTTATCATGTATATATAGCTTTTCGTTCATTTTAAGTGCCAGGTTGACGTCGCGCAAACACACATAAACAGCTGTTTGTTCATTTATGTCAGGTTGATGCCGTGCGGAAATTAGGCCTAGATATATAAATTAGTACCTAGTTAGAAAGCTAGTAATTAGAAATGAACGATGGTGATATTTACGGATCATTTTACAAGAACACATGATCAAAAGCATTATTTTCACTGCACTACACTGCACAGAAAAAAATGCTTTGAAAGTAAACCTACTGCATATACCAATCACTATTTGAAATGTTAATTTAATTTGAACTCTAAGTGACAGTGCTGTTGGTGTGCTTATTATAAATAAATAATTATACACGTAGGTTTATAAACTCACACTTTGTCACGAGAAAGTTAAGCCGGATGCCTCAACGTAATCCAAAATTCAATTATTCTTACGTTTTTTTCCAATTTGTAGGTCAGCATCAGGTACTATATTGATTAAATTTTAATTCGCGTCCGTAACAAATATGTCATTGCAGAATTCTAATCATTAAAATTATCAATCCAATCCTGTCCATTCATTTATTCCCATTGAAAGACTTTTTCATGAAGTACAAGTCATTCAATGGGCATGCCCCATCTGCAACCTTAAAAAAAAAAACAATAAAATAATAATCCCGCACCGTACTCCTCCGAAACGGCTTTACCGATTTTTATCAAATTTTATATGCGTATTTAGTAGGTCTGAGAATCGGCTACTATCTATTTTTCATACCCCTAAGTGATAAGGGTTGTTCACCCTAAATAATTTATAAGGCAAAACAACGTTTGCTGGGTCAGCTAGTAACTCATAAAATATTAACTTTGGGACTTGTCTCAAAATTACAAAAAACCATAGTCACCATCGTCAAGTAGCGCTTATAGAGTTTTATGTTTCAGCGTGCGCCAAGGAATGCCATGCTCATTACGGCAGGAATCCGGCCCGTTGCCGTTGGCGGGAATCTGGTGCATGCGCCGGTACAAGCACATGAAGTACTAGCTACCTACCTCAGGTGCATGCAGTTACATTGTGCTTTTTGTACGTGGGTGGAATGTGGTGGTAGATTTATGTTAGGGAAATATTTAACTGATCCTCTTAAAACTTATTGGCCTTCTAATGATGCACGATTTTTAAATACACTAACCCCAAAATAAAATTGAACTTTTCATGATGCACATTTAAAGAAAAAAATTGATTCTTATTATTTTTCCGGCCGTTTCTCAGTAAGTTACATGGAGAAACTGCCTATCTGACCTCCACAATCCAGTTACTGGGTATTATGTTACCCCTTGGTAAGACTGGTTGTCAGACTTTCGCGCTTCTGACGACCCGTAACAACGATCTCAAAGATCTACAATCGTATGCCTTACATATGCTTTCCAAAATGGCTGATATATCGACTGTTCTGTCTGCATACCATGGTTATGTGGGATCCATTATAAGGTATGGAATAATGTTTTGGGGACATTCTGTAAATAAGGATGATGCTTTTAAGGCTCAGAAGAGATGTGTCCGTTCAATTTGTAAACTTAAACAAACAGATAGTTGCAAAAAATATTTTAAAAATCTTAAACTACTTACACTTCCATGCATATACATTTATGAAATTATTAATTTTGCAAGATCTAACGATACTTTCTTTGAAAAGTATAAAAGTAAACGACACAACAGTAAAATTTGTTGTCCTAACAATAAAACAACTCTTTTAAATAATAGAAAAAACTAAAAAGCTTTTTGATACATAAAGCATATTACAGTGTATCTGAATATTTGCAGGATAAAGTATAAGACTTCTTTTTAAACAAGTGTTATTGATCTCATTCTTATTATTTTGTGCAGTTTTCATTTTTTTTGTGTTTTCATTCTATGTACCTACCTAGTTTGCATGCCGAAAGGTAAAATATGGTGTTACTAATAATGTGATATACAACTATTACTTGAATGTAAAACATCTGCATATTGTTTACCCATATTTGCAAATAAATTATTTTGAATTTGAATTTGAATTTGATCTACGAATGATAGCCCGGACTTGTGTTGTGGAGGTCAGATAGGTAGTCGCTTCATGTAACATACTGGTAGGTATTTAGCAGAATTCGGTTACACTGGAAGCTTATCGCAAAATAATTGTGAAAAGACTAGGCAGATTGATTTGTAATTTTACAAAGTTATGACTCAAGGCTAACTCAGAACTTGACGCACATTGCTAATTTCCTCCTTCATCACTCTCCTATATTTCCTATGAATCAACGCAGTTTTTGTATGGATTAAATGCGTTGCGCTGCGGCCTGTCGCGTTGCAGCAGAAAGATGCGTTTGGCTTTACAAGTAAAGCTTATAAACCAACTGACTTTTCTAATACAGGGTCAAAGTCATATGGAATGCAGCACTCCTCACATATTTGTGTAGAAAGTACCGGTCATGTCATTTTAGGAATATTTATGTATGTACAGTCAGTGTACGTGTGCTTAGTATATTTTATTCAAAGTATGGAACAAGAGTGTTGAGGACCTCTGTGAATTAATAACGATGGCAGCGTAGTATGTGCGTGCATGACGGCACGGTTTGCTATGGTCGTTTGTGTTCCGATGATGTATTTTTATGGATGGTAAATATAATACTATCTCTATGCATGTCGAAGGAGACACGAAATAAAATAGTAAGATCATGATTCGATTCACAACTTAGTTAGCAGCTAACATTACATAAATTGCGCAACCCGCTACGTGGATAAGATGTAATTTTTCGTCGGTTGTCAAAAATAACTCTGCTGATACACAGAAAAGTGCTATATCTACGCGGTCATTTTCATCACATTTTTTTTTTGTTAATGACCTCGAAAAATTCACACGCATGGTTTCAGTTTGCCCGTTTATGTGCCTGGCACCCTGTACCAGGGGAGGGTTATGTTACTGCCAGGGGTACGGGTTGTTCGAAACAGATACCGTGGCCCCTGGCACACAGGCAACTGAGGGAACACGGGTGGGTTTTAGTCAGTAAAAGTCTAACACGCCCTCCTGCTCCACCCAGAGCGGGAGAAGTTATTTGATGATTTCCCAACAAAAAACCCTGTACCTTTAGTGCTTATCTGATAACTTGAAATAGTGGACTTGTTTATGCTATCTTCAGAATAATAATTGAGATGAGAAGAAGAGAGAGAGAGAAGATTCAATAGGTATTGGACTGGATACTCGCTTACTAAAATTATGGCATAAACCAACCGAGCTTAACTAACTACATAATCGATCGACTTATTGTTTGTCTAAAGCAGCCAATGTCTACATTCTAATAACTTAGAAATACTGTTATTCTTAGTTTAAACATGTTGCCAGACATTTGAAGAAGTCCCGAATATCTGTATTCAATAAATACTATCATCATCCATTCCTGAAATGGCGACAGCAAGCGCATTTTTTCTTGTTGTTCTTCACGTAGTTGTCATATTTATTTAAAAAAAAAACATTCAAAATCGAGGTTCCGCAAACATTCACTTTACATACAAACCAACGAAAAGAAAAATTAAAAAGAAACAACAACATCAAGTGCCTCTTTCGAAATCGGTTTAAATATTACTCTTTAAAATAGTTAACTGAAAATCAAGGCATATCGCAATGAGCGGAATGAGCTCGAAATAAGGTGAAATTCAATAAAAATCTGGAAGCTTTGCCCCGACAGCAGTGCGGGTGGATACGGGAAATTAATCCCCGGGATTCGTAAATAGCGGGATTAATTTTGGATAAATATTTTGTTGCCGAAGTTTATTTTTGGCTCATTGGATTATGTTTTACATTTTTTTTTGGTTGGGAAATCATCAAAAACTTGTCCCGCAGGTGGAGCAGGAAGGCGTGTCAGACTTTTACTGACTAAAACCCACCCGTGTTCCCTCAATTGCCTGTGTGCCAGGGGCCGCGGTATATCTTTCAAACAACCCGCACCCCTGGCAGGCATTGCCCCTTGCAGACCCCCCGTTGGTGCTAACATGTCTTTGCGGCGCGCGTGGAACATAACGCGCCGTCGACCTGGGCGTGGTCCTTACCGGACAGCGAAGCTACCCATTACTCACCGTCCGCAAGCCCGCGCCTACGGTGGCCGGGAATCTGCCTGGGATTCCCGACGCCCAGGGCGTCTCCTGCGGAGGCTACGGCTGTGAGGGCGCATCTACTGCCTCTCCCTCACGTGCCCCGCGAGAGGGAAAAGAGGGCTTTTTGCGAGCATCACTGCTTCGCTGAAAGAAGCGACGGCTACCCATGCACTCTCGCTCCGTATCATGGCAGTATATGTGATACCTACGTTAACAGTATGTAGTGAAGAATCAGAGTTGAGGCATGGGACTTCCAACTCTACATAAAATTAGATTTCATCTTGAAAGACAATTTCTGAATCGGGACTTCTCATTCTTTTATATACATATTCATTTGGAATATCTCGGAAGTGCATCGCTAAAATTCCAACTGTCCCGAATCCTACATTCCCGGGGCTCACTTTACATCACTACAGCCTGTACTGGTTGAGATTACGACGACGACGCGACGCTTACATAATTTATGCTTTCTATTAGCCTTGCTAGGAGGTAATATTTCTTTGCTTTCGAGCTGCATTTTGCATGTAACTTTATATATTTGAACGTAGGTTCTTACTTAGGTAACCTATCAGCGTTTGCCAAACAAAGTTTTCCTACTTCTCCTTCGTATTGCTTGCATGACAGTATATTTAAAAATGTGTTGGCTTAAAACTTCTCCACTTCAACAGCGTCATTGGCGGTAGCATAGTTGCCTTACTAAAATGTTGCAAATAAAAAATCCCGGCCAACGTTCCCATTCCTTGCTATCCCATCACGTTCCCGGGCTTTTTCCCATCACTGCACTGGCTGCGACACGCTTACATAATTCATGCTCTCTATTAGCCCGTAGTAATATCGCCTCGCTTAGCTTCGAGCTCCGTTATAAATGCAGCGCATTTCGTTTCAACAAAGTTGTGCTCATTATTTGTAGCTGGATTGGCATTTAGTAAATAGCTGTGTTTATTTGGAATTTCTAGGTAAATAATCTGGTTTTGTACTGTTTGGATTGGATACAGTATTGAATTTCGTGTTTGTTCGTGCATGAGCAGAATGAACAGGTTTTTGAAAGAGCGTCAATTTGCCTACAGTTCAGAACTTTAGATTTAATTTATTTAGTTCTTTAATTAAAATGGGTTAAAGCCAATTACAGAAATTAAAGACAGTTTGCAGGTATAAACATATTATGAACAAAAAATATGTACAAAAGGGAGAATATAATATAAAATATCAAGTTAAAGTAAAAAAATTAACAACACTTTTATAAATCCCTCTCACAGTACTTTTGACATGCCGATAAAATCTTCCATTCCAAATCGTCCATTTGTCCGCAAACAGATCGTTTGATGGGTTAGTGTCCAAGAAATCAAACCAGAGTACGTGGTACCGGGGACTTAGCACGTACAACGGTGCGACATGGAGGCACAGCAAACAGCAGCTACACGGCAGTAGTTGTTCATTGTTGACCAGTTATTTAAAAAATCGCAGGTCGCATAAATTTGCATCGTTCCGATTTTTGGAATGTTGTTAGGATTGATACCAACAGTCTAAGACCAAGTTTGCAGCTTCTAAAGGCCTGTGCTAACTGCGTGGTGATCGAAAAACCTCGAAATTTTTGAACTTCTTTCAGTATTTAGCTTGTAACTTCCAAAATGTGTATCTTACGGAAGAAGTCATCCACATTTGAAACATTGGCAATTTTAACAAAAATTTCAAAATTATAGTTTTGTAAAACAATAATTTTGAAATTCAAACACGTCATGTAGTGCAGTAACTATTGCTAAATAATAACAAACGAAAAAATGTAAGACAATAACTAATATCTTCTACATGTACCTGGCTACAGAGGTGTAAAGTTCGCCCACATTTCACATAAGCACAAGTCCCATGTAACAAATACCCGCCTAATAGACGCTGAGCCAGTTGCTATTAAACAAGCCTAATGTAAAATACTATAAAATCCACATGAAAGCGTAGCTTATCTAAATTCCCGAGAACAGAATATAGCTAAACTAAAATGTAAATCAGCACTTGTTGATGGGTTGTTTAGCCGCGAGCCACGAGCCACGAGCAACAAAGACAGGCGCTAATGACCATAATAAATCTAAATACCGAGCACTGACAGTGGAAATTTGGGAGCATTTTGGGCTAAAAGTGTCGGTTACATTACAGCTGTAATGTGGATTTGTTTAGTTTTAGATTTTGGTATTAGTTCTGAACTTACCTACTGTGTTGTGTTATTTGAATTGTTGTGGTTATGCTCGGAAAGTTCTAGAACTTTCTACGTGGACTTTTGGAGGGCTATGTAAAGTGCTTGTACGTAATTATTAACTGTACTGTTAATTTGTAGATTGTAATAAGGTTAATGTGGGTAATTAATACAGCAAGATTATTTTGGGATTACACAGTAATAGTAGGATTACCAAAACTGCGAGAAGCAAATGTTAAGTTAAATCAACCCGGAAACCTGGTCAAATGTAATTCATAATTTAAAAAACTAAAAAACCCGACTGCTTTTCTGAGTATTCATGGAAAAGTCCTAAAACAAGAAAGTCGTTGTACCAGATTGCACTTAACTTAAGAATCGCCAGTTGCTAAGGCGATGCTTATAAGTAGATAAATTGTAGCAGTCGGGACCCATTCTAGAAAGTCAGCCGTCTAGTCAGTAGATTGGAGTAATCTGCAATGTAATATAGGTATGTGCTCTCAATTCACTAAGCCTCCATTTCTAGAATGGGTCCCGAATGCTACAATTTATCTGCTTATAAGCATCGCCTTAGCAATTCTTAAGTTAAATGCAATCGGGTACAACGACTTTCTTGTTTTAGGGCTTTTCCATGAATACTCAGAAAAGCAGTCGGGTTTTTTAGTTTTATAAATTACCGTTTTTTATGTTTTTATTTTTTTTATTACTGTATCACTTTCACAGTAATTACGAATCTAACGACACCTCGCAAACTAAAATCCATAGAGCCGTTCAGACCGCAGAGCGTGCCAAACATTTGAATTTGGCGCCAAAAATCCGCCATTTTGTTTTATTTTATTTTGATATACCCAGTGTCACTCTCACAGTAAATACGAATCTAACGACACCTCTCGAGCTAAAATCCATCGGGCCGTTCAGGCTGCAGAGCGTGCCCAACAATTATACATACACACATACATACATACTCTCGAAAAACATAATCCTCCTTCCGGCGCAGTCGGGTAAAAATGTAGTCTCGTCGTGATTGATAGACAAGTCAATAATGTAAGGTAACCTCCCTGGAAGGCCAGTAACGCTTTTATACTAATAATCACAGTGACCTGGTGAGTGATACCTGCAGGGTTACCAAAGTACTCTGCCCTGATGTGTTCAAGTCCCACCGGTGCCATGCTCGACCCCCTTCTGGCAAATTCCTTTGATCCATTGAATGAAAATGTTATTGAGGCTACTCACCTAGTTCAGGCGATGGTGGCTCTCGCCCAGAGTCAACTGTGTGACTGTTTAGCGCTTGCAGAAATTGACATGCTGTCTGAGAGTATTCGAGTGGTCCTGAACTTCCCTGGTAATAATGGCTAAGGCGGCTAGAGAAATACCCATGCTTTCAGCCTGGAACATTGTGTTGTGGACCCGCAATGGTGTGGCTATGTGTATATTGAAGTCCAACGAGAAAATTCCAGCATCTGTGCCACTACCTGTTCTGGATCCATCCGGGAAGATGCGCAGCTCTGCGGGCAAGCCCTCAGTGCGGTGATCCTCGCGAAGTCGGATTCTGTATTTTTTATCAAAGATAAATAGTTCAGGTATCCGGTTATAAATGGCTTTCGTAATGGGGTCCTCCTTGTTGAGTCCCTCAAGCAGTGCTGTGTGTGGTGTGTCTAGCTTGCCCCAGAGATATAGTGCATTAAGACGTACCACCTCCATCGTCGCTTCCTGCTATATGGACAGGTGAAGTGGGAAGTCCCAACATGGCTTCGACGGCTGCAGTTGGAGTAGTCCTCATGCAGCCCGTAGTCGCCATGCAGGATAATAATTGCAACCGTTGCAAGAAAATAATGCTGACATGAGATTTGAGAACTATTTTTTAAAGGCTAATAGGTAGGTATAATTTATTACAACAACATAAATAGTTCACCAATTGTAGGTCCCTATCAGGTGAAAAATCTGATGTGGCCTGTTATCTTTTTTGATGTAAAATAAAGAAATAAGTTTTTCCATCCATTTAGATCAGGCGCCTTGATCGGTAAGTTTAAGTGTTTCTTCTTAGATTCCCGACTGTCTTAGGATTTATTTTTAGATTTGTATTGTTGTTCTGGAAATATTTTCATGATAAGACATTACTTTGAACCTCTAGAAAATATAATAATTTAGGTATCATCGTATTATTTTATTCACTCAATAAAATAGTTTACTATCCGTAGTTTTCTCATTGAAAAGGCCCAGATAATTATTAGTAGCAAGAAAAATATAAGGCTGATAGTGATAATATTCACATTTATTTATAACTCCTGTAAACGTCGCAATATTAAATGAAAAAATATTTTACAAAAAACACAAAAAAACTCTCTCGCTCTCTCGCTCTCTCTCTCTCTCTCTCTCTCTCTCTCTCTCTTTTAAAATAAAAACTTTTTACAAAAAACACTACAACGTGAAAAATAACTCTAATTTCGGAAGTCGATGACTTTGGATCTGTATTGAATTTTTTTGTCACCGCCTTCTAAATTTAGGTAAGTTATTTTTCACTTTGTAGTGTTTTTCCGGAAAACGGTTTTTTTTTCGTAAAAAGTTTTATGTTTAATTTTTTAGTTATAGTACCTACCCCGCATCAATTCGAAATTTCATCATCCTTGGGGTCATAACAATGCATATTTATGCGATAGCAGCAATCGCGGTTGATATGCTATCATTTTTTTAACAGTTCCGTTGTCTGTCTCCGAAACGCATCATCAGATCTATATGAAATTTAAATGGGACTATTTAGGAATATACCCCTTTCGAACAAAAAAGAATTTTGCAAATCCGTCTATAATATGACGGCGTTATGCCCGAATATACATAAAAAAAATATATATAAACATGTCGAATTGATAACCTCCTTCTTTTTGAAGTCGGTTAAAAATAGAATAGCTCACTGAACCACTGATTAAGTCTATTAAGGAAACACCAACAAAATATTCCCACATTAATCATTCCGGGGTTTCTGTAGAGTCTGCTAACCCCCATGGGGAGTAGACGTGAGTTTATGTATATAATAATTGTAACGAGCCTGAATATCATTTTAATTATGACGAAGACAAATGACTACGTCCCTTCTTCCTCATGGAGAAATTACAGAGAATGTAAATAAGCACGTATTTCACATATACTTAGAGGCCTACGTCATACAGATTTCAATAACCACCATTCACATGCAAATGACGGTAAAATTTTTTGAAACAAGCGTAAAAATTTAAATAGTTCTTTAAGCAAAACGTACGGAACGAGAAAGTTAAACAAAAGAACATAATAATTATTTCCTTACATGCAAATTAGTCACAGAAATGAAAACTCGACACAGTTTCCTTTAAGTTATGGAAACAATGAACAAACTTTCTTCGAGAAAAGAATTAACGAATGCCACACACCAACCAATACTTATTTATTAACAGGAACGCGGACCGCACAGTTCGGTGTTCGGGAAAAGTGTAAAATATATTTCTAACCCGCCAAAACTTTTTAAAAGTCAAACATTTCATATTTACCGGCAGAGTTTATGACAGAACTTCTCGGTATTAATTCCGTTGCTCCATAATTTTAGATTAAAAAAGCAAACTGTCAGCTGTCAGAGAGCGCTGGAAAATAGAATATTAATTTCCAATTTAAATACAGATTATATTTTATACAGCTTTTTTACCGTCAAAATGTTGAAGAAAATTATCGTTATATTATCATTATTGGTGTGTTGTTATTGCTTGGAAACCAACGAACAATTACCGGAGGAAGCGAGGGCGAAGAAAAAGAAAGGCTCTCTAAGGCTATTGGGTGAGTAGTTAATTTAATTGGAGAGTTTTTACAACCGAAAAAATCAAAGGGATCTTTTGTAGTCCTAATATAGCCGGAGAGTTATGACGATGTTGAGCGGCACATAAAATGGGAACGTGAATCGTGCTTCTGTGTTTACTGGCAAAAATGAATAAAAAATATGTGCAATTTGAAGAAGGAATCAAGAACGTTATTTTACCCAGCACTTGCATAGCAATGCACAAATTTTTCTTTTTACATTATTTTCCATCTGGATTTTCATGTATTTTTTGCACTCACTACCACGCTCGCGTTATATCTGTAGGTAGCGGGAGGTAAGTAAGTAGGTACAATAAGTAAATACAAAATTCCAATTTGTTTAAATGAGTCAAAATCTAACCGAGATTAACCTTCCTAAACCTCCGTTATCTTCAAATTGTCTGAACCGTACAATTACAAATAAGTACGTAGGTACATGGTTCAATAATGATTAATTTAGATCTGTACCTATAGGATTACTTAGAATTGATACGATTTCCGTAATGGAAATTAAATGAGTCAAAATCTAACCGAGATTAACATTCCTAAACCTCCGTTATCTTCAAATTGTCTAAACCGTACAATTACAAATAAGTACGTAGGTACATGGTTTAATAATGATTAATTTAGATCTGGATTACTTAGAATTGATACAATTTCCGTAATGGAAACTAACTACGTTTGGGTTGACATTTCATCGCATCAATACAATTTATTGACGTACCGTTTTCTGCATGTGATCTTCAGAAGAAAACCGATTCTATTTCGCTTAGGTTAAAGTAGGAATTTGAAATGTAGGCTTTAGTTTGCCAAACATTTTGGTTAGTGAAAAATTTTGGGCTTGTGTGTAATATTAGTTGTATTGAAAAGGTTTTTGGGCACGCATACTTTAAACCTGCATGTCTTTAAAGCCTTTTGGGTATAATTAAATTACGACCTTATTTTCTTCCATATAGAATAGACTTTTGCTTACGTCCTGAAGGAGTCTAATTAAATAAAACTGTGGAGCAATTTACGGACCGCCAAAGATTTACTTTAGTCTTGACAGTTCAATTAGGACCTAATTTAGTTTTACTTTCAAGAAAACTAGATCAAGACTGAGGTCGGTCCTGGTAGAAATACTTCTATAAAAATATTACTTAGCCCTTAGGAAATAATATTTCTTCATTTTGCTCTGGTTCTGGGAACTTAAGAAAATAAGATTTAAATAAAGGGGAAATAAGACTGTCAGGTTTATGAACCTCGTCATCAAGGGTTATATTCCACCTAACCTATTTGAAGGTAGCATTAGGGATTTGGACAAAGTCATACATCCTTATCATTACTAATATTATAAATGCGAAAGTTTGTATGTATGGATGTAGGTATGGTTGTTTGTTACTCTTTTACGTAAAAACGGCTGAACGGATTTGGATGAAATTTGACATACAGATACATTATAACATAGATTAACACATAGGATACTTTTTTTTCCGGTAGTACGTTCCCGTAGAATAATTTCCCACCTCCATGAGGGCGAAGCCGCGGGCGGAAGCTAGTGCAGCATAAGTTTGAGAGGTAATGATGACAAAGTAACCAAAACTTAGATAAAATTTAAAAATAAAAAGCATGTAGGTAGTACGGGCTGGTGTCCGCAACTCACGTCAAAGCGCGTATTTTCGGGTGGGAGAATCGGTAGTTCGATCCACCGCAGCTCCTCTAGAAAGGCCAGGAACGCCAAGGCGTAACAGCAAGGCGTTACTGATAATCTCACGTAGGGTACCAAAGTACTTTGCCCTGCATATGGCGACCAGCGGGCAGTTTAGTAGCACATGTCCCGTTGTCTTCCATGCAGACTCTGCACAGCGGACTGTCTGTTACGTGTGAGACAAGGACGTGTTTATTAGGTAAGCCATCAGTCTTCAATCCAATTACTTAGGTCCAACAATCCAACATTTGTATTGTATTATTTACATTGAAGCCGCATAATCTCCGAATTATAAAATACAGGTCTGCGTACCTAGTTTAGGAGCCCGGAAAATAGACGAATAATTTTAAACTTGGTACAACTGTTTCCGTATACGGAAAAAAACAGTACATAACATATATGTTATGTACTGTTTTTGTTTTTATTTACCAATAAACTAATATTAATTTAATGTTTCAGCAATCGCCGCACTGGTAGTCCTATCAAAGCTGGCAGTCATCAAGGTCGCATCATTTTTCTTCCTCGTCGCGTTCTTCCAAAAGCTCTTCTACGCTGGTGGTCTACTCCTCAACTACTACATGAAGAACCAGTCGGGTCCACCTTCCGGAACACCTCCTCAAATGATGTACGGACCGCCCCAGGAGTATAATACCGTGGGCTATAGCTATGAGCCGGCCGAAAATGAGCCGTTCCAAACTCCTGAGTCTTTGCCAAGTATAGCTGACTTTGGTAACGGGTTTAATTGGTTGTTTAATAAGAATCAACAGCAGTAATTTAGGGTGAATTAGAGGCTGCATCCCATTTTGAAGAGATATATAGTGATACACAATTTGCACATTTTGGTCACCTGTGTATTTGATGATCAGTAAGCGGAGTCCGCGCAATAGAATTTTTGGGCCAAAGATGTTTTTAGCTGCGTTTTTTTTTGCCATCGATAAGCTATGAAGAAGAATCATTATCACAAAATTCAACTTTAAAAAGAGTTGAATGTTTTGAGTAAGTTCATGGCGAGACGTTGGATTAGATAATCAAACCGATAATTGTTGCATTGGGTAGTTACAAAATTGCCTTTTTTCGAAATGGGATGTACCTTATAGGTCAAACAAGAGTTCTTGTATATCTTCGTCCACATATATCTTCTAGGTCATATGTTTATTAAACTTTTATAATTGTAATAGTACAATCTCTGTCATAGTGCCATAGAAAATGAACAAAATGCCATACTTAGTCAAATATATTGCAATATGAATGTAGTTGAACCCAAAATCCAAACTGTAAGTTACGCAGTAAACTGTGTCGGTTTTAAATACTGTCGGATCCCTTAGTAGTTAATGAACTAATTTGTTTAATTTTAGTTTAGTAAATTATTAATAAATTATACTTATTATTTATTTTTTGTAATTCGAATTTTATTTTGACCATAAATATTTTAAACTTGAAGACATTCGTACGAATGTGAAGTTATAATTAATTAAAAAAATATGTATGTGTTGTAAAGCCTGTGGAAGCATGTAAAATATGTAAGTATGTTTTAAATTTTCAATATGGTTGACCAAGTTATACAAGCTGAAAAAAACGTATAATTCACAAAGTGCGTTATTAGTCTGTTGTTTTATGCAAGAACTTGTAACTACACGACACATAACTTTTCTAAAAAGACTTTTCAAAGGACATTAAGATACCTAGTACTAATTAGTGCTAACTATTAACAGCACTAACAAACACATTGCGCCCACAGGATGCATACACATTACTCTATTAACTTACTCATGTGTATAAAAGCATGAAAACACTAACTTAATTACAACTTTACGAAAGTTTACACTCAATTACTTTAATTTAAAGTTATTTTGCCGGTTCGGAGTTAATTTCACATTAAAATTTGAGCTCAGTAATTGTTTCCTTATAATTACGCACAGTGGAGCATTTTCCGGGATACTGTAATTTTAGTACTTTCGCTCTGTTGCTACTGGTACTTTGAATCGACTTCAAAAAAAGGAGGAGGTTCTCAATTCGACAGTATTTTTTTTTTGTTTGCTACCTCATAACATAACTTTCGACTGGGTGAACGGATTTTGATGATTCTTTTTTGATTTGGAAGCTGGTACTTCCCGTGTGCTCCCACTTTATAAAGATTTGATGACAGACAACGGAACTCCTCAAAAAATAACAGTAAATAAACCGCGATTGCTGCTATCGCATAAATATGCATTGTTTTGACCCCAAGGATGATGAAATTTCGAATTAGTGGGGTAGGTACTATAACTAAAAAGTGATAAATAAAAACTTTTTACAAAAAAAAAACAACAACCGACTTCCGAAAAAACACTACAAAGTGAAAAATAACTTTAATTTCGGAAGGCAGTGAGAAAAAATTAAAATACATGTCCAAAGTCATCGACTTCCGAAATTAAAGTTATTTTTCACTTTGTAGTGTTTTTAGAAAGTAAACTGCAATATTTTCTGGTTTTTAATAAACAATTTTTTTTTTACAAGCCCTCGCCGCCCTAGAATGACATAATAACATGACCCATATTAGTGATATTTTTTGTTCACATTACGGGTTACGGGTCGTCAGAAGCCCGCAAGTCTAACAACAAGTCTTACCAAACGGTATCGTTTTACCCAGTTACTGGGTTGTGGATCTCAGATAGACAGTAGCTCCATGTAAAATACTGGTACTTAGCTGCATCCGGTAAGACTGGAAGCTAACCCAACAGTATTGGGACAAGGCTAGGCAGATGATGATTGGTGATGTTATTCAGAAAGGTTAAGTGCGTGGTACTGACAGCTCGCAATGACCGGAACATTAACGTATGAACGGAAACAAAGCAAAAAGAGGATGTTAGGATCGCAGCAGGTGGCGTTCTGTAGTTCCTGCCTACCCCCATGGAAAGATGTGCGTGAGTTTATGTTTATGTGTATATGATTCGTTTTAAGTTTCCTTGCGATTAACAAATAAGGACGTGAGACTCCTAAAGACGTGGCCCACGAGGTGTTGCAAACCTAATATGCAGATAAAACTCCTAACTTTCTAGAAAACCATCTGCTAGTCCCATTACTAAATCAAATCAGGATATTCCCCTATCATTATGAACTTTGTAATGAAATGACAAAACTTTGTCACTAAAAAGCAACGGATTTAATCAGAAGTGTAACAGTTATGACGTGGAGTTAGAATTGTGACTGTGAAACTATGTGTAAACGACTTCCGTGCACACTTAATATCTATCGTGTCAGTTTGTATAAATATCCTTGGATTCAACAGATGAGGAATTGAAATAGTAAATTAAAAAATAAATGTAAGTACTTTATAGTGCGGGACCCTCTGGACCGTAAGTTTTGGTCTATTGATCGTCTGACATACGACAGAAGTGTCCGGCCCAATTCCTTTTACGCGTGGCAGTATTTTGAGTGATAGTATCAGTTATTTTAGTGATGGAACGGATTGTTGTAATCTTAATCCGGTAAAGCGACGTTAAAAAAGACTTATTACGATTTTAATGTATGGCTCAACGCCAGATTAAGTGGTTTGGATTATAAAATAAAGGCAGATAGACCGCGCGGAACACCAAGAGATCCAAAAAAAAAAGCAAATACTAAAGCGTAGGATTGTATGTTACATACAATGCGACGCTTTAGTATTTGTTTTTGGCTTCACTCTTAGTGTCCCGCGCAGTCTATCTGCCTTTGTTTTATCTGAGATCATCTTTTTATTAATTTGCACTTTCAATAACCACTTAATCTGGCGTTGAGCCATACATTAAAATCGTAATAAGTCTTTTTTAACGTTGATTTACCGGATTAAGATTACAACAATCCATTCCATCACTAAAATAACTGATACTATCACTCAAAATACTGCCACGCGTAAAAGGAATTGGGCCGGACACTTCTGTCGTATGTCAGACGATCAATAGACCAAAACTTACGATCCAGAGGGTCCCGCACTATAAAGTACTTACATTTATTTTTTAATTTACTATTTCAATTCCTCATCTGTTGAATCCAAGGATATTTATACAAACTGACACGATAGATATTAAGTGTGCACGGAAGTCGTTTACACATAGTTTCACAGTCACAATTCTAACTCCACGTCATAACTGTTACACTTCTGATTAAATCCGTTGCTTTTTAGTGACAATGTTTTGTCATTTCATTACAAAGTTCATAATGATAGGGGAATATCCTAATTTGATTTAGTAATGGGACTAGCAGATGGTTTTCTAGAAAGTTTTATCTGTATATTAGGTTTGCAACACCTCGTGGGACACGTCTTTCCAAGACTTAAGGACAATGAGGAGTCTCACGTCCTTATTTGATAATCGCAAGGAAACTTAAAACGAATCATATACACATAAACATAAACTCACACACAATCCACCACACCTTCCATGGGGGTAGGCAGAAACTACAGAACGACACTTGCAGGCTGAGCACGACGCTTTCTATTTCTACGAAGAATAGACAGTGCTTTTTCCATACAAAGTGACATTTCGTTTCTTCATTTTTAACATCGCACCGTAGATATCCTTCTACAATCTATCATTTTGTCTTTCGTTTCTAACGATATTTGTCTAGGTCCTTTTATATGTAGACTTTTTCAGAAGAATATTTCTTCCCAAACTGTCAAAATCACACTGACAATAAACTTTCTACTAGACGGCCACAAAGTGTAAAGGTACGATTATCTACAAAATCATGATTCGTTTAGAACGCATAACTGTGATAATTAATAGAAGAACATAGGTATCTACTCCTATTGTACGTCATTTAGTTAATAGTCATGTGTATTCTTCCGTCGACATCTCGGTGCTCATGCTAAGCCTGCTGCTACGATCCTAACATACTCTTTTTGCTTCGTTTCCGTTCATACGTTAATGTTCCGGTCATTGCGAGTTGCCAGTACTCAAAATCAAAATATTTTATTTCACATAAACCTGCAAGGGCACTTATGAAACGTCAGAATCTAGGTGCACGGTTCCAATTTGTTGCTTCCTATGGAGAGGAGCCGGCAAGAAACTCCACGGTTACTCTTTTAAAAAATAATTGGGTTTTACAATGTTTTCAAATTACAGTGAAAATAGATAAGTACCAGGTACTTAGAGGAATGAAGATAAAGAATAGAAAATCGTCTATAAATCTACAGTCTGTAAGGTCTACAACGTTCTCTCATTCACAATATGTAAAAGAATCTACATAAGTAAGATCAACCTATTTAAACCAAGTGTCATGATTTCCATAAGAATCACGAATAAATAGTCGATATTAGAAGTGATGTATAATGTCAAATAATGACGAGAATATGTCAGAAAGTGTAAAAAATAAAAAGAATAAAAATTTACATTGTAATTTGGGAGCAGTTAATAGACTTTCACACAGTTATGCTATTAATGAGGTACCAGGGAAGCCATGTGGCTGCAGAAGGAATTAATGCCAAACTTCCCGGTCTTCAACGTAGTCTTTTAACTTATAATATGCTTTTTTGATAAGAACACGTTTGATGTGAGTTTTAAACTTTCCATCGCTAAGTTCTATAAACGACTTTGGCAACTTTTTATAGAAGCGGATACTGTTTATTAGAAATGACTTGCTAGTTTTAATTAATCTAAATTTTGGAATCACAACTTCATCTTTACTACGTGTATTTAGATTATCGAAGTCGAATCTTTTTTTGAAAAGACCTAAGTTTTTGCGAACATACAAGATATTTTCTAGGATATAAAGAGAAGGCTACTGCGCACTTAACCTTTCTGAAGAACATCACCAATCATCATCTGCCTAGCCTTTCCCGATACTGTTGGGTTCAGCTTCCAGACTAACCGGATGCATCTAAGTATCAGTATTTTACCGCGCGCGACTGTCTATCTGACATCCACAACCCAGTATCTGGGTAAAACGATACCCCTTGGTAAGACTTATTAGACTTGCGGGCTGCTGGCGACCCGTAACCCGTAATGTGAACAAAAAATATCACCAATATGGTCATATTATTAGGTCATTCTAGGGCGGCAAGGGCTTGTAAATTTATTTTTTATTAAAATCGCGAAGCTTTAGTATTCGTTTTTTTCGCCTCACTCTTGGTGTTCCGCGCGCTCTATCTGCCTTCATTTTATAATCTGAGAAGACGATTATCCTATTATTAATTGGTCGGTTTATCTAACTAAACGAAATATAAATGATGTACTTACTGCTAGAGAAGTACACTGTAAAAATACATTTAGCTCCAGACTTAAAAGGCCTTTGTCCCCTAGGGGTGATTAAAGCTGACAGTAAACGGTAAAAATACTTAGTATTAAGCTGTTTTTGTATATGCCTAAACCTGTTCATACAAATACTACTTGGATCGCCAAACAATTCTGGAACTTTGCTCCCTTCTCAAAAGAATATTGCTTCTTCTCAATAGATTGAAAGTTTCAAGATGGTCATAACTTGGGCGGTCTCTCTCCAAGCAGTTATCGGAATAAGCACTTTAAGTTTTATTGAACAGACGCTGGAAATGATTCCGTTTTATTTATTATGTTCACTAAAGTATTTAATGGAGTATTTTAGGTTTACTCTATTTTTTTTCTCCTTTGTAAATAAAAATTTAAAAAAATGTTTCAAGATGCTTTAAGATTCTAATCCTACTAATAATATAAATGTAAAAGTTTTTATGTTCAGATGTTTGGATGTTTGTTTTATTTTATATTTTTGGGTGGGAAGTCAATGGATGTTTGTTACTCAATTATGTAAAAACGGCTGAATGGATTTGGATGAAATTTAGTTCACAGATAGTGTATAACCTGGATTAACACATTTAATACGTTTTTTATCCCGGTAGTACGTTTCCTTGGGATCATTTTCGAAGACCACGCGGGCGAAGCCGCTGGCAAAAGCTAGTGAAAAATAAAATGATTGAGGAATTAATTATCATAACTTCTATAACAAAAACTGTTCAGATTCCTTTTAGATCTTGATTACCTGCTGCCATAGTTACCCCTACTACTACTGTTTCTGATTTTGTTTATTCTTCTACTTTATTTACAGCTGGGGTTTATTTATTACTAGCTGACCCAGCAAACGCTGTTTTGCCTTATAAATTATTTAGGGGTGGACTACCCCTAACATTTAGGGGGATGAAAAATAGATGTTGGCCGATTCTCATAGATACCGGATAAGCACAAAAAATTTCATCAAAATCGGTCAAGCCGTTTCGGAGGAGTATGGCAACGAAAACTGTGACACGAGAATTTTATATATTAGATTTCGTTTAATACATTATTATAAAGTAACTAGCGAAACGTGGGTGTACTATCAGTACACCTCTGCCCAATTCTTCGAGGAAACAAGGCGTGATGTTTTTTTTAATGTAGGTATGTATATTATTATTAGATATATTTTTTTAATTTTTCAAGTTCAAGTTGACAGTTAATAATATCATGCAAAAAAGAAGAAAATATCAAGAAAAACATCGGGTTGGAATCACTCGGTGAGCTATGCCCGTGTGTTAACATCAGTTCTTATCCATCATTAAAGTATTATTTTTTAACTATTAATACTGTTCACTACCAAAACTGCTCTTATCCTGTTTTCTAAAATCCAAGCTAATGCCTAATACCGTGTTGTTATAGTGAAACTTCGATACATCGGCTGCTTCCAATGTCCGTAACGGGCTCTTCATACGCCGAACAATGGCTTTCATTGTTATGATGTTCTAATATCGGGATACAGGAGATAATTATATACGAGCTTAGAATATTGGATGCTTTCGTCTTAGTAGCAGAAGATAATATATTTACAGCCTATAATGTTCCCACTGCTGGGATACAGGCCTCCTCTCTCCACGCAGGCCTAGTACGGTTTGATAGTGACATATCGCATCTTCGGTGCAACAAAGTCATAACAGCTAATTTTTTAATTTTACAGGAGAGGACTTTCAATTTTTCTTCACATTTATTTCCTCTTTTCTGGATTACTATTTTATAAGATTTCAAAACTACTATAAATAGAGGAAATAAATGCGAAAAACAACATTTCAAGTCCTCTCCTGTAAAATTAAGAAAATGAGCTATTGTGACTTTGCCTTAAAATTTTATTGCTTTACTATATGCCGACTTTCTCACGATTTTATCCATCACCGTTTTAAGAACAGTGCTGATGAAAGAATTTACAAAAAGTATAGCGCCTATCTGGGTTTGAAGTTTGAACCTACGACGTACAACGTTATCACTGGGCACCACTGCTCTGGAAGCTTATAGGTGCTATGTGCATTGTCTAGGATGCTACTTTATCATAATGTATTTATTTATTTATTTTATTAAGTACACAGTAAAATACATACGAGATACGGCATAATTAAACAATTGAGTACAAATGTAGGTTGCTAATTTTTTTAGAAATTTCTTCCAGCATACCTGCGAAAGGAGAAATAAATAAATAATAGTTTAAAAAACACGCTTTAAAAACCAAACTAAAAAATTAGAAAATAATTTAATTCTATTAAAAAGCGTGGGGTGCTTTTTGAGGTATTTTCGTAATCAATTAATATCATATGTACATACACAATTAAGAGAAAAGGCAATGCTCTTCTACTCGACATTTGAACAGGAAAATAATTTTTAAGTCACGAATGCTCCGCGGAAGTGAGTTCCACAATCTTACAGCATGGACAGAGTAATAACTAGTTTTATAGGGTTGGGATTTAAGGGGGGATCTAAGGTGTGATCTACACGGTGCATCGTTAGGACGAGCGTAAGAAAAACGCTCATGTATGTAGATACATGACTGAAGTTTGAATGAAACTATGTTGAAGGCCTGTACTGCGTCTTCAATTAACTTCCACAGCACGGGCATGCGATAGGAATTATCCGCACCATGGTGACAGTGTTCGAATCATAGGTCTATGGTTCGTATTTAACTAACATGAAAACAGTTACACAGTAAGTTAAGGTGTTACTGTACCAGGGACTGGTAAAGGGGAGTTCTGGATTTAGGCTCAAAGGATTCTTAGCTCCATTCTATTTCATGATGGTGACTAACGGGTGGGGTTAGGGACGTAAGAATTCCAAACTCCCCAGTCTTGGTTGGCTTGGTGTTTTTAGAATCTTTCCCCGCAAAATGAAATACAGGAAAAATTTGTGTGAATAAAGTTCGGGGCTTATGGGATACAAAATAATTTTAGTAAGATGATTCGCACTGGAGTTTATATTCTTTCGAATCTTGGCTAATGAGACATAGGGGGCTACAGTTCGCCATCGATGTCCCTGCTAGCCAGTATTTTGTGGTGAAGAAGCTACGGCTTGTCGCAGTTCCGCCATTAATGCAGTGCGTTACACACCACAACTTCTAGGTAAATAAACCTCATCAAACTCGTCACTGCGTACGGCCGGCGCCACGCCATCACATTAGTATGCACATACATTTTCATAAGCAGCGCTGTATGGCTATTGTTTACATAGGACACCGGTGAGGTGTGCCCCAGTTGGTAGATAACGGTAGGTTAACATGGAATATAATACACTCCAATATTAATGTTACGTTCGTTATGTTACGTTCCGTGTCGTACCGGACGTAAAAGAATAGCACCATCCCATTTCTTCCCGTGGGTGTCGTAGAAGGCGACTAAGGGACTTACTAGAGAATGGGCAGCAGCGTTCTCTATGCATTTAACCACCATACTGCGATGGCCAACCCACCTGTCAAGCGTAGCCGGTGGAACTTCGTGGAGCACTTCCGACGTTTGGCTCCCAGACAGCAATTTACATTTTCCATACAGGAAAACAATGGAGCAGCAAATTTATAAAACCGACGATATTTCCTGGCCAGTTTATTACAGCTTCAGCCTAATAAATCATTCTCGTGCTACTGTTCTGCACAATACTGTGAAGGTAGATCAGCTGTGTTTTTACATCATTAAGCCCCACTCCGGCAGGTGGCGGCGCAACAAAAAAGTTCCGGTGACGTGGTTTGCATACACCGACTTGTGACCATGGTGTAAGAATGTTGTGGCATTTCATAACAAAATCAGTACGAAGGTGAGATTTTTCCAAAATAGAAGAAATAAAAAATTACAATTAAGTAATTTATTCACACTAGGCTGAGAATCAGCGCTTTTCACACGTCTCTCTCAAAACGCCCGCCCTTCACCACTTCCTAGTACAGCTGGGAAGATGTGGCGCAACAAACTCCGCAGCAGCACAGCTGTCTATTAAGTTGGAAGAATTTGAATAAATATAGAATAGAGAATTTATTGAGCTTAAAGCTCCACTTTATTTTATAGGGCTTACTTTTTTTTGTTAATGGCATCTCGCAGGATGTCGTGTAGGCTGTTTAACCGGACTTTCTAGGAATGCCATATTAACTTGAGGCTTCCAATCTCCGGGAAAAACAACCTCCTTCACGAAAATAAATATCATGAAATCCATTTAAAATATATTAACGGAAATTTTATGAGGAATTAATAAAATAAGATGCAGTGACAAAAATTTTAAAGATTAAGCTTACACGGTATGATCATGATGAGAGGAAGAATGAAGAGCGGGTAACAATAGGTATTTACAAGGCAGATTATGTGAGCAGAAAAACCGGGATGGCCTAGAAGGAAACATGATCTTTTTGGTGTTGTTCTTCAGAACGGTCAGGTCAGTACTCGCAAGTGATGTTCGAGTATGACCATTTGGGAAAACCACGCACAAGGACTATGTAGGGATCGTCAAAGAGGGAGGCGGCGCACGTGAGGGAGATGCAGTACATGCGCCCTCACAGCCGTGGCCTTCGCAGGAGACGCCCTGGGCGTCGGGAATTCCAGGCTGATTCCCGGCCACCGTAGGCACGGGCTTGCGGACGGCGAGTAATGGGTAGCTCGCTGTCCGGTAAGGACCAAGCCCGGGTCGACGGCGCGTTGTGTTCCACGCGCGCCTCAAAGAGATGTCAGCAGCAACTGATGGGGCCCGCAAGGGCCGATGCCTGCCAGGGGTGCGGGTTGTTCGAAAGAGATACCGCCGCCCCTGGCACACAGGCAACTGAGGGAGCACGGGTGGGTTTTAGTCAGTAAAAGTCTGACACGCCCTCCCGCTCCACCCAAAGCGGGAGAAGTTATTTGATGATTTCCCACCCAAAAAAAAAAAAGATCGCACCAGCTGGTGTTGTCTAGTTTATGCCTGCCTCCATAGGAAGAAAGCGTGAGTTTATGTATCTATGTAATGGATATTGAAAGAAAGAAAGAAAATACATTTATTTAGCACAGACTAAAAAGGCACACAATATACAGCATAACAAAAAACCTTAAATAAAAATAAATAAAAATGAACAAAAAGTGTAAAGTGTGATGTCAGAAACTAGCATTACAGTGTGCCTCATGGCTGTGCTAAAAAGGCCCAGTTCAGTACATATTTGTACTTTAATAGTTTGCTCATCACATCACTAGTAGTCCTGTAGAAGTTGATGTTGTGTGCTTTAAGCCAAAATTATAAAATCCGTACAAACTTTATGAAAAGTGGTCACCCAAGTGGTCGTACAAATGGCCGATAAATTAACCGTCCACCCAGTGTTTTACTGAGAAGCGGTAAGCAAAACAAAGCTGCTACTTTAGATGGAAACACGCGGGAGTCTAGACTGGTCGGTAGCACTAGAAAGACAATTTTCTGAAAAGGTATCGACAAGAGCTAGGTTTTTGTTTTCATCTAGAAAATTTGAGAAAGTACGATTTTATAACAATATACTAAACGAATTGTTAGTCAAATACGCCTGCAAACGACTGCTTTTCATCTCAGCGAAAGAATGGCAATTTTAAATCTCTACTTCTCTACTTATATATATGTCACTGTAAAGTTGTAAATCCCGTTAGATTATAATCTATCTCGCGAGATTGTAAACTGTCGATAAATTGTGAACTGCACCATACTGCTTACCGAAAAGGTTAGGTTAGGTTAGAATTGCGACCCGATCTGGGCGGCTAACCTGACGGCCGGCAGCATCGCTGTCCTGCGAAGGCCACAGCGAGCGATGGCCGTCAGAGTCATTAGGGGGTATCGCACGATCTCCTACGAGGCGGCTTGTGTGCTGGCTGGATCCCCACCCTGGGACCTCGAGGCGAAGGTACTCGCGTCACTGTATCGGTGGCGCGAGGACTCGAGGGCGCGGGGCGAATGGCTGACAAAGCGACATTTGGAGTTGCGTCGGTCACAGCTTCGCGCAGCCCTGGTGGCGGAATGGTGGGACAGGCTCTCACGCCCTACCGCCGGCCCCGCCACCATCGAGGCGGTCCGGCCAGTACTCGAGCGCTGGCTCGGGAGGAGGCACGGCTCTCTGTTGTTTTGGGGTGACACAGGTGCTCTCGGGGCATGGTTGCTTCGGGAAGTACCTGTGTCGCATAAACAGGGAGCCGGACGCTCGGTGTCACCACTGCGTCGACTGTCGGGAGGACACGGCGTGGCACACGCTGGCAGAGTGTGCCGCTTGGGAGGAGCCGCGCCGTGCCCTCATCTTAGGAGTCGGCAGTGACCTGTCGCTGCCGGCCGTTGTCGACTCGATGGTCGGCAGCGAGGAGTCCTGCCACGCGGTGGTTTCCTTCTGCGAAACAGTCATGTCGCAGAAGGAGGCTGCGGAGAGGGAGCGGGAGATTGCTTCCGCTAACCCGGTCCGCAGAAGACGCACCGGGCGTCGGCGGAGAGCGGACAACGCCCTCTTCCAGCCCCCCTAAATGGGTCCAGGGGCGACAGATCCGGGGAAATTTGTCGCCCTCTACTTGTTAGGATCCGAGATGGCGGCGCGTAGTGTTCCACGCGCATCTTTCTATGACGTAAGGGAGGAGTTTAATACCTCACTCCCCCCCCTATCGCGAGGTGGCCCGCAGAGGCGGGCCAGCACTAGCCGGGGATCGCGGAAGTCACACTAGTTCCCGTGATCCCCGGTGCAAGTGAGAGACGGAACACCGGAGTGGTTTCAGTCAGTAAGAGTCTGACAGACCCCTCCACCCTCCCCGGGGCGGAGGACATCCATGAGGATTTCCCCCCGTAATCAAAAAAAAAAAGAAGTTTAGAATTGCGACCAACCGCCTGCTAGCCGAGCGAGCGCTACTTCCAAGTTAGTGGCAGTTACTTGACTATTTAGTAATAGCGCAAGGTACTATCCGCCTTGATACCAGTTCATAATTTAACGGTTTCACTTCGATAGATTATAATCTACCAAAAAATAATGCGTTAAATTGTTAGCAGTTACGGTTCACAATCTTTCGACAGTTCACAATCTCGTGAGATACATTATAATGTAACGGTATTTACAATTTTACGGTGACATATTTATTTAATATTATAAATGCGAATTATGATTTCACACCTAAACCGATCGTCATAAAATTTGGCAGAGATATAGCCAGGCTTATGAAAAAGCATATAAGCCACTTTCTTACGTGATAACCGACATCCACGCGGGCTGAGCCGCGGTCTTAACCTAGTATTTATATACAGGATAAAATGTTATTCTGTGAGCAAACTGTAACCATGAATTCAGCATAACGATTCGAACGCGTAAGTATTGCACTTTTCGATGAAACGGCAACTTTTTTTGATAACCGACAAACAACTTTTAAGCTAGGGGTCTAGAATCATATTCTGAATCGATGCTAATAGTTTGCTCATTAGTCAAAAATTCTTCATGTAGAAATGAGACTAAAAGTTTGTACCACCGGACAATTTAAAAAAAGCTCGCACTAGTACATTACAAGTTTTCAGGCATGGCCCCCGCCCTTACTGTATGTTTTCAACTGTAACAAGTAAACAAAATTCTAGGTACTTCAACTTCTTATGCGGCCAGTTAAGTTAGTTAGTTGAGATTTACTCAGTAATTAAGTTTTGAGCTAAGTTTTATAACTTGTACGAATATAATTAATGTGGTTTGTTTGTGCTAAAATGATAACAAACCACAAGTTTAATTATAGGAAAATAATACTGTGCAGGTTTTTTATGATAATTCTATGCAGGGTGGCAGGGACGTTGACATAGAAACTGTAACCATGAATTTAGTACATGATTAGACCTACACCACATACGCTATACCCCTAACGTAGAAGTTTTTCACCAGTTATAAAAAAAACAGCTGTTTCATAGAAACTGAATAGACCAGAACTACGTGATCAAAATGTATGTTGCAGCACCTAAAGCACTAGGAAGCGGTGAGGGCGGGCGTTTTGGGGGACTGTCTTATGTCATTTTGACGTTCAAAAAGAGCTGGCTCTCAGCCTAGTTTGAATAAATGACATTTGATTGGTTTTTGAGCTAATTTATTTTTTGATATCCCCCGAAAAAATTCAATGCATGGGGGCCTCATATGGGTACTGAATTCATGTTGTTTTTTTTTTGAAGGTGGGAAATCATGAAATAACTTCTCCCGCTCTAGATGGAGCAGGAGGGACTGAATTAATGGTGAAGCAGGTTGCGTCCCAAGTGTGCGCTAGGAGCTTTGCCTCTAGATCCCATGGCGGCAATCCGGCAAGGAGGCCCGCCACCTCACCGGAGATCGTGCGGTATCCCCGTACCATCCAGATAGCCATGACCCTATGGGCCGCCTTCAACCGGCGTGCTGGTTGGCGCCTCAATGTAGGCGCCCACGCCGGTGCCCCGTATAGGGCCATGGCCCGCACGACCCGCGCGATTCCGTTGACGGTTAGGTAGATATTGAGGTTCGATGAGCAGATAAAGTAGTCTTTTCCATAAGGAATTTCTCAGTAGCAGCCCGGAATCTGGATGTGTGGCTGGTGGATGGCAATAGGAACTTATGTGAAAAATGGGTGAACTTAACACGCAACCTTTCGGGGAGATAAGGCATGATGATAATTATGATGATATTTTACTAAACAATTGTACATACAAGACTAGACCTCTCAACTACCGCTTCAGTAATCGATAAAAGATATATTAAGTCTTACAAGAGAATCTAGACTTGAAGCAAAAGCTGATCTTTAATTTTCACCCAGCTACGTGTACGTAGGTATACACGGCTACACATCAAGCTATACATTTCCAGTTTACGCTGATCTCGCACTATACGGAAGTCCTATACAATGCGAGATCAGCTTATACTGGAAATGTATAGCTTGATGTGTAGCCGTGTGTACACGACCAACACATCCTAACATTACCGACATCTACGAGCTTCCGCAATCCTTAGAGGCTCGTCATTTCTGTGCTAATGATTCTCGGTCTCTCACAATCTTGTTTGATGTTCTTTTTGTTGCTAGTAGTACACGATATTTCAGTAGAAGCAATGTTGCAACCATTTCCCATGGATCCTATATCTATAATATCTTGAGATGCATGCGGCGGTGTGGGGACATTCGGCACTTTATTCTAGATACAATTTTTAATATGTGTGATAATTGTGAACTGTTTAAGGATTTTGTGTCTACATCCTAAAAATACTGGGCTAGTAGGGAAAACATTGCTCCATACGTGACCCGGTGCCTAAATGGGAGCCCGTGCGATAACTGAGGGGTAGGTACGAGTTGCAGGTTCTATTTGTATTAAGGCGGAGATTTTTTGAAAACGATCAAAAAGGTGGTTTTTAAAACCAGTGTATCTCTTTAATTAACCGTAAATAATTTTGAAAGCAAAAAAATATATGGTATTTTCAAGTTTATTTTGCATACAGTGATGGAACTCAAAACATAATAAAACACGCTTTAATGCATCAAAAAAATCATCAAAGTCACCTCTTAATTATCTTTAAAATCGATTTATCTCTTCAATAACAATTATAATTATAATTAAAAATTTACCATAAAATTCCAAATGCCAAACTGCATCCAGTGATAGATTATTTATTATTAAATCGTTAATATCTAATTTTATACGATTTTATTTGCACTTTTACAACGTACACGTTTGCTCATTTATTATTCGAATTCATTACAACAGGTTTTTACCCGTATCGGATTGTAATAAGAACTAATATTGCTCATAACGACATTATTTAAAGTTACCAGGGCCTTAATCACATGTTTACCCAAGGTACAAGTGTTTGTGTCGGTAAAAACATGCAAATTCATAAATCCTAACATATTGCTTTTAGGATTTTTATGTACCCATGTGTTTAAAAATAAAACCTATAAAAAATAATTACAATTGAAAATCTTATCCAAAGGACACACAATGGTTAGTGGGGATATTTCTCCAGTAACCCTTACTCCTCCATCAATACGGATCGTGTCTCAGATTCTTTTGCCTGCAATCTGTCTCGTGCCCGCGCCACGCTCTTCATAAAACGAACCCAATTACTTACTACTACACGTATCGTAGGGACTCGAGGGAATTTCAATAAGTGCTGCTGTTTTCTGAGGTTGGGTTCTGTACGTGTTTTATTTGTATACGGCTATTTAAGAGGGATTTGATACGGATGGCTAAGAACTAGTGGTCTTGCCATAAAAACTTTGACACTTATTAAACGCGTGTTGACGGTCAGTCTCGTATGCTCGGACACATGAGTGACACGCGTCAACGGCAGTGAGAATTGCAGCCGTTGACGTGTGTTGACGGTTGCCGTCGGCAAGATGCGGCTTGTGTAATGAGTACCGTACTCAAATACACGAGCGAGAAGTTGTCAACGACAGTCGCCGACGCGTATACTTGGGTCGACGGCTGCAGTTGTGTCTGCCGTTGACTCGTTTGTATGCACATTACTGCCAAGTTCCATAGGTGATTATTGTGTACACTGCTTCAAGGATATTCGGTTAAAAGACGTTGACAAGAGCGCTGTAGGTAAACATTTCTGTATTTGTTTTGTGAAATGAAACTTCTGTGTATTCAAAAAACCAAATGGCGGCAGTCGTTCCAATTTTGGCTTGGCGCTTAAATAAGCTTAATAGCGCTCAGCGGCGAGGTGTAAATTTTCCTAAGAGAGAAGCCGGTGCGTAACTTTAACTTACTGACTTATCAAAAAATAATACCTACTATCATTCTAAAATTATTTTAAAGAATTAATTACAATAAAATTGAACAGCTGAAATTTCCTCCATCTCGTTCTATCGTAACCCGTTGTACAGCGGCTTGCTCTCATCCAATACCAAGCGGTGCCACATGACCTGAAATGACATCATTACGGGATCGCTGTTGTATGAATTTTTAGTTCCCGATTATGACGTTTTGGCGCCGGGAAAATGTAGATTTTTTTGTTGTAGTAATACAAAGCTTAAAATAAGCGTTTTTGTTGTTTGAATGTTATGCCGAATTAAATAACCGTAGTGTAACTATATTTTTTGACAAAAGTAGACACTATTGACGTGCCATTTTTCAAAAGCGGTAGAGATGCGAATCACCGAAGGGAAGCCGGTAGGAATCGTGTTTTATGGTGCTTTCGCCACAGCGCTATAGTTGTTGGCTTATTAGTCGACTCGCACGTGTAAACTTGCCCGAAACGGGTGAAATTGTATGCAGTAAAGTAACAACATTCGTTTGATTTTCTCCTATGATATAGTAAGAAAAAAATCTTAACTATATTGCATAAAATTCAAAGCGTGCCAATTCCTTAATGCGTATTTCTGGAGTTGTTGATTCGCTCAAAAATAGATTACTTTGTGCAAATCGGCCACAGAAATTAATATTTTATTTAAAGGTGCCGATTCACCCGTTTCGGGCCGTTAAATTCGTGCGAATGGCTAATGAGCCTAGTTGATTAGCTAAAATTACCACGGGTTTATGGTCGAAAGAAAGTAAACTGTGGAGTGATTTAAGCTGAGCTGATTGATCTGACAGTAAATCTTAAAAGTAACACATCCTGATGAGGATGTTATTACCCTCATGAAGAAGTTCGTTTTGGGTGTTCCTAGTTCATATCTAAATAGAAACTGATACCTATTTCATTAAGACCTAACTGAAGTAACGATTTACAATATTTTAGTTATTTCAATTGTACCTTGAATTCGAATTATATTGAAACAATCGCAGTATTCACATAAAAATCACAAATAAAATCGCGTCAGTGGGCTGAGTGCCAAGTTAACGCAATTAACCTGAGTGAATCGCTCACTTACATCAATTAGGGACGATTTAACACAATCTACTGAGCTTTTTCTGACTGTTATTTACGAGTACCTTTGAAGGGTTTTTAAGTGGTGAGCAGCATCAATGGGTATGAGTTGGTCTATTTTTAGCGTCTTTTGAAATTCAATTACTTAAATATCTAGATTTAAATTAAACTCGATTCTTGTTCGTAAATAAACCTGAGCTTAGAGAATAAATTTAATTGAAACCTTCGCAAAAGCAGCAATCTACCATTTATATAAATTTCTTAGTAGTCAAAAACCAATAAAAAATATTCAAAGCTTTTGTTATGAAAATTTGGTTGATACTGGACTGCTGCGCGAGCTACGGATCTCTAAAACGAGACAAAGCGTTGCAGACAAAATTGTTTTAATATACTTAAATAATAAGTGGGCTTGTTTCAATTAGGTCTCTCTAGAGTGGTTAAGTATTTTATATTTTATGTGTCTGTAATAAAAGTAAGGTGTATTAACATTATTAACCCACGCAGAATTAATTTCGTGACAAAAAAGAATGAAAACTTTTTATTTTGTAGACAGACACTCTGTCGCAAAAAATTAAAATAAAGGCACCTAATTATTGTTTTTTTAAGCTTTTATTAACTTGCTTCGTACTGTTAGAATGGAAAACTCCGGAATCTTTTTAAAAAAAAGGTTTATTGTAACCTTATAAACTATGACAGATTAATATTAGGGAAAACTCGGTATACGTCCCGACTCTTTGGATGCCAAACCCGAACTGGCTGGTAGGTAGCCTGTGAGCTATCTGGTTCTAGGAGGTCCGGTGCTGACTAAGCACTAGTGTCAGCGTCTACTGATACAGACTAGGGATGTAACAACCCCCCCAACAAGATGAAACTTATATTTTTTTTTACACATAAGTTTCAGGAAGATATGCGAAGTCTTGGGACTGGGATTTCTTCTAATTCCTGAACTTCATCTGATATACTGTTAGGTTCTATTTTAGTTTTGGGAGTTGGACATTTACCGAATTTTTTACAAAGTTTATAGAATATAAAAATTAAAAGTAGGATAATTATAAAATAGGTAATGATAGGATAATGAGATTCATATTTTATGAATGGGCCAGGTTCATTAATAATATTATCAATATCTGACATTAATTGGTGATTTGAAACAGTTACAAGTATTCCTAGGTGTACATAATTTAACTTTAAAGGTTTTAATTTAGATTCAATTAACATGAATTTATTTTTGTCACAACAAGGATCATTGATAAGATTAAAATCAGAAATTACAGGTTTAATAACTGAATTATAATAAGGTTTCGATGAAGGTTCCCTGTCTTTACAATAAGCTTTACATCCGCTTTTATTCCGGTTCTAGATTGATAACACCAGTACCTAACAATTTGTACTCTGTTATCTGTGAATTACAATCAAGGGTAAGTTTCGTTGGTTCTGACTTAACAAATAACCATTTATTGTTTTTTATTTCTTGCCAAATATCTACCTTCCCATGAACCAATTTAGTTTCGCATTGTTGAGGTAATTTGTTAATAATTTTACATAACATTTCAGTTTCGCAAGTAGGCATATCTTGAACTGAGTATGCATCGAGATTATTACATACATAAAACTGATTAATACTTTTAACACATTTATTTAGATCCTGAAGGCATACATATGTTGATTTATCTTTACTTATAGCTATATAATTACAATAAGGTATAATCATTGCATATGAATGAGGCTGGTCCACATCATGTGATAGGTACTGAGATAGGTTTATATAACACATATTCTGATTTATATACTAAGGGAATCTTAATGACAAACACTACTTTACTATTTATAAAATAACACGAAAGTTGCGCTAAGTCAGTTAGCACATGAATACTATCTAAACTTAAGCTAACAGGTAGTTCACTATTCTTATTTAAATCCTTAACACTACGCATCAACTCTTCATACAGTTGTTTAGGGGTTAGGACAGAGGAGTGTATAGAATGACTTTTCGTAAACATTATAGCGTTAATAATATCATCAAGTCTAAATGATAAAGTTAATAAACTAGAAAACAATTCATTATAGATTTCGTTCATTTTAGATTCTATATATAAGTCTTTAGGTATATTAGATACATTGTTTAATACGGCTGATATAACAGAGATACACGCCGAGGCGATCTTGAAATAATATGCTAAGTTATAAAACTAATCTACGTGACTATAATAATATAAACTAAACTAAAACTACTCATTTATTTCGGCAAGTTTAACTTCATCGTAGTGATGTTTTACATGCCGACGGTTTATCAATAAGGTAAGTGTGTTATTTCCATTTATTCGAATAACTTTATAGGGACCTTTCCAAATGGGTGATAAAGCTTTACGAAGTCGTAAGTGATTTTTCACGTATACCATATCACCTGCTTTATACTTTGCTGGTTTAGTATGCTTATCATAATAAGCTTTGGAAGTTATTTTTGATTTTAATATATTTTCTACAGCTTTCTCCCTGGAAATTCGTAGACGTTGTTGTAAGATCCTTACGTAATTATTGTATGTAGATTCTAACGCGGAGTCGTAAATGGATGAGGGTATAAGTGCCTTATGACCGAATACTAGTTCATATGGGGTGAAGTTTGTAGTACTATGAACTGTCGTATTATAAGTGAGCATGGCTGTATAAACATACCGAGGCCAGTTGGTTTGATTTTCATCTACAAAGGATTTAAGGTATTCTTTTAAAGTTGAGTGGCTCCTTTCTAGGGCTCCCTGTGTTTGCGGGTGATAAGGGGAAGACCAAAGCTGTTTAATTTTTAAAAAGCTACAAGTTTGCTTAAATAGCTCGGCTGTAAAATTCGGGCCTTGATCAGTTAGAATTGTTTTTGGTATGCCGAATTGAGCGATAAAGTGAATCAGACATTCAGAAGTTTCTTCTGCAGTAGCATTAGGGATAGGATAAGCAGCTGAGTATTTCGTCAAGTCGTCTTGCAGTGTTAGAATAAATCTTAATTTAGCATTGCCAACTTCAGGAAGAGGGCCTACGATGTCTAATGCAACGCGTTCAAATGGTTGTGTCGATGTTGTAGTGATCTGCATCGGTGCACGGTTAGTTTGACGTAGCGCTTTATTAGTTTGACACGGTACACATTTACGGACATAATTTTCAATGTCACAGCGCATATTTCGCCAATAATATTTTTCTTGGATTCTTTTCAACATTCTGTTAGAGCCTAAGTGGCCTGAAATAGGAATATCGTGATTTTCACGCATAATTCTAGCGATTTCGCTCATACTCGGATACATTATAATATTTTTGTAAATATTAATGGTTATATTTGTATTATGAAATAGGTACGTGATTATATTGTGTATCTTTATGAAATTATGGCTATCAAACGGATTTCTGAAATCTGTGATACTAAACTCATTTATATTTGCAGATAAAAGGTAATTCTTTAAATTTTTCAGGCTTTTAAAAATATCATCGTAAGTGGTTGTTTCATAATGATACACTTTAATGAATAGTAAATAATAAACGGTATTCCCTTTTTCAGATATCAAGAATGAATATAAAGTTCTTTCTAATGCCAGGAATTCTTTACTTTCAGTCATATTACCGATAATTTCAGATACATAACGGTTTGACTCATCAAGGTCAATTGAAGTAGGTATCACTATATGTTTTGATTTTGTCTTTAAAAGGTTTTCGTTATGTTCAAGGATTTTGGTATCCAATGTCACTAATCTGTTATTTAAAGCTTTAAGGCATTTGGAATAAGTATCGTCATCATTCACTACTTCACTGGATTGTGGTGTAGGTATATCAAAGTCATCAGGGAGTTCCAGGTCTTCAGGGAGGACAAAATCATCAGGTAAGTCTAAGCTTCCAGGATTTGATTGCGGCGAGGACTGTGAAGGAGGTGCATCATCGGTAAGTATTTGATCAGGGCTAGTGGGGACATTTTCAGGATTAGGTATTGGATGATTATCAGGTAATGCTTTATTTGTCTGAGTTTCCTGTATGTTTTGTAGAGGATTTATTGGATATCGCGAAAGAGCATCAGCATTTGTGTTTGTCTTACCTTTCCTATATTGAATTTCATAATTATATTCTTCTAGTTTAAGGCGCCAACGGATTAATCTAGATCCAGGGTCCTTGCAATTAAAAAGCCAATTTAGGGGTTTATGGTCTGTTAGTATTTTAAACTGACGGCCGAAAAGGTAAGGACGAAATGTTTTGGTTCCATACACAATGGCTAGACATTCTTTCTCAGTGACACTATAATTACATTCTGCTTTATTAAGTGTCCTTGACGCGAAAGCGATTGGCTGATCTTTTCCAATTACGCCCTGGGATAATATAGCTGAAATGGCGTAATTCGACGCATCGCAAGTTAAAATAAAAGGTTTAGTAAAATCAGGGTAGATAAGGACTGGTGCCGTTATTAATTTCTCTTTTAATTGCTCAAATGCTAATTGTTGATTATTGGTCCAGTTAAAATTGGTATCCTTTTTTAGAAGGGCAGTAAGGGACTTTGCGTATTTTGAGAATTCTGGGATGAATCTTCGATAGTATGACGCTAAACCTAAGAATGATTTTATGTCTTTAACACATTTTGGTACAGGAAAATTCATGACAGCTTTTATTTTGTCAGGGTTAGGTCTAACGCCTTCGCCGCTTATTACATGGCCTAAGTAGGCGACTTCTTTTCGCAGGAACTCGCATTTGTCCGGTTGAAGTTTAAGGCGGAATTTTCTTAGTTTTTCAAAGACAAGAATAAGTTTTTTGATATGGGAAGATAAATCATGTGAGTATATGACGATGTCGTCTAAATACACGAAGCAATGAACACCTTGTAGTCCAGACAAGACAGTGTTCATTGTTCTCTGAAAAGTTGCGGGTGCGTTTTTCAAACCAAACGGCATCCGTTTGAATTCGAAGTGACCTTGAGGTACACTGAATGCAGTTTTTGGGGCGTCTTCTGGAGACATCTGAATTTGGTGAAAACCGGAAGCTAGGTCTAGGGTCGTAAAGTATTTACTTTGACCTAATTGGTCTAAGATTTCATTAATTTGGGGAATTGGGTAATTTTCCCCAATAGTAATATCATTTAATTTCCTATAGTCTATTACTATTCTCCACCTCTTTTGCCCGGTGGAGTCATCCTTTTTAGGCACTATCCAAATAGGGGATGACCATGGGGATTTTGATGGTTTAATGATTTGCTGATTTAACATTTTGGTTATTTGAGAGTTAACCTCTCCTTTGTGTATTTCTGGAAATCGGTACGATTTTACATTAATTGGCTGTGAGGAATTAGTTTTTATTTCATGTTGAACTACATCCGTACAGGTTAATTGGTCACCCGGTAAGTGAAAAATATCAGAGTACTGATAACAGATTTCATTAAGACAATGTAGTTCTTCCTGATTTAAATGAGATGTTCGCAGTAGTTCAGATAATTGCTGGGACCTTTCAAGGCTATTAATTAGTCTATTATGTTGTATTGTATTACACTGAGTAAGGTCAAGTGAACTTAAGGTAAGCATAAGGTTAGCGTTTAAGTGGACTGGTTTTTCGGATATATTGACAACTGTCAAATTAATTCTGTTATTGTCCTTTACCTTAACAAGGCAATTTGATATAAGAAGGGAATCGGAAATATGTTGATCTAATATCATTCCTTCTTTTAATTCAGGGTTTTTCACGGAACACTCTATTACTGTTTCGACACGGGGCTCAATGACATATGATGGTTCATCGAAGGATAATTTAATGTTACAGTTATTTATTTCTAAACAGTCCGTCTGGTAATTAATGCGACACTTATATTCTGTGAACAGGTCGGTACCTATTATACCATCGTAAGGTAAGTTTATATCTTCAAATACTTGAAAAGGATGGATTATACTTAGTTTTTCATTGAACTGTAGTTGTAGTTTAAAACTTCCTACACTTTTCGTAGTTTCGTTTTTGGAATCTATTCCCTTAATTATGACGACATTATTTTCTAATTGTAAAGTACTTGTTATACTTTTCTTTTTCAGAACACAGAGTGACGCTCCTGAATCTATCAAGAAGGTAAGTGGGTTTTTATTTACAAATGTTTGTAATTTAATAAAAGGTAAGTATCTTTTCCTGGTAAGGATTTCATATATTTTAAGTTCTTTTTCAGGTTTACAATTGGATTGTGGGTTCAGACCTTCCTTATGGGGCTGGTTACCCTGCGGCGTGGTCCTACTTTTGGAAAGACCGTGAGTTTGGGGCTGATTACCCTGTCCATTGGTCTTAATATTACAATTGGATTGTTGGTTCAGACCTTCCTTATGGGGCTGGTTACCCTGCGGCGTGGTCCTACTTTTGGAAAGACCGTGAGTTTGGGGCTGGTTACCCTGTCCATTGGTCCTAATATTAGAATTGGATTGTTGGTTCAGACCTTCCTTATGGGGCTGGTTACCCTGCGGCGTGGTCCTACTTTTGGAAAGACCGTGAGTTTGGGGCTGGTTACCCTGTCCATTGGTCCTAATATTAATATGGGTAGTATCGGCTTGATTAAAAGGGGTTTGCCCCGTGCGATACTTAAACGGGACATTAATTAGTTTAAATTTGTATCATTGATGGGTTCGTCTATTTCATCTCTACCCTCCTCTTCACAATTATCAGTGAAGTTTACGCGAGATCCTGGCTTAACATCTGTTTGTTTATAATTAAAAGACGAAGGTCTAAATGGACTAAATGGCTGAGGGCCATTTGAAAATCTCTTATTATTGAAATCACGCAGTTTGCAATTTTCAAGATTATGTCCTGTCTTTTTACAGTATCTACAGAAAGAAGGATCATTGAAAGAAATACTGGGTTGACCATTGTTACCTCTAATGAAAACTTTTGCTTGAGGTGTATTATTTGTTTCACTTCTTTTAACGGATTCGGTACCTTTTTGCCTGTTGAAATTGCGGTAGGAGAACTGCTGTATTTTTTCTTCGGATATCGCAGCATTAATGGCATCATTTAAGGTCTTGTAGTCTCTACATCTCACAATATTAGCAATTCTAGGGTTTAACCCTATTATAAATGTATGGAGAGCGAGATCTTCCATCGCGGCTAGTCTACCAGGAAGTTCGGTCTTCCTCGTATTGGAAACAGTAACTTCTGTAAGAAGTTTTTGCAAACAGGTTTCTACTCTCAGGGAAAATTGGCTAACAGGTTCCAGGTTTCCTTGCCTACAGTCTTGCAAGTCAGTGAGCAGGTGAGCATAGTGTTTACGTTCACCAAACTGATTTTTCAAAAATTCTTTAAGTGATGGCCATGTTTCAAAATCTTTAATAGAGCACGCGGTCTCGGCTTTGCCTTCTAGTTGACTTAGTACATATTTGAAAACGACGTCTTCCTGTTCAGGAGACGCCAAGGATATTGCGCTATCGCAGTTTCTTAGGAAAGCTGTAAGTTTGTCTCTATCACCGTTAAATGGTTTAATAAATTTTAGCACAACACTTAATGGGATTACCTCATCACCCTTGAATTCTTTAATGTCTCTTTTAGCTTCGGATCTAGCCGTCATTTTTGTTTCGTAAATCAATAAAGAATACTAAGACTGCTTAACCCTTCGGGGATTATCGGCGTGATGATAAATTACTGGTATGGACAAAAGATATTTAGTTCTAAGAATTATGTGAGCTACGGATGTTTAAGTTATGCGCAACTGATAAGGACGACTGGGATCGAAGAGTAAGCTTAACAAGTTACCTTGAATATTATTATAGATGTTTTAACATTTATCTTATGATAATTAATAACTTATATTAACACGCGGGATTATGACACGATATAGTTACGCACAATTAACGCACAACACACACAAATTTCACAGGGTAGAATAATCTGGACTTACAGGAACAGCTTGTAGAAATTCTTCATTCTGGATCTGCTGGATTACGTCTACCTTAGACGTATGGATGAGAAGCCGACGGTTGCCGTCAGGTCGGCGCTGGATACAGTATGGTTGGGTGCAGCAAGTGCTACCCAACAACGTAATACCACTTACTACGCAGTGGACCCAGGGCGGCGATGTGCAGCTTTGGAACCAGGTCGGATAGTATCGACCTTCGATGTGATGAGTTCGGGTTGGGGTGCTTACTGGGCGACACAATCACTGGGCACTTTTTAGGCACACAGACACACACGGACTTTTGATCACGTTTTATTTTTATTTTCGGCGACGTAATTCCCGTTTTAAGGACACTGGGGATGTCTTATCCCACCGCTGCCACCAAATGTTAGAATGGAAAACTCCGGAATCTTTTTAAAAAAAAGGTTTATTGTAACCTTATAAACTATGACAGATTAATATTAGGGAAAACTCGGTATACGTCCCGACTCTTTGGATGCCAAACCCGAACTGGCTGGTAGGTAGCCTGTGAGCTATCTGGTTCTAGGAGGTCCGGTGCTGACTAAGCACTAGTGTCAGCGTCTACTGATACAGACTAGGGATGTAACAGTACGTATGACATTGTGCTTCCCGTTAAGGCTTCTTCAAACAGCCGCGACGCGACAGCGCGACGCGACACTTGTAGAACAATTTCCATTAAATTTTCATAGAAATTGTTCTACGAGTGTCGCGACGCAACCGTCGCGTCGCGCTAGTCTGCACGAGCCTTCATTCTTACCTTGGATTCCGAAAAGGGGTTAACAAGCATAATCAGCCTACATTGTTCCCACTGCTGGGACACAGGCCTCGTCTCTGTGAGAGGGAGTGGGCCGTAATCCACCACGCGAGCTCAGTGCGGGTTGGTAAATGTCACATGTCTTTGAATTTTTGGTTCTAAGACGTGCCGGTTTACTCACCATGCTGTCCTCCACTGGTTTGAGAACAGTGGTGTTGAAATAAATTACACAAAATGTAGGGTTGGAACCCACGACCTGCAGGTCACTACTCGAAAGGTACCTACTCGGAAGTCGGGGGCGATAACACAGAGCCACCATTGCCCTGAAACAAACAACATAATTTTGGCGCTAATCCGTCTATTGTACCAATAGAGGTGATAAAAAAACTTTAAAAAAAACAACCGACTTCCAAAAAAGACACTAAAAAGTGAAAAATAACTTTAATTTCGGAAGGCGGTGACTTTGGATATCTATTTTAATTTTTTTGTCACCGCCGCCTTCCGAAATTAAAGTTATTTTTCACTTTTTAGTGTCTTTTTTGGAAGTCGGTTGTTTTTTTTTCGAAAAAAGTTTTTATTTTTCACTTTTTAGTGGTTCACATGTGCTTACCCCTTCACAGCGTCCCGGCGTGATGTTATTTTATGAACTGGTGTAAACAATAGACAGACGTGAGATTTTCTTCAATTCCAGTCCATTTGCTATCATTTATTGACGAGTTCCGTTGTCTATCTCCAAAGTTCTTCATCAGATCTTCACCAAATTGAAATGGGACCACTCCGAGAAACTACTCTTCCAAAAACTATCCAAATCGCTTCAAGTGTGCCTATAAAATTTGAAGAGATCACCCTATTTCTCCAGGATCCCATCATCAGATCCTAAATTGATGATCATGGGACCACCTGGGAAGTACACTCTTTCAAACAAAATAATAATCCAAATCGGTCCAGCCATCTTCGAGTAATCGGGGAACATACATAAAAAAAAGGTTCTGACGAATTGAGAACCTCCTCCTTTTTGAAGTCGCCTAAAAATGGCTGATGATGTGTGTACTGAAGGATTATCAATTATTATCAATCAAGTCAGCTAATCACAGGCATAGGCTGGAAATAGGCCTCTGTCAAGTTTTCTAACGACTTCAAAACACGAAGTCTGTATTTCTCTTCAGTCTTTGACATTGATAACGAAACCCTCCACATGTCGATCCTAAAAACCGATTTATCTCACAAATGTAACAGGATAGTCGTTTTTTGGTCCACTGCTTGTCCAAACGGAAAATTGATGGTCACAGTGAGGGGTCGTGTCACACACCATTAATAAAAAGATATATTGGAAAGGTCACCATGGTCCGCGGTTATAGAAAATGAGACATTTATTTTTCAGAGAGGGGAACATTTGTATGTCCTTATGAAATATATTTTACATGAAATAAAATCTCCGGTGTTTGGCATTATTTCCCTGAACTGTCTTCTTCTTGTCCTGAACTTTCTTTTTCTTCTTCTTGGTTACGTCTTACATATCTTTTGTTTAATCCATTTTAAAATAAACAAGATCTTACATTAACAAACGTATCGATTGCAAGTAAATAAAGTTAAATTAAAAACTTAAAAACCCCCGACAAAAAAAATCTCTAAAATGTAAAAAAAAAATATTTATTGGCCTTTAAAGTTGTAGGTAATATTTTGATTAAGGCATTGTCAAGTCGGGGGACGGCTAATGAAAATGCTAGGTCACCTCTGTTTGGCGCTTTCATTGACCGCTACCCGACTTGACAATGCCTTGATCAAAATATTACCTACAACTTAAAAGGCCAAAAATTTTTTTTTTTACATTTTGGAGCTTTTTTTGGGTAGGGGGTTTTTCAAAAATTTTAATTTAACTTTTATTTCCTGCTTTTTAAACTTAATGTCTCGCTTAAATCTGCGCAGTGTTGCGTATGTTTCCCACAGTGAAGTTTGTTACTAATTTATCCTCATTCCTCGTCCTGATCACCATTTATCCATAACCTTTTCATTGAGACGTTTTCAATGAGCCCAAACACGATGCTTCTGCTGTTTGTTGGTCAGTACACTGGGTATCCTGGGAATTCCAGGTGTTGCTCCAGCATCATTTCAAGGTTACTTTGTTTGTCTAATATCATTGAAGTAATAGAATACCAAATTTCGACTTGATCAGACCCGTGGAAGATGCTCAAATCCCTTCATCAACCAGAAAAGAGCTGATAATCTTCAAATGGCTTAACCGATATTGATGAAACATATCTAAGATTTTCCCGACTAATTCACCTTTCAAACAAAAAGACAAAATCAAAATCGGTTCATCCGTTCGGGAGCTACGATGCCTCAGACACACACACACACACATACAGACACGTCAAACTTATAACAGTGCGTCGTTTTTGCGTCGAGGGTTAAAAAAAACAACAGACGGGTAGACCCCGTTAGGAAAAAGTTCCTTACGCTTTTTATTCAACTCCAAATGTAACGTCATTTTGCTCTATTTTTAAAATAGGTACTCAAACTTTGTTTTAATCTCACTATCGGCTTCAGCACCCTCGAATACCGTGAAAACTATCTAATTCTCTCTTTCTGTCTCTTTCTATTTTGTACCTATGTAATAAAAAGTCGAATGGAGGGGGCATAACCCATTTTCGTTACGTTACGCTTTTTTACTTACGTTAAGATATCTAAAATTTTACCGCTACCGCGAGAACTTCGTTCCAAAAAGGCAATTTAAATATATTTTTAATAAAAAAATCGGATACTTCGAACTTTTTACCAACGCAAGCAGTGACCGAAAACGGGCTTGTGAACACTTTGCTAAGAATTTCCTGAAAAATGGGAACTCCAAACTTTTCTTCGGAGGCTGCGACCAAAGACTTGCTTCCACTTGGCTGAAAACCTCTGAAAAGTTCTAATTTATAAATTTCTTGACTTCCTCCGAGAACGAATGTAACTATTCATATATATTAAAAGTTTAATCTCGAATTTTGAAGGTAAGTTTTCTTCATTTACTTGGTCCCAGTTTTTTAGTCGAATTCGTTATGGTTCGCTGTAGGAATAGTTTCAATGTTTTAGTTACTAATAAGTATACTGATAAGCCTATCAAAGATATATACCTTTATTTTTGTATCGTTGGTAAATATTTAGGTCTGTGCTTTCATATAGAAAAATAGTTAAAAACTTCGGTTGAATTGTTCCGAATATTTTCAGTTTTTTATGAAAAGCACGACTCTATTTTTATTAAAAACCTGGAACAAATTTTAATTTTACGACTCGTCGAATGTAATCAAAGTAAAATGGTATACTCGTGAAACGTATAAATGGAAATGGTCACCATTTTTATTTCATTGTTTATCGTTTAGTTTCATATTTAAATAAATGAAAGTCAGGTCCTGGAGTCGAACTCGGCAGTGTTAATTATTTTACTTTATGTACCTAATATAGGATAAAAAATAGCTACAATATACCAACTAAGTACTACTCAGTAGCAGCCCGGAGTTTGACTTTGTCCCTGGTTACCATTTACGTCTATTGCTTATTATCGTGGGGCTATTGCAAACAATAGGACCGGTCTTCTTGACATGAGACTTAGAATCTAACTGGCTAATTGTGGTGTTTACACCTACCTACGCCTGTGCCTATCCCTTCTGGGAATATAGGAGTACAGTTATGTTTTACATATTTTCCTATTACAGAAAATGTACCGTTTCAGTATTTAAGTTACAAGTAGGTAAATAACATCGGGCTTACAGGTGATATTTCATTTAGTAGGCGGCAAAACTTTGTAGGTAGACTGAAATACTGCTAGTCTAGACATAGAGAGTTACTGCTCATGTTGTTTACTGGCCGCGGTATTAGTTTTTGTGGCTTTGAGAGTATTCAGCATTCAAAGGTACTCTGAAAATTATTTGTTGCTCCATAGTTGAAATCTCTAGGTACTCTCGTACACTTTTCACTTTTCCTAATAATAAGGAAAGTTTACATTTCTGTAGTTTAATAAATAGTCACCAGATTTTGCTAGCGGTTTCACCCGCGTGGATGTCGGAGATTATCCCACGGGAACGTACTAATAGGATAGAAAGTATCCAATACGTTAATCCAGGTTATAAACTATACACCGTGAAATTTAAATGGTTGTTTTCCCGCGGCAGAACAACTTGCCATAAGGAGTACTTTCGAAGCATAGAGTAAAAGTAAAAAAATTAAGAATTTTTTGTTTTAAAATAATTAAAAAAAATTCATCAACTCCATAAAACACTACTCAATAGTAACACTAGAGGTAACTTGTAGGTACTACTCGAATCGCACGCGCCTCCGACAAAGGGAACAGCGATGCATAAATGTTCAAAGCGAAATAAACTCTCGCACGTGATTGTGATTTTTCACAATGGGTAATCTGTCATTTTCTGTTTCTAATATTTTATTGGTTTATAAAACGATTGTATTACTAAGACAAAACCATTTCGCTGCGGGAAAACAACCATAAAAATTTCACGGTGTATACAACGTGTCGTTTTGCATCCTCGTCAAATTCAAGGAGGTAACTATGCTAATGATTCTCGACACGAATCAATAATAAAATAAGTAGGTATTTTATTTTACGGCTATGAAAATACAGTCGAGAACGCAATGGTAATTGAACCATTGCGTTCTCGACTGTATTTTCATAGCCGTAAAATAAAAAATCGCAACAAGTAATTCGAGGACTGGTTTGTGCGACGAAAACTGTTTGAACCCAGGTTAACCAGTTACAGTGCGGTATCACACGGGCCGCGTTTTAAAAGTAAAAAAAAAACAAAAAAAATACCTACTTATTTTATTATTGATTCGTGTCGAGAATCATTAGCATAGTTACCTCCTTGAATTTGACGAGGATGCAAAACGACACGTTGTATATTGTGTTCCAAATTTCATACAAATCCGTTCGGCCGTTTTGGTGATTGAGTAACAAACATTCACACATACAAACTTTCACATTTATAAAATTAGTAGGATACTCATAGGTACTTGACCTACAGCAAGTCAGGCCGCAAGTCTGTGGTAACAATTGACGTCGTGCTGACCTAGCATAGTACACAGTCCAAGAGGATAAGAGACCAGAGGGGTAATTGTGTAACACTTACAGTAGGAAACGCTTTTATTTTGACCATTCAACAACATTCATTGCATTATTTACGTGGGTGAGAAGACAAATTATTATTCGAACATATAAATCAATGGATTAGCAGAATATCCTTCAAAATGATTTAGATTGTGATGGATCGTGTGTTACACAACGGGTGCAGCTTTTACTGGTAGTGTTAGTATTGATGCGGCATACTGTACAAGATAAATATGTGTATTTGGGGTAACCAGATTAAATTATAACATTGAGAAAGAAAGAAAAGAAGAAAGAAAGAAAAATATATAATATTGTCGATTACCTATCATAAGTTCGAACAATATTTGACCGAATTTCATTTCACCTAAAACTTTTCAACTATTATCGATTCGTTTTTTTTACTTCATCGAAGTCACGTCTGCCACGGTATAAGTTGACCTATTATCAATTCGATTTTTTTCGTTACTCCGACGTTGCGTCGACGACTCGTTGCAGATGGTTTTAACGCTCACCACCGCAGCTTCGGCTTGCTGGCGCGCTTCGCCGGCCAGCCACAGCCGCGGCGGCGGGCTTTCAAACCACCTGCTCCTCAGCTCGCGGGCCGCCCCACCCCTCTGCGCCTACGCGGGCTTAAATTACACTTTAGGGCTATGGCGGACAAGACTGTGTGAAGTCGGTTTTGCAGCGATTCCTTTCTCATTAAATTTTTTAGCATAACATATTGACTTTTATGACACAATTTTAATTTAATATTGAAAATGCTACCACTTAACCGGCTATTCAGACTGGTGACCAAATAATATTCAGTAAAATGTTGTTTCGGTGTGGTGAAAATATGGCAAATAAATCATTTGGCAAATGAAAAAAGTTCAAAAGACGCTTCGGACAATAAGATAAGATAGGATAAGATTTTTATTTATTTAAACATGGTGTACATAGCAAAAACTTGTTTTGTAAATCGGCGAAATATAGTTTGGTAAAATAATACCTATGACACATGATGATCGAAAAATATGTTACATCATTCAAATAGCAAAAAAGACGTCAGTCAACAGTTTTCGGTAAAATGAAATTCGAACAAAAATATTCGGAAAAGTGATCGGTTCCCTTATTTGTCACAGAAACACGTGCATATAAAAAGATGTCATATCATTTAAACAAAAATCAAAGATAACAACACAGACATTTATACATAGGCATTAAGAACTTAAATAGTCGGCAGCTACACGCCGTGACTGTGACTAGAAGGTACACAACCTACTATCACACTACCTGAAACTGTAAATTCTAATTTTAACATCAATAATTTATATCATAACGTGTCAACTCAACATGGCTTAAATAAACTAAAGTTAGATTAAAAGGGAACGTCTGAGTATCGCTCGAACCCCGGAATCCAATATTATGGGTGATCGGTCAACCCCCGCCATCTACTAGATGACAAATCGTAGGGCAAGCCCATCTAATCTATCTTATTCGCTTTCACAAATCATATATTTTCGTCTGTCCCTTCGGCTGTGATATGGGCTTGGATCAAAGTAGTTATAGAATAGAATATGTAAGCCCACGTTCGCAGTGGATTTTCGTCGCTCGGCCTAACGCGAGAGAGCGAAAATAAAAAAATCGCACAGCGCGCAATACTTAAATACAATATGTAACAAAAACCCTGTTGTTCCTTTTAGGGACGTATACACTTACCTACAAGCACAACATTTACGAAGTTATAATTTAAAAAATAAGCATTGGCTAGTCGAGAGTTCAACATCAAATAACTATTAAAATCGACATATTCAAAAAAAATGTTAACAGTATCTGATTTTACAAGTATCCTTATTTCGCACAATAGACTACGAGCTTGGCGGCTTTCTTTGATCTAATCAAAATCAGTTAAATATTACAAATATTCATAATTAAATATTTATTATAATTATTTTTGTTAAACAATTTTTATAAATGACATGCTTTATTACGTATGTATACCGATTCTGAAAACGTGGGTAGAAGGAACAACATGGTTTTTGTTACATATTGTATATACAGCAAATAGAATCAATACAGTCTAAATTCGTTAAATATTTTCACAATCGTACTGGTTTCAAATCTGCAGATTATTTGCTATCATGCAAACCTCATAATCTGCTACCACTAGAGAACAGAAGTATGATTAATTAACAGTACCGTTTTAAATAGTTTAGTTATAAGATTAAGTGCTGCATCTCTACGGACTAGGCACAGGCATTCGATGAACCACACAGCGGTACAAACTACGCTCAATATTCGGTCATTAGTGGCATGTAAAGTAATTTTAACAAAATATTATCTCATCGTGATATATTTAATACCAAAAAACGGTATATTCAGGGATTAATAACGTCAGTATGTGACGAAGTGACGGATTAATCTAAATTAAATTAATATAACTGATATACAGAAAATCACCACAAACCACTATAACATATTCACAAACCCATTATGTGCAACTCCTCATGCACAGTCAGCAGTTCACGTCATTCTGTATGTTTGTTTCTAATGCATATGCTGTATAGCTATTGAATTGTAATCCGTAATTGGCTGTAAGACTAGTTATATATTTTAGGATAACATTTCAAAGAGCTGTGGATTTTGTGAAAAATAAATAAATAAATACATGTTGCGAGACAACAGTAAAATTTGAAGCACAAAGTTCTATTTATAAGACTTAATTTGGGCCTATAAAAAGCTCTAGAAACTAGGCCAGGACTTTGAAATAAGCCTCCTGTAACAGTATTGTGTCAGGTTTAGATTACATTCGAGCTTAATGTAGTGACAGACTTGTATTCTTGTAGGCTTTATAGTCTGGATCCAGCATTAAGATTCAGCCTTCTCGAGGCAGTTAAACACTTTGATAGTCGGTAGGTTCTGGCATGGCGGTTAGGTATGTTGGTACTTTAAACACATCACACGATAAATTGGGAACATTTATTTTTGCCATGGCCATAACTCGTTTCCGTAAGGGTTATAAATTCAAATCTGGCAATTATGTTAATTTTAAAAGTTACGTTAAATGCATAGGTATTTGTGTTTTCCAAGTTCTTTAACGCACTAAAAGATATGTCTTGAACTTGAGAGATTCAAGAAAATTGATATTTAGTGACGAATTCTGGGCAATTTTCAAACACAACCAGCCCTTGCCCGTAGAAGTGCCAGCCCGCGCCGAAGCTGAGCAAGTAGATTTAAAATCCCCAATGTTTATTTATTTATTTATTTATTTATTTAATACTTTACGCACATATATGTACAGAGGCGGACTTAATGCCATAGGCATTTTCTACCAGTCAACCTTTGGGCGATGCAGAGACAAACAGTGGTAGGTGCTATCTAATAAGTGGTGTAACTAATTATTATTTAAATATAACTAAATATACTCATATTATACCTCAATTTTTTTTTTTTTTTTTAACAATAAATATGCTATATAAATAATTAAATATATGCACAAATAAACATACATAAATACACATAAATATAATAAAACAAATAAGACAAACAATGGGAAAACATTATCGTTGTGAAGATACTGCCAGCTTCTTTTGAATATGCTCGCGAACTTTAACTTTAAAGGATAACCGGTTGGTTGCCATCCTGATATCAAGGGGGAGCGCATTCCACAGAGAGATAGACTGAACGAAGAAGGAAGAGTGCATAAAGTCTGTGCGGTGAGTGGGACATTGAAGAAGGCGATTGTTAGAGGAACGAAGATTTTTGTTGTGGTTGACACAAATGTATTGAAAGTGGGGGGCTAGATAACCAGGGGAAGTGGGAGAGTCAAGAAAAGAAAACAAGGTGGTCAACGCCCTCTGCTCTCTGCGCTGGCGAATGGGCAACCACTTCAGAAGCGACCGTTGCGCAGAGACATGGTCGTACTTACGCAGATTGAAGACGAATCGAATGCAGTAATTGAGAAGACGGTCAAGTTTGTCGAGGAGATCAGCATTCAGATCGTAATAGCACACATCACCATAATCGATGATAGGGAAAATTAAGGCCTGCACAAGCATTGTCTTCGTACTCGTTGGTAATACATTTTTTAGTCGGTACAGAGCACGCAGCGTTCCAGTAATCTTCTGGCTGATCCTAGCGACTTGAGTACGCCAGTTTAGGGTACTATCAATGTGCAAGCCTAGGTCCTTCACATCAGCACTAAATGGAACGATCGTACCATCGAAGAGTACTGGTGGCAAAGTTGAACTATCCACTTTACTCATACTTCGAGAACTACCGATGATGATTGCCTGACACTTGTTAGGGTTTACTGCTACCCCAAATCGTTCAGACCAGGCTTTTACGGCTATCAAGTCCCAATGATTAATAATAAAGAAACTATTTTGATCCAGCCTGTCCCCACTTGCTGCCCTCTCGACAGTGACGCCCTGAGCCGAGGCCCGAACCCCGCAGGGGGTGCCCTCAGCGAGCAGTTACTATAGTATTAAGTGTAGTTTTTGTAAGCTCATGGCTGGAGGCTCTTAGCCTAAAAACTAGAAGATCCACAGGAAAGTCCGGTTAAGCAGTCACGGCCTCTCAAGGTCAATTGCGAGATGCCATTCCCAAAAAAAAATCATTTTCAAATATACATCAATGTTATGTTTTCTTAAGTCCCATGAATTTTCGTAAAGGCTGATTTCATAAACTGATTTACAACGCACCGCACATTAGGCACCCAGTTCCTTGGGTGCCTAATGTGCGGTGCGTTGTAAATCAGTCACACTATTATGTCATGGAAGGAATACGTCAAATTGCAAGTCACCCGTATAAGGTACACAGACACACAAACTATTACAAGCTCGTATATTATTACTAGGATAAAAGCTTTATCTAGTCGTGAAACAGATAATACTAGCAAGTGCTAGTGCTAGATGAAGTCATCTGCATAAACTGCTAATACAGTTTCAATCAAGCTGCAAAATAATCTACCATCCCAATTTCCACATTCATTGCGAGTTCTCATAGTAACAAAAGAACGTATACTTACATAAACTTCCAAAAAAAAGTAACTTCCACACTGAACGAGCGAGAGAATTATTTCCAGGAAAATCGGACCTCGAAGTCTCACTTGGTTTAAAGTTACGACTTAAAAAGTCACCAAAGTTACAGCGACTTGGCCGGCGAAATTGGAAAATTACTGAGTTGAAATTGCGATAGTTTTAAAGCATGAGACAGAGATGAGAGCATCGCGGTAATTTAAAAAAATATGCTCGGGGAACAGGAGAAAGTCATCAAAATGTGAATGGTAATTGTTTGTACCAATATTTAGGCGTGCTTGAATGACAAATCACGCAATACTTGTAGAGCTGTACGAATTTAAAACATTGTTCTATTTAACTTACTTGAAAAAGGTGGAGGTTTTTAATTCAACTGTATTTTCTGTATTTTTTGTGCGTTTGTATTACGCGTTGTCTCCGGCAATAGTGGTTGGATTTCCGAAATCCTTTTGTTAATAAATTAGGTATGCTACAGGGACATCATGTAGTGGTATAAGTATTTTTGTGGGCTAGGTACCACAACTAAAAAGCGAAAAGTTGGCAAATTTTTGTATAAAAGTTTATATTCTGTCATCTGTTTACAGGTGACAGAGAAAGAAATGTTTTAAAATGTTTAGCGATAAACTTATTTAGTGATTTGTTGTACAAGTGCGTCTACGGTGCGATTCCAAGTTTTAGATACAAAATTGAAAGACTTTCGTTTTTAAGTCATATGAAAACTATAGTAAGTTACATATTCGTTATTCTCCTATCAATAATCATTTACTTTACTCCTCTCCACGCACGTTGAAATTAAACAAGTTTTGCACGCCTCGCTATTTGTAGACAATTAAATTGTGTTATATTATTGTTGTTATGGGAGAGAACGGGGTAAATTCTGGCTTTTGATTGCCACTATTTGTGGAATAAAAACTGTAGTAGGTAAGCTTTTGTTGCTACACCATTATTTTCTCTTTTGATGAATTACTTTTTTCTGGATCCTTTTATAATTCTTAAAGGAATTCTTAACTTACCTTAAACTTTTTAATTTCTTTGTTTTGTTTTGTTTTGTTTTTGTTCAATAGGGCGCTACTTGCGTACACTTATATTAGTGAGTGTATTTATCGCTTATTTAATAACGTGTCTTAGTGGTACAGAATAAAAATAAGCATCTATTTTTATTCTTCTTTCCAGTGGTCGGTCTATTTCGACAACATCAAATTTTCCTCTCCCCTAACTAAATTTCACGGTAAACGCAAAGAATCGCGGGTGATTTACATCTGGAATTACCTACATATACACAAAGAAGATGATACCAACACACTTTGCCCAATGTTTTGCTCAGAAACATAAACCAAACCCGCTAGTCTGGTACTAAACTTTTATTCATCTCTCTCATAATTCCTAAGGTAAAGTCACGTGAAAATTAAGAAAAGCGTGTCCTAAGTCCGGCTCTGTCACTAAATGATTAAACTTAGTGCTCCCAGTGCCTTTTGTTCAATTAAGTATTTGTCTTTCAATAAACGTAGAAAGACCTAATAAAAATCGTGTGCAATTTAAGTGTTTTGTCTTAGCACCCACTGTGGTGTGCAATGAAATGAAATAAAATTGTTTTAAATGAAATAGCCTCTTTTTTATAAACTTTGCTTATAGTTAAGAGACGCTAAAACCTCAAAAAAGTATGGTTAAACAGTCGCTAACCATTATTTAACTTTAAGCACCGTGTATGAATAAAGGAGATAGTATCAATCCTGCTGTTCTACTGTCATTAGTTCTAAAATATATTTTCATACCATTGGCAGATCGATGAACGATTCCAGGAAGATTACAGCAAAAAAAAAAAATGTTGCAGAGCTTCTCTTTTACTAAGGCTTTAAGTACTCATCATGGCTTCAACAACCAATATGTGACGCCAACATGGTCGGACATAAATATAGTTAACACCATGCCGATTAGTTCGATCGTCAAATGAAACACGCGTTATACTCTTGCTAATATTATGATAATGATGGGACTGTAATCTATCGATGTCATGACATATCACAATACAGGATAAGTTTTTATCCAGTGCGCAAACTGTAGCCTCATGGTTCCTCATGAACGCTGACTATGAAGTTAGCATATCATTTTAGACCCACGCAGTAATTTTACGTTGGTTTTACAAAAAAATATGAGCTGTGTCATAAAAAAGTGCAATACCTACGCGGTGAAAATGTATGGAATGCTGATTTTTTTTTGTATTACTGACGAAAAATTTCTGCGCTGGGGGTCTACAATGATATGCTAACTTTATTCACAAAAAATACAAAACATATTTATAATGACATTTCCATTAATTACAAGTTACAAAATCTGTACAAAATGTACAATATCCCTGTCACTTAAACTAGGATAGCCTTTAAGAGAGAATCAAATAATACTTAAAATAAATTATAAAGTTTAAACGACATGTGAGGAATTAATTATTCAACATTTAAAAGTAGGTAAGGACCTAAAGATGCAGTAGAAGAGAATATAAATCGTTTTACCACTAAATAATATATTGTTCATCTAGATTCGGATTCGGTTTGGATAGTATAATAGAACCCGTGGCCCTTGGCTTATGAAAATAACTTAAGCCTTAAACTTTATTAAAATAAATTGCGAAATGATTCTAGACTATTGTATTTATTAAGCTCGCAATGTTAATGAAATAACAATAAACAGGTAATAATTTGATCACTAAAATAATATATTTTGAATTTTCATTATAAAAGCCGTTTTTGATCCAACGTAGACAGGTGTATAAATAATCAGACAGTAAGCATAACAACATCACGCCTTGTTTCATCCACGTTTCGCCATTTTGTTTCCACCTGACAGTAAGATTAAACGAAAAATATCTCGACAATCTTTGACATTTGGCACATCACTAGTCCATATCGTTAAGACACATAAACGCGAACGGCTCATTATTTCCATATTTAACGATGATTGCACACACGTTTGGAAGCAATTTCACAATATTACCACCATTCAAAATTAGAGGAAACCTCTAAAAACTTCGGCTTTCAACCGACTTCCAAATTGAAGTCCTTGAAATGAAGTCGTAAAAGAGATGTGATTACCTACGTATCGATTATGTGAGACCGTAAGGTTAGTTACCTGTGATGATCACGACGAAACGATCAGCCTGGTCGTTTTCTTCCTGTGGAGTTCAATTTTAGTGGATAATTGGAAGGTTTTGGTCCTTTGCACTTTGTGAGTTCTAAGAATTACGTAAGTGCTAGACTGTACTAAGTAATAAAATACCTACCTAACTACAGACAAAAACTCTAAGATTTTTGGAATGAACTACTTTAACGTAGCTTGCGGTAGGAGTAAAATTGTAGAAATCGTCACGTAACGAAAAAAGCGTTACGTAACGAAAACGTGTTATGCCCCTTCCATGTGACTTTTTATTACATGTAAGCCACCTCTCATAAAGTCTACGTGAACGAACACCTCACGCTTCGAAATAAGCAGCTCTTTCGTAAGGCCCGGGAAGCAGCAAATCGTGAGGGATATAAATTCGTTTGGATTAAACATTCTACAATACTCGTCAGAGAGATTGAAAATTCCAATGTGCTGGCTATCCGGACACTCAAAGATATCGAGAAAATTAAGGCCAGTACTAAAACTAACTCCCCTATGTAGAATTGGAAACAATTTCATGTATTTTATTTATTTTTACTTTTACTTTAAATTATGTAGTTATTTTTTGTTCATTTACACTCTCATAACATATCTTAGTATATTGCTTGTCGGATGTTTGCAGAAGCATACCTTAAATACACTTATTTTTTTGATCTACTCGATACTATTGACGTGTTTGTTGGCAACACAATACTTTAAACTAATTCAACTTACTCATTGTTTCTTATCTCATGGCTAATCATAATATAAATAACTTAACAGTTTATTATCAAAACTGTCGCGGCATGCGTACCAAGCTGAAAACAATATTTTTTAATATTATGTCCAATTCGTACGATATAATAATTTTGTCGGAAACCTGGCTAAACGGTAGCATACATGATGACGAGTTCATAGACCAACGATATATTGTTTATAGATGTGACAGAGACCTAAAATTGACGCAAAAATCTGACGGGGGAGGAGTTCTGGTGGCAGTCATGAAGTGTCTCAGACCGTATCGTATTTCTGTAGCGTCACTTACACCAATGTCAAAATTTATGGAGTTGGTTCTTGTCCAATTACCTAGTACTGAACTTACTGGCTGTTATTTGATTGGCGCAGTCTACATACCAGATAGGTCACCCATAGCAGTTTACAATTTATACTTTCAGGTTTTAAACAATATCATAAGAGAAAATTGCATATCCAACCTGTTACTAGTCGGTGATTACAATATACCTGACGCTTGCTGGCAACATCAAATGGACTCTTCTGCCCTTGTTTGTACGGGAACATCATCAGTTTGCGACAGTCTGCGAGACTTTATGACTCTTCACCATTCCTCCCAGTTTAATGTGATTAGAAATTCGAACGACAGAATATTGGACTTGTGCATCACTGACATAACTGACTGCTCCGTGATGCAACCGCGGGACTCGATTTCTGTTCCAATAGACGTTCATCATCCCCCATTTTATATTATAATTGCTTTCACATCTAACATTAGCACCATGAATCGTAACCCCGTGAAAAAGCCTAACTTTTTTAAGGCCGATTATGATCTACTAAATAAAAAGTTGATGGACGTCTCTTGGAGCATGATACTTGACCAACTTCCCGCAGAGAATGCGGTTAACCTATTCTATGAAACTATTTACAATATTGTCCAAAAAAATGTTCCACTCTCAAGATCAAAACCAGCACGATATCCAGTGTGGTTTAGCCTATCTCTCATACATATTTATAAAAACAAACGTAAGGCTTGGATTAAGTGGAAAACATATAAAAATTACTCGGATTATGAAATCTTTTCATTATACAGAACCCGTTTTAAAAGTGAGGCTACAAAATGTTACAATAAGTATATTAATTCTGTAGAAGATGCTATCCCCAAAAACACTAAACATTTCTGGTCTTATATATCTAACAAAAAAAGCAAGGCAGGTATACCGTCAAGTATGTCATACAAAAACCGAACTTCGCAAGATCCCGAAACTATTTGTAACTTGTTTTCCTCATTTTTCCAATCTGTTTACCAGCCGTCTACCTTAACTCCCCAATGGTCACCACCAAATAATTATTCAGATCAGTGTGATTTATTACACCATATATATTTTGACTTAATTGTTATTAAAAGAGAATTAAAAGGGCTAGACCCTTCCAAGGGTCCAGGACCAGATGGACTACCAGCAGTGTTTCTGAAGCACACTGCTGAATCAATATGTGAACCATTACACATTATATTTAACAAGTGCATCACTGAGGGTTTCTTCCCAGACATTTGGAAATGCGCCTACATTGTCCCAATCCATAAAACTGGTTCAAAACATGACGTCACAAATTACCGTCCAATATCTATTATCAGCGCAACATCAAAACTCTTCGAGAAGCTTGTTCATAATGCCATCTACCCCTTCATCCAGGACTATATCATACCTGAACAACACGGTTTTGTAAAACAAAAGTCCACCATGACGAACTTAGCAATTTACTCTAACTTCCTCTTCCATAGTATTGACAAGGGAGTTCAGGTAGACGCTGTATATACGGATTTTCAGAAAGCATTTGATAGAGTGGACCATGAAATGCTTCTGAATAAAATAGCGTTCAATGGAATTAGGGGCAATCTTTTGCGGTGGTTTTGCTCATATATCACTAACCGCAGCCTGATGGTCGTGATTAATGGGTACAAGTCGGGAAGTGCTGGAATGTCCTCCGGTATTCCTCAGGGCTCTATATTGGGACCTCTACTTTTTGTTATATTCATAAACGACATAAGTACATGCTTTAAATACACAAATTTTCTTTTATATGCTGACGATTTGAAATTATATAAAACCATAAAAAATATTAATGAATGCTCAGAACTTCAGAGCGATCTTAACCGACTCTCTGAATACTGTTCAATTAATAAGTTAAATTTAAGTATACCTAAATGCCATATCATCAGCTTTACTAAAAAAAAAACTATAATAAAATATGACTATACTATATGCGGAACTATACTAAACAGAATGACGAACCTTAGAGACCTGGGAATACTATTCGATTGTAAATTACATTTGGACCTACATATAGAAAACATAATAACCCGAGCATTTAGAATGTACGGCTTTGTTTTCAGAGCAGCTACCGACTTTAGGCGCCCTTGCACATTTTTACATCTGTATCGTTCACTTATTCGTTCTCAGCTTGAATATGCCTGTCTAATATGGGATCCGTTATATAATAAGTATAAAATAGCCATTGAAAAAGTACAACGAAAATTCTTACGAACTATGCAATTCAGATGCCAACTTCCACGCTTAACATACAAAGACCTTTTAGCAATGTATAATTTACTCTCTCTCGAGAAGAGACGAATGCTTCTGCAAGTAATGACACTGCACGACCTTTGTCATAATAAGCTAAATTGTATAGCCCTTAATAATGATATTAAACTTGTAGTTCCTAGATCAATTCATCGTCGCGGAGTGCGCGATTACCGATTGTTTGATCAGGCACCATGCAGGACAAACGCAGGTAAACGTGCACCCCTTTAGCGTCTCATGCGAACGTACAATGAACATTTCTTAGACATTGATATATTTATGCTAAATAGAAATGTTTTTCGAAATAAAGTAATTGATGTACTGAAAAATTCGGATATATCTTGCGGTAACTGACTAATTAGTTAGTTTGTAACGATATTTATAAGATATTTCCTTAAATGACATGATTACTAGCTTACCGACGAGTCCTTCTCACAGCATACCTATTTGTTAATATGTGGAAAATGTTGTGGTTATTACATTGATTTTGTTTTATATACCGTACCGATAAGTGTTATATGTAATGTAATATCGTTTTTTTTCCCAAATAAAATAAAATAAAATAAAATAAAGTAAGAGACAGAGAGTGAGATAGTTTTCATGATTTTCTAGGGTGCTGAACCAATGGTGCGGTCAAAATAAAAATCCAAGATAGCGGCTGCAAACACTTTTCAAATTTTTCATCATGGGCGTCGTTTTTATGGTTGTCGAGGGTGCTGAAGCCGAAAGTGAGGTATTAAAATGTTAAGTGTTTTAACGATAGAGTAAACGACGTTACATTTGGATTTGAAGAAGCGTAAGGTAATTCGTTCCTGACGGGGGTCCCCCGAACCCACACGTTATTATTTTTGCAAACTTCCTGTTTGTCTGTTTCAAAACATAGTAATTGTAACTGCTTGACTCTAGCTCTACCCAGTTTGGTAGACATGAGACCAATTACCATCAAAATCCATACCTCAACCCCATAGTATGTTTGACCGCTATCCCGTTTACCACAGCCCGTTATTTCATTTACCACGAACCAATTTCCTTTAACGAATAACGTTAAATAAAACGCCAAATAATCCGTCAAAGGTTTTATTTACAAATGCGCTAGTTTGAACGTTTTGTTCGGCTCTGTGCAGTCAGGCGGTGTGTTGCGGGAATGAATCGCGGGATAGTTGAGTGCGTTTCAAAAAATTTATGCCATTGAGATACTGATCGATGTTGATAGTACGATTTAAATGTTTATTTTGGGGATATTTCGGATTTTATACTATTTATTTGTAGTACGTTAATGAATATGTAACACTGTATTTTATTATGGTAACTAGGTGGTTTTGATTTCATCAGAAACCTCAGATATGTTGACGTCTAATTTCAAATATGTATATGATCCTGACTGCCTTGTTGGTCTAGTTTTTGCAAGTGTTACTGGTGAGCATGAGGTTCTGGATTCGATTCCGAGGTCGGCCAAAAGTGTTATTGGGGTTTCCTATCTGGAATTTCTCAGAAACAGCCCGGAGTCTGGATTTGTGGTCATTTAATGGCAATAAGCTAGCCCTCTATTACATGGTACTTAAACATAACTGGCGGAGTGTGAATGTACTGTAGGTGCTCCTCTGTCCAACCCTTTCGGGATAAAAGGCGTGATGTTATGATCCTAAATTTACAGAATGGAGATTCTGTATCAACTCTGATATCCCCATTATGTTGCAATATACTTACTCAAGCACGTACTGATTGTCAAAGAACATAGCATAAAATAAACATACCAATAAGTAATTAAGCATGCGTTTCCAGTAAGTAAAATTCTTGAAAATAAACATGACCATAAACCCTGAGCTAAAAGTCTGTCAGAGGTTTCTCGCCAATGTATTCATGATTGTCGACGTTAAGACGGAAACTACTGAAACTCTTTTAAATTAGTTAACAGTTAACGCGTTTATAACAACATCAACAACTGCAGTATAAAGTTGTGCTGAGTTTTGTTATGTTATGAGAGTGAAAAACAATTTTTCGCTCTCGCAAAACCAAGCCCTCTGGTCGACGCTTCACGTGACCAGAGGGCTGGGTCGTTCTTTGGCCAAAGAATTAGCATTGCCATTCAACGTAGCAATGCTGCCAGTCTTCTGGACACGTTTCCTGATGACAGAGATGCGGACGAATACTTCGACGCCTAAGTGTCCTTTTTTTTGTATTTATTTGTAAACACCTTTAATTTTTGATGCAACACTGAGTTGTGAAATTGCTTTTTTTATGAAGTGTAGATGAGAACCATCGACACAGTTAAAAGTTTCAGTTGAATATTCTGAGAAAGCAATACAAAAAAATTATACCAAAACAAAATAACAGTCATTTTATGTAATGTTTTGGTAAAGCTATCTTGCTGTATAAGTAAGATCGGTTGCTACTAGGTACTAAGGGTATCATTTCAGCCGAGAAACATCCACTGCAGGACATAGACCTTCCCCAAGCACCGCTACATTGACTCGTTCTGGGCTTCTCGCATCCAGCTGATTCCTACGTTCTTCACCGAGTCATCGCTTCACCTTGTGAGAGGCCTTCCAAGGCTACGTTTCCTGGTACGCGGTGGCCTCTCCAGAATTTTTCGGCCCCATTGGCCATCTGTTCTAGGAACAATGTGCCCTGTCCACTGCCATTTAAGTTTGTAATGGTACTTAGAAAATACCTGCTCATTAAACATCTACAACAGAGACAAAGTAGCAACCAGTAGCACGACGCTACCTGCGTTAAAATGTTACTAGAATTGCTACAGTTATAAAATGTACAGACTAGGACAGATTGGCTGCAACTTACCGTGCATTTCGTGCACTCAACATTTACGACTTGCAAGCGACTTGCTAGCTCAACAAGAAGTTTTAAGCAAACCTTAGAAAGTATGAGAAAACTTTTTGTGACTTTGTTTTATACCTTTTTAATACAGTAGTCGTAACTAACTTAGTCCGTTTCCCTATACTCTCTCTTAACATATGCCCGCCCCGTCCATCAGCATTTTTGCTGTCTGTAAACTGTGAGTGCATTTTTAGTGCACTCTGTCCCTTCTTTTTTCTTCTTGTATAGAGGAATGGACTTGTTACAAAATGGTACCAACAGGTAATAAAAGAAATAGAGATAGCGAAAACAAAAATGATGGGAGGACGACCTCAAGAAAATATGTAGCTGGGACTCGTGTAGCAAGAGGCAGGATTATATGGAAATCTTTAGACAAACAAACTGTCAGGCATAAACGGCCGTTTGCCGATGATTTAATTTAAACGCATAGTCTTTATATTTATTCAGTTTTCTTTAGTAATAAGGCATGTAACGCTTAGTCATTGTAAGAAAGTCAAACAGCAATACTTATTTTATGAATACAGTTGTCATAGTAACAGCTAATGATTTAATTGCACTGAAACATGGTTGCATACAATGGGCCTTATCAGAAGGCTGATATCAACCAAATGGCAATAGAGACAGTGATGCTTGGAGTTTGCAACCAAGGTAACCGACATAGACCGGAGAATTACCCGACATAAGTGGCAGTGGGCAGGGCAGAACTAATGGTGATTACCCAACGTAAGTGGCTGGTGGCAGAGCAGATGGTCGATGGGGCCAAAAAGTTCTGGAGTGGCGACCACGTACTGGAAGACTTAGCGTTGGAAGTTCCACAACGTGCACCGAAGGCCTTGTGAAGGTCGCAGCAATACGTTAGATACGAGAAACATAGAACCGGTCGAAGTGGCTGAGCTTGGTGGAGGCCTATGTCCCGCAGTGGACATCTTTTGGCTGTAATGTTGAAGCAATAATTTCCCGGTAAGTTTTCCACAATTGTTTGGATACTTTAGCGGTTACGCTTTGTTACGCTTCCCTGTAACAAGATCAAGGTTGAGTCAACAATAATAGTAACCTAAAATTCCGACTAAATGTTTAACAATGAAACAAAAACAAACCTTATTGTTTACGATAACTTCGCAGTAACAATAATTATGAAGAGCCTTGACTTCTGCTGAGCACTTTTCCATGATCTTGAGGTGTATTGTTTTAAAATTTACCGTTTGAGAGGAGACCGCTAATCGGCAAAAGTAAGGTAGGACGCCCTCAGACTAGGTGCAGCGACAATCTTCGCAGGATCTCTGCTAGCAGCTGGATGACAGTTGCCAAGAATCGACCTAATTAAATGGCGTGCAATTGGAGTATGCCTGTCATTCAGGTCAATGGCCTATGTCCAGCAGAGAACCGCTGTTGATGATGACGATAATTTGAAGACACTTTGAGTGAGATACGTCATTCACGTTTTCATACAAAACACAATAGAATATTACAAACTTCACTTCGTCAGACCAACGATAATCTCCCTTCCGCCTAAAATAAATAAGAGGAAATAAAAAATCTTCCAAAAATAAATATTACTACACCTTAGAAAAACTCTCGCTTCCTATTATGAAAATTCGTGTTAATATCTTGTAATAATGCTCGGTACACTTTCACGGGTCCGAAGTGTTTATTTGTATAATTAGCACTTTATGTACCACTGGCAACACACAGTGTGAAATGTCATTTTAAAATACGGCACTGAACAGAGCTGAAGGTCTGAAACATAAAATAAAAACACAGTTACAAAAAGCTAATATAATCTATTTTAAGTTTTCGTTTTTGAAAATGTTTTCACCTTTTCAGCGATAACTTTTTAACTAAATAAAAAAGTTCATGTTAAAGTAAAGTTTAAAACAAAAGCGTTATAATGAAGGTGTTTTTATTAGTTTTGATTGTAACATTATCGTGGTCAGTGGAAGCTTCTGATAAAAGCGAAAGAACAAATGCAGTGGAGCCAAGAGGCAAAGCAAAGTACGCGCTAATAAGTGAGTATCACTATCAATGTTTTACATAATTTTATTTGTGAGAGTTTCATAATATTTACACCGAATACAATATCGGTCATCGTTATCGAATGTTAATTAATTCAATTTTTTTTAACACTCAATCAAACTGCCTGGTCTGTGCTCAAATATATTGTGGTTGGCTTCAAGACTACCCGGATGCAGAGAATTAACTTTTTCTAAGTCACTAATTTGACATACACGCATTTAAATCCGTTCAAAAAATTGGGAGCTATACAGTAATTGGTTCCACAGCTAGGTGAACACCAATCGAAACCTATACTGCGTAATGCATACCCCTTTTTCTATGCAACTCCTGATTGACCTCTTTACAAATATTTAAATCTCTGCTTGCTACTATAACACCAATCTATATAAAACACTTTTCTCAATAAAAGCCTTTATACTACGTAACAAAAAGGAATTCTGTTACTTACCAAAACTCCTTGGAACTGGAATGGCGTCCATTGAAGAAGTAAATAGATAAAGTTTACCTTTGTGCATCGATACTGTTTACGACTCTGTTTCTTTTGTAATTAAACCTAAGGACTGTTTGTTTATTCAGCGAGGAGATAAATACTATTACTGTAGCATTTATTTATCGAAAAGAATATAAAATAACAGATACCCATGTACAGGGGCGTACCAATAGAAAATGGCGCTTACGGCACGCATCACATTAGCGCCCTTTCGTAAATTATATTCTCGGTTTATATTGAGCAAAGCTAGGTCGCCTTTTTTGACCAATTATAGTCTTCAATAACGAAGGTATTATTTTGAACTTCAAAATCGCTTGCAATGCTGCAATTTTAAGAGAATTTGAATAGAAATATACAGATCTGGAAATACGCTTTGATCCTCGTACTGCACAATATTTTCAAGAAGCTCTTCAGATTTCTTAGATATGGTAACAGTATGAAATTAAGATGTTTTTTATTTTAATAATTGGCGACTTTTTGCGGCCCCCTTCGATAGGCGCCCAGGACTCTTACCCTGCCTGGCCCACAATAGTTATGCCACTGCCCATGTATCATTGAACTAAACCAAAGAATTGTTTTAGCCCAAAGGATCAGCATTGCCATCCAACGTGGCAATGCTATCAGCTTTTTCTTCACTTATCCCATTGACAGCGATGCGGCTGAATTTTTTGATGTCCAATAACCTCTTCCCTCTTTTATTTTTGTTTTAGTTTGTATGTAATAAACTAAACCAATATTATCGAAGAAACTTTAAATATAGTGCATCCCAGGCCAGACAGAGAATGTACAGATGGTATATTTTTCAAATTACTTAGTTAGCATATCATCAACAAAAAAGTATTTAATTAATTGTTTCTTTAAACAAAAGGGCCTTCATACATAACATCACACCTGTAATCCCCGAATGGTTAGGCAGAGGCTAACTAGTACACCCAAATGTTATATTTAAGTCCCACGTAGGGCTAGCCTATTGCCATCAACCGAGTACAAATCTAGACACCGGACTGCTACTGAGAAATTCCCGATAGCAACACCCAATAACACTTTGCCCGACCAGGGAAATAAACTTGGCACCGCATGCTTAGCAGTACTGCTTGCGACTACTAGACCAACGAGGTTGGCATAAGGCCTAAATTATATGTAGATGCAGTTCAATAGAATGTCACACGGTTCCTTCTTCACGCACTCCTGAAAGTGAAAGTTGAGTTCACTGACAGGGTCTAACTACCCACATCCGACATATAATATATTACGTCAGTTACTGTTTAGCGACACTTAACGACTAGTTATGAAATGTCGGCGGCATACGAATTTGGTGCTGGAAAGAATTGGCTTCCCGCTACACTTCTTGAATGCAACTAATGCCTGACTAGTAGTATTGCCTTTATCAACATATGCTTACAAGTAAACTGGTGCAAAATATATATTAATGATCAATAAAAATGAAATCGCTTTCGTATTGACAGTTCGACAACATTCATTGCGTTATTTACGTGGTGAAGGAGACAAATTCTTCGAACATATGAAGCAACGGATTGGCATTATCCTTCAAAACGATTCAGATTCATAGCGCAAATGATAAACATTAGCTTTCTTCATCGCGCTGATGATCGATACTCCAATTTAATATTCATCGCAGTGAGTAATCAGTATTCGCTCTCATTACCGAATCCCATAAGTTCGTATACTCTAAAAACATAGTTGCAACTAAAACAAGAAAGTCAAGAACTAAAAGGTCTCCGCGAAGCTTATTCCTGATTCCGGGAGCATCCAGGGTCGGTTTATACAGCGATTTAAAGTAGAAGTCTGGACCGAGGATTTAAATCTGAATTGAGAACAAATTGGAAAGTTTCGCAGAAACCTTAGCTTTCTTTGGTTGGAGACATTTTGAGATTTTGAAAAACTAGTCTAGTATTGCGGGAGATTTGTGAAGTTGGTTATTAGAGAATGGACGAGGAAAAGGAATAGATCAAATTGTTGATCTTCGTCTAGACGTGAAAGTGTCCGTAGTTTGTTTCTCTATAAGTCATGTTGTTCAATGATCCATCAAAATCGTGTTGACTTCTCACGATCTTTGTTTAAATATAATTATTAGAAAATATTTATTTTTATTATTCTATTTTTATTATTATTTTCTCCTTTATTCCAACATAAACACACATAAATTACATTTTTAAATATTAGAATATAAAATATATAAAAACAAACAAACAGTTTTGTGTAGGGATAATTTCTGGAACTACTAGTCGGATTTGAAAAAACTTTTAAGATGTGGTAGACAATTCTCGATGAAGGCTATTTAACATCACGCGACCTTTAGAAGTCAACTAAAAAAAACAAAAAAACCCAGAAAGGACGGTAGGAGAAAACGAAGTAAATTATGGGTGGGCGATGCGATGCGATGCTATACGATATGTTTTGTCTTATGACAAGAAATTTCACTCGAGCTAGAGTACTACTTCAGTGACAATAGAATGAAATACTTGTTTTTATCGGTCCTTAAAATTGAATATAGCAAACTTGCATATGGTATGTTTTGGAGAGTACAATTTTGATCTAATTACTATTTACACAAAAATGAATCTATGGTACAGCAGAGCTATATACATTTTTTATTCTCTCTGTAAATACCGAAATTCAAATAATACAACACAGCCCTTTCTTTGTTGCAGCCAACCTCGCGATCTTACTGGCTGCGAAAGTTGGACTGTACAAACTAGTTTTGGTCATTGCCCTGACAGTAGCTAGCTTGAAGATACTCCTCATAATGGTCTGGGCCTCCGTCATATACAAGCATGTGCCTGACCCGTACTTGCATTATCAGAAAACGGATCAGTTTGCACCTTATCCGGCGCAGTTTGCACCTTATCCGGATCAGTTTGCGCCTTATTCGGATAAGTTTGCGCCTTATTTGGATAAGTTTTCTCATCACAGGGAAGGATACCAGGCCTTGGATTTGATCGCTGATTTTATTAAGAATCGGCAGGGACGGTAGTTGATATAGGTGTGTATCTACTTGAACAATGTTAATAATTTAAATATTTTTCTTTAATTTGAATAGGAAAATAAAACATTAGTAAAAATCACCTTGATCCCTACATACTGTTGATGTAAGTAGTGTCTGCTTCTTCTAGGATTAAAACAATTAAACCAACCGTTGTTTTAGTTGACAATCCTACCTATTATTGGCAATACCTAATTGATCATCATTTTAGCCGTAGAATTTTAGATTAAAGCTCCAACATACAAAATCATTACCACAATGGCAGTCTAACGTGTGCGCATTGTGCATGTACCTTTACAGTCAAGATAGGTTTTACATTAGCCACATCAGGGGGCCTAAAAACGCCACATTAAGCGATTCCTCTAAACGCAATTCACTTCCTAAATTCCCCTGTGATTCTGCTATTTGGCATTTTACTTTAATAAAACAATGAATAATTTGGTGACATTCCATACAAAACCGCCAAACAAATGAATTGCGTGCTGTCTACTCAGATAATACTATGAATTGTCAGTTTGTGACCATTTTACGATTTTAAATATGATTCATAATATTATCCTATTATAATTTTGCCAAAGCGGCCTTTTTAGACGCCCTGAGCAGACCACCGTAACCTATAGTTGTCGGAAACAAAATCAGTCATTGTCGCCGAAATCGGCATGGGATTCCGCATTTCTAAGTTTCTAGCCTTCTAAACCGCCAGAAATACCTATAATAAGGCTTCGAAATGTTTGCTAATAGTGTTGTCAATTAAATAATGTTTACTTTCTTCAACATATATTTACGAAAATATATCTGAAAAACGTAGTTATATCTACTTTGGTTCTACATGAAAAATAACATAGTGTGGCATTTTTTCATTTGGTAATTCTCAGAAGCTGCCCGGGGCTTGAGTTTTGCCTGAATCAATGGTAATCAACTTGCCCAAACTAAATGTGACTTATAACATAAGTTGCGATACGTAGGACTGGGGGGAGTGTATGTACCTCTGGCTATCTTTTCGGCCAATTGTTTTATAATATTTTTTACATTGTTCCCACATAAAGAAACAATGAATAACGTTACCAAGTGGGTAGGAATAGATACACTTATCAGATGAACGTCAAACTACTTTTGGCGTTCCACAAGGTAGTGTATTGGGACCTTCCCTTTTTACACTAGACATTAATGACTTACCAAAATCGACTACACATCCTATGACTTTATTTGCAGATGATAGCTCGGTGACAATTTTTAGTAATAGCAATGACATGATCCAATACAAACTTGACATTCACAATACTCTGTCTTCCATGATAGAGTGGTTAAACAATAATAATTTAAAGATTAATTTAGATAAAACTAAAATCATACATTTTAGTCATCTGACTGACTATAGAAAATATGAACATATCTGACTATGAACTGACTGACTATAGAAAACAGAAATCGTAAATACTACTAAATTCCTTGGACTAATAATTGACAAAAGACTTGACTGGAAATCACAAATCGAAAACCACTGCAAAATAATTTGTAGTTCTGCATTTGCATTGCACTCTCTAGCGGCAGTTGTGAATGTAGATACGTTGATTACGGCCTACCATGGCTTAGTTGCGTCTCACCTAAAATACGGCATTATATTTTGGGGAAATGCTACCGACGCTAACATGACATTTAAGGCCCAAAAGAGACGCATTGGATCTTTGTTTGGGCTAAAAACGGTAGATACCCTGTAAACAAAATTTTAAAAGGTACAAGTTATTAACTCTTTCTTATTTGTATATCCTCGAAACCGCAATGTTTGTTAAAAAATACCTAATTTGTTTCCACGTCTACTGTACGTTGTACCGCGTAATAGACGGGCTATGACCAGTCTTCGACTCTATCCAGCAAAAACGGCACTCATGCGCAAATAACTTAATAATATCTGGATGACGTTTTCTAAAAATGAAACCTAGCTAGATCAATTTATCGCCCCCGAAACCCACTGCATACTAAATTTCATGAAAATCGTTGGAGCCGTTTCCGAGATTCAGATTATTTATACAAGAATTGCTCGTTTAAAGGTGATATTAGATTTTGCCTAAAAGTTGGAAGGAGCTAAATAGTAATAATTAAAGGCACATTATTAGGCATTCAAGTGGCAATTAAAAATGTTTCTTTCGCTAAAGGTATAAATATTACAGTGTCTCCGAATTTCTAAATCAAATAAAATGTTTATTTGCAAGAAATACATTGTTGGTGAAGGTGAGATCTTATAACCTAAGTGTAATTGTATTCTGCTTGCAAGCAAGCGTGCAAATTTAAATTAAATTTACATTATAAATAATTATCACAATTTCTATTCCTATTTAATTTTAAAATTTATATTGTTCATTTAATAATAAGAATAGAATAGAATAGAATAGAAAGCATTTATTCGACACAGACACAACACAACAGCAACAAACACATAAAAAAGAACAATAAACATGACAATAAAATTGCAGTAAAAAAGTGCTGAGCGTGCCCATACCGAAAGGGTTGCCATCTCAGCATTTGCTGGGCGTCAGACACCCAGCGCTGGTTTTCAGTTGGCACCCTGCAGCGACACACGGACGTAGGCAAATAAAAAAGATACATACTTGAAGATTAGTAACAAAAAATGAATAATGTAAAAGATTTTTGTGTGCTACTTAGTTCAGTGATTTTTTTTAAAATACCCACGAATCTACAATAAAAAAATAGCGCCTGTCACTTGACGCAGTGACACATTATCGAGAAGCCGCAAAAAAAAAAAGAAAAGCCAGCGAGGGAAATGTGCTTTCCATAAAATATTTCTATGTGCCAGTGAATTAATATTTCTAAGGCGTAAGACCGACCCACCATAATCATTTTATTACACTAACTTTAAATTTGTATGTTCCATGTAATCCTTGATCCTATAAAAATAATACTTTAGGAACCAGTCTGTCAATTTTGTCTTAAACACATCACCCTGTAATAATTTTAAGTCATTTGGTAACTTATTATAAACTAAAACACACATATTATATACATTTTTCTTACACATATCTTTATGTTAGGGTGGTTGATACAGTAGGTTGGGAAACTTAGCCCTTTTTTGTCTAGTTAGGACTTCACTACGTTGTTTAAAGTAGTGCATGTGTTTTTTTGTAAAGATGTAGATATCATTTATGTACATACAAGGGGTTGGAAGAATTTTACATTTTTGAAATAAAGGTTATATACAACTGTTTAGGAACCAAGCCTTGTTGATGACCCGGATGCATCGTTTTTTAATTTTAAAAATTATGTCGATGTCAATCGAGTCTAATCCAGTCTAGCCTAATAAGTTTTTGTTTAATTGAATAATTTTATCTTGTCCTGACTTCAAATAATTTCAAAATTTTGGATTTTCGTATTTTAATTCTTTTCAATGTTATGGAAATATTTGTACGCCGATACTATCGGCTAAACATGATTGGATTCAAACGATGTATCTAATATCTTGCATGCTCTTGTATGTATGCAATGTTTAGACAAATAAATAATTAATCCTACTTCATCTTAAAAAGAATGTCCATGGAGGTTTTTGCTCGTTCTTCTCCATAGGGATCCTCGTTTTTCCCCGGAAAACTAGCTTCGAGTAACTGACCGACTCCTGAACTTCAAAAGTGCCTATGAATGGTTTAATTGTAATAAATGCTTTAATTTTGACCTCTGACTACAATAATATTTTCGTTTGTTCACAGTACACTTCTTCTACGTGGTAGCAACAAAGCTGATCGTCCTCAAGATGGTCTACGGAGCCCTGTTCTACGTACTGGTAACAAAAGGCTGGCACTTCGTCCTCTGGTTCATCCACTACCTGAAGAAAAAGAAACACGAACACCACGAGTACATCGAGGACCATCATTTTGACCACGGCCACTTTGACCATGATCACCATGGCCACTTTGACCATAGTTTTGACCCCCATGACCATAGTTACGGCAGTTTTGACCAAAGTTATGGCAATTTTGAACATCAGCCGTATGGCTATGATAAACAAGGTTATGGAAATGATAAAAAGAGGATCTATGATGCTGATGGGTCGTATGCTGTGAAAGGATAATTATTTTAATAAAGTTCTTTAGTTACCAACAGAATTACGAACATTGTGCCTATAATTCGTCTGGATTTGTTACATAAAATAAGTTGCCGTCCACATTTGACTCGTCTGCCTTCAAAGTAGGAGTGAACAGGCGTCTTTTGGGCACGCTTGCTCCATTAAATACCTCATCCATAGCTTTCCATCAGGCGTGGTCAAGGTCAAGAGCGGACCCATTCAGCAATAAAAAAAACTAGTTTTCTGTCTTACAATATTGCGTGAACAGAATTTTATTATTCTTTTTTCTTCATACAAAATTTTGAGAACCAGAAACAAAGTGTTTCTAAATATTTATCTCATTATGATGTTAATAAAGTGTGTTTATGTGTGTGTGTCCTGTATATAATCTTGTTCACAAGGACCAGCTTTCAGTTCGATTAGAGAAAAAATCATAAACGCAAATTAAAAAAATCATTTCCACACAAAGAAATGTTCTGAATTGAAGGAAGGAAATATCCTTAATTAACTTTTACTAATATAAGAAATGATGGAGGGTTATCATTTGAAATTTGTGCCCGATTATTTTTTTATGAGCTGAATTTTGTAGGGCACTGATTTAAAGAGGCAGTTGTAAATAGCGGTTTTGGCAAGTTAAAAATTATAAATGGCACGTTTAATAACTAGTTAAGCAGTTAAAACTAAACAGTAAAGTAAACAAAAATGAGTAATAAAAAATAATGAAATGGATGAGTGAATATATAATTGAGCAGAAAAATAATTTAATGGGCGGTAAAAATTATTGAACGAGCGGTTACGTGTGGGCAGTAATAAATCGGAATTTGTCGGTAAGAAACCTCATTCTAAGCAATTCTATAAACAACGCTTTTATCCCTAAACATAATTTCGCGACCAATTTCGAGGTAGCGCTCGCCGGCCGCTGCCGCGGCACCGCTCGCTTCGCTCGCTCGGCTCGCGCGTAGTTGGTCACAGTTCTAACCTAACCTATGGATATCGTTGCAGGAACCGCTCATTCCATCATTTTTACCGCTCATTCAGTTATTGGACTGCTCAATTATTTTTAGAATTGACAGTGTATGATAACATAACCGACAAATTGTTTTTTTCTTACTGTCCATGTTTTACTGTCGCAATAATTAATCAACCACCATTAAATTAAATAACTGCTCAATATGTTTTTCAACTGATCATAATAACATCTCGAGTGTTTAAATAACAGCTCAAAAAATTCGTTCCCATTTTGTAGATATACTGTTTATTAATTCAGAGACATTTTGAGCGAATTGACAACCAACTTATATTGTCCGTATGATCTAATCACAACAGTAATTGTTTGACGTATGAAATGGCTTTAACACGGCAAAATGTTTTTTAATTAGTTTTCTGTTTGGATGTCGAGTGGGTGATAGATAATGTGTAACGATTCAACTAGATGTAAATATATTATTTTAAAACAATTTGTAAGAAGATTGTGAAAGTATTTGTTATTTGAAGTCATATTAATATAGTGCCATTATGTGTAAAAGAAATATATTTAAGTTATTTATTGTAAAAACAAGGAATAATAATGTGCATATTTGTTTAATTTAATTATACAACAAGTCCCTGTTTACCGTAGGTATCTCCATCAGTGTCGCAATCGCCATTTACCAAAACTGGTCACACAAGCTTTACTTTTTTACGTCTATGAACCTTTCGGGACCCTTCGTGCTTACCCTCAAGCATTCTCAACGATTCTGCCTAGGTTCTTAATTAAACTGAAATATAGCCTCTTCATAATAATTCCCTACAAGTTCTAGGTAAAGTGAAGCACCCACCGTATCATATTCGAAGCGATCAAGTAACCTAGATCGAACACAGCTTGCCTAATTTCCTTCGAACCACTATGACTAAACTTCCCTATACATATCAGCTATTCGTTCTGATTACATCAGTTCTATATGACTATTAAGGACTGCAGAGGCAATCAATCTATCAAATATTTAATGTTATACCTACCTATATTAGGGCTGCCTCGGATTTCAATCTGGAAATGGCTAAAAGAGGATGTTATTTTCTAGTGAAACAAAGATTGCGTTGTATAACATAGGATGTGGTCAGATTCACCACTCTTGGAGAATACATTGGCGATCGCTGCTTTTGTTTGCATAGGTTTCGCTGGAAAGGTAATAATGAAAAAGTAAATAAGGAAAAAAACACCACAAAGTGAAAAACAACTAATTTCCGTCCGTGTTTTTGTATTCACTAGTTATGCTTAAAAAAAACTAACCGATAAAAAAAAACAATCGAGTGGTTGTTTTTTAAATCGGTCATTTTGTTTTGTAAAAAAGTTTTAATTTGATTAGTTGTTTGAACAAACCTCGATTCCTCTAGGATCCCATCATCAGATCCGGACCTGACGACAATGGAACCACCTGGAAAAGGTACCTATACTCTTTTCAAGCAAAAAAAAACTATTTTCCAAATCAGTCCAGCCGTCTTAGATTGAGAAACATCACAAAAAATAAGATTCCGATGACATCAGAACCTCCTCTTTTTTTGAAGTCGGTTAAAAATAGGCATCTATAAGTTAATAAGACAGTAAGCTGGCAAGTAGGTATGTTTGGGAAGTTCCTGGATAAGAACTTCCCAAACATACCTACTTGCCAGCTTACTGTCTTATTAACTTATAGATGCCTGGGCACATAGACAGTAAATAAATACTAAGTATTCAATTATACCAAAATCAAAAATCAAAATCAAAAGTCATTTATTCAAACTAGGCTGAGAGTCAGCACTTTTTGAACGTCAAAATTACATAAGACAGTCCCCCCAAAAAGCCCGCCCTTCACCACTTCCTAGTGCTTTAGCTGGGAAGAAGAAGTGGCGCAACAAACCCATTTCGTGCCTTGCAACAAATTCCAAACTTTTAATGATCCGTTGTGCTCAACAAACGCAGCGAGAGTCAATTTTTACGACGTGCTCGTACTGATAAGAAACCAATAATACATCCTGTTACTTTTCCTCCATAAAACACAAAGTTTATTCAATACCTAGAAAATAGAGAAAATCGTCAAGAGTCAATTTCCTTTCAAACCAAGCCGAGGTAAAAGCTAGTCTAGAATGTAACTCGTGAATTGTGAAAGTGTAGGGAAAGCCTCCTCAGCTAGCAGACACTTTCTATGTAATATTATTGAATGTTATTATTGTATCTGGGAGTGTTTCCCTGAAATAAAGATAGCAGAAGAACTGGCAAAGAATTGACGAATAAAACTATTTTTTTTTCAGAATTAGTTTTTTTTTAAATTATCTTTTGCACATGTAAACTCAATTTTTGATGGTTAAAGCCTTACATTCTGTCCTATAGAGGCTTTCACAGTCTCGTGCTCTAAATAGGCACCTCCTAAGTGGCGATACTACTACATCTGTTTTTTTCGTCTCCCTCAGCCAGGCTACCCATGGCGGCTTCTATAGGTGGTGGCTTAGACAGAGGAGCCATTAAAATTTCGCCAGTGTCTCGCACTTTGTGTAGACCATCAAACGCAGAAGTTGGAAGATTGTCTATCCCTCAATGATTGGTACGTCGCTAGTCATAATGACATATTCGAACCCTTTAATGATAGTAGCTAAAAAGAAGAAATATAAATCTTTATTTATGAATTAAATGGCTTGTTTGTTAAGGCGGAAACTGATTTGCAACGTGGACTGAATACTATAATAGGTAAGCAATCACATGCAGGCGAAGGCACCTTCTTAAATGTAACAGTAAAAACCTTTTTGTCTCTAACTGCAGGAGATTGCTTATAGTATTCAGTCTAATAGTCATCCTTTTAAAACAAGTTTCTTGTTTCCATCTTTTTAATTATAGTTCACTTTTATGGCAGTCGAGTTTTATGATTTTGTATTTTTTTTTCACAGTTTTTAGTTAATATAATTATTTTTGTCGTTAATGAGATCTATTTATGAAACCCTATATTTTGATACCCCACTCAATAAGTTTTGAAAAAATAATAATTTTGACGACACAATATGAATATCTTTTTTTTTCAATTTTGTTATACCCAGTGTCACTTTCACAATTAAGACGAATCTACCAGCACCTCTCAAGCTGAAATCGATCAAGCCGTTTAGCGTGCCAAAGAAATATACACACACTCGAAAAACATAACCAAGGAGGGTTAGCGCTGTCTACTGTCTTGTAGTTGTAGTGTTTTTTCGGAAGTCGATTATTGTTTTTTTTTTTTGGAAAATGTTTTTTATTTATCCCTGTGTAGGCTTGTTGGTAAACATGCGCTCGCATTGATCGCCTTGAATGGCTCGGCTTACTGCACTGCTACTGTAACAAAAAGTTTATACATTATAAACAAACGTTGCGAGTCAGTGTTCGCTTTTAGATGTAATCTCTGGAGATAATGATGCAAGTTTAATGGAGTTACGGGCAGAACCTAGTTTATAAGAACAAGAAAATGTTTTTTTTCGTTTTTTCGTGCTTAGGTCCTTAGTAGTAGACCTTCTAGAAGTTTCTATATAACGTCTGTTATTGCTCAGGCAGTTTGCTCAACAGCACCTGTTGCAAGACGTGGACTATAAGCGAAATGTGAACAAAATTTAATTGTTTTCTCTCTTAAGAAAACAAGAAATGCTTTTAGCAATATTTTTGTAGGACGTGCTAACGACCAGTACGTATTACAGCTTTAATTATTATTTGCTAGCTCTTGGCTGAGAATAGGTAGGTAGATGCGCCAATTAAGCAAAGCTGGAGTATTCTTTTGATAGCACATCCTAACTGCTTAAAACTCATAATTTGACTACCGGGCATTTTATATCTGTCTTTATATAGCACATTTCCGAATTCAACCTTTTACTGATACCGCACGGGTCGATCGACGGGATCGATCAGGTTAAGCTATGTTTGATGCGGTTGGTCCGTGGATGGATGACCATCTTTACATACCAAGACCCCTCCGTCTCTCGGAAAGCACGTTAAGCCGTTGGTCCCGGCTGTCGTTTGTGGATCTTTGAGAGTTGTTGCGGGACGTCAGAAGCCCGAAAGTTTGAAAACCAGTCTTACCAAGGGGTATCGTAATTGGGTTGTGAAGGTCAGATAGGCAGTCACTCCATGTAAAATACTGGTATGCATAACTCTTGCGAATGACTGATACCTTTATAAGTTCTTTGGAATCGTTAAGCAGAATTGTAAGTTCGTTAGAAACTTGAAGCAGCCCGTTCAAAACCGTAGATTCTAATGGAGCAGAAAGAGGCAACAAGACACTCCATGGCAATTCTTTTGCAACTCTATTACTTTATAATCTGTTTCCATTGTAGTAGTTCCAATATCTCTTTCTCTTTACTGCAATCGGTCGTGGGATATTCAGCAATATGTAGTTAATGGTTCCTGATCATGCACGGTATGATGCCACTGCCCCATCCGATTGGTACTACAGCTCATTCATGCTGGCTGTAAGTCTTCGGGTGACCTTCTTTTCAGTCTTGTGAAGATAACTTGGTTTGACAATGCTTCCATTGCTAATTGATTTGGGTGAACTTTTAATGGTGGAGTATGCTGTAATATTAGTTTTTATTTCCTCTTTGACAGTTTTTGTCTTTAAAAGGGAGCATTTACTGTCTGACAATACTTCCATTGCTAATTGATTTGGGTGAACTTATAATGGCGGAGTATGTAGTAATATTAGTTTTAATTTCCTCTTTGACAGTTTTTGTCTTTAAAAGGGAGCATTTACTGTCTGACAATGCTTCCATTGCTAATTGATTTGGGTGAACGTATAATGGCGGAGTATGTAGTAATATTAGTTTTTATTTCCTCTTTGACAGTTTTTTTTCTTTAAAAGGGAGCATTTACTGTCTGACAATACTTCCATTGCTAATTGATTTGGGTGAACTTATAATGGCGGAGTATGTAGTAATATTAGTTTTTATTTCCTCTTTGACAGTTTTTGTCTTTAAAAGGGAGCATATACTGTCTGTCGCAGTGTTTTTGATGAAAAATAAATAGAATAGGAAAAGTGTCAGCCCTACTAATATTTCCATTTCCGTCGGGACTGGGGAGTGGTTGATGGCTCACAAGGGCATCTAAATTTGGGGCATGCACAGTAATGGAGCGGTACCGGCGGGCTTGTCATTAAACTGTAATCATTGGTGTCGCCTGAGAGAGGGTGAGCAGAGACCTAGGTGTCTTACGATTGCTTGAAATTGGTCGATTTTAATACTTAAATTGCTACAACTTTAGATTTAGATTTAGCAAATATTAACGTGGAGCAGTGGTGGCTTAGTGGTAACGGCACCGACTTACGAGTTGTCGGTCGTAGATTCGACCTCAGACAAGCGGTTTACTTCGTGTAAATTATTCCTTCTGCTCTCGAAGCGGTGAAGGAAAACATCGTCAGGAAACTGGCATGTCTTAGAACCAAACATTCGACATGTGACATATACCAACCCCACTGAGCCCGCGTGGTGGGTTACGATTACGACCTACGCTCTCTCACAGAGAGGAGGTCTGTGTCCCAGTAGGGAGAACGATATAGGCTGATTATGCTAAATATCAACATTATCGTTGAGTAACTGGAGTTTATCCATTATTTAGAGATCATGACAATGCGATTACTACGACATAACTTAGAGTCACTGTCATAGCGTTGACACAATACTCTGTTATCTAGCTATCCTTAACGAAGGATAAATCTGCAATTAATATCTAATATGTAATCTAAACCCAAGCTATAGATACAGGCTGTTGTTAAACCAATCATTTAAAATCACGCTCAAAACAATAACAATACATTGTGTACAGACTAACTCCAAATGCATCGCTTTTATAGCCAGCGTGTCGACAGCTCCAGTGTCAAATGATCGCCACTCGTCGACAATTTATTTTTACAACTGTTCTCGATTGTACTCGATTACGTTGTTTGGGAAGTTAAATGGCGGCGATGTGTTCAAGTTACATTGTTAACGACTGTACGCTACAATTTAACGAGTTTGTTAAAGTTTTGTTGCTGTGTGGTACGGGGTTATGGGCTTATCTGTATGTCTTACAAAGTTTTTGCTCCTAACCTAATTTTGTAATTCATTCTACATACATTTGCGCAATTGAGAGCTTATTTTAAAGTTCTTATTACGTGCCACAACCTGTATATACGCAGTCTGCGGTTTCGAATATCTGGATAAGTGCGGTTTGTGCAAATTTGTTCTTAAATGGTCTTTCTCCATAAAAGTATTGGAAACGGTATCACGGAGTTTCGTGTTTATTTCGCGTACATTTTTACGCTTAATCTGACGGATTTCAGTAGTAACTAGGATCCTGGAAAGTTTTAAACTTTGCAGCTGTTCACAAATAAAACATAAACAGATAAATTACCATTAACTCTCTCGGAATACTGCAAGGATCTAACTTGGCAAACATGTAAGACTATAAGTGATCGATCCTACCACGTTGCTGTTCCTGAAAAGCACGATTCAGGAGTCCTACTCCCTATGCACGAAGTCTGTAGTTTCGGCCGAATTTACGGACGCTTCCTACTTTGTATCACTTACGGATATTAGATTAGTCCGGAGACCGAACTAAAAATTAATAACAACACAATTTGACAGTTGTTGCCCTTAGTCCCGATGTGTTTTGTCCGACCGAAAAACTTAATTAATAGGAAGTAGAATCCACTTCCAAGTATCGAACTGTTTTCGGTCGGGTCCGTATCTTTGTTGACGGACTTAGAGCGGACCTAAGGGGCCTACCTGATACCGATCTTCTTGTCAGAATTACTCAGTATCGCCTGTTGTAACGCAACGAACATTCAGGAATTTTCGGCGTACTATGAGAGCTCCGTCGAGTTTGCAAAGTACCTAAAGTACGCAGAGTACGTAGAGAACGTGGAGTACATAGTACACAGGCGCCTGACTGCGTTGAAAATTGAATTGGAGGACGCAGAGCACTGCCCTCTGGGTATATTTGATCAGGCGTTCCGAACACAGTCATGCATGCAAACATACAGCACCGCCAGGGAGTGGGTTTCCGTGACAGATTTGGGGACCCTTAAATTATAATGTTATTGCTTGCCACTATGCGTGGTATTCGTAGTTATAAAAAATACTTCAGGAGTGGTACAAAAAGGTGCAAGACAGTAATTATTGAAAAGTGCTTGCATTTTAAACAAAAACGCTACGGGTGATGTTGGTTAAAATATATCCTAATACATAGTCTGGACAGAATCAGAGCTTCAGTTGGTTAAAGATTTTCTCTTCCTCAACATCACATTGCTTGTAGAACAGATGGTCGATGGGACCGAAAGGTTCTGGAGTGGCAAAATCAATCAATCAATCAAAAGTCATTTATTCAAATTAGGCTGAGAATCAGCATATTTTGAACGTCAAATTTACATACCCAAGACAGTCCACCAAAAACCCGAAGATGTAAAGTTGGAAGACCTCCTACAAGGTGGATTGATGACCTTGTGAAAGCCGCAGGAATCCGCTGGATGCGGGAAACACAGAAGCGGTCGAAGTGGCTGAGCTTGAAGCGGGCCGGGAGCCTTATGCCCAGCGAATTAATCATAACCCCTGTTTTCCCCAAAGGGTTAGGCAGAGGTGTACGTGCCTGTTTGTACACCCACATTTCGCAGACCACAAGACTAAAGAGGCAGTTTTCATAAGAAAATATATATATTAAGATTATCTTTTTTGAAACCAACACAGTGAATAAATAATTAAATAGATATAAATGAACTTCAGATACATTGACGGCAATGTCCTTTGCGCCCTTAAACGAAGATAATTGTTTAATCTGTCATAGTAATGTAAATATAATTATCTTTTCTATACCTAATTACTTGCCTTATTACTCAGAGGAGTTGATCAACATCTGGCTTTTCATTTAGAAATTACTATTAAAAGTAATTGAAATAGTATAAGAAAATTACATTTTTAATAAAAGCCTTTAATAAAGAAAATCTGGGCACACAATTTATTTACATTTTGTATTGAGTTAATTAAACGAAGTCTCGTCAAATAGAAATAAAATAGTTCTTATATTTAACTTGGAAAAAATATATTTACAATGAAAGTAAATGAAATGGCAGGAGTATGAAATATTTAACTTTATTATTCTCTCAAGTTAATTTTAAGTTGCTTTGCCAATTTAATCATAGCTCTTTCTCAATTTGTTTGTTATGTTTGATTAAATTATTTCGATATTTTCTACATTTTATTTAAATACAATACGTAGGGACTTCAAAGTAGACCGAGGTTTCTTAGCATATTATTTTGTTTTTATTCAGATAATTGGGAGTATTATTGTTAACCAAATTGAAAAAAAAGAAGGAGTAGGTATCTCAGTATGTTTCTAAGCATGTTTCTTTGTAAGACTCCTTTGGACTTCATTTTGTCCCACTTCAAACGGTCAGATTTCATTTAAACTTTGTAGAATTATCGAGGACCGATGACAATTAAATAATAAAAAAAAAACTGAAAAATCATGCTTTTGTAGTTAGCAGAACTAAAAAATGGAACATGAATAATATATAAAAAATCTAAAAAACAAGCATTAAAAACCAAACTAAAAGAGAAGAAAATAATTACAAAAAAGCGTGGGTGCTTGATATTAATTGATTATAAAAATATCTCAAAAAGGCATCCACGCTTAAAAAAAAAATATGTTCTGCTTTTTAGTTTGGTTTTTAAAGCGTCTTTTCGTAGATTTTTCAATCTATTTTTTATATATGTTCCCCGATTACTCGAAGATGACTGGACCGCTTTAAATGCCTTGCCGGATTTTTTTTATTCTACCGACCGTTATCTAATAGTGAAAACCAATAGGTAACGATCGGTAAGACGGTATACTATTTTCGTCACGATGTGTGTAGCTAATATCGAAACCTAGTATTTAGCATGGGGCTTTACTGAAAATATGCTTTCGCTGGAAATATTTATGAATGTCAAGCGTTTTAGTTGGGTGTTATGATTTTCGTCCATTAATCAGAAGATACATTAACACTTACTTACTAGTAAGAGATTGGTGAATCGTTTAGATTGCAGTACTGGGATTTTTCTGCATACCAAAGAAATGCTTTTACCAAACCTTTTGTGCCTATAATTCACACTCGTTGGTCAAGAAGGAGAATCAAAAACGTTGACTCGAAGACAAAGATAAATTACAAATGTTCATTCTGTTACAAAAAGAAAAATCTCTCCCACTTTTCTTTGTTTATCCCAAAATCATCAGGAATGACCATCATTCAAGCCCACGAAATATATCACGAACTTTTTCCGTCGATGCAAATGAGGCTTGAGACCATTAAGGCAGCATCTCATCCCTACAGAGTGCGTTACACAGATTTACACACAACATTAACATAACGAAGAGTCTTACAAGACAGATATATTTACCGCGAGTGGAAAGGAAACACATCGAGTAATAAATAACATTGTTTATTCGTGGGGCAAATGTTTCAAAACAAATACAGTTAAACTTAAAAATAATAACAACTATTGCTCTCCTATACCAACCAACCTTTCGAACGAATGATTTATTCTAAACACAACGGCCTGACATGTATTTGTGCAGCAATAAACAATACTTTGTCATTATTATCGTCGTTTGTCATTCGAAAAGTTAAAACACGCCTTTAAGGACTGTCCGTCACTTTAAAGCTTTGTTCAGTCTTAGTTCACTTAGTGCAGTCTGCATTCACTCTTCCTGTTCAATAAGCGCGTAATCCAAACCGTTGCCCTCAAGCCCTTTCGATACCTCGTTGTCCTTTGCTGTTTTTGTTGTTGTCTTCAATTCCTTCTTCCTTATTTTGCCGACGTGTGTTGTGGCTTCTACTAGTTCTAACTGCTCAAGTGGTGTCGCTGAAGATGTCTGGATAGGAACCTCTTTTTTCTCAGTTGTTGTTTCAGCAATTTCTACTTTCTCTTCTGTCACAGGATTTTCTGTTTTGTCTTCCACTTTCACTGGTAATCTCACTTCGATGGGTACTTCTCTCTCGGGCAGCGGTGGAGGGAGCTCATGTTTAGGCACAGACACAGTTAGAACACCATTTTCCTTGAGTACCGCGGTCACTTCTTCCTGCTTGCTGCCAGGAGGTAGCACAAACCGCTGAACGAAGTGGTTTGCCATAAACTGCTGGACGTCATCCTTGATCTTATGCTTTCCTTCAACTATGATGTAACGGTTCTTCACTTTGATCCTTAGCTCGTCAGGTTTGAACCTCCTCACGTTGAGATTAACTTGGAATTTCTCCTTGTCTGATATGATTTGAGGTTCTTCTAGAGCTTCCTCGACGTCCATAGCCGCTGCTGCCCTGATGAGCTGGCTCCAAGGCCAAAGGTAGTGGTAGGCGAGTGTGTGGGTAATTTGTTTGTCCAGTGCTGAGAAGGGATCCTCAACCCTGTGCTTCCTGCCCTCATGGCAAGCTGCGGTGGTGATGAATGCAAGGACTAAAATATATTTCTGCATCGTTCGTTGCTTCGTTGTTGCTTTCGTAATGTACTATGACGGCTGCAAGCCAGCTCGGGGCTTATATAGGCTTGGTGGTGTTTCGAGAATGTACGCCGCTCATTGATAACCGCAGCGGTAAAACCAGTCGTTATAAACATTTGGAAAGTTTGATCAGATGTTTCCGAATATAAGTTAGGTGAATCATTTAGATGGTGTCTTGTAATGGGGTGACATTGAATTTCATGCTTCTACAGTTGTACGACAATAAATTCTGAAAGAGTTTTTATTTGAGCAGTATAAACATTTTAATATTAAATATGTACTGTTTAACTATTGAAGAAACATATTTTTCTAGAATGTTCGAGTGTATTATACATATTTGATCAACATATATTACAATACAGTCATGCGACAGCCTTCTATAAAAGTTTCCAGAATTGGCACAAATATTTGTTCAGTCTACTATATTAATATTGTAATGTTTGCTTCAAATCGCGCTGTGTGGAGTGTTAGTAATTTGCGTACATACGATTCTTAGGTACACCTACCAACACAATATTTTTAGCGCAATTTTATGAATAAGTAGGCAATAGAGGAGGAAAGCAAAGAAGATAAAAGTGGATGTGTCCGTATGTCCTTCAAAAATGGAGTCGAAACTCTTCCAGTAGAGTACAGCCTCTGCACGTACTCAGGGCAGTTAGCCAGGGTACTATCCTCATACACCATAACATGAGCTACTGTCTCATTACAAAATATCTGGTGGCATGAAAAGAAGATCAAATACAAAAACATGTAATATAAATAACACTGATCTATACTGCCTTCTTTCAATTAACACTTCCATTAGCAAAAGTTTCGGGTTGTCGACTCCTGAGCAGCGCGACGTGTTTAGATCACACACACACACACATGTACACGCCGGGCAATGACCGCGTCTGTGTGCGCAGTACCGTTAGCAAAACTAGCAATGCACTTATTTGTAGGTCAAACACTTTTACTCTTAGTACAAAACAAAAACAATAACACTTTCGTCTATTTTTTGTTTCAGTATCAATAACCTTTCCAATTTGTTGAACATAAAATGAATCAGTGGTGATTGATGCTTTCTTTGCCGTCTCTACACTGTGTGTGGTAATTATTTATAAATTTACTCTCGAGACTGTGTTACCTACTTATATGGTGTACTTATGTTAGTGTAATTTGAAGGAAATTGCTTGGAAGATGGAGCCGTGTCAGTTTTATTTATGGACTTGCAAACTACACTGGCTTTGTCGAAGCATTTCTGCACGACGTCGATTTCTAAGTCTAAGTAAATTGTAAGGTAAAACCCTATAAATGAGACCTGTTTGCGAAGTGACGACCCCTGGCTTTATAATTAAGTTACAGACAGTGAAGTACGCATTATCTTTGAAGCATTTTCATGAATATTGTCTCAGACAACACTATATTATTATAATAAAAATTAAGAACGCGGTTAGTGGAACATGACTAATATTTTAAACATTTTAAACCTTTTTGCATTACCTACATTTTGGGGATTTACTTCTTTCACCAAAAGAAGGTAAACATTTGGTTTGTATAACACTTAGTGAGTTGCTGTCTCACTATGACAGGGTTCTATCTACATATTTAGCGAGAACTGAATCATCGACGCATATATAATTTCTTTTTTATGATTTTCCTCCTGCATGGGTTAATGCGTTCTTCGTAAAAACTATCACTTCCGTTTGACGTCACAAGATTACTGTTTAGGTCAAACAAACTCTGCTGCTAATTACCTAACTGTAGTTAATGGGGTAAGTAGGACTTTGTAAAAGCCAGGTTAACCATCAACAACTGCAGGCCTAAATTGGATTTTAATTGACAGCCAAAATTTCGTAGAAGATCTGTTGTTTTGAAAGCGAATGGTTGCAGCTTCAATTGCATTTTTAATTAGTTACCGTTGCTTATAAAACTGGTTGCTCTTTTGTTTTTCGATGCCTATGAATTTAAGAAGAATATTTTTGCAGCTTAGACGAAGTCTATTACAAAAAGGAGATGAAAAAAAAAACGAGATAAGAGCTACCTAATTGTAATAAAGAATTTTATTTCAAACTTGTGTTTATTTTTAATCCCAGATACTAATCTAAAATTTCAAGTCTTTTGCGTTTTCTTTTTTTAGTAGAGGAGTTTGACATTACATCTGTCAAATTATTATCTGGGTTTAACCCACTTTGAACTTTGTGTACTTTGAACGTGGATCTACGCGTGACTCAATCACTTTTTAATTGTTTCTGTAATTACGGTGTTCAAGTGATTAAAATTGAACTTTAGTAAGTGTGTGTGTAGCTATATGAGCTTTTAAAAAAACATTAATTTAAAGAGATCAATTAACATACAACCTGTTAACGAGCAACTTAATCTTTAACACACGTCAACTAACCAATGAGAAAAGCTTTTACTGACGACGTTAAAGTAGTTTTAAAGTTGTTGACCAAAATAAACAAAGTGTCGTAACTTCAGTGGAATTGTAACAGGTTGTTGACCTTTTGGTTACGAGTTTGGTGACTCATTGTCTTGCTTCATAGAGTGGGAGGACCTTTGATTTATTCATAGATTATATCGACTGAGTCATTGGTTCAGTGGCGTCAAATGCTACTATTGGTCTCGGCTTGGAATCCCAGGTCGGGTAAAGTGTTGCTGGGTTTTTCTATCTGGACTTTCTCAGTAGCAGCCCGGAGCCTGGATTTGTGCCCGGTTGGTGGCAATAGGATCATCCTGGGATATTGACATAACTGGTGCAATTTTGAATTTCTAGCTGGTTCTCAGTGGTTGAGCTGCTGAAGAATGATGTGTCAGTTGGGACAGTCATTATTATTTATAAAAAAAAAATGATTCGTATTGATAAAAAAAGAGATTACATGCATTCGTGATGGCCCAGTGATGGTTAAGGCTTTGCCTCTGATACACATTAAGTTGTGGGTTCAAATCCGGGCAAGTAGGTACCAATGCGACTTTTTCAAACCCAAGAAACAAGAACTGTTTACGTTATATTTTAGTATTTTTAAATAAAGAAACTTGTGTCTGGCGTTGAAGAATAAACAAAATTGTTATGTAAACGAGGTACATGTGGTTACCTAACTTTGTTTATGAAAATTAAAGCCTTTTCACCAATTTGATGTCTCCTTTCTCTTGTCTTCGACGAATTCTGACCATAATATTTACATAACTGTGAGGGTTTTTTCATGTTTGTCAGCAAAAATCGTCTCTTTTTGTTAGGATCTTAGTAGTGCAGCCATGACTGACGCATTTATGTTTTTTTTTGTAATAAAATTGTTTATTTTATTTGATTTATGCAAGAATTTTGACTATGCATACATCATATTATACGTATATACATAAAGAAATAATACCGTAACAAATAATTTAAAAACTCACCAAACCAGTACATTTTATATGCTGACGCTACCGTTGCGTTAACATTACAGGTTTTCGTCATTGCACCCTATATCTATAAATCTATGCTTCTAATTTCCACTTTCCCGTCTACTAAATAAAACTCAAACTCGTTTACAATTCATTATGAATAAACGTCACTCCGCTTTCTGGAATACTTGAGCAATTTTATGCAACAGAATGTCGTAAGTCTACTTACGTTTTCACACGATGCTCAACTCTGACAGATGTCTTTAGGGTCGATTTTTGACTGGTGGTGCTTCTTTAAGTATGGTGCATTCGAGACCATTCGACCGGTTTCGCGTAACTTTGTAAACAAACATACGCAACAGGTCGGCAGGGACTTAGGGGAGGTCGGGGCAAAGAGAAACAGTCACCACAACTTGTTGTTATGTAATTATTATAATTTCACCTGTTACCTTACTGTTTTATTGAGTTGTCGCCGGAAAACATGCAATATGGCAGTTATATTAATGTGGTTTAACTTCATAATTATAACGTTTGTAATAGTTGGTGTTAGGCAATGTGAGTTGTGGCATGCTAGTTGCCGGTTGACGGTGGTTAGATTAAGCCATTGTGGCACACATATATATAAACACACAGGGCACCTAAAAAGTATCTAAATTTATCAATTTCACTTCATAGCCAGGTGACGTGAGCTTGAATTCAGCTGTCTTACCATCTAATGTTAGAGTTTGACACTATTGACAGCTCACTTCAAGTTCAATTCAATGTAAGTTTTCACGGTGCGATTTTTAACATTGCAGATCGACAGAAGTAAGTAGGTTTCATTCTTTTGCGATACTCATAGTGAAATGTTTACATGAATAAAGTTACGTTAGTTAAAACTGGCCTTGATTTATTTAAGTATAATTTACGGTCTGTATAATTTACTATTTACATATTATCTTTAATAATAGCGTCGCGTCGTGTGGGTATAGATAGTCGTTAAAGAGTTTTCTTTTTGATTTTCATTAGCACTGTTTTATACTCTGAGTATTTTAATAAATATGGTCTGTGCTATTTTATTTACATGAAAATTCTGACATGAAATACTTTTACCTTATTTTTTTTAATTACTAGAGTAAATTATAATATTTTAGAGAGAAAAAAATGATTTTCAATCAGTATCATGAAATTTGAATTAATATAAGCTACCCATCAAATATTTCAGTCCTACACCTAATAATCATTAAATCTCCAAAGCACAGCAAAAATAAATCTATTTGAAACAAAGTAAACCCTTAGTACCCCATTTTATACAGTCAGCTTGTCATCAAGATGGCCGCTTAACCTGCCGTCTGTTTACTGTCTCAATTTTACTCACCGGCCACAAGACGTAAAAGTGATCATTAGGGTAGGTATATACAACGTGTAACGGAAAGAATATATACATACCACGCGCATGGCTTCTTTGGATGATATCAAACGATATTGGAGGGGTTTTTTAATCCTATCTCTACATGCTCGGAAGTTATGAGAATTTTGAATTGATACTAGAAACCGAACTTTTCTAATTGAAATAAACACATCACTCGGAAGAGATTTATCGTGATATTGGCAAGTAACGTGGAAAGTTTTTGACCTACGTAGTCCGGTGACACGTTTGTTATGATTTGAATTTAAGAAACATATGAAACCGAAAATTTGGTATCAATTCTTAGAGTATTTTATATTGAGCTGAAACTATGTATAATGATTTTATACCAGCTGTTATCTTTAGTGCTTAAGGATAGCAATAGGGTTTCTGTTACAACCTGTATATAACGAGTAAAAATAAATTGAAAAGAGTGCGGAGATGGTTTGGTCATGTTGCAAAGATGAGTGAAAGGCGACTATCATAAGGTATTTACAAGGCAGATGTGAGTGGAAACGCCCTAGGAGGGGACGCCCTAGGAGGGGACGCCCTAGGAGGGGACGCTCTAGGAGGGGACGCCTTAGGAGTTCTTTGTGATGTTGATTCAGGCGCGGTCCAAGGGGACGTCCTAGGGGTCATGACCCCCTCCCCAAAGTCGTGAACGTAAAGCTTAAAATAGTAATTTTTCGGAAATATAATCAATTTTCTTATTAATATGTAGGTAGTCTTTGTCTGTGACCCCCCAAAGTCTTTGGCTGTGACCGCGCCTGTGTTGATTGTATTGGTGATATTCTTCAAAAAGGGCAGATGCGTAGTACTCGCAACCAGCTTGCGTGTATGACCAGAGGTATGAACTTAAACGAAGCAATAGGAGTATTATGTGTAGGTGGCGTGCTGTAGTTTCTGCCTACCACTAGGCATGAGTTTATGTATTGATGATACGATGAGCTGTCTCCCCTACACTTTATTTTATTGAATAATGTTCCACCAACTGACAAAGCTACCATCTTATTTATATCCCCGTTCTCCCCTTTATGGGGGGAAATAATTGAATGATTGCGACCAATGGAGGTTAGTTCTAGAAGCGTTCGGTGTGTGAAATATAATCTGTTACGAGACAAAACAACCGTGCGATTAAACGCAACGATTGTCGGTTTGCCTACTTTGGGGAATAATGTACTATTTTGATTATGAAATTGTTATCTGATAAGCTTGTATTGCATCGGTCGATGCTGCTAAAAGCTGGTGCTAACTCCGTATGGGAGAATTTTACTAATTTAATTTTTGATATCTTATACATACCCAGCTATATACTGATAGAACCGTATAATTATTATTTAAAAATCTATTCTAATTAATATAAATTTATATTGTTTATAAACATAGTTCGTTCCTACTGAAAAAAAAAAACATGCTATTTCTTACTTCTTCTTCTACCAGGGCTGATTTTTTTTTTACTTTTAAAAATACGATTACTTGCCACGGATATCCTGCCATAAGGGCGCGTCGTCACAAGCCAGCTGACGATGCCATAATAGTGTAACCATAAAAGACATGTTAGTATGACAGATTATGTAATACATAGATACATCCTACATAATGCAATCCCTACGCGGTCATAATACACCGAGAAATTTTAATGGTTGTTTTCCCGCGGCAGAACAATTTGCCTTAGGGAGTACTTTCAAAGCATAGAGAGTAAAAGTAAAAAAATATATATTTTTTTGTATTAAAATAATTTAAAAAAACATTCATCAACTCGATAAAATACTACTCAACAGTAACTCTAGAAGATCGCCCTGAGGACACGGTGGAGCATACGGTGGAGGTCTGCCCGGCTTGGGCGGAGCACCGCCGTGTCCTCGTGGAGGTGATAGGCGGCGGCGATCTCTCGCGTCCGACCCTGGTCCAGGCCATGGTACGGAGCGAGAGTGCATGGCTAGCAGTCGCCTCCTTCAGCGAAGCAGTTATGCTCGCAAAGAGGGAGGCGGCGCACGTGAGGGAGATGCAGTACATGCGCCCTCACAGCCGTGGCCTTCGCAGGAGACGCCCTGGGCGTCGGGAATCCCAGGCTGATTCCCGGCCACCGTAGGCGCGGGCTTGCGGATGGCGAGTAATGGGTAGCTCGCTGTCCGGTAAGGACCAAGCCCGGGTCGACGGCGCGTTGTGTTCCACGCGCGCCTCAATGAGATGTCATCAGCAACTGATGGGGCCCGCAAGGGCCGATGCCTGCCAGGGGTGCGGGTTGTTCGAAAGAGATACCGCGGCCCCTGGCACACAGGCAAGTGAGGGAACACGGGTGGGTTTTAGTCAGTAAAAGTCTGACACGCCCTCCCGCTCCACCCAGAGCGGGAGAAGTTATTTGATGATTTCCCACCCAGAAAAAAAAAAACAGTAACACTAGAGGTAGCTTGTAGGTACTACTGGAATCGCACGCACCCCGACAAAGGGAACAGCGATGCATAAATGTTCAAAGCAAAATAAACTCTCGCACGTGGTGATTTTTCACAATGATTAATCTTCCATTTTTTATTTCTAATATTTTATTTGTTTATAAAACGATTGTATTACCAAGACAAAACCATTTCGCTGTGGGAAAACAACCATTTAAATTTCACGGTGTATATGAAACAGCATTTTTTTTTTAAATAACCCTTGATTTTAGTGTTCAGAATCATGTTCGAGCAGATTATGGGTGACTTTTTCTTTCTAATTGAAGACGCTTTTAGAAGCTTAATTTTTACTTTTAATAAACCTTTTGAGTCCCATTCCTACAGTGGAATGGGACACAAAAGGTTGCATAGACACTCCTTTCCTCTATTAACTTTGTCCAAAAAGCTATAGTACTAAGAAATGGGATCTTATCATTATTCCATCTATATAAACAAAATGAAAAGATCTGACTGACTCATCAAAGCCCAGCCCAAATCCTTGGACCTAGAAAGCTGAAATTTTGCACAGAAGTTCCCTTTATAATGTAGACAAGGAATAAGGAAGGATTTTTCGAAATTCTACCCCAATAGGGGATTAAATTTTCTATGGAAAATCGTCATTTTTGTAGTTTCCACCATGAAAGTTGGTGTTTATCATTTTGATTAAAAATTAAAAAGTACGTGTGTTAGTGTTTTCGGGAAATCAGCCCCTGAGGGCGTAAAATAGGGGATGAAATATAAATGGGAAACCCGTTAGTTTTATAGTTCAAACCATGAAAATATGTATATAGCCTTTTGATTGGTAATTAGTAATTACATGTATCAGCGTTTTTGAATAATTACCCCAGAAGAGGGTAAAATAGGGGATGAAAAATTTGTATAGGAAAAGCGTAAATTTTAAAGATAACCCATAATATCCCGGTTGTACGTCCCCGTGGGATATTTACCGACATCCACGCGAGCGAAGCCGCGGGCAACAGCTAGTTTTTTATTAAACTGTGATTAGAGAGAAAGATTACAGACTGACTCGTTAGTCTAGTGGTTGCAAGCGCTACTGCTGAGCATGGGGTGTTGAGTTCGATTCCCAGGTCGGGCAAAGTGTTATTGGGTTTTTCTATCTAGAATTCCTGAGTTACAGCCCGGAGTCTGGATTTCTGACCAGTGGAGGCTCACCCCCTATCACATGGGACTTGAAACACAACTGGCGAAACCAGAGTTTACTATGCGTATACCTCTACCTAAGCCTTCGGGGCATACAGGCGTGATTTTATGTTATGTTATATTAAAATATATTTTGGGTAGATATAATAAATACGTGTTCGTGTTTGGCAATAGCTACATAAACGTTTTTAACTTTCGATCGGTGTTTAAATGTTTTCGTGAAAAACGCAATAAAAGCAAGATACAATAAGCACAAAAGTGATAATACACAACCCTAATCTAATCTTGTTTTTTATTTATTTTATAGATGAGCGTTGGGCTCTGAACGGGATGGCGAAGTGCCGGAAGTGGTAGCGTTGGAAGGCTTCCCACAAGGTGGACCTTGTGAAGGGCGCAGGAAACCGTTAGATTCGGGAAACACAGACCTGATCAAAGTGGCTGTGTTTGAGGAAACAGAAGTGTCCAGCAGAGGACAACATTTGGCTAAAATAATAATGATGATGAAATTTTTATTTAATAGTTAATAATATTAGTTTTGTGTCTAATATTACTTACGAAATTAGGAATAAAATCTTTGTTTCCGTGTGAAAGCAAAATTAAGACAATACGTAGTAATTTATTGAAATGACGGAATAAAACTCTTAAAACATTAACGTTAACAAACAGGGAAATTTCATAAATAAACTCCCGACAAACAACGTACATTGCAATAAACGAAAATATTCATTGCCACCCACACGAGCACACAAGCAAAGAATCCAGAGAGTTCTAAATACGCAGAACAAATTAAGTGAAAACGGGAACTCGCAAATAAAAAGGTACACAAAGGAGCGTACACACGCAAACACTTTTGTGCGCGACAGTACAGTTGGACGTGAAAGTAAATACAGTGAAAGTGCTCTTCGATTGGTACCGACTGTATTATGAACTGGGATGAAAGCTGAACATGGCGATTTAAATAAAACCTAGGTATTATGGGTGTGTTTATGTTGAGTCATATTTTTATGTTGCATTTTATGATTTGAAATTTGGAAGGTATGTTGACCGCTGGGCAACAGTATCTACACGGTGGGCACCTGAGGAAGGACGACGCCTGCCAAGCGTAACACGCTTGCAGTAAAAATGGCTTTCATTTTGACTTTTGACAATCCAACGACGTTCATTGCTAAAAATAATTGTTTTACAATCTCTTGCAAATTGCCTAAAAGACGGATGCTCTTGTCATCCGCTTCCTTCGATTCGTCGGTATATAGTGTTTTTCTGCTAAACATGTACTTTTTATTTTTTATTTTTTCTATTAACATGCGTTCGTTTTCATATTCCGATGTCGCTTCGTGGACAGTAGTTTGGGTTTTTCGACTGTAATGTAACTACTTTTTGTAAATGCTGTAGGTAATCTTAATCTGTTTTTTTTTACCAAAAAAAATCGCTATTTTACGCTGTTGAGCAGATACATTTTTCGAACATATGAAGCAATGGATCAGCAATATCTTTCAAAATGATTCAGACTCTGATTGATAGTATGTTGCACAATTAGGGTTTAAAAAATTTTTTTTTGTTTGGGAAATCATCAAACAACTTCTCCCGCTCTGTGTGGAGCAGGAGGGCGTGTCAGACTTTTACTGACTAAAACCCACCCTCAGTTGCCTGTGCCAGGGACCGCGGTATCTCTTTCGAACAACCTGCACCCCTGGCAGGCATCGGCCCTTCCGGGCCCCATGAGTTGGTGTTGACATCTCTTTGAGGCGCGCGTGGAACACAACGCGCCGTCGACCCGGGCTTGGTCCTTACGAGACAGCGAGCTACCCATTACTCACCGTCCGCAAGCCTACGCAAGTAGGGTGTGTTACGGAAGAGGAGGCGAGACGACCTAGACGTAAGGGGCCAGGGCTTGCTCCCGGTGGCTCAGGAAAGGAATACGGGGGAAGCTTTTGCCCAGCCACTACTGGGGCGACCTGGAACGACCTTGTCCCACGGGAAAGGGTCGGCTAACTAAAAAAAATATTCTAGGTACAAAGAAACGTTGATTTTTTTAAATTTCATGAGTGGTTACTATAAACACAGCCACTTTAGTTAGTTAACGAAACTCCGCAGATGTGTTTTGTATCGATATCTGAACACGATAAAACAAAGAAAAAACGTTAGATTTTTTTCAGCGGTCAATAGCCACTGGTAGTGTTGAAGTTGTTACTGAAAGTATTTGAGGAAATCTGGTTTTTAGTTTTGTTATAGCGTGTTTAAATATCGATACATCTGTGAAGTTTATTATTATTTCAAATACACTCGTTGACCCCAAAAACAACAATGTTTGTTTTCAGCTAAACGTGGCAATGACCTAATACGCGTTTCTGGAATTGTTGATTCGCCCACAAATAAAATAACTTCGTGCAAGTCGCGTACAGAAAATATTATACATGTTTATTTAAAAGTGACGATTAGCACGAGCTATTTCATGCGAATCAACTCGTACTATAAGCCGGTACGGTAGTATAAACACTAAACAGTCATATTACGTGAGTACGGTGTAACTGCGAAATGTCTCTTATCTTTGTTATGCCTTTAGAAAATGGTTCTGGTTTTTGAATCTCAATATTTTGATATTCGGCGTCAAAAATACTTTCATGATTTCATGGCTGTATGGAGGTATGAGGAACACGGTGTAAAGTTCACTCATACTCTATAGTAAAGGAGAATCCTCCGACCAGCGGGTGTTGTGTCTGGTGGGCACCTGCCCAACGATTGATTTCGTTGTATTTGGTTTTTATGTAGATTGCGCGGTAAACTCTGCTTGCGTGATGTAGTTGCGGTGTGACGTCAAGCCTTGAGTAGTTCGCATATGGCATTGTAGATGGCGCCATTTTACTTTTTGTTTTTCCACATTTTTTTATTTGAAATTTCGTATGTGGGGCATTGTAGATGTCCGCCACAGCTGTACTGTTCTTATGGGAAATACTAAAAAACGATAGATGGATTGTGTAAAATATGCCAGTATGGCTAGAAAGGACGTAAGTAATGAGACGACTGCTTATAGAGATGTACAGAAGAAGACCCCAAATAAATTGGGATGAGAATCTACGGTTGCAGTATTTGTAAATATGTGAGCACTATCATGTATCCATCAATATAATTAATTTATTTTTATTGCATATTTTGAATACGTTCCGTGTGGTGCCGGACGTAAAAGAAAAGCACCATCCCATTTCTTCCCGTGGGTGTTGTAGAAGGCGACTAAAGGACTTACTAGAGAATGGGCAGCAGCATTCTCTATGCATTTGACCACCATACTGGGATCGCTAACCCGCCTGCCAAGCGTGGCGATTATGGCAAAACCCCTTTTTGGCAGGCGGGTTGGCGATCGCAGTATGGTGATAAATGCATATAGAACGCTGCTGCCCATTGTCTAGTAAGTCCCTTAGTCGTTTTCTACGCCACCCACGGGAAGAAATGGGATTTTGATTGATACCATATATTTATCAGCTTCTCTATTTACTAAGAACACAGGTAATCTCTTCTTTACCTCGACACCCAAAATTTCAAGCCAAAATTTTATCATATCCCAAGGGTAGTAAAGTTTCTTGAATTCAATTAAAAAGTTTCCATTTGTGTTTTGTTGAAGCAGTATTGTTTTCGTTTGGATATGAATCGCTTTGCGCTGAAGTACCTACCGCAGTCGGGGCTGCGGCCCGACGGTTGTATCGATATTAGATTGATACTGGATAGCTATGCTATATATGGTAGATCTAGTTCTTTAATACCAAAAATTAGAAACGTTTTTGTGGGTCACATTCCTTTCAAACGGGTGGTTTTGAGACTTTTGATACCAAATATATTATCAGGTAAGGATGTATAATAGGTGGGTTTCTGGTTACTATAAGAAAAAAAAAGCGGCCAAGTGCAAGTCGGACTCGCCCATGAAGGGTTCCGTAGCATCAAGTAACATAATATAAACGTTCTTGTAGTTCGTTGTAACTTTGATCGATGTTTTAATAATTTTACTTACTATTACAGATTTATTATTAGAAAATAATGTTTCACGGTTTATGCATAAGGTTTATGTTTATGAAATTAAATGTTTTTATATTTGAGTTGATTGAATGAAAGGTAAATTACGGTTTAAGATTTATGACGTATTAAAAAAAAACTACTTACTAGATCTCGTTCAAACCAATTTTCGGTGGAAGTTTATATGGTAATGTACATCATATATTTTTTTTTTAGTTTTATCATTCTCTTATTTTAGAAGTTACAACCCCCTGTAACTTCTAACACTCTGTAACTTCTGACACCCATTTTACCACTTTGGAAGTGTCTCTCGCGCAAACTATTTAGTTTAGAAAAAAATAAATGATATTAGAAACCTCAATATCATTTAAGACCATAGATACCCCACACGTATGGGTTTGATGATTTTTTAAAAATGATTTTCAGTTCTAAGTATGGGGAACCCCCAAAATCTATTGTTTTTTTTTTTCTATTTTTGTGTGAAAATCTTAATGCGGTTCACAGAATACATGTACTTACCAAGTTTCAACAGCATACTTCTTATAGTCTCGGAAAAAAGTGGCTGAGACATACGGACGGACAGACAGACAGACAGACATGAAGAATCCATAAGGGTTCCGTTTTTTGCCATTTGGCTACGGAACCCTAAAAACGTCATGACTCTAGGATAACTGGCAGAACCCTGATTACATGGCCGTATTATTTTATTGCGTTGACATAGAAGCTTGATATTTTAGAGCTTACACTGTTTTTTATGTTAATTACAACTGGATAAGTACCTGCACACTTAAAAAAAGACGGTCTTCATAGACTAACAGAGGCACGGACGGACGGACGGACGGAGAACGAACAAAGGTTAAATTTTTTACTTTTGTGGTACGAAACTTTAAAAGGAAGAGAATTTATGAAGGTTTGTTTGTATAATTTATTTATTTCCAAAACACCTAACATAAGTGATTTTAGCCACACAACGAAGCCTGTCAAACGCCTCGAAACGTTTATCTGTGTGATGTCGAGCCGCTAATTTCAATTTAAAAAGAACAATTATAACACAAAAAAAAAACAAATAAAATATGAAATTAAATATGGGACTTGAACTGAAGACAATATTGAAAACAAAAAAAAAAAACAACAACAAGCAATACTAACTACATTACAATGTAATACTTTATAATTACAATGATACTTAACACACTTAAATTTTATTTACTTATTTTCATAACACTTATTTACATTTTTTTATTTGCATTATTTATTTTGTTTTCTTTTTGTTTTTTTTCTTCCATTTACATTCCGATCCCTTGCATACATTAGGAGAAATGTGTAAGGAAACATTTTGATTTATTCTTATAAACTTTCGAACTAGTTTTGTAAAGCGTTTGCAAGTCTTCTAGAAGTTTATTTAGATATAAAGGTACTAAATATTGTGTAACCCTCATACCGTACACATTATTAAATTTTGGTAAATACATCCTGTATTTATTTTAAAGTGGTATCGTTCTCAGAAAGTTAGGTCTTGTTTGTTCTATTAGCAACTCAAGTCTCTTGACTTTCGCAAGAGGAAAAAATTTAACTTTATTGGACACGTTCATAAGAGATCGTCGTCACTGTTTTTGAATTTCTTGGTTGAATGTTTTGGTGTAATTACTTTTCATATTCTAAGTTGTAAATAATAAATATCTGTTAGGTATGAACGATATGTCCTCCCATAGCTGCTGAGTCCGTAGTTGATAACCGAGTCGGCTAGGGCCATGTACATTACCTTCTAAGCGTTTTTTTAAGGCAATCTATATTTAAGTACGCTAGCTTACCTAGAATAGACCGCAGTATTTAATAGTTATTTTTGGACTTTCTTGCTAACTTGCTCCTAACGGTTTCGTCTTTTGTAATTACACGCTTTATATTAGCTTCACTTGTATGTTTGTTTGTTTGTATGTAACCACGGAACTCCGTGTATGTAACCGACTCCTTTGGACGCTATTTTGACCCACTTTAAACGGTCAGATTTTATTTAAACTTTGTAGACTTATCGAAGACCTATGACAATTCAATAATTAATTGTTTTTTTGAAAAAACACGCTTTTGTAGTTAGCAAAACTAAAAAATAGAAAATAAATAACAGTTTAAAAAAAACTCAAAGTAATCAATTAGATTATTAAAAAAATACCTCAAAAAGCACCCCACGCTTTTTAATAGAATTAAATTATTTTCTACTTTTTAGTTTGGTTTTTAAAGAGTGTTTTTTTAGTTTTTTTAAACTATTATTTTTTCTACAGCTAAAATGGAAACAGCTTGTAAAATATCCAAATGCTTCTTACCGCATATTATATTAAGATACAAAATCAATCGAAATCAGCTCCGCAGCCAGCCAGACAGCCTATCACAGTCTACAGCTGGACATGGGCATCTCATCTACCAAGCTGCGCAACAACACTCTGTCCGTCACCTGTCTTCCGCATCCAGATCTCACATAGAAAATAGTGCACCCCTTAGTTCTTTTTTCCAATAAATTATCAGTTCACGCTTTTCGCATATAATAAAAATACATCACCGAGATCTTGCTCAATAATAGTACATACAATCTGAATATAGAGATATTCTGATAGTATTATCCTGCGAGATTCTCCCTTCGAGCCAATCACTGAACCGGATCCCCAGGGGTGTTCGATGACGCGTTAATATCAGAAACCGAATTCATGACGGATATACGGATATTACAACATATGGATGTCGTTCCTTTTGTGATAGTTGCTTTATTGAGAGATCGTCGAGTATTCTTAGACGGTGGTCTGTATTTGGCTTCGAAGAGCTTTGAATGTAGGAGTTGGGTGCCACATCCTCATCAATTTGACTGAGCTGCAAGCTAAAGGTTTGGTTCAAATCAATCTTTTCATTGGCTCATTAGAAAGTCAATTTTATAAGGTATTTGCTGTTTTTGATTTTTAACCGAATTCAAAAAAGGGGTAGGTTCTCAATTCGACTGTATGTTTCTTTTTATGTTTGTTACCTCAGAACTTTCGACTGGGTGAACAGATTTTGATGATCTTTTATTTGAAAGCTGGTGCTTCCCGTGTGGTCCCATTTTAATGTCATATAGATCTGATGATGCGTTTTGCAGAAAGACAACGGAACTCTTCAGAAAAGAACAGTAAATCAACCGCGATTGTTGCTACCGCATAAATATGCATTGTTTTGACCCCAAGGATGATGAAATTTCGAATTAGTGGGGTAGGTACTTTAACTAAAAAGTGAAAAATAAAAACTTTTTCCAAAAAAAATTACAACCAACTTCTGAACAAACACTACAAAGTGAAAAATAACTAATTTCGGAAGGCGGTGACAAAAAATTAAAAAAACATATCCAAAGTCACCGACTTCCGAAATAAGTTATTTTTCACTTTGTAGTGTTTTTCTTTGGAAAAAGTTTTTATTCACTAAGTGATCTTTGTAGTCATCTTGACTACGAAGGTCGGGAGAGTGCAATTTTAAATTCACACGAATTCTTCATGCAATCAATGAAGTTATGGTCTGCTCGCTACGGAGTTGATGGACGTTACTGAAAGTGCCAATCAAACTCGTGGCCAAATTCTGGGCTGACTGTATAACTGTATATAGATTGCTATCGACACGCTAACGCTAAGAAGAAGAATGAAGTTAACCTAACTTGCGTAATAGTTTTATAACCTTCAATTAACGAAATAAATCACTTTGAGGCTTAACGTCCTATAATCCACGGGTGCTGAATAGCAGGTTGTTCTCATTGTCCGCCTTAAGGTCACCACCGTACCTTGATGGCTAGCTGCCCAGTTTCTTGGTGCAAATGTCGCGAAAAGGTCACTCCCTCATTATGTGGCTGTCACCATGACACTTGAGGATACACGGAACTAAGATTAAGTGGAAAATGGACATGTCATAAATTAGAAGTAATTTGAAAGTTTTTTACATCCATTATTTTGATATTTTTATTGGTCTAGATAGATAGAATACTCTTTATTATGAAATTTTACATAAGGTGACACAATGAGTGGTCTCATCGCTAATAAGAATATTTTAAAGACAACCTTTGGATGGATTAAAGGGCGAAGATACACTGCAGGTAGTCTGTCAATGGTGTACCATTTCTGCCAGGGGTGCGGGTTGTTCGAAAGAGATACCGTGGTCTCTAGCACACAGGCAACTGAGGGAACACGGGTGGGTTTTAGTCAGTAAAAGTCTGACACGCCCTCCCGCTCCATCCAGAGCGGGAGAAGTTATTTGATGATGTCCCAGACAAAAAAAAACAAAAAAATGATGTACCATTTACTATATCATACAAATACACACATACTATATATACATAAAACATCAATCAATCAATCTTTATTCATGAACACAGGTATTACAATACAGGTCTTATGGATACATTTTAGTCGAGATCTATGTCCTAGCAATGAAATTGGTATACATTTTTTTTTATTTTTTGTTAATAAATCTGAATCTATACAATACAAAGTCATGTCAATTAAATGTATTATTAATAAATGAATAATCAATTATAATTGATTTTTACATGCATGTCAACGGTAAATTATATTAATTATGTTATTATACATACTCAGCCTATAACGTTCCCGCTCCTGGGACACAGGCCTCCTCTCTGTGTGAGGGAGTGGGCCGTAATCCACCACGCGAGCCCAGTGCGGGTTGGTAGATGTCACATGTCTTCGAATTTTTGGTTCTAGGACATGACGTTTCCTTCGGTGATGAAATAATGTACACAAAGTGAAGTACCTGTCGGCGTTAGAACCTACGACCTAGAACTCGTAAGTCAAGGCCGTTCCCACTGACCCTCCAACATATTCTCTTCTCTTCTCTTCTTCAACCCATGGCCACCCAATGCTGAGTGTAGGTCTCTTCCAAATCTGTCCACTTTTGGCGGTTTTGTGTCATGGCTATCCAGTTTCTTCCGGCCACTTTAATGAGATCGTCTGTCCACCTAGTCGGTTCTCTTCCTACATTCCAAGTGTGGTCCAACATATTACTTATCTATAAATATATTTATACAATAATAATAGTCATGACACAAGTTCAAAGAACAATAGAAGAAATGGTGTTTTTACACGCTTTATATTAGCTTCACTTGTATGTTTGTTTGTATGTTTGTATGTAACCGACTCCTTTGGCCGCTGTTTTGACCCACTTCAAACGGTCAGATTTCATTGAAACTTTGTAGACTTATCGAGGACCAATGACAATTCAAAAAAACAAAAAAAAAAACAAAAAAAAAAACTTAAAATCACGCTTTTCAAGCAAGCAGAACTAAAAAATTGAAAATAAATAATAGTTTAAAATACTAAAAAACACGCTTTAAAAATCAAACTAAAAAATTAGAAAATAATTTAATTCTATTAAAAAGCGTGGGGTGCTTGATATTAATTGATTATAAAAGTACCTCAAAAAGCACCCCACGCTTTTAATAGAATTACATTATTTTCTAATTTTTTAGTTTGATTTTTAAAGCGTGTTTTTTAGTATTTTCCATTTTTTTAGTTTTGGTAGTAGTATTTTAAACTATTATTTATTTTTTATCATCATTTAAAAAATAGACAAACATTGTGCACACCTTTTCGACACGGACAAGGTATTCCATAGCCGTACTGTTTGGACTGCAAGAGATTTATTACAGAAACTGGTAGAGTGCAGATGCCGTTGCATTCCACCAGTTCCTATGATAAATCTTTTCTAGTCAAAAGTTTTCCGTGCACTATACATTATTGTGCCCGATCGATGACAATAAGCTCGCTTGTGTCCTATGGGACATGTGGGTTTAGAGACACACATCTGCCCTATCCTTTGGGTAAACAAGGCGTGATGAGTATGTATACTTGTAGTTATACCGCTACTTTAACTTTTGAACTTACTATGTTTTAAATTAGGTGATTACTGCCAGACCCCTGTGGACTAGTTTTCGGTACATTTTTCATCATCAATTTATATTGTAAGTCATCGTATATATGAGTTTTATGTACTGATGAGCATGGTTTTATGAAGCTCCAGAGTCACCACACCATGGCATATTAATTGGTCACTAGTCGGAGGTCCACACGAATTGTCTTTTAGCACTTTTGAATTTGAAATTCTAGGAACAGACAAAGATGACAAATAATGCAGATAATTAAAAGTTATTTTCAGCTTCAATATAACCCCAAGTGCCACTAGACTAAAGAATCGCCATTTAGTTAGCAATTGAAATTCTTAGGGAGACGCAAAAGGGCGAGAGAAGGCGCCAAGTCTCTTCAAACAATTAAATATAATTGTTAACGCGATAAAAGTAATTTGCAAGCGAAAAGATTGTGTATTTCTATGATAATGCTGGTATTAAGGAGCTTAGTGAATTAGCGTTTTGGCAGTCTGGGTAGCGAATGACCTTTGACATTTAAACGTTATGTGGCGTAGCGTGTCTTTAAACTTTCATTCAGTGAAAAGATCGCCAGAAAATATCTGTTTAAGTGCCGATGATAATCGTGATAATCACGTCAAAGATGATTGTTAATATATTGAGAAAAATGGCTATCTACTAAGCCATTTAGTCAAAGTTTCCGTCTTTTAAACCCATACCTAATTTCACCGGATGGTTTTCGATAACGCGATGGTCGATAAGCGTGCATAATTGGCTAAAAATAATCCATTCACTCATCACTGCCAACTAAGTATTGGAAAGCTGAGTCTGCCAAGAAGTTTCACGTATTCGCGGATTTGGGGTAATGAGGCCTCCTTTGCAATTCTAGGTATAAACAGTCCGTTCACACTCATTTTTCCTTTGATTTTGCGTCAGTGTCAAAATCAAAATGATCTTCGCTCTCGTTACAATAAAATTGCTTTTAGGTTGTTGCCACTAACAAATATGTCAATATCACAGTGATCTTTACATTAGTTGTAATAAGGTTGTTGTTGGGTTGCTGCTGTCAGAGGTAAAATAACTGTGACCGGACTGTAAGGAACTGGGCCTGAGCAATTAAAATAACAGCTTATAACTGAAATATCAGTCAAGCAAAAGTAAGCTGGGAATACTAAGCCTACTTCTGCTGTATCTGAACATTGATATTTATTACTAGAGTTTTAAAATTGGCCACTGTAATGTTAGTTTGATTAAATTCGGGGTGAGAGACTGGTGATTAGTATGTAGTAGTAATGACTAAAATTAGGACGTCAGTCTCTCACAAAGGATTATATTTTATAAATTTTTGTCAAAACGATATAATTTTTGTATCTATGTTAATATTATGTGAAACTTGCTGAAGAGAGAACAATAAAGATTTTATTACATTGTGAAAACAGATATCAACAGTGGAATTCTTAAAAACTACCACCTCTGTCTTTTCCCACATCTATGTTCCCTCCAAAACTATATTGTTAGGGTCTAATATAGTGCCGCGACTGAAGATATAAAGGTACGAATAAAGAATAATGTCCCTCCTGACATTCAGTGAGTGACCTCGCCATATTGAGGGTGTCGTTACGTTCAAGAATAAGCACTAGAAAGTGGACGGCTGTTAAAGTACCTAACAATAGAAATAATTATGGAAATTACTTACTTTTTTTGTGGAATATGAAGTGAAAATACAATAAGGCTCCAATTTAAGTGATTTTAGGACCTGAATGGAAATACCTTGAAAAAAACTCGTAACAAAAGAAAAATAGCTTTTTCTGTCTCCTTCTTAGCGTATCGATGGCAAAAAAATTCAAACATCTTTGGCCCGAAATTCAGCTGCGTGAACTCCTCTCACTGGCGTAGTCATAAAATCGTCAAATGCACAAGTAACAAGGCATGCGACGCAGGATGGAAGGTGAGTCATTGTCTATGGGGAGGTGCCGCATAAGTATCTCTATAATTTATTGGTTCACATCAAGTTTTCAGTTCGAAATTGTACTGCGTTATAGGTTTTTTTTAAGGGTGGGAAATCATCAAATAATTTGTCCCGCTCTGGGTGGAACAGGAGGGCGTGTCAGAATTTTACTGACTAAAACCCACCCGTGTTCCCTCAGTTGCCTGTATACCAGGGGCCGCGGTATCTCTTTCGAACAACCCGCACCCCTGGCAAGCATCGGCTCTTGCGCACCCCATTAGTTGGTGCTGACATTTCTTTGAGGCGGGCGTGGAATATAAACTGCGTTATAGGTTTAGGGCTGATGGCCACTATCAATCAAAATCTAAATAATTTTCAGCTCAGCAATGTAAATAACGCAATGAATGTTGTTGAACTGTCAACATTAAAGCCATTCCTACTGTTAGTGAGTTACGCAGTCAGCCCGCTGAATAGAATAATGTTTCATGAAAGAGTGCAATAGAGGAACAAAGATACTGATTTTTAAAGATTCACTTGGGTTTCACTTCAAAACATACAATATGTAACAAAAACCCTGTTGTTCCTTTTAGGGACGTATACACTTACCCACAAGCACAACATTTACGAAGTTATAATTTAAAAAATAAGCATTGGCTAGTCGAGAGTTCAACATCAAATAACTATTAAAATCGACATATTCAAAAAAATTGTTAGCAGTATCTGATTTTACAAGTATCCTTATTTCGCATAATAGACTACGAGCTTGGCGGCTTTCTTTGATCTAATCAAAATCAGTTAAACATTACAAATATTCATAATTAAATATTTATTTTAATTATTTTTGTTAAACAGTTTTTATAAATGACATGCTTTATTACGTATGTATACCGATTCTGAAAACGTGGGTAGAAGGAACAACAGGGTTTTTGTTACATATTGTATAAAACGTGTCGTTTTGCATCCTCGTCAAATTCAAGGAGGTAACTATGCTAATGATTCTCGACACGAATCAATAATAAAATAAGTAGGTATTTTTTTTTGTTTTTTTTTTTAATTTTAAAACGCGGCCCGTGTGATACCGCACTATAACTGGTTAACCTGGGTTCAAACAGTTTTCGTCGCACAAACCAGTCCTCGAATTACTTGTTGCGATTTTTTATTTTACGGCTATGAAAATACAGTAGTAGTAAAATAAAAAACCTACTTATTTTATTATTGATTCGTGTCGAGAATCATTAGCATAGTTACCTCCTTGAATTTGACGAGGATGCAAAACGACACGTTGTATATTTTCTTTATTTGAGAGAATAATATCAAAATAATCAGATATCCAAGAAAATAAAAACAAACTAAAACTTGTATGAATCTAAACATAAATAATTCACAGCAGCTGAGTAAGAATATTCCTATAACCCAAGTATATTTCCCACCGGATACCCGCGCCTTGTAACCTTGTGTCTGCCCGGAAGTGACCCATAATGTGTCGCAGGTGCATACCGGAAGTTGCTCCCACGGGGTGTGAGGGTCAACGATGACATTAACCTTTCAGTAGGGGTCTATCTCCATGTATTTCTATGAGATTGTATTATGAAAGATGCAAGGAACACGCTTATTTTGAGGATGTGTTTTGAAATGGTTGCAGGGCAATATTTACAGATCTGACGGCTGAACGTATTTTCGAATGTTTGGAGGGGTCTTGGTATATAAAGATGGTCACCTAACCACGGAACAACCGCAGATAGCGTAGCTTAACGTTGTCGATCGACCCGTGATGTGGCAGTTATTACTCCAGCCACTGTATCGTGAATACACAATTAAAAACACATGAAAACTAAACGATTTACATACTATTGCTAAAGATTAAGATGGCATGAATCCAGTAGGTACAATAAAACCAAGCATTAACTTGATTTTCCATAATATTATGCCAGAATGAATTAATGTTTAAAATTTATGGAATATAAGAATTAGAGAATTAAGTTTAAAATTGTAACATAAACTATAATTAAGACCATCCAGCAACATTTAAAAATAAAGCTACAAAATGAACGTGATCGCAATTTCTGCAAACAGTGTTTCTACATATTATTTTCAAATAAAATTCATGGTTACAGTTTTAAACGCACTGTTAAAAAATTACCCTGTATTGCCGCTTGCTATTATAGAAAATGTTTCAATCGTGGCTGCGGAACAGGTGGGTACAATCACCGCGGGCATAGACACACGGCGTAAAACGTTTTATGTTACATCTATTAGGGTGTCTGTGCCGTCTGTTGGGGCACTAAGATGGCGGACGATATTGAAACTTCTAACTTCTAACAACATAATGTTTCGGCAAAGTTCAAATATTCCCATGTTGTTGCAATTTGCAAGTCATTGTCAAGTTGTATGTTGATTAAAATATCGCTTTACAGAATTATAATTACTTCTAATTATTTAATTAATATTTTGTGTCTCGTAATGTTTATTACTTTGCGTATGTATGTATAGAATCAAGTCTATCCGACTAAACAGACAGCTGTGCTGCTGGGGAGTTCGTTCCGCCACTTCTTCTTCCCAGCTAAAGCACTAGGAAGTGGTGAAGGGTGTGCGTTTTGGGGGACTGTCTCATGTATTTTGACGTTCGAAAAGTGCTGATTCTCAGCCTAATTTGAATAAATGACTTTTGATTTTGACTGAAATCATCAATACAACTCTAGTTCATTTATTCCCACATTCCATGACTATTTCATGAAAAAGTCATTCCATGGGTCTACCTCAGCGTTTCCCAAACATTGTTCTGCCATGGCCTGGTACTTTTCACACTGCCCCTTCGTGACCCACTTAATACTTTCAAACCCAAACTGGTTCCATTAGGTAAAATAATACTCCTCATTTATTAATAGTAAAAATGTTTTATTAAAACTACATATTTTGGTATCGCCTATTTAGTCATTAAATATTAGTGCGAAGTATAATAGAGCTGCTGCTTATTTTTCACTAAAGAATCCAAGTTCGCGGAAATGTTGTCGAATGTTGCGACCCGGTATTTTATTTTGATGGCCTGGTACCGGATCGCGACCCGACAAATGGGAAACGCTGATCTACCTTAGCACATCTTCCATAAGGAGATAGTTAAATTACCTTTTTGCGTCAGAAGAGTCTAGAAGATCAACATCGCGGCAGTTATGTTTAAGTTCCATGTAATAGGAGTGAACGTATAGCCATCAACCAGGCGCGGAGGCTCCTGCTGAAAAAATCCTGTGGGAATACCCGACCTGGGGCTCGAACTAGCAGTGGTGCGTGCGTAAAATAGTTAAAAAAACTCGGATAAAATGATTTTGGTGACAGACGAAGGCAAAGATCCCAAAAATTACTGTGTCTTTGATAATTCCAGAAAACAATCTTCAACTATTTTTGACTTTAAGTACAAAGACATTATGAATACAGAGGGATTCTTGAAACCTACAAATGGTTGGATCGAAGTTCGTCCCCAACCTACACATTCTAAATATAAATGCCAATGTATAAAGAGCGTTACCTTGTGGTGAGCCCAATCGAATCCCCTGGGACTATGAACGTAGGTAGCCTAGCGTAGGTTTGAACGGATGTTCAAATGGTATTAAACCCACCTTACGTACCTATTTACGTAACTTGCTGTGACAAAATCTAACTTACATTGTCGCGTTACCACTGAACTGTGCGAAATATGGTATATTCGTTGTAAATGATCATGAATGATTTATTATTATGATTCATTTATTTGAGGACTGTACTGTAACTTCCGTTGATTTGTACCTTAACTCAAATGACCGATTTTATATCTATAAGTAGGTTTTTACAAGCACTTTTACACGTCAATCATACTTTAAAAACTAGACGTGTGACAGTGTTTCTTATCCGACTTCTCTGAGAAGAAAGGCTGAAATAAACTCAGAGGTCACAGTCTCTTTTAAAGTCCAGATATACTGTTGGTCAGATTACGTGAAGACCTAGTAGATTGGTGTTTGAAATGGTCTTTTGAGGAAAGAACCACACAGATTGAGTGGACCTGTCCAGTCAGTGTACGTATTTGTCAATTATCGAAATCAAAAGAATACAAAGTCACGTGACTCACGTGAGCGAAGCAACAGTATAATGTCCTGAATTTGGCATAATATTTTCGAATGTCGTTAATATCATAGTATCCTGAAACGTCTACGCGACGCTTTGACTGCGTATGCATTGTCTACGCGGTGTTAATGCATGAGTTTTCAAGAGTAGGAATATTTTCAGTTTTCGTAACGTCTATATGCTTTATTGCCCGTTCTTCTCCATAGAGATCCACGTTTTGGAATGGGCAACTAGCTTCAACTTTCCAACTGATCGACTTTTTCACAAATCAAAAGTGCCTGCAAATGGTTTAATTGAAATAAATGCTTTGAGTTTGAGTTTGAGTTTATGAAACGCTTTGATTGCGTATGCAGCCTCTGCGCGGTGTCTACCCCTACGCTTTCAAGGGTAGGAATAGTTTCAGTATTCGTGGCGTTTACGCGACGTTTTGACGGCGCATGCATTTAACCCGTCTCTGCGCGGTGTTTATGTATGAGGTTTCAAGTGTAGGAATATTTTCAGTTTTAGTGGCGTCTACGCGACACTTTGACTGCATAAGCAGCTCCTACTACGCGGTGTCTACGCCTGCGCTTTCAAGGGTAGGTATATTTTCAGTTTTCATGGCCATACTAATAAAATTGTTACTCACTTAGTAATTTAGTGTAACTGTAGTTTAATGAGGCACGTCCCAGCTGCACGAGTTTCAATATAACAGGCGCCTTTAAGAAAATTATGTTATTTGAGCATCAGAAGATTGTGTTGCTTTCCACGAGAAATTATGAGAACCTGGTGTTTATCTTGATTATGGAGCTTAGTTAATTAAGGAGTAATGGCAGTGGTAGGCAAGTAATGATAAGGTAAAATGTTGAAGCCATTCTTTTTCAAATTATTCCAGTGTTTTTTTTTATCGTTTTCGAAGGTATAAGTACCTACTGCCTGCCAGGGTCACGCATTTGTTCGAAAGAGTTACCGTGTCCCTGGCACAGGCAACTGAAGGAACACGGGTGGGTTTTAGTCAGCGAAAGTCCGACACGTCCTACTGCTCCGCCCAGAGTGGGAGAGTTCATTTGATGATTTAACAAAAAAGGTATAAGTACTTCTAGTTATATACTTGAAGCATGATTCGTTGCTAATTTTCATTACATAACATCACGCTTATTTCCCCCGAAAACGCAGAGTTCCACACTCATATTTCGCCAGTTATGGGTAAGTCCCATGTAACAGGGGCGACAAGTTCCAGATGGAAAAACACAATAACACTTTACCCAGCCTGGAAATTGAAACCAAGACCTCATGCTTAATTTTTTTTTTTTTGGGTGGGCAATCATCAAATAACTTCTCCCGCTCTGGGCGGAGCAGGAGGGAGTGTCAGACTTTTGCTGACTAAAACCCACCCGTGTTCCCTCAGTTGCCTGTGTGCCAAGGACGACGGTATCTCTTTCGAACAACCCGCACCCCTGGCAGGCATCGGCCCTTGCGGACTCCACCAGTTGTTGCTGACATCTCTAACGGCGCGCGTGAAACACAACGCTCCGTCGACCCGGGCATTTTTTTTTTGTTTAACGTGGAGAAATGCCTACTGCGCTACCACGGCGAGATAGCGCAGTTATGTGGGACTGTAACCAACTAAAACTCCACGGTGTCCTCCAATGCCGCTTGAGGCGGGAACACGGAAATGCGCAAGCCATCCGCGAATCCGCCGCGGCTATCCGTCACCGGACCCTCCTCGGAGGGGAAAAACCCCAATCGCCGGCGCACCACGACACATGGCACGCCGTAACCACCCCAGGAACCGAATAGCATAAGGGCCCCAGACGACACCCTTGGTGCCCTGCAACGGGTCAGCACAGTGACCCCGCCACCTACCACTTTTCGTCCGCAGGGGATAGGGAGAGCGGCCAACGCTATACTGACACTCCTCCTCCCTTGCGGCCCCACCGCGTTCGCCATCAAACAGTGGCGGCCCCGTCCAGGCCACGGAAAGGAAGAGCACTACTTAAAAGTACCGGTACTCCTCCTCCGCCGCAGCCTGTAACCCTCAGCCACGATGCCTCTCATTTGACATGGCGCCTCAGTTGCGATGCACCTCACCGCAACCTACTTTTTGGCCGCTACGTCGTCGGCTAGGAAGCAAAAGCCCTGACGAGCGGGACCTTGGGGTTTCTCTTCGCTTCACCGTGGAAGGGAGGACCTCATGCTCAGTTGTGCTTGCGACCACTAATTTCACTATCTGCTAATAAAACTATTATGTTGATCATCTCATGTATTTATTAAAACACCAACGTCGCAAGAACAGCTATACAATTGCAGTACACCTAATAGCAGAAAGTGATGTACTGCCAATTATTCTTAACGACGGACAGATTGAACCATAAAATTTTAATTAGACACACATTTATAGCGAATTTACGAGCACATGTTATGTCGTGCTATGAGATTAATATTTGGAAAAGTAGGGATGTAAGTATAAATAGGTATTCATAAATAATAGACAAATTTTGGTAAATCAAACATATTAACAAGGTAATATGTTAAAATAATCATAGGAACAATTACGGGCCATAACCCCCTTAACAAACATCTTTGTAATATAGGCGCCACAAATAGCCCGCTTTGCAGGGGCTGCCTTGACGCCGAGAAATCAGCCGCCTACGTCATCCAGGAATGCGAGGCCGTGGCTTCTCAACGTGAAGAAATCCCTGGAACAACGAGGTCACTCCGCGAAGCCTGTGAAGCTCCCAGAAAGCTTCTGTGCTTCGGGGCGGAGCTAGGCTGGCTCTGTTAGCCAGAATCCCCACGCACAACGGACCGAATGTGAGTCTTAATGAAAAAAGGGAGCCCCATCATCATCATCATCAAGATAATATGTTTAACAAGGCGTGTTTTTGAGAATGGGAGAATAGTGTAGGCCTTGTAGAATAATAGATGCTTTGATGTTGAACATTTTCTATTTTGTTAATTACTTGGTACTTGCTGACTCATCATCATTATCATACCAGCCGAAAGACGCCCACTGCTGGACATAAGCCTCCCCCGATTGGGGGGATTTGCCATAATCGCCACGCTTGGCAGGCGGGTTGGCGATCGCAGTATGATGGTAAAATGCATAGAGAATGCTGCTGCCCATTCTCTAGTAAGTTCCCCAGTCGCCTTTTACGACACCCACGGGAAGAAATGGGATTGTGGTTTTCTTTACGTCCGGCACCACACGGAACAGTCTTGCTGACTGGCACTTGTTAATAAAGGGCGCCTGGCTAAATAGTAATAACTGCACGGGTCGACCGAAGTAAAGCTACGCTTGCCCTGGTCGGTTTGTAGATAGGTTTGTATGCGTGGATATGTCGCAGCCATCTGGTTAAATTAGCCAGCTAATAGGACGCCTAGGTCGTTAATTAAACGCCGGCATCCAGGTGGATGCCTAGGATGATGGTTAATTGAACTAGAATCATTCAACGATTAACAACATAGCGTATTGAAATTCAGCCCTTTGAAGATGATTGACCAAGACTCAGCCAAGTGATTCAAATTTAGTTCCGGTTTTTGCCACTGCGGCGCTAGTTGCCACCAAAACAAATATGGCGTCAATAGCGCAAACCGTGAATGTTATTTTTCGTCCTTGTGTGCAATTTTATGTGAAATTAAAGTGTGATATTGTAAAAATAGTACGAAAACATTGAGGTGCCAAATAATACTACGTCTTCTGCATGTTTTCGCGAAATGTTTGACTCTAAACTGACTGAACTTACTGACTGACTTAATTATTATTGAGTAATGTTCTTGTAATAGTTAACGTAGGTACATTTTGTTGTGAACAAACATTTCACTATTAGTAGTTACTTAGTAGTAAAAAGTAGTCGTACATAATTTGTGAACTCAGTCACCCAAACTAAACATCACAAACTCATATCCAATTTAACTAAATGACTACACGACATTCAATCTACTGGTTAAACGTTGCGCTCAATGACTTGGCTAGTTGTCCTTGAACTATTCAATTGGATGCCTGCGTTTAATGAACCGCCTAGGCGTTCAATTAGCTGGCTAATTGAACCAGATGGCTGCGACAGATACATTACATTATATCGAATCGAAAATATTATTGGTAGAACAGGGCAACAATAAACTTAACAAAAAAATTAGGACTTTTATGAACCATTTATTTTACAGATTAGAGAGAATCGACATTGATTTAGATACATCAGAGGAAGGCCGTTTCTCTCAAACTAAGGAAAGGTTTCTCGCCTTGGAATCAAAATTCAATTTATTATTAACTGATTCCAACGAACTCAACCCTCAACCAGAAGTCAACCGTCCCACTTCGACTCCTAATACCCCCAATGAGACAATGTTTCATACGATGCTTCGCGATCCTCAGTCCCAACCTTTAAACTCTATTCCTAATAATTCCCTTAATGAACTAAAACGAATAAAATACGACGGGAATTCATGTCCGCGCTCCTTTATCCAGAAAATTCAAGAATTTAGTATTTCTAGGAATATTTCTCGGGACAAATTATTAGACCATGCGTTTGAATTATTAACCGATAACGCTTTACATTGGTACCGTTTTAAACGTGACTCTTTGTTTTCATGGAACGAACTTTGCGAAGCTTTAATTACAGACTTTAGCGGTTTTGACTATGACTACAAATTATTAGAAGCAATTAATAGTCGAACTCAAGGCAAGGATGAACCTATCGTTGTTTTTGTTTCCATACTGACTGGTATGTTTTCCAGACTCACAGAAAAACTAACGGAAACTAAAAAACTCCAAATCATTATTCGTAACATCCGACCTTGTTATTCACCTTATATCGCAAATAATAGTATTCATTCTATTCATGCGCTAATTTCATGTTGTCAAAAATATGAAGAATTCTTAGACAAAGAGAAACGTTTCAGGGAACCACAATCTACTAATAATCCTTTAACTGTTGAATTTAACTATAAAACTACAAACTTAACGCCAAAGCCCTCAACTTCTAACGCGTTCCCTTCTAGAACAAATTTTAATAATCGATTTTACAATAAACCACAAGTTAATACAATCAATAAGTTTAACTCTAATGCCTTTTGTGTACGCTGCCGCACTAATGGTCATACATTAACGAATTGCTCACAACCTCATACATTAATTTGTTTTAAATGTGGCTTGAAAGATGTTAAATCTACTGATTGCCCTAACTGTAAAAAATCCAACAACTCAAAAAACTAAACAACGACTTGGTTAATAAAAACTTTAATCAATCAGACTGGCATGATTGGTTACAAACCATAAAAAATTTCTTCCATTGTTACAAAATAAGTTCACTATACAATAATGAAAAAGATTTCAACCGTCCTTTTATTGATATTACTATCAACAACAAAACATTTTCCGGATTATTAGATAGTGGTAGTTCTATTACAATACTTGGTAATAACTCTCACTTAGAAATTTTAAAACTAGGCTTCACGTTATCCAAGTCTTTTTCAATGACGATTACTACTGCCAGTAAGCATATAAGTAAATCCCTTGGCTCAATTGATATTCCGATTAGCTACAATAATCAAACTCATCTAATCCAAGCTTTTGTATTCCCTAATATATCTCCTTCAATTATTTTAGGAGTCGACTTTTGGAGAAAGTTTAATCTTGTTCCACACATACTTTCTTCGGCTTTTAAGCCAAATACTAAATGTTCAGTGGTTACTGAAACTACTAAACAAGTACTCCCTTATAATTATCTCTCTTTAGAGCAAAAAACTATTGCTGATGATATGATTAATCGATTTAAAGCTATATCCTTTGAAAGTAGAGGAGTACTGGGCCGTACTCATCTTATTAGTCATCATATAGATACTGGTGATACTCCACCAATTAAACAACGCTGTTATCGACTGTCTCCTGTAAAACAAAAAGCTCTCATTATAGAAGTTGATAAAATGTTAGAATGGGGTGTTATTGAAAAATGCGAAAGCCCTTGGCTTTCTCCGGTTATCATTACACCTAAAAAGAATGGCGAATGGCGATTCTGTGTTGATAGCCGTAAATTAAATTCAGTTACTCGTAGAGACGCGTATAGCCTTCCATTTGTTAATGAAATTTTAGACAACCTTAAAAACGCTAAATTTCTTTCTAGCATCGATATTGCTAAAGCATTTTGGGAGATTCCCTTGAAAGAAGAATCGGACAAAGATAAAACAGCTTTTTATGTCCCTGGTCGAGGCATGTATCGCTTTGTTATTATGCCCTTTGGCTTAACTAATGCTCCTGCTACTCAACAAAGACTTATGGACATGCTTTTTACTCCTGAATTTGACAATAAGGTCTTTTGTTACTTAGATGATATAATAATCATCTCTGAATCATTCGAGGAGCATATCTCTTATCTAGTTAAAGTCCTTGAGAAATTGACGTTAGCTAATTTGACTATTAACTTCGATAAAAGTCAATTCTTTAAAAATGAACTTAAGTACTTAGGATACATTGTAAATGGAAACGGTTTACGCTCAGACCCAGCTAAAATTAAAGCAATTCTCGAATTCCCTACTCCCATTACTCGTAAAGACGTAAGAAAATTTATTGGAACTTGTAGCTGGTTTCGTCGATTTATTCCCAACTTCAGCACAATTGCAACACCACTTAATAAATTAACTTCTTCCGGTAAACGCCCCTAAATTCATTTGGGATAAAGACGCTGCTCTGGCTTTTAATAAATTAAAAGAAGCTCTAGTCACTACTCCCATACTAGCTTGTCCTGACTACGATCTCCCTTTCTCTGTACACTGCGATGCTTCTAACTCCGGCATCGGAGCTATGTTAACACAAGTAAAAGACGACAAAGAAGTAGTTATAGCCTATATGAGCAAATCCCTTAATAAAAATGAGCGCAATTACTCAACTACAGAAAGAGAAACTCTCGCGGTAATTTCAGCTTTAGAACATTTTCGTTGTTATATCGATAATGGTAAACAGTTCACTGTTTATACAGATCACGCAGCACTTAAATGGTTTCTAAAATTATCCAATCCATCCGGTAGACTCGCACGGTGGGCTCTTAGGTTGTCATCTTTTAATTTTATTTTAAAACACAAAAGAGGTAAAGACAATTTAGTCCCCGATTTACTCTCCCGTAATTCGACAACATTTCCACTTGGCGTTAATCCTGTCTCACTTGATTCCCAATCTGTATCTCCAGCATTGGAACACTACAACAAACTACTTTTGGAATGTCGTAACAATCCTGATCAATATCCCAATTATACTGTTCGCGAAAATAAATTATTCCGCTATACTCACTCTCCCTACGCGTTAACTGAAGATTTCGCGTGGAAAGAAGTTCCTCATCCTAATCTCCGTGAAACCCTTATCAAAGATAATCATGGATCCCCAGATCACCCTCATCTAGGAATTTTTAAAACTTATAAAAAATTATCACTTCTATATTACTGGCCAGCTATGTTTAAAGACATCGCTAAAATAATTTCTATCTGTGATAACTGTTTAACTTACAAACATGCAAACCACTCTCCCTTTGGCCTTATGGGTAAACCAAAAATTTGTTCAAGGCCGTTTCAAACAATTTCTTTAGATTTAATGGGTCCTCTACCTATGACTAGACGTAGAAATCAATTTATCTTAGTAGTTAACTGTTGTTTTACTAAATATTCCCTGATCTTCCCACTAAAACGGGCTACTAGTACTAACATCATCTCCAACTTAGAAAATTTTGTTTTTCTGGTTCATGGAGTACCTCAGACTATTATTATGGATAATGGATCGCAATTCCAATCCCATGAATTTCACAACTTTCTTGGAAGATATAACATACCATACATATTTTTCTCTCCCCACTATTGCCCTCAAGTTAATCCCACCGAAAGATACAATCGTACTATAATCACAGCTTTGTCATCTTTGGTCGGTGAAGACCATAGATCTTGGGACATCCACCTTCCTAAGATCCAATACGCTATGAACAGCACAATTAATGCTACCACCGGTTTCTCCCCTAACTTTTTGCTCTTTGGACGGGAAACAGTTACTTCTGGTTCACTTTATACGCCAACTAGTAATCTGGACGAAATCATTTTTCTACCACGGGACATCTATGCCACCAACATAGGTTTACTGTCCGATACTTTCGACAAAGTTCAGATAGCCCTCCATGTTGCTCATGCCCGTAATTCTTCTCGCTACAACGAGCATCATTCTTTTAAAGAATATAACGTAGGAGATACAGTCTGGCGAAGAAATTATGTAAATAGTCAAGCTGGAACTTATTTCAGTGCAAAATTAGCTCCGAAATATGTAAAGTGCACTGTGTTGCAAAAACTATCCCCATTAGTTTATATATTAGAGGATCCTAATGGTAACCAATCGAAATGGCACATTAAAGATTTTAAAATATAATGTATATATATATGTAAATAAATTCATCCTTAGTATTATACTCATGATTCATTTTTTTTTCTTTCTTCTAAACTGTAGAGTTCTTTTCGGCCCATTATAACTCTATTTAGTTTTTATTTTCTAACTGGATTTATTCAATCCAGTTCCAAGGTCCAGTTCTTAAACCATTATAGAAGATTTTTAAATCTCTATTTTATATCTGTTTTTATCAGATAACTGTAGAAGTGCTTTTAGGTACAAATCACCTAACCTTCTTAACTTACTCTTCAAGTTAGTATGACTAATTTGTTATCAACTGATGTTGATTGGAGCGGCTAACAACTCCATAAAAATAAGCCCTTTTTATTAACTATCAACACTGATGTTGATTGGAGCGGCTAACAACTCCATAAAAATAAGCCCTTGTTATTTACTATCAACACTGATGTTGATTGGAGCGGCTAACAACTCCATAAAAATAAGCCCTTGTTATTAACTATCAACACTGAAGTTGATTGGAGCGGTTAACAACTCCATTATAAATAAGCCTTTGTTAAAAATCTTTTCTGATTAATGGTTTTCGACGAGAGCGGCTAACAACTCCGAAAATAAGCCTACTGTTATTTATTTATCAAGTCGAGTTGTGATCATTGAATGTGAATCCAACCTGGCCTAACTTCGTAAGATGTCAGTGTGATTGAAAGAAGTATGTAAGTTATGTGAAAGTTGTTTTACTTAACCTTACAAAATTTTTGTTCTAGGCCAAAAATTTTCTCGGGGTCGATGGGGAAATATAGTATCTGTTTATTACTGATACTGTACTTACGCTTCTTTTTCATCCATCCACATCATCTTTGTTTTATTATCCTTTTACGACTTTCTTACATTACTATATTTCTCTTTTTGTTTTCTGTGCTAACACTCTGCGGATCGGTCTTAAACGATTCGTCTATATAGAATTACTTGATTTTACATTAGAATTTCCATATTTTTACATAATAACATTATTGTTATGACATTTAAGTCAAACGTGTCAAACTGATGTCTACTTATTCTTTTAATTATCTATGCAGTCTATTTAAGGAAGGTTGCATTACGATTGTAATTACCAAAAATCATTTTATATCGTTTTGGATAGCCTAAATTTGGTTTATCTATCTAACTACGTTGTCAACTAAATAAAAAAATTCTAAATTATAATTATAAGATTCTTAAACGCACTCTCGGTTTATATGAAGGAGGTTTTATACATCTTGGCTGACTAGACTGGCAGATGAGAAAATCTCCTTCATATAAACCGAGAGTGCGTTTAAGAATCTTATAATTATAATTTAGAATTTTGTTATTTAGTTGACAACGTAGTTAGATAGATAAACCAAATTTAGGCTATCCAAAACGATATAAAATGATTTTTGGTAATTACAATCGTAATGCAACCTTCCTTAAATAGACTGCATAGATAATTAAAAGAATAAGTAGACATCAGTTTGACACGTTTGACTTAAATGTCATAACAATAATGTTATTATGTAAAAATATGGAAATTCTAATGTAAAATCAAGTAATTCTATATAGACGAATCGTTTAAGACCGATCCGCAGAGTGTTAGCACAGAAAACAAAGAGAGAAATATAGTAATGTAAGAAAGTCGTAAAAGGATAATAAAACAAAGATGATGTGGATGGATGAAAAAGAAGCGTAAGTACAGTATCAGTAATAAACAGATACTACAACATATCAAGACCCCTCCGTGCCTTGGAACGCACGTCAAGCCATGGTCCCGGCGGCTGTCATGCGTGGATCTGTAACAGACGTTACGGGCCGTCAAAAGCCCGAAGGTCTGACAACCAGTCTTACCAAGGGATATCGTGTTACACAGTAACTGGTTGTGGAAGTCATATAGGCAGTCGCTCCATGTGAAATAAAGGTATTCAGCTGCATCCGATTAGATTGGAAGCCGACCCCAACATAGATGGGAAAAGGCTAGGCAGATAATGACCCGGTACTTGTTGACAGGCTGAGCCGACACGTTACTTCCATTCCTACCTATTAACACTGCAAAATGAAAACGTTGTAAAAGAAAATTATTTTTAAAAGTGCAAGATTAATTTTAGAAGAGGTATGTATGGCTAGCTAACATTTTGACTAATTATTTAATTAATATTTTGTGTCTCGTAATGTTTATTACTTTGCCTATGTATGTATAGAATCAAGTCTATCCGACTAAACAGACAGCTGTGCTGCTGGGGAGTTTGTTCCACTACTTCTTCTTCCCAGCTAAAGCTCTAGGAAGTGGTGAAGGGTGGGCGTTTTGGGGGACTGTCTCATGTACTTTGACGTTCGAAAAGTGCTGATTCTCAGCCTAATTTGAATAAATGACTTTTGATTTTGATTTTTGATTTTGATTTTAAGAAATTACACGGTTACGTGTAGTTTCTCGCCGGCTCTTCTCCAGAGGAAACGACCAATAAATTGGAACAGTGCACCTAGCTTCTGACGTGTCATAAGCGCCCATGTAGGTTTAAGTGGAAATAAAACATTTTCAATTAGAATGGTAAATACTATACACAATTTTTATTTTTATTTTTTTTTCTTCTGTAATGTATTGGCATGCCACTTTGTAATTATAATTGCTTGTTGTGTTAATTTTGTATGCTACATATTGAGTGCACATATTTTAGACAATTCTAACTGTAACCATACCTATGTTTAACAAAATAAATAAATTGAATTGAATTGAATTGAATTAAATACTACAAAGTTTGTACCGAAGTGCCAGTAAAACCTTCTATCATTCCCCTAGGGCCATAGAGTAGAAGTAATACCTCCAGTAGAAAACATTTTACTTATACGGTTATTTCGCGTAGTAATGCGAAGCTTATCAGCCGAATAACATAAAAACCAATAGTATCGAGATAAACAGACAGACGGACGATAGTGTTGCTCAGAATTTGACGTTATTTTACCCGTTGTAGCGTTTGTAGCGAACCGTAAGGACTGATACACACTTGTGCGATTAATGACAAAATATGCTTGCGATTTTAAAATAATATATTGTGGCTTGTGGCTAAGTAACAATAGCTGCACGGGTCGATCGATCAGGTTAAGCTACGCTTGCCGCGGTTGGTCCGTGGATGGGTGCCCATCTTTACATACCAAGACCCCTCTGTGCCTCGGAAAGCACGTTAGCCGTTGGTCCTGGCTGTCATTTGAGGATCTTTGACAGTCGTTACGGGTCGTCAGAAGCCCGAAAGTTTGACAATCAGTCTTACCAAGGGGTATCGTGTTACCCAGTAACTGGGTTGTGGAGGTCAGATAGGCATTCGCTCCATGTAAAATACTGGTATTCAGCTGCATCCGGTTAGACTGGAAGCCGACCACAACATAGTTGAGAAAAGGCTAGGCAGATGATGATATGTTGCTCTCCTTCTTTGTCGTAAAATGATTCCATTTATCTCTTCGACATGGGAATCACGTTTTGGAAGGACATGGCTGGAGGCAGAAACAAGACCAAGAAAGCTGCTAGCGATGTCTACAAAAAACCAGAAACTGATATCAGCGAGAACTCAGAAAACAGTTGAACCTACCTAAGAAACTAGACCTGAATCAACATGCCGGCGACGTCGTGAAAAGATGATCCTATAACTAAATACGACCCGTCTCTCCACTAGTCCAATGCTTACTCAAGGATGCATATCCGGTAGGCTCACAATCCTTTCCTATCCTATGGGCACGTCTACATGACCATTACAACGCCCCCCGGTTTACTTCTTGATATGTAATGGCCTCTGTAGCACCATGAAGCATAAGGCTCCAGGGGCTAGTGTAAATCTTGGGGTTTATTCGATTCATCGAGTCTGGTCAAGCCACGCTGTGATCAGTGCATTTCATTCATTCATAAAATAAGCTTCGACCAGAATTCGGCCACTTTGATAGCAGCAGCGTTAGGGCTCCAGCAGATAAGCGCGACTCGACGGTGCGATGCCATTCTGGAAGAACAGATTCCACGAAGTTCTCATTGAAATGGTTCTACTAATGTCGCGTCGCACTGTCGCGTCGAGCCTATCTGAGGAAGCCCCTATCGTTGGCTTCGTGAATATCTTCCCAAGTGCAGATGTTATTGCCCAAAGAGCACGGCAAGACATGAGGCATCATTTGCGATGTGGCTCATTGGAGTACCCCCGCCTCACTTAGTATATGTATATCTAAGTTTTTATAACTTACTGATAAACGATGCTTTGCTTTTGATTATGATACATTTCCATGTTTTTAGTTAAACCTATGTTCTTGTGCTTTCTTGAGATAAATAATGTCACACCAGTGTTTGTGAATGTTATTCAGTGGTTATCAGATGGTGTAGCAAATCTCTGCAAAACAGCAATGCAATGCAATGATCTGGAAATAAACAATTTCATATCAATGCTACGCACTCATGTTAGGTAGGTACCTCTACCTATTCGATTTTACAAAAACAAAACCACAAGCTTTTTATATAACTAAATGAAGTTATAAACATACCATTCCTTCCCCGGGTATCCTTTATCTAAGGGCACAGAGGATAATGGCAATTAGCAACAAAAAAAAAAAAACCACTGGTTTCTAAAAAACAACCGACTTCCAAAAAAACACTACAAAGTGAAAAATAACTTTAATTTCGGAAGTCGGTGACTTTGGATATGTATTTTAATTTTTTGTCACCGCCTTCCGAAATTAAAGTTATTTTTCACTTTGTAGTGTTTTTTTGGAAGTCGGTTGTTTACTTTTTGAAAAAAGTTTTTATTTTTCACTTTTTAGTGGTTCACATGTGCTTACCCCTTCACAGCGTAGCGGCGTGATGTTATGTTATTAACTGGTGTAAACAATAGACAGACATGAGACTTCAGCAATCCCAGTCCATTTGCACCAAATTGAAATGGAACCACTCCGAGAAAGTACTCTTCCAAAAACTACACAAATTGCTTCAAGTGTGCCTATAAATTTTTAAGAGTTCTCTCTATTTATCCAGGATTCCATCATCAGATCCTGACTTGATGATCATGGGACCACCTGGGAAGTGTACCCTTTCAAACAAAAAGACAATTATCCAAATCGGTCCAGCCATCTTCGAGTAATCGGGGAACATAAGGTTCCGACGAATTGAGAACCTCCTCCTTTTGGAAGTCGGTTAAAAAGAAGTCCTCTGTAATCGTTAATTTTATTTAACACGGAAGCTTGATAATTGTTTGGTTTTTATGTAATTTCTAGGGTTTATCCGTACCAGGATCCTTCCTTTTATGTGCAGAATAAAAAAAAATCGAATAAATGAAACAGCGAAATGCTAATCACATTAAAGCACTCGCACGTCGCCAACGAGCAACCAGCCTTACGTACCTTAAGCTCGGGAGCTCGGCTTTACGCTAATTTGGATTCGTTCCAGTTAAGGCCAATACAGACGGTGCGTTCGTTCTTTTTATAAAAAGTAACGGCAAATGAAGATAAGTTCCGTACTAATCTGGAGAGAGAGGAAATAAAGGAATTTCCGCAGCTTACGTCCTTACTTTTATACGTTCATTTGCATTTAAGGAAATAGGTGTTTATGTGGTGATTGGCTGCCATTAAAATTACCTGCATTGGTAGGAAAAACTACAAAAAAAGAATATTATGTTTAATGATCTAAGCTCCTATACTAGGTAAGTAAAGGAGCTTAGATCATTAAACAGAGGCACAGAAAATACAAAAAACCTAAACCAAAAGTTAAAGTTGAATGGAAAAATATTACAAAATTTTTCGTAATAGCACCTACCAAGGGTAACGGGTAGAAAATGATTATGGAATTAAATCCGCCTCTGTACATTTCTGTGCTTGAAGCATGAAAAACAAAAGCCGTTGAAAAAAAAAGTTTTATTCTTTTTCTTTTCAGTTTTTTTCGCAGGTTTTATTTTTTTTTAATTTTTTAAGGTTATAATTTTTTGTGGCTATAATCTACTAAGTACTACATGGTTAATTTTTTATTCATAATCATCATCATCATATCAGCCGAAAGACGTCCACTGCTGGACATAACACTCCCCCAAAAGGGGGGATTTGCCATAATCGCCACGCTTGGCAGGCGTGTTGGCGATTGCAGTATGGTGGTCAAATGCATAGAGAACGCAGCTGCCCATTCTCTAGTAAGTCCCTTAGTCGCCTTCCACGACACCCACGGGAAGAAATGGGATGGTGCTATTCTTTTACGTCCGGCACCATACGGAACAATTTTCACAACTCGGCATTAAAATCTGTGAGTGAACACTCAATCATCCCCTATTTTCCTACCTTTAGGGTTGGATTTTTTTTTCCAAATTTATATGGGACCAATTTCGGGGTAAACCCTTTCCATTAAAAAAATAATTATTAAAATCGGTCTACTCTGTAAAAAGTTATGCGTATATATAAAAAAATATACGCGGCGACTTGAGAACGTCCTCCGTTTTTTCGTCGGTTAGTAAAAAAATTAAAGGTCAGGCATTAATGAACTTTTCGATTTAAATATTTTTTATCTCCGCCTTACCTTTTAGGAAAGCAGGCGTCATGTTTTAGGAAAACTTTTAGCAGACAAAATAATAGACTGAGACGACATGCAAATAAAATTGTGGAAAATGCTACCCAATATTACCAGCACCAAAAAAAATGGCGTCTGTTAAATAAATTCAACCGAAACGCTGCCAATACGCCACTCGTCCCAATTTCAAATCTGCCGTACCTTAACAAGCTCCCCTGTCAGGCGCCGATACCTTGATAATTAGTCCAGAGCGAAGGCACGTTTGACAAATTACCTTCACTTTGGAAGGTCGCCAGTTCGACGCCGACTCCACTCTACCTGGGAATACAATTAATCTCACTATTGTGTTAAATTCTACTATTAATCCGTACGTCGGCTGAAAATTTTCGAGGCTGTAGCTTCCAAAATGAGTTTTGTTTGGCAGGAATTGTTAGAAACTATGAGCATTGCGGGGAGGTAGGTAACTAGTTGGGATTCCATAAGGTTATGCGCTGAGGAAATTAACTGTGCTTAGATCTTATTAATGGGTCTGTTTTGGAAGCGTTCTCTGTGCTTCATTTTAGATTAAGCATAATTCTAACACCAACACTACCTAGATCGGATCAATAAACACGGTCAGGCATAAGAGAGCTACAAAATAATAGATATAATAAAATGTGTTTTGTATGAAAGTAAATACCTACTTGCTATTCTTTGGTTTAAAAAATGCCGTCGACCATGAACAAGTTAACAAAAGTTACGTGGAACTTACTTAATCTACAACCAAGTCCGTGGCATGGTGAAAAATATGATGATATAAAATGAAAATGTGGCAAACTCCTCCGGCCGACTCTATTTTATCACGGCACTATGCTTTTAAAACTTCCAACAACTCACTTTCTTTGGAGAAAAAATACTAAATTCAACAATAAACACCTAACAGGCATAAAACTAAAAAAATACAACTCGCCTACTAAAAAGTTGTTAGCAATAAACATAGTTTACAAGTTTTCTTGCTTGCATTTTGCACAAGGATTTTGTATAAAAGATAATGGGAAAGAGCCGGAATTTGCATTTTCAGTTAACAAAGCGTTCTGTAGTCTGTAGCGGTAGTAGAAAAGATCTCATGAAGATTGTTCCCTTAGTTTTGTTTGTATCTTGAGCTACGTACTGACAAAAGTTCACAAAACCTTTGTGTTACTAAGCTTTGTTACTTTTAACGGAATTTACTCAGGGAAGCTTTAACGAAACTGCCGATAGATTTTGATCGATGAATTGGTGCTCGAAGATGGGCTTAAAGTGCAAATTGGTTTTTCGGTTAGAGCAATATTTCAAGCCCAGGCACTTTTCTTGTCATAGAGGAGCATCAGCTTACCTACTTTGATACTAGGAGTTCAGTCTAGTCTGTACAGCTATTTATTTACAAGATTATGCCAGCGGCTTCGTCCACTTTAAGGTCGAAAATATTCCCACGGAAACGTACTACCATAAGTAAGTAAAGTATCCGATACTATCATCGGATACTATCATCTACATCCAGGTGTTTCATTCAACTGTGTGCCAAATTTCGTCCAAATCTGTTCAGCTGTTTTTGCGTGATGAAGTAAAAAAACATTCAAACATACAAACATCCAAACATCCGAATATCTAAACAGCTAAGCATTAATACATAAAAACTTTCACATTTATAATAATAAAGTAGGAAGTAGGATTTATAATGTTCGCAGGATACGATATAATAGGTTACTGGTGACACTACGCAAATATAAAAATTGGAATTTCAATTCCTGTTCATTTTGAACATCGGGTTTTGATATTGGAATTATATATCAAACTCAAACTCAAAGCATTTATTTCAATTAAACCATTTACAGGCACTTTTGAATTGTCAAAAAGTCGATCAGTTGGAAAGTTGAAGCTAGTTGCCCATTCCAAAACGTAGATCTCTATGGAGAAGAACGGGCAAGAAACTCCACGGACACTCTTTTAAAATCAAGTTGAAATATTACAAAATCTTGGGAACATTATTCTTGTTGCTTCTGTATGTGAGAACAATGTAAAAAAAATGTAATTATAAACAATTCTAAATACAAGATAAAAATAAGCCCTGGAAGTTAGGAGATGACCAGTCTCACCCTGGAAATAATAATAAAATAATAATAATATAATAATAAGGTATCGGTAACACACGTGTCGTGCACAGAATGATACCTTTGACGTCGCAATAAACATTACCAAGGGTTGCCGTTTAATATCAATCAAAGCCCTCAATACTCAAAGGATTGGTTAGTAGTCTATTTCATTAGCTGTAGCGATTGTAAACCTAGAGTTATTCAGGATTTTTCTGCGACCTTGGTAGGTACTCTATAATCTTATGAGCAACCATACAGACAAGGATCTATTTTTGGTTAAGGTAGATCTATCTTCCGGAACGCGGAGTTTGAGGAGTGACGACCACGTGCCTGAAGACGCAGTGGCATAAGGCCTCCCACAAGGTGGACCGATGACCTGGTGAGAGCAGCAGGAATTCGCTCGATGCGAGAAGCACAGATCTGGTCAAATTGGCTGCTTCGGCTGCCTATGCCTCCCCCAAGCAGCGCAGTCTAGCAGTGGACGTCTTTCGGCGTAAAAGACGATGATGTTAAGGCATGTATTAATAATGGCATGGGCACTATTTGTAACATTATACTTTTTTGCACTAATTTATTTGTAAAAAGTTGGTAAAGAAGGTTAATTTTATTTGGCATCAAAATCTCATGAAATGAAAATAAGGTTTATATTTTCAAACGAACCAAATACTTGGGATCAATTAATTAGAATAGCAACTCAAAGACCTTGTTGGTAAAAAAGAAACTTTTTAGACAAAATTACTTCTACATTTGTCCTCCCTAATGAGGGCATGAAAAATAAATAACACCTAAAGTACAAATCTTAATTAAGGTTTCTGTACATGGTTAGCCAGAATAGGCGTTTCAGGATTACCTAAGTTTATCGTGTGGGTGTTTCATAATTACGTATGCACACTTAGCTCAAATTGAATGACCTCCTACAGCTTAGGTAACCTGAGAAAGATCTTTTACATGGTGGCATAAATACTAAGTCTGAAGTGGCTGTGGGCGAGCTATTTGTCATTTAGTTGGGACCGCGAATTAGCAAAGTTAGAATTAGATACTTTCCAGGCAAATATAAGGGAGGTCTAGAAAGTAGTTCATTTAGGAGAAGGTCTATGCCCTACTCCTGTACTATGACAAAAATAACTAAGTTGGTCGCTGGATACGGCTCATATACAGGGTGGCAAGGATATCGACGTAAACTGTAACCATGAATTCAACACAGATTCTAGTTCTAATGAATATTAATTTTTTCGGCTATAAAAAAATTTGCTGTTTCATAGACTGAGATACCTATGCGATTAAGATGTCTGAAACTTTTCCATCATTAGATAAGATTAAAAGTAACTGAGAAAAAGAAACATTGACCCACATAGGTAGTGTTTACATTCACAATAATTAAAATTATTTATTACTTTACGAAGTAAATGTTCATATCATTGTATATTGGTATCAATATTAATTTATGTCAGTGCGTATAGCTGGATAACACTGGTTGGATATTGTGAGTCGGCAGAGCAAGCTGACATTTTCTGGAGGAGGCCTTCATTTCAGGGGTTGTCAAATAAAAATTCTGCAAACGAAAAAAAAAACGATTGTTAAACATTGTATAAGGATATTTTATTTTTATTTATTTTATTTTTAGCTGTTGCCAGCGGCTTCGTCTGCGTGCACTTCGGAAAATATCCCACGGGAACGTACTACCGAGATAAAAAGTGTGTTAATCCAGGTTATAAACTATCTGTATGCCAAATTTCAAACAAATCCGTTCAGCCGTGAAAGAGTAACAAACATCCAAACATCTACAGAGACTTTCACATTTATAATATTAGTAGGATAAGTAGGATGTTAGTCCGAAAACAACCTTGATCCAGATCATGCGGTGGTCGTAGGTTCGGACCCTGGCAGGCGCTTTACTTTATGTGAACAATTTTATAACCACTGCTCCCAAAAACGTTGAAGGAATCATCGTGAGAACAGCGGCATATCCTAGAACCAAAAAATCGAACCCGACCAGCGATGATCCCGGGTGGTGGATTACGGCCCACTCCCTCTCACAGAGAGCAGGCCCGTGTTCAACAGTGGGAACCACAGAACATTATAGGGTGATTGTGTTTAGGTATTGTGACGTTGTATCGTTACTTTCTATTAAAAACCTATTGACAACAATAAAATGTCAAGTCAAACCACAGACGTTATAATATTAGGTGCGTCCGAGGTTACAAAACACAATTAGTTAGCTGCCCGGGCTAGTGAGGCGCGCGGTCGGCGTGTCCGAACGAGTGAATGAGAACGTTAACCTGCGCGACACCGCCGTCATCATTCCACTCACGGTGACTAGCACATTCGAATTCCTGCTACGGGCGAAGACTCGCGTGCACTTGATCCCATCGCTTGGGTCTCACATACGGGTCTTCATTATTTCTTAAAAGCCTAAAGCAGGCAGTTTTTATTGACTCATATTAGTTAACCCTATTAAATTTTGTGTTTTCGTAACCCCATACTGGGTAAGTGTTGAACAGCTAATTATGTTTTATATTTTGTGTACCTACCTATATAGATTAACTTAGGGCGTGTGCCTATTTGCTCGTTATCTGTTATTGTGTTAAAATTATTATACTGTCTGCGTGATTATCTCTATGCAATCTGTTTGCCATTAGCTCTGCGCATTTTTTTATGTACTTGACATTGACTAAAAATGTGCAAGTCATATTGTGCTTCTCACTACCATTCCATCTATGTAAACTCCGTACTGAGTGTGACCTCCACACACCACCTTCATTAGCGCACTAGTACATCTCGCTTTGCTTATGCTTTGGTGTTACAATCAGCGGAGATGACTAATGGTCATCTTGTGACACACTGCACGTTATGTTCCCGGGTCCAAAGTTCCGGATTACATTTCCAAAGTTCCGGCCAGCATCCATCGTTATCGATGGCATCCGTGTCCTGTGTTACGGGGCACTATCCGCAAGCATTTGCAATTGCCGTCGAGCTCCGTACAGGGTTTATTTTTACCCGCGTGAGCACGTTCGGGCCATCTACGGGTCAGGCGCGACCCACCGCCGACCGTCACCATTCCTGGCGTCTGCAGGCACACCCGCTGGGTTCATCGTCGCACCAGGCTGAGCCAGGAGAGTACTGTGCTACTCCCAAGGGAATTACAGGGAAACTTGTGACCGTAAACTTACCTACCCCATTAATCTTGTTTATTAATGTATATATTTTATGTTGACAAGGTTACGTGGTATTATTTATATCACGTAAACCCTTTCCGTCACAGTATGCTTATGCATGTTGCTGGCCAGTATTAAACTGACTTTATTTAATAAAGAAAAATGCTAGATATTAAGGACCTGGTAACTTTAAATATTGTCATTATGAGCGATAATAGTTCTTATTGCAATCTGTTACGGATTAAAATCTGTTGTAACAAATTCGAATAACAAATGAACAAACGTATGTCGTAAAAATGCAAATAAAATTGTATCAATTTAGATATTAACTATTTAATCATAAATAATCCGTCACTGGATGCAGTTTGGCATTTGAAATTTTATGGTATATTTTTAATTATGTTTTTATCTGTTATTGAAGGGACAAACCGATTTTAAAGATATTTTTTTTTTTTAATTAAGAGGTGACTTAGATGATTTTTTTGATGCATTAAAGTATGTTTAATTATGTTTTGAGTTCCATAACTTTATCAAAAAAAGACTTGAATATACCATATATATTTTTGCTTTCAGAATTATTTACGGTTAAAGAGATACACAGCTTTAAAAACCCACCTTTTTGAGCGTTTTCCAGAAATCTCCGCCTTAAGTGATTCAGGAGGTTTCGTTAAAGTTTAGTATACGACTAAACGAAGGTTAACTGTTAGTTTAGCCGAGATAGTACCATTCTTCTAGTAAATAAAACCACAAAAATATAAAGTTTTATCTAGTAGGTAATGCACTGAATGCCCAGTTATTTTTTACTAACGGCCAAACACATTACATCGGCTATTTGCTAAGGGAATAAGGACAAAGTTGTTACGCACAGTCCATTGAGCACTGTCTATGGCTTCATTAACGAAAGTCATCAAAAAGGTTATTGGAAAGACGCAATGGAATATGAAATCGAATGGTCGTTGTTAATAAGTTGTATTAATGGCAGATTTAAAGAATCCTGAGAAATTTCCGGAAAATTAACCTGGGAATTGATCAAGAGTATTTTCTGTGATATAGCTGCTCTGATTGGAAAATCATTGATTCAGTTTTTCAGAAGACAGTGAAACAGAATTCAATCATTAGATTAACAAAATCAGCTGTTCATTACATTTGTGTTCGCAAAAATCGACAAAATGATCAGCTGATTTTTTCCGCTATTTCAGGATTAATCAGAAGTACTAAACAAGTTGTTTATAATAATCAGTTCAATCACCTCTTATTTATATCAACTTTGGTATTTTTAAAAATAGATGTGATTTATTATAAAACAAAAATAATGCCTGCTTCTTGATTATATAAAGCAGATGACTATCATAATGCGTCATAATCACATACATGTAGATGTCAGCAGCAACTGATGGAGTCCGCAAGGGCCGATGCCTGCCACGGGTGCGGGTTGTTCGAAAGAGATACCCCGGCCCCTGGCACACAGGCAACTGAGGGAACACAGTTGGGTTTTAGTCAGTAAAAGTCTGACACGCCCTCCTGCTCCACCCAGAGCGGGAGAAGTTATTTGATGATTTCGAACCCAAAAATAAATTTTGCATTGCATGACGTTACTATCTATATTAGCAAGCAAATTGCACTATGTAATCTATACTTATTATTTATATTATTATCTACATATATCTATACTTATAATAAAGTTAAAGTTTGTTTGTTTGTTTGCTTGAACGCACTAATCTCAGAAACTACTGGTCTGATTTGAAAAATTCTTTCAGTGTTAAATGGGTGTGGGAGATTACATCGCTGACAAAAATGCTTGGCTAAACGCTGCTTGTCCTGCTCCACAAGGTAGCTTGAATCAAATTGATTAGCATTTGAAAACGTTGTTGGAGCTGCTGAAGACTGTAAAAGACTAGATATCTTTGCATTGTATAAATTCAAACTTCTAGTATTGTATAATTGCATAGCATATGTGTGAGCACTATGTTCCTACTATAAAGCTACCATTTACAGGGTACGTCTTTCATTGACTTGAATGTGCCCTGGCAGCTGAGAGTATGTCATGCTCACTCAAATGTCTCGCTGGTGGTGGCGTGTGTGTTGGATCATTAAGTTCCCTTCAAAATGGTTGAGCTGAATGGTGCTGATCCACACGTCATGTTCGTGAACGGGCGCCGCCAGTAGGGACTGGTCATCTCCTAGCTCCCACGGCTTATTTTAATTTCTGAATTGGTATTTTATTTTTGTTTTAATTACGGACGCTTGAATGTGCACGTCTTTTTACATCGTTCTCACATTGATAATTTCAACATAATAATGTAACCAACTTTTTGTAACAATATCATGATTTTAAAAGAGTGTCCATGGAGTTTCTTGCCCGTTCTTCTCCATAGGTACCTACGCTTTGGAATGGGCAACTAGCTTCATCTTTCTAACTCACCGACCTTGACAATTCAAAAGTGCCTGTAATTGGTTTATTTGAAATAAATGCTTTGAGTTTGAGTTTGAGTTTGAAATAGTCCATTTATCGAGGAAGGCTATAGGCTATATTACATTACGCTAAGCAAAGGAAGGAGGAGCCGAGCAAAGAGAAAATAGTCACGAATACGAAGTACTAGCACGGGTAGGCGAGGTGAGCGACGGGGAGTGTCAGGGAGCGAGAAATTTGACGTGAACGAAGTCGCGGGCAGAAGCTAGTTATAATAATAAATAAGATCCAAAACTTTCAAGCAGGTAGAAGCATAACAAACAGAATTTAGATGTAGCTATAGTAGTGGCATTATTTTCAGCTTTTGATTTGTAACATGCGAATTAATGTACGTATCACACACTGGATCGGTAACTGTACCGATTACGTTGGTAACGTGATGTCGCTTCACAATTAATTAGCACCTAAAATGGAATGTAGGTACCTGCCTTTTGCCTACTGGCTATACCTTCAAATTCCAACGCTGAGAGTTCCTGACACGCTTGAAGTACCGGTATGTTACGTTGTCACGTGGAATTCCGCTCAGCTTTGTACGGAACGAATTAAAGGGAACCGTCAAAGCCCAGGTAGTTCCCGAGTGGACACGGTGCGACAATTGTCACGCTTGTTGACGAATTTGTGACTTTGGTATACCACATACGGTACTACATACCTACGTGATTATTTATCCTCGGAGGATCAGAGGCTAGCACGAATGCGCGACAGAAATCCAAACGATTTTTGACTTGAAAATAAAATAATCCTTTATGAGTTTGGTTGAATTTATTGCGGTATGCAAAATGTGTATTACCTGTTTATATTTATAAAGCCTTGAAACTAAGTAAATAGTTTGTGAAAACGAGTATTTTTAATGTTATACATTCTTTTCTTTTTGTTCGGCTCTTAAGGGTCTAAGCATAATGTTAAATAACCAATAATCTTCCTCAAGAATTTGACTACTTATCAAATTAAAAAATAATGGTTTACAAAACTAAAAACAAACTTTAAAAACCAAACTAAAAAGTTGAAAATAATTTAATTCTATTAAAAAAGCGGCTTACTGCGAGTCGGACTCGCCCATGAAAGGTTCCGTAGCAGCAAGTAACATAATATAAAAGTTCTTGAAAAATAAGTTATTGATAAGTAAACATTACAATTAGGTACCTAAATGATGGGATTTAGGTCTAACTATAAGCGAGCCGATATAGGCTTGTGATAGCTAAACAAGCTAATGACTACATAGTATAAAACAAAGTCGCTTTCTCTGACCCTATATCCATATGTATGCTTAAATCTTTAAAACTACGCAACGGATTTTGATGCGGGTTTTTTTAATAGATAGAGTGATTCAAGAGGAAGGTTTATATGTATAATACACCGTCCTCCACGCGGGCGAAGCCGCTGGCAAAAGCTAGTATATGTATATTCCAGTTTGACATTATTATTTACTTAGGCGCTTATTATAGATTTTTTTTAGAAAATAATGGTTCACGGTTTATGCATAAGGTTTATGTTTATGAAATTAAATGTTTTTTTTTTTAATTTTATATTTGAGTTGTTTGAATGAAAGGCAAATTGCGGTTTACGATTTATTATGTTTATTATGTATGATTTGGAAGTGTCTCTCCCGCAAACTATTCAGTTTAGAAAAAAAATGACATTAGAAACCTCAATATTATTTTTGAAGACCTATCCATAGATACCCCACACGTATGGGATTGATGAAAAAAAAAATTTAGTATCCCTTCCAAGTATGGGGAACCCCCAAAATTTTTTGTTATTTTCTATTTTTGTGTGAAAATCTTAATGCGGTTCACAGAATACATCTACTTACCAAGTTTCAACAACATAGTTCTTATACATAGTTTTGGAAAAAAGTGGCTGTGACATACGGACGGAGATACAGATAGACAGACATGACGAATCCATAAGGGTTCCGTTTTTTGCCATTTGGCTACGGAACCCTAAAAAGCGTGGGTTGCTTTTTGAGGTATTTTTATAATCAATTAATGTCAAGCACACCACGCTTTACGCTATAATTAAATAGAAAATTTTAAAGCATCTTTTTACTTTTTTAACTATTATTTATTTTATATATTTTTAGTTCTGATAACTGCAAATGCGTGTTTTTTTTGTGGAAATTATTGAATTGTCATCCATCTTCGATAAGTCTACAAAGTTTAAATGAAATGTGACCGTTTGAAGTGGGTCAAAATCAAGTCCAAAGGAGTGGGTTATATGCTTTTAAAGATACAGGTGAAGCCAATAAAAGCATGTTAAAAAGACTTTTTCAAATCCCACTGGTAGTTTCAGAGATTACCACTACATCTAAACTAATATTAGTTTACATAACTAATTTAAGCTTTTTAAATTATTAACTGGTAGCTAAATGAACTATATAAGGCTGACTACAAATGAAACATATTTTTTTTTGATGATTATGATAACGCTACTTAAGATCTCAGAAATAAAAAATCTTGATAGCGGTAGATCCAGACGTATATATTTTTCACGGAATCTTAGAACATTCTAATAAAAATGACAAAACATCACACAACACTGCAGTTCCGATAAAGTATCATTTGCTAGTATTTACCTCGTGTTAAAGCCTGCACGAGACAGCTCAGCCAGCTCGTGGAAGTGTGTCAACAATCATAATGGAAGCTTCCGGGACTCGCAGACATTCTCGGAATACCTTGCTTACTTCCTTTCAATTACCTCACAACAATTTCCTGCCCTATTCTGTGTAAACTCCAAGTACTTTTCATTGAAAGCTTCAAAGAGAACGAGTTTACATTGATTGGCTATATTTTTATGTTTGAGCTTTCGAAAATAGCTGTTGATTGAGATTAGAGGTAATTCAATAAACTGTATTTTGGTTTGCTTTTTCTTTAAATTTATGTGGGCATTTTTAGATGTCTGTAAAAGGGGTCCCAAATAAATTGAAATACAGAAGGATGATTTTTGGTAAAGCGGGGAACGGTTAAGGAGGTAGAAAGCTACTATAAATAAACAAATAAAAAAATAGTAATTGGGGTTTCTTGCCGGCTCTTCATAGAAAACGATAAATTGGAACCATGCACCAAGATTTCAACTTTTTATAAGTGGCCATGTATACAAGGTGTAACAGAATAAATGCAACTCCTGAAAGGAGTGTGTTCATAATTTAGAATATAGAATCTTTCAGTTACTTTTAATGTACTTAGGTATTTTTTTCTAAAATATATGTATTTTGCCATCCCTACCTCCGATTGAGCCAAAGAAAATTAAATCATATATATCAAGGCTCAATTTCAAATGCATCAAGTAATGCTAGGGTCAACACGCTTTTCCTAATAGAAATAGTTTGCTTTAATAAAATAAGTTTTAGTTATTATGATTTTAACTCAATTAGTTGTACAATCAAATCAGTTATATAGTCTAATAATTGGGGTGTATCAGAGGTCTTATGTCATGATAATATTAAATAAAAAAAAGGGATTTGAAATAACAGTTTTAACAACAAACTGAAAGTTGATAGGTACTTCCCTAAATGCACTCTTCCCAAGAATTAATATTACAATAATTATATAATTTACTAGCTTTTGCCAGCGGCTTCGCCCGCGTGGAGGTCGGTGTATTATACCTATAAACTTTCCTCGTGAATCACTCTATCTACTAAAAAAACCCGCATCAAAATCCGTTGCGTAGTTTTAAAGATTTAAGCATACATAGGGATATAGGGACAGAGAAAGCGACTTTGTTTTATATACTATGTAGTGATAAAGAACACGTATTTTCGCAGACTAAGTTTCGCCAGAAAAAAACCGAAACTAATTCCGTTTCAGTTTCCAGACAAGTCGTTACTGTAAACGAACACTTTTGTTACAAAATACCACTTATTTCGTTGTAAAAACTGCTTATTTACGTTCAACAATTACATTTCTAGCGACAATGTCTTTTCCAGACCCGTGTTATAACTAAACAAGAGAAAGGACTCATATTGCTGCTTACACCAGCTTTGACATTTCCAATTACGTTCACAATAGCTCGATAAAGGAGACGTTCAATTAGCCCAGTTCCCGGGATCCCGGAACGCCGGGATTCCGAGATTAAAGTGGGCTGCCAGCCCTATTCGTTGACAGATTGAAGGGTCCGGATATGGCGAGGTGTACTTTTAAATTATCGATTTATTGAGGTTTTGAATGTCTTTAAATAAAATGATCAGGATAGCGGCTCCCGAATTGCTTTGAATGAAATTTACAATTCATTGCTTCTTTTATTTGAAAGATTAGTCTGCTCGCCAACTTCAATAACGCAATGAGCTATTGACCTGTCAAAACCTGTAAGCATGCAATTTTACTTTCAGTGCCTAAGTAGTATTTTGTTTCTAATTTGTTTGTATAATGTATGACTATTGTTTATTTTGGAAGAATGAGTTTTAAGAGAGTTTTCTCTCTCGTTAAACAATTTTTAGAATCTATGGAAGAAATGCGCAATTTCTTCAAAAGTTACATCCTGGCTCTTAATAATGCTTTTATGTTTTACAGTTATACATTGCCATTGTCTTTAATAGCTAAGGACCATAATGGCCCACTTTCGGATTTTTGGTAGGTTTATCTTATTTAAGACCTAATGCCTCGTTGGTGTAGTGGTCGCAAGCGCTACTGCTGAATTTGAGGTCCTGGGTTCAATTCCCAGGTAAGACAAAGTGTTATTGGGATTTTCTGTCCGAATTTGTGCCCGGTTGATGGCAAAAGGCTCGTACCCTATTACATGGGATTTAAACATAGCTGGCAAAAGGTAGGTGTACTATAGAAACAAGGCGTGATGTTCAGTTATATTATTGAATGCCCAACTGCGCTCATTATGGATAAGTCCTTACCAGCTTTGAGTAATTATTCTTATTCTTAGCAATTATGAATTACCACAGCCTCACAATTGTCGTTACCTCCTACTGGACCATAATCAGCTGATTATCCGTAATCTTTACGAACAACGTGACGTAAGCGGTACACGTAATGACGTCACTTATCCTAAACACATTGCCAGCATTACACGTTCCGTTACACCTATTTCTCACCCCAATTAGGAGACAACGGGAAGCGTGATGAGTACCATATAGTGTACAACGACCAATCTGCAACCAACCTTAGGTCTTAGCTAATAAAGTTGAGTTTTAGTTAACAGTTGGGATATTTCGTCTAAGGGTTACTTGGAGAACAATGAGCGCTGTGTAGGAGAATTAGTCCTAATGGTATCTGCACTGTAGGTGTAAGAAGTTATTGGAAACATTGGTCTTAGTTACTGATCTGATGGGGTACTAAGTAACAGGGTAGTGTTAGGACGTTGGACATGGTTTAATGGAGAACACTTTCGAAATTTTTCACAGCCAATATGTGGAACTGTCTACCATCGTCTGTGTTCCCTTCCATATTTATCCCGTCTGCCTTCGAGTGAAAAGGCATCTTCTAGGCAAGCTCTTCGCTTCCTAGTTCTCATCCATCGTTTTCCATCTGGTGTAACCGAAGTAAAAGCAGAAACATTCAGCAAAAAAAAAAACCATATTTGCTCCGTTTGGACTTCATAATTAGTTCTAAATGACCAATTTTATAAGAAGACTTCTGTAGAGACCTAGGGGAACCATCTTGCATTTTTAACTCTTCACATGTCAAGTGTACACCTTGTGTAGCGATAACAATTGAATTTCTATTGTGTCTGCTAATTAGACACGCGACGGGAGAACATAACATTTTCTGTTATTTTCATGTTTTACGGCGACCTGTAAGTTAAATACGGAACCATCGCTGTGTGTGTAAAGACTTATGGAATTTCCATCAAAGAAAAAGCGAGCCTTTCTTAATACTCGTGGGCGGCGCGGCGACGTTGTGGTCGGCAATTAACTTAAATCAACGCTAAGATCTTCCTGTCCCTAATAACAACATCCTGTTGGAGATTATGTCGAGCCCTTTGACCATATGTGAGTGATCATAGGGAGACCCATAAATCCACTTAAGTACGTACTGACGGCTACGAGCTGATAATTATGTTTTAGCTAAGCTAAGGGTATACTTATTTTCGGAGTCTGGATTTGTATCCGGTTGATGGCATTAGGCTCGCTCTCTATTACATGGGACTTAAACATAAGTCGCGATGTATGGGTATAGGTACATCTGTGCCCAGCCTTTCGGAGAAACATGGCGTGATGTTATGTAAAACTCTTTTTCATGCTCAATTGAAATTGTCTCGTTGCCTAGTTTTTCAAGGAACGGAAAAAAAATCTTTGACTTGAAAGACACCTGGACAATAGACTAGAAAAACTCTTCAATTTGAAGACAGGGCTAGTTAATTAACTGTGAAATTAAAACAATAGTGTTTTACACTTCAGTACGTACCGCGGGATACAGACAAATTACGTAAAATTACTTTGTTTTGTTCAGTAAATGACAAACACATATAAAATTGTTTAATTCTATGGAAGAGTGTTATGTCTGTGGAGAAACACTATAACTGCAGCTTTACAGGTAACGTAAAAATAATTAATCAGTAAGCAAATTGAGTACCAAATTAAATTGTCCGTATGTTTTAATCATTAATACATTAAACACATAAATGTACAGAGGCGGACTTATGCCATAGTCATTTTATTCCAATCAACCATTGGGTGGTGCAGAGACAAAAAGTGGTAGGTTCCATAAATTAGAGGAATAAATAGTTGAAATATACACCTAGTCTACTCTTTGTCATGAAATGGCAAATTGAAGTAGAGTGTCAATTTGCTCATAATGAATACCCTGACATGTAATTTTTAATCTTTGTAATTGTAATTTAACTGACTTAACTCTGATTTACTCTTATCACTGAACTACAAAACACATTAAAAAAAAAGATGATTCTTGCATTATGGAGCCTACTCCATAATCAGAATAAAAGGTCAAAGGTCAGAAGGTAAGTCAGTCAAATTAAAATTACAAACAATAAATATTACATGCCGAAACATCCTTTAAAATAAAAATAAAACTGGTCCAGAAACAAGCAAAACCATATCACACGACTAGTATCAACATAGCCAGCGCGTGACAAAGCATTTCTTACACGACTACAGACATCTTGACACCCTCGTAGTTTCTGAGAACGTGACATGACAGACAAACTGACGATTGATGTTTGAACGCACTGCGTCGGGCGTAAAGATTCGGATAAACGGCTTTTTGAATATGCGTAAATACTCCAACGAAATTTGTACAAGTTCGAGAATATATATTTTCTTTGTAGCGTTGATGTTTTCTCTGTATTTTCGAGTAGGTGTCGAAGAATAATAGATGATACCGACCTCTTCACCTGATCTACATACTGACTTTTGGAAAAATAGCGTACAAATCGAACTTTTGTATTTCTTCGCAATTTGGTATATTCTGTTGAGTGTAAGATATTGTTTTGTTTAGTGGTTTTAGATTATACTAACAAAACTATCTTCAACTATCCGACTAAACTGATCGACTTTTTGACAATTCAAAAGTGCTTGTATATGGTGTAATAGCACACATGCTCAGTAGCACACATGTCGGCTACCACATTGATGACACTTATTTTAACAATAATAGCTATGCAAACGATATGGTGCTGCTGAGCCCCTCCATAATCGGGCTAAGGAAACTTTTATCTATTTGTGAGAAGTACGCGGAGGTGCATGGGTTACAATATAACTTGAAAAAGAAAAAAAAGTTTAAATCAGGCAAACAACAGCCTACTCGTGTGCCCCCTGTATTTCTCAATGGAACAGCCTTAAGGCAGGTTCAAGTTTTTAAATATTTGGGTCACATTGCGACTAGTGACCTCACGGAATGAGGATGTTGAGCGGGAGCGCAGGGCTCTGGCGGTGAGAGCTAATATGCTCACACGCAGGTTCGCACGATGCACGAGAGAAGTAAAAGTTACGCTATTCAAAGCCTATTGCCAATCATTCTACTCAAGCGGCCTGTGGGTGAGATATACACAGCAAGCCTATAGAGCCCTGCGCACGCAGTACAATAATGCGTTCAGTAGGTTGTGGGGTCTGCCGTGGCGGTGCAGCGCGTCTCTCATGTTTGCTGAGGCGCGCACTGATGGTTTTTAGACCATCATGCGCAAAAAAGCAGCTTTCCTGCTAGCCCGTATACGCGGCAGCACCAACGGCATTCCGAACGCAATAGCTGTACGTTTTGACTGTCCCTTTCAAAATCAGTGGGTCATGTGTTGTGTGGGTGTCGCGATTCACGGCAAGTAAACTTTGTAGCTTGTTTTTATATAAATGTGTAGGTTAAGGTTTCTATTGGTCTATGCCACCCGAAATAAAGTTTTATTATAATATTAATAAGTGCTGTACTGGTATAAATACTTTGAGTTTGAGATTTACTATTTTTATTTTGTACGTGGCTCCCATTTTCATATTATGGTTTTGCTCAGATTAGCGTTTTGCACGTTTTACCCGGAATTATTATGTATGTCAAAACTGTAAGTTCCTATTACAGACAACGTATTATAACACAACAAGCAAGACAACCGACAACAGACAACGAACCCTCACTGGCGTTTCCTTTGTGTAAGTTATTCGATCAACACTGCTCTCGAAACGGTGATGAAACACATCGTGAAGTAATCGGCACGTTCTAGAACCAAAAATTCGAAGACGTTAAATCTACCAACCCACATTGGGCCCGCGTGGTGAATTACGGCCTACTCCTTCTCACACATAGGAGGCCTGTCCAAGATTCCAAGCATTGGGAACGTTGTACGTAGGCTGACTATGTAATACATCAATATTACATGATCAGCTACATAATATACTGCTCCTTTGATCGCAACATTACAGCCAAACTGCATCGGATTAATGGCGTCACTTTTATGACGTCATATAACACCTAACTAGTAGACTAGCACTTGGGTACCAGATAGTACCAAACTTATCTAGATGGCTCGGTAACTGGAACTAAATAACTCATTGGGGATTTAGAGCCATTTTGATGAGTCCACGGTGCTTATTACGGTAATTTGGAATGTAGAACAGTTTTCATTACTCTAAGGTAATTAATATGGTGTTTAGAGATTTAGGACCAGTTTTATAGCTAAAGGACCAACGTGATTTGGTCCTTAATGAACGTTAGTTTCCGTTGTTATAAAAAGGAACAGTAAATTGTGGATATTTTTTTGCAAGGCAAAGTTATTTGCACTTCTGTTTTCAGGAAGCGGTGAATTAATATTAAGATGTCTTTTCAGAAGATTTTTATTTATATTTTCTCATAGGAAAGCTATTAGGTAATCTTTTATCATTACTTAACACGAGTACTACCTATAAGTCACCTCAAACGCCTCTGTCTGTTCAGATGCTCGTTCTCCCTTCTAGTTTTTCTTTAGTCTTAATTCAGTACTTCTTGTATTGAATTAAGACTGAACAGAATTAGAATTAAGACTAAACAAATAAATAAAATTGAAGTTAAGTAATGTTAAAATCACAGACTTTTACTGAATGCAAAAGAAAGTATTTACGGTACTTGTGACAAAAAAAAACAATTTCTTAAATGATTGTTTGTCTGTCTGTTTTTCCCGACTAATCTCCTAAAAGGCTGGATCGCTTTTGACGGGCCTTTCACTGGCTGATAGCTATTGTTGTAAGGAGCAAGACAGGTTGATCCCAAGAACAAGTTACCATCATGTGATAATTTCCGACATCCACGCGGACGAAGCCACAGGCACAGCTAGTTTAGAATGCAATTTAGATTTACTAAAGAAAGACCAATCCTGAAAAAAGAGAAAATAAAGTTAAAACCTCCGATAAAATCACAGAATCATGTTCATCCAATAGAAAATGCGCTTAAAAATAACCACATAAAAATTCTATTCACTACCACATAAATAATCTTAGAAAATATAACAGGACGGCTCCCTGAATCGGCTTAGGGTTATTTAAATCTCGCATATGGACGCTAAGCTTCTTATAGGAATTATAAAAGATCCCTCTGCCTGAGGGAGTGTGGGGAAAATAATTTCAGTTTCATCGCTAAATGTTACTGAACTGCATGAGGTCGCTTCAAAAAGTGTTCGGTTTTTTTCGAAATATTTTCGATTTTTGCGAAACTTTGGTCCTTCTAGAACTGATTTTTTCTTTCTGCTATAGGCACTTCGTGTTTGATAAAAGTATGACTGCGTAGTAGTTGAATTACTTTAAAGCAGCTAACTAGAATGAGCATTTTTATGAAAGGAAAAAAAACCCTACTCGTTTCGTTCCCGCAACGTATTTTTACTTCCAAAAGTATATTATCCTTTGCGCCTTAAATTTTTTTGCTAGCAACACTGGACAGTCTAGGATAAATTAAAGGTTTTTTAGAGAACATTGTTGCTATACAGTTATATAAAGTTGGGGCTTCTAGTACCTATATTGTATGAAAATTTGTACGGTTTTATTCGACTTTGAATGGTTTGACATTATTATGTGGTATATTCATAAACGTTGATTAAAGTTAAGAGATGTTTATACGTCAAAAATGTATGGTTAAACAGTCATTAAATTAATAAAGGGGTATTACGTGACAAATAACGTCGACCAAGCAAGAAGTATAGTTTATGTAATGCACGAAGCATAGATTATTTGATAAGCCGATATTGTACGTAAATTATATAATACATGCTATCATGGAGACTAATATACACCGTGAAATTTTAATGGTTGTTTTCCCGCAGCAAAATGTTTTTGTCTTGGTAATACAATCGTTTTATAAACAAATAAAATATTAGAAACAAAAAATGGCAGATTAACCATTGTGAAAAATCACCACGTGCAAGAGTTTATTTTACTTTAAACATTTATGTACCGCTGTTCCATTTGTCGGAGGTGCGTGCAATTCGAGTAGTACCTACAAGTTACCCATAGTGTTACTATTGAGTAGTGTTTTATCGAGTTGACGTATATTTTTTAAATTATTATAAAACAAATAAAACGTTATTTTTGTACTTTTACTCTATGCTTCGAAAGTACTCCTTATGGCAAGTTGTTTTGCCGCGGGAAAACAACCATTAAAATTTCACGGTGTATAATGCTAATGCAGATGGTATGGGCATAATGAGTGAAAGTAAGAAATGATAAAACCTTCTTTGGTGTAAACCGTGTTCGGTCATGAGAAAATATGAAAAAGTCTATTTATGTACGAAGATTGTGACGTTTCAATTTTGTCATTTCGGAAAATCAAAATATAAATTTATTGATGCAAACAAACTATAGTTACAATGGAAGACGGTGATACTGCAAATCTAGATGTAGAATTTAAGAGGTACTTGCAACTGATAAGACCTTACTTAGGACAATTGGTTGACAAAAATGTGATTAAGATCTGTGATGCTTGGATTCGAAGGCTCTCAGACTGCAAAACCAGTGAAAAAGCTTTGAGGAATAAGTACGTGTTTGTGCTTTGTTATCAACTTGGTAGAGGTGTACTAGATTTGCCATTCTTGAATCGACCTCCTGCAGAACTGCAACCTCTGTCCGATGATGTCGCTACTACCGATTCTTTAACCGAGGTTGAATATCTCGTAGTTGACTCCGACGAACCCCGAATGAAAGTAATATTTAATAACAAGAAATTAACCGCTTCCGAAACAGACTACTTAGGAATATCGTCACAAGAACTTGATAAAATTACAGAAAGTCTGTCTGGCAGTGATTTCACGGACAGGCCAATAACAAAAGAACAATATCAATCCTCTCGCAATAAAAATACGTTTTGCTATATATGTCCGGAAGTGGAACAAAATGAAAATGGGGAACAATTTGAATGTAGAGCAAATAATCTTGTCATTAAACTAAGGGAAATTAAAATGCAAAATTTACTTCTTCAGAAAGAGCTGGAAGCTTTAAGAGAGGACTCTCAAACTCATAAAAAGGAAGAGTTAATTTATGAGTGTATTACAAAAGTTGATAATGCTACAAGTGCCTTTATACGAAGTAATGAAAGCAGTGCCACGTTAAAGTCTATAAAATGCCAACTTCAAGAGGTGCAAGATTCCAGAAATACTATGATTCAGACTATAAATTCGCTCCAAGACCAATTGGATCATGCAAATGACTTAAAGAAAAATGAAATTGAAGAAATTAACGCAAAACATAAACTGGAACTAATTAATGTCAGAACTGCGGCTAGAGAAGAAACTAAAGGTTTTTTTGAGCAGAAAGTGGAAGAACTACGAGTAACGTATGAAGATAATTTAAAGAAACTACAAGAAACGGCTGCAATAAAAGAAAAAGATTTGATTAAACTAAAAGAGAGAATAATTGAGGAGAAAGATAAGCTTTTGGAGATTAAAGAGGCAGAAATAGTACATTTGAAGATTCAATTTGAAGACCAAAAAAACAATTTTCATTCAATGCTGAACAAATTCATGGAAAGATCCAACGCGGATTTGTCAGGTGACAGCATGAAGTTCAAGGCCCAACAATTAGAGAAACGTCTTAACAAGATGGAGAAGTCAAAAATCAAATGTACTAAAATCTATGAAGCTAAGCTGGCCCAGTTACAAAGAGAGCAACACTTGGCAGAATGTTCATTACAGCTGCAATTAGTGAGACAGAGGGCTCAAGTTGTTAGTGAAATAACAGTGGAAAGTCAAGCTGAACTGAACACTTCCTTGGAGAAGCTTGAAAATAAATATAAAGACATAGTAGCCAACGTTCAGGCGACCGCCATACAAAGGAGGATACAGGACCAACTCGCGCTGGAGTCGATATTCCAAGTAGCTTGCGGTATGCAAGAACAGAATCAAATACCGTTTCCGAAAGCAGTACGTAATCAGAACCAAAGTTACGAGAGTGAAATTTCAGCCTTAATGCATGGTAATAAAGTAGAAAATATTATTGCCGGTGGTAATAAATCTTTTGGCGACGACAGTGTATCGCGTGGGTTTTGTCTCAATGGCGAAAGAATGGGAGAACTATTCGAAAGGGTGTACATACCTCAGAGGGACAACGGGGAGGCAAAGTAAAACTATTTTAACGGTGCCTCGTTATTACAATTAAAACTAAATGTTTGTGGTCTGTATATTAAATTTTCTAAATGACGTACAGTTGTTATAACTTGCTTGAAACGATGGCGTCGGCGTGGTTATTTGTATGTTATTTCCAAATGCTGCAAATTTACAAATGCTTCTATTCTTGTTTAAAGCATTAATTGAGCAAAAAAAGTCATGACAGTTAAAGCAGATTGCGAGAATGGTTTTGATTACTCTTGTTGCTTGATGGTTTTGAATCATTTTTTTCTACCAACATTCTTGTAAGAGATTACGGATGTGAGAAGTTTTTCGCCGAAAATAGGGTATACCTGAATCAGAAAATAGCTGCACGTCTATGCTAAAATCTGTAGCTTGTAAACTTAAAGCAGACTAGAGACCTTGCTTCAAACGGGTGAACTGTTAACACATTGGGATTTAGATAATACATATACATAAATAAACCTTTCGTAATAAATACTTCAAATTATGGCCAAAACCGCATCATAATCCATTGTGTAGCTTAGAAGATCTGTAATCAAGCTAAACCAGGAGAATTCTAGAATCATGTGCAGAATTCATTCTGCACATGATTCTATCCCCCTAGAGTAGAAATATGTCATTGGGTATCATCAAAAAATCTGTTTTATATAAAAGTGCAGTACATACGCGGTAATAAAATGTATGGTATTTTTTTAAATTAATATTAGCAGTCATTAACCCATACATCTAAATGTTCGCCTCTTGAATTATTCGTAATATACCCACCTATTTAGCAATCATAAGCATACCACTACGTATGTATGAACTACTTTGTATATCTCTTGGGCCGCAGTCCATTTCCCCCGGTCGCGGTCACTGAGGGTTGCGGTCATTTTCAGCTACTCACGCATAGCTAATAGCTACATTATTAATTGATACACATGTTTATTCATGCCTGTTTCATCTGCTTTGCTAATGAGCCGGTTTTGGATATCTGTAGGGATACATTACCGCATATCTATGTACATAATAATATGTGGTCTGTAGAGGTCCAATCATTTTATTAGTGTCGTAGGTACTAGCTTCTGCCCGCGACTTCAACCGCAGAGTATTCGCTGAGAAAACCCAAAAAAATCAACGTCTTTTGTATTGTGCAGGTCAGTGTCAGGTTGTGTATTAATTTAAATATGATTGACAGATATGTTATCATAAATACAACTCTCTCAGTTCATTAGATCCCATTTAATGGTTTTTTCACGAAATAGTCATTAAATGGGTCATTCAGCAGCCCTACCTACACTGACTGAGTTTCGCGTGCTATCCTGGCACTTAGCCCTTAGCATAAAATATGTCCTATGACACTTGGCAAAACTGTAGCTTCAAGCAATTTTTGGAATCTAAATGGCAATTGGCATAAAATCAGCCTTCTGACTATAAAAGTCACCAAATACGAGGCATTAATGTTTTATCTCAATCAGATTAAACATTCAAAATATTCGAACGTTGTGTTGTATGATTTGTTCTAAAAAGAATCTCATGAAAATTTAAACAAATGGATCAGAAAGTGGCACCAGAAATTGGCATCCAAAGGTGCGTTCCTTTGTATGCCAATTTCTGGTATGCCACTTATAAATTCAGTGCTTTGATTTGATTATTTGGATATTTAAACCGGAAAACCTAATTTAAATCATAAATGGATGTTTTTCATTTGACAATAGATGTTAATTTTTAACCGACTTCAAAAAAAGTTTTTTTTTATTATGTTTGTTTCCTCAGAACTTTCTCCTGGGTGAACCGATTTTGATGATTCTTTTTTTATTTGAAAGCTTCACGTATGGTCCCATTTCAATTTCATTTAGATCTGATGATGCGTTTCGGAGACAGACAACGGAACTCTTCGAAATATAACAGTAAATCAACCGTGATTGCTGCTATCGCGTAAAAATGCATTGTTTTGACCCCAAGGATGAAGAAATTTCGAATTAGTGTGGTAGGTACTATAACTAAAAAAGTGAAAAATAAAAACTTTTACCAAAAAAAAAAAACAACCGACTACCGAAAAAACACTACAAAGTGAAAAATAACTTTAATTTCGGAAGGCGGTAACAAAAACTTAAAATACATATCCAAAGTCGCCGACTTTCGAAATTAAAGTTATTTTTCACTTTGTAGTGTTTTTTCGGAAGTCGGTTGTTTTTTTTTGGTAAAAGTTTTTTTTTCACGTTTTTTAGCTATAGTACCTACCACTAATTCAAAATTTCTTCATCTCAATTTTCATCGGTGTAGTGTTTTCACTGCTGCGACACAAGCTTCCTATTTCTGTGAGAGGGATAGGGCCATAGTTCGTCACGCGGTCCCAGTTGGTGGATGTCTCATGTCTTCGATTTTTTGTTCTTGGACATGTCGGTTTCGTCACGCTGTTTTTCTTCAAAGTTTTAAGATTAGTGAAGAAATAATTTACACAAAAGTAGTGTGCTTATGTTCGACTTACAACTTTTAATACGCGGCTGTCACCTGTCACCACAGTGCCACCGATTTTTCAACTACAGTTAAATCTTCTTCTTCTTCGTCGTGTCAATGATTTTAAATATGAGAACGTGGGATATCATTATGGTGAGAAGATTGGTAGGCTGGACTCTGTATTACTGAGTGCCAGCTGTTACTAGGGTGCGCCAGGCGATTTACAATGATCTGGTCGCTGCTCGCGGAGTCTCTTCTCATACACCCCTACAGTCAAATAATTATTAGTAAATAATGATACTAACACAATAATTGCTGTAAAAAGTGGTGAGATAATAAAATTAAGGTTTCACTTCTAAATGCAGATAAATAGTATTGTATAGTATAGGATAGTATTTTTATTAGCATAAAACATGGTATATGAAGTTGTTTTAAGGTACATTATAGAGCATACATGTTTAGCATATATCATAGCATGCAAATATTGATGGTTACATTTTAAAATATTTCCCGTCAGTGAATTCTTTAATGCTGTAAAAGTTATTCGTTTTTAACCATTCATATATTTTTTTTTGTTACTAATTCCCTTTAGTGAGTGATTGCGTAAGAATTTAAATAGAACAGGGTTTGTTTACATTCTTATTAGTTACTTTTAGAACAGACAGTATAAGGTGCTAAATATAAGTTTATCAAGATGCCCAGAATTGATGTCAGAAATTATACTAATAAACTTTATGCATCAGATTTCAGATAATCTATAAAACAGGATGTGTCTCAAGGCTGTAAATGTCTGACAACGGCAATCAATTTATGATATTACAACCAAACCTGGATAAGGTTTGGTTGTAAAATCAGATAGTAACTAACTTCCCACAATTGCAAGGCGATCTTGCTGTTAAAATTCGATCACAAAACACGCAAGGTATTGCACTGTATTTTGGCTTGATTAATTTTTTGACTCAGTATTATAACAAAAGGATAAATACAAAAAAAAAAAACAAGAATGGCAACCAACCGATTGACCTTCAAAATCAAAGTTCGCGAGCATATTCGCAAGAAGTTGGCAGTATCATTACAACGATAATGTTCTCTCATTGTTTGTCTCATTTGTGTTAAGTAAATTCGTTTATTTATGTATATTTATTTATGCTTATATTTATATATAGATAGGCATATAATTATGTATATATATTTTATTGCACCTACCACTGTTTGTCTCTGCATCACCCAAAGGTCGACTGGTAGAAAATGCCTATGGCATTAAGTCCGCCTCTGTACATGTTTGTGCTTAAAGTATTAAATAAATAAATAAATAAATAAATAAAAGAACAATCCTTATAAATATTTGTAAATCATACAGACATGCTAGTAAATACACCAAATACTATCACTGTGTACATTGGAGCAAATGTTTTAGTAACTAATAATCACTTAGCATAAATACCTGTTATTTATGGAACCGTTCGCTGGTCTTCCAGTACGTTAGCCAGTTAATTCATTAAGTCAACAGAACCTCGTTCGCAGCACTCAAATAATCTTATGCAGAACGGCTCTCATTAATGTATAATACGTAGGGTTGCCTAGCATAATGGACGATTTAGTGTAACACTTTTGAAAACAGGTACCTATGTATTCTCTGCAGCTTTTTGTCTTCATACTGAAGATAATACTGATATACTTATCAGCAAGAGCAGTGATGCACGACTTACCTTACGACTTGTGTGTGTCAATGACAACGTGTCAATTATTTGATCACTACTGCAGGCTTTGCACGAGCACCGATTTGTCGACGGAAGAATAAAGCTGACTATTAACTAAGTGATGTACAATAAGAGAAGATAGCTAAATTTTTGTATTAATTATCACAGTTATGCGTTCTAAACGGATCATGATTTTGTAGATAATCGTATATACTTTGTGGCCCTCGAGTAGAAAGTTTGTTGTCAGTGTGATTTTGACAGTTTGGGAAGAATACAGGTAAAAGAATTAAAGTTTAGTTGCAGGAGTACCAATATAGTTGGTTTAACAGATGAATATATTAATCTTGAAAACCTCAGCCTCAATAATGTTGGTCTAACTGTACTCAAAGGTTTTCCAAAACTGCCCAAGCTCAGGAAACTCGAACTGTCTGACAACAGAATATCCAATGGATTGAACTTCCTCAATGGCTGCAAAAAGCTAACACATCTTAACTTATCAGGAAACAAAATTAAAGATTTAGATACTCTGAAGCCGTTGGAGGACTTTGAGCATTTAAAGAATCTTGATTTGTTCAACAATGAAGTCACTAGCATTGAGGAATACAGGAGTAAGGTGTTTGGACTAAACCTCTCATTAAAATATTTAAGATATTAATCTAAAATAGTCTACATTTATAAGGACATATACAAAGATCGTTACAAACGAAAGACAAAATGACAGATTGTAGAAGGATATCGCAAGTTTTTTTTTTTTTTTTTTTTTGGATGGGATATCATCAAATAACTTCTTCCGCGGAGTTTTTGGTGGGATCGCGTTGGAACATGTCGCACGAATTTTCATTTTCATGGAATTTAGTGAAATAGCGAATTAAATTGTATAATTTTGATAGTGAATTATTCAATTTAGTTACGTGTGAGTGCACAAGTGTAGTGAAGGTGAAAATAAGTGACTAACGTGGACTTTTCGTGTTCCCCCCAAAAACTCCTATTAGGTTGTTGTAAAGTTACTACCGCTTTACAATAACTTTGATTTGACTTGACTGACTAAAGACGACTATGACTGTTTTGTAACTTCGTGCCCGATATCGGGCCATTTACTTGATCTAAAAGAAAAATTACTTGACACTGGCTAAATGCACAAACCGTGTGAAGCCAAAATCAAAAAAAAAAAAAAAACTTCTTCCGCTCTGGGTGGAGCAGGAGGGAATGTCAAACTTTTACTGACTAAAACCCACCCGTGTTCCCTCAGTTGCCTGTGTGCCAGGGGCCGCGGTATCTCTTTCGAACAACCCGCAGGATATCTACGGTGTGATGTCAAAAATGGAGAAATGAAATGTCACTTTGTATTTTGAAAAAGCACTGTCTATTCATCGTAATAGAAAGCGTCGTGCTAAGCCTGCTGCTCTCAAAACGGCGAAGGAAAACATCGTGAGGAAACTGGCATGTCCTAGAACAAAAATTTCGAAGATTTGGGCCATCTACCAGTCCACACTAGGCTCACATCCTCCCATCATCAGGTTATAGTCCACTCCCTATCACTGAGAGGCTGAGAGAATGCCTGTGTCCCAACAGTGGGCAAATTGTAGGCTATTTATGCTTATGCTATCAGCAAGAAGAATTCGAAGACGTGTATAACCATCTTCTGGCAGCACTATCTACTCACACAAAAAAAAATTTGTTTGCTAGTAGATTTGGGCAAGTAGACAAAGACCACCGCAACATGGGCCCCTGAAAACGTCCCACGGAATTGCGGCTGACCCAGGTGTAGATGGTGGGATGAGCTTAACGCTTATCCCCCCCAGTGGGGTTCCCGCATTGTCGTTGCGGGGGGGCTTAGTAACCGTGGTCACCCTCCCACGGTGAAGCGAAGAGGAACCCCAAGGTGGGGCCGCTCGTCAGGGCTTGTGCCTCCAAGCCGACAACGTAGCGGCCAAAAAGTAGGTTGCGGGGAGGTGCATCGCAGCTGAGGCGGGCCGCGATGTCGAATGGGAGGCATCGCGGCTGAGAGTTACAGGCTGCGGCGGAGGAGGAGTGCCGGTACTTCTGAGTAGCGCTCTTCCCTTCCGTGGCCTGGACGGGGCCGCCACCGTTTGATGGCGGACGCGGTGGGGCCGCAGGGGAAGAGGAGTGTCGGTATAGCGTTGGCCGCTCTCCCTATCCCCTGCGGCCGAAAAGTGGTAGGCGGCGGGGCCACTGCTGACCCGTCGCAGGGTGACGTCAGCAGCAGCTGGTGGGGCTCGCAAGAGCCGATGCCTGCCAGGGGTGCGGGTTGTTCGAAAGAGATACCGCGGCCCCTGGCGCACGGGCAGCTGAGAGAACATGGGTGGGTTTTAGTCAGTAAAAGTCTGACACGCCTTCCTGCTCCACCCAGAGCGGGAGAAGTCATTTGATGATTTCCCACCCACAAAAAAAAAAAGCTTAACGCTTATAGACGGGATTGGTCCATGGTGGCGCAAGATGGTATTGAGTGGAAAAAGACGGCTTTTGCCTTGTAGTGGGGACAACACCGATTGATTTATTTATATTTATGTATTTTAGATTTCTGCACAAAAACCGGACGAATTAGCGGAGATTGGGGGAGGCCTATCCAGTAGTGCACGTCTTTCGGCTCCTAATTGTTGATGATACTATGTAAGTTTGGTCACCATGTTATACAGATTATCTCAGGCATAATATAAGTGAACATATCACTATGCAGTTATAGACCCGATGTGTGTTAGTGTTAGATGTTTAAAAAAACTCATAACTACATACTTTAAGTTTTCAATATTATCTTAAAGATTCTACTAAGAAGTCCACTAGGTATATTGGACATGAAACTGAGATAGAAATCAGTTGTTAGCAAACATTTTGCTGAAAGGAAGGCAAACATTTCATTTCTACTCGTCGATTTTATTGGAGGCAGCCCTATAGTAAAGCCAATAGCTGCAACACTAGAAAGCGTACAGCGCATTCTTCTCTAATGTTTGCTGAAAGCCCCGCGCTGTTTGGCTACCGGTCTCCGATAAATAAAGCACAATAAACTAGTACAAAGTTAGACAAACGTAGAGTAAATACAATTACCTACTTGTATTTATAACGAAATAATTAGGCGTCCTGGTACTTATAGAGGTGTCACAAATATCTACGAAACGCAATTTGGCATTAATTCCTTCTGCATTTGTGGCTTCCCTGGTACCTCATTAACAGCATTACTATGTGAGAGTCTATTAACTGCTCCCAAATTACAATGTTAATTTTATTATTTTTAATTTTAATTTTTTTTGACATATTCTCGTCTTTATTTGACATTATATCTACATAATTTCTAATATCAACTATTTATTATTGATTCTCATGGAAATCATGTCATTTGGTTTAAATAGGTTGATTTTACTTATGTACATTCTTTTACATATTGTGCATGAGAGAACGTTATAGGCCTTACAGACGATTTTCTATTCTTTATTTTCATTCCTCTAAGTACCTGGTACTTATTGACAGGCCTGCACTGTCCTCCCATACCTACTATCACAGTAATTTGAAAACATTGTAAAAGCCAATTATTTTTAAAAGATTAACCGTGGAAATTCTTGCCGGATCTTCTCCATAGGAAGTGACAAATTGGAACCATGCACGTAGCTTCTGACGTTGCATAAGTGCCCTTGCAGGTTTATGTGAAATAAAATGTTTTGATTTTGATTTTATTACAAAATCAAAATCATGTATCGCAGCGCCTACTACTAAAGTACTCTTAGAAAGTTCATAAGTTGATCATTGTAAATTTAGCAGAAACATTTTTCACAGGCGCATATGTTTGTGTTTAAATAAACCTATCCGGCGACTGACAATGAAATATTGTATGGTATGGTCTTCTTGAACTTGCTATTCCAGACCAAACAGACGCTAGTAAATTGTTTATTTATTTACTTATGTTGATTAGGTACAATGGTTGAATACCTACATTTAATAATATTTTACTCAATATGCTTTGAAAACCAAGTCATTACTAGTAGAAGCGTTTAACATACTAAAATAGCCTATTACGTCTGTGGAAAATACGCAACTGATAAAGTGAAATTACCGTCGCAATAAATAGCGTTGCAAATTGCTATGTAAGTGGGAAATAATACTCGTCAACTATGTAATCTTAGTTTGAAATTAAACATGAATTTTATCAGAATTGTTTAACATTCCATATTCTTTTATCCCTGTGAATACTTTTTTACAATATATTTTTTGTTGAGATCTCTTATCTTTGTCCTGTAGGTCTTCGTCTCTAACTTTTTTTTTTTGAAATAATAATTATGCATGCCTGAATTGGTACAACACAGTGGACTGCGCATTCACTCGACATCTAGATATCTATGATTATGTACTGTGTTGAGCAATAAACATTTGAATTTGAATGGGTAATTATTTTTTATATGACGGCTCAGTAATAACACCAGCACGGGTCAATCATTCAGGTTAAGTTACGCTTGGTTGGGTGACCATCTTTACGTACCAAAAGCCCTCCGTGCCGTGAAAAGCACTTTAAGCTGTTGGTTCCGGCTGTCATTCGTGGATCTTTGACAACCGTTACGGGTCGTCAAATGCCTGAAAGTGTAACAACCAGTCGTACCAAGGGGTAACTTACTACCCAGTAACTGAGTTGTGGAGATCGGATTGGCAGTTGCATATAGTGATGGCAGGCGCGGTCCGAGGGGGGGTCCTAGGGTCCCCATGTCCTAGGATCCCCCAAACTATTTATCCCGGTAATGCGTTCCTGTGGGTTAATTTCCGACCTCCACGCGAGCGAAGCAGCTGACAAAAGCTAGTTTGAAATAAATGCTTTGAGTTTGAGTTTGAGATTTATAGTTGGTGCCGAACAAGATAGTGATACAGTTAACTATGCCCAACCCATGTACATATTTACTCATGATTTATAGGCCTAAAGTGTAAAAAATATTTTTATTTCATACTAGCACTTCGCGCGCGATTTCGTCCGCGTGTTTGGCCCCCGAATGCTGTCACATCCCATCGCCCGCACGCACTCACTTTTTTATTTTTGCTGGGCTCCTCCGTGTCGTAGCGTGATGTTGAATAGCCTATAACCTTCCCCAAGAATTGGGCTCATCATCATTTCAGCCGAAAGACGTCCACTGCTGGACATATGCCTCTCCCAAAAGGGGGGGGGGGGTTAGCGATCGCAGTATGGTGATAAAATGTATAGAGAACGCTGCTGCCCATTTTCTAGTAAGTCCCTTAGTCGCCTTCTACGACACCCACGGGAAGAAATGGGATGGTGCTATTCTTTTACGTACCGGCACCACACAGAACAAGAATTGGGCTATCTAACGCAAAAAGATTTATTTCATTCCGACTGGTAGTTCCAGAGATTACCCTCTACCAGTATTGGGCAAAATGTAATCTAACTACTGATTACTAACTACGACTACATAAAGTAATTAGTAATCATAACTACAAACTACATAAAAAAATCGAAAAATGTATTTACAAATTTTGACTACTAACTACTAATTGTAGTTGCAATCACGATTACTTGATTACTTTTTATAACTACAGATTTAAAATGATGTTACGTCGTTAAAAAAACAAACACGCGACAGTCGTTCATGTACTTACATGAACGACTTCTTCAGATACTGAGGCAGATGTATGGCGAGTCCAGAGGTCAAAAGCAGATCTGATTGTTTCTTGTTATTTATCAGATAAGGATCGAGAACGAAATTGTCTTCATAGATATCCAGAAGTGAAGAAAGTATTCATAAAATACAATACTCCATTACCTGCTTCGGCTCCAGTGGAAAGACTGTTTTCATACGCAACTATGATAAACCATCCCAAATCCCACAGGCTATCGGATGAAATGTTCGAATAACGTGTAGTACTAAAAGCGAATTTAAATGATTAACGGTTAACCCAATCAACCTTTTTTGTTTATATATTTGATTCGCAAATAATTTGAATTAAGTTGATGTTTGCTGAGTAATTTTTTTTTTTTTTTTGATTACATGTCAATAAAAAGTAATTATGAGAGTTTTTGGCGGGATCACGTTGGAACATGTCGCACGACTTTTTATTTTCATGAAATTTAGTGAAATAGCGAATAAAATTGTTTAATTTTGGTAGGGAATTATGCAATTTAATTACGTGTGAGTGCACAAATGTAGTGAAGGTGAAAATAAGTGACTAACGTGGACTTTTCGTGTTCCCCCCAAAAACTCCTATTAGGTTGTTGCAAAGTTACTACCGCTTTACAATAACTTTGACTTGACTGACTAAAGACGACTATGACTGTTTTGTAACTTCGTGCCCGATATCGGGCCATTTACTTGATGGAAAAGAAAAATTACTTGACACTGGCTAAATGCACAAACCGTGCGAAGCCAAAACACAAAAAAAAAAAAAAAAAAAAGTAATTATGATCTGATAAGTATAGGTACATAATATCTACGACTTTAATTCTTGCATTTGATTATTCATGAAAATAAACATAGGTATGTGCAATAAACTCTTTTTTTTATGCAGCCATTATTCCAAAACATATATTACTACACATTACATGTTTAATAAATTGCAAAATATACGTTCATAAAACTTAAATAATCAATAATTATAACTACTAGATTGCAGCAATCAAATTAACAACTACTTAATGTAGTTTGATTACTGTAGTTAAGTTACATGTAATCATAACTACATGTAGTTGACTACTTTTAATCGTAATTAGTAACCAGATTACAAATTTGTAGTTAACTACGCCCAACACTGCCCTCTACATACTAACTTACAAACAAATTTGACCTCTCTACTGCTATCAGCGTCAAATCTTTGGGTTTTTAGAAAATGTCATCTTTGCTTTATTGCACGCCATATCATATTACACGTGGAACATTCTAATGTTCCACCAGCAAATAATTCTTCTGTAATGTCTAATATCATCACCTAGAATGTTCCACCAACAAATAACTCTTCTGTAATGACTAATTAACACTATTTGTTTGTGAATGTGTAAGTAAATCAATTAACGTTTTACAATCTATTGTGATTGTTAAAGTGGCCATTATAATGCTATGTTTTTCCTTTGTACGTATTAATTAACTATTATAGCTATCTTTATAGTAGCTGAGCTCTGGAAATTACTTTCTGTTACTCTTTTAATGAGCTAATTATGAAATACAAGGTGGCAAATACATCGACACGCAACTTGAAACCATGAATTCATCACATGATTCTGAAACCCCTAGTGTAGCAATTTTCCGTCGATTATTAAAAAAAAACATCTGTTGTTTTATAGACACGCTCTTCACACGGAAACAGTCAACGTATCGGGCTGCAGAATCATGTGTGTTGAATTCATGGTTTTAGTTTGCGCGTCAATGTTCCTGACACCCTTTATATTATGTACAGTACAACGTTTAGGGGGTTTCCGCAGACAGACGTCAAAACGAAGTTTCCATCATATTATTAGATATTCATCTTCTGATAACTTAAAAATAGTCTCGCCTTACCTATGCGTGTTTCACTGCAGAATAATTTTGTTTGGTCTTACCACCGAGTTGTATTCAGTTGTTGAACTAGCTAGTTGTACTAACTAAACACAATTTTTGCTCATTCTCAAGAAACAACAAAGTAACGAACAAAGTTTTCGTTTGGTAGAAATAGCAATAACTTTGTAAATAACTTTTGTTATACTATTTACCACTTCACTTTGTTTATTTAATTTCACATGTGACTTCTACTAATCGGTCCTGGGCCCGCGTGGTGGATTACGGCCCACTCCCACTCACAGAGAGGAGGCCTGTGTCCCAGCAGTGCAATGGAATCAAGATATTGATATTATTTTAATGATTCAGCCATTTTAGTGAAAAAGCAGGAATAGTCTACCGCACATTCATTAATTGAGGGGCCTGGCCTGGCGAAGACTGCAGGAATCCGCTCGGGAAGCACAGAATCGGTCGATGTGGCGATGTCTAGGTCCAGAAAGACGTCTTTCGGCTGCTGGTGCAGGAAAACAGACAACAGCGTCATCCCGAATACTAATTTCAACGAACAATGAATATCTGCAATCAAAATTATACTCCAATCAAGCATTATAAAATTCAACATTTCATTAAAATGTCAGCAGTCCGTTCAATCGAAGCATCGCTGCTTATCATGTCGACCATGTAGGTAAACAATATCGTTATCTTATCGTCCTTGCCAAGTTCAAACACAATGATTTCATATTACATGGAAAATACATTGTATTTCAAGTACTGTTTGCGGTTACATGCATCAATTATGTAATACATGATCTTTGTGATGGGCCTTACCTTTGTATGATGCATAACCAGTTTCTGTGCTTGTTGTTTTTAAAGTGAATCTAGTCGACATTTTTCCATACAAACTTCGGCATTGTATTACTCCACTGTTCGACAATGTACATGGTATGGTTTTATCTCATTATTAATATTATATGTGGCTGTGCAGAAACAGAATACTAAAATAAAAAGCCATGAAAAAGTTAGGAGCCAACAAACATTCATTTTTCTTGCAAATTTAACCAAAATCTCCAAAATCGGTACCAACAAAGTTCAAATATTGTAAAGTTCAATAAACTTTATTGGTCATTGATTTATGCAGTGGTTTTTTCATAAAACCTGATCTTCCGAAGGACTATCCTTAATGTTTATGCGCCTGTTTTGCTATAAATGATCCTGCATTTCACTCTATAAGGTTGTGCGAGTAGACTAGCGTCTAACTGCTCATCACTGATACTACCTCTATCGGACACGAAGCCAGGTGAGACAGCGTGCTTTGTAGCCAGGCCCACCAGTGAGTTTGAGCCCGCGACTAGACTCCCCTTAAGGCCCATAGTCTATGACGCTACTCAAAAGTAACCAGTTAAAAATTCAAATAACCAATGAGTAGCCAGAATACGCGATATTTTGGGTGAGTTTGAGTTTTACTTGTATTTTCAATGGCGGTCCGTACACAATGCAACCAATCACTACTACAACTATAAAATTAGCTTCTACCCGCGACGTCCGTCGTCAGCATGAAATTCCGTCCACCGACCCACTGCGTCGCAACTCGCAACCCATATCCGTCCGCGCTATAGGTACTTCGTTTTACCGTGCTACTGAATAGCCTAATATTTCCATTGCAAAAATAATAATATTTTTTCATATCCGACTGGCAGTTTCAGAGATTACCCCCTACATACAAACTTTACCTCTCTATAATTTTAGTAGGTATATGTAGAAAGGTGCACAATTTAGTTAAACTAAACCTGATGTTTTCTAGAAAAAATTGTATTAAGACTGAATATAATTATAATTATTAGTTGTCAGTAGCACCCCGGAGTCTGGAATTCGCACCCGGTTGCTGGCAACAGGATCGTCCCCATTATATTGGCGAAATGTGGGTGTTAGGTAAATACATCTCTGCCTAACCGCTCGAGAAACACAGCCGTGATATTATAACAATATGTTATGTAAGTTCTTCTAACTTAACAGACAGCTGTGCTGCTGGGGAGTTTGTTGCGCCACTTCTTCTTCCGAGCTAAAGCACTAGGAAGTGGTGAAGGGCGGGCGTTTTGGGGGGACTGTCTTATGTAATTTTGACGTTCGAAAAGAGTTGACTCTCTCTAGTTTGAATAAATCACTTTTGATTTTGTTTTATTTATCTGTTTAAATAAAAATGAAATACTGCTCGTTTTTTAACCGACTTCAAAAAAAGGAGGAGGTTCTCAATTCGACTGTATGTTTTTTTTTTATGTTTGTTACCTCATAGCTTTCGACTGGGTGAACCGATTTTGATGATTCTTTTTTTATTTGAAAGCTCGAGCTTCTCTTCTATCATCATCATATAGATCTGATGATGCGTTTCGGAGACAGACAACGGAACTCTTAAAAAAATAACAGTAAATAAACCGCGATTGCTGCTATCGCATAAATATGCATTGTTTTGACCCCAAGGATGATGAAATATCGAATTAGTGGGGTAGGTACTATAACTAAAAAGTGAAAAATAAAAACTTTTTCCAAAAAACACAACCGACTTCCGAAAAAACACTACATAGTGAAAAATAACTTTAATTTCGGAAGGCGGTGACAAAAAATTTAAATACATATCCAAAGTCACCGCCTTCCGAAATTAAAGTTATTTTTCACTTTGTAGTGTTTTTTCGGAAGTCGGTTGTTTTTTTTGGAAAAAGTTTTTATAAGCGCATAACTTGAGAACTGGTTCGATCGATTTGGCTATTTTGTATTTCAAAACGTAATCCTAATTAGGTATGTATGGAAATATAATATTGAAAAGTTTCCCAAAAATGTTCGAATTCCGGATAAACTGAACGTCCTCTTTTCTATGGGTTTTTGTATGTGAAGTAGTGATATTTAGAAGTACTCCAAATATCAATACTAATACACATCCGGTCCTGTTATAACATAAATTCTTTCTAGGATCTTAGCCGAGTAATAACACTAATCGATTAACGCATTTCAGTCACGAAGTATTATTTCTCAGAATGATTGTTTACTAATAAAATATCAATTATTTTAATTACTGGAGCGTCTGTGAAATTGATCACGTTCCAATTGCGGCGTAAGCAGAAGTCCAGGTAACGTTTACATACCGTCACGTTTTACAAATATTGATACTAAGCCGAAGAACTAGGTAGTTACCGTGGACCTGGCACAGGCAACTGAAGGAACACGGGTGGGTTTTAGTCAGTAAAAGTCTGACACGACCTCCTGCTCCGCCTTGAGCGGGAGAAGTCATTTGTTGATTTCCGATCCAAAATAAAGCCAAAGAACTAAATAGCTACTAGGTAATTGTGTGTTTGAATCAGTAACAGAATGATCAAACAACAACTATCTAAGTCATTTGAATATAGGTTTTGCGATGTAGTAATCAATCAAATCATTCAAAAGTCATTTATTCAAATTAGGCTGAGAATTAGCACTTTTTGAATGTCAAAATTACATAAGACAGTCCCCCAAAACGCCCGCCCTTCACCACTTCCTAGTGCTTTAGCTGTGAAGAAGAAGTGGCGCAACAAACTCTCCAGCAGCACAGCTGTCTGTTTAGTTAGATAGACTTGATTCTATACATAGATAGGCAAAGTAATCAACATTACGAGACACAGAACTTAAAAAGTTGTCATATTATGTCAGCTAGCCATGCCAATATACCAACAAACAAAATGAAAACTTGACTCAAGCACAAAAAATAAAAAGTAAACAAAGCATATACCAAAATAAAAGCCTCCGGGTATAAATGGCGTGATAGCTTACATATGCAATGCTGGATTATGTTTACAAAAGATAACCTAGGACCATCGACGTAAAATAAATAAACAGGTAGGTAATTATTAGCAACAATAACAAAATCATGGTCAGCAAGACGACCAGTCACCAAAAGCAGCACCCGTTCACGAGTATAACGCAAAGATCAGCCATTACCCCCCTCGCCATATTTGAGGGAAAGAGGTAACCCGATCCCCAACGCTACCGCAAGCAGTGACATCTACGGGAGCATGACGAACTTGCTGCCGGTTACTCAGGCAAGAATAGAATTATCAATTGTCGAGGTCACTAGCTAACCATAATGCCATACAACTCTTCATAAAAAAAATTTGTTATGAGTAGAACATGTCAATAACTAATGAAAAAACAGATTATAATTTAAAAAATTACTTAGTCAATAAAAATATATAGGTATATCAATAATTATACGAACCCATATAACCTGTCTCTAGGTACGATTCTGGAGAAAGAACATAAACATTGTCTTGAGTTAATCACAGCGACAAACTATTCTTGTAATTGAAATAGTCGTTGATGGACTAGTAAGCCTTTAAACACAGGTTGGATTTTATTTGAGCTTTAAACGCATCAAAAGGCAAATCTAGCAAAGCAGAGGAAAGCTTGTTATAAAAGTTTATACCAAGCCCAACAAATGAATTATGAACCTTATGAAGCCGGTGAAAAGGAGCTCGTAGTTTGTCCTTATTTCTTGTGTTTACGGTGTGAATATGTGTTTTTAGTATTTTGTCTAATATATAAGATATTAGCAAAAATGAATTGTGATGCTACCGTGAGAATACCAATTTCTTTAAAAAAGTTCTTCAACGAAACTCTGGCACCTAGCTGGTAAATTAGATGGTCGAGTGTATAGGCCTGGCGTCTCATGCACGAAGTTGCTGTGTGTTCAAATCCGGACAGTACCAATGTGACTTTTTCAATACATATAATATATGGGGTGGCTGGGAAATCGACACGCAAACTGTAACCATGAACTTAGCACATGATGCTAGACCCCCTAGTTTATATGTATAAACTAGGGGGTCTAGCATCATGTGCTAAATTCACCGACGATATATGTATATCGTCCGTTTAAAAAAAAAAAAATCTGCTGTTTCATAGAAAAGTGCTATACATACGCGATCAAAATGTATGGCACATCATTTTTTTTTAATAACCTACGAAATATTTCAATTCAGGGGGAATTCAGAATCATGTACTGAATGCATGGTAACAGTTTGTGCGTCGATGTCATCCCGTATACACCTTTCTATGCTTATCTTGTACAACACACCACGGTAAAGGAAAACATCTTAACGTGCTTTCCGAGCCACAGAGGGGTCTCGGTAGGTTATGAACACCCACCCATCCAAGGAACGAACTCGGCAAGCATCTATACACCGTGACATTTTAGTCGTCTTACAACGGCAGCCTACTTCATGTATCCAATGACTACTAATCATTTATAAAAAAAAAAAACATTTTTGAACGTTTGCATAATAAAAAAATTTAAATATCATTCACTAATATGCATGACGTAGTTTGAAACACCCTGTTATGGAGATGGAATTAATGATGGAATGTAATGGTAGGTAGGTAGATATCTTCTACCATTTGAAATATTAACAGGGAGGGTGTTTTATAATTCTTAAGCATTATTTATTTTTCTTCGTACCTATTATTTTAATGGTAACAATGTTTTAATCGCGCCTAGAGGTATTTTATGACGGATACATTGATTGGACCTCCTTTGTAAGACGACTAAAATGTCACGGTGTATAATAATACGTGAAGCGAAAACTTTGTAGCCTTCTTTTCGAAAATTACTCGGACGGAGGAGTATGAAAGGCACAGTTACCCCCTTATTTATAAACGTTGTGTTAAATAACGGTTAGCAACTGTTCAACCGGACATTTTTAACGTTTAAACATCTTTTAACTTTAAGCAGCGTTTATAAATAAGGGGGATAATGTTTAAATGGAGAAGAAGTGCAGAAAGTTTATTATATTTTTATTTAATTCAAACTTAAAATTTAAATGAATTATGGTGGAATTTCAACCACTGAGTGACCACTATTTACTATTATTCTGCTTAAAATCGTACTAATCAAGGAAATTGTACGTTTGTAAGTATTATATCAATATTTGTGATAGTCTACTTTAAATTCACAATATAGCTTGGGTACACCAAATTATTCAAAACTCAATAATGGTCATAGCTGAATTGTAATTGGTTCGTTTGTAAATAAACCTCATTTGTTTGAAGAAAACTGAGTTATGTTGAATTTATTAAGCGAACACAGTCATTACATAACTAAATTATTACATTTGCCTCATGGTTATTTTGGTTGAACTCATTAGTTATATGTAGCAACTATGCTTCTGTTACCAGAGAGTCTATGTCTCTATCTGTCAAAAAATACATATGACTTCCCCAGTTTATACATCTGTTTTATAACTTATTTATAAACTGGGGAAATCTATGTAATTTTCATAGCAATCATTCAAATCAAATCATTCAAAGATTTGGAAAGTTTTTATAATTATAATTGGCCATTCTTGGAAACGACTTGATAAAAAAAAGTGTGAGTGATGATGAAATTGAAGAAGTAGGCAGTGCACTCACCCTACGTATTTTTGCGGTCATTCCATAAAAACAAAAGAATCACTAATGTCTGCGCGACCGAAGTCTAGAATATTCGATGTTTAGCGGTTGCTGACGCAGATGGGTTTTCCTATTATTTACAGGTAAGTAATAATAATATACATAGTGCTAAATAACTCAATTGTGGGCATGTCATATTTAACTAATCAAGCATCATGTTGACACGTGAAATAATATGATTATGTACAGCTTCTATAAAATTAATAATTACTACATATTATAAAACAAAGTCCCCGCCGCGTTTGTCCGTCTGTCTGTCTGTCTCTTCGCGATAGACTCAAAAAATACTGAATGGATTATCATGCGGTTTTTACCAATATACAGATTACAGAGTGATTCATGAGGAAGGTTTGGGTGTATAATTTGTTAAGATTTTGTGTAAATTGGTTGAAATATGACGATAATAGTTAATTTCCGCCCTCCACACAAGCGAAGCCGCTGGCAAAAGCTAGTACTATATATTAAGGAGCAGCTTTTGCCCGCGGCTCCGCCCGCGTGGATGTCGGTTATAGCATAATAAACTAGCCTATGTCTTTCTCCATATTGCAGGCTATATCTCTGCCAAATTTAATGATGATCGGTTCAACGGTTTGAGCGTGAAAGCGTAACAGACAGACATAGTTACTTTCGTATTTATAATATTAGTAGGGATTTTTGATAATTTTCATTACTTGATTAATTTATACAGAGACAGCACACAGTTTCACAGAGATAATAACTTCTGCATATGAAATTGGCAGAGATTATCGTCTATTTATGCGGGTCTAATTTAATTTAAATTCTATGTAGATATCTTTATGTCCCAAATGACCACGCAGCTATTCCAAATTAAATTTCCATTTCATTAATTTATTATCATAATAATACTGCGCTGTTCACTATGGCTGCATAGAGCTTCAATCCTTTGGGAGCAAAGACAGATTTGAAACTTTATTAGGTTATGTGAAGTTAGCTAAATTGTTGTAGCTCCATTTACCTAAGTTCCACGTCCCAAAGAGGAAGTTCTCAATTCGTCGGAACCTTTTTTGTTTTTTTTTTTTTTATTTATGTTCCCCGATTACTCGAAGATGGCTGGACCGATTTGGATTTTTTTTTGTTTGAAAGTTTTTTTTTGTATACTTCCCAGGTGGTCCCATGATCATCAAGTCAGGATCTGATGATGGGATCCTGGAGAAATAGAGAGAATTCTTCAAATTTTATAGGTACACTTGAAGCGATTTGGATAGTTTTTGGAAGAGTACTTTCTCGGAGTGGTCCCATTTCAATTTGGTGAAGATCTGATGAAGAACTTCGGAGATAGGCAACGGAACTCCTCAATAAATGATAACAAATGGACTGGAATTGCTGAAATCTCATGTCTGTCTATTGTTTACACCAGTTAATAACATAACATCACGCCGGGCCGCGGTGAAGGGGTAAGCACATGTGAACCACTAAAAAGTGAAAAATAAAAAACGTTTTTCAAAAAAATAAACAATCGACTTCCAAAAAAAACACTAAAAAGTGAAAAATAACTTATTTCGGAAGGCGGTGACAAAATATTAAAATTCAAATCCAAAGTCATCGCCTTCCGAAATAAGTTATTTTTCACTTTTTAGTGTTTTTTTTTGGAAGTCGGTTGTTTTTTTTTTGTTTAAGTTTTATTTTTCACTTTTTAGTGTTTTTTTTGAAAGTCGGTTGTTTTTTTTTTTTTAAGTTTTTATTTTTCACATTTTATATAAGTCATAAGAAAGTGTGACGTGACCTCTCCTCCAATTTTTGACGCCCTCTGTATGAGCGATGGTGGCAGACGAGTTTCATTCTCATAATAACTCGGTTTAAAAGTATTTATTTATTTTCACACTTAATTTTTATAGGTAACCGAGCTCACAACGAGAACACATAATCGAGTATATACTTACACACACACTGTATAAATAGTTAAATTAAGAATACATCATCTATCACAAATATCAAAGTTATTTTTAACCGAGTTCAAAAAAAGGCGGAGGTTCTCAATTCGACTGTATGTTCTTTTATTATTTTATGTTTGTTACCTCATAACTTTCGACTGGGTGAACCGATTTTAATGATTCGTTTTTTATTTGAAAGCTCGTGCTTTCCGTGTTGCATTTCAATTTCATATAGATCTGATGATGCGTTTCGGAGACAGACAACGGAACTCTTCAAAAAATAACAGTAAATAAACCGCGATTGCTGCTATCGCATAAATATGCATTGTTTTGACCCCAAGGATGATGAAATTTCGAATTAGTGGAGTAGGTACTATAATAAGTGAAAAATAAAAACTTTTTCCAAAAAAAAAAAAAAACAACCGACTTCCGAAAAAACACTACAAAGTGAAAAATCACTTTAATTTCGGAAGGCGGTGACAAAAAAATTAAATACATATACAAAATCGGTTGTTAATAATATTAAGTCTGAATGACTTAACGATGGAAAATTGGTAAAATAAAATATTGTTTGCTAAAAGGCTCCACTGGGCAGCTGGAAAGGGGACGAGCTGACAACTGATAGGGAACATAACATAACACCATGCCTTGTTTCCTTGAAGGGATGGGCATAGGTGTACCTATAGTGTCACCCATATTCCGCCAGTTATGTTTAAGTTCCATGTCATCAACCGGGCATAAATCCAGATTCCGGGCTGCTAGCTCCGACTGAGAAAATCCAAACGGAAAAACCCAATAACACTTTGTTCGACCTGGGAATCGAACCCAGGACCTCATGCTCAGCAGTAGCCTTTACGATCACTACACGGACGAGGCAAGCAGGCTCATAGAGAACATGGAATAAAGATAAGAAAGAAAGAAGAAAAAAAGAAAGAAAAAGTATTTATTGGACTCGCACAGGAATATCACAAACTTACTATAGCACAATACAAATATTAAGCACATTAAAAGAAAAATCTAAAACACTACATAAGTATTAAAAATAAAATAAGATTTAAAAAACAAAAAAAAGTAAAATAAAAATCTAAGTCCTGTACGAAGCCAGAAGGCCAGTATCTCAGTATGATGCTGCGACATTTAAAAACTGTCGCAGCGCTGGTATTCTGTTCGGATACATGTTGCGCCAATCGCAATTTCAGTGCTGTAAGTGCCATGCCTTTTTTCTGGGTGGGAAATCATCAAATACTCGTAACTTCTCCCACTCTGGGTGGAGCAGGAGGGCGTGTCAGACTTTTACTGATTATAACCCACCCGTGTTCCCTCAGTTGCCCGTGTGCCAGGGGCCGCAGTATCTCTTTCGAACAACCCGCACCCCTTAGCCAAATTCTGGGCTAACTGTATTTAGATTCCTATCGACACACTAAGAAGAAGAATTGCCAAAAATCCTCCTCGAGGGTTCAGCTGCAATATGTACAGCAGCATGGCGTATGAGTTCTATGAAAAGTTGCTGGATTTGAAAGACAGATGCGTGGGTGAAGATAGGTCCTATGCATAACATATTTTTATACCAGAGAAAGAAAAAGCGTGATATAAATAAATATACATGAATCGTGATCATAAAATGTTTATTATATTAAGAGCATAATTAGATGCGGATCCGATAATATCGTGATTTCCTCCGCTCGGTTCCAGGAATGGACGTAAATGTTTTTAAACATAAAGGCATGTCGTGCTTAGTTTCTCGTTGCTAACTAAGCAGGTAGCATCGTGAGGTTACCTATAGGTGGGTAAGACTAGGTGCCAAGTTATGTTAGGCATGAATTGCACTTAATTTGTTAAGTAGCAACTGCCATGGTCCACGCCCTATCCTCAGATTGTACAAAAGTGGTATGTAAGTTTTTGATGACTTGCATTTCTGATTTCAAAATGAAATAAATTACATTATTTGCCATCATTTAGATGGCAAATAATGTAATTTATTTGCCAACATTTTAAGTATTTTATTTTGAAGAGATCCGTGGGAGAAGCAAGGCAAATAAATTACATTATTTGCCATCATTTAGATGGCAAATAATGTAATTTATTTGCCAACATTTTAAGTATTTTATTTTGAAGAGATCCGTGGGAGAAGCAAGGTAAAAAAAAGGTAAAGCTGAAATTAGGTTGAGCTACATGGTGACTTATACATACATGCCGTCTGTTGAGAAAACTGCAATGGCTCTTTCCTCAAAAGGCCCTTCCAGACATGGCCCTGCATTGTTAGACTCACATAAAATTCAAATTATATAATGTTTGGACTTTAAAACTTCTCAGGGAACAGTCAGCTAGGAAATGCCGGCGCCATCTAGTTTTTAAAATATTGAGCAACAAAATATTGACGTGTAAATGTGTCTTATAAGATCTACTTACATAAATAAACATTTCATTTCATTCAGGTAACCGACATAGCCCGAAGAATTGCCAAACTTAAGCGGCAGTGGACGGTGGGTACATTGCTCGCAGAACAGATGGCCGATGGGGCCGAAAGATTCTGTATTGGTTGGAAGGCGTCCTAGAAGATAGACTAATGACCTGGCGAAGGCCGCAAGAATTGCTGGATGCGAGAAGCAAAAAACCGGTCGAGGTGGCGGTTCTTAGGGGAGGCCGATGTTCAGCAGTGGACGTCTTTCGGCTGAAATAACGATGACGATTTTAATTTAATGTTTTGTGTCTCATAATGTTAATTACTTACTCTTCTACAGAATCAAGTTCTTATAAATGGACCGACAGTTGTGATGCTGGAGAGTTTCTTGCACCACTTCTTCCCATCTAAAGCACTAGGAAGTGGGAAAGGACGGGCGTATCTGGGGGGCTCTCCCATGTGAATATGACGTTCAATAACCCTCCTGGCGCAATCGGGTAAAAATGATGCCTTTCAGCTTAGTTTGAAAAAATAACTTTTGAATATTGACTTCGATTAAATTATAATTAAGTCAAAGTCGAGCGTCACCAAGTCACTAACATGAAGTAAGAATTTACTACAGGTAATCGAAGCAACTTTTAGAATACTACTTTTCAAAATCTAGATATTTAGTCAACTTTTTGTAAAATCCGGAAAATTAATTGTAAACCAAAATTGACCTCCAACTTGAATTTTCCGTCTAATATTCAGATCACAATTGTATGAAATGATGTCGATTTTCCTTGATGGCTCCACTTTTCTCTTTTTTTTTTACTGATCCTGTAATTATTCTTAAGTGGTTAACACATAAAGTTTTCCTCTTAACGCGTGATTCACCTTTTTAATATACATAAACATCTACCTACTTGCTATGAGTATCAAGTTCAAGGATATACGAAGCTGACTCAAAAAAAAATAAGGAAAATTTCACCAAGCGTACGAGATACGTGTTGTAACCTGTTCTTTGTTGTTCTCTAGTAAGTACTATATGGCACACAATACGTGTACCAACTTTTATTCTTTAAAAGTGTACCGTGCCTACCCGGATGAGACAGCGATAGTACCTAAGAGATCAATACCATCATTATCATTCTCCTGCCGTTATCCTAATTTATTTGAGATCGACGCAACCTGTCTTTTTCTTCAATACTTTTCTATTAGTCATCTGGGTAGATACCCCTTTTTAGCCATATCATCTTTGACACAGTCCGTCCATCGTGTCTTCCTCTACTCTTGTAGCTAATTAGCCATCTACATTTATACTCAAAACATTCCTCACGTTTTTCTCATTCTTTTGCATCACATGCCCATACCATGACGACCTATTTACACACAACCTTTCAGTCACCGGTGATACTTTTAGCCAGAGGTCAATACATGGTGGGAGGGACATCCACGCGTGAGCTTATAATTTCAGCCGAAAGACGGTCACGGCTGGATATAGTCCTCCCTCAAGCTCCGCTCTTCGACCGGTTTTGTGCTTCCATGGGCATGGGCCATGGTACCATGAAATCAAAATCCAAAGTCATTTATTCAAACTAGGCTGGTGTCAGCACTTTTTGAACGTAAAAATTACATAAGACAGTCCCCCAAAACGCCTGCCCTTCACCACTTCCTAGTGCATTAGCTGGGAAAAAAAGTGGCGCAAAAAACTCCCCAGCAGCACAGCTGTCTGTTATGTTAGAAGAACTCAAGGGAGCTCAGTACATGATTATGGACCCCTTGCGTTGAATTACTTTTCGGTTATTAAAAAAAAAAAAGCTAAATGAAGTTCCATACATTTTGGTAGACAGTATATTTTTTTTTGATAACCGACGACACATTTTACCTGTGGGGGGTTTGGAATCTACTGAATTCATGGTTTTAGTTGACGCATCGGTGTCTCTACGCCCTCTGTTTACAGCTTCGAATATGAACAGGCGGATTTGTACTTAGTTAGAATACCTTAAAAACCAAGGATTTTACAACAGCTTTTTGCTCAAGCCAAATCAACAACGACCAAATCATTCCACTTACTAATATGATTATCGGTCTGACATGCATCGCAACAGAGTCGTAAGCAGGTAGGTACTTTCTCGTCACAACGTTAACACGACGCACAGTGGAACGAATGTATGGGAGCGGTTGGACGTAGACATGTCCGAAAAAAAAGAGTAAAATTATGCCAAACTAATGATGCCATCTTATTCGATTACTTAATGCCTTCATAACTTGTGGTGATGAATTTCTTCATAACTCCCATATTTCGGGAGTAATTTGAGAAAATGTGAAATTTTACTATGAAAATGAGTGTATCGAGCTCTCTCCCTCCTGATTCCGGGCTTGTTTCAAGTAGCGGTCTCTAATATCATAATGCTAATACTAAGAGCTATATTTAATACTAAGACACATAGTGCGCCAAATGTGCACTTTCTGGGATAAAGAGTGATGTTTATTTTATAACACAATTTTTTTATTTTTTGTTTATTTTGTTGATTAAAACCGTTTTTCTAAAGGTTTACCTTATTACAATAACATTTCTGAGCAGCCAATTAGAGAAGATATAAGCTAATTAGGATATATAATTAGGGACTTAAGGTTTACATATAAAACTGATGCACTAATGATTACTGATAAGAACATTGCTATTATTTAATTACTAAATGGCTCTTAATACACTAATTTAGCATGCATCATTTACTAATTATCACAATAACTAATTACCTTGCAATATTTAACAAAGGATACCTGGGATACCTGGATTTTATATAAATAGGTCACTATTAGTAACTTTAAAATCAGTGTTGATTTACACCTCGTTGTATCCAAGCTAATCTCGCAATGTATTTTCCAAATTTTAATACAAATCTTGATATTCACGTTGCTTTATGCGCACGCGCACATAAAGATTTACGCGACTTTAACTATTTGTTCAGTGTTTTAAAAGATAACAGTTGTGTTCAGTTATGTGAAAGTGCTGAAACAAGTTTAAAAGACTGGTGTCGTCGATTTTGCTACCGCATTTATGCAAAATGGACACAGTCTGGAAGAAGCACAGATAAGTTTCGGAAGAAACATGAGATTTGGCTACAGGCTGCAATTCAATGGCCGGAATTACAGAATGAAAATATGGAACCTTCTACAGAAAATATAAGTGACGTCATCGAGCCCATAATTTCTCCTGCTAAATCTGATGCTTCAACTTGTACACATCCTAGTCCTCGTAAATCTTTTGAGGACCTTAGTAACCGGCAAAAAAGAAGACGCACTGAAGATAGTCTTTCATGCAGCAGTAGCAGCGCTGAAATTATGTTTTCGGCCGAAAGGGCGCTTCAAAAGGCAGGACAAAGCGATACAGCTTATGTTATGAAATACTTGACGGAGAATCCAGAAGAGGCCTCAAAAATCAAAGCCTTCATTGAAGGTAAATCAATTCAGGTACGGGAAATATCCCCTTTGAAGGCATTGGCTCTTTATGTATCGATGAACTTATCGAAATGGCGCTATAACACTCTTCGGGATTTCAACACTCAAGAAGGAGCTCTTCAATACCCGAGTTACTACATGTTGGTTAAAGAAAAAATTAAGTGCTATCCGGCCAAAGAAGATCTCACAGTTACAGAGAGCTCTGCAAAAATCAAATTACAAGCCTTGATGGATTTAACCTCAAGAAGACTTATTAGGTCGTTAGAAACCCCTGTTGATCCCAATCAACAGCTCGTATTGACCAGCAAATGGGGTTTTGACGGATCATCTAGCCAAAGCATTTATCATCAAAGGACGAGTGAAGATGAGCAAATCGATCTTGCTAGTAATTTTATGATTAGTCTTGTACCACTGCGGCTCGTCTCAAAAGGTGTAACAATTTGGGAAAACGAGCGACCATCTTCCACTTCATTTTGCCGGCCAATATTGTTTAAGTTTATAAAGGAAACCAAAGAAAATGTGCAGAGAGAGATGGCTGAAATCGAAGCAGAGATTGAAGCCTTAACTCCATCCACCATCACTGATGGAATTAGTGTCAAACACCAACTGCTGTTGACAATGATTGATGGTAAAATTCATTCCATTATATCCAATACAGCAGCTTCAGTGTGTGACATATGCAAGGCTTGTCCTAAAGAAATGAATAATTTAGAGTTAATCAAAGATAAACACGCAAACGAGGACATGTATAAATATAGCTTAAGCACCCTTCACGCTTGGATTCGCTCAATGGAATGCTTATTACACATTTCCTACAAATTAGACATAAAATCATGGCAAGTAAGGGGTGATATAGCAAAAAGGCAAGTTGATGACAGGAAGAAAAGAGTTCAAGAGGCTGTAAGAAGAGAAACGGGCTTACTTCTCGATGTTGTGAAACAAGGCAGTGGATCCACCAACAATGGCAACTCGGCAAGGAGATTTTTTGAAAACTACACTAAATCTGCTGAACTGACCGGAATAGATGCTATGCTTTTAAGAAAAATCTGTGTGATCTTGCAGTGTATTTCATCAGGAGAGAAGATCAACGTAACTAAATTCCGAGAGTTCTGCTTTGATACTGCTAAGCTTTACGTGGAGTTATACCCATGGTATTATATGCCTTCTTCACTTCATAAAATTTTAATGCATGGGCCAGACATAGTTCAGAACATGTCAATTGTGCCCATTGGTTTTCTATCCGAAGAGGCATCTGAGGCTAGAAATAAAGATTTTAGAAAATATAGAGAGGGGCATTCTCGAAAGCATAGCAGTATCTCATGCAATGAAGATATTATGCACAATCTTTTACTGTCTTCTGATCCACTTGTTACAAGTATCCGTCCAAAAGGAAATAAGTTTGTAAAAAAATCTTCTTTTAAGGAATTTTATGAGCTTACGGATTCTGAGAAAAGTGATATCGAATTTGTTAACATAAATGATTTAGCGGACATCGATTCTGAATTTGAATTAATTGATGATGATGATGATGACGAAGATAATTAAATGATGTTATTGTTTTAAAATGTGTAACTTAGTAAATTAGAGCTTACATCTTAATTATTTATTGTACTTTTAATGAAACTAGGTAATTTATTATCAACTTACTTAAAAGTCATACTCTCATCAGTTCTTGTGAATATTTTTGTTAATATATATTTCTGTATATATATATAATATATTTATAGACCTCTTAATAAGTCTGTCTGCGGTTTAAAGTAAATACAAATGGGGAAAAAACGTTTTTTTTTTTAAATTTTCATTTCCTTTTATCCCAGAAAGTGCACATTTGGCGCACTATGTGTCTTAGTATTAAATATAGCTCTTAGTAATAGCATTACGATATTAGAGACCGCTACTTGAAACAAGCCCGGAATCAGGAGGGAGAGAGCTCGATACACTCATTTTCATAGTAAAATTTCACATTTTCTCAAATTACTCCCGAAATATGGGAGTTATGAAGAAATTCATCACCACAAGTTATGAAGGCATTAAGTAATCGAATAAGATGGCATCATTAGTTTGTCATAATTTTACTCTTATTTTTCGGACATGTCTACGTCCAACCGCTCCCATACATTCGTTCCACTGTGCGACGTCTTGGTATCAATTTCTCCGTCTGTCTGCGTGAGTTGTTGGTGAAAACAAACGGCCATCGCTTTCGATATTTTCATTCCATTCGCAGTTGAACACGGAAATAATAAAGTGTATCACTGTACACATGTATGGATGGATCATATTGTCGTTTATGTGTTGAGAAAATAAATATGACTTAGTGGCACAGAAACGTGGTCGCTCACAATGGGCCTTATCAGGAGGCTAAAAGTCACCCAAAAGGCAATGGAGAGGCCTATGCTCGGAGTTTTCCTACGTGATCGAATCAGGAATGAAGAGATCTGCAGGAGAACCAAGGCAACCGACATTGCCTGAAGATTTGCCAAACTTAAATGGCAATGGGCAGGGCACATTGCTCGCAGAACAGATGGCCAATGGGGCCGAAAGGTTCTGGAGTGGCGACCGCGTAGCGGAAGAAGTAGAGTGGAAAGGCCTCCCACAAGGTGAACCGATGACCTTGTGAAGGCTGCGGAAATCCGCTGGATGTGGGAAGCACAAGACCGGTCGAAGTGGAGGAGCCTGGGGGAGGCCTATGTCCAACAGTGGACGACTTTCGGCTGAAATGATGAAGAAAGAATAACCAAGTAAAGTTGAGAAAACTTTATCTAATTCATCATTGGCGTACGTACCCCTGCTTTGCACTGGTCTTACGACTTGTCAAAATATTTATATTTAATTATTAAAATTATGTACATTTAAAAATCATAAATATTTCATGCTCATAAACCTCCCGTTATAAATTTTACAAATGAATGTGAAAACTGCGTCAAAATCGGTTGCGTAGTTTAGAAGAACAACGCGGTCACACACACACACGGAACACAAAATTCATTCATAATAGGTAAAGATATAGATTTACTTTTTATGCTTTTCTCAGTGTTCTGACCACTACGTCATTAAAATTTTGAATCCACGTCTTCATGCCAGTATTGCACAAACCTGCACCCTAATTGCGTAGCGCACCATTAATCATAATCTGAATAATTTTGAAACAGATTGCTAATCCATTGCTCCATATGTTCGAAAAATGTGTGTGCTCAACAACGTAAATAACGCAATGGATATTGTTGAATTGTCAAAATGAAACATATTATGATTATGACCGATCGTGTGTTAGTGCTGGCTTGATGATGAAGCCCATTTATTGGCACCCACTGGGTAGGAGCTTCAGCCCATCTATCTTATAGGAAAAACTAAGGAGTCAAGCATGAAAGTGTAACTCATTACAAAGGGAACAATTTCAGCTTATACTTAACTAGCTTTTGCCAGCGGCTTCGCCCGCGTGGAGGTCGGTGTATTATACATATAAACCTTCCTCTTGAATCACTCTATCTATTAAAAAAAACCCGCATCAAAATCGTTGCGTAGTTGTAAAGATTTAAGCATACATAGGGATATAGGGACAGAGAAAGCGACTTTGTTTTATACTATGTAGTGATTAACCAATGATAGGGCAAATACATCATTAGATCACATTCACACGGACGTAAAAAAAACGTGGCAGGAGTTCTACAACTCACGTTCTGCAACTCTAGGTGTTGAACTGACCATACAAAATGCATCTCAGCGCGCCGATAAAACACGCTATTCGATTTTTAACTCTTGGCGGAAGGCAATACGTTAGAGATCCAATGCGCGTAAAAATCCCACCACGATATTTTTACGTTCTTGCGAACGTTTACTTATAAACAGGGAAAGGACGAGCGTTACAATGTTTTCCTTAACCGTGACTCAGTGATTATGATTTATTTAGAAAGTACGCAGTCAAGGCATTAACTTTTACATATCTATTAATCTTGATGTAACCCTGCAACATGGTGCTAAAGGAGCAAGATTGCGAACGTACGAACTATCATGACTTTTCATAGAACCAAAAAAAAAAATAGGAAAAACCAGTACCAAAAATATAACAAAGAACAACTTAGTGTTCATTACACTGAAGAGCAGAATATGGCAACGGTTTACTTTTGTGACAAAAATACTGGTGGGCAAAACCAGCTCTTAAATATAAATAAATTGTTTGTTAACTAATTTACACTGCAGTGAAGACACTATTCTATTTTCGATCATATAATTATCGCACTCCATTTACAGTAGCTCTTTTCCAGAACTTAACAACTCAAAACGATAATGCGTTTGGTGTATACAGATGTTTGACATTGGTTTTATTTTTAGGTGCTTAATTCATGCCATTTGAGTAATTATTTTGTTATCATAGCGTTCGGGAAGCTACGCATATCTTCTCGTCCCACATACCGCAGTGTCTCAAGACGAAAGTCTTTGACCAGTGCGTAATGCCAGTGATGACATATGGAACCGAAACGTGGTCACTCACAATAGGCCTCATAAGAAGGCTTAAAGTCACCCAAAGGGCAATGGAGAGGGCTATGCTTGGAGTTTCCCTGCGTGATCGAATCAGGAATGAAGAGATCCGCAAGAGAACTAAGGTAACCGACATAGCCCGAAGAATTGCCAAACTTAAGTGGCAGTGGGCAGGGCACATTGCTCGCAAAACAGATGGCCGATGGGACTGAAAGGTTCTGGAGTGGCAACCGCGTACCGGAAGACGTAGAGCTGGAAGGCCTTCCACAAGGTGGACTGATCACCTGGTGAAGGCCGTAGGAATCCGCTGGATGCGGGAAGCATAGAACCGGTCGAAGTGGTGGAGCTTGGGGGAGGCCTATGTCCAGCTGTGGACGCCTTTCGGCTGAAATGGTGATGATGATTGATAATTATTATCATAAAATATATTTATTCGACGAATAATTTCGTTTTTTTTTCCGATACAAAAACTGTCGAATATAGATTGTATTTATTACACGGATTGCTCCTAACGCCAGCGTAGCCCACGACATCATTTTTTTTTTACTTTTTTCCAATATGCAAGTCAGTAATAAGATTCGCGACCGTAACACGTATGTATTTACAGACTTTTTCATATAATCATTCAATGGGATTATATGAACTTAGAGGATTGTATAGATGATTTTAATTCTGTTAATCCATTGACGTGGCGAGACTCGTGACTAAGTAATTATCAAGTTAAGCTACTCTTCCCGCGGTCGGTCCGTGGATAGATGACCACCTTTACATACCGAAACCACTCCATCTATGAATTTTGAGGGACTTAGTGCATCGTTGATGAGCTACGACTTCCTAGAAGACAGGTGGCGGCCACATAACGGCCGCAGTAACAGCTGTTATGCAAATAATGGCAGCGGGGTTTGAATTTATTATGAAAAAATAGTTCTCTAGGAAAACACACCATTTTACTTCAATTAATAATGATTCAGTGACGTTATTTGATGGTTAATTGCTGACGCTATGTGGCGGTCACCGTCTTCGGAAAGCTTAGCTTTAAAACAAGTGGGTATTTCACATACCCATAGTTTTTAAAGAACATCTATGTTTTTCTATTCATATTAGAACAATTAGATAGATCCATTTTGACATTAAACGTCCTCTTAACTTCGAACCTATCAAACTAACAGAGAAACAGGACTATACCGTAATAATACATGCTAATAACTTTGGAGATAGTTGAGAACTTACTGATTGCTTCATTTCGGCCCTCAGTCGGCTCCGTTGCAGACGACTGTGTGTGACAAACGAGATCAAGTTCTCTTAAACCAAATGACAGAGTTATTATTTTGTTGATGTTCAATTGATTGCTTCTTTGATATTTTGTTTGAATGAAATTACATGCACGAGGGGAAGTTACAAATGATTCAAAATTAAACATCATGCCATTTGTAAAATCATGCGTAACTTTCGGATCGCACTTGTAACATAACGTGTAACATTCGTATGGCACATGAAACATCATGCGTAACACTACTGTCGGATATTGAAAAACGCCAGGAACGATGTTTGTTTTTATCAAGTGTCAGACACTTGCGACATTGACACGTCAAACGTGAGAAGCTACTGTCATGTGTCAGGCACTTTAGACATAAATATGTAACTTTTCGTATGAAACCACATCTGAACACCAAAAGGTTTAATGAACGGTGTAGAGGTAAATTGCCTATATGACCGCAAGTAACCAACGGATTTGTGGTTGCCATTTGTTATATTACTCGTATACAAGTGTCTGTTGCTAACCTTTCTTTTCATAAAATATTCAACCCCTCTTTTGAAAACTAAAGGCTCATGTTTGGACGTTACATTTGAACGCTGTTTCGTATAGTCTATTTTGGCAATCTCATACTGCTAAGTGGTTTTAGCGTGTAACAGAAAAGTAACTCCGGGTGAATCCGCTTAACCTAACCAAAGTAGTTGGTATCTCTAAATAAAGTAGACGTGCAGTGGTGTATGCATTTTCGTTTTATTTTATCAGCGATGTGCTTAAGAAAGTGGTATTTAAAATGACTCCCTCGTTGGTAGTGGTCGATTCCCAGGTCGGGTAAAGTGCTACAGGGTATTTCTATCTTGAACTTCTCAGTAGCAGCCCGGAGTGTGGATTTGTGCCAGACTGATGGCAATAGGCTCGTCCCCAATATACAGGATGAAATCAGCTGTACCATACATTTTGACCGCGTAGGCACCTATTGTACTTTACTATGAAACAGCTTATTTTTTTTGTATAACCAACGAAAAATTTCTACGCTAGGGGGTCTAGAATGACATACTGAATTCATGGTTACAGTTTGCGCATTGGTTAAAAATTTACCCTGTATCCATGGGACTTAATCTTATCTGGCGAAATGTGAGTGTTTTATATGCACATCTCTGCCCAATCTTTCGGGGAAACATGGCGAGATGTTGTGTAATGTTATTTAAAATGAATCCAGCTAAGGCACAGTCAGAAAAAATAATTGTTTAAAGGCTGATTATTCAATACTCAGTTAACTTTTGTCGGAAGAATAAATCTGACAGTTTGACATGTTTTCTATACAAAAGCTGTCAAACCGCAATATTTATTCCTCAGTTAAAAGTTACCTGACTATTGAGAGATCAGCCCTTATACAACTATCAAATAATGATAGTTTGATTTGAATGTAAGGTCAATTTAAGTTGGTTAACAATTAAATCCCCTGACTTTGTCTCTACTCTTTAACAATCTATCCCTTTTAACGACGATAATATTGGATTTAGCTGAACTAAAAGCCTTAAGTACAAAGTTTAAACTAAATCCGATTTCAAAAAGCAGGTAAATCTCGATCCTTGTGATCGCTTTTCCAACTGTTAACAGTCACTTTGTTAGAAACTACGGGTTAGAAGCGGAATAAAACGGTTTAAAAAATCTCATTATGACTGCATTCTAACTTCCTTCAGTCGATTGACATTAAAGCTGGTTTCCCTTAACCGATTGTAGACTTGTAACTTTTTGCATGCAGTTAGTCACACAGCTTTAGGTATATATTTCATGTTACAATGTAGAAATAAAAACAAAAACTGGCCAGGTGCGAGTAGGGCTCACACACGAAAGGGTTCCGTAAGGATTTCAGCTGATGTGTATTCCGTTGCTTTTCCCACTCCAGGGACACAGGCCTCCTCTCTTCGAGAGGGAATGGGCTGTAATCCACCACGTGGGGCCAATGCGGATTGGTGGATGTCACATTTCTAAGATTTTTTTGGATCTGGTACATGACGGTTTCGTCCCGTTTTTTTCCTTCACGATTTTGCGAGCAATGGTGATTAAATTATTTACACAAAGTAAAGTAAGACTCTTAAGTAAATATCGATACCACTGACCCAGCAATGCTCTTCGTTAGTTAAATTACAACCAATAATAAAAATCCTGACTATCGAGAAACACTCTTACTATTCTTTTAATATTGTTAATTTTCTTTTGCCACATAGATCTCTGCCTTCCTCTCAATGGAAAGTAATGCCTTAGTCGAACAAGCTACAGCGTATAACCTGCGTCATGAAAGTAACACAGGCCTTGAACTTGACTTACGTACTGTGGACTTTGTCTTAGCACTTTTTGCACCTACTTTGTACCAAAGCAAAGAAGGCTTGATTCATCTACAAAACCGGCACTTAAGAGCGTTTATTCTGAAAATGGGCAACGTCGCAAATATCTGTCAAATATTTCACTGTTTCGATTAATTTGGCAATATTACTGTATGAAAATATGAAATACCGGTAACTAGTGACCTAAAATATTAATTATGAAATGCAATAATTCATATCTTAACACCGAATATTTAGTTATAGATGTACAAAAAGAACTTGGAAACTTTCCAAATGGCCTTTTTACACCTAAAACGCTTACAACATCAAATTCAGTGTTATAACTGCAAATCATTATTCATATTTTAGGTCACTTGTTAGCGATATTTCATATTTCCATACAGTAATATAAAAAAAGCAGGTAAATATTTGACAGCTATTTGCGACGTTGCCAACTTTCAGAATAAACGCTCTTGGTTTAAGGAGGATGCTCTAAGGTCGTAACGTTTTTCGCAATATGTAGGTCCGTACTCAGCATTCTTAAGTCCCATGCAATAAGTTTCAATTTAGTCCGCCATCTTAGTGCCCCAACAGCTGGCACAGGCAGCCCAAGAGATGTAACATAAAACATTTTTCGTTGTGTGTCTATGCCTGCGGTGATTACACCCACCTGTTGTTGGACGTGTTGTTATTTCGCAATTTTGATACTCATAGAATTTTTTTTTGACAAGAAAAATAAAGTTAAATGGTACGGGTAAACTTTGGGTCGAGGAAATTTTTGACTAAGAAATGATACTTCTTAGTGGTCTTAAAAAAGAGGATAAAATATGAAAATAATGGTCGTAGTCCATTCTTCGTCAGTTCAATTCTCAATTCTTCTTTACTGTACATACCTCATTTGGGGTTTTTTTCACAAATGTACTAATTACCTATTTCATCATCTCCGAATGTTCTAAGTTAAATTTTATGGCACATATTTGCAGACAAATTTTGTTTCATTTTTTAAAGCCGTGTCTTACGGGTGATTGTGGAACAGGCTTTTAGTCTGTCACTTAGTAGGTAAGGATCTTTGTAGAGTAAGGAAAATTTATTGACTACCTACTGTCCGTATATTCAAAACACACTTGTCATTATTTAACACTTGTATTTATACACGACAAACTAAAGTAGGTTTCCCTGACTACTAGAGTTTGTAAAGAGCAGCTATTTTAATACTTAGCTCTGGCTACTAACGCTATTGTTTTGTTTCCTTGAAGGGTACCCCGGTACGTTTGCCTTATATGCTGGTGACGCACAGCCATTGGTCACGGCTTTCGTGGACGTGACCTACGAGCAGGGACGTTTACCGTTACCAATAAAATACCGGTAAAAATACCAAAACATTTCGCTCCGTTTCGTTAACTGTTTAACGTTAAAATTACCGTGAAATCATAGGATTTACTGGTATTTAAATAGCGTTACCAGTATCGTTACTTCGCTAAAATCTAACAAAAAGCAACATTTTGTGACCGTATTATTATAAACTGTATTGTTACTTTTTAATAAGTCTTAGATCTGTATGTAGGTACAGTTGACCACATATCTCAAGATACAATATTAAAACCTTTCTCATATCTTACGTGTCTCATAAAGGCGCTGTCAAGGTCAATTTTATTGTATCCAGAAACGTGTGGGCAACTATACCTTTTTGGAGATAGGAATATCTGGTTAATAGAAAAATTCAATTGCAGCTAATTTGAGTACTTTCTTTCGGTCACGATTTATTATAATTTTCTGCACCACAGAAACAATGGTGCCCATTCTCTCGCCACAAATGCCACTAAATTAGACTACAAATCACCCAAATTTTGTTTATTCCTGTCAAACGACGATTTCGCATTCTGAATTAGACTAAAGTGATACAACATAATTATATTTTAGTTCGACAGCACTAAGATGGCACTGAGTTATTAATTTAGTGAAAATGGCAATTTTGCTATTCTGAATATTGACGTTTTTCAGCTAATGTTTTGATTGTCTAACTAAATCTGACTATTTTTAATCGTAATTAAAAAGGTGTGGAATAAAATTAATTGTCACGAACTAAAATTCACACCAACACTTCAGGTGTAAAAACAGTACTGTATCTTTTTTTTCTTTTCTTTTGCTTATATCTCAAAAACAGTATGTCCTATCGCAAAAATATTCAAAATTACGAACCCCTTCATTGAATCCATAAACCTCAACATGTATATCCATAAACTGAACATGGTAATAATGTTTCATATTTTCCACACAAAAAGTGAAAAAATCCATACAAAACACACCGTGGATGGCGCCCTTGCGCGCCTCCGGCTCTAAATAAAATTCACGCGGTAAGGGAAACAAGTTCCACGTTGTGAAGTAAAAAAAAAAAAAAATACCACGTGGTATCTCGATTGTCAAATATGATTTTAGTTGAGTCAAAATTATTTTGAAATTAAGAGATTTTGTTTGCAGAATACCTATAAGATTGATTGGTGTACAAGAGAATCGGCACCAATATTGATGCACGCCGAAGGTTCATTCATGGTTTCAGTTTTCGCGTTGATATCCCTGCCACCCTATTTATTATAATTTTCTGCAGCACAGAAAGAATACTGTACACAAGCCGAAGGTAGTCGCATGTTCGGCGTGTATGTAATATTGTTTCTGTGCACACACCGACAGATGCTAGTCTCCCCACCGTCATAGTTAGAAAGAGGTAGACGTACCTATAAATGACTGGTATGAGATTTGTTACTTTTACCCATACTAATACTGGTAATTAGATAACGTTAACTGACTTTGGGTGTGGGTATTATTAACGTTACTTTTTCATCGTTAACAAAACGGTAATTGGTAACGTTATATAAAAAATACCGGTAATTCGGTCTCTGCCTAAGAGGCATCGCACTTGCAACGGATAAATAGTTCTTAGACTAAGCACAGACTTAGTCGAAAAAGGTTTTTATTAGATTGCTGTCCACCATCATTGTTTTCAAAGAGCGTGAGAGGTAGTCTGACTAAAGATAGACTTTACTAGAAACCAAATTGCGTCCTCTTTGTGTCAAAAACGTGACAGAATTTGAAGGGAATTCCTAATGCTGCTTAGATGGTTTGGTCATGATGAGAGGTTGAATGAATGGCGACTAACAAAAGGTATTCAATTTAAAAGGCAGATCTGAGTTGTAAAGCTGGTAGGCGACGCCCTGGGAGGACATATAGTGACCCTATTGGTGATGATCTTCAAACACGCCAGATGCATAGTAGCAGATGTATGAACAGGAGTAGCAGGTGGTGTTCTGCCTAGCCCCATAGGAAGAAGGCGTGAGTTCATGTATGTGTACGTGTCCTAATTCGTTGTTTGGTATGTTTGAAATTCGTCAGCTCGACTAGGTTAATACAGCAAATACAGAAATGAGTGTTGTTGAATTGTCAAAATTAAAGGCATTGCAAATTTGCAATGGTCTGTGTGAGGTCTAACTTCTCTAAAAAAAAATGCAGGTTCTTTAAAAATTCTTACATGAGGTTCAGTAACAGTATCCATTGAGTCTTTTGCTGCATAGTCTCTAGGTATACGATTAAAAAATCTACTCTGATAAATTAATGTATACAAAATATTGTGAAACATTTTAAAATAATAGCCATGTTTTTTGCTACTATTTCTTTGTACGAAAAAACAACCTTTTGGAAGTGGCAACTAGAATAAATTGTATGTACCTATTTTCTTTAAAATTTTGGCATTCAACGTGACTTTTAATGGCTTTCTTGACATAAATGATTTCATGCGGACTTTGACTAACTTGATTTACAAAAATTACCTAACGACTTATTAGTCATTTTTGGAAGTCATAGTTTTAGTCAATGCATCATCTTACCGAATCATCAATGAACACGTTATCAATTCGCTCAATTACAGCCTAAATGCCGACTATAATACGGTTAGGTATAGTTTGGGTGAACAAGCATGAATAATAGGGCTGATTCATGTCGGTACAATAATGAATAAAGTCTCGTCTGAGTCATATGGCCACGTCGAAAAGAAATGTAAATTATGCGTTGTTAGAAAATTCCAGTAAATATTATTGTCTGTACCTACCAGAATATTCTGAATAATGTTTATTAAATAAGTGTTGGAATATTTATAACATAACATAACATCACGCCTTATTTCCTCGACGGGTTGGACAGAGGTATACCTACAGAACACCCTTAATTTGCTAGTTATGTTTAAGTACCATATTCGCCGGCACGGTTGGCGCAGTGGTTAAGCGATTGACTGCTGCGTTGCGTGCCGCGGGCTCGATTCCCACGTATGACCTACAAGTAGTTGGCTCAAAATCACCAAGGTGGTAAATCCACTTCGGCAGCAAATATATGCCTAAATTCTGTTTTTTTTTAAACATTTTAGCATTAGTAAACACTTAACTGTGTTTACTTTAACCACACATCACACAAAATAATTAAAAAGTCTTATCTATTACATTTTATATGGACAAATAAGTACAAGAAATCATTTGGAGAACGCGTCCTAAGTAGCAATTCTTAAAAGCTAACACCAGAAATAGTCATAAAATAAAACATTTTTAACGGTTATTAATACCCTTTCACCTTCAATTGTATCTAATATTAAATTATTGCAAGCATTAATAAAGAAGACAAACGAATTTAAAAAATGTAAGTCAAAATATAATGTCCGACAATGTAAGCATCATTTTAGTGAACGCAGCTTTGATTGCGCGAAAAAAAAAAATTCGAACTCATCCCTCTTTAGTCTATGGAACAGCTGTAGAGAGAGTTGTGAACAAAGTGCCTGTGAAGAAAGTAGTTCGCCAAAAGAAATTAAAATAAGTGGTAAGTGTCTTTCAATTCATTCTTTACAGAGCGTACATCAATAGGTCGTCAAATGGGGAACGCGTTTTTCAATCAAAATATTGCAATAATAGCTTTTATAGTGTTGTTTATCAAATGTTAATCTCAAATATTTTACAATAAGGAAGCGAGAATTGCTGTCAAATATGGCTGCCGTTTAAAAAATGCGCGGTTATTTGAAAATATCATTTGGTGAACGGTCATTTGGGGAACGTTCTCCGATTTGATGGCCCGTTCTCTAAATGATGTTGTTGTTCCCCAAATGACTATTTAGTTACTAAGTGGTACTTTCTATTACTAACTATCAATTTTGTGTATGTCGTGCTTACAAAGTTATCAATAGGTATACTTATTTTATTTTTACAGCAATATGGAGTCTCACAAAGCTGAAAAAAATAACAACCGTTCGAAAAAGCAAATAAAGAAAAACAATACAACTTTTTTTTTTTTTTGGGTGAGAAATCATCAAATAACTTCTCCCGCTCTTCGTGTCAGTCTTTTACTGACTAAAACCCACCCGTGTTCCCTCAGTTGCCTGTGTGCCAGGGGCGGCGGTATCTCTTTCGAACAACCCGCACCCCTGGCAGGCATCGGCCCTTGCGGGCCCCATCAGTTGCTGATGACATCTCTTTGAAGCGCGCGTGGAACACAACGCGCCGTCGACCCGGGCTTGGTCCTTACCGGACAGCGAGCTACCCATTACTCGCCGTCCGCAAGCCCGCGCCTACGGTGGCCGGGAATCAGCCTGGGATTCCCGACGCCCAGGGCGTCTCCTGCGAAGGCCACGGCTGTGAGGGCGCATGTACTGCATCTCCCTCACGTGAGCCGCCTCCCTCTTTGCGAGCATAACTGCTTCGCTGAAGGAGGCGACTGCTAGCCATGCCCTCTCGCTCCGTACCATGGCCTGGACCAGGGTCGGACGCGAGAGATCGCCGCCGCCGATCACCTCCACGAGGACACGGCGATGCTCCGCCCAAGCCGGGCAGACCTCCACCGTATGCTCCACCGTGTCCTCAGGGCGATCTTCGCAATGGAAACACCCGGGCGTTTCCTCCCGCCCTATCCGAAACAGGAACCTCCCGAAACAACCGTGTCCGGTGAGGACCTGTGTCAGGCGGAAGGTGAGGACGCCATGCCACCTCTCAAACCACTCCTCAAAGAGGGGATTAACCGCCGCGATCGTGGCGTGCCCAAAAACAGTACAGCTTACTTGCGCCAAAGAGAAAAAGCTAATGCCAGAAAAAGAACATTTTTAGATAAGATGACAGAGGAAGAGAAGGAGATTAAAAGGGCTAAAGGCAGAGAATACTATCATAAAAAAAAAAAACAAAAAAAGAAAGTGAAGAACATAGCTGAGATGACTGAACGAGAAAACCGAAAGCAAAGAAAGATGTAAAAAGAAGTAATAATAATACAACGTTTTCTAACAATGCGTTAACTTGGCTGTTGGGACAGCAAAGTTAACGCATTGTTAGAAAACGTTGTATTATTTCTTTGACACTGATATCGATGTTTTCGAAAAATTCTAATTATATCGTTTTTTAAGTATATTGTTTCTTTTTTTATAAGAAGGTATTTCTACCTAAATTAATAATGATTAAGAAAGATTGTTTTTGTTTAAAAGTTTAAATAAGATTTTAGTAAAGATCTATATTTATTTGTTTATATGGTTTGATCTTCTCCAGCAATATCCAAAGTTAAATATGATTGTTAAGAGTTTTACTTGGCTGTGTGTCATCAATTATAAGACAAAAAGTGATTTAATTTAGTTAAGATTAAGTTTTTGTTAAGATAAACCTTATAGCAAATAAATAAATAACAATTACTTCCTATAATTTGGCTTAAAATTCAATTTAACTGTGAATTTAACCCTAATTGTATGCATATCGTCATTTGGAGAACACACGCATCATTTGATGAACGCCCTCATCATTTCGGGGAACACCACTAAAATCAAAGAAATGCCATTATAACATAAGGTATTTAGGAATAAAGCCTGATAATATTGGAAACAGGCGGAATCCCTATAGCTACCGCAGATTTATTTATATGCAAGTGAGCGATATTCACTTATTTAGTTAATTTAAGAACACGAAATAGTCATATAGCTTAATTTACAGCGACATTGTCCTTAAAAACGTTTTAATTCCAAATTTTGTCAAAGTTTTTTAATTTCGTACTATTGGCGACATATCTCCGCTATCGTAAAGGGTAAAAATTAAATAGATAATTAATTTTTTGATTTAATTATAAACCTCCGAATAACGTTCCCCGAATGATTAATTTTAGTGATAGCACACTTAAAAATTGAAATTTCAAGAAAAGTATTTAATTCTATGCTCTGCCAAGGTAAATATAGTTTAAACACAAGTTTAGTTATGATTTAGAGTAATTATCAATATATTTAGCTTCTACTCTATAGTATCATAAAACAGAATTCAGAATTTTCCACCTTGGTGATTTTGAGCCAGTTGTTCTGGGTCTGGCTGTTTGTGTATGTGAGTTTAAATGTTTCTAAACACACCCACAATACAGGAGAAATTCGTTGTGTAACGCAACGTTTAAAAAAAAAATGTTATGGATCAAGTGATTATTAGAACATTATTAAAAAATGCCCGGGCAGTTTGAAATATGCCCAATGTGAGAGGGCAGTGTGATAAGAACTATCGAAATAATAAAATCGACTAGACATTTTTCAAAATCAAAATATTTTATTTCACATAAACCTGCAAGGGCACTTATGAAATGTCACAAACTAGGTGCACGGTTCCAATTTGTCGCTTCCTATTGAGAAGAGCCGGCAAGAAACTCCACGGTTACTCTTTTAAAAATAATTGGGTAAAATTAGAGTGATAATAGGTATGGGAGGACAGTGCAGGCCTGTCAATAAGTACCAGGTACTTAGAGGAATGGAAATAAAGAATAGAAAATCGTCTATAAATCTACAGTCTGTAAGGCCTACAACGTTCTCTCATTCACAATATGTATAAGAATCTACATAAGTAAGATCAACCTTTAACCAAGTGACATGATTTCCATGAGAATCACTAATAAATAGTCGATATTAGAAGTGATGTATAATGGTGCAGATTCTCTTGTACACCGGACTAAACTATAACTAAAATTCCTTACTTTTGGCTATGAGAATCTTAAAGCTATTCTGCAAAAAAGATCTTTAAAGGACGATGGGCTCTAGCGTCCCGAAAATTTTAAGTTAGCCAACAGACTTGAGTCGTATCTCATTTATTTAAAAATAATTTTGACACAACTAAAATCGAATTTGACAATCGCGACTCCACGTGGTGATTTTTGGCTCCGCAACTTGATACTTATTTGCCCTACCCCGTGATTTTTTTTGCTGGAGGCGCGCAGGGGGCAGCCTCGACGTGTTTTAAATGAATTTGTTTACTTTTTGTATGGAAAATATGAAAAATTATTACCTAAATGTTGAGTTTTAGAGGTTTATGGATCTTATAAAAGGGGTCGAATTTTTCATTATTTTTACGATACACGATTACACCATTTTCGAGATATAAGCAAAAGAAAAGAAAAAGATGCAGTATTTGCAGTCGAGGTGTTGGTGTGAATTTTAGTTCTTGACAACTAATTTTATTCCACACCTTTTTAATCGCGATTGAAAATAGTCAGATTTAGTTAGACAATCAAAATTTTATGTTGAATAGAATATTGAAATTGACAACAACAGAATAGCCAAATTATCATTTTCACTAAATTTAAAACTCAGTGCAATGTTAGTGCTGTCAAACTAAAATATAGGTTGTGTCATTTTATTAAATTTCAGAATGGAAAAATGTCGTTTGACCGGAATAAACTAAATTTTGGTGATTTTTAGTTTAGTTTAGATAATTTTGTGACAAGAGAATCGGCACCAATGTCAAATAATGACGAGAATATGTCAGAAAGAATAAAAATTAACATTGTAATTTGAGAGCAGTTAATAGACTCTCACACAGTTATGCTGTTAATGAGGTACCAGGGAAGCCACATGTGCAGAAGGAATTAATGCCAAACTTCCCTGTCTTCGACGTAGTCTTTTATCTTATTTTTTTAGGATATAAAGAGAAGGCAGAGTTAGTATATCAATTTCTTTGAATTTGTTTCTAAGAGAATCTCGAGGTCCCATTTTATAGATTGCGCGGATTGCCCTCTTTTGTAAAATGAAAACTGAATCTAAGTTAGCCGCCGATCCCCACCGCACAACGCCATAAGACATAATACTGTGAAAATAAGCAAAGTATACTAACCTAGCTGTGGCTACATCAGACAACTGCGTTATTTTTCTTAATGCTTAAGCAGCTGAGCTTAATCTACTTGAAAGAGCTCTAATGTGGGCACCCCATTGCAATTTTGAATCTAAAGTAATTCCTAGAAATACAGTTTCGGAAATAGCATCTAGTTTCTTGCCATCAAGTTTTCGATTTAGACCTACTTGGGATACATTTGGTAATGAGAACTTAAGACATTTAGTTTTGTTCGCATTGAGTAAAAACAAACCAAACCATTTCGAGAGAACAGCTAGACTATCGTTGACATGTAAGACATCCGTATCTTTTCTGTCTATTCTAAAAATAAGAGAAGTGTCATCAGCGAATAAAATTATATCCGAGAAGTTAGCCATCAGGTAAGGAAGGTCATTAATATTAAAAAGGGCCAAGAATATATGAGTATAATGTTGGTCACCTATGGGGCAGCACAATTAAAACCGGTGACAGAAATCATGCCTGCTGCATGTTGTTCGCTCGCTTGCATGCTGCATGCTTGCTTGCATGCTACATGTATGTTGCATGCTTGTTGCATGCATGGTGTATGCTGCATGTTCTAAAACTATTCTGTCATAATATCGAGTACTATACTAATTGAATATATTAATTTTCTATGAAATAAAGTCAGGTGTCCTAAGTATTGTATTATATAATGTGTATTATTCCGAATGTTCATTTATTTAAAAAAATATGTCCAAAAACATTCGCAAAAAATTAGGTTTTAGTGACAGAAACGAATCACTGTAAATCCTACTCCACGCAGTCTTGTTTATCCATCCCTTAGAGGGTAATTTAGAATCATCTAGGCGCAGAGGGGCGAGGCGGCCCTCAAGTTGAGGAGTAGGTGGGCAGCCTCGTCTTGCTGGCCGGCCAGCCTCAGCTGCGGCGGCGAGCGTTACTACCATCTGCGACGATAAGCTCGCGTGGGACCGCCGCGCCGAGGCCTCGCAGCGCCGGAGCCGTGACAGAAACCATGCCCTGTATTATCAGATTGCCCAAAGACCAAACTTTATAATGACGAGGCAATGTGATAAATAAGGAAGTTCAAATTAATAATTCATTATTTCGCTCTTAGTAGCTTGTTATTATTCATAATGCGCGGGCGTTATGAAAAATGTCCCTATTTATTACTGAGTCCACAACATATATTTATATAATAGTTAAGGGGCTACCATAATGCATACTTACTTATCTGGCAAAAATCCAGAATCCGGGCTACTTACAAATATTAATTACTGTTGGGTTATAGGTAGTTTCTGCACCCAAATTGGAGTATAAAATGAATCAAATCGGATAATTTTGAAATAGGTACATGCCATACTGATGATGAGGGGCTTGTGGCTAAGTAACAATAGCTGCACGGGTCGATCGATCAGGTTAAGCTACGCTTGTCGCGGTTGGTCCGTGGATGGGTGACCATCTTTACATACCAATACCCGTCCGTGCCTCGGAAAGCACGTTAAATCGTTGGTCCCAGCTGTCATTTATGGATCTTTGACAGTCGTTACGGGTCGTCAGAAGCCCGAAAGTCTGACAACCAGTCTTACCAAGGGGTTTCGTGTTACCCAGTAAATGGGTTGTGGAGGTCAGATAGACAGTCGCTCCATGTAAAATACAGTATTCAGCTGCATCCGGTTAGACTGGAAGCCGACCCCAACATAGTTGGGAAAAGGCTAGGCAGATGATGACATGCCACACTGACTTTGGGAAATAAGCGGGGGCTGCAGTACGAAATTACTCGGACTCATGTCGGAAATATGTACATATTGTATTCGTTCACCTTTGTAATATAACTAACACCTATTCATTCATTACTTGAAATAACACAAACAATACCCTCAAGTATATAAACAGACAAACAAAATGATTAGAATATCTGATTTATCGGAATTCAATAAATATAGATGGCATTATTCTCTTATGTAACCGGATGTCAATACATAACTATGTTTGTGTACGTCGTAAGTAACAATAATGTGTGTTCTAAAGAACAATGACACGATCTTTTTTAATTTGTTTGTTTTATGTAGGACACTCTCAAGTTTGTGTTCAAAATGATATCGTCAGATGATTTAACAGAGTGGTCAAATCAAAAGGCATTTATTCAAAGTAGGCTGAGAATCAGCACTTTTCGAACATCAAAATTAAGACGCCTACCCTTTACCACTTCTTATTACTTTAGTTTGTAAGAAGAAGTGGCGCAACAAACTCTGCCTGTAAATGGTTTAATTGATATCAATGTTTTGAATTTGGGTTGCGAATATTTTTCTCTGACTTTTTAAGATCTCAGAAAGATATACACAAGAAGCTCCATTGACGCTCAAGAAATTCTTTAAATCGTACATTACCCTAGCGAATCTTGATCATTCGGAAAATTCATAAAACGACTGGCGACTAGGTGATGGAAACAAAAAAAAAACAATAAAATATAAATAAATAAAATCAACAAAAAATTGTCGATAAAGCAATGCTTGCTAAAGGCTGCTAACTCACAAGTATCAACATTAATAGTAGTATAAGAACAATACTTTGCTAACTATATTTTTTTGGAAGATGGCAAATATTACACAACTTAACTAAACCTATTCACAAATAAAAAAATGGCGTCGAAGAATTCATCCGCATCGCTGGCAACTGGTAATGTTCCCAAGAGACTGGCAGCATTACCACGTTGTATGGCAATGCTTAGCCGCTGGCAAAAGTAGAAACCAGCCCATGGATCACGGGAAGTGTCAACCAGCCTTTTCAAGATTTCCTTGAACAGACCATGAGCAGTCGAACCCCACGGCCCGAGGCCCACGGCTCGAAAATATAATTACCAATTAGGTTGTTAAACTTTAGCCGCTTGAGGTTTTCCGCAGCCGCAGCGGCAGCGCCAGTACAGCACACCAAGCCAGGAAGATGGGATGGCACAAGAGTACCTATCGACTTTGCTTAAATTGCAATAAACGTTTTTGACTGTGACTTGACATGTTACAAATTTAGGAATATGTCCAAAAATCACAAACATGTTTTTCCATGAAAAGAGCAACAGGAGTTGAACCACTGAACCGATCGTTATGAAATTTGACAGGCAGGTAGCCTGGGACTTGGAAAGGGATATAGGCTTTAAATCCGTGCTTAATTATACTTCATGCTAATACTAATATTATAAATGTGAAAGTTTGTGAAGATGGATGGATGTTTGTTACTCTGTTATGCAAAAACTACATAACGGATTTGGATGAAATTTGGCACACAGATAATTTGTAACCCACGTTCCCGTGGGATAATCTCGACGTTCACGCGGGCGATGCCGCTGGTAAAAGCTAATATTTTAAATGAGAAAGTAACTCGGTCTGCCCGTCTGATTGTTACTTTTTACGCCAAAATCACTTAATCGATCGTTAAAAAATATAAGAAATCGGTAGCCTGGAGCCTGGAGACGACATGTGCTCCTTTTTGTTCTCGATATATAAAGAAAAACAACAAATTCGCGGACGGCAGGTTAGAATGGTGACTATTAATAAATAACATTGTGTTCGTCGCACTGCATCCATGCCAAGTAAGGATTCAAATATCAATCATTGTTGTATCACCGAAGGAAGCCGTTCAAATAACGTTTCGGCTTAAAATAACGTTCTTCGTGAAATTTGTTACGGATTACCTTCGGGAACTCTGGGGTGGCTAGGTAGGTCCAACAGTTTCAGGTCTTCAGTCAGCCTGTTTTGTATTCGCAATCGCTAAAAACAAAATGAAGCTATGGATAAAAAAGAAAACACCTTAAATATTGTAATTTTTTAACCGACTTCAAAAAAAGGAGGAGGTTTTCAATTCGACTGTGTTTTTATTTAATGTTTGTTACCTCATAAGTTTCGACTGGGTGAACCGATTTTGATGATTCTTTTTTTATTTGAAAGCTGGTGCTTCCGTGTGGTCCCATTTCAATTTCATATAGATCTGATGATGCGTTTCGGAGACAGACAACGGAACTCTTCAAAAAATAACAGTAAATAAACCGCGATTGCTGCTATCGCATAAATATTCATTGTTTCGACCCCAAGGATGATGAAATATCGAATAAGTAGGGTAGAACTACTAAAAAGTGAAAAAGAAAATTTTTCAAAAAAAAAAACAACCGACTTCCGAAAAAACACTACAAAGTGAAAAATAACTTTAATTTCGAAAGTCGTTGACTTTGGATATGTATTTAAATTTTTTGTCACCGCCTTCCTAAATTTAAGTTATTTTTCACTATGTAGGTAGTGTTTTTTCGGAAGTCAGTTGTTTTTTTTTTTCGGAAAAAGTTATTTGGTTGAAATACCGTATCTCTTCATCCGCAGAAGACAAAAAAAAACACTGTTATAATATTCGAATGTGACATCTACCAACCCCCACTGAGCCCGCGTGGTGCATTACGGCCCACTCCTCGAAGAGAGGAGGCCTGTGTCCCAGCAGTGGGAACGTTATATAGGCTGATTATACTTAATGTGCGGACATGCTTAAGGCGCGGTCATCAAAAAATCCTTATCAGTAAATGATCAGTAACAAAGAAAACAAAAGTACAGTCGGCATAATAAAGTGCTGACAGCCACGCATTCACAGACGTGACATCGGAAGTACTAATACACGCTTGATTCATTGTTACGTGTAAATAAGCTAATTCTGCTGAGATCAGTCTAGAAGCCGGCCTTACAAGGTCAAGCTACATGCCAAAGAGCTGTTTGTTTTGCTTTTGTACAGATGCGACTGCAAAATAAAACTATTCTGCCTACGGAGCATTGTGTGTAATTTTTTATTATATCTTATCAGCTTTACTTATATTATGGAACTAGCTGGTTAGCAGGTTAATATACCCACAAATAACATGGCTTTCTATTGATAAAAGAATTTTCAAAATCGGTTCAGTAGATCCAAAGATTACCCCAACAACTTCACAAACTTTATCTCTTTATAATACTAGTATAGATAAGCTTTGGAATATTCAATCCGAGATGAGTAAGATAATGCCTACCTACGGTAATTTGACTAGTATCAACACCAATGCCATTTACAGTACGAACAGTTCCACTGGTAGAGAAAGAGGAGTCTATCATAACGTAAATGTTTTCCTAATATGCGTTCGAAACATCAATGTTTCCAAACTTGAACGTGAATCAAAGGTAAACTTATTCCGTCTGAGGCCTGTTTGTATTGTACCTATTGCCGTATTTACATTACAACTCTATCGTCATCGCCAGCGATGCGCTTACGCACCCCCCTGCCCCACCACCTCTATATAGCCTCCGCGACCCGCGGCGGCCTCAGTTCTAGTTGCATCACCAACGAGTGCACACGTCAATATGTTTTCGCCGCGATTGTTTGCGATATGCGCTATCCTTGCGACGGCTGCCGCCGTACCAGTCACCGATCACCCGGTGCCGCTACCCATCACCACAATAACCAATGAAGACATCGAAAGCCCATGGCTCGGCTTCCCCATCTTCGGAAATCTCTTCGCTCCTCTCTGGAAACTGTTCCCGACTTTCGCCGACATCGGGCCCAGAATCTTCGCCGATGAAGACAAATTCCAAGTTATTGTGAATGTCAAAGACTACAAGAAGGATGACCTGAAAGTCAAGGTTAAGGGTGACTTCATCTTCATCCAGGGCTCGCACGAGGCCAAACAGGACGACCGTGACATTTTCGCGAGCCAGTTCTTCCACACATACACGCTGCCTTCGAACTCCAGCAGCGCTGATGTCACTGCTGATCTGTCGAGTGACGGACATCTGATCGTCACTGCGCCCGTCACTGGCGTCGTCGAAAGAGCAAAGGAGGTTGACAGGGAAGTGCCCATTGTGGAAACTAATAAACCATACAAAGAAGACAAAGTAGAGAAGCCGACTGCACAGCCTTCCTTCACGACGGTGACCGATGAAGAGGAAAGGAAAGAGCCAACGACCCCCTCCGACAAGGAAGAAGTAACCGAGAAAGATAATGTTATCCCCCACGGAAACGATGTTAACATGTAAAGTGATAAATTAGATTTAGTTTTAATTATAACTTAGTATTGTAATAAAATATTTTTTTTTGTATTTACTGGAGTGTTTCTTGTCGCGTGTTGGTATGCGCTGAGCGTTTTAATGGCCCCCGCGTGGAATGAATGCGGTATGTGGGGACGTGTGGTGTGACTTATGAAACAATGGAGGTTAGTCTTTGTAATTTTTTTTTAGTTTGAACCCTTTCATACTTGGTTTTTGAAACGCGTCCTTTGTATTTCATTTAAGTTGGTTCGCAGTAGTTAAAGAAGTTTAAATAACTTTATTCAGAACTTTATGAAAACCTGATATTAGTGCTTTATAGAATATTTTAAGTACCTGACAACATAATATTGACCTTTGTTTTGAAGTTTTAGGCATCAAAAAATCGTAGCGACAAACGATATGACAGGTGGATAAGTGATATTGATTTGGCAATACTGGCAAATGAATATTCCTGCCATAATCAATGCTTCAATTGTAGACAACTGGCAGACTCCGTACCAATTTAAATGTACTTTTTGTATTTACTTTCTTTGGGTATTTTTTTCCGACTAAAGCTGAATGAGGGTTTACTCTCGATCGGGAGTAATTGAAAAAATACAATACGTACAGAATGATTTTAATTAATTAAAAACATACTAGCTACTGACTCGGACTGGCTCATTACCTCGCCAAAATGTTAGACATTTCTTGTATTTTTTAGAAATGACAAAAACTACATAATTCGATACTGTTACCAAACCGATATTATGATTTACCTAGCAAAACGTGGCACTGTATAACATATAGCAATTACTGCTCGAACCATTCGCACTACGCATGTGTACATGAATACCAAATTGAAATGGAAAACCCTAATGATCTGAAGTGTGTGACGTTGGTGGCAAAACACGACGATATTTTTTTTTTTATATGTAGATGCAGTCATTTAATGGCGATCGCGAAGAGTTTGAACTATTTTTGCTTGGTTTAGATAGGCAGGTTTTGTTTACATTAACTTGACCAACATTGAGCAAGGGAACGAGACAGCTAATGGAAACCGGATACCGCCATACACCCAAAGGATTCTCGATATGGCGTCAGAATAAGACGATGAAAAGCCTCAAAATCCTCAATTTTCTCGCTCATTTGCTCTTTAAAACACAGCAATGATTATTCGCGTTAAAAATAAGCACAGTAAAGGTCCTTCCCGTCTTCTTGAATCAATCTTAACAGAGTCTGTTAATCTGTGAATATGATAAAATCTCTTTCCTTTCTTAAAAGAAAATGCCCCTTGTCCCAGGCTGGTTGGACACTCCCTAACTGTATAGTATGCTTTAATCATATTAGTGCTGACCTTGCAGGCAGGTCTATGTCTGGAAATAAATACGAAAGCTGTAGGAGTACCTACTTTCGTTAGCATATCAATGATATATGGAGAAACATAGTAACTCTTAGTCCACGTTAGCAAAGACGTAAATATATCGCGGTGGAACATTTTCGCGCATTGAATCTTCAACACACTGCTTAGCGCTGAGAGTTTAAAATCGAACAGTGTGTTTTTTTATGGGCTGAGACGCACTCTGTTGGATTCATAATGCTCGGTTCAACACCAAGAGCTGAAAATCCAGTGCGGGATAAACTCCCGACGCGATATTTTTACGTCCGTGCAGACGTGGTTTGACAATGGAATTTTAACGCCAAAATGAAGATAAAATTGAACTAGTCAATAGTTTTATTGCATTAATTCAGTACCTCAAGAAACATTAATTTGTTTCGGATAGGGCGGGAGGAAACGCCCGGGTGTTTCCATTGCGAAGATCGCCCTGAGGACACGGTGAGAAACAAGTCGATTTCTAATTGATTTAGAATAAAGGTTAAAGGTAGGTTATCTGCAACAGCGTATAATATTCCCACTACGTCCCACAGGCCTCTCTGTGAGGGGAAGTGGGCCGTAATCCTCCATGAGGATCCAACGCGGGTCATCAAAATAAAGAAATTAAAACACAATTTCCCAATACTAATGAGGAGAAAGCTTGTTATGACGAATGTCAATGATGACAATTCGCTGTGACAGACAGACAATATGGGAGAAAATTTTTGTGATCATAATCATTACGTTTTTAATTCATTATAGTTGTTTAATAACCGTGACTATCGCTCATGTTGATACTGGTTGCGCATTACACATTACATCAACAATTATTATTACTTGTTCTATAGTAACCTTCGGGCTTACTCGGGCTGAAAGTACTTACATTCTACTAGAATTTAAATAATATCTAATAATACTTTAGTGTGGGCCTATGATTTTCCCACAGCTGGGCAAAGGCCACTTCTCATGCAGAGAAGGCACGATAATTTATCACCACGATTGCTCAAGACCGGTTGACGATTTATGACTTGTATTAACTACTAGCTTTTGCCCGTGGCTCCGCTCGCGTGGATGTCGCGTAAAAAAGTAGCCTATGTCCTTTTTCGTATCCCAGGCTATATCTCTGCTAAATTTCATGACAATCAGTGGACCGGTTTTAGGGATAATGTTACCTTTGCTGATGTTAGTAAGTCCAAGATAAACTCTAATTTATGAATTGAAAAAGTCACGTTGGTACTTCTCCACTTTTAGATAATTCACCTTTGAAGGATTATTTACATAGGAGATAGTATCAATGTGGTCTTTGACACTTGTGGTTGGTCTACTAACTATTGCTGTATACTTCCATAACGTACATATTTAACCATATTTAAAATTTATAAGGAGCGTCATATCCATCTTTAGCCCTATTAGCGATTAAAGGTCGCTGCATACGTAACGTGTTTTTATCCGGACGGAACGGGACTTGAAGTTTTGGAAATATCGTTTTATAGAAAATGTAAACGTATGCTCTTTGCATACGTCACGGATGCACGGACGGGACGGGAACGTGAACGTCAAATAATTTCAAAAAGCAATAGGTAGCAATTAAAGACAATTCTTCAAATGAAAAATCCATCTTTCCTTTTTCACAATACTAGCACGTTATTTCCGAGTTACTTTCACGTTGCGTGTGCATTAAAAACCCCTGTCAGTGTTTACTAACCATGTTCCGTCCCCGTCCCGTCTACGTTCTAACGCCGCCGTCCCGTACACGTTACGTATGCAGCGACCTTTAGAACTGTACGTTGTTAATCAAACTTCTTATATAACTTATGTAAACCCGCTCTTAGGTACGATACCCAGGTTATAAATAAATATAAATTTTCAAATAGCATGACCCTAAATTAAATAATCCTGGAAAATAACACATGTGCCTAGCCCTTACAAAATCAAACTCAAACTCAAAGCATTTATATTTTTATTTACAGGCACTTTTGAATTGTCAAAAAGTCGATCATTTGGAAAGTTGAAGCTAGTTGCCCATTCCAAAACGTAGATCTCTATGGAGAAGAACGCGATTTCAAAACTACGACGGGGTTGGCTTCTAGTCTGAACGGGTGCAGCTGAAGGACTGCTTATCAGACCTCCACAACCCAGTTAATGCGTAACACGATACCGCTTGAAAATATTAGTTGTCAGACTTTTAGGCTTCTGTCCACGATCCACGAATGACTGTCCGGACCAACGTTTAACGTGCTATCCGAGGCATGGAGGGTATCTCGATTGTAATGAACGGTCACCCATCGACGGACGTAGCGTTGCCTTCGATCGAGCCATGCGGATGTTAGCATTTAGCCACGAGCCTGGAAAAAGAACGAAATGGAACAAATTATGAGATTATTGGCTCCGATTAATTTTAAAGCAGGTTTGGTAAAATCAAACTAGTTTTAAAATGAATCAACATTAGGTAACATTTAATCAAATATGGCAATCAAATGAAGTCATCGAAACTATTATTGTTCTTTATATTTTCTAATTAAGTTTAAGTCTGGTTTAATTTAAAAAGGCTCTGGTTCTCAATGTCAGACAAAGATCAAACGATATTTGACTTCCTTACAAAACGTGACAAGATTAACTAAACATTTTAAATTAGGCATTACGGAGTGATATATTAGTTTTATTTAAATATCTTCGAGACATATGTGATATTGGAGATCGGGTTGTCAAGAAGTTATATGGTTTTATTGGCCTAAAAGGACTGAATTTACAAAACAATGTCATGATTAGATTTTTTTTCGTAAACTTAAAGTAACGTAAACATAAAGTTTATGTGATTTCCTCCTTAAGCAATAAATTCTAATCTTTAGCACAACTTATATCTAGCTAAAACTATAAAAAGTAGTTCCTCAATTTGCGTGTCTGTATATGCGGGCTAACCTCGAAAACTACTAAAAGGATTCCGAACTAATTCGCTCGTGCTACTAGTCTTCCTTCCGCGAAAAGTGCTCCGAATAATAATTAAGAGCATTTGTTAATCTATTTGCAAGCAACATCGTTTCTTATATGCTCATTTAGTATCTTAAAAAAAATCAGCTGTTTCATACAAAATTGCAATATCTACGCGGTCAAAATGTATGGAACAGCTGATTTTTTTTGTATTACCGACGACAAATTTCTGCACTGGGTGGTCTAGAATGATATGCTGAATTTATGGTTACAGTTTGCGCACTGGATAAAACTTATCCTGTATACCGGGCCTTATTTACAAAACGAAGGGATGCATAGCTAAAATGTATCTAACTGATGAGTATTGCCAGTGTATTGTTGGCATCGACAAATGCCTTTGTTTATGAATCTTACGTCATAGTCTAGGAATCCTTCGTTTTAGGCAGCTCAATCAAAAACATCGGCGACACCGAACCATAGAGCATGGAATTGTTTTTATTTTTGTCTATACTTCTTACGTAGTTGTCGCTCTTTTTGAACAGTGAACGAAACTGAACCGTCACGCTTGAGTTGGTGGCACTGAATCGGGTATACTCGGCTTCAGCCGAACGGTGACGATGAATCGCGTACACGCGGCTCATTACAATTTTCAATATTCAGGTTTTATTTGTGAAACTGTATATTTGTACCAATAACAATACCAGTCTTGGTTTATATGGAAAAACACTAACACAACTTTCCATAAAATGCCACCTCTAGCAGCGGCCGCCGTATCTTCGGATCTTCACCAAACAATTTACCTGTAGCGGAACTTGAAAAATTAAATCACTGTGTTACACGCCAAATAGTTTATAAGCGTGAAGATCATTTAGCAAGTAATTGTGCGTGGCTAGCTACTTACTTCGGCTACGTTGTAAAAAGTACTGCTCAGTTCCGGCTCAATTCGAAACCCTTTGAAGGTCGATATCGCATCACTAACCTTCGATAAGGCATTTTTGATGATTCGCTATTTGAAATGGTATCTTGTGATGAGGATTGTGTGTACAAACATTTTAGACCATAATTATTTCATCTATATTACAGGCCCTTGGACCCGTTTGTACTAAAGCTGGATGTGAGTTAGCTTTGGACTTTGGTTCATTAAGTTGGACCTCGCATGACTCAACATTATTTTTAACATGAAGCTGTTATTATCAAACATAACCTACTGGGAAGCAAAAGGAGTGTGTAAAGATCGTTCTGTAGTTTCTGCCTACCCCCATGGGTTGGAGGCGTGAGTTTATATATGTATACCATTGGGAATATTGCTTAATGCAAATCTCTGTTAAGTACTTGCTGAATGTTGCCTCTCGAAAAATAAGTTGATACTATTTTATACAACAGTCCATAAAAGCCTATTAAAACAACATTCACAATATGGTTTTAGTCTATTTTTACGGACTGCATCACCTTGAAACCACCAATCTTTACCCACGAAACTCGATTTCCTATAACTCAATTGTAATTGCAAATGTATGCAAATGAGGGGGCATCTAATCTGAATTCGTAGCGTACATAGAGAAGCTATCAATTGGTGCGGACTCGTAACTAGATGCATTGCCTAATCACATTGCTTGGCAGGTGGATTGATTATTGCAGCATTGCCTCGTTAGTACCCATCCTCTTGGACTAATTCGATGGACCAATAACGCGGTATTGACTGCAAGGGTAGGCTAGCCATTTCAAGGACGTTAATGGATGGAAAATTAATGGATTATGTTCCATATTTTCAACATAGTTTTTAATGGTGTGGGGAAAAAGAATTAGAAAACTTATAGATCAAAATATTCAAGTAAGACAAGATTTTCGAGATTTTGGGTGTTACTCTTCTCACTTCTGGTAATTTAAGTAGGAAACACGGTTATTAAGTATTAAAAAAAATTGGACCTGGTATTTACAAAGAGGATATGAGTGGAAACGCCGTCCGAGGGGAACATATAGTGACCTTGTTTTTGATGTTCTTAGAAAGGTCCTGGGGGCCGATTCTACTAACAAAATTAAAAAAAAATGTGCGGTACCTATCTACTCGCAACCGACGCGGCGCGTGCTTGTAAGACCAGAGGGCCTAGTGTGAGTATCAAACGCTTCGAGCGCGTTCGTCGCTCCAATTGGTCCGTCACCAATTCAGGGCCAATCGGAGCGCCAAACGCGCTCGATGCGTTTGATCGAGATGGTAAAACGGAACCATGGCAAAAGGACTATAGGATTATAGCAGGTGGCGTTCTGTACCTTCTGCCGCCATGAGAAAAAGGCGTCAGTTTATGTATGTATGGTCCGATATTTATGTTCTTATGGTACGAGGGGAAAATCGAACTGTGCGTTGACTAAAGTAGATTTATGTAGTCTCATTACTTCAGTTACGTTATCAGGAAGTAAAACTCATTGATTGCTAAAGAAAGTAATTTGATTCAACATAAAACTACAAAGGTTTATGAACCAAGCTTATGGTAATCAACATTTGCGTTTATTAGCAAGATAAAAACGCCTGGAGTTGCTCATGATATTACTTGAGTGTTAGAAACAATGCGACTGGTCGGGCAATGAGATCAGAGTTGTGTGGAGAGACATACAGACGGCCATTCAGAACTTACTTCAGAATAGTCATGTCCTACTGATTCCTACAATAATGAGAAAACGATTGCGAACAGAGTTTTTTACCCCCTTCAAAAAGGTTCTCGATTCGTCTGTTTTTTTTGTCTGTATGTTATGCGATATCTCCGGCAATTGTAGATTGATTTCGAAAAATGTTTTTTAATGGATAGGGTAAAGGTGTGGTCCCAGGCTATTTTATTAGCTTGGTTTGGATAGTTTTTGTATTAGCTTCGACAATACGTTTTTGTTCCACTTGAAAAACACACAGTGAAACATAAAAAAAACTTTTTTACAGAAAACAACATACAACCGACTGCCAAAATAAACACTACAAGGTAAAATATAAGTTTAATTTCGGAATTCAGTGCCAAAATTACTGAGCTATAGATCCAAAGACTAGCATTCTTTTTTGGAAGTCGGTTGTTTTTTGTTTGTTAAATAGTTATTTTTTTAAACAGTTGTTGGTAGGCATATTCCAATGACTCGGGAAGATATGGGTTGTTGAAATAATGATATAATGAGACATATGTAACATAAATGCTTTTCTCACCGTTTCGCATTAGTAGACGTCTCCTACCAACCCATTCAGTGCACATTTATGAATATAAGTGAATAATACTTTAATCTGATCCACAGGATGAAAGTTTTCACGGCTAGCGACTTTATTGATCACAAATGTGATTTTATCGTGATTTTCTCACGTTTGCACGTGAGAAATAATAGCAAACATAAAAAAATAGGATCTGGCCCGTAAAAAAATCGGTTAGCGAGCTATATTCAGCCAGTCACTGAAAGTTACAGTCAGAAACTAAATTAATAACTTAACTTAACTTGCAGGGTTAAATGCTGACGGACCATTCTGTAAAATCTCACCGTAAAAATGTAGGTGAAGCATGCTTGACGCACATGAGTTTGGTTACTCATGTGCTTGAAGAGTACTGTCAGTGTCAATCCCATCAGCTTGTCTATTCTGTAAAAATCTCACCGTGAAAACATAGGTGAAGCGAGCTTAATGTGAGCTATCATTGTATAAGCACCCTAATTGCGTAACTCACTCATCATCATCTGCCTAGCCTTTTCCCAACTATGTTAGGGTCGGGTTCCAGTCTAACCGGATGCAGCTGAATACCAGTATTTTATTACATGGAGCGACTGCCTATCTGACCTCCACAACCCAGTAACTGGGTAACACGATACTCCTTGGTAAGACTGGTTGTCAGGCTTGCGGGCTTCTGTCGACCCGTAACGACTGTCAAAGATCCACAAATGACAGCCGGGACCAACTGCTTAACGTGCTTTCCGAGGCACGGAGGCGTCTTGGTGTGTAAAGATGGTCATCCATCCACGGACCAACCGCGGCAAGCGTAGCTTAACCTGCTCGATCGACCCGTGCAGCTATTGTTACTTAGCCACGAGCACCTCGCGTAACTCACTATTAATCATAATCTGTTTCGTTTTGAAGCAGAGTGCTAATCCACTGCTTCATATGTTCGAAAAATGTGTCTGCTCAACACCGTAAATAACGCAATGAATATTGTTGAACTGTCAAAATTAAACAGATTATGATTAATCGTGAGTTACGCAATTAGAGTGCTGATGCTAGAAATTGTCACTATTGACAGCTCACTTCACCTTAGTTCTCACGGTGAGATTTTTACAGAATAGCACTGCACGGGGAATGACAGGTCTCATCACAAAATTAGTTCAGCTCCTAAATTCTTACACTGAGATTTTAACACAAAAGACAGCATCCTAAATATCCTAATTGCGTGTCACACTATCAATCTGAATCATTTTGAAGGATAGTGATAATCCATTGCTTCGTATGTTCGTAAAATTTGTCTACCCACTAACTTAAATAATGTAATGAATGATGCTAAGGTGGTGCATACGGTGAAGTCTGCCCGGCTTGGGCGGAGCACCGCCGTGTCCTCGTGGAGGCGATCGGCGACGGTGATCTCTCGCGCCCGGCCCTGGTCCAAGCCATGGTACGGAGCGAGAGTGCATGGTTAGCCGTCACCTCCTTCAGCGAAGCAGTGATTTTCGCAAAAAGGGAGGCGGCGCACGTGAGGGAGAGGCAGTACATGCGCCCTCACGGCGGCAGCCTTCGCCGGAGACGCCCTGGGCGTCGGGAATCCCAGGCTGATTCCCGGCCACCGTAGGCGCGGGCTTGCGGACGGCGAGTAGTGGGTAGCTCGCTGTCCTGTAAGGACCAAGCCCGGGTCGACGGCGCGTTGTGTTCCATGCGCGCTGGCAAGAGCCGATGCCTGCCAGGGGTGCGGGTTGTTCGAAAGAAATACCGCGGCCCCTGGCACACAGGCAACTGAGGGAACACGGGTGGGTTTTAGTCAGTAAAAGTCTGACACGCCCTCCTGCTCCAGCCAGAGCGGGAGAAGTCATTTGATGATTTCCCACCAAAAAAAAAAATGAATGTCGTTGAATTGTCAAAATGAAATCCGTTCCTACTGTTAGTATATCACGCAATTACCCCACAGCTGATGAGGAAATGAGCTGGCCTGCTGAGGATATCTGCTAACTAGCTAACATGGATCCACACTCTGAAGAAGAGGTTGGTGGTAGACAAGTCCCGGAAGGCGGACCTGGGTTTTGTGATGCAACTTTAGATTTACGCGAGAACGTTATCTGTGAGCGATATTCCACAATAAAGAGTTGTATATAAGTAATTATTTATTGAAGAGCTCATGAAAACTCACGCTGAGGTTTACAAAACTCTTCAGGATGATGATATCGGTAGCGAATTTAATAGTGGTGTTCCAGTTATGTTTCCTTTCGGAAAATTAAACTACCAGATCGAGACTATTTCCAAACTGCAAGAATTATGGCATTACTCGTTTTTTCAATTACAACTACCTATGATACATGTGTAAAGTGAGTCTGTCTGTCTGATTGGTGGGCATTCAAGACTAGATAACTAAAACTATTAATGTAATTTGTCAGGAATATGTCTTGGTACATGAAGGGTACCTTTTAATAAAAAAGAATGAAGAAACACGAGCGTAGTCCCGACCATCAACAAACTTAGGATAATGTGAAACCATCGTAACCTTAGCTTTAGCTCCAGCTAATCCTTGGACCTAAGATTTATAACTATACGAAGGTGCGTTCATAATCATAAATCTGGCCTATGTAATATGTCTCGAACGGCTAGACATGGCCGTATCTGTGACGTCATAAATCAGTAAGGAATCTAGACATTGTATTGGAAGCTGAATGTTTATTCTTATTGCTTTGAGGGACGGTAGATTTAAGTATTGGTTGGTGTGGCGGATAACGACTTGAGGTGAAGAAAAAATTGTTATTTCATACCAACAAGAATTTCCCGTAATTGTTTACCGACTTCAAAAAACGAGGAGGTTTTCAATTTTGGTAGTTTAAATTTTTTTTATTACGTTTGTCACCTCAGAATTTCGTCATGTATAAACCGGTTTGAAAGCAAAATCTTACCGCGCAACCCGCATAATGTATACAACGTCTCGACATCAATCGTTGAGCAATTGCCCATCAGACACAACGCCCGTCTTGGTCGGAAGACCTTCCATTTTCTATGGAGGATGAGTAAAGTTTACACCCTGTTCCGTATTCCTCGGTAAACCAATTTGATCGACTAAGAACTAATTTTAGTTAATTCCCCTTTTGCTTTCGCATGCTCTACAGAGGCCCTAGTGTGAGTATCATTTAACTATCTCGATCAAACGCAGTGAGCGCGTTTGGCGCCCCGATTGGCCCTGGATTGGTGAAGTACCAATCGGAACGCCGAACGCGCTTACTGCGTTTGATCGAGATAGTTATATGAAACTCACACTAGGGCCTTAGGTAATCGAAAACGTATGCGTGAAATCGTATTTTAATGATCTGAAATGAAATAAAATATTTATTTATGTGACATATTAATCAACCAAAAAATAAAATAAATAATAAACATAATTGTAAAATATTGATCAACCAAAAGTAGTTTGTCTTAAAAGATGTAGATCTTTTAGGACAAACTACTTCTGGTTGATCAATATTTTAAAACTAGATGGCGCCGGGATTGCCTTGGTAACTGATCCCTGAGAAGAAATTTCCAAACAAACTCAGAGGTCATGGTCTCTTTCAAAGTCCAAGCATTATATTGTTAGAATTTTATGTGAGTCTAAAAATGCAGGGCAATGTCTGGAGGGCATTTTGAAGAAATAACTTTTACAGCTTTGAGCTGACCTGTACCAAAGTGGCATACATGCACTAGCCATCGTGTAGATCACTCAAGCAAACCTACAAATGTGGCCAAGTCCACAGCAAACCAACATAACTACGGTGCCGTGGTCGAGCAGCGTAACGCTGTTTCACCGCATTGCATAGCCGACCGGTATTGCGTACAACTGTGGCACCAACGCATCTGTCCACTCATGTGTTGCATCGCTGTGTACGATTACTGCTACAGATTCATTTGATTGATTTGATGATGTACTTGCAGTTCCGGTGTGATTTGGTAAATGTTCGTTTTTAGTCTATGGGAAATATAGGAAAACTGAATTCCTATACAATAATTATAATAGATATGATTTATTGTCGTTGTAGTTAGTTAGTAAATAAAGTAAGCCAAAATTATAGAAACATCTCTACAACGAAAAGAAATAATAATTAGAAAATAAATAAAAAGAAAATTTATTCTAACATCAATAGGAAAAACAGAAATCTGAACAATGTACCAAAAACTAATCTACGAATTACATGAATAGAAAGAAAGTAGGCTAACGTTTACGACTATTCTTAAGAGTCTTCAAAATATTCTTTTTAAAACACGAATTTAAGGAAAACCAGTCAAGCAGCACATCTTTATAAAGATCTTGGTAACTTTAAAAAACAAAAAATTGTAAGGATCAAAAGACAATAAATTTGCATATTAAAGGTGGTTTGATTAATTGCTATAACGCTGTAGGTCACGGCAAGGACGATTAAGGTACGGTTCCGATGTCTGCGACATTTTACATAAAAGATTACAAGAACGTCGAACGTAAATTATAATAAGATAAATCATCATTAACAGAAGACCCGAGTCCATCTTTATCCTCCCGAAGATGGTCGTCGAGTTGTTCTACTCCTAAATACTCTCAACTTTCCACAGATATTGCGTATCCATTACGATTTCCAAACGACACAAAAAAACAAAAGAACAATAATATACTTATTTATCATAATCATCTCAGTGCAACTGAAAGCTACTGATTGCTAGACAAGATAAACAATTGCAAGTGGTTCGTTCACTTAACTACTTAATTCAAGGTCATATCAGTGCATTGCCTTCGATGCTGGCCGACTTAATGCGGCTCCACGCGTGGTTGGCTGAGGACTAGCTAAAGAGTCGTGTCCATTGCTAATGCAGGATATATAGAGTGTAGGGAACATCGACGCGCAAAGTGACCGAATTCTGGTATACTCCTAATTCTCGAATTATCTTTGATTTTGGGAGTGATCATTGTGGAAATGTGCAATTTAGCTTGTTGCTTCTCGGAAGCAAAAAGTTATTTTTATAGCAATAAAGCCACCATACCTAATTATGGTAGATGGTTACGTGTGGTATTTCAATTTATATTTCAATCTTATTTCACCTTTACAAAAATAAGGAAATGTGGCAACAATGTAAAAGATCAAAGTTATGACATAATTATATACTCATAATCTACTAATCTCCATTTTATAATAAAATGACGTGATTTATGTTCCTCATTATTTGCAAATAACAAGTTTTACAATCTACACTGGTTTAGTCGCAAGGCTACCTTGGCTCTAATACGACCACGTGCTTATCTGTGTCGTGTAATCGTGTTTAGTGAAACCTAATCTTCTGAAGCCAACAGACGTTGGTTGGCAGGCGGTGGTAGATAGTCATCTAATGAGACATAGCAAAGTTGTGTTCTTTTTTTTTTCTGAGTGGGAAATCATCAAATGACTTCTCCCGCTCTGGGTGGAGCAGGAGGGCGTGTAGACTTTTACTGACTAAAACCCACCCGTGATCCCTCAGTTGCCTGTGTGCCGGGGGCCGCCGTATCTCTTTCGAACAATCCGCACGTTCTTGCATGACAATAAAACACTGGATGCGATAAGCGCAGGATGGCCGTTGTAGTGATGCCTGGGGGAGGCCTATGTCCAGCAGAGCGTAGAGAAGTGACAACCGCTATCAAACCGTTTCGTATTTCTACTCACTTCAAAAAAAAAATACATCGGGATTGACATAAGCTTTTTGGTATAGTTTATATCAGTCTTATACATCCTACCTATCATCCTACACATTTCCATATTCGTTTTCGCACTTAGCACGAAGAACGTCACGTTGTAGACGCCCCGAGTAGATTACACATGTGAAACATTGAGACGACAAAAACGATATTTGTCGCACCTAGAATTGTATTGAGATTGTTTTCCCATAAAGACTCAGAGTTCCGTTAATGATAGATGGTTTACACTAGTTATAGTAAAATTTCATTAATCATGTCTTTGCTGCCGCGCAGTCGGATAAAAAGAGGCCTCAGGTGTAAACACAGGTACTATTAAATTAAACGCGACCCAGTTTTGTTCAAGAGCCAGCTGGCACAACCTTGTGAGACAATCGCGCATATCTGTCGCATACATCGGAAGCACACCTTTATATACCTTTTTGATGAGTAGTTAAGATTGTTTTTTTTTTAATGTGTTAAAACTGCAAGAACATTTTTTGCTAGAATCAACAGCTATGCTGGTGTTACATAGTAAGATTGAACATAATTTATACATTTTAGTATGAAGAGAATTACGCAATAGAAAATTTCGACTTTCAATGGCAGACAACAGATGTTTAAGGGTTATAATAAAATGTCTAAGAAGGTTTTAAGTAATTGGCATAAAGACCAATGAGGGTTTTCTAAAATGACGTTCACTTTGTGGCAGCACTGAGACGTCAGGTCCGGGCACCTGTCAAAAGTGTCAAAGCGCCTACGGACTGAATGGCGAACGAAAGAATGAAACGAATGACATCAAAAATATTTTAAGTTCATTGTCGAACTGGAAGACCTCTTGTCAAAGTGTTGCCATCTGGTGACTTAAATAAGTATTCATGAAGGCCCTCATTACTTAAAACAATTAAGAAAAGCCCATATACCTACGTATTGGTTTAGCGTGGAAATAGAACAACACTTTTTACGCCAAACATTTCAGCAGATAAAAAAAACACAGCTATGAACAAGGAAGATTAAAAATATACCTATCCTGTAAGATCTTTATTATACCAGGTTCTAGAAGAGATACATTACCGATTACGGAGTTCCAAATTGCGTTTCAAGATACGTTTTTATCATTACAATCATTTCCTTATTGCTTGTGCCTACGGAACTGCCTGTGACACTTAAGGCATCACCACGTAAAGCCATGTACGGCGGTGACGTAGGTATTGTATAAACATTCTCTTCACATACTGGAGGGGGCACCTGTTGCCGGCTCATTCCTTGTGTACTTACCTTGTTTGTATGTATGTAGGCCCCTTTTGTTTGTTTCTGCGTCATGTTTGGTCATAGGTAGTTCGTTTTTGTCCACGTTCTCTGGATCTTCAACGCACGGCCTGGCGCCGAGAGTTGAAAATCGAATCACGTGTTTTATCAACGCACTGGAATGTAATCTTTTAGATTCTAAATGCTCGGTTCAACACCGAGAGTTGAAATTCCAGTGCAAGATAAAACGCATGTCCATGTGACCGTAGTCGTATTCGTAGGGTAGGTGATGCATTACAAACCAATATACCTACGTCTATTGGTTTGTAAAATATTATAGGTTTTCCAAATGACGTGATAGATTTGATAAAATCACGCATTTGTTAGGAAATTAATCATTATCTTATCGATATTATTGCGTTCGGTTTTAATAAGTACGTTGTGAAGGGCTGCAAAGAAAATTCTCATCATCAATACCAGTATTTAAGATGGAGCGACTCCCTATCCAGCCAGCAGTGAGAACATTATAGGCCGATTATGTGTTATGTGTAGCTATGTGTGGCTGCCTATCTGATGTTCACAACCCAGTTATTGGGAAATACGATACCCCTTTGGTAAGACTGTTTGTCATACTTTCGGGTTTCTGAAGACCCGTAACGACTGTCAATAGCACCCTCCATACGTTAAGGGGAACCTAGTTGCCGGCTCGAACTCAATGATGGGCCTGGCTTAAAAGCACGCTGTCTCACCAGACTTCGTGTCCGACAGAGGTAGTATCAGTAATGAGCAGTTAGAGGTTAGTCTATACGTACAAGATTATTGAGTGAGATGCAGGATCATTTACAGTACAACAGGCACGAAAAAAATTAAGAACAGTCCATAGGAAAATTTGGTTTTATGAAAAAACCACTGCATGAATCAATGACCAATAAAGTTTATTGTACTTTTCGATATTTGAGCTTTGTCGGTACTGACTTGGTTTTTCAGATTTTACACTTCTTTTATTACTTAAACACGCCCAAAGTTAGGTTAAATTAGCAAGAAAAACGAATCTTTGTTGGTTCATAACTTTTTAATGGCTTTTTATTTTAGTATTCTGTTTCCGTACAGACAATATTAATAATGAGGCAAACCATACAATATTTAATTTTTGATGTACATTGTCGAACAGTGGAGTAATACACTCCCGAAATTTGTATGGGAAAAATGTGGACTAGATTCACCTTAAGGTCGGAACGCGGGAAACCGCAATTCCATCCCTCGCTCCGAAACGTACATGTAAATGCGCGGGGCTAACAGTTCGATCTGGCACGTCGCGTCGCACACTGGTCCCAAATTAAAAAAAAGTGGACATTGATAGTAGACCGCTGATATTTTTTTTTATTGTTGATACAATGATAACAGATAAGGCAAAAAAATATTATTGTCCTACTTCAAATACTTTTCTGTAAAAAAAATATTTCTTTTTTTTTTGTATGGGAGCGATTACATTTTACTCAATTTCTCAAAAACTTTAAGCGATGTCGAGATGGCAATCACATATGTTAGAAAACTAATAATTCTGAGTATTTGGCTCGAAGAAACTTATTGCTTATCTCTGCGTACTTTCGAGATAATAGTGACAGAAAATAACATTTTTTTTAATGTTAATTTTTTGCTTTTTTTAATCATAGCCTTACTTTAGCACATAATTATAATGTATGCGTAATGTCAAATAAGTAAAAAGAGACTTCTCTGTAAAAGAGGTTATGGGGGCTCACTAATGACTGAAAAGCTATGACCTTTCTGAAGGAGTACTTTCATCAGTTCTAAAAAACAATCAAAATGAAGACATATTAAGTTGCAAACATAAAGTTGAATATGTTCACAAACGATTCTGAAAAAATATTATGGTGAAAGATTAATATTTGGGTCTATATTCTCTTGAGAAATCTCTATTTCCTCGTTTTCCAACGAAAGCAATTCATTGTTCAAGATCAAAGCACTAGCCTCTGGAAACAACTGTTTATGTAAACGAGCAAACTTTGGTTTGATATGGCTGATGTAAGGATCTGAGCTAATTAGAAAGCTGTGGATAATGTCTAAATTAGTCTGAACTCTACCGATTTTTCTTGTATGTGCCATTCTAACATTCCGGAAATCTTTATTCCTCGCTTCGGAAGCTTCTTCGGAAAGCATGCCTATCGGAATAAAGGAGAAATTTTCACAAATATCAGCACCGTGTATCAACAATTTATGGACACTTGAAGGCATGTAATACCATGGATATAAGTTTACATATAGCATTGCTGTTTCTTTACAATATTCCCTAAACAAGTTGGTATTAATAAGTTGACCAGATGAAATTGTTTGTAAAATGACTGCAAATCTCTTGATTAAATCAGGGTGGATACCCGTTATTTCAGCAGATACTTCATAATTTTCAAAAAACCTTCTTGCCGTGTTACCGTCATTGGTTGTACCAAATCCCTGTTTTACTATGTCAATTAACAAACCAGTTCTTTCCCGGAATTCTTCTTGTGTCAAATTCTTTTTAATTTCTTTTAACAATTTATCTTCTTTTCGTGCAGCCCACTTTTTGAAGTCTACGTTGTACGAAATGTGTAAAATACATTCCATACATCTTATCCACATATGAAGCGAAGACAGACCATATTTATACATATCTTCTCTGATGAGTCTTTTGGATACAAAGTCCAAGTCATTCATTTTGCTAGGTGGGGTATTCCAAATATTACAAACAGCTGCAGAAGAAGTATTGGAAATCACAGTAGAAATTTTCCCATCAATCATAGTCATGTACAAATCATGTTTAATATCAAAATTATCTACAATTGTGGGAACAAGATTACGAATTTCTTCCTCTAAGGATGCACTTTCCTTCTTTATCAATTCATTTGTTTCTTTTGCAAATATAAAGCCAATTGGACGACAATAGTTTGTTGAAGAGGGAGCAGGATTTTGCCACAAGATAGTACCACTCTCTTCTTCCAAACGAAGCGGAACCAAACTAATCATGAAAACTGAAGAATCGTCAATTTTAGTGTCGGAGTGTGACTTTTGTTTATAATTACTTTGAGAAGATGACCCGTCAAAACCCCATTTGCTTATTAGTTTTAGCGATTTTTAGTCGGCAGAGTTGTGCTGAATTGTTTTTAATATCCTATTAGTTGTCAAATCTAGAAGCGATTGAAGTCTTATCTTAGCATCAGATTCAGTTACAGTTATGTCTGACTCTGGAGGATAACAAGTTTTTTTAGCTTCCAGGAGCTTTTGATAGGATGGAAGACCATACATTTTCTCTGAAGCAAGAATAGTTCTTAAATTTCGATATTGCCATTTTGACAAATTTGTTGAGGTGTAAAGCGCTAACGTTTTATCATCTGGTAAACACGGTTTGTCAGTCTTTTTAGCGAATAGTACATCATATACCATCTCACATTTTTCCTTGTTTCGGCTGAGTTCGTTTAATATAGCTGCTAATTTTGTTTTTTTAGACTCTTTTAATTTGGCACATAAAGCATAAACTAATTCCTCCTCTGTGTGATCTAGAAGTGTTAGAGAACGCCTTTTCTTCTGTTTATCAGATATATCAACAAATGGTTTTTTACTTGTACCATAACTTAATTGATGAGTATCCACTTGCGTTTCGAAATTTGGAATTACTTCCTCGGCATCTTTAAAAATGCTGCTTAAATCGATATTTTGACATTTTGGCCAAACTATTTGGGATTGTAACCAGTCTGAATTTTTGTTAAGAAAGGTCTTTTGAGCTCTACTGGAAGCAGACCATCTTTTTGAGATATTACTTGAAAAATTACGACAAAATAATTTAATATTACTCAAATCTTCGGAAGACAATTCAACACCAATACGTTCAATAAGGGCATTAAATAAAAATTCGACATTTTTAAAACCACCTCCTGATTTAAGAACAACGTATAAGTCTAAGTTGGTGACAAATGCGGACATATTATAATTTTAAGGAAAATTGAAAACAAATTAGAATCAAAGATATCAAAGACAAAGTGACTTTGATTTTAACAAAAAAAATTACGAAAACAAATTCGACGAAAGAAAGAAAAACAAAAATTATTTGATTTTAAAATCCAAAGATTCAAAATACAACAATAACAAAACAAACAAACAATAAGCATTTCTTCAAGCGCACAGAAAAAATAAGGACACGTCTTATCGCAACCACATTTAGTTGTACACTGAGTGAGGTGTACGCGCGCGATTCGTGACCGTATTACGTTACGTCATGAGAGGCGGCCATCTTGTTATCCCGGCAAACTCGCGTCGAAGCTCCATTTTGCTGGCCAGCGGACCTATTGCGATATGAGTAAGGCTATGATTAAAAAAAAGCGAACAATTAACATTAAAAAAAATTGTTATTTTCTGTCACTATTATCTCGAAAGTACGCAGAGATAAGCAATAAGTTTCTTCGAGCCAAATACTCAGAATTATTAGTTTTCTAACATATGTGAATGCCATCTCGACATCGCTTAAGGTTTTTGAGAAATTGAGTAAAATGTAATCACTCCCATACAAAAAAAAAAGAAATATTTTTTATAGAGAAAAGTATTTGAAGTAGGACAATAATATTTTTTTGCCTTATCTGTTATCATTATATCAACAATAAAAAAAAATATCAGCGGTCTACTATCAATGTCCACTTTTTTTTAATTTGGGACCAGTGTGCGTCGGTGCGACCGCATCTTTCATAGTTTTGTGCGTGCATCACGTGTGGACGCAAAATAAAAAATGTCGGTTTGGAGCGTCGAAGCTATTACGGAGTTCATTCGTTTGTTCCGTGAACATCCATGTCTGTGGAAGATTAAAAGTAAGGACTACAGCAATAGGAAAACGAGAAACAAAGCATAAGATGAACTTGTTGATTTTTGCAAGTGGTTTCGCTTTAGCTAATCGCGAGTTCGTCAACCAAAAGATACAAAATTTAAGAGGTCCGCGTCCGAATCTTCGTCTGTATTCTTTTACCCACATTCGTCGTTTTTTTCTGTTGTAAATCCAGCTAACGGTGTGACCAAACGAGTATCCATTTTTCTTACTACTGAGGGAAAACTCGTAAAATTTATAACATTCCACGAGCCAGTCCAAACTGCAGTCGAAACTCTTGAAAATCAATTTACACGCACAGTTCGGATCGTTTGTCTAAATATTTAAGATTCACCGGCATTCCAAACCATGGACATATTTTTAATCGTAATTAGCACGACAGTTTGATCCACTGTCCAAACCGCACAGATCCATCCGCGGTTTGGAACGCAGTCCCAGATGCGCGGTCCGAACTTTACGTGTCGAGGGAGCAAAGAGGGAGGCGGCGCACGTGAGGGAGATGCAGTACATGCACCATCACAGCCGTGGCCTGCGCAGGAGACGCCCTGGGCGTCGGGAATCCCAGGCTGATTCCCGGCCACCGTAGCCACGGGCTTGCGGACGGCGAGTAATGGGTAGCTCGCTGTCCGGTAAGGACCAAGCCCGGGTCGACAGCGCGTTGTGTTCCACGCGCACCTCAAAGAGATGTCAGCAGCAACTGATGGGGCCCGCAAGGGCCGATGCCTGCCAGGGGTGCGGGTTGTTCGAAAGAGATACCGCGGCCCCTGGCATACAGGCAACTGAGGGAACACGGGTGGGTTTTAGTCAGTAAAAGTCTGTCCGCTCCAACCAGAGCGGGAGAAGTTATTTGATGATTGTCCACCCAGAAAAAAAAAAGAACGTGTCGAGGGCGCTAAAGATCTACGTATGACAGCCGGGACCAATGGCTAACGTGCTTTCCGAGGCACAGAGAGGTCTTGGTTTGTGAAGATGGTCATCCATCTACGGACTAACCGCGGTAAGCGTAGCTTAACTTGCACCCTAATTGAGTAACACTATCAGAATCTGAATCATTCCTACTGTTAGTGTGATATGCAATTACCCCTCTGATCGATGGACCCGTGCGACGGTTATTATTTAGCCAAGCCTCTTAAATACCGCGAAGAACTTGATGCTTACTTCTGAAGCTTCGACAAATAGTCTTCATAAAAAGTGTACATCGGCAGCTTATACCTTGATTCCTAATGTTGTCTACTTTAAATGATGTTGTGTATTTAATTAAATCAGATTTCAGTTTGTTTTGGCGTTTTAGAGGCCACCTATTACGATACCTAAAAGTTTCAAAATATATACAAGGTGTTTTTTTGTTATCTCATAACTCTAGAGTATGAATGTGACCATAATTATCAAATAACCTACTGGCATATGAATTATTTATCAATTATCTTTTTTTTTTGTTTTACTTTTCGAACAAAATAATTCCACAAAGTTATACACCCACGACAAAACATCCTTACGTGAAATATGTCAACGTCGCATTTTTTTAGCTTTAAATATAAATTATTGGTTTGATTGAATGAAGAGGAATTACTCGTATTTATTCATTAAACTTAGATACCTACACACATGGAGAGTATGATGTTAGTATTTTGTAAGGTAATTTGGCAACGTCGCAAAAGTAAAGATTCGTCATAGGTACGGGTGACAATTGTTGACCTAAATTAATTATTATTGATGATTTCTTCGAAACTATGCATTTTTGGACCACATAGGACTATTTGTATAATTTGTATAATTTTTACTTACAGAATTATGGGATAAAAAAACACATTGTACGAGTATATAACGTTGACTTTTATAACTGTATTTAAAAGATGCATCTCTATCATATGCATCCAATATAACGTCTATCTAGTAAATTGATAGACTATGTGCACAACAGTTATGACATACGCTTTTTTGCCGTTAATATATTGCAGTAACCCCAGTATGGCTTTACTGAATCACCGAACAACGGCGTGCGGCGGCGGGGGAGATGGCTTTCAAATAAAAAATGCCCAGTCGCTGGTCACATACGAATATGTTACAGCTAGGTTTAGTCACTGACTTTACTGCCTGTTCTATTTATTCGTGGTAGTTTTACGTAGAAACTGTTATCCAGGGTATAAGAGACCACCATGAATTTAGCACATGATTCTAGAGCCTCCTCCGCGTAGCCAGTTATTTATTTATATAATACTACACGCACATCCCATATCTTCCCGTGGGTGTCGTAGAAGGCGACTAAAGGCCTTACTAGAGAATGGGCAGCAGCGTTCTCTATGCATTTTACCACCATACTGCGATCGCCAACCCGCCTGCCAAGCGTGGCGATTATGGCAAACCCCTTTCGGCGGAAGCCTATGTCCAGCAGTGGACGTCTTTTGGCTGAAATGATGATGATGATGATGATGATGACACGCACAGAAATGTACAGAGGCTTACTTAATGCAATAGGGATTTTCGACCAGTCAACCTTTGGGTAACGCAGAGACAAACAGTGTTAGGTGCAATTACGAAATACGATATATTTAAATACATATTTATCCCCGAATAAATATTCATTTAAATATGAAGATACACATATACCTATTGCAAACTGTAAATATGATATATACTTGTATACCCAATTAAATGTAAGCAAAAATAAATAGGTTTAATTATGTAAATACACATAACTATTCTAAAACAAATATGACAAACAATGGGAAAACCCATGTTGTGAAGATACTGCCCGATTCTTACCAATGTGCTTGCCAACTTTTACTTTAAAGGATAATTGGTAGGTTGCTAACCTGATAACCAGGGAGTACATTCCACAGAGAGATGGACAGAACGGAGAAGGAAGAGTGAATAAAGTCTGTGCAGTGGGGCATTGAAAAAGGCGATTGTTTGATTTTTAATGTACTGAAAGTGGGGGGCTAGATACATAGGAGAAGTGGGTGAGACAAGAAATTAAAACAAGGTGATCAACGCTCTTAACTCTCTGCGCTGGAGTATGGGCATCCGATACAAGAGGTACAGTTTATAATTAAATTGGCGGCAGTAAGACTTTCATAACTATAATATTAATTGCAGGACAGGTTAATTGCAGGAGAGGTCAATCAATCTATCTAGCGTTTTCCAACTATGTTGGGGTCGGCTTCCAACTTAACCAGGTGCAGTTAAATATGAGTACTTCACATGAAAAAACTGCCTATCTGACGTCCACATCAGTTACTGGGTAACACGATACCCCTTTTGGTCAGACTAGTTTTAAACTGTTTTGGGCTTCTGACAATACGTAACGACTGTCAAAGATCTACAAAAGACAGGCTACGAGTCAACTAACTTATTATTTTTTTAATTAACTCATTCCTTTAGTGTTATAGCCAGTAGATTGAGTACTGTTTTTGAAATCAAATCTTTGTAATGTACATAATATTGTTCAACAACTCAACACATCTATGACTTATGTTTTTTTTTTTGGGTCGGAAATCATCAAATAACTTCTGCTCGGGGTGGAGCAGGAGGGCGTGTCAGACTTTTACTGACGAAAACCCACCCGTGTTCCTTCAGTTGCTTGTGTGCTAGGAGCGACGGTATCTCTTTCAAACAACCCGCACCCCTGGCAGGCATCGGCCCTTGCGGGCACCTTCAGTTGGTGCTGCCATCTCTTTGAGGCGCGCGTGGAACACAACGCGCCGTCGACCCGGGCTTGGTCCTTACAGGACAGCGAGCTACCCACTACTCGCCGTCCGCAAGCCCGCGCTTATGGTAGCCGGGAATCAACCTGGGATTCCCGACGCCCACGGCGTCTCCTGCAGCTCCTCCTCCCCGAAACAACCGTGTCTGGTGAGGACCTGCGTCAGGCGGAAGGTGAGGACACCGTGCCGCCTCTCAAGCCACTCCTCAAAGAGGAGACTTGCCACCGCAATCGTGGCGTGCCCAATGACTTTTGTTTGGACAATATCTGTTCATCTTTTTCATTATCTATTGCGGAATCCTATTGTTCAGTGCTAGCCGTGAAGTCACCGGCGAACAATAGGTACGGCAGTAACTGTATTTAACAGGAGCAGGACGGCTTCAGATTATAGTATTCTATAATATGAGAGCACCGTATTATGTGTGGTGTGAGAGTGGCTTAGCTTGTTTTATGGTTTTTCAAATATATTTCTTTACCGTAGTTCAGCAACGCTAATACTGCTTGCAGATGTTAGGTCCATAAGTGTACAGGTGACATAGTGGTGCAAGATGGAAAGTGTGCCATCGTCTGTGGAGCCACCAGAGATCTGAGCCGTCCATGAATCCCCATTTGCGGAGATGGTCGTTGTTGCGGCCGACTTGGGTACTGGGACTTGGGTACTTGGGATCTGGAGAGTCGACAAGAGTAGAGGATAAAAAGACTCTGCAGCACTCTAGGAAATATAGCAAAGAAAAGCCGAAAGAAAAGCCCGTGTGACGGGTTCGAGTCATTGTGTGACATAGGCATGACCTACGAAAGCGTTCCTCTCTGCGAAATCCTATTTTATCATTCAGTCATAACATTTAAGTTGAGTACTAGTGTCACTGTGTGAATTATAGCCCAATAGGAGCGATTTGCGAATCTCAATACGCCACACTCCTCACGGCAGTCGCTACGAAATACATACAGCCCTGAAATGCATCTGCTCAGATTGATCATAATAGTGATAACAGAAAAAAACGAAGTTGCGGCTTTGCAACACATCATACTGCAAGGTTAGATCATGTTAAGGGGCTGCATAAGATAGTGCTTGTTGTGTTGGGCATAGGCTGTATAGCAATAATACCTTGGCCAAGCAACGCGCCTGTTGCGCGACCCGCCATGTTGAATAAACAGTGTGTCTCTAACCGGCGTTTGAGTTTGACGTATCCCTTACCGTGATAAGTCCCTACAGCGAGTGCAAACCTAACAGTGGCGACGAGGATGAACGCGACTTACGGAATCTTATCAACCTTCGATCATAATGTTCACGACTGGCGGACGTACAAAGGCCGCATCACGCAATGGTTCATCGCGAACGATATCGACGCGAAAACCGACGAAAAGGGAACGAAAAGGCGCGCCATTTTGTTGAGCGCACTCAACGACGCCACCTTCAAACTTGCCGCAGATTTATCCGCGCCAAACGACATACAAAAGGTGGCGTATGCCGAAATAATTCGGTTACTGGATAACCATTTCATACCCAAGCGGTGCGGTTTCGGGGAGCGATATAATTTTTACGCAGCGGTGCAGCAGCCCGGCGAAACGCACACGCAATGGGCGGCAAGACTTCGGGGGCTTACAGTGCACTGCGATTTCAGCAACGTAGAAGAAGCGCTTCGGGATAAGTTCGTGATGGGTATGCTAGCGGGTCCAGAGCGCGAAAAGCTGTTTGCACGGGACGTGGAGTCCTTGACGTTGGCGAAAGCGGTGGAGTTAGCAGAGAGCGTGCGCTGTGCGCGCGCAGGCGCTGCCGCCGTCCTCACAACTTGGGGCTCCTCCACATCGCAACAGGCTGAGCTGTACAAGATAGACAAAGAACAGGATGCTAGCAAAACGGCTAGCTCGTCAGACGAAAATAAGTGTTCAGTGTGTGGTGGCAAAAACCACAAGTCATCTCAGTGCCGGTTCAAAAGCTATAAATGTCAAAAGTGCAACTCGAAGGGTCATTTACGTAGGATGTGCAAAAACAAAGTGAATTTTGTGACGGCTCAAGAGGCCGGCGAGGTAAGCGAGGGCGACGATGGTAAGTCATTATTTAATATTGGATCAGCCCGAGGGGAACCTATGACAGAAGTGATTGCAATAAATGGGTTTAGGTTCCAATTTCAGTTAGATAGTGGATCCGCTGTGTCTGTGGTATCGGAAAAAACGTACAAACAAAATTTTTGCAAGATACCGTTACTAGCTGCGAAACAAACGTTTCATAGTTACACGGGTGACGTCATGGAATGTGTAGGTTACATGCGGCTGCCTGTTACATACCTGCAGCACACACACATACTCAAGATGTACGTCATACGTAACGGAGGCCCGCCGCTTTTAGGTAGAGATTTTATTTCTAAGTTTCAACTCAAGCTTACTAGCTGTCATTTTGTAAATAATCAAAATAGTATCCTTCAACAATTACAAACCCGTTTTCCCGATGTTTTTTCTGACAAACTAGGTAAATTTACAAAGTATTGTGTTAGGTTAGATTTAAAAAAGGATTCAAAACCGATATTTTTTAAGGCACGCCCGATGGCATTCGCTTTACGCGATAAAGTTGACACAGAAATACAGCGCTTGGTAGACTTAGGAGTTTTAAAACCAGTACAGCATTCTGAGTATGCATCACCAGTGGTACCAGTGTTAAAACGTAATGGTTCAGTTAGACTGTGTGCTGACTATTCTGTCACGATTAATAAACAGCTTGTTATTGAACAATATCCATTGCCGACTGTACATGAGTTGTTTTCTAAGTTACATGGTGGTCAGCAGTTTTCTAAGATAGATTTATCTATGGCATATAATCAGTTTTTATTAGATGAAGAGTCGCAAAATTTAACATGTATAAATACTCACCGAGGCTTATTCAATTATACTCGGCTGGTATTTGGTCTTTCTAGTGCTCCATCTATATTTCAAAGGGCAATGGAACAGGTGCTGGCAGGAATAGACGGGGTATTATGTCTGTTGGATGATGTGTTAATAACCGAAAAGACTCCAGAGTTACATATGGAGAAGCTTCATGTAGTTCTACAAAGACTCCAAGATGCAGGGTTAACTTTACAGAAAGAAAAATGTGAATTCTTCAAAGATGAAATTAGTTATTTAGGATATGTGATCAACAAGGACGGATTAAAAAAGGATCCATCAAAGGTTAGAGCTATTATGGAGGCTCCAGTTCCCACAGACATTCACAGGTTACAATCTTTTTTAGGGCTTGTAAATTACTATAGAAACTTTGTACCTAAAGCATCTAGTATCTTGTGCCCCTTGTATGATTTACTAAAAAAAGGGATTAAGTGGGAATGGACAGCAGTACACAATAATGCTTTCATTGAAATAAAAGAACGGTTAACATCTGATCAAGTATTAACACATTTTGATACCAGGGCAAAAATAATTTTAACCGTTGACGCTTCTCCATATGGTCTAGGTGCTGTTTTATCACAGATTGGAAGTGATAGAGTTGAACGACCAATATCATTCGCATCTCGCACGCTGAATTCAGCTGAGAAACGATACTCACAAATTCAAAAAGAAGCAACAGCCATTATATTTGGGGTACGGCGGTTTCATCAGTACCTGTACGGAAGATCAGACTCTTTTATTTTACGCACAGATCACAAGCCACTAATATCAATTTTCGGGCCACATAAGGGCATACCAGAAGTATCGGCCAATAGATTACAAAGATACGCAATGTTTTTATCCGCATACAATTACACAATTGAATACGTACGAAGTGCCGATAACAACGCGGACTTCTTATCACGGGCTAGTTTACACTATGACCAACCGCGACCGGGGGCGCAGGGGGACGTCGGAGCTCACGCGGCCGCAGCCGCTGCGCTCATCGACCGCGCGTCATACGTCCACTTTGTTGTGGAGGGTAGTTTGCCAGTGACCTTAGACGAGTTACGCGATGCAACTGATGACGATGCTACTTTAAAGAAAGTAGTTAATTTAGTCCTTAATGGTTGGCCTAAGGAAATTATAGATTTACGTGTAAAACCTTATTATTTGTGTAAAACCCAATTATCCTACGAGAATGGATGTTTAATGAGAGGACATAAAGTTATAATACCGGAAGTATTACGTGATAAAATTTTAAAAGAATTGCATAACTCACATTTAGGGATAGTTAAAACTAAGGCAGAAGTCAGATCACGCTTTTGGTACCCGGGTATAGATGAGGCCGTGGAGATGATGATCAATTCGTGTGATATTTGCAAAAAGCTGCGGCCCTCTCCGCCCCGAGCGCCTCTCGCTCCGTGGAAATACCCACCAACACCGTTCCATCGACTGCACATAGACTTTCTCGGGCCTATCAGTAACAACCTTGTCTTTTTGGTAGTTGTAGATGCACACACTAAGTGGGTGGAAGTTTATGACGTCAGTAACTCAACCTCATCCGCGACAGTAACCGAGAAACTTTATGATTTTATGTCCAAATACGGGTTACCGCACACGATCGTTAGTGATAATGGTACAGCGTTTACGTCCTTTGAGTTCAAAAATTTTTGCTCACTAAACGGTATAAATCATTTAACATCACCAGCTTACAATCCAGCTAGTAACGGTCAAGCTGAAAGTTTTGTAAAAATCGTAAAGAAAGGAATAAAATCAAGTATTTTATCATCACACAGTAAAAGAGACTGTAAGTTAAAGCTTTTAAAATATTTATTCGATTACAGGAACTCCGTACACTCTGTCACAGGTTTCTCACCGGCTGAGCTAGTGTTCGGGCGTAAGCTCAGAACACGATTAGATATTCTCAACCCGACGCCATCGCCGCCTCCGCTCACATCACTTGTAAATAATGTAAAACGACAACAGTGCTCGCAGATTAAGTTTAGTGGAGGTAACAACCGGCAAGTGTTTAAGCCGGGAGACGAAATTTTATATAAAAAATACTTACATAAAAACAAATATCAATGGTGTATGGGTGTCGTCATAAAAAGACTAGGTTCGGTGTTATACCTCATTAAAGACAGTGTAACATCTAACAACGAACGAAAACACAAAAATCAAATGGTTACCAATGTAAGGGATCCTCATTCTTGTAGCATAGAGGATGATGACTTGAGAGCTGGGATGTACGAGCCTCAACCTCAAACGGGGGAAGAAGGGGTTGGAGAAAACAGTCATGGGACACCGAATTCTAGGTGTCCACACAGGCTCCTGCGCAATGTACCCAGGGTTGATTATGCACCCTATTTGTAACTGTATATTTTCTATTTCGTTGTATTACTATTGTTGATTGTATATTATTGTATCTTATTATTCTTATGGGGTTTGTTAACTAGGGTGGGGAGATGTTGTGTTGGGCATAGGCTGTATAGCAATAATACCTTGGCCAAGCAACGCGCCTGTTGCGCGACCCGCCATGTTGAATAAACAGTGTGTCTCTAACCGGCGTTTGAGTTTGACGTATCCCTTACCGTGATAAGTCCCTACAGCGAGTGCAAACCTAACAGTGCTTCATTACTTTACAGTCTTTAAAAAAATCAAAATCAATCAGGCTCAAAAAGTAACCTCGGTCATTACGCCGCTGTGCCGAGACTCTGTAGGCAATATAACATGTTAGCCAAAACTAACAATTTAGACATCCGCGAGTCTGTCTAAATATAAGAAATGTCTAATAGATTTAATTTAAGATACCATAGAATTTAAGATATAGGTTTGATTTTTGATACTTAAGTATCTCTGATTTTTTTTTCTTTGTATGTCTTTTTAATATGTTATAATTATTTCCAAATTTTACCTATAATTAATATTTTTACTTTGTTTGCTTAGTTGTTAACTGTATTGTGCATGCTGTGGTCTCCTATAAGTGAAGGAGTACACCTACTTAATACCTCATGTTGCCCTTTATTTATGTGTCATGTATTGTGTACATCGTTTGTTGGAGAATAAATATATCAATAAATAAATAAATAAATAAATAAAAATAACTGTCGGAGAATGTGACATTTTTGATTTAAATATTCAAATCCATAGTTAACCTATTTCCCGCTGGGACACAGGCCACCTCTCTTCGGGAAGGATTCAGCCTTGATCTACTGCGAGAAGTCAGCCTTGATCTACCGCGCGTGTCCAGTGGGGGGTGGTAAATGTCATGTATGTCTTTTTCATTCTAGAACATGCCGGTTTTGTCACGATCTTTTCCTTCACCGCTGTGAGATCAATGGTGATTACATTATATATACATATATGTGCAAAGTAAAGCACCTGCATGCGTGTGAACCCACGACCTACAACCCGTAAGTGGAGGCCATTACCACTAGCCCACCACTGCTCTGCGTGATTTGAATATACGGAGAATTTAAGATGGTAATCAATTTGCTAAACAATAGATTTCCCTGACGTTACATCATGCAAAAGGTGCTATGTTTACGTCTATTCCTAGACAGTGCTAACCAGGAAAACTTATAAAGAAAGTATTCCAGCATTGTGTACTTGTATGAATACAAAGACGTTAGCATTCACGAGGGAGCTGGTTCATAGACCGGGAAATAAAACAGTAACTGTTGTGTGATGAACAGTTAACTTCACACATTGTTTGCACTTAGGGGAATTAACAGCGTGGATGCCTTTGTTTTGCTAACGTGTTTGCTTGATACTGGCTGTTTACAATTATGTTGTGAACTAATATTGCCACTTGGAGACTTGTTGCATAAAGTTTCTGTAAAAAAAAATCTGCAGCAGTAAAATTATAACAAGTCAGAACGTGCCCATTCCGATCTAGCCAGTTCCTTGCTGCCCCCTTCCAGCGACGCCCTAAGCCTCTCTATCCCTTAGCGTCACTTAGTTTTTAAGCCCTGGCTGGAGTCCTTAATTTATTCAGGTAGCCATAGGCAAGTCCAATGAGACGTAGTTGTGCAGAAAGGACTCAATCCACACTTTGGCCAAAATTTAGTTAAGTATGCCATCGTACGCCTGAGGGACAAATCTATCATGTATTGAAAACCCTATTTTTAAAATGTACACGGAAACTAGTTTTTCTCGCTATCCCGACGCAACCCACAGTATGAAGAGCACATAAAATGTCAAACTTCAAACGCCAATGACTCAACAAAAGTGACTTTGTGTGGATTGAGTCATTTCTGCTTAAGAACGCCCAATTAAGCAGCCGACAACCTCCAGCGCTGTCTTTGAATAAAATGTTTGGCCGAAAACATGCTCACTTTAAATGTTGATAAATCAGTTTACGTTCCCTTTGCCATTCGGTCAAATCTGTGTCCCTCTTATTCCCTGACCCTAAAAGCTCACGCCTGTGCTGACTTAAGCTACCTCTCCCTGACCTAATCCACATGTGTAAGGTATTTAGGAGTACTCATTGATCAGCATCTCAACTGGCACCCCCGTATAGTCAAGGCCACGTCCCGAATACGTAAGCTAATATATATTTTCAAGATGCTACGAAACTCTGCTGATTACGAAACGCTAAAATTAGTATATTTTGCCCTATGGCCGGTCTCTCCTAACGCATTGCTCGTTTGGGGTGGTGCCACCCAAAATGTATTTATACGCACTGAGAGAGCGCAGAAAGCTGTCCTTAAGGTAATGCTGTCTCTTCGCGTAGGTACCCCAAAGTAAGGTTCTATTTTGATTGCAAGGTACTCACAGTCAGGCAACTTTATGTGCTCCTGTCAACCTTACGTAAACACTCTGTCCGCCCTCCAAAGGAACCGACTGGCAGACTTAAGTATAGTGTTTTCCCCCACGAACGCCATAGAACTGCCTTTGCAAAGCGCCAATTCTACGTTAGTAGCATTAAAATGTACAATTTCCTAAATAAAAAGATATAAATTTATTTATGCCCTAAATATCAATGCAAAAACCTACTTAGAGATTATCTGCACACACTAAGTTATGACAAGACTGATGATCTTCTGTTGGGTAAATTACAATGATAATTGAACTATATAATTCTCAATGTAACCGAACGTATGTGTACTCGTTACACTCCATTCTTTCTCACTCCTCCTACACACGCATCCTACACTCACTACTCACGCACTCAAACCCTACATTTATTCACCTCAACACAAAGTTAAACGTTTTTCATTTTGTATTTTCTTTTACACCATTTGCTTACTGTTGAAACGTCCTGATTTATAATAATAATATGGCGTTACTTATACGGAGAATTACTAACTCCTAAGACGCAGGCATATACATCTAGTTTAGGAGTCAGAGTTTTAAAATTATTGTGACCTAGTTATAAGCCTAATGTGCGCTTAGTTTTTGAAAATTGTAATGTTGCTGACTTTTTTGGTGAAATAAAGAATTATTTTTATATTTATTTATTTATTACCTCCTGGGTTGACAAGCGAGATGCCATTTCCTAAAAAAAACAAATTAGTTGCTAAAGTAACTAAATACTCTTTGAGTTTTTTGAGGACACTAAAGAGCACACAGAACAGTTTTGGATTGTCAAACTGTGTCCCGGCCTCCCCCAAGTCCTTCCAGGAACTCTATTCCGGGCCACCTCGAACCAGCCCTCGCGGTACGCGTCCAGGCTATCTCGCCACCACCAAGGTCACTAAAGGAAGGTCACTATTAGAAAAAGTTGCAAGATGTGATGTCTGCATTCCAAGTTATAGTTCTTTTTTCGACACAGTCATCCATCCTAGCGCGCTTTCATCATCCCAAGAAACCAGAACAACTCTGTGCATTAACACTAATTACACCCATCTTCGTTACTTCCCCATAAAGCTTTGACAGCTACGGGCCTCCGGTGCCTGGGGGCCTCTAATATAATATTTATCTACCAAACAATATTATCCAGAGCATCTTCCCCTCGACTGCACTAACAAGAGCCCGCGGCGTCGTCTGGCGCACATCCAATGCCTCCTTTGTACATAAGCCACTTCATTTCAGAACGCAACAGCTGCCGGTGATATACGGGGCTGTTTAATTGATTAGTCTTGTGGGAGCAGTTTAGGTTTTGAAAAGGTTCTTGGAAAATTTTATTTAATTTAATGCAATGGTTCATAAAAGTTTGCCATTGCTAGTTTTTATTTATATTTTAAGCGAACGACCCGCCCCTGCATTGCACGGTGTTTTTAAGTTAAAAAACGAGATTTCTTTATTATGATTATGTAAGTTTAATATGAATTTAGTAAATACATAAACCTTCTGGAAAAAAAGAAAACGGTATCAAAATCCGTTCCGTGGTTTAGACGAAGCAGGCGAAGAAATGAGACAGACGAAAATAGAAACTTTATACTATTCAGAGTTGTCTTAGTCATCATCTTCCTAGCCTTTTCTTGGACTATGTTGGGGTCGGCTTCCAGTCCGGATGCAGCTGAATACCAGTAGGTATTTTACACAACCCAGTTATTGGGTATCTAATACGATACCACTTGGTAAGACCGGTTGTCAGACTATCGGGTTTCCGACGACCGTAACGACCGTTGTAAGGGTAATCTCTGGATCTACTGAACCGATTTTTTAAATTTTATTTGTTAATGTCATACGCTGTAGCATATAACACTCACAAATAACGTGGCTTTATTAACCTGAAAAAAAGGTAGAACGAAAAAAAATGGGATCCCACCCTTGTGAAGCCGGGACGGGCAGCTAGTAATATTATAAATGTGAGGAAATCAAAACAAACTTAGGTATTCAATATGATAGAATTATACAAACAAATACTTGTACAAGTTACTTTATTGGTACTTTTCACATTGAATGTCTAACTCGAGACCACCTTAGTCGTCCGTAGCTGAGAATACCCCAAAAAACGATCTTTCCGCGCCTTTTATTCAAAAAGTGATCGCTGGGCTGTCACAACTCTAACAGATAAAATATTTAGTAATTATAATGTTGCAACCCACAAATAATATTAATTAAATAGTCGATTATTGTTTATGCTAACATTCGGCTAATCCTGACGTCAAACGCGGCCTCGCGTTTAACAAAATTGAAAATATACGAAAGAGAAGGAAAATAAAAAAAATAATATGTACATCATAATAAAATAGATTCACTCTGAACTTCTTAACTTTGTCTACTGACCTTCTTGCCTGTAGCGACTCACTCTTATAATTAAACATCAACTACAAGCACACTCACTTGTAGCGACTCACTCTTATAACTAAACATCGACTACAAGCACTCTCACTTGTAGCGACTCACTCTTACAACTAAACATCGACTACAAGCACTCTCACTTGTAGCGACTCACTCTTACAACTAAACATCAACTACAAGCACACTCACTTGTAGCGACTCACTCTTATAACTAAACATCGACTACAAGCACACTCACTTGTAGCGACTCACTCTTACAACTAAACATCGACTACAAGCACTCTCACTTGTAGCGACTCACTCTTACAACTAAACATCAACTACAAGCACTCTCACTTGTAGCGACTCACTCTTACAACTAAACATCGACCACAAGTACTCTCACTTGCAGCGACTCACTTTTATCTCTATTCATCGTTACTTTTCATCATTTAACATCATAATCACTACATCTCACTGATATTTTATGTATGTGTTTCAACCAGTTAGTTCACTTTAATTCATTCGCTAATCAATTTTACTTAATAAGAAATAAACATTCTTCTTAACTATTTCGCATTTAATCATCATCAATATTATTCTCTCATTTCATTAAATAGGTAGGTACTACTCATTAGATATCGCTTTAATAAATAATTATCGGTGTACAATTCTCTAAGACATAAATTAATTTTATTTCTGTGTTTTTAGCTTTTCAGATTAAATGTTGCCCAAGTGAGCCATCATCAAATTAATTATATCTCATGACCATGACCACAGTTAAGCAATGTTGCCAAATCACAATTCCTACGTTCACTGTTAGTATGACATAATCTCAATTCTACCACTACAACCATAGTCATTACCGACTCTTACTCTGAATCACTCGACATCGCATCATGATTAAAAACAAGCCAAGGGTGTAACTTATCAACAGCATATACCGACCTATATGGTTTGCAACCTTCTTTCCTAGTAATAGGAGTATCCTCTATTTCGTAACGGTCATTGCCTATTACTTTAGAAATTCTATATGGTCCTACACATTTTGGTAATAGTTTACGACTGTGTCCAGGGTCTGTACGAATATCCTTTTCTACACGAACCAAATCTCCCACTTTATACTCAGTTGGTTTTTTATGTGACTTATCAAACCGTTCTTTTTGTACTTGTTGGCTTATTTGAATTCGCGCATCTGCGTCTGATCTAATTTCATCGCGATTTAATGGGGTATGAGATTCCGCGACAAGTGGATTCATGAAACCATCCGAAACGCCAGTGGTTTGAACCCCAAACAACATTTCAGAAGAAGTACGACCAGTGGATTTGTTTATGGTATTGTTCAAAGACCACTGTATCTGTGGTATACACAAATCCCACTCATTTTCTTGTTTATTGTGATTAGCGGCCGTTATAGCATCAACAATAGTCCGATTGTACCTCTCAACCTGTCCATTGGCCCTGGGAGAGGCAACCGCATTTAAAATATGTTTAACGCCCCTTTTATTAGTAAAATCTGAAAACTCTTTGCTTGTAAAACTAGTGCCACGATCCGATATCAGACGGCGTGGTACTCCAAATAACGAGAAATATTCCGTAAATACCCGAATACTAGTACTACTTTTAACATCTTTTACTGGTTTAATATAAATAAATTTAGTGAAGGCATCAATGATCACTAAAATATGACAATTCTTTTTCTTGCTAATGGGAAAAGGTCCGCAGTGGTTGGTATGCAATGTATCAAACGGTTTATTAACTTTTGGGATTGGATGAAGCTCTCCTTCTTTAGCTCCAGCTGGCAACTTATTGTGAGCACAATTTAAGCAAGAATTACAGTATTTTTTAATAAAGCGTCTCATTTTTTTAAACCAGTAAATCTGATTAATCCTACTGTAAGTCTTATCAAAACCGAAATGACCGACATCGTCGTGATTCATACGAACTATTTGCCATCTTACTGATTTTGGGACTACCCACTTTAAATTGGTTACATCGTTGTTATCCTTACTTATTCTGTACAAACGGCCATTTTTAACAGTATAGTTCTTATGAATCTCAACAATGTCTTTAGTTTCTGAATCATTCAAAATGTTAATTATCCTTTGTATTTCTGAATCATGTTCCTGCACTGTGCGCAACCACGCATCGTCATCTATTGTTAAAACATCAACCACCTTTACTACATCATGGGATTTAGAGTCACTTGGGTTGCGTGACAGAGCATCAACATGACCCATCTTGTTACCGTCGCGATGTTCTACAGTAAAATCGTACTCCTGCATTAATATGTACCAACGTGCTACTCTCGGTATCAAATCCTTTTTTGTCATCGTGCAGCGTATAGCGGCACAATCAGTGACGACTTTAAACGATTTACCTAAAACATAAACTCTAAATCTATTCAAAGCACAAACTACCGCTAAAGTTTCCAACTCATACGAGTGTAGTTTGCTTTCATCTGGTGTCGTTTGACGGCTATAATAAGCTATGGGATGTAATACTTTATCTGAATTCACCCGCTGTAGCAAAATTGCTCCTATACCAATTTTACTAGCGTCAGTGTGAATTTCTAATTCAGCCTCAGGGTCATATAGTGCTAAAACAGGTCGGGTGGTCAATTTACTTTTTAATTCGTTAAATGCTTTTAATTGAGGTTCTTCAAAACACCAGGGAACATTTTTCTTTGTTAGAATCGTTAGGGGTTTTGCTATCATAGAATAATTTTGAATAAACCGACGAAAATAACTTGTAAGGCCAACAAATTGTCGAATCTCGTGGACATTTTTAGGCAGAGGGAAACTTAATACAGCTTGAATTTTGGATGTCCCGGGTCGAATGCCAAACGAACTAATCTTGTAGCCCAAATAATTTACACGAGTCTGAAAGAAATCACACTTTTTAAGATTTAATGTAAGATGAGCAGACCTTAATAATTGAAAAACCTTTTCCAGTTTATCTAGACCCTCTTCGACAGAACGTGATGTCACCAATAGATCATCCATATAAGCCAACGCCAAGGTTTGCTTACCCCTAAGCATATAATTAATCGTCCTTTGAAAAACACTTGGTGCATTGGCAAGTCCAAAAGGCATTCTTTCAAACTCATACAAACCATCCGGTGTTACAAACGCAGTAAATCGCTTACTGGCCTCACTCATGGGCACCTGATAGTACCCTGAAGTGAGGTCAAGGCTTATGAAAAACTTGTTGCCCCCTAATTTATCTAGTTGGTCTTCGATTCGAGGCAACGGATATTTATCTTTTAACGTTTTTCTATTTAGGGCCCTATAGTCGATACATAACCGTTTATCCCCATTTTTCTTACTCACTAAGATAACAGGACTCGAATAATCCGAAGCGCTTTCGCGTATTATACCGTTCAATAATAATTCTTCAATAATTTTATTTAGATGACTACGCTCACTGTGTGATATTCTATAAGGGTTGTAGACTACTGGCCTATTGTCTGTCAGCGTAATATCCATTTTAGCTAGATTCGTTTTTCCCAATTCTCCCAAGTTCATAGCAAAACAATCCCTGTATTCTTTTAATAAATTAAATAACTGTACCTTTTGTTGTTCTGTTACTTCCGTACTAATTTTTATATCGGATAAAGGTAACTCTTCATAATTTTTAGTTTCCGTTGTTATACCTATATATTCCTTATTTATTTCTTGATATTGTTGACCCCGAACTAATAAAGATCCTTTCTTAATATTCAAATCATTAAATGATAAATTTGCTAACATTAAATATCCTTTTCCTTTTTCAAACTGAAAAACTCCAGACAAAACAGCATATTCATTCTGCGGTAAAACACGAAGACTATTGTACCCACAAGCCACCAGTAAATGTGTCATTAGTAACAGCATCTATTGGCATCACAGTTTTGGGTTTTATAACTTTGTTACTATCCGCGTATACCTTAGTCCTTAACAAATTATCATCAAAATCTGGTGTATGCATAAATACTAGTTCATCTGTAGTTTTTAAGATAATAACGTTTGGTTTTTCTGTAAAAGACTGCCCTACTAAAACTGATGTCTGTAAATAATAATCATCTACGACTAGAACTTCCGTTTCAGCTATAACTGAGCCAATTTCTACAATTGCTATAAACTTTCCTAATGGCTTTACAGCAGAATTTCCGAAACCTTGTAACATGGGTAAATTTTCGATATCCCAATCACGGACTATTAGCTTTGCATTTGATTCTCTGATAAGAGTACATTTACTACCAAGGTCAACGTATCCTTGCAGGTTAACGTTGTTTATTCTAACATTCTTATAATATTTAGAATTTGCGGATTCATTATTACTGATGCACAATATGGTTTTATTTTGGTCTATACCGGTATTCGTTTTTACTAAATCGTCACTGTTATTTGCATTTCTTCTACGACAGTCTTTAGTATCATGTCCCAATTTGAAACAAAAATTACATCGTTTAATGGGTTTGTTACACTTTAAACTTATGTGCCCCAGCTCATTGCAATTATAACAACGAATACTATCATTTGTACTGGCTTTTGTTAGCTCATTAGATACCTTATTGGGATTCTTAAATGACGCATTATTCCGGTTACGGAAGTTGGAAGAAGGTGTGTTATTGTCGTGTTGAGACACCGTACGCAAATAATTAAGGACTTGTTCCGGTTCATTAAACATGCAGGCTCCTGCACCCATTCGTACAAATTTGTCGTCGATAAGACAGCCTACTGCTTTATTGCCAGTAATCTCACATTTATTTATAAGTGCCATTTTGTCATAATAATAATGTTCTAAAGACTGACTGAATTTACATCTAAGCCTTAGCATTGAAGTCAACAGGTCTCCATAATTTTCGTTTGATGGAAAAGCCTGTTTTAATTTTTGGACCCACTCATTCCAATTAAAAATAGTACTGAGGGCAAACCCTGGTACCACTTCTTGGCTAAACCACTTAATTTAGGAAGAGCGTACTGACATATTTGACGATCATTCCAAGAGTAAATCTGCGCACATTCACTGACCTTATTAATCCAATTTTCTATTGTTTGGCTATTATCACTTGGGTCAAATTCGGGTACAACACTAAAAGCAACAGGAAAGTTGTTCTGTGCCCAGAAATTGGAGGTTGGTAGTGACGCAGGGTTACCGATCGGGTTGCTCACATTTAAAGGAATATTGTTCAATAAACTATTATTATTCAATAAATCAGGAGTAGTTTGATTAGTAACTGCACGTAATGGTGTTAAAAAATTCAACGGAGGAGTTTTAGTTGATTCACGGCCGGGAGCTTTAGAGCGCCTTTGTTTCCTACTTCTCTTACTATGATGTCGATGGCTACTGCTATGTTTTTTAGCACAACTTCGCTGTTTATTATGCCGCGACCTACGGTGGTTATGATCACCATCACTACTATTTACAGACGAACTATCGCTACTTAAATCACGTCGCTTTCGCTTAGAATTTCCCATTATCACGTTAAACGATTTAAGAGTGATTCAAAATAAAAATCAAAATATTTAAAGACCGCAACAATAGGATTAAATAACTAGGCAATAATAATTAATATTTACAATGATAAAGATAACTAACAAAGGCAACTTATAAATTCAACTGAATTTTAAAATAATCGATCCACCCGCTTTACTCAGCAACTAGGTAGGTAGTTTCCAACGATCCAATTATGAATTATTCAAATCCATTGTAAATATAAGGATCCACTTCAAATTATTTTTCCTTATATGTAGGTAATTAAACAACCAAAACTGGTATCACTTTCACTAGGCACTGTTATTGTTGTTAATGATTCAATCTTGTTTCTTATTTTAAGCACATTCGTGCTTATGCACGTGCCTAATTAGGCGCACGTGTTATAATAACGATAGTATTGTCGCATAAACACAGAGAAACGAAGTAATAGATTCAGATCTGACCTTAAACTGTCCTTGGTCCAGGATACCACAGCATCAGGCACGTAGATAAACTTGAGCACACTTCTGACTTGATAGAATTATACAAACAAATACTTGTACAAGTTACTTTATTGGTACTTTTCACATTGAATGTCTAACTCGAGACCACCTTAGTCGTCCGTAGCTGAGAATACCCCAAAAAACGATCTTTCCGCGCCTTTTATTCAAAAAGTGATCGCTGGGCTGTCACAACTCTAACAGATAAAATATTTAGTAATTATAATGTTGCAACCCACAAATAATATTAATTAAATAGTCGATTATTGTTTATGCTAACAAATATACGTACTACATACCTAAAGGTACTCTTCAATCACTATGGAAAATTTTGTACAAACATAAACTCACGCCTTCTTCGCATTGGGTTAGGCAGAAACTACAAAACGCCACCTGCTTCGATCCTTAGATACTCCTTTTGCCTCGTACGTTCGTACATCTGGTCATAGGGACACGCACGCCAGTTGCGAGTACTACGCACGTGACTATTTTGAAGAACAACTGCACCAAAAACGTAATTATACCGTATACGTCCTCCTAGAGCATTCCCGATAATTTTACTTGCACTTGAGGAGTGGGCGGTGCAGGCCGTTCATGGGCAGCGCTTACCCTTTAGTGGCAAAACTGAGATAAGAAAATGGCCAGTTTTTTTTTATAAAATTCCCCAATCATAACTTACATCTGATTTTGTTTGTAAAAACTTGTAGAATAGCGTAGTGGTGGCCAGAATGGGACAGACAAATAATAATTATTGCAAAACCTACTACTTATTTGTTTTAGCTACCAAACGTAGACACCTAGTACCGTACCTTCATACTTCAAATATTAGTTCAGATGTGTTACACTTACCTAAAAACGACAGAATGTTCTCGACCGGTCCTTGAACTGGTTAACAGTTCATAACCTTGAGTCATTGGATAAAACAAAAATATTGTTTTTAACCGACTTCAAAACGGAGGAGGTCCTCAATTCGTCAATATATTTTTCAAATCCACTGGTATTGACCAATACGATCAGTAGAACGGTTTTGCAAATCTCTTTCGAGAAAAAACTGTGTACATCGTTGCATTTATAATTTAAATATAGTGACCTGCCTCTGCTTTGCACGGTTATTATATTACGACTTGTTAACACATCGGGATTTATTTTTTTATGAAAGTTTAATATACTGAATAAACACAAATCCTTTAGAATACATTCTAAAATTGATTGTAAAAACCGCAATTAAATCCATTGCGTAGTTTGAAAATGCAACTATAAATAAATACATTATTATATGTACCTAAGTAGGTTTTGTACAACAACTTTTAGAAGTCAATCATATTTCAAAAAAAACCTTTTTTAAAAAAAACAACCGACTTCCGAAAAAACACTACAAAGTGAAAAATAACTTTAATTTCGGAAGGCGGTGACTTTGGATATGTATTTAATTTTTTTGTCACCGCCTTCCGAAATTAAAGTTATTTTTCACTTTGTAGTGTTTTTTCGGAAGTCGGTTGTTTTTTTTGGAAAAGGTTTTTATTTTTCACTTTTTAGTTTTAAAGGGGTAGGTAACCCCACTAATTCGAAATTTCATCATCCTTGGGGTCAAAACAATGCATATTTATGCGATAGCAGCAATCGCGGTTTATTTACTGTAATTTTTTGAAGAGTTCCGTTGTCTGTCTCCGAAACGCATCATCAGATCTATAAGAAATTGAAATGGGACCACACGGGAAGCACGAGCTTTCAAATAAAAAAAAAATCATCAAAATCGGTTCACCCAGTCGAAAGTTATGAGGTAACAAACATAAAAAAAAACATACAGTTGAATTGAGAACCTCCTCCTTTTTTTGAAGTCGTTTAACTAGATGAGGTCGGCGTTTTATATCTGGCTGTTCTGTGAAGAAATGCCGATATGAACTCAGGTCAGAAATAATCTTGATCAGATCATGTGAAGGACATGTAGATGGTGTCTGAAATGTTCTTTTGACGAAGGAACGTGATTGAGTGGACCTGTCTAGTCAGTGCACGCATTTGTCAGTAATCGTGCAGCTCAACGCGGTCACACACAAACATGACCAGTGATTTTAATTTATAATATGCTTCTATTGTATTCTCAAATCTTTCAAAGCTACCTACTGGCGCATACTTAAACTTTTGTCCATTAGATTACTACTCTTTTTCATGTATTGTCACATTTTCTACTTATCGTCTGTTATCATCTCTCTTAGGAATCTCCAATAACTGATTATTGTGTTAACTAAACAATACAACTTTTGATTAAGAAGATAAAGCAGGTACTAATACTTCTTATCAACAATGTTTGCAAAGAACAAACCAGAAACCAACTATCGATGTCGTTTATTCGTATGTAGGTAATTTTATTTCTTGAAGACTTTAGAAGAAAATGTTTCAGAGTATGCCCTTTCCAATTTACCGAAATCGTGGTCTCATTTAACTTTTCTACCTGATACCTAAGGTCTAGGTAACGCCAGACCTCAAGAGAATGTGTGAGACAATAATATATTAATAAACTATTTCCATTCCGAGGCTTTGCAGAAAAACAAAAATGTTTCCTGAGAATATTCGTGAGCGCATGTTTATTGAATTTGAACGATATTGGACGGCCGGCTACCTCGCATAAGAACCTACAGTATCCTAACATTTTCCTAGTCTTTCACTCTATTCTATTCTTTATAAAATTGGAAATAAGGTTGAGGATAGTCCAGCAGTGTTTTGTGGAAGAAAAACATGTTTGATACTTTCTTCCTTCACGCCGAAATTTGGCAAACTCCTTAGTTGTTTGAGGGCTAAAAGTTGATCCCTATGTAGTCGCCTTTTTTGGGATAAATAGAAAACTTACGTGGATTCGGATCAAAGTTTGTGTAGTTTTGTAAAGATACAAAAATAGTACTGGTATAGATGGAACAACCGGGGAGGTTGCCCTTTCCACTTTGTTTGGATAATATTGTTTCGTTCTTTTTGTGGAGATCTGTTCTATATTGATGGGATCAACAGAGGTTTGCACTCCAATACACGAGTAAGTTCTCTCTGCCTGGCAACATATTTAGATCAGCAAATTACGAGTACAATAGAGGTATTATGTGCGATGCTGTGACGAATTGCATATGCATTGATTGGTAACAGGAAGCATTAAAGTAGGTTTTGCCAATAAACCATACACACAAAATGTCTTCTGGAAATCTTTCAGGAAGCGAAAGCCTAACGAATGAATTCTGAGATATCGAAAAACGAAAGCCTCATCATACCTACGATGCAGCATTACATTAGGGAGACCGTTGTAAATAAAAGCAAAATTCTTTAACTTGTTTCATATTTGTTTAATGTTCGTTCATTGTTGTCATATCCATTTTCTAACGTCCCTCATTTCTTGTGTGTTTCCACTTTATTATTCATTCCCACATTACATTTCAAACATCTCAAATAGCATAACGTAGCAGAACATACATAAAATCACGCCTGCATGGAAAATATGCTAGGGTAGGCAGAGATATACTCATAGTACCTACCACATTACGCCATTTGTAGGGCCCGAACTGGGGAAGTCAGAAGGGTGGTTGCGTAGCATTGTTACATTAGGGATGACTTTAATTTTGACAGTTTAACAACTAATTGCGTTTTTTATGTTGAGCAGACAATTATTCGAACATATAGCATAGCATAAGCATAATCAGCTTTGAACGTTCCCACTGCTGGGACACAGGCCTCCTCTCTGAGAAAGGGATAGTGGCCGCGCATAGTGTTTGTGCAGCATGAACTATTTTCCTTTCTTTTATTTTTTTTCTTTTCAGTGTGAATTGGTAGATGTCATATGTCTTCGAATTTCTAGTTCTAGCACGCCGGTTTCCTCACGATGTTACCCTCACCGTTTTTGAGAGCAGTGGTGTTGAAATTATTAATATTACACAAAGTAAATCGCCTGCCTGGGTTGGAACCCTACAAATCGTACGTTGGGCCGTGACCACTGGGCTATCACTGCTCCCGAACATATGAAGTAATAGATTAGCAATAACCTTCAAATTATTCAGATTCTTCTCTAACATACTTATGCAATTAGGGTACTCTTCCCGAACCTACTTATGCAATTAGGGTGCTCTTCCCTAACACACTTATGCAGTTAGGGTGCTCTTCCCTAACATATTTATGCAATTAGGGTGCTCTTCCCTAACATACTTATGCAATTAGGGTACTCTTCCCTAACATATTTATGCAATTAGAGTGCAGGTCCTCAGGCTTAGCAGTCACGCTTGCAAAATTGCGAATATTATACGAACGAGGCATTCGACTTTTAAATAGCTTAAAGTCAAAACTAAATGAATCCTGTTCCTGCTCCATTTCCTTTACGAGATAAGTTAAGTATCAAACTCTGAGATAACATAGATAACAATGTTTCAAACTGTTATCAGGCTCCAACTAAAACTGTTCCTAAAATTGTTCCCAATTCTGTAACATTTCCGTTCTGAATGTTATTTTAGTAACAGAATAATATCATGAAACTATGACAGTGTTCCCGTATTGGTGGGCCGATAACACCCGCACAGTTTTGGTATAATTGTTGTAAAACTTAATAAAAATATTATTACGAAATCATATTATTTACTGTGTAGATTTGTAAGCTTTCATGATACTCTTAATATAACCCTGTATATGTTCTCCAACGGGGTACGCAGAGGTACACCTAAAAGTACACCCAGATTCGCCATTTACGTGGTAATAACGGGCGAGTCTATTGCCATGAAATATTCAAGATCAATTCTAATATCGACTATTTATTAGTGATTGTCATGGAAATCATGCCACTTGGTTTAAAAAGGTTTATTTTATTTATGTAGATTCTTTTACATGTTGTGAATGAGAGAACATTGTAGGCCTTACAGACTGTAGATTTGTAGACGATTTTCTTCTTCTTCTTCTTTACTTTCATTACTCTAAGTACCTGGTACTTATTGACTGGCTTGCACTGTCCTCCCATACCTTTTATCACTGTAAATTGAAAACAGAGTAACCGTGGAGATTCTTGCCGGCTCTTCTCCATAGAAAGTGACAAATTGGAACCGTGCACCTAGCTTCTGACGTTTCATAAGTGTCCATGCAGGTTTATGTTTTTTTTAAATTTATTTTGCACAGAGCACAAATACAGACTCCGGTCTGGTACTAAGAAATTCCAAATGGAAAACTCAATAACTTTGTTTTTCCGACCCGGGAATTGACCCCGTAACTCATACTTAGCAGTAGCGTTGGCGAACACTCGACCAAAGAGGCAGTTTTTTGATAGGTACCCAACCCATCTACCGGAGTTATACATGTAACTAAGACAGTCAGGTTCAACACAATTTAACAACCTGTAAAAGTTAACAGAGATTGAGGGGCATTTATTTTGTCTCGGGGAAACTTAATTTTTTGAACTGTTGAATAATGTACTTACCGTAAATATAATGTTAATGCAAAAGTCAAGGCTTCGTCATCCGACCATCAGTCCCTATGATCCTCTGAAATCCCATGAAGAATCCCCGTCATAAGCCGGGATCAAGGGCATGAATAGCGTATGTGAAAATAAATCAAGGCAGCCGTTAATCTTGGTTTTCTTGCTGGCATTCGGTTTGTGGCTTTGCCTGTTTTGGTACCAATTAATCATTGTAAATGCCTGGAAACCTACAGAGACTGAAGTGGGAGTATGACAGGAGCTTTAATTTATGCGATTATATCGTAGATACTATTTGATATTGGGTTCCCTAAACAGTTGTATGTCTTGTCAGTTATGACATTTGTACTCGTAACTAAGAGTCCACTGTGTTTTTTTATTGCTTAGCATATTATCTTCCCAAGATCAGCTTAGAGCGATTCCAATGGCGAAAATATAATTTTTGTCTGTTTGTCTGAATGTATTTTCCAGCAGGACAAGGTGCTTCTCACATGGACAACTGTACGCAGATTGTTCCCGCGTCACCAGTCCTGAGTCTCTGTAAATATATTTTGGCTGCAGTAAACAAAAAAAACAAATGTAGTATATAGGGAAGTTTTATAAAATGTGGCTGTTATTAAAGTATATTGTGATGATTCGTTTGTTTATGAGCTATACTATATTCACAACAGAGCTACCAATATTTTCAATCCATAAACCTACCACAAAACAATGACTAAAGTCACTATTCCACCGCAGAAATCCGGCTTCCCGCAAACATAAAAGCAACCGCCACACATTAAAGCATCAGTCACGCCAATACATTGTCAGCCCGACAATTGATTCACCGTCGAACCGTGCCACAACAAACATTCGCTGACCCACATCACCACATGTCACCTAACGGAAACATGATACGGTCCGTGTGATCACAGCTTAGCGGCTGTGTAATTGTTTATGAATGGAATTAACGTACTTGTGTATGGACTGGGAGATTAGGGTCTTAGGGCGTAAGCACATACGCGGAGAAGCTGATTCGTTTTGGTGCAGTTAGTAGGTATTCCATAATTAAACCTTTGTTTCCAAATTGATGTTATATCCATTTAAACAAATGTAATATCAACCAGTGTTAATTAGTTTGATTTCAGAATGACTTGACAAATATGCACTATTGAAAAAGTATTCATTCAATTTTAAGCTCTAGCGCAAACTGTACTTTATGTGCCGGGTCTTAAGGTATTTTTTTTTATAAACGCGTCTTTGGTTACATATTTGGAAACTAAATTGTAAACACACCGAAGTAGCATACAAGCTCTATAGCAAGCCGTACACCGGCCGGTTAGAAGTTTTTAATAACGGCATAGCCTCCATAAATAAGTTCTACGTTAGATGTACAAGCGGCTACAGCGCCGCTTTACCCCCGAAAAAGGCACCGATTTATACGGCCTAAGATTCTACAATGTCTCTACAATGTTCGTAAATAGTGTTAGTACGGAGATACAAACGTGCTACGCGAGCGGTAGTGTGCGCCTCATTATCTAAAATAAGTTCTTGTAGGGCGACTGTAGTGCTCGCATCTTATTTAGACGCGTCTGTATCTCTGAATTAGAGTTAACAGATCTGTATTAGATAAACAGTAACAATATTTTGGGGAAATGAACAAAACAAAATTGATATTTAAACAAAGACGTCTATTAGAAAGTGATTGATGGAACGACTGAAAATAATTGAAAAATAAACAACAGGTGAGTAGTGTTGATTTTTCCTTTTATGCGTGCAAAGTACCAGTGCGAGTATCAGTGTATTGTAAATATATACATATATTTTAGCTAAAATTATTACGCGCCTGCCATTTATGCGGTTTTTAGCATGTTTTTTGGATAAAAAGTACATTTTTGATTAGAGGGTGTGAATTTTGAATTTTGAGAAAGAGTGACGTTGATTCGGTTTTTATACGTATTTACGAGGACATCATCTGAATTGCTTGTATTAAAAACTATAATGGCGTCTCGGTTACAACAACCTTCACAGTTTACTAGAACCATTCTATCGGTTTAAACCGCTAGTATTCAGCATTGTAGACCTTTTGATTCTATGATTATGGTATTGACGCTCTATTGTACTGTTTTAGGTGTATATCGGTAATTAATATGTTCTTTTAAGAGTCTAAGGTTTTACAACGGACTATTAAATCAGTAAAACACTTTTGTCTGACTTCAGCCGCTATATAGACCTTAGAAACGATATTTTTGAGCTTTTAGCTTTATAAGGTGTGGTTTTTTTGCCATGATCAGCTATTTACCATACAGTTGCTGTAAAATTCACAACTATTACTATCGATTAATCCGTTTGTAGTTGACATTAACTTTTATCTTGTTAAGTCAAGTGTTAAAGAAACATTCACAAGGTCTTCATGTTTACCTAGTTTGATAAACTTAATTGTCGTATTTCTTATTCTCAGTAAATAGTAGTTGTTGTCGTCAATAGCCTATTGATTGGGTTTGTATAGGCACTTAGTAACTTTACTTTTTATAATTTTTATTCCGGTCGTGCTACTATAGAATTATATTTCTCTGCTGTAGAAATAGAGTTTTAAAGACAGTAATAAGTACTATTTAACAGCTTAGACATTTAGAAATATGCAATATAAAACCTAAAGCGCTTTAAAGGAAGCTTATAACTCCATTTAAACACTTTTTACTATGAAAGTTCTCTATAAGACTTTGCAGTGTTCTAAAAGGTATTTATAACTCTGCTTTATATCAAATGCTCATACAATAACTCTGTAACACGCTTTTGTTAAAGAACTGTTAAATACGCTACTGAACTACTTAAGTATTATAGTAAGCCCCTTGAACAGCTATTATAGAACATTCAGGTTGTAAAGAAGTCATTTGAGCACTTTGTGTGCTACTTGAGACAGGATACATGCAGAGGCAGTGCAACGCATATCCATCTATGCAGTAATACAGTTTACATGCGATGAAGTAAACAGCAGGAAGTTTTGACTCTTAAGTCAGCTGCTGATCGGAATCCTCGTTAGTGGCGGTAATTAGGTACTTTCTATCAGTTGGACCACTGGCGCGTAGGCAAATCAATGGCATGAAGAAAGTTAGTGGGAATACTAAAGAGTCTTTACTCCTAATAACATAAAGTCTATGTCCAGGGGCGGTTGAACTTTTATACCCAATCAATCTGCCCAGCTTTTTCCAAACTACATAATTATGTTGGGGTTAGCTTCCAGTTTAAGCAGTACTTTTTTTTTGTTTTTTGGGTATGGCATCTCGCAGTTAACCTTGAGAGGCCGTGACTGCTTAACCGGGCTTTCCTGTGGGGACTATTAGCTTTTAGACTAAGAGCCTCCAGCCAGGGCTTACAAAACTATACTTAAAAACTACAGCAACCGCTCGCTGAGGGTTCGGGCCTTGGCTCAGGGCGTCACTATTTAGGGAGGACAGCACGTAGGGGACAGGCTGGATCAAACAGTTTTATTATTATTAGATCATGGGGATTAAACTCTACTTGCTTAGCTTCGGCGTGGGCTGGCACTTCTGCGGGCAAGGGACGGTTGGGAGTACTTTACATGAAGCGACCACCTATTTGACCTCCACAACCTTATTATTGGGTAACACAAATACCCTTTGCTAAGCCTGGTTGTCAGACTTTTCGGCTTCTGTTCTGACTAGACCCGCAACGACTGTCAAAGATCCACAAATGACAGTCGGGACCAACTGCTTAACGTGCGTTCCGAGGCATGGAGGGGTCGCGAGATGTAATGGATGGTCACCTGTCACCGAACCAACCGTGTCGAGCGTAGCTAAGCCTTCGATCGACCCTTGCGGCTGTTCAAGCTCCGCCACTTCGACCGGCTCTGTGCTTCCCGCATCCAACTGATTCCTGTGGCCTTCATAAGGTCATCAGTCCACTTTGTAGGAGACTTTCCAACTCTACGTCTTCCAGTACGCGGTCGCCAATCCAAAACCTTTCAGCCCCATCAGTCATGACTCGTTACCCGTGGTCCCGGTGGTTCGACCCATTACCGGGTCTACGGGTAATTTTAATTACCCGTGGACCCATGGCATTAGGGATTGATTCCGGACTTCTGAATATATCGATAAAAATTAATTACAACCATGGAACCTACTTATGTTTAAATACATATCCCTACTAACATCATATTAGGTACGTCAAAAGAGATCACATTTTACATATTTTTCTTTATTAGTCATGTTGTCATAAACAGTAGGATCTTTATTAATTTTTTCACTTTTGTCATTTTTACATAATTATTTTTAAGCAAGTACGCACTGAAATTAAATATTTTTTTGCGGAAACTTGAGTAAATTAATTTGCTAACATGGAAAATAAGGTAAAAATTGTTAAAAGAAAGAATGGTAGTGTTTTGCTCTTCAAAAATCACCAGTACTACAAGCATACGGTTTACAGAAATGAATCATCTCTTTGGAACTGTTCTTTGAAACGGAAAAATCAGTGCAAAGGATCTGTAACTATTAATTAAGTTAGTATTGGTTTTTTATGATATTTAAACCTAGCTGTCGTAAAATTTGTACTTTCAGCCATCTGTTATGTAAGCAATGTGCCCTTCCCACTGCCACTTTGGCAATTCTTACCTTAGTTCTTCTGCGGTTCTCTTAATTCCTGATTCGATCAAAATCAAAAAATCAAAATCAAAATATTTTATTTCACATAAACCTGCAAGGGCACTTATGAAACGTATGGAAACTCTCAGCATAGTCTTCTCCATTGCCGTTTGGGTGACTTATGGCCTTCTAATAAGTCCTATTATTGGTGTACTCAAAAATACATAAAATAAATAAAATCAAATAGCCCACACGGTTCTCTTGACGTTCGCAAACCAAGCCTGAAGTGAGGCACTTTTAGTGACACATCGCTCATTTCGAGGACGATTAAAATGAGAGAAAAGCTACAAAGCAAGTTTGTGGCGTTTCTCACTTTTTAATCGTCTCTCATTTTACAGAAGTGGATATCTGAAAACGATGGAAATATGACCGTTGTTTACATTGTTCACCGAGGAGAGAAAATAACAGATTACTAACAGGGGTGTGGTTTGAGGCCCGAGACTCAGCCAAGGGCTCTAATATACACGAGTTGGGAATCAAACTTTCTTCCGAGTGATATAGGTACTAGGTATATCAACGAAGAAAATAAAAGACAATTTCAAATCTTCACTAAGGCATACAAGGCAGCATTTTGAGTAGATCGTAAACACAAATAAAAATAGTGATAAATAAAACAAAAGAAAACTATTCATCCGCAATTTTAACTTATTCATATTTTTTTTATTTTTTATATCTGGCCAGAATATTTATTTATTCATTTGTATATACTTTATTGTACGCCACAAAAATACACAACAAAAAACAAAGTACACTACAAAATATACAAAGGGTGGCCTTATCGCTTTCCGCTATCTCTTCCAGGCAACCTTGGCATGGACAGTAATTGGTCTGGACATAAAATGGGGATATTGTTGGCGCAAATAATAAATATACAATAGATTAAAATAGATACACAGATATATACATATCCATATAATAGATACATAAATACTAAATATGTGAGGAAAGAAAATAAATGATGACTTTACATAGAAAATTACAGTTATGTATGAGAACCAGATCACAACGACAGGTAATGATGCTTTACGAGTGTTTTAAACACATATAACGACTGCGCGACGTGCGATTACAACTGGCAATGCATTCCACAACCGAGCGGCCTAGAAAGTGAAGGAATGGTCGAGGAAAGTTGTGGAATGCATAGGCATTTTAAGCTTTAAGTTATCTGATGACCTTAAGAATTTCGTGTGGGAGTCACAAAGAAACTGAAAACGATTTTTAGATAGAGAGGGGTGGAAGGGGAGAAAAGCACATTATACAAAAGGGAAAGTATGTGAGCATTCCGGCGAAGGCGTATTGGTAACCACTTGAGCTTCACTCGAAATTCGGAAACTTGGTCATATTTGCGCAAGCCAAATATAAACCTTATACAAAAAGTTTGAAGGCGCTCAAGTTTGTCGAGTTGGTCTTGGGTAAGGTCAAGATAGCTGGCATCAGCGTAGTCAAGGATGGGTAGAAGAAGGGATTGTGTAAGCGCAATCATGGTGGCAATTAGAAGAAAGTTACGCAATCTTTTTAATGACGCGGCGGATGCAAATAGCTTGCGGCTAACTTCCTGTAGCTGGGCAGTCCAAGAGAAGTTCTTATCAATAAATATCTAGAATAATTTTGTGCTTGGTGATAAAAACTTTGTCTTTCGGCATTGCTATATTTAATTGGGTGAAATATTGAAAGGCCCTGAATTAAAAAAAAAACACAGCATGTTAACAATCAAATGGTCTTTCATACACTTTTTCGATCCACATATCTCTGTAAGTACAACAGTAATGACGTATATTCTGCCTCATTAAAAAAAAGTAATGGGGTACTTTCCGAGCAGGTATAGTAGAAAATGATATTTTTTGTCTACCCAAAATAATATCCCTTCAGATTTTTCTCGGAAACCGTTTGACATACAAAGTCTTTGATTTGTTTATGCCATATCGTATTATTCTAAACAGAATTTGGAAAATACAAAATAATGATATTACCACATTATTTGCCCATTTCATGCAGACGTTTTTCTTGGAAACCAGTAGAGTAGAAACATCAGAAACATGAATGTTGTACCCACGGTAAAAGCTTCTTCAAATGGACGCGACGCGACTGTCCTAAAGCAATTTCTATGAAAACTTCATGGAAATTGTTGTGCATTTGGCGTGGCGCGCTGTCGCGTCCCGTCTGTTTGAAGACGCCTTAAGTAACCTAATATAATCATCATGTCAGCCGAAAGACGCCCACTGCTGGACATAGGCCTACCCCATGCTCCTCCTTTTTTGACCGGTCTTGTGCTTCCCACATCCAGCGGATTCCCGCGGCCTTTACAAGGTCATCAGTCCACCTTGTGGGAGGCCTACCCACTCTACATGTTCCGGTAGGTGGTCGCCAGTCCAGAACCTTTCGGCCCCATCGGCCATCTGTCTGCGAGCAATGTGCCCACTGCCACTTAAGTTTGGTAATTCTTCAGGATATGTCGGTTACTTTGGCTCTCCTGCGGATCTCTTCATTCCTGATTCGATCGCGTTGGGAAACTCCGAGCACAGCCCTCTCCATTGCTCTTTGGGTGACTTTAAGCCTTCAGATAAGGCCCATTGTGAGCGACCACGTTTCTGTACCATAGGTCATCACTGGTAACACACACTGGTCAAAGACTTTCGTCTTGAGACACTGCGGTATTTTGGACGAGAAGATATTGCAAAGCCTCCCGAATACTGCCAGCCAAGTCGGATTCGACGATAATATATGTTCCGTGTGGTGCCGGAACGTAAAAAGAATAGCACCATCCCATTTCTTCTAGTGGGTGTCGTAGAAGGAGACTAAGGGACTTACCAGAGAATGGGCAGCAGCGTTCTCTATGCATTTGACCACCATACTGGGATCTCCAATCCGCCTGCCAAGCGTGGTGATTATGGCAAAACCCCCCCAAAAATGATAAGCAGCCCTGCAAAACGGCCCCTAGTACCCGGCAAACCGGCTACCCTTGGCTACGGTAGCGGCCAAGGTTACGGTGAGGCAAGGGCTGCTAAGAATCTCCGGAAGAGATCTGACTACCACAACAAATGAAAACTGCACCTGGCAACCTACAACACGCGTACACTCCGGACCGACGAGAAGATTACCGAACCCGAGGAAAAATTGAGCAGGTTACGGTGGGGTATAGTAGGGTTATCTGAAGTCCAAAGAGAGGGGGAGGACTCGATAATTCTTAAATCCGGTAACCTGCTCTATTTCCGGGAGGGTGACCAGCAGTCCCTAGGTGGTGTCGGATTTATCGTCCATAAGTCCCTTGCGAGCAACGTGGCGAAGATCGAGAGTGTGTTGACCAGGGTGGCATACCTTATACTCAAAATATCCGTAAGATATTCGCTGAAGGTTATACAGGTCTACGCCCGACCTCGTTACACCCCGACGATGAGGTGAAGACCATTTTTATTTTATTTATTTAACCATTTATGCACACACATATAAACAGACAAGAAGAAAGGAACAGAAAAATACGTACATAGGTAATGCTTATTTCTACAGAAATCTCTTCCAGCACACCTGCGATAGGAGAGAAGATAACAGAGATGTAGACAACGCGTGTAATAACAGTACAAGGGAAAACATAAAATTACAACATAAACTCTAATTTAAATATACACACATAATATGAGATTATACATACATACAAACATACATACTTACATACATACTTGTAAAATAAATATCACCAAAATATATAGAAATAAAATGTAATTTAATTAATAAATACATAAGCAATTATGATAAAGTGGAGAGATAGTGTTCTTTCACTCTCCTTTTGAATACAACTACAGTTTGGCAATCCCTAATGTCAGGCGGAAGTGAATTCCATAGCCGGACCGCGTGCACAGTGAAGGAGTAGGAGTAGAAGTCAGTTGAGTGGGGAGGGGCCTTGAGGAGATTTCTAAGATGCGACCTGCAAGGCGCATCAAAAGGACGGGCGTAGGAGAAGCGATCCCGTAGATAGGATGGGGTTTTAGGGTTGTGAAGAATGTTAAATAGCAAACACAATATCCGAGAGTTTCTGCGAAGTCGAATAGGGAGCCACTTGAGGATCTTGCGAAAGTTAGAAACGTGATCGTATTTATTAAGTTTAAAAACAAAACGTATGCAGATATTTTGCAAACGCTCAAGTTTATTTAAAAGCTCCTCGGTGACATCCAAATAACAGGCATCAGCGTAGTCAATGATGGGCTGTATGAGAGTCTGAGCAAGGGAGATTTTGGTGTTCAAGGGCAGGAAGCTCTGGAGGCATTTTAACGAATGGAACGTGTAGTGTACTTTGCGACTGACTTGAGCAACATGGGCAGTCCACGATAAGTAAGAGTCCATGGTTACCCCCAGATTTTTTACCGTTTTTGCGTATTCTATCTGAACTCCATTCATACAGAGCGGAGACAGCGACGCAACACCAAGCCTGTTCCGCATAAACCTGCCACCGATAATTATGGCCTGGGATTTGTTAGGGTTGATCAGCAGTCCAAAAGACCGCGACCACTCGCTAATCAAATCCAGGTCTCTATTCATAGCAGATACGGCGGCATCCGCATCTTGCATTGAAAAATGATTGTAAAGCTGCAGATCGTCGGCATAGAGATGGAAGTGGGAAGAGATGACTCTGGTGACAGAGTTAATGAAAATAGAAAAGAGAAGGGGAGAGAGAACGCCACCCTGAGGTACACCCGCGACAAGAGAGCACCAGTCAGAAGAAGACTGATCGAGTTGAACCCGCTGCGAGCGGCCTTTAAGATAGGTGTCGAACCAAGCAATAGTAGAAGAAGAGAAATTGAAAGATTTAAGGATCCCGAGAAGGATATCGAAGTCTACAGAATTAAAGGCACTGCTAAAGTCCAGAAGAACAAGTAAGGTCAGAGATTTGTGGTCCATAGCCCAGCGGATGTCATCAGTAACCTTCAGCAGAGTCGTAACTGTGCTATGACCAGGTCGGAAACCAGACTGAAAAGGACTAAGAAGGTCGTTAGAAGATAAAAAGGCGAAAAGTTGCTGATGAACAATGTGCTCAAGAACTTTTGAGAGAAATGGAAGGATGGAAATGGGTCGGAAATCGGTCAGTGAGACGGGATCGGGTATTTTGGGTAAGGGGATTATATGGGCTTGTTTCCAGGCCTCAGGAAATGTACAAGAAAACAAGGAGAAATTAAAAATGTGGGTCAATACGGGAAGTACGGTGGGGAGAATAGGAGAAATCATTCTTGAGCAAAGATTATCATTACCAACTGCAGTGGAGGAGATGGCACAAATAGATTTTTTGACCTCACTTTCACCCACTGGACTGAATTCGAAAGAAGGAGACTGCGGTACTGGTAAACAGGAAAGCTTATTTAAAGTAGCTGACTTGACGCGTGGGTCCAACGTAACAGGGGGATGTGAGAAATTTTTATTGAGTGCACACACGTCAATGTCACTACTGGAAACAACAGGAGACTTACCAATGCCAACAGTTTTTAGAAATTTCCAGACTTCTGAAGAATTACGGTTGTCGAGAGAATTATGGAAGTAGCGTCTCTTTGCATCTCTACACATACGACTGCAACGATTACGCAGTATCTTAAACGCATTCAAGTTGCGCTCGGAAGGACAACGTTTCAACCTCCTTTTGGCTCTGTCCCTACTTGCCATCGCATCTTTAATGACTGGAGTGAGCCAGGGAGCCGGAACATACTTGACTTTAATTCGACGGGTGGGGGCATGACGATCGTATAGGCTGAGTACTGTGCTGTTGAAAATGTGAACCATATCGTTAATAGAAGTGCTCTCCAAGACAGCCGTCCAGTCGATGCTACCAGCATCACTCAGCAATGCCTCCAGGTCTATGCCCTTATAGTTCCTAAGGAAAACATATTGCGGCTTACGCTTGGGAGGGCGAATCCTGTAGGACATAAAGATGAGGTCGTGATAAGAAAAACAAGCAGTAAGCTGTCCGTGGACAGCTACATTATTTGGATTAGAGACAATCATCAGGTCTAAAAGAGAAGGGGTGCAGTTAGGGAAATGATGAGTAGCAGAAAGAGGCAGAATACTAAGGTTAAAAGACGTTAAGAGAGATTGAAGTTTGTGAGTACGACTGTCATTTTTAAGAAGACAAGTATTAAAGTCACCCATCAAGACTACTCGGTCGTAGGAGGGACAGAAATCATTTAGAAGCGAATCAAAAGAATCAAAGTAATCTATACTGAGGTTAGGACTGTACACCACTCCAAGAAGCATTTTAACATGATGCAGAGAAATTTCGAGAAACAGATGTTCCGCTGATCTCGAGTAGGAAGGTGATGTGCTGATAATCTTGTAGGGAATATCAGTACGCAAGTAAATGGCAACACCACCACCACCCTTCCCAGTTCTATCATTACGAATAAGAACAAAGCCAGGAAGGGCAAACTGAACAGATGAAAGAGAGGGTTTGAGGAAGGACTCAGAGATCAGCAGAGCATCTATATGTGCACAGTTAATGGAAGCCAGAAGATCAGAGTAATGGCAAGGAACACTCTGGGCATTGATGTGAGCTATGTTAAAATTGTTGGGGAGGTGGGTGAGTAAAGAGGAAATCTGATCGCCAAGAGTAAGAGGAGAGGAAGAATCGCTAGCCGCACTGACGAAACTGCTAGAAGAGGAAGCACAAGAGAAGAACTCATCATCAATATCCACATCGAACATAGGTTGCAAAAAATAATAATATGTATATGAATAAACTACTGAATAAAAATGAATACAACTTAATAACTTACAATATCAAAACTACTTAACTACTTTAAAACACTACAAATACAAGAAAAAAAAAATACAAATATACGTTCAACTAATAAAAGCACCAATTCGCTGTTGTTGGTACAGATTTTAACAATCTATTAATAAACTAAGTAGGTACATTTAATGTGAAGGGAATAAATCTAGACATAACGTTAACAGGATACGTAAAAGAAACTATAAACGCTAAAAATTAACTAATGAAAATAAAAAATAAAAAAGAAAACTATTACAAACGGAACTTGTAACGAAACGTAACGTCTTTAATCCATATAGCAAAAAAAAAATGACACTGACAGTCGACAGACGTCAAGTCATAAAACAGAAAAATATTAACATCTACCGGCGAGCTATTTTATCAGAGAAACTTATCTAGAAGTAAATGCTATGGGTAGATTGACAAAAGATAAATATAAATCTGAAGTGTACCGACACTGCACGAAGGTCGGGGGACATCAAAGTCGGTCATCTTAGCGGCGAGTTTTCCTCGCAGTTTTTCGTTTGGAAGTTTCTGTCACAGGCGATGTAGGTGCCACGGCGGACGTGGCAGAAGCGGCAGGCACGGGATCATTCGGGGCGGTAGCACTAGCTGGGATAGGGAACAACGCGATTAAAGATTCAAGCTCACCCATGGACGCTATCTTACGACGTGACTTGTCAGGTGTCAAGACAACAACTTTTCCCTCCGCAGACCAGCAGCTATTGATGCTAAAGTGTTTGCGAGCCGCGATGAATAACTGGTGCCGCGATTTAGTCAGGAACTCCGAAATTGTGATGCCGCTACCTTTGAGTGTAGTTTTACTATCCCACACTAACCGACGATACTCCATATCCTTAAATCGCACTAGTACAGGTCTAGTTTTGCCCTGAGGGGCTCCTAGTCTGTGGCATACGTCTAGATGTTCCACTTTAATGTTGTCAACCATCAATTGTTTCAAGATGATTGAAAGGATCGTATCACACAGCTTTTCATTATGTTTCTCAGGGATACCGTGAAATAGCAGGATCTTTCTTCGCATCACAGTCTCATGTGTGTCTAGACTCAACGACAGAAGTTCTATCTGAGTTTTAAAATGAGAGAATGTTTTGCACACAAAGGATTTAAACTCAGAAAAGTCCAGGGACAGTGCGGCAAGATCTGAGTGTGCAGGGTCAGTTCCAGCTGTAGCTTTCAGCAGCTTGTCTTCGTACTCACGCATGCGGGAGCTAAACAGCTGCTCCAGTTCCTCCATACTGTGCACAAGCTTGCTGTCCATCCTTAGTTGGAATATTTTGAGTGTTGTGGTTGTTTAAGAGTGAAGGTGAAAGGATAGTACCGAGCGAAGGTGGGTTTAAAAGTCGATTAGCACATAAATATACTTAAAAAGAATGAATAACTATTTTAAAATAAATATTAGATAGGAAGCTACAAAATTATGTGTTACTGTTAGGCCTACCCACATAGGAAAAAGACCATGTATGAGGATATATCCAAAACCATGCATGGCTCCAAAACTCACTTCACCGTTGTCATGGGGGACTTCAATTCGAAACTGGGCAAACGGGACGATGACGAGCTGAGAGTGACGCAATTTGGAGTTGGACGTCGGAACCACCGGGGTCACTTACTGGCCAGTTTTATGGAGAAGGAAGGCCTCTTTATGATAAACTCCTTCTTCAAAAAACGTGAGCATAGAAGGTGGACCTGGCAGAGCTCTGATGGTGCAACTAAAAACGAGATTGACTTCATTATGACGACGAAGCAAATATTCAATGATGTCTCTGTGATCAAACGGAGGTGAAAACCGGAAGTGATCACCGCATGGTAAGAGGCACATTGAATATCAACATCAAGCTGGAAAGATGTCGGTTGATGAAGTCTACGCTCCGTCTAGCACCGATTCAAGTCCAAAACTCCGAAAGCTTTCAGCTCGAACTCCAGAATCATTTCGAGTGCCTAGCGAGCTCCATGGACGATTATACCGATGGGTTCGTGGAAACTGTCCATACGGTTGGGTCTAAGGTCTTCAACACCCGTCGTACTAATGGCAAAAAGAAACTCTGATCCTACGCTGCAGCTAATGAAGGAGAGGCGTGAAATGATCCTGCAGTCTTCAGACGACGCGCTAAAGTACCGACAGCTCAATAGACGGATTTCTAAGTCCTTGAAAAGCGACCTTTGCCGTTTTAATACGGAACGCATCAAAGAAGCAATTGAGCGGAACAAGGGCTCCAAGGTCTGTTGGGCAGAGTCAGCTTGCAAAACTGAAAACCGATGACGGCAGGATCGTATCCGCCAAGCCTGAGCTGTTGAGAGAGATCGAGAGGTTCAATGGACAATATACACGTCAAAAAGCAACCCCGTTACGAATCTGGCAAACGACCCAAGAGCCAGATTAAGCCGACACTACACCGAAGACATTCCAGACGTTAACTAGTACGAGATTAGGATGGCTCTGAAACAGCTTAAAAACAACAAGGCGCCGGGTGATGACGGAATTACGGCCGAAATCCTGAGGGCCGGCGGAAAACCCATACTTAAGGCCCTGAAGAAGCTGTTTGATTCCGTCATACTCGAGGGCAAAACGCCACAGGCATGGAACAGAGGTGTGGTGGTACTTTTCTTTAAGAAGGGTGACAATAGCCATCTTAAGAATTATAGGCCCATCTAAGGAAATAAACGCCACTATGTCAGTCCGATTCCAGGAGCATAGTTTGAAACCTATCCTTCTGCAGCGAGTGTGAGACAGGGAGACGTTATCTCTCCGAAACTGTTCACCGCTGCACTGGAGGATGTCTTCAAGGTTCTGGACTGGAAAGGGGCTGGCATCAACATCAATGGCGAGTACATCACTCACTTTCGATTTGCCGATGATATAGTTGTCATGGCTGAGACCATGGAGGACCTCAGTGCAATGCTCGACGACCTCAGTAGAGCTTCCGAAAGAGTGGGTCTTAAATGAACATGGACGAGACAAAGCTCATGTCAAATGCTCATATAACACCCACTCTCATGACGATCGGAGGCGCTACGCTCCAAGTTGTGGATGAGTACGTTTACGTGGGACAAATTGTCCAGTTATGTAGGTCCAACTTCGAGAAAGTGGTCAGCTAATATAATACGGTAAAATAATTAAATGAAGCTCTCAAGATCTAAAACTATAAAAACTGACCATTAAAACTATGTCTTTTAAAAGTATAAAAAGAGACGGTTATTTTTAATGCATTCAAAGGTCACTTTATTACCAACCAAAATTTTACCATAAAACAAATGTGATAAAATTAAACTGAAAATGGATCCATTTATGCACCGAAAATTCAATTTCGTTTGGAAATTAAATTCCAACAAAATACCGGATAGTCATCAGCCAGGCTATAAACTAGAGATGCTAATCTCCATACCCGGCCTTCAAGATACGGGTATCGCTAAATACCTAGCACGAAAACCGGGTTTCAAAATACTTCTAAGTATTTGGGAGTGTTATGATTTTGAGAAGTAAACTTATGCGATAAGTATGGTATGCTTCCAATATAATGTAGGTACAACGTTTAAAGTATACATAATTATGCGTTAAGAGATAAGAAATCTTTCCTTCCTAGTTTACCAGGCTTAGGACTGTCGACTATGTTGATAGTTATTAATGAATGCAATTTATTTAGGTATAATTATATGCAAAATAACATTAATTATATTTAAACTGATAACTGATTTCAAATCACTTTATTTACAATCATAATTTTTATTTGTAACCGTTCGTTGTAGCGGTTCGTATCGTACTAGCCTGTATGTATGACGTCATACGTCATACATTCAAGGTATTTCGGTCTGTCCCCGGGCTGCGTACTGGGAAGCATATACTTGGTATATATACCTGTACCAGTATATACGACTCACCTCTACTATAAATTAACTACTCAATTAGCTACCGTCAGCAAAAACATAATTTTCCGTCCTCCAAACTAGTTCTGGATATTAAACATTAAAACCTCACGCTCAATTTCCATGGATTTCCGTCCGACCGTGATGTTTTTGCTGACCATCCGCCGGCCATTGTATCGATAAAATCATCGAATCGGTCATTCGATTCGATGATTACAAACGCAACAATCATTATGTTATAAAACATGTTACGGATGGCAACGATTACGGGAAATAATTTGTAAATAATCGATTTTAATTTACGATAAATCGGTTGTTTTCGGCTGTTGAAGTCACTTTGTAGGTTTCCTTGAGATTGAGCTTCTTTGGTTCGTCTTGCAGTTTGAACGATATTTGAAAGATAAGATTAGTGTTTTATAGTTTGAGCGTCGTCATCTCAACCCAATTGCCAATGCCACCTTGTTTATGTTTAATTAAGTATCTCGAATGTATCAAATATGTATCATAAAATATTTCTCATTCGTCTAAAAATAGATCCAATCAAAATAAAGTTGTTTCCAATTATGGATCTAACTCATTTATAACAAAATATGGTGTTATTATTTCCTTGTCAAGGTTTTGATCACTCAATCAGAGAGATATTTTATATAATTATCTCATTTATAAAAAAAAACAAGACTCAAAATCTTTTTAAATGTTATCGATTCCGAATGGACGAGATTTGTTATAAATAAGGTTACGTTTCCGTTATTCCTGCCCGAATCGAGTAATGAACTTCACCCCAAAATATTGCGAACAATGAACTCGTTTCAAGGCCGACAACCGTCCTCTCTACCCTTCAACCGTTATAGATTAAACTGGTGTTCTATATTCGTGAACTTTATCATAATAACGACTGTAATGTCATTTGGGTTGGGTTTATAACGGAATGCCAATGCCAAATGTGGTATTTAATCATTTATTTATTAGATAATAGAGACAAAAAGTCAGTTACGTTTTCATCGTTTGCTTGTGACTAATTGACTAGATCAATAAATTGCATTCGTTCGGAGTAGGTATAGTATCATCTACGTCATTTGCCTTGGCTATTCCCAAATATATGATGGTCAATTTCGAGTTTTGCCGGAGCTACTAGAGTACCAGTATTTTACATGGAGCTACTGCCCATCTGATCTCCACAATCCAGTTACTGGGTACTTACCTTTGGTAAGACTGGTTGTCAGATTTTCGGGCTTCTGATGACCCGTAACGACTTTCAAAGATCCACGAGTGACAGCCGGGCCGAACGGTTTAAAGTGCTTTCCGAGGCAAGGTGGAGTCTAGGTAAGTAAAGATGGTTACCCATCTACGGACCAACCGTGGTATGCGTTGCGTAACCTGATCTCTAATAATAAGTCAAAACGAGCTATACCTACTACTCATTCTAAAGTAATCGTCAATTTCCAACATATCTGTTTTCAACGCCTCATATTTTCTTTAAAGGTCGCTGCACACAGGGGACGCTGAGCAGTTGTAATGTACTAGATATTACGGACGACGCCACACAGAGCTTTCCCGCTTGCGCGACGCGACGGCTCTGTGTGGCGTCGTCCGTAATATCTAGTACATTACAATTGCTCAGCGTCGCGTCGCCGTCCCAACCCGCCACTGTGTGCAGCGACCTTTAATGTGACTTCCATCACTATTCATAATAGTTAGATAGCACCTGCACTCAGTACAATCTGTTCTATTTTTCCTTCTTGATGCGTCTTATTAACACAAGGAGACGTGGAGGATGTGTAGTGCGGCTCATGTTTTACTAGAAACTGAAGTATTGAAAAGCGTCTTCGTGTACGATATCGTATGCGACAAATGTTTTGCGTTGAGTCGTCGTATCGTACTGTAGTGCGACGTTTTGGCGACGTGTCGTCGGAACGTAGTGTTGTAGCCTGGCCCTAATTTCTGAAAGGTTAGAAGAAATTAATGAGAATTATGGACAACGGTTTTCTAACGCCATGTGACATTAGTCTATACACCGTGACATTTTAGTCGTCCTACAATGGTGGTCCACTCAGTGTATCCGACATAGAATACCGATAGGCGCGATAAAAAAATTGTTACCATTAATTAATATATTAGGTGCAAAGAATAATAAACAATGCTATGGAATGATGAAACACGCTGTTAATAATGTTTACGTATCAAATGGTAGAAGATACCGTATAGGTACATTACGTTCCATCATTCATTCCATCTTCATATAAGGGTGTTTTAAACTACGTCATGCGTCTTAGTGAATGACATTTTAATTTTTAATCATTCATATGTTCAATTTTTTTTTTTGTATTTAAATGTATAGTAGTCATTGGATACCTACATGAAGTGCGCTGCCGTTGTAAGACGACTAAAATGTCACGGTGTATTTAATGATCTTCGTAGATTATTTTCATAGATCAATTTGGCTACAGCGACTATTGCAACTACATTTTTTGTAGTCAATTATTAATTAATATAGACTTGGTAATTTGTGATTGAAACACCTCATTTTGTTAAAACAATTCAATGAAATTAGAATCATAATCAAAATCGTTCTACCCACAGTTTCAAACAGCAAAATAATCGTATTTACGTGCTATCCCTATATCCAGCATTCGCATCTCGTTAATATGAAACACAGCAGGTAATGACTTAACGTTATTTTGATAATTAGCTGCTATTCGGGACAGTCCCCGAAGCGTTGTTATTTGTAGCGTAGTGATAAATCAGTGTGCTGATAACAGTCTATCATACCTGGGGAATGTGTTCCAGGGAGTTGTGTTGATAATATGTGGCTGTACGTGCGTAGAACAGAAATGATTTGTTCTTCGTGGAACGTATGAAAAAGAGTAAGAAATACTTGAGTAAGTTTGTCGCTCTCGCTAAGCTTTTAGCTACTCCACCAACGTTCCTGACTGGTTAAGAAAGGATAAATATATGCCTGCGGTCCATAACTGAAGTGGTGGATGTAGGATATAAAACAGCTAGGTTGAAGTGGGAGTGGGCTGGACACGTCACACGATTGCATCCAGAGATATGGACACTAATCGTCACTCACTGAACGTCTGAGGGAGGATTTCGCCGTCGAGGTAGACCGTGGCGAAGGTGATATGACGATCTTATACCGTTTGGAGGGCCAGCATGGCCAGAGAACACACAAGACAGGGAGGTTTGGAAGGAAAAAATGGGAGACCTTTGCCCAAGTGGGATACAATAGCGACCGGGAGGCCATCAAAAAATGAAATTGGAGATTGGCTTGTCTATGTTCGATCCATGAACTGCGGAATGGAATTTATATTTTGTTTCTGTGTGTGCGTCTTATTTGTGCAGAATCAAGAAATTTTCTTTCTTTTCATTAAATTCAATTCATTTCGCATTTGCAACCCATGAAGCACAAGGTTTCGCTGTAATTTATGTATATATTTGACATAAGCTGGACGCTGCAAATTACATTGTGGCTTTGTTTAGCTGACTGTACAACCGCGGGCAGTAGTGATACAATAATAACTGTGATGCGACTGAATCCAACATTTTGCTGTCATACAAATCTAATATATAAAATTCTCGTGTCACAGTTTTCGTTGCCATACTCCTCCGAAACGGCTTGACCGATTTTGATGAAATTTTTTGTGCTTATGCGGTATCTATGAGAATCGGCCAACATCTATTTTTCATCCCCCTAAATGTTAGGGGTAGTCCACCCCTAAATAATTTATAAGGCAAAAAAACGTTTGCTGGGTCAGCTAGTATTTTATAATATTAATGAGCTAGCTTATACAGGGTGTTAAAGAAATTGCATGCCATAGCTTAGGGGTAGGTTCAGTATCGATGAAAGAACCCAGGAAAAAAGAAAAATGCAAGATCAACTTAATTTCGTACCTACTCACCTAAAACAGCGATCGTTTAGAATAAAAATTATTTTATTTGTTTAAATGCTTTAATTACTCACCTACTATCGAACGCGTTGTCATTTTATCCTTCACTTCTCCGAATACTTTTCGGTTTTTTTTACTTTTTTTAAAGGTATTTTATTTTTATTTCTTACGGGTTCCTTCATCGATAATGAACTCACCCTGAATCTGTGGCACGCAATTTCTTTAACACCCTGTATAAACTCACGCCTCTGTCCTATGGGGGTAGGTAGAAACTATAGAACGCCATCTGCTACGATCCTCACATTACTCTTTTTGCTCCGTTTAGATTTATACATCTGAGGCCCTAGTGTGACTTTCATCTAACCATCTCGATCAAACGCAGTGAGCGCGTTAGGCGCTCCGATTGGTCCGTCACCAATCCAGGGCCAATCGGAGCGCCGGACGCGCTCACTGCGTTTGATCGAGATGCAGTGGCGTACCTAGGGGTCAAAATCAAGGCAAGCCGACAGATTTTTTACTATTAAAAAACAGCTAACTGAGGGATTGGCTCATTTTTTCATGTTTGTTAGTATTAAAATAAAAATAATAATAGTCTTTATTACATAAGAAAGTGGTTACAAAAGAGTATGAAGTCCCTGACTCACGTGCTAGGTGATATACCTGTGTTACAAGAGCCAGTGCCCTCTCCCAGTAGGAGATATTACAGAATCTTATGCAAAAAGATTAACAAAAATAACAAGAATATGGTAACGACAAAAAACTAAACTAAACTAAAAACGGTTAAAAGAAGCCTGTATTAAGTTTGCGAGTGTTTGTGTTATGTTTGAGTCCAAGTGTGTGTATGTGTATGAGGCTGTGTTTGTGTGTGTGTGTGTGTGTGGGTGAGTGTATGTGTGTGTCAGTGATTGATCAGGAGAGGTTTTAATGTTAAGAAATAGATACGATGATTTTCTCTGTTTCGTCATAGATGTGTTTTTGTATTTTCTTGTTGCTGGGGTTATTTTCATTGTTATGAATTACAATTTTATTAGGGCAAGCTGGGCTTTTTGGCTTCTATGAAGGTACCGCCACTGTCAAAATGGTTAAATGAAACTCACACTAGGGCCACTGGTCATACACGTAAGCTGGTTGCAAGTTCTACGCACTGGACCTTTCTGAAGAACATCATCAATGACGCCACTACAATACTCCTAAAGCGTCCCCCCCTCCCAACGTTTACGCGATGTGAGCGTAAACGCCTTATTACCTTTTGTAAGTTACCTAAACGACTGGACGCTGATCCTTCCATAATTGGGAAAAGCCTAGGCAGATGATGAATTCATAAAAAAAAAAATACTGTGCATGCTTATCTTTCAATAAACAATGTAACATTGAATACAGATTATTGAACTCGTCATAAATCTACCAACCCCATTAAATTAATGTTTATTCTCTTACCCACCACGGCGGCAGGATACATCCTAAGGGTACGGAACCCTAACATGGCTGTTGGAGCCAATATTTAACGAGAAAACCCTTTAAACCCTGACGAAGCTCTAATACCCTAATAAAATAACCATTAGGGTAACATCGCTCAAGTTTTGAAAATTTGCTGCATGTTACTGAGATTTTCAGCCTTATTTTAGTTGGCTAAGGTCGTCTTTAAAATTTAAAACTCACAAACCTTACTGGAACAAAACAATGCTGTAATGGTAGAAGTAAATATGCTTGAATTATTTTCCTCTTTTACAAAGAACTGGGGGTCTAAAAAGGCCACTTTGGCAGAATCATAACATGATCATATTATGAATCATATTTAAAACCGTAAAATGGTCACAAACTGACAATTCATAATATTATCTGCATAGACAGCACGCAATTCATCTATTTGACAGTTTTGTATGGAAATTCGTAAAATGGTCACCAAATTCTGAATTGCTTTAATAAAGTTAAATGTCAAATAGCAGAAACATAGGGAATTCAGGAAATGAATCACTTTTAGAAGAATTGCTTAATGTGGCCTTTTTAGACCCGCTGTTCCTCCAACAAGCCTTAGCATATTTATTTTACCTTTGACAGAAACAACCCAACCACAACCTTATTGTAACGAGACTAAAGATTTATTTTTTAAACTTTGCTCCACACTAGGAATTACTCCTGTATTGTGGGTGCGTTCACAAACATTTAAACTCACATACACAAACAGCCAGACCCGGAACAACTATTTGTAGGTCATACCAATATTTGTTCCGATCGGGAATCTAACGCGCGACACGCAGAGCAGCAGTCAATCGCTTAACCGCTGCGCCAACCGTGCCGTCATTACTATGATTACTATGATTTTGAGATTCTCGTCAGTGAAAGCAACCCAACGGCAACCTTATTACAAGGAAAATAAAGATCACTGTGATACTGACAGTGATGCAAAATAAGAGGTGAAATAACTGTGAACGGGCTTGTAGTAAATTTTTTTTTACAAGTTCGGTTTACAAATTCATCACGTGACCAGCTCCTGTCTTAGTAGCCTAAGAGCACTGGAGCAGTGTTTTGGCTCAGTGGTAACGGTCGCGAAGAGTTGAACTCAGGCATGCACTTTCTTTGTATAAATTACTAGCTTCTGCCCGCAACTTCGTTCGCGTCAAATTTCTTGCTCCCCGACCCACCCCGTCGCTCGCCTCGCCTGCCCGTGCGAGTCTTCATTGCTCCGCTCTCCTGTTGGTCTTGGCGTGATAAATGGGCTATCTAACATTGAAATAATTTTTCAAATAGAACCAGTTCCTGAGATTAGCGCGTTCAAGCAAACAAACAAACAAACTCTTCAGCTTTATTATTAGTATAGATTTCATCACCACTGCTCTCAAAACGGGGAAGAAAATCGGCTGAAATGTCCTAAAACCAAAAAAAATCGAAGACATGTGACACCTACCAACTTGCATCGGGCCCCCGTGGTAGGTATATTAGAAATCAACGCACTGTAAAGCAAATCGGCAATGTCCTTTTCTCGTACTTATTCACGCTGTACAATATTCTTAAACATGAATTTCGTCATGAAAGTTTTTATAACTACTGCTTGAAAATGTTTTTTTTTGCACACCTGTTAGTTATTGCTTCTATTAATAATATTATTATATTTAGCATCGACAGTCGATGTTAAAAGGTCGCCGTCACGCATGATGTAAGCAGGGTCAGTGACCTATAATAGCCTTCAGTGTTATTGTCATAAGTACCTACTAATAAATCTATTAGTTATTTCACGATTTGTTTTACTTCGACTATTAGACAGTCCGCGCACTGTGCAAGTGTGCACGCCGGGGTCAAAAATAGTTTAGTCAGTTGTTGAGAGTGCGCGCCGTCATTGTTTTCATGGAGCGATAGTAATACCCGGTTTCATAATTGAGAGAATTTGTCACACTTCACTTCAGCATTACTTACTTAAGGCTTCTTCAAACAGGCGTGACGCGACAGCAAGACGAAACACTTGTAGAACAATATCCATGAAGTTTTTATAGAAATTGTTTTACTTCAGTCGCGTCGCGCCTGTTTGCAGGAGCCTTTTAGATTAGTTTTTCAGGTTTTTTCAAAGAAGTTTGAACTTCACCTTATGAAAATGACATACATTTTTAGGGAGATAGTCCAATTGACGACCGTCGCATGGTTCACGCGGGCGAGCGACTGACGCTCCAGCCACACTCCCGGTCCAGCCGCCTGCACACTTGTACGAAAAAGTCGCCCTAAAATTTAATGTCACTTAGCTTTAACTTCCAACTTCAAATTCTCAATTCGGAAACCAGGCATAAATATTATAAAAAAATTAAACCGCCGAAAAACTGAAAAGCAAAAAATAATGAATCTATTTTGTTTAACCTTAATAACTAAGTTCTTAAACTAATGTAAGTATACCTAATTAATTTTAAGTCGGCGCCTACCTAATCTACTAATTACTACATGCTTTTTTTTTTGGGTGGGAAATCATCAAATAACTTCTCCCGCTCTGGGTGGAGCGGGAGGGCGTGTCAGACTTTTACTGACTAAAACCCACCCGTGTTCCCTCAGTTGCCTGTGTGCCAGGGGCCGCGGTATCTCTTTCGAACAACACGCACCCCTAGCAGGCATCGGCCCTTGCGGGTCCAATCAGTTGTTGCTGACGTCTCTTTGAGGCGCGCGTGGAACACAACGCGCCGTCGACCCAGGCTTGGTCCTTACCGGACAGCAAGCTACCCATTACTTGCCATCCGCAAGCTTGCGCCTACGGTGGCCGGCAATCAGCCTGGGATTCCCGACGCCCAGGGCGTCTCCTGCGAAGGCTACGGCCGTAAGGGCGCATGTACTGCCTTTCCCTCACGTGCGCCGCCTCCCTCTTTGCGAGCATCATTGCTTCGCTGAACGAAGCGACGGCTAGCCATGCACTCTCGCTCCGTACCATGGCCTGGACCAGGGTCGGACGCGAGAGATCGCCGTCGCCGATCGCTTCCATGAGGACACGGCGGTGCTCTGCCCAAGCCGGGCAGACCTCCACCGTATGCTCCACCGTGTCCTCAGGGCGATCTTCGCAATGGAAACACCCGGGCGTTTCCTCCCGCCTTATCCGAAGCAGGAACCTCCCGAAACAGCCATGTCCAGTGAGGACTTCCCAAGCAGCACGCAAGCGTTTTCAACATACATATAACAGCCTATTTAGAACTTAGAGTTCCTTTAGAGACTTACAAGAGTGTCAAAAAATTATTCAATCTGTATTAAGGGATCCGCGAAAGCTTAGGGTATTTAAACAGAATATGAAAACTCCACTATACAGCTTAAGTATTTTGTGACACTTTAATCTGGTTTTATCGTTAAAGCTGTATACAAGCTGTATTTTGCATGTGAACACTTACTTATTACAGCTCTTAGTGTTATTATAGTATCACTTGAGACTTGTTTCTGTACAATGGTGTATCCAAAAACTAATTTTTATGGCGTAATTGTACACTCTTGTAAATACAGTGGTTTTATGACTTCTGTTTTTGAGGGTGTTTTAAAACTAAAAAAATAAATGACAGCTACAGTACAGCTTTATTTTGTATTAATGACAGTCACTCGGAAAGACTTTACGGTCAACGAAGAGGGTTCCGTAGCAAAAACATTAAACAGGGTTATTAATGATCATAACAGTTATGTTAAATGTGTAAATTTAATTCAACCTTTGGGACATGATTATGACGTTTCTTCATAGAGCAGCGCAAGTAGTTCAAATGATGATTGATTTGAACCATGAGATCTAGTTCTCTTACTGCTTCGTCATATGACGATAATGATAGTCTTTTCACACAGCATTTTGAGGTGGACCAATTATATAAAGGCCGAGATGTTTCATCCTTTACTAATTTGTTGACATCTAATCGCTTTCTTGGCCATCTTAACTTGCCTTTTGATTCCCACAAACTTGGTACAATGCAAAGCTTGTTTTGCCCTTTCTCAATGGTTGCTTAAATTTTAGTCGGCATATTTTCCTGAAAATAAAGTAAAACTGATATAATACATACAACAAACTAATAATGCTTAACAATAAGTTTACTTAGGTATAAAATACAAGGTTAAATTGAGAATCTCTTCCTTTTTTTTGTTTTACTATATGTAGGTACGTATCATATTGAGTCTGCGTTTTTTATTTCTTTTAGGTAACCCTTATGAGCATTATAAGTTATGTATAGAGCACTGATATACAGCCTAAGTAATAAAAATATTCTATTATAAAGCTGATTAGCAGCCAAAAGCTGTACAATATAATCCATAACTTACTTAGTACAGCTACTCAGACTATAATACACTCCGATTATCGTTTAGGCTGTTTATCAAATAGTCGCCATTTTCGTAATTTCGAATGTAGGTATAAAACAAAATATGAAACATAATTTAAGGAATATATAATGATTTTCGGCTTGATATGAGGGCACAATGCTCACACTACCCTCACTTCTGTTATTATAACATTGTTTTTTATTCTAACCTTAAAACCAACATTGACTTACCATATAAATAGTATTTTTCTTTTATATCAGATCGATTATTTTGCTGGCGCTTGAATATTTTGACGGAAAACATAGACAGGTTCACAATAAATTTGAATCCGCAATTTCAATTCACCAATTAACACCTTCAGATATCTAAGTCCAAGATTACGTTTACTTACTAATAAATATTATAAATAACAATGTCGCCATTCATTGGAAATAATTACATTCATTTTGTGATTCTCTTCAAAAACCTATTTAAAACTATTTTCTCTATAAAGTATTTATAAGATAATATCTGTAGTATAATGGTTTCTTTGTACACCGAATAACAGCTCTAATACAGCTATTATACAGCGCCTCTATTGCTTCTACAGCTATTATACAGCTATACTAGAGCAAAACGCTGTATAAAATGTGCCCATTTTTTACTTATAAGGGCTGTATAAGCGCTTATACAGCCTCTATACAGCCTGAATATACAGCTTCTAGTATAAAATCGAACTTAAATACAGCTTGTATACAGCTTGCAATGCTACTTGGGTTGTGTCAGGCGGAAGGTGAGGACGCCATGCTGCCTCTCAAGCCACTCCTCAAAGAGGGGACTTACCGCCGCAATTGTGACGTGCCCAACACTGGGTTGCGACAATCGCGCTCTCCACGTCGCCATGAGATTTCCCGCGGCAGCGGAGTTACGCCCGTACGCGTATGGTCTCCTCGCGCCACTCCCAAGTATGCGCGAGGACCTTTGCCTCCAGATTCAATGGCGGCAATCCGGCAAGGAGGCCCACCGCCTCACCGGAGATCGTGCGGTATCCCCGGATAATTACTACATGCTTGCAATTTGTGAGTGAACAATCAATCATCCCCTGTTTTCCTACCCTTAGGGTTGGATTTTTTTTCCAAATTTATATGGGACCAATTTCGGGATATAATAACACCCTTTCCAATAAATTATCAAAATCGGACTACTCTGTAAAAAGTTATGCGTGGTCTAACATTTAAAAAAAATATACGCGTCGTCTTGAGAACCTCCTCCGTTTTTTCGTCGGTTAAAAACAGTCCTTACTCATTAGTGAATAGTCCTGGGAAATCTCGGAACCGAAAATACCGGGAAATCCCAGAAATTTTCATCTTTTTCGAAACCGGGATTTTCAAAACCAAATCCCGGTTCTTTCAGAACTTACGGGAAAAGATTTACTTATCGTTTAGAATATATAGAAACAGGCAACGTCAACTGCCGGACACATTACACAAAACCATAAATCTACCAACCATCCAACCATCATTTGCAAAACCCTGAAATGTAATTCTCTAACGTACATGAAGAAGATTTGCCAGTATTCACCCGGCCAAGTAGTGACGATATATGCAGGAAGATAGTGATAGTGTCACTGCCAAGGCTTATTTTAGAAGATTCTTATTCGGAAACAGCTCAATTGCCTTCAGATTAAGATGAATACAGAAAGTGAACCTCAATATGAAAAAGAACGGCATAATGCACAGCTTAAAAAAGCTACTGCTTGTAAAAGAACAAGAATGACACACAGTGAAGATCTTAATACGAATGTGAGGATCTAAATGACCGTTTTTAAGAACGGAGGGGATCGTGGACTTTATTTATCGCAGGCTTTCGACCACCTCTTATCAATTCCACCGACAAGAGCCGGAAAAAGTTTTTCTTCTGCTGGATATCTTTGCAATAAAATAAAATCACGTTTCAGTGAAAAGAGTTTAGATGCTCTTATATTTTTGATATAATTGTACAGGCAGGAAAGAACGGCTCTAAAAAATAAATAAAGAGGTACCTAGGTTATCGATCGCCCAAATTGTTACTATAAGTATCTCACCAATATAAATAGGTATTGGTTTTAGCAAGTTTTCCAAATTTTTATTATGTTATAGGATGAATATCTATGTTTGAAGTAGAAAATTGAAGTTTAAAGTTTTATTTTTGTTTCATTTCTTCAAAAATTTAAAATTAGAGTCAAGTTGATTTAAAGAATTTGACAATTGAACAAGTTGCACTTTCAAACTATTGTTGATTATTTATGTAAGATTATAATTTTAAAAACGTTGTTAAGATTATCAAATCAATATTATTGAGACTGATTAATGCTACGCTACACCTCCACTGTTCCTTCTCTTTTTTATAGATATTAAAAGTTAATACTCAATAGTTTATTGCATTCCACAATGCATATGCTTAAGTTGTAGACATTGGCTTTATGACACAATCGTGGACCCTGTCGGGCACAGCAAAAGTTTTTTTCACGTAAGTTTTGAATTATAATTTGTGTATGCAGAGTCATGTTGATTTAAATAACTTGTTTGTAGCAGATGTTTAATAAATCTTTCTGTTTTATAATGTGTAGGATGAACTATAAAATGGATGTTGTTGGTGGAATATACTTATTTATCATTAAAATTATACTAAATAAGTCTGATTTAGTGTCTGTACACAAGAAATAAAACGTTTTAATTGATTTTATTTTAACGTTTTTATTCTCTGCTTTCATTTCGACTTTCTTTTACTTCACTCTTTCAACTTTTCTATATTATAAAGGCTTCGAAAGTATCGAAAGTACCGGAAATCCCGGTTCTTTAACCAGAAGGTCCCAAAAATCCCGGTTCTTTAAAACAGAACCGGGTCTCCATACTCTCAATGCGCATTGTGTGTTTGAGTCAGAAAAGTTTTAGACACAACCTAACCGTTTTGTATTGCGTTTGCGTTTTGTATTTTTTTCCGTTCGTGTGGGTGTGATATAAGGTACACCTCTGTCCAACCTTTTGGGGAACACAGGCGTGATGATATGGTATGCCAACCGTTTTGCTTGCTAGAATAAAAAAAGTTTTGTTTGGTGTGCGTGTACTATAATAAACTCTAAAATAAGTCTCGACTCAAGTGTGCGCACAGCCATAAATGACATTGTATATTTAACTAATTTGGTTTGAAAAGCCTATTCAATATTGGGAAAATAAATTATCTGCTGGTTCGTAGTCAGAACACTTTGGTGACGCGCTGTCTTTTACTTTGTTGCTCAAATTATTAGCTTATGTTTTAATTAGTTTATACTTCTTTTGCTAACGGCTTTGAGAGCAGATTTAGGTTTGTACTTCAGATACCTAACCCGACGCAGGAATCCGCTGAATGCGGAGAGCACAGAACCGGTCGCAGTGCAGCAGCTTGGGGGAGGCCTATGTCCAGCAGTGTACGTCTTTCGGCTGAAATGGTGATGATACCTAACCCTTTGAATACCGAGGTTTCATGATGGTGTAGAACTATAGTTTAAAAACTAAATTTCCGCGGCTAATCGTATCTATGAATTGTATTTAACTAGTTAAGGAGTACATAAGAGATTTATTAGCAAGTCGTCGCGAACAGGACCTGTTGCGCTGTCACCTTAGTTAACAGGTACCAACCAGTCACGATAGATTTGTTGTACAACTAAAGTAACGTATCTAGGTGCTTGTTTGGCTAACAAATTATGTACCTACGGTCACTAAAAGAGATAAACAACCAGGGTTGTCTTAACTAATGGTTGTTTTCGTATGATATTTAATTTGATAAATATACTGTTTGTTTCATCTTAATCAAATTAAATTTTATCAATCGGTTTCTTATGATAAATTATATGATTTTATTTCTGTAAGTAGGTTTTTACAAACACTTTTACACGTCAATAATCTTTTTTAAATTACATGAGGTCGGCGTTTCCTATCTCACTACTCTGAGAAGAAAGCCTCAAACTCCAAGGTCACAGTATCTTATAAAGTCCAGAAATAATCTTGGTCAGATCATGAGAGATTGGTGTCTGAAATGGTTTTTTGAGGAAAGAACCACACAGATTGCGTTGAACCATTTAGTCAGTGCACACGTATTTGTCACAGCTCAGTAAAACCTCAACGATTCGACGACAATCTTACTAAACTTCGATGATATCTGACGAACCGGGTTACATATCTTTTTTGGTGAACGTACAGTTACATATCCAATTAGCACAGATGGTCTTTTAGTTGCTCTTGTTCTCTTTAGCAACTGTGTTGCCCTCGGAAGAACTGAGATAACACCACGCCTGTTTTCCCCGAAGGGTTAGACACAGGTGTACTGCACCCACATCTCGCCATTAGGTAATTTTTGCATAAGTACCTTGTAATAGGGGGCGCGCCAGCCTATTGCCTCAATTGGTCTTCAGAAATCCCAGCTATAAAATACAATAAGTAACGTTGTTCACTAGTATTATCTTCTTATGTGTCTCAAAAACGGTGAAGGAAAGAATCGGGAAGAAATTGGCATATCCTAGGGCCAAAAGCTCGAAGACATGTGACATCTACCAACTCGCACTGGACCTGCGTGGTGGGTTACGGCCCACTCCTCGAGAGGAGGCCTGTGTCCCAGCCAAGCAGTGAAAACATTATAGGGTGTTGGAACGAAGTTCCTTATCGCGCGTTGCGAAAGGGGGCTCGACGGAAAAAATTAAGACCAAAAGTTGTAACGACACTTTTTGCTACATTGTTGTAAGCCGTGCGGCGTGCGCGTGTTTCTCTGCAGACAGAGACACAGACAGAGTGCATATATATATATATATATATGTGTGTGTGTGTGTATGTATATGTACAATCTTTAAAATTTTATTACAATTCCTTCACTGATTAATCGAAAGGAACTTCGTTCCATCCGGGTGTCCCTTGACACCTCTCAAGTGTTTTTTTTATGCCAGACATGATTTTCGTGGTTGTGTACAAACATCGATTCCAATATATCATTTTTAGTACCTATAAAGATAGATTTTTAATGATTAAAACTTGTTGTTAATATGCACCCTTCCTTTTATTCAACTAACTATCATCCTGTTATAATAAATCGGAGAATGTATGAATAGCCATTTTCTATGACGTTACCTGCGCTGTTGAACCAAAACAAGAATTTACATTGAATTAGAAATACCTAGGTGTAATAGTTAATAATTTCGCGAAAATATATGTATTGTTTAACAAGTAAATATCACCCACGGCTGAGCAAAGCCTCTCCCATGACTTCCAGCTCTTTCTATCCAGGACTTGTGGACTATTCGTTAGTTTTCCCCAGCTTGTTCCGCCATCTTCTACGTGAAATAAAACTATAATCTATCGAAAGTATCTAAATTATCTTTGACATTAACAGCACGTGGACAACGTGCATAAGCATAAAATATTTGTAAACAAACTCAAAACAGCTAAGTATCACGATTACTTACTATAAAAACGTGAGAACGATTTAAATGGCTGATCTTAAAGTAAACTACCTACTGCTTATTGTACACTTGTTTTTACTCGTGACAGTGTTTATGTATGAAAGCTTTTTTGTTTTGTTGAAATATACAAATCTTTTTTTCCAGCCTAATCGATTGCAGCTGGCTAACAATATTTTACATGAAGTGACTGCCTATCTGACCTCCACAACCCAGTTCCTGGGTAATACGAACACTTTAGTAAAGTAAGACTGGTTGACAGTCGTTACGGGTCGTCAAAAGCCCAAATCTGACGACCAGTAACGACTGTCCAAACATCCATGAATGACAGCCGGGACCAACTGCAACAGCTTACCGTGGTTTCCAAGGCACAGACACTTGGTACGTAAAGATAGTCCATCCGAGGACCAACCGCAACAAGCGTAGCTTTACGTGACAAGCCATTGTTTTACTTTACCTACATCAAACTGTTTAAAAGGTTTTAAAAACACAAGCAGCATATATTGTACCTGCTGCTTGGACACGGGCCTTCTCTCTGGGAGAGGTAGTGGGTTGATAGATGTCACGTCAAGTTTTAGAATGTTTGATTCAAGGACATGCTGGTTTTCTAAAGATGTTTTCCTTCACCGTTTTGAGAGCAGCAGTGATGTAATATTTAACACAAAGTTAAGCTTCTGTCTGGTTCAAACCTAAGACCAACAACTTGTAAATCGCAGCCGTTACTACTGGGCCACCGCTACACTACCACTACCTCTGGGCCACCGCTGCTCCCTGCTCCTAAACTATGTTTAAAAGGTTTAAATACTTATATGGATCCAAATCAAATCAAAATCAAAATATTTTATTTCACATAAACCTGCAAGGACACTTATGAAACGTCAGAAGCTAGGTGCACGGTTTCAATTTGTCGCTTCCTATGGAGAAGAGCCGGCAAGAAACTCCACGGTTACTTTTTTTTAAATAATTGGCTTTTATAATGTGTGTGTGTGAATGTAAAGAATAGTACATAGTTCGCCGAAGGAACAAAGTAACCGATAGCTAACGAGGGTGTAGTTTGAGGCCGGAGACTTCACCGAGGGCCTTAACACAAGTTGGGAATCGCACTTTCTTCCGAGTCACACATAGTATTTTATACAATACCTACGAGGAAAAGCTTCCTTACACAAAAACCAAAATTTAGCGATCATTATGTTATTCAATTTATACCATAAGATTGTAAAGAAATTAAAACAAATCAACAAAAGTATGTATGTAGCCAGTATAATTTTGCACTTGTTAATAACTTACATACTAAATTGCTCTAAATTAAAAAAAAAACCGCACGTTAACAATTAATTTTCATTTACTTTTTCTACCCGTTCAGAACGTTAACAATGGATTTTCATAAACTTTTTGACCCGCAGGTTTGTACAATAGTAATGATGTATATTCTGCCTAATAAAAATAAAAATACGTACTTTCCTTTAGGCACCAATGTATCTTTACACTCAGGTAGGTATTAATTACAAATTCCAAACAAAGTGAAAAGACCTAAAAATTCCTCTCGGTTTTTCACTTCGTACCTACTACATATTATCTATCAGTTATCGCTCTTTCATCCGTCTGAAGTGCACTTAAACAAACAGCATTAAGAGCTTTAGAGGGAAGCAAAACCCATTTATTTTGCTTTTAGTTGCAGTTTCAAAACGTTTTGACAAAGTGGGCTCTATTACTGTAAGTTAATCTTCTTCTTCATGTTATAATTGGGATTTAAGATTAGGACAACAGTAATGTCTGTGTTCAAGTGGGAACATAGGTTGATCGTGATGACATCGTCATTTTTACGTTTTTGTAGTTCCGTGGACAAACTATTTGGGAAATATTCAATTGATCTTCTCATTTGTTCTTAAAAAGAGAGTGGTACATACAACTTGGTCGCAGCTACTTGCCATTTAGTTTTTTAGGACACCAAATGGGAATTATTTAACGATCACAAAAAGAGGCATTGTTGTACGTAGGTATAAAGTCCCCAATCATGTTTATTAAATCCAATTTAGGGTTCGATTTAATACCTATATGTGAAACTACATATTTCACAAATATTCTGTTACCAATTTAGCCTTTTATAGACAAACGGACAGTTTGTTTTCAACGTAGTAGATTGTAAAGGTAAACAATCGCCACAAGTTTGTTACTAATTGTCACGTTGATTGCTGGTGTAATTAATATACATTGTTCTTCACTTGATTGTTTGTAGGATTAAACGTTGCGTTTATTTTTCTAGTGGGAAAATTATGTGCTGAACAAAAAAAAGAGAATCCTCCTTTTGAATTTCAAAGTCATCACTTCATCTGCCTAGCCTTTTCACAATTATGTTGGGGTCGGCTTCCAGTCTAACCGGATGCAGCTGAATACCTGTATTTTACATGGCGACTGCCTATCTGACCTCTACAACCCAATTACTGTATAACACAATATCCCTTGGTAAGACTGGTTGTCAGACTTTCGGGCTTCTGACGACTCATAATGACTGTTAAAGATCCACGAATGACAGCCGGGACCAACTGCTTAACCTGCTTTCCGAGCCACGGAGGGGTCGGTAAGTGAAGATGGTCACCCATCCACGGACCAACAGGACAAAGTCATCACTTACAATTGTAATAAGAACTTTTGGGATAAAATGGCACAAAAAAATACAGAATAAGTACGAGTATCTCGCAATTTCTACATCACTAATTGTTTGTAATATTTCTCAGGACAAGTTTATTTTATTACAATTCTTAGGCTAACCTGAATTAAAAGGTAATATTTTGGTGCTAGTAAAATACCTTCATAATTTCAGCCTGTAATTAAGACTGTGTAGCGTTTTCAGGAGAATTTTAATGAAACTCGTTAGGCAAATGTATTTAAAATGAGATTTGTGGCTAGAAAAATGAATTTAATTTAGGATTTTCGTAGATTGTGTCTGAGTTATGTTGTGGTTCCCTGGTAGACATTGCTATCAGCGATAAGAACGCTCTTTTACCTTTATAATCATGTTGTGCTGGGTAACAATTTTGGTGTAAATTATAAAGGAGTTTATTTATACCTGTCTATGTAGAGGGTGATAGTAGTAGGGATCTGACGAAGTGAGTTTTAACAACTCATTCATTTGTATCGAAACTTAGTGAGTAGGAAGCTTCATATAATCTTTATTGTGTATCCAAACATTAGTGAGGAAGAAGCTTTAGGTTTTTTTTTTTTGCTTTATTACATTCGGAAGGTTTTGGGTTCGGGGGTGCATCGTCATGAAAACAAAATCCGAACCGAAGTTCGGATTTTGTTTTCATGACGATGCACGCTGATGCCAAAATTGTGGTGTGATTGACTTAAAGGCTTCTTCAAACAGCCGCGACGCGACACATGTAGAACAATTTCCATTAAGGGTCAGCACTAGGAAATCGCGTTATGGGATTTCGATAGTTTTATATAGAAAACTGAAAGTAATTGCCACGAAAAAATATATCTGGCTAGCTCAAGAGTTGTACTATACCTTGAAACAATCGGATTGGGGATAAACCTTGTAGATGATTGTTAAAAAAATATTGAAAATCACTAAAAACGTGTAAAAAGCACTGCCGTATTTTGATAACTTAAGGCTTAAGTAAGAAGGCACCTATTTAATTTATACTTAAAAATAAAAACAACATAAAACAGTGAACCCAATACATTTTTCAGTTTTCCATAATATTACTTCTGTTTTGCGTAAAAAATACGCAAACTTTCTCAATTTTGATGCCCAAAATCTCCATACAATTTACTATGGCGACGCGTATTACCCGCTATATGACAGAGTTCGAACCGCGGAGCTCAGTCGACCGCACGTCTTCAAGGTGGGAGCACGTCGCTCTTCAAGTAAAAAATACGCGGCAAATAGTGGCCTGTGCGTACACGAGATTCCCCGCACAGTGGTCGGAACTCCCGGAGTCAGAACAATAATTTATACAAGGTAAGTACTAAAATTTAAGATTTTTACGCTCGAATCTTTTTGCACGTACTTTTTTATATTGTGTCATTTTTATTATTTGTTTGTTATTATTTTTACGTCTCTTATTATTACAAGCTTGCTTCGTTCGCAGGTAGGTATCTTTCCGGTTCATAATTGTAATCTTATTTTCAAGTACTTGGTGTGACATAATTTGTTCTAGGTGGTGAAAAAGACCTAGATGGTGTCCAGGGTCTGATGATGAAGCCATCCGGTGGCCATAGGATCTCTTTAACTACACAACATAGCCCAGTCGCGTTTGGGCTCGTAAGATTTGTCTCGACAAGTACTATATATCTGGAATAATATCCAGGGTCTGATGATGGAGCCAACCGGTAGCCATAGGAACTCTTTAAGCATACAACATAACCTCGTCATGTCTGGGCTCGTACAAGTACTACAGATCTAGACGGTGTCCAGGATCTGACGATGTAGCCTGAAGATAGCCATAGGCCACCCCGAACTCGGAACGCATGTTTAAAGATTTTAACGTTTATTGGAACGAACTTCTGCGGCTTACGGTAGGAGTTGACTAGTAGAAATCGTCATGCGAAAAAGCGTTCATACTTGTATGCCCCCACCATGCGACTTTCTTCTTTACACTCTGAACCTCTGAAAGTGTGAATTTGGTCAAAATGTAAATCCAAATGGCGGCTGCGAAAATTTTCAAATTTTTCGCCATAGGTGTCGATTTCATAGTTTTCGAGGGTGCTAAAGCCGATAGTGGGGTCAAAATGAAAATCTAATATGTCGGCTGATAGAATTTTGTATATGGATTTTAAACCATACGATACGTGAGAAGGAATCTTGTTCCTGACGGGTCTCCCGACCGCACAGGTTTTTTTATTAGGTGCATGCATGTTGTGTGCTCGTAATCGTAAACAATTATATACCTTATAAAAATAATTATTGTTTCTGTAATAGTGAAGTAACATTGGATTTTTTATAGAAAAATATGAGTACGGCCAAAAGCACAAAATACAAGGGCTTTTTTGCCAGCCAGAAACGCGTGCATTGGAGTAAAAAACGAAAAAGGTGAGGAGTGTGAGAACCTACCTACATTTTTCCAAAAACAGTATCTTTGACTAACGAAGAACGTTGCCACTAAATTTTCAGTAGCTGCCGGCCGGTTTTTTTTATAAATTGTTAGCTATTGTACTATATACCTACTAGTGTTTTTGTCAGTAACGGGTATAAAATTGTATCTTATTTGTTTCAGGGCTGCATTTGGCGAAATCCAAAATGTTGATAATAATTGTAATACAGAAGTTAGCACCTATTTACGTTTAGTTTGAAACAGTGAGCGAATTGGAAGTCGAGTAAGTGGACGAATGCTTGAGCGAGTGATAGTGATACAAGTGAGTGGAGAAATAAATAAGAGAAAGAAATTAGTCTTGACTTTGTTTTTTTAAAATCATAATATAACAGGTAATTGATACCTACATAGAAAACTGTGCAATAAACCACCCCCTCTCCCATCCTTCCTTACTAAGTATAAAAGCAATGAAAAGAACAAAATAGTATCCACTTATATTTTAAATATTGTCTTCACGCTTCCCGCCGTTCGAACCACTATGTAAGCATTTATGTGTGCGTAAGCGGGGCGCACGCGTCTATTGCTGTGTGAGTAGCGCTTCAATACCTAATTTTCTCTCGCGCTCGCGGTGTATACGGCCCTTAAGTTTTCATAGAAATTGTTCTACGAGTGTCGCGACGCGATCGTCGTGTCGCGCTAGTCTGCACTCATTCATGTTGTATGAGGAAAGTCTGATAATAAAGGTCATTGGTAATAAAGGCTCCCGTAAACAGGCGCGTTGTGACAGCGCGACGGAACTGTCGTAAAACAATAAAACAATGTCTATGAAAACTTCATGGAAATTGTTCTACAAGTGTCGCGTCGCGCCTGTTTGAAGAAGCCTGTTACTGATTTATATTTTTTAATAACATACTAGTTTAAGTTGTGACCACACCTATCTTTAGTATGACAGGTCTTAGTAATAAGGCTCAATTGAAACATATTAACTGAAAGACGAAGTCTGAAAGTGGCACCGGTAACTGAAAAGTAGTGTGGAGATCGGTTGTCATGGTATGTGCATGGACATGCATGTGATACGGAGGAATGAGGAAAATATCGTCAGGATGAATTTCGATGGCTATAAGAGTAGGGGAAGACCAAAGAAACGATGGATGGACTGTGTGAATGATGATATGGTTAGAAAGGGTGTGACAACCAAGATGACGACTAATATAGAAGAATGGAACAAAAAGACATGTTGCGCCGACCACAAATAAATTTTATTGGGATTGGTAAGGAGGCATGAATATTTACTTTAGAAGTATAATATTATTTTTGTTTTAATTATTGTGAATGTCAGGACTATGTGGGTCATATTTTGTTTGTTTTTGTGTTTCATCTCTTTCTCAGCTAGTTTTAATATTAATCTGGCAGTTTGAGTATTTTATGCGGCCAACCCAAATGTCCTGTCTTTGGTATTGTTCGTCAAATCGTTGAGCTCCACAAGTTCTGAGTTGAGCTGTATGATTACTGACAAATGCGTGCACTGAATGGATAGGTCCACTCAATCTGTGTGGTTCTTTTTTCAAAAGACCATTTCAGACACTGATCCACATGGTCTTCACATGATCTGACCAAGATTATGTCTGGACTTTAAAAGAGACTGTGACCTCTGAGTTTGTATCGGCCTTTCTTCTCAGAGTAGTCAGATAGGAAACGCCGACCTCATCTAGTTTATAATAATATGATTGACGTGTAAAGTATTTGTACAAACCTACTTACAGAAATAAAATCATTTATCATTTATCATTTATCAAGGGCAGGAGAATGATGAAACTTTCTAGTTTACAGTCAGTCAGTAGTCAGTTTCTAGTTCATTCTTCTGACTGTGTTAATCGATTTGATGCCTAGAAACGCCATTATCAGCACAGGCTGAATGCAAAAGGAAGTCGGAACTACCATGCTTGCACTTTGTAAATATGTAGTCTGTAGTAATGCAATGTCAGACCATCAGCTCCAGCGGGGTAATTGCGTATCTAACACAATTGCCTTTAATTTCGCCAATATTTACTGCATTGTTTACGTTGTCGAGATAACGATTTTTTTTTTAACATACTTATGAAGCATTGTGTTAGCAGTTTCTTTAATTTGAAATGTTCTTTCCATGATTGTTATTGAGAGTGTGTTACTCAATTGAGGTTTAAGGTTTTCGTTTGATCATTCCCTTTGGTTTAATACCGTGATTTTAAAGATTGAATGAAATGCAATGTTTATTTATGTGAGTAGATCTTTAAGACACTTTTACACGTCAATATTTTAAAACTACATAGCCCTGGCATTTTTTAGCTGACTGATCCCTGAAAAGAAACGCCGATATAAACTTAGAGGCCATGGTCTCTTTTAAAGTGCAAACATTGAATTGAATGTGAGTCTAACAATGCAGGGCCATGTTTGGAAGAGCCTTTGAAGAAAGCGCCATTGCAGCTTTAATTTCGCCTGTCCCAATAGACGGCATACATGCATTAGTGATCTGATCACAAAAAGGTTAACTTTTATGCTATCTCACTTTATAATGAAAATGTAAAGACTGGAAGGAGACTATGTAGTATGTAATGTAATGAATTAATGATACATGCTTTGATTCAAATATCGTATGTTTTTTATTCATATTATTATTGTTTAATTTTATTGCGTGATAAATAAGCCTTGTTGATTTTACGGTTTAAAATGTTTAATTAGACTATTAAGGGAGAAAGATGACCAAATATGTTTTTAATTTGTTACTATAAATGATTAAAATACTGATTTAATTTGAAACAATTTTTAATAAAAGTATCAGTTCCGGAACCAGTTCCGGAATTCCGGAATCAGATCTCCAGTATTGGATCTCAGTTCCGGAATTGAGAACTTTGTGATATTGCATGCCCCAAACCCTATATTAGGAAGCTCAACGGCCCGTCACACAACACTACCAGATCTGCAGAATTAACGTTCCAGCCCATTTTAAAAATACTCAAAACCGCCAGACAAAGTCACGTATTCAGTTTAGCTTGGAAGGGCATTTTGCAGAAAGAGTCACTGCAGCTTTGAGCTGACCAGTTCCAGCAGATGGCATCAGCATGCATCATGCATCACTCATCGTGTACATCTTGATTGAATCAGAAAGTGCCAAAGGCACCTGCTCGATTTTGGACAGTAAATAATAAAAATAATAAATTAATAATTATGTTCTTATAATAATACAATTTGCAGACCCCAGACTACAACGACATTTCAAATTAGGTACAAAAAAGAAAAACTCTTATCTACTAAAAATAATAAATCTAGAGAAACGTGAAGTTTGTACAAATTTTGCCTCCGTCGGTAAGGGTTCCTTGGTTTAAGCCTAGCATTACGCTGGATTACGTTGACCTTAGCTAATGCTGCGGTACCGAGGTATATTTTAAACTAGATAATGCTTATGATTAAGTTTTGTTCTTGTTGTGGTTTACCCAGGGTTTGAGAGTAAATAAGAAAATACAATTTAGGTGTGCTTTTTGTGAAAATATGTAATTTCTTTGTTGCTTTTGTGAACATTTAATTTAATTTATTTATTTATTTCAGAAAACATTAGTCCATCGTTTCAAACTCATACAAATAACTTATAAACTATTTTAAAATTAAAAAAAATCCAAAATAAAATTGTGATTAACTAAATTTAAAATATTCAACGACTGGAAAAATTATACAAAAAAAATGTCAAAAACTTATAAAAATGACAGAATTGTATAAAAAAAATGTAAAATATAAAATTCTCAAAGTATTTATTTTAAAAAAATAAGCATGTTTTTAAATATTTTGACGATTATAATTTTCCTTAATTTGTTAATAATAAAGTTGCCAAATAACACCTCAGATGAAAAAAAAATGCACGTTCTTTTATTTTGATAATCAACAAAAATTTACTACGCCAGATACCCGTCTAGAATTAAGTGTGTGCTGAAGTCATCGTTTCGCTTTTCGCGCGGATGTCCCTGCCACCCTGTATCTACGCTTGTTGGCGATTGCCGCGCTCTCTTTACAAAGTAAGGAGTGACATCAGCGGAGCGGCCTCCAGCAGACGAGGTGCTTGCGCTGCAGTATCCCGAGTCGGACGTAAACATCCATAAGATAGGGTCGAAATTCAGCATGGGAACATAAACAAGAGCAACTTTCCCACCAATGTTTTAAAGAGACTATGAGGGACTTCTTTGGAGACCGCTGTAAGAAGCACTTTTTTCATATGTTAAATATTTTCCTTGTCATCCTGTCCGTCCTGTATCTTTTTATTATATAGTTTGAAGTTATTATATTGTTAAAAGTACAAAGTGGTTTCAATTAATAGTTACTGATCTACGGAATTACCTATAGAGCTATCACGCTGTAACACATGAATTTTAATGGCAGCCGCATAGTCTTTCCACAAATAATTTATGTGTCAACATAAAAATACTTCTTAAGACCAAAAACATTTACGTGCTTCCTGAAAACATACGATTGCCCATAAATCTGAACATAAGCGAAACGGCGGCCATTTTGTGAACACAATATACACAATTACGGCATTTATCAGCGTACAATACCCAGTAATGTGCTGTTGACTTCATAATTACCATTCATTTAACAGAATTACTTGTAGATCGTGATGACGGAAATACGTGAATATCATATTTTAACATTGTTTTGTTAGAAAAGGTGTTATTTATAAGATCTTGTGATAAAAGGACAAAAATATGAGTATGAGTAGATATTATTACCGACATTGTTGTAAAATGAAGCTGTATAACTACTTGTGAACATATACAGGGAGGCAGTCAAATTAAAATAAAACCGACGAAAAAACCTTTTACGCAGGGGGCTTCAAAATCACATAGGTACTGAATCCATGGTTACAGGATGTGCGTCGATGTCCCTGGCACCCTGTGTTTTCATTCCTCTGTATGACTGCGCGTGGCCAATATGTCAGGCATTTAGATACAACCTAGTAATTGAGTGAAAAATTTCCCGTTATGGATCACTACCTCTTGCCAGCGGCTTCGCCCGTGTGAAGGTCGCAAAGTATCCCACGGGAACATACTCAAAATCAAAAAGTCATTTATTCAAACTAGGCTGAGAGTCAGATCTTTTTGAAGGTCAAAATTACATAAGACAGGCCCCCAAAACGCCCGCCCTTCACCACTTCCCAGTGTTTTAGCTGAGAATCAGAAGTTGCAGAACAAACTCCCCAGCAGCACAGCTGTTTGTTAAGTTAGAAGAACTTGATTCTATACAATAGTAGGTAAGTAACATAACGAAACACAAAAACCATTAAATTTGCCATATGTCAGCTAGTACACGCCAATATACCAACAAAAAATTGAAAACTATAGGTACTCAAGTAGAAATAAATAATAAAGGCACAAAGGGCGTGCCCGCTTACATATGCAATGCTGCATTATGTATATTTAGCTATAACTTGAAGTCACATAAGTTAAACTAGGACCTTTGGAATAAAATTAATTAAAAGTTAATACAATTAACAATAACAAAACCATGGTCAGCAAGACGACCAGTCACCACAAGCAGCTAGCAACTACCACAATAAAAAGTTTCCCTATGTGTTAATCTAGATTATAGTCTATCTCTATACCCAATTTCATTCAAATCTTTTTAGCCGTTTCTGCGTGATTGAGTGAAAACCATTCAAACATACAAATATCTAACCTCCAAACTTTCAAGTTTATAATATTAGGTAGGTATGATTACAATATAGACCAGCATCGATAAACATCCGATTCAAATCAAATCAAAATATTTTATTTCACATTAACCTGCAAGGGCACTTATGAAACGTCAGAAGCTAGGTGCACGGTTCCAATTTGTCGCTTCCTATGGAGAAGAGCCGGCAAGAAACTCCACGGTTACTCTTTTAAAAATAATTGGCTTTTATAATGTTTTCAAATTACAGTGATATTAGGTATGGGAGGACAGTGCAGGCCTGTCAATAAGTACCAGGTACTTAGAGGAATGAAAATAAAGAATAGAAACTGTAGGCCTACAACGTTCTCTCATTCACAATATGTAAAAGAATCTACATAAGTAAAATCAACCTATTATTTTCCCTACTCAACTAATTGACTGCTAACTGATTTATCGCCTACTAAGCTATCGATGCATTCGATATGACTCACTATCAAACCGCTTTGTTAGTTACCAACCACCAATGAGTCAGGTGATATTTAATAACTTAGGTCTTAGTCACTGCAAAATCCATAAAATACAGAATTTCCATGTGAACTTTTATGATAATTGCCAAAAAAGAAACTTTGGCCTTTCCTCGTTAGGTACCTAATGGCCACTCCTTGTATTTGTATCGGCAGTCAAAAAGCCAATAACGATAAATAACTTTTTGGAACTTGTATATATAATACTGACTATTTTGCCAATATTGGCACTAATTTTACTATATTGACCAACAAAATTCTGGGGATGGTCGAAAATAAACTTCTATGATTTTTAAACTATACAATTACATCTTAACTTAATTTAATTTCTAACTTACACCATCGAAATTGGAGATATTTGACAAACACCGATGCAACGTATGGCCCTGGTATCTTTAAATATTGTCGTTATGAGCGATAACAGTTCTTATTGCAATCTGTTACGGGTTAAAATCTGTTGTATTAAATTCGAATAACAAATAAGCAAGCGTATGTCGTAAAAATGCAAATAAAATCGTATAAAATTAGATATTAACTATTTAATATAATCCATCATTGGATGCAGTTTGGCATTTGGAATTTTATGGTATATTTTTAATTATGTTTATAACTGTTATTAAAGGGATAAACCAATTATAAGGATAATTAAGAGGTGATGATTTTTTTGATGCATTAAGGTATGTTTAATTATGTTTTTAGTTCCATCACCGTATGCATAAAAGACTTGAATATATCAATTTCTTTTTGTTTTCAAAATTATTTACGGTTAAAGAGATACACAGCTTAAAAAAAAACACCTTTTTGAGCGTTTTCCAGAAATGTCCGCCTTAACATACACAGTAACATTTACTCTTTTTCTTCTTACCGAGTCGATGGCAAAAATAACACAAAAAAAATACTAAGTTACATAACATCACGCCTTGTGTCCCCGAAGGGTTGGGCAGAAGTGTACGTATAGTAACACCCACATTTCACCAGCTATAATAGGGGGCGAGCCTGTTGCCACCAATCAGGAACAAATCAAGACCCCGGGCTGCTACTGAGAAATTTCAGATAGTAAAACCCAATATCACCTTGCTCGACCTGAGAAAAAAAAAGAACCAGGACCTCGACATGCTCAGCTGTAACGCTTGCGCCCACAAGACCAACGAGGCCAAGACGCTGAATACACATAGGAGGTTTGAGCCGTCCATGAAGCCCCACTCGTACACTAATTAATTATCAATCTGTGCACATCATAACTATATCCTCAAACTCCTAATTGGCCTGCCACGAACCGACTACAGTAAGTACACTAGCCTTGTCTTCAGTGTATTATATTCCTTTGTGCAGAGAGTAACAGAGGTGCATTATATTCCTTTGTCTTAAGGTACATACAGTAACTCTGAAGACAGGCATTATCCCGTTATACATGTTGGAACTTTGATAAAGTTAAGACTAGAATTTTAGCTATGTTAGGAGACTGTGGAATCGGATGAGTTGATGTTAATGGAAGTGACAATGAACTGCCAATAGAACTTGAAAAGTGTGAAATTAAGGATTAGCTATAAAGATCAAGCGGAGACGAAATCTAAATGACAATTGTTCGATGTTACGGTGTATTGTTAGTTTCGAGCCGAGCAGGCGTATTTTGTAAAACACAAGACATTATTAATGGTCTTGTTTATAACAAAAATACACTAAATACAATGTACAAATAACGAAGCGTATAGTACAATAGCCAGGATACCTGTTATACCTGTTAGAAAAGATTGTGACTGTAATGCCGCAGTCCCACTGTCAGTTAACTGACGGGCTGCCCCAGGCGTTGTTATACCTGTCGAGGTCTGTCGCAGCCCCTGCCGAGAATTTATATTCCAAAAAGAAAACAAAAAGAAACGCGCTCGTCCTGGCCATACAAGCCTCGATAGACACTGCCGCGCAATGCCACTAGTATGCGCCTTTGAACTTACTGACTCCCGACGGACCAGACGGGCAGTGACGGACGGCGACGTGCCACCGCAGGCCCCGTCATCCAATGCGACGGTTTCCACGGCCTGTCGGCCTGCCCTAACGTGGCACGATGCATCTTTTAACGGGCCACGGTACCGCGGCATTAGGTTGATGACACACATCCGTGTTACCTACTGTGGACGATTAATTTAATAGCTTTTTCGTGCTGAATCCTGCTTAGTTGCACTACTGTACGTACCTAAAAAAAACGTTCTATGTTCTAGAAACAAGATCTATTTTGTGTGTCAAAATTTCATCGAAATCCTTGCGAGATGAAAAGCAATTGAGTCACAAATAAACTTTGTTTAACTTATTAGATTTGTCCGATTGTGCCTTTCCAGTGTTCATTAGTCGAGCTCCAAGCAATCTGCACTGAACGGATGCCAATGATTATCGTTTACCTAGTGGCAGACTGCCAGAGTCTGCCAATAAGAAAACAAGAGGCTCATGTATTATATGCAACATTGTGTAGAATTAAGACATAATTTACTACAGGCCAATGGAAGCTTAAGGCTGATATAAGCTAAACCAAAAGAACAGGAGAAATTGAGTCAAAATAGCCAATAACACTTACACCAATACCATTATTTCTGGTACGGAAAGAACCTGCAAAAAAAATATAAGTCTGGTTATTACTAAATTGACTTCTGAGTTTCGCCCATCGGATATTCACAATTGCAATAGTGTGTCCCTTATTCAAATCTATAACCACAGTCCTCATCTGCCTAGCATTTTCCTAATTATAGTTTGCTCCAAAGGTAGGTATCTAACGACAATGTAAATAAATGGATCAGAAAGCGTACCTGTGACAATTGGATGCCAATGTGTAGTGCCACTTACAAATTGAGTGCTGTGATTTCATTATTTGAATACTAAAACCCGAAAATCTAATTTGAAATCACCGTAAGACCTTTTTCATTTGATATTTGAGGTTAATTTTATAGGTAACCTAAATTTTCGTTTATGACTTTTCGTTTACAATTTAATCATGTTAACCAACGCCATGAGATTTGGAGGCGAAGGTGTGAGTGGCGCGAGGATACCAAACGCCGGGGCGTAACTCCGCTGCCGCGGGAAATCGCGGCACGGCGGACAGAGTTCCGGCGGGATCTAATGGCGACTTGGAGAGTGCGATTGTCGTAACCCAGTGCTGGGCACGCCACGATTGCGGCGGTAAGTCCCCTCTTTGAGGAGTGGCTTGAGAGATCGCATGGCGTCCTCACCTTCCACCTAAAACAGGTCCTCACGGGACACGGCTGTTTCGGGAGGTTCCTGTTTCACATAAGGCGGGAGAAAACGCCCGGGTGTTTCGATTGCGAAGATCGCCCTGAAGATCGTCTACCCGGCTTGGGCAGAGCACCGCCGTGTCCTCGTGGAGGCGATCGGCGGCGGCGATCTCTCGCGTCCGGCCCTGGTCCAGGCCATGGTACGGAGCGAGAGTGCATGGCTAGCAGTCGCTTCCTTCAGCGAAGCAGTGATGCTCGCAAAGAGGGAGGCGGCGCACGTGATGGAAATGCAGTACATGCACCCTCACGGCCGTGGCGTTCGCAGGAGACGCCCTGGGCGTCGGGAATCCCAGGCTGATTCCCGGCCACCATAGGCACGGGCTTGCGGACGGCGAGTAATGGGTAGTTCGCTGTCCGGTAAGGACCAAGCCCGGGTCGTCGGCGCGTTGTATTCCACGCGCGCCTCAAAGAGATGTCAGCAGCAACTGATGGGGCCCGCAAGGGCCGATGCCTGCCGGGGGTGCGGGTTGTTCGAAAGAGATACCGCGGCCCCTGGCACACAGGCAACTGAGGGGACACGGGTGGGTTTTAGTCAGTAAAAGTCTGACACGCCTTCCCGCTCCACCCAGAGTGGGAGAAGTTATTTGACGGTTTCCCACTCAAAAAAAAAAAACATGTTAACCAACAATCATTATTGTTGGAAATAGTGGCGAAATATAAAGTTGAAACCTTCTTAATAAAGATAATTGTCTTAATAATTCCCTTAAAATATTGATTGCGTAAGAATTTAACGAACGTGGTTTGTTTACATTTCCAACAGATACTTTGGAACTAGAGCATGTTATGTTGGAGTCAGTCTCTCCGAATATAGTTGAATACCAGAGTTTAAAATCTATAACCGCCGAATACATAATACTCCTAGTATTACATTACTTGAGCTCCCATACAATCAGAGTTATATTGTCATATAATACCACTATTCTGCTATAATCCTCATTGAAATAATCACAAAATGAGCCACTTATACCCCGATGCGTCAGTTCAATCTGCAGTAAAGTGCTTCCGAATTAGACATTGTGGATTGTGGACGCGTGTTGCATGCGATATGAGTGTGGTGCTGCGAAGGCACATCCTTGTAAGTTTTAATCTATTGGAACTAAATTATTTCGAGGGTTACGCAGAGTAATAATTGGTAGTAGAAATGGCTTTCATTTTGACAGTTCAACCACATTCATTGGTCCATCACTACAAGCTATATAAAGGTGCCGTTTGGACACTGAAATCATTATGAATAAACTGTTCCACTGAACGGCTGGTTACGAAATTTTGTTTCAGTGTTGTTAGTGGAAGTGCTCAGGTGCCATTCAAATCTGTGCCCTGAGTGGAATACCTCCGATAATTATATTATTGAGCAGACACATTTTTCTAAGCACTGAATTAGCAAATAATATCCTGGAATATTATTGATAGTGTGTTATGCAAAAAATTATAGAAAACTGTGAAAGTGCAAACCGAGCAATTTGAACGCAGGGGGTTTGAAATCATGTACTGAATGGTAACATGTTAACAGGTTACGCGTTGGTGGTGATGGTGCTGGCACTGGTTGATAAAATGTACACCCTACTATATAATCCGACTAATATAAACAAATTGAAAGTTTGTGAGTATGGAAGTATGGATTACTCTTTCACACAAAAACGACTGAACGGATTTAAATGAAATTTGGTACACAGGTAGTTTGTAACCTGGAATAACACATAGGATACTTTTTCCTTTACTTCCCGGTACTACGTTCTCGTGGGATAGTTTTCGAGCTACACGCGGGCAAAGCCGCTGACAAAAGCTAGTTCTTAATTAAAGAAAGGTGTGTAAGATTGGAGAGTTGCTGTTGAAATGTTACTAACTATAATATAATAACTAGTATTTTCCAACGGCTTCGCCCGAGTTAACAAATTTACACAAAACCTTAACAAATTGTACACCTAAACTTTCCTCACGAATCACTCTATTTATTGGTCAAAACCGCATGAAAATCTGTTACAGAGTCAGATAGACAGACTAGATAGAGACGAGATGGAGTGCTAGGCCCGTACCCACTTCTACCCCTGTCTCTCTCACAATTTCGTGTGTGGATTCGCCAAAGGCCAACCGAACATCATAACAACAGATGGTGACGGGCAACAGACGTCAACAGATAGTCAAAATTGGCTTTACCAACTGTACAGCCGCGATAAACCAAAAAACTTCTCAGCCTAAGTAGAAATAACCTTAGAATTATCATAGGAACAATTACGGGCCACAACCCTCTTAACAAACATCTTTTTAATATAGGCGCCACAGACAGCCCACTTTGCAGGGGCTGCCTTGACGCTGAGGAATCAGCCGCTCATGTCGTTCTGGAATGCGAGGCCGTGGCTTCTCAACGTGAAGAAATCCTCGGAACAGTGAAGCTTCCAGGAAGCTTCTGTGAAGCAAGGCTGCCTCTGTTAGCCAGAATCCCCACGCACAACAAACCGAATGGGAGTCTAGATGCGGAAAAGGGAGTCCCATCATCTTCACCATCATCAGACATACAGACGCGGCGGGGGATTTTGTTTTACAATGTGTAGTTATAATAAGGACCGCTTATAGCCGCGGGGCTATTTTCGTGAGACGGACTCTATCTGTATATTTATAACACCTCCTCGATAAGGTACTCAACTAAAATTTTTGCAGCTCGTTTGGTTCTGACTAAACATTATTCTTCAAGCTAATTATAATAGTCTACCATTTTATTCAAATATCAGGGTTCAAGGATAATGATGATCTCACGTTCAATAAGTATTGAACGTGAGATTCAACAACCTAATTTTAACTAGATAAATGTTATGTTTTTCGTTTTTATAATTGTATGCAGGTTCCTACAGTACTGGTTTGATGAACAGAAATTAGAAGCAATTTCCTCTAGCTGAGTGTTGACTGTTTTAAAATGACAAAAAATATGTTATCGTTCTTTTGTTGTAGCAAATTATGCGAAGAAATCGATTATGACTTTTGTGAAGTTCATGACCTCAAAACCAATAACAAAAGTACCTACCTACTTAAAATGAAGGTATTACGAATTATCATTTGTTGGATTGCCCTGTAGGTCGCAAACACTACTGTTGAGCATGAGGTCGTTGGTTCGATTCCCGGATCGTTTAAACTATTATTGGTTTTTCCGCCTAGATTATGTCAGTAGTCCGGATATTGGGCTTGTGCTCGGTTGATGGCAATAGGCTCGCCCCCTATTACATGGGACTTAAACATAACTAAAGAAATGTGGGTGTACTTTATGTACTTACACCTCCGCTTAACAAGCGTGATGTTAGGATACTTATACCTATTCAAAATAATTTTTTATCCAGTGCGCAAACTGTAACAAAGAATTCAGCATATCATTCTAGACCGCACCGAAATTTTTCGTCGGGTATACAAAAAAAAAAAGCTGCTTCGTACATTTTGACCGCGTAGGCACTTTTCTATGAAACAGCAGATTTACCGATAACCGATGCAAAATTTCTATGCTAGGGGGTCTAGAATGATATGCTGAATTCAGGGTTACAGTTTGCGCACTAGTTAAAAATGTATCCTGTATATATATAATATTTTAAATAGAGAGAGAGAGAGCTTGTGACTAAGTAATAACAGCCGCACGGGTCGATCGACTTGAGCTTCGTTTGTCGTGGTTGGTAACGGGTGACCATCTTTACATATGGATATTTACGACCCATCCGTGCCTCGAAAAGCATGTTACGGCGCTGGTCCCGGCTGTCTTTCGTAGATCTTTGGAGTCGTCATGACGTTAGATGCCCGAAAAACTGACAACCATATTTTACCAAGGAGTATAGTATCACCCAGTAACTGGGTTGTAGAGGTCAAAGTAAGTAGTAGCTCCATGTAAAATACTAGTATTCCGCTGCATCTGGTTAGACTGGAAGCCGACCCCCACATAGTTAGGATAAGGCTAGGCAGATGATGATACAAAATGTTAAATACAAAATAATGCATGTATCTGCACTTAGGATTGCCTAAGTTTTCATTCAATCTTATGCGCATAGCCTCACGTGCATGCACTTTCTAACAGCGAATGATTCAAGGCCGCGCATTGTCGCTGCGTCTGCACAGATAAATATGTTCAGCTGATTTATTTGAACATGTCACCGGACGTCGCTTGTGTGCACATAATATGTAAATCTTACAATATATGCGATTAGCGACCCGCCTCTGCTCCGCACGTTTTTACGACTTGACATAACACCGAAATTCTTTATTAGCCCCTGGGCTTCGCTTGCTCGGAGGCTTCGGCCCCTACCTGAGGGTAACATGGGGCACCTAAGGTATAAAAGTACCTCAGACTGAATCAAAGTTTTACCTTTGTTTATTTTTATTTATGCGATGCTCCAACGTGGTCTGGAGAACACCATACACCACTCTCTGTTTCTGTGGGTAGGTAAATACCTATCTACCGCACTGTAAGTCCGAGCTGGGTATCAAAATTGTGAGACGAAGTTTGACAAGAGACAATGGCATTGCTAATCCGATTAATATGCAGACATCGCAAAGTATGACCAACACCGCAATTTGAGTTGAAGTGTGTTAAGCCTAAAGGTTATCTTCAAATAACATCATACCTATTTGTAAATTGTGCAATCTGTATTTGTCCAGTCAGTCTTGTACTTGTGAAATGTTTATGTTAGTGTACAGTGAAACAAACTGTTAACCATGCAGACTGCAACATTTTTTTTATCGACTGCCAAGAAGGTTATTTTTAACCTTTTTGTGAGTGTACTAAGCAGACAAATCACAAGTCTACAAATAATGTCGCTTCTTTAGGCTTTAATTAACACGGTTATAGCCCCATTAACAGTTATTTACAATTAACTACACATAAAAATAATAAGTAAAATTATAAAGTTCAGGTCAAAACACAAACACAAAAAATGGCAGCCCTTTTATGAACCGTTCTCACAGACGCTGTCAAAGTGGCTGAGTTCGGGCTGAAGCTTATTTAAAATTAATAAAAGGGAATCATCGATACGACTACGAAGATTAAGAAGTACTTCTGGCATGCCAATAACATTATCCTCCATTCATCCGCAAACAGCGGGGTATTTGCATAACACTCTGACAATAAGCCACTGTTGAACTCTCAAAATGAAAACCATTCCGGCTTTCATTTTGACAGTTCAAAACATCCATTGCGTTATTTACGTTGCTGAGCACTTTTTTTCGAACAAATGAAGCAAAGTATATTGTCATTATTAATGTGTTATGAAATTAGGATGCGGATCGTTTGTTGGTTTGACTCCAAGAGATCATTAAGTGTGGCCGGGGTGCGCGCAAGGATGAGTTATCATCTGTATACCAAACTGTTATGTTGACTGTATATTAAATTTGTAAAGATGCCTTGCATAATAATTTATAATAGCAAGTGCCCAATTTGTGGGCAAATAATTATGAGTCAATTTATTTTACGAAAAAAATATTATTTGGTATTACCAACCAAATAATATTTTTTTCGCCAGTTCCATGTGGTGCCGGACGTAAAAGAATAGCACCATCCCTTCTTCCCGTGGCTGTCGTAGAATGCGACTGAGGGAGTTACTAGAGAATGAGCAGCAGCGTTCTCTATGCATTTTACCACCATACTGCGATCGCCAACCCGCCTGCCAAGTGTGGCGATTATGGCAAAACCCCCCTTTTGGGGAAGGCCTATATCCAGCAGTGGACGTCTTTCAGCTGAAATTATGATGATGATGATAAATGTCAGTTAGTTATCGTAATTAAATAATGTTTTTAAATCGTTTTATGACATCTGTGTTTATAAACAACAGCATTTATAAACTATTGTTGTGTCCACATTCCTTATTCTTAATTTAATTTTCTACCAAAATGTAAACTGCCTCAGTGTCACCTGCTTGTAGGTCAGCAATTAACCCATGGGGTCTAAGGACCGAGATAAAATATATCCTATGTCCTCATCCAGGGCATGGTTTATCTGTTTTCCTCATTTCCGTTCAGCCGTTGAGGCGTAAAAAGTCTGTTTATCTGTGCGTTTGTGCACGCTAATCTCAGAAACAGCTCATTCGATATAGATGTGGTTTTCATTAATATATTGTGGTAAGCTTCACTTAACATTTAGTGTTTAATTCATGTCAATCGGTTTATAAATTTAAAAAAATGCCAATTTAAAGAATCACGTTGAACATTTGTTAAACTATTTATATCTATTTATTCTTTCTCTGTTCAGTAGCATCGACTGAAACTTTATTAAATTTCATAATAATGGTCTATATAAAATCACTAATAAATATTAGAATTGATGTGTAATCTTCTAATATTTTAAATGTGAAAGTTTGTGAAGATGTTTGTATGTTTGTTACTCAATCACGTAAATACGGCTGAACGGAGTTGTATGAAATTTGGCACACAGATAGCTTTTAACCTGGATTAACATATAGAATACTTTCTATCCCGGTAATACGTTCTCGTGGGTTAATTTCCGAACTGCACGCGGGCGAAGCCGCTGGCAACAGCTAGTTGAAAATAAATGCTTTGACTTTTACTTAGACTTTGATACTGCAGCGCAAGCACCTCATCTGCTAGAGGCCACCAGGCCGCTCCGCTGATGTCACTCTTAACTTAGTAAGAGATCGCGGTAATCACCTAAAACCATGACAAAAAGTCTCCAAGGTACAATATTTTAATTCTCTTCTACAACCGTTGCGTGCGCGGTACAATAAAAATAGCCCATCTGTAGCACCACAGGGTTAAGCCGACCTTCATTTATTACTCAACCCTCCCTCCCTACCCTCCGCCACCGCAGGCCTAGGTCGCGAGTTAAAATTGTTTATTAAACACCATTATCAAAGTTAGCCGCAACTACTTTGTTAGTTGCGTTAGCACGTCTTTTTGTCTTGTTAGGGAGGTTTATTTATAGGGCTATATTTTAGACTTAGATACTCGTAAATTGATTATTCAGACTAGACTATTGCGGTTCGGAGTTATAGCTAAGTAATACTACACCTCTGCATTAACTTTTGGGTATTACAGGCATCATCATCAGCCTAGCCTCTTCCCAACCATGTTGAGCTCGGTTTCCAGTCTGACTGGATGTAACTGAATACCAATATTTTACATGGAGCGACCTATCTGGCCTTCACCAACCGTCATCAGCGTTCCCACTGCTGGGACACTGGCCTGCCCTCGGTGAGAGGGAGTGGGCAATAGTCCTCCACGCAGGCCCAGTGCGTGTCGGTGGATGTCACATGTCTTCGAAATTTTTGGTTCTCTTCATGCTGGTTACTAGGTAGTACCTACGATATCCCTTGGTAAGACTGGCTGTGAGATTTTAGAGCTTCTCACGACCAGTGACAACAGTCAAAGTTAAATGACAGCCGAGACCAACAGCGAGGATAAGTAATGTACAAAATAACTCTTTTTTTTAACCATTATAGCTAACAAATCCCAGCGATAAGCTTCAGTTTACCCGCAGATTTATTGCTTAGTGTTTTAACATACTTTAAGAAGAAGCACAAGTTGCAGTCTTACTTATTAAAAGCGTGTCTAAGAGAAGCCACTACTTAGGAACAAAGATGTGTAAGGATAATAATTATATTAAAAAAACCCGTTACCTACTTTAGCCCAGCTGCAAGATGTATACACTACTCACTAACTGTATGCAAAACAAAATGTGCTGTTGGGGGACCCCGTCAGGAACTAAGTTCCTTAGCCGATACTACCACGCACGCATACACTCGTATAAAAGAGAAAGAGACAATGAGAGTGAGAAAGTCGCATTGAATGGGCATAACGCTTTTACCTTGCGTGACGACTTGTACCAGTAAATTCCTTTTATTTTTTGATTACGGGGGGAAATTCTCATGGATATCCTCCGCCCCGGGGAGGCCGAGGGGTCTGTCAGACTCTTGCTGACTAAAACCACCCCGGTGTTCCGTCTCTCACTTGCACCGGGGATCACGGGACCTAGTGTGACTTCCGCCATCCTCGGCTAGTGCCGGCCCGCCTCTGCGGGCCACCTCGCGACAGGAGGGGAGTGAGGTGTTAAACTCCCCCCTTACGTCATAGAGAGGCGCGCGTGGAACACTACGCTTTAGGGGGGCTGGAAGAGGGCGTTATCCGACTTCCGCCGACGCCCGGTGCGTCTGCTGCGGATCGGGTTAGCGGAAGCAATCTCCGCTCCCTCTCCGCAGTCTTCTTCTGCGACATGACGGTTTCGCAGAAGGATACCACCGCGTCCCAGGACTCCTCGCTGCCAACCATCGAGTCGACAACGGCCGGCAGCGACAGGTCACTGCCGACTCCTGAGGTGAGGGCACGGCGCGGCTCCTCCCAAGCGGCACACTCTGCCAGCGTGTGCCACGCCGTGTCCTCCCGACACTCGACGTAGTGGTGACACTGAGCGTCTGGCTCCCTGTTTATGCGACAGCCGAAGCAAAGCGAAGCAACCATGCCTCGAGAGCACCTGTGTCACCCGAAACGACAGGGAGCCGTGCCTCATCCCGAGCCAGCGCTCGAGTACTGGCCGGACCGCCCCGATGGTAGCGAGGCTGGCGGTAGGGCGTGAAAGCCTGTCCCGCCATTCCGCCACCAGGGCTGCGCGAAGCTGTGACCAACGTAACTCCATATGTCGCTGCGTCAGCCACTATCCCCGCGCCCTCGAGTCCTCGCGCCACCGATACAGTGACGCGAGTACCTTCGCCTCGAGGTCCCACGGCGGGGATCCAGCCAGTACACAAGCCGCCTCGTAGGAGATCGTGCGATACCCCCTAATGACTCTGACGGCTATAGGGATGCTGCCGGCCGTCAGGTCAGCCACCCAGATCGGGGCCCCATACAGAGCCATCGATCGCACGATCCCCACGTAGAGCCGCCTACAGGCGGTGCGCGGGCCCCTCATATTGAGAAGCAGAGTTGACAGCGCCCCAGCTGCGCCCAACAACGCTCGAAGTGGGGGCCGAAATCTAATCGGCTGTCGAGCACCAATCCTAGGTATTTCATGGTGGATTCGACAGCGATTCGAGACCCACAGACCATGATGTGTGATCCCAGCGGCAGCGCCCGTCAGGGGCCATGAAAGACCATGGCCTCCGACTTGTTGAGGGCCACCTCCAGGCTTAGGCGCCGTATGCGGGTCACGACTTTGTGACACCGCAGCCGTCGCCAGCAACGCTGCCTCCCTGTACGAGCTCCCCCGGGCCGTGACTAGCGTGTCATCCGCATAACACGTCAAGTCCACGCCCGGCTGGAGCTTGCCTCTCAGCACACAGTCGTACCCGATGTTCCACAGAAGCGGTCCCACGACCGAACCCTGTGGAATACCACACGACATGCGGCGCTGGTTTTCGCCATCACGTCCCATGTAGGTGACACACCTTTCCGCCAAATAAGCCCCAACGATGCGGCGGAGGTACGGAGGCACCCGATGATGCTGCAGTGCCTCCCGAATGCAGCTCCAGGGCAGGGTGTTGAAGGCGTTGGAGATGTCCAAGGACACCACCAACATCACCCCACCCCGGGACACCGCTTCCTCCGCCAGGACTCCCACGCGCGATATCGCGTGGATGGCGGAGCGCCCGTGCCGAAAGCCGAACTGGCTTTCGGCTAGGTCAGGCCCCTCCCTGACCGACAAGGCGGGCAGCGATTATCCGCTCAAACATCTTACCCACCTCGTCGAGCAGCACTATGGGCCTGTATGCGGACGGTGAGTTCGCGGGACGACCCACCTTCTTGAGCAGAACCAGATGACCAGATTTCAACAAAGTGGGAAACTGGCCCTGCTCAAGGCACGCGGTGTAGAGTCCTCTCAGTTGGGGGGGCTCTAGCTCCTTCAGAGCGAGGGCAAGCACGATGCCGTGAATACCATCGGGCCCCGGACCAGTAAACTCCTACCGTGGGAGCAAAGAACTTCGTTTCAAAAATCTTTCATGATGATTAATAAATTTTCATTCTGACCCCACACTATTCAAGGTAATCTATCCAAGTCCATATCTCCGTACCAACTAAATTTTCAAATAAATCCGTTGCTAGTCATTTGGTAAGCTGCAATTTTATAGGCACTAAACCCGGGGTGTTACGGGGTTATAAATTATTATATTGTTTACGTACAACTGGGGGCTTTCCGTTGGGTATGGCTTACTAACCCTTTGTTAATGTTCTGTTAGTCTTTGGCTATTTGGGGAAGTTTCTGCGTGTTCTTACGTATTATAGGGTTGGTGGTTGTATTTGTTTGCGTGAAGCTCAGGTGCATCTCTTTTGAATTATATCTCCATAAGATATATCATCATTCGTATCAGACCGAAAATATTACAGTTAAAAACATACACCCCTGGGACCACAGATGTAGATAGACAGACAGATAGACAGGGGCTGTCGACCGACAGACAAACTGCCTAGACTTCGTAAACTCTAGTCCGTTCCCTTTGTGTGTGGAACCATAGAAGGATATTGGAAGCATTTCAGGACGTTATGCGTTTGTCTAATAGATTTTTAGATAATTCCTAATTTAATTCAGATATTTTACACCGCTTAAAAGTGATGTAACTTTGAAACAGAATATGTACCTAGTATACGCAAATCATCGGGCCCTGCGGACGGCGAGCAATGGGTAGCTCGCTGACTGGTAAGGACTAAGCCCGGGTCGACGGCGCGTTGTGCTGCACGCGCGCCGCAAAGAGATGTCAGCACCAACTGGTGGAGTCCGCAATGGCCGATGCCTGCCAGGGATGCGGGTTGTTCGAAAGAGATATCGCGGCCCCTGGCACACAGGCAACTGAGGGAACACAGGTGGGTTTTAGTCAATAAAAGTCTGACACGCCCTCCTGTTCCACACAGAGCAGGAGGGAGAACGAGAACGAAGTTCCTTTCGATTAATTAGGAATTCGAGGAATTGTAATAAAATTATAAAAATTGTACGTATACATATTACACACACACACACACACAAATATGCACTCTGTCTGCAGAGAAACACGCGCACGCCGCACGACTTACAACAATGTAGCAAAAAGTGTCGTTACAAGTTTTGGTCTTAATTTTTTCCGTCAATCAATCAATCAATCAATCAATCAATCAATCAATCAATCAATCAATCAATCAATCAATCAATCAATCAATCAATCAATCAATCAATCAATCAATCAATCAATCAATCAATCAATCAATCAATCAATCAATCAATCAATCAATCAATCAATCAATCAATCAATCAATCAATCAATCAATCAATCAATCAATCAATCAATCAATCAATCAATCAATCAATCAATCAATCAATCAATCAATCAATCAATCAATCAATCAATCAATCAATCAATCAATCAATCAATCAATCAATCAATCAATCAATCAATCAATCAATCAATCAATCAATCAATCAATCAATCAAAATATGCACTCTGTCTGTCTCTGTCTGCAGAGAAACACGCGCACGCCGCACGGCTTACAACAATGTAGCAAAAACTGTCGTTACAACTTTTGCTCTTAATTTTTTCCGTCTAGCCCCCTTTCGCAACGCGCGATAAGGAACTTCGTTCCAAAACTTCGTTCAAAAGCATACGCAAAGCATATTCAGCCTGTATAGTTTCCGCCGCTAAAATACAGGCCTCCTCTCTGTGAGAGGGAGTGGGCCCCAGCCCAACACGCGCGCCCGGTGCGTATCGGTTTGTGTCACATGTTTTATAATTTTTGGCTGTCGGACATGTCGGTTTCCTCGCGATGTTTTCATTCACCGTTTTGAGAGCGCTGGTGATGAAATTATTTACAATAAGCAAACCGAAAGTTTGGGTTCGAACCTACAACTCGTTGGTCGCGATCGTTACCTTGTGGTAATTGGGATGATTGAGGTATTTGAGAGGATTGGTGGCTTTGTGGCCACCATAGCTCTCAAATATCTACCTAAATAATAAATAAAAACATTTTATTATTCTGTGACCGAAATGAAATGAAATGTTTATTAATATGTAGATCTTAAAAGACACTTTTACACGTCAATATTTTGTTGGTCAATATTTTATAAACTAGATGGCGCTGGCATTTCCTAGCTGACTGTTCCCTGAGAAGAAAATCCGAAACAAACCCAGAGGTCATGGTCTCTTTTAAAGTCCAAACTGGCGCGCTTAACTCACTGTTTCAGCCGCAGAACCTTTTTAAAATAATTATTTATTTATTTACGTTTAAGAGTATCCCGGAGATGCGGTTTTTATTACGTAAACAATTTACCATTTCATTTCACTCCCTGAAAAACTCTTTTAATGTGAATTTACGTTGTAAAATTCTTCATCTTGAAGTCATAAAAACTGTGTCAAGCGTAGTGAGCAGAAATGAAAATCTTTGTTTTATTGTTGTGTCTCTATTATAACATTAAATGGCTTGCGTAAGATCTGTAGGAAAGTTTCAAAAGGTCATTTATTTATGTTGAGTTAGACCGTTTTAACATTTAATTTTCCTTTCAGCAATCTGACGATGGACGAATAACGAGCGCTTTTTTTAGACGAGAGTTGCGTTATTTTGATGAAATCTTTACTTTAATATGTGTTTTTGAGTCTTAATATCTATTCGCGCAGTAAGGACGCTAGTTGATCCCATCTGTCATTCGAAGATGTCAGTTGTTACTGGTCGTCAAAAGCCCGAAAGTAGAGTAGCCCAGTAGGATCAGTGGTGGCCCAGTGATAAAGTCCCCAACTTACGAGTTGTAGGTTATACAACGTGTAACGGAAAGGGTATATCCATACCAAGGGCACGGCTTCTTTGGATGATATCAGACGATATTGGAAGGGTTTTTTAATCCTGTTTCTCAATGTTCGGAAGTTATGAGAATTTGTAGTACATTGATACCAGAAACCGAACTTTTCAAATTGAAATAAACACATCACTCGGAAGAGATTTATCGTGATATGTGCAAGTAACGTGGAAAGTTATTGACCTACGTAGTGCGGTGACACGTTTGTTATGATTTGAATTTAAGAAACATATGAAACCGAAAATTTCGTATCAATTCTTAGAGTATTTTATTTTGAGTTGAAACAATGTATAGTGATTCTATACCAGCTGTTATCTTTAGTGCTTAAGGATAGCAATAGGATTTCTGTTACACCCTGTAGGTTCGAATCTAGACACGCGTTTTACTTTGTGTAAATTATTACATCACCACTGTTCTCAAAACGTTGAAGGAAAACATCATGAGGAAACCGGCTTATCTTAAAAACCAAAATTCGACGACATGTGACATCTACCAACCCGCACTGGGCTCGCGTGGATAATTAAAGCCCACTTCTTCTCAAAGAGAGGAGGCCTGTGACCCAGCAGTGGGAACATTTTAGGATGATTATTATGTAGAAGGCCGAAAGTCTGACAACCAATATCGTGTTACCGAGTCACTGAGTTGTTCAGGTCAGATAAGGAGTCGCTCGTTGTAGAATACCGCTACTCAGCTGCTTCCACTTGGACTGGAAGGCAAACTCAATGTAGGTAGTTGGTATAAGGGTAGACAAAGAATGAGTTTTAACACATAATCACTGCATTCACTAGCTCAAGGCTTTTCGACCCGTTTAATTATGACCGCTGATGGCTGAGGCATCCGAAAGGTTCTGGAGTGGTGACCGCGTACTGGAAGACATAGAGTTAGAAGGCCTCCGACAAGGTGAATCGATGGCTTTGTGAAGGCCGCAGGAATTGGCTGGATGCGGGGTGCACAAAACCGGTTGATATGGCGGAGCTTAGGGGAAGGGTTATGTCTAGCAGTGAACGTCTTTCGGCTGAAATTATAACGATACCGAATTATGTTTTGTAGATATACGGCTTGTCTTAAGATAAATCCATATACCTACCTCTTTTAAAACGAAAACCTCTCGTATAACAGGATAAATTAAAATCGAGTGCTCGTCGCAGCCGCTAACCGCCTGATGTTTAATGAAATCGGGGTATTTAACGGCGACGCACGATTAACCGTAACCCACTCGTTTTATTACAGAGAGAGGAGGAATTTGGAAAATGCTTCGTAATTGGAAAAGAACTGATCGTTCTTGAGTCGAGGATAATTGAATAGTATGTGATGGTAGTGGTGGATGGTGTTGATAACATATGGCAGTGAAACGGGGTCTCTCACAATGGGCCTCATAAGAAGGCTAAAAGTCACACAAAGGGCAATGGAGCGGGCTATACTTGGAGTTTCCCTACGTGAGCGAATCAGGAATGAAGAGATTAGCAGGAGAATCAAAGTAACCGACATAGCCCGAAGGATTGCCAAACTTAAGAAGCAGTGGGCAGGCCTCATTGCTTGCAGAACAGATGTCCGATGGGGCCGAAAGGTTCTGCTTCTGGAGTGGTACTCGAGTACCGGTAAACGTAGAGTTGGAAGGCCTCCCACAAGGTGGACCGATGACCTTATGAAGTCCGCAGGAATCGGCTGGATGCGGGAAGCACAGAACCGGTCGAAGTGGCGGAGCTTGGGGGAGGCCTATGTCCAGCAGCGGGCAAGGAGCTCTTGGGCTTTTTTGGACTTTCTCAGTAGCAGCCCGGAAATCGGATTTGCACCTGGATGTTGGTACTAGGTTCGCCCCAATTACATGAGATTTAAACATACTGGTGAAATGTGTGTGTAGGTACTAATAGAGCTCAGCCTAACCTTTCAGGGAATACAGGCATGATGTTATGTTATGTAAAAAAAACAATGTTTCTTCACCATTACAAGTAAACTCTAAAATATCGTTTTAGCCCGTATACTAAATATTTGAGCAGTAAAAGTGAAAAAGTGTTTCACCTTTGCTTATTCCCCAGGGCCATAGCCGTCAACATCCACAGCCCTTCAATAATTTATAGCCCTTTAGTGTGCATAGTAAAACATGTTTTTCTTGTACTAAAAATAATATTTTTATTGTCCGTTGTTACGTAACGTTCGAAGTTTATTGTGCTACAGGCCGTATTTCTTTGATTGAGTTTTGTTAGTAAACATTGGTTGGTGTGTGTATTTGAGTATAAATCAGAGTATGGTGTCTCTCTAATCAAACTATGCAGTTGTCTGTCCATTTTTCTCTATACGGGAACCATCTTTTGGAAGGAGCAACTAAATTCAATTTATATTCTTTCTTGTAAATGACATCCAAATGTCACTCTTAATGACGACTCGCAAATTCAAATAATTTATTTTCTCTTCATAAAAATGGCATAAGAGCTTAAAAACTATGCGGTACTTACTACACTCGCAAGCAATAAACTGGAATCACTTCATCGTCCGCTGCTCGAAACAAATTTTCAATGAACTATGGATGGTGGCATATCATTTGAAAGGCAATTTTGATAGCTTTCAACATCTTTCAATACCATAACCAAAGATTATTCACCTTATGTCATGGAACCTTAAACAAAAAACAACAATTTTTAAAACAAAATACCTTATTGTTTGGTAGTCCTGAAACCTTAAAAAAGGGGGTGTTTATGAAAATTGATCATCAGTCCAATATTTAACGTCACTGGGAATACTGAAGCTAAAAGAAAATGGAAACCACACCTATAGAAGCCACTCAAGTCGTCATCCTAATCCAGCAAGGATTGTCTCAGCGAACTATCGCTCGACAGCTTCATTTGAGCCAGTCTTGTGTCTCGAAGGTATACCAGAGGTTCAGGGAGACTGGAAACTTAGTCTGGAGACCAAGATCTAGACGACAGCGATGCACTTCGGTGAGAGATAACTGATTTATAGTCACCTCTTCTCTCCGAAATCGACAACGGACCGGCGTGGACGTCCGGCAGCAGGTCAGGGAAGTTCGAGGGCGGGCTGTCAGCGAGTGACACAAGACTCAAAGTTCTGTTCCAAATTCTCAGACTCAAAGTTCTGTGAAATTGTTCGTCGGTTATACAAAAATAAATCAGCTGTTTCATAGCAAAGTGCCTATGCGGTCAAAATGTATGGAACAACTGATTTTTTTTGTATAACCGACGAAAAATTTCTACGCTGGGGGTCTAGAATTATATTCTGAATTCATGGTTACAGTTTGCGCACTAGATAAAAACTTATACTGTATAACAATGAAGTTCCGGGCTTGTAGTCATAATGTTTGACAAAGAGCTGATGATTTTTTTTTACTAGAAGTTAGTCAACCGCTGCATTTGAGGAAATGGTGCATGCAATAAAGTATTGACAGAGAATGCAGACGATGTCGTTCTATGCTTGGGAATGGACGGGATTTTTGTCGAAGGAATGTGAATCTGTAGATTCACTTTTTTAATTAATGTTACAATAGCAAACACTGATGGCTAGTTTGAAAAAATTCGTTGAACTTAAGGGTCAAAATGACTTCTTAAATATTAAACGTAGTGATGTCCTTAGATATATTCACAGTGAAATATTTTTCAACTAGAAATTCATGCCATATAATATCCCAAAATATCTTCCCATTTACTTCATTTACAAAACGTTATTTTCAGAAGCCCCAACGAACAAAAAAAAACAAATTAGAACGTTATGAAAATGCCGGGTGTTCCAAAATCCCTAATAACCGGGATTTTCAAAACCCGGGACTATAGTCGCTTGCCAACACTACGCATTCGCTTATTACCCCGGGGAGCTAAATATCTGAAGCCAAGGACTTCCTCTTTGTGTGATAAACTTAGTTGATATTGACAGATAATAAATAGCATTAGGTAATCCTTGTGTTTATTCCAGAAATAGTTTTGATCATATTTTAGAAATAGTTTTGTATGTATTTTCTAGCAAATAAACATTTTGAATTTGAATTTATACGGGGAAATGTTTTGAGCACATGTTTTGTTACATGTGATGTATGATCGTCTTCGGAACTGTTTTATCACCCCGAAGATGAATATTACTTGCATGGCAAATAACAAGAAGGTTTATTTGTTTATGGGACAAGATAGTTTTATCTATGGCATAACAATATATTTCGCCAAGAATAGCATTCCGAGACACAGTGGTCACAGACACAAGTCAATGTCATCACCGATGTGTTAGATGTAGTACATGCTTAGCCTATACTGTTCCCAATGCTGGGACACAGGCCACCTCTCTCTGAGAAGGAGTGGGCCGTAATTCATCTCGCAGGCCCAGTACTGGTTGGTAGATGTCACATGTCTTCGAATTTTTCGGTTCTAGGCCATGCCGGGTTCTTTACGATGGTTTCCTTCACCGCTTTGGTAGCAGTGGTGATGAAATTAAATACACAAAGTAAGGTACCTGCCTGGATTCAAACCCTCGACGTATAACTCGTAAGTCGAGACCGGAATGACTGGGTCACCACTGCGTTACCGGTAATGTGTAATAATAACTTCCCAACCACCTTTATTTCTGTACAAATCCGATAAAACAATTAGATTTTAATGAACATTAACATTGGTATATTTTTAAATTGAATTGCTTCGTTTGATTTGACAAACGAAATGACTGTTCAAATGCTTTGTTTATTTTTAACAGAATGGTGACTACAAATGTTTCCATAATTTCGTGTTTTGTTTCAATAAAATGGCAACTGTATAGTGAAGTAAAAATGTGTTACTCCCTGAATGCGAGACCTTGTATTTTAGACCACGGTTTCAACCACAATAAAGCTTCAATGTTCTGGGAATAGTTGTAAGAAATCGTGATAAAGAAAATTCGTATATTAGCGGTAAGATAACCGAATTACGAAGCCGAGTAAACAATAAAATGTCAAATAATTAAATAAACATTAGCCAGAATTTCAATTAGGGTTATTGATATATAAGGTCTACCTACCCTTAGGTATATGAACAACCGTAAGTTAACTAATAGAGAAAAAATATAAAAATATATTTTTGAGATAGCTTGGGCAAAAAGCACTCGAAAAATGTTAGTTCATAAAATAAAATAAAAAAATTTAAAATTCAATTCAAAGATTTCAGTTTTTTAAATCTGTTTTTGAACACCATGAAATAGTAGCCGCCATGTTATAACGTCATACCGCTGTTTAAATTAATCAACTGAACAACTTTGTACTTTTATTATTTTCGTAACCAAAGTAATTTTTATTTAAATAATATTTTGCATTCGGGAACAGCAAACCAACGATAAGTAGAATAATAACTCATTTTTTTAATTATTTACAATCATCATATAAAATATCGGCGCATTTGTCTACACAGCAAACTGACGTCATACCCACAGAGCAATATGGCCTCCACTGCGTCCAGCGTTTTCGTCAAATTACGCGCGAAATTTGAAAAAGTAAAATTGTAATGCCTTTTTTACGGCACAAATCAATTAAATAAAAATGTTGTGTTTCTTAAGTGGTTTATTAGCACTTCAGAATCTAATTAGGACACTTTTTTAAATGGGTGTAATACCGTATTGTCTACGTGAACGTGACTGATAGTATCTAATAACCAATCAAATGCGCCTAAATCAGCGGGCAGATTGTGTAACATACTGACAGAAAAATAGGTCTCACTATGACAGTTCAACAGTATTCATTGCGTTATTTACGTTGCTGAGCAGAAAAAAAATTTAAACCTAAGAAGCAATGGATTAGTAATAACCTTGAAAGTGGTTCAGACTCTGATTGATATTGTGTTACACAAACAGGGTGCTGGATATTTTCAAGCACGTGCTTCAGATTTGAATATCTCGTCCTTCTATTATAAATAATTTAGATACTTACCTCCTTACCTACTCTTATACGGGTCCAAAGGGAACAGCGGTATTTCGAATTAGAAGCCATTAGAACCCAGGCCTCAGAAGTCGGCTAATTGAATATGCCACAAATTAATAATATAGACGGCTTACGGGCTTACAGAAGCAAAGTCTAAGTTAATATGTAGCTGATTTAAATACAAATCTGACGAGATAAAGAGAAGTATCAATCTGCGTAGCCTTTTCATCACCTTGGTGGGGTTCGTTTCCAGTCTGCAGCTGAACTATGGTCAAATACATACAAGAAAGTAAAAATGTATTTATTAATTTATTTATTAACACCAATAAGTACAACATCTTACAGTTTCCTAAGACAACGTTATACACACCTATTAAACTATCTATATCTTTAAATATACTATAACATAAAATTTAACAATAAACAATAAAATCGGTTTTTCTTTTTTTAAATTTTTACGTCTTCTTCAAAGCACCTTTGTGTTTGTGTTTTGGCCATCGAAAACATCTTCCGTCGGCATATTATTAATAATTCCTGCTGTCCTTGACAAAGGGGCAAACTTTGGTAAATTTGTCCTAGCCCATGGCACCTCTAACAAAGCGGGGCGGCGGCGCACTCCCATATACCCATGGTGCACCAACCCGCGCAGCAACCTCGCCACGTACTTTAGTAAGGCGACGTCCCTCCTAACCGTCAGCCTAGTTTACCCGACCATGCCCAACACAAACAGACTCGGATACATCAACGGGTAGATTGGGTAAACACCATATTGTTTTAAATATAAATACCTGGTGAATTTATTTTGTATTTTGTCAACCATGAGACTATATTCGACTTCATGCGGATTTCATATAATTGCACTTGTCTCGAGATGACTACGAACTGAAGCATTATAAAGTATTTTTACCAGTGCTATATTTTTAAAATCCGTCCATGAGATCCCGCTGAAGTCGCTCACAGTCCGAGGCACTCGCTACCGAGATAATTACTTCTGCAAATAGCAAACACCTCGCACTGCTCGCGACCCCAGGGAGATCATTAACCATAATTATGAATTCGAGTGGACCCAAATTAGTACCTTGGCGTACCCCAGGAAACGTATTGAATAGTTTAGGTTTGTGCCCGGCGTACTCAACGTACTACCAGCGCTCACTTAGGTAACTCGCAAAGAACTTTAATAGATGTGGTGTAAAACCTAACGCAGCATATTTTGTTTATAAAATGTCACTATCCACCATATCAAAAGCCTTCATGTAAGTTCCTTCTTCTCATTACGCTTTTACAGCAGATTAATTTGCGTGACACAAACTATTTAATATAATGTCATACGATGACTTCCGAAACTCTGATTATTTTAATTTACTAGTCCCAGGTACTTTAGGTAATTGTGATACCGACAAAAAAAGGTCAAACGCAGCGGTCATTTTAGTCTAGCGAATTAAAAATTAGAATGTAGGTAAAAGCAAAACAAACAAGGTTTCTCTTAGTGACTTTTTAGCGCCCATACTTTTATGGTCCAGAAAGTTATGATAGTGCGATCCACCTATATCTTCTAAAATACCTTATACACAAAATAAACACAAAACCTATTACCAACCACAACACAAGTATGATGAATGTTCCTATTATACAAACAAGAATACAACTTCTCCATGTTCCTTCGTTCCTGGTACCTCCACACCTCCGTTCCTGCTACTCCTCAAGGGACTCATCGTTCAATCTAACTGCTGCGGATGTTATATCATCGAGATGAATGTTCTAATATGTTACCACAAAGTATGGGAATAAGGTATGTAAGTTTAATATTTTATGGTTGTAGATGCGGGTTTAATGCGCATGTTCCTACAATGTTACTTGCCTTATCTATAATTGTTAAAGGATCTTTTCACGCGTGTCTAAAATTGGGACCAACGCCGCCATCTTGTTTTTCAATACATTTTCTGTGATCATTTCACAAATATCTACAACGCTGCCCTGTCAATGTCATTCAGGTGGCTTAAGTTCCTTCTAGCACTCTATACTTTTAATACTTTTACTACGGACAAAGTGGTAAAATAAAATCTTTAAAAAAAGGTTTATTAGGGTATCTCCTCCGCAAGTAAAGTGGAGAAGTTTTTTTTTCTCGTCCACCGCATGGTGTGGGATGTCATTTGAAGTTGTCAAATTGACTTTCAAAAAAGCAATTTTTCCGATTCGTGAAATAATAAGCTTTAAAGTGTTAAGTTTTGACAAAAAATCACGGTAGTACGAGTAGTATATATAACGCAGTTAAAAGGGAAACTGTCACAGCTAAGTAGGCTTTACAAGTTAACGAGTAGTAGTCCACCAACTTATATTTGCAGTTGGAATGTATGGTAGAACATTTTTATCAATCACAATTTTAAGTTTATTATTGACATAAATTCATTGCAACTATAAAACCCTTCATTGTGCTTGATCCGACACACACATGGGCAGGTTAGTAAAAAGTAAGTATCTAAATTAACTTTCATAGACGGCGAAGGAAAATATTTTGTCGAAACCTGATCCTCTAAAATTTCTTACACGCAGGTTCCGTGTGGTGCTGGACGTAAAAGAATAGCACCATCCCATTTCTTCCCGTGGGTATCGTAGAAGGCAAATGAGGGACTTACTAGAGAATTTGCAGCTGCGTTCTCTATGCATTTTTACAACCATACTGCGATCGCCAAACCGCCTGCCAAGCGTGGCGACTACGGCAAAACCCCCCTTTCGGGGGAAGCCTATGTCCAACAGTGGACGCCGTTCGGCTGAAATGATGATGATGATGAGGTATCAGACATGCTTGTTAACGCGTTGTTCAGACAGAGAAGGTAACGGTGACGGTATTGGACAGTTTGACAGTAACACGTAGTTTCAAAATTGAGAATTTGAACTAGAAAACTTGTCAAACTCTAGGTAGTACCTACTTCAGCTTAAGGTGTTTAAGGCTAAGCTTGCGAAATTCAAAATTTATTTGCAAAAAAACGTAAGATATTTTTAATTTCGCGAACAGTAATTGTACTATCTGTCAAACCGGGTGTTTGACAGATAGTACAATTACTATCAAACTTTCCCGTCAGCTCCACCACTGTTACTGTAAGTAAGAACTACTAGTTTATTGTTGCAAACACAGGTTATTATTTTAATTACGCTAAAACGCAAACTATGGGAAATCAATAACGAAACAAGCCTATAAATATGAAGGTCCTTAATCATATTTTATATATCGGTACATTAGCAAGCCCAGTATGAAAATAAAAAGACATATTTCACCAAGTCATAGTAATACATCAGACCTGTAATTTCATGCCTGCGTTACTAAATTTTTATAACCTAAAATAATGTTATTACCTGTCAGATTACGTCTCGACAAAGTTATCAAGTTTTTATTATTTTTGGAACAGCTTTTTCATATGAATTACAAAATATATGGATAACCGAGCTTTGTTCGGATTGTTTTTTTTTGGTTTGACGTTTTCTAACAGTGAAACCTAGCTAGATCGATTTATCGCCCCCGAAACCCCCTGCATACTAAATTACATGAAAATCGTTGAAACCCTTTCTAAGATTCAGATTATTTAAATACATATACAGGGTGTAACAGAAACCCTATTGCTATCCTTAAGCACTAATGATAACAGCTGGTATAGAATCACTATACATAGTTTCAGCTCAAAATAAAATACTCTAAGAATTTATACCAAACTTTCGGTTTCATATGTTTCTTAAATTCAAATCATAACAAACCTGTCACCACACTACGTAGGTCAATAACTTTCCACGTTATTTGCTAATATCACGATTAATCTCACGATGTGTTTATTTCAATTTGAAATGTTCGGTTGCTGGTATCAATGTATTAAAAATTCTCATAATTTCCGAACATGTAGAGATAGGATTAAAAAACCCTTCCAATATCGTTTGATATCATCCAAAGAAGCCGTGCCCTTTCCGTTACACGTTGTATACAAGAATTGCTCGTTTAAAGGTATTAGATATACAGCAAGTAGGTACCCATAGGTAGTTCTACTTCTTACATCATCATCTGCTTAGTCCTTTCCCAACTTTCTTTGGTAGTACCAGTATAACCAGTATCTTAAAAGGAGCGACTGCCTTATATCTGACCTCCACAACCCAGTTACTGGATAACACTGTAACCCTTGGTAAGAATGGTTGCTAGAATTTCCGTCTTCTGGCGACCCGTAACGACTGTCAAGTATCCACGAATGACAGCTGGTACCAACAGCTTAACGTGCTTTCTGGAACAAGGAGGGGTCTTGCTATGTAGAGATTGGTTGATCCTCGGACAAACCGCGGCAAGCGCCGCTTGACTTGATCGATCGACTCGTGCAGTTAATATACTTAATACTTAGCTATAAGCCCACCAAAAGTACAAAATTTCTACCAACTACCCACTAATATACCTAAGACCACAAAAATCACTCTAGACGCAGGTAAACTCAATCAATTAAATCTATATCCGAAGTCGTTAGGTTTGCGGAACGCTGTTAGTTGGTTCCGGTAATCACTTTAGGGTTACCCCTGTAACTCGGTTACATAGTAATCCGGAACGAGTCTACAGATTAACTATTGATGGAGGCATTGGATACAAGTTCCATCAATAGTAGTTTTGTCACGACTTGTGAAAGACTGGTTTGATATCAGTGGCGAGACAAAAGCAACCTTTGTTTTTTTTTTGGACGCTTTATGGACGGTAGATTCCCGGTAGAGATTAATGGCCGATTCCTATATTTTACAGACCGTTAATGGTTAAAATAAATACTCTTTTATCTAGTATAGCTTTGCATAGTAGACCCTCCCATATGGAAGTAGATATCACAGCTAAAATTAGCTTACGAATTTATTTCTACATCCAGTTTAGCAATAAAAAATGCTACCATTGGTAATACAAAACGATTCGTATTTGTATATAGGAACCGAGCATAAAGGCTTCTTCAAACAGCCGCGACGCGACACTTGTAGAACAATTTCCATTAAGTTTTCATAGAAATTGTTCTACGAGTGTCGCGACGCGACCGTCGCGTTGCGCTAGTCTGCACGAGCCTTAAGGTGAACCTAGTCCATTTTCCCATACAAACTTCGGGAGTGTATTACTCCACTGTTGGACAATGTACATCAAAAATTAAACATGGTATGATTTTGTCTCATTATTAATATTGTCTGTACGGAAACAGAATACTAAAATAAAAAGCCATTCAAAAGTTAGGAGCCAACAAAGATTCGTTTTTCTTGCTAATTTAACCAAACTTTGGGCGTGTTTTAGTAATAAAAGAAGTATGAAATCTGAAAAACCAAGTCGGTACCGACAAAGCTCAAATATCGAAAAGTTCAATAAACTTTATTGATTATTGATTTATGCAGTGGTTTTTTCATAAAACCCGATCTTCCGAAGAACTGTTCTTAATTTTTTACGCGCCTGTTGTACTATAAATGATCCTGCACCTCACACAATAATGTTTTGGGTGTAGACTAGCGTCTAACTGCTCATCACTGATACTAACTCTGTCGGACACGATGCCTGGTGAGACAACGTGCTTTTTAGCAAGGCCCATCAGCGAGTTCGAGCCCGCGACTAGGTTCCCCTTAAGGCTACAACGTAATATGTGGTTATTCATAGCTTGAGACTTTGTTAGTAGGAGTTTGTATTCTATCATTAACTCAACTGAAACTCGCTTCTTGTTTTTGGAAGGGACACCACAATTTTGGCAATGTCACGTAGGTTGCATGGTGTAGATTTGAGCCACCGGGCTCTGTAGGCGAGAGCAGTGGTATCGGCCACGACTTACGAGTTGTAGGTCGTGACTTCGAACTTAGACAACCACTTTATCTTGTGTACACCGTTTGAACATAAATATTAGATAAAAAAGTCTAAAATATACGATTTAAAAACCTTTTTTGAAATTATTTTCGGGTTTTGTAGTTTGGTTTAAACTACAAAAGCAGAAAATAATTTTATATTTTTTAGTGCTGCTAACTACAAAAGCGTTTTTTTATATATGATGGAAAATATTTATAAAATTATTGAATCGTCATCGGTCCTCGCTAAGTCTACAAAGTTTAAATGAAATCTGGCCGTTTGAAGTGGGCCAAAATCAAGTCCAAAGGAGTCAGTTACAAACATGCTTACAAACAAACATACAGATGAAGCTAATAAAAGCATGTTAAAAAGGAAAAAAATCGTGAGGAAACCGGCTTGTCTTAGAACCCAAAATTCGAAGACATGTAATGTCTACCAACACGCACTGGGCCCGCGAGCTGGATTATGGCCCACTCTCTCCTATAGAGGGGTGGCCTGGGTCCCAAAAGTGGGATCATTATAGGCTATTTAGGGACTTAAACATAACTGGTGAAAGGTACGTGTACTATAGATATTCCTCTGCCTAATTCTTCGGCGAAAACCGCCGTTATGTGTTATTTTACCACAAAGGTAAAGACACACACAAGGTAAGGTATGTATATAGTAGTATGTATGTATATAAGTATCTATTATACAGCATATATATGAATATATCTATGTATGTATAGTATAGTGTATCTATATTTTGCACCAATGACAACCCCATTTTTATGTCCACGCAATCACTGTCCATTCCAAGGTTGCCTGGAAGAGATCGCAGAAAGCGATAAGGCCGCCAATTGTATGTTTTTAGAGTTTTTTTTTTTGTCATGTATTTTCTGGTGTACAATAAAGCATATATAAATAAATAAATAAAGGTACTGTGACACCATACAACGCTGGAGATTGATCAGTGATATTTTATTGTACCATCAAGTAAACAAAACAAATAATGTCTAATGACAATATCAAGGTCAAAACGTAAAGTTTACCGAACTTCGAGCATAAATATGCATAGTAAGTTAAAACTTGAATTTCTTAAACAAACATAGCCGGCACCGCCAATAAATTACTGACTACATTAATTGGCTCGAATACTCGAATATTACATAGAAAGTAAATAAACCTATTGATAAACTAAACCAAAGATAAATATCAGAAAATTGCAAAAGTAAAATATTATTACAGTGCCGAGCAGAAAAAAAGTAATACAAGTTTTATTCAAAAGAAAATATGTAAGGAAAGTGAAATGGAACTAAGGTAGTTGGAAGTCAAAGTTTATAGTAAAGGAACTTCCAGTTGTTCTAAAGATATTTCTGTTTGAAAATTAATTAATAGTCAAGCGGCTGGATAATTAACTATAGTTTTTTGTCTGTAAATGGCTGAAGTAAGGAACATTATGTTGTTGTTTTTATTGTTAAAACCAATTACTAACAGAGACCACACTGTGGAAAAAAAAATTGAATGGTAATTGCCAAAGAAATTTCAATTTTCGTGAAAGTTAATATTTTATGTTTTTTTTTTGTATTATCAGAAAAGCTTGCCTTTGACCAATAATCTCTGCTTGAAGTCTTATTTTGAGGGTTTGGATTCCTTTGACCAATCTCTCACTTAATTAGCTAAAACCTTTGAGGTACCTAAATGCGGTGAACAATAAGTATTGCTTTGCCACGAAATACATTTGTATTTTTACGCGATCCACGCTCAGCTCACGATATTTTAATATAAAATAGATAATAATAGCGAAACAGAAGTTTCCAGCACCGATAGAATTGATAGTAAAGATTTTTTTACTACCGATTATGTTACTCATGAATTAGCCATGTAACATTGTTTGTTTATTATCATAATTACTGCACGTGCGTAGTAATTATGAAAATCACCAAACAATTAATTCTAATTGTAGTCTCACTTCATTTACCGGTAATTATGTTATTGTCCCGTTTCAGAACATTTAACATAATTGATTGTAAATTGTGATGTCCTTTGGGAATCTAGGAGTAGGTAGTTTTTAATAGAAATTTATTATTAATTCCTGTCTAAAGCAAAGAGTATAGATGTATTTACCTACATATGTATAGAGTATGATTATATATAAATATTAGAGTGCATAGTTAGACTCTTGTGGCTAAGCTACGCTTGCCGCGGTTGGTCCGTGGATGGGTCTATTTAGTATCGAGACCCCTCCTTTCCTCGGAACGCATGTTAAACCGTTGGTCCCAGTTGTCATTCGTATCGATTTTTGACGATAGTCAAAAACGTCTCTTACCAAGCGCTATCGTGTTGCCCAGTAACTGGGTTGTGGAGGTCAGATAGGCAGTCTCGCCATGTAAAATACTGTAGATAGTAGGTAGTAGGTAGATTGATAAGACTTGACTACAAATAACATGTCAAAATGAAAAAGCTTCATGCTACTATGTTATATTATAAATGTGAAAGTTTGTATGTTTAGATTTTTCGATGTTTGTAATTCAATCACGCAAAACGGCTGAACGTATTTAGATGAAATTTTGCACACAGATAGTTTATAACCTGGAATTACATATAGACTAGTAGTAAGTTTACTAGAGAATGGGCAGCAGCGTTCTCTATGCATTTGACCACCATACTGCGATCGCCAATCGCCTGCCAAGCGTGGCGATTATGTCAAATCCTCCCCTTTTGAGAGAGGCTTTTGTCCAGCAGTGGAGGTCTTTCGGCTGATATGATGAATAAGTTCACGTGGGATAATTACCGACCTCGACGAGGTCGAGGCCGCTGTCACAAGTTAGTTTATAATACACCGTCACATTTTAGTTGTCTTACAACGGCAGCCCACTTCATGTATCCAATGACTACTAAACATTTATTTAAAAAAAAAATATTTTTGAACATATGCATAATCAAAAACATGAAAATATCACTAAGACGAATGACGTAGTTTGAAACACCCTGTTATGGAGATGGAATTAATGATGGAATGTAATGGTAGGTAGGTAGATATCTTCTGCCGTTTGATACGTAAACATTATTAACAGGGAGGGTGTTTCATAATTCTAAACCATTATTTATTTTTCTTTGTACCTACCTATTACCTTAATTAATGGTAACAATGTTTTAATCGCGCCTAGAGGTATTTTATGACGGATACATTGAGTGGACCACCTTTGTAAGACGACTAAAATGTCATGGTGTATATTTACGGGCCACTTTAAATGACTCATAAAGTAGCTCTTAGTTTTCAAATAGGCTAAACTAAGATTATGATCAACATTATGATTGAGTGCGTACACATTATGATTGATTACGGTTTTACTTATGACGGGTTACGGGATTGCCCGGTCCAGTAAACTAATCAGTTCTGGGCACAAACAGAGGCTAGTTTTAGTAATATTGAGTTAGGTGTAGTAATTAATTACCTAGCTGAAAATATATAAATAGTTTAAACTGGAAAATGAAAATTTAATAGAAATTGCAAGCACAAATCGGGTCCTTCGCTAGTACCTAAAAATTATAATAATTTGAAATTATCATTAATTATAATGATTACTTTGTCAACAAAGAATCTTAATCTGACCGCAACAACCCAGTTCCTGGGTACCTAATACGATACCTCTTGGTAAGACTGGCTGTCAGGCTTTTGGGCTTTTGATGACCCGTTACCATTGTCAAAGATCCACGATTGACAGGACTGAACCAACCATGGCCAGGACCATCGACTTTACGTGCTATCCGAGGCACGGTGTGGTCTTGGTTTGTAAAGATCACCCATCCACAAACAGATCACGAAAAATTTAGCTTAACTTTCGATCGACCCGTGTGCCTGTTGTTACTTAACCTCCAGTCAAGTATTATTTCAACCATAAAAAATAAAATTTACTTATAAAATTATAGGTATTTATTTTTCGCGCACCAATTATGTTCAGCTGAACCCTGGTTTGAAGGAAAATCTTGAGCACAATATAATTCAGATGAAAGCCACTATATTTTCTACTTTACCCTATATTTGCTGCTGGAGTATTTCTCTTAGCGCAATTTCCTCATTCTACTTACATTTTAATTAATGTATGGTTACGGAGTATGTACCGTTACTATTCCCAGGGGCTAGCAGAGGTCTTAGTAACGTGCATGTGTTATAATTACTTGATTTAGTTAGAAAGCTTTGCACTATCTGGTGGTACTTAGTTATTTATGGTGTTCGTATTCTTGAATAGAAAATTACGAGCAAAAAACAACGCTTTATGAACAACAACAACATTGCATTATTCTTAGTGTTTTTCTATTACTAAGAAAATTTAAAATTACAAAAAAAATAAAACGCTCCCGATAATTCTGGCCGCATGTGTACAAAGTTTTCAAATAACTATAAAATGATTGAACCACGATATTTGTGTTTGTTTTAATCCCTTTAAACTGGTGAGCTATCTGTGTGGGCGAAGCCCAATAAAACAAGCTATTTTTAATGTGTAATGATCCTTTCAATGTAGTAGTTACCTGTATAAATACCTGTAACACATTACCTGTTTACTGTACCTATTCATAATAATAAGATGTAAAGTAGTTTGAATTAACTTAAAATTATCTTATATAGTTCAGACACCATGGTACAAGTAGCATACATTACGCCCAGCTAACGATGTCGCTAATCCAGTAAAGATTACAAAACCTTTAACTGCCTTACAAGTGTTGACCGGAGCTCGACAAGTCGAAACCTGCCGAGAAGGCCATGGTTTCGCGTTCCTGAATGACGAAAACAGATAAATACACATGCTACTTGCACTATACGAGTAAAGTGATATAAGGACCGAATATTCGGTGTATAATTACAGTTTTACATTATTACCTTAAATTTAATTAAATCAATAAGTATTGTTTGTGAAGTAATGGCTCCGCTGTTCACTTCTAGTCGCGATGTACCCTATACCTAGCTAGCCAGTCTTCCAGTATTTTAGCATAGGATTCTACCTCTTATTTTTGACGGTATTGCATAAACTGTGTTATGTGTGATCTTCTGTTATAACGTGCACTCGACCCAGTAGTTTTGAGTTTATTCGTAACAAACATATATACAAAAATACGCAGGTTTCCTCTTTATAATATTAGTATAGATATAAATCAGAAGAATTTTTCTAAAATAAAAGGAGCCTAAGTTACTCCTTATTACATCAGCAACCTGCCAGTGAAAGTCCCGTCAAAAACGGTCCCGCCATTTCAGAGATTAGCGGGAACAAACAGACAGACATACAGACAAAAATTGAAAAAAATATTATTTTGGTATATGTACCATATATGTATTCATATGCATGTAGCAAAAAGCGGTTATTTTAATATTACAAACAGACACTCCAATTTTATTTTTAAGTACAGATGTATAGATTTAAAAGATGTATAAATGTATAGATGTATAGATGTATAGTTGTAGAAAATTACTGTGCATTACGTGCCCAATATAACGCATTATTTCAACGTCTGACTGGTTTACTTTCACTCCTTCGTCACGGGAACACCGTAAACGCCACCTACACCACCTGACTCACGCTTAAATTAACAATCTGTACGAAGCGATATTAAAAATTGGTTTGTACACATTTATTTACACATTCAAATTGGTAAAGAAGAAGAAGCAGAGAGAAGAAAGAGAGATTGGATTGGATTGATTGGGATTGGATTGGGAGAGATTGGTGAAGAAGTGGTTGAGTCATTTTGGTAAAGATTTTACGAAATAGAGCCGCAGTTCTCGTATTTTTTAAAGAAAGTTAGCATCATCATATGCCTAGACTTTCCCCAACTATATTGGGTTTGGCTTCCAGTCTGACCGGATGCAGCTGAATAGCAGTATATTACATGGAGCGACTGCCTATCTGACCTATTTTTTCGGACGCATCTCTGTCTCATCAAGGGACTCCTGAATCGGTGCTGATCCATACGTCATGTTCGTGAACGGGCGCCGCCAGTAGGGTCTGGTCATCTCTTAGCTCGCACGGCTTATTTTAATTTCTGAATTGTTCTTTTATTTTAGTTTTAATTACGAACGCACGCATGTGCACGTCTTTTTACATCGTTCTCACATTTATAATCTCAAAATAGTGATGTAACCATTTTTTTTTTGTAACAACACCATGATTTTAAAAGAGTGTCCATGGACTTGCTTGCCCGTTCTTCTCCATAGGTACCTACGCTTTGGAATGGGCAACTAGCTTCATCTTTCTAACTCACCGACCTTGACAATTCAAAAGTGCCTGTAATTGGTTTATTTGAAATAAATGCTTTGACTTTGAGTTTGAGTTTCTCAACCTGTCAAAAAAACCTCAAATTGACCTACAATTTTCGACAAGTTTCCGGCAGTGATTGTCGCTTAGTTAAATGAGATTGTGACTTGAATCTGAATATTATAATGGACGAGAATTGGCCTTGTAATCGGTTTCTTAGTTCTGATTTATTATAAAAATTATAGAACGCATTTTGGGAAAGTGATAAATGAAACTTTATACAGATTTTTTTAATATGAGCTTGCATGAGCTTCAATATTATTGCTGTATTGTAAAACAAGCGAACACTTACGAAGTATAATTAAATAGATCGGATTAACTTACCTAGTGACATCCGATCCTCAATTATGTGAAGTAATCTCGTCCTCATTTAGTACTATGTAGTTTGCACTTTTGCACAACTCGCTGTATCACAATTTTTAAAGATGAATGCAATCATCAAAAAATATTTGGTACTCTGTGGTCCGTCGTCTTATGTGTGCTTTGTGGATAACTGTCATGTTCATTAGTTCAAAGTATTACACACACATAGCCATACATTTTTTATACACAACTTCCGAACGGGGTAGAGATGAGAATCTGGGAAGGGTTGGGATACAATGAGGACGAGATTACTTCACATAATTGAGGATCGGATGTCACTAGGTAAGTTAATCCGATCTATTTAATTATGTTCGTAATCTCGTCCTCATTTAGTACTATGTAGATGTTTAAAGAAGGAAGTTGTGTTAATAAATCAACATGTTTATTTGATAAACAGAAAAGGAGGTGGCTTCGTCCTCTCATCATTATAGAGTAATCAGTCTCAATGGTTACTTATTATTATTACTTCCCCAATAGTGACTTATTGTCTGGGTATTAATGTAGGTACTTAACCAAAACACTTTAGAGTAACGTACAAAGAAATATCTGTTGAACACACCGCTTTAGCAAAGACGTTTGGATCACTGACGATTTGTCTGTTATACAAACGAGCAAAGTAACGTTTTAGCCGGACAGATGCTCATATTATCTTTGAAAAATGGTAATATTAAAAGGTTGAAGTTTGTTTCACTCTCTTATCTGTTCCCAAGTGAAAGCCTTAGATTAAGGAGATTGCCGACCTTAAGGTGTTCAGTGAGCTGATAGTCCTTGTTCAAACTTAGATGTTAAGAACAAAATTACCATGGTTACTGAGTCCGACAAGTGATGCACATCTTGACTCCTGCAGAAGATTATCCAATGATTCAGTGCCGATTCGTACTGTTTTCTGATTTTGTTAGACAAGAAAGCTAACATTATGTCCATTGAGGAAGGAGGTATTCCTTTCCTTAGGAACGCGCACCTGATAATGTGGTGGCAATCAGTTTGAGGCTCTTGTGTAAAGAATGCGGATCCCATGATTGTGCAGGCCATCATGGAACTACAACAATGCCCGTTGCCTTCTCAGTCATTATTGTCTGTAGCAACTTACTTATAGGGATAAAAGGTGGAAACGCATAGAAAAATATCCCATTCCATTTAATGGTAAAAGCATCTATAGAGTGTGCATTCGGGTCTGGTAGCTAAGATACATAATTTCTACACTTGTTGTTATATCTGTTTGCAAGCAGATCAATCCCTGGTTCACGCAATTTAGTGATTGACTTGTTTCTCTGTCAGCCACAGCGTTATCTTTCGAGCTAATGTAGGATGCATATACCCATAGTTGCCTTTCCTCACACCACTGCCATAACTCTCGTGCAATGTGTCGTGCTCTCGTGTAATGTTGAATGCGGGTGCCCCCCATTCTATTAAAATAGACTATAGTAGTGGTGTTGTTGTCCAGCGACCATGAGTCCGTTACAGACTGAACCCCAACCTGTTCTTGAAGCATCTTAGAATATTTCCAGAGAAAAATTAAATTGTTTAATTTTATAATGATATCTATGGATATGGGATAACCACCATTCCAAATTTGATCTGATTTCGTTTGATACAGTAAGGTATGCCTCGTAGTTTTCTTTATTATTTTTTCAGGCTATTGTTTTATGACTTTATATTCTGCAGCCGAGCATGCAACTATAAGGGTATCTAAGAGTTGAGAGAATTCAATTATTTTGGATCTTTGTTTAGACTTAACTCCTTCCTAAGGTTTTACATATAGGTAATTTTTTTTTTTTTTTTTTTTTGTGGTTGTGTTATGGAGAAACTGAACAGAATTTAGTGTAAACTCTAGATACTGACAGTATTGTTTAGACTGGACGCAGCTTTTGTCTATGTTAATAAAAAATCCCAGACTTTCTAATAATTTCTTGGTAGTAAACACATTTTGTAAACATCTTTCATATGAATCAGCAAGGCAGAGAATATCATCGATGTAAATGACTGACAACAGACCGAATGACCTCAGGTGACACATTACTGGTTTCATAACTTTAGTAAAGACATAAGGTGCTGTACTAGGACCAAAGGGAAGGCATTTCAATTCATACAATTTGTCTTGGAATAGGAAACGGAAGTATTTCCTATCGGATTTTTATTTTTTATTTTTATTGATATCAAATAGTATGCGTTCTTCAGGTCAATTGTCCATAAAGCATCCAGGGGTCATAAGAGTTTTGTTGCTGTTCTTAAGTCCTCTAATTTAAACTGAGTAGAAGGGACAAATTTGTTAAATAGTTTCAGATTCATTAGAATCTCCAGGAACCATCTGCCTTAGGGTGTGAGAATATACTAGACAAAAACTGGCCATTTACAGTTGAACACCATTGTATAGCACCTAATTGTAACAATTTGTCTATTTCTATAGAAATAATGTTGGTTTCCTTTTCCGTAAACTGATTGTTCTGTGGCACCATGGCTTGGACAGGAACATTGGTTACAGATACGGAATAGCCTCTGCTAGCTCTCATATTTAAGTCTGCCGGTTTGTACCTGATCTAGCGGCCGCGACGATCCTGGCCCTGTTGACGTGAATGTTAAAATTTCTGTAAAGAGCGTCTGCCCCGTGTCAGCAGCTTGTTGACATAGTATGTCTGGTGTGCTGTTTGCTTTGGTCTCGGCTTCTGCCCACTCGGACGTGGCACCTGTGGTCGTTGTGGGCCTCGGTAGTTTAAATTATTCCTTTTAGGAACTTTTTGCTGGGCAGGTGTGTTTTTTAGCTCCAACCCTGATTTCTTGACAGCTTTAACAGCATTGACCTTGTTCTTGCCAATCGTAGTGATTGCTGCCGATAGCAAAGTTTAGTTTCCGGTAATCCTCTTGTCTCTTTTAACACCATTCTCGTTCATTGCAGCTGCGACCTCTTCATTTAGAAGTGGTGGAACTAATAGGCTACAGTTCTTTGGGGGATTATGTCTTAACAATATGCTAGTTTTAGATTCAGTTTCAAGGCCGTTTAGAAGAATGGCCGTCCAACGTTTCGTTAGACTTTCATGTAACTCAATCGAGTTATTGGTCGGTGGGACGCCTTCTTGACCCAGGAGGCCCTCGATGTGGGCTGGTATTGCGTTTTCCTCCGGTACTACCTTAGGGGTAACCGTTGGGAGGTGAGGTGCCTCTTCCAAGTCTGCCCCCCCATTCCTTTTTGTTTGAGTGTCAACATTAGGTGAAATACTATGACCGCTGTATTCAGTATCCGGTGAGGAAGACCTGCGACATCGAGGCGTGCGGCTCCTTTGAGTCTGACTATGTCGGCTTTGCTCATACGACGAACAACTTCTTCAACGTGCTGTGCTGGAGTGACTTTCGTAGTCATCTAAGCAACAGACGCATAGTGTTATGCTCAAACTGATAAATCCATAGCCGACCTCACGTGAAAGCTTTTAGGATACGGTTGATATGTTTTTCAATTTACGACATTGTCATCGGCTAACCTCTCGTGAAAGCTCATATTATGCAGTGGAGTTGCTTTTTAATTGTCGACGAAAACTGTCATCGGTTAACCTCTCGTGAAAGCTCATATGGTGCAGTGGAATTGCTTTTTAATTGTCGACGAAATTGTCATCGGCTAACGTCTTACGTAAATAAGATATAACGTAAATTGTCTCGTGAAAGCTCATAGGATGCAGTGGAATTGCTTTTGAATTGTCGACGAAACTGTCATCGGCTAACCTCTCGTGAAAGCTCATATGATGCAGTGGAATTGCTTTTGAATTGTCGACGAAACTGTCATCGGCTAACCTCTCGTGAAAGCTCATAGGATGCAGTGGAATTGCTTTTGAATTGTCGACGAAACTGTCATCGGCTAACCTCTCGTGAAAGCTCATATGATGCAGTGGAATTGCTTTTGAATTGTCGACGAAACTGTCATCGGCTAACCTCTCGTGAAAGCTCATATGATGCAGTGGAATTGCTTTTTAACTGTCGACGAAACTGTCATCGGCTAACCTCTCGTGAAAGCTCATATGATGCAGTGGAATTGCTTTTTAACTGTCGACGAAACTGTCATCGGCTAACCTCTCGTGAAAGCTCAAATGATGCAGTGGGATTGCTTTTGAATTGTCGACGAAACTGTCATCGGCTAACCTCTCGTGAAAGCTCATATGATGCAGTGGAATTGCTTTTTAACTGTCGACGAAACTGTCATCGGCTAACCTCTTGTTAAATCTCATACGGTGCAGTGGAACTGCTTTTTAACCGTCAACGAAAACTGTCATCGGCTAAACTTTCGTGAAAGCTCTTATGATGCAGTGGAATTGCTTTTTATTTGTCGACGAAAACTGTCATCGGCTAACCTCTCGTGAAAGCTCAAATGATGCAGTGGAATTGCATTTTATTTGTCGACGAAAACTGTCATCGGCTAACCTCTCGTGAAAGCTCATAAGATGCAGTCAGAATTAGGTAATATGGAGGTACCATGGCTAAACTTACGTGAAAGCTCAACAGTGGTGTCGTCCGGCGTGGTTCTGACGACTCTTCCTGTTTAACCGCTTTTTCAGATCTCGTAACCGTCACTTAGCTCGATAATGGCCTCATCCCGTTTTTTCCGTTTGTTTTTTCCCATTTTATTTACAGAAATAAAACTTAACGATTAGTGAATCGAAATTCTGTGAACAGCGAGTGGCACAAAAAAGTACAATGAACATGACAGTTATCCACAGAGCACACATAAGACGACGGACCACAGAGTACCAAATATTTTTTGATGATTGCATTCATCTTTAAAAATTGTGATACAGCGAGTTGTGCAAAAGTGCAAACTACATAGTACTAAATGAGGACGAGATTACGAACATAATCAACGGTTTATCAGAAAAGTTCTAAACCTGACACAATATCACGCCCGCATTTTCCGACGGGTATAGCAGAGATGTATCCATACAGTTCACCCACATTTATACATAAAACAAACATAAAGAACAAAAAAAAAGCAATTGCCGTGGCGCATGCTTAAAAGATATTAGCAGAATACAAAAATGTTTGGAGAAAACTTCCTGTATAAATATGATCGGCAAAGGAAACAAATAAAGAAATAAATTGGACTAAACGTTACTGTAACTTCACCCCTATTTATTAGTAAGGGGAGAGTTTCGTATAAATGTTGTTCATTGCGTAAATGGTATTAGTATGATGAAGACATTTATTTGAGTGTTTTTTCAGAGCTGTGTTTTAAGGATAGGTTCCCATAGGTACATCTTTACATACCAAGACCCTTCCGTGCCTCGGAAAGCACGTTAAGTCGTTGGTCCAGGCTGTCATTTGTGGATCTTTGACAGTCGTTACGGGTCGTCAGAAGCCCGAAAGTCTGACAACCAGTCTTACCAAGGGGTATCGTGTTACCCAGTAACTGGGTTGTGGAGGTCAGATAGGCAGTCGGTCCATGTAAAATACTGGTCATCAGCTGCAACCGGTTAGACTGGAAGCCGACCCCAACATAGTTGGGAAAAGGCTAGGCAGATGATGATGAGGTATCCATAGGTAGATACAATTTGGTGATAAATAGAAATGACACAGTTTAAAGGAGAAGCACCAGGGGAGCTCGCAAAATTAAAATTCAAAATTCAGACTACCAATTTCATGAAATATTTAAATCGGATTCATCATCATCATCATCACTTCAGCCGAAAGACGTCCACTGCTGGACATAAGCCTCCCCCAAAAGGGGGGTTTTGCCATAATCGCTACGCTCGGCAGGCGGGTTGGCGATCGCAGTATGGTGGTCAAATGCATAGAGAACGCTGCTGCCCATTCTCTATTAAGTCCCTTAGTCGCCTTCTAGGACACCCACGGGAAGAAATGGGATGGTGCTATTCTTTTACGTCCGGCACCACACGCAACCATAAATAGGATTACTCCTCTGATATATGAATATATATCATTTACACACATACAACCTGACATAGACCTGAATGTTGCAAAAAGACCTGCACAGAATTTTGCGGGTTATCGTAACTGCGGGTTATGCCACAAAATAGTATGTAACCGTTATGTGTTTCTGCCAATCTGCCATTGTGACGTAGGTATCCTAAACGTTCTGAAGGAGTAAGAAAAGCTGTTACCTATAGAGATTAGCTACATAGAACGTTGTTTGCTAAGATAATATTGGGACTTCCAACTACAAATATTACACGACCGTTTGCTATGGAAGTTTATAGTGACATTTTTATTCCTTAACAACTGTTTCATATCCTGAAAAAAGCCAGGACAATACATCAGCTTTGTTCTTTCATTCATTAAAAGTTGTTTGAATCCGGTAGATATTCATTTAGTTTCAAAACTATTGGCAATAGTCTTGCATCGCCGTAGTACGTAGATCGGTACCCATTTTTTTAACTTTTAATGAACCAATCGTTATTGTTTAGCGTTTCAAAAGGACACTGATAACGACTGGATTGGAGTTGAAAAGTATCGGATAGTCGTTAACTAGATTTATTGATTTCCCACAGAAACGGTGCACCCGCAGTTGGGGCAAAGTATCTTTTTAAGTCCCGACATAATCTTGTTCAAGTCATGTCAGGACAATGTAGTTTAGTGCCTGAAATAGTCTTTTGAGGCCAGAACCACACAGATTTTGGTGGACCAGTCCAGTTAGTGCAAGCATTTGTCAGTAATCATGTAGTGCAACTCAGAACTTGAAGAGCTCAACGCTAACCAGCATAATTGGGAAATAGCTAGGCAGATCAGCACATCTTAGGCAATAAGCAGTACCACATAAAATGCTAATGGACTGAAGATTAAAAAAGCTAATAATGACGGATCATAAAAGTATAAGATGTCATAATTTAAAGTGCGTATTTTTGTTTGTGAAAATAAATTGAATATTTTGCCGCTTTATTTTTCCGTGATAATAAATTGACAGTAACGGGCGTGTTTCCATCGGAAAATGAGCAGGGAAAATGAGCACGCAGTATATGAATAAAAAATAGATTGTGTGGGCAAAGACTAAATGCGAGTTTGATTCGCACACAAGATTCTGTACCCTAAAGCAAAATACGCAGAAAAAGAACACGTTTCTTGTACGGAGTGGAGACTTTTTTTAAATGACTGCAGCGGCAGCAGAAATACATATTCTGTGAAAATTTTAACTGTCTACCTATAATTTTTCATGAGATACAACAGCCCGATGCCAGACAGTCGGATGGACGAACGGTCGCACAGCGGAAGGTTAGTAATGGGTCCCCTTGGCACCCGGTACACAAATCAAATCAAATCAAAAGTCATCTATTCAAACTAGGCTGAGAGTCAGCTCTTTTTGAACGTCAAAATTACATAAGACAGTCCCCCAAAACGTCCGCCCTTCACCACTTCCTAGTGCTATAGCTGGGAAGAAGAAGTGGCGCAACAAATTCCCCAGCAGCACAGCTGTCTGTTAAGTTAGAAGAACTTGATTCTGTACAATAGTAGATAATTAACATTACGAAACACAAAAACCATTAAATTTTCCACATGTCAGCTAGCACACGCCAATATACCAACAAAACATTGAAAACTATAGGTACTCAAGTAGAAATAAATATTAATTAACAAAAATTAAAAATAAATGTAAACAGAACTTACAACGTAAAAAAAAACACGGCTACACATAAAGCTATACATTTCCAGTTTAAGCTGATCTCACACTGTACTACAATGCGAGATCAGCTTATACTGGAAATGTATAGTTTGATGTGTAGCCGTGTGTACGAAACCCTAAACAGAAAAGAAAAAATAGAAGCCAGTGTATCTTCTCAAAACACACATTACATTTAGGTGTAAAGAAAGAAAGAAAGAAAGAAAGAAAGAAAAAACGTTTATTTGCGGTAAATATGACGCAAAAACCAGGAACACACAAAAAATAAATAAAAAAATGTTGAGGGAAACATGCGTCACATCCACACAAAACGGCTATCGCTCAGCATTATGCTGCGACCCTATGCAAGACAGAGCCCCAGCGCTTTGACGTAATGACGTCACCCGGTACCCGGTGCCGGTGTACCTTATTTTTATGCATGGATCCAGTAATCCAGTAACCAGTAATGGTTATGAAGCACAAATCAGCCTCATTATCTTTTCAACAGGCTATTATATGACGTATCTACTGCACGATATTTTTCTTGTATAGCTTTGACGTTAAAATAAAAACGTATTCAGTGTTAATAGCTGTGATTCTCATCATCTCGCATTCTCATATTGTATTTCCATTTCAAATTAACTAGATGAGGCTAATAACAATACTTTACCTACTGTCTGTCTTTGGACTTCTGCAATCCAATCAGGGCGTCCCAATAAAGACCATTTTGCATAAATATCTGGACAAATAACCTTCGGTCATTTTGCAGTATGACCACAACTTGCTGTATTATCAACATCACTTTGGCAGAGTGACAACGCGTCATTTAATATGGCTTTTTAAGGATTAAAGCTGTTTATTGGATGTACAGAACGGTTGTTTTTTTTAATTGTGTTTATTTTTTGCGAAGTTGTTGTGCATTTAAGTATTTGGCTATGTGGAATGTAATCATAATCATGTGACGATGGGCAAAAAGTAAAGACTGATAAAAAAATGACTGATTGGTCGTAATTTCGTAGGAGTTGATTACTTTCTTTCTCGATTTATTGTTATCAACTTGAACCCTAGCACTAGCAGTATGAATAATTTAAAGTATACTAAAAAAATCTTCTTTTTGTCCTATAACTCTCGGCCATGCCAAACTTTTCTTTTTAAAATATTTTTAAGTGCTTACAAAAAAGAAGGTCCCAGTATCTTTCCAAGAACAAATTAAAGCGATGTGCTAAAAAACTGCGACTTGTTAGCGTAACAGTTTGTGGCGAGAACGAAAACCTTTTAAATATTTAGAAGGCTTAACTTAGCTAATAAATATTTTGATTTACACTCGCGTCCGAAGATCTAAACTTGTTGATGTAAATTGTTTATTATTTTTGGCTTTATCAAGTCCAAGAAACAGGTTTTGATTAAAGTTATCATAATTTACAACTTACAAAGTTTAAACAAAATTATAATGACAAAATTTCCTAAAAAATAATTGACTTAATCGTCTGACAAAAAAATGGAGACCGACTTCCATATAAAGCGCCTTGTAATAATATTTTTTCACAGATACTCTTCCCTACGTTCTAAAAACTGTTATAACATTTGGCTCATTGATGTCCGGCAGTGTCTGAGATGATCCACTTCATCATCCAATCGATGAAGAAATCATCAATAGTAAGTTATTCTTTCTAAAATAATGTCGTTGTCCACACATAAGCCCTGGATCGAAAAAGTTGGATCTGGATCGAAAATAGACAGGTTTTAGGTTAACTAAGTCATCTGCTAAGATGCCTGTTGATAGCACTCGTATCGCAAGAAAGACGGAAAGAAAATAAATTTATTTCACCCAGATTAAGGCACACACTATTCACACAAAAACAAAAAAAAAAAGATTTAAAATAGTATTTTGTGCTTCACGGCTGCGCAAAAGACGAGACGCCAAATACAAGTTAAATTTTGTGATTGCATCCCAGACGTGCATGTACAGAGCAGAGGTCTAAATTGAGTTAAAAATGTCAATAGAAAATGTGGGTCTATTCTTACATTTCGAACATATAATGTATGATTTAATTCAGAACTTCTTATTCTTAATTCGACAATATTAAGTAAAAACAATCAAGCGTCTTTTAAAAAATCACAACAAAACGAACGTCTGTTGAATCCACCACGACATATTTTATCTGTAATTTAAGAGCGGTGGGATCCCGCCAGGAATTTGCCTTGTTCCAAAAATAGTATGGCACTCGTCTCTGACCTCATACCTAGTAAATAAGAACAGAAGGACCAACTGAGAAATACACAGTATGGAGCTACCGAAAGCTTTTTAACTGACTTTAAAAAAAGGCCCACCCATTGTTGCAACTTTATTGTATTTGTATTATTTGTAGTTGTAGCGACATAAAAAAATGCAACTCGCTAAAAATACACTCTGTAAAAATAGTAACAATCAAACTGTTACGGCTCATGAGATACAGCCCTTTGACAGACAGACAGACGGACGGACGGACGGACACCGGCTTAGTAGTAGGTTCTCGTTGGCAGTCTTTGGGTGGTACGGAACCCTAATAAAAAGGTCGAGGTCCCCAAATCTTCAGAATAATTTGTAAAATACTGTCATATTCTAAAAAAAAAAATATATGTTACGTCTTAGTCCGGTCAAAGTTTACCATCTCTTATTTTCCACTCAGCAGTCACAGGCGATACCGCGTACGCGTGATACACAGTAAGTAGGAATGGCTTTCATTTTGACAGTCCGACAACATTCATTGCGTTATTGACGTTGTAAGCAGACAAATTTTTCGAATATATTATATGAAACACCCTCCCTGTTAATAATGTTTACGTATCAACAATGAAGATATCTACCTACCTACCATTACATTCCATCATTAATTCCATCTCCATAACAGGGTGTTTCAAAATACGTCATTCGTCTTAGTGATATTTTATGCAAATGTTCAAAAAATTTTTTTTTTAAATGAATGGTAGTAGATAGCAGTCATTGGGTGGGTTGCCGTTGTAAGACGACTAAAATGTCACGGTGTATAAAACAATGGATGAGCAACATCCTTAAAAATGATTCAGATTGTAATCGATAGTGTGTTACCCAATTATGGTGCAGATCAACAAGACTGACTTAAGGATTGTAAATTAATCCCAATAATTAATTATGCATGTTTTAATTGCAGCTGGGTGTGAAAAGTACGGGTGACGACGCTTGGAGGAAGCCTACGGCAAGCAGTGGACGTTCCAGCTGAAGAGATGATAATGATGATAAAAGCATGCTATTCAGCCATTAGACATGACCTCAGTGGTCTTCCAAAATATTCACAACGAAAAAGGGCTTACTAAATTTGTCAGGTGGTATAATGCCATATATTTGAATGGAGTGGGTTTTCTGTTCATCTCTGTCACGTACCACCTGGCCATATGGCTACAGAATTTTGCATAAAGATGAGACCTGCTGTTGAAAGTAATAAGAAATTTAATAAGGTGCGCTGTAAATTCGTTTATATTGTGAAGCTTGTCTTTGGTGGTGGGTAGAGATGTGACCTCTAGGTCGGGGTTAACTTTGTAAGTTATTATTACGGAATTCAGAGTGCAGTTTTGGCTGTGTAAGATTGTTGGAGTACTATTTTAAGGTAATTCACTTCGTTGGAGTGCATGGATTTTAATGTCATTTGTGTTTCCTTAATCAGTCACAACAATAGGCATGCTAAGGGAATAAATGTTTTCCAAATAGGTACAATGATGCCGTTCAAAACATTCATAGTTGAAGTGGCAGGGCATGACTGCCGCATGCTGGACAATTTGTAGGCCGAAATAGCACAGAACTGGTACCCTAAGACAGTGAGGCACGGTTGCGGCAGACAACCTAGGAGATAGCGGGACGGGCTGGAAAGGTTCCGTCAAAACTTTAAGGAGGCTCACGAAAGATGGAAGGAGTGGTGGTAGGCTTTTGCTTAAAAGTGGGACAGAGTAGGCTAAAAAAAAGTATTTTTTCGAAAGTCTCGACGCCTAGTGAATCACATTTAAATGATCATTAAGTAGGTAAATCAAATAAGCGTCATCTATGTTACCCTAATAAGTAGATACTGTAGATTTGTTAGCTGTGTCTGTGATAAAAAATATACTCTGTTGCATGTCTTTGATTTATTTCAATAAAATACTGTTCCGCTCAGGATCTAGAACTAAAACCGGGTTTTATTAGCAGAGGTATCTACCCTGCAGGGGGATCATTTCAGGCTGGTTTAATCCCTACTAATATTATAAATGCGAAAGTAACTCTGGCTGTCTATTTGTCTACAGACGTCTATCAGATTTTCTATTCTTTATTTTCATTCCTCTAAGTACTTGGTACTTATTGACAGGCCTGCACTGTCCTCCCATACCTAATATCACTGTAATTTGAAAACATTAAAAGCGAATTATTTTAAAAAGAGTAACCGTGGAGTTTCTTCCCGGCTCTTCTCCATAGGAAGCGACAAATTGGAACCGTGCACCTAGCCTCTGACGTTTCATAAGTGCCCTTGCAGGTTTATGTGAAATAAAATATTTCGATTGATTGATTGATTGTCTGTTACGCTTTTACGCATGAAAAGCTAAACCGATCGTCATGAAATTTGGCAGAAATATAGCCTGGAATATGGAAAAGGACAATAGCTACTTGTTTACGTGATAACCAACATCTACGCAGACGGAGCCGCGGGCAAACCCTTTAATAATTATTTTCGTCTTCTGGGTATAAACTAACTTTAAATATACATAAACTAAACTCACTATTCTGTGGGTGTAATACGAGGCCGGTAGACTTACTATGATAGATCACCTAAATAATAGACTACCCACATTTATAAGGTATCTTAGGCCTTCCACCTAAGACTATAATAACATCTTATTAAGTGATCTTTTGTAGGTAACCTAAGGATTTCAGTGGCCGCTTTAAAGTCGGTTTATGTTTCTAGACAAAATCAAACTGGTTGCTAATTTAATTATGTAATTAATTATATTTATGACATTGATTACACTCAGTGATTACTTTAACTCAGACACTGACTGATTACCTACTTGTTAATATTCTAGGAAAATTGTATATTTAGTTTTACAATGTTTGTAAATATGTGAGCACCATGTATCTATCATTAAATTAATTTATCTGTAATTGCTTCAATTTCATTCTTTTTACCTATTTTGGTACAGTAATTTTGTTCTGGATGCATCGTTTTCACACATAATAATACAATTAATGTATGTTAAATATTGTAGTTAAATCATTTTAAAAGAGTAACGCTGGAGTTTCTTGCCCATTCTTCTCCATACGAAACTACATTTTGGAAGGGGCGACTAGAATCAATTCTATTTTAATGTAAATGTTGACGTTCAAAAGTGCCTTTTAAGTGCCTATTTGAAATAAATGCTTTGACTTTTACTTTGACTTTGACTTTAGTAATTATTACATGCCAGACTTAAGATTTTCAGTATCATCATTATCCCAATTTATTTGGGGCGGCGCAATATTTATTTTTCTTCCCTACTTCTCTACTAGTCATCATCTTGGTAGTCACCATGCACCTTTCTATCAATATCATCATTCACATAATCCATCGACCGTTTCTTTAGTCTCCCCATACTCATATAGCCATCGACATTTATACCCAAAACTTTTCAGATAAGAGTTTCAGTATTATAAAGTTACAGTAAGCAGCGTACATAGCGTACATCATATTGAATTGAGCACACCTTTTCCTGTATAAATATTTCTGTACTTATATTCTTGCACAAATCTTGGTCGGTATATAGCAATAATTTACAAACTATTAAATTAGGTACGTAATATAAAACCAATATAGACTTCTTGAAGATAATCTTTTGGTTTCGAGGCTCGAAGAGATTAACTTATAAACTAGATGTTTCCATTCCGTTTCTTTAAAAACCTAGTACTTTTACGGTAACAGTCAGATACTTTTAAACCTCACGACTACACTGATACAAAAATCATTTAAAGCAAATCCATGCGAATCGCATTTTTTCAATTCTTTAAATTATGGCAATATCGTACTTAATATCAAAGGGAGCAATAAAAAAGCTTCCACGAGTGGCTATACCCACGTCTGGCACCCTCTGGACAGCCGGCGTCGCTACCGTCTTCCTTACTTACTAATACTTTTACGACGGCATGCATGACATAATCAGTCTATAGGTAATGTTCCCACTATTGGGACACAAGCCCCTTCTCTGTGAGAGGTAGTGGGTCGGTTGGCCACGCGGTCCTGTGCAGGTTGGTGGACCACGCCATGAGCCATTTCCAATTTTCCATATATCTATGTATATGTGTGTGTTAATATTTTACCTCGTATATTAGCACAGAATGCACGTAGCAAGGCAATTTTTCATGTTGAACACAGTTCCCAGTCTTGTCACATAATCCGCGTACATGAAATTGATGATAGCCTGTAGATGTTGTTTGAAGTTGACACATTGTGTGGCGATGTGTTGGAGATTAATATCCGGGAGTGTATGGTAAAGTTAATCAACAATATGTTAGATTACTAACAATGTTCGTTGCACATGATTATGTACAGCAAAACTAAAAAAGCAAGATGGGCGGATGACATTGTTGACATCGCGGGCTAAACCTGGATGCAGCTGCACAGGTGCGTGAGGATTGGTACAAGAAAAGAGAGGGTTATGCCCAACAGTGGGTGTAGTCGGGCTGGGGATAGTGATGATGATGATGAAGCTAGAAAAGTGGGTCAGCAGGTCACTTCTGTAAAAACCCGGTGAAAACTCAGGTCAAAAGAGCTTGAAGTCAACAGTGAATTTGTGAAATGACAAAACTTAACCTTTTTATATTTAAATGCCGTTGAGGCAAAACATGACGGATTTAATTTTAGGTGAAAGCTCCATGGTAGCCCGCGAAATTAAAATTGTTTTTACGTTAATTTCAATAGCCTAGCCGAATTTCAATACTGGAAGGATGATGAAATTTCGAATGAATGGGGTAGGTACTATAACTAAAAAGTGAAAAATAAAAACTTTTCCAAAAAAAGAACAACCGACTTCCGAAAAAACACTACAAAGTGAAAAATAACTTCAATTTCGGAAGGCGGTGACTTTGGATATGTATTTAAATTTTTTGTCACCGCCTTCCGAAATTAAAGTTATTTGAAATTAAATGGAACCACACGGGAAGCACGAGCTTTCAAATAAAAAAAGAATCATCAAAATCGGTTCACCCAGTCGAAAGTTATGAGGTAACAAACATAAAAAAAACATGCAGTCGAATTGATAACCTCCTCCTTTTTTTGAAGTCGGTTAAAAATGGCGTATCTTGGTACCGCTCCCACATCTAGCCAGTACGGCTAGTATGAGCCGTCTGCATCTACATCAGATAATCACCTTCACAAAGAATATATTTTGAATAAAAAACTTGTGCAAAATCGAGAATTGTTAGATGCATCGCGAAAAGTAATAAATCCGTCAACTTGACTCATCAGTTTGTGATGGCTGATAAAGAAATAAAATTTCAGTATTTTTTATTATGTTTTAACAACATTGTAAGCAGTCAATAAACCCGACCCAAACCCCATGAGTATGACCCCGCTTTGACCCTTATAATATTTATGTCCGATCAAAAAAGGACGGGATCCATTTCATAAAAAAAAGGTTTTATTGAATGCAAAAAAGTGCCGAAGGGAGTAAACCAAAAATATGGATCAGTTTTTATTTTTGGTAACAGTGAGTAAACCGAGGTTTCGTTTCGCGTAATAAGTTCAGTGAACTTCAAACATTGAGTTCAGTTCCAGGTTCGAGCAAGAAGTTTAATCGGGTTTGGTTTTGTTGTTCGCAAAATATGTCATCAGTAAGTATCGCCATTAAAAAGGGAATTTCGGCTATCGAAAAACAAAAGCAAAGCATATAAAAGTTTCAAATTACAATCTGATAAATTGATGAGAATAACCAAATATACATACGCAATTGGAATTGAAGTTGCAGAGACCAGCAACTGCGTAATACACTATCAATTACAATCTGAATAATTTTTAGGGATATTGCTAATCAGTTAAAGTCAAAGTCAAAGTTAAAGTATTTATTTCAAATAGGCACTTAAACGGCACATGTGAACGTCAACATTTACATTAAAATAGAATTGATTCCAGTCGCCCCTTCCAAAATGTAGTTTCGTATGGAGAAGAATGGGCAAGAAACTCCAGTTTCTCTTTTAAAATGTTTTAACTAATTGTAGTTAAAACATAAAATAACACATAAAACAACAACATAATAACATAAAATATTGATTTAAGATACATTCACTATATACTTATGTATGAAAACGATGCACCCAGAATAAAATTACCATACCAGAATTGTTAAAAAGAATGAAATTGAAGCAATTACAGATAAATTAATTTTATGGTGGATCCTACAAGGTTGCTCACATATTTACAAACATTGTATACAAAAGTAAGTATACAATTTTCCTAGAATATTAACAAGTAGGTAATCAGTCAGTGTGTGAGTTAAAGTAATCACTGAGTAATCAATGTCATAAATATAATTAATTCAATAATTCAATTAGCAACCAGTTTGATTTTGTCTAGACTCTAGATTGTCCTATGGAGCCGGACCAGCATGTTTCCAAGCATTCTTATCTTGGATATAATCCTCTAATTTGTAATATGCTTGTTTACAAAGTGTACTTTTCATTTGAGTTTTAAATTTCCTTTTATTTAATTGCTTTGCCATTGCGAAAATTTTGTATGCTCCACAACTATTAGAAAGACATTCCATCAGCATTATATTTTGTTAATGTTTCACATTTAACTTCTTTTTTTTATGTCTATCTAGTTGTGATAACAGGGAAAAAAGAAAATGATAAGATTTGGACTTATTATTATTATCTCGTATTTAGACACTACACGGAGTTGAACATTAGTTACTGCGCCTAGTTCAGGCATCTAGCGTTATCATTGAATAGATTTAGATTTCATATTCATCTCCTGCAGCGGTGTCCATAGCAGGAGTCCTGGCTACATCCAGCATCCACCAAAAATTATGCTTGTATCAGAAATGACTGCTCACAAAACCTCACCAGTTGAGCTACCGATGTCTACTCTATTTTCTATGCCAGAGTTATCATAGCACAACGTAAATCATAATTGGCTTATCAAATTCCCACTGCTGAGAAACAACTCTCCTCTCGGCCCAGAGTCGGTTGAGAATGTCACATGTCTTCGGATTTTTGGTTCTATCATGATGTTTTCCTTTACCGTTTTAAGAGGAGTGGTGATGAAATTATTTTCAGAAAGTCGAAGTCGAAGTCACGATCTACAACTCTATCGGGGTCATTACAACCAGGCTACTACTGCTCTGCGCCACAGTTATCAAAATAATTTGACAGCACGGTGGGCGCAATGGTTAAGCTATTGACTGCTGCGCTGCGTCGTGTCGCAGGATCGATTCCCGCTTGGAACAAATATTTTTTGACCTACAAGTAGTTGTTCCAGGTCTGGCTGTTTGTGTATGTGAGTTTAAATGTTTGTAAACGCACCTACAATACAGGAAAAATTCCAAGTGTGGGGAATGTTAAAAAAAAATCAATACAATTAAACAACCTTTTCAAATAATAAAATAATACCGTCCTATATGGCCGATTTAACCGCAGGTTTCCTTGTACCGAATTTAACATTAACCGTGGCGGGAAAACACATAATATTCCATAAAATGCTGGCTCAGCTAATCGCTGTAATATGAGCGTATAATTTAACATTGTAAATCATGTTACTCTCTCCAAAATTAAGTGTTTGCTCATAAAATTGCCTCCTGCTACGATTGTTTTGTTTTTCGTTGCATGTTTTACATACATTTTTGAACATAGGTACTTTAAGTGATAAATGGTGGTTTAAAGTGACTTTTGAAACTCAAAAGGGCACTTCGGTGTCATCTAGTAAGTAATGTTCTGGAAAGAGCTTAGTCGTAGCTTTAAATGAAATTGATGATGAAGAGACCAAAATATTTTTAATCATCTCAATGGAACTGGTCAATCTATTTCTAAAGAAAACTTTTAATCAGCGAACACGACAAAATTAAACGATTTTAATCATATTATCAAACCAAGCAGTGGCTAAGGCCCAACCACTACTCCAAAGTTACTACTTAGCATTACAAAAGTTACCAGTTCCCTAATCCAACACCCACAGTCCACAAACTTCAACAGCAAAGTTGCCAGCACTAAAAACGGTAAAAAGTAAAAACATCTCGAAAGTAAACCGTCACTGGCAACTGGTTCATTAAAAAAAGCGTTCTACTTATGAATAGTCAAAAAAATGTGTGCGCCACGGAATTCGCTTCGAAATTCAATTTTAAAACGTTGTAGGTACGTTTCCGTTGCAGTAACACCTGCATGCTAAGTACTCCGCAATCTCGCTGCGACTTTAGGATAGGAGTACATTGATGGAAAATCGCTGATGACGTTTGAAGCAAAAGCGCTTACGTTAAGCTTTAAAGGCTGGTGTACAATAGCGGTAATAACTTTTTTTTATATATGGTGCTAGTAGACTCTGTTATGTGAACACAAGAAAATAAGTAAGATGATTGATGTTACATCACTACATAGTGTAAAACAAAGTCGCTTTCTCTGTCCCTATATACCTATGTATGCTTAAATCTTTAAAACTACGCAACGGATTTTGATGCGGGTTTTTTTAATAGATAGAGTGATTCAAGAGGAAGGTTTATATGTATAATACACCAACCTTCACGCGGGCGAAGCCGCTGGCAAAAGCTAGTTATAGATAAACTTGAAACCAAAGGTACAACTTCTGAATTGAGAAATCTGACCTCCACAACATCATTCTCCTACCTTTACCTATAATTGCGCTGTAACTTAAATTTATAATTTATTTCTAATGCTTTTAATGAAAGAAAGAAAGAAAAGAAAGAAAAAGAAAAAGTATTTATTAGACTCGCACAAGAATATCACAAACAACTACACAATATGCTTAACAAGACAAATTAAAATTTAAAATAAAATAAAGTAAAATAAAAACAAAGTCCCGTACGAGGCCAAAAGGCCCCTATCTCAGCATGATGCTGCGACATTTTAAAAGTGTCGCAGCGCTGGTATTCTGATAGGGCGTAATGCGTAATGTTTTAATGTACTTAAAATGAATCCTTATGTATATTGTTATGTAATTTGTAGTGCTTAATATGGGAATAATTTCCTGAAATAAATGATTATTGAATTTAATTTAAATTTAATTAATCCCAATTTAATGGGGTCGTCGCAACATATCTGTTTCTTGCATGTTTCTCTATTAGTCGTCCTTTTAGTAGTCACGTCTTTTCTAGACATCCCATATTTCACGCAGTCCATCCATAATTGGTCTTCCTATTATCCCTATAGCCATCCATATTAATTCTCAAAACTTTCCTAATTCCTCGTCATCACCTCCGCAACCAAAAGGGTTTAATTTCACACGTCTCCACAAAAACATGTATTTTAATATTTGCCCAATAAAGCCACTGATGCCAAAGAATGACCCAAAGCCACCCACTAATAAAGTCTGTCGTCTGATAACAATTTATAGCACTCAATCCGTCTTAATGATTTATTTGTTGGTCGTTACCAAGTTTTATGGCTATTGTTTCACAATTAACACGGGTATTGCTGTGATATTTTATTTATATTAGTTTTAGATACCGTTTATTTGTAGTTAATTGATGACTGGAAATAGCAGCTAGTCGGAAATTATTTAGTAGGTTTTTTTGTAAAAAAATATTTGGACGTTATAACGACATATTTTTGTTTTTAGAGCTCTGTGCCTATAATGTCACGCCTTGTTTACGCGAAGGGTTGGGCAGAGTTGTACCTATAGTACATCACATTTCGCCAGTTAGGTTTAAGTCCTATGTACCTAATAGGGGGCAAGCCTATTGCTATCAACCGGGTACAGATTCAGACTTCGGGCTGCTATTGAGAAATTCCAAATAGAAAACCCAGTAACACTGCTCGAACTGGAAATCAAAATCAGGACTTCGGCAATAGCAGTAGCGCTTGCGACCACTAGACCAACGAGGCAGTAACGCTATTAATACAAAGACGTATTATCTAAATTAATTCTCCCTTTGCATAACGACCCTTGTCCACTTCCTACGCCCCCTAACATTAAAAAAAATGATTAATTATAGGTAGGTACGCGGCCAAATATCCTTCCAGCAGGAGATAAGTTTTCAACTAACAAAGCAGAACGCTGACGCAAAAATCGTATTATCATCAGTCATGCTGAAAAGATTTTTATTATCTTTCCACATAACTTCACATTTTGAACTAAAATAACACGTTTCAATATTCTTTATCGCACACGCAGGGTTTCACTCGTCTTAAAGGCTGACAATTCAATAATCTCGAAAATAATTTTAGGTTATTTTTGTTTTCTGTATCCAGTGTTGCAGTACAACTTGAAGAAAGGCAAAATAAAAGCGTGTAAAAAAGTTAATCTATCATAAGTAGGGATCGGACAATCGGATGCATATTTATCTAAAGTTAATTTTTAGTTGCGAAAATATGGAAGCGGCTTCTTAAAATATTTTTTTTGTACAAAAATCCTGGGATGCCAGCAACACCGGGAATGCATAACTAGTCAGTTGTATAGTATGGAAGCGACTTCTAAATGATTAGGATTGCATAACTATTCAGACGCATATGTATTAAAAAATTTACCCCGATTGAAATTTGGTACCTATACCTATGTAGGTACCTAGGGTGTAAATCTGTAAGAGTAAAGGTGGTGTGTGTTAGTAAATAAAATCCTTTCAACTTTAGGTGAATCCGAATATCCGATCTTTAATCATAAGCTAAGGATATTACAATGTGAGATGCCTTCTGACACTACCAATTAATCAAATTTGTGTCGAATTGTAAGAACTCAACCCTGTGTGATACAGATTTAACCAAGAACAAAGGTAACTTCAATATTTTTGACCGACAAAAACATGAAACAATGGTGGTTAGTTTAAAAGATAGGTCATATTTAAAACAATGTTTTTAAGGCATTATTTAATTTATTTTCAATTTTTGCAAGATTTAGGGACTACTCACACTTATTCAGCTCTGTTCAGCTTTTGTCCATAGAAAACAACGATTTTGTATGAGATGCGTACGCATCCGTTCACTCGCGGAAAGCTGAACGCACTTTATACAAAATTGCTGTTTTTTATGGACAAAAGCTGAATAGAGCTGAATAAGTGTAAATAGTACCTTATACTGTATTTTACCAATTAAATTTTAAAATAATTAATTATCGATTTATAACTTAGCCAATGACCTTGTGAGGGCCGCAGGAGTCCGCTGATGCGGGAAGCACAGAACTGATCGAAGTGGCGGAGCTTGGGTGAGGCCCATGTCCAGCAGTGGACGTCTTTCGGCTGAAATGCTGATGATGATAAATTAGCCTCAAGTATGGTATAATTACGTCATTTTTAACTTACAACTGCTCTTCTGTGAACAAAGGAGACCCGCTCATATTTTCCCAGCAAAAGGCTTATTCCTGCTTCAGCTTGCTAATACTCCGTTCATGTGGCCCACTCCTAACAATAGTAACTGTTCACTTAAACGCCGAATGATTTCGTATCGAGAAAATTTTCAGTAAATTTTCACATCGAGACTTTCGTGTAGTATACCTACCCAAGTGTACCGGTCTGAACCATTATTGGATATTGGAGTTTTATTAAATTCTGCTTCTACTGTAATGTTGATAGCTTGGCACAGCTATTTCGGGCCAGCTGTTGGTAATGACGACTGAAGATTGGATTGAAAATATTTGAAATGTGAGAAATGATATTGTTATGCTCTTGAATTAGTGATATTGGTCTGTGATAATGCGGTTAGGGGCTTGCGGCTAAGTAAGAACAACAGCACGGATCGATTGATCAGGTTAAGCTACGCTTGCCGCGGTTTGTCCGTGGATGGGTGACCACCTTTACATTCCAAGATCCCTTCGTGCTGAAAGCACATTGAGCCGTTGGTCCCGGCTGTCACTTGTGGATCTTTGGCCAGTTGTTATGGGTCTTCAGAAGCGCAAAAGTTTGACGACCAGTCTTACCAAGGGGTATCGTATTTCTCAATAACTGGGTTGTGGAGGTCAGATAGGCAGTTGGTCCATGTAAAGTACTACTACTCAGCTGGGAAGGAATATAAGGGACATATATATAATTATGTAAGTATATTTGAAAGGAGGCAGAGATACCCCGCAAGGGGAAAGTTTAGAAAATGCATAATTTTTTTTAAATCTAGCATTGTTTTTTATTAATGATCATTTTATTTATTGGGGGAGAGGGAGTGGGGGTAGGGATGAACCCTCTCAGAGACGTAGTCGCCAGACCTACTAGTTCCCTATCCATTTGCATACAATCTGTAACCGTCATCAAAAAGAAGGAGGTTATCAATTCGACATGTTTATATTTTTATTTTTTCGTCATAGACGGATTTGAAAAATTATTTATTGGTCGTAAGGGGCTTATTTCGAACTGGTCCCATTTCAATTGATTCATATAGATGTAATGATGCGTTTCGGAGACAGACAACGGAACTCTTCAAAACAGCAAATTAACCGTGATTAACCGAAATATTTGTTTTGAACCCAAGGATGATGAAATTTCGAATTGGTGTAGAGTAAGTACCTACTATAACTAAACAATGAAAAATAAAAACTTTGTCCAAAAAAAAACAATCGACTTCCGGAAAAACACTACAAAGTGTAAAATAAATTTAATTTCGAAAGGCGGTGACAAAAAATTAAAATACATATCTAAAGTCACCGCCTTCCGAAATTAAAGTTATTTTTCACTTTATAGTATTTTTCCGGAAGTCGGTTGTTTTTTTTTTTGGAAATAGTTTTAAGACTTAATGTAACATGGCATTCTTTTTTTATCCAGACTATGCATACGCTAAACATATTTTTTTTTACATTCAGGAAACATCACACTATTATAACCTCATCTAACCCACCTAAATGATTCACCAACAAGAGAAGGGATCTGGCGTTAAAAGTCACTGTTCGAACCTTACCTAACCTAAATTCTTCAACAACAGTCTTCTGTCAAAATTACGTCAAAAATAGTACATAGTTAAGGTTATTTAATCAAAGTTTGATAATATTTTATTTCAGAAAGCATTTATTACCTCAACCTGAATCTTCGTGAGATTGTTCAAGATAATAAGTACGTTGCATAAAAAAAAATAAGAGTCTAATACAAGTCCCGCATATAAAAGGCGAGCCTTCGGCTGCATCCAGTTAAATTAGAAACCAACCCCTAAATAGTTGGGAAAAAGTTAAACAGATGAAGATGGTCTGTGCTAATGCATAGTAAATATCTAGATGATTCTAGTGTCGTGGCTGGAAGCTTAATGAACCTACTCCTTGAATAAGGAATTTGTAAGCGTCAGGGGAAGGAACCTAATTAACGCAGGCGTCTTGACCTGCACGTTGCTCGTTTCTTTAATGTGTTCTACTGTCTACATTTAAGATATCAGCGATGTGTCCGATTTCAGAAAAGCGTGTGGCAAATTTTAATAATTAACAGTTAGCCAAGGTTGACGCTTAAAGACTCCCGCAGACAGACGCTGCGCGACTTTAATATAAAACTTCTATGAAAACTTCATGGAAATTGATCTGAAGGCTACACGTTATGAAGAACATATTCTCCATGTTATAAGACTGCCTCGTTCGGCTAGTGATCGCTAGCGCTACTCCTAAGCATTATGCCGTGGGTTTAATTTCCAGGGGGCCTACTCCCTAAGCATGAAGTCCGTCGTTTCGGTCGAAGTAACGGGCGGTTCCAACTCCGTGCCTATCACTTATGGACAGAAGATTAGTTTGGAGCCCGAACCAAAAATTAATGACAATACGATTTGACAGCTATCCTTACTCCCGATATGTTTTGCCCATCCAAAAAGTTAGTTAATTGGCTGTAGGATTCACTAAGAAGTTTCGAACTAGTTTCGGACGGGCCCGTATCTTAGTTGACGGAGTTAGAGAGTAGGCACCGGGTCAGGAAAAGTATTATTCGGTTTTTCCATCAGAAAATTCTCAGTACTATGTAGGCTAGATTGAACACATGACTTTATAACTCGTCTGGTGGTTTAGTAATTGGCCTACGCAAATGTCCTGCAGATCTGGTAGCGTCTTGTGACGGGTCGTTGAGCTTCCTAATATAGGGTTGAGCTACACGGTGACTGATACATACACGCCGTCTGTTGGGACAGGTTAGCTCAAAGCTGCAATGGCTCTTTCTTCAAAAGGCCTTTCCAGACATTGCCCTGCTTTGTTAGACTCACATAAAATTCAAATAATATGATGTTTGGACTTTGAGACCGTGACCTCTGAGTTTGTTTCGGCCTTTCTTCTCAGGGAACAGTCAGCTAAGAAATGCCGGCATAATCTAGTTTTGAGAATATTGACCAACAAAATATTGACGTGTAAAGGTGTCTTATAAGATCTACTTACATAAATAAACATTTAATTTAACTAATTTCAGTAGTAGACATGAGTCTTGATTTTTCCCGTTTGATGACAAAAGGCTCGTCCCTATTACATGGGACTTTAACATAACAGGCGAAATGTGGGTGTAGACTATACTTAACGTACACCTCTGCCTTACCCCTTGCAGTTACAGGCGTGATGTTATGCCATGTTAAGAATATTCTGACAGTTCAATTCACTATACATTATATTTATAACTGACAACTTCTTCCAAATAAAAGCTACAATAAATCAACACCATTACGAATCACAACACAATAGGTACATTACATTGACGTCATCTGTAAGGTGAGTGTCCACCTAAGTATCACTTCGCTTTGCATACTAATAGTTGGGTCGCATAGTATAGCTTATTGCCCGGGCAATTTCCTTAATGTTCCATTGAAAATGCGGCTAGCGCTGCCGAGGAGTTAATTTATAAGGTAATGTTACTTTTACGCGATCTTGGAAGGGTTAGAACGGAAGGCGTTTGGGAGTTCAATATCCATTACGTTTTAAAAAGTTTATTTTAATACGGAAATAGCATTTCTATTACCCGACTGCGCGAGGGCAAGGCCGTCAAGTACATGGTACGGTTTCATTACGGTATGGCGTTCACACGGCAACGTAACAATACATTTCCAGTTTTCCCTGACCTCGCATTGCGCATTAACTTTTCGTACAATGAGAAATCAGCTTATACTAGAAATGTAAAACGTGTCTGTGAATAAGCGTTCATAAGATAGTGATTCTACAACAGTGACAAAACCGTAGTTTTTAAAGACAAGAAAAAAGTGAGCGTACAAAGGGCCTTAGACAGAGGTGCATCAATGGTACCCGCAAATTTCACGATCTTAAAGTCCCATATAATAGGGGCGAGCCTTGATCGTGCGCAAACCCTAACTTCTGACTGCTACCTACTCAGAAAATCTATAAAAAATTTGCAAAGACATTGCAGTTCAGTGTTCACGTAAATAGTTAGACAGTATGTACAAAAACAAAAAAGTGGAGAGCTCACTGGGCATCAAAGAATTCGTCCGCATCGCTGTCAGTGGGAAAAGTGCCCAAAAGGCTTGCAGCGTTGCTACGTTGGATGGCAATGCTGATTCTTTGACCTAAGAATAGGCCAGCCCTTTGGTCACGTGAAGAGTCAACCAACCGCTTGGCGATGTCCCGAAATACTTGATGAGCACTCGGACCCCACGGCCCTAGTGTTTCAACCCCAAAATTGCAGTTATTTGAGCCTATTGGGCGTAGAGGCAATGGACTGCGTGTTGACAAAGTGGCGCCACAAATAGTGCAAGCGTTTATTTGACATAACAGCTGAAAACCCCAAAATTATCCGTAAGTAGCCTCCAAAAATTAAGTAACTAATCAACTTAATAAACAGCAACAACAACTGAAAACTTGCAAGCACACAGTTCAATGATCTGAGTAACCGAATTAAATAATCGCAGCATTACGCGAACTAACTTCGCGCGCGCAGATCAACTCGCAGCTTTATCCTGGAGTTGTTCTAATTAATGGTAGTTCTCTTTCTTATCCCCCGGTTTCATTGCGCCGTGTTTCGCGGTTGGAGTTTCTTGCTGTTCTACTAAATTAATAAGATGAAGTACTTGCTTAATTAATGTATTCTTAGTTGTGGAAGGTAATTAGTGTGTCCATGCCCAATCTAGTAGTAGTTTGTTTGTAAGTTTCAAAGATTTTGGTATCTTTCAATAATTTGGTTAGGTGAAGTTTTATTTTCGTAATAATTACGTAATAGATATTATATTCTTTTCTTGTGGATTTCTAATCCGATTCAACCTGTCCCTTGTTTCCCTCGTCCAACGTCGGCCTAAGTCGAGGCCCCACAGGGGGTGTCCTTGTGCGTGTAGTCGCTAACAGCTGCTTGATTCGATCGATCAGGTTAAGCTACGCTTGTTATGATTGGTCCGTTGATGGGTAATCATATTTACATACCAAGACCCCTCCGTCCCTCCAAAGCACATTAAGCCGTTGGTACCGGCTGTCATTCGTAGATCTTTGTCAGTCGTTACAGGTCGTCAGAAACCCGAAAATCTGACAGCCAGTCTTACCAAGGGGTCGATACCTTGTTTATCCACCCTTTTACCCTTATTACCCAGTGACTGAGTTGTGGAGGTCAGTTAAGCAGTCGCTCCATGTAAAATACTGGTACTCAGCTGCATTCGGTTAGACTGGAAGCCGACACCAAGTTACTTGAAAAAAAAGCCAAGGCAGATGATGATGGCAGGAGACCTGCATTTATTAAGGCGTCCATAAGCATGCCTGGTCAAGTAGCCGACAACCTCCAAAGTTGACCTGCGAGATGATATTTCTCGTAAAAAAAAACTGTTGATTACTGCGGGTCTAAAAATTAGGCCACATTAAGCAATTCCTCTAAAAGTGATTCATTTCCTGAATTCCCCTATGATTCTGTTATTTGACATTTTACTTTATTAAAGCAATTCATAATTTGGTGACCATTTTACGAATTTCCATACAAAACTGTCAAATAGATGAATTGCGTGCTGTCAACGCAGATAATATTATGAATTGTCAGTTTTTGACAATTTCACGGTTTTAAATATGATTCATAGTATGATTATATTATGATTCTGCCAAAGTGGCCTTTTTAGACGCACTGATCATGGTAGATTTTTAGCATTGTTTTTGCTGTAGATAAGGTGATCCATTTTCTAATAATAGAGGGTTTGCTCAGATTTCAGAATTCAGAAGTGTCTACATATGGAAATCTTTTCAAACAACCTGGGGTATGGAACCTTCCCATTGACTTAATTCAATTCCTTTATCTATTTAGGAAGAAACTTTGCTTATTATCATATTGTTAAATAATCCCACAAAATGCTCTATTTCCCATTATTATTAAAGGACGTGACGTAAAATTCAAATTATCTTCTTTTATTGCACTTTGCAGGTCAGTGTATTTTACTGTATGTTGAACATAATATATATTTGCAAAAATTGTCTCATTATATTCATCAATGCAACTCTCTTAGTATTTTTTTTTATTGTCGAAAGGCCTGTGTTTTGATCTCGATCACTCCTGATGAAAAGTAATTGAAGAGGTCTATGATGGAACGAGCGTGCCTAGAAGATGCCTGTTCACTCTTGTTTTAAAAGCAGACTTGTTATATATGCAATTGAATGACTTTTTCATGAAAGTCATTCAATTGAATTAAAGTACATGGTACTTATTGACAGGCCTGCATTGTACTCCCATACCTATTATTGCTGTATGCTATTATATATATATATGCAATTATTTTTAAATAATTGGCTTATCCAATGCTTTCGATTTTCGAAGTGATAAATTGGAACCGTGCACCCTGCTTCTGTCGTTTCATAAGTGCCCATGCAGGTTTATGTGAAATAAAATATTTTGATTTTGAACATGCAATCTGTCATTGACCTGCAAATTGCAAAATACGTAGGAAAATTTAAATTTCATGCGCTACCCTTAGCTTAGACCAATCGATACACTTTGAGGGCTTACTCGATATAAAAGCAGAATCATGTCACCCTATTATTAAGTTCTTGTTGTTCGGAATATCAATACACGGAAAGAGGTCAGGTTGTTGTCTGCTTGGTGACTTAAAATTCGTAACGTGTGACCATAGTATTTAATAGATTAGCGATAAGAGTGGGGTTAAAACAGAGCGTGGGAACTGGCGGCCTAATCTCTAAGCACGCAGTCCGTAGTTTCAGCCGAAGGAGACAAGATTAGTCCGGGGTCCGAACAAAACATTTGTGACAGTTGTCTTTACTCCCGATGTTTTTGCCCGTCCGAAAAAAATATTTGATTTCGAGTATCATCATCATCATCATTTTAGCCGAAAGACGTCCACTGCTGGACATAGGCCTCCCTGAAGCTCCCCTCTTCTTTAGGGGGGAGGGGGGGTGCTATAATCGCCATGCTTGCCCATTCTCAAGTAAGTCCCATAATCGCGATCTATGACACTCATGAATGTCAAGTAACACTTTACTGACCTGAGAATCGAACCCAGGTTCTGATGCTCAGCAGTTAAAAGTAGCGCTAGCAACCACCATAAATCTGTAGTAAAATTTGTTTGGTTTGAATGTAGAGGGTAATCTCCGGAACTCATGGTCCAATTCTAAAAAGTTTCACTACTTGGAAGCTGCATTAATCTTGAGTGTAGGCTATAAATTTTATTAATTTCTTGCATATTAGCTGACCTATGGAAAAAAATACCTCTGAAAACAGAGTTATTTGCATGCGCTGCCTAAACAGTCCTATGTAATTAAAAACAAAATGAGGCAACCTGGTCCGCCTTAAATAGTTCAACTAAAGAGTCTGCGACACCATATTTCTATCTTTTATTTTTAGCTTATAGTAGCTTTTATGTATTAAAAAGTACTTTTTGACATACCTAATTTGGCAGATTTTTTATGAATATGAATATGAATATGAAATGCACCGATTCCAGCGTGGCTTGACCAGACTCGATAAATCGAATGAACCCCAAGATTTGCACTAGCCCCTGGAGCCTCATGCTTCATGGTGTTACAGAGGCCATTGCATATCAAGAAGTAGACCGGGGGGCGCGGTAATGGTCAGGTAGACGTGCCCATAGAATAGGAAAGGATTGCGAGCCTACCGGATATGCATCCTTGAGTAAGCATTGGACTAGTGGAGAGACGGGTGGTATTTATTTATAGGAGGGCATCTTTTCACGACGTCGCCGGCATGTTGATTCAGGTCGGGCTTCTTGGGTACGTTCAATTGTTTTCTTAGCTCTTTTCTATGCCGTTGCATCGCTATGTTCTGTTTTGTTGTTTTCGTAGTAATATTCTGAGTTCTCGCAGCTAACAGTTTCTGATTTTTTGTAGATATTGCTAGCCGCTTTCTTGATCTTAGTTTTGTCTCCAGCCATGTCCTTTCAAAACTTGATTCCCATGTCGAAGTATTTCATTGCTTGTTTTAGATTGTCATTCCTTGGGTAAATAGGTCGTCCGAGGTTCTTAGATTTGGCCTTGTACTGCATTGCTACCTGCAATAGGTGTGGTTTATCCCGTCTGAAGACGTGTGCTAAGTAGCACATCCTGTGATTCTTGATGCGTTTTGTTACGGTTTTTTCGTCTAAGATTTGGTGCATTTTCTTAATTATTAGTTTATTCCTGATGTGGTTAATCAAGTCTCTCACGATAACTCGTTCATATCTTCTGAGTCTTAATCTGTTCACCTTGGGTCGATACTTTTAAGTCATATATCATACAAGGTACGATAACTCTTCGATACATAAGTCTAGCTAACTTCCAGTCCATCTTTGCCTTTAGTATGAATGGTAGTAATGATTTGCGTTTCTCGTGGCCTGTTGGCATCGTTTTCTAATTGTGCTTTTTCTGCTTGTGTATGTGCTTAGCTATTTTATGTCGTCCATTGTTGGTATACTTATTCCGTTGAGGGTCACGTTGATTGTTTGCTGTGATGTTATGGGGTCCCTAATTAGAATGTTTGTTTTTGTTTCGTTTATTTGGAGGCCTGCGGTATTTAGTAAAGGTTTTGTGTGGTATAAGATGCGCTCTAGTCCTTCTAGATCATCTGCAATGAGTATAAGATCGTCCGCAAATGATAATACCAGGGGGAGTGAAACGCGGTCCTGATCTAGTTTGATTAAATGGGTTGCATCTTTAAGGGTTCTAAGGACTTCGTCGAAGACTAATGTAAAAAGGCGAGAGGAGTGAGGGCAACCCCGTTTAACTCCCTTTCCTTTGATAATTATAATCCAATTGCTTTGCTGGCCACTCCATTTGATGCATGTTCTTACATTCATGCATACCTTGATTATCCTGTTGGTCATCGATTTGTTAGTTCATTGCAATAATTATCCTAATGCCTTAATGTCTTTAAGTCGACATTGGTGTTTTCTATGACAAGGGCGATAGGGCGAGCGTAAATTCGTTTACTTGCAAATCCTTCCTCGTCTAGGACCCTTTCGTGCATAAAATGTGGTAATCTGTTGATCCATTGTTTAAAAGGGACGCTTGGTAGTTGCCTAGTCCTGTTATTGCATCGTCTATTTTTTTTTTTTTTTTGTTTTTACTACGCATCTGGCGTAAATTCTGTAGTACCATTATGCAGCGATATTCGTTCGCGTCTTCTAGTTTTTTATTTTTGGGATTAGTACCTGCGCGGTTTCAAGCCACTTGTCCGGCACTGTATTCTGTGTCCAGGCTTTATTCTTGTGTATAGTTGCAGTCTCCTGTTATATTTGGGGCATCGTTTTGTTAAGTTCGGTTACCACGGTTACCACTTGGTCCGTTCCGGGAGTTGTCTCGTTTGGCTTTTATTGATGATTACCATTATTTCTTCGGCTTTGTTATTTTAACATTTGGTATCTGAAAAGGCCCTCGCTCCTTTTTTTTTTTTTGTTTTCCTGGGGGACACCTTTATGTACGCGGATCTCCTTCGGCGTTTTGTTTGTTATTCCTGTAAAACGTGTCGAGCATTTGCCTGCATTTTCCGGTGTGAAATGTCCCCAGTCCGGTGAAGCGGGCTCTGCGTGTTTTTGTTCTTCTTGATATTTAACCTTTTGGAGTGTTGTCTGCCATTATTTTTATGCCTATTTGGATTATCCGGTTTCCCGCTTTGTAGGTTAGCAAGAGCTAAGCGATGGTCTCTTGATCAAATTGGCTGAAGAATCAGTTTCCTGAGCACCGGTCGGTTTTAATAACCTCCGTTATTGTGTTCCAGGGTATTTCGATGTCTTTACTCGTTGGGATGATGTCTTTATTTGCTAGTTTTTTTGTAATCCAGTCTTCGTATTTTATTTATACAGAATTTCTGTTGAGAGCTGCGTAGTTGCATTGTTTGTGCTTGATATGACCCCGGTGTGTGTTACTCGCTTTTCTTGAGGGGTGCCAACCACAGTGTGGAGATGTATGTTCTTGAGTTCAACCCTGTTTCCTGTAGGTTGGCTATATGAATGCAGCTACGTGAAGGCTCAGCGTCTATTTGATTTTCTTTCTTTGGCTGGTGTTGAGGCGCCGATGCACAGGTCTGGTCAAGTGCGCTTAATTGCGGTAAAGGTCTGTTTCTGGGTGTTGTGTATCCAGTGTCGTTTGCGATTACGACTGATAACGGTGTGAGTAGCTTGCTTCTTGTTCTTCACACGGTGTTAATGAGTTCGCTAATTGGGGGCTGTTCGTTTGAGGCCGGGGTTTCGTGGATTTTTCTTGCTCTTCTCGTGTGTTTTACCGGTTATAAGGATTGGCATGTTGCGGTGTTTTAGCGTTGTACTTAGGATGTCGCTGTTGGCGGGTACTAGTTCGCCAATAGGTGAATACCCTTGTGCGTTTCTGTTGTTTCTGTGCACATTTACGAGATAGTATTCGGACAAGGCGATGATGATATCTTCGCCACCACAAAATGTTATATTAAACTAGCCCCTGACCGCGGCTCCGGCCACGTGGAAGTCGGTTATAGCGTATGTTCTTATATGAAAGTAGCCTATGTCTCTCTCCATATTCTAGGCTATATCTCAGCCAAATTTCATGACACTTGGTTCAGCGGTTTAGGCGTGAAAGCGTAACATACATACAGAAAGTCACTTTCGCATTTATAATATTAGTAGGGATTGTGCGGTTATGTATTTTGCTATCCTTTATTCCTGGAAGAGAATGCTGTTACGGAGAAAATCATGTATATTATTTAGAAGTGATAGGAAAATTCTATCATCCTGTCGATGTTTCCAATTATATGTGGCGAGATCTTGACTGATAATCCTGTGATCGAGTGTTAAGCCCATTAAATTATTTTTTGAAAACATTTTTGTTTGTAGTGCAAGTCCAGGACACGTGCAAAGGGGCTGAGGCTGACTTGACCTTTTTTTTTTAGTTAATCTATAGAACAAAAGCGTGCTATGCGAACTTAAGAGTTAAGGGTAACTTTTTTGTACACTTCAGCACATATGGGCCGTGGGCCGACTCAAATTTCGGTAACCGTGGCGTTACAAGTACAATATATATAAGTATACAATCTTTAGGTACTGCGTTTTGAGCGATAGGTAACCGTATTTTGCGCTAGAATAATAGCGTAAATTAGTTTGTGCCGCCCTATTATATATAGTGTTAGCACACTGGCCCTCAACGAACCGGCCGGCCGGTCGTTCTCAGTTTTATAGAACAAATCCCTGAAATATTAGGAACGATCTCACCAGGTTTAGCCGCCAGGGGTCAGCCGTGTCACTCGTCCTCCAGCAGCCAGTCTTCGCTGCAGGCTGAAGCGCACTTACATCACTTTTGCTCCCTTGTTTTATACTACCCAATATAACAAATTGCGACACAGACGGAGACGCACAAAAAACTCGGTTTGATTTCGAAGTCTGGCAAGTAAGTCAACATCTGCTGCGCGCGGGCAGACGCGACCGTTCACGACGGCGGCGGCCCAACTTGAACTCACCTAATTTGGCAGATTTTTTAACAACAAAATATTAATCCATATCAAAAAAAATATTTTATGATCACAAGGACATCATAGAGATATGGTTTGCCCTTTAAAGTATGTCAATTGGTTAAATACTTTCGAAGATTAAAAAAAAACAAAAAAACAAAACACAAAATGCCGTCACGACATTCACTAACCGCCTTTGATCATGCTTTGTGCGGACGTTTTATCCAATCACCCATTACATGGCTTTGTGTAAATACGTAATTTTTCTGAATCGCGGTGCTAATATTTTTGCGGACTAATAAACCTTCTGTAGTCATTTTCTCCGTGTTGTCGATGGATAGGTGTGAAAATGAAAGGGTTCTTTGGATTGTGAGATGTTGTTGGTCTATAGAATTGTTTCGTTCGGTTGCTTGGAAAACTGGATTCACTGTTTACAAATACTTCTTTCTCATTCTTCGTAGCTTCGTAATTATTGTTCGGTTATCTTTTATTTTTATCGATATCGATTGATGCTCGTAATTGATCAAAATTGCTTGAATCCTCTTAGGTCTGTTGTTCATTTCCATGTGTTATAAAATAAACTCAGCATGCCTAAAAGGCAATCTCTACTGTACCGTCCAACATCCCAGCCAAGAGCAGCTCGAGTACGCCGTACGGAAGAATCTGCTCCTGCAATTGAGCAGCGCCTCTCGAGCAATAGAGAATATATTTCGCCAGCACGCGCTAGGGAATCTAAGTCCAACCGTTTGCAGTGACTCGCTAGCCAAAATATGGGAACATTAGTCTCAGGGCCATTTTCAGGAGTCTAGCGCTGAACGTGCGGAGAGTCTCTGATTTAAGGCAGCATGTCTCTGCAACAAGGAATCGAGAGAATAGCTTCGAGCGCTCGCAGCGAATCGCTAGCCAAAGTGTAAGAAAATCAATATCAAGGCCGTTTTCAGGAGCCTAGCGCTGAACGGGATAAAGAGACTAGCTCTGAGCGTTCGCAACGACTTGGTAGCCAAAGTGGGAGTATATCGCAGGCTCGTGCTGGGGAGTCTAGCGCTGAACGTGCGCAGCGTCTCTAAATTAAGGTAGAATGTCTCTACAACATGGTATAGAGAGATTAAAACGTGTGCAGCGCCTAACAACAGAAAAACAGCGAGCAGCTGCAGTCAGAGTACGTCCTAAATAGGGTAGTTTTTTAACCAGTGTGCAAACTGTAACCATAAACTTATCATATCATTCTGGACCCCCTAGTGTAGAAATTTTTCGTCAGTTATACAAAAATAAACCAGATCTTTTATAGAAAAGTTTACCTACGTGGTCAAAATGTATGGAACAGCTGATTTCTTTTTAAGATATCTAGAATATGATGAATTCGTGGTTACAGTTTGCGCACTGGTTAAAATTTTACCCTGTATATATAAGATACGTCGCTTATAATGTGGGACGAATGTCCTATGAGTCATAAAGCTCATGTTGCAGCAGTGGATCAAACACTTAAGGACTTGAGGAACTCAGTTGTGACATGGGTTGTGTCACTTTTGTGTTACTGGTGAGTTTCGGCAGACACTTCCCGTGGTTACAAAAGGGACACGTGCGGACTCATCAAGGCCTGTTTAAGATTGTCGTCCTCATGGAGTATAATTGAAACCCTAAAACGCACTAACATGAGAGCCCACCTTATCGGAAATTTTGGTAACGATTTTCCACAACAGCTGCTTAAAATTGGAGAAGGGTCATTTTCTTCTGCAACCTGGGGCGCTAACACTGCGGAAATCGTTATAAATGAGAGTCTGGGCTGTATAGTTTACAGTCTGCAGCAACTTGCAGATGCAGTATATCTTGACCTTGAATATTTACTAAATAGAGAAATTCTTCAGCTTTGTTCAAGGGCAATCGTCCCACCTAGGAACGATACAGACAGTGAAATCAATAACGTAATTTTACAAAAAGTCCCCGGCCAAGTCAAAATCTGCAAGTCCCACTGCAGTCCACTTTCCGCAAGAATGTTTAAACTCCCTTAATCCATCCGACCTGCAATTGTAAATCCTGACCTCCCGAACTGCTGTTGAAAATCTATCTAGGCTATCATACTTTTAAGAAATTTAAGCCCATCTTAACCTGTGCAATGGCACTAGGCTACTAATAAAAAAAATTAAAGACAACTTGGTTACAGCGACCTTTCTCATTGGACCTGGGTGCGTACTCTGGAATATAATTTCGATGGATCGACATTGGTCAAACGTCAGTTGGTTGAGTTAAACGTCAGGGATTGGCTAGACTCAGTGAGTCCAGCCAATTCCTGACGTTTGACTGACAATTCCAATGTCGATCTCGTATCGATCGTATGCACCCAGGATCTGGCCAGTTGACTTAGATCCAGAGAATTCCAATGATTCCCATGGTTCTGCTTACATCGTTCAAGTGACTCCAGTACCCGTTAAATCAACATTTTTGCCTTGACTATTAACAAGTCCCAGGGACAAACATTCTCTTTGGTTGGCATTGACTTACGAAAATAATGTTTTACCCAGGGGCAGATATACCTGTTGGTTTATCACGAGTTGGAACCTCCGAAAACCAAATTATGTTGCTACCGGAAAATAAAACAACCTCAACCATTTTAAACGGAGAAGTTATCAACCTATTTAACTTAATTAGATACCTACCTAAATTTAATTTTGTAATATTCTGTCACCTATAGAAATCTACAATATCAGTGAGTAATACTTAAGGGCTGTATTTTCGAAAACCACGCGGGCTAGTAATCTATATTAGTGTATTCTGTGAAGTAGTACAGTGAATATAGTCTAGTAATTAACTTCAAAGTCTGCAATAATTATTACTGTAGATGCCTATGTATGAGACTGGTTCATAAACCTGCGGACAACTACGTTATGTTAGACCATAAAGATTATTTTTCTTCTTCCGATTTAATTCCGGCCCGTGTTCGAAGTTTTCCGGACATTGGTCATTAGTGGCCGAGGAAACCACCCTATCAAATTCCTCTATCAAATATATATCTGAGTTAGTAACATTATAGGTCAATTAGGTAGTTGGATAAGGGTTCCGTACTCAAAGGATGATAAATGTCAGAAGGCAATATTTTAGTAGATTTAGTAAATACACACAGACCGAGACGTTGGAGTTGCGGAAAACTTCGGCCAAGGTCTTTAAACTTTACTTTGCATATGCTTTGGTTAAGCGTTATTCCCGTCATTGTCATAGAACTTTTAATTAACAAGTGTGCGATAGAGACGGGAACATGTCTAAGATATAGCAGTTGCTAAGTTACGTTAATGGATTCAAGCCTTAGTGCGCAAGTTTCAATTAATCAACTTAGCATATCGTAGTCCACAGAGGGCTTTCCGACACTGCGCCACAGCTCTATTCTCCGTCTTCTGCATCCAGTCTTTCCCAGCCACCTTTTTAAGTTCGTAGGTCTATCTAGCCGGGGGGCGGATATCCCACGCTACGCTTGCCGATACGCGGCCTCCGTTCCAGAACAGAGTTGCCTGAGACAAATGTATGGGAGTTATATTACCTGCGGAAAGGACATGACGTAACCTTTCCGCAGGTAATGTCATTCCCATACATTTTGGCGTAGCGTTTGGCGTGAAAGCTTACAGAAATGTGTTTTGTCTAGACCTGCAGGTCTGCTTCAGGACTCGGCTGCACACCCATATCATTTTTTTTTAAATTATTCTACTCCAATCAGTAGCCGCACCTACTGACTGGAGTACTACAATATAAACCAGATCATAGGTATTTGGCACAAACCAACAAACAAACTCTTGGAAGCTACGCTAACAGTGTTATGTCAAATGGTAACTTTGAGCGTAACTGAATTGACACAAACAATCGTAAGTTTGGAAACTATCACTTAGGTATTATAGAAATAATATTCTTGAGGTTAATGAAGGTGCTCGTGGTTAAGTAATAACAGCCACACGGGTCGATCAATCAGATTCATTTACGCTTGCCGCAGGTAGTCCGTGGATGGGTGGATATCGTGGTATATCGTCACGGGTCATCAGAATCCCAAAAGTCTAACATCCAGTTAAGATTGGTTGTCAAACTTTCGGGCTTAGGATTCACTTAAAATTACACACAAGAACGAAAAATAACATTCACGGTTTGCGCTATTGACGTCATATTTGTGTTGGTGACTACTAGCGCCGCAGTGGAAAAAACTGAACTAAATTTGGATCACTTGGCTGAGTCTTAGTCAGTCATTTTAATACGCCAAGTGGTTAAACGTTGAATGATTCTAGTTCAATTAACTATCGTCCTAGACGTAAAATTAGCTGGCTAATTTCACCAGATGGCTGCGACATATCCATCATTATGGTCAATAAAAACTCTACAAAATGATTATCGTTCCTAAAAAACAGGGTAATAAACCAATCCCAGAGTGCCAATGAAAGCGATCAAATTAAGAAGAAGACCTAAAAAATAGAGCTCAAAGTGCAGATTTGCGACAAAATTTATGGATGCTAGCCAATTAGCGTGGGGTCTCAATGCAGCTTTTTGGCACGTTCCCCGATCTTACTCCGCCAAAGTAATTCACAGATTTGCATTTAAAATTGATAAATGATTTATCTGAGGCTCATCCGTCTTCAGGAAATTAAATTTTGATGCGACATTGTTTTTCGCGATATTGGATTGATTTATGTTTGGTCTATATTGGAGCGCTTGTTTTTTGAATGTCCTTTGAATGCTCAGTAATTTGATGATCATAAACGGAAATTGAGAGGTTTTTAGGTTGTTTTGAAAAGTTGTCTAAGCATAAAAATGTTGTAATTTTATTTGCTTTTGATACTCTATCATTTGGAAACAAGTACATAAAAATATTCTACACAAGGTGACAACTTACCTTGTTTTATTAAATGAAGTATAAAACTTTTAAGAGTCAATCTGTTAAAAATATTGTGAGCTAATCCCAAAATAATTTAAAATCCTTAAGGACCGGTGAAAATCATAACCCTCCTTTTTGCTACGCCGCCGAAATTGGGTAATAAAAAAGCATCACACTTCTTCCTAGTATTTTAACATAGCCTGACTTGAAGCTGCACTTTATCTACAGTGGAAAGCACACAGACTTCAGCATCAGTTATCTTCTGATCTCAAAATGATCGCCACAATAAATTAATATTCCATTAGCTGCAGCCCCCAGACAAACTTGCAGCAGCTTATTGTAAAGTTCATAGGTAGTTTGGGTGCATCTGCATCAAGCCACAGACCACAGTCCGGGGACTGTGGTCTATCGGACTTGTTACGTAAATGACTAAATAATGGGTAAATTTTGTAACCTAAAATAATCGTAACAGAATTTAGGGAAGAATTAATTATAGATAGTGTATTTTGATTTGGTTGTTACCAAGTGAATAAAAGAAGCCACATCTGTACATAGATTTTATAAATTAAAGTCGCTTTTCCTTTCTATCTGTGTGATGCCCCAGTCACACGGCCCGTTTAATAAGAGGCCGCGCCAGGCGTTGGTACGCCTGTTGAAGCCCGTCGCGGCCCGTGCCTAGTATTCCCGTATAAACAAAGGAAAAAGAAACCCACCCGTACATACCTGCCGCGTTTTTGAATCTACTAACTCCCGACCGTTCATCAGATGCGACGATTCCCCGGGTCTGTTGGCCTGTCCCGGCGTGGCGCGGCCCGTCAGTGCTGCACGGGCTGTGGGACTGTGGCATGAGCGTGACGGAATCACACTGAAATTAATGAATGAATGGATTTACAATTACAGGTTTTATCATCATTTAGAAGATTTATTTCGCCAGGTCTATGTGTAAAACAAATAATTAGTAAGGTACCTGCAGTAAATAAGGGCCAGCGGCTATCAAGGACCATCGGAGAAAAACACCATATTCAATAGTTTTATAGGTTGCATCTCACGCATACATAAAAAGAGCCAATAGTATTGCTATATCACGCGCGCGTGTTGCCGTCCGCTATTTTGCTATAGCTCTGATAAACTCACAGGGGATGATCGATGTCGCATGTTTTAAAAAAATGCCGAGGCAAAAACGTTCACGAAAAAGATAATCGCAAAATAATCGAACACCTAATTACTGTGAAGTGGATATTAGAGCTATCGAATCAAGGTAAATTCTTTTATTTTGTTGGTTTTGCCAACTTTCAAATCACGTTTTGTAAACAGTGACACCATTGCTAATAAGAGCCACCTGGAAAATGGTGAATAAGGGCCAGCCCTTATCGACAAACAAAGAAAGCCATAGCCGAAGTTATTTTAAGGCCATAATCTCGTATGATTATAGTTGATTACCTAAGTATGGTATTAATTAATTAATGATGCAAACCCACCATTGATACCATTATTCTATTTAGATTTTTCGTTCGATTTTTATTTTTTTTACTATCTCATCATGATAATTAAGGTCAGTAAATTTGCTGGGCAAAAAAATAAGCATGATTTTTTTATTTTTGTCGGGCTATATTTTTTTGGTAACGAGGTTTTTATCCAAAAATAGTATGAATTTGTTTGATTGATTTTGCATAAATAACAACTTTTTATTACAAAATATTTATTAAATGAGTTTTATAAGGACCGATTTGTTTTTTTTTTTTTTTTTACATGATTAATGGTAAATTAGTTTGTCTGAAAGTGTTCATTATATTGAGTTATAGAGGAAAACAAATAAGTTTATTTTTATCTGCTTAGTTTCTTTTCATTTTGTCTCGGATCTTAATAGACTAAGTACCTGAGTTTATTAAGGTCCATCGTAAGGGTTTTTTAAAAGTTTCTTTTTTTACAAAATGTTTAAGCCCTTGATTTAAAGATATTTTTTGTTTAAATCTCAATTATATAATGTTTAATTATACCCATTCCTGTTTTTTATTTCAAATTCAACAATTTTTTTCAATATTTAAGTTTTCATAAAAAAAGGTATCTTATTTAACTTATATATAGCACAGAAATGTTGATGTTTCGACATGTTGCCACATCAGAACATCGCAGCCAGAGAGTGCACCAGTGTCGCGCACACACTTGTGCACTATAATATCTTCCGCACCGAAGGCTAGTCTCCGTTAAGATTCGCTGCCATACGGTCTGGAGGACTCTAATAAGTCCCCACATGTGTCGGGTGCTTATTATAGTCCTAGGGAATGCAACCGCCTCCCGGGCGGCATTAATAGAGACCCCTATTATTGCCAATTACAGAGATGTCAAATACCTTGAAATCCAATTAACTAGTCGAACATTATCAGCTGCGATTTGCCGACTGTCTTTAGAAGTACACGCACGGTACCAATCGGTAGCTTTCTGTGGAGTAGAGCCGTGAAGAAACTCCACGGTTACTCTTATACACTTAATTGGTTTTTACAATGTTTTCATACTTTCTGTATGTGTGCGAGCGCACATAAAGAAACCGCTACACCTCTTCATATCGAGCACTCGTCAGTTGATCTGTACCGGTACTGGGCCCTGGACCAAAACACATTTCTGTTAGCTTTCATGCCAAACGCTACGCTAAAATGTATGGAACCCGTACATTTTGGCGTAGCGTTTGGCGTGAACGCTTACAGAAATGTGCTAGGTCTAGGCCTGCTGATAGGTCAGCTCCAACTTGTACTGACAGATCGGGACCGGAAGACCTGTATCTTTATGCTTACTTGCCTTCATCTGCCTAGCCTTTTCCCAACTATGTTTGGGTCGGCTTCCAATCTAACCGAACGCAGATGAATAGGTACACACGGCTACACATCAAGCCATATTTTTCCAGTATAAGCTGATCTCGCATTATATAGGATTTTCGAACAGAGCGAGATCAATATAAACTGGAGAGATTGCGTATCTGACGTCTACAACCCAACTACGTCTGACAACGTCAGACTTTTGGCAGGAATTGTTTCGAAGTGCTTTTCGCGGAACCAAAAGGTCTCGATTTGTAATGGAGGGTCATTCATCCACGAGCCGACCGCGAAAACCGTTGCTTTAGCTTCGAAGTTATTATTATGTGTTTATGCAAGCACCCTAAATAACTACGACTGCACTAAACCAATTTGTTGCGTCTACTTAAGTCCTTGTGGGCTTACAACGCAGCGTCAAAATGGCGTCAGCTTGCGCTCAGCCACACTGACCAGTTGACTCCTTGTCAGTTCAGTAACATTTTAGCCAACAACAAAACAGACACACAAACAGAAACAAACAAACGGGCATTAAGTCCGCCTTTGTACCTTTTTGTGTGCGAGAAGTTTAAATAAATAAATAAATAATAAAACTATTACAATGTTATGAATGTCATAGGCTATATTGTATGTGTTCGGTGTATTTTTTTAATGTAGTTGCTAGAAATATAGCTGTGTCTGAGAAATGTTGAAAAGTACTGCTCGATTTTTGCGACCAATTCTGTACCTGATAAATTGCATTTCCAGTTACTCGATATCTATGAACATGTGAGAGACTGTCGACGGACCCAAGAGAAAATCGAAAGTAACAGTTTGTCACATTTACTGGTACGTCGTATGACTTTAGACATGGTATTCCTTTGCAGTATTTGATCCTTATCAGCAGCACTATTGCTTGGTATAAAAATACACGATGCTTTCTTACAAAAAGGATCGGGTTCGATTCCTAGCTGATGAAAAAACAGTTTTATTTTCCTTCAAAATTACGCTAATCGTTCTTTTGATCACGTTGCCCTACTACTCATAATTTTGAATAAAGCCCTGTTAACCCTTCGCAAAATAAGGTTAATTTAAGCGACTGACATAATATGTATATGTAACAGTAAAATTGTAAATACCGTTAGATTATAATCTATCTCGCGAGATTGTAAACTGTCGAAAGATTGTGAACCGTAACATACTGCTTACAATTTAACGCATTATTTTTCGGTAGATTATAATCTATGGAAGTGAAACCGTCAAATTGTGAACTGGTATCAAGACGGATAGTACCTTGCGCTAAATAGTCAAGTAACTGCCACTAACTTGGAAGTAGCGCTCGTCGGCCACTGTCGCGGCACCGCTCGCTTCGCTCGCTCGGCTCGCGCGGTTGGTCGCAATTCTAACCTAACCGAACCTATTCGGTCGGTAATCAGTATGGTGCAGTTCACAAATGATCGACAGTTTACAGTCTCGCGAGATAAATCATAATCTTACGATATTAATAATTTTACGGTGATATTTATATTCCCATCACTTTGCAGATGACATTACACGGATAAAAATAAGCTCCTAAATACTGTCTCATTAGGTTTTGGAGCGGTATGAAATGACTTTTTAAACTTTTTTTTACAAGTTAACATGTTGTAACTTTACAGCTTGTAGGTATAAAGTAACTTGTTAAAACTAACACCACTGCCCGTAGTATTACATCAATTTCATGGAAAACAAAGTGTATTGTTAGTTTTTCGGTTTTATGAACAACTATTGTTGGTACAGGCAATTTGCTTTGACGAGCATTTTTTTTTCGCTCGATGGACGCCAGTCAATCGCAAACTGTCAATTACACATACTAACATGTCTTTGTTTGATAGCACGTGTGACTAATCAAAAAGAGTGCTCCACTACAACTGTAAAAGGATCCTTTGGCGAGTGGCTAATATTAAAACGAACACCACCATCTTAATCTATACTATAATATACATACAATATTATAAAGCTGAACAGTTTGTTTGTTTGTTTGCTTGAACGGGCTTATCTCAGGAACTACTAGTTCGAATTTGAACATTATTTTAGTCTCTGATAGCCCATTTATCGAGAAAGGCTATAAACTATACAACATCACGTTAAGACCCTTACAAGCCGAGCAAAGTGAAAAAAGTCACGAGTACGAAGTACTCGCACGGGCAAGCGAGGCGAGCGACGGGGTGGGTCGGGGAGAAAGAAATTTGACACGAACGAAGTCGCGGGCAGAAGATAGTTTTTCAATCAAATTTGACAAGACATATTCAATAATAGTCTCTGTCAAAGTCATTCTAACGCCTAACGATCATTTTCTAAAGTCATATAGTGTAGTGTATCTTTACATCTTTTCGTGTCTGTACGCCTAGATCTTTTAAATTACGCAACAGATTTTAATGCAGTTTTCACCAATAGATAGAGTGATTTAAGAGGAACGTTTATATGTTCACGTTTTATACCTTCACGCGGGCGAAGCCACTGGCTAAAGCTAGTCGGATACGACCCGATTATAATAACTGTGCTCTTGGGGCTGTCAAAAGTCAAAAGTCAAGAGATTGGCAAGATTGTATTCACCCACCCGTTTCCCTTCCTACCTCACCGCCGACGCCTATCAGGGGGTCTAAAAAGGCTACTTTGGCAGAATCATAATACCATCATAATATGAATCATATGTAAAATCGTAAAATAGTCACAAATTGACAATTCATAATATTATCTGCGATGACAGCACGCAATTCATCTATTTGACAGTTTTGTATGGAAATTCGTAAAATGGTTACCAAATCATGAATTGCTTAATTAAAGTAAAATGGCAAATAGCAGAATACGGATATTCAGGAAATTAAGCACTTTTAGAAGAATTGCTTAATGTGGCCTTTTTAGACCCGCTGACACGTCTGCACTTCCGTGTCGTCTGCACTGTATTATTTTCGTTTAAAATACAATTGTTGACGCTACCAATGCAGTCATTATGTCAATATTTTGACGTTGAAAGGTGCACAGTTATGAATTTCTGGTTATACTTCGGTACACACATTATGGAGGTTGCCCTAAGACCCGTGATATTAAAATTTTCTTACGTTGTTTTTGCAATGTGCAGGTCGTGTCAGGTTATATGTTGATTAAAATATGAGTCGATACCGAAACAAATATGGCTTTACAAAATGATGATCATCGAAATCATCAATACAAGCCTCTGTTCATTTATAGTCCATTCGCGTTAAGAAAATAGTGACTCATCGTTGTCACTCAGTTTAGCCACGCCCCTTGACCAATTAGATCATATTAAATTAGAAAACCGTGTTCAAATTGACCAGTTGAATTAAGCCCTTCCAACACACACTATAATGTACTATGATCTAATTGGTCAAGAGCCAAGAGAGAGGTCAAGCCACGCCGCTTAGCTGAGTGACAACGATGAGTCACTATTTTCTTAACGCGAATAGACTATAGTCCCATTGGCTGCCTTTTTCATGAACAAACATTACTGTAAATTCTTAAATACATATCACGGTCGCAAATAACATTATTCATCTTACAGCCTGACCTGCAAGTTGTAAAAAACCTAAGATTTGAATTTCGCGAGCAACCCTGGCCGCCCCCAACATGAAGCCACGTCACAAACGCCAAGTTGACCACAACGCGGATTACGTTGACAGAAACCGACGAAATTGCGTCGCGATGATGCTGAAGTTAATTTAACTGTGTTAGTTTAATTTAAGATTAATACCTCAATGTAATAAATCAATTAGGCCAGCTTATAGACAGCTTATCTATTAGCAGTTATACACAGTAGTAGATTGACTTGTCTACTGAGTGTCGAGGGTTTATACAGGAATTATTATAGTACTAGCTACCCGCTGCTGTGCCCGCGACGTCGTTCGCGTGGATATTGGAAAAAAATAATGTCTCTTTACTTATTCTTATTCTAAAATGAAAATAGCCTAAGTTACTTTTCATAAGGTCAGCTACAGTGAAAGTCAAATCAGTCCAGCAGTATCAGAGTTTAGCCGGAACAAACAGACACAATTATTTGTTGTTGTAAGTAGTATAAATACTTTCATATAGATCCATCATAGACACTATATTATTTGTATAAACAGAACAGGTGGTCACGCATAAATCATAGTTTAGTCTTTTTGTCTAACGTGGATGAATTTTCTACGTATTGTTTCAAAAGCCTCATCTCCACACAGATAGTACCGCTCAAATTTGCGTGATTTTTCCCTGAAAAGACCATTTCAAACACTAATCTACGTGGTCCTCAGCTGATCTGACCACGATTATGTCTTGTGTTGAGTTTGTTTCGCAATTTCATCTCTTTCTTTCTCACATTTTATTTTATATGCTGTATTAAAGTTATTCCTATATCCAATTCAATAAAAAACACATTTAATTTCTATGAAGAATTGTTTTGGTTTGGTTGGCAAATCTTATATGTTGTGGGAAATGTATCCACATTGAAACATAAAAATAATACAAAACTAGCCTTACCTACAATGCAAGTAGAGATTCAATCCGATTAACCCTCTTAATGCTCTTAACAAAACTTCCAATCCAGATTATTGAACAGCATTTGCGAACACAGATAGCTCCACCGCAGATTGTCCCACATACCCGCTCGAAAAGAATAATTGAAAATAACGCTTCGCAATGTGCTGCTATAAAAACCATTGAATATTTGAATTTAAACCTAATCTCGAGCGCTCGAGAATGGTTCTAGAGCCAACTTGAGCATCGGGTCTCATTGTTCGGAATATTGAAAAATGTGAGGAAACCGTGAATGTTCCAATTAATTTTCCAATGGTTTCGTATGAGAAATGCAGTTGGGATGGTTGTGATATCAACATGGGTTATATAATTAAGTACCTATCGAACCTTAGGAAACAATGATTCTACCGATGTTTGTTCATCCGCCAGAACTTAATACATACATTAATTAGCTTCGGCCCACGACTATGTTCGTTTGAGCATGAACTACAATATACCATCATACCATTTCTCAACCACGTTTTTTTTTTTTCTGGGTGGGAAATCATCAAATAACTTCTCCCGCTCTGGGTGGAGCAGGAGGGCGTGTCAGACTTACCCGCGGCCCGCGGTATCTCTTTCGAACAACCCGCACCCCTGGCTTCTCAACTACGTTGGGATCGACTTCCAATTTAGCCAAATGCAGCTGTGTATCTGTACTTTACTTGGAACGACTGCCTATCTGGCCGTCACGATCCATTTTCTGGGTAATACGATACCCCTTGGTTAGACTGGTTGCCAGACTTTCGTGCTTCTGACGACCCGTAAAGATTGTCAAAGATCCACGGTTGACGTGCTTTCCGAGACACGCAGGGATCGTAGTATGTAATGATTGTCACCCTTCTGCAGATCAACCGCGGCAAGCGTAGCTTTACCTGATCGATCGTCTCGTGCGGCTGTGATTACGTAGCCACAAGCCGCTGAAAGTCAACTTTTCCATTAAACGTATTTTATGACACTCGACAATTGAGTAATTTTGTATCAATGAAATATTTTTTTAATTAGATCAGTGTTTTAGTATCTAGTTTACAAGAAAGGGTAAAGGGGAATGGTAATCTAAATTACCATTCCCTTTTACACCAAGCTTCTATTAAATGATAAATGATATTTTTCCTGTAAGTAGGTTTGTACAAATACTTTTTCACGTATTTTTTTTTTTTTGTGGGTGGGAAATCATCAAATGACTTCTCCCGCTCTGGGTGGAGCAGGAGGGCGTGTCAAACTTTTACTGACTAAAACCCACCCATGTTCTCTCAGCTGCCCGTGTGCCAGGGGCCGCGGTACCTCTTTCGAACAACCCGCCCCCCCCGGGCAGGCATAGGCCCTTGCGAGCCCCACCAGCTGCTGCTGACGTCTCCCTGCGACGGGTCAGCAGTGGCCCCGCCGCCTACCACTTTTCGGCCGCAGGGGATAGGGAGAGCGGCCAACGCTATACCGACACTCCTCTTCCCCTGCGGCCCCACCGCGTCCGCCATCAAACGGTGGCGGCCCCATCCAGGCCACGGAAGGGAAGAGCGCTACTCAGAAGTACCGGCACTCCTCTTCCGCCGCAGCCTGGAACTCTCAGCCGCGATGCCTCCCATTCGACATCGCGGCCCGCCTCAGCTGCGATGCACCTCACCGCAACCTACTTTTTGGCCGCTACGTCGTCGGCTTGGAGGCACAAGCCCTGACGAGCGGCCCCACCTTGGGGTTCCTCTTTGCTTCACCGTGGGAGGGTGACCACGGTTACTGAGCCCCCCCGCAACGACAATGCGGGAACCCCACTGGGGGGGATACTTTTACACGTCAATTATACTTTAAAAACTAGATGAGGTCGGCATTTCCTATCTGACTATTCTGAGAAGAAAGGCCGAAAGATACTCAGAGGTTACAGTCTCTCATTCCAGACATAATCTTGGTCACATCATGTGAAGACAATGTAGATTGGTGTCTGAAATGGATTTTTGAGGAAATCAATTAACATAAGTTATTTATCGACAATATATCTGATGATTTTTATTGAAATTATTATTTGCCTTCTGGTGTCACACTATCAGTCGCACTACCGCATACTACCGGTCTGTAGTGTCAGAAACCACTATTTCAATTGACACTTGGTCTACCATTATTGCAATGCCTTTTTTTTTATCGATAGATCTTTCTTTACCGTACAACAATGGCCACCCTAGTCTATCGGCGGACATCTGTGGCCACTTGCAACCGCTGGCTGTAATCAAAGGAGAATTAAGCCTACTCTTTTTATTTCCATTGCACGTTTTTCATGCGGAAATTAGCTTGGAATGTAGGGTTCTGTAGTACTTACTGTAATGTTTGTTTGGCGGTTTTCTTTGTTCTGATAATTATTTATAATCGTAATAATAATAATAAAATAATACTACGGCAACACTGATACGTCAACCACGTAAAATTTTTTTCATATCTCCTATTTCCTGTTTTTATTAATTCCCGTGAGCTACATAGTACAAAAATCACAACAAAGCCTTCAGAATAAAACCATAAATAAATCTACAATAAACAACATAAACAAAATGAAAAAACTAAAAGAAAATACAGAATACCCAAAAATGACGGCTGTCAAATTCAGCCTTCTATGAAGAAAAATATGGAATATGATTAACATGCAATGTTGACGAGATCAGCAACTCGAAATGCACGCCTACCACCCCCGGAGTCGTCGCTCAGCTCCGCCTCGCCGCCGCCGGAACAGCATTGCGCCGCCGCATTGAGAGTGCTGTGACACCGGCCATGGCAGTTGCGTCGAGCTCGAGCGACGAATATTTTTCCCCGCCGACGTCGCCAACACCTGTACGTCGGCAGGGGAGAGGCCGGCCACCGAGGAGCTTGGGACTTAGGGGTCATCCGGCCCCGAGCCGGGTCCCCGCTGCCGGTGGTTGTGTGCAGCGCATGAGATGGACTCAGTCTATGAACGAGAACGTCATGCGCGCATATTACGGGTCTACAGAGGGGGGAACTAACCTCACTGCGTACCGCGAAAGGATGCTGTCTCTATTTCAGGTACTAGAACCAACCATAACTCATTTGCTGGGCTTGGTATAACCTTCTATAACAAGCTTCCTTCTTCTTTGCTAGATTTACATTTTAATGCGTTTAAAGCGAAAGTAAAATCAAATCTTTGTTCGAAGGCATACTATTCTATCAACGACTACTTAAACGATAAGAATTGTTGGTCGCTGTGATTAACTCAAGACAACGTTTATGTTCTTTCACCAGAATTAGCTTAACTACTGACAGGTCATATGAATTACTTTATATCATTGTTTATTTAACTTGACTGCATAAACCATTTTTTTATTTTTTATTAATTAAATTTTCATTTATCGTTGAATGATGGTTATATGCTATTTGTATAGAATCAAGTTCTTCCAACATAACAGACAGCTGTGCTGTTGGGGAGTTTGTTGCGCCACTTCTTCTTCCCAGCTAAAGCACTAGGAAGTGGTGAAGGGCGGGCTTTTTGGGGGGACTGTCTTATGTAATTTTGACGTTCAAAAAGTGCTGACTCTCAGCCTAGTTTGAATAAATGACTTTTGATTTTGATTTTGATTGAACCGTCAACGTCTCGGCCCAACGACTGTCGGATCAGGTGCGGGTCATCCAACGCAATCACAGGTTGGACGACACCGCACTTGATAGGCTGCGCTCAGACGTACTGAGCAACCATATCGTTCCATTCCGACACAAACCGCGGGACATGCGTCACCTATGAATGCAATCTCGCCGCGGTCCAATCGTGTTGAAGAAGATGATAGGGTTGCCACAGTAAGTAGCCAGTACAACACCCGACTGAGGAGCGCACTGGAGGATGCGTTTCGCGAGTATCGGTCCACTCCGACCGAACTTAGACCCCGATTACCACGGTTACCCATGCACAAAAAAAATAGGGCGCTGGTGTGTGCCTTGGACTCGCAGCTTACGTATTTCTTTGAGAGCAGCGAGGATCTCGTTGATACACACTCGATCCTGTATTGCGCGGCTGTTGCGGCATGTCGTTTAGCTAACGTCAAGTTTCCAAGCTGTGACGGAGCTTCTCGACCGAAACCAGCCGCACCAGCCTGGCAGTGCAGGATCGAGCGTCGTATTGATGGGGCCAGGGTACTCATCGGCAAACTATACTGCTTCAGGGAGGGCAACACACGACCACGAGTGATGCGCTTTGTGAAGCGGGCTTTCTCGGGGACTGGAATCAGTCCTCCAGAATACATGTCCCGTGTCACAGAGCGCATCGACTTCCTGAAGCAGAAAGTCTGTGCATGGGCGAACCGTATTCGGCGGTATAAGCGGCGGGTTGACCGATACACGCAGAACCGCATGTTCCAGAGCGATGAGAGGTGGGTATATAGAGCTTGGGAGCGACCCGAACAAAATGTGATGGACGTGTGCCGCCCGGATGATGCCGCCACGAGTGCATTTTGGCGGAGCATTTGGTCGGTGCCCGTCTGTCACGTTGAGGCAGACTGGATGCAGGATGTCGAGCGATTGTGTGAACCAATACCAGAAATGGAACGCGTGTTCATTACGCCAATAGACGTGGCCAGAGCAGTCCGTCCGTTACTCAATTGGAAATCACCGGGACCGGACGGACTGCATAACTTTTGGTTAAAATGGCTTACTAGTTCACACAGTCGACTGGCATCTCAATTCCAGTCATCCTTAGAGTCTGGGTCGCTACCACGGTTTCTAACAGCAGGCGTTACCCACCTGCTCTATAAGTCAGGTAGTCCCGCGGAACCCAAGAATTATAGACCAATCACATGTTTGTCGACGATTTATAAACTTCTTACATCCATTTTGAGAACGAAAATTAATACGCATATTGAGAATAACTCGATCATGTTTCCCTCTCAAAATGGATGTAGGATCGGGTCCCGCGGTACTAAGGAGCTACTCCTCATCGACATGGCCATAAGCCAACAGGTTCGTCGATCCCGCAAAGATCTGTCGACATGCTGGATAGATTATAAGAAGGCTTACGACTCGGTGCCACATGCATGGCTCATGAAAGTGCTGGAGTTGTACAAAATTAATGCAACTCTACGCACCTTCCTTGAGTCGTGCATGGGGCAATGGAGAACAGTCCTTCGCTATCCAGGATGTCCACAGATCCAAGGGAATGATGAGCCTGTATGGATCAAACGGGGAATATTTCAGGGCGACAGCTTGAGTCCACTTTGGTTTTGCTTAGCCCTGAATCCTCTAAGCACTCTGCTGGAGGATTCAGGTCTAGGCTTTCGGCTGAGGAGAGGTGGTGAGGTTATATCTCACCTCCTATACATGGATGACCTTAAACTCTTTGCCCCCAACAAATTGCAACTGATGGAACTACTGAAGGTCACTGCAACTTTTAGTAGCGCCATCAGGATGGAATTTGGTGTGGACAAATGTGCAGTCATGCATGTAAAGCGAGGTGAGATTATGGAATCCGAGGGAATTCAACTCTCAGATTCCATACACCTCAGGTCCCTCTCTTCATCCGAAAGCTATAAGTATTTGGGTATGTCGGAAGCGTTAGGCATCAACACTGCTGACATGAAGCAATCGTTGAGGGAGCGCTTCTTTGGTCGCCTGAAGAAGGTATTAATTAGTCTTCTTTCAGGCGGAAACAAGGTGCGCGCCTTCAACGGTTGGGTCATGCCTGTTTTGATGTACTCTTTCGGCATACTCAAATGGACTCAGACTGAACTCGACGCCCTGGATCGACGAGTCCGTACACTGCTGACTGCAAACCGGATGCATCACCCACGATCATCGGTGATGAGACTGTACATCCCGCGGAAGTGCGGGGGTCGAGGCTTTTTAAATGCGAAGACCCTCCACAACCGCGAGGTGTGCAGTCTCAGGGAATATTTTTTTAAAACCGAAGTGGGTATGCACCGTGATGTGATCGCAGTGGACAAGGGGCTCACCCCGCTGTCCATGGCTAAAGAGAACTGGCGCAAACCTGTTGTACTAACTATCGATGACCGCAAGGAAATATGGCGAAACAAGGAGCTTCACGGGCGCTTCTATCGGGCTCTCCATGAACCCGGTGTTGATTTCTTGGCGTCCGTATCCTGGCTACGTTTTGGTGACCTTTTCGGGGAAACTGAAGGTTTCGTCTGTGCAATTATGGATGAAGTTATCCTGACGAATAACTACCGGAGACATATTATGAAGGACGGGACGGTTGACGTGTGTCGGGCATGTCACCATCCAGGTGAGTCCATCAGACATATTATCTCTGGTTGTTCTCGGCTGGCTAACGGCGAGTACTTGCACAGACATAACCAAGTAGCCAGGATTATTCACCAGCAACTTGCTTTGCAATATAAACTTGTGGATTCTGAGGTACCGTATTACAAGTATGTGCCCGACCCAGTTCTTGAAAATGACCATGTCACGTTGTACTGGGACCGGTCTATCATTACTGACAGGACTATTGTAGCCAATAAGCCTGATATAGTGGTGATAGATCGGTTAGCGCGCCGCACAATGATAGTCGATGTTACCATTCCGCATGACGGGAACCTCGTGAAAGCTGAGAAAGAGAAACAGATTAAGTATCTCGACTTAGCACACGAGGTTGTTGACATGTGGAATGTGAACTCGGCTGTAATTGTGCCGATTGTCGTATCAGCCAATGGACTGATGGCCGAAAGCCTCGATCAACATCTCTCGAGGCTCTCGTTAGGCGGTTGGATCAAAGGCCTGATCCAGAAGGCAGTACTCCTCGATACGGCTCGCATCGTGAGGAGGTTCCTGTCTCTGGAGCCCTAACCACCGGTAGCTTGGACCCTGCTCCCGTTACCGGCGGACCGCTATTTTTTATATTTTAAAATGTTTTTTTTTAAGTTACTTTTATAAAAATATTTAAAAATGTAGTAAATAAGGTATAAAATGAATAAACGAATAATAAAATAAAACTTTATTTATCTCAACACAATAATACAAGCACTGGTTGATAAAATTCACAATCTTAAATGTAGAAAGGTGTCTGAGGGTTCTGATTTTCAGATTAGGTACCCGACTCTCGCAGGTATGTTTATTTACAAAACGGTTAAGTTATCACTACTGCTCTCAAAACGGCGAAGAAAAATGTAGTAAATAATTTATTGCTATGAAACAGGTAACGGAATAATGCCATAATGCTCCAGAGCAACGTTAAAGTACCTGTACTTCGAAAGCCAGAACATCGTGGGGAAACCGGTGGTGGAGAATGAACCAAAAATTCGAAGACACGTGACTCCCTTCACCGTGCCCGCGTGATGGATTATGACCCACTCCTCCCCCTCCCGGAGAGTAGGCCTGTATCGCAGCAATGCGGACATTTAAGGCTGATTAATCTGTAAGAAATTAGGCTTCAAATTAATTCTACATGGGCACTTATGATACGCCAGAAGCGTGAAAAGTGCATGGCTCCTATTAATCGTTTCCTATGGAGAAGAGCCGGCAAGAAACTCTAAAGTCACTTTTTTAAACAATTGGTTTTTACAAATTTTTCAAATCATCTAAGTCATTTCCGTCATCCAACGCAACTTTACGCTATTGCTTTTTGGGGTCACACGTGGACGCTCCACGTGTGTTGAAGCTTTGTAGTAAAGTCATGGGCGATAGGCATTGACATTTTGATCACATAGTGTATTCATAGACACAATTATAATTATGAGTCTTCAACCTTGACGGATAGGTAGACTTCGACTTGATACTCGCTGTGTCTCGTCATTAAGTTTTCAGAAAGTTTAGTATATTAAATTGCACACTTTTTTAGTACCCATGTGGTAAAATTCGTACACAAGTGTAATTATTGAATCAAATCAAATCAAAAATCTTTTTTGCTCGAATATGGTACATAAGGTGTTACAGTAAATTTATATCCTGTCATAATATGGCGTGCAAATATATTCACATTCAGTCATATCTATTAATACAACTTCCAAATTACATGTAAAGAAACTACTACTCTGATTACAATTTTATTTAGTCGAAAATTTCGACTGGAGTAGTGACTTACCCCTTTATTTATTAACATTGCTTAAAGATTAGTAATGATTAGTGACTGCTCAACCATACCTACATTTTTTGACGTGTAAATGTCTCTAAAGAGCGTTCATCCCGAGCAAGCTGGCAACGTCACATGGCAAGTGGTTTCTCGTGATTACTTTATATAAAATTTAAATCAAAGTGCTATTTTTTCAGCCAAGGCCATGCAGGATAAACCCTCTAAAGTTAAAGCATCGTTTATAAAGAAACCCCTTACTGATTAGCTAATGCGCTACGGGTTATCGTCCTATGAATTTGAATAGACACGAGCATTAATACTTTACAGCATTTTAAAACGATTTCCTATTAAGTTTCGTGTTTTATTATTATTACGACCCTGGCATTGGGGCCGAGCAACTGGCACTAGTCGCAGTTCTGTTGGTCTTACGTCCAGGTTTCATGCAAATTTGCCCGTCATTATTTTCATACAACATAATCCCGTTACCTGTATGTAGGTTGGAATACAATAAACTACGTATCACGATAGACATTAGCGTCAATTCACACTAAAATGTGAGTGCCCACTTATTCCAAGTGCTGTTAAAAAATGTTTATCTTATAAAATATTAGCACCTACTAGGCACCTGTCCCACTGCCGATGACGAAGCTAGACGCTATCAACTACTTTCTCGCTCAAGAAACGTACAACCAATTATTGGTCCCGTTTCAGTAAAAGAGACACATACTCGTACGAAGGTATAATCCTTACATATGAAATTGGCCTTTTATAAGGAAAAAGCAAAATTAAATTAAGTAAGTATATTTAATCAATAAAAGTATGTACCATTGTTATGTATGCACCTTAGCCATTTTATAAGTTGTATGCGTTGAATCCTATGCTGAAAAAATTGTGGGAGCGAGAATCAACAAAATCTTTGAAGGCGGTTTTGACTGCCTTTTTTACCTTGCAAGAAATTATCCAAATTCCAAATAATAGAAACATTGGTAACTTACCCAAATCCTTATATCGAATAACTACTTCGTAATAGTTTATCGCAGACTGCTCACATCGGTGGCAGCGGTGAGATTCTATAAAATACCACTCGTTTTAGTTGCTCGCTGCGGCTCTACTCGCTTCTCGCTAAACGCCAGCGGTGGCACCGTTGCTTTAATCGGACAGCGATAATGAAAACTGGTGCTAAAACGAAGTGTAAATTACCCATTAAACTCCCAAGTAGCTGGTAAACATTTAATTTGTTATCAGTCGGATAAAGTAATATGTTGAGAACTATTCTTGTTGTAATTAATTTCAAAGTTTAGGGAGTCTATACCTTTCTTTAAAGGATACCCTCCTTTAAAGAAAGGTATAGACCTAATTAAAAAAAATATTTCGCATTAATGTGATGGGCATTAATGTAGGCTTTACACAGGTGACTAAAGCCGTACGATTCTCGCCGCACTTCGAATATCGACTTTCAAATTAGTATTTCAGCTAGGCCACAGGCGACTGCAATTGCAAGTTCCAAAGTAGAGTAGATTCCGACTTTTATAGAATAACATGAAGGTTGACATTTTGATGCAAAAGGAACTAGTCACCTGCAATTTTTATCGACCTGTGTGAATAAGGTAGCAATTAGGCTTGTGAGGCGATTTGTTAAGCAACCAGCCGCACGGCGAAAACATTCACAAAAATCATTCTAACATTATTGGTTAGACGTAACTATTTTACATAATTTTTGAGGTAGAATGTCGTTAATGAATTACGATAGTAGCCTAAAAAAAATATCTTGGAACTCGTAATTAAATTTAAAAACCGAGTTTATTCGGGAAAGAAAGATTATAACTTCCTATTTCTGCCGCCCAGTACTAGTACTCCAAATTTAATTATTCGTAGGATGCTCCGATTGCTTTTTGACTTTCTTGTTATATTAAATTTAAAAAATGTTATTAGAAAAAACTTTAAAAAATCATCCATGATTGAACATGAAATAAAAAAATGGTATTGGTGGCTATTTAACAAAAAATAATAAACATAAAATTTGAGGGGTCTTGGTATATAAAGATCCACTCACCACGCACCGCCACCCATCCACGAAACACCCGCTACAAGCGTAGCTTAACCTGATCGATCCACCCGAATGGCTGTTATTTCTTAGTCATAATTAATCCTGAATAAATAGGAAATCAGTGTAACCTTACACATCATTATACGATTGCGAAGATCGCCCTGAGGAGACGGTGGAGCATACGGTGGAGGTCTGCCCGGCGTTGGCGGAGCACCACCGTGTCGTCATGGAGGCGATCGGCGGCGACGATCTGTCGCGTCCGGCCCTGGTCCAGGCCACGGTACGGAGCGAGATTGTATGGGTAGCCGTCGCTTCCTTCAGCGAAGCAGTGATGCTCGCAAAGAGGGAGGTGGCGCACGTAAGGGAGAGGCAGTACATGCACCCTGACGGCCTTAGTCTTTTCAGGAGACGCCCTGGGCGTCGGAAATCCCTGGCTGATTCCCGGCCCCAGTAGGCGCAGGCTTGCGGACGGCGAGTAATGGGTAGCTCGCTGTCCGGTAAGGATCAAGCCCGGGTCGACGGTACGTTGTGTTTTATGCGCGCCTCAAAGAGATGTCAGCAACAACTGGTGGGGTCCGAAGGGCCGACGCCTGCCAGGGGTGTGGGTTGTTCGAAAGAGATAGATAGGGAACACGGGTGAGTTTTAGTCAGTAAAAGTCTGACACGCCCTCCTGCTTCACCCAGAGCGGGAGAATTCATTTGACGATTTCCCTGCCAAAAAAAAAAACACATCATTATACATTTCGAACATACCTCTGCAAACCCACACAATACTTACATTCTAGCAACAGAATAAGAAAACAAAAAGCTTGGTATAAGCTCCGCCATTTTTATTTCACAAGATCTAAAGGATTTGTTAATAAGCAAGCTATTGTTAAAAGTTATTAATAAACTAGAGAGAAACGGATGATCAGAGAATGTCTGGCGAACAATGTAATGTACTTGTATTTTATTTTTCTTCATTTGCTAAAACATTATTTTAAATTACTTTTGTAGAATAACGTGGGTTTAAAGAACTAGCCTGAAGGCTTGCAGAACATAAATGTAAGAACAAACCAAATACTACAATAGTATACTGGAACAAACTAATAATAATATTATACAATTGTTGGGAATTTCGAAATGTCACACAATTTTTGTTTTGAACAAAACTTTAGGCGTACCTGTAATCTCTGAAAGAGTAGGCATACAGTATTTCACCCACATAACACATCTTACGTTACATTATAGCTACCTACATACGTTTTACGTGAAATGGGTGACCCTATTACCAGACGAAAATCTTGAGGCCGGAGCTGTAACTGAAAAATATCTTAGTGGTAAACTCCATATTTTTTCTTCTAGGAACTGAATGGCACATAATGCATTCGTTTTTTTAATAAAATTGTTGGTGGTCTACCACCTGACGCTAGAAAACTAAAATTAATTTCAATTCAAACAACACCTTGAAAAACAAAAACAACCAATTCAGACCCAAACTATAGGTAGCCAACTTACCTACCTCCTCCACATACTTTCAACTAAAGTTCAAAACAAGCAAGCAGTTTTAAATTAATCTACCGTATCGATTTACTATCGTCGCTAAGTTTACTCAGGTGCCATGCCAAACGATAGATTAAGTTATCTTAAACCACAGTTTTGGTCGTGTTCTAACTTAATATTCACGCTGCATTCCGATAAGGGACTGATCTGTTTATTTTGGAAATAAAACACGGGCAGGATGTATATATTTGGATAATTGGTTGGCCCTTTATCCTTTTGGATTAGGATATTTTTAGGTTAATGTACACGTGTTTTCGATGTTTTTTGTGTATCTGTGTGTATATTAAAAGCATTTAAGGGATGATCATTAGGTTACTTGGCAGCAAAAATAACTTATAATTCCACGTAAAAAAAACCTTTCACAAAGAGCTCCTGTGCGATTTTCTTCGAAAATAAGACTTTACTGTTCACTGCCGTATTTATATTTCATCATTTTTACACGTTCTCCTAAATTAGATTCCCAAAAAGGAAATGTTATTTTCGAGGTTGTCTAAAACTGAGACACAGATATTGTTGTAGAATCAAGTAGGTATACACAAAAATCGGAGCAGAATGCCCTATCCTTTTACATGCATTGAACTAAAATATCGACATTTTACACTTGTACACTAAAGGCATAAAAAATAAATGTTAACTCAATTAATTTGGACATCCAATTCAATTTCCTTTGTCGAACCCGTTGTATTGGTATTATTCAAAACCAACACTACCCGGCAGTTTTATCAACACTTTGAAATATTGGTTTTCCAATTCTACATAGTAATACTGTTATGGTTTATAGTTTCGTATAAAAGCGGCTCGTGGCTAAGAGGTAGGTAGGGAAACCCAGATAATTTTTGAATAAGCATTTACAGGGTGAAAAGTTGATGGCCCATTAGGTAGGTATGATGAGAGAACACCGAAAATATATTTGAGAAAAATCAGATAGGAGTAATAGGATACAAGGAGCTAGTCCTAGCCTAAGAGCTGGCAGGCAGACCTCTTTCAGATTTCGACTTACGATTTTGCTCTAACATCGAGATGCCAACGGTTTTTTTTTTTGCGTGGGAAATCATCAAATAACTTCTCCCGCTCTGGGCGGACCGGGAAGGCGTGTCAGACTTTTACTGACTAAAACCCACCCGTGTTCCCTCAGTTGCCTGTGTGCCAGGGGCCGCGGTATTTCTTTCGAACAACTCGCACCCCTGGCAGGCATCGGCCCTTGCGGGCCCCATCAGTTGCTGATGACATCTCTTTGAGGCGCGCGTGGAACACAACGCGCCGTCGACCCGGGCTTGGTTCTTACCGGACAGCGAGCTACCCATTACTCAACATCCGCAAGCTCGTGCCTACGGTGGCCGGGAATCAGCCTGGGATTCCCGACGCCCAGGGCGTCTCCTGCGAAGGCCACGGCTGTGAGGGCGCATGTACTGCATCTCCCTCACGTGCGCCGCCTCCCTTTTTGCGAGCAAAACTGCTTCGCTGAAGGAGGCGACTGCTAGCCATGCACTCTCGCTCCGTACCATGGCCTGGACCAGGGTCGGACGCGAGAGACCGCCGCCGCCGATCACCTCCACGAGGACACGCCCAAGCCGGGCAAACCTCCACCGTATGCTCCACCGTGTCCTCAGGGCGATCTTTGCAATGGAAACACCCGGGCGTTTCCTCCCGCCCTATCCGAAACAGGAACCTCCCGAAACAACCGTGTCCGGTGAGGACCTGTGTCAGGCGGAAGGTGAGGACGCCATGCCGCCTCTCAAACCACTCCTCAAAGAGGGGACTTACCGCCGCAATCGTGGCGTGCCCAGCACTGAGTTGCGACAATCGCACTTTCCACGTCGCCGTGAGATCCTGCCGGAGTTCTGTCCGCCGTGCCGCGATTTCACGCGGCAGCGGAGTTACGCCCCGGCGTTTGGCCTCCTAGATGGCAACGGTTAAAGCAGCGGTCTTGCAACGGAGATGTTCTAAATTAGAATTTCAACGGGTGCATGAAATATCGAACGACGTATAAAATTTCTATTTTTATGGAGTGTCAAGTGTTTATAACTAAAAAAAATACAAAAAGATTAAGAGTACAAAGTTCTTCGAAAATTCTTAGCAAAATTACGGGCGCACTTGGTTTTATGATTTTTCTTCCAAAACGTGGAATGTATTCGGCGTCTGCTTGTCTGTGTCCTGAAAATTGCTGTGACCTACTAAACTAAAAAGTTGCAAAGAGAATGTATGCTTTTTACTTACCACGAAGGTTAGAAAGACTGGTATTCATTTGCACGCGTAGTTAATGTTATACCATTTTTATAGTTGTTCAGTAACTAAGTTTTAAAATGGAATTCCTGGGGCGTTTTAAAAATGGGGTCTTTCTTTAAGGTTGCTTTTAGTTTGTTAAAAAGAAACAATAAAACTATAGTTTACCAAACCCACTTCATTTTTGTAATGCTTTGCCCTTGCAACTTTCTTTAACAAAGTGGTTGCGTTTACAAAATATACAAAGCTGACAGCATTATTTGGGGCTTAATAAAATTGCTCTTTTTAGTGAGTGAAAAGAATCTTCGACTTGGAACTCATAAGTAAATTAATCAGTGATGGTGCCAATAGCATGCAGCCATTGAAGATAGGAAATCATTAAATACGGAGCGGGAGGGCGTGTCAGACTTTTACTGACTAAAACCCACCCGTGTTCGTTCAATTGTCTATGTGTGCCATGGGCCACGGTTTCTTTTACGAACAAACCGCGCCCCCCCGACCCCTGGCAGGCGTCGGCCCTTGCGGACCCCACCAGCTGGTGGCGACATCTTTTTGAGGCGCGCGGGGAACACAACGCGCCGTCGACCCGGGCTTGGTCCTTATCGGACGGCGAGCTACCCATTACTCGCCGTCCGCAAGCCCGCGCTTATGGTGGCCGGGAATCGGCCTGGGATTCCCGAAACCCAGGGCGTCTCCTGCGGCAAGTAGGGCCGTGAGTGCGCATATATTGCCTCTCCCTCACTTGCGCCGCCTCCCTGTTCGCGAGCATTACTACGTCGCAGAAGGAGGTAACAGCTACCCATGTACTCTCGCTCCATACCATGGCCTGGACCAGGTCCGGACGCGAGAGACACTGCCGCCAATCGCCTCTACGAGGACACGGCGGTGCTCCGCCTAAACCGAGCAGACCTCTACCGTGTCCTTCGAGCGATTTACGCAGTGGTAACACCCGGGCGTTTCCTCCCACCTTATCTAAAACAGGAACCTCCCGAAACAACCATGTCCAGTGAGGACCTGCGTCAGGCAGAATGTGAGGACACCGTGGCGCTCCTCAATCCACTCCTCAAAGAGGGGACTTACCACCGCAATTGTGGCGTGCCCATAGACGGGCGCTTTACTTTGTGTAAATTATTTAATTACCACTGCTCTCAAAGCGGTGAAGGAAAACATCGTGAGGAAACCGACATGTCCTAGAACCAAACATTTGAAGACATGAGACATCTGCCAACGCACACTGGCCCTCGTGGTGGATTACGGCCTACTCCCTTTCCCTGAGAGGGGGCCTGTGTCCCAACGGTGAGGACATCACTTATAGGCTGATTATTATGAGATAGTTGATATTTTTTTCCACCACCACACCTTTGTGATATATGCTGTAGGTTTCCGAAGAGGCATAGACCTATAGTAGGTCAGCAACAATTAGCTAGATGATCATAATACGTTTGTAATGTATTTTTTCTCTTATTAATTTGCTAAGAATCCCACTTCCTGTAAGTCATTACAATACTCATTTACATTTATGTACCTATATTGACTGACACTGAGTCACGGTAATTTAGTTAATAATGAGTTTGACTCACTTGTTACTCAGAATGTTGATAACAAAACATGATATGGCATACAAATTGTTTTCATGTGCACTGGAGGACAAAATTATTATTTGGTCAATTTTGGACATGACTTTTTGATAAATCCGAAATAAAATAATGTTCTGTATCCAATTTTAAAAGAAAACCTGGTGTTAAAACATAATTGACTAACCCTGGTATACAAATACAATTTATAAAATCTTATAAAAAAACGAAAACTATATATTTCCTAATTCAATATCTCCTCCTCCAGTTATCATTGATGCACCAAAATATTAAAAAGAGCATTTGGATAGACGAACAATTCATAAAAAAACGAAACAAAAATATCCCAAAAGAAACAAAAATATGTAGTTTCAGTAAGTACTGTTTTATTTTCTTTGTTCTTTCCCCTCGGTTGTTACATTACCCTGATCAGATATCAATGCCAGTCCCTCACAAGTACAATCACCGAATCAAAGAGAAGTGCACGGCAATTTTATTTTCGATAAACCCGATCCGGATAATTCACATCAATCCATCAAGCATATCGGTTTTATCGGCGCCACATAATGGCTGAATGTTTTCAAGATGGTGGCGAGTGTGTAAAAATTCACTTTACACACGGAAAATGTATCCATCAAACTGTCAGTAAGTGTAATTCAGTCCCTTTGTGGTAAGTTTAGGTATGTTCGTGTTTTTCGTGAGTGGAGAGTGTAATAAATTACTTTTGTGTTCTGGTTGTGTTCATTTTTGTGCGATTTGGCTTCTGTTTTCGTGTTTTTGCTCCATTGTCATAATTGTGCCGGATTCAAGTTACCTATCATAAATTTAAAAGCCTTAAATATATGTAATACGTGTGTTAATTACAGCGTGAGTCAGGTGTTGTAGGCGGGGGTGACGGTGTTCCCGTGACGAAGGAGTAAAATAAACCAGTCAGATGTTACGAATAATGAGTTATATTAAACACAAATCACACAAAACAACAAATATAAATCAGTCAATAGTTGCACCTGCATAGGTGTAAACACGGCACATAAATGTTACATAACAATAGAATCCTATGCTAAAATACTGGAAGACTGGCTAGCTAGGTATAGGGTACATCGCGACTAGTAGTGAACAGCGGAGCCACTACTTCACAAACAATACTTATAACATGTTGATAATTGTAAAACTGTAAAACTCTGAACATAATTCCGAATCTTCGGTCCTAATATCACCTTTTCTCCATAGCACAAGTAGCATGTATAACTACCCGTTCCCGGCTAATCTACCAATCCGAACCGAGAAACCATGGCCTCCTCGGGGAGCAGGTTTCGACTTGTCGGTCTGGGGTCGACACGTGTAAGGAATATCCAAGGTTGAATTATTGTCACTGGATTAGTGATATCGTTAGCCGGGCGCAATGTATGCTACTTGTACCATGGAGTTTGAACTACATAACATTTTTTATGTTGATTTAGGACCTACTTGTATCATATTATCGTAATTGGTTACAACAAATAGGTAAGGTATTACAGGTAATGTACATCGATAATTATTACACTAAATAAATGATTACAACCATAAAAAATAGCTCTTTTTATTGTGCTTCGCCTACATTCCACCCCCTGTAAAAGGGTTCAACCGTCTTACATTTCTTGGTCTGTGGGAAGCACAATAATTTTTGCTACAGGTCGACGTAGAACTCCGTTGACGGTTCTAACGTCCACCACACGGATAATACCATCGTGTCCGTAATACACGGTTTTAATCACACCTTTTGTTCACGCACTTCGCGGTCTATTATTGTCCACAATTATCACTACGTCACTGACACGCACGTTTGGCACATTGTTTGCCCACTTTTCACGACGTTGAAGCGTAGGTAGGTATTCCCGCAGCCAGCGCCGCCAGAACATGTCAGCGAGCGCGTTCACGCGCCGCCACTGCTTGCGGGAGTCGACGTCTTCGGTGTCACTCGGTGCAAACGGTGTGCTCCCGGACGCAGTGCCCAGGAGCAGATGGTTCGGCGTCAGGACCACGGGCTGGTTGTGGTCGTCGTACACGTAGCTTAGTGGCCGGCTGTTTACGATTAGCTCGGCTTCCGTGAGGAGGGTGTAGAGGACCTCCTCGCGGGGGGCACGTTCTTTGAGCGTGCTACGGAGTGCATTCTTCACTGATCTCACCAGGCGCTCCCAGCAGCCGCCCATATGTGGGGCCGCCGGGGGGTTGAAGTGCCACTCGATGCCACGGTTAACCGCATCGTCCCTTATCTGACTTTGGTTAAGGTCTTTCAGGGCGGCTCGAAGCTCGGTATTAGCTCCGATGAAGTTGGTACCCTGATCAGAGTACAGATGCGCTGGTTGCCCGCGGCGCGCTATGAGGCGCCGCAAGGCTAGTATGGCGGAGTCGGCGCTTAGGGAAGCGGCCAACTCTAGATGGACGGCGCGTGTGGTGAGGCAGGTAAATAGGGCACCCCACCTCTTCTCGCGTCGTCGCCCGATTGCTACTTCCATCGGGCCGAAGTAGTCCACCCCCACTCGTACAAAGGCTCTTCGTGATGGTTCTACTCTAGCCAGTGGTAGATCGCCCATCTTCGGTGGGGCGGGTTGAGCTCTGCAAATTCGACAGAGTTGGCAATTTGCGACTACTGTTTTTACTGAAGTTCTAACTTTGGTAATCCAATACTTTTCACGCAGATTGTTGACGACGGTCTCGTGGTTTGCATGCAAAGCCATCGCATGGTAGTGTGCGATTAGCTTTTTTGTTAAAGGGTGACGACCTTCCAAAATTATAGGGTGCCTTTCACTGAATGTGAGTACCTCACAGGCACTTAGACGACCTCTTACTCGTAGCAATCCGTCGTCGGCTATCATGGGGTCGAGAGCCTTAATGTTGCTGCTATTTGGTACGGGCAAGCCTTTTAGCATAGCGGCCCGCTCGTCCTTGAAGCTGTCTTCTTGACACAACTTTATAAGGCAGTTGTGAGCCTCCTCCAGGTCTCGCAGACTTATTACGGTGTTCGACCGACGTTTGCGACATCGGCCGATGAAGATTAGTACGTGCGTCATCACGCGTTGTAGGCGCGTCCATGAAGAGTAGCGCTTGTAGTCGAGGAGAGGCGCCACAGGCGCTGCTGTGACGTGGACCCGCTGAATGCGCTCAAGGTCCGCTTCCGACGCCTCTGCCTCGGGACACGCCGGCCACTGCTCCTGTGGGTCACATAAAAACAAGGGGCCCGAGAGCCACTCTGCGTGGTTATCGGGCCAGCACAACCTGGTAGCTTTATCAGCTGGGTTATCCTGTGAGGGCACCCAGCGCCAGTTGCCTCTGTCTGACAGCCTATCTATTTCGGCTAATCTGTGCGAGACGAACCTTTGAAATTCCTGGGCGTCAGAGTTTATCCACTTTAGAACTGTCTTGCTGTCGGTCCAAAAGAATTTCTGGTTAATTTGTAAACCCAGTTCTTTGTGGGCAGTGTCCGCTAATCGGCATGCTAATACTGCTGCTTGTAACTCTAGTCTAGGAATAGAGATTACTTTTTGCGGAGCTACTCGCGCTTTACCTAACAGCATAACGGTTTCCCTTTTACCGTCAGTGTTATAACCTACTAGGTACGCGACCGCGGCGTAAGCCAGCTCGCTGGCGTCCCCGAAAACATGTAGTTCTAACTTCTCGAGGTTTAAACCGTACCACCGCGGTATTTTTAAATCGTTTAATTGATGTAAATTGTGGAGCCAATTAAACCATGTTTTGGCGTCTTTTTCCTGTAATGGCTCGTCCCACTGTATTCCTGATTTCCATATTCGTTGCATCAAAATGCGTGACTGAATAACACAGGGATAAAGGAAACCAAGTGGGTCATAAATAGACATTATCATGCTCAGAAACTGTCTCTTAGTGGGCACTAGACTACCATTTATTATTTCAGGGGGAAGTCTTTTAAACGATAGATCGAAACCTAACTCGTCGTCTTTAGGTGACCATATTAAACCTAGGGTCCTTTCTACTGAGCCTGCTCCCTTTTCAAGGGCTACTTTGTTAGGCATGTCTATTTTTAACTTTTCCCTTAGTTCTGATGAGTTAGTAACCCACCCCCGGATTATGAACCCGCCGGAAGCGTGTATTTTGGTTACTTCCTCTATCAGGCTGTTGGCCTTCTCCTCGGTCCAAGCACTATCTAGATAATCATCCATATAATGCCTGGATTTTATTGCTTCAACAGCCTCAGGGTAAACATCGACAAACTCATCGGCATTTTTATTGAGTATATATATTGCCGTGGTAGGTGATGAGGCTGCACCGAATATCATGGAATTCATCGCGTATGTATCTGGTTCCTTGTTGAGATCCGCGCCTCTCCATAAAAATAATTGCGCGCCTTGATCTTGTGACCTTATTCTTATTCTTAGGAACATGTCCGCGATATCCCCTGAAAACGCTATGGGGCCTATCCTGAATTTTAATAATATACCGAGCAATGAATTCAGTAGGTCAGGTCCGGTTAGTAGATTATCATTTAGACACGTCCCATGAGACGTGGCGGCCGCGTCAAACACTAAGCGCAGCTTGCCCGGTTTGTTCGGGTTAACGACCCCGAAGTGCGGTAAGTACCAAACCGGCAAACCGTCTATGTTGCCTGTTACTTTACGGGCGTAACCTTCGTCTACTAACCTACCTATTTGGGCAGAATATGCCTCGGCAAAACTAGCGTCCTTGCGCATACGCTTCTCTATGCCGTATAGCCTTTGCCGGGCCTGATAATAATTATCAGGCAACTGAATATTGTCATGTTTCCATAACAAACCCACCTCCCACTGTGAACGATCGGGGGTACGATGGCTGGTGCTGTCTAACACAGCTACAGCCCTTTCGACATCTTTATGTTTACGAAAGTTCTCTGAAATGCCTATTGATTCTAACTCAAATTGTGACTTTACTAGGTCATGCAAATCAGGAAGAGAAATAGTTATGCAACTGACACTGTCTTTACTTTTATTATTATTGAATGGTCCATGGATGACCCAACCTAGCTTGGTAAGTGAGGCAACTGGCTTACCGGATCTTCCTTGGCGGATGTCCTGACTGACCAGCAGCTCCCAGTTGTCCTGTCCCAGTAACAGCATCGGCTTGGCTCCCCTCATTTCCACGCAACCCAAGTCGCTTAGGTGCGCGTCGTCATGTATTATTGAGGCGGACACTGATTGCGTTGGTAGGTTTACGTCTACCATTGTACGGCATTTAATGTTATGGCACTGTCCATTAGGACCTTTCACGCGCACTTGCACTACTCGTGAGGTTAAGTCTGTTACTCCGTGGCCACCCGCGGTTTTTAATGAAAGAGGAACACACGGACCCATTAGTTTGGTGGCGAGCGAACTATCAATGAGTGACACGGTCGCACCATCGTCCAATAACGCATAGCACTGTTTGTCGTCACCTATTTCGTCACTGATTGTTACTGGCATGATTTTTAGCAGCGCAGTAGCCCGCCATTCGCCTATGTTCGTAACACTTTCCGTTTTGTTATTTTGAGGTTTATCCTCTTTCTCTCTTTGTTGTTTATCCGCGTGTAATAGTAGATGGTGCCCGTAACCGCATTTCTTGCATCTGTTGGCACGACAGAACCTCTTGGGGTGCTTCCTTACGAGACACTTGAAGCACGTATTCTTTTCTTTGATTGTTTCCCACCGTTGTTGGCTGGTAAGTTTCTTAAATTGCTCGCATTCTTCAATGTCGTGCTTCTGTTGACATATCACGCATTCTTCAGGTACGGTAGACTCATCGCTTTGCGTGTTTACTCGTTGTGTCAACGGAGGCCTGCTGCCGGCTGAGCGCGCGGTGTTCATTGGTCGGGACTGACTGGCGCCGCCATACTTCTGTTGCGGCTTGGCAGGGGGTTTTGATGGACCTGACTCGAACATGATCGCTTGAACGTAGTATGATGTTGAGCGTGTCAAGTGTATCAGGAAATGCGATAATATTTCTAGGTTTGGAGACACTCTTAAGTTCACCTCCTGTGTGTTATCTAGTCCCATCGCGAAGTCACCGTATTGCGCACGTTGTACTGGTGTCAGCTTACTCAGCAGGTCGCTTACCAGCTGTGGGTTATTTATGTAGCCCTCTGCATGGATGTTTTTAAGTAATGATACACAGTTTCGAACCGTTGATGAGAATTTCCTCAGCTCCCGGCAACTCTCCGTCACTCTGGGTAAATCTCTCACCTTCTGTATGGCGTATTGTAGCACTAGGGTCGGGTGACCGAACTCTTCCTCGAGCGCACGCATTATTTCTGCTGGGTCCGTTGATGTTCGCAGCAGATCCTCTACTGATCTCTTTGCGTCGCCCTGTAGTGAGGTTTTTAATCGTGCTAGGTTTTCATGTGTCTTGAAACTGTATAACTGTGATGTTTCCCAGTACATATTCCGATAGGATATCCAGTCGGCTGGGTCACCATTAAAATATGGCAATTCATATGCCTGTCTTGGTACCGGTCGTGGTCGTGCCAGGCTTGTGATTGCATCTGCCAGCTGGTCAATTTTCCGGTCTCTGTCCCCCGAGAATTCTCGCCGTCTTTCTCTTTCATCCGCTCCGTACTGCATCTGCCGCCGTGTATCCGACTCGAGTGGTACTACTCGAGGTACACTTGCGGCCGGAGTGGTAAAGACGGGATAATAATTGGGCAGACGGAATTTTACTCCTTCTGACGACACTGGCAGGTACCTTGGCGTATTTGGTACCGATATGTTAGGTAACGGTACAGACGCAGATGCCCTAGGTACTTGCAACACATTTTCATGCAGCACTGACGACACACGGTTGTTATCACAGTCACGATTCACTGTACTTACATGGATCTCAGATGTTTCACGGGGCGCAGCCACTTCAACAGGTGCGCCTGACACAGCCGGTGTACCCAATACAGCATTCATTTGGGACACTTGGGGCGTTTTCTTGACCCATTCTTCGACGCGCTGTGTCGTACTCACATCTGAGTGAGAGTCATCGCTTTCAGCAGCCGCCTCTATCTCGGCTATTTCTGCTTCCATCCGTTTCTTAACAAGGTTTTCCTTGTCTCTCACGAGGTTCTCTTTAAGCTGCACCAACTCGCGCTCGGCTTCGTACTCGATTCTTTTTCTTAAGTAATCGACACTCCTGCGGCTATTTCTTGATGAAACTTTGCTTCGCGGCGATATATGACGACCCTTAGCGGCTGTCTGCCCTTCTTGCGGCCCTTCTGACTGGTCTTTAGTGTGGTCGATTAATCGACCGCCTGTCAGAGGGATATTACGAGCAGATGTCGACGCCATTGTCGGTGCTATGGACGGAGAACCTGGTGCCCTCTCGGATGGTAAGCCCGAGTCAGAGACGATGTCCTCTGTTCGTCGCGTACTCATTTCTTCTGCCAGTCTTCTTTGCTTACTACGTGTGGTGATTTCACTTCTGTGACTCATGTTCTGACTGGTTTATTCCTTCTAGTTGAACCTGATCCGGCTCGAAGGACCAAAATGTTAATTACATTGTGAGTCAGGTGTTGTAGGCGGGGGTGACGGTGTTCCCGTGACGAAGGAGTAAAATAAACCAGTCAGATGTTACGAATAATGAGTTATATTAAACACAAATCACACAAAACAACAAATATAAATCAGTCAATAGTTGCACCTGCATAGGTGTAAACACGGCACATAAATGTTACATAACAATAGAATCCTATGCTAAAATACTGGAAGACTGGCTAGCTAGGTATAGGGTACATCGCGACTAGTAGTGAACAGCGGAGCCACTACTTCACAAACAATACTTATAACATGTTGATAATTGTAAAACTGTAAAACTCTGAACATAATTCCGAATCTTCGGTCCTAATATCACCTTTTCTCCATAGCACAAGTAGCATGTATAACTACCCGTTCCCGGCTAATCTACCAATCCGAACCGAGAAACCATGGCCTCCTCGGGGAGCAGGTTTCGACTTGTCGGTCTGGGGTCGACACGTGTAAGGAATATCCAAGGTTGAATTATTGTCACTGGATTAGTGATATCGTTAGCCGGGCGCAATGTATGCTACTTGTACCATGGAGTTTGAACTACATAACATTTTTTATGTTGATTTAGGACCTACTTGTATCATATTATCGTAATTGGTTACAACAAATAGGTAAGGTATTACAGGTAATGTACATCGATAATTATTACACTAAATAAATGATTACAACCATAAAAAATAGCTCTTTTTATTGTGCTTCGCCTACAACGTGCATGATCTCGCAACCGCCGTGCGTATGGCCAGATGTTTGAAATTAAATGAGGGAAAAGATGGATTTAGGTGAGGTTCGGAGCAGGTGGAATTTTGTAGTTTATGTCTACCTAGCGTGAGTTTATATATTTATGTATGTACGAATAAGCATGTTATACGACTTCTTAATCATCACACTAGAATTAGTTACTTCAGGTTATTTTAGCTGGCTTTGTTTTATCCACAAAGCCAAACTAGTAGTCTCAGCGGCCCTAGGCCGGCCCCTTTCTACTGATTCAGAAGTGTAACTCTGCGTTTACACCTACACATATGAAAGGGCGCATAGGATTGTCTTCAGCCTCACGAAGCGACCCCGAAAATATTTTCACTTTTCCTCGTATATTTTAGTTTTACGTTACTTTACACCTTTACTCCTTTTATGAAAGGAGTAACTTTGTAGACTGATGCAGGAAGGCGTAACAATTAAAAGACTGCAAAAGCCTGTGAAGCGAGCTTGAAAATATTTGCCTCGAATGGAATTCTTTTGTCCGCCACTGAATGTCCAACTCTCTGGCTAAAATCAGTAATTAGATACTTTTTAGTTATAGTACTTGAACTAGTACTTGCTTTGTAAACAACAGTGACGTATTGTCGAAGATAACGCAAAAACTACCCGATCAAAACAATAAGATTGGTATGAGACTCAACCCTGAGCGATAACCTTTTGGGGACGTAAGTGAAAGGTATTCTACCTGTGTCCTCTTAAGCTATTTGGAGGTGAGGTTATGGTCGAAGAGCGGAAATGAAACTCCAACTTGTTGATAGTATGAATATATATTGTCACACCAGCTTATAGTTTAGAATTAGATAGGCACACACAGTTATAAAACTAATTAAACTAGTTGGGACAGAATAAACTAATGACTTCAATTCTAGTCCGTGCCCCGTAATGCCCGTGATAGTTGACAAACAAAGAGAGGGACGCTAAGGGTAGCGCCCTGGATCATAGCTTACTGTTGCCACTTAACAAACTAACACAAAAACTTATACAAACTAAACATAGTATAGGCGACGCCGACGCCACATAATAATGTGCGTCCACAAATCCATAATACGTGACGTCACAACCTAATAATTAAAAAAATGAAATGTTGAAATCAAAAAACATGCAGACGAATAACGGTCCTCCTTTTTGAGTCAGTTAAAAAAGAATAACAGATATATTTATTCTGTTTTCACGGCTACAAGTGTATCCAGAATGAAGTGTCACTCGACTTATATTTGTTTTGTGAATCGTAATGAGTCATGTGAAAGGTAATTTTCAATATAATTGACATTATAGGCAGCTTCACGTTACGTTCGTTAGTAAGGATCCGTTATATTTTAGTTATGTACTGTAATTATTAACAGAACCCATGGTCAGATGATGTAAATACAGCTGTGTATACATATGCACACAGCACACATACATGAACTCATGTTTCCCATTTGGGTATGCTGCAACTACCCATTCAGTTACCCATAAACAACAACATGAACATGGACAACTGAGTGATCCGAAATAAAATTATTATACACCGTGACATTTTAGTCGTCTTACAACAGCAGCCCACTTCATGTACCCAGTGACTGCTATCCACTACCATTTATAGAAAAAAATATTTTTTGAACATTTGCTTAATCAAAAACATGAAAATATCACTAAGACGAATGGCGTAGTTTGAAACACCCTGTTATGGAGATGAAATTAATGATGGAATGTAATGGTAGGTAGGTAGATATGTTCTACCGTTTGATACGTAAACATTATTACCAGGGCGGGTGTTTCATAATTCTGAAGCATTCATTATTTTTCATTGTATCTATTATCTTAATTAATGGTAACAATGTTTTAATCGCGCCTAGAGGTATGTTATGACGGATACATTGAGTGGACCATCTTTATAAGACGACTAAAATGTCACGGTGTATATATGTCACCGTATGGTTGTGAACACCGTTAGTTTATAATCTATCTCGCCAAATTATAAACGATCGAACGATCGAACGTCGATTATTTGTGAGCTGCACCATACTGCTTACCGACCGAATAGGTTTGGTTAGGTTAAAATTGCGACCAACCGCGCGCGAGCCAAGCGAGCGAAGCGAGCGGTGCCGCGGCAGGGGCCGACGAGCACTACTTCCATGTTAGTGGCATTTACTTGACTATTTAGTAATAGCGCAAGGTACTATCCGTCTTGATACCAGTTCACAATTTGACGGTTTCATTCGATAGATTATTATGTACCTAAAAAATGGTATTTACAATTTTACGGTGACATATGTATAAAACCCAACTACAATAATTATTAAAAAATATTTATACAATCTTCATCGTCAAATAATTGTCAATACATCAGTTTTCGAATAACCGGAGTCGTTTGTCATAATATATTGAGTACCTAGTTTAGGCACTAAGCGAACAAGTTGCTATACATACATAGCTTGTTAAAATCATAACTCGCCTTTAGTTTTGCCGTTAGTAGTAATAAAGGTAATTAAACAAACAGTTACTTATTGTTTCAAAAGAGAACCATTCAGTCCACTGACGTTGGTGTAACATTTAACACACACCACTTTACTCGTTGGGATTTCCTAATAAAAGTCCTCAGGCAGTTTCAAACATCCGGCTTATGTTTTAAACATTAAACAAATGGTTACTTTACTGCTCCGTCCGTGGTCGCTCACAATCGACCTCATATGAAGGCTGAAAGTCACCCAAAGGGCAATGCTTTGCAAGGGAGAGGCTTTTCTTGGAGTTTCCCTATGAAATCGAGTCAAAAATGAAAAGATCCGTAGGAGAACCAAGGTAATCGACATAGCCCAAAGACTTGCCAAACTTAAATAAGTGGCAGTGGGTAGGGCACATGGCTTGCAGAACAGCTGGCCGATGGGGCCGGAAGGTTCTGGAGTAACCACCGCGTACTGGCAGACGTAGCGTTGGAAGGCCTCCCACAAGATGTACCGATGACCTGATGAAGGCCGGAGGAATCCGCTTGTTGCGAGAAGCACAGACCTGGTTGACTTGGCGGTGCTTGGGGGAGGCTATGTCCAGCAGCGGACGTCTTTCGGCTGAAATGATGACTGCTCCGTCAAGGGTGATAAAAGATTAACTGATGTATCCTGAAAAATTCACAGTGCAAACTTACGTAAAATGAGTTTGAAGTGGGCTGTTGATCCCCGGCATCAGGTGGAATGACATCTCCCTTGAAGCTCACTTCACTTATGTATGTATTTACAGTGAGATTTTATCTGAATAAATCGGCTGATCAGAATCAGCTTTAGCTTTTCTACTTTTTCGTTTTTTTAATAGTAGCCAAATAGCACGATTAATATCAATACTGATAATCGTCAATTCTTGTCCTTCGGAAATAAAATTATTGCAAAAAAAAGTTAGGAAAAATAATAATTCAATGCAGCCATGGTCAGTTTTTATGAAGCGAAAAGCAAAAAAAGTGATTTCCCAAGCGGGACAGCAGAGGCAATTGTGTGTCACTGTCACTCGGCAATGCCTATACATGTAAATGTGATACATGTCCAATATTGTCTTGAAAAGTGGAGGTAAATATTATAGAAGGAAAAGTAACTATAGATGTGTGACGGGCTTACATTAGAATTAAGGCTCGTGCAGATTAGCGCGACGCGACGGACGCATCGCGACACTCGTAGAACAATTTCTATGAAAACTTCATGGAAATTGTTCTACAAGTGTCGCGTCGCGCCTGTTTGAAGAAGCCTTTAATTAAATGTTAATAAGTTATCTCAATCATCTGCCTGGCCATTTCCCAACTTTGTTTGGGTCGACTTACAGTCTAATCGTATGCAACTGAATACCAGTATTTTAAATGGAGCGACGGCCTATCTGACCTCCACAACTCAGTTACTGGGTAAAACGATACCCTTTGGTAAGACTGGTTGTCAAACTTTCGGGCTTCTGATTGTAACGACTTTCAAAGGTCCACGAATGACAGCCAACTGTTTAACGTGTGTTCCGAAGCACGGATGGGTCTTGGTACGTAAAAATGGTCACCTTCCCGCGGATCAACCGCGGCAAGCTAGCTTTACCTGATCGATTGAACCATGCGGCTGTTATTACTTAGCCACAAGGCACACTTAATAAACTTAGTAATGTCTATATTATTGTGATATCATATACCTTATGCGTAATACACAATTTGTGACAAATTATGTGGATTTATGCTGTTCCTGTTAAATAAATACATTCGGGTAAGTCGTACCTTCTGAGCTGTCAAAGAACATCTATAATCTATCATGATGATTTAAAAGAAGAGATGATAGTATAATTTACTGTGAACAATCGCAAACCTTATAGCAGTGTTGAGAACTTCCAAGGAAAACTGAAATTTCTAATTATAGAAACTCAAAGGAATAAATAATACTACAAGGACATACTATCTCACCAGAAATAGGAAGATGGAGCGAGGATCTGTGGAGGGTGGCTGGTGTTTTTTTCTGGGTGTGAAATCATCAAATGACTTCTCCCGCTCTGGGTGGAGCAGGAGGGCGTAACAGACTTTTACTGACTAAAACCCACCCGTGTTGCCTGTGTGCCAGGGGCCGCGGTATCTCTTTCGAACAACCCACACCCCTGGCAGGCATCGGCTCTTGCAGGCCCCATCAGTTGCTGCTGATATCGCTTTGAGACGCGCGTGGAACACAACGCGCCGTCGACCCAAGCTTGGTCCTTACTGGACAGCGAGCTACCCATTACTCGCCGTCTGCAAGCCCGCGCCTACGGTGGCCGGGAATCAGCCTGGGATTCCCTACGCCCAGGGCGTCTCCTGTGAAGGCCACGGCCATGAGGGCGCATGTACTGTCTCTCCCTCACGTGCGCCGCCTCCCTCTTTGCGAGCATCACTACTTCGCTGAAGGAGGCGACTGCTAGCCATGCACTCTCGCTCCGTACCATGGCCTGGATCAGGGCCGGACGCGAGAGATCGCCGCCGCTGATCACCTCCATGAGGACACAGCAGTGCTCCGCCCAAGCCAGGCAGACCTCTACCGTATGTTCCACCGTGTCCTCAGGGGGATCTTCACAATGGAAACACCCAGGCGTTTCCTCCCGCCTTATGCGAAACAGGAACCTCCCGAAACAGCCGTGTCCGATGAGGACATGTGTCAAGCCACTCCTCAAAGAGGGGACTTACCGCCGCAATCGTGGCGTGCCCATTCGTGTTTAAGTTCGATTGTCAATAAACGAATTTTTTTACCGACGAAAAAACGAAGAATCGTCTTTTTTCTTCTTAATCACAACTACCTTTCTTTGACAGCTGTACGAAATGGCTACAACACGGTAAATTGACGTAGAATGTAGTTTTAATTGAACAATTAATTTCGCAGACTGTACAGAAAAAAGTGATCAATCAGTTTAATACAACGGCTCTCAACAGTCTATGGTGCCATCTAAACGCAACAACCCACAACCCGTCCGACAAACGACACCAAAAAAAAAAACAGTTTTCAGGGCATATAATTGATATCCTCCTCCATTGTGCAACGGTGACAGCACTGACGGGATGACAGTGTAGAATATATTGGCAGTCAGCCAACCACTGTGTAATATGTAAGCCATTACTCATAGTCCCACGCGTGGAGTGTACGTAGTGACGTTTTTAACTACCGGAGCGTTCGTGTGATCGATTGTGGTGTGTTGTAGGAAGAAAGCTAAATATTTATATTGGCCACACGACTGTCAGCAAATGTAAAAAAACATGTTGTTGCTTCTGCAAAAAGTATCAGTAGTAGTAGTTGTTGTTGTAGCTAAAGTAAATAAATACTAACATATTGGAAAAATGTTGTTTGATAATGAACCTTTTATTTACTAATACTAGGTTTTTTTTTTCAATATTACATTATTGACTTACTTCAGCTACATCAGTAGCTACATATCTCCCTGCTGCTATGGAAAGAATAATTATGACTTTGTCTTCAAAGAAACGCGAGTCTACGTGTCGCCCCGTGCTCGGGTAGAAGAGATCTCGAGTTGTATGTAACTTTGTCTATTTTTGGTAGAATAGAAATCAAATTGGTCATGCTACGCCTGCTGGGTTGATTCCAAGGACGGGCTAGTTTTTCTTGGGTTTTTCTTCAAGAGTTTTCTCACTAGACCCGGACGCTGAATTTGTCCCGAGTTACACATAACTGCTTAATCAATAGGTGTTGTGTTGCAGGATTGTCATAATATTATTCACACGCTTTTGTCAAATTCACGGCTGTTCAATTAAAGATAACAGACAAACGACGATTAATTTCGCTTTGTGACGAGGCGTAGTATCCTTTTGTTTAATTAATTCGTACAATACAATGTCGGTGCCCATTGCTGACAGAATTGTGGGAAACGCAGAAGAAATATTTGGTAGCTAGGCGGATTTTTCCAGTAATTGGCGTATACATATCAATTAATGACTGTCACTTCATGTTACAATATCGGGTATTCAACTCCAACTGGTTTTTTGTTGTGAGTGGGAAATCATCAAATAACTTCTCCCGCTCTGAGTGGAGCTGGAGGGCGTGTCAGACTTTTACTGACTAAAACCTACCTGTGTTCCCTTAGTTGCCTGTGTCTCAGGGGCCGCGGTATCTCTTTCGAACAACCCGCACCTCAGGCAGGCATCGGCCCTTGCGGACCCCATCTGCGGTGCTGACATCTCTTTGAGGCGCGCGTGGAACACAACGCCGTCGACCCGGGCTTGGTCCTTACTGGACAGCGAGCTACCCATTACTCGCCGTCCGCAAGCCCGAGCCTATGGTGGCCAGGAATCAGCCTGGAAACTCCATCCAGTTAGACTGGAAGCCGACCCTAATATCATTGGAAAAAGGCTAGGCAGATGATGACGTCATGTTAAAATACTAGTGTTTGGCTAATTCGTCCATACTTCTAACGATTATAAATTCAAAATTAACTCCGTCGCTCTGTCTGTTAACATGAACGGATTGCGATAAAATTAGGCAAGAAGTTAGATGGCGTTCTGCAGAAGGAAAAAGGCTACTTTATGTCTCATAAATAATTATAAAGGGGTCCTAAAGTTTGTATAGGAAACCCAGCATTTCTTAAGTTTTAGGATATTAAAATTCACATATATGCTTTTCACAGGTAGGTATTATATCGTTGGTAAACGCACCATTTTAGAAAGGCTGGACCGATTTGGAATTATTTCCTTTTTAAATGTTTGTAATCAGTCAGTCAGGTTTTTACAGAAAGAAAAAATCGAAAAGTTACCGAGAAAATTGGAAAATTCGGGAAAACAGATACTGTTTTTTTCATGGGATTATTGTATCAATTTGTGAAAATTGAACAGAAAAACGTCTGTCAGATCAGCTTTTGAGTTCTAAAATAAGACAACAGTCGTGCTTTTGCGTGTTATAATTTCTAAAATAATAATATGGTAGCGCCTACTGAGGTGACACAATAATGTGCGCCATTGAAATATTGCTAAAAGTTTTAAAGCAGGCATTTTGTCAGATCGAGTATGTTGCAGTTTATTACTGAAATTCATGTAAGTATACCACTCAATAGATAAAGTCTAGATGGCCGAAAAAAAAACTGAGCATTGTAAGTGGCACCGACCGATGGTTTTGAGTATATCGTGATGAAACTACCCGACAACTGTTTACACAACATAAACAGCTCTACAGATTGCCACCAGATCGTATTCTAAATTCAAACACAGGATATCGCAATTCCCGCGCTAAGTAATATCTCCAATATCTCAGCAAACTAACCACAAGTTAAATAGTATTTCCGCACTAAACCGTAGTAAACCGTATTCAGTATCTACAAGTTGACACGGATTGTGTATCAAGAGTTAATTAAATGCTAATAGTGGCTCATTAACGTCTCATGTTAATAGAACGGTAGTGCTTGTACCTACTCGCAATGATTTAGAGTGTTTGTAGAGCTTATTCAGGCTTGATTTGAAAGTCATTCACTATTTTTAGGTATTGAGGAATTGGGGAAGTAGGATGTTAGGCAGTGATAACTTCCTGTGATAATGTTATGATTAAAATTTAAACAGAATTACCTAGCCAGTTATTTATATCTGTGATAATTTCACGCAGTAGGTATATTTACTCAACGGTAAGCGTACCCGAGAAAATTCAGAGGTTTTTTTTAGCAACCCAGCTTTTCACAAAGGATTATTTTAAATAGTAAAATTATTTATCTCCAAAAAAACCTTCAACTTCCGCTCCGACAATCCTGACCCAAATTCCCGTCTTTAAACCTAAATATCTTCCGTACAACAATCTAGGACACCTCATTAATCTTTAAACTGGACTTTTAAGCCAACATCTCCGTCATAAAGCCGTCGTTCACGTCGACAGCCATCATTAACAAAACAAGCGTGGTAATAGTGACCATTCGTTTTTCCGCTAAGGCAGGTAGTCCATTGGAGCGGCGTGAATAAGCGGAGAAGATAGTTCTACTTTCGCTCTGAGTAGAGGCCCTAGTGTGAATTTCTTTTTATCATCTCGATGGAACGCATCGACGCGTTTGGTGCTTCGATTGGCCCTGGATTGCAATAGATCGAGATGGTTAAAAGAAACTCAAAATAGGGCCACAGATCAAAATCTTAATCGCATTTTGTTGTTATAGCATGAAACCCGACGTGCCTACAACAGACTGTGGTCGGAGTGACCACTCAAATTGAATGAATCGTTTAAATTTTAATTGAATTGATGAAATAGGAACATAGATTAATGGTTTTTTCTCTTCATGTAGCCTGCCTGATCCATAAACAAGGTATTTGAAGTGGAGAAAATATGCGAACACAATAGGCTTTGCATTTGTCATAACATTAAGTAACTAGCCATTGCATGCGCCTTCGCTCGCGTGGAGGTCGGGAAAAACGGTGGAGTTTGTTGCCCACTATTCTCCATACGAAACTACATTTTAGAAGGGGCGACTAGAATCAATTCTATTTTAATGTAAATGTTGACGTTCAAAAGTGCCTTTTATGTGCCTATTTGAAGTAAATCCTTTGACTTTGACTTTGAAACGTACTACTGGGATAAAAAAGTATCCATTGTGTTAAACCAGGTTATCCAGGTTATAAACTATATGTTTGCCAAATTTTATCCAAATTCGTTAAGGTAAGATAAGATAAGATTTATTTGCTAAAACATGTGCACATATACAATCATAAAAAAAGCACTCAGGAGGGGATTTAATATAAAGAGAGGGAGAGAGAGAGTTCAACTGTTTTTTGTAATTCAAACTATCATAGATCCAAACATGCAAAGTTTCACATTTACATTAAAAATAATTATAATATACATAGTAGGATTCACCGTACCGCGCGCTTTAGGGGCAAAATAAGGACATCGCTTTACTAGTTCAGGTAATGATTTCCTAGCTTAGCACCTCCCTGTTCCGCTCTCTTCAATGGACAAGCAGCCTTAAGTGCGTGAGCTGCGAAAGCGGTAGAATAACGTTGCACTGTTCAACTGTAAACACACGGCTTCGAAATCGGTAATGACGAGTGGTAACATTACCCTTATTCGTTGTTATAATAATAATTATCCGGTATTCTGTAATTACTTACCGTTAGTGCCTATAATTATTGCGTCGTAAATACAATTTAATTATGGTCATAGGGTTTGCAGTAATTGAAGCGAGGTTGACACTGGATACAACAATTAGTTTTGCCGAAATTTGTTTTCGAGCTTGCGTGCTTGTTAATGATGAACTGTGAAGCTTTAAAGTGGAGTGCTCTAGTGGACTGCGAATGAATGAAGATAATCATCATGTTTCTGTTGTGTTTATAGCAAAGCAATTACTGACAATGTAATTTCGATGAGTGCAGTTGCTAGATTTGAGGGCAGATGACAGATATATAGGTGATTCGAAATGGACAAGTTTTTAACCGTTTTTGCTTTAAGTAATTGCTAACTGAATTTACAGATTTTGGAAAAGTGCTAAGTCGGCAATACAAACAACACTTCTTAAGTTTTTATTTTTATGATATTATTAGATGCAGTTTCGTTTAAGGATAAAAATACTCCTTTGTGTTAACTGAGGTAAAAGTACTAGAAGAATCACAATTTTTTTCCCATATAATGGAGTTTAAGTTGTAGGGTTTTTTTTGTTTTTTTCCTGGGCGGGAAATCATCAAATGACTTCTCCCGCTCTGGGTGGAGCAGGAGGGCGTTATATTTCGCCACTTTTTCCAATAATAATGATTGTTGGTTAACATGATTTTTTTTTTGGGTGGAAATTCATCAAATAACTTCTCCCGCCCCACGTGTCAGACTTTTACTGACTAAAACCCACCCGTGTTCCCTCAGTTGCCTGTGTGCCAGGGGCCGCGGTATCTTTATCGAACAACCCGCACCCCTGGCAAGCATCGGCCCTTGCGGGCCCCGTCAGTTGTTGCTGACATCTCTTTGAGGCGCGCGTGGAACACAACGCGCCGTCGACTCGGGCAGTTGTAGAGTTATGTAAGGATTTTGCTAGGAAGCCAGGAACTATTTACATCATAGCATTACAAAATAAAACATCACGCTTGTGATCCCCGAAAGGTTAAGCAGAGGTGTACCGTTTTACACCTACATTTTGCCAGTTATATTAAGTCCCATTTAATAGGGAGCAAGCCTACTGCCACCAACCAGAAACAAATCCAAACTCTGGACCGCTACTGCGAAATTCCTATAGAAAAAGCCCAACAACTCTTTGCCCGACTTGGGAATCAAATCCGAGACCAACATAGTTTACCCTTCAATTTCGGCTGCCAAGCCAAATTGCTTTTTAATAGTTTGAAAAGCATGTAACATTTAGTATGCAGGTAAATTATCGACATGAACCTTCTCATATTTGTCTTAAAGGTTGGCAACACAAGTATAACTCATGTTGTGAGGCAGGTTTAATGGCAGCCTGTGTGCCAACCTACTACATAAAAATAATATATGTCCTAGTATTTCCTTACAGTACGCTATAAGAACATTAAAGTTACCTAGCTAGGTACATACCTATTTTTTTCGATTTAAAACATGTTTGGATATGTTCAAATATGAACAAACCTCCATTAATAAATAAATATATAAACAAGGCAAGGTTTTGCCAGCTGCTAAGGCCGCGTGGATGTCGAAAACTATACCACGCGAAGGTACTACCGGAACAAAAAGCTATGGTACTCCCTTGTAACATCTGCTATCTGCCAGTGAAAGTCCTGTCAAAATCGGTCCAGGCGTTTTGGAGATTAGTGGGAACAAACCGACAGAAACACAGTTTTTTTAATATTTTTATTGTTTATTTGTTATAAATTATGCCATTAGTAAAAAGCTGTTAATTTGACATTACAAATAGACACTTCCATTTTATTTATTTGTATAGAAGATTTGTAAATCATGTTCACTAACGACAAGCTTACGTATGTAGACATTCCACATAATTATTATCGGCACACCAAGTTCACCTAATAAACCTCGTACCAGTATGTTTCTAATTCCCTATATTTCCGTCCGCAGATCCATCTGACCCAAAACCCGGTAAATGAAATTCAAGCACAAGGATTATTCGGGTGTTCGTATGAACAGTCCCGTCGGGCCAGAATGATTAAGTTACGACCTAAGATTTAACTAGTTAGATTTGCGGTAAAAGATAGTCGCATTTCTATTTTGTTGTGACACTTCTGGCATTGAAATGACGCGATTGTCATGGAAACGCTATTATTAATGTGAGCTCTCTTTCCAGTGTGGACATTTTTTCGTCGGTGGCGGAAAGTCTAGGGATTTAAATCTCCGGTTAGGACTAAATCTATATATTAATGCGTGAAGCAAAAACTCTGTACTGTTTTATGAAAATTAAGCGGACGGAGTAGTATGTAATTTGGCACAGTTAAAGTTTAGATAGAGAAGGAGTGCAAAGAACTATTATTTTCTTATAAAAATCCATTAAAAAACATTAAGTTTTAAAAGAATTATGGTCGAATTTCGACTCTTGGGCGACCACTAGTATGTTTAAATACGTAACGTATTCTTATTTACATTTTTGTTTAGGCGAGATTAGCATTAAATGTGATTTGCTGAGATTGCTACTGGGAAATTTTGCAGGTCTTCGAGGAGGGAAAGTAATTTTGGATACCTAATTGAGTTTGCCGGTAGTAAACTGATTAGTCGTTTCGGCAGAGCTATTAGGTTATGTGGTGTGCGAACAATATTAAGAGGGGTGTTATTGAAATTCTAAATGCAGAATTTGAATACTGTCTTGAAGTTTAAACTGATTTTCACAGTGCGATTTAATTTCCTGTAGCATACTATAAGTTGAAGCTACAGCAAAAGTTGTGTCGTCTGCAAGTGAAGCCTTGAGATATTTTCAAAACCATTGGATCTTAAAAAAATATTCCTTGAGAATCAAGTTTTTGCTTTGGAAGTTGTCGGCTAAGTATCGTCAACACGCATGGTGTTAAAGAAAAGGAATTTATAAAGAGACAACTTAATTTTGCCAGTTTTTATCCGAATGAACATGCATCAATAATTGTTTCTCTCCTGTCTATGGAGTTTATGTAGTTTGCAAGAGGCCTTTGCCATAGAGGCGTGAAGACATTTTTATTTAAATATTGTGAATATGAGAATGTTGTAAGCTTTGCAGAGTGTAGATATGTAGACCTTTTGCTATTCTTCGTTTTTCTTTCTCTTAAGTACCTGGTACTTATTAACAGGCCTACACAGTCCTTCCATACCTATTATCACTGTAATTTGAAAACATTGTAAAAAACAATTATTTTTTAAAGAGTAACCGTGGAGGTTCTTGCCGGGTCTTCTCCATAAGACATCAGTAATTGGACCCATACACCTATCTTCTGACGTTTCATAAATGCCTAGGTAGGTTTATGTGAAATAAAAAAGGTATTCCGTTTTTGATTTCTTCAGTCTCCAAAATTCTTATTTCCACAAACCCTTAAATTCTCTCAGAAATATTTCACGGTACACACAACAGCACCCTTTCCTATAAAAGTCGTTTCAGAACGGCTCGTGTGGACATATACAGCACTCATAATTGGCTGGGTTCGTTACATGCAGGGTACTTTAAAACGGCTTTTTGACATTTTGCCTGCTCTTTTCTGTGGATACTTCTTGTCATGGTGATGTTAGGTACATTCTAAGTTAGTGAATTGGGAATTTGATGACGTTCGATTGGCGTATCAATGGAGATGAGCAGTTTGTATTTTGTTCAATGCCCAGTTGCAGTCCACTGTCGGACATAGCACTCATTCAGGCTGCGCCACAACACTCTTAATACCCACTCAGAAGTAGTTAATCTTTACATATTACTTTGTGCCTTGTTTCTTGGGTAGTTTCAGACACTAAACTCTGGAACAACTATCTGCACATTATATTAAACATTTGTTATTTTGTGGAAAACGAACCTTGGATTCGAAGCACAGAAGCCATCACATCCACTACGCCTATATGGTAACAGTTGACCATCATGAGCATCTAGCAGAGGTGAGTGATCAAGACAACCTTTCTTTAAAAACGTAATTTACTAAAAATGTACCTTAACGAGAATGTGAATAAACGAAATATCTTCAAATTTAAATGAACTCTCAAGCTTACACATATTGGAATATTATAATAACTTCACCCTAAACTCTAAACACGGTGGAGATATTAAATTAAATCACAAGTACGCAAATATGCACTTTAATTAACACTGTTTCTACATTCTGCACTGAATCAGACTCTGTATAATCTGCAAGATATTCGCTAAGACAAATATTCAAGTTTTAATATTCATACCATACCGAAGCATATTCATTTTCTTCGTAAAGTGTGTTCATGCACTTTCTTTGTAGTTTTCTTTTATTGAATGTAAAACAGACGAGATTATGTCAATTCTGTGCGTCAGTTAGTTTTGTCGTTTTCTATACCAACCTATCTAGTCATGTGCTGTGGTTACGTTTTATAAGCTTCATTAGAATTGAAAGAGCCTTAAAAAATCAACGAACATTTATTTGCAATTTTTAATGTTCGGTAGGAAAAAAGCATCAAGACATTTTCAGTCTAAAAAATTCTTATTTCCACACCCTGAAAGCTCCTGAGAAATATTTGACGGTATACAAAACAGCATTTACATAACATCACACCTTGTTTCCCCGAAGTGTTTGTCAGAAGTGTAGAAGCATCTTCAACAGATTAGCACTCACAATTGGCTGGGTCCGTCATATGCATACTCTAAAACGGCTCTTTGGCTTTTTTATTCACTTTATTGTAGGTTCTTGTCATTCAAATGAATGCATAGATAATGACGTTGGTTTATAAAATGGATTGATACAACCTGAGTTTGATCTAAGTCCAACTTTGTGTAGTTGTTATTTATGCTTATACTGTAGAAAAATGGTCTAACAACCACTGCCACGCCAACTGCGAATAGCATTTAGTTGAAACAGATCGAAACTCATGCCATGCTCGTCTTCTGTTTCAAACTCTTTTTTTTTTTGTGTATGGCATCTCGCAGTTGACCTTGAGAGGCCGTGACTGCTTAACCGGGCTTTCCTGTGGGGACTATTAGCTTTTAGACTAAGAGCCTCCAGCCAGGGCTTACAAAACTACGCTTAAAAACTACAGCAACCGCTCGCTGAGGGCACCCCCTTTGGGGTTCGGGCCTCGGCTCAGGGCGTCACTATCTTCGGGAGGTCAGGCTGGATCAAAACAGAAAGAAAGAAAGAAAGAAAAAGTATTTATTGTGACTCGCACAGGAAGATCACATACTAAAATAAACACACAAATTACTTGGAATTAAAAAATAACTAAAAAATAATAAAACAGAAGGTCCTGCATGAGGCCAAAAGGCCCCTACCTCAGCATGATGCTACGACATTTAAAAGAAAAATGTCGCAGCGCTGGTATTCTGATAGGGCCCGAGCGATGTGATGTCACGGGCAGTTACAGTATATATAAATAATCAGTATTAAAGATAGATAAAATGTGGTATGTTAGAAAATAAAACAATACACCGTCAGCGCCAAACGTAACCTCATTATTTGTCAATGCCATAAGTGTCTGAGGCACTCTGTGGCACAGAGTACATTTTCATTATTATTAGATCAAAATAAATATTATTATTAGATCAAAACAATTTCATTATTATTAGATCTTGGGGATTTTAACTCTGCTTTGGCGCGGGCTGGCACTTCTGCGGGCAAGGGACGGTTGGGGACAGATTCAAACTCTTTTTTTTTTTTTTTTTTTTTTTTTTGGGAAGGGCATCTCGTAGTTGACCTTGAGAGGCCGTAACTACTTAACCGGGCTTTCCTGTGGGGACTAATAGTTTTTAGGCTAAGAGCCTCCAGCCAGGGCTTACAAACTAAAATTAAAAACCTACAGCAACTGCGCACTGAGGGCACCCCCTGCGGGGTACGAGCCTCGGCTCAGGGAGTCACTTTCAGGGAGGGCAGCAAGTGGGGACAGGCTGGATCAATAATTTCTTTATTATTAATCATGGGGATTTTAACTCTACTTGCTCAGCTTCGGCGCGGGCTGGCACTTCTGCGGGCAAGGGACGGTTGGGGGAGGATTCGTTTACTCGGGGTCTTCGCGAGGCGCGAGGACCTCGGCGGCGAGGTCGGAAACACGGTCTGTTTTTGTGTGCTGTGCTGGTGGCCCTACTGCTTTCTTGAAGAAGAGTGATGGGGTCATCAGGGTCGGAGAGGACATGTCGCGGCCGGCGGATTCGACTGATTCTACTGGGGACATAACTAGCGGCCTTCGCAATCAATGGATTGCGGTGTTGCGCGGCGGATTCAAAGAAACGCTTTGGATTACGTTTTAGGAATTGGGCTATCGTTGGGATTTTAAGGTCGAGATGGAGGATCTCGTTCCTAACATACCAGGGCGAGCCTGTGGCTTGACGGAGGAAACGGTTTTGCAATGTCTGCATCCTATGGATATATCGGGGCTTTGTGTGTGCAAAGACTGCACTAGCGTAAGTCATGATTGGCCTTATGCACGCCGTGTATATTCGCAACTTGCACTTGAGTGACAACTTGCTACGTGCGTTCAGAACAGAATGCAGCCTTCCAAGAGCGAAGGCGGCGCGTGAGCGCGCCTTCATAATGTGCTTATAGAAGGAGAGGTGCTGATCCATGATCACTCCTAGATATTTGGCTTGCTTCTCCCAAGGGATAGGCTTGCCAAACATGGAGATGGGCCGGGGGGGGTCAGGTCTGTGTCGCGGTTTCGAGAAGAGAACCGCTTGAGTTTTGTCTGGGTTTACTTCAATCCTCCATTTTCTAAACCACGCGCCAAGAACATTGACTGCGGTCTGGAGTCTGGAGGATATCGCATCCTGACTGACCCCAGCGTAGTAAATGGCTGTGTCGTCTGCGAACAGTGCCAACTTTTCCAGTCTACGCTTGGGGATATCGCTAGTAAATAGCGTGAAAATGAGAGGGGATAGCACGGCGCCTTGAGGGACGCCGGCGCGTATGGGGTGGGGGGAGGAAATCGCTCCCTCTATGCGATAGCGAAAGGTGCGGTTCGACAAAAAGTCTCGAAGTATGAGTACGAGACGGTCGGGCACACCGAGTTTGTACAGCTTATATAATAAGCCGTTGTGCCAGACTTTGTCGAAAGCTTTCGCTATATCGAAGAATACTGCACCGGTCATAGAGCCGCGCTGGAAACCAGCGCTTATGTCTTCTACGATGCGGTGGACCTGTTGCACGCACGAGTGTTGGGTTCTAAAACCAAACTGCTCGTCGGGAATGAGGCCTTTCGTCTCGGCAAAATTTCTGAGTCGCTTATAAATAAGTCTCTCGTAGATTTTACCGAGCGAATTCAGTAAACTGATGGGGGATTCAAACTCTTCCTTCTCGGTCTCTTTATATTCTTTGTTCTCTTCAGAGGCGGAGGAAGGGGGTGCGGCACCCGGCAGCCCCAAGTTAAAACCAGCCAAAATAAGCTGTACAAGTGCCAACAAATTATCTCAGTTTTGTTTTATGTGTGTGGCGGTGAAAACCGGTTTTATACATGAGAGAACAACAAAATTAAGGATTAAATGCGAGTAGCTAACAAGATGAGTTTTCATAAGGCTTCGGTTGTATACAGTCAGCTAAAAAACTGCAAGAAAGTAAATTGTGGCAAGAGGTTTGCTGGATCACCCACTTGAGTTTCCTTAATTATCACAATATAAGCAATGCACGGTTTCTGAGTAGTTTTAAGATACTGAAAATAAAAGTTTACCTACAAAAACATTCTCAACTATTATAGAGATCATATAACATATTATATATTATGAGCTATCTGCCTAGCCTTTTCCCAACAATGTGGGGTTCGGCTTCCAGTCTAATCGGATACAGCTGAGCTATTTTACATGGAGCGACTGCCTGGCTCATCTCTGCAACCCAGTTTGTCAGATTGGCACTTTTGACGACCCGTAACGACTGTCAGAGATCCACGAAACACAACCGGGTTCTTTCAAAGCACGGGGGTCTTGTATGGGGTATTTAAAGATGGTCACCCATCCACGGACCAACTGCGGCAGGCATAGCTTGACCTGATCGATCGACCCGTGCGGCTGTTATTACTTAGTCACAAGTAACACACATATATATGTCACATATACACAAGGCACATAAGGCTGACATAAGTAGCTTTTAATTATTTTAAGGTCACATAAACGGTAACCAAGCACGTATTGCTTGATTACCGTTTATGTACTCACATATTTGTGGATTTTGACATTAATCTTCTCATTAAAATTAAATAAACGGACACGAGGCAAATGGCTTAGTTTTTGTACAGATTTTGTTTTTTAGGATTACGAGTAAAAAAAAATATAATTATTACTGACGGTGACACGGTGAGCTAGAAAAGATCACTGAAATGCAGAACGAAAAACCACTTCACTAGTGCAGTGGTAAAGACCGGGACTTACGAGCGGTCATTGGCTGGAACCCATGCTGGCGCGTTACTTTGAGCAATTTATATCATCACCATTCCTCACAAAATGATGAAGGAAAACATCGCGAGAAAAAAATAAAAATGTGGTATACCAACCCGCGCAAGGCCCGCGTGGATGACTCCGGCCACTACCTCCCACTGAGAGGAGGCCTGTTTATCAGTAGTGGGACCGTCGCAGGCTGATTATACTTATGCAAAACCTCACTCACTATACATGGTTTTCCGACAGAAGCAGCTTATAGTCTCTATACTTACTCTGCAATGGAACCAAGGTAACTGACATACCTCCTACCGGAAGAAATAGCGCTGATCCCACAAGATGGACCGATGACCTGGTGATGGCCGCAGGAATCCGCTGGATGCGAGAAGCACAGAACCAGTCATAGTGGCGGTGCTTGGGGGAGGCCTATGTCTACCAGTGGACGTCTTCCAGCTAAAGTGATGGGAAAATAAAAGCCGAATAAACAGTACAAATATTGTACCGTGTGACCGTGTGTGTTCCAAACCACGAGTCGGAGCTAAGCTTACAGAGGTGGGGTATTGATTTACAAATTTAGGTTAACATTTATATTTAATTGTATTATTTGGAATTTGTTGGTCCATAATGAGCTAAGGGACAGCTTATACTCTGATTCAAGCCATTATGATTAGAAGCGTGCGAAATCTAATCGCTAACTCATCTCTGTGACAAAATTTATGATCTGCAGGGTTTAACAGAAACCCTATTGCTATCATTAAGCACTAAAGATAAGAGCTGGTATAGAATCACTATACATAGTTTCAGCTCAAAATAAAATACTCTAAGAATTGATACCAAATTTTCGGTTTCATATGTTTCTTAAATTCAAATCATAACAAACGTGTTACTGGACTCCGTAGGTCAATAACTTTCCACGTTACTTACAAATATTACGATAAATCTCTTCCGATTGATGGTTATAATTCAATTTGAAAAGTTCGGTTTCTGGTATCAATGTATTTAAAATTCTCATAACTTCAGAAAATTTAGAGAAAGGATTAAAAAACCCTTCCAATATCGTTTGATATTATCCAAAGAAGCCGTGTCCTTGGTATGTATATACCCTTTCTGTTACACGTCGCATACAAGTTTTGATGGACAGATTGACACTGAGTTTATAATGCAGCTGTCTTTAAACATATAGGAATTGCCCTTCAGGTGTCGATCTCATGTATACATAAGTATAAACAGACATGTATTTACATGTATGTTTTGTCATATCCTTTGGTACAAACATACAGGATGGAACCACATTCAGCCCATGATTCTAAACCCTCTAGCATAGAAATTTTACGAAGGTAAAAAAAAGTTGTTTTATAAAAAAGTGGAATACCTACGTTTTTCAACTGTACGGAACAGCGATGGTTTTTGACACGCTTTTATTAGATCGACTTGTATGTAACTAACTATGCAATGGAATCTAAGGTAACTAATTTAACCATCTTCCAAGGGTCGTAGTGTAATGAAAATTGGCAGCTGTATGTAGTTCTGATGAAAATACAATAATATGGTACTGTTAAACTGATCTGATGATGGAACAGAAGATATGAACTGGAACTTCATGATGGAAAATCGTATCATAGCTGTTTTGGATTTCTTAAAAAAGTCTTGTAACGAACTTTGACCACGATTAGGTTTCAAGGTCTGATGATGAAGCCGGAAGATAGGCATTCCATGATGGAATATCGTATCATAGTCGTGTTTGCACTTGTGAGAAAGGCCACGTAATGAATTTTGAACACGATCAGGTTTCAAGGTTATAACAAACCTATTACATATTGAATAGTGTAAATATTGACCGTACTTTTGCGGCTGGACAGGCGTATGTGGCTCTAAGTAGAGTAAAATCACTTAGTGGTCTCCAGATTGAAGAGCTAGATTGTTCTAAGCTGACAGATAAAACACCATGCAATACAGATGCACTGGCGGAGATGGAGAGGATGCGGGCTCATTCGCCTACTTAAAATAAATGTATAAATGTTAAAAATATTTCATTATCAAAGACCAAAAAGTATAAAATAAATTCTTGTTTAAAAAACACTAGAAAAACACGCTTTTATAAATGCACGTAAAAACAAAAAATAAAAAGAGCGTGTTTTTTAAACAACCAACGAAAAATTTAAATGCTAAGGCGACCGTCTGTCATGTATAGAATTTATGGTTATAATTTGCGCGTCGATATCCCTGCCAATGTATATACGCTGATTTGAATTAATGTGCAGTCTGCACACAACCACTTTGCCTGTTATACCAAGTATTTAGATCAACAAGAAGTTCCTAATTCCCACTTTCATATACACAGAAGCCATTTAAACTAAGGTAAATTTTATAATAACATCAACAACTACGCCATACAAGGCAAAACTACTGCGCAATGCTTGTTTATTACAAAGTTTAGTAAATGCTAAGCCAACTGAAAAGTTAGCCTATAAGTTATAAGGGAACTAAGTCCTGTTGTTATGTAGTTAGCGTTACGTCTGGAGAGTAGGTCGAAACAGGTGTTTAATTAATGAAAACTAGGTTGTATAACGTGAATGGCTTCTGTTACTAAAACTCGTAGGACAACCACGAAACAGACCATATGTCAAAGTTAGAGGTAACTGTAAATTAACACAATTCATATACATAAAAAACATATAGGTCTGGGGACCCCTGTCAGGAACGAAATTACTTAAGTACCCTTTTTTTAACTCCGAGTGTAACGTCGTTTACTCTATCTTTAAAATACTCAAAGTTTATTTTGTGTTCACTATCGGCTTCAGCACCCTCGAAAACCTTGAAAACGACACAAAAAATGACGTGACGAAAAATTTGAAAATTTTCGCAGCTGCCATCTTTTTTTAAAATGTTGATCTCATTATTGGCTTCAGCCCCCTCGAAAACCTTAAAAAAAATATCTGTCTCTTTATATGCACTATATTTATACAAGGTATAACAGAATACGCACAAGTCCTGAAAGTATTTTGTTCATAATTGATTACTAAATCGATGTTAGTAACTTATTGGATATGGGTATTTTTATCAAAAATTTTGTATTTTGCCAGACCTACCACGATTCAGCCTAAGAAAATCCATTCTTACTTGTAGGCAATAAGACTCAATTTTAAATGCATAAAGTAATGACAGGGTCAACACAGTTTTCTTAATGATAATGGTAGGCTTTAAAAAAAAAAGTGGCGCTCCGGGAGTGCCAACAGAAGTGAAAACTTGAACAATTACATGTAAAAGACATCAACGCGTGACTCATCCGAGTGTCCGCTTGCTTAGCACGAGCACAGAATTGCCGATGGAAGAAAAGACATAGCTATTACCTAAATGACGTACAATAGGAGTAGATAGCTTTGTTCTTCTATTCATTATCACAGTTATGCATTCTAAACGAATCACGATTTTGTTGATAATCGTGTATACTTTGTGGGCGTCGAAAAGAAAGTTTGTGGTCAATGTAATTTTGACAGTTTGGGAAGAAATATTTTTTTAAATAGTCTACATATAATAGGACCTAGACAAAAATCGTTAGAAACGAAAGAAAAAAATACAGACTTATAGAAGGATTTCTACGGTGCGATGTCAAAAATGGAGAAACGAAATGTAACTTCATAATATAGGAAAAGCACTCACAATTTTTCGTAGAAATAGAAAGCGTCATGCTAAGCCTTCTGCAAAGTTTTCATGAAGTTTTCACTTCAAAAATTTTTGGTCGTTGTAATATGCTTTTTCACTCAATACTATAATTGGAGTGTATGAGGTCTTGCATGAATTATGTGACATATTGTATATTAAAGAAGTTGCATGTACCTAACGAAAAAACGTTATGCATGAATCCGCGAGGAAAGTTGCCGCCGAGCAAAAGCCCGAACACGAGCCGAATGAGAGCTGAATATGTGCAATAATTACTTCGGGTCGGCTTTGATGTTTAACAAATACTGCCGAATCGAATATGTAGGACCGAAGAAGTATGTAGGACCGAAGAAGTGTGTAGCACCCCCAACCGTTAAGAGTTTATTATTATCATTTTTAATACATCGCAATTACTCTAACCGGTACGTACATAAACAAAAGACAGACTAGAAACAATTTGATGTGCACCTAATGCCGGTTGCAGACACGGTGACTGCTACATGCATGCCGTCTGTTGAGACAGGTCAGCTCAAAGCTGCAATGGCTCTTTCTTCAAAAGGCCTTTCCAGACATTACCCTGCAGTGTTAGACTCACATAAAATTTAAATAATATAATGTTTGGACTTTAAAAGAGACCATGACCTCTGAGTTTGTTTCGGCTTTTCTTCTCAGGGAACAGTCAGCTAGGAAATGCCGGCACCATCTAGTTTAAAAAAATATTGACCAACAAAATATTGACGTGTAAAAGTGTCTTTTAAGATTTACTTACATTAATAAACATTTCATTTCATTTCAGACCAAGAGCTAAGCTAAGTTAGTTTAGCTTAGCTTGCACAGCTGACGCAGTTTTTCATACTTGTGTTCATAGTTTGCAGTCTGCACGCCAGTATGGAAATTTACCTCAGCTACGCGAGCTAAGCTAAACTGACTTAGCTTAGCTCTAGGTCTGCAACCGGCATAATGCTACACAATTCGCAAGCTCGCAGGTATTTCCGACAGTATTCACTATGTTATTACAATAGTAATTGTACACACGTTGCCGGCTCGCTCTATACCTTAAAATTAGTCATTTCCTGGCAGTTCTGCTGCCAGTAAATGTTTGAGAATAATCTTGGCTTGGGGAACAAACTAGCTTTCCGTTGTTGCAAGAAGCTGTAGGATAATAATACTTTGTTTATTTTCTTTTGCTTGCTTTAGTGATAAGATTACTCAACAAGGATATTAGGAGCAGCCTACAGTAGTCCACTGCTGACATAAATCTTTCCAATGGCATGCCATTCAGCTTGATCCTCGGAAATTCTCATCCAGCTACCCTGTGTAAATCGTCGCTCCATCTAGCGTCAAGCCTGAGGGCGACCTACCTAAAGTTTTTCGATTCGTGATCTCCACTCAAGAACACCTTTACCTCAACGGCTATCGGTTCTCCGGCTAATATGATCCCATTGCCACTTCAGCTTGCTAATTTTGTGAGCTATGTCAATCACTTTGGTGCCCTACTGGATCACTCCATTCCAGATTAAATCCCTCAGAGAGACTCTAAGCGTAGTTGCTCAGTTCGCTTTAATTTATGGAACAGCTGTCCGTGAAGAACGAAGAACAACGTGAAGACGTTGAAGCGGTGGTTGCTATGGCCCAAAGTAGGATAGACCTTAGTTAAAGGGACAGGTGTAGAATCTTCATTAAGTTAAAGTTCAGTATCCAAATTGCGTCACACGCTTTAATTATAATCTGAAGAATTTACTTCATAAGTTTGAAAAAAAAAATTACAAAATGAATTTTGTTGAATTTATCGTCATCATGAAAGTATTGCCACTGTTATGCAATGACCCCGATGCAGATGATCATATTGATGGAAAACCATGAATAAATAAAGACTAAAGACTAATGTTAAGAATCTAACAGTGGAGTAGATCACTTTTACATGTTTAGAAAACGACCATCGAATTGCTAAGGAACTGAGACTCTCGATTCAAATGGTCTGTTATACATTTTCTTTATCCTGAAGATCAGTGGGCTGGCTATTCTCGAAGAAGACGTTCGTGGGCACAGTTTTACGAGTGAACGTATTCATCAAATTGGACCAGCAAAGTTACAACACAACTCGGGAATACAACCCCAAGTTATGCTAGCACAATACTAGTCTCCCAAGCAATCAAGTGCAATTACGTTGCGTACACTTGGGCTGTAATAGCATTGTTGCTATATCCCTATATATAAACCTGCTGCCTCTTACTTGTACTTACCTGTGCTTAGATTTCATGAGGTAATTGTACAGGACGTGACGAAGACGATACGGTATGTAAATGTATTCTTAGAGCGTTCGTTAATTCTAAATTATTAAGTTTATATTTAAACTGACTGCAGCAAAGCCCAAAAGGACGGTAGGCACTTTTTTACGGTGACGGAGGTAGTACGCTCTTATTGATGTTATAATTAAAATAGCATTTAATTAAGTAACCAAAGCTTAAGCGATGTTACTGCTAATTCAATACATAAATAAGCACCTACGTTTAAAATTAAAATGATTCATAGACTATAATTAATTTTTATTTCACAATTAGGAACTCAAAGTACTAGTAGACTTAACCGATAGGAATAACCTTTTCAAATTAGGTTTTATTGTGTAAATGCTAAGCTAGACCACAATCAGTCCAGTCAATAAATAATTAACCAATCAACACCCACATTAAATAACTGAAATATTATTATAATAACCACATCATTATTTTAATTACCCACGCAAAACCATTTTCAAATAAATCACGCCATTTTGCTTTCACAAAAACGTGTCGTTCCCGCCCCGCTGGTATGTAAATGGACCTGCATTAGACTAGATTTATGCCCAGAACTGTAGGCTGGCGGACGGTGCAATCTATTCGAATATGAAAAATCTGTCACTTTGAATTTTCTAACCAATTTCGAAATGATTTAAGCGATTCTTATCCGCGTCGATTTCTTTTATAGACGGTGCATTTTTCGAGTATAATACTTTAGTGTATTAAACAAACTGCTTGAAACAAGGGGCACAATAATAGCTAGTTTGAAAGCAATTTTTGCAAAAAGATTAAAAAAAATATTTTTACCCGTAGCTGCAAAATGAATTTTAATAAACAGTTGACATTTTGGTTTAACGTAAGAAAAATTTTATTGGTTGCAACTAATTTGAAGTAATGGTTCAGGTAATAACGGCGTTATCTTTAGCGGTCACCTTTACGGGGTTTGAATTGGCTGGAATACGATACCCATTGGTAAGACTAGTTGTTAGAGTTTCGGGCTTCTGATGACCCGTAACGACTGATAGCGTGTACCAATGCCATAACGTACTTTCCCAGGCACAGAAAGTACGCATCGGCATTTCCCTTATAAATACATATTTGGTTCAACAAAACTAAAAATCAAAATTAAAATATTTTATTTCACGTAACCCTGCATGGGCACTTATGAAACGTCAGAAGCTAGGTGCACGGTTCCAATTTGTTGCTTCTTATGCAGAAGAGCCGGCAAGAAACTCCACGGTTACTCTTTTGAAAATAATTGGCTTCTACAATGTTTTCAAATTACAGTGATAATAGGTATGGGAGGACAGTGCAGGCCAGTGTATCCATGTACCAGGTACTTAGAGGAATGAAAATAAAGAATAGAAAATCCTTTTCAAATCTACAGTCTGTAAGGCCTACTACGTTCTCTCATTCACATTATGTAAAATAATCTACATATATAAAATGAACCTATTTAAACCAAGTGAATCCATCACTAATAAGTAGTCGATATTAGAATTTATGTATAATGTCAAATAATGACGAGAATATGTCAGACATTTAAAAAAATAAAAATAACAAAAAATTATTTTGTAATTTGGGAGCAGTTCAGAGACCTTTACATATTTATGCTGTTAATGAGGTACCAGGGAATGCTATGCTATGCTTTTTTGGTAAGGACACGTTTGATGTGAGTTTTAAACTTTCCATCGCTAAGTTCTGTAACCGACTTTGGCAACTTGTTATAGAAGCGGATACTGTTTATTAGAAATGACTTGCTAGTTTTAGTTAATCTAAATTTTGGAATCACAATTTCATCTTTACTACGTGTATTTAGGTTATGGAAATCGCATCTTTTTTTGAAAAGACCTAAGTTTTTGCGAACATACAAGATATTTTCTAGGATATAAAGAGAAGTCAGAGTTAGTATATCCGTCACAGCCATCTGGTTAAATTAGCCAGTTAATTGGATGCCTAGGCCGTTCATTAAACGCCGACATCCAATTGGATGCCTAGACCGATAGGTAATTGAACTAGAATCAGAACGTTTATCAACTTGGCGTATTGAAAGTTAGCCCTTTGAAGATAACTAACCAAGACTGAGCCTCAGCCAATGATTAAAATTTAGTTCATTTTTATTCCACTGCGGCGCTAGTAGTTACCAAAACAAATATGGCGTCAATAGCGCAAACCGTAAATGTTATTTTTCGTTTTTGTGTGCAATTTTAAGTGAAATTAAAGTATGTTAGTGTCAAAATAGTATGAAAGCATGGAAGTGCCAAATAATACTACGTCTTCTGCAAGTTTTCTCGAAATATTTAAGTCTAAACTGACTTACTTACTGACTAATATCCGTGTTATGTACTTTTTTGTGAACAAAAATTTGGCTTTTACTAGTTACTTAGTGGTAGGTATTAGTAAAAAGTAGGCGTACATAATTTGTGAACTCATCAGTCACCCAAACCAGGGGACCCAAAAAGCGTGTTTTTTAAACAACCGACGAAAAATTTAAATGCTAAGGCGACCGTCTGTCATGTATAGAATTTATGGTTATAGTTTGCGCGTCGATATCCCTGCCAATATATATACTATACGCTGATTTGAATTAATGTGCAGTCTGCACACAACCACTTTGCCTGTTATACCAAGTATTTAGATCAACAAGAAGTTCCTAATTCCCACTTTCATATACACAGAAGCCATTTAAACTAAGGTAAATATTATAATAACATCAACAACTACGCCATACAAGGCAAAACTACTGCGCAATGCTTGTTTATTACAAAGTTCAGTAAATGCTAAGCCAACTGAAAAGTTAGCCTATAAGTTATAAGGGAACTAAGTCCTGTTGTTATGTAGTTAGCGATACGTCTGGAGAGTAGGTCGAAACAGGTGTTTAATTAATGAAAACTAGGTTGTATAACGTGAATGGCTTCTGTTACTAAAACTCGTAGGACAACCACGAAACAGACCATATGTCAAAGTTAGAGGTAACTGTAAATTAACACAATTCACATACATAAAAAACATGTGGGTCTGGGGTCGGGGTGTCGGGAACGAAATTACTTAAGTACCCTTTTTTTAACTCCGAGTGTAACGTCGTTTACTCTGTCTTTAAAATACTCAAAGTTTATTTTGTGTTCACTATCGGCTTCAGCACCCTCGAAAACCTTGAAAACGACACAAAAAATGACGTGACGAAAAATTTGAAAAGTTTCGCAGCTGCCATCTTTTTTTTAAATGTTGATCTCATTATTGGCTTCAGCCCCCTCGAAAACCATAAAAAAATTATCTGTCTCTTTATATGCACTATATTTATACAAGGTATAACAGAATACACACAAGTCCTGAAAGTATTTTGTTCATAATTGATTACTAAATCGATGTTAGTAACTTTTTGGATATGGGTATTTTTATCAAAAATTTTGTATTTTGCCAGACCTACCACGATTCAGCCTAAGAAAATCCATTCTTACTTGTAGGCAATAAGACTCAATTTTAAATGCATAAAGTAATGATAGGGTTTTCAACACAGTTTTCTTAATGATAATGGTAGGCTTTAAAAAAAAAATGGCGCTCCGGGAGTGCGGACAGAAGTGAAAACTTGAACAATTACGTGTAAAAGACATCAACGCGTGACTCATCCGTGTGTTCGCTTGCTTAGCACGAGCACAGAATTGTCGACGGAAGAATAGACATGACTATTACCTAAATGACGTACAATAGGAGTAGATAGCTTTGTTCTTCTATTTATTATCACAGTTATGCATTCTAAACGAATCACGATTTTGTTGATAATCGTGTATACTTTGTGGCCGTCGAATAGAAAGTTTGTGGTCAATGTAATTTTGACAGTTTGGGAAGAAATATTTTTCTGAAATAGTCTACATATAATAGGACCTAGACAAAAATCATTAGAAACGAAAGAAAAAAATACAGACTTATAGAAGGATTTCTACGGTGCGATGTCAAAAATGGAGAAACGAAATGTAACTTCATATAGAAAAAGCACTCACAATTTTTCGTAGAAATAGAAAGCGTCATGCTAAGCCTCCTGCAAAGTTTTCATGAAGTTTTCACTTCAAAAATTTTTGGTCGTTCTAATATGCTTTTTCACTCAATACTATAATTGGAGTGTATGAAGTCTTGCATGAATTATGTGACATGTTGTATATTAAAGAAGTTGCATGTACCTAACGAAAAAACGTTATGCATGAATCCGCGAGGAAAGATGCCGCCGAGCAAAAGCCCGAACACGAGCCGAATGAAAGCTGAATATGTGCAATAATTACTTCGGGTATTACGAAGAAGTGTGTAGCACCCCCAACCGTTAAGTTTTTATTATTATCATTTTTAATACATCGCAATTACTCTAACCGGTACGCACATAAACAAAAGACAGACTAGAAACAATTTGATGTGCACCTAATGCTACACAATTCGCAAGCTCGCAGGTATTTCCGACAGTATTCACTATGTTATTACAATAGTAATTGTACACACGTTGCCGGCTCGCTCTATACCTTAGAATTAGTCATTTCCTGGTAGTTCTGCTGCCAGTAAATGTTTGAGAATAATCTTGGCTTGGGGAACAAACTTGCTTTCCGTTGTTTCAAGAAGCTGTAGGATAATAATACTTCGTTTATTTTTTTTTGCTTGCTTTAGTGATTACTCAACAAGGATATTAGAAGCAGTCTACAGTAGTCATCTGCTGACATAAACCTTTCCAATTGCACGCCATTCAGCTTGATCCTCGGAAATTCTCATCCAGCTACCACCACCCTGCGTAAATCGTCGCTCCATCTAGCGTCTAGCCTGAGGGCGACCTACCTAACGTTTTTCGATTCGTGATGTCCACTCAAGAACACCTTTACCTCAACGGCTATCGGTTCTCTGGCTAATATGATTCCATTGCCACTTCAGCTTGCTAATTTTGTGAGCTATGTCAATCACTTTGGTGCCCTACTGGATCACTCCATTCCAGATTAAATCCCTCAGAGAGACTCTAAGCGTAGTTCCTCAGTACGCTTTAATTTATGGACCAGCCGTCCACGTTGAAGCGGTGGTTGCTATGGCCCAAAGTAGGATAGACCTTAGTTAAAGGGACAGGTGTAGAATCTTCATAAAGTTAAAGTTCAGTATCCAAATTGCGTCACACGCTTTAATTATAATCTGAAAAATTTACTTCATCAGTTTGAAAAAAAAAATTACAAAATGAATTTTGTTGAATTTATCGTCATCATGAAAGTATTGCCACTGTTTGCAATGACCCCGATGCAGATGATCACATTGATGGAAAACCATGAATAAATAAAGACTAAAGACTAATGTTAAGAATCTAACAGTGCAGTAGATCACTTTTGCATGTCTAGAAAACGACTATCGAATTGTTAAGGAACTGATGCCCGTTTTCACCAACGACCCCTAAACTGTTCCCTAGCTATGAATCCCTTAGGCTAAGGTACCCCTTAAATGGATCCCTTAACTAAATTCATTTTCACCAAGCTAAGGGACACCTTTAGAGGGGTTACTTAGATAAGTGACAGATTTTTTATGTCATAGTCATTCCAAAAACCGCACTTTTATCGATAAAAGTTTTAAGTTATATTTTTACATTTATTTAGAAGTAAATACCAATATTTTATACAAGGAAAATGTTTTAATAACAATTACGTTGCAAAACTTTATCTCAACGACGAATAACTAACATAGTTTCGGGTTTTTTAGCAGTTTAACGAAGGTCCAGTGCCTTTTTTAACCGACTTCCAAAAGGAGGAGGTTCTCAATTCGTCGGAACCTTTTTTTTTTATTTTTTTTATGTATGTTCCCCGATTACTCGAAGATGGCTGGACCGATTTGGATATTTTTTTTTGTTTGAAAGGGTATACTTCCCAGGTGGTCGCATGATCATCAAGTCAGGATCTGATGATGGGATCCTGGAGAAATAGAGAGAACTCTTCAAATTTTATAGGCACACTTGAAGCAATTTGTATAGTTTTTGGAAGAGTACTTTCTCGGAGTGGTTCCATTTCAATTTGGTGAAGATCTGATGAAGAACTTCGGAGATAGGCAACGGAACTCCTCAATAAATGATAGCAAATGGACAGGGATTGCTGAAATCTCATGTCTGTCAATTGTTTACACCAGTTAATAACATAACATCACGCCGGTTCGCTGTGAAGGGGTAAGCACATGTGAACCACTAAAAAGTGAAAAATAAAAAACTTAAAAAAAAAAAAATAAACAACCGACTTCCAAAAAAACACTAAAAAGTGAAAAATAACTTTAATTTCGGAAGGCGGTGACAAAAAATTAAAATACATATCCAAAGTCACCGACTTCCGAAATTAAAGTTATTTTTCACTTTTTAGTGTTTTTTTGTGTGGTTTTCACCATTCTTAAATGAGTACATACGTAATACACACCATGAACACATTCCTAAAGTAAAATATTTTGTTTTCTAGAAGTAAAGAGTCGTTAATGAAGGTATGGGAGAAACTGAAGAGTGAAAGCAAATTGTACTATGGCTCTACACGAAGGAGTGCTACACAAACTGGTGGTGGACCCTCAGAAATAAAAACAGATCCAATCCTGGAGCAAGTGAGCAATATTATGGGCCGAGGTTGTTCGGGAATAATTGGTGTAATATTATAAACTCCTGTCGTAGAGTTACGATAGCTTCTGAAACTCTTTTGACAATTCGACTACATGTAGCTATACTGATCCCACCCATGTCTGCCATCGTCAGCAACTGACTACCGGTGGCATAAAATCTAAGGGCGCATAGTAGTTGTTTGATCGGGGGCACGGATTTATTTCTGTAAAAATAATTTCGAGTTAATGATAACCTACTAGGATAGAATTAAGTTTCGACACTTGAAGACTAACTAACACGTTAAAGCCAACAGTTTTAAGCGTTGTACAAATAAGTACTGTAGGTACCTACACATAACTATTACCTATCTACTCTCTTTTAATATAAATGGTTATGTAGCTTACCTGTCGTCTGGATATTCTAAAACATATTCTAGTTTAGTAGGAATATCACGCTATCCTTGGATAACCTATATCTTGTAAAAAAGTCTTTATCATCATATTGTGTGAAAAAGTCAGGTCTTTCACGATAAACACGTGGCCGAGTAAATAACCTTGGCTTTTTTTGGCGTTTGCCAATAATTCCACTGTCTCGACAGCTTCAATACTATAAAAAAACTCACTTAATAGATCTTCCATTTCAAAAATGATTAAAGAACACGCGACTTGTCAAACAACTTAAAACTAACCCTTAGGTTAGGGGCCGAATATTCGGGCCCCTAAATATAAGGGATCCCTTAAGAGTTTAGGTGTCCCTTAAACGTTGGTGAAAATAAAACTTGCGTTAAGTGATACTTAAATTGGCTTAAGGTTTACTTAAAATTTAGGGGTCGTTGGTGAAAACGGGCATGAGACTCTCAATTCAAATGATCTGTTATACATTTTCTTTATCCTGAAGATCAGTGAGCTGGCTAATCTCGAAGAAGACGTTCATGGGCACAATTATGTTATACGAGTGAACGTATTAATCAAATTGGACCAGCAAAGTTACAACACAACTCGGGAATACAACCCCAAGTTATGCTAGCACAATACTAGTCTCCCAAGCAATCAACTGCAATTGCGTTGCGTACACTTGGGCTGTAATAGCATTGTTGCTATATCCCTACATATCAACCTGCTGCCTCTTACTTGTACTTACCTGTGCTTAGATTTCTTGAGGTAATTGTAAAGGACGTGACGTGGCGATACGGGATGTAAATGGATTCTTAGAGCGTTCGTTAATTCTAAATTATTCAGTTTATATTTAACTGACAGCAGCAAAGCCCAAAAGGACGTTAGGTACTTTTTTACGGTGACGGGGGTAGAACGCTTTTACTGGTATTATAATTATGTAATCAAACCCTTAGCGATGTTACTGCTAAATCAAAACTTAAGTACCTACGTTTAAAATTAAAATGATTCATAAAGTATAATTAATTATTATTTCACAATTAGGAACTCAAATTACTTGTAAACTTAACCGATAGGAATAACCTTTTCAAATTAGGTTTTATTATGTAAATGCTAAGCTAGACCACAATCAGTCCATTCAATAAATAATTAACCAATCAACACCCACATTAAATAACTCAAATATTATTATAATAACCACATAATTATTTTAATTACCTACCCACGCAAAACCATTTTCAAATAAATCACGCCATTTTGCTTTCATAAAAACGTGTCGTTCCCGCCCCGCTGGTATGTAAATGGAGCTGCATTAGACTAGATTTATGCCCAGAACTGTAGGCTGGCGGACGGTGCAATCTATTCGGATATGAAAAATCTGTCACTTTGAATTTTCTAACCGATTTCGAAATGATTTAAGCGATTCTTATCTGCGTAGATTTTTTTTTATAGACGGTGCATTTATCGAGTATTTATTACTTTAGTATTAAACAAATTGCTTGAAACAAGGGGCACAATAACAGCTCGTTTGAAAGCAATTTTTGCAAAAAGGAAAAAAAAAAATTTTACCCGTAGCTGCAAAATGAATTTTAATAAACAGAAAGTTGACATTTTGGTTTAACGTAAGAAAATTTGATTGGTTGCAACTAGTTTGAAGTAATGGTTCAGGTAATAACGGCATTATCTTTAGCAGTCACCTTTACGGGGTTTGAATTGGCTAGAATACGATAGCCATTGGTAAGACTAGTTGTTAGAGTTTCGGGCTTCTGATGACCCGTAACGACTGATACCGTGTACCAATGGCATAACGTACTTTCCGAGGCACAGAAAGTACGCATCGGCATTTCCCTTATAAATACTTATTTGGCTCAACAAAATCAAAAATAAAAATAAAAATATTTTATTACATAATTATTCATAATTGCCCATGCAGGGTTATGTGGCTAGCTTCTGACGTTTCAACGTCAGAAGCTAGGTGCACGGTTCCAATTTGTCACTTCTTATGCAGAAGAGCCGGCAAGAAATTCCACGGTTACTCTTTTGAAAATAATTGGCTTCTACAATGTTTTCAAAATACAGTGATAATGGTATGGGAGGACAGTGCACGCCTGTCTATGTACCAGGTACTTACAGGAATTAAAATAAAGAATAGTAAATCCTCGTCAAATCTACAGTCTGTAAGGCCTACAACGTTCTCTCATTCACATTATGTAAAAGAATCTACATAAATAAAATGAACCTATTTAAACCAAGTGAATCAATCACTAATAAGTAGTCGATATTAGAATTTATGTATAACTAGCTTTTGCCAGTGGCTTCCCCCGCGTGGAGGTCGGTGTTTAACCTATTATAGATATAAACCTTCCTTTTGAATCACTCTATCTATTAAAAAACCCGCATCAAAATCCGTTGCGTAATTTTAAAGATTTAAGCATACATAGGGATATAGTTCTCTTTACTATGTGTTATATGTGTTGTCTATAGTCATCTTTACTATGTGTATTTAGATTATGGAAATCGCATCTTTTTTTGAAAAGACCTAAGTTTTGCGAACATACAACATATTTTCTAGGATATAAAGAGAAGTCAGAGTTAGTATATCTGTCACAGCCATCTGGTTAAATTAGCCAGCTAATTGGATGCCTAGGCCGTTAATTAAACGCCGACATCCAATTGGATGCCTAGACTGATAGTTAATTGAACTAGAATCAGAACGTTTAACAACTTGGCGTATTGAAAGTTGGCGTATGGAAAGTTAGCGCTTTGAAGATGACTGACCAAGACTCAGCCTCAGCTAGTGATTAAAATTTAGTTTTTTTTTTCCACTGCGGCGCTAGTCAATAGCGCAAACAATGAATGTTATTTTTCGTCCTGTGTGCAAAAGGGAAATTAAAGTATGATAGTGTCAAAATAGTATGAAAACATGGAGGTGCCAAATAATACTACGTCTTCTCCAAGTTTTCTCGAAATATTTGAGTCTAAACTGACTTACTTACTGACTAATATTCGTGTTATAAAGAAAGAAAAAGAAAAGAAAGAAAAATGGATTTATTTGTCACAGAAACACGTACGCACGCACGCACGTATGCACGTATGTACTTTTATTGTGAACAAATTATTACTAGTTACTTAGTGTTAGGTATTAGTAAAAAGTAGTCGTACATAATTTGTGAACTCATAGTCACCCAAACCAAACATCACGAATTCATCAATATCCAATTTAACTAAATGACTACAAGACATTCAGCCATCTGGTTAAATGTTGCGCTCAATGAGTAGGCTAGTCCTCCTTCAACTATTTAATTGGATGCTGGCGTTTAATTAACTGCCTAAGCGTTCAATTAGCCGGCTAATTTAACCAGATGGCTGCGACATATCAATTTCATTGAATTTGTTTGTAAGAGACTCGCGAGGCCCCATTTTATAGATTACGCGGGTTGTCCACTTTTGTAAAATGTAAATTGAATCTTCGTCAGCTGCCCATCCCTACAGCAGAACGCCATAATACTGTGAAAATAAGCAAAGTATAACCTAGCTATGGCTACATCAGTCAACTGCCTTATTTTTCTTACTGCGTAAGCAGCTGAACTTAATCTACTTGAAAGAGCTCTAATGTGGGCACTCCATTGCAATTTTGAATCTAAAGCAATTCCCAGAAATACAGTTTCCGAAATAGCATCTAGTTTCTTGCCATCAAGTTTTAAATTTAGACCTATTTGGGGTATATTTGGTAATGAGAACTTAAGGTGAATCTAGTCGACATTTTTCCCATACAAACTTCGGGAGTGTATTACTCCACTGTCCGACAATGTACATCAAAAATTAAACATGGTATGGTTCTGTCTCATTATTAATATTGTCTATAGGGAAACAAAATACTAAAATAAAAAGCCTTTAAAAAGTTAGGAGCCAACAAAGATTCGTTTTTCTTGCTAATTTAACCTAACTTTGGGCATGTTTAAGTAATAAAAGAAGTATAAAATTCGAAAAACCAAGTCAGTACCGACAAAGTTCAAATATCGAAAAGTTCAATAAACTTTATTAGTCATTGATTTATGCAGTAGTTTTTGCATAAAATCCGATCTTCCGAAGGACTATTCTTATTTTTTTACGCGCCTGTTGTACTATAAATGATCCTGCATCTCACTCAATAATGTTGTGCGTGTAGACTAGCTTCTAATTGCTCATCAGCTCATACTACCTCTGTCGGACAAGATGTCTGGTGAGACAGTGTGATTTTTAGCCAGACCCAACAGTGAGTTCGAGCCCGCGACTAGGTTCCCCTTAAGACATCTAGTTTTGTTCGCATTGAGTAAAAGATTATTAGCCGCAAAAAAATTCAAACATTATTCTATTAATAAAATTTAAAAAAAAAGAGTGGAGCCGGCAAAATAACGTAGGTATTATTTACTACTCGCTGGTCTGTAAATATACCTGCATTAGTCTAGATTTATGTCCAGAGCTGTAGGCTGGTGCAGGGTGCATTCGAATATGAAAAATCGAAGTCACTTTGAATCTTCTAACCAATTTCCAGAAGATTTAGGACAGGACTTATACGCGCCAAACACTTTTGCAGAATGTTCCTGGCAAATAGTGCATCATCCCACTTTTCGACTATTGCCTTTTCAAAGAAGTCCTAGCTTGGTTGATAGCTGGTGGCCTGCAATTATGGAAAGACAGAAGGGAATGTAGAAGATTTCATCTCAATTTCTTGTGCTCTAGTATAACATCTTTCCTTGATTGATAAGCTTGATAGTTACAAAAAATATGGCATAATGAATATTAATATGGTATGTGATATTGGCATCCTACTCTCCTACTAGTACTACCTTTAGATGTTTAGATATTTAGATGTTTGGATTGTTTGTTCACGCAAAAACGGCTTAACGGATTTGGATGCAATTTGACACAAAGATAGTTTATAACCTGGATTAACATATAGGATACTTTCATCCTGATAGTACGTTCCTGTGTTATAATTTTCGACCTCCACGCGGGTGAAACCGCTGGCAAAAGCTGTGTGTGATAATAAATATTTCATATTTTAACAATTTTGAGTTCATTGGGGAGAGAAACGTTAAATTGTAAGTATCTCAAATATGTTTTCGTATTTTTTTATAAAAAATATTTTGGATTTTTTTACAATTCTCTGAGGTGGCCGCGATTTAGATTTAGTTTCAATCGAATATAAGTATTATTTAGAACACAGAAAGTAAATTTACGTCTCTGTTGGTTCTTAGGAAAACGATGTATGGCCGAACAATTTCCTTTGTGGTTTCATGATTTGGTTATCTATTATTATAATATTCCAAAGACATTTCATTAACTAAAATTTTCACTTAAAAACGAACGTTGTCAACAGGAAAAGTATTGCGTGAGTGGCAATGTTGAATCTTTGGCCAAAAAATAGTCTAGCCCTGTGGTAAGTGTGGTCACGAGTCAACCAACTACTTGGCAATGTCTCCTAAAACGAAAGGCACTAGGACCCCATGACCCTAGAGTACACATCCTCAAACGGCTTGAACATTTGCGAACATGAGATTACAATAAAATAAAACAAGATGTAATTTAATAATTTCTTTAAGAAATGATAGAAAACCACGAACAATTGTTTGAACGTTGCAATGACATACGCATTGGAAAAAAAACTTTAGAAAGAAATTAAGGAATAAGAACTCCAGCCCAAAGTCGTGTCGTTAACGTATCTTAAGTATATAAATGCAGTCGAGTAAGCGAGGCGGTCTAGATTTATGCCTAGAATTGTAGGCCGACCGCAATGCACTGCTAGCAATCTCCTCAACTATGAAAAATTGGGCTCGCATTGGTTACGTTAGACGTCGGAGAGTTTCCCTAAGTGAGCGGTAAGAGTCAAATAAATTACTTGGGTTTACTGAAGTGCTTGCCCGAAAGGCCAACTATTCCTATTTGTCTTCACATTTTCTGGTCCTTTTCGTATATTAACTGTCCCATGTGACGTAGTAACTGGTGGCTTTATTTGTTTTTTTTTTTTTATGAGGGTAGACAGCTTTCTTGTGTCCTTTGGCTTTCAATAAGCTCTTTACTTTCTAGCGTTCTAGACAAAATGTTCTGAGGAAAACGGCATGTCCTTGAACTAAAAACGTCAGAGGCTGATTTTTATAACAGAAGGCTTATGTTTAGTAAAAGATATTAACAAATGTTTGATGAGTCATCCTGCGGGGTAATTCTGTAATACACTTATAATGACGATGCCTTTCATTTTGCCAATGAAACAACATTCATCAATTATTCATCATTAATTTCCGACGCCCAAGATACAGGCGAATGCCTAGTTTGGGGATCACTGCTTGTCTCTTCGTGTACAATATGATTACTTATGAATAAATAAATTTGAATTTATTTACTTTGTCCAGCAGACGATTTTCTTCAAACTTATGAACCAGTGTATTAGCAAATTCCTTCAAATTCTCAGTATTGTGATTGCCATGGGCAAGGGGTGTTGCTATGATTTTTTAGTATTTTTAAGCAGAACTGTTCCAAAAATAATGATACTTAAATGATTTTGTTTGTAAGTAGATTTGTACACACCCTTTTACATGTCAATCATATTTTTTAAACTAGATGAGGGTCGGTGTTTCCTATTTGACTACTCTGAGGAGAAAAGCCGACACAAACTCAGAGGTCACAGTCTCTTATAAAGTCCAGACATAATCTTGGTCAGATCATGCGAAGACCATGTAGATTGGTGTCAGTAATGGTCTTTTGAGGAAAGAAACACACAGATTTAGTGGATCTGTCCAGCCCGTGCATGTTAGTAATCATGCAACTCAACTCAGAACTTAAGGAGATCAACATACAACTCAATTTTATTTAACAACACACTTTCTTATTTGTACCGACATAGTGTCACAGTAGTACATTATTATTAGGTATTCTGCCTTAGTCATAACATCACACATGACACATTCGTAATGTTACTTCAAAAAGAAAAATTTTAATATTAACATCGCACCTTATTCATAACATAAAAAGTCCATTATTTCTTACTAGAATATTATTATTCTGATAGGTTTGCAGCATTACGGGCGTAATGTGATAAGGGCAGGTTCGTCAAAAAGTAATAAACTTTGAGCCTCATACTGCACTTCCAAAAAAAACTAATCATCTTCCATTACTTAAGCCGATGCTTTTAAAAGAAAAAGTGGAATAATTTTATCAACTTTTCAGAAGTAGGGTTATCAGAAAGAGACCACAAGAACGATTTAATACAGAAGGACCAGTCCATGTAGTGTAGGAAAAGAATAAGTAAAACGTACGATAATTAGGTGCTAAAAGAAATTGATCTGCGTCCGCAGTGCCTTGTTATGTTTGTGTATGGTTATTTAAGCGATATTACGTACTTAAATTCTAGATGCCAAGATGTTCTTAAGTGGCAAAAAGACCATGTGTCTTGCCATTCGTTGCAGCTTGACAAGATTTTTGACAGCATAAAGTTTCTCGATCGTTATTACCAATAAAAAATGTACTTATGACTGATTGAAAAGCTTGTTGTTTCATCTAGACCCAATGCAAGTGAAATGCAAGCGAGTGAAAATGTGATAACGAAAGTAGAAATACGCGTTTTTTTAAAACCCTTACAAGTTTTTTGAGCGTTTATATGAGAATTATGACGGACTGGCCGCACTCATGCGTCTTACTGCATAACTATTATAAAACTGCTCATATTATTCACACTAAACTGCCCCAAAATTTCAGCCGATTCAAACCGCTTAGCCGAACCGACCACAGGGCTAACCGCATGTGTGCCTATGAAAGCTAAGGCCGTATTGCAGAACCCGACTCAAGAGTCAAGCAGTACTTCAAACAAGTTGCAACCAATCAAATCGCTTTAAACTAGTTTTAAGTATTACTTGGGCCTTAAGACGAAAGTTCCAGGGTGGCTCGCGAAATTCAAATTTTCTTACGTATTTTGCAATTTGCAGGTTAGTGCATAATTATGTTAATTAAAATATAATTCACGACCGTAATACGTAGGTATGTGTTGACAGAATGAAAATCATTAGTACAACCCCCTGCGTTTATTTAATGCAACCTAACTGGTGAAATGTGCGTGTACTACACCTCCTTTCGGGAAACATAGGCTTTTTTTTTTTTTTTTGTGGTTGGGAAATCATCAAATGACTTCTCCCGCTCTGGTTGGAGCAGGAGCCCCGTGTCAGACTTTTACTGACTAAAACCCACCCATGTTCCTTCAGCTGCCTGTATGCCAGGGGCCGCGGTATCTCTTTCGAACAACCCGCACCCCTAGCAGGCATCGGCCCTTGTGGGCCCCACCAGCTGCTGCTGACGTCCTCCTGCGACGGGTCAGTACAGTGGCCCCGCCGCCAACCACTTTTCGGCCGCAGGGGATAGGGAGAGCGGCAAACGCTATACCGACACTCCTCTTCCCCTGCGGCCCCACCGCGTCCGCCATCAAATGGTGGCGGCCCCGTCCAGGCTACGAAAGGGAAGAGTGCTACTCAGAAGTACCGGCACTCCTCCTCCGCCGCAGCCTGTAACTCTCAGCCGCGATGTCTCCCATTCGACATCGCGGCCCGCCTCAGTTGCGATGGACCTCACCGCAACCTACTTTTTGGCCGCTACGTCGTCGGCTTGGAGGCACAAGCCCTGACGAGCGGCCCCACCTTGGGGTTCCTCTTCGCTTCACCGTGGGAGGGTGACCACGGTTACTGAGCCCCCCCGCAACGACAATGCGGGAACCCCACTGGGGGGGGGGGAAACATAGGCTTGATGTAAATGTTTTATTGCAAAGCTTGAAAAATATAAATATTACGCATTAATACCCACGTAATTATTATAGATTTTTAATCATCCGCCATGTTGTGTGGTTATAACTTTTATAAGAATTATCGCACCGCATTTTGTGGTTTAACCTTTTGTGATTCAACTCTGTATCACATCGGACATATCAAAGTCAACTAATTCTTTACGTTTCGCTTATTTACAACCCACATATAATCTAGAATTACACATGCCTTTGTATAATGCCTACTTATAAGATTAAAGGGCATTTTGCATTGGATTTAAAAATCATGGGATGAGTGATAAATCTGAAAATAAATTTAGGTTTCTTATTTTAAATAACAATGAGGTGAATTTTGATTATAAAGAATGTACTCGTATGGGATTCTTTTCTTTGCGAATTTAATAAATTAAGTTGGTTTAGAAATGCATTGATATGTTTTTTTACTGCTGCTTTAATCTACATTTTTTGCTGTAAGGGAGCTAAAATTGCCCATTGTAAAGTATGGTTATAGCTATCATAAATTAAACTGACAAAAAAGAAACTGAAATGCAAAAACAAACCTTTTATACTAACTAACCGCCTATATTAATGTAAATTGCAAATTTTAAGTAGGCGCCAAACAAACAGTCAACGCTGCAGATCAATCAAGTTGCCATTATTTTACTTGGCGCGTTTATGGTGGCGCCGATACAAAATTAGTAACTAACATTAACTGAGGAGCGAAAATTAGACTAAACGTTTTTTTTTTTTGCTTTTTAGTTTCTTTTTTGTCGGGTTAAATTTTTTTCTCAAAAAGTTTTTTTCGTGATGGATTTTGTTTTTCAATTTTAAATGGAACCAATTTCAAAGTATACCCTTCATTAAAAAGGCTTTTCAAAATCGACAATTCCATTAAAAGTTATGCGTGGCAATGGTTACACATAAAACAATAAATTTAAGAAAATTTACGGGTCAATTTGAGAACCTCCTCCAGTTTTACCGTCGGTTAATAGCTAAATACGTTGTTATTTGTTAGTGTCAAGACAAAGCGTTCTTATTAATACTCAATCAATAAATGATAATGAGTTTTGAGTTGATGAGTTTGAAAACTTCATGCAGCCGAACCAAATGTCCTTTCTTTGATATTGTTCGTCGAGTCGTTGAGCTCTTCAAGTTCTGAGTTGAGCTACACGATTACTGACAAATGCTTGCACTGACTAGACTGGTCTACTCAGAGCTGTATGGTTCTTTCTGCAAAAGATAATTTTAGGCACTAATCTGCATTGTCTTCTCAATCATAATCTGACCAAGATTATGTCTGGACTTTTAAAGAGACTTTGACTCTTGTTTCGCCATTTCTTCTCAGGGGTCGTCAGATAGGATATGTCAACTACATTTAGCATTTTTTTAACAATAGGATGTGTAAACGTGATTCTGATATCCTATTTACATAATAAACATTTTCATTTCATTTTTTTCTGTAAATTGGTGAAAAAAAAACTAATGACAGAAAAAAAGCCCTAAATCGAAACAGAAGACCTACAGTTATAAAATATTTATCACAATATGTTCAGATACCCACAAACCACGGTGTATGCAAAATTGTTCGTAAAAATAATTCTGAAGCAATTTGTTAACATTTGCGTAATGGGGAGTGGTTTGAGGCAAGGAAGCCATTAGCTTTCAAAAAGATTATGTTAATTTCTTAAAATTCATAACATTTTTAACGTTCCTTAAGCTGGCTCATAAGACGGCGATGATTATTTTAAGATCTGTTGCGATTTATTTTCTATTTTCAAGTTTATTGCCTATGTTGCTAGCAAATAACGTAATGTTACAGTACCAAATGGTAACACCTACACTACAAAAATTACCCTTACCGATACAACATAAAGGCGCTGCCGATGTAAAATTGTCACCAATGATGTGCGGTTTACCGTCCCTGCCACATATTCCAATTTCCAACCAAACGTGCCGTGGTCACGTGCCGTGTGTATAACTTGGGATGTGCCTCAAATGCACGTGTCACTACGAATCCTACAATACGTATTGCAAGTTATTATTGGCAGTGACCCCATACAATAGGTTACCGCTACACGTATGTTCCGACGTCTTCGTGCGTTTGACTAATTAAGTGTTAACTATCATAGTAATTAACCAGTATTATATTATAATGTAGTTATTACTGCTTGTTGTTATTTTTTTTTTGTTTTTAACATTGTCTTATAGGTATTTATATTGTATATTGAATTTCAATTTCTTGTTTACAATTGTTTGTTTTAAATTGAAATGAGCGGCTCGAAATCACACTGGTAAATCCTGGGAGGTTTTCGTTGTGTGGCTAAAATCACTTGTGTAATAGGTTAAGTGTTTTAGAAATAAATAAATAAATAATAATAATAAGCCGTTCCGACAGTAGCTTAGTTTTGATGGGTTTTCAACCGTTTGATTAGTGGTCAATCATTGTGTAAATGTAAATTTTTCAGTATAGATAAATCAGCCTCTAAAAAAAACTCATGGGAGCAGCATAGATTTAACATTGAACCCCGTTCACCTGTTCACCTCCAACTAAAAAATGTTAATTATATGCGTTCAAAGTGAAGCGAGAAATGGTTTAGACTTTAAGAGATGGACGTTTTTGTGTTCGCCTCGTTAGCTAAAGTGGTTTAAAGTCTAGGAGTCAGCGATGCATGCACGAGCCTCCCAAATGCGGCAACTTTTGCTTCTTATTAAAATTTTATTCGAAATTTTCTGGCCTTTTATACAACGAAAAAGTATTATGCGCCGTTTTAAGCCGAGCTAGCAGCTTTGTGGTCGCTTTTATGTTATATTTTCAATGGTGATAAGTATCACTTCTTTGAAATTTAGTGCTTTTTATAACCACTAAAGCTTTGGTGTGTTTTTTCGGCTTTTCTAAGTAAAGGAAAAAACCTTCTTTAGAACCTATTTTGATGTAGATATTTATGATATAAAGTGATACATTAGGGTCAGTGAATAAATAATAATCCGACTTGTGCTAGATTGATAATTTAAAATATCTTTGTCATCCTTAGTACGGGCGAAATTGCTTTCATCTTTGATGAAAATACATTACGTACAATTTTATGATGTTGTTTTTTTAACCTGATGAGCTGTCTTTATGTTTATTTTTAAAACCTCTTACATAATAACATTTTTTGTTGTATGTATTGTTTCATGATTGAGCAATAAATAATTATCTGATCTTATGAATACAGTTAATACAAACTTCGGAATCTCCAAGCACCAGATCTAACCTAACAGAATTAAGTATTCTTTACCAACATTAACTCCAGACAAAATGGCCGACAAGTACGAATTAACGGCACACAAATACGGGTAATTAGATCCTTAGGCTATAAAATTAAAACAGGCGTCCATTTGCGAAGAATTTAACCTTCACGACTAGATTGATGAGTTTGTTGGCACAAAAAGACCTAAGTTGGTCCTTTAGGAAATTTAATACCCAAAAAGTAATACACCAAAAAAAATTGGGTCGTTAATCGTTTTTGGTAATGTCGCGAATTATTCGTTTTAAAACTTGAGGCAATTTCATTGGGCGGTAACGTATTGCTTTTGTTTTTATTTCCTTTAGGATACGAAAGATTGTATGATTCGGAAGTTTATGAACAGCCTGCTTAACACAAAGGTGCTAAGTCTAAATATAAGAAATCAAGCAATCCAAACAATCGTCGGGAATCTCAGGCTGATTCCCGGCCACTGTAGGCACGGGTTTGCGGACGGCGAGTAATGGGTAGCTCGCTGTCCGGTAAGGACCAAGCCCGGGTCGACGGCGCGTTGTGTTCCACGCGCGCCTCAAACTTATGTCAGCAGCAACAGATGGGGCCCGCAAGGGCCGATGCCTGCCAGGGGTGCGGGTTGTTCGAAAAATATACCGCGGCCCCTGGCACACAGGCAACTGAGGGAACACGGGCGGGTTTTAGTCAGTAAAAGTCTGACACGCCCTCCCACTCTACCCAGAGCGGGAGAAGTTATTTGATGATTTCCCACCCAAAAAAAAAAGCAATCCAAACAATTGTAGTTTCCGATTTATTTCTGAAATTAAAAGTTCCATTAACGTTTATCGGGATCTGTATAAGAGACGATATCTGTATCAAAATCAAGATTAGCGTTCACAAGAACAATACTTTACTTGCAAAAACTATAATAGGTTTCAAATATTCAGCACGTATTCAGCAAAATTGCTCACGTGCTCAAATTGTACTAACTTTTAGCGCTAAAGTATGAAACTTGGTCTGAGCTTCGTGTTTCACAGTATCCTGCCAGTAAGGGTAGCTAACTGTTTAAATAACTTGTAATATAAAACTGAACCAACCTTTGATAGAACGTGTGAAAACTATGTGAAAATCGATCTAAATTTTGGGTTTCCAAATGGTTTAATAAGTACTTGTGTACATTCTCAATTTAATGTAAATTGAGAATGTTTTTGGCATTTGAAATACCTTGTGGTATAAGTATATATAGGAGTTGATTTAAGGGTTAAACATTTTAGGTATCTGAAAAACACGTCAGTAAAATTTTCCCGAATGGAATTTCTTCGGGTGTGTCACATACTGGACCACTTAAAATATTATTGAAGTGTTATTATTGGTTAGTTCCATGTGGTGCCAGACGTAAAAGAATAGCACCATCTAATTTATTCCCATGGGTGTCGTAGAAGGCGACTAAGGGACTTACTAGAGAATGGGCAGCAGCGTTCTCCATGCATTTGACCACCGTACTGCGATCGCCAACCCGCCTGCCAAGCGTGGCGATTATGGCAAATCCCCCCTTTTTCGGGGAGGCTTATGTCCAGTAGTGGACGTCTTTCGGCTGATATGATGATGATTATTATCGGTCGAATCACGCCAAGACCTCTCGTTCACACGAACCTAAAAATATCATGACGGGATTTGATCGCGCACTAGAGATTCAACGTCTTGCTTTTCGCCGAGTGTTGAAAATCAAACAGTGTGTTTTTTCAACTCACTCGAATGCACTCTGCAGGATTCTGATTGCTCGGTTCAACACCAAAAGTTGAAAATCCTGTGCGCGATAAAATCCCGACGCGATTTCTTAACGTGGACCAACAACTGACCTGTCTGTTCCAAAAGTGTTTGATGATAAACCCTGTTCAAGTTAAATTCTTATGCCATCACTCACTATGGAATTGGTAACTTAATATATTCATCTGAATTTAGAAGCTTTCAACTTTATATCCCACCACATTTTTCAACAATCATTGTTTGATTTAATTATTTATTTATTTATTGATTTAGGATCTCCAACAAAAGATGTACACAATACATGACACATAAATAAAGGGCAACATGAAATATTAAGTAGTACTCCTTCACTTATAGGAGACCACAGCATGCACAATAGAGTTAACAACTAAGCAAATAAAAAACTTTTTTCAAAAAAATAAACAACCGACTTCCAAAAAAACACTAAAAAGTAAAAAATTACTTTAATTTCGGAAGTCGGTGACTTTGGATATGTATTTTAATTTTTTGTCACCGCCTTCCGAAATTAAAGTTATTTTTCACTTTTTAGTGTTTTTTTGGAAGTCGGTTGTTTATTTTTTTGAAAAAAGTTTTTTATTTTTTACTTTTTAGTGGTTCACTAAAAAAAGGTTCCGACGAATTGAGAACCTCCTCCTTTTGGAAGTCGGTTAACAAAGCAAAAACAAAGTATAAATAATAATTATAGTTAAATTGTTAGTGAAAAGTCATCGACGTAAGTTGCGGTTATAAAATGAACGTGAATTGTGAAATGAAAAACCTCTTTAGAGTGCTTTCAAATTAAAAATTCAGGTTTAAGTACAATATCCAAATTATCAAAATCATAGTACTCAATTTGTAAGTGGCTCTACAAGTTGGTTTTCACAGGTACGTTTTCTGATCCATTTGTTTATATTTTCATCAGGACCAGAACATTTGACTTTTGAAACTGACTATACTATAGACATTTCCTCCGATACAAAACTAAGTTAATACTGCATTCATTAATTTTAGGTATCTATGTGTGTGATTTAGAAAAGTAGGAAAGAAAAATGGCAGGCTTTTATTTGTGACACGCACAGCAAAAACAAGCAGTAAAAAAATACAATTTAAAACTAACAAAATTAACCTACCCAAAGAACCCAGTGTTAGCTTTTCCTTGCAATTTAAAATCAACTTCTGCAATATATCCCTTATCTCTCAGCACACTTATTAATATTAAAACAGTGTGGTACAGACTGAGCCAATTAGATTCCTCGGCTGCTAAGTACCAAGTTACATCAGTGACGGCCATAGTCACAAGTGTAACAAGCAGTGTGATACGGAGCGCTCGTGATTCTGTTCCACAGACCAGGAGGTCATAAAAGAGGGAAGATCTCCCGCTAGGAATCGAAAAGGTTTGTTTGGTGTAAGTTGTAAGAAAACTACACATTATTCTGTAGTGGGTACTCATGTATTAATGGTAAATATACACCGTGACATTTTAGTCGTCTTACAACGGCAGCCCACTTCATGTATCCAATGACTGCTAATCATTTATTAAAAAAAAAAAATATTGATCATATGCATAATTAAAAAAAATGAAAATATCATTCACTAAGACGCATGACGTAGTTTGAAACACCCTGTTATGGAAATGGAATTAATGATGAGATGTTATGGTAGGTAGGTAAGATATCTTCTACCGTTTGATACGTAAACATTAGTAACAGGCAGGTTGTTTCATAATTCTAAATCATTATTTATTTTCCCCTGTTCCTATTATCTTAATTAATTGTAACAATGTTTTAATCGCGCCTAGACATATTTCATGACGGATACATTGAGTGGACCACCTTTGTAAGATGACTAAAATGTATGCTTCATATCTAAACGAATTGAAGGCAGGATTTTTGGAGACTGTCTCGTGTAATTTTGACGTGCTGATTCTCAGCTTAGTTTGAATAAATTACTTTAAATTTTGATTTCGAATCACCGATACAAAAAAAGGCGTTACTGTTATACCTAAGTGATTTGAAGCATGAAGTTGATAATGATAAAGGTTCAAACTGTTTGAAGGCGTTGTCTGACTGTTACATCGCAGCTCCCTATAGACTGTTCTCATGGCGATTTATTTTACCTTTTTTTATTCGATCATATTTGCTGAATTTCTCTAAGCGCGTAAACTAGATTTTCGATTAGGCATACATTTAAATGAATCGCACTTACACCTAGCTGATTTTAACTTTTCGGGACAATCCTGGTCAAAGGAAATGTCTTTTTGGCGTTTCGTGGATTCTAATCGAGTTTTCCTGTTTTCGTTCCTAGCCGCAAGATTCAGACTAACTATCTAGTTTTGGGTTCACTGGCAAATAATATATTTTAACCTAGTTGAAGGTAATATATTAAGTAATTCATGTCGTTTCAACTCTGTGTTAACTTATGAACCTACTTTTAGTCATTGTGTATTGTTTTTTCCGTTTGAAATCGCGCTTGTGTCAATGCTTCCGTGGTTTAAAAAATCGCGCTCGCTCACACTCGCACCACACATAAAAGTAGTAAATCATATTCTCGGCTGTCCTATCTGTTGCAGCATTCATTGACCGTAAAATCTTTTTATTATACGCATCTACGTCCCGGCTTGAATCCGATTCAGCTTTCCAAAGCCACATAAAAATTCTAAGATATTTTGTTAGAAAACACATATATTATTAGTTTGTTGGAAAATGTTATTTTTTCTGCTGATTTGGGTTTGGGACCCTTGTTCAGTTGGAAATATTTATGAGCCGCTTATCATCTTTACTGGGTCTGAAAAGTTTGCTGTATTTTGAATAGTATATGATGGGTAAGCTATTAGTCTCAATTCAGTGGTGTAGTATTGTGGCCGCTCTATTTTGTTAAAATGTTCTCGATTTATGTGCTTGTGTCTCTTTTGAGTTATAATGTTTTTTTTTTTCTCTAGTTTTATGAATATTTTTAATATGATACAGGATTGCTTGTTTTGTATTTTTTTATATCTATGGCAGTGTAGTGCTGGCCCAATGGTAACGGCAGTGACTTACGAGTTGTAGGTCGTAGGTTTGAACCCAGGCAGGCGCTTTACCTTTTTGTAAATTATTTTTTCACCACGCACACTGAAAATTTGAAAACACGTGACATCTGCGCACCCGCACTAGACCGTCGGGTCTAGTGCGCGTGTTTGGTTACGGCCCGCGCCCACTCACCGAGAGAGGAGGCCTAAGTTTTAACTGTGGGCGAATTATGCAACGCGAGAAACAACGAGATACCGCCTGTTGTTAATATAGTTGTCTGTACCACCAAATATGACGAGATCAAACCTATTCTCAACACACAGCTTCAAAACAGTCAATCGACAAAACTTTCGATCAAAGCTCGCTCTTCACGAACCAGTAATTCACGTGCAGCGCACAGACCACCTACGCTACATACCCGGCAAAGACTAATGCCACGCTGTACGAATTACGTGGACAAATATTCCATATCAACCGGCATTAGGCCCCGGCCTAGTTTCTGCCCGATTAATAGCTTTGTGGCTATGGAGGCCAGAAACAGGGATTACATAAAGACAAACTGTTACTGGACAAAATGCGGTTTCATATGAATATATGTATGAACAGTAAATTCTGGCTTTTGATTTGTGGAGTGCAATTACTTGGAAACTGCGCTGGTATTGTTTAAATTATTTACTGCATGTTATTTATTTCCTAGGTTGCTCTTTGACTTAGGGTTATGCGAAGAATGTTGGTGGTGTGGAGGATGGAAGGTAAGTTTTGTGGAAAGCTAAACGTGCTCAGTGCTGTGTGGTGCCGGACGTCAAAGAATAGCAACATCCCGTTTCTTCCCGTGGGTGTCGTAGAAGGCGACTAAGGGCCTTACCAAAGAATAGGCAGCAGCGTTCTCTATGCATTTTACCACCATACTGCGATCGCCAACTCACCTGCCAAGCGTGGGGATAATGGCGATCCCCTCCCCGTTTGTAGGAGGCCTATGTCCAGCAGTGGACGTCTTTCGGCTGAAATTATAATGAAGATGATAAAACGTGCTCAAGGCAGAGAAGCAGCAAGATAGTCAGACATGATCAAGAATGCTAGCTGTTAGTGCAGCATTTACCGAGAGGGCTACAATGCAGAAAACCACATAACTTGGAGATGCGTCGTATGTGGTCGAGAGCCTCATCATCATGCGAATGACGAAGAAGAAGAGAAATGGCTCAAACCATTCTAAGTACTACTCTTCACAATAACATACTAATTTGACCAAAAATATGTTGACGCTCATTTGACTTGTAGTTTGTCTATCGAATTGTGTCAACCCATAGTGATCAATTTTACCCTCTCAAAACTCAGTGGGTTACTTTAATGGATGGGCGATTTTGTATTAGATGGGGTTTAAGGACCAATAGCGATACGGTTTTGATATTTATATAAGGATACATCATCTTTACCCTTATTAAAACTGGTATCAAAATCTAAACCGGCAATATTTATAAAAATACAGTTTTATAACATTCAAGATATCTTTATAAGATGGACATTATTTACATTAAATCACTAGGTACTAGTTAGGCAGAACTCTTACGAATTTAAGAAGAAAAAAGTCGCACCTGCGTTGATCGAGTACTAAAGCCGCCTGGGATGGAAATCGTATCCATTGACCCGAAGTGAACGCAATATTTCAAATTCAATGTGACGGAAAAATTGCGTAGTAAAATCTAGAAATCGTTCTAGATTTTTCTACGGAGTTCAGCCGCTTTTTCAACAATAGCGTGCGAATGGAAAGATAATTTAATACTTACCTTTTATTTTTTTCTCGGTAGCCGTAAGTCATGCAAAGTCTATAGTCTGTGGAGGTATTGTTTGAAAAAATTGGTAAAGAGCCAGGTCTCTTCAGCTTTTAATAAAAGGATTGAAAAGGCTTTGTTAGTGAAGATATTTTTTATCTTATGAGGTTAGGAAATTTTACCGTCTGACCCAGTTAAGGCCCGAACACACGTACCAGAACCACACCACAACGACAACACGTGGATGGGTGTTAATTTGTAAGTAGTTGGTTCTTATGCACCACATTTGAACGTAAAGATCAACCGTGTAGGCGATACAACCACGTCGCATAAAGGCCACGTCGCAGCCACAATGCAACCACTAGCAAGACCGCGCATTAGCGGCCACGACGATCTGCCTGTCTGCAAACACTAGCCACAACGTAACCGCATCGCAACTGCAAGAAGTTGTAGCGACAACATTCACACGTAACCACTGATTGCCTGGGCACGCCACGATTGCGGCAATAAGCCCCCTCTTTGAGGAGAGGCATGAGAGGCGGCATGGCATCCTCACCTTCCGCCTGACACAGGTCCTCACCGGACACGGTTGTTTCGGGAGGTTCCTGTTTCGCATAAGGCGGGAGGAAATGCCCGGGTGTTTCCATTGCGAAGATCGCCCTGAGGACACGGCGGAGCATACGGTGGAGGTTTGGCTTGGGCGGAGCACCGCCATGTCCTCGTGGAGGCGATTGGCGGCGGCGATCTCTCGCGTCCGGCCCTGGTTTAGGCCATGGTACAGAGCGAGAGTGCATGGTTAGCCGTCACCTCCTTCAGCGAAGCAGTGATGCTCGCAAAGAGGGAGGCGGCGCACGTGAGGGTGAGGCAGTACATGCGCCCTCACGGCCGCAGCCTTCGCAGGAGACGCTCTGGGCGTCAGGAATCCTAGGCTGATTCCCGGCCACCGCAGGCGCGGGCTTGCGGCCGGCGAGTAATGGGTAGCTCGCTGTCCGGTAAGGAACAAGCCCGGGTCGACGGCGCGTTGTGTTCCACGCGCGCCTCAAAGAGATGTCAGCACCAACTGGTGGGGTCCGCAAGGGCCGATGCCTGCCAGGGGTGTGGATGGTTCGAAAGAGATACCGTGGCCCCCAGCACACCGGCAACTGAAGGAACACGGGTCGGTTTTAGTCAATAAGAGTCTGAGTCCCGCTCGCTCCGCCCAGAGCGGGAGAAGTTATTTGATGATTTCCCCCCCAAAAAAAAAAACCACTGATTGCCCACATTTTGTCGCTACGATGTGTTGTGGTTGTAGTACGTGAACGGGCCCTAAGTGGTTGTTTTTATTATTAATCTATTTTTTAGTGACTTCAAAATAAGTAGGAGGATCTCAATTCAGTTGTTTATTTCTTTTTTTTTTCAGTCTCTTCAAGTTGGATTTTGTTTTTATTCTATGTTATTGAGAAACTTTTAAAATTAATAATTTAGGTATTTTTTCTCAGATTTCATTATGATTTTAAACAAAATTTAAATTGATGTCCGTAATAAAAGCAAAAAAAAAAAGTATCAGCCTCCAATAACTTTTGATTGTTTGAAAATCCCAAACTAATGAAAACTGGCACAAATATTTTGTTTAACAATAGTGCTAAGTAAGAAACCCAGTCGTTCTTTTGATAAAAACACGAGCGTCTATAAATATCCCAATGGCTGGGTACAAGGGAAGCCACTTAGCTGTCAATATGTCTGTAATTGGAAGAAATCTATTATTAATACTGAAAGGTATCTCTGCATTGTATATAAATACATTTAATATTTAATTTATTGCACTTAAAATGTCTTTTTCTTAGCCTTAAAGGAGACGGGCGCAAGTTCATAGAAAGTTGGGCCTGACGTTACAGTAACGATTACTGCCTTATTCCATTTAGATATTAAGACCATTTCAAAAAAACTAAAATGTTTAAGGTTCCATGGTAAATAAAAAATATGGGTATTATTGGTTTGTACAAAAACAATGTTCTTGCTTCATAATAAGTTATTCTAACACCGAGCTCACACGTTAAACTTTAAAAAGCATTATCTGATTTTATGGTAGACTAGAATTGTAGACGTTGAAAATACAATGAGTACATCAGTGGTGAAAGCACCATATAACACAATTCCTACCGGCTTCCCTTCGGGGGTATTCGCATCGGTAACTCTTTCGCTATTAAAAATGGCACGTGAATAGGTGGCTTCAATTGTCAAAAAAATATAGTTACACTACGGGTATTTAATTCATCGTAACATTCAAACAACAAAAACGGTTATTTTTAGCTTTGCATTACAACAAAAATAAAAAAAAATCTAAAATAACCCGGCGCCAAAACGTCATAATCGGGAACTAAAAATTCATACAACAGCGATTCCATAATGATGTCACATTAGGTCACGTGGCACCGATTGATATGTACGAGAGCAAGCCGCTGTACAACGGGTTACGGCAGAGACAGAAATAGAAAAATGCGTCAGCGAGAACGAGATGGAGGAATATTGGAAATTTTATATGGTTTTCGACTCGCGCTTTCTTTAAACCAAACCAAAAAAGTAGAAAATAATTTCTAAAAACATTTGTCATTTATTTATCACTCTATCCTTATTTTGATTTTTTTAGAAATTAATTTTATAGTTCCAGGATAATGGCACAAATTTATGATATTATTGAATTGTCATCGGTCCTTGATATGAGTGCAAAATTTCAATTTAATTAGACGTTTTTAAGTGGCCCAAATCACGTTCAAAGTTTCCACATACATACTTACATAGATACCTACATATACGAGTATATAGTGCTCCTTACCGATTTCGATAGCGGCGACCCTTTGCAGTAATAATTTCCTGGCGTGGGCCCTTATATGACTCGCCAGACCGAATTATTAAATACCCGGCCACAACTAATACAATAGAGGTGGCAGGCAGAGTTAAAGGAATAAGTATAGGAGGGCCTAGGTCTTTCTTTACGTATCTGACGTTTATCGCTTAGTGTATCGAAGCGCTTTTTTTCGAAAATTTCTAGTTAAACAGCGGAGCGTCAAGACGCCTATTTGGTGCAAGCCGTTCCCAACCTGCTGGATCAATAGCGCAAGTGCTGAGATGGCTCTTCATCATTATTGTAGCGGCGATGTGATAGATACATACCAAGGTAATAAAAGAACCAATTTATGTATCGCATTCATTATATCAGCCCAACGACGTCCACTACTGGACATAAGCCTCCCCCAAAATGGGGGGATTTGCCATAATCGCCACGCTTGGCAGGCGGGTTGGCGATCGCAGTATGGTGGTCAAATATATAGAGAACGCTGCTACCCATTCTCTAGTAAGCCCCTTAGTCACCTTCTACGACACTCACGGAAAAAATGGGAGTGCATTGATAGGCTATAAATAAAATCTTTCATAGCAACATGGATTATTGCATCCCACATCCAAATTTAGTAAATGTAACAAGTCAAAATTGTGACGTGCACGGCTAGGTGTCAACTTGAATTCAACCTCACATCAAAACTCAAACTGTTAAATGAAAACCAACAGTTTTGGAACTTCATAAATCCAGTTAAGAATTTAATTAGCCAGTCCGAGAAGGGCAGCATTCAACTTGTATATTTTATACAGTTATTAACACGCCTCTCTCCCGAGCTAGGGGTTCGTTGGCAGATTTGAAATAGTATTTTACTTATTTAAAAAGTTTGTCAATGAGTTGTATACCTTTCTGGCAGCCTGAATTACGATGAGATATTCCTACTTCTAAAAATGTTAGTGTTATTCCGTTGCTCATGCCTTGGGAAAAACGGGATGGCAAAGGCATTTACCGCAACCATGAATTCAGTACATTATTCTAGACCCCACAAGCGTAGAAATTTTTCGTCAGTTATCAGTAGACTCATGTACTGAATCCATCGTCACAGTTTTGCGTATCGATGACCAATCTTGCCAAAATCTGAACAGATTTATACTAGTTTAGTCCCTTTTGGCTTTGGCTTACGGAGTGTTAAAATACTTATTCATAATAGTAAGGATATCGATAACAATTCTAGATTTTGGTCAAGAAATTATTATAATATTGATAACAATAGCGCAGGTCATCAAAGAAAAGAAAATGGTCCTTAAATATTATGTCACAAGCATCGATTATAAGAAGGGAAGCATAATTAAAAGCTTATGGATCACCGATTAATTTGTTCTAAGAATTCAATGAAACTTCAACTTTACAAGACCAAGTCCTCTAATTAAGGCGTAGTATTATTAGTACTAGATCAAAAATTAATACTAAGACAGAACTCAGTAATTGTAATCATGTCTGAAAACGGCCTAAAGGGTTTACTACACTACTTTCAAAGACTTTGAAGCTTTATCAAAGACTTTAAAATGGAGCTAAGATTAGAAGATTACAGTTAAGTATCTAACTTTTAAAGTTGTTTCGGTAATAAATCGTTTAATATCTTTCAGTTAAAAGTATAATTCTTTTAGTGAGACAATTGAAATGGTCTTTGAGTTTAAGCTGTTAAAATTTAAAGGAATTATGTTTTATGTTATGACGTGCTGTGACGGATTTATTTTATAATGGAAATTAGCACAATTTGTAACTGAAAGAAATGCTGCATGCCTGCTTGCACGCCGCATGCAAATAGTGTGCACAAACTTTCTAGACTTTTAGTGAAATGAAAATACGATAATTAAAACAGTGGTATAATGAATGTTCCGAAGAATAATACTTCGAACAAAAGTTATTTCGGCTAAGTGTAATTTCGGTAAAAAGTTCTTCGACCAAATGAAACGTCGGAGTAACGAAAAAAATTGAATGGAATGATAATAGGTCAACTGATACAGTGGCAGACGTGACTTCGATGAAGTAAAAAAAAACGAAACGATGATAGTTGAAAAGTTTTAGGTGAAATGAAATTCAGTCAAATATTTTTCGAACTTATGATAGGTAACCAACTCTCTTGTGTAAATCGTTGTTATTAAAATTCATCAGTGAAATGAAATAACGTTTATTTATGTAGGTAGGTATGTTAATCTTTTAACACACTTTCACACGTAAATTTCTGGGTAAAAATTATAAAATTAAATGGATTCGGCAATTCCTTGCTGACTGATCCATTGTTTTGTGATTTCACTTCTCCTCCTATTCACTACTAGACTTTGTCCTCTCCAAGCATCGTCAAATTAGTTGACCGCACTATGCTTCTCGCATGCATCAGATATCCAACTCGATGGATCATTTCATTTAGGTTCCAGATTGCAAGAATAGAAAAATAAGACAAATTATATTGACATAGTTTACGTGCCAAATATTAAGCACGTAAAATTAACCACTAAGTGATTAATTATCGCAGTCTTCCTACCCTTAATCTTGTTTAATTGGTTTCCTCACAGCATGTCTGACAACTGAGTGATTTGAAATATACAATATTATAGATATTGTTCGTCTATTTTAATTTAAAAACCAGTGCAATGCCGATCGATATTTCTCCTTATTAACTTTAACTTCATTTTTATCTGACACAGTTTAATTTTTCAGTCATCACCTCTTTATCAATCATATGCAATATGATAAGATAGCAATCTTTTTAACATTATTTAATCAATCACATAGAAACGGACAATTTTTCTTAAATTTCGCTGACGTCTTTTTTTTCGCATCAATCAGGCGAATATTGAATCTATCAAGGTTATATGTTACAGGCTTTAACAAGTCTGGAAGCTCATATTGACATAATATATCAGCACCTAAATAAAAAATAAACGTAAAAAAAAACCTCCTAAATTGTTATGTATTTGTAAGAGGCATTTTTGATTAAATAAAACCACGGATATCGCTCAGTGTACGAGTAAGGAAAAATAATTCAGCATACGAATGGTTATATTGCTATACACGCGCGGTCCAGGCCGTACCTACATCTGTGTGTATAACTGACTGGCGTCGAATAAAACAAAAAAAAAATACTGTCGCACAGAGTACGTAATTACGCTTGACCTTGGTTGGTTAATACCATAGCTGAAATTCACATTCTCAAATCGAGTTTCGCTAGCTTGTAGCGTATCGTCTTGGATTAAGAAACTAATAGGTCTGGATTCAAATCTCGCGATTAGACTTTTATTTTTCTTTTCAACAATAATCTTCATCTGTTATTTTATATAATATAAGATAAATTAATAAACGAGAATAATAATCAATATTTTTTTATGACATAAAATTGTTATTTAAATTAAAGATTAAGAATAAAAATGTTTAATAAGTTATTACAAAATGTTTATTCGTTATAATTGTATGAAGTATAAATATAACTAATAATAACTTCTTGTTAAAATAACTAATTCTAATTCTTCAACTCATAAAGAACAATTTATTGAAGTAAAGTAGCTAATTGGTGAACTATGATAATCAGGCTTATAATATTGTATATTTAGTAATATAATAACATTGTGCTGTAATTATTACTGTGTGGTTAGTCTAAAAAAAGCCCACAATAATCTACGTAAATATAACAAATGCAGACGCGTTGTCACAATACCATTGAATGACTCAGTAATACTACTTTTATTCTACTACGAGTGAGTTCGTTCTACCTCAAACCTCGAAGTTAACAAATCGTAGTTAATAGAACTTATTAAGATTATACCATAAGTATTCATTTTCATTTCGAAAAGAAGTTTGAAACTAAACCTCAGAATAATCCATATTACGGACATGACACAATATTATTTGAATGTCACTAAAATCAATAAATATTTGTAGTTTATAACTTAATGTTAATGTTTTTCCATTAAATATGGTTTATAAGCTGAAGCTGGAGTACACGGCGCACGGTTCGTAAAGATATATTGAATAATTTGGCAAAATGTCTTGTCGTTATGAAACCACTCGTTTCATATTCGCTGAACATGTGCTGTCGCTGCGCCTCTTTTATGAGCTGGGGTCTTCCACTTTGCTTTCGACGGGCAAAGCAACCCTCTTCCTCAATCTTTTCACCCACCGACTCACAGTATTTGACTAAAACAAAAGAGGGGTACTGTTAGGCTACTAAGCAAAATACATACTAATGTGTAAGTATTACTATTTCGAAATAAAATTATTGAAAAGAGTAATTTCACAAAACTCAAACTCAAAGCATTTATTTCAATTAAACCATTTACAGGCACTTTTGAACTGTCAAAAAGTCGATCAATTGGAAAGTTGAAGCTAGAGAGAGCACATTACTATTAAGTAAGTATATTCTTATTTTCATCGTTCAGTAATCTAGGAAATAAAATTACTTTGATTTTTTGTTCTTCTTTTTAGACTTTATAAGGATCAGCAGTAGTAGATACTTTAATTAGAAAAATGGTTAATAAAATAATTAAATCATAATACTTACACTCGGTCCGGTTTCATTAGATATTTGTGATATATTAAGTCCGCTTTTATGCAGAGCAATAATATTCGCTTTCATTTATATATTTAAATTTGCTTACATTTTAAAAGGAACTAGAACACCGCTAATTGATTAAACACACGTCACTAGCACACAATAACAACCAACAACATGAATGAGTCGTAAGTTAACTACACCTTATTATAATTTTAATTTATTTAGGTTTCTGAGGGTGTAATCATAAAGTTTTACGAGTTTAGTGAACAAGACGAACAGAACAAGAAATTATGTGCAAAAGCGATTTTTAAAACAAAAAAAAAAACTATCACCGCTTGTGGGATTCGGGCCCGCGACTCTTTACGCACAAATGCGCTAACCCAAGTACGGTTACCTCTAAGCTATGATGCCATATACTTCAACGTTTGAATTGATGAAATACAATCATTTGTAAACGTATGACAGTGTGTGTGTCTATAGTATAGAAATTACTTATTATGAGAAGGTCGTAAGTTAAACCGAAGTGTCAATCTATTGCTTTTTGAGATTGTTAGTCCACTTATGACCGCTACTATACATTTATATCAAAACAAATACGAGTTCAACGTGGGTATTGATAGTTCTATTAAAAACATTAAAAACTGTAATAAATGATCGCCTCGCGGCCAAACAAATTCTATGCGGCTACTGATTGTAAACTCTAATGTGATACTAATGGTACGCATGGGTTTGCTCGTACATCCAGAAACCTGCTAATCATAAGTTAGATTGGGGTGAACATGTCGTGGCAGACCCAGACAAAGTTGGAAGAACGAACTTGATTCCTACCGAAAGGACTGGACGTGTGTAAAAAATAGTATGGAAAACCTTTTTCAGCGGTGGGACATTAATAGCTAACATAATTATTTAAATTTTATAGTGTGGCGGACATCTACAATGCCCCACATACGAAACTTAAAATCAACAAATGTGGAAAACACAAAAAGTGAAGTGGCGCCATCTACAATGCTATATGCGAACTACTCAAGACTTGACGTCACACCGCAACTACATCAGCTACATCGCGCAAGCAGAGTTTACCGCGCGATCTGCATACATACAAACATTCCGACATCAACCGTCGGGCAGTTGCCCACTAGACACAACACCCGTCTGGTTGGAGGATCCTCATTTACCATAGTGTATGAGTGGACTTTACTCCCTGTTCCTCATACATCTGTAATAGTAATTTTAGTTTCCAATTCTTTGGTAAATAAAACGCGACCTAAAGCTTGGTGGCCCAGTGGTAACGACCCCGACTTACGATGTGTAGATCGTGGGTTTGAACTCAGGCAGGCGTTCTATTTTTTGTAAATAATTTAATCACCACTGCTCTCAAAACGGGGAAGTAAAACATCGTCAGGAAACCGGCATGTCCTAGATTTAAAAAAATCGAAGACATGTGACATCCACCATAACTGCACTGGGCTCACCTGGTGGATTATGGCCCACTCCCTCTCACAGAGAGGAGGCCTATGTCCTAGCAGTAGGCACGTTAAAGGCTGATTAAGGTAAATAACGCTCTGGCTTAGCAATAGGCACTAAACGATAATAAGCAGTTTCTTGTTGTACCAATTATCAAGAATGGGAAAACTGAAATTAATTATTAAGTATAGCACCTGCTGCTCGTGTAATAATTTCTTAACAATTATTTTCCCTCATAATGGTGATAATTTAAGCAGGTATTATGTAAGAATGTCATAAGAATCTTTGTCAGTATATTTTTTGTCCAAATTTCTCACAATTCATATTCACTAACATGTTAATATACATGATATAGTTTTTGTCCATAGTTTATACTTAGTTTTTATACAGTGCGCAAACTGTAACCATGAATTCAGCATATCATTGTAGACCCCTAGTAGAAATTTTTCGTCGGCAATACAAAAAAAAAATCAGCTGTTCCATACATTTTGACCGCGTAGGTATTGCACTTTTCTATGAAACAGCTGATTTTTTTTTTTGTAAAACGTACGTAAAATTGTTGCTTATTTCTAGAATAATATGCTGAATTCATAGTTCCAATTTGCGCACTGTATTAAACTTACCCTGTATTAGGCAAAATATCAAAAACCAAAATCAAAAATACACTTGTACACTAAAAACAGTGATATTCACACCGTTAACACTAGAAATAACGACGAACTACGTGCTCCCTTTCACCGACTTCATAAGGTTCATAACCCATTTCTTGGGCTTGGCATAATTTTGTATAACAAGCATCCCGCTTTTTTGCTAGATTTGCCTTTTGATACGTTTAAAGCTCAAGTAAAATCCATCCTTTGTTTAAAGGCTTACTATTCAAGAAATATTCTTATTTATACAAGAATAGTTGATCACTGTGATTAATTAACTCGAGTCAATATTTATGTTCTTTCTCCAGAATTGGCGTATCTAGTGACAGCTTATACGGGTTCATATAATTATTTCATTATTTTTTATTGCCTGTCTAAGTTTTTTATTATTATTATCTATTATATCATTAGTTATTGACATGATCAACTCATAACAATATTTTTTATGATGAGTTGCTAGATAGCGACCTCGACAATTGATCATTCTATTCTTGCCTGAGCAAACAACAGCCAGTTCGTCATGCTCCCGTAGATTTCACTGCTTGCGGTAGTATCGAAGGTCGGGTTGCCACCTTCCCATAAATAAGGCGAGGGGCGGATATTTGCGTTATGCTCGTGAACGGGTGCTGCTTGTGCTGACTGGTCGTCTTGCTGACCATGATTTAGTTATTGTTACTAATATTTACCTACCTGTTTATTTATTTTACGTCGACGGTCCTAGGTTATGATTTATAAACATAATCCAGCATTGCATATGTAAGCTATCACGCCCTATATACCAGGAGGCTTTTATTTTGGTATTATACTTTATTTACATTTTTTTTAAAGGAGAATGCCCACGGCACTATGGACAAATGTACTCATTTAAAAATTTGTATGTCTTCATCAAATCATCTTCAAAATACTCGATAACATGTCTAAATACTTCCTCAAAAAATTCAACACAATCTACCACGGTGTTTCCGAGATATTTACAAAAATAAAATTACTATTCTGAGGGTATATTCGAACAAAATGTACTGAAAAAAGCTATTTGAAAAGGTCTATATGGGTTTACGAGTGAGCTTTGTGCCTTTGAAATACATTTATGTAAAATCTGTAGCAGTTTAACTATGTTAGGTGGCCAGTTACTGGTGACCAGCACACAGAATCTTACTGTTTTAGATTTTGAGTATATTTGTGCCTCAAAATCTTAGTCACGTATTTCATTAAAACGCAAAGCATGAAAAGAAATATTATATTTTAATATATATCATAACATCACACCTGTATTCCCCGAAAGGTTAGGCAGAGGTGTACCTATGTGTAGTACATCCACGTTTCGCCAGTTACGTTTTCGTCCGTCACATAATTAAGTGAAAATAAAATAAACACATGTACTTACTACCTAATATTTAGTTCTGTGGGATATTAAAAACTGATTTATTTAATTTATCTCGCTAATTAATACAGAATCGATAACATTTATGGGTGATATCATAATAATCGATATCAAATAGGTAGGCACATTAAACGCAATAGAAAAAATGGACATCCGTAATTCCTCAGTATTGACGAATGACAGAGGATTGTAAAAAATGGCGTACTTTACAGTAAAAAACATAAAAGTACTAATTATTTTTCAAAAAACTATTCCAATATGAATATCATTTCCACGCGCGCCTCAAAGAGATGTCATCAGCAACTGATGGTGCCCGCAAGGGCCGATGCCTGCCAGGGGTGCGGGTTGTTCGAAAGAGATACCGCGGCCCCTGGCACACAGGCAACTGAGGGAACACGGGTGGGTTTTAGTCAGTAAAAGTCTGACACGCCCTCCCGCTCCGCCCAGAGCGGGAGAAGTTATTTGATGATTTCCAACCCAAAAAAAAAAATGAATATCATTTAAGTCCTATTAAAAAAAAAAATATTTTAGATATTTCATACTGTTCAACTTCTTGAGACACGAGACATTTTTGAAGAGTACTTTCCGTGGGCATTCTCCTTTTTGCTCTTAGCGCTTGAGTTAAGTTTTCATTTTATTTGTCAGTATATTGGCATGGCTAGCTGACATATGACTAATTATTTTATAAATGTTCTGTCTCGTAATGTTTTTTTCTTTTTCTTAGGTAGTTTTTTAACTTCTTCGTTGAGCTCGTGAGCCCAATATCTCGCCTACTGCTTTTTTCTGCTATTCTATCTCTAAATTACGTTGACTGTTCGAATGTCAGTAAAGTTATTTATCGTTAGCCTGTACAGCGTAAGGTCATTTTGCTGATAACCTTAACAGCAAAGTTTTTCTTTTCTTTCTTTCCATAGAAACATCGTAGGTACAACACTATACTAGCTAGCTCGTCTATTACTTATATCTAGGTATATACAATGATAATAAAAGTATTGAAAGGTCCAACCCACTTTTTTGGAGCTTTCAAAACTATTCGTAGTCGAATATTCATCGCTTTAAACCTAAAGGGAGAATTTCTCAGAGAATAAATCAAGTAGTTTGTTCCTAAGCAAGCGATAACTGGACCAGTTTTAACGTTAAAAGTTTGGCCAATGGAAATAAAGATCGATTCAGATAAAAAAATACTCGTTTTGAATTCTAAACGCTTTTTATATGTATAACGGCGCGTGGCATTATTAAATAATGAAAATCAGTTATTTCGAAAGTTGTAATTTATTCTGTTATTTTAACGATTAATCGATTTGAATTCAACTAAATGGTAATTTTAATAAAGAGCGGGTAACACCGAATGGAGTTGCGTCTGTCATGGCGGGCGACGTCGTGTCAATTCATTAAGTTGTTGACGGCCGTTGCACGTGATGGTCACTCGCAAACCCATTAGCTCTAAATCGTTAATTATTACTGCAATCCTTAATTGTTTTAGTCATTTAAGTGTCTGTAAAATTAAAATAGTGAACAGTCAACGCAACAGCGTATTTATTTCAACGTTTCCTGAAGTTTAACGCCCACTATGGATTCCCGTGCTGACGAAGTCACGAGTCAGCAATCAGATACAACAGCCCGGCCTTCCTGATATCCCGTTACGTATAAGTTCCTTTGCTGTCCAAAATTATACTAAAACTTTTTTCTCTAGCACGTGACCAACTGTCTGCAAAAAGTTGTAATAGAGAATAGATTTAAGAGAAATACCTACTGAATTTACTCATCCGATTCTACAAATCAGTTTAAATCTTAGATTTCTTTGTAGTTTAGTTACTCTTATTTTGGTCAAATAATTAAAACAGCTAACTTTCGTTGGTTTTAATAATTAAATAATTTCTAGAACAGACAAAGGCTTCCAGAACTCGACAGTAAGATCAAAGGGGAACTTCTTTATCCTTTAAGTCCTAAAGCGCAAAGAAAAGTAAACATAGAACCACTTTTTAAAATTAATTCACGTAAACAACACCCCATATTTCTTGTCAGTACAGAATTGCCCAAAAACAAAACCTTATGGCCACTTGGCGAAGAAAACCGAGAAGTTATGACATTAACAGTTCATTAACGTTGTATTTTATTAAGGTCACAATTAAAACTTAATGCTGGCTCAAATTGTATAAGTTGGCAGTACTGGCTGAATTATAAAGGCGACGTATTTCATAATTTTTGGGCAAAAAGAAAAATATGAAGGACACTTAAATGGTATAAGTTTGGGGCAATGTTTTACTTTCGTGCCCGCGGGAAGGGGTGTACGGATCTAAGGTGAACGCACACTTGAACGCGCCGAAAGAATCCTCCGCGCCGAATGAAATAACACCTTCCTAATTCTACTGGCACCGGCAATTCATCCGATTCGGCGCTGGTAAGAGTGCGACATAGGATTTCATACAAATTATTCTAAAATTCGATTCTTTCGGCCCCTTCACTTCCTTCGGCTCTGATAATTGTGCGAATACCTTTATACAGCATGGGCTGACATTAAACATTTATGAATGAAAAAGTTAAATTACTGCCAACGTCATCAGACTTTGTTAATACTTGATGTGATAAGATGGAAACAGAGTGGGATAACCTTCCTCTCCAGATGAATACGACAGCGATCATTAGAAAACATGCTTTCATTTTCGTTAATTATACTTTTTACATGAGGTGACGTCAGATCCTTAATTTCGATTTATTTCTGAAGAAAAGACAGATAGATCGTTACTGGTTACAAAAAATTGGAATGAAGTCAAAGTTAAAGTCAAAGCATTTATTTCAAATAGGCACATAATAGGCACTTTTGAACGTCAACATTTACATTAAAATAGAATTGATTCTAGTCGCCTCTTCCAAAATGTAGTTTCGTATGGAGAAGAATGGACAAGAAACTCCACCGTTACTCTTTTAAAATGTTTTAACTACAATATTTAACATACATTCATTGTATGATTATGTGTGAAAACGACGCATCCAGAATAAAATTATCATGCCAAAGTAAAAAGGTAAAAAGAATGAAAATGAAGCAATTACAGACAAATTAATTTTATGATAGATACATGGTGCTCACATATTTACAAACATTGTAAAAGTAAGTATACAATTTTCCTAGAATATTAACAAGTGGGTAATCAGTCAGTGTGTGAGTTAAAGTAATCACTGAGTGTAAATCATTGTCATAAATATAGTTAGTTACATAATTCAATTAGCAACCAGTTTGATTTTGTCTAGACTCTAGATTGTCCTATGGAGCAGAACCAGCATGTTTCCAAGCATTCTTATCTTGGATATAATCCTCTAATTTGTAATATGCTTGTTTACAAAGTGTAAAGTAAGTGTGAGTTTTAAATTTCCTTTATTTAATTGCAATATATCACAAGGTATTTTGTTATAACATTTAACACAGTGCCCCATAAAAGATGTATGTACTTTAGCTAATCTGAAAAATGGTTGAAGTGAAGTTCCTTTTTTTATGATGTATTAAATAATAGGCACAATTAAATTAATTAACAACGTTGAAATGAAAAAAGAAGTGCGATAAGGAACGCAGTTCTAATAAAGAGCAAAGCATGTCCAGTTTTTCACATAATAAAGAAGCAACAAGATAATGTACCCAGGATGTTGTAATATCTTGATTTAAAAAAGTTCCTTGGAGTTCCATGCGCGTTATTCTCCATAGAGATCTACGTTTTGGAATGAGCAACTAGCTTCAACTTTATGATTAACTTACCGACTTAAAAAACAAAAGTGCCTGTAAATGGTATAATTAAAATAAATGCTTTGAGTTTAAGCTGTACATATCCGTATCGTAACTTTTGTCAAGCAACTCGTCAATAGACAAATTATCTACACGATGGCTAAAGAAAATTTGCATCTTTAAAATAAACGATTTTATTCCACGGTGACTTGATGAAGCAGTCGCCAGTTGATATATTGTTGCTCCACTTCCTCGTTTTATTATACCTGATGCTTTAAACGAAGATAATGGAAAGAGCCGTGATTTACATTTTCGCGAATGGAGCTCAAATTACTTGTTCAAGCTTTTTATATCAGGGGGAACATCGAAATTATATTATTTCAGTAAAGGGAGTCTTTATTAGCTTTGAATCTGTACGTTTTACTATCCTACTAATTTTATAAGATACTACCGGCCCGCGCTGGCTTCGCACGGGTAGATTTAGGTATTTAACAAAAAAATAAAAATTATAAATTTTAATTGTGAAATAATTGTAATAATTAGACATGTGGTACTTGAGACTTTTTTGTAGATATTGATGTCTTCTATAAAACTCTAGTACAGACGCCAGCACATCAAGCTACTCCAATCTGTCAAATTTCTTTGATAGATTTCAAACTTTATCACAAGTACATAAGGTTCATGTTCAGTTGGGAAAATTTGACAGTTTGGGGTAGCTTGATGTGCTGGCGTCTGTACATCACTTTGCTCTATTGTCAATAGTTTCCGCAGCGTACGCGATATAAGGATCTTTTTTGATATTTTTTTCACACCTTGGGTTACTATATCGAAGTTTTCATACGGATTCCTAACTTTTTTTGAAAATATTCTATCGTTTATATTTATCAAGGATAATTTAAAATTCTAGGGTGAAAGGATTTTTCAAATCAGTCCAGTACTTTCGGAGCCTATTCAGTTCAAACAAACAAACAAATCTTTCCTTTTTTCCTTCTTTTTCTTTCTTCTTTTTCCATTAGCGTAGATGTAGATTATAACTTTTAATTGTGTTTCTATTGATCATGATTGTGGTCTGCAATAAAAAAATCTTTTTTCGATCTATATGATATGTACAAGTGTAAAAAGAAAAGATAAAGAATTATAGGTAATCTACAAAATCATCCGCCAAAACAATTGTTATGCCGAAAATACACATCAACTTTATGAAAATAATACCACCATCCTTTACCCAAACTGAATACTATCATATCACGGAATTGCAACATTATAATCGCACAGTACAAAGTTATTTAATCAAGATACGCTTCAGCTCACCGAAACACTGACAATAATGAGTACCTACCTACCTACGCTGTGTATTAGGTACCGATTTTCAGAATCACTTTTGTATTCAGTGATAGGCTAGGCATTCGGAATCCCGGATTTCTATTTAAGGAATTGAGAGCAAAAATCCGGCTATTGTCTGCCTCTTTGAAAGTTGGCTTTTACGGTTTATTTTTTTTTGTTAAAAAGAATAGTAATTCGTGAACACGTAACAAAAGGTTCACTTTGGGTTACTTATATAATCCGAACTTTTATCTAAATAGCTGAAAGATGTCTGAATGATAATTATTTTAAGGAAGATTTAATTTGAAGAAATTAATTTCAATTCAACACGAATACCTACTGCGAAGATCGCCCTGAGGACACGTTGGACGTTGGAGCATACGGTGGAGGTCTGCCCGGCTTGGGCAGAGCACCGCCGTGTCCTCTTGGAGGCGATCGGTGGCGGCGATCTGTCGCGTCCGGCCCTGGTCCAGGCCATGGTACGGAGCGAGAGTGCATGGGTAGCCGTCACCTCCTTCTGCGATGCGAAGCAGTAATGCTCGCGAAGAGGGAGGCGGTGCACGTGAGGGAGAGGCGGTATATGCGCCCTCACGGCCCTATTAGCCTCCTCAAGAGACGCCCTGGGCGTAGGAAATCCCAAACTGATTCCCGGCCACCGTAGGCGTGGGCTTGCGGACGGCGAGTAATGGGTAGCTCGCTGTCCGGTAAGGACCAAGCCCGGGTTGACGGTGCGTTGTGGTCCACGCGCGCCTCATGGAGATGTCAGCACCAACTGATGGGGCCCGCAAGGGCCGATGCCTGCCAGGGGTGCGGGTTGTTCGAAAGAGATACCGTGGCCCCTAGTAAACAGGCAACTGAGGGATCACGGGAGGGTTGTATTCAGTAAAAGTCTGACACACCCTCTTGCTCCACCCAGTGTGGGAGAAGTTATTTGATGATTTCCCAACCAAACAAAAAAGAAACGCGAATACCTACTGTCATATTACAGTAAACGAGACCTGTAAGTGTTTCACTTACTGTTAAAACCTATCAAGTGTATGCTTATCACAATGCCTTCACCGTAACAATGGCTTCGTCTGAAAAACTATCTGTTTCATCTGAATTCAGACATCATTCAGTAATTTGGATACCTTAACTAGAAATGTGTCTCATATTATGTCGCAGACACGGGTACTATTTACAGGAAACTAGACAAAAACCCTTAGGCAGCTCAGACAGGATTGTTACTGGATACTTTTCTATAGAAATACTCAGTGAACTAATTCAGAAACTTGGGTTCTAAACGACGTGTACGACGATCTATAACCACACAGCTCGTGAGATACTATTACACTATTTGGTTTTAAAAAAACTTTTTTCAAAAAAAAAACAACCGACTTCCAAAAAACACTATAAGAGTGCACGTGCGTCGGTGACTTTGGATATGTAGTTTATTTAATTTTTTGTCACCGCCTTCCGAAATTAAAGTCATTTTTCACTTTGTACTGTTTTTTGGAAGTCGGTTTTTTTTTTTTTTTTTGAAAAAAGTTTTTTATTTTACACTTTTTAGTTACAGTACCTACCCCACACAATTTGAAATTTTATCATCCTTGGGGTCAAAACAATGCATATTTATGCAATAGCAGCAATCGCGGTTTGTTTGCTGTCATTTTTTGAGGAGTTCCGTTGCCTGTCTCCGAAACGCATCATCAGAACTATAGGATTTTTTTATGAGACCATTACGGAATAAACCCATTTTGAACAAAAAAAAGAATTTTGCAAATCCGTTTATATGTGACGGAGTTATGCCTGAACATACATAAAAAAAAAAATATAAACATTCGGATTGATAACCTCCTTCTTCGTCGTCGTCGTCGGTTAAAAATGGGTTTTCAAAAACAACTTATAGCATCTTGTGACGGGTCGTTAAAAGCTCCCTCAAATAGGGTTCAGCTACATATTGAGTGATGCACGCATGCCGTCTGTTGGGACAGGTCAGCTCAAAGCTGCAATGGCTCTTTCTTCAAAAGGCCCTTCTAGACATGGTTCTGCATTTTTTAGACTTGCATGACTACCAAATAATTATGAAAGATGAGTTTGTTTTGGCATTTTTTCAGCGATCAGTCTAGTAAATGCTAGAAAATGCTCGCGCCATCAAGTTTTAAAATATTGAACAATAACATGTTGACTTATAAAAGTCTTATAAGATCTACTTACATTGTCTATCAATGACTTGCATAAATAAACATTTGATTGCATTTACTACGGGGCCAACCATGAAGTTAGCAAATCCGCTGATTCATACATTTATGTTTACACATAAAATTAATTACTCAACAAAATGTAGGGAACAGCTGATTGTTCTCAAAGTTTTGCTTACAATGAAAAGTACAATAACCTCTTTTAAGGTTTCCAGTTATGTCAATTACACATTGTTTAACTGTAAATTGGCATTGAAACTGCATTTTGCATATGAAAGCACAGCACATACTCATTTCTCTTATACTCCGTATTTCAAGATTTTCGGGGATCCAAACTGTTACAGAATCCCACTTTATCCTTTGAGAATCCATTATGCTCTTCAACAAAATACTTTAAATTCATATTTCAGTAGAAAAGTGGTACGGAACAAGACGCATTGCGGTTGGAACGTGTCTTTTTAAAAGAAAACGTCTACAGTTACATCTTGTTTGATGTATGTACCTGTACCTACTTACTTACAGTATTGCAAACTCTCCGAGGTATGTCTCAATTTCACGTTACACTATCTTTCATGTCTGTTTGTTTATTTGCTTGGCATAATATAAATTGAGTTGAAAGCCGATGATGTTGTGGAATTGTGGGTAGCATGAACATTGTAAGTAGGTTTCTTTTAAAGTTATTCAACAAGACTTTGAAAATGAAAGTTCGTATCAATCAACTTAGAATGACATTGATTCTAAATTGATAGATAAGAGATGAGAAGAGAACTGAAAATGAATCTTAAGGTTAATAAAAAACTTTTTAACAAAAAATTAAATCTCCGAAAAAACTGAAAAGCACAAAGTAATAAACCGGAAGGCGGTGACATATAATTAAAATACATATTCAAAGTCACCTACTTCCGAACTTATTTATTAAGGTGAAACAAAAAAGGTTTATAATTTTTTGCTTTTTAGTTTTTTCGGCGGTTTAACTTTTTGTTAAAAAGTTTTTATTTTATAATTTTTTGTGGCTCTAATCCACTAATTACTACATGCTAGATTTTTTATTACTTTTTGTAATATACAACGCAGCATTTAAAAAATCTGTGAGCGAACAATTAATCATCCCCTGTTTTCCTACCCTTAGGGTTGGATTTCTTTTTTCTAAATTTATATGGAACCAATTTCGGGGTATTCCCTTTTCAATAAAAAAATAATTATCAAAATCGGACTACTCTGTAAAAAGTTAGACATAAAAAAATTAATATACGCATTGACTTGAGTACCTCCTCCATTTTTTCGTCGGTTAATAACGGCCGCATTGGTCGATGGCGGGTTAAGCTATGCTTTTCGTGGTCGGTTCGTAGATAGGTGACCGTACATTACATATCGAGACCCCTCCGTGCCTCAAAAAGGACGTTAAGCTGTTGGTTCCGGCTGTCATTCGTAGATCTTGGACAGTCGTTACTGGTACTCAGTAGCCGAAAAGTTTCAGTACAAGTACCCAAGGGGTATCGTTTTATCCAGTAACTGGGTCAGACAGGCAGTCGCTTCATTTAAAATACTGGTACAAAAATGCATCCGGTTCGCTGGAAATTGACTCCAATATAGTTGGGAAAAGTCTTAGCAGATTGAGAAACGATCAACAATAATGATCTGGACGGTTCAAAAATGTGAAAAATAGTTCGCTGTAGCAATTTTTCTCAGATCTCCTTACTGTAACGTTATTTTAGACCCATTTTCAGAAGTAGTGTATTATTATAGTTGCAAATTCAAGCTAATAAAAGCGCTCTTATCATCATTAGCTGTGTGTGTTATTACCAAAGTCGCTTACAGGAAGTTAACACAGTTTTCTCAACACTCTCAAATAGAACGTTTAACCACTAAGATCTTGCAATTGCTTTGTCACTATTAGAGCGGGTTTCACCACTTAAATTGATCGCGATTAGCACATCTTAAAGGCGTTCAAGATCTGTCAGTGCCAACATTGTTGTGGAATATTGTTCTTATAAATTAACAGGTAGCTGTGCTGCTGGGGAGTTTGTTGTAACACTTCTTATTCCTAGCTGTAGCATTAGGAAGTGGTGAAGTGCGCGCGTTTTGGGAGACCGTCTTATGTAATTATGACGTTCAAAAAGCTGATTATCAGCCTGGTTTGAATCCTGCCAGGGGTGCGGGTTGTTCAAAAAAGATACCGCGGCCCCTGGCACACAGCTAACTGAGGGAACACGGTTGGGTTTTAGTCAGTAAAAATCTGATACGCCCTCCTGCTCCACCCAGAGCGGGAAAAGATATTTGATGATTACCCACCCTCAAAAAAAAGCCTAGTTTGAATAAATGACTTTTGATTTTGATTGACACTGACAGCTTTTGAACGCAGTTCAAACGTTCTGATCGCGTTCAGTTTCCTAAGTGACATTGACACTAAGGATGATCGCTTGAATGTAATTTTTACACGTCATTAAACGTAGGAAATGTTTATAGTCAAACATGGCTAAGCAATTTACGCTTTTGACTGTACTGCCTATGTATAAAAGTTATAAGTATCAATACACAATGAAGAGTATAACGACTGGTGAATTACGTCCGCCGGTCCGGTCCGGTGCCAAATCTTTTTCAGGTTCACTACACATCGATACTACAGCGAGTAAGGGGTCGTGTCTGTGTGCTGAAATTAACGTATATTTCATGAAACGTTTTTGTACTTCATTTCTTATGTTTCTGCGTCAATTTCTTGTGTATTTACTGGCTTATAAACTGACAGGAAGATTAAATGTTTAAATAAATCTCTTTCTTGCTTTAATTTTCCGTTTTATAGACATTTTAACAGTTGTACTGTTAAAGAATGATAGTTGTGATTTGAATATACGGACAATTTTTGTTGACAGTCAATTTGCTTGTTAATCAACTTCCCTGGCTACACACAGACCATAAGCAATGCCTATAATTAGATCGAAACAACATTTTGATTGATTTCAGAATATCGTGACGGATGTATTAAAAGGAATTGAGGTAGCTTTTACTTATAAAAAAGTAGAAGCATAGTTAATACTACAAAACGATAGTAATATTTTAGGTAGGTATTTAGAGCAAATTACTTACGGTAGGAAATCCGATAAGAAATGTCAAGAATAATCTGATTAGGTCAGCTAATCCTTCGGGAGGTTAATATTAATATTTCAGACCGAATAGAAAAAAGTCCAGTTTTAGAATGAAATACAAATAAATTAATGTTGAAAAAGTCACGGCTGACCTTAGTAAAATGTAAATCTTTAGTTCGCCAACCTTCTCGCGCTCTGCCCGTGATGATTTATGATAAGAATCGACTCTTGACCGTTTTTTGTACCGCTTTGTTTTATCCCTTTTCAAATTTTATTTTTTCCCCCTTGCGTAACACCTCATAAATATTTTTCGAAACGTTTTGTTAATTGTAGCATAAAATAGTTTACCTTAATTTAGTTAATACTTTCATGTTTTATGTCGATTTCGATGTGGGTGAGAGCTAATATAATCGCTCGCAGATTTGAACGTTTTTCTAGATATGTAAAAAAGACCTTATTTCGTGCATATTGCACTTCATTTAACACGTGCAGCCTGTGGGTGGATTACACTCAAAAATCGTACAGCGCCCTTCGCATATAATAATGCGTTCCGGGTGCTGATTTGGCTGTTTCAATTTTGTAGCGCATCGCGGATGTTTGTTGAAACTCGGGTGGATTACTTCTACGCTACGATGTGAAAAAGATGCGCTTCCCTGGTGCGCCGGGTGCGGGCCAGCCCCAACATTACTACAACATTACTACTATACTGCGGTGTATTGCGAGCAGACTGGTGTGCTTGTGTGTGAATCGCTGCTGCAAACTCTCCACCTCAGTGTTGAGCTTGTAGCAGGGATTCGCATTGTAACTATATGGCAGTGTAGGTTAAGTGTGTAAGTTACGTTTACCAATACAGGGTTAAGGGATATTGTTACTAAAACATTTGAGTCATTCGTTACTTGTTTTCTCTAAATATAAATAAAATAAAAATATTTGTACTCACCTGTATTTCAGCAAATTAGGTCCCTTCTCTGTTCTTATATACCTCTTCTCTGTCCCCCCGGGAGTATGTGAGGATCGTGGCAGGTGGTGTTTTGTAGTTTTTGCCTCCATAGGAAAAGGGCGTGATTTTGTATGAGTGCCTCTGTTACGTCACGCTAAATGGTCCAGTGCTCTCCATATCCGTAATGCCAGCTCATCACACTATATCACATCACAATATCGTATACCTAGGCAGCGGGCCAGCACATTTCTCCTCTAGCTTTGGGCACCATGTTTAACTAAAACCATAACCCGCCTGAATTTGAAGCCTTCTCTTTGAACTAAATGCACTTGTACATAAGTGCTGTCAAGACTTATTTTTCTAACCATTACTAATGCCGATATCAGACGATAAACCTAATTATCACCAGACAGAATTACCTAAACTGAAACATGAATTAATTACTGAACCTATTCAAAGAGGTTGGTCAGCACTCGGCATCTTTTACTCGACTACCGAATGATCGAGAAATGAAATTACACGTTGACTGGCCGTGCCTTACATGTACTACATTTTTGGTCTAGCTATGACGTTCGTGCATTACACGATTCAATTCTTGCTGAAATACAGGCCTGTATAGTTATGCAGTCATCAACAAACCAGCCTCTTCTTAGGAACCCAAACTAAAGCAGTTTATTTAAAAAAAAACACATTGGACGTACCAAGAAATAACCCAAAATAGACACGGGACAGTCAACGTGTTAAAAAAGCAGATGGACGTTAATTTCTTATAAAAACGATTCGATGTCGTAATTTGTGAACCTTTACTCGAATAAACCCTTAATTCGAGTGAAAGTTATCGAGTGCTGAAATCCATTCAGTACTCGACAACTTTCACTCGAATTTGAAACATTGTTGAACTGGTTAACTTCATTTTATAAATTCATTTTTCACTTTTGATCATTTTGTTTTCTTCAGTTGTTCACTTTAAGTAAAAGATGCCGAAAGAAAGGCTAAAATGAATTCAAATGTGAAGCGCGTCTGATATTGGTTTAAATATAACGCACGTTAGGCAGAGGATGTCTGAAACATGCACCAACGTAAATTGCACTGCAACACGTCTGTAAGTTGTTTCCGACGCAGATTTACATCCAGCGCGTGATTAGAATCAGACCGAACTGGACCGCCTTATGAATGGATTGGATTGAAAAGGTGTTCGTTTGTATTTTGTGGAAGGATTTCAGTTTTGTGGGTAAAAAAGAGGCCTGCCTCATTGGTCTAATGACAGCAGACAGGATCTTATGGTCGCACTACCATGATATCCCAGGTCGGGCAAAGCTTTTTAAGTGTCGCAGAATCGTGCTGAGGTAGGAGGCTTTTGGCCTCGTACAAGGACTTTCTGTTTTATTATTTTTGTATTTCCAGCAAAGCTTTTTTTAACCCCCGACGCAAAAACGACGGGTGTTGTAAGTTTGACGTGTCTGTGTGTGAGTGTGTGAGTGTGTGCGAGTGTGTGTGTGTGTGTCTGTGGCATCGTAGCTCCAGAACGGATTAACCGATTTTGTTTTCGTTTTTTTTGTTTGAAAGGTGAATTAGTCGGGAGTGTTCTTAGACATGTTTCATCAAAATCAGTTCAGCCGGTTGAAGATTTTCAGCTCTTTTCTGATTGATGAAGGCATTTGAGCATCTTCCACGAGTCTGATCAAGTCGAAATTTGGTATTCTATTACTTCAAAGATATTAGACGAACAAAGTAACACCTGCAATTTCCAGGATACCCAAGTAACTCATCAACAAACAGCAGAAGTATCATGTTTGGGCTTATTGAAAAGGTCTAAATGAATAGGTTATAGATAAATGGTGATCAGAACGAGGAATGAGAATAAATTAATAACAAACTTCACTGTGGGAAACAAAAGCAACGCTGCGAAGATTTAAGCAAGAGATTAAGTTTAAAAAGTGCGAAATAAAAGTTAAATTATAAATTTTATAAACCCCCGACCCAAACAAAAACTATAAAAAGTAAAAAATCATATTTACTGGCCGTTTAAGTTGTAGGTAGTATTTTGATCAAGGCATTGTCAAGTCGGGGGACGGTCATCGAAAACGCCAAACAGAGGAGGCCAAGCATTTTCATTAGCCGTTCCCCGACTCGACAATGCCTTGATCAAAATACTATCTACAACTTAAATGGCCAATAAATATGATTTTTTACTTTTTATAGTTTTTGTTTGGGTCGGGGGTTTTTAAAATTTATTATTTAACTTTTATTTCGCACTTTTTAAACTTAATGTCTTGCTTAAATCTTCGCAGCGTTGCTTTTGTTTCCCACAGTGAAGTTTGTTATTATGATTTTTTACGTTTTATAGTTTTTGTTTGGGTCGGGGGTTTTTTCATTATTTTTGTACAACTGTGTGTTTAGTTTAGTATGTGATCTACCTGTGCGATTCACAATAAGTACTTTATCTTTCTTTCTTTCAAAGTGTTAGTGGTTTTTACGATCTGGAATTTATCAGTAGCAGTCTGGAGTCTGGATTCGTGTTCGATTGATGGCAATAGGCTCACTCGCTGTTACATGGGACTTAAACATAAATGGCGAAATTTAGGTGCATCGGGGAATGCAGGCGTGATATTTCTTTTTAAAATAAGGTAACTTAATAATTCTTCTTTTGAATGACCAGTAGCAACTGTAAAAAGGATAGAGGTATAAATAATAACATGTTATTAAAAGCTACACCACTAGTTTAAAAGTAAAAGCTTTTATGAAGATTTCATGAATTCGATGATCTAACTTGGCATGTTTTTGTGGTGCGTTATAGTAAACAGACTTCATCCAGAGTAAGGTATTATTGTCCAATAAATATTAACAACAAACAAAATCAGCTATAAACTCGGCAAATCTTGTTAAAAGACAACATTATTACACCCAATAAAACGTGGAATTGCAGCTAGTTTTATTACCTTACCCAGCTGCTGCCAATCAAACCTTAATATCCTCAGAAAATAAAAACAAATCCAGATACAAAACAAAATAAACACAATCTCGGGCCAATTATAAGAAACAAACAATTTCGAAATCCCATTTCCAAAAAAGGCCGAAAACTAGGTTTTTGCCAATTATTTGGGCCTTACACAGCTGTTTTGGGTGTTAGAAAATGGCAAAAAGCAAAGGGTACAATTAGCCGAAATGCCAGCGGTACCCCTGGCTGTGATTAAGGCTATCTGCCATTATCGCCAGCAGAATCCCTGAATCACCAACGGCAAAGGGTCTTCATTATAAGGCGGGTTAAGTTACGTGCGTTCAGCGATTAAGGGTTATTTTTTTACCCGACTACGGCGAAGCAAAAAAGAGGGTTATGATGTTATGTATGCATGTTCATCTGTTCCCTCATAACTTCTAAACTGCCTATCATAAATTCCGTGGTCGTATAATCTAACAAAAACAATACATCCTAACAGTAGTAGAATATTTCCTTGATTCATACTTTTTATAGTGTAGTTTTTCAGTAGTTGAAGTACAGTTTTTGAACTTACTTTTTATTAAACGTCCCAGAAGGAGCGTAATTCAAAAATGTTTTCATAAAATTAAATAAATCCAATAAGTTGTCTAATCCATTGTGAAATTCGTTATCATCATAATTTCGGCCCGGAATCACCCACTGCTGGTTATAGGCCACCCCTTTTTTTCTGGTCATCTAAGTGCTTCCCACAATGTCGATGATATCATCAACATTGTGGAATTGCCACAATGTTTTAAAAACTGTTACAACAACACGTAATTACGTATTACACGTAATTACGTGTAAGTGCTAGTTAATGAGTTAATTACAATTATTTAAAATACACATCGTGATTCTAATTGTAAATACTGTGATTCCAACTTTGTAAATACACCAAAACTACACAGAAATTAATTTAACCTACGTATTTTTATTTGTTTTATTGTATTTACAAAATTTTAAATATATTCTGACGCGTTTTATTATGTGAAGTACGTTTTTTTGACCGTCCTAAGCCGGCAAAGTGTGGTGGGAAAGTTGAAATGAATTAGGAATCAAAAGTGCCTATGACACGTGAGTCGGGCAGGTTCAAAAAAATCACGCGCAATGACGCGTACGGCGGAGTCTAGCTACAGAAGAATTCGCTATCGCGATGCGCATCTTGATACGTTGTACGACTTACTGCATTATTATGGTTTTCCGTAATTGCATTACTAATGATTTTTTTTTTTTAATTTATTTATCACAAACACTGCTATCATTACAGGAATTCCTAATGCGGTAGCGTGGTCCTAAATTAAACTATCTTAAAAAACATAACACATACAACATTATTTTCGTGAATTCATTCAGAGAACACGTAAATAAATCGATCCTGTCAGCCGTGTCATTCAGTGCGTGCAAGGCGCGCGTCAGTGGCGTTTTGCTGAGCGAGATGGTTCTTGCGCGTGACACTGCTAGTAACCGTGGCTTCTGGCGCCGCGAGACGTAAATGTGAGGCACATTCAGACAAACATCCTTCAAAATACCGGAATTATAGGTCTTACCACGTAATAGTTTGAATACATATGATGTAATAGCTAAGTCCCTCCTTGTCTCGAGTTTGTTGTAACCGACCATACCGATAACAAATAAGGTTGCGTACATCAACGGATAGAAGGGATAGAAACCGTATAGCTTCATGTACAAAAACCTAGTGAATTTGTTTTGTATGCGCTCCAACATGAGACTATATTTTGTTTCATGCGGAGCCCATATGACAGCATTATACTCAAGTTGAGTTCTTATAAGCGTGTTAAACAATGCTACAACTGCTTTTATATTTGTATATCCCGATGCCTGTCGAAGAAAGAAACCCAGACTTCTGTATGATTTCTTACAAACATTAACATTTATTTATTATTATTATTAATCGTTTATTTCAGGCATTAGCACCCATAAAATTAAAATTGAAAACTTATCCTAAAACAATACAAAAGATAAACTAAACAAACGAACATAAAAAAAAAACAAAGTACAGAAAAATAACAATAAAACAACCCACCATTTCACACCAAGGAAGTCAAAACAAATGTACCCCGTAACAATGGTGAGTACATTTATTTTGTCTCCCTCAGTAAATGCACAGTATGAAAAACAGCTTTGACAATATTATTTTGACTTGCCACCACACGCGAAAAGAACGAAGCCCTGAGCTTCCCCATGAGCGCAAAGAAGTCGGTTACTCTATTCTCAGCAAACATCTCAGTCGCACTACACCGCCAGGGCAGGTTGAGCATGACCCGAAATGCATTATTATATTGTACACGAAGAGTGTTGTATGCACCCCTAATGTTAATAGCGTCATGCGTAGTCTTAGTTTAAAATAATGCCCATGACTTTAATTGCATCCTGTATAATGTTATTGGCCTGTTTCACTGCTAGGATTCTATTCGTAGAATTAAAGAAAAGCTGTCAAAAAATTTACTTAAATTCTCTTTTAAAATCGCTCACTCTAATACCTTGGACACTTCAACAACCTTCCCTTGTAGATCCTTACAATGGAGATTTTCTTAGTTGACTTGCATTTTTGTACTCAAGCCGTATTTGTTATTATGCTGATCTGCAGTTTACTTTAAATTTATAGCAGCGTTTACTTTTCCAGGCTTTCAAAAAGCTAAGCTTTTAATGAGTTTTAAATGTGCTTTTGCCAGAAAATATAATTCTGAATCGTTTACAAATAAATGCTTTGTTCAAGCAAAACCAAAGTTTTAAACTAACCAGCTAAACTTACTTTAGTCGTAAACTCACAATATATATGTATTGTGACTTTGTGACAATTGACCTTACCTGGGTAGATATTAATATATGATAGATAATATTTAAGTCCTAGTATCGATACTAATAATAAAGCTGAAGAGTTTATTTGTTTGAACGAGCTTATCTCTGAAACTACGAGTCGGGTTTAAACTATTATTTTTGCATTTGATAGTTCTTGATAATTCTTGACAAAGAGTTATAGGCAATTCTATCGTCACGCTACGATCTTTAGAAGCTGAGCAAAAAAGAAAAGCAGAAAGAACGCTAAACGAAATCGAGATAATAGGTCGGACGGCCGATACAATGTGAAACGGTGGGTTGGACGCAGAAATTTCACGCGTACAAAATCGCGGCCAGAAGTTAGTTAACTTTAAAAAAGGTCCACCAGACAAAAGGTATGTAGCTGAATGACAAAGTTTACACGAAAGTTGACCTTAAAATTGCACACACATGTTGACTCATACAATCCTCAACTACGATCCTTATAAACCGTACGTTATTAAATTTAGATTCCCAGAATTGCCAAGGAATGCCCACTCGCCAGAAGTTCAAACATTGAATTGACCTTTCGGCTAAAAATAGCATTCGCAACAATTCGCTGATTCTGAGTTCGCTTGTTAATCTTTTCAGTAACCAAAACTAACTTTAACAAGTTTTGGACACAGTCGACAAATTGAAGAGTATTTTAGAGTCCTTTGTCGAACTCATTGGGAATACTTTTCGCGTTATACGCTTGAACGATCGAGAAAGACGTCGCTCAGACGTCTTGGCTAGTTCCCCGTCATACACAAGAAAGGTTCTCAGGTCAAATTATTCGGAAAATGTCGTACAGACCAAGGTATAATAATTTTTGCTTCATGTTATGTGGGAAAAATGGAACGTTTGTTTCTGAACAAGTAAATAAATGTGAGCCGGGAGAAATGAATGAAATTATTGAACTATGGGTTTGGCGAACTACGCAGCGGTTTTGTAGCTTGAGTATTATGTTTTAACCTTTGTGTCATTATATTCATTACCTACTCAAAAAAAATCAGTGCTCTTTTACTTCGCTTAAATAACGTGCCTTGTAGATAAACGCCCGTTCACAAATGTACAAATACATGCTTTTGAGTTTACTCGGAAGTTGTTCTTAGCGTATCGATGGCAAAAACTACAAATATTTTTGGCCCAAAATTCAGCAGCGCGACCTTCTCTCACTGTAGACATAAGATCGTTAAATGCACCGGTGACAGGGCATACGGCGCATGTTGGAAGTTGGGCCATTCTCTGTGGGGAGGTGCCACGTACGCACTTGAGTTCTGAGCCATCCGTGAACCTGCATCTGTGGAGATTGTCCGTGATGATGCAGTGTGCATGGCTGGTAGAGTGATCCGTCCATATTAGAGCATCCGTTATACCTACCTAAGTACTGTTTTCTTGGCAAAAAAAACCTCAGCTAAATAATAAAAATAAAATAAAATAAAAAATATATTGTGGTTAGAAATCCTAAATGAAATTACAAAAAGTTGCAAGTGAATTGTTTTTTACTGTCACTACACAGAAAAAGTACGCACTTAGGTACTAAGTACTTACCTAATTATTAACTTTGAAAAAACTGAAAATTGTTTAATATTAGAACCTTACCACAATAATAATACAGAACCTTGCAAGGCCATCGCACACGAGTATCGTTACAATATGCCGTTTCTTTTAATTGGCTTTAATAACTTGCACATGCTTCAAACAATTATCCACTTAACTAAATTAGTTAGAAAATACTTCCTAAGTACCACAAACGACTACGATTATTTGATAGATCAAGTCATTTGTTTAAATTAACATTCAATCGTTGAAGAAAAGACCCTTTCTTAAAGTGGTTTGTTGAGATTTCCCATCGGGCGTGTTTCTAATTATCTAGCCTTTTCGTTAAGCCTGCGTTGAGCCCTTCTGTTACTTCGAATTTAAAAGTGGTTTATTTTTTTTTCTGAGCCAGTTTTGAACGAATGTGGTTAAAATGTTTTTGGCGGAATCTGTAATTTAATCTGAATTTAACTTGACATATTCAAATTGTATATTTTTTTCGCAGACCCTGTTTCCTACTCGATTTGATCGCGGATTAAAAAAAGAGGTGTCCTTACATACCTCTACACTGCTGGAGGGACGTTGATTTACAAGCAAAAATAACCAATTCGTCTGAACAAGATCCTATTGTTATATTTTATTGCAGATAATATTTTGACGGAAACATCGCACGACATGAGCTTTAACAATCGGTGGAATAAAATGGTTTGAAGAAGAGAACAAGAGGGGGCGCTTTATTAAACTATCTTGAATGCAACCTTATATTTCGACAATATACAGCGTGACAATAATGTGTTGTCATATTCAGGGGTGTAGATCAGACCACAAGTCATTAAAAGTCGTCAAAAGCCCGGAATCCTGACAACCAGTCTTACCAGCGGGTATCGTGTTACCCAGTAAATGGGTTGTGGAGGTCAGATAGAAAGTCGCTCCATGTAAAAGACTGGAAGCCGACCCCAACATAGTTCGGAAAACGCTAGGCAGGTTGATTGAATTCAGACCATCAAACTACGCAACTTTTTCTATGAGAACAACATCTTAATCGTGAAAAAATTACAATCAGTTGCCCATTTTTTTACTAGCCTACACTATATTACTGCTGAGCAAAAGCCTCGCCAAATTACTCCAGACATCTTTTTCTCAAACCACCTCGATCCAATCCCTGAAATACACGTCTAGGTCGTCTCGCCAACTCTTCCTGGGCCGTTCCATCATCATCATCATCATGTCAGCCGAAAAACGTCCCCTGCTGGACATAAGCCTCCCCCAAAAGGGTCAATTTGCCATAATTGTCACGCTTGGCAGGCGGGTTGGTGATCTCAGTATGGTGGTCAAATGCATAGAGAACGCTGCTGCCCATTCTCTAGTAAGTCCCTTAGTCACCTTCTACGACATGAAGAAATGGGAAATGGTTTCCATACAAAACATTAATACCTACTCGATCCAAATATATAATATAAGAAGTACACCTAAGCTTACCCCCTTAAAGTCGAAGCGTGACGGTATATAACATAATTAACTTGGGCCAGTTCGATTGAGGCAGTTTTTGCGTTGTCATCATTGAGCCCGTCGATAGAGTAGGTTAATAGGTCAGGCGCCTTTATTGTACGGTCATTGGGGTTGTTGGAGATACCGGATTGGGTAGTTTTTTTATTTTAGTCCGGAAATGAAAATTATTCGGTCTTACAAAATGGTTTTTACCGCAACACCTCAGAAGAAAAGAAGGACATCACCGTCCAAATATTATCGAAAATTCGGCTTATTAGTCGATTCGCATGAATTTAATTTATTTGTGGTCGAATCGTCAATTCCAGAAATACGTATTAGGAAATTGGAGTTGTTTGTATTTTATGTAATAACGTTAGTGTACTCGTACTTCTTCCAAATAAAAAAATAACTTAGTGCGAGTCGAGAAAATATTATAATACTTAAAAGTGATTCGCTCGATTCAGGCGAGTCAATTCGTGCGAATCAACTAATAGGCAAAAATTCAGATATAGATCGAGACTGTGATTAAAATGTGAACGACCTTAAAAATACACTTGAGAGCAATGAGTTAGGGTCACATAAAGATACCTGATAGTCATGGAAATTAAGAATGGTAGTTTAATGAAATAAATTGTGTTTAATAGACAATTAAATGTTCCATTAAATGAAAGTAATAAAACTTCTTCGTTACTATAAAATTAGGCTATAAAAAATGACAAAATTGAAAAATGGGACTCTTGTAAATGGTACTACGAATTTTCTGTATTTGTTTTTTCTTTTATAAAAACATATAAAAAGGTAGTAAACAGCCTTTCTGTTGTTCAATATTCATTATTGACTCCGTTATAGTGTCGCTTACACCTAAAGAATGGACCGGAATTCTCACAATGCTGGAAATCGGCCGGAGTCAGTGCGGTACAGCAAGGTCAGTTGGTGTGCCGCTGTCAACTGTACAACGAGTTCTCCGACATTATGACGAAACTGGATCTAACCTACACGGACCAGGAACTGGCAGGGCCAGGCGTACCACAAGATGAAAATATCGATACTTTGTCAATACAATGCTACGAAACCGCTTTCTCAACGGAACTTACATGTCAGTTCCGATGCCTCGGAGGAAGTAACCAAGTGCATGGACTGTAAGACAACGACTTTCTGAAGCAAATTCAAAACCATTTCTACCTGCAAACGGCCCTAAATTCGACCGTGGGCATTGTATTTCGAGATTAACATAAGCCCGGAACCAGTTAAATTGGAGTATTGAAGATTGGTCAAGAGTATGTTCTCAGATGAACAAAGAATTATTAAACAATACAAAGTACTAAAACTCAAGAAAATTTTATAGTGGTAGAACAAAAATTTGCTTTTCTGTTTCTGATATAAGATGAGTTTGGTTATTTTTTTGACTATGTAATTTTTTATGAATGTAATACAAAGTAGTGACAAATACATTTGAATAATGTTATTTATGGAATGTTTGATTCAAAATCAAAATCAAAAGTCATTTACTCAAACTAGGCTGAGAGTCAGCACTTTTTGAACGTCAAAATTACATAAGACAGTCCTTCAAAACGCCCGCCCGTGGCGATAAGTGGCGCAACAAACAATTTCTTTAATTATGCTAGCATTCTTAGTTTGCGAGACATTTAGGTATCTTTATGTGCCTAATTCATTGCTCTCGAGTGTAAAAGAAAACTATTGATAACTTCCGCATTAAATCTGCGCTTATTAAAAAAAACAACCGACTTCCAAAAAAACACTAAAAAGTGAAAAATAACTTTAATTTCGGAAGTCGGTGACTTTGGATATGTATTTTAATTTTTTGTCACCGCCTTCCGAAATTAAAGTTATTTTTCACTTTTTAGTGTTTTTTTGGAAGTCGATTGTTTATTTTTTTGAAAAAAGTTTTTTATTTTTCACTTTTTAGTGGTTCACATGTGCTTACCCCTTCACAGCGTACCGGCGTGATGTTATGTTATTAACTGGTGTAAACAATTGACAGACATGAGATTTCAGCAATCCCTGTCCATTTGCTATCATTTATTGAGGAGTTCCGTTGCCTATCTCCGAAGTTCTTCATCAGATCTTCACCAAATTGAAATGGAACCACTCCGAGAAAGTACTCTTCCAAAAACTACACAAATTGCTTCAAGTGTGCCTATAAAATTTGAAGAGTTCTCTCTATTTCTCCAGGATCCCATCATCAGATCCTGACTTGATGATCATGGGACCACTTGGGAAGTATACCCTTTCAAACAAAAAAAAATTATCCAAATCGGTCTAGCCATCTTGGAGTAATCGGGGAACATACATAGAAAAAAAAAAAGGTTCCGACGAATTGAGACCCTCCTCCTTTTGGAAGTCGGTTAAAAATCTTTGAAACCAACATAATTCAACTCAGCCCAAATTCATAAACAGTAAAATTAAATTTCCATCCTAGAAATCGCTCGTTTTTTTAACCAGAAACTGCAAAGTTCCACTGAAATTAGGCGTTCGAATTTCACGGAGCTCAGATTGCAGTCTACACTTGACTTCGCGAACCCTCGAGATGGCCAAAATGCAAGGACTGTTACCAAAAAATTCACTCACATTTCGAATTTATTTTCTCTTCTTCGCCACTCAAATTATTACTTTCCGGACCCGTGGTCAGCGTTATTTTACGAAAATTCTCATATTTTTGTAATGCTATCCCTTTTTGAACGAAAACATGGTATATGATTTTGTGGTGAAGTGTTGCTTAACATGTTGGAAACAATGGTATTCATAGCTTCCTATGACGTAATAACGCCTTTTTATATCTAGAAAAAAAGCAGATATTTGCAAAAATCACAGCTTATAGAAAAAATATTCTTCCACCAGTGGATAATTAATTTTGTAACTAGTGAGGACGTAAGCACTTCTTTGAAGGTAACACTTGGTTTTGTTTCTAATTTCCAGTCCTAATTGCGTGGGTTTACCCCTCAGTCCACTCAGCATTTGATAGCGTGTAAACGGCCCATTTAACCCAACAATTCCAATGCCGATTTTAATATCGTTCCCGTATTACAATCGGAATACAAAACAGACCCGTATTGGCACTGATTAAGTGAACGCGCAGAAAACCGACTGCGACTAGAACGGTTCGACAATAAGTCAAAAATATCGAAATTATCTAAAAAAACTAGCTCATTCCCGTAGTTTCACCCGCGGAGTGGAGTTCGCTATTATCCTACGGGAACGCATTATCGGGAAAGAAGTATCCTAGGTCCTAACCCACGAAATGGTCTACCAGTTTGCCAAACATTCAAATCCGGCCAGTTGTCAAGCCGTGCAAAGGTAACACAAAGACAGACAGAGAAACAGTTACTTTCACATCTTTAATATTAGTATGTGTAAATTTGAGTCGGAAAAATGAGTTACTATATCTTATCGAGCTTTATTTATAAATCAGGCATAAAATACACACACAAAATGGAACATAGAAAAAGTAACATGTTAATTAAGGAAGTGTGCGATACCTGCATTACGATGCCAAAGCCCAACTGCTCAACCAGCTAAATGGCAGGCGACAGGAGGTCATTAATTAAGACCTGACTTTTTGCTTTTAGCTGTTTAAAGAGTGCTTGTTTTTCATATTGTTTTAGGTACTTTATAAACGTGAGCAGCAGTGTGCCTGGTGGCCCAGTGATATTAAAACCAGGCGGGCATTTTTCTTTGTGTATTTAATTTCATTACTACTGTTCATAAAAACGTGAAGGTAAACTTCTGTAAAAAAAATTCGAAGACATTTGACATCCATTTGAAGAAGTGAACGAAAATTAAAAATGTGGTCAAAAAAATAGGCGTGTAATTTAAACTAATCGTCAGATAAACACAGTGACACAAGGCGGTTTGTACGCTAGAACAGATAATCTTACGACGAAACAATGAAAACAGCAAACAATTTTTCTAAATTTAACCCCTGTTGAGGGGAAAGAGAGGTTACAGTTTGTATAAAAATCTCAATCCTTCAGTTGAGAGACTTCAAAGTTGGCACAAATACTTATATAAGCAAATTACAAAGATCGTAATCATTAACTTTCCAAACCTGCTCTATTACAGGGATTAAAAGTGACGTTAAAGAACCAAAGAAAATCCAGCAAATCGCGAGCGAGGACTTTTTCCAGCCACAACAAATTGTTTGTTGTCAGACAAAATCGCGACACGAAGCGTCCGTGTATGCCACGCCTATTCTGAGGTTTAGACCGCAGGCCAGCTGCACAGCAATTCTCAGATAACTACCCGCATCTGGCGCTATTATGCTAATGAAGGAAGTTTGCGGAGCTACGACGCGCGGTAAAAAAGGGTGGGTAAGCATAAGTTTGTAACTGCAAAGCAATTTCAGTACTAGGTATGGAGCGAAAATGTTGTATGAGAAAATAATTGTGACAGTAAAGGATTCAATAAGATTTCACTATATTTTTTTGCAAGGGTATTGATTAGTATAATTAAACTCGATTAATGCTACCTTTATTATTAAATAAGCAAATAGTGGATAGAACAGAACCCAACACCAAGTATTAAGGAAAAAAAATCCATTTAAGGCATTTCTGCCAAAAAAAAACGAAGCAATTTGTGTGTATGTGAACATTATACTTCGTGAATTCGTCATTCGTCGTTTTCCTTAGGATGCATCTCGATACAAAAATGAACGATCACAAAAACTAACATTAGTCACTTTCTCAATGAACCCAGTGTGACTGTTCCTAAATGACCCCAGGCCGATAAAAAATTCGTTTTTCCTAATTATGTTAATATTAGCTCTTAGGTCGGTTCCCGCTATGGGGGAAGGACCGCACCCCTCCCCGTACGGCCCTGTAGAGCTCGTCACCAGACCGGTCACTCTTCCACCGATTTACTTTACATGAATTCCGAATAGCCTTAAATTATACTTAAGAATTCATATTTATTGAACCATATTTGATGTGGTTTTGGAAAGCTAAATATCAGAGATACTCAAAGTACTTGTATTTCTATTTATATGTACAAGTAACCCATACGCTAGCGTATCAGGTATCTGGTCAATCGTTACTCACACGATACTTCACGTCAACACTCAGAGTACTCAGGGCAACACTTCCATAAAGTGACGCAAGCTGCTTTACAGCTACTTCACGTCGTCATGCTCTTTCGAGACATGGTCCCTAGCAGTTCTCTCGAACTGATAAACGTGACGAAGCGGCTTTCCCTGCGGCAACCGTGCGACCGGCCTTGGCCTAACAACGGAGCGGCTAGTTCTTGCGGCAAATCGTCGTCATCATGCTCTTTTTGGAGACATGGTCCCTATGAGTCCTTGGACTGAATATGAGATAGATGTGGTCACCCAAACCCCTGGAAGTTCACCCGTTGCACAACAAGCATATCTGTAAGACACGTGTTCATGTCAATCTGACCGAATTACCAATCTGTGATCAAGGATACAATAGTCACAGGTGACTAGTAACAGAGTTGAAAATCTAGATTCAGGAATTAGTACTAAGTAGACAAGGGTACAGAATCAAACCCAAGAATCATTATGAAAATAGAATTGTGGATCAACTCTCATGAAAGTCTATAGACAGTCGCAAAGAGCCCACCCGTCACCACTTCCTAGTGTTTGAGCTGAGGAGAAGAAGTGGCGGAACAAACTCCCCAGCAACACGTATCTGTCTAATTAGTTATAAGAACTTTAATAATACTCTCAACCTAAGATAACTACGTATTATAATGATAGGCCCACTCAGTCATACCAACAAACACACACATAATCCTCCTCCTTCACAGGTGAAGGCTAATATCTGCAATAAAGTTTTAATTATGTGGAGTGGTGAAGGGATCGTTACGCTTGCGCTTAATTTCATTATTTATAACTACGTTAACTTATCTGTTTATTATTTACCCACTTTAGTGAGACGGGGAACCGTTTTACAACGTTTGCCTCATTGTACGTGCTCTGTTAGACCTAACGCATAGAACCTCTGAGGACACTAGTAGGTACGATTCTAACGAAGCACGCTCCCTAAGCAGCAATTAAATGTCTTACTCAATCCTAAGACAGCGTACTGTGAAGTCAACTGTCATTGAGGAAGACAAGTTTTGAGTAGTTTTAAACACGTACTCATGTGTATGTCACCCTTGTGACTGTCTATCCCCTTTCTAGATATCACAAGACTAGCACAAGCGCACCGTAGACTCAGTCTCTAGCAAGACTCATTGCGATCGTTCTTGGTGCCTGCCGAAGTGGAATTTCGTCACTTCACATTTCTTTACTCTTCGCCATTTAGAGGATGCGGTGCATCCAGATTTCGTGTCTCGCTACATAGTGACGATTCATAAATAGGCCTACAGAACGGCCGGGTGTGGGTTATAACGAGACACGGTCCCTAGCGTTCTTAGAACGACTACCAATGCATTTTAGTGACAGTGTGTGATGCCTACCCCCACTCCCCGAAATGTACAATCACCAAGTCTCACGCAATACGTTCTGTGGCAAGACCTTTTTGGAAACAGAAATCATCACTAACATTTGGTTGGTTTATAACGCAAACATAGATCGGCTTTATAGCCTAGTTTGATTGAAATGAGTTATATACGGTTCTGCCTTCCCAAAGTGATGCGTCAATAGGTCAACAGTCGTCAAAAGTCAGAGCTTTATTGCTCAGTGTCAAGTTTAGCAGGAGACCTTCCCCGTTTCCCTATAACCAACTGTAAATGACAAATATCTGCCGAGGTACGGATTAGGAAGGGGACACGCAATACAAGAGAAGATTACATGAATTGTAAAGTCGGTTAGCACTTTAGAGTAGTTACGCCATACTGAAATAAATTACCATTAATAGCACCACCGCGATATCACCAATCTGTTTGGTAAATTTATAATATGTAATCAACCTGCGAGAACAATAGAACGAGATCACCGTTACTACAATGTACACACTATTACTAAAGATTGAAGTTGGCACTTACCAAGTAATTCCTTGGGATGAATTTGAATACAACTCACTTACAAAATACTGCGTCTATTACCAGTTTCTCCCTGCACCATCCCTCACAGCTCACCACACTATTTTTCTTCGCTTAGAATATCTCGCCTAACTTAACTAGCCTGGGTAATCAACTCCGTCCGTCATTCTTAACCGTCCCTAACCGACTCCCCACAAACTCATTCTCTGAGATTCACGCGCCTTACATGCCACTTACATTCATTCTAGACTAATATAGTCTAATCTAAAGCTACACGCTTATCAAATATTTAACGTATTAAATAACACTTTCACAGAGATGTAAATCTCATTGCTAAAGCCTAGCCTAACTCGACCGCCTCCTACCGTGCTCACAAATTAGCCCCTTCACAAACTCTCTCTGAGATTCACGCGCCTTATTTTCATTCTAGACTATTATAGACTAGTCCAAACCTGTACACATATCAAGAACTAAACGACTCTATAACACTCTCACAGCGAGATCTAATTCGTGACCACCTCCTATCGTGCTCTCAAACTCACTCTCTGAGATTCACGCGCCTTACAGGCCACTTACATTCATTCTAGACTAATATAGTCTAGTCTAAAGCTACACGCTTATCAAATATTTAACGTATTAAATAACACTTTCACAGAGATATAAATCTCATTGCTAAAGCCTAGCCTAACTCGACCGCCTCCTACCGTGCTCACAAATTAACCCCTTTACAAACTCTCTCTGAGATTCACGCGCCTTACATTCATTCTAGACTAATATAGCCTAGTCTAATCCTATACACTTATCACGCACTTAACGAAATACAAAGACATAGTCTCATAGCTCACGACTCCGTTCTCACTTCTCCAAGCGTACCCGCTTTCGCCTACCTCCTACCGTGGTCTCAAACCAACTCTCTCAAACTTTCCAATCCCTTCCCCCTCTTCAAAATCCCCACATGTCGGCCCCGCGTCTCTTTCCCAGAATAGTTCCGGAATGGTTTTATGACCAGAAATGAGACAAAAGAAACCCTCTTTTGTCTTATTTCTCAATGGATTTCAAGGGTACGCTTGGGCCTATGTTATGGTATCCAGATGTGGCTGATTGCAGCGGCGAAGTGTAAATTTCTCCACGAAGTCGGCTTCAACTTACTGATTTATTGATAACTAGCTTTTGCCCGTGGCTTCGCCCGAGTGATGGTCAATGCATTATCCATATAAACCTTCCCCTCAAGTCACTCTGTGTATTGATGAAACGCATTCAAATCCGTTGCGTAGTTTAAAAGATCTAAGCGCACCAACACAAAAGCTACTTTGTTTTATACTATGTAAGGAAGAATTGCTACTATCACTCCAAAATTTACACAGGAATGTAAATAATTACATACTATCAAATTGGACAGCTGAAACCCAAACAAATTACGGAATCGCCGTTGTATGAATTCCCAGTTCCCGATTCTGACGCTTCGGTGCCAGGTTAATACAGAACATTTTGTAGTACAAAGCTAAAGATAACTGTTGTTTGAATGTTATGGTGAATTAAATACACGTAGTGTAAATATCTTCTTTTGGCAATAGTAGTACATTACTAACGTGCTATATGGTGCCTTCGCCACTGCTCATTTGTTCGTTGTTCTTAGAATTTGCAAGAAATATTGCATCCTTAGGTGTCGTAATTTATTGGTTTCGACTGTTAATGGGCATAAGTGCCCTAATGGGTTTCTAAGGAATTCCAAAATTGTTTTTAGAATTTTAAAGAAATAGGATTATTTATTAGGGTCGAGTTCTCAGATCATAAAGTTGCGACTTAATGTGTTTTCTAAGAGGCCCGGGAACACGTGTGACGATTTTAGAATAATGATAACATTGCGCCATTTAATAGATGACAGACAGTCACACCAGCCTATTGCAGTCCACTGCTGGACTTAGGCGTCTCCCAGGCTACGCTACAACACCCTGTCCCCTCTACCTTCCACATCCAGCCTGTCCCAGCCACTTTCTGTAGGTCGTCGGTCCATGCGGCTGGAGAGGGCGTCCCACGCTACGCTAACCGATACATGGTTTGGTGACCACGTATCAGCAAGCACCATCGCCATCAGCCCTTCGACAAACATGGCTAGCCTACCGGTACTATGACTAATACATAAAATAAAGGCTACGTTAAACATACAACATGATGATGATTGGCGTTGATTGGTTGATCTGCTGCTGACACTTCTATTGGGAACTCAATCTTCAAGGAAAAAGAAACATACCTACTAGTATAATTTAGCCATCTATACAGGTAAATAAAATTGGAGTGTCTGTTTGTAATATTAAAAAAAAACGCTTTTTACTAAATGCTTATGGATGTGTACACGGTACACATATTCCAAAATATTTTTTTTTACAATTTTTGTCTGTCTGTCTGTTTGTTTCAGCTAATCTCTGAAACAGCTGGACTGATTTTGATGGGACTTTCACTGGCAGATAGCTGATGTAATAAGGAGTAACTTAAGCTACTTTTATTTTAGAAATGTTATTGATTTTTATTAATATACTATACTTTTTTGTTAAATTCTACGCGGACGAAGTCGCGGGCACAGCTAGTGTCTCATAAATCAGTACCTACCAACGTTTTTTAATACTCACTGCAGTGTAAGATTCTTTTCATAAACAAAAAAGTAAAATGTAATTATAAGTATAAAAAAGACGAAAAGGTCAAGGAAACCTAATACGATCATCCTTAATACCTCTATCAAAGCCAAATAAAATTAATGAGCCCAAATTAGATAAAAAGACAGAAATCTTCAGAGAATCGCTCGTCTAACGTAATAAGTAATCCCAGGATCGGCTTTTGCCGTTAATTTCTCGTCACGATTTCAGTCTAGACAGTGATGCCAGGTCTAACTTTAGGCAATGTTGTAGGTGTGGCCAGAAAAAGAATTTGTGGGGAGTGACTGTGATTGACAATTTTTTTTTTTTTGAGTACGCGCTTGTGAAAGACGTAGGCAGTGCCCGTGGCAAGTTTTTAAGCTAGGTTATCATTTTGCTCGACGATTCGCTGTACAACAGAGAGCGCAGGAAGTGTAGTTCGCTGCGGTATCCCGACAGTGAAACCGTAGCATTATAAGTTAGTATCGCATGCCCCATAAATGTAGTACTTGTGCCACAAGCACTTATATTCTGTAAAATTAATAACAAAGTAAGAAAAACAAAAGAACCAAGTTTAAAGTAGCGTTAGATTTTAAAAATAACATCAAAAATCAAATGAAATAAAATGGGCCTTAAACATAAAACATGGAGACAGAGGAAATAAAATTTAGACATTGTTAACACCCATTTTGTGGAACTTGGCAAATGAGTCAGAGTGCTCGTCGACTAGTTTAACAGTTTACAAAGCCAATAGAGCTTGCGCCAAGTACTGTTCTACAGAGTAGGGTTTGAAATTAAATAATAGGAGCTCGATGGAATCTAGAATGGGTCCCAAACTGAAACTGGTTTAGTAATCTTCTTAGCTATCGATGGCAAAAACAACACGAAAAAAATTAGGTATATGTATAGTTATGTATAGTTTTCTGTTTCAATTCAGCAACACAAATACTGTTGGCTGACACAGCCATTAGGTCCTCACGTGCACCCAGGCGCTCAGGTGAGCCATTGTCTAAAGAGAGACGCCGCAACACATCGGAGGTCTGAGCCGTCCATGATTCCAACTTGTGGAGATTATCCTTGCTGTAAGCTAATTGGTTATGAAGTCTATTTAAGGTTTTTCAAGTATGCCACGGTACGTTGTGCCCGGATGGAACCGTCCACCTAGCTTCTGACGTTTCAGAAGTTTATGTGAAATAAAATATTTTGATTTTGATTTTTTGATTTTGATGGGAGGCTCTCTGTGCAGTACCTACGCATCATCCGTCGATACAAATCTTGCCAAAAAACTTGAAAGAGTGTTATGGGAGGTTAGTCAACTGTAACCATATACACCGTGACATTTTAGTCGTCTTACAACGGCAGCCCACTTCATGTACCCAATGACTGCTATCTACTACCATTCTTAAAGAAAAATTTTTTTTTGAACATTTGCATAATCAAAAACATGAAATATCACTAAGACGCATGACGTAGTTTGAAACACCCTGTTATGGAGATGGAATGTAATGGTAGGTAGGTAGATATCTGCTACCGTTTGATACGTAAACATTATTAACAGGGAGGGTGTTTCATAATTCTAGAGCATTCATTATTTTTCTTTGTGTCTATTATCTTAATTAATGGTAACAATGTTTTAATCGCGCCTAGAGGTATGTTATGACGGATACATTGAGTGGACCATCTTTGTAAGACGAATAAAATGTCACGGTGTATATAAGGTGAATTTTTAGTCACCGTAAAAAAAATTCAGGATGATAGTACCCCTGAAATTGAACATTTTTCTCCAAGGAACATGGGCCGAAATATGAAAAATAGAATCGGACCGCCTATATAAAATCGATCAGCTGACTATTGATTTTGCATGGGAAAGTAAAGTTATATAGTAAAAAGTGAAGAAAACAATCTTTAGTTTTCCTCGAATTTGAAATTTTTCCGGGATTTTCTTCCAGTTTTTCTTCCTTTAAAAACCTAATACGGAGCTTTGAAAAGAAAAAATCTAATCGTGCTAACCGTTCTTAAGTAAACCGCTTACCAACAATCAGCATAACATAATCAGCTTTTAACGTTCCAACTCACTATAATAAAAACACAGAGCGTCACAAGAAAATATTTGAGACCTGATAATTATAACATCACAAAATTGCCACCGAGTACAGAGTAGCGAATCACAGAATGTATTAAGGGCGTTAGTTTATTGCTCGTAAAGATAAAGTTTATAACACAATTTATGAAAACGATGTTTTGTTATACAACCAGAAGATTGAAGGTTTATATAACCCAAATTATAAGGTTTTACAAGATTAAGGAGATTCAAAATATATAGACAGATATTAGATTATTTTATTAGGGATGCCCACAATTTTTGGGATAATTGATCAATTTTGTTGAATTTGAAATTGAACAGAAAATGTGACTTAGGTTAGCACGTGATTTATTTATTACGGTTGTTGAAATTTTATACTTTAGGTTATTTTCCGAACGATTGAAAATTAGGTTGCTGATAGCAGTTGCTTGGTCTGAAATACTGACATCTATTCCACCGTATCTGATTAGATTGTAAGATGTTTTCAACAAAGTTAGGCTACGGGATAGGTAATGCGAATGATCCTATCAGCTTGTTTGTTTGACCTTTTTATGTTACAAAAAAAATTATATACCTAATGAGTATAAAAAGTATAAGGTCGTAATAACGCCAATACCTTGCTAAGTGAGCAGATAATAATATAATTTATGACCCAAAATTGTAATGAATTCTTAACGTTCGATGTATTTACAAGTCGCCGTATATTTTATGGCTGACATGATAAATGGCGCTGTCTTCCACCTTTCCCGAGTATAACACGCGTTATAGTGAGTTTATTCCTATTTTATAACTTTCCTAGGCTGTTGCCAAGACGTATTATTATGCTGAAAACTTTCGTATTTCTGGTATTTTAAAAAGATTTTTGACACTGTTATTTAAATGATTTTTGTCTAAGAGAAGTATTCTATTGTGTCAAGTGTACTAATACCTAACATACGTAGGTATTCGCGATGACTAGGGAATTTATGAACATACTTCTTAGAACCAGTGCTTAAATGCGTAACACAATTTTGACACTCAATAACTTTCATTGCGTTATTTACGTAGTTGAACAAGCGAATTTTTCAAACAAATAAAGACATGGATTCAATTGCATTAAAAGAAATTTGGATTGCGGTTGAAAGAGTGTGCAGTACGCAATTAGGTATTGGCTATGTCATTCAATAACTTTTTGGTGACAATTTACAAAGTATTCTAGTTTTTTTTTAAGATGGTTGCCAACGGCACTCATTACCAAGCCTCTGTTACTCGACCGTCCATGTGTCTGTCAGCTAGCTGTATATCATGAACCGTAATACATAAGTAGACAGTTGAAATGTTCACAGAGTGTGTGTTTGTATTGTAACAAAAAAGAATGAAAATAAAAACATAGTTAGTAAAAGTTAAAGAAATACTAGAACCCTGAGGCAATTTTGCCTTGTGGTACGGAACCTTTCGTGTCGAGTCCGACTCGCACTTGGCCGGTTTTGCGTGTATTATGGTTCTGTAATAATATAAACATAAAATAACTAGGCATTATGAACTCGTTATCGTCATTTACCATAGTTTTAAATAAATTATCTCCACATATTTAATTCTGAGTCTTTCAACAATATTTCGTGCATTAATAATATTATAATATGGCTAGTGGTTAAAGAGGTATTGCGGGCTGACTTATCAGTGAAGAGCTGGGCCCTTACCACAGGTTGCTACAGTAAATGGTTTCTCTTTGAATATTATAATAATTATAAATACTGAATTTTGAATGGGGTTTTAGATAATTTTAAGCTGGTTTCTCTGTGTGATTTTGAATAGATATTAATAAATTGAAGACTGTTTGATGTTTACATTTTATTATATTTTCCCGGCAGACGTCTTGTAGAAATTTATATTTTTTCTACTAAGAATGATAGAAGGCTTTCTTTTTCCAAAGCATTTTTAGATGAGTGAGTAATTGTAGGTACACAGAATATAAAATATAAAGTTCATCAACCCACCGTTTTTTTTTTTTTTTTTTTTTGGGTGGGAAATCATTAAATAACTTCTCCCGCGCTGGGTGGAGCGGGAGGGCGTGTCAGACTTTTACTGACTAAAACCCACCCGTGTTCCCTCAGTTGCCTGTGTGCCAGGGGCGGCGGTATCTCTTTCGAACAACCCGCACCCCCGGCAGGCACAGTTTATAACCTGGAGTAACATAAAGGATATCAACCCACCGTCACATGGCACTGCTCATCCGCGCTCTTAATCCGTTTTTGCTTAGCGTTCTTTGTGACATTTCCTATTCGCTCGGCTCCACAGGATGTTAGCGCCTTAATCAAGAATTGGGTTTTTAAATGCAAAAAGATTTTGTTTTAAATCGGACTGTTATTTTCAGAGATTAGAACGTTCAAACAAACGATGCAACTCTGTAGCTTTATTCTTAGTATATATATGTAGATAGACTTTCAAAACAAAACAAATTTAACAATGATATAGTACCAAAAATTCATAGCTTCACTTCCAAAACCAATGAAGTCATAACTAACCACGAATTTAAATAAAATGTCGTGCAATTTCATCGATTTGGTGCACTGTGTTCTGACGAACCAGGTCACGGGATCGCGTGGATGTTCGAGTTTCGTAGAAATAACAGTATTCTCTATACAATCCCAGCAGGCTAGCGTGACGTATCCGCTATTTACATATTGACTTCGGAATTGGCAGAAAAAGTTTAAAAAAAAACAGTCGCCGCGAGTGTTTTGGGTTGGCTTTGCAAACTAGCGGGTTAGGTTTAGTCTGCTAGACCTAATCCGATTTGTAGTAAAATTGAATTTGTCAGAATTGAAATTACGGATGATCGTAGGGAAATTGTATCATGGGAGTTCTGAATATTAGAGCACGATGTTGAAAAATGAAACAATAGACGCTGATAAAAAATTGAGAGAAATACATAACGGCGCGTGACATTATTAAATAATGAAAATCAGTTAATTTCGACAGTTGTAATTTATTTTGTTATTTTTTTAATCATTGGTCATTATTCTGTTATCTTTAACGATTAATCGATTTAAATTCAACTAAATGGCAATTTTAATTAAGAGCGGGTAACACCGAATGGAGTTGCGTCTGTCATGGCGGGCGACGTCGTGTCAGTTCGTTCAGTTGTTGACAGCCGTTGCACGTGGTGGTCACTCGCAAACCCATTGGCTCTAAATCGTTAATTATTACTGCAATCCTTAATTGTTTAAGTAATTTAAGTGTCTGTAAAATTAAAATAGTGAACAGTCAACGCTACAGCGTATTTATTTTAACGTTTCCTGAAGTTTAACGCCCACTATGGATTCCCGTGCTGACGAAGTCACGAATCAGCAATCAGAGCAACAGCCCGGCCTCCCGATTTCCCGTTATACATATAAAAGTATGAGGAACAGGGTGTAAAGTTCACTCATACTCTATTGGTAAAGGAGGATCCTCCGACCAGACGGGTGTTGTGTCTGGTGGGCTGTTGATGTCGGGACCTTGTATATATGTAGATTGGTCGGTAAACTCTGCTTGCGATATATAGTTGATGTAGTTGCGGTGTGACGTCAAGTCTTGAGTAGTTCGCATTGTAGATGGCGCCACTTTACTTTTTGTGTTTTTCCACATTTGTTGATTTGAAGTTTCGTATGTGGGGCATTGTAGATGTCCGCCACAACATAACCATGTAAACATCATCAAGAGGAAAACAATGGGTTGAAGTGCTAAGAAAGCATTTAAATTGAGCATTAGTAACAATGGTACCGGCCCTAACTTACGAGTTAAAGGTCGAGAGTTAGAAACCAGAGAGGCACTTTGTGTATTTAATTTCATCATAACTGGGGTCTTGGGTTTAATTCCCAGGTCAAGCAAAATATTATTGGATTTTTCGATGTACAATTTCTCAGTAGCAGCCCGGAGTCTAGATTTGTGTCCAGTTGATGGCAATATGCTTGCCCCCTATTACATAGTACTCAAACATAACTGGCATAATGTGGGTGTGCTATAAATACACTTCTGCCCAACCCTTCAGGAAAACAAGGCGTGATATCATGCTGTTATATGTGTAACTAGCTTTTGCCAGCCACTTTGCACGCGTGGGTGTCAAAAATTATCCCACAGAAACATACAACCGAGATAAAATATATCTTATGTGTTAATCCAGGTTATCATCTATCTGTGTTCCAAATTCCATCCAAATCCGTTCAGCCGTTTTTACGTGATTGAGTAACAAGCATCCAAACATCTTCACAAAATTTCACATTTCTAATATTATTATTAGGATATAATTTTAATATGACTGACTATGAATAAGCAAAACTTTTACCATAACGTGACGTAAACCTGACACATAGACATCTAAAGACAGATATATTACTAGAACATTTCATATTTCACTCCGCACACAAGTAACCGTTGAGCTATACGTCTGTATCACAAGAGACTATAAATTAATATAACAGCTGATAACAAAGCGTCTTCATGCTGACGCCGGTAATACCCATCCTGATATATGTGGAATATCTACGTTGTAATCATGATTGTTGGGCTCTAGAACTAAGGGTGACGTGTAATTTCAGAAGTTGTTTGTTCTAAAACCTGATTACGTTCCAGCTGACCTTGATATCTCTTTATTTATTTATTCTTACAGAAAGCTTACAGACTAATAACAGACTAAAAATTATTTGTAGACAAGAAAAATTTGCTAAATTACAAGCTTCCACATATATACATCAAGTTACAAGTACTATGCGTTGACTATGTTGGTTACAGCAATTCACAAATCAAAAGAACAAAATAAAAATAAAGTTATAAGTAAATGTAATAAAGACTTAATTAATTAATTAGTCAAGTCGTGCGAAACCAAAACTGTTAAATTACCACAATTAACCACAAAACATTATAGTTTATATTCCAAATTTTTCATGACTGTCCCCAAAATATTCCTTGTTAAGGATCTTTCTAATACTGTGTGCATTGGTGCAGAATAGATCAATCTCCAGGTGCAATGGTAAGCTATTGAAGGCTTTTACACTACGAATGAAGAAGGCGTTGCGCCTGTAATTGGTCGATGCGCATGGTGCCTGCAGCAGAGGTCGTGTGCGTAGGTTAAGTTGATTCGTGCGAAGAAGTATTTTGCTAAGTAGTTCCGGGCAATCAATCGAGCCATTTGCTATGCCTACCAAAAAACATATGTCACTAATATTACGTCTCATGTTCAACGGTAAGAAACGGTATTGCTTGCAACGGTGTTCATAGTCCAATGAGAATCGCTTTGCCTTAAAATCCAAGTAACGCAAAAACTTCTTCTGAACGGAGAGGGTTCCAGACTTGGGAAACGTACTCGAGGTGGCTGCGTACAATGGAACAGTAGAGGACTTTTACTGGTTTTAGAGATCGAAAGCTAGAACAAGCTCTAGTAATAAAGCCCAGGGCCTTGAAAGCCTTCTTGGCAATGGTTTCTATATGATCGTCGAAAAGTAATTTGCTGTCGTGTACTACACCAAGATCTGTGATACTGCTTGTCTTACATATGTACGTACCATCTAGTGTAAATCCTGAACCGATAGTATTTTTGCGGCGCGTGTATACCACGTGAAAACATTTGGATACATTGAGTTGTAACTTATTCGTTTTGCAGTATGAAAAGAATCTGTCCAGGTCTGACTGAAGCAGCTCGGTATCAGACAATGTACGTATAGACTTAAGAACCTTCATATCATCTGCATATAGTAGAATATTAGAATTAGCAAAGCAGTTCTTTATGTCCGAGATAAATATTGTAAACAATAATGGCCCCAAGATGGAACCTTGAGGCACTCCAGATGGGACAGTTTTCCAACCGGACGTGTATCCACGCAGGACCACAGCCTGCGTTCGGTTATCGACTAAGCAGCTAGGTTGGCCACTGCCGACAAACTTGGTCAGGTTGAAGTTCTCCGATGAGCCGCAGTGAGACAAACTATTCCCCACCTCTCGTCGTGCGCTAACACCTGCACTACGGAAGACCTTCGCGAGACCCGTTGGTCTCGCGAAGGTCGTTGGTCTGCCACTTTCGAAGTGGCTGAATTCTGGTCGAAGCTCATTTAAAGCCAACAATTTAAATTATCGATACAACGAAGAAGAAGAGGCACCTTTCCTTTGTTATTATTTACACTACAGGTTGTCTTTACAGATATTATAAATCTTAAATGCTCAAATGATCCAAAATCTAAGTCACCAACTACTAACCGCAAGCAGCTGCTCTGAATTTTACATGGTGCATCTGCCTATCTGACTTCCACTTGCGTAGATAAGACAATCATTTCTTGGATTGAAACGAAATATATGGTAACTGAAACTTTCATTGATTAATGATAAATGATTTTATTTCTGTAAGTAGGTTTGTACAAACACTTTTACAGGTCAATCATATTTTTTAAACTAGGTGCGGTCGGCGTTTCCTATCTGACTACTCTGAGAAGAAAGGCCAAAACAAACTCAGAGGTCACTGTCATAACTGGACTTTTAAAGTCCAGACATAATCTTGGTCAGATCATGTGAAGACCATGTGGATCGGTGTCTGAAATGGTCTTTTGACGAAAGAACCACACAGATTGAGTGGACCTGTCCATTCAGTGCACGCATTTATCAGTAATCATACAGTTTAACTCAGAACTTGAGGTGCTCAACGATTTGACGAACAATACCAAAGACAGGACATTTGGGTAGGCCGCATAAAATAATCAAACTGCCAGATTAATATTAAAACTAACTGAGAAAGAGATGAAACACAAAACAAAAAACAAACAAAATATGACCCACATAGTCCTCACATTCACAATAATAATATTATACTTCTCAAAGTAAATATTCATGTCAAAGTGTATATAATAATTATCAAATGTCAAAGTGTATAAGTTTGCAAAAACAAAAAAGAAAAAACAACATTTAGTATGCAAAAATTGGATCATTCTTAATAATCGTTATATTATAAGTAAACATCTCTACCCTAGGTGAGATGAGTGTTGACCGTCTGGTAATGGGCCGCCGACTTACAAATTGCAAACGCGGGTTTGAAACCAGACATACACTTTAGTTTGTGTACCCAATTTAATTCACAATTGCCCTCAAAAACGGTGACAAAAAATGTCGTGAGGAAACCAATCGAGCCCACTCTGGGGTCGTGTGGTGGATAACACCCACTCTTACCCAGAGAGGTGGCCTGTATCCCAGCAATAGGAACAAAATAAGCTGATTATGAGTACTCAAGCAACTGCACTCCCAAGTGCAGTCAAAAGTAAAGTATTCACTCAAAAATAAAGTTTCAGAAACGTGACGTTCCTATTCTTAGTGCGAACAAAAAACTAGATTACTTTTAAAAAACCCTACAAAAAAACACAAGACAGTATTCTTATTCCCAGTTCTCGCCGCTTTTGTAGCCCATATTGCTTCGCGAAGTCTACACAATGCCTGAGTCAGAATTTCAGAGACACACATTACGAAATAACTGTTACTACAATAGGTTGCTTACAAAGAGAATTATTATGTACTAGCGACTCACACTTGCTTCGTTCTTACGACTTTAAAAAAAGAACAACAGACTTCCCAAAAAACACTACAAAATCAAAAATAACTTTACTTTCGGAAGTCGGTGACTTTGGATATGTACTCTAGTTTTTTGTCACCGCTTTCCGAAATTAAAGTTACTTTTATTTTATTTATTTATTTATTTAATACTTCACGCACAGAAATGTACAGAGATGGACTTAATGCCATAGGCATTTTCTACCAGTCGACCTTTGGGCGATGCAGAGACAAACAGTGGTAGGTGCTATCACATAAGTCGTGTAATTAATTTTTATTCAAATATAAGTAAATATACTTATATTATACCTACACTTTGTAGTGTTTTTTCGAAAGTCGGTTGTTCTTTTTTTTTGGTAAAAGTTTTCACTTCCTAGTTATAGTACCTACCCCACTAATTCGAAATTTCATCATCCTTGGGGTCAAAACAATGCATATTTATGCGATAGCAACAATCGCGGTTACTGTTATTTTTTAAAGAGTTCCGTTGTCTGTCTCCAAAACGTATCATCAGATTTCTATGAAGTTGAAATGGAAACACACCACACGGGAAGCACCAGCTTTCGAATAAAAAAAGAATTATCAGAATCGGTTCGCCCAGTCGAAAGTTATGAGGTAACAAACATTAAAAAAAAAATACAGTCGAATTGAGAACCTCCTCATTTTTTTGAAGTCGGTTAAAAACAACATTAAGATTTCTATAATATAAGCGAGTTTAAAATTAATGCTTATTACATATAAACGCATAGAGCAGTGGTGACTCAGTGTTTTTTAGCTATTGTTGTTGGTCTTTGGTCAAATTATCTTATCACCACGGTTCTTAAAACGGTGAAGGTAAACATCGTGAAGAAACCCGCATGTTCTAGAACCAAAATTTCGAAGAAATGTGTCATCTACCAACCATCACTGGGCCCGCGTGGTGGATTATGGCCCATTCCCTCTCACCAAGAGGAGGCCTGTGTCCAGAAATGGGAACAAAATAAGCTGATTGATTGTAATGACCAGAGGTCGGAGTAGGTAGATTGATTTTATATACTTGCGTCAAGATATTATAATATGGACATGCCATTTTATCCATAATGTGCGGGAAGTACCGGAAAAAGTTCCGGTATTGGAATTACGGAATAAAATAAAATAAAAACATACAGATAGGCTAACAAAATCGTTTATTATATGAATGATTGATTGAATTCAATGAACAATTATTTTTAATTTTAATTTTTTTTTTTACGTTTTTCACCTTAAACACAAATTCGTGTTAATTTTAAAATTCCGGAACAAATATCTCAATAAATTATGAAGTTCCGGTATTTTGGAGGCATATCCATATTATCCTCTACGTTTGACGTCAACGACCTCAAATCAATCTACCTACTCCGATCTCTGGTAATGACACATAAACCTTCCAGAATAAATGCTCTCAACGATGTTGAAAACCGCATCAAAATCCGTTTCGTGGTTTAGAAGAATAATGCGGTTACACAGGCAGACTCGAAGAGCGACTTTAATTAAATATATTTAGATAGCTATTGTTATTGATTCAAGCCCTCAAGCTTTACTTACAATATTGCGGCATTCATGTAAGTAGCCAGACTGTCTGCATTTAAAAATTCTACGTGACATTTTTATCAAGGAAACTGTATCTAAAATAAATTAAAAACGTTTATGCTTAAATATTGTAAGAGATTTTAATTTTAGATAGACGATATTTTACATAGTGTTTTTAAATTTAGATTCTGAATCTACGACATTTTTAAAGAAATACGAACGGATGGTAAATTATTTAAATTAGTGGTCGCCCAGTGGTTGAATTCGAACATGTTATTTTTTATTTATTAAATGTATTTCTAAAGCATAATTATATGAAATTAGCTTTCTGCACTACTTTTCCATATAAACCTTAAGTGCGCCACATATTCCGTCCGTGTAATTTTCATAACAAGGAGTGCAAAGTTTTCGCTTCACGTATTTAATATATAAACGATGTATGTGGTTATTTTAAGTTATCAAATGAAAACAGAACTCTCTTTTTTGCTTTGCCGGTGTACATCGTAAAGGTTTTAACCGATTTTCTAAAATTAATTGTTTTTCTATATGAAGATCGTTTCCTAGAAATTGAGTAATTTTGTACATAGAAGTAACGTTATAAAAAGAGGTTTATGTTTTACGGTTTGTCAGGTGTACAGGTGAGGACCTTATTTATGTCTGCATCAGCAAATGTTAGGCTAAACAGGAAGTTTAAGATCATAATATTTCCTCATTTCTGAGAAATTTATGGGACCAGCTACCAGATTTTTACCAATAAAAAACTTTTTTCAAAAAAAAAAAAACCGATTTCCAAAAAAAGACTAAAAAGTGAAAAATAAATTTAATTTCGGAAGGCGGTGACTTTGGATATGTATTTTAATTTTTTGTCACCACCTTCCGAAATTAAATTTATTTTTCACTTTTTAGTCTTTTTTTTGGAAATCGGTTTTTTTTTATGAAAAAAGTTTTTATTTTTCACTTTTTAGTGGTTCACATGTGCTTACCCCTTCACAGCCTCCCAGCGTGATGTTTTGTTACGAAGTGGTGTAAACAATAGACAGACATGAGATTGCTGCAATTCCAGTCCATTTGCTATCATTTATTGAGGAGTTCCGTTGCCTATCTCCGAAGTTCTTCATCAGATCTTAACCAAATTAAAATAGGACCACTCCTAGAAAGTACTCTTTCAAAAACTATCCAAATCGCTTCAAGTGTGCCTATAAAATTTGAAGAGTTCTCTCTATTTCTCCAGGATTTCATCATCAGATCCTGACCTAATGATCATGGGACCACCTGGGAAGTATACGTTTCAAACAAAAAATAATAATCCAAATCGGTCCAGCCATCTTCGAGTAATCAGGGAACACACATAAAAAAAAAAAGGTTCCGACGAATTGAGAACCTCCTCCTTTTGGAAGTTGGTTAAAAACATTATGATTATCTATAAATGTCTACTGCTAAACATGAGCCTTTATAAATCGTATTTTTGTACAGTCTGAAGCTTGGGTAAGGACATAGGCTTATTATTACTACAGCCTACACCCTACGCGGGCAAAACTGCGGGCTGAAGTTAGTAATAAGAGATACTTAAATGCCAAAAAAATTGAATAACATAATAACTGTGTTTTTACAGTCAGCCTCAACACGATGAATATACAACGTGTCGTTTTGCATCCTCGTCAAATTCAAGGAGGTAACTATGCTAATGATTCTCGACACGAATCAATAATAAAATAAGTAGGTTTTTTATTTTACGGCTATGAAAATATAGTCGAGAACGCAATGGTAATTGAACCATTGCGTTCTCGACTGTATTTTCATAGCCGTAAAATAAAAAATCGCAACAAGTAATTCGAGGACTGGTTTGTGCGACGAAAACTGTTTGAACCCAGGTTAACCAGTTACAGTGCGGTATCACACGGGCCGCGTTTTAAAATTAAAAAAAAAAAACAAAAAAATACCTACTTATTTTATTATTGATTCGTGTCGAGAATCATTAGCATAGTTACCTCCTTGAATTTGACGAGGATGCAAAACGACACGTTGTATATACAGACTATTCATTTAATTGGCTACAATTTTTGTTCCTTAATATTGTATGCATGTGTAGCAACAAAACATATTATACATTCGGTCCTTAATTGTAAATGCACATCAAAACAGTGTTATGGAACACAAATTATAGACAATCAATTGAATTCTTGTCGATGTAGGTATAAATGTATGCTGAGTTAAGCGTGAGAACAGCTCAAAGCCACAAAGGCGTTGATCGGGTATCGAGAGGTTCGAAGTTTGTCGGCTACCGAACTGCGTCTGACCACTTCGCTAGTACAGATTAATTGGAGAGCACTAGAAGTAGTGGATATATTATACTAATTCCGAATTTCGTGTGAAGCTCAAGTGGTTCTACCAATTTGCCTTCGCCGGAATGCTCATATTCTTTCCCTTTTATATAATGTGTTCTTTTCCCCTACCACCCCTTTCTATTTCAAGAATTGTTTTCAGTTTCTTTATGACTTCCACACGAAATTCTTAAGGTCATCTGATAACTTGCAATCCACAAATTTCTTCGACCATTCTTTTACCGTCCAGGCCGCTCGTTTGTGGAATGCATTGCCAGTTGAAATTGAACGCGCGGTCTTTATATCTGTTTAAAAGACTCGTAAAGGAACATTACTTGTCGTTGTGGATCTTGTTTTCGTACCAAACTGTAATAATCTATGTATATTCTTTTATTTTCGTTCCTTATATATTTTGTATGTATGTATTTATGTATCTATTATTTGGGATATGTAAGTATTAGTGTATCTATTTTAGTATATTGCATACATATTATTGGCATCAACAAACATTACAATTGTATGTCCAGGCTAATCACTGTCCGTTCCATGGTTGCCTGGAAGAGATCGCGGAAAGCGATAAGGCCGCCCATTGTATATTTTATAGTGTAATTTGTTTTTGTTTTTTTATATAATGTATTTTTATAGTATACAATAACGAATATATAAATAAATAAATAATGTTTTATTTTTTATTGCACACCAACGCTGCATTACAAAATGTATTTGTCCGGTACAAGACGGATTCGCTAAGGTAGCTCCCGAAATGTAAATATTCTGAAGTTTTTTTTGCAATTTGCAGGTCTGTGTAAGGTTGTATGTTGATTCAAATATGATTCGCGACCGCAACAAATATGGCTTCCCAAAATTATAATTATTGGAATCATTAATACAACCTTCTAAGTTCATTTAATTACAATGAATAACTATTTCATGAACATTTACATTTTGCGAGCTTCTCTGGCGCTTCCCCCTTAATATACAGGGTACCCCTTAATATACAGGATAAGATTTTATCCAGTGCGCAAACTGTAACCATGAATTCAGCATATCATTCTAGATCCCTAGCGCAGAAATTTTAAGTCGGTTTTCCAAAAAAAAATCAGCTGTTTCATAGAAACGTGCAATACCTACGGGGTCAAAATGTATGGAACAGCGATTATTTTTTGTATTACCGACGAAAAATTTCTGCGTTGGGGGTCTAGAATGATATGCTGAATTCATGGTTACAGTTTGCGGACTTGATAAAAACTTATCCTGTATATTAAGTGGGAAACGCCAGAGAAGCCCGCGAAATTTAAATGTTCATGAAATAGCCATTCAATGTAATTAAATGAACTTAGAAGGTTGTATTAATGATCCCAATAATTATAATTTTCATGGTTACAGTTTGCGCACTGGATAAATACTTACTCAGTATATTTTTTATTTTTATTAAAAAAAAATCTAATAAAATATTTAATTGTATTGATGTGGAAAATCGAAACTGACTACGAAGTGACGTGTAGTTTTTACTTTATTTTAATTTAAAAAGACATTATTAATAATTATCAGTCTGTTAAAACAATCAAACTTAAAATAAAAAATCTTCAAATAAAATAAATAGCATAAAAATTGTCATAAAATAAGCCAGCATTGATAAAGGCACTAGACACGCGTGGGGTGATATACTTTGGGTGGGAGAAATCATCATATAATTTCTCCTACTCTGGGAGGAACAGGTGTCAGACTTTTACTGACTAAAACCCACCCGGGTTCCCTAAGCTGCCTGTGTGCCAGGGGCCGCGGTATCTCCTTCGAACAACCCGCAGCCCTGGCAGGCATTGGCCCTTGCGGGCCCCATCAATTGGTGCTGAAATCTCTTTGAGGCGCGCGTGTAACACAACTCGCCGTCGACCCGAGCTTGGTCCTTACCGGACAGCGAGCTACCCATTACTCACCGTCTGCAAGCCCACGTCTACGATGGCCGGGAATCAGCTTGGGATTCCCGATGCCCAGGGTATCTCCTGTGGAGGCTACAGCCGTGAGGGCGCATGTACTGCCTCTCCCTCACGTGCGCCACCTCCCTCTTCGCGAGTATTACTGCTTTGCAGAAGGAGGTGACGGCTACCCATGCACTCTCGCTCCGTACCATGGCCTGGACCAGGGTCGGACGCGAGAGTTCGCCTCCGCCGATCACCTCCACGAGGACACGGCGGTGCTCCGCCCAAGCCGGGCAGACCTCCACCGTATGCTCCACCGTGTCCTCTGGGCGATCTTCGCAATGGAAACACCCGGGCGTTTCCTCCCGCCCTATCCGAAACAGGAACCTCCCGAAACAGCCATGTCCGGCGAGGACCTGTGTCAGGCGGAAGGTGAGGACGCCATGCCACCTCTCAAGCCACTCCTCAAAGAGGGGACTTACCGCCGCAATCGCGGCGTGCCCAGCATTGGCTAGATTGTTAATTGTTTTAAATTATGTTACTTTGAAATACGTAATGCGCGGTTTCAATTAATGTGATTACCTGATCGCTTTCCCGTGTATACGAAATACATCACCTTTTCTCTCCTCCATCGTCTTTGCCGTAAAATATTTGTTTTAACTGTTCATAACTTGCACAAACATCCTGCAAGTTATATCAAAGCGAGACAAACACAAGCCAGACAAGAAACTTAGCTTCACAAACAAAGTCCGTGTTGCAATGTAGCAAGTTTTTTACAAAGATATAATAAGTACTTAAGCGTCGTCGCGTCCTTTCTCTAGAGCCACTTTGGATAAGTAGACGCCGTGAAATTTCGCACTTATCGACCGTGTAGAGAATTTAGAAATCTATATATCTGCTTATAATCAAACTGAGTTGAGCTGTAAGATTAATGACAAATGCGTACACTGACTTGACAGGTCCACTCAATCTGTTTCCTTAAAAGACCATTTCAGACACCAATCTACATGGTCTTCTCATGACCTCGCCAAGATTTCCTCTCAGGGTAGTCATATAGAAAAACCGACCTGATCTAGTTTTTAAGATATGATTGACGTGTAAAGGTCGCTGCATTCGTAACGTGTACGGGACGGCGTTAGAACGTAGACGGGACGGGGACGCAACGTGGTAAGTAACCACTGATGGGGGTTTTTAATGCACACGCAACGTGAAAGTAACTAGGAACTAACGTGCTAGTGTTGTGAACAAGGAAAGATGGATTTTCCATTTAAAGAAATGGCTTTCATTGCTATTGCTTATTGAAATTATTTGACGTTCATATTCTAGAACTTCCCGACTGTTCAAACATAGATAAAGCCCAATCATTGGCTGCCAGTATGAGCATAAGGTTGCCTGAAGGTTGATTGACAGGCGCGGTTCTGTAAACTGCTAATTCATGAAATAGACATGAAGTCTCACATTATAACGCTCTTAAGCGCTTTATTATATTTACCTTCAATCCTAACACACGGGGCTCTTCGGAACCCTTACAGTAGGAGTCATAAAGCGAACGGAGCGACTGTGCATGCGCAGCGGAATCACGAACGGGACGGGTCACGCGCAGGGCGGGACGTGCTAAACATCGTCGCCGACGATATTTTTCACTTCCCGCGCGTGCCACGTTCCCGTCCCGCCCGTGCATCCGTGACGTATGCTCTTTCGTTTACATTTTCTATGAAACGATATTTCCAGAACTTCACGTCCCGTTCCGTCCGGATAAAACACATTACGTATGCAGCGACCTTAAAAGAGTTTGCCAAAACCTACTTATAGAAATAAAATCATTCATTATTTGGAACACAGAAATGCTGTTTGTCGGTTTGTAACTTCCTGGAACAAGCTTCTTCACAAAGAGCTCTACTACAACTAATCTGCTTTTCTCAAAAGAATTGTATAATGAAATGCTATGTCAAGTAACACTGGGTAAGTAAACGCATTGTAGAATGGAACGACTTGATTATTGCTACGACGTAGCAGCTACGACAATTATTATTGCACTGCTACGATAGCTACGCCGTAGCGGGTTTGGTGGTTTAAATTGAGTGCGAATAAACTTTTATTAGAATTTTACTTTTATATTTATTCTGACTTCTTTATTCTAATTAAAAGTGATTTTACGAATACTACAAATTATGTTATTTTTTATATTGACTATTGTAATTTTTAACCTACTTCGAAAAAAAAGGATTACGTTAAAATAAAGTTTTATTCTTGTTGCTTTATCGGTTCTAAGCAGAGCAAAATCTTTTGTCTGTGGTAACCAAGTAATATCTGAAAAACTTAACAGATCTTTTCCCGCTAGTCTCGTTAGATTCTACTCAGCTCTAGAGCATTACGTTCAATAAGAAATTCTCACAAAATCCAGGTTTATAAGTACTGTAGCATTAGTACTTCAAGGATCTCCAGTTTCCTTCTCTAGAGAGCTATCCTGAGTTGAGCTGACGTCGCAAAATGAAACACTTATCAGCGGATCGGTCCTTTTGTTGAAAATTGAAAATAAAAGGTAGAAAGTAATATAGGTATTAATGGTACTTTTGGAGCGTTGTGCGGCAAAGTGGTTCTAGGAATTGAAAGTTGAAACTAGTTACAACTTCTGCCAAACCATTCATTTAATATTTTCGATATTTCAACTTTTGGCAAAAGGTCAACTAATCAGTAGGTTCCAGCAAAATAAATAAATAAGGAAAATGGTACAATCTATCTAACACACACAGAAGTCCAAAACGAGTCAATCAATCTGCCTCGCCTTATCCCTATTATGTTAGGGTCGGCTTTCAGTCAAACCAGATGCCGCTGACTAGTATTTTACATGACGCGACTGCCTATCTGACCTGTACAACCCAATTACTGGGTAACACGATACTCCATGGTAAGTCTGGTTGTCAGACTTTCGGGCTTCTGAGTACCCGTAACGACAGTCAATGATCAAAGAATGACAGCCGAGACTAACGGCTTAAAGTATTTCCTGGGCATGGAGGGCCTCGATATGTAATGGATCCATGAATCAACTACGGCAAGGATAGCTTATGCGGCCGTAATCATTTAGCAACGACCCAACAACCAGAACGACTGCAAGGAGATTACAAAGTAAAACAGCAGAGCTGCTGACTAGTATTTTACATGACGCGACTGCCTATCTGACCTGTACAACGCAATTACTGGGCAACACGATACTCCATGGTAAGTCTGGTTGTCAAAATTTCAGGCTTCTGAGTACCCGTAACGACTGTCAATTATCTAAGAATGACAGTCAACGGCTTAAAGTATTTCCTGGGCATGGAGGGCCTCGATTTGTAATGGATCCATGAACCAATTACAGAAAGGGTAGCTTATGCGGCCGTAATCATTTAGCAACGACCCAACAACCAGAACGACTGCAAGAAGATTTTAGCAGATTTCAAATATTCACAGTGAGAAATTTTTAAATAGAAATCAAAACACATTCTACAAAAGAAAGTCTTTTGCAAGTCTAGAAAATACTCATTCAATAAAAGCTTGCAAAACTACAAATCCACATTCCACTCGCTTTCCTCAAATATCCTTAAGTACCTAGTCTCAAACCTCAAGTCAATAGTGCCCATATCACGTCAATAAAAAATAAAATATTCCGGCATCAAGCACTTAAGTTGAAGAGGTCCGTCGATCGTGCTTAAGCATCATCAGGGCGTGGATCCATCGAGAATGAAGGTCGATCGGCTCGAGATCTTGGGGAGGTCAAGCAACCGGTATTCAGGTTCGTTTATATCTGATTATGCGGTCATTTTCAGGGGCTTTGATGAAGTTGCTTTGTTATTGAAACGTATGACAAGAGCCAATGCTGTTATGGAGGTCAGGTACTGACGACTGCATGAACAAGTTACCCCGGGATACTAATAGTAGGCTGCACAGCAATAGAAATACTTTGACCTTTAGCTGCTCTGACGTAGTTTCTATGGAGTTTTGATAGACAAAGTACGATCAAGAACTGAAACCCGACTACTGAATTAAGAAAATATGTCAGACAGCCGTGGTCGTATGCCAGTTTATGCTCGCTTTCTACTGTTATAATTTATTGCTTTGTTGACTTTTTCTCACCAGGGCACCAAATTTAGTTTTATGACGTCACATAGCCTATAACTAGTGGACATTTAACACGCTTCCAACCAACCAAACCAAAGTATTTGAGAAGTGACATATGGTACCGAAACGTGGTCGCTCAAAATGGGCCTCATAAGAAGGCTTAAAGTCACCCAAAGGGCTATGCTATGTGTAGTTTCCCGGCGTGATTGAATTAAGAAGGAAGAGATCCGCAGGAGAACCAAGGTAATCGACATAGCTCCAAAAATTGCCAAACTTAAGTGGCAGTGAGCAAGGCACATTGCTCGCAGAACAGATGACCGATGGGGCTGAAAAGTTCTGAAGTGGCGACCGCGTACCGGAAGATGTAAATTTGGATCGCCTCCCACAAGGTGGATTGATGACCTTGTGAGGGCCACAGGAGTCCGCTGGATGCGGGAAGCCGGTCCTGGTAGAAGTGGCGGAGCTTAGGGGAGGCCAATGTCCAACAGTGGACGTCTTTCAGCTGAAATTATGATAACGATGATGATTTGAGAAGTTAAGAATAAGGGAACAGATAAACATACATACATACATACACACATACATATCAGTGAAAACCATAATCCTCCGTTTTGCTTCGGTAAAACGGGCCTGATTTGTTACCATAGACGACGTGCAGCTGATCGTACCAAATAAATGTAGGTGTGTTCTTCTTTGATTTAAACCTCGTTCATGAAGTCAGTAAGTGAAGAATGTGAATAGGTATAGAATGCTATGAAATGGATATAACAAAACATTTTAAATAGAGCGTCTATTTATTTAAAATATTTTGTTTTATCCATTTCATAATATGGAACTATGCTGCACTTACTAAACTTTTAGTAAGTACTTTGTTCAATATTTCAGATTCCAATATCAAATACGTTTGTTCAGTATCAAAATGTTGTGTTTACTTTAGATTGTGTTTTGGAAAAAAAATTGTAACCTAACGGATTAAGAACCACAGGATGTGCTCTCACATGTCTACAGGCGATGTGACCCACATTTTTGCATGCAGCAATGCAGTAGAAGACCCAGTTCAAAAAGGCCAGTCGACCTATTCACATATAATATGGAATGACGATGTAAAACGGGATATGAAATACTTTGACAAGGGAATTAAATTTTGGATTCACATGGCTGAAGACAGAAATAAGATCAAGAAAGTTACTAGTTATATCTACAAAAAACCGGAAACTAATAATAGCAAGACCTCTGACGACGACTAAGAAAATATCAACATTTAACACAGCGGAGCAACGACCTAGAAACGAGCTGAGAAAACAGTAAAGCCCCGCCAAAAGAGACACCGCGGAAGCTCGATCTGAATCATCATGGCGGCGACGTAGTTAAAAGATGCCTTCCTGTAGTTAAATCAAATCAAATCAAAAGTCATTTATTCAAATTAGGCTGAGCATCAGCACTTTCCAAATGTCAAAATTACATAAGACAGTAACCCAAAACACCCGCCCGCACTTCAACACTTCCAAGTGCTTTAGCTGGGGAGAAGAAGTGGCGCAACGAACTCCCCAGCAGCACAGCTGTCTGTTTAGTTAGATAGACTTGATTCTATACATAGGTAGGCAAAGTAATCAACATTACGAGACAAAGAACTTAAAAATTTGTCATAATATGACAAATTTTTAAGTTCTTTGTCTCGTTAGCCATGCCAATATACCAACAAATAAAATTAAAACTGATTTCAAGCACAAAAAAAAATATCACCCGTCTCTTCACTAGCGCCACTAGTCCAATGCCTACTCTAGGATACATATCCGGTACGTCTCGCAATATTTTCTTATACTAAAAGCACGTCTTCCCTACCTTTAAAGTGCCTTGATTAGCCTTGATATGCCTCTGAAGCACCATGGAACATGAGGCCTCAGGGGCTAGTGAAAATATTGGGGTTCATTCAATTAATTGAGTCTGGTCAAACCGCGCTGGGGTTTAATCCTTTCATTTATTGTTTGATATTTACAATTCAAAATCAAACACACGTTTGAAATTATAGTGCAGTGCTGATGTTTACTTTGGGTTGTGTTTTGCCAAAGGCCACGAAAGTTTGTTACGTAGTGCAAACTGTATTTCTTCCAATATGATATATTATAGTTGTTAGCAGTAGTCGTTAATAGAATGATTGGATTATATCTCAAGCGTAAAATAATCATGCAGGTGACATAAATACAGTATTCACGACGTTTCTGAAGAACATAATTTTATAATCGATTTCCAAAAACCACTATCACAAGAAACAAGAACCGATGTGGAGAAAAGCTTATTTCCCGTTTACAAGGAAATTTAAACGTTTTGAAGCTTCAAACAAGAAAGAGCCCAAACCACGGTTCTTTGATCAAATCACTTTTACTTAAAATATACTTCACAGGCGCGATTGAGTTTCAAAATAGAAATTATTTAAATCGCTTCCATCAAAGTGGGAACTTTGTCAAAAATCTGCATTAGAGGTTTGTTTGTAACACACAAAATTGTTCCAAGTTATAATTTGATCATCTGCACTGAGGATGATAAGGGAATCATGCAGACAGTACCTATGTACCTATTTTATTTATGAATAACTTAATGGATTTGGTTAATGATATACTTAACTTAGGTTGACTTCGAATATATTTGACATACATTTACTGGGTGTTTTGTGCATGGACCGACACAATTTTCAGATATTTGGGGAACCTACTGTTCTACCTATACACCCTATGTCCCAAGTGTCACGGTTGTTTAAATATGAATTAATTAAGTTTTTTTTTTTTGCCGAAAATATTTCCTTTAATTCGAAATAAGTTTGTATGTTGTGGTTTATTTTATTTATTTATTTATTTATCAAGGTACACCAACAGCTTCTGTGTATAATGTATTATATGTATTGCGGTTAATAGCTTTGGACTTACACAGTCGCCAATTACAGGTTAACCAACAATTTTATGAGTAAGTAATAACACACAGTAATAATAAAATAAAGACTGGAATAAAAATAAAAACGGCTAACTACTTCTTGAACTTAAGATTAATAACAAAAACGAAAATAAAATTACAGGACTTTACAATACTTATTGCAATCTTTCCCCACTTACTTAAGACTAAAAATTAAACAATACCTTTAAATTGAAATAAATAAAAATGAGAATGAGATCATAATGTAAAGTATATCTTCTAAAATAAAGAGCATGAAAAGGTAAAAGTTACCAAAATTTACTAACCTAACAAATTATCATTGCATTTGCGAGACTTCAGTATTTTGGCTTTAAGAATTTTAATGGAATCATGGTGTAAGTCGACATCTGGTACTATTTTTATCAAAGAATTCATCTCTGCACAGATTCTGTTCAGTGGTGAGTTTACCCCAATATTTGTCTTGGATGCTTGAGTGTGGAATACATTAGTAACAGGATGTCTGGGTATTTTGTAAGGAACTTTTAGTCCAATAAGCTCAACTAATTTGTCACAGTCTGATTTATTATTGACCAATTTGTAGAGGAATATTAGATCCTGTATGAGCCGACGGTCGCGCAGAGAATCCATATTGTAACATCGGACACGTTGTTTATATGGACACCGGGGAGATATTTTACCGAAGGCATATGCTAGATGTTTAGTGAAGGCCCTCTGAATGCTTTCGACTCTTTGTGAGTGTACTACGTAGTGCGGATTCCACACCACGCTCGCAAATTCAAGTTGGCTCCGAACTAAGGCATTGTATAACACAATTTTAGTTCTAGCCAGCTTGAAACCTTTAGTGTTTCTCTTAAGAAATCCAAGTAACCTTGCTGATTTCGTGACGATGCTATCAATATGACTTCTGAAGTTAACTTTATCGTGGTTTAAGAACTTTATTATTCCTCATTAAGAATTAACAATAATACACTTACTGAGAATCTTTTACATACAATGTTGTGAGCGTACAATAACTACGTAAAAATTAAAATAGGAAGTTAGTGATAAAAAAAGTAAATATCAATTAATCACCAACCGAGTAAACACGGATCTAAAGTAAAAGTAGATATACTACTAGATGTGGCATACATGGCAACGTACTAGCTGATGTTTTATTTTATTTTTTTGCATGGATATGTTTCCTAAGGCCAGTATTTTTTTTTTACTGTCTCCAAAAAGGAGGAGGTTATCAATTCGGTATCTTAGTATATTTTTCTTTATTATAATTATTGTTGTTGAAACATTTATTTTATTTTATTTTATTCATTTTAGGAAAGCTTACAGCTAATACATTTCAATATCTAGTACAATATGTAAACGATGGCCAATTACAAGCTTCCACTGACGATTAATGTGAGTAATATTAACAAACACACGAAAACAGCAACGAGAAATACGCAAATGAATTATCGTACACTCAGAACAAATAGAATAATACAGAGAAAAAAAGGTTATTAATCGAAAAAACAATTATTCAAAGTCTTCTTTACTTCCTTAATACTACTAGTAAATAAATCCAGGTTGACATCCTGACACACCACATTAAAAGTACGACAAGCTCTAATCACATACGAGTTTTGCCTGTAGATAGTTCTGACTTGAGGCACATGGAGAAGACGTGGTCTCCGAAAAAATGCACTCGGTACGCGAAGCCCTATCTTGCGCACCAACTCAGGGACGTCAGTAGATCCATTCATAACACTAAATAAAAAAGCAAGATCTGCAATTTTCCTTCGCTCATGTAGAGGCAGAATATGAAATGTTTTACACCGACTTATGTAATTCGGAACATAGGTATTTGAGCGATATTGAGTGTATCTCAAAAATCGCCTTTGTATACCTTCAAGCCGATTAATATATATATTATAATTTGGATTCCAAACCTGAGAGGCATATTCAAGGTGGCTACGGACAAATGAGCAATAAAGAATTTTCATTGTTTTAACATTCCTAAAATCAGAAGATACCCTAAAAATAAAACCTAAGGCTTTATTATATAGGATTTAAGTTGTTTGGACCTATAACAGCACATAATGTTAACGATAACACAAAATACTTCGGACATAGGTAGAACCTAGCCAAAGACCCCCAAATCCCTAAAAAAATTTTGATGGTCGATGCACTAAACACCCTGTATATATAATAGGTATCTTTTTTTTTCAGCCGATTTTTTTTTTGGTAGATACCCATTTGTAAAAGAAAATAAATATTCTGAAATGAGTCTGGTTGCTTTATTATTCAAGACGGTGCGTTTATAATCTCTTAAAGATCTCCTAACAAGAAGCGTGTTAATCACTTCACTCTATAAATAATTACCTAACACCTACTTAATCAGCTTTTGTAACTTCCAATTGAATTTATGAATCTTCACGTGAAGTTACGTATTAATCACGTTAGTTCTGGAGTTTAGACATTCTCTGATAAGATCGGCGTAGGTTACAAAACAGTAAAAGTAACTTTTACGAAGCCTGGGAATCTTTCGCAGAAGTATAATCTTATCTATGAATATTATTAGTGTATTTTTTCCAGTATACAATAATTTTGTTGGTTACGTAATCATTAATATTGGACCTTTTTGTAGCCACGTAATTATCCCACCGCAACATAACTTGGTTAAAAGTATTCAAACTCCTAACCCAGCCGGTGTTTTCTGTAAAAACCTCACCGTAAAAATTTAGGGGAAGTGAACTTGAAGTGAGTTACCATTCCACCTGATTCTAGGGATTGACAATATTGACAGCCCACTCCAAGTTCACTTCACCTAAGATTTCATGGTGAGATTTTTACAAAATAGGTCCACTGGTCATGGTCTATCTTAGTTCTTTTCATCGAAATCCGTTCAGCCGTGAAGGCGTGAGGAAGTAACAGACAAACATGCAGAGTTCCTATCGCGGTTATATAGCCCTCCAGACCGTAAATCGGTCACGGCGGTCAATCAAAACGGAGACTAGCATTCGGCGCGGGAGATATTTTAGTGCACAAGTGTGTGCGCAGACACAGGTGCACTCTCTCTTCCCTGACTCTCATAGTCCCATGGGACAGCAATAGCCACACGACCGGAGAGATCAGGCGCAGGACCAACGGCTTAACGTGCCTTTCGAGGCAAAGGGGTATCACACCGCCAACTTCCAAACTCTGGGCTGTTACTGAGAAAAATATAATGCAAAGCCCAATAACTCTTAATCTGACCTGAGAATCGAACCCAGGCTCAGAAGTCGCGCTTGCGACCACGAAATGAGCGACGCAGTCGCGGTATCGCGTTTATAATTTTTGTATGGATTGAATTGTGTACACTACCACAATGACTTCTTTTTGCCCGCAATAGCTCATCTAAATATAACGACTGCTCAGGAGTGACATTAGAACCGATATTAAAATCTGAACCAATCATATCTTTTACACATAAATAAAATTCCATTCCTACACTGACACATCCATGAATAACTCTATGTCAGAAAATGATATTCAAATCGCTTCGAACGAGCGGCTTCAGTAATAAGCACCTATAATATAAATTTTATATTTTTCACGCCTCGGCGAATACTTCGCGTGGTATGTGGTTATGAATACGGCGATATCTAAGGAGGCAGTATACCATCAAATACCATAAAGTTAAGACCCGTATCTATAAATTAAATATCATAAGCAAAAGTTCGTTTTCAAAGTTGTTTATAATCTTCTATTCTAAACACATAATATAGTTCTCCAGACCGTATTTCGGCCATGACGGCTAATCTCAACGGAGACTAACGTTCCGCGCGAGAGATTTCATAGTGCACGAGTGTATGCGCAGACAAAGATGCACTCTCTCTTCCCTCACTCTCATAGTCCGATGGGACGGCACGCAATCCGACATGACCGGAGAGAGTCCAGGCGCAGGAACAGCAACGGGTTAACGTGCTTTCCGAGACACAGGGGTAGGTATCACCGCCAACTTCCAAACTCCGGGCTGTTACAAAAAAAATCCGTTTGAAAAAACCTAATAACACACCCGACCTGGGAATCAAACCCAAGACCCCATGCACACACATATACATGTAATAAAATCATAGCCAATTCAAAACTGTACAATGGTCTTTTTTCCAGCAATTTTTAAGAGTGTTCAATTCGATTTCGACCGATTTTGTTCAAATTTTGCATCGATATGTCCTTAAGAGTTTCTGACTGACAGGCTATAAATTTGTCACACTATTTGCTATGGGGGATGAGCAATTTTGCTTCATGTTGGTATTTTTTTATAGTTGACCGCAAATAGTAAAACGACTAGTCAATAGTTTAGAATATTGCCAGTGGTTGCAGATTTAACCTAATAAATGATTATCATCACCTTTATAAAACAAAGCGGTCAATCATGCACACACACACGCAGGGTGGATTTCTGAGATTGGGCAATAGGGGCAGCAATATCTTTACCGTTGTCGCTACAAGCAAACAGTCTTAAATGAAAGCATTCTTAACTTTGGCTAACATTTTGATCTGCATTCACAGATTTTGTAAAACAAAAATTGAAACCAAATGCCCGCCCATACGATACTTTTTTTTAAGTCAGTTTTTTTTTTTCAATGTAGACTATAGATTTGTGGACTATTTTATATTTTAATAAGTACCTGGTACTTGTTGAGTTGACAGGCCTACTCTATCCTCACATACCTATTAATACTGTCATTTGAAAGCATTGTAAATGCCAATTATTTTTGAAAGCGTAACCGTGGAGTTTCTTGCCGGCTCTTCTCCATATAACCAATTGGAACCGTGCACTTAGCTGCTGACGTTTCATAAGTGCCCATGTAGGTATATGTGAGGAAGAATATTTTGATTTGAATTGATTTGCAACATTATACAACATTATTATTCGTAAAATCTATTGCAAGTAGGTTTCTGTACAAATGAGCCATCGTGGTTTTCCGTAAAGCCTGTTCTGAATGAAACAGACCGCGGTATTGTGAAACCGCACGTTTATATGTACATTCATGCCTGTGTATAGATACTTGGTTTACGCGGCAGAACGAGGCGTAAGTGCAATTCGGTCTTTGGTTTGTGATTAAATGCATTGTTTGGAAGTTTGTGAAGGTTTCCATTATTTTTAATTTTATTGGGATCTTCTAGGTATTCCTCAATCACACTTATTATTAACGCGGGTAAAGTTTTAAGACGTCTAGGGTAAATCTGAAGTTTGTAACTACAATTGTGCATAATCTGCATGTAATGTGCCCGCTGCTGAGTCACAAGCTTCCTCTCTATGAGAAGGAGGGGGCCATAATCTACCACGTGGGCCCAGTGTGGTTTAGTGAATGTGACATCTCTTGATTTTTTGGTTCTAAGACATGCCGCTTTCCTCACGATGTTTGCCTTCACCCTTTTGAACTTGCAACTTTACTCCGCGTTATTAATTTATAAAGGTGAATAGGCAACTTGTGTGTAACCAGAAAATCCTTAATATATATTTATGATTTTAAATTAATACTATCATAGCATGTCAGCTAAACCGGAGAATTAACGAACATAAGCTTCAAATAAGCGACCGAAGAGAAAATAAACGCAAATCATAACGTTTGGCCAACGATTGTTTCCCTTAGAATGTAACTGGTTCAGTTAGTTTCCTCACTATAAGTCACAAATATCCTAAGATTTAAAAAACAGGCCAAGTGCGAGTCAGACTCGCCCATGAAGGGTTCCGTAGCAGCAAGTAACATAATATAAAAGTTCTTGTAGTTCGTTGTAACTTTGATCGATGTTGTAATAATTTTACTAAGGCACCTATTACAGATTTATTATTAGAAAATAATGGTTCATGGTTTATGCATATGGTTTATGTTTATGAAATTAAATGTTTTTTTTTTTAATTTTTATATTTGAGTTGATTGAATGAAAGGTAAATCGCGGTTTACGATTTATGACGTATTAAAGATACAAGATACAAGATTCTTTATTTGTGGAAACATGAGTACACATACAGAGCATGCAAGTTATTAAATTAAATTATAGTTAAGATCAGTCATGTTTGGCCTTAGTGGCGTACAAATATTTAAATTTCGTCATCATAATTACGTAACAATTAATCAAGTAGTCAGTCAATTAAAATTATGATCATAGCAATAATATGTTGATTATGTCAAAGATGTATTGATAATATTGGTTACTTACACAGTATTAGATGTTGTCATTAAGAAATTCTAGAATACTGTAGTATGCTTTCCCTTCTAGCAGTATCTTAAATTTATTTTTAAAAGAAAACTACTTACTAGATCTCGTTGTTTATCATTCTCTTGTATTAGAAGTTACGGGGGGGGGGGGGGGGCACACATTTTACCACTTTCGAAGTGTCTCTCGCGCAAAGTATTCAGTTTAGAAAAAAATGATGTTAAAAACCTCAATATCATTTTTGATGACCTATCCATAGATACCCCACACGTATGGGTATGACGATTTTTTTTTTGTTTTAGTTCTAAGTATGGGGAACCCCCAAAATTTTTTGTGTTTTTTATATTTTTGTATGAAAATCTTAATGCGATTTACAGAATACATCTACTTACCAAGTTTCAACAGCATAGTTCTTATAGTTTCGGAAAAAAGTGGCTGTGACTTACGGACGGACAGACAGACAGACATGATGAATCTATAAGGGTTTCGTTTTTGCCATTTGACTATGGAACCCTAAAAAGTAAGTATCCCTGTGACTTAGTACCTTTTAGAACCCTTTTATCTCCGAACTGACAACATCTTTTCCAAAAAACATAGATTTGGACAAGTTCCCAAGGTCTATTGTATTATCCAATACCTGGGTTGAGGAAGTCAGATAAGCAGTCGCTCTATGTTAAATACTGGTATTCAGCTGCATCCGGTTAGACTGGAAGCCGACCCCAACATAGTTAAAAACGGCTAGGTAAATGATGATAGTTCTGACAAGTTTATATGAGAAACAAGATATCTACCTTATATACAAGTAACTCGGTGTTTTGAAACCATGTTCCTGCTCCACAAAGCCCCAAATTAGATTGACGGGCGCATATTTGGGATTGCAGGAATAGTTTATAACTTATAAATGACGTGTGAGAGAGACATCATCATTCGCCTTCATACCAAGTGTGAGGAGAACGAAGATAATACTGGCGACAATGACGGATAGTCCTAAAGCGAAACTGATCAGCATTTGAACTCAGTATAGGAATTGTATTAGTTGTAGATGGGAGTTGACAGTGAATCTAATATAGTATCTTAGACCGATTAAAGCTGCTTTAAGTAAAGTTGAGCTCGTAACTTCTATATTAGTGGGGCTCGTGGCTAAGTAACAACAGATGCACGGTTGATCCAATAGGTTAAAAAAAAAAAAAAATAATAAAAATGTTTTTAATTCAAGTAACAAGACTCATATACAGACAATAAAGGATATAGACAGGATAACAAGCACAGACAAAAATGAACACTCGGACGGCGATCATCGCCAGGACGGTGTTGGCGCTGCCCCGCACTCTGCGCACCACCGCTTGCGCAATGTTGCGTGAAAGCAGTCGGTGCGCGCCTCCGCGAACATGCCCGAGGCACTGCAGTGGCGGAGCAGCCTCAATACCGCCCTGAACGCATTATTGAACTGGACGCGGAGGGCGCTGTATGCCGCACGAGTATACTTTGCCCATAGGCTGCACGCGTAGAGGGATGTGCAATAAGCTCTAAAGAGCGTTATTTTTACCTCCCTCGAACAACGCACAAACCTACGCGCTATCATATTACCTCTGACTGACAACGCCCTCCGCTCCCGCTCAATGTCAGCATCCTCCATCCAGAACAACCTCATCAAGCTATGCTTCATGAGGTTGTTCTGATGCGTCACCAGCTTTACAAAATGAGACCCATTCGAACTTCGGAAAGCACGTAAAACCACTGGTCCCGGCTGTCATTCGTAGATCTTTGCCAGTAGCTACGGGTCGTCAGAAGCCCGAAAGTCTGACAATCAGTCTTACTGAGAAGTATTATTCAAACACTGGGTTGTGAAGGTCTGATAGGCAATCGCTCTATGTAAAATCACTACAAAGTGAAAAATAACTTTTATTTCGGAAGTTGGTGACGAGTATTTTTATTTTTAGTCACCGCCTTCTGAAATTAAAGTTATTTTTGACGTTTTAGTGTTTATCCGGAAACGTTTCGTTTTTTTTTGAAAAAGTTTTTTTTTAGTACCTACCCCACACCATTCTTGGGGTCAAAACAATGCATATTTATGCGATAGCAGCAATCGCGGTTGATTTGTGTAATTTTTTGAAGAGTTCTGTTGTCTGTCTCCGAAACGCATCATCAGATCTATATGAAATTTAAGTGGGATCATTTCGGAATAAAATTCTTTCGAACAAAAAAAATATACGCAAATCCCTCTATAAATGACAGAGATATGCCCGAACATACATAAAAAAAAAATACCTCCTTCTTTTTTAATAAGGTTAAAAATAGTGGTACCTATTTAGCAGCATCCAGTTAGTCTGAAAGCGCCCCAGCGTAGTTGAAAAATGGCTAGAGCACTTTGATTTTTGAGCTCGTAATTGCTGTTTTCACTTTTGACAACAATTCTTAGTGAATTGAAACTTCACTAAAGTTCGTTCGCGTTAAGAATTCAGTGAGTCATCATTATCCGTCGACCTAGCCGCGCCCCCTAACCAATCAAATCTTTTCAAATTACAATCAAATCTATTCATTAAACTTAATCTCTTAAAATATAATTTGTTTGAATTTAACACCACTGTGAATACACCTTTATCTTGAAGTTGCACTGATGACTCACTGCATTCTTAACGCGAACAAACTATAAGGTTCAAATGATCAAATGGTGACAAATCTTGTTGTAACTGTATTATGTTAGCACCCTTAGTAATAATGGATCATATGTATTTACGGTGATCAATATTACTGGATTATTAATCACTTCAAATACATAAGACTTTATTTGTGATGGGATATTTTTATTTCTTACCAACTTTTGCAAGCGACTTCGCCCGCGTGGAGGTCGGAAATTATCTTACAGGAACGTACTACTGGGATAAAACCTATGTGTTAATACAGGTAATAAACTATCTATGTGACAAATTTCATCCAAATCCGTTCGGCCGTTTTTACGTGATTGAGTAACAAACAAACAAACTTTCATATTTATAACATTAGTAGGAAAGTAAGATGACTGGATTATTAATCACTTTAACCCCTTCACTGGCCTACGCATATTATTAATTATGCCGTACACCGGCCACTCGATTACGTCATCACACGCATGGCGCCGTGGGTGGTCGCCTCTTATCGCAAAGTCGTAAAAACAAAGAATGTTTATAAGTGGCTTGTTTGGAGTGTCGGGTGTTTTGTATAGCTAATGAATGGGGCTTTTAACATCTGTTAGTTTCGTTTGCATGAATGGTCGTAATAGTTTGTATTTTTTTTTTGTAATTTGAGCGCGAGAATGTTTGATGTTTATCTTAGATTGTTTACCTTATCAAAATAAATATTTATGAAGGAAAAAAACAAGCGATGACCTATATGTTTTAAGGTTTAAAGGCCGCTCAAGGGGTTAAATACTTATGACATTATTTGTAAAGGGACTTTTTTATTTCTTATTTTGTGATAAAAACACGCTGGCTACAGGTTTGACCCGTGACTAGAAGACATCTAGAACGAGATATATGTACAATTGGCACAGGTTTCGAAAACCTGATACGCTATCAACCATTCGCGTCACTGTTGAAGGGGACAAACAAAAGGATTCATTAAACTCATGACAATATCAGTGACCATAAATTCACATACATTTCTGCACAAGCTTTCTTTACAGGTACAGTTAGCCTCAAGATAAAAGATAAATGACATTGAGAAGCATTAATTGAATTGTCTACAATCGAAACTGGAACCGTGCACCTAGCTGTTTTTCATAAGGCGGGAGAAAACCCCCGGATGTTACTTCTGCGTAGATCGCCCGGTGGACACGGTGGAGCATATAGTGGAGGTGTGCCCAGCTTGAGCGGAGCACCGCCTTGTCCTCGTCGAGGCGATCGGCGGCAGCGATCTCACACGTGCGGCCCTGGTCCAGGCCATGGTATGGAGCGAGAATGCATGGGTAGCCGTCACCTCCTTCTACGAAACAGTAATGCTCGCAAAGAGGGAGGTGGCACCCATGAGGGAGACGCAATTCATGCACCCTCACGGCCCTAGTCACCGCAGGAGATGCCCTGGGCGTCGGGAATCCCAGGCCGATTCCCGGCCACCGTAGGCGCGGGCTTGCAGATGGTGAGCAATGGGTAGTTTGTCGTCCGGTAAGGACCAAACCCGGGTCGACGGCGCGTTGTGTTCCACGCGCGCCTCAAAGAGTTGTCAGCACCAACTGTTTGGGTCTGCAAGGGCCGATGCCGGCTAGGGGTGCTGGTTGTTCGAAAGAGATACCGCGGCCCCTGGCACACAGGCAACTGAAGGAACACGGGTGGGTTTTAGTCAGTAAAAGTCTAACACGCCCTTCCACTCCACCCAGAGCGGGAGAAATTATTTGGTGATTTCCCACCCCCCAAAAAAAAAAATATATGTGCCCAGTTTCTGACCTTTCATAGAAGTAGTTTACAATATTTGTTGTATAATATATTAAACCAATGGGTGACCACAAAACATTACATTTTACACAAGTCATTTGATATTAGTTGCAGCTAAACATTGATACAGTATTATGGAAAATTTATTGTCGACAATCGAATTAACTCTTGTTGATACAATATCTTCAGACTGGCTATTAACTCACTGCAACCACTCAACTGTACTAACTCAGATAAACCATTCACTCTTTTGCACGAGGAATTCTGGTCGAATGAGAACAGTACCCATGGATGTGTTATATCTACATAACATCTATTTTAATTTTAAAGCTGTTTATTAACGCGCTAATTAATCTCTGGAGCTAAAAGTTGGATTAAAAAATAAGAATTTGATCGCCTTATTTTGTGAACGGTTATTTAGGCTTTTTAACATTACGGTACGATCCGGAGGAGCCGAGTAAAAAGAAAAAAGTCAGAATGAACGCTAAGCGAATTAGTAGCATGGGCATGCGATGCGATATGATGCGTGGGTCGAGGAACTAGAGATTTCACGCGGGTGAAGTCGCTGGCAGAAGCCAGTTTTTTATAATTTTGCTATCGTCATAAATATCTTGTCATGACTATAGTCTATTGCCTTGTTACACTTAACCAAGAGACAAGTGAACTCTATCTATTCTTCGTTTTCAATACAAATTCAATGAATAAAAATATGCTTTACACTGTCTCCAAAGACAGTCTCTTCATGAGATTCCTAGAATATTCTAAGCGGATTTAGGTTTTCAGTGGAACTGAAACACATTTAGTTACACAACAACATTTGCTATTCGTTTACCTAAAGCCTTGTTCACCGTTTTTTGAGAGATTGTGTTGAGGATATATTGGTCTTGGTAGAAGGAGTTGTAATATAAAGTGAACTTGCATACCTATTTTCGTAAAATAATCAAGTCTCTCGAAAGGTCCATTATTAAAGAACTTGGATATTTTTAAGTATGTACAGGCGACAAGCCCCTGCTACGTACAGTCTTAACGACTTGACAAAACATCGAGATTTCTATTTAACGTAAAGTTCAATATTAATAATTATATTAAACACACTTCTTCTTCCCAGCTAAAGCACTAGGAAGTGGTGAAGGGCGGGCGTTTTGGGGGACTGTCTTATGTAATTTTGACGTTCAAAAACTGCTGACACTCAGCCTAATTTGAATAAATGACTTTTGATTTTGATTTTGACACAAACTTTCCGGAATAAATTCAGTAAATGTTGGTAAAAACCGGGTCAATATCCATTGCGTATTTTAGAAAACCAACGCGAGCACAAAGACTGTAGGGGATTCTTATTGAAACACCTTATTACTTACACTTTTCATTTATTAAGCCGCGCACTTATGGAATACTAACTCGTTTTACATTTCAATTTTTCTTAAGTAGTTTTCTACTAGGGTACAAGTAGCGGGTAGGCCCACTGATAATTATTTATATTTATTGCTTCTAAACCAATCAACAATAAGAAAGGCCGGGATATTTTGGTCAAGCATGAGTCTAATTCTCGACAGGTTTAGACCTGTTCGGACAAGTTTTTGCTTGCTCGAGGGCGATACCATTTGTTGCGTATGTGTGTGTAGGTGCCTGTTAATGTTTTACCTGTGTGTTTTTGTCGAGTTAGAACCTGTTTTATGGGTGATACCATTAGTTTAGATATTTATTTACCTTTTGAGGATGTGTGGGGTGCTAACTACGTTTCTTATTGATTGGTTTATAGCTACATTAGGTATTGATAAAACTTATTATTAACTATGGGAGATGAAAACTATCCCTATGCTTAAGAATGTAACAACGAATTACCTATCTATTTTACCTATAAGAAAATGGTTTTTATTGTTTAATCAAACTCTTAATTATTAATCAGTTCTTCTTGTAGTCGCCAACAGTCTCCCCCTCAGTGCGTTGCACTCCATCTCGTTGGGGCGACGTTGCTGGTACGATCAGGACTAGGCGCGATGCTGGCCGCCGCAGGACACCCGCTGCAGTTCGCACGTCTACGATCCTGGTTCTTCCGTCTGGTCCGGGATGAGTGGCGACTATCTCGCCGCGTGGCCACGAGTACCGTGGCAGGGTGTGGTCGACGATCAGGACTATGTCGCCCAATGTAGGGTCCTGATAGTGAGGACCTTGGTTGTAGCGTGGCGAGAGAGTTGGTAGGTACTCTCTCAACCACCTTGACCAGAAATGATCGGTCAAGCGTTGGGATGTCTTCCAGTTGGGAGAACCGATGAGTTCTGTGTCGTCGAAGGAGCCAAAGAGGGTAGCTCCGCATGAGCGCCCGATGAGGAAATGGTTCGGGGTCAAGGCTTCTTCTTCTTCTGGGTCGGTGCTGACGGAGAAGAGGGGTCTCGAGTTCACGATGTGCTCGGCCTCCAGAAGCAATGTGTGGAGTATTTCTTCTTTAGGTTGCCGCTCGTGTAGTGTTGCTGAGAGAGCGACTTTTACGGATCGCACCATTCTTTCCCAGGCTCCGCCCATGTGGGGGGCTCCAGGAGGGATGAACTTCCAAACGATGCCCATTTTGTTTACTTCTTTTCCCAGAGTCTCGATGGCTGCAGTGATTTCTCTGTTGGCACCGATGAAGTTGGTTCCGTTGTCGCTCAGGATAATTTTCGGTGTTCCTCTTCTGGCGATCATTCTTCGTAGCGCGAGGATCATGGAGTCGGTTGATAGGGAGTTAGCCAATTCTAGATGAATCGCTCTGGTGGTGAGGCACGTGAACAAAGCTCCCCAACGTTTCTCTGTACGTCTTCCAATGGTAACAAACATAGGTCCGAAATAGTCTACTCCTAGGCAGGTGAAGGGAGGGCTGGCCTTTGTTAGACGTTCAGGTGGCAGATCTCCTTGAGGTGTGATCTGTGGAGTCTTCTTCCGAATTCTACACCATCCGCAGTCTCGTGCTACCTTTTTTACCATGTTTCGAAGCGATGGTATCCAATATTTCTGCCGGACCTCATTCATCACGGTGTTGTGGTTCCCGTGATTGAAAGCTTCATGGAGGTATTTCACTAGCAGCTGGGTTATTCGGTGACGTTTGTCCATCAGGATCGGATTCTTGTATGAAGCTATCAAGTACTTGGCGGCTCCGATGCGGGTGGATAGTCTGATGAGCCCGTCTTCTAATTTGATCGTGAAGTTCTTCAGGTTGGATGTCGAATTAAGGTCTTCTTTCTTACGCAGGGCAGCTAGTTCGTCTGGGAAGCTGTCTTCTTGCACTCTTTTTATCAGCAGTTGTTCCGCCTTTTCTATGTAGAGTGCAGATTTTGGTAGAAAGGCCGCTTCTTTTCTGCTTGGTCTCTTTTCCGACGGTTGGATCTTCTGTTTTTGTATCTTTTTCCAGGCTGGGTCTTGGGTTCTTCTGGTGATGAGTTTTGTGATGTTCACCTTTTTCTTTATTTTTCGCTTGAAAACGTCTATGGCTTGTAGGTACCTTGCTGTTGCGTGAAGTAGGCGTATCCAACTGGAAAATCTCTCTGGATCGGGCACGATGACAGGTATGACTTTCCTGACGCTTAACGTGATGGCGTTAGGCTTTTCCTCGCCCGTATCGGTGATAGAGACTTTTTTCTCTTCTGTAGGCCAATTTCTGGGATCTTCACGCAAGAAGGCTGGGCCATTAAACCATCGATGTGATACATCGAATTTAGACGGGGTTTCTCTGGTAGCGTCGTCGGCTACGTTGTGTTTCGTCGGAACCCAGCGCCATTCTTTATGCTTCGTCAGCTCTTCTATCTCGGCGAGACGGTGCGCGACGAAGGGCTTGAAACGCCTAGGGTCTGATTTGATCCATGTCAGCGCTGTTCTGGAGTCGGTCCAGAAGTATCTTCGGGTCGTCGTTAAATCCATTTCTTGGCTTGTACTATTGGCCGTGTCTACTGGGAAGCCCAGTAGACACGCTTGTAGTTCGAGTCGAGGTATTGAAGTTGGCTTGAGAGGTGACACTCTAGCTTTCGCCGTTAGCAGCTTTACTTCCACGCGATTGTCCGGATGTTGAGAGCGCCAGTACACCGCGCAAGCGTATGCCTTCTCACTTGCATCGCAGAATGTGTGCAGCTCCCCCTCGGTCGCGTCGTATGTGAAACAGCGAGGAATTCGAAGGTCTTCAAGTTTCCTTAAATCTTCAAGCCACTTTCTCCATTCCTGTTCTCTTGGTGGAGGTAATATCTCGTCCCATTCTAGGCCGGACCTCCACAAGTTTTGAAGCATCACTTTTCCCTGTACAGTTATGGGTGACGCTAATCCTAATGGGTCGAAGACCGACATCACTGCGCTTGTCGCTTCTCTCTTCGTCGGTGCGCGTTTTCCTTCCTTGGCTTCGTCGGGGGTGTTCCGTAGACTCAGAGTGAAATGAAGACTGTCTTCTTGGACGTTCCAATTGAGTCCCAAGGTTTTCTCGACTTGATCCTTAGGTTCTCCTAGCACGATGGAGTTTGTCTTGGTGTCTGCGTCGGTGAACTCTTCAACCGTCGAAGGGTCGTTGCTCGCCCAGCCTCTCAAGAGGAATCCCCCTTTCTTGTGGATCTCATTCACATCTCTTGACACTTTGGTAGCTGTCGCTGCGTCGGGAAAGCTTGCGATGTAATCGTCCATGTAATGGTTTCGGTTTATCGCTCTGACGGCTTCTGGACAGCAATTGGTGAAATCTTCTGCATTTCTGTTCTTCACATATATAGCGGTACACGGCGAGCAGGCGGCTCCGAATATTAATGATGTCATTCTGTATTCCTTATTTTTCCAAAGAAATCGAAGGCTGTCTCTATCTTCTTCATTGATTTTTATTCTCAGGAACATCTCTTTGATGTCTGCGACGACGGCTACTGCTTCTTGCCGGAACCGGAGCAGGACACCGAACAGTGATTGTAGCAAGTCGGGTCCTGCTAACAATGCGTCGTTCAGCGATTTTCCATTTGATTTAGCGGCGGCGTCGAAGACCAGTCTCATCTTCTTCTTCTGGGGGTGGACAACGGCGAAATGCGGCAGGTACCATGATCTTGAGGAGGCGGGTTCATCTGTTACTTCCTCGGCGTATTTACTGTTGATCAGGTTTTCGACCTGCTCTTCATATTTTCGTTCAAATTCTTTGTCCTTTAAGAACTTTTTCTCCATTCCCCTTAGTCGTCGCGCTGCAGCTGTTTTGCTTTCCGGCAGGCTTTCTTCGTCCGTCTTCCAGATCAAACCTGCACTGAATCTTCCATCAGGTAATCTTTTCGTCGTGGAATGCAGCAGGTCAAGAGCCCGTTGGTCGATGTCGCTGGAGGGTCTTCTCGCGGCGATTCCTAGGGCTTCGATGTCGAAGTGGTTTCTAATCATCTTCTCGAGGCAATCATCTTTTCCTTCAGGCAATGTCACAAGATGATTCACTATTCGTACTGCAGTATTATTTCTTGACTTGGTTCCGTGCAAGACCCAACCCAACTGGGTTCTGGAGGCTACTGGCTTGCTTCGGTCGCCAACTTTTACTTCTTGAGACACGATCAGATGCCAATTGTCCTGTCCGATGAGTACAGTAGGACGAGCGTTTGGATATTTCAGTTGCTCTGCTATCTTTTCCAGATGTGGGCAGTCTTCCAGATCCTTATCGCTGACTTCTTGGGGGGACAAGTGCAAGGCCTTAACGGTGTATCCTGACATTTTCTCCATGCTGCGCTCGAATCTTCCTCTGATCTTGATATCGACCTTCTTTGACTTCTGGCTCATTCGATGACCTCCCACGCCCTCGATTCTTAATTCTTCTTCAGGGCCCTGGGCTCCGATCATGTTCACGATGTCTTCTTCTATCAGGGTCACTGTTGATCCTTCGTCCATGAGGGCGTAGACTTCGGCTTTGGCATCTGGTCCCCATAGTTCTACTGGCACGATTTTCAAGTAGGCTCTTGATATCGTTCGCGTTGCATTCACTGTCGATGCTACAGCTTGGGTATCTTGCGTGGCTGGCTTCGTCCTTTCTTCTGAGTGTAACATTACATGGTGACTTCTCTTGCATTTTCCACACGGCTTTGCTTTGCAGCTGAATCTTCTATGTCGTCCCAATAGGCATTTGAAACATATGAAAGCTCGCTTGGCTTGTTCCCATCTTTCTTCTATGGAAGCGTTGACGAACTTATTGCATTTCAACAGTGCGTGTTCCCCAGCACATTCAGGACAGGCGATCTTTTCTGGTTTCTTGGTGTCGTCCTTGCATGAACAGACTGTCGCTGTTTGTGGTTCATCTTCTTCTTCTTCATCATCCGAATCTTCCTCGTTCGATGAATGTTCTTCTTCATTGTGCCGTGCGACTCGAGTGGCGTTCACGCCGCGGGAACCGGGAGGTCGCATGCGGTTTCTTAATCCTTCCTTCTTCACCTTGGTACCCATGAACTCGTGCATTTCGAACTGATCCACCATTTGGTTGAAGAAGTTCATAAGGCTGATGAGGATTGGTTCATCATCTTCTTCTTTGGATGCTCTGTAATCGTACCACCTGAATCGCACCAGGATGCACATCTTCTCAATTATACGATTCGCTATATCACTTGAGTGCAGATAACTTTGCTTCTTCATTTGTTTCACAACGCTGACTGTATTGGCCACTGCTCCAGCGTATCTCACCAACTCTCTTGCGTCTTCAGACATGGGGGTCAGCTTCTCTATGTTTTCTATCTCGCTTCTTATCAGATAAGTGGGTCTTCCGAATCGGCGTTCTAATGCAGTTATTACCTCTTCTGGATCCACTTGTGTATAGAGAAGGGACTTCACTGCTTCTTTGGCTTTCCCTTTTATTGCTCTTCTTAATCTTCCCATGTTCTCGATTCCACTGAAGAGAGCCTGGGAGTCCTTGTATGTTGCTTTAAAGGCCATCCAATCTCTTGCGTCGCCGTCAAATTGGTGTAGCTCGCTGACATACTTCGGCGCGCGTTGCATAACCGCTGTTGCCTTGCTGTCTGTTGCTGATTTGACTGCTTCCAATATTGCTTCGGCCAGCTGACTGGCAGGGGTCGTCGTGGGTGGCGTCGTTTCTGCTGTGTGCGGCGCTTCCTTTGCCTTTGACACCCATGCTTCAGTAGCCTTTTCAGCAGCGGCTTTGGTCGCGGTATCTTCTTCATTATCACTCAAGTCCGTATCGTCTTCGCAGACACGCGTTAATTCCAACTTGGTGTTCGCCAGCTTAGCTTTCATCTTGATTTCTTCCAATTGTAATTTCTCTAATTCTAATCTGGCTTCTATTTCTTTCTTCTTATTGCTTGCTTTGTTTGAAGTCGGCTTTGCCTTCTTTTTATTTTCTACCAAGGTAGCATCGGCTTCCTCGACCACGGTTGTGTCTTCGGTAAGCGCGCTGCCGTCTGTCACCTCTTCGGAGGTGGTAGCTGACGTTTCCGTAGTTTCTTCTTCCGTGGTCGAGCGCGTGCTATCTCCTTTACGGCTTCGCGTCATCATTATTTATTCACTTTCACAGCACTTATTGTCAATATTGTTCAGTAACTTACCGGTGTTTATATGTTAGTCCTTTAGCAGAGGACGCGTTGAAGCGAAGGCGTACACACACACTTCGACTTATACAGTACATACATACATTAAAACTTTAGTTCCGTGTCCTTTAAGTACTCACTAAACACCGTTCACGTAACGCTTATGCACTCACTAAACACCGTTCACGTAATGCTTATGTACTCACTAAACACCGTTCACATAACACATATATTCATTACGCACGTTAACATAACACTTATGTACTCACTATGCACATTCACAAAACACTGGAACAAGCAGGGCTTCGAGTGACACTGGGCTTCGAGAGGGCGCGGCGTGGCTCGTAGTCGACCCTCCCAGCTATAATCTTCACTCGGCAGGTCGTGTGCCCGCCAACAGGTCTTCCGTGGAGGGCCTAGCTTCGAGAATAAGCGATCTTCCTAGTCGTTTATTCCCAGCAATAATCTTCGGCGGCACACGTAGGGCTTCGAGTGATACGGGGGCTTCGAGAGGGCGCGGCGTGGCTCGTAGTCGACCCTCCCAGCTATAATCTTCACTCGGCAGGTCGTGTGCCCGCCAACAGGTCTTCCGTGGAGGGCCTAGCTTCGAGAATAAGCGATCTTCGTAGTCGTTTATTCCCAGCAATAATCTTCGGCGGCACACGTAGGGCTTCGAGTGATACGGGGGCTTCGAGAGGGCGCGGCGTGGCTCGTAGTCGACCGTCCCAGCTATAATCTTCACTCAGCAGGTCGTGTGCCCGCCAACAGGTCTTCCGTGGAGGGCCTAGCTTCGAGAATAAGCGATCTTCGTAGTCGTTTATTCCCAGCAATAATCTTCGGCGGCACACGTAGGGCTTCGAGTGATACGGGGGCTTCGAGAGGGCGCGGCGTGGCTCGTAGTCGACCCTCCCAGCTATAATCTTCACTCAGCAGGTCGTGTGCCCGCCAACAGGTCTTCCGTGGAGGGCCTAGCTTCGAGAATAAGCGATCTTCCTAGTCGTTTATTCCCAGCAATAATCTTCGGCGGCACACGTAGGGCTTCGAGTGATACGGGGGCTTCGAGAGGGCGCGGCGTGGCTCGTAGTCGACCCTCCCAGCTATAATCTTCACTCAGCAGGTCGTGTGCCCGCCAACAGGTCTTCCGTGGAGGGCCTAGCTTCGAGAATAAGCGATCTTCGTAGTCGTTTATTCCCAGCAATAATCTTCGGCGGCACACGTAGGGCTTCGAAAGGGCGCGGCTCGTAGAACTAATCTTCACGTAACTTACCAAAATACGCAAGCTTCTTGTAAAACGCTGCTTATCTTCATACAGCGATATATCTTCAAGTAGCTTCTGTATTCTTCGTGTATCTTCAGGCTCAGGCTTCAGTTCTTCAATCCGGCTGCAGAAGGACCAATTCTTTTAGGGGATTCTTATTGAAACACCTTATTACTTACACTTTTCATTTATTAAGCCGCGCACTTATGGAATACTAACTCGTTTTACATTTCAATTTTTCTTAAGTAGTTTTCTACTAGGGTACAAGTAGCGGGTAGGCCCACTGATAATTATTTATATTTATTGCTTCTAAACCAATCAACAATAAGAAAGGCCGGGATATTTTGGTCAAGCATGAGTCTAATTCTCGACAGGTTTAGACCTGTTCGGACAAGTTTTTGCTTGCTCGAGGGCGATACCATTTGTTGCGTATGTGTGTGTAGGTGCCTGTTAATGTTTTACCTGTGTGTTTTTGTCGAGTTAGAACCTGTTTTATGGGTGATACCATTAGTTTAGATATTTATTTACCTTTTGAGGATGTGTGGGGTGCTAACTACGTTTCTTATTGATTGGTTTATAGCTACATTAGGTATTGATAAAACTTATTATTAACTATGGGAGATGAAAACTATCCCTATGCTTAAGAATGTAACAACGAATTACCTATCTATTTTACCTATAAGAAAATGGTTTTTATTGTTTAATCAAACTCTTAATTATTAATCAGTTCTTCTTGTAGTCGCCAACAAAGACAGACACGAAAAGCGATTTTGTTTTATAAACAAGTGGTTGTGTGTTTGAGCTTCAGCCATTATCCACTATATTATTGACTTACTACAATCACAATCCATTCCATTATTTTAATTTTATTAAGTTTAGGGATTAACAGATTAGTTATAAATCCTAGATTTTTTTTTGTCTATACCGATTTCATTTTGTTGTACGTGGCAGTCACGGAATCACCTACTACAAGCAATTCTTTGCTTAAAAGATGCCAAATGTTGTAAAAAACACACTTCCTTATGTTTAGCGAACATAATGCTACACCTCGACACCGCAACGAAAACTTCAAAGAAATATGAAAACACTACGACAAATTGACAGGCACTATTATTACACAATTTCAAAGAAATTTCCCTTTCACCCCCATTTCATAAAAATATCTGGCCTTTTCTAACCAATTATTTTCCTGTAGGTAGGGTCTTCAGCAAAATAATTGGTTAGAAAAGTCGAACCAGACTATCACAGAAATCGAATAACGTCATAGTCGGATAGTTACAATGAAGGTGCATCGAAAAAATTCCCAATTGTTACCGAAAACTGAAAGAAAAAACGCACGGAAACCCTTTCTACTTTCTACAGTTCTGACCGGCTATTGTACGAATTCACTTCCGTTTTACTCATCGTAGCTTGAACCCAACATTATCCGTTACTAAGAACCTAAAAGCCACGGTAAATCAATCTCTATTTCAATGAAAATAAGGGTTTACAGCTTATCCGTCAGTTGCGCAAGAAAATGTGGTAATAATGACGTACTTCGAAAATTGGAGTTTTCTAGTGGAATTCTTTTCTTTGCGAAGGTTGCATTGTGGATATAAAATTGGTTTATTTTCCCATGGAGGTTGAACTGGAAGTACCATTAACTTATTATTTACGTGTATCAGAATAGATACATGGTAAATTGTTGTATTTTGAGGAGAATAGATACAAGAAAGTTTACAAGATTTCTTTGTGCCAGTTGCGTTAGTCTGTCTTTTTTTGTGAAAATTTTGAACATGTCACTCGTGTATTGCTATGTATGTATAGATACCCACGTCATGAATCTTGGAACTAGGACAGGAGCGCGTTAAAATCTGAATATCCATCACGTAGGCCGAGTCTTTGAATTTTAGCCTCTAGTGGTTCTTAACCGATGGTCCGCGGACCACTGGGTCCCTGGAAACATCTCAAATGGTGCGCTGAGTAATCCTAATAAATAAATAAATAAGATAATTTAAGTGACAAAGAGTCGACACAACGCGGCCCACGCTCGGCGCGTGTCCGAAGATTTTCCTAGAAGATCGGTGGTCACCGCAACGGCTGCAGTGACTTTAAAATGTCACAAAACCACTCTAAGAAAACACACCACTATAATTTTTATAAAACGTTTCAGTGACGTTATTCGCCAGTAAATTCGGACGATATATAGCGCCCACTCTTTTAAGAAACCGTGTTTTAAGACATGCCCGTTTCCTCAAGATGTTTTCCTTTACCGTTTTAAGACCACTGGTGATTTGATTTTTTACACAAAGAGAAGCGTCTGCTTGGGATCAAAACCGCGACCTAAAACTTGTAAATGGGGGCAACACCGGTCTTTACAGAATAATATCAATCAACTCAGCCAATCGCAGTCCACTGCTGGACATAAGCCTCTCCCAGGCAGCGCCACAACACTCTATCCTCCGCCTTCCGCATCCAGTCTGTCCCAGCCACCTTTTTAAGTTCGTCGGTCCATCTAGCTGGGGGGCGTCCCACACTACGTTTGCCGATACGCGGTCTCCATTCCAGGACTCGTCTGCTCCATCGTCCATCGGTCCTTTGACAAACATGGCCAGCCCACTGCCACTTCAGCTTGCTCACTCTGCAAGCTATGTCGGTAACTACAGAATAATATAATTTATTAATAACCTTGACTCTATTTAGTTAAATATCTTGAAACGCACTAAAATTAGGTAAGCTAAATGTCAATGTCATTATAAGGTATGAGTATTCCTTGACAGTAAGGGCAAAAACATATCAGGTGTTATTCTTTCCCACAATAATGGAAAGAAACCTATTGTCATATTTTACCCGTCATATCTTCAATAATTTATAGCTCCTTCCAATGATGAGCTAATGGCTTGCAAAGACGATCGAATAAAGGAGTAACCTGACGGTACAGGTCGTTAGAAAATACTTTGGGTTTAATCTGTGTAGCCAATCTTAATATTACCTCCCTTAAGCTAGTGCTAGGTTCAATTCAGGTAAGCTGAAATTGATACAAATTGAAAATAAACTATTTAGGTAGTCCGAAAAATTGCAAAGGTATAAGTTGTTGAATAATATACTACCGAAACTAACGTGGTCAATACACAGAATGTTTCAATTTTATGGATCAATTCGACTGTATGTTTTTTTTATGTTTGGTCCCTCATAACTTTTGACTGGGTGAACCGATTTTGATGATTCTTTTTTTTATTTGAAAGCTCGTGCTTCTCGTGTGGTCCCATTTTATGTAGATCTGATAATGCGTTTCGGAGACAGACAACGGAACTCTTCAAAAAATAACAGTAAATGAACCGCGATTGCTGCTATCGCATAAATATGCATTGTTTTGACCCCAAGGATGATGAAATTTCGAATTAGTGGGGTAGGTACTATAACTAAAAAGTGAAAAATAAAAACTTTTTCCAAAAAAAACAACCGACTTCCGAAAAAACACTACAAAGTGAAAAATAACTTTAATTTCGGAAGGCGGTGACAAAAAATTTAAATACATATCCAAAGTCACCGCCTTCCGAAATTAAAGTTATTTTTCAATTTGTAGTGTTTTTAAGGAAAAGTATACCAACAGTGTGCTATTGATTAAGTTACAACGCTGTGAAATATCGCATTATCATAATTTAATTATTTCCGAGAGCTTCTTTAAATTAATTGTATACTAGTATAATCAAGCTGAAAACTTTATTCGTTTGTTTATTTGTAACTCGGTAATCTCTGCTACTACTAGTCGTATTTAAAAAATCGTTTTACATTTGATAGTCAATTTCTTGAAGAAGGTTATTCATTGAAATTAAATTAAATGTTTATTTATGTAAGTAGATCTTAAAAGACACTTTTACACGTCAATATTTTGTTGGTCAATAATTTAAAAACTAGATGGCGCCGGCATTTCCTAGCTGACTGTTCCCTGAGAAGAATAGCCGAAACAAACTCAGAGGTCATGGTCTCTTTTAAAGTCCAAACATTATATTATTTGAATTTTATATGAGTCTAACAATGCAGGGCAATGTCTGGACGGGCCTTTTGAAGAAAGAGCCATTGCAGCTTTGAGCTGACCTGTCCCAACAGACGGCATGTATGTGTCAGTCACCGTGTAACTCAACCTATTTTAGGGAGCTCAACGACCCGTCACAAGACGCTACCAGATTTGCAGGACATTTGCGTAGGCCATTTACAAAATACTCAAAACCACCAGACGAGTTATAAAGTCATGTATTCAATCTAGCCTGCATAGTACTCACATTCACAGTTAGTTTTTTCTTTAAATGTCATCAAAAATATAGATAATATTATAGTGTAAATACACGAGGAGCAGTTGTGGCTCAGTGGTAACGGCCGCGACTTACGAGATGTAGGTCGTAGGTTCAAACCCAGGCAGATGCTTTACTTTGTGTAAATTATTTCATCACCGCTGCTCTCAAAACGGTGAAGGAAAACATCGTGAGGAAACCAGCATGTCCTAGATCCAAACATTTGAAGACATGTGACATCTACCAACCAGCACTGGGCCCGCGTGGTGGATTGCGGCCCACTCCCTCTCACTCTCTGAGAGGGAGTGGGCGGAGGCCTGTGTCCCAGCAGTGGGAACGTTAGAGGCTGATTATGAAATAAATAAAAGCGACAATTAGGAGCCGCGTAAAAACAAAAAACTTCAGAAACAGGAATTAACAGCGCCAGTGAGCGATGCGATATAACGCTATGGGTCGGAAGCCGGAATACTTTTATAAAAAGATGGCTGTTCGTATTATGTATCTCACTAATTCCACACAAACGAAATAGCGGGCAAAAATTATCGAATAAACAATCGATGGATTAATAATCTTTTTCGAAGTTCTTTAATGAAAGGTAAAAGATTATACTTATCTAAAGATAGACAAACACTCCGATTCTTGCTTACAAAAATGTATATTTGTATAGACAAAACGACTGGCCACTAGTATACTCTAACCAGTATACACATTTCTATGTCTGCCTAATGAACTATGAAAGGTGATAGCGAGCGCCACCTGTCGTATAGATCGTGAACTATCGACTCAAAGGCGCAGCAGTGAGTGGTATTCATTGGTGATTGACACTTCATTAAAGAGCCTTCCTTTCACGAGCATCGCTTTGAATACGTTTTGATTTTTACAGGCTTGTCAGCACGATAAGCTTGTTAATTTTGTGATGTATGAATTCTTCATCACGCTTGTATTCCCCGAAAGGATTGACAGAGGTGTATAATTGGTATGGCCATATTTCGAATTGTAATCAACCTGTGATTTTTCCACTGCTGGGACAAAGGCCTCCTCTCGGTGAGAGGGAGCGAGCTGCAATCCACCACACGAGCCCAGAGCGGGTTGGTAGATGTCACATGTCTTCGAAATTTTTAGGATATGCTAGTTTCCTCACGATGTTTTCCTTCGCCGTTTTGAGAGCCATGGTGATGAAAGAATTAATACAAAGTAATGCCCCTGTCTGGGTTTGAACCTACCACCTTCAACTCATAAGTCACGGCTGTTACCACTGAGCCATCACTGCTCTTAATATTTTGCCAGTTAAGTTTAACTACATGAAATATGGAGGCGAACTGTATTCCGCCGTCAACTGGGCACTAATCAATATTCCGGGCTGATAGAAATGCCTGATGAAAAAACCCAATAAAACTTTACCTAACTTGGTAATCGAACCAAGGACTCCATGATCAGCACCAGACCAGGAAGTTAATTGGAGTTCTTTTTTTTTTCAAAATGAATAACATATACTTCCTCACTTGTTACTTTTAAAAGTGCGAACCTTACAATTTAATACATTTAAGATACAACTGAAAGCTACACGAAATCATTTTACGTGAAAAAATAATTTCTGAAAAGCCTCTCGCTTCTGCCTCATTGAAACGTAAAACTGAAGCAAAATGAGTTTAAAAGGACTTTATACATTTTGGGGTTCCGTAAATCCGTAACTTAAATTGTTTTTAAGACATTATCCTCAAGTTTATTTATTCATGGTTCATAAGCTTATGTTTTATTGAATGACAAAAAATATTGGTAAGTATAACTGCTATCTGTCCACCGATCGACTGACCTCAGGGAAGATGTCACGCTGTGGACGTGCTGTCTCGACCAGTTGCACAGTTAAGTTTCGAAGAGACTTCTTTGAAATCTCTATAGAGATGTGCCCTAACAAACGTTGCACGGATGGAACTTCCGAAAACAAAATAAAAGGTAAATAACATCTATAGTTAATAGCGAGCTCGAAAAGTAGTCTGTCAAGAATCTTCAAGTTTAATTATTTAGAAATATGAAATATACGTGTTTTACCATATGACAAAACAAATCCATAACCGCTTACAACATACTATACTCTAGAGACTAAAATCAAATTAATAACAACCAAAGTTTAACGTTATTAGCTAAGAAACATGCCGAAAACTAACATTTGCCATGTTTCCTGCTCTAATTTTGTACTCATGGTTTTAGACCCTTTAACCTATGTCTTATGTATGAAAGGCTATTTTTTTTGATTTTTGTGAAAATATACATTATCAGTACCTATTCCACACAATTTGCAACTGAGTGAGTAAATAACCAACGACGTTTCTCACATATTATAAAGTTAATTAATAGTTCTATTCGGTACCAAAATAGGGCACGGAACCCTTCACGAACGAAGTCGAGTCTTACTTAACCAGTTGTTGTTAAATAAACTGTAGAGAAAATTGTATTAATTAAAATGTTTTTAATTAAGAAGCTAAGCGAGTAATTTGATCATGGGATAATCGTTGGGACCATTTTTGTTTGCGACAATTTCTAATTACGTTATGTCATATTGTTTTCGTTTGGTGTCACAATACAATTAGGTAATTTTAGAATAGCTTGGCACCGTAATTTCAGTGTCTAGTGCAGGAAATGGAAAAGGTTTTGAATTTTCTTTGTTAATATTGGTTGTTTCAATACAGTAGTCAGCAAATTGCGGACCGCGGTTTGGATCCGCGGATGGATTATTTTGTGCGGAAATTAAGTAAACAGTAATAACTTCAACATTAAAATATAAAATAATGAGTTTTAGCGTGCGCCAACTTAACTTCAGACTTCAGACAAACAGTTCAAAGTAAAAAGTGTATTTTTTCGCAATTACTAGTTTGATTATTGATGTTTTTAATATTGCTTACTAGTAATTGTCTACCACACGGACCGCGACAGCCATGTTATTTAAAAAAAAAGACCGCTATTGAAACTAATTGGTGATCCCTGTTTTTAACAAAGCCTCATTGACCTACTGACTCCGATTGTAGGTCATCGAAAACATAACATATTTTCAGCAAGTTAATAATTGTCATAAAAAAAAATTAAACTTTCATGATCTTTTTCACTTATGTAAATATTACCAAAAGATCACAAGTCTCCTAAATAGCGTGACACACTTACAATCATAACACCAACGCCGTAGCTTTAATATAAAAATACCCGACACGAAACTATCCAAACAAACGACCGGCAATATTAAAACAACTCTGTTTTACAAACTGGCCGCGAAATATTCAGACATGACCAGTGTGAAAAGTTAGTTATTTTTCCCAAACTTATAACAAATTGTGTTTTTCAATTCGCGGGTTGAATATTAAAAAATGTAGTGTAGCCGCAGCATGGGCGCTCTTTGTAGGAATAACTATTTTTTGTGCATATTGGTTACAGAATGGAGTGGTTACTGAACACCGTCCCAACACAAAGTATAAATCTGTCGAAATATAATTTATTCTAACAAGTTGTCATTTTGAGAGAGTGTTGCCCAGGAATGGGACAGGGTTAAGCTAGTATATAGAAAAAAAAAGTAAAATGTTTAATCGAAATTAAATATAAACGTACAAATATTAGGTACATAAATATTATTCAGTAATCTATACAGAGTGTAACCGAAACCCTATTGCTATCCTTAAGCACTAAAGATAACAGCTGGTATAGAATCACTAAACATAGTTTCAGCTCAATAGAAAACACTCTAAGAATTGATACAAAATTTTCGGTTTCATATGTTTCTTAAATTCAAATCATAACAAACGTGTCACTGCACTACGTAGGTCAATAACTTACCGCAGTACTTTCCAATATCACGATAAATCTCTTCCGAGTGATGTGTTTATTTCAATTTGAAAAGTTCGGTTTCTGATATCAATGTATTAAAAATTCTCATCACTTCCGAACATGTAGAGATCGGATTAAAAACCGTTCCAATATCATTTTATATCATCAAAAGAAGCCGTGCCTTTGGTATGTATATACCCTTTCCGTTACACGTTGTATACATAATTCTAAATTATAATGTAGTGTGTCAAAAACACTCACAGAAAAGCATGTGTAAATATATTACACCTGGTTTCCTGTGAGTGATTTTGGCGTGTATGTAGTATTTTAGTCGAGGCCAATGAAAAATTTATTAGTCTTCCGTGAAGCAACTTCTTCACGCATGTCAGAACGAGTGATGCCATACCAAATAAATGGCAGTGACAATGAAAGCTGGGACACACTGCCACTGTAAGATAAGTCAAGCTGTTTGACCTAAGAAAGCAATCGTTTAGCAGTAGTAATGAAACGCCTTTCAAAATGAACAGACTAATTAGAATTCAATGCGTAGGCTTTAGACAGTCTTCATCACGTAATTCAACATAGCTAGATAAGCTAGTTGCCACAATCTAATTAATTAACATTCCAGAAAGAAAAATCCTAAAGTTGTGATAGAGCTGCACAAAAAGCTGCACAAAAACTCCCATACAGCTAATGGGAGGACTACCAATTAGCGTAAATAAAATTACTTTTGCTTCGAGAGAAAAGGATGGAAGCAGAAAAAAACCCAGATCTTTTTGCCACTAACTTATTTGCTCATTTTAGAGGCAAAACCTGTTTACAAATCATAGAAATGGTCCGTATCATACGTTGAATTCAATTTACTCATAAATTAGGAGCTGAGATATTCCAAATCGATTTTTACAGTGCATTTCTCGTGTAATATACTGGGTGAGATGAAAATGGACAGACCTTGGGTAAATATACCCTGTCAAGGCAAATCCTGCTTTAGTTCTGTAAAAGCAAGGTTGCATTTAAAGTTACAGTATCTCGAGGAACCACTCACAGCTTCCTTTTGTGATAGTCCTTGGAATTGAATTTGTTACACCGAATTATGTAACGGTTTTAGCGATTGTGGTGAGAGAGGTTATAATTTTAATTTGAGATCTGCAGAGAAGAAAATATTATTTGTAGACAATGAGCTGCAACTTATGTGGATACTTCGCCTTCAAAATTAAATTTTCAAGAATATTTGAGGGTTTAATGATGTTTGTGTTTTTCAACTTTCTGTATGAAAAAGCTTTCAGGGTGGATTAAGTAGGTAGATAGTTCTATAACGGACATTAATAAATTAGTAGACAAGATTAAATTTGGGAAATGTTATTTCATTTTTATTTGAATGGTTAGATAAATTATTATGATCGCGTCTTCTGCAATGGCTCGACAGTGTCTTGTGATAAAATAGATTGTTTTTGTTTTTATTTTTATCTGAAATTACCAACATACAGAATATCACGCCATTATTCTCCGAAACTATAGGCAGAGGTGGAACGGACCGTTAGGCACCTCACACTTCAGGACCTGTTGAAAACCAGTACCAGGCACTAGTTGCCTGGCATTTTTGCTGAACTAGGCCTTTTTGGCCTAGCCGTGAGGCACACTATGATGCTAGTTTCTGACATCGCTCCTTACATTTTTATTTTATTTTTATTTTATTCTGTGTTAAATAAATGCATGTTCTTTCATTTTTCTTTCTTCAATAAAAGTGCACCTTTATTACACCCGCATTTTGCCAGTTATATATCAGTTCAAAGTAATAGGAGACGAGCCTTGATTACCATCTAGCGGGCATACAACAGGCTACCACTGAGAAATTCCAGATGGAAAAACTCAGTAACACTTTACCCGACCAAGCAATTGAACACAGGACTTAGCGCTTGCGATCAATAGCCCGACAAGATACCAACATTTGATTCAACAACAGGCCTAGGTATTCAAATCTACATACTAGATACAGCATTTATGTTAATTGCTACAATCTGTACGGCAAGCCAATTACCAACTGAATTTAACAAATAACAAATAAAATAAAGCAATATCTAAATGCAATAGTCCAGTTATAACCACTGCCAAACAATTTGCAGATCGCGCGAAACCGTTTCGTTTTTTACACTTTTTTTACAAAAAAGTTATTTCAAACGTATTGTAACGTGAGTTTTGGGACAAAAACAGACCTTATTTCAGTGGAACAAGGTTCAGGTTAAGAGCTAGTGAGGCGAGACCAACGTGCGGCTCGCAGACCGTGAAACACCTTTGATATGTAGCATTTGACATTCGATTTAAAGTTAAAAAGTTTTTTTTAGCTGGGAACGAATCTAAACTGTGCTAAGATTTCGGAATAATATTATTTTGTGTAGTATCTGAACCTTTGAAGAACCTTACAGAAAAACGGCAATTATGTAGGCTGAGATTTTTAATAAACTTAAGAAAAACAAAAACCCATATCGATTTACGTAGTTAGTAGTTACGTAGTTACGTGCAAATTATTTAATTATTAGCGATTTAACCCATTCGTGATTAAGCGGTGTTATCGATTTAGTGAATGTGAGTGTCAATACAAACCATCTCTGGTTTAATGATACAAACAAACGAAATTCTATTAAACTATACCTACAAAAAAAAACAAATTGTAAACACACAATGTTTATTGCTATTTATTAGTCTTTATTTATTGCACAGATAAGATTAATTTTCGACCAGTATCTATTTAAATAGATGGACTATGGATTTGGCAGCGATGGTCCAGTGGTAAAGGCTGCAAGGTACGAGTTTTAGGGCGTAGGTTTGAATCTAGACAGGGCACTTTACTTTCTGTAAATTATTTCATCACCACTGCTCTTAAAACGGTGAAGAAAAATATCGCGTGGAAGCTGACATGTCCTTGAACCAAAAATTCGAGGACATGACTCTGACATCTACCAACTCACACGAGCCCGCGTGGCAGATTATAGCCCACTCCCTCTCGAAGAGAGGACGCCTGCACATCAAAGATTGGGTACCTACACAGTTGTTAAAAAAAAGGTAATTTAAAAAACTAAAAAACCCGACTGCTTTTCTGAGTATTCATGGAAAAGCCCTAAAACAAGAAAGTCGTTGTACCCGATTGCACTTAACTTAAGAATCGCCAGTTTCTAAGGCGATGCATAGAAGCAGATAAATTGTAGCAGTCGGGACCCATTCTAGAAAGTCAGACGTCTAGTCAGTAGATTGGAGTAATCTGCAATGTAATGTAGGTATGTGCTCTCAATTCACTAAGCCTCCATTTCTAGAATGGGTCCCGACTGCTACAATTTATCTTCTTATAAACATCGCCTTAGCAACTGGCGATTCTTAAGTTAAGTGCAATCGGGTACAACGACTTTCTTGTTTTAGGGCTTTTCCATGAATACTTAGAAAAGCAGTCGGTTTTTTAGTTTTTAAATTACCGTTTTTTTTTTTCTTTTTTAATTATGATATCATTTTCACAGTAATTACAAATCTAACAACACCTTGTAAACTAAAATCCATCGAGCCGTTCAGGCCGCAGAGCGTGCCAAACATTTGAAATTGGTGCCAAAAATCCGCCATTTTGTTTTTTATTTTGATATACCCAGTGTCACTTTCACAGTAAATACAAATCTAACGACCCCTCTCAAGCTAAAATCCATCCAGCCGTTCAGGTTGCAGAGCGTGCCAAACAATTATACATACATACACACATACATACATATATACTCTCGAAAAACATAACCCTCCTCCTGGCGCAGTCGGGTAAAAAAGCGACGAATTAGAGTTCGTAAAAGCAAAGCACCATTTCAAATCGGACATTTTATATTGTTTTCAACATCACGATTATAACGTAACATTACAAAGTGCACGCTTCTCTTTATATAAAGCCTTTCAAAAATAATTGGTGTTTTACGATGGCTTTATAATTATGACGTTTGTCCCTGTTATGTTTGCGTGATACCTTAACATTTATATCATAAAATTACGTGATTCTTTGAGCTTTGATATAATGGGGTGTTGACACGGATCATGTACTAACATAATAGCTACATGTTAATTTATTATCTACATAATTCATGTTGAACCTCGACCAAAAAAAGGCAGTGGGTGATGTGATGCCGTTCAAGGCATAGACATATAATGAGGTTACGTCGGACGTCTAATTGTGGACTATAATTAATTTGATTATTATTTAAAATATTTTTATGTATTAAATTTTACTATTTTTTCGTCACAAGGACTGAGTCGTACAGGACCTTATTTTGTATGCCATTGTTTTTATTTTTCTATGTTTGTCAGAGTTTGTGTAATTATTTCTTCTTTCTTTCTTGTATTTATATAAAACTAGCTTTTGCCAGCGGCTTCGCCCGCGTGGAGGTCGGTGTATTATATATATAAACCTTCCTCTTGAATCACTCTATCTATTAAAAAAACCCACATCAAAATCCGTTGCATAGTTTTAAAGATTTAAGCATACATAGGGATATAGGGACAGAGAAAGCGACTTTGTTTTATAATACATATGTAGTGATAGCGATGCAGAGAATTGGCAGTTATATCGTTATTTGGGAGAAGCCTTTGGCGTTTTTGTGAAGCATAGAACGGCGCCCTAATTGCCTCACACACTTTAAAGGACATTCTTAAATCATTGATTCATAGGTTCAACATCGTAAATAATACAGCGCACGTGGCTGAACTGTCAAAATGAAGGGAATTGCGATCAATTGTCAGTATAAGTGTGAGTTAGGCAATCACCCCGTAGGTAACAATGTTGGCAAACCATGCTAAACCTCCCTCAACTTTGGAGTGAGCGGAAAAAGTGTTTCTACAAATTATCTAAGCAATAAAACCCAATGCTCAGTAACGGGAGCTGATAATTAGAGCGACACAATTTACAAAACATTAGAATTAGTCACCTCACGAAAGGGTTCATAAATTTTTAAACCAATTTGCGGATTGGCCGATGTACCCGTGATGGTATAGTATATACATGACACGTATTTCTGGAAAATTGCGTATTATTATCGCGTTTCGTATATTAGTAATAGCATTGCGGTTCGTGAAATCTCAAAATTAAGCGCATTTTATTAGATTGGCTCTTGGAATCAAAACAAATCATGAAACTATAAAAGTTGTTATTATTGTGGTATCTTTTTATAACCTTACAGTACTCGCAAAAGCGTATTTTGTCAATAATATATAATTCACTATAAGTGGTACATTATGTACTATTAGAGGTTTCAATAAAAATAGCCAAATAAAAATAAACATACGCTCAAGTGCTCATTCATTTTCATCGAACGACCACGAAAACAAAAATATAAATTTCCCATTGAATACGCCAATCTTGATTATGCCGTCCGAAATAATGGAAAATCATGATTTTGTGGGACAATGGGAATCTCGGCTCAGTTCGTAATAAGGAAATGACGATTCATTTCAAAGAAATGCCGATCGAACAGTCAGGAGTTCGTTTTCTTTTATATTATTCGGTTTTCACAATAAATGGCCAACCTAAATGATTAATGATTATAACTGCTATGACATTGTTCAATGGCTTGTTTGTTTTTAATCCAAACCAGTTAATTAGTGTTAAGTCATCTAGTTAAAACGATTTTAAATTATTACCACTCTATTACACTCAATTAGAAAATGAATCGACGATTTTATTCGGCTTGCTGCCTAATTAATACGCCAATGTTGATGTAATATTAAAAGCTGAGTTAGGAGAAATATTAATGAGAAATATCATTCGATTATAATGGGATTACGAAAATACCGCTTGCAAATTGTGAAATGGTTATAATATAACCATTTCATAATTTACAGGCTATTACAGGCAATTTAAAGTTTAATTAAGCAGGTCCAGGACGAGCTCTGACAACAATCCTTAAGCTTATCTCCATTTTGTGTCGCCCGTGGCGATAAAAATATTATACGAATGAATATGTTATTAGCTCAACCTATTTTAAAATGCTACAGTTGCGACCTACTTTTGTTACTTAAGTAACAAACCCCGTTTTCCCAGAGACAGTGGGATGACCCGCTCTGCAGGTTGGTACGGAATAATCTTATCAATACGTCCACCAATATTGCTGAGCGTGCCCGCCTGTTGGCTGTGGGTGAATGGGAGTCAGGCGTCTGGCTGCAGGCACTGCCGTCACCCAACATAGGCACTATGTTGTATGAGCCCATTTTCCGGCTCGTTACTTGTCTGTGTCTGGGCGCACCTTGCGGGGTTCCACATCACTGCCAATGTGGTGAAGCTATCAACTGCTTCGGACACCATGGCCTATCTTGCGGTAAGAGCGCAGGCCGTATGGTTCGGCACGCCAGTATTAATGAGATCATCCGTCGTACTCTTGTCACCGCCGGGGTGCCAGCTGTTTTAGAACCCAATGGCTTGGCATGCGACGTTGGGAAGAGACCAGATGGAATGACCATAATGCCCTGGACGTTGGGCAGGTCTATGGTGACGCAAAATGTGTCGACACCCTTGCGCCATTTCACATTCCTAGTACGACGGGGTGTGCTGGGGCGGCTGTCGCAGGTGCGGAAAGTCTCAAACGGCGAAAATATTCCAATCTTATTGGGAGTTATATATTTGGGCCGTTTGGGGTTGAAATACTTGGGTCATGGAGTTCGAGTGCCCACTTGTTTTTCCGAGACATCACCATGCAGTTAGTCGACTCTTCACGTGGCCAGAGTGCTGGCTTATTCTTTGGCCAAAGAATCAGCATCGCCATACAACGTGGCAACGCTGCCAGCATTTTGGGCACTTTTCCCATTGCAACGATGCGGACGAATTTTTTGATGCCCTGTGATTTTTTTCTCTCTGTTTTTTGTTATATACATTTGCATACTATTAATAGTACTTTTAATTGATGAAAATAAATTAATATAAAATAACGATACATAAAAACACTAAAATCCAGAAATTATAATCCAGTTTTTCCAACACATAAAGTTCAAGTTATAGTTTTCCCATTTTAAAGAAAAACGTAGCAGTTGGGAATTAAACATTAAAGCCTATATTTCCATTGGTCCCACTTGGTATGAAGTACATTAAAAAACGAATAAAGTCCAATTTGAACTAACTTTGTATTCGTAGAAACTGTGACTCAAGTGCAATTTCATAATATTCCCATTAGAAACGAAAGTTTATCGTAACCAATGGGAAAATACGAAATTAGGTATTCCTACTTATGCAATTACTTTATAAGAAAAGTTGGCGTACGCGATGGAAAAAAACTAACTTTATAAGGTTTATGGTGATTTTTATGGAGGTAATGGGAATACATCTTTATGGTCAATTTGCTGGAACCGGGCTCGGTAAACAATAACAGCGTATTTTCTCTCTTCACGAGTTTATGCACGCGAACGGGTAATTTCGCAGCGACTATAAAGTATAAATAATTTATATAAAGTTAAATTAATGCTTTGGTTCGAGGTATCTTTGGGTTAATTATGGGCGTTACAGATAATTCATGTGAGATAGCCCTTTTCATTGTATTTCCGTGTAGAAATGTTGAGTAACAAAATAATTGAATGGGTGTTAACAACTTTTTTGCGTGAATTTACCTACTAATCTTCAAGCGCCGAATATGGACAATGGACATTTTCTACCTCATTTAAATGATCACTAACTAGCTTAAGCCTGTGACTTCATCCGCGTTAAGTGGGAACCGCTAGGTTATTCCGCCAAATTCAAAATTTCTTACGTTTTTTTGCAATTTTCAGGTCAGTTATCAGGCTGTACAGTCACGAACAATAATATATACATTGTCACATTTTCTAAAATATCCTAACTTCTGCCGGCTCAAAAAATATGTGAACGGCATTTTTTCCTTAATTACCTAACCATCAAACTGTGTCAAAACAGTATACATTGATTTCACAGTAATGTAAACGAAAACACATCAGTAAAAAGTTTACACTTACAATGTCATTTTGAAGTATCTATGACAATTTCTGTAACATGTATACAAAATGTAATGTACTCGTATAAAAGATATAGGAATTATTATGGATACATTAAAATGGCATTGAAAGTGTGTACCAATTTTTTCCTGTTTTGTTAGGTTTATTCATAGACCATTGTATCGTAAAATGGTTTCTGAATCGGATGAATTTAGTGATGATGATTAATACGATGATGATGATGTGCTTACATCGCATTTTACACTTTTGATTTAGATTTTTTTTCTGCTGTATGTCGTGTGCCTTTAGTCTGTGCTAAGTTAATGTATTTTTTTTTTTTTCACGTGCTGCGGTCGCCATTCATATTTTGATCAATGTACAACTAGACACTTACTTACGAATTGCAAAAAAAAACGAAAATTCGGTAGGTTCTAAACGGTATCCAATCATGTATTTTAAAATAATGGTGTATGTATCCAGGATATAAAATCCGAAACCATTAACAACTACAACATAAAAAGAACATTTGGACCTGAAATATTATAATGATGCCGTTCGTCTGCAAAATCACGGCAGGCATAATGTTAACGTAGTTTTTTTGTGATGGCATTGACTTCCGATGAACGCGCCTGACGTTAATGATAATTAGATTGTTTTGAAGATGCGGTTATTTTAATTTCGAGTGTTATCTTAGGGCATTCTTCATAAAAGAAACTATACCCCATGGCGTTAGCGTATCTTTCTATAAGTTAAAGGAATCTGTTGTACTTCCTGAGAGTACTTACCACTTACAAACAAACAACCAATGTGACGTCGTGTGGTTTCCATAATCACTATGTAAATGTAAATATGCTAACGATCAATCGTGGCCTAAATCACAAAATATCCTTTTTTTTTCATAATCACTTCTCTTTACAAACATATTGGCGACCACAGTCAGACCTGGCTTCTCTTTCAGGCATCCCATCCAATCCCATCCCATCAATAAATTTAATCTAAAGGCACGTCATTGATTCACAGACGTTCGCTCCCCACAACCAATTTGCGAAATAATTAATAGCGGAACAGTTCACGCTAGGTGACATGTGTAGTATTATGGAGCCTTCAGTCACACTTACCAGACTTTGACCATTCTGATTTGAACTGACCCTATTACCCGTCACGCAAATTGGATGAGAGGGTGGAGACATGGACGAAATCTCAACGACACAAGCTTTTACGAGACAATCAGCGACCAATATGTAAATTGTGTAGATTGTGAAGTTGTCAAATGTGCTCGGTGTCTAAAACTGTGTGGTATTGATTTGTTTAAAATTATGAAGTGCCATTTTAATATTGTTGTTAGAAGGTCGGTTTCCAGAAGGTCACCTACAAATAAACTGTGACACACTGACTTCTGTCTATAACAATAGTAATAGCCTGTAAACTTCCCAATGTCCAACTGTGGGCAAAATCTCTTCTATTGACACAGAACCTCTATTATAAGGATATTGGAAATCCGAGCCACCATCATTTAAAAATAATTTGATCCCATTAAGACGAATTTTGGAACGAAGTTCCTTATCGCGCGTTGCGAAAGGGGGCTAGACGGAAAAAATTAAGACCAAAAGTTGTAACGACACTTTTTGCTACATTGTTGTAAGCCATGCCGCGTGCCCGTGTTTCTCTGCAGACAGAGACACAGACAGAGTGTGTACACAGATATATATATGTGTGTGTGTGTGTATGTATATGTACAATTTACAAAATTTTATTACAATTCCTTCACTAATTAATCGAAAGGAACTTCGTTCCATCCGGGTGTCCCTTGACACCTCTCAAGTTTTTTTTTTCTCATGTACTTTTGTTAACTGTATCATGTTCTAATCCTACAATATCATCACTACATATTGTAAAACAAAGGCCCCTGCCACGTTTGTTTGTCTGTTCGCGATAAACTCAAAAACTACTGAACGGATTTTCATGCGATTTCCACCAAAAGACAGTGATTCATGAAAATGGTTTAGGTGTATAAAAACGCGGACGAAGCCGCTGGCTACCGCTGGTAATATTATAAATGTAAAAGTTTGGAAGAACGAAAAAACGGCTGAGCAGATTTAGGTAAAATTTGTCACTCAGATAGAATAACCTGGATTAACACACAGGATACTTTTTATCTCGGTACTTAGTACGTCCCCGTGGGATAATTTTCGACTTTTGAAGCCGCTGGCAGAAACGAATGAGAAATAAAGATTTTATAAACCTACATTTTCAGTCACCCACTAGAACAAAGAAGTTATCCATTTATTTGCTCGCAAAGCCATGCTATGAAGTCCTTATTACAACTTACCGAAATACCTAATGATATACTTACCTCCTAACAAAAGCTTACCCATGCAAAGATTACTTAAAGAAGCGGTTACCCCATAGAATTTACTTAAGGGGTTAATACGCGTTACTCACAGATAACCGTAAGGCTTTCGCGGTGGCTTATTGTTCGTCTATTGTTCCTTAAGAGGGTAGATAAGGGCTAATAACGGGAGGAAGCCCCTATATTATTTGATGTGCATTTATTACAACGTGTTTATCTTTAGATGGGTTTATAGTATTATTATTAGCGTTTAAACTGGGATTTTGCTTTAAGTAAGGTGGAGATAATTTGAAGTTTAGAAATTGTGAGTTTGGCCGGAGATTGCAATACACAGGGAAGAGCGGAAAGCTAAGGTAAAAGAAAGAAAGGTTGAAGTAAAATAATAAATAAAGTGATTAAAAAAATTAAATTAAATGTTAAATTTTTGGAAATAAATCGTTTAAGATATGTCAGTAAAAAAAATAATTGGACATTTTAGGAATCGTGTAATTAGAGTCGTTAAAAAAGGTGTAATAAAAGGGTTACAAGTAGTAAAAAATGTTTCTACCGAACAGCAGATTTTCTCTAATTTTTAATTGCTGTCGTTCGAAAAGTTTTTATCATTAATGGTTGTGTTCGACCCTTTTTACCTTTTTGTCACATTTCTTTATTTTTATGTGATTTTCATTTTAAGAAAAGTTTATTCAAATCACATACCTTCACTATAAAGCTACTTTAATCTTAGTTTAAAATCATATAATACGAAACTGAATGTTCAAACTACAATACACAACTCGAAAATTCTTGAAGCCACCAAGTGCCTATAGAAATGCCGGATTATCTACGATAGTGCTACGCAGCTACGCCGTAGCGGTATCTCGTAGCATCGTAGAACTGCCTACGGAAGCGATAATGATATTACTACGGTGGGGTGGAATTCAGCCGTATATGCCGTAATAAAGGACTCATAGAGTTGGGACAGAAGGTTTAGGTACAATAAAGGGTCATAAAAAGTGGACTTTTAAAGCGCCTTGTTGTTTTATGTTTACTAGATTTTTTTAAATAAATTAATGAATGGTTGAGAGCACTTTTAGCGCAGTGGTGTTGGCCCCATCTTACGAGTTGTATGTCGTTAGTTTGAACCCAGGCGGCACTTTAATGTGCATTTAATTTCATCGCCACTACTCTCAAACGGTAGAGGAAAACATCGTAAAAAAACTTTTAAGAAGAAAATAATGTTATTCTAAGAAATGTGACATTACCATCACCAACCCACACTGGGCTCGCGTGGTGGATTATGGCCCACTCCTTCTCATAGAAAGGAGGCCTGTGTCCTAGCAGTGGCAAAAAATTATAGGCTGGTTTTACTGTGAATGGTTTTATCTATTCACAAGGTAGAGAAGGGTTTACCAGCTATGGGAATACGACCAGCTACCTATGCAGGTGATGATGATTTTAGAATGAATTTATTTATTAGTAGGATTTTAGATACCTTAGGATACATCATGAGGTATCAAAATCCAGAAATATTATAATAAAAAACCTTATTAATTAATTCGGGTAATTTTTTTTGAAAAACTGTATTTTTGAGACGCAAAACAAAAAATTTATTTTTTAATATTTTGAAAAGATTTTTTTTAAATATTTTCTTTACCGTTAAAAGTTTGTACGCAGAATTATTTATTATATTATTAACATTAAACTTACAACTAATTTATTAATAAAAAAACATAAAAAACTCCTATATTCTAACTTAACTAATAGTTTTAGAAAATCTCATTTAATAAGTTCATATGTGCAGATTGCGGTATTAATACAACATGGTAGGCACCGTTATGAAATAACAATAAATATTACGTACCTAACCGACACTGCAATGTTATAATTCTTTTCCAGGAAATGTATGAAGTGGATTTTCTGTCTCATCTGCTCGTGTGTGAGACAAGACACGTGCTAGTATTAGTAGGTAGACGGGTATTATCATATTTATTGGTATATATCACTTAGATGTATACGAGCGCAGAATTATTGATATTTTTGTTTTGGCTATGTCGAGGTGGAGATTTAACATTGTCACATTACGTCACGCCTGTTTTTCTAGAAGGGTTAGGCAGAGGTGATCGTGTACCTATAGTAAACTTACATTGCATTTTTATGTTATTTTATAGGCTGGTTTTATATTGATTATACACCGTGACATTTTAGTCGTCTTACAACGGCAGCCCACTTCATGTATCCAATGACTACTAATCATTATTTAAAAAAAAATATTTTTGAACATTACCAAAATTCAAAAAATGCAAATATCATTCACTAAGACGCACGACGTAGTTTAAAACACACTGTTATGGAGATGAAATTAATGATAGAATGGAATGGTAGGTAGGTTATCTGCTACCGCTTGGTACGTAAACATTATTAACAGGGAGGGTGTTTTATAATTCTAAAGCATTATTTATTTTTCTTTGTACCTATCATCTTAATTAATGGTAACAATGTTTTAATCGCGCCTAGACATATTTTATGACGGATACATTGAGTGGACCACCTTTGTAAGAAGACTAAAATGTCACGGTGTATTATACAGAGTGGCAGGGACATCGACGTGCAACCTGTTTACCGTGAATTCAACACCTAACTGAATCTAGATCCCGTAGCGTAGATATTTTTCGTCAGTTCTCAAAACGGAAATCAGCTTTTTTATAGAAAAGTTCAGTACCTACGCAGTTAAAATGTATGGAACTGCTACTATAATTCAGGGTTACAGTTTGCGCGTTGATCTCTTGGACTCATTCCAGACCCTGTACAATATCATATCATGAATAAATACTGGAGTGAGTCTAGATTGCCATCGTCATGTTAAAAAGAACATGTATACATTATGTATTTATGTTAAAAATATATATGTTTCATTAATATATCTTTAATATTTTATTTTATCTATTTACAAAGGTACACATAATAACATACAGACAGGAATTACCATCAAAAACAAAACTTCTAAAAAAAACCAAGTCTCGCAACTCAGTTATTCTACCATAAAAAGTTGTGAAATAAATAATAAGTAATACCAAGTCGGTTGATTTAATCAGTCCCTATTTAAGGGTCCTTCTGTCTTAAGTAATTACGTAATTAGCTAATCTAACAACATCTTATAGAGACCATATCAATATTAAAAATCTTTTATATATGCAGTTGGTGTATCTAGAAAACTGGACCGAAATTGCAAAATATGTTAGTTTTTCCTTAATTTATACACTAAACACTAATTGTATTCTAAATTTGAAGCTTCTATGTCTACTAGAAGTGCCTTAGAGTTTTGATGATCGGTCAGTCAGTGAGTGACAAAATTAAGAACTTTGACTAGTTATAATTCTTAAACTACCAATTCAAATTGAATGAAATTTGAAATATACCGTGTTTATACAATGCTTGCTTGGTTACTAGAAATACAGGCTTCTAGTTTAATCCACAACGAAGTTATAGGGGGTTGAAAACGGCCTGAACCGCTTCGAGAAAAGGATGGTAACGGCACTGTCGTGCCACATGATATCGTATTGATAAAATTTCGTAACTTATGATTCTTTGTGAGAGACTGCCATCCATACTAGGATAACCTGAATGGATCACCAGGCTCTGACACCGAATGTAATCTAATTAACATTGCAGTGGTCATTTATTTTAACCCTTTCACGTATTTCTTATCTTACCTTAGTTTTGTACTGTGTTCGTACTTATTTATTTGTTAGTAATATTAGTATTGTACTTAAGAGAAATTTTGTAGATTTAACTTATTTACTTGGTTTTAACGATGTACTTTTACAACTAAAATACTGCATTTTCATAAGGCCTAATGCACCATAAGGCCTAATGCACAGAATGAAAGATCGTTTCAATCATTATCCAATCCAAAATTAATATATAATTACCTACTAATTGTATAACTTAAAGCAAATCTAGTTTTACTTTTGTGTGGCATCTCGCAGTTGACCTTGAGAGGCCGTAATTGCTTAATCGGGCTTTCCTGTGGTTGCATTTTAGTGAAACTTACTTAACGAAAATTTACTTAACGAAAGCAACTGCACGCTGAGGGCACCCCCTGTGGGGTACGGGTTTTGTGTGCGGGCTGGTGGTGGCTGTTCCATGTGGTGCCGGTCGTAAAAGAATAGCACCATCCCATTTCTTCCCGTGGGTGTCGTAGAAGGCGACTAAGAGACTTACTAGAGAATGGGCAGCAGCGTTCTCTATGCATTTTACCACCATACTGCGATTGCCAACCCGCCTGCCAAGCGTGGCAATTATGGCAAATCCTCCCTTTTGGGGGAGGCTTATGTCCAGCAGTGGGCGTCTTTCGGCTGATATGATGATGATATGATGACTGGTGGCCCTACTGCTTTCTTGAGTTAGAGTAATGGGTTCACCTGGGTGGGAAAGGACATGTCTTTGGCCGGCGGATTCTACTGATTCTACTGGGGACATAACTGGCGGCCTTCACAATCAGAGGATTGCGATGTTTCGCGGCTGAATCGAAAAATTGCTTCGAATTGCATTTTAGAAATTGGGCGAAAGTGGGAACTTTCGAGATCGAGATGGAAGATCTCGTTTCTAACGAACCATGGGAAGCCGGTGGTTTCGCGAAGGAATCGGTTTTGGAAGGTCTGCATCCTATGGATGAATCGGGGCTTAGTGTGTGCAAAAGACTTTAAAAGAGACTATGACCTCTGAGTTTGTTTCGGCTTTTCTTCTCAGGGAACAGTCAGCTAGGAAATGCCGGCGCCATCTAGTTTTAAAAAATATTGACCAACAAAATATTGACGTGTAAAAATGTCTTTTAAGATCTACTTACATAAATAAACATTTCATTTCAAGGGCTACACTTGCATAAGTTATGATAGGCCTAATGCACGCCGTGTATATCCGCATCTTGCACTTGAGTAACAATTTGCTACGTGCATTTAGAACACAGTGCAACCTTTCGAGAACGAAGGATGCGCGTGACCGTGCCTTCCTGATGTGCTCAGAGAAGGAGTTCTGATCCTTAATCACTCCTAGACATTTGGCTCGATTCTCCCAAGGAATCGACTTGCCAAATATGGAGATGAGCCGGAGGGTCAGGTCTAAGTCGCGGTTTCGAAAAGAGAACCGCTTGACTTTTGTCCGGATTCAATCCTCCACTTTCTGAACCACGCGCCAAAAACGTTGACTTCGGTCTGGAGAGTGGAGGCTATCGCATCCTGACTTTCCCTAGAGTAGTAGATGGCTGTGTCGTCTGCGAACAGTGCCAACTGTGCCTTTCTACTTTTTGGGATATCGTTAGTGATTAGCATGAATATGAGAGGGGACAGCACGGCGCCCTGAGGGATGCCAGCGCGAATGGGATGGGGAGACGGATCGCCCCTTCGATGCTATAGCGAAAGGTGCGGTTCAACAGAAAGTCACGTAAGATGAGCACAAGGTGATCAGGCACACCTAGTTGGTACAGCTTGTATATTAAGCCATTGTGCCAGACTTTGTCGAAGGCTTTCGCTATGTCGAAGAATACTGCACCGGTCATCGTACCACGTTGGAAACAAGCGATTATATGTTCTACGATGCGGTGGACCTGTTGCACACAAGAGCGTTGGGTTCTGAAACCGAACTGCTCGTTGGGTATGAGGCCTTTCGTCTCGGCAGAATCTCTGAGGCGCTTATAAATAAGCCTCCCATAGATTTTACCGAGAGTACTCAGTAAACTGATGGGGCTCGTGGTCTTGGACTTGGGTTTGCCAAGTTTGGGGATGCCGATGACCGTGGCTGGCTTCCATGCCTGAGGGTAGATATTATTGCTCCAGGCACCATTGAAGATGGTGGTCAAGAGCATGATCAGGTGAGCAGGCAGCATCTGGAACACCTTGTTGGTGATACCATCAGCGCTGGGAGCCTTGCGGGGTTTCAGACCTAGATTATCCAGTGAACTTCGTCCGGGGTGACGAGTGGTAATGGATCATCAGGGTCTTCAACGGGTGGGAGGTGCCCTCGGGCCGGGTCAAGGGAGGCATGGAGGCGACTTCTCGGGATTTGAGTTTCGTCTGAATCTCCCATAAAGTGATGGGTGGCCTCTAACTCACTCAACATCTTATCCCAGCCTGCGTTACGTAGCTCTGCCATGCGTGTCTTTTTTTTCCTGGGTGGGAAATCATCAAATGACTTCTCCCACTCTGGATGGAGCAGGAGGGTGTGTCAGACTTTTACTGACTAAAACCCACCCATGTTCCCTCAGTTGCCTGTGTCCCAGGGGCCACGGTATCTCTTTCGAACTACCCGCACCCCTGGCAGGCATCGGCCCTTGTGGACCCCACCAGTTGTTGCTGACATCTCTGACGGTGCGCGTGGAACACACCGCGCTGTCGACCCAGGCATTTTTTTATTTTTAAACGTGGAGAAATGCCTACTGCGCTACCACGGGAAGATAGCGCAGTTATGTGGGACTGTAACCCCTAAAACTCCACGGTGTCTTCCAGTGCCAGGAAGGCGGGAGCACAGAAAAGCGCATGCCATCCGCGAACCCGCCGCGGCTGTCCGTCACCGGACTCTCCTCGGAGGGGAATAACCCCTATCAGCGGCGTACCAGGACACATGGCACGCCGTGACCACCCCAGGAACCAAATAGCCGCCGCCCCGCCGCCTACCACTTTTGGGCCGCAGGGGATAGGGAGAGCGGCCAACGCTATACTGACCCTCCTCCTCCCCTGCGGCCCCACTGCGTCTGCCATCAAACGGTGGTGGCCCCATCCAGGCCGCGGAAGGGTAGAGCGCTACTCAGAAGTACCGGCACTCCTCCTCCGCCACAGCCTGTAACCCTCAGCCGCGATGCCTCCCATTCGACATCGCGGCCCGCCTCAGCTGCGATGCACCTCATCGCAACCTACTTTTTGGCCGCTACGTCGTCGGCTTGGAGGCAAAAGCCCTGACGAGCGGCTCCACCTTGGGGTTCCTCTTCGCTTCACCGTGGGGATGACCACGGCTACTGAGCCTCCCACAACGACGATGCGGGAACCCACTGGGGGGTGCCATGCGTGTCTTTACAAGCAAATCTGGGGTGGGTCACAAGTATTTATATAAATCGTTGTTTTTGCGTTTGTTTTTTTTATTAATTACGTAATGTAATTCTTAGTTCGTTATTTTGAAACAATACTTTCAACTGCGTCAGTTGTTTTGAATCTTTCCATTTAAACAATTCCAAGAAGGTTCTAAATAAAAATAAAAATAAAAACTTTCTTTATTTGCTAAATGAATCTAACAACCTTACGCAATATGTTTTTCAATTTTATCAAAGAATGTAAATTAAGCTATGTCTAATTCATTGTAATATATAATAATTGGTTGTTAGTTTATACGGAACTGATTCGCTCTGTCCCACGTACTAGCATGAACTGTATTACAGTGGATTAGGTTTCCTCGGTCACGGTATAGGTAACTAATATTTGACTTGTGGCAGCTAAGTAATTTGATCTAAGAACAAAACAAAGTAAGTAAAATTTATGGGGTAGAAGTATTATTTTGGACTTGTTCTTTTTTAAATTTGTAGGTAGTTGTCCAAAATCAAAAAATCAAAATATTTTATTTCACATAAACCTGCAAGGGCACTATGAAACGTCAGAAGCTAGGTGCACGGTTCCAATTTGTCGCTTCCTACGAAGAAGAGCTGGCAAGAAACTCCAAGGTTGCTCTTTTAAAAATAATTGGCTTTTACAATGTTTTCAAATTAGAGTGATATTAAGTATGGGACGACAATGCAGGCCTGTCAATAAGTACCAGGTACTTAGAGAAATGAAAACAAAGAATAGACTATAGACAGATTTTAAGACGTCTGTAAGGCCTACAACGTTCTCCCATTCACAATATGTAAAAGAATCTACATGTAAAATCAACTTATTTATACCAAGTAACATGATTTCCATGAAAATCACTAATAAATAGTCGATATTAGAAGTGATGTATAATGTCAAATAATGACGAGAATTTATCAAAAAATGTAAAAAATAAAAATAACAAAATTAACATTGTAATTTGGGAGCAGTTAATAGACTCTCATATTTATGCTGTTAATGAGGTACCAGAGAAGCAATGCAGCATGCGCAGAAGCAATTAATGCGAAATTTCCTTGTCTTCAACGAAGTATTTTATCTTATAATATGCTTTTTTGATAAGGACACGTTTGATGTGAGTTTTAAACTTTCCATCGCTAAGTTCTGTAACCGACTTTATTAAAGTTGACATAGTATATGTAAAGTCTTAAGATGCTTTGTTTGTTTACAAATAAATTAATGGTTGCGTATTTTTATGATAGATCACTTAATCCTAATTTAAAATGTAAGTTTAACGAAAAGTAAAGTAAACTAAAATTAATATTAAATTAAAGTAAAATTAGGTCACAGTTACAAACACAACAAACAAACATGCAAACTGTTATTATTTTACTTTGGACTTACAGCAGAAAGAACTTACTTCTATACTGGTTGGTCGCAACCAAATTATTTATTTATTTAAAGTCTTACAACGTACCATCTTTACATACCAAGAATCGTCCGTGCCACGTGAATAAATGTAAGCTGTTGGTCCCGACTATTATTTCTAGATCTTTGAAAGGGGTTACGTGACACCAAAAGCCCGAAAGTCTGACAACCAGTCTTGCCAAGGGCTATCATATTATTCAGTTACTGGGTTGTTTAGGTCAGTCGTTTCATGCAAAATACTGGTATTCAGCTGCTTGCGTTTAGACTGGAACCCGGCCCCAACATCGTTGGGAAAAGACTGGGCAGATGATTATTAAAATCAAAAATCAAAATCAAAATATTTTTATTTCACATAAACCTGCAAGGGCATTTATGAAACGTCAGAAGCTAGGTGCACGGTTCCAATTTGTCGCTTCCTATGGAGAAGAGCCGGCAAGAAACTCCACGGTTACTCTTTTAAAAATAATTGGATTTTATAATGTTTTCAAATTACAGTGATATTAGGTATGGGAGGACAGTGCAGGCCTGTCAATAAGTACCAGGTACTTAGAGGAATGAAAATAAAGAACAGAAACTGTAGGCCTACAACGTTCTCTCATTCACAATATGTAAAAGAATCTACATAAGTAAAATCAACCTATTTAAACTAAGTGATATGATTTCCATGAGAATCACTAATAAATACTCGATATTACAAGGGTTGTATAAGTCAAATAATGACGAGAATATGTCAGAAAGTGTAAAAAATAAAATAATTAAAATTAACATTGTAATTTGGAAGCAGTTAATAGACGCTCACAAAGTTATGGTGCTAATGAGTTACCAGGGAACCAACATGTGCAGAAGGAATTAATGCCAAACTTCCTTGTCTTCAACGTAGTCTTTTATCTTATAATATGCTTTTTTGATAAGGACACGTTTGATGTGAGTTTTAAACTTTCCATCGCTAAGTTCTGTAACCGATTTTGGCAACTTGTTATAGAAGCGGATACTGTTTATTAGAAATGACTTGCTAGTTTTAGTTAATCTAAATTTTGGAATCACAATTTCATCTTTACTACGTGTATTTAGATTATGGAAGTCGCATCTTTTTTTGAAAAGACCTAAATTTTTGCGAACATACAAGATATTTTCTAGGATATAAAGAGAAGGCAGAGTTAGTATGTCAACTTCGTTGAATTTGTTTCTAAGAGACTCGCGAGGCCCCATTTTATAGATTGCGCGGATTGCCCTCTTTTGTAGAATGAAAACTGAATCTACGTCAGCTGCCGACCCCCACAGCAGAACGCCATAAGACATAATACTGTGAAAATAAGCAAAGTATACTAACCTAGCTGTGGCTACATCAGTCAACTGCCTTATTTTTCTTACTGCGTAAGCAGCTGAGCTTAATCTACTTGAAAGAGCTCTAATGTGGGCACCCCATTGCAATTTTGAATCTAAAGTAATTCCTAGAAATACAGTTTCCGAAATAGCATCTAGTTTCTTGCCATCAAGTTTTAAATTTAGCCCTACTTGGGGTACATTTGGTAATGAGAACTTAAGACATTTAGTTTTGTTCGCATTGAGTAAAAGATTATTAGCCGCAAACCATTTCGAGAGAACAGCTAGACTATCGTTGACATGTAAGACATCCGTATCTTTTCTATCTATTCTAAAAATAAGAGAAGTGTCATCAGCGAATAAAATTATATCCGAGAAGTTAGCCATCAGGTAAGGAAGGTCATTAATATAAACTAGAAATAAAAAAGGGCCAAGAATTGAACCTTGAGGCACGCCCATCTTAACTAGAGACCCCGAGGACGTTGCCCCGTTAACATTTACTTTTTGCTGCCTGTTTGATAAATAGGAAAGCACAAGATCAGCAGCTCGTCCACGAAGTCCGTAGTGGTGTAATTTACAGATGAGTGTATTGTGGTCAACGCAGTCAAACGCTTTTGAGAGGTCACAGAAAATGCCAATTGCATCCTGGGACTTCTCCCATGATTCCAAAATGTGACTGATGAGTTGTACTCCCGCGTCAGTCGTTGACCTACCTTTCGTGAAACCAAACTGTCGACTATGTAAAATCCCATTTGAGTTAAAATGTGACAACATCTGGTCCAACATGATTTTTTCATAAATTTTGCTCAATGCTGGAAGCACAGATATAGGTCTATAATTAGAGGGATCACTCCTACTACCCGATTTGAAAATTGGTACTACTTTACTATGTTTCATTAAGTCAGGAAACGTACCAGTGTCTAAACATTGATTAAATATGCCTGTTAGGACAGGGGCAATTGTGTCAATGATATCTTCAAGAACCTTAACGGAAATCCCCCATAAGTCTTCAGTGTTTTTTATGTTAAGACTTTTAAATGCTGTTGTAATTGTGGCAATAGAAATGGGTTTGAATTCAAAATTTGGAATGTCCTTACTGAAGTTTTCTTTAAGAAAAGATTCAGCTAATACAGATGATGACGGGAGAGATTTCGTAACCTCTATTGGGATGTTGGTAAAGAAATGTTCTAAAGTCTCAGCAACTTTTAACTTATCTGAAATAGTTTCATTATCAATTTTTAGAGCTAATTCAATCTGATCTCGCTGTTGTGTGTTTCCAGTTTCTTTGTTAATTACCTGCCACACAGCTTTTATTTTATTTTTAGAAATATTAATTTTGTTACTTATTAATTTAGATTTAGCTTGAGCGCAGACTCTTTTAAATATCTTAGAATAGTTTCTTACATAATTATGAAGGGCCTGATCAGAAGTCAATGATTTTTCGTGATACAAATTATATAAGATATCTCTGCTTTTTCGAATGCCAGCTGTGGCCCATTCGCTAAATTTTGGTTTAGCAGAGATTGTGACTTTTTTTACAGGACATGCTTTATTGAATTCTTGGCATACTGTAGAAAAAAATGTGTCATAGTTTATATTGGGATCTTGTGAATCAAAACTTGCTGTTGAGAGATTGCTAAGAACATAATTTTTAAATGTTTTCAATTTATTTTTAGTCAGAGGTCTCAATTCAATGGTTTTATGTAGTTGTAACTTTTTATCTAAGTCAAACGATACAAGCTGACCAGTATGGTCTGACCTGACGCCACTAATTAAGGAAGAGTCCTTTATTTTACAATTAGTAAATACATTGTCTATGCATGAAGCTGTGGTTGCTGTTATTCTAGTCGCTTCATTAAATATACATTTTAAATTGTAAGCGTCAGGACCCCTGGACCAAGAGAGATATTTGATGTTTAGAAAATACCAAAATTTACTACCTTTTTGCTACTATTTGATACCTAACTTCAAATATTTAGTACCTCGACTGACAGCGAAAAAACACGTAAAGAAAGTGGTCAGCCATTCTGACATCGGGATGTCTGGACCATTTTTTTTTTCATAGGTCGAGACAACACACCTAATTTATCTCTTTGTAAATATTTACTACCTTTTTAGTACCTCAACATATATTTTTTTCAATTTTTTTTTGGCATTCCGGAAAAATGCTACGCATGAAATATTGACCAATAGAGATATTTGATGTTTAGAAAATACCAAAATTGACTACCTTTTTGCTACTATTTGATACCTAACTTCAAATATTTAGTACCTCAACTGATAGCGAAAAAACATGTAAAGAAAGTGGTCAGCCATTCTGACATCAGGACGTCTGGACCGTTTTTTTTTTTCATAGTTCGAGACAACATAACTAATTTATTTCTTTGTAAATATTTACTACCTTTTTAGTACCTCAACATATATTTTTTTCAAATATTTTTGGCATTCCAGAAAAATGCTACGCATGAAAGATTTTTATACATAATGGATTTTTTATAATGGACATTTAATTTGCCACATAAAGCTTATATTTTTAGGATATAGATACATTTATAATGTGGATTAGAAAATCATACACTCTAAAATAGAAAATAATTTTAATAACTAGGATTGTAGGCTATATATCAAACTATAATTAAGAAATAATTTATACGGTACCCACGAATATTGTTGGAAATAAAAAGTATACCGTCGTCAGATTAGTGTTCTGAATGTTTATGTTACGGGTAAAAACTTTGTTGCAGTATGAGAGACCAACTAACTATAGTGATAACAAGATTTGCGGAAGTCAAGCTTATTTATGATTAATTGATGTATGATGATATTTCTATTAATAAAGTGACAATTTATCTATTTACATGGCATAAGTATTAAGGGGGAACCTTCACGTTAGCCCGTGAAATTAAATTATCGTGCAATGTGCAGCTCAGTGTCTGGGTGTGCGTTGATTAAAGTATGATTCGCGACTGTAAAAATATGTACTTACATAATTATAATCATTACAATCAGTAATACAAATCCCTATGTTAGTATTGCTATCAAATGTCAGGATTTCATGACATCTTGCAAATTGCAAAAAACGTACGAAAATTTGAATTTCGCGGGCTACTGTGAAGGTCTCTTTGTACTTACGGTATATGGAGGGAGGTGATAAAAAACTTTAAAAAATAACAAGGAGATTACAGAATGTAACAAGATTTAGAGAAACAAAACAAGCATACAAATTTTAGGAGGGGGCCTCACTTCACAGTGTAGGTTTACAGGACAGGTTTAGGATTTTACATATTTTTTTTTAATAATAATTAATAATATTATTGCTTATTCTGTAATGTTTGTTTGTGTGTCTGTGTTGTTGTGTGTTGTGTTTGTGTGTGTGTGTGAGGGAGAATATACATAACTAACAAAGTTTCTTGCGTAGCATTTTTCTGGAATGCCAAAAATATTTGAAAAAAATATATGTTGAGGTACTAAAAAGGTAGTAAATATTTACAAAGAGATAAATTAGTTATGTTGTCTCGAACTATGAAAAAAAAACGGTCCAGACGTCCTGATGTCAGAATGGCTGACCACTTTCTTTACGTGTTTTTTCGCTGTCAGTCGAGGTACTAAATATTTGAAGTTAGGTATCAAATAGTAGCAAAAAGGTAGTAAATTTTGGTATTTTCTAAACATCAAATATCTCTATTGGTCAATCTTTCATGCGTAGCATTTTTCCGGAATGCCAAAAAAAATTGAAAAAAATATATGTTGAGGTACTAAAAAGGTAGTAAATATTTACAAAGAGATAAATTAGGTGTGTTGTCTCGACCTATGAAAAAAAGAAATGGTCCAGACATCCCGATGTCAGAATGGCTGACCACTTTCTTTACGTGTTTTTTCGCCATCAGTTGAGGTACTAAATATTTGAAGTTAGGTATCAAATAGTAGCAAAAAGGTAGTAAATTTTGGTATTTTCTAAACATCAAATATCTCTCTTGGTCCAGGGGTCCTGACGCTTACTTTAAATTGAATGATTTAAACAATGAGATAAGCTTACATTTTTCTGGTGAGTTAACTAATAGATCAATATTTAGGTCACCACACACAAAAACTAATTTATTATCTTTAAAAAGTTTACCTAATATTTCTTCCATAATGATCAAAAATGATGACAAGTCCGAGGCTGGTGGTCTATAAACAGACAAGAAAGTATGGCCCTCAATCTCCGCACATGCTACCTCACATAAGCGATCAACAGAGCAAGCAGTAATATCCTTTCTCTCCTTATATCTAAAACAACTATTGCATAATATCAAAGTACCACCGCCTATCGAAGACCTGTTGTACGCACTGGCAACTGAAAAATTATTTACATTAAACAACATCCTATCTGGTTTTAACCAGGTTTCACAAAAACATAGGATATCCATATGATATTTATCTATTAACATTTCCACGTCTAGGATTTTGCCAGGGAAGCGATTTATATTTTGGTGATACAGTAAGATATTCTTATTACGCTTCTCTTTTGTCGTGTCTAAGAGTTTAAAGAATTAATTACAGTATTATTAGAAGTACTAGATAATACTGTTTCGTCACTTAACCTAGTCTCAGTTAAATCATCAATAACTGCGTGTATATTGTAAGCTAACAAAGTAGCTAATACATGTTGACTTTTCTTGGGAAGAAACATATGTTCCCGAACTATTACAAAATCTCTAACAAAATTGTTAGTATCAAAATACAATAAACGGTCACTATGACGACATGTCAAAATATGCATTAAATTATTTAAGCTAAAAATGTAATCATTTTCTTCATAATTCAATTTTTTTGAATATGGCAAAGCACATAATATTATTTTACCTAATTTTAATTTAAGTAGGGTGTCAATACCATTAACTATGTCCTTTTTAGTTAAACTCAGACTGTTTCCAATTAAAAGAACTACAGTTGTCTGCTCATTCAATTTTGTGTGTTTTATTTTATGAACAAGCTCATTAAAATGCAGGTTATGGTAACAACAGTTCGTTATAGTATGTTTTGAGCGGTTATTTAACAATGATCCAAAACCTGCTCCTAATCTATCAGAATATACCAAAACATTACTTTGAGTGGGATAGGTACTTTCTAGTGTATGAGTTAAATTGGGTGAAGCGACAGAAACAACATGCTGTGGCATGAGAGGTGGCGGAGTGGGAGCACAATTACAGGTGAGATTGTTGGTCAGTGACTCATACCTCTCTGCATTGTACTTCACCAAGTCCACCAACTCACAGGCCTCCTGCAAACGGTCGCTTAACATTTGTTGACTAGACTCATACTTACAAGATATTTCTTTAAGCGTATTTTCCCTGCTCAGTAATTCCTTTTGAAGGTTTTGTATGTCAACATTATACATGAACCTACTTGTTTCCAACTTGTTATTACATACATTTAGTTGGCTTTGTAAGTTGACACGTTCTTTCCTAAGATTTAGGTTATATTTGTAAACACTTTGTGTCTTCAACAGTTTCTTGTATTTTTTAATATTCTTACTAATTTTAATATATTTCTTAATTTTATTATGACTAGTTAGAGCTGGACATCTAGTTAAGGTATTGTCCCCAGTCAGGTCTATGGTAACGGTGGGCTTCACATACTCCAGTCCGGATACACTACCAACCAGCTCGTCGTAAAGGTTGTTGGTGTTGGCAACCTGTTCGCTGGCTTTCAGAGAGTTGATGGTGGAAATTGTGTTGTTGGCCTTGCATAAATCTGCTTCAAGACCTGATATCCGTTTCAGTGCCTGGTCATGAGTGTCACTGCAATGTTGGAAGTCTGACACTAGTTGACGGAGAAGGCGATGCTGTTCAAGTATGTCCATATGCTGAGTGTGTAGTTCAACAAGCTGGCTCTTAAGTTGAGTGTTTTTGTCAATTATCTTCTTCACTTCTACCTCACTGTCCTCTCTTTCCTGTAGTAGTTGGTCGCATTCTTTTCTTGATGCCTCCAGCTCCTTCAGTGCTGCTTTCAGCTTGTCACTCATGTCACGAACAGTGGCTCCGCGGGTCATCATGTTTAGAACGTTCCCCAAGTGGCACCTGGAATGTGACAAGAAACAGCTAAGTGTATGAGGAAGCTAGATAAGTTGAGAACTTGGGAAGATATGAGAGTAAGATTGGAAGAAATAGGTAAATTAAAAAGTAAAATAAAAATTAACAGACAAAAAATGAAGTATTGAATAGATTATGAAAAATGGAGGTATAAGGAAAAAGGAAACTATTCAATTTGTTCTGGGGCTTATCACAATTTTAACTGCTTACAGAAAGACTTTAATTAGATAAAACTTAAGTTAAATAACTGGGCTAGCTAATTTCCAATAAATAAGAGCGTAATGTAAGAATGTACATGGGCATGAGATTAGTACATAACAGGGTTTTATAATTACGACCATTCAATTAATTTTAAACAAAAGCCAACCAATTAGGGTTCCATATGTGTGAAGTAAAGTTTGTAGTATTGGTTTTATGTCTGAGGCAAGTGTTTTCGTCTTCGATTTTGCTTCCACAATATTTGTCAAGCGAAAGGAGACATAAACGGTGCCGGTGTGTACTGGACGTTGCTCATAACCCTGAGCAGTGTATTCAGATGTTATATATTGTGTAGATATAACTAGAATAATGAATATTATAAAACAAAATACTCCCCGGGTTTATTGAATTCAAATCAGCTGCCCGAAGTTTCAAAGGTTGACAGCCGGTAGATGATTTTTCGAAGTGTCGAATATTATGAATAATCACAACAAAAACACGGCACAAACACTGCGTGATACACTTTATACTTAGATTCTAAGATAAACAATAGTTATAACATAAAATAAACACAATTTTAAAGAAATTTACTAATTAAATTAAAATTAAATTAAAAGATGATTATTAAGGTTTAAAGATATTTATTCTCAAAAAAGACGCAAAGTCACTTACATGAGAACAAGGTCTAAAGTAAATTATTTATACACCGTGAAATTTTAATGGTTGTTTTCCCGCAGTGAAATACTTTAGTCTTGGTAATACAATCGTTTTATAAACAAATAAAATATTAGAAACAAAAAATGGCAGATTAACCATTGTGAAAAATCACAACGTGTGAGAGTTTATTTTGCTTTGAACATTTATCCATCGCTGTTACCTTTGTCGGCAGTGCGTGCTATTTCAGTAGTACCTACAAATTACCTCTAGTGTTACTATTGAGTAGTGTTTTATCGAGTTGATGAATATTTTTTTAATATTTTTTTTTTTTTTTTTACTTTTACTCTATGCTGTGAAAGTACTCCTTATGGCAAGTTGTTCTGCCGCGGGAAAACAACCATTAAAATTTCACGGTTTATAAAAGTTCGTCACAGACGTCATTGCAGTAATTTTGATAAACATATCCAATGCATGCAGCTTTTAGAAAATATGTAATTTGTCATTAAATATGCGTCTAATGTTCCGTGTGGTGCCGGACGTAAAAGAACAGCACCATCCCTTTTCTTCCCGTGGGTGTCGTAGAAGGCGACTAAGGGACTTACTAGAGAATGGGCAGCAGTGTTGTCTATGCATTTTTACCACCATACTGCGATCGCCAGCCCAGCTGCAAAGCGTGGCGATTAAAGCAAAACCTCTCTTTTGGGGGAAGCCTATGTCCAGCAGTGGACGCTTTTCGGCTGAAATGAAGATGATGATGATGATACAGCTAATTGGGTTTTGAATGCATTGAATTAATATTTTTTATACATAATTGTTATTATTTTATGTCTTACAACTATCTTTGCATATCTTAGACCTAATTAGTTAGTGTGGCTAGCAACAATAATAAATATCATTAAATGAGAAATAAAAAAAAAATCCTTACATAGTATAAAACAAAGTCGCTCTTCGTTTATGTACACTTAGGTCTTTTCAACGTACGCAACAGATTTTAATGCGGTATTAAACAATAGATATAGTAAGTAATTCAAGACTAAGGTTTTATGTCTAATACAACGACCTCCGCGAAGCCGCTGGCAAAAACTAGTAAATAATATAATACTTTATGAATCTACTACTTAAACAGCAACTCAAAAAAAAAAAATAGTCACATCACTATCCTGTGCATTTAGCCCTTTACCTTCCCTATCATATTTCGAAACACATAAAGACACACACACACACACGGACAACATACACACACACACATGCACATTAAGTTACATACTAACCCTAGAATAAGTAATAGTCTATAGTGTTATTTGTCCTCTTTTAGTTTAATTTAGTTCCTTATTACTTGCCGCATTTGTGTGCGAGTGCATAATACAACTAAAATGTAACAGCTTCTGACGGGGTGGAGACCTGGTGTCCTGAAATACAGGCCTGACGCCTAGCTTAGGCACCAGTCTCCCACGATATAACAATGAATATGTATAGTTTTAATTATGTATTTGTACTTATTTATTGTGGCGAGAAATAAATAAATAAAAATAAAAAAAACAAATGAGTGCCTTCATAAAGGTAGCTATTTAACTACTAAATACAGATGCATCATCAGTCTAACCAACATTACGACTAATAAAACAAATCTGTTTGTAATTTGAAACTAGTCGGTAAGACAGTGACATCTACCAAACCGCGCTGGGCAAAGTGTGGGTTGGAAGATGGTCACATTTCTTCGACTTTTTGGTTCTAAAACATGCCGGTTTTCTCATGATTTCTGCAGTGATACGAGTTACAGTGTTAGCTTGGGAACATTAAATGCTAATTATGGTTATGCTAAGCCGCAAGTCAGTGCTGACACTTTGATCTTGGACTGGCCCACCGCAGTACGAAGTTTTGATAGAATGCGAGGCCAGCTTATACTGGATGTTTTACTTGACCTACGGTACACTGGACCTGTATAATATACTTTATAAGTTACAAAAGAATTAAAATGTAGAAATATTTTATGCATATTTTTTATTTATTTGAATTTAAATATTTTGGGAAGAGATGTGACCACATACCACCGGCTGACATTGTCTGTAGTGCAGATGTTCAGTCAACCAGCACCCTAATTGCGTAACTCACGATTAATCATAATCGGTTTCATTTTGACTGTTCAACAACATTCATTGCGTTATTTACGTTGCTGAGCAGACACATTCTACGAACATATGAAGCAATGGTTTAGCCATATGTTTCAAAACGAAACAGATTATGATTAATCGTGAGTTACGCAATTAGGGTGCTGGACCAGCCAACAAATGTGAAATTGGACACTAGATTTTGAAAATAAAATAAAAAATAACTAAGAGAACTATTTCAAGCACACTGAATTATAATATTTGTAGTACTTTTTAACACAAATTGGGAATGAAATAAACACAGAGCGAAATTTTTTAATGAAAATAAAATCATATCATTTTTCCAAAAAACATAGCTGGAAAAAAAACCTAATACCACGATCTAATTTGCATACCTTGCATTTTAATCATCCCTGATATTTGATATTTACCTTCAATGTGCCTGAAAATGTATGTAAGCGCCAGGTCATTGACCCCTCTTTATTTAACTTCTACAACCTTTATTAAACTTCATATTATATAAATGACTTATTACTTGTTTGAACTACTAAAATGACATTGTATCAGTATAATATGAAAGTACTAAGGTATACTAATAAAAGAGTTTAACAAACTTGTTAGTTGGGTACTTATTTGTTTGACAGAGATTAGCTTTATTGTTTTATTTATAAAAATCAAAACATTTTATATGGAGTGTAATTATTCATTTATTTTTGTAAAGCACCTGGCATCATTATCATCGGTTCCGTGTGGTGCCGGACGTAAAGAATAACACCATCCCAGCTCTTCCCCCAGCTCTTGGGTGTTGTAGAAGGCGACTAAGGGACTTACTAGAGAATGGGCAGCAACGTTCTCTATATATTTTACCACCATACTGCGATCGCCAACCCGCCAAACGTGGCGATTGTGGCAAAACCCCCTAAATTGGGGGAGGCCTATGTCCAGCAGTGGACGGCTTTCGGCTGAGATGATGAACTGGCATCAGTTGTTTAAATGCCAGACTAAATAATACAGCCCAACGTGATTTATAAGCATTATTTAGTAAGAATTTGCCCGGCCTTTTTCCTGAATATTAAAATGGCCGATTTTTGGCGCCATATGATGTCTTAATTTTTTTTCTCCAAACCTATTGAATGGGGTATTAAACGAAAGGGTTTCATAAATAGATCTTATTGAAGACAAAAATAATTAAATTACCATATTTTTATATTTAACAATAAATACCTTTATTGCAGGTGCCCTCTATCTGGCAGTAACTTGATACTCCACAACCTATTTGGCATAACTCACTTGGCATAAACTTCTTTAAACGAACATTTTTAAGGCATAAAAAATATTTAATATAATTATTTTTTGGCCTGTTATGTTTTTATGTCCGAATTTAAAATGGCATACTTTTAGGATGGCAGAATTTTTTTGGGCATAATTACCTTTGGCAAAGTTAACATTTTGCACAATTTTGTTTGGCATAACGTTTATTTAGAGCACAGACTATTTGGCATAATTTGACTTGGCATACTACGAAGATCACAGAATTTCAATTGGAATAATTTTATTAGCCATACTAAAAAAAAAACATTGTTTTAAAAAATCATTATGATGTACTACGAGAGTTAGTGACAGAAACGAATCGCTGCAAAACCGACTTCACGTAGTCTTGTCTGCCTTACCCCTAAAGTGTAATCTAAGCCCACAGCGCCGGAGCCGTGAAATATACCATACCTGCTGCATGTTGCATGCTTGCTGCATGTTGCATGCTTGCTGCATGTTGCATGCTTGCTTGCATGTTGCATGCTTGCTTGCTTGCTGCATGCTTTTACAGGCAGGGAAATAAAAACCACATAATTATGCTCAAAGCCAACTGTTTTATTAAGTGATAAATTAATTATCAAAATTAAGTTAATCTTAAATTAGCTCCTATTGCTTATGCTTATTATGGATAAGAAATGTATGCCAAAAGATGATTCTGACTTACAAAATTATAGATTTCAGTGTATGCTAACTAAGTGTATGCCAAACGATTTTCTGCGAAAAGAGGTTTATGCTATCAGTTGTTATGCAAGATAAAATTATGACGTAAAAAGTTCTGCTATAAAGGGTGTACCCTTTTATTGCACCCGACTGCATCATATTGTATTTAGTTTAATAGTCAAACTTTTAAAACAAGTTTCTTGTTTCCATCTTTTTTAAAGTTCACTTTTTACGCAGTCGTTTTTTTTGAAACGAAGTTCCTTATCGCGCGTTGCGAAAGGGGGCTAGACGGAAAAAATTAAGACCAAAAGTTGTAACGACACTTTTTGCTACATTTTTGTAAGCCGTGCGGCGTGCGCGTGTTTCTCTGCACACAGAGACACAGACAGAGTGCATATATATATATATATATATATATATATGTGTGTGTGTGTATGTATATGTACAATTTTTTAAATTTTATTACAAATCCTTCACTAATTGATCGAAAGCAACTTCGTTCCATCCGGGTGTCCCTTGATACCTCTCAAGTTTTATTTTATTAATTTAATTCAAAGTTCTCTCTTCAAGTGCTATATCTGACTATGCATGAACCGTAAATATTAGTCCGTAGATCACCAAACATTGCCTTCGTCATCTCACCAGTTAATAGTAAGCATCATCTGCCTAGGCTTTTCCCATCTATGTTTGGGTTGGCTTCCGAACTTACCAGATGTAGCTAGAATACCAGTTGTTTACATGGCGCAACTGTCTATTTGACCTCCACAACCAAGTTATTGGGTAATTCGATACCCAAGACTGGTTGTCAGACTTTCGGGTTTCTGACGACCCGTAACGACTGACAAAAAATCTCAAATGACAGCCAGGACCAACGGTTTAACGTGCTTTCTGAGATACGGAGGGGTCTCTCTAAAGATGGTCACCCATCCACGGACCAACGGCAAGAGTAGCTTAAACTGATCGATCGAACAGTGCAGCTGTTATTACTTAACCACAAGCCCTTTACCGGTTAAAAGTATATCGATATCATTAAATCTTTATCATAAAACAAAAAGGCCATTCAAGTCTATCAACGCTCTCTATTTATTTTATTCAATATTTCAAAACCCGGGATCGATTTGGATATGAAAAGTCAAAGTCTACAACACAAATGAATAAAAGATCTTAAAACTTATTATTAATATAATTTTTTCAATAGCCATACAATAACTGTAATTACAAGCTTGGAAGTTAATTAAAAGTAATGCCTTGAGATTGTCAAGGACTCGATAGAAGATAGTATAAAATAAGATAACTTTTTACAAGTGCACTGCTTGCTACTGCTTTAATTAATAACAAGATATTATTAGAAATTGCCGTAGAAATTTGCCGTCTGCAACTTGCAAGAAAAACAAATATTTACGATTCTCAGCTACAGCAAATAAAACTCAGTGCTTACTCGCAGAGCGCTAGATTATACAAAAAATATATTTTCCAAACCAAAGACTAAAACCTCATTTTAATCCTCCTTTGAAACAAAAAAATAATTTATATTAGAATTCCATTTTCAAATTCGACCTGAGATTTGAAAAAAAAAATGAGCCCATCTCCGAACTAAGGGTCTCAGTAGTTGCCGCGCGGCCGTCGGGAGCGCACGCCACGATGCTCCAATAATGCGGACGCTAATATTAATATACATCGCGACGCTAGTGCAGTGCTATAGAAGTGAAGTGAGGAGTGTGCGACATGGTGGAAGGAGTCTCATAAGACATGGCCGGTCCAGGGTTCACTTCGCGCGGATGCACGGCCGGGCCCGAGACCTGGTCGCGCAGATTGAAGCTGAAAGGAGTAGTGAGTTAGGTATAGTGGTACTTTTTGGCACTTTTTAGCACTAAGCGCTCAATTTAAAGGTGATAAAAAATATTACGATTGCTATGATAGATGTACGTGAATCTGTCATAGTATGATTCCAGAAATATGGCTGTGGTTTCAAGAGTTTTCTCAGCTAGAAAATGAGTAGCATTTGGTAATATTACGCCAGAAAATTTAAGTACCTAGTTACGATAATGTTACTTCTCATCACTTTTATGAGAAAGTTAGGTTTGTTATGATGCTAATAAAATTATGTTACGCTTATTTAATAACGACTCTTGGGAATGTTTGAGGAATTAACTTATGATAATATTTTATCGTCTTACGATATAATTATAGAATTAAATAGAGACGTTATTTTTATTTAGTAGGTGTACTGTAAATTAACTCGGTCACAAGTGAGATAAAAATACAGTTAATGTTACTTGAAAACAGAATGGCCATGATTGGTTCTCCTTATGTCCTATGTGATGGATTTTACAAAAAAAAAGAAAATGTTTTGAAAAATTTTTTTTTTGGAAATAAGATTATTTAAAACAAATAATTGAATATTCCTACAACATGATGTGTGTCATTTTTTTGTTCATAATATATGGTGTAAAACTAAACATTTTATAAAAAATAATATTTAATAATCGATTCAAAATATTATTTGAATCCCAGGTAAAACTGCCCCCACAAAATCCTCCTAAAATAAACAAAAGAAAATCATCCACCCGGTACCCACTGACATAATCAAGACTAATCTCCAAGGCTTGTCTTCCAAGGGATGAGAAGCTATTCATCATTTGTCAGACATAATCTCTTTGCCCCCACCCACACGCCGAAACACAAATCATTTCACGTACTCTGACACCATAAGGGGGACAGTAGATCCCTTCTTCCTAATTTGAAATTAATGAAGTTTTTAATATAATATTAGATTTGCTACATTTAGATTAGTGTTTGTTTGGTCCTTTTTACTTTGGTTATAAAATAACCAAAATGTTTAATATAATGGTACCGGTATTGATACAGGTTGTGTCTAGTTTGGGACCAACGTTATTATCTCCATTTTGTCATTTTAATTTTGAAATGAACAATTTTTTACTTTATCTTACTTTTACACGCGAACTACGAGCTCAGGCAAATGTCCGCGATACTGTGGTCTTTTTGGTAAATCCTAACGTACAAATTCTAAATCGCAAAACAAATCGTTAACCTTAGTACTTACTTAGTACTGCAGATATGAAGATTAATATGTGGAAGAATCGTAGGTTAATCTTACGGCGAATGGTGAATTTTCGATTGTATGGCCAAGCTTATCCCTGATAATTCATCCGCGTGAATGTCGGAAATTATGAAATTATTTTCTTTGTTCATAAAATATATCCTATAGCCGGGCCCCGATAAAAAAGTTAACATTTTTTTTTTACTCGGCTCCTAGGGGTCGCAGCGTGATGTCAAATAGTTCATAACCTTTTTTAAGAATTGGGCAGTCAAACGTAATAATAAAATGCAATCTTGTTCCTACTTCCAGAAATTAGGGACGTTCAAACGAACTCATCGGCTTTATTGTTTTAATAGCTTTAGCCCGCGGCTTCGTCCGAGTGGATGTCAGAATATATCCCACAGAAACGTACGACATCGTCATGGTCTACTCGTGTACCAAATTTAATTCAAATCCGTTTAGCCATTTTAGTGTGAAAGCATAAACTATTTTTCGCGTTTATAAAATTAGTTAACATTTAATAGCGTTGTATTCCAGTTTTCATTTGAAGTTCTGTCATCGAATTTTAATTCACACGTATGTCCTAATTGGATGCGGTTATTCTAATCAAGTTATCAGAACCAGGTAACATGAGATTTCGTGTTAATTCGTTAATGTTAGTTACTATTCATAGAATTGTTTACAGTTCAGTGTTGATCCGTCCGGAATCCGGAGACTGAACCCGTGTTAGTAATCCGATCTTATGATATGACAGAATATAAAGGTTCCGCTATATATTCTATAGAACAATATATAGATAATAATGGTAAAGATGCTGGGATTAAAATGTAATATTTGATACTAAGTTCATTTACGGTCAGTTTTCAACTGTAGGTCACTCAGTAATAATATATGAAACTAGTTGCTCATTCAAAATCGTAGTAGGTACCTATGGAGAAGAACGGGCAAGAAAGGTGTTTCTTGCCCGTTTGAGTGCCCAATTCTAGGGAAAGGTTATAAGCTATTTAACATTACGCTACGACCCTTAGGAGCCGCGTATAAGGAAAAAAGTTAGAATCAACTCTATGCTTTAGCGAACTAATGGGGAACGGTAACTGGATATATTATTTTATAAAAAAACAAGAAATTCAAAATTCGTGGGCAAAAAATAGTTTAAAATAATCAAAAAAATAATGATTTCACTCTCGATCACTTTTATAATTCGGTTCGAATCGACTATAATTGTTTACAACTATCTGTTGTTTCCAGCATCTTTTTAAAAACATTCGTCTTTTTTGTTGCTAAAACATGTAATTTTGGCAGTATAACACTAACCATAACGGTGGCAGTTAAATTGGTAGTCTCAGTATGGTATCCCCTATTTATTTGATATATATGACCACTTCTTGCTTGTCTTGTCAATTGAGCAAGGGTTAGCAATTGGGTAAGGCAGACAAAATGTTTGTCACATTAGGAGCAAGCCAAGATTTGGCATGTGTGATAGTGCAAAAAGGTTGGCACATTGGCACATACTATGGAATTCATAGTTTAAGTTGATTTTATCATAAAAAACTTTCTGTAAATCAAATTGATCTATGTGATTTCCATGTAGACTTATGTAGTTTAGTGATTAACGAAAATATTTTATTTCATATGAGTTCATGAATATTGTCTGCTGATAAAGTACCTACTGGATTTTCAATTACTTTAATGGCGAATATTAAGGACAAAACAAAATAAAGAAACAAATAACTACTTATTTGTACGTTCAGGATTGATGATAAGAAATACTAAGGTACAAATTACTGTGCGAGTTTTAGCAGGTCTAAGAAATCAATTTTGAACGACCGTACAGATAGGTTTTACTGTGGGTACAAATACTTATACCATAAGCCCTTGTAACCTTCATAATAAAAACTACAAAAAATATTCAACATCATCAACACAGCCGAAAAACGTCCACTGCTGGACATAGACCTTCCCCAAGCACCGCCACTTCGACCAGATCTGTGCTTCACGGATCCATTGGATTCCTGCGCCGACAAAAAATTATTAAGCACAACAAAACACATATATGTATGTCTGTACCTACAGTTATCAAAAAGGTATGGACACAGGTTAGTTTCAGTAATGGAAAGCTACAAACGTAGCAGTCGAATCCAGAGACAGAGCTAGTAGGTGTACCATAAATGATTTATTTACCTTGATTTTTAAAACCCTTTCACCTTCACCTTTATAAAAGCGAAAATCTACCCGAATAAATATTAAATTAACATGTTATTCGAATCATTGGACTGGTTTTCTAGATTACTTACCACTTCCCACGAGCAGTAGGTAACCTAATGAATGTTAGCCGAATGGACTTTTGTTGTAGTCAAAAAATATGTAATTCAATAGAAATGAGGTCTCTACATTTCTTTCTTACTATTAAGCGTTAAAAAAGTTATTTGATTGTGTGTAGCATTACCATCATTTTGATAGAAATGTCTGATTTTTGCTAAGACTATTAAGTATTGCTAATGTGAAAATTCTATGAGTCACAAATTCTAGGTTACGGTACTTAGACCTTACAAAAATGCTGTATTGCTTTTATACCAGAGTGATAACTTTCAGTACATTCAAATCACGTCTAATAATTGGTAAAACAATTACTAAGCAATATTTTAGTGTGGTTTATTTACGGGTGTAGTTCAGACCATCAAACTGGGACATCTTTCCCATGGGCCCAATTTCGTTATCGCGAAAACATTGCTAAATATAGACAGCTGATTTTTAACTGTCTTCAAAAAAGAAGAAGGATTTTTAGTCAATTGTGGACCGATTCAGATTTATTTTTTAACTTTGCTTGTGTTTAGTTTTTGAGTGAAAATACGTATTTAATCAATAAATTGTGTATTTTGATGATGTTGTAAAACTTCCAGTTACTGTTGTTGACAAAGTAAACAGTGGTATACTATTTAGTGTCTCATTTATCACTTAAAAAAATAAGAATGAAACTTAAACAGAAACATTACAAAAAACTTTAATAAGACGGTGGCACAAAACTATAATACAGATCTCAATACACCGAATACCGAAATTAAAGTTATTTTTCACATTGTAGTGTTTTTCTTTAAGTCGGTTGTTAAAAAAAGATTGTAGCGATTACGATGCTGGTCCCAGGGATAAAGTTGTTCAATACAAATGTGACCCTCCTGCAAACCTATGAATGATCTATAACAAACATGTAGATACAATCTATGTACTAAATTTAGAATTGAAAAATCTGTAGGTACTACAAAATTGAATGGCGAATGAAGGCTACAGAAAGAACAGATTGAAAATGTTGTAAGCATTTCCTAACCTACTTGTGTGTTAAACGTAGAATATCTTAGAGATCAATACTGTGGCAAACCATATTATTAACCATTTAGTTATGAAATTCTTATCCTACGTTAGATGACACTGTTCAGCCAGATTTCATTAAAAAAACTATCAACCTATTTGTGCAACTAAATTCTCAAAACATTGAGATCACCTCTAACACCGAATTCAAAAAAAAGACATTGAAAAATTTAACATAACATTACGCCTGTATTCTTCAAATGGCTAAGCTGAAGTGTATCTATCTATAGTACACCTGCATTTCGCCTCTTATGTTGTTCCGTGTGGTGCCGGACGTAAAAGAATAGCACCATCCCATTTCTTCCCGTGGGTGACGCAGAAGGCGATTAAGGGACTTACTAGAGAATGGGCAGCAGCGTTCTCTATGCATTTTACCACCATACTGCGATCGCCAACCCGCTTGCCAAGCGTGGCGATTATGGCAAATTCCCCCTTTTGGGGGAGGCTTATGTCCAGCAGTGGACCTTTTTCGGCTGTTACGATATGATGTTGAAGTCTTATGTAACAAAGGGGCGAGCTTATTGCCATGAACCGAGCATTAATCTAGATTCCGGTTTGCTACTGAATATTTCCTGACGAAAAAACCCAATAACACTTTGCTTGACCTGGGAACTGAACCAAGGCCTTAATGCTCAGCGCAGCGCTTGCGACCACTAGACCGACAAAGCACATAAGTCATAACAAGAAATATGTACCAAGATTATTGGCATACCTATTCATTCCAACCAAAGACCCTTGATCCCATACCTTGAAATTGAGTTCAAATCTCATTACATTTTCATTCAATCACGTTTCGAAGCAAGATGATAAAACTCTGGAGATTATGTCACGGACGAAGTTACTTATTATACCGGATTTCAGCTCTCGGGTGAATAAGGTGGAATCCAAACTTCTGGCATACTTCAAATTTATTCGGTGGCTGGGAATACGTTCGCGTGTGCATTTTCCATTAAAGTGTAGCCGGTGTTATTAGTGGTGGGGTCCCCAGCTAAATAGGCCATCCCCTTTGAGCGTAAGAGGATGGAGGACATCAACTTGAGATCGAGAGAATGTATTATTTTAATTTTTTGTTGTCCGACGTTATAACCAATAAAGAGGTTTTATTGCCAATCATAATATCAATATAATATCCAGTGAAGATCAGACCGCACTATGATGTATACTATTGTACAAGGGGCAGGTGCCCGAAACTTCAACTTTGATGTTGATAAAAACAGGGGCAGTTTTCGTAATTTTAAGAACGTTCACAGTCTGATCTCAAAAAGACTTCTATACATTTTTGACAAATTTTTGACATTTGATCGTCACCGAGGTTAGACTGTGACTAGATTTTGAACGTTTTTAGTTATGAGATTTGGCACATCCCTAAACGAATACGTTAACTGGCATCTCAACATACATACACAAGTATCTCTTTGCTTAGCTTACTAGCGATATATTATAAGGTTTCAAAATTCATGATAGGTAGGAACCTCATCTCTTTGAGGCTTCGTAAAATTTATACCCTGCCTTATCTCGTTAGTGCCAAAATGTGGACGAAAAGTTGCAGATTATGACCTAAAAATGCTTTTATCTTTGTAAAATGAGGAAATTAGAAGTCCAGATTTCACAAGGTGAACGAATTTTTAACAAGTTTTAATTAACTGACATGACATAAAAGCATCGTAAGCTTCTTTGATAATTTTATTATTAGAGTTTTTCCTCATATAAAATTTTACTGAAATGCCAGGCCTTTTTCAACTTTCTAAACTTAATTATAGGACTTAGAAAAAACGCACTTTACAATTATATTGTAATCGTTCCTCTGCTAAGCAAAGGTATATTTTTTATAAAAGGATAGAACAAGTCTTGATCTCTCTGCTGGCTAGCTTTGTAGCTTCATATAAATAGTTTATAAATCAATTTCTAACTTTCTGTCCTTGTCGAACGTCTAAATTTTCATGTGTTAGAAACCTTAGAGAACTTATTGACATTTTAAATAACATAGCCAGGACAGTAGAATTCTTTATACATTTTTGGAATTTAGGTACAGTTAACCCCACAGCATTTTTAACACCATAGCAGCCACTCAAAACCTACCGCTGGACTTGGATCTTCCAGTGTCAGCTTTAAGGCGCTCTTACACAGGCATTTTTAAGCAATTATTGCTCGGCAACGCTAATGGCTCAATCTAGATCAAGTAAGTGGAGCAATCTGGAGCAACAACAATAAATTCCCGATGTGTTTCGGCAATATTGCTTCTTATTGCTCCTGAGTTGCCGAAAATCCAATCGGTTTGGAAATTTTTAGTAATTTTTTTTTCTATCTCGTTTGTATGTATAACTACGTCTCGTTTTTGCCGGCCGGCAGCGGAGGCGGCGGGGAAGCGCATTGCCTAGTTTTTTTTAAGTTGCTCCATATTGCTCCATATTGTGTGGCCGTATCTCTACATGTTGCCATTGCCCTAAATTGCTAGATGTAGTCGTGACCACGTAGTTGACGAGAATTGCCCAAGATGGAGCAATTTTAGTTGCTCGTGTAAGCTCACCTTTACAATAAACATTTAAACGAAAAATTGCCGACCATTTTTGTGAATTAGTCATCACTGTTTGTTTTGCCAGGAAACCTTCTGGAACCTGTAACGACTGCAGTAAAAAATATTCATCAGACAAATATCAAAACATCTCACCTTGTTTCCCCTGAAAAGTTGAGCAGAGTAAATAGTACACCCACATATTGCTAGTTGTATTTAAGTCCCATGTAAATGGACTGGCGACCCTATTATCATCAACCGGGCACAAATCCAGCCTCCGGGCTGCTCCAGGTAAATACCCAATAACACTTCCCCCGACCTGGGAATCGAACCTAGTACCTCATGCATAGAAGTAGCGCTTGCTACCAAAAGACCAACGAGGCAGTATAACATATTTTTTGCTGCTAAAATCATTAATCAAAAAATGTTTTAAAATCTATGTATCCCTCAACACATCTGAGATTTTACCTTACCGTTCCACTGAAATTGAATTGTTAACAAGCAACTAAAACATTTACTAAAGGAAAGGTTTCTAGCCGTACTTAGAGGTGCCAAGGTAGAAAACCTTTAATACTTAATGTTCCACGAAATGTTTAACACCGTTACAACATTATGTGTTCATACGTTTTCTTGTTTCATTTTGTGTGGATCGATTGACAATCCTTTAGACATTTTTTGAGAGATAGAATATTTTACATTTTAAAAATTATAGATAAAAATGTATTCGACTTCATTTTATTCTCAGAAGTGGACATTTCTGAAACTGCACCTACTTGATTTTACACAAATCAAACCTCAGTACCTACAACGAAACAACACGCCTGAAATCATTAATTTGGTTTTTTTTTAAACCGTTCCTACAGTTACGTTAGAAAAAATCTATTGTTAATATTTTTTATAATTATTATAATTTATAATATTTTTATGCAATCGTTGCAGTTTAATTTAATCACTAAAATATATCCAACGATACACAAAAAATATTCGACAGGCACCCTATTCTACCATTTTCTTTTAACAAAGACCCCATTTCAACAACATAAGTTAAAGTTAAAGTTACTTCCACCACCTTCATACAATTCTATTCATAAAATATAATCCTCACTGTATTATTCTCTCGTCTATACAAACAGCTGTTCCAGCCCTTCATTGAAGATTGTACTCGTTCCTTGATGTTGTAGCAAATTGGAAAATCGACATCAAGGCCGCGTATCTCTTATCGTAGCTTTCAGACAATTTCTACGTCTATTTATTGTGAAGTATTAGTTCTACTTTCAATAACATAAAGATATCGGTATATTTCATCTATTAGCTCAAGCTTTTGTTGCTACTGCCTCGTTAACTATTGAAACTAGGTTCAATTTTTCTACATTTTCTAAAGACATTTTAATTTTAAAAAAGAAGAAAATTTTCGTCCACGTGGATCGAATGGCCTTCGGCTTAGCTACTCCTAGCTAGCATTTAATATAATCACATCAATCTAAAAAACAACCACCAACAAAAATATTTAAGTGGTTCATGAATTTAATCTCGAATCAGTCACAGAATAAGGAAAAAACACGAGAAAACTTTAGATTAACATCCTGTGGTGAAGTGAATGGGCAAATACTCGCTTGTTTTGACTGTAACTATACTGTAAGTCAGCGTGAAGAGTGGCCAATGGGGTCGTAAATCGAGGTGTTATTTGCACTTGTGCAACTTTATGTGAGAAGGTTTTATTGGTTGCTAAGTCGGAAGCGAAGGAATCTTGTACGAAGTTCACTTGTTGGGTGTGTTGGTTCGATTTTTATTTAACACTAGCTTTTTCTCGCAACTTCGCCCGCGTGGATGTTGGAAAATATCTCACGATAACGTACTACCGGGATCAAAAAAGTCCTACGTGTTAATCCAAGTTCTAAGCTATCTGTTGGCTAAGTTTTATTCAAATTCGTTCCGCCGTTTTTGCGCCAATCTGGAGCATACATCCAGACAAAAAATCTAAAAAGTATATTTTCGGCATCAGGCTCGTTCCCACTTCCCACACCTCGGAGCAATAACTTTTTTTTTATTATGCAATGTACCTACCTACAGTGTTGATTTTTGCCACTACTTTAATATGTAGACTACTAGAAGCCAAATAAAGTAAGTTCTATAGAAACAAATAGTTACTGAATGGTTCATCAAATTAATTAAAATATTAATATAATCTATTTGTGTAAAAGTTTGGTACTGTACGGAGACAAATACGACTGAAATACATCTCTATGAATAGGGTATTATTTTGAGACTAGTTTATGACATTTTTAGTTTCGATGAAATTCACATGACTGCATGAAAAGTTGTCAGTTTTGTTTTGAAAATGTGTGCATTCAATTATATTTTCCATTCGATGAACTCATTCATAAGTCATAAGTCATAAGTCATTTATTCATTTGTTTAACATAGGTAGGTACAATTATGATGATTTTTAAAGATAATAAAGCGTGCGCTATGTTATACCAGAGGGCGTACAAATGTTTGTAAGTAATAAAAAACATGTATATAAAAGTATCATGCCAGCCAAGTCTCAATGATGAAATAAAAATACAATAAGTCTGAATTATAAAGACTGGATTATAAAGACTATAAGGACTCACACATTTCATAATACAAAATAATTATTGTTAAACATCTTATCATCACATCATCATCATCATCTCATTCTCATTGATGGAATGTTGTAAACTGTCAAGGTAAGCACACATCAGGCATGCAGATATTAAGAGACCACAACGCTTCTACAATCCACCACACATTACAGTGGTTATACTAGCAAAACGAAAATCACCCTTACTGCTACGACATCAAGCCGTTGTTAATGTCAAATTAATACACTGCTGTGCGGATTTCCATTAAAACCGAGTAAACATGCTATCGCTCTGTCATATCAGGGAGCGACCTAACACTTCAGCTAATTAATCAAAAGCCTAGACTCTGCTTACCCACAAGTCAGATAACTATCAACAAACAGTTTCGCTAATAATTATTATTCTTGTCTACGCTTGTTATATTATTTAGGCCTGTTAGTAACTGAGTTTCACTATAAATTATTTATAACGACATTTTGATCGCCTGTCTAGGGTCTGGAATTTTCCATTACCAGGCTAGGTATCATCTTACTGTTGCCAAGAAATATAATATTATTATCTGCTATTTTGTAAATTATTGTTCAAGAGGTTTTTTTTTGTATTTAGATAAGATAAAAGTAAATATTAACATACAGTACAACTATTTTCTTAATGACCCTCAGGAATCATTGCACGCCTGCGACTTTAGCAGCTTTCCACCATTAAAAAAAGAATTACATGAAGTTAAAAGAATATTAACAACTCTATATACTTTCAAGTCGATTGAGAGCGTCCGGTGTGCATCATGTGCAAAAGGCAGCTGATATAAATCCGACGACTGACATGACTGTCTGACAAAACACGAAGTTTGCCGAGGCACATTAAGAAAATAGTTGTACTGTACCTAATTGTAGTTGCCTTACCTCACAACACGTGTATCTACGTTGTTTAATAAAAGCACGACATCAGCATATCAGCAGAAAAATATCCACTGGTAGACATAGGCCTCACAAGCACCGTTCCATCCAGCACATTTCTACGGCTTTCACCAGGACATCGGTCCCTCTTTAAGGGAGGCCTTCCAACGCTACGTCTACCAGTACGCGGTGGCCCCTCCAGAACCTTTCCGCCTCATCGGCCATCTGTTCTACAAGCAATATGGCCTGCTCATTGCCACATAAGTTTGGCAATTCTTTGGGCTATGTCGGTTACCTTGGTTTTCCTAAAGATCTCTTGACAAACAAAAACAAAAACAGAAAACCTTGAATTATCTCCTAATTCCAATCCACAAAAACCTTTCCAAACGCGTTGTTTGCGAAATCATTCGCCAGACGAACCTACGAAACTAAAGAAAAGTAGATAAAAACTAAAGACGCCGACAGTTTGTTTGAGTTCGTTCTCAAATTGCAAAACTTGGCCTATATCTGAAAGTTCTGTGACAATATTTGAAGTTTACGCTTTAAGGATCTATCATATAAGCGATTTTTGAGCGGAGGCGATGAGCGAAAGATTACCGCCCGCCGCGAACGAAGTTTCGTGAAAACTCCAGCCAACAAAAAGGCTATCAAGTAATTTTGTACTGGAAGAAACAGTGTTAAGGCTTCTTCAAACTGGCGCGACGCGACAGCGCGACGCGACACAATTTCCATGAAGTTTTTACAGAAATTGTTCTACGAGTGTCGCGACGCGACCGTCGCGTCGCGCTAGTCTGCACGAGCCTTTATTTTGTTTATTATAACACATTATTGTTGGTTTTGACAGTTTTGGTAAGCTCCAATTGTCAATTGTCAATTGTTCAATTGTCATTCTGGTTTTGTCCATAAAAGAGTGATGAATATAAATTTTTATGAATGGAGATGGAAAAGAAAGCTAAAGAAAAGATGGATTGATTTTGTTAGAAAATGAAAGAGGAGGACAGGGGAGAATGGAAAAAAGAAACGTGTTGCGCCAACCCCAAGTTTCATGATGCAAAGGCAAAAAGATGATGATCGTTATGGTGTATCGATGGCATTCCACTGACACTCCCTCTGAAAAAAAATATTTGGTAATCATTCATATTAAGGCGCGTGAGGCACGCTGTCGCGTCGCGCTGTCGCTTCGCGCTGTCGCGTCGCGCTGTCGCGTAGCGGCTGTTTGAAAAAGCCTTTATTATTAGATCCTACGATATAGTAATATTATAAATGTGAAAGTTCTTGAATATGTTTGAATGTCTGTTACTCAATCACGTAAAATCTGCCGAACGGTTTTGGATAAAATTTGGCAAACAGATAGTTTGTAACCTGCATTAACTTAAAAAATACTTAAGATCCCGGTAATACGTTCCCGTGGGAGAATTTTCGACCTCCACGTGGGCAAAGCCGCGGGCAGCGGTTAGTTATTTATAATGGTATAATTTCGTACAAGTCATAATATCCTATTATTTAGTCATTTTTTTTAGCACTGACATGTAATTATGAGTTTTAGATCACGATCTTTTGACACAATGGTAATAGCGTTGTCTAAGTTTGGTTGTCATAATGAATATAGTAGATAATTGAAAATAGTCTATTTGGCCCTCAGATTATAGTCGGCATTAGCGTAACTATTATGATGCTGTTACACAGTAAGGATCGTTTTGAGGCTAAATACTAGCAGTAAAACTAAACGATATTCCTATTGTTCGAAGCCAGAAAAAAGAGGTATTGATAAATTTGAATTTAAGGCCTAAAACATAAATAAAAGAAAGATTATTATGATAATGTTTAGGTATCTGCGGTTGGATGCGACAGTTCTAAAACTTTGATTTAAAAATCACAAGTGTATCATCAGCCTACACATTTCTAGATATTTTTTATTTTAAGTTCGTTTAAGTTCAATCGCAGTTAGTTTCACAAACTAACGATTTGTGTACCTTCTTTGTTTAAATTTCAGTAATAAACTAAGTCTCTTTTTGTTGAAGTCTAAATACTGGGAGGTTCAAATTGGATTCAAATAAGTAAATGAACTTGATGCTCAGATTAAACTACGATATTTTATTTCATAAAACCTGGGAGCGGGTCTAACTTTGAAAGTATAAGGCTGCTCAGTATAAACGGATTTGAAGTTACCTCAAAGAAAAATCAAACGAGGATTGTGATGAAGTCTAGAAAGTAAACTATGAAAAGTATTAATAAATTCAAATTACTTTTGGAATTTTATATAATTTAGTAAACACGTTCCGGAAAAAGATTTTGCGATTTGTAGCTTTTCTAGAACTCTAATCTTGGTTGATGCGGAAAAGTATTCTGATCTTTATAAGAAACTGTAATGATTGAGAATTGACCTGTTACTTGCTGACTGTACCAATTTTTTAAAATATGTGAACGCAGTTTGCAATAAATAAAAAAGTTAACGACAGTCTACTTAGAAGGTTTATCTGGTGCTACACTGGTTCAGGTAATTCACCCTGTACATCTGGATGTTAGATTTATCACTAAGTGCAGTTGTGGCCGAGTGGTATCTGCCCTGATTTACAAGTCTCAACTCGAACTCATGTAGGTCGTGAGTTTGAACCCAGGCAGGCACTTTTCTTTGTATATTTTATTTCATCACCCTTGGTCTCAAACGTTGAGGGAAAACCTCGTGAGTAAACCGGCATTAACGAAAAATTCGAAGACATGTGACATTCATCAAACCGCACTGGGCCCGCGTGTTGGATTATGGTCCACTCTCTCTCACAGATAGAGCCTGTGTCCCAGCAGTGGGAACAATACAGGCTGATTATGATGATAGCATCATCCCATTTCTTCCCGTGGGTGTCGTAGAAGGCAACTAAGGGACTCACTAGAGAATGGGCAGCAGCCTTCTCTATGCATTTGACCACCATACTGCGATCGCCAACCCGTCTGCCAAGCGTGGTGATTATGGCAAATCCCCTCCTTTTAGGGGAAGGCTTATGTCCAGCAGTGGACTTCTTTTGGCTGATATGATGATGAGTGTGAAAGAAATTAACATTTATTCCATTGCACTTCTTTAACATAACTTTTAATTCAAAGTAACATAATTTTTCTGCGAATTGAACGAAACATGCTAAACTTATCAAAACGTGAATCAAAGAACATGAACGCGAATAACAATTAATTATGTGTAACAAACCTAGTGTTATGTTAAGTATTCGTACATTTTTCATCATCAAATTCAACAAAGCAATTTTAAAATTAAAACACGACGCCATTACAGTTTTTCTAATAAAACAAACTTTAACAATAGGGCTGGCTGTAGGAAGCTAAATTAAGTCGGCTTCCCGGGAACCGCTGCATGTAATATTAGAGTTATTCTTTCAGTTTGTAATGTAACAGTTTTTAAACTAGTTTCGTGATACAGTTCAACTGTTTCCAGTTATATGGTGAGGTTAAATGTATTTAGGACTGTGGTCTGTGATTTACAATTGGCCCCCATTTCAAAGTGAGCGAGACGTGAGTTCTGACCCCGCCAGGAATTTTGTAAAATTAATGTCATCACCACTGCTCTTAAAACGGTGAAGATGGGGAAATCGCTGTCCTTGAACCAGAATTCGGGCCCGACTTGTGCGTTACGACCCCCTCCCTTTTACAGAGATGTGGCAGTGAAAACGTTATAAACCGATTATGTTAGCTTTTTTCCAGACTCAGTTTATTTTGTAATCCAATCAGAGGACTATGTAGTCCTTTAAAAAATATCTCTATTTTCCAGATAAACATTTCTTTTTGGCTTTTAGTGAGATAACCAATCAGTTAGTCACGAACGGAACTGTAGAGAATTATTACTTTTTATAATTATTTCTATATTATGCTTTTGCATGGTCTGTCGGTATTATTGAAAAATATTAAAATATAAGTAGTCTTACCTTGTATTTGAAAGTATTTGGGTCAATGTCAATGGGAGATCGAAGGATGAAGACACCGTATATTTTCATGGTCAGGATTAGCAAGCAAACAAAGATATTTGAGTATTGAAACGATACGAGGAAGTGGTGAAGGGCGGGCGTTTTGGGGGACTGTCTTATGTAATTTTGACATTTGAAAAGTGCTGATTCTCAGCATAATTTGAATAAATTACTTATGATTTTGATACTCTCCAATATGATCGTTCGCAAATTTTATATACTGTTAAGCCTTTTTTAACCAACCATGTCTCTCTAGGGATTTAATTATTTGGTTGGGAAATCATCAAATAACTTCTCCCTCTTTGGGTGGAGCAGGAGGGCGTGTCAGACTTTTACTGACTAAAACCAACCCGTGTTTCCTCAGTTGCCTGTGTGCCAAGGGCCACGGTATTTCTTTCGAAAAACCCGCATCCCTGGCAGGCATCGGCCCTTGCGGGCCCCATCAGTTGTTGCTGACATCTCTTTGAGGCGCGCGTGGAAAACAACGCGTCGTCGACCCGGGCTTGGTCCTTACCAGTCTGGAAGCCCGCACCTACGGTGGCCGGGAATCAGCTTTGGTTTCTCGACGCCCAGGGCGTCTCCTGCGAAGACCACGGCCGTGAGGGCGTATGCACTGCATCTCCCTCACGTGAACCGCCTCCCTCTGCGAGCATCACTGCTTCGCTGAAGGAAGCGACTGCTAACCATGCACTCTCACTCCGTACCATGGTCTGGACCAGGGTCGGACGCGAGAGATCGTCGCCGCCGATCGCCTTCACGAGGACACGGCGGTGCTCTGCCCAAGCCGGGCAGACCTCCACCGTATGCTCCACCGTTTCTTCAAGGCGATCTTCGAAGTTGAAACATCTGGGCGTTTCCTCCCGCCTTATGCGAAACAGAAACCTCCCGAAACAGCCGTGTCCGGTGAGGACCTGCGTCAGGCGGAAGGTGAGGAGGCGTCCTCGCCGCTCAAGCCACTCATCAAAGAGGGCACTTACCGCCGCAATGGTGCGTGCCCAGTGTCTCTCTATGGATCATATTACGATTATTTGTAGTAGTTTATATTGCTATTTCACATTTGCTAATAAGTGTTAAATGTTGATAAATAAAACGAAAAAATGATGAAAATGTTGATATTGTATGTGGATATAATGTTTAGATTTATTGTTTCTCTTTTTATTTTTATTACCACTTTTCCCTTTACTTACATATATTTACATAAAACAAGTAAAAATATTTATTTCAGTTATGGAAGAGCGGAGTATCCTAACACAGGCTTATCTGCCTAAAAGGAGGCTTCAATCACTAGTTGTAAAATTTTACTTGTTAAAATAATAAAACATTTTTCATTTTCATTTTCATTTTGTGCCATGATTATGAAAATGTCGCTTTAACGGTTTTTTGTAAAGTTCATTTCGAAACTCATATTATGGGGCTTGTGGCTAAGTTATATTAGGCGCACGGGTCAATAGATCAGGTTAAGCTACGCTTGGTGCGATTGGTCGATGGAAGAGTGACCATCTTTACATACCAAGCCTCCGTGCTTCGGAAAGCGCGTTAAGCCGTTGGTCTCGGCTGTCATTTGTGGATCTTTGACAGTTGATACTGGTCGTCAGAAGCCCGAAAGTCTGAACCAGTCTTTCCAAGGGATATCGTATTACCCAGTAACTGTGTTGTGAAGGTCAGATAGGCAGTCGCTCCATGTAAAATACTGGTATTCAGCTGCATCCGGTTAGACTGGAAGCCGACCCCAACATAGTTGGGAAAAGGCTAGGCAGATGATGATGAATTTCGAAACTCATATTTACAATTAAACTTGTCTTTTTTATGTATAGTAAACCTCATAACTACTTTAACACTCTTAGATTAAATATCACTTGCACGTTATAACACGACAAGGTATATTTATCTATATGGCAGTTGTATAGTTTCAACCTTAATGAAGTTCAGTGGGATTTGTTCTTAAAACTGAAAAGACAATTACGAGGTTGGTTGTACCTATAGGCCTTATATTGTACTGTTTTTAGTGTGGAACATAAACTTTGAATTTTTCAGGTACATCAATAAAGAATGCAAACAGAAAAATATAATAATAACGTTTATTGTTCAATTAGGACTAGATTACATGGCAAGGTAATATAATATGAAGCACAATCATATTATGTTGTCATATATTGTAAATAAAATTTCTGAATAAATCTCCATTCGCTACACATTTTATTTCTCCATTAAATAACATGAAAGTATACGGTTTCACTGTCACGATATAAAAAAGCCGTCCACGTAGATATTCTTTTGTATGCAAGACACAATGAAGTTGTGTTACAAATAAAAATTAAATGTATGATCTGCTACGAACGCGTAGCAGGCAGGCGTAGCCTCGTAGCAGCGTAGAGCTTTCGTAGCCAGACGATCCGTGAATGCTTTGAAATAGAAAAATATGTTCTTAATTTTATATTTATGTGAAAGGTGAATTTATGTGAACTTTAAGGATAAAAGCGACTTGCACTAGGACGAAACATTACTTGCTTTGTAGACACGAGACCTATTCAACCAAAATGTTTAGGTATTCATTCGGATTTTTTTTAAACCTAAAAATACGCTGCTGCCTTGCTTTAAGTTTCTTTGAGCCCTAAAGATTTTATTTTACAAAGATACCAGTTTTGTGAAATGAAAATACAGAAAAAGCTAAAAGTATTTGCAGACTGATGAATAGTGAATTTATTGTTTATTTACTCGTCGCTCCAAAAGGGAATAGAATATTGTTTTTGTTGCGGCGGATTTTATGTTTTACAGAATTTGCTATCACATTATAATTTACCGTTTGAAGGTCATTCGTTTTAATCTATCTCTATAATTTATCAACAAAATGTCACTGGACCCTCATCACAGCTAACTTAGCTATGACCCAATTTACACCTACCCACAAAACACGATAAATAAATAAACGCCTCCATTATAATTAGAAAAAAAGTTGTGTTAAACATTGCCCCTCCAGCTTTCTGTTACAAAATTACTTTCAACCCTGGAAGGCTTTCACAAAAAGGTTACAACTTGTTTAAGAAATTATTCGCCGAGAATTGTTTTTGCTGTAGTTATAGAACAAGTGAAAAGAAAAATGAGCAGCGTGTTATCAGTGCCTTTAAATAGACGTGGAATGTCGTTTATCTTTTTTATTTTTTTATTTTGTGAGTACTTAATTTTGTTAGGTTTTTTTTAATTGAAATCTTTTTCAATTTATTTTCCTAGGTAAAAGTAGCGTGAAAACAGAGTTACTTTTCATATATGCTTATATCCGCTTAGTTTTTAAACTATACAATGGATTTAAATTTGGTTTTCACCATAATTTGGAAAATTAAATTAAATTTTCAATAATCGATCATTTAACTTAGTTACATCTACAGACTGTATACATGCAAAGCATGGGTGGATCCCTAGTCTAAAATAATTAAAGTCACTATCATAGACCACTGTAGGACATTGCCCTTCTAAATTACTCGCCACTTAGCAAAGATCGTCGCTCCATTTTGCCTGAGGGCGTCCCACACGACATTGCCAATTCAAGATCATACATTTCTGTCTTACCGGTCATTTATTGTACAAATAATCAAATCGTCTTTATTGAAATAAATAATATAACATCTTCTATTAAAATAAATTGGTCCTTTTATACATTAACTTCGTATCGAAGACCACGACTCGAGCTCGCTTCGATCGAATTGATTGCACAGAAGTTTGTCCATAGTTCTCCGCAAAACTTTCCCGACAGTTATGCACAGATATTTGTGACCCGCAACGAGGTAGTAAATCAAGATAAGTATAATAATATAAACTTAAATAATGCCTCATTGTCTCCCTTCTTTAACTGTCTTCAGAAATAGAGAGGTTATGGATTCTGCAAGCTTTTTTTTTGGATGAAAAGGAAAAAACGAAAGAGGTCAGTTAAAAGTTTATCGGTTTTCGCTGATGGTTTAAAATCTCACGGTCTGTAATTAGGGTCAAACTTATTGTTATTTTCTGGGCGCGATTCCAAATTCCGGGCTGACTAGGAATTTCATAAACATCCACTTTGCCGAACTCTTTTTGTTATTTTTTGTGAAGAAATTCTTATGGATACTTTTTGCCTAGGAAAGGTTTTCTCTCATGAAACGTTATGAACCTAAAGCTGGTTTAAACCCGCATACTTGTGATCACTGATGAACACAGCAAGAGCAGTCAGCTTTAAAAATAATGGTAAAAATATTGCGTCGTTTTCACGTTAATTTGATTTACGAAACCCACACGGTGCGTGACTGAAAGTTTTTGAACTTTTATTGCAGATCAACCAACATCACAAAGTTTGGAAAACTTCAGAATTTTCCCTTTCAAAATGATTACCATGTAGGTACTTAAGGCAAACTGATTACAGTTTGAAAGTGAAATGATGAATCTTTAAGAAATACCTTGCCAAAAATCAGAAAGTCTTCATTCAAAAGTCAAATCTTTTTCGAAAAGGAACATATTTTTCTTTAAGGTACTTATTGCGCATTTATATGTGAACAATTAAAGGGTTATGTGTGTAGGTTTTAATCCTAATAAGTAAAATGGAAAGTGTACAATTATCGTCCATAGAACTAAAACACAGCTTGGCTACAAAAATAACGTACAGCGGTAGAAAGTACAACGAAAACACAAACAAATAACAAGGTACCATACATCACTTCAAAAACTCTCAAACACAGTCCTCGACTGTTTTTTTTTATTTTATTTTAATTGCACACACTCTTCAACTTGAATGGAGTTAGTTATTTTATTTCTCGTCGAAACTTTTAATCGAACTTTGCGACCGCAGAACGACGAACTGCGGAGAGTTGTTGAGAAAAGTGTGACGTTTTTATATTGCTGTTCAGGGATTGTTGTGTATCACTGCACAGGTTGAGGATATAACATTGTGAGTGGCAGAAAATAAGTCAATTTAAAACGTATCATGTTTCCTTCAAAACACAAAGCATTCGTTGACGATGTAGTCTATGATTTCGCCGTGTACAAGTTAAAATATACAAAGAAAAACCACCTTACTTTCCTCTCTGTGTTGTTTTTCACTATGACAACGAAGTGATCTATGGAAACAAGGTATATTTGTCAGTTGTCAAATATAAATTCATAGAAGTCATCAAAACTCAACAGCAAGCACATAGCTCCAATACTATGTGTCTTTCATAATAAATGACTGTTTAAAAAAATGCTTGCTTTTCCAATTCACTTTAAACATTGGCAGAATAGTCGACATCGGCTTTGCTTGCCATAATAAAAAATTGAATAGCAAAAAATGATAAATGGCTCTATTTTGTAGTGTTATTGTACAGGCTGGGGATACCAATACAGCAGTTAGTTAAAACTCGTATATTTAACCAGCAACGCTACTAGTCTACAAATAAAAGAATTCCATCAAATACTTATCATTCAATTAGTCACTAAAGCTGGTCGGCAGATTGTTTAATAAAACATTTATGTAATTTCGATGTTTGATTATGGGTAATACATTTAGGTAACACTTTGTTGTAGGTATAATGTCGTCTTCTAACCGTACCTAGGTATTATTTTTCAAAATTATACCTAGGTACGTATGATGATATTCGATTGATATAAAAAATTAGGGGTGTTTAATATTATGTTGTATTCGTTTTGTTAGTGTACTGTGTCATATTAATACTGGGCAAAATAATGATTTCCAGAATAAATACAAATTAGCATACATCAGTGGCAATTCAACTGAAACGCAAATGAGTACGCCGTATTAATTTCCATCGTTTAAACTTTATGATAAATAAGTACGGTAAATTAATAAAATTAATAACATGTTAACCAGGTGTATTTAATTTTGCACGCGCGAATTTAACAATATTGTCACGAGCAATATGTACAAACACATTATGTACAAATACTACCGATTAAATTACATGGTATTACAAATTATATGTACTTAGCTACGTTGCATGCACAACACAGCTGTATTAACTGTTGAAGCCAAAGCTCCAAGTCATCACTGCCATCACTTCATCTTGTTAGATGATAGCCCCCTCAGCCCCTTCACAAACCACTAAGACATCTCCAAACATTTCAATCCTAACCTCCTTGGGACATCTGCACCACAAACGGATCTCACTATCAAGGACACTTACGACAACACAACAAATCAAACGGCTCGCTAAGACTCTAATGTCCCACAGGGGAATGTCCAGAGATTTATAGTCTAGGAGTCTGGGACTTCGGGCTGTCATGTTGGCGAATCTTGGGCCGGGCTCTTAGACTAATTGTGGTGTGTATTTTGTTTAAACAGGGTGCAATTCTTTAAAAGTCATGACCCTTTTCCTTGTGTATCCGTTAGAACGTTAATTGATGGCCAATGGTTGTCTCAAGAGTATTGTTAAAGGAAATTAATGCATTGTAAATGGAAGAGGGTTTCAATCGATTGATTGGTTTCCAACTAAATAATATTGGCCTTGTAGATATTAGCCCTCATATTTATAAACGCTATTTAAGTTAAGTAATGATTATCGTCTGTTTAATCATACATTTTTGACCTTTAAACATCTCTTAACTTTAAACATCGTTCATGGGTAGATTTGCAGGTCATTTTCTGTTTTATTAAGAACTGCTGCTACTGTACTTGTCGACAGGCTACACTGTCCTCCCATACCTATTAAAACTGTAAAACCCTATTATTTTTAAAAGAGTAAACGTGTCTTTTCTTGCCGGCTCATCTCCATATAAAGCGACCAATTGGAGCCGTGCACCTACCTTCTGACGTTTCGTAAGTGGTCAGTAGGTTAATGTGAAATAAAATATTTTGATTTGATTTGACTAATAGGTACCTAAATATTGTTAAGTGAAAGCGAGCCTGTTTGTTTGATATGGATAAAATACGGAACTATTTCTATGAAAAACGACAGAGAATCACAATGGTTTCATTTCTGTCCTGAATTTATGAGCTTTACACGTGTGCTGAGTTGGATTAGGTGGCCAACTGAAACTATCATGATACGATGAATAAAAGGTACTTAGATACTAACTAGATACCAACTTTGTAACAGTTACCATTCTGTTCCAAATGTACCGCCAGGGTGATTAATAGCTAAGCAAATTGACACCTACGTCAATCATAGCCGTGTTATAGCCATTTCATACATTTGAAAAAGAATGTGAGTTGTGATTTAAGTATTCGGAAAATGTAAGTAAGTTAACAGTAGATTTGCTCCACGAAATCAATAGAGACTTTTTACAAAATCAGTTTCACAGAAACCTCACAATAAAATCTTCCATAACTCAATTCCCCGTTAAGAAAAAAAACTTTTAAAATAAAATTTAAATCACAAAGCATGAACGCTAACAAACCACGCCCTTTTGAAGAAAGATTCGTAAAGAAGAATTGCTTCGTTTCTTTTTATAAAAGAGTACAAGGTGAACAAAGTTTGAGCAAAAAAAACAAGGTTGTTGAGAACTTTTCAAGTTACATTTAAGATAGAAACCGTCTGTATATTATCGTAATGGAATTGTCGGTTTTTCTGTCTGCTTGCAGTAATTTGAAATGTTCTAGATACTATTGTGATGATACTTGGGGCTCGTGGCTAAGTAATAACCACCGCACGGGTCGATCCATAGGGTGCGATGTAAGCTACGCTTGCAGGGTTTGGTCCTTGGATGGGTGACCATCTTTAGATACCGAAATTTTCAGAAAGCACGTTAAGCCGATGCATGTTCCCGGCTGTCATCCGTGGATCTTTGACAGTCGTTACAGGTCATCAGAATCTCGAAACTCTGACAACCAGCATTACCAAGGGGTAGTGTATTACCAAGTTACTGGGTAATGGAGGTCAGATAGGCAGTCGCTCCATGTAAAATACTAGTACTCAGCTGCATCCGCTTAGACTGGAAGCCGACCCCAACATATTTGGGAAAAGGCTAGGCCGATTGATAGTGTTGATTGACTGATTTAATACTTAGCGTTGATTTGACGGAGACCGCTTCATAAAAATTATAGTTTAAAAATACTAAAAATGTTTTTAAGTTTTTTTAAACTATCATTTTTAAATTATCATTTGCTTTTTGCGGTACTTTAATAATCAATTAATATCAAGCACCCCACGCTTTTTAAAATTATTTTCTGCTTTTTAAAGCGTGTTTTTTAGTTTTTTTTTAACTATTATTTACTTTCTATTTTTTAGTTCTGCTAATTACAGACGCGTGATTTTTCAGTTTTTGTTTTTTTAATTATTGAATTGTCATTGGTCCTCGATAAGTCTACAAAGTTTAAATGAAATCTGACCGTTTGAAGTGGGTCATAATCAAATCCCAAGGAGTCGGTTACAAACAAACAAACATACAGGTGAAGCTAATAAAAGCGTGTTAAAAAGCAGTAGCAATTTGTTGAGCTAATGGATGTAACTAGTAGCGATTATAAAAAAAATATTGTAGCTCATAAAAAAGTACTACTTACTTACCTGGTATAATGGACGGATGGATTACCACTGTAGCACAGATTCCACCTAACATGGGAGTCATTGATCAAATTCCTGTGCACTTGTAAGTCCTAAGTTGTAAATGCTGCGCATAACTACTTTGTAATTAACTTTTGGAAATAAATGATTTTATTATTTTTATTATAAATGAGATCTATTGCCATTGTAACAGGCTCCTTTTTTCAAGAATTTTCACGATTTTCCTAATATTCTTAAAACAAAAAACTGCCAAGAAACATTATACTTAATTACTTTTACACTAATGGCTACCAGAAATAATGAGCCAACTCCTCCAATATAATTGTTTCCCTAATCACCTCTAGCTAACCCCAATATTTTACGTGCAAGAATAAATAACAAACTGCTTCACCCAATACTTTCCTTATATCTACAAAAACTAACTTATTGCTCCCAAAGTAATCAGATAATCGAAATAATAAATAATTATAATAAATAGGTTAATTTACTTAACTATATCAGATTAGAACTTAGCTATTGGGCTTGTATAGGCACCGACCACGAACTATACCTAATGAAAATAGTTAATGTCATGCAAAAAAACCATCTTGTTAGATGTGATGTTTTTTTCCCACTATTTTCTCATCATCTGCCTAGCCTTTTGCCAAGTATTTTGGGGTCGGCTTCCAGTCTAACCGGATGCAGCTGAGTAACAGTATTTCACATGGATCGACTGCCTATCTGACGTTCACAACCCAGTAACTGAGAATTACGCTACCCCTTGGCAAGACTGTTTGTCAGACTAACGTGTTTCTGGCGACCCGTAACGACTGCCAAAGATCCACAAATGATAGTCGGCACCAACGGCTTAACGTGCTTTGCGAGACACGAAGAGAGGTCTTGGTAAGGCAGTACATGCGCCCTTACGGCCTTAGTCGTCGCAGGAGACGCCCTGGGCGCTGGAAATCCCAGGCTGATTCCAGGCCCCCGTAGGCGCGGGCTTGCGGACGGCGAGTAATGAGTAGCTCACTGTCCGGTAAGGACCAAGGTCGACGGGTCGGACGGCACGTTGTGTTCCACGCGCGCCTCAAAGAGATGTCAGCACCAACAGGTGGGGTCTGCAAGGGTCGATGCCTACCAGGTGCGGGTTGTTAGAAAGAGATACCGTGGCCCCTGGCACACAGGCAACTGAGGGAACACGGGTGGGTTTTAGTCAGTAAAAGTCTGACACGCCCTGCTCCACCCAGAGCGGGAGAAGATATTTGATGATTTCCCACTCTCAAAAAAGGGGTCTTGGTATATTAAGATGGTCACCCATTCATGGACCAAACGCGTCAAGCGTAGCTTAATCTGATCGATCGACCGTACGGCTGTTATTACTTAGCCACAAGCCACTAATTTCTGTTTCTCGTAAACTACCCGCCATTACGCCGGGTTGGATTCCCAGATCCGGTAAAAATGTAATTGAGTTTTTCTTCTTAGAATTTCTCAGTAGCACCCCGGAGTTTGGATTTGTGCGCGGTTGATGGCAATAGGCTCGTCCCTTATTACATGGGACTTAAACAAAACTGGTGAAATGTGGGTGTAGGTACACTTCTGCCCAAATCCTCGGGGAAACAAGATGTGATGTTTTATATATACCTGTACCTTGTTTAATTTTAACTTACTGAAAGGACGTGATTCTCAGTTCATGTATCATGTATTTTATTAAAACTATTTCTCACTTTGTAGGGTTTTCTTTTTATTTTTTTTGTTTTCATTTTTGGAATAATTTGCAGTTATTTTTTCTGTGATATAGGTTAGAATAGAATAGAATAATTTATTTGTCAAACATAGGTAATTACATTCAAAGATCTTAAAAATAAGGTAGTGCGCTATGTTTTGCCAATATTGGCATACAAATGATAAGAAAAATTATATAAGAACTTAGTATTCAATTACAATGTTAAAATAACAATATAATTATGATTATTTGAGTAGCTAATTGTGCAAGCAAGCAAATTTAATTCATTTAATTACTATTCAAAGTCAATTTTATTTCATGTCAAAAGTCAGTTCAGAAAATAATTCAAAATCAAAGTCGAAATCAAAAGTCATTATTTTATTCAAATTAGTCTTAGAATCAGCACTTTTCGGACGTCAAAATACATAAGACACTCCCCCAAAACGCCCACCCTTCACCACTTCCTAGGGCTTTAGCTGAGAAGAAGAAGTGGCGCAACAAACTCTCCAGCAGCACAGCTGTCTGTTCAGTCGGATAGACTTGATTCTAGACATGCATAAGCAAAGTAACAAACATTACGAGACTCAGAAAATTTATTAAATAATTTGTCATATGTCAGCTAGCCATGCCAATATATCAACAAATAAACTGAAAACTTAACTCAAGCACAAAGAATAAAAATTAAAAATATACAATATATAAATACAAATAAAGTATAATACCAAAATAAAAGCCTCCTAGTACAAATGGCGTGACAGCTTACATATGCAATGCTAGATTATGTTCACATTAATGTGAAGATTTAAATTGATGTCAGCATAATATAATTATAGAGATTGGTCGTTAGGAAATTCATCTATGGTATTATAACATCTGTGAAGCAGTAACCCGTTCAGAGTTTTTTTGAACTTTTGTAGTGACAAAGGTTATAGGAGGTATGTGCCAGATTTCAACGTAAAGTTCTTTCGGTAGATACCGTTTTATTACAAACTGCCAATATTACCTACACTAGCTTCTGATATATTCCGATAAAGTATTTTGTTATTAGTAGTTCCCTTTGATACAAAAATATTTATTCATCTCTTTTGAAATATTTGATAGCTTTTTATATTGTTGGCAAATGCTTGACAATATTGTCTTAGTAAATAATGTTATTAAACCACTGTCAGTAAAATATTGCTCATGCTATAAATTATTAATTGCAAAAACGAACCAATTTACTTGTAGGGCTCATTTTTTTATTGCTAAAACATAAGAGAGCTACAATTAATCGGCACCGCGCATGAATTATTGGCAAAGATACAAAACATTAAATTCAAACGCTTTGCAGTCTCCAAACAACACACACACACGCACAACAACAACAACAACAACAACAACATCATCACAAAAACATCAAAAACAACAACAACAACAGCTATGTACTTTATTACCCATGTTTGCAAACCAATGAATGATTTGATTTTTTGATTTGATTTCAAATTCTAAAACTGTCTAGACTTTTTCCAATCACCTATGTTGGGGTCAGCTTCCAGTCTAAGCAGATGGAACTGAGTACCAGTATTTTATATAGAGTGACTGCCTATCTGACGTCCACAACCCAATTACTGGGTAATATGACACCTCTTGATAAGAATGCATGGCTTCCAGACATTCAGGCTTCTAACGACCCGGAGCGAATGTCAAAGATCCAATGATGCTGGTCCAACGATTTAGCGAGTTTTCCGAAACACAGCAGGATTGGTACTTAAAGGTGGGCACCCAAAGAGGGAGGTGGCGCACTTGAGGGAGATGCAGTACATGCGCTCTCACAGCCGTGGCCTTCGCAGGAGACGCCCTGGGTGTCGGGAATCCCAGGCTGATTCCTGGCCACCGTAAAAAAAGGTGGGCACCCAGCTGCTCGACGAGGTGAGCAAGCTCTTTGAAAGAGTAATTGCAAACCTCCTCGTCGGGCGGTTTGTGCGGGTGGTGCCGGATCTGGCAGAGAGCCAGTTTGGTGTCCGCAGGGGGCGCTCCACGGTGGACGCCATCATGCGCGTGCGAGCCCTCATGACGGGGGATGCTGTGGCCCGGGGTGGGGTCGTCTTGGGCGGAGCACCGCCGTGTCCTCGTGGAGGTGATCGGCGACGGCGATCTCTCGCGTCCGACTCTGGTCCAGGCCATGGTACGGAGCGAGAGTGCATGGCTAGAAGTCGCCTCCTTCAGCGAAGCAGTCATGCTCGCAAAGAGGGAGGCGGCGCACGTGAGGATGATGCAGTACATACGCCCTCACAGACGTGGCCTTCGCAGGAGACGCCCTGGGCGTCGGGAATCCCAGGCTGATTCCCGGCCACCGTAGGCACGGGCTTGCGGACGGCGAGTAATGGGTTGCTCGATGTCGATAAGGACCAAGCCCGGGTCGACGGCGCGTTGTGTTCCACGCGCGCCTCAAAGAGATGTCAGCAGCAACTGATGAGGCCCGCAAGGGCCGATGCCTGCCAGGTGTGCGGGTTGTTCGAAAGAGATACCGCGGCCCCTGACACACAGGCAACTGAGGGAACACGGGTGGGTTTTAGTCAGTAAAAGTCTGACACGCCCTCCCGCTACACTCAGAGCGGGAGAAGTTATTTGATAATTTCCCACCCAGAAAAAAAAAAAACCGCGGCAAGCTCGGCTTAGCCTACGATCGATACCGTGCGGCTGTTATTATGTACCCCCGAGTCCAAATTCAAACGCAGAACGATCGGTAAATAACAAACCACTCATTTATGTTTTTAATTACCCACCGCTTTGTTCTACCCACAATGCCAAATGTTTTTCATTTAACCCGTATCTCCAATGCACAAATAAATGGCACATAATACCGCTGAAAATGGCTTAAAAGGCAAACATTTACTAATTTCGCAATTAAACGGTCGTATTTCAACATAGAATGATCTAAATAACAATTTGCTCTCCCTAATAACTATCTATGGTTATAATTAACGGGTTATAATCACTAATATCATTGTACAATGATGATTTGTATTGTTTATTGTTAAGTGATTTGTGGTTGTTAGTTAATTTATTTTTGAGCTATAAATTAAATAAACATGATTGTAAATTATCAAGTACATTTTAAATGAAGCTGGCTGTATTCAAATAAATTATTATTAACCGCATCTAAATTGTGCCAATCCTGCTTCCTACAAATATCAAAAGGAGATTACTTTATTCTTTAAATATTTTTGAAACATTCGCCTGCTCGACAACTTAACGCAATGAATATTGTTGAATTATTGTCAAAATAAAAGACGTTGTAATTGGTGTGTGTGACTTAATTAAGCTGCAAGATTTTGAGCTTGAACCACTGTTAACAATTTCTGAATGCTTTATTACATGTAAGTTTAATTACACATGAACGTATCCAACAATTGCAATTTTTTGCATTAATTCTCTAATTGATCGTGAAAATCGCATCAAAATCCGTCGCGTACCTAGTTTAAAAGTACAACGCGTTCATACAGACAGACACGAAAAGCCATTTTAATATATAAAATGTATAGATACGAGTAGATGTGCTCCATTCATTACCTATTTATATTGTAATCAATCTTCTCTACCCGTAACCTCATTAACTAAAGTTGTGCATTTTCTAATTAGGACCGTTGTGAGAAATAGAGCGATTCAGGTATTTTTGTGGTCAAAAGGAAGTAGTGACGAGGGTTGACAAAGGTATGCACGGTCATGTGGAAAGGTTCAGTAAAACGTGATTAAGGGAAAGGATTTATACAGTTAATGTGGTGGAATATACTTATAAGTACTGGAAAGGAAACTATAATGTAAAGTGTCTTAGGTACCTTCTGTGTTGGGATCGATAAGAAAGGATCAATGTAACACGCAGTAGTAATTATGGGGCCATGGCAAAATGATACAAACTGCACAGGTCGATCGAAGGTTACGCTTGCCGCGGTAGGTCCATGGATTGGTGACCATCCATAGCAAGTCTACCTGCATGGAAAAGCACGTGAAGCTGGTGATTACGGCTGTCATTCGTAGATATTTGACAGTCGTTTCGGGTCCAAAAGCCAAAAAGTCCGATCACCAAACTTGCTAGGAGGTTTCTTGTTACCAAATAACTGGGTTTGTGGGGGTCAGATCGACAGACAGTCGCTCTATGTAAGTTACTGTAATTTGGTTAAACTGGATCATTCATTCATTTCAGCTGAAAGAGGTCGACTGCTGGACATAGGCCTCCCACAAAATAGGGGTTTTGCCATAATTGCCAAGCTTGGCAGGCGGGTTGGCGATCGTAGTATGGTGGTAAAATGCATAGAGAACGCTGCTGCCCATTCTGTTGAAAGTCCCTTAGTCGCCTCCTACGACACCCACGCGAAGAAATGGGATGGTGCTATTCTTTTAAGTCCGGCACCACACGGAACTGTCAGTCCGGCACCACGTTAAACTGGATGCCGACCTTCAAATAGTTGGGAGAAGGTTAGGTAAACTGATTTTAATAATTAGTATGCAAAAGATTTTTTTTTTTTTTTTTTTTTTTTTTTTTTTTTTCAGGCTTTATCTGCAATCGGCTTTCAGCCATAATCAGATGATATCTGGGATTAAATTTGATCGGGTGCGATTCCATTAAACAGCACCGTATGATTTGGTAGAGACTAAATAATTAGTTTCTCTGGTCTATATCTAGTATTTGCCATCTTTTCAGGCGAGTAACATCTTTCTGTCGAGTCAATAGGTTCTTAGCTAATTCATTAGTGTGTTTATCAAGTCTTTCCTTGTATCCTCTGCTTATTTTACAGGCTTCTTCCTTTACGGTCGGTATCTCCAGGTATTCGTGTATTTCCGTGTTTCTCACGAACCAGTGTGCACTTGAGATTGTTCTTAGAGCAATATTTTGAAATCTCTGGAGGATCTCGATATTGGAGTTGCTAGCACAGCCCCAAAGTTCTATCCCGTAGGTCCAGATTGGCTTTATAACAGCTTTATAGACAAGTAGTTTGTTAGCGAGGGTCAACCGGGATTGACGTCCGAGTAACCAAGATAGGTCTTTGAATTGCAAGGTGGCTTCTGTTTTCTTAGCTTTGATGTGTTTGGCCCAGGTAAGTCTTCTATCCAGGTGTAGACCGAGATATTTCACGCTGTTATTGCTTGGCAACGGTTTGTCTTCCATACGCACAGGTGGACAGTCGCCTTTCCGGAGTGTGAATGTTACTTGTGTCGATTTCGTTACATTAGGTTTAATTCTCCATTTCTGAAGCCACGCGCTAACTTTGCTGAGTTGTTCCTGTAGTTTCTGCGATGCGTTGCTCGGGTTACTGTCACTTGCAAGGCATGCAGTGTCATCTGCGTATGTTGCTGTTACAACATTTTCTGTTTCAGGCAAGTCTGCCGTATATATTGAATAAAGGACTGGGCCAAGGACCGATCCTTGTGGAACTGAGGCAGTGATGTAGTACAGCTTTGATAGTTCGTCCTCGTATTTTACTTGGAATCTTCTTTGATCCAAGTAAGATTTTAGAATCATGTAGAATGAGTTTGGTAGGAGGGTTTTTAGTTTGTACAGCAGTCCTTTGTGCCAAACTCTATCGAATGCCTGTTGGATGTCAATGAATATTGCAGAACAATACTCCTTTTTCTCTAGCGATTGTCTTATTTTGTGAACCACTCGATGCACTTGCTCTACAGTAGAATGTTTTTCCCGGAATCCAAATTGGTGATCAGGTATAATCTTGTTTTCGTCCAGGACTGGTTTTAGTCTCTGCAAAAGGATTTTTTCGAATACCTTAGAGAGAATCGGGAGGAGACTTATAGGCCTGTAAGAGCTAGGATCTGTTGGTGGTTTGCCTGGTTTTGCGATCATACAGATTTGTGATATTTTCCATAACTTTGGATAGTACTGGATTCTAAAAATGGCATTGAATAGCATTGTTAAGAATACTATTGCTTTTCTAGGTAGTTGCTTAAGGACTTCACCCGTTATTAGATCGAAACCAGGAGCTTTTTTGTTTTCCAAACAACGAAATGTTCGTGCTAGTTCCCTTGGAGTGACAAGTTTCAGCGGAGGTGATAATTGCTGGTCACTGTTGATCATTCTGTCCACTTCTTCTTCAAATTCAGTCATAGACGACCGGTTTGGAGTAAAAACGTTGCTCAGGTGTTTTGCGAAGAGCTCAGCTTTTTCGCTTCCACTTCTAGCCCACGGATCACTAGAAGACATCCTTAAAGGTGGAACATGGCTATATGGTCTTTTAAAGTTTCTAGTTATTTTCCATAATGAGTGGTTATCCTTCTTACGAGATGAGAGAGTGGAAAGTTTTTCTTGAAAAGATGTGTTCTGATTTTCTTTGATTATCTCTTTTAGTTCTTTTGAAATTCTATTGTAATCTGTCCTGTCTACATCGGATCTGTTCGTGTGTAATTGCCTTCGTTTTCTCCGTTTTTCTTCCAGTTTATTGCGTATTTCCAGCGGTATATTATTTCTTTGAGTGGAGTAGCTTAATGTTGGTGTAGAACGCCACGCAGCAACTTGTATGAGGTTTGTGATATAAAATGTTGCCTCATCTATATCTTCCTCTGTTTTAAGTTTGACCTTTAAGTCGACTTCATCTTCAAGGTATTCAGTGAATGCACCCCAATCTGTTTTATGATTATACAGTGCTGGCTTCTGTGCTCTGTGTATTGCCGACACGCTAAATGTTGCTATGATAGGGCTGTGGTCAGATACGCTATCAAGCGATGATTCCACATCAAAATATACATCAGACAGACCCTTTACGATGAAGAAGTCTACTAGATCAGGTATCTTGTTAACATCGGTTGGCCAATAAGTTGGTTCGCCTGTTGTTAATGTTGTCAGTTTCTGTTTGTCAATACATTTTTTCAGCTCACGTCCTTTAGTGGTGGTTAATCTGGATCCCCAGTGGGTGTGTTTACAGTTCCAGTCTCCACCGCTTATGAATCTGTTTCCCAAGCTCTGGAAGTAGCAGTCAAACATGTGTTGTTTTGGATTGTGCTTTGGCGGGCAGTAGATAGCGCTAACATTAATAGGGCCCATATTTTCGTTTACAGTGATGGTAGTAGCCTGCATCCAGTCCTCTTGAAACTCGCTGTGGAGGTGGTGTTTGATGTTACTTTTTACAATAACTGCAGACCCTCCGTGTGATGTGGTATCCGGATGATTGGTACAATATACGCAATAGTTGTCCATCTTGAAATTCTTGCGGTCATTAAGGTGGGTCTCAGATATCAGAGCAATATCGACTTTGTTATCTTTAAGCAGTATTTCTAATTCTTGTTTGTTTGGCGTCAGGCCATTGATGTTCCAGGTGGCAATACGTAACGACATCATTGTGGAAGCCTACTGATGAGAGTCATGATGAGGTTCATCATTGTGCTAAACTGTGATATGAGTTGGTCGATCCTTTCAGTCTGTTTTCTTAGAAGTGCTTCTAAGCTAAATCTATTTTCCTGTTCGTGTTCTATTTTTGTAAAATGTGTTCTCTGTGACTCATAGTCATCGTGATGTTTTGTATTTGTTCTCTGTGACTGTGTATGGTAAACTTTGTCTTTCTGTGTTCTATGCAGTTCCGAGTGGTCAGTGTTATCTCTCGGGTATGCTTTCTGTGTAAGGTCTAGTACAGCTATATTTGGTTTTTTGACGGCTGCACTGTACAAACCTAAGCTTTCTATTACGCTTGGTTGCAGACTTTTTGGTTGGGTAGCCCTGGTGTTATTTACAGTTTGGAGCTCGTTCGTTGCAGTGTCTTTTTTCAGTACTTTCAGAGTGGGTCTAGTTTTAGGATCTGGTTTATATTTGTTTCCAGTATGCTTTCTTGCTACAATTTCCTTGTACACCTGGCATCCTTTGTAGCTAGCAGGATGACTTCCTGAGCACAGCGCGCATACCGCTGGGGTATTTTCATCTATAGAGCACATCGTGGTTTTGTGTGCCCCAGCACACTTCACGCATCTATATGGCCTCATACAGTTATTTTTGCTGTGCCCATATTGCTGGCATCTTGTACATTGTACCACTGTCGTTTTTCTTATTGGGTCTTCTATTGTAACTTTCTGGTTATATATGAACTTTATTTCTTTGACAAGTCTGTTATTTTCATGCGGGGCTACATTGACAAAGAATGCAAAAGATATGCAAAGAAAAAGTTTGGCGTGCATGTAATGGTTTTACCTATAACAATGTCAAGCCAAAGTTACAGCACGTTTTTGTGTTTTGACTATGTGGAAAAATGTATCAGGTAGCGTCTTTTTTCTCCAAAAACAGTGAGTGATTAAGACCGGTATAATCTATTCCTACTTCAATTTCAATCCGACCTAAAATGGATGCAAGATTGCTCCCAATTTATGATCGTCGGAAGCACGACGTTTCCTAAAATAGCAGCTCGTCTAGACTTCACGATTGAAAAGTCGGAGGTTCAATTGACTTGGCAATTTGTGTGCTCGAGTTTACTATATAACTGACAAATTAACTAATGGGGGACGGAAGTATGTATCGATCCTCATGGTCGGCGTGATGCGGAGGAATGAGGAAAATGACCTTAGGAAAGTCTTGAGTATGTATGAATGTGACTGGCTATAAAAGTAGGGGAAGGCCAATTAAGAGATGGATGGACTGTGTGAATGATGGGCTGGAAAGGATAGATATATATGGACGGAAGTATAGAAGAAAAAGTAGTAGTATGTATCTATAGGAACTGGCAAAAAGTCTGGGAATTTTTTTTTAAATCTGGTAAGTATTTCGTATTAAGGTAAAGCAATAAATATACAAAATACTAAACAATCTGTTAGATAATTAGCCATAAAAACTTAATTTAATTCATAGGTATTTTCTGTCTAAAAATGAATGAAGTAGAATTTGCAGTATAAACGTAAAGCGAGTAACATGGTACCCCTAGATAGGTAATAAGGAAGAATAATAATTTAACTTCAGCAGTACCGGAAGCTAAATTATACTTTTTGTTTGTACATTTCTTGTACAAACAAAAAAAAAATATGTACAAAGCTTAGTAGTTATTAAATAAAATTCATTATACCGTGTCGTTTCGTGTCGTGCCGGACGTAAAAGAATGGCACCATCCCATTTCTTCCCGTGGGTGTCATAGAAGGCAACTAGAGAATGGGCAGCAGCGTTCTCTATACATTTTACCACCATACTGCGATCGCCAACCCGCCTGCCAAGCGTGGCGTTTATGGCAAAACCCCCCTTTTGGGAGAGGCCTATGTCCAGCAGTGGACGTATTTCGGCTGAAATGATACCGTTTAGGTACTGAAATTTATTTATAAATATTTAGGACTGGTGCTACGCTAAAAATACGTATGCATTAATAAACAAACGGACTGTGTATTCAACTCGGTAATACGCTACGTATTAAATAACACATAAAAGGCATATTTTACTTTGCCGGTTCCGTTTTTTCTTATTTTACTGAATAAAGCCTAGAAATATATGTTTCTTTTGACATGGCTCATGTAGTGCAGACATAAACAAAAACTGTATTAAATGTATTATCATATAATTAAATGTCGTAAAAAAGATCTTTTAAGAGTGAATTTTTATGTCAATGTCGTTTCTTGTGTTGTGTAGCGTCGGCATCAAAAGCGTCTGCGCAATATAGGTTATTTTGTGGATGGATTTGGATGCAAACAGAAATGATTTAGTATTCTTCCAAAAAGTGGCAAAGTACGACTCGGACTCACACGTCAACAGTTCCGTTGCGAGTTCCGAATATTTAACATTTTTTTTTTTGTTTTACTTCTTCGTAATTTATTATTTAACTAGCTATTGCCAGCGGCTACGCCCAAGTGGAGGTCGATGTATTACATATAAACCTTCCTCTTAAATCACTCTGTCTATTTATGAAAACCGCATTAAAATCTGTTGCGTAGCTTAAAAGAGCGTGCAGACACCAAAAGTGACTTTATTTTATACAATGTAAAGATGAATATTTGTAATTTGTTGTTAAAGCGGTCATAGTAGAAGGTACCTACACATTTAGTGCTTGAATTATTTTTTTGTGAAATTTTGAGCCCTATATGATGGTGTGTGGTCCATCTGTCGTAATAGGGTCTCGTTAACACCGTTTGGATACGGAATCCTAAAAAAAAACGTATAATTACAAAATCAGGGATTCTTAATTTCTTATCAAGGTTACATTATTTACCCTTTTTGTTTTATAACGGGGGGCAATCCTCCTGGATGTCCTCCACCCCGGGGAGGGCGGAGGGGTCTGTCAGACTCTTACTGACTAAAACCACCCCGGTGTTCCGTCTCTCACTTGCACCGGGGATCACGGGAACTAGTGTGACTTCCGCGATCCCCGGCTAGTGCAGGCCCGCCTCTGCGGGCCACCTCGCGATATTATTTACCCTACTTCAACCAATAATCGTTATGCTAATATACAAAGCGAAATATGTCAAAACAACTGCCGCCTCCCCCCGTCCTCCATTAACCTGGCTAACTCAAATAACATTCAAGGTTTAATAATAAACCTTTCAAAACAATCAAAACACGTTTACACGTGTTCTGGAGGAAGTAAAACCCTTAAGGTGAAACCCTAATTGCTCTCACTGCCATTTTGTCGCTAGATGGCGACACATCCACAATTTCGAACATTTTCAATTTTTACACCTATCATAGAAATTTTTAATAAACAACTTTATTCTTAGCGGAACCTAGGGCATTAACTTGATTTTTTTAGATCATCACTGTGCTTGTTAACTGGTATCATACAAAGATTAGAACATAATAATGATTTAGCCGCATGAATTTACTCTTTACACACACATGCAAAATAAATAGTAGTAACTTCCGACTCCACTAGATGTCGTTTTATTCAAACATGGTTGGAAATTAAAATGTCCAGATGGCGTTAATATAAAGAAAGAGGACCAAATTATTTTTAAGATGAATATCCTTACATTATAGCAAAAACCGAAAACAAATATTAATTTACTAATTGAGCATACTTTAAATTACTAGAGGATTGTTATGTTCCAATCTACTTCTTAATAATATAATTATTGGGATATGCATACTTTTGTTTCTAGGCTCGTTATCAGATACCTTTTCACCATAACAAATTATTTTGGGTAATAAAGGTATATTGTACCTATATAGGTTGTTGTAATGTGACTGAACCTAAATAGTACCTAACGTGTAAATAAATTGTGACCTATACTAAATAAATAAAAGATTATGTATTCAATTGTAAAGCGTTTTATTGTATCTTACTATAAATCAATAATATTTATCTATGGTTAATATTTTCATACAAATATCGTTTTATTTACTCTCACTGCATTTACCTAAATATTTTCTGGTTGGATTCAAACCATCGACTCGTACCACCACACAAAGATAACATACTTTTTTCAATATTATGATATTTACAATTATGATTCTGAATTTAGTATTAGAAAGAATTATGTACGTAGATTACAATTTATGTAACATCACACGTAAGTGTAAGTATCTTACACAACAACACACAAGTGGTTGCTAGCTAACCATAACATTTATGTTTCAAGAATACCCACTTATTATACAACTTTGAACAATAAATATTCTTTTACAATTGAATTGTTTGGCTGGTACCTAAATACATGAGTGAAACATATGTACACAGAAAAATCTTATAAACTAACAAATAACATAAACTATACATCGCTACGTACAAAAATAGCATAATAATTAGTCTATAATGTTCCCACTGCTGAGACTCAGGCCTCCTCTGAACAGTGGTGATGAAATAATTTACACAAAGCAAAGTGTCGGCTTGGATTCGAACCATCGACCACCATACAAAGATACATAAAAAATACTATAATAAAATATCTTCTCTTCTACATGCTACTTTTTGCTGCGCCGCCGTCGCCGCGCAGTATCAATCTTCTGCTTGTCACTTTTTACTTCCATTTATATCATTTCCGTGCGATCTGAATCAATTGCTGGGAGACACAGTTTTCGCTGCAACAAATGAATTTACAGTTTTGTTAGACTATTCTTACTGAACCCACACCTCAGAAACCTGAGGAATAAGTTAGGAAATGAGTAAGACTTATATTTTTCATACCTTTTAATTCCTTGATGTCTAGACATTTAGCATTTTTCTCAACTCGTCTCAAAATAATTTCCGGCAGTACACATGTTTTGAAAAATGTTACCAACTTCGGCATCATAGCGTTGATAAATTCCTCATCCCGGTTAACTTCTATGACAGTCAATGGTTGGGTGACAGATATAAAGCAAATGAAGTAACATTTACTCATTTTGGTAATTCGCAATTGACCCTGGACCTAGAATCAAAATAATAATAGCTGAGAAACAATCCAAGAAATACATTATATTTATACATACATGAACCAAGAAATAATGATCTTTGTTACTTACTTGATAATAATAATTATGCTTTTTGTTCATAACTAATTGATGTTCTTTCCACAGTTAGTTGATAAGCTTCAGTCTGTGGATCGGGTTGCGGCCAATTAAAATCAGCAGTCTCTACTTGCTCTGTAACAGATTCAACTCTATTAGAGCTAGAGCTGCAGGCTATGGCTTCGTAACGAATTTGTGGTATACCACGTGAATACGTTTTGGGCGTATCTTGAGCTGTGGAAGGGTTGGATAGCTGATCATGATCTTGAGTTGTATTTGGACTGAAATAAAAAATAAATAAATGAAATAGGTACAGTTATTAAAAACAATGTTGAGAGACAGAAAAATATTGATATGTCTGTACCTACCTAAACACAACAGGGCAGTCCGCGTTTTCTTCCACTACTTTTTTTTTCTTGTTACGCCATGCTTCCAGCCGGCTGCAATTTGATAAAACTTGCTCAATACACTACTTGAAACTAACCTTATCGAGCTAGCCGTTTCTTTTTTTCCTACTGTTATCGACGAGACACAATAGATAAACAATTGTCATAAATCTCCTGGAGGTATCGTAACAGACAAGGGTCTACAGAAGAAATGGCGGCAAACCAACGGCAAACGAAGACATTACATCACGGGCCAACGAGTATCAAATACACTCATAGGTACATTCACGTAAATCTGATTCGAAATCTTATGGGAATCTGATTTACTCACTAAAAATCATTAGAAGAATTTCCATGATGTCTTTTCAATGTTGCTTGCACTTTTTTCCGTGATTTTCGCGGCCCTGAATACATATGTCGTATATAGGCAAGTTTATTAGTCGGATTCATCTTAGGCAGAGATGCAATTCAATCTGTAATCAAAAAGAATAATTAAACACAACAGCAAAAGTATCGTAATTATGAAATGCTTCAAGAAATTTGTATTAGTCAGAAATAACACCACCATTTGTCACCATCAATCAAGCTGTCATGCTGTCAAGCTGTGTGTGAAAATTTGCAAAACAAGTAACAACTGACAGAACATGAAAACAGACCAAATAGAGATGTCAATCTGAGATCGATTGAGCAAAGAATCGATTTTTTGGAACAAATAAAAACGTTTTTTCAAATCGATATCTAGTACTGAATCGATACAGGGAATCGATATTTCACCCTAGAACATCAGTTTTTGTTTGTTTGAATTGTTAAGAATTGTGGTTGCGGGAAAATTACGAAGCATATCCAGTGCAAATCCTTTTGCGTAAAAATACGGATTTTTTCCAGATATGAGACCAGGAATCGTTTTTTCGGTTTTTTTTTTCAAAACGACAAGGGGCACCAATTTTTTATGTAGGGGCACATTTACAGCAGATTAGGCACCAACTATACGTTCCACTCATATAACTATAGGAGACACTTTCTTGCTAGGGTAACGTACACCCCGTAAACCCCTACATTGCGAATTTCATCGAAAACGAATGATTGATTTTTGGAAAATCATTTCTTTATTTGTGAATCGATTTTTCATATTTCCTTTCGAATCAATTCAGTAACGGATCTTTTTCAGAGAGTTTTTTTTGGTTCCTTTCGTCCCTCCCTCTGGGACAGGCAAAGTGAGTTTTTAGAGAGAATTGACGTCCCTATTAGGGGGAAATATTTGAAATTTAGAGTAGGTAGGTATGTGATGTGATGACAATCAACGAGTGTTGCTAACGTTTGATTTTGTATTTCCTCTTCTAAATCTTACACTTTTTAAAGTTTTAAGGGTAATTACTATTATAATATAACTCTGTATCACCTTCAAGCAGAAAAGCATCCTTTGTACATAAAAATAACACTTACCGTCAATAAAACACAAAAACACTTCACTTTTAAATAAAAACTCTTTCACGGATGGCACTCGTATGAATGGTTCTCAGTAGTAGCCTCAGTCACCAATTCTAAACCTGAATGGTGCTTACTACTTACTTAGCTGTTCAGACGAGCGAAATTGGAACTACAGCTACCATTTTGAGAACGTCATTTCGCTGACAGTTAAAAACCCTGAAACCTTAAATGAATGATGTACAGCAGTGGTGGCTCTGACTTGTAAGTCAGAGCCACCACTGCTGTACCTATATCATTCATCGTTTTAAATATCAGAACATCCTACAACTTACTACTAAAATACTGCCCTATGTTTTATTTCCCCTTTTTCTTGGTAAACTTCTTAGATGGCAAGACCAATTTATTTCGACGCACTTTGACGTGTGCTAATAATACTAAAATGTGCAATTGTTATGAAAAATCAATGTGGTTTGTCTGTGTATTCACTTATCTCGCTGGTTTCACATAAATTAAATATGATTCAATCAATAGATGTAAGTAGTACCTACGTGTCACCATTGCGTAGGTAGGTAATTAGAAAAAAAATAGGTAAATTTGCCTACGCTGATCGCCTGATTTAGGTATACCCTAAGTTTACATGAACTTCTATTCTCTGATTTTATTCAACCCAAACCAATGAATTAGTACCTAACCGTGTCAGAAAATGTATTATCAGTACCTACTTACATACAGTAGAAAGATTTTTAAATCTTTAGGTACTTTATATTTAAAGTAGATATTACAATAATTAGGTACATTAGTATTGTATCTGTGTGAACCAAATGCAGATCGCAGATATTTTTTTTCACTTTCTAGCATTCTTTCTCATTCCCTAATAAAAAACATTTTAACAATCATAAAATGTAAAACCCGCGGGCAAACCCGCGCGCCGGCGCTAACTTTCTAGAAACACAATTTTGGAAACGATTCGCAAGTTGTCAAGACAATCACGCATGGACTGACTGGAGCGTTGCATCGAATCGTTCGAATTTTCGAACAGCGCCATCTATTATAAATGTTTACCGAACGTAAACTCGTAACACAACAGCAAATAGCTCTTTCTCGGTGGTTCTTTAAATTTCTGTTAGATGGCGCGATTCAGGTCACTCACACATGTAAAGATTTTTCGTTTTTTATTGGGTCTAATTCTCCTAGAAATACTGTTTTTTTTATAAAATTTTGGCGTTTGGCGAACATAATACATTATAAAGTCTCATTATACTTGCTTTTATTCTGCAGAAACCGTTTATTTACGGAGATTACAACCCCTGAAAAATGTATGGCGAGGCCTATCTAGGCATCGACCTTAATATAAAATGACAGTACAAACATATAAATGACATATCAAATGACAGCGTTTGAATTTTAGATATTTACATATTCAAATAATTCACATTTTGCGTTCTTAAAAATATTTTTGAATACTCTAATTTAGTATTTTCTATTTTGGGGTCCTAAAATACTACAGTTCGTTCGCGTTAAGAATGCAGTGAGTCATCAGTGCAACTGCAAGATAAAGGTGTATTCACAGTGGTGTTAAATTCAAACAAATTATATTTTAAAACGTCAAGTTTAATGAATATATTTGATTGTTTAGCGACGTCTTCAGTTGGTAGAAATAAAATAATGTTTGTTGTAAGAAGGAATGTTTCTAAATTTATTGATACACTAACTATATACAAAATTACCTAAGCACAAACACGGGCTTTACTTAAAAGGTAGTATTTATTAAACAGCCAATCAGAACACAGTTAAAATATTATTACAATAATCTGCGCGCGGTGCGCGCCCTCTGCCAACAGTCCAACTAACCATTTAAACGCTGAAGTTATAAATATAGGTGCCGGCGCTCGATCCTTTAGCTCAGTGTAGCAGCGAGCAGCGTCATGCGCACACGCGCTGCTACAGTGCTCCCCTTCAAGTGAAACGTACCGGTCGCCTTATGACACGGCCCGAGCGCGATGTACGCTCTGCTGTGATGTTTACAGGAGCAGTGTTCTTCGTAGCAGGACTGGAGCCCTGGTGAGTTATGTCACATGCATCATCAGTGCATGGAATGGAGAACGCAGGCTTGAGGCGGTCCACTGATATCACTGCTTGCCTTCCCGGTAGTTGAACAGTGAACGTTTTATCGCTTCGGCTAAGCACTGGATAGGGTCCGTTGTATGGTGGTTGCAGCGGTTTCTTGACTGCGTCAGTTCGCACGAATACTTCCTTGCAGGTTTTTAGACTTTGAGGTACGTATATGCCACTTCTGCTGCTGGTTCGTGACTGTGCTGACGCTTGGCGAAAAATGCTAATTGCTGATCGTAGTTTTTCAACGTAACTGTAGTCCATTGAATCTGGCTTCGATGCCACGAAAAAATCTCCTGGCAGTGTGAGAGCGTGACCGTAGGTAAGCTGTGCAGCACTGACTCCACTGTCACTTCGCGTTGCGGCTCGCAGTCCTAGCAACACTGTAGGCAGCTCCTCAATCCAACTGCTCGTGCTCAGACGTGCTATTAATGCTGATTTCATGCAGCGGTGCCACCTTTCAATCATTCCATTGCTTTGTGGATGGTACGGTGTAGTGTGAATGCGCTTGATTCCAAGTAGTCTTGTTAATGCGTTGAACAAGCTGCTTTCAAACTGTCGGCCTTGGTCAGTCGTCATTCGAGCTGGACATCCGAACCTTGCGATCCATCCTTCATACACAATCTTAGCGACAGTATCAGCTGTTATGTCTTGCGCGGCGTGCGCCTCGGGCCAGCGCGTCGCTCGGTCGATCATAGTGACGACGTAACGGTGTCCTTGAGGCGACGTACTCAGCGGGCCAACGATGTCAACATGCAAATGTTCGAAACGTTGCGATGGTTCGAAGATTGCTACCGGGGTTGCAGTGTGCCGGTGTATCTTGGCACGCTGACATTGAATGCATGTTGTCACCCATTTCTTCACGTCAGTGTTCATAGATGGCCAGAAGTATCTTGTTTGTATCAGCTTCCTTGACGTTCGCGTGCCAGGATGACTGAGGTTGTGTATTGCATTAAACACCTTTATGCGGTATTCTTCCGGTATATATGGTCGTATGTTTTCTGTCGATGTCTCACAATAGATAGCGTGAGTCATCCCGGGTACTGTTATCTTCCGCATCTGGATATTTGATTGGCGAAGTAAACCTTGTATAGCTGCGTCCTTTTCTTGTGCATCTGCGAGTAACGCGTAGTCGATAGGAGTGGGGCAGTTGATAACTTCAATGCGTGATAAGGCGTCGGCGACAATATTATCTCGCCCACTGATATGACGTATGTCATTAGTAAATTCACTAATGAACAATAGCTGCCTGCTGCGGCGGGGAGTTTCTGAGTCAGATGATATTTTCTGGAGCGCATATGTGATTGGCTTGTGATCTGTATATATAATCAGTTCGCGGCCTTCATATAATTTTCTAAAGTGCTTCATTGCTAAGTATATGGCTTGTAGTTCTCGGTCGTATGTTGAATACTTTTGCTGCGCCGGTGTGAATTTCTTTGAGAAATATCCAAGTGGCTGCCATTTGCCGTTGACCTGTTGTTGTAGTACAGCACCTGCACACTTGTCCGATGCGTCACACATTAAGCCAAAAGGAGCTGCATGCTGTGGATGCGCCAGGTAGGTCGCTTTTTGAATGCATTCCTTGCATTCTTCAAAAGCTTTCGATGTTTCATCGTTCCACATTATTTCGGTTTTGTCACGTTTCTTTGAGTGTGTATTATGTAAATACATGTGCAGAGGTGCTTGAGTTGCTGCGGCGTTTGGTATGTTTTCTCGATAGTAATTTATCATACCAAGAAAACGTCGTAATTCTTCGACATTCTTCGGTTTAGGGTAGTCGCTGATTACCTTCACCTTTTCGTGTGGTGGTTTTATGCCTTCGTGGGAGACAAAGTATCCCAAGAATGTGAGTTCTCTCTTGGCGAATACACATTTGGCGGGGTTGATTGTGATACCGTATTCATCCAGGCGCTGTAGTACGATTCTGAGGTTATCTCGAGCTGTTGTTTCGTCTTCTGCAGCCACAAGCAAGTCGTCGACAAATGGGTAGACAAAATCAAGGCCTCGGAGAACTTCGTGTATGAATCTCTGGAATGTTTGACCAGCGTTCTTTAGTCCTGGGCACATACGTGGGAACTCGTATAAGCCAAAAGGGGTTATTATTGCTGTCTTCTCTATGTCTTCTTCACGAACTGGTAGTTGTGCATATGCTCTGTTCAGGTCCAGGGTAGAGAAAACTTGCTTGCCCGCAAGCTGATATGTGAAGTCCTTTATTCGTGGGATGGGATAACGGTCAGGCTTGGTAATGGCATTGAGTCGCCTGTAATCACCACATACTCGTATATCTCCATTTTTCTTCGGTACAACGTGGAGTGGACTGGACCACGGACTCTTGCTAGGTCGGCAGAGGCCCTGGCTCATCATATTCTCGAACTCCTTCTTCACCTTTTCGTAGCGATGCGGGGGTATAGGTCGAGCTCGGGCATGGATAGGTGGTCCGGTTGTTTCAATGTAGTGCTCGACTTTGTGCTTCGGGTTGAGTTTCATTGATGACAAACGAGTGACGTTTGGAAATTCAGCCAGTATGTCATGGAACGTTTGTTGAAGATCAATACTGCGTATTGTAGGTAAGCTGGTATATCGCCCCGGTGCCTTAGTTGAGAGTTTGGTTGTGTTGTCGATGAGACGTTCATTCCTTAGGTCGACCAGTAGATTGTGGTAGCCTAGGAAATCTGCTCCGAGTATTGGCTTGCTTACGGCAGCAACAATAAACTTCCATTTGTAGGGACGTCGTAGACCCAAGTTGATATCTATGGTTTTCTCTCCATATGTGGGTATCTCTGAATTATTGGCGGCGTATAACTTGTACGGCAGTGGGGTAGATCGAGTTCCTTTTCGCTTTGGTATCACAGATATATTTGCGCCAGTATCGACCAAGAAAGTTGTGTTGGTTTCCTTATCAGTGATGAAAAGGCGATATGATTTGCTGTCGACATTAGGTTCCGCCACTGCTAATGTCTCTCTTAGTTTTCCGTATTATTATCCTTGTTAAAACTGCATGGTGTTGTGCAGTGTCTTGCTTTTGCACCGAATTTTCTGTGATAATAACAGTGCGGCGATGGAGTAGATGAGCGAGATCTGAAGTTTCTTGAGTGCGAGCGAGACGGCGTTCTTGAACGGTCGCGGCGATAATTACGTCTATATTGATAATGCGACGGCGGCGATGTGTGTTTGCACCGACAGTTATCTTTCTTGATCTCGGCGATTTCTAGGTGTAACTTGCGTATTTCTTCCGCTATGAGCTGTATGTTACCCTGAGCTTGAGAGTTGTCAACTGATGCTATGACGGGCACTTCGGACGTCTGCTCCATCATCTTGTCTGCCATCTTAGCTAACTCGTCCAACGCAGTGTTTTTGCTGATGGTGTCACTGACAACAAGTACGGATCTCACTTGTTGGGGTAGTAGGTTCATCCACATCAATCTGAGCGTATCGTCTGGGAGTTTTTTATGCGCTAGGTTACGCATGCGACGTAATAACTGGCTTGGCTTTTGGTCGCCCAGCTCCATATCCGATAAAAGCTTTTGCAGCTGTCTTCCATCTGATTCTTCATACACAGATATAAGCCGTTCCTTGATTGCGTTGTAGGGTCGTTCCGATGGCGGGTTTTCAAGTAGGTCACAGATTTGCTCGATGTCTTCCTTCGTTAATTGCGCTATAACCATTTGTGCTTTTTGAGCGTCGCTTTTCTTGAGATCGCTGACGGCGGCTTCAAATGTGATAAACCATAGTCGTGGTTTGTCTCGCCAAAACGGTGGAACACGCAGAGAAAGTGAAATTCCGGCGATTTCTTGTTGATATTTCGCTGCTTCTTCCATTGTTGAGTTTCGCCGATATTGAGCGTACTTGAAATACCGGCAGGCTTTATTCGAACGTCGGGTACTTCGCTTTATTCGATCGTCGGGATCACGTCGGGGTCACCACTTTAGCGACGTCTTCAGTTGGTAGAAATAAAATAATGTTTGTTGTAAGAAGGAATGTTTCTAAATTTATTGATACACTAACTATATACAAAATTACCTAAGCACAAACACGGGCTTTACTTAAAAGGTAGTATTTATTAAACAGCCAATCAGAACACAGTTAAAATATTATTACAATAATCTGCGCGCGGTGCGCGCCCTCTGCCAACAGTCCAACTAACCATTTAAACGCTGAAGTTATAAATATAGGTGCCGGCGCTCGATCCTTTAGCTCAGTGTAGCAGCGAGCAGCGTCATGCGCACACGCGCTGCTACAATTGTAATTTGAAAAGATTTGATTGGTTAAGGGGCGGGGCTAGGCCGACGGATAATGATGACTCACTGCATTCTTAACGCGAATGTACTTTAAATAGAAAAGAATCAGCGGCCAACTTGGATGTAGCGTTCGCTTCACCTGGCTTGCGCGCGATTGGTCACCAGTTCTAACCTAACCTAACCGGGATATTTTTCGGGGTATCTTTGTGATCAGCTCTGAGAAAAGGCCACAAAGCTAAAAAACGGCCCTATTATTTAAAAAGTGTGCATCATTATTATAATAATAATTAGCCTGTATAGTCCCACTGCAAGGCAAAGGCCTCCTTTTCCATTTTCCGTTTAACTCGATCCTGAGCCAATAAGGACCAATCCCTCATAATTATTCGCTCCGAGTTCGACCCGCCAACTTTCTCCGGGGTCTTCCACGGTGCCTTTGGACGTTTTCAGTGACCTACGTTGTGGTGGTGGTCTTTGCCCACAATGCATCCGACATGCGGCAAACGTGTGCGGTCCAGTCCCATCATTAATACCCCAAAAAGTTTTAGAGGTCCATTCATTTAAAAAAATGGTATGTTATTAGAAGGTCAATAAGATATCAGAGGATCGGAGGTGAAAATTCCCATTTTAATTTTACACAAATTGCTTCGCAAAATACATCACACACAGTCTATCTAGTCACACTCTAGTATATTTTGTCTCGCCTGTAATTATATAACTTGACATCAAATTTAGTCCCTCCGGACTAAACTAACTAGATATTTTAGCTAAATTAAATATAAAAAAATTGTGGGAAGGTAAACAAAGCTTATTACATTAGTTTGGAGCCAAGTTTGATTACGCAAGCTTCAAAATTATAATCACAAGTTACTTTATGTTGGTGTTATAGAGAGAATTATAACTGCTAGAACTATTATATAGGTACTCATTTTAACTTCATCTATGTAATTACTGAGCCGTGAGCCTGACAGCATGTGGCATGAAGTATGAGCGGCAATTAAACACCTCAAATGCAATAAAGCCATGAAAAAAAAAATGAAAAAGTTTTTATTCACAGATTTTTTTCTTTGCAGGTTACATTTACCTCCGCCAAACTACATAGCAGTTTGTTGGCAGACGTAGCTCCATTTTTATACATACTTTTAATTATTAACTTTAAATTATTTTTTTATAACGTACTTTTTCACCTACATAAAACTACTCTTGCTTTTTAAAACAAACATACGTTTTTTTTTTCGAATTATTCTCTACAGTTAGGCTTTCACAAAATATATTAAAGAGATACTCATGTATTTAATTTTTTATTATATATTTTATTAGATACAATCGTTTATAACGACTGGAAGGTTATTGAAAATAGTTGGGACTAAAACATTTCTACACCTTCGGCCATAATAGTTATTACATGTGGGCACTTCAAAACTAGAACACAGAATGTGATGAAATCCCAATCGAAGTCTTCAAGGCGATGGGAGATTTTGCAGTCGATGTCTTATTTACCGTCTGCAGTAAAATATGGGAGACTAGCATATAGCCTGATGACTGGTCACATTCGGTTTTTATTCCATGGCACAAAAAAGGGTCCACCAAGAAATGCAATAATTACTGACTCATATCCCTAATATCACATGCAAGTAAGGTGATGCTCCACATAACCAATACAAGACTATTGGCCTACCTCTCAGAGCAAATTGCACCCGAGCAAGCCGGATTCATAAAGGGAACAGGCACTCGTGAACAAATCCTCATACTGTGTCAAATAATTTAGAAGGCCAGAGAGTTTAAATCAACCCTCTACATCTGCTTTGTAGACTTCCGAAAAGCATTTGACGCTGTCATTTGGACACACATCTGGAAGATACTCGCAGAAATGGATATGCTACCTCATCTAATAGTTCTTTTGAGGCGACTATATAAAGACGGCACTACAGTGGTACGAGTGGAGGATAACCTTTCTTTCAAAACGATATAGAAAACATTGCAAGGAAACGGGCATGTACTAGAATCAACAATTCGAAGACATTTGACATCCACCAACCTGCAATGGGCCCGCGTGGTGGATTATAGCCTACTCCCTGCCACGATAGGAGAGTAGTCGTTTATACATGATTATGTTCAATTTTACAATTTAATCAATACATTAGATGTGACAATCATTTTATAGAGGTATGAGGAACAGGGTGTAAAATTCACTCATACGCTATTAGTAAAGGAGGATCCTCCGACCAGACGGGTGTTATGTGTGGTGGGCAACTGCCCGACGATTGATGTCGGGATATTGTATATATGTAGATTGCGCGGTAAACTCTGCTTGCGTGATGTAGTTGCGGTGTGACGTCAAGTCTTGAGTAGTTCGCTTATAGCATTGTAGATGGCGCCACTTTACTTTTTGTGTTTTCCACATTTGTTGATTTGAAGTTTCGTATGTGGGGCATTGTAGATGTCCGCCACAATTTTAATACAAATTGACTACAAAATACCTCAAATAATAACGCACTTAAAATGAAGTTAAGAGGCTCTTAACATACAAAGCTTAATATTTTATAAGTTTTTGCCGCTACCATTGTGTAGATAATTTAAAGATTCATCAACCACGATCAGACTACAAACCACATTTTTTTTTAAACCTATTTTGCATCTCAATACTAGGCAAATGTTTCCCCAGTTTCCTTCCAAATCTCAGACATGTTTTGAAGTAAAACGGGGAAGCAAATTCGTGCGGTCTCTGGTCATGTTGGCCCCTCAATCATGAAAACCACCATTACTAAGCAGTGAAAATAATTAATTATTACCCCTGCCTATAATAACGGATCAAAACCTCGTCAATATATTTCCATGAAGGATCTACATAAACCCGTGTCACGCCACAGGTAAACATTAATCCTGTCAATTTTAGCAAAGCTGGCATAAATTACCCGCCAAACATGGACGGATATGTCGACAATAAATTATTCAATTAGATAATTGACACAAACTCTGTTTCCCTTTCATGCATTGTGTGACTGTTCCTAAATGACCCCAGGCCGATAAAATTTTCGTTTTTCCTAATTATGTTAATATTACTATATATATACTCTTAGGTCGGTTCCCCCTAAGGGGGAAGGACCGCACCCCTCCCCGTACGGCCCTGTAGAGCTCGTCACCAGACCGGTCACTCTTCCACCGATTTACTTTATATGAATTCCGAATAGCCTTAAATTATACTTAAGAATTCATATTTATGGAACCATATTGGATGTGGTTTTAGAAAGCTAAATATCAGAGATACTCAAAGTACTTGTATTTCTAAATAAATGTACGAGTAACCCATACGCTAGCGTATCAGGTATCTGGTCAATCGTTACTCACACGATACTTCACGTCAACACTCAGAGTACTCAGGGCAACACTTCCATAAAGTGACGCAAGCTGCTTTTCAGCTACTTCACGTCGTCATGCTCTTTCGAGACATGGTCCCTAGCAGTTCTTTCGAACTGAGAAACGTGACGTGGCTTTCCCTGCCGCAACCATGCGACGGTCCTTGTCTGACAATGGTGCGGCTAGTTCTTGCGGCAAATCGTCGTCATCATGCTCTTTTTGGAGACATGGTCCCTATCAGTCCTTGGACTGAATATGAGATAGATGTGGTCACCCAAACCCCTGGAAGTTCACCCGTTGCACAACAAGCATATCTGTAAGACACGTGTTCATGTCAATTTGACCGAATTATGGATCTGAGATCAAGAATATAATAGTCACGGATGACTAATAATAGTAATAATAGAGTTGAAAATCTAGATTCAAGAATAATTATTTAAGAGACGTTGAATAATCTCTCTAAAAGCTCTAGCATTGGTCTGAGCAAGAATAGTAAAATTCAAGAATTAATACTAAATAGATAAGGGTAGAGAATCAAAACCCAGAATTATTATTTAAATAGAATTGTGGATCAACCCTCATGAAAGTCTATAGACAGCCCCAAAGAGCCCACCCGTCACCACTTCCTAGTGTTTGAGCTGAGGAGAAGAAGTGGCGGAACAAACTCCCCAGCAACACGTATCTGTCTAATTAGTTATAAGAACTTTAATAACACTCTCAACCTAAGATAACTACATATTATAATGATAGGCCCACTCAGTCATACCAACAAACACACACACATAATCCTCCTTCCTCACAGGTGAAGGCTAATATCTGCAATAAAGTTTTGATTATGTGGAGGGGTAAAGGGACCGTTACGCTTGCGCTTAATTTCATTATTTATAACTACGTTAACTTATCTGTTTATTATTTACCCACTTTAGTGAGACGGGGAACCGTTTTACAACGTTTGCCTCACTGTACGTGCTCTGTTAGACCTAACGCATAGAACCTCTGAGGACACTAGTACGATTCTAACGGAGCACGCTCCCTAAGCAGCAATTAAATGTCTTACTCAATCCTAAGACAGCGTACTGTGAAGTCAACTGTCATTGAGGAAGACAAGTTTTGGAGTAGTTTTAAACACGTACTCATGTGAATGTCACCCTTGTGACTGTCTATCCCCTTTCTAGATATCACAAGACTAGCACAAGCGCACCGTAGACTCAGTCTCTAGCAAGACTCATTACGATCGTTCTTGGTGCCTGCCGAAGTGGAATTTCGTCACTTCACATTTCTTTACTCTTCCCCATTTAGAGGATGCGGTGCATCCAGATTTCGTGTCTCGCTAAATAGTGACGATTCATAAAAAGGCCTACAGAACGGCCGGGTGTGGGTTTTAACGAGACACGGTCCCTAGCGTTCTTAGAACGACTACCAATGCATTTTAGTGACAGTGTGTGATGCCTACCCCCACTCCCCGAAATGTACAACCACCAAGTCTCACGCAATACGTTCTGTGGCAAGACCTTTTTGGAAACAGAAATCATCACTAACATTTGGTTGGTTTATAACGCAAACATAGATCAGCTTTAGCCTAGTTTGATTGAAATGAGTTATTTACGGTTCTGCCTTCCCAAAGTGATGCGTCAATAGGTCAACAGTCGTCAAAAGTCAGAGCTTTATTGCTCAGTGTCAAGTTTAGCAGGAGGCCTTCCTCGTTTCCCTATAACCAACTGTAAATGACAAATATCTGCCGAGGTACGGATTAGGAAGGGGACACGCAATACAAGAGAAGATTACATGAATTGTAAAGTCGGTTAGCACTTTAGAGTAGTTACGCCATACTGAAATAAATGGTCATTAATAGCACCACCGCGATATCACCAATCTGTTTGGTAAATTCATAATATGTAATCAACCTACGAGAACAATAGAACGAGATCACCGTTACTACAATGTACACACTATTACTAAAGATTGAAGTTGGCACTTACCAAGTAATTCCTTGGGATGAATTTGAATACAACTCACTTACAAAATACTGCGTCTATTACCAGTTTCTCCCTGCACCATCCCTCACAGCTCACCACACTATTTTTCCTCGCTTAGAATATCTCGCCTAACTTAACTAGCCTGGGTAATCAACTCCGCCCGTCATTCTTAACCGTCCCCAACCGACTCCCCACAAACTCATTCTCTGAGATTCACGCGCCTTACATGCCACTTACATTAATTCTAGACTAATATAGTCTAATCTAAAGCTACACGCTTATCAAATATTTAACGTATTAAATAACACTTTCACAGAGATATAAATCTCATTGCTAAAGCCTAGCCTAACTCGACCGCCTCCTACCGTGCTCACAAATTAGCCCCTTCACGAACTCTCTCTGAGATTCACGCGCCTTACATTCATTCTAGACTAATATACCCTAGTCTAAACCTGTACACTTATCACGCACTTAACGAAATACAAAGACATAGTCTCATAGCTCACGACTCCGTTCTCACTTCTCCAAGCGTATCCTCTCTCAACTACCTCCTACCGTGGTCTCAAACCAACTGTCTTCATTTCTAAATCCGCTCTCCATCTTCAAAATCATCACGCCTTGACCCAGCGTCGCTTTCTCAGAATAGTTTTATCGCTGGGTTTTTTGTCGTAATTTTTTAATGGATTCTAAGGGTACGCTGGGCTCAAGTTATGGTATCCAGATGCGGCCAATCCGTCCGCTGCTTAGAATTTGCAAGAATTATTACATCCTTGAGTGACGTAATTTATTGGGTTCGATTGTTAATAACTGGCATAAGTGCCCTAATGGGTTTCTAAGGAGTTCCAAAATTGTTTTAGAATTTTAAAGGAACAGGATTATTTATTAGGGTCGAGTTCTCAGATCATAAAGTTGCGACTTAATGTGTTTTCTAAGAGGCCCGGGAACACGTGTGACGATTTAAAAATAATGATAACATTGCGCCATTTAAAAGATGACAGACAGTCACATTCCCCCCTCTGAAAATCAGACGCGTGACGCAGTACAGCGGATGAGCTTTCACAAAAGGTGAAGCACTGTCTTTCCTTGAAAGTGTTTTTAAAATATGTACCTACAGATAACATGGTACTGCTACGTTCATCTTATCGAGGAATGGCTCTCATTCTGGTTGGAATATGAATCTAATAAGATTTTAGTCAAATTAAATTCTGCTCTAATTTAGCACTGTTTCGCAGAAGCACTTTCAATGAATGCATTATAATTGCTCTATGATATTTGAACTTATTCCTATTAAAAGTTCACATTATTCAAGTTACACTACCGAGCATAAAGTGCGTTTTGAGAATCTGTCCATGCTTATAATTTAGTTTTACATACCAGGGTCTCTCTAAAGAGTATTTTTGCGCTTTTGAGCCACGCTACCTACGGTGCTCAGCCTACTATAGCGGTTGCTGGACACAGGCCTTTCCTTATGCAGCTAAACGCAGAGTCAGCTTAGTCAGCTGCTCGCTGTCATACCCAGGATCCACTGAAATAGTCCGCACATGATCATATTAGATTGAATGCCAACCGGACCCCCCCCTTCGATTCTAACCAGTTAGGGCAATTTTGAAGTCCAATAAGAGAAGGGTGGTTATTCTGATTAGAGAATATAGGTATCCTAGATTGTGCAAACATTTATTGATTTAGTGTGACAAAAGATTGCCAATTTCTCTCTCCGATCATAAAGCATTTACAAAAAATCATCTTGCATATCTGAAGTGATAACTAAGTATAGGAAGAGAGCTCAAACATATTATTAATATTATTAAGCGAGATAACAAAATCATACCGCGTAACGGCTAATCCTAATGTAGATACGAATAGAAATGAAACATATTTTTGCAACAGGAGCCAAGCTACACAGTATGCTGCTGTGTAATACTATTCCGCAGCATTATCTTCCAACATTTTTGTTTGCTCTTTCATATTTGATCTTTTAGATTTATTTTTCAAGTACTCTTTTCATATTAATTTAAATAAGATTACCACATCCTTGCTTAGCGCAGGAACCCTGTGCATGCTTATAATTTAGTTTTACATACCAGAGTCTCTTTGAGAGTATTTGTGCTAACGAGTCACGCTACCTACGGTGGTACCTCGTTTTAAACTCAGCCTATTCCAGTTGCTGGTGCACAGAGGCCTCTCCTTATGCACCTCAATGCCGAGTTAGCATAGTCAGCTGCGCGCACTCGTATTCACGAGTAGCTGAAATAGTCCGCACAAAACACATTAGACTTTGACCCTATTAGTCCCCCCTCTGATTCTAAGCTGATAGAGCAGTTTTGTAATCCTACTTATGTTGGGAAGTTATGATAGCGAATGTAGACAATCTAGATTATCCAAACAATTATTCACTTACTAGCACACCATTCTTTTGTCTATCCTATCAGATTATAAAATGTTTAAGAGAACACTTTCTGCAATATTTGAAGTTATGACTATAGTACCATAGCCCTAAAACATAAACCTATAATATTCCATGAGATAACAAAAATCATACTACGTAGCTATGGTTAACTGGAGTGTCTAATAAAAGTAAAACTTAGCTTCGTAACAGGAGCCACGTTACAGCTACTGCTGTTGCAGTCAGCCGTTGTCAGCTGATTTCGAAGAAGCTTTAAACCAAGCGCAACCCTCAAACCAAAGGTTAAGACATCGCGTAGTCGCAGCCAGATGTGGTCTTAAATATCCTGGAATTTGAAATAAGGCCAAACGAGTATCTATTCAATTATACGACATGTGTCGCCAACTATTGATGATTTTAGATTTACCCATAACAAGGGTACGTTTTATACCTAAGCTCACTTCACACACACACATACACACACATAAATTTCAAACGCACAAACAGTTGTCATGTATAACACACTGTCAGACACAATTCTCATGTTTGCAGGCAGTAGAACCTTTTATTGCAGTAGTACATGGACCCAAGCAACAGTCAATTCTAATTAAGCGGGGTTTGAACCCACAAGCCGTGACACAGAAACCTAATATCAACAGATAAATCATGCGGAGATTGAATCCGCTACCAGTAGTTGAAGAATTCAACCACCATTCCCAAAACAAACGTATGTAATTGTAGGTGTTATATAACTCTTGCCATCTCTAAAAATTTATAGAACCACAAAATTACGTTGTGTAATCGTTTACGTTGTGTTAATATAGTAGTAACCCATTACTAGTTCTTTCTCGTTGCACTGACATAAGTCAGTACATTTAATGACGAGAATCCTGGTCACGGCACCACATGTCGGCCCCGCGTCTCTTTCCCAGAATAGTTTCAGAATAGTTTTATGGCCAGAAATGAGACAAAAGAAACCCTCTTTTGTCTCATTTCTCAATAGATTTCAAGGGTACGCTTGGGTCTATGTTATGGTATCCAGATGCGGCCAATCCGTCCGCTGCTTAGAATTTGCAAGAATTATTACATCCTTGAGTGACGTAATTTATTGGGTTCGATTGTTAATAACTGGCATAAGTGCCCTAATGGGTTTCTAAGGAGTTCCAAAATTGTTTTAGAATTTTAAAGGAACAGGATTATTTATTAGGGTCGAGTTCTCAGATCATAAAGTTGCGACTTAATGTGTTTTCTAAGAGGCCCGGGAACACGTGTGACGATTTAAAAATAATGATAACATTGCGCCATTTAAAAGATGACAGACAGTCACAATTGGCTGATATTATATCAATATTAATTAATTGGACAGAGTAGTCGTGACATTTTGTATGAATTATATGGGTAATGGGTATGGCTGTTGTGTTTTTTATTTTTAAGATTTCTATAAGATGTATTTTCATAGTAAGTATCTAAGGAGAAAGGCAAAATTTTACGTCTTTATTTTTAAGTATTTTTCATTGAGATATATTTTTTTTTACTGGAAAATAGGCAAATCAATCGCAGAGAAGCTAAGTATATTATCTGAACGCAATTAAGTCATAGTTTTTATTAAAACTTAAAGGAAATCAAAAATAAAAGTTAGGGTCCGAACAGCGAGTTATTTTTATGTTTTCTATTTACTCACTAGTTCCATTTTTTTCGTTTTACACATAGATTTGATTTTAGGATTCAAGAATAGTGTTTATATTAGCTATTTTCTTTTGGATATTTACGGAAGAAGTATACCTAGCAGTAGAACTATCCCGAGCAAACCCTTTCACAATATTGATAATGTCAAAAACTAAAAAAGAGACCCCAATTAAAGATCTCAAAAATAACCGATGCACTGTTTTGCTGCCAGTACTTAGGCCTGAATTCAAGACAGCACTGTGTCTTCCAGGACGTACATCGTATCTCATACCCGACACTCGTAAAACTTATTAAACGACCGCCTCTCTGAAATATTTTAACAATAAAGAGGGACGAAAATATATTACTTAATTATACAGTAAATCTGGAAATCAGGACTCATCCTAACGACAATATAAGCCCATTTTCTCACAGACGCAATAAAATCGTGGCAAGATTTTTTCGTGCACTGTATCTTCAACGCACTGCTTTAGTGCGGAGAGTTGAAAATCGAACAGTATGTTTTTTTGACGTGCTGAGACGTTCCATCATTAAAATAACTGATATTACCGCTGCACTGCCACGCTTAAATGGTATTGGTCTGGACACATCTGCCATATGTCAAATGATTAATGGGCCAAACTTACGACCCAGTGGGTCCCGCTTAATGGCAAACGACATCGTGGCCGGGCCAGACTGAGATGGCAGGATGAGCTAGACTACTTTAATAAAGATTGGTCCTTGGCAGCTGTTTGGTACAATATTTGCGACCGAATAGCTGAGCACTTTTGCCTGCATGCATTTCAGTTACTAACTGGATAGTTAGTTAGGTCGTGTCCGACTATCAATCGCGTAACTCAAATCAAACTATCTTAGTGCTAATTTAGCTTAAATTTACCATTTAATATTAGGATAAATTGTAGTATTCAATATACTATTTTAAACCTTATAATTTCGTATCATTAAGTCAGTGATCGTAAACCAACACCCAAACCATAACCATTCTAATATAATACCAAATTAATCAAATATCAAGCAACACAGAATTAGTACTAAACCACGCAGTTGCTAACTTCTACAGCAGCTCTGGACAGAGAGAGGTGGAAAAAGAGTAAGGAGACATTCATCCTACTAATATTATAAATGTGAAAGTTTGTGAGGATGAATGGATGGATCGATGTTTGTTACTCGTTCACACAAAAACTACTGAACGGATTTTGATGAAGTTTTGCACACGAATGATTATAATCTGGATTGACATATAGACGTATGAGGAACAGGGTGTACAGTTCACTCATACTCTATTGGTAAAGGAGGATCCTCCGACCAGACGGGTGTTGTGTCTGGTGGGCTACTGCCCGACAGTTGATTTTTTTTTGTTTATGGCATCTCGCAGTTGACCTTGAGAGGCCGTGACTGCTTAACCGGGCTTTCCTGTGGGGACTATTAGCTTCCAGCCAGGGCATACAAAACTACGCTTAAAAACTACAGCAACCGCTCACTGAGGGCACCCCCTGGGGGGTTCGGGCCTCGGCTCAGGGCGTCACTATTTTCGGGAGGACAGCAAGTGGGGACAGGCTGAATCACAATTTCATTATTATTATAAATCGGGGATTTTAACTCTACTTGCTTAGCTTCGGCGCGGGCTGGCACTTCTGCGGGCAAGGGACGGTTGGGGGGCATTTCGTTTACTCGGGATCTTTGCGAGGACCTCGGTGGCGAGGTCGGAAGGACGGTCTATGTTTGTGTGCTGTACTGGTGGCCCTACTGCTTTCTTGGAGGAGAGTGGTGGGGTCATCAGGGTTGGAAAGGACATGTCTCGGCCGGCGGATTCTACTGATTCTACTGGGGACATAACTAGCGGCCTTCGCAATCGGTGGATTGCGGTGTTGTGCGGCGGATTCGAAGAAATGCTTTGAATTAAGTTTAAGAAACTGGGCTATAGTAGAGATTCTGAGGTCGAGATGGAGGATCTCGTTCCTAACGTACCATGGCTAGCCTGTAGCTTGGCCAAGGAAACGGTTTTGTAAAGTCTGTATCCTATGGATGAATCGGGGCTTTGTGTGTGCAGCCGACAGTTGCGGTCGGGTTGGTGTATATATGTAAGTCTCGTGGTAAACTCTGACTGCGCGATGTAAGATTTATGTGACGTCCAGATTTGCGTAAATGATAAATGATAAATAAAGAAAGAAAGAAAAAACGTTTATTTGCGGTAAACATGACGCAAAAACCAGGAACACACAAAAAATAATAATAAAAAAAAAAGATTGAGGGAAACATGCGTCACATCCACACAAAACGGCTATCGCTCAGCATTTTGCTGCAACTCTATGCAAGACAGAGCCCCAGCGCTGGTTTTCAGCGACAACCGGCTTTGACGTAATGACGTCGCCCGGTGCATCAAACAATTAACATCGGACTTATAGAAAATTAATATAACTAATGTGAATGTGATAGAAATTATACAAGAATATAAAGAAAAAAAAAATATAAAAAGGAAATAGACAAAAGTGCTACGAAATGATAAATGATTTTATTTCTGTAAGTAGGTTTGTACAAACACTTTTACACGTCAATCAAATTTACGTAGTTCGCATGCGGCATTGTAGATGCCACCAATTTCTGTGTTTCACGATATTTTCGAAGTATCTTTTTCTATAATGCCGCTACAGACACATGGTATAGTTTTTTTTATCCCGGTAGTATGTTTCCGCGGGATAACTTCTGACATCCACGCGGGCGTAGCCGCTGGCAAAAGCTAGCTATATTAAAAATGTGATAGTATTGTACCAATTTAGACACCGGACTGCTTCTGAGAAATTTTGTATAGAAAAACCCAAAAGCACTTTTACCGACCCGGGAATCGAACTCAGATCCTCGTACTCATCATTAGCACTTGCGAACACTAGACAAATGAGGCAGTGTTGGAAGACTCCCAGATTATAACAAAAAATTGTTTTCAGCAAAGAGTTCCTTAGCAGTAAGCACATTTTCCAAATTAATGTTCCCTTATTCCTGAATAATGCTTAGTCACGAATTTAGCTTTGAAACTAGATTAGGAGGAGATTGGAATCAAAGTCTGTTAGCTTTTATCAAGATTCATGACTTAACTTAATACCTATCTTTGATCTGATTAGGCTTCCCCACGAAATTCCCCGCCTAGATTAGATTTTGAAACATCAATCAACAGCCTGTCTATACTTCTTTGGGTTCCGTAACCAAAGGGTGCCAACGGAACCCTATTACTAAGCCTCCACTATTTGTCCGTACGTTCTGTTTGTCAGCGGGCTGTATCTCATGAACCGTAATAGGTAGACAGTTGAAATTCGCGGAGTATATATTTCTATTGCCGCTATAACAACAAATAATAAAAATAAAGTTAGTCAAAATTAAAGGAGGCCCCATATCTACAAGAAAGTGTTTGAAAAAAAAATTGTGTAAAATATTGTACGGTGGTACAGAACCCTTCGTATGCGAGTCCAGCTCACACTTTACCTTATTTTTTCTATTATAAATATATCGGTGCGTATGTCTGTTACCTTTTCAAGCCTTAACGTCTGAACGAACTTCGATGAAATTTGTCACATCGGTATACCACCCGGATTAGAAACTTGGTAGTTGTTCCCGTGGGATAATTTTAGAAGGTCTCGCTGACGAAGCCGCAGGAAAAAACGTTCGCTTATAAAAAAAGAACAATTGGCTGAAGTTCATCCATTATTAATATTCCTTTAGTTTTCCTTGGAACCGTTCACCGACTATGGAAGCACACTCGAAATTATTGTTTTGTGACTTTCCCTATAAGTACTAACTAAACTTTTTCCTAATACTACTAATTGTCCCTATAATTAGATAAGTAAAGTAAATATTTTTTGTTTTCTATCTATATTTAGACGCATCTCATCTCACCGAGGTTGACAAATTTGAACTAATTTGGCATAAACGAACTCAGTCACATGTGATGTTAATTTTTGTACTGCCCAATCACAATAATTATAACATAAAAGTAAGAACATTATCCATTTTCCCTCTGACAAAAGTGCAGTGATTCTGATACCTCGAAACATTATTATGACAACGAAATAATCTCAGGAACTAATCAAAGGTTCTTCCTTCGATAGCCTCTCCACTTTCATACGATATTGTATATCTATTTATGTAGTTATATTTTGGAATAGCTAATAAGGTAAATAAACATAAAATATAAGAGAGGAACAAAATATAACTGAATCAAGGAAATACGTGGAATTTAAATAAGATTACATTATACATATAATCTACATTTCGTTGCGAACGGCATTTCCTGAAGATAATTATGTTTCCGTCTGTTTGTAGCTTTGAACAAATTTTATACTTATAAAAACGAAGTGTAGCTAGAGGTTTCTTATTTTTGTCGGCCTTAGCTATGCAAAAACTGTTTGTGCCAAATCAAAAATGAATAAGAAAACACATTTTTTTCTCATGAAATAAGTTATTACACAGTGACTTTTGACTTTTCAGCTTCTTTGTGTAGCTGAAAAGTTATGTTTACTAAAAATCGAAATATTTTATTTTCACATAAACCAACATGGGCACTTATAAAACGAAACTCCATAATGTCTGCATATCAATATTTTTTTAACGTTATGACGTCTCATAATTCATAACTTCAGAATCGAATTAATTGTGTTCTACTGTTACCTATGTATATATCTGTATGTACTTGGCATAAGGTCTGTGTTAATTAAAAGTACTGTGATGTTTTTCCAACAAAACAAATTGTTTATTAATAACTCCAGCGTTTGAACTCAATTCATCGAGACTGACCGCTCTGGCAAAAGCAAAGTAATAATATATTTTTCAAAAAGAAGGAGGTTATCAATTCGACATGTTATGTATTTTTTTGTTTTAGTTATGTTCGGGCATAACTCCGTCATATACACCGTGACATTTTAGTTGTCTTACAATGGTGGTCCACTCTTGGTAACCGACATAAAATACCTACAGGCGCGATTAATAAATGATGACTGATTGTTACCATTAATTACGATAATAGATACTAAAAAAATGCTTTAGTATTATGAAACACCCTCCCTGTCAATAATGTTTACGTATCAAACAGTAGAAGATTTCTAGGCTAGATGGAATTAATGATGAAATGTAATGGTATTATGGTAGGTACCTTCCATTTTATTCATACGTCCAAATTTTTTTTAAATAATTTTTACTACCTAGTCTTTGGATACATGAAGTGAGCCGCCGTTGTAAGACGACTAAAATGTCACGGTGTATAGACGGATTTGGAAAATTATTTTTTTGTTCGAAAGGACTTTATTCCGAAATGGTTCCATAAAAAAAATATATAGTTCTGATGATGTGTTTCAGAGTCAAACAACGGAACTCCTCAAAAAATGACAGCCAACAAACCGCGATTGCTGCTATCGCATAAATATGCATTGTTTTCAAAGTCAAAGTCAAAGTCAAAGCATTTATTTCAAATAGGCACTTAAAAGGCACTTTTGAACGTCAACATTTACATTAAAATAGAATTGATTCTAGTCGCCCCTTCCAAAATGTAGTTTCGTATGGAGAAGAATGGGCAAGAAACTCCACCGTTACTCTTTTAAAAATGATTTAACTACAATATTAAATTTAACATACATTCATTGTATAATTATGTGTGAAAACGATGCATCCAGAACAAAATTACTGTACCAAAATTGGTAAAAAGAATGAAATTAAAGCAATTACAAATAAATTAATTTTATGATAGATACATGGTGCCCACACATTTACAAACATTGTAAAAGTAAATATACAATTTCCTAGAATATTAAAAAGTATGTAATCTGTCAGTGTGTGAGTTAAAGTAATCACTGAGTGTAATCAATGTCACAGATATAATTAATTACATAATTCAATTAGCAACCAGTTTGATTTTGTCTAGACTCTAGATTGTCCTATGGAGCAGGACCAGCATGTTTCCAAGCATTCTTATCTTGGATATAATCCTCTAATTTGTAATATGCTTGTTTACAAAGTGTACTTTTCATATGAGTTTTAAATTTCCTTTCATTTAATTGCAATATATCACGAGGTATTTTGTTATAACATTTAACACAGTACCCCATAAAAGATGTATGTACTTTAGCTAATCTGGAAAATGGTTGATCTAATTTGTCTTTGTTTCTAGTATTAAAATTATGTCTATCACTTATTTTATTAAAAAGATGTAGATTTTTTCTTACATACATGATATTTTCATAAATGAATTGGCAAGGTACTGTCATAATATTAATCCTTTTAAATAGGTCCCTCAGAGATTCGCGGCGACGTAGATTATAAATGGCTCTGACAGCTCTCTTTTGCAAAATAAAGATGGATTCAATGTCAGCAGCCCGACCCCACAGTAAAATGCCATACGACATAATGCTGTGGAAGTAGCTAAAATAGACCAACCGCGCGGTTTCTACATCTGTTAACTGTCTGATCTTCCTAACAGCATAAGCGGCGGAGCTTAGCCGCCCCGCAAGAGATGTTATATGAGGTCCCCATTGTAATTTCTCGTCTAGCGTGATTCCTAGGAACACCGTTTGATTAACAAATTCCAGTTTTTCTCCATTCAATATGATGTCACATTCGCTACTTCTAACATTTTGTAATTGAAATCTAATGCATTTGGTTTTTGTGCCATTTAGTACCAAATTATTTACCGTAAACCAATCTTGGACCTGAAGAATACAGTTATTCACGTCGTCAAGATTTTGTGACCGTCGGGCTATTTTAAATATCAATGATGTGTCATCTGCAAATAACACCATCTTCGGTTGATTTAAAAGTAAATAGGGTAAATCATTAATGTAAACTAAAAAGAGGAATGGACCCAATATTGAACCTTGAGGAACACCCATTGCCATTTCAGACCCTAATGAGTTTATGCCGTTTACTTGAACTTTAACTTTTCTGTTTTTCAGGTATGATCTTAGTAAATCAAGAGCTGTATTTCTAATCCCATAGTGCTCCAGTTTCAGCAGAAGTGTCTCATGATTTACGCAATCGAACGCTTTGGAGAGGTCGCAAAAGATTCCAATGGCATCTTTTGCTTCTTCCCAGGCGTTAAAAATGTTCTTTATTAGGGTGACACCAGCGTCAGTGGTACAACGCCCCTTGGTGAAACCGTATTGTTGTTCATGAAAGATGGCATTTTTATTAAAGTGACGTAACATTTGATTGAGAATCAATTTTTCAAAGACTTTACTGAGAACTGGCAGAATTGACACAGGCCTATAATTATTAGGTTCTTTACTATCACCCGATTTGAACAAAGAAACTACTTTACTGTGTTTCATGAGATCCGGGAAGACTCCTTGGTCTACACTGGTGTTAAATATGAAAGCTAAATAGGGCGCAATGGTTTTGATAATAGCACCACAGACTTTTACAGACATTCCCCAAAGATCTTCTGTTGATTTAATTTTAAGATCTTTAAAAGCTTTTATAACATCTTGGGGGTTGGTATGCTGAAATCTAAACTCCAAAGAACATGCCCTTACGTTCTTTCTGAGTAAGGCAGCAGAACGCGCGGGTGAGGAATTTAAAGCTTCAGTAGTTTTAACAGGAATATTCGCGAAAAAGTTTTCAAATTCCTGAGCTATTTCTACATCTGAGTTGATGGAGCCATTTGCAGTCTCTAAATTAAATTCAGTATTACGCTGTTTATTTCTACCTGTTTCATTATTTATTATTTGCCAGGTCGTTTTAATTTTATCATCAGCTGATTTTATTTTATTGCTAATATAAAGCGCTTTAGCTAATTTGCACACAGATTTAAAAGTTTTTGAATATTTTGAAACATACTGATCAAAGCTTGTATTATTCATTTGTTGCTTTAGGCCATAAAGTTCAAAAAGTTTTTCCCTGCTTTTACGAATACCTGGAGTAGCCCAATCACTAAATAAGAACGTTGTGCAAATAGTTTTAGTCTTTAGTGGGAAAGTGTTATTAAATTTCTTGTTTAATAGTGAGAAGAACTCGGCGTAGAACTCATTTGGGTCACATACGTTACTAAAACTCTGAACACATAATGTACTGGCCAAAGAATTATTAAATTTCTCTAAATTTTTACATGTCATCGGTCTAAACCTAATTTTAATTTTTTGTAAAGGCATGTAGGAGCAAAATGTTATTGTTTGTCCACTGTGATCAGATGGCAACTTATTTACAATTTGTTTGTGTAAGTAATCACAGTTACAAAAAATATTATCAATACAAGTGGCAGAAGAAGCTGTCACTCGGGTTGGTTCATTGAAAACATTTGACAGACCAAATGACCTAAATAGACTTAATAATCTGACAGTATTTGAGTTATTTTCAAATAAATTAATATTAAAATCACCACATATGACTATTGACTTACTACTAGTACTAAGTTTCTTTAACACATCTTCCATTACAGAATCAAATACAGATAGGTTCTGGTAACTTGGAGGTCTGTAAACGCATACTATAACATGCTTATCAAGCTCAACACAGGACAATTCAATAGTGTGTTCAACAGACAGCCCAATGATGTCTTTTCGTTCTTTCGATTTAATAGATTTTCTAACTAATATTAAAGACCCGCCATGTATCATACGTTTTCGGGTGAAAAAGCTAACTACACAATAATTTTCATAGTTAATTGACATTATTTGATGATCTTTTAACCAATGTTCTGTTAAACAAATTACATCAAACTTGGTATATTCCAAAAACAATTCTATTTCAAGTAATTTGGAAGAGCAACCTTGGATATTTTGATTAAACAGTTTTAAAGTATGTTGCACTCCCTTTGGTTTTTTATTATTATGAGTAAAAGTGCCAGAAGATACCTTTTTATTATTCTCTAACAATAATTGGTTATTTGACGGGGTAACTTCTGTTGTCTTACAAACTAGTTTAAACAGTTATCTGGAGCAATCTCCACCACTACAGCTGAAGTGTCTAAAATGTCCATATGAGTTCCAGCAGAAAGAGAATACTCTTTCTGATTGGTACTGCCCTCCATAGATGTTGGTATAATAGGTGGATCCTCCTTCGTACAACTTAACAATTCATAATTCATATCTATGTTGTTAGTATAACTAGACAACACAGACTCGTCACTAACACTAGTATTTGTTATATTATCTATAACCTCATTAATATTATATGCTATCAACATAGCAATCATTTGTCTACATTCCCAAGACAGAGATAAAGTTCTCTGAGTTAACTTAAAACCACTAACAAATTTATTAGTGTCAAAATACAATAATTTGTCACTATGACAACATGTCAGCCTGTGAATAGTATTATTCAACTTATAAATATAATAATTTTCATGATCTGATGTTTTGACCCCAAGGATTATGAAATATTGAATTGTGTGGGGTAGGTACTGTAACTAAAAAGTGCAAAGTCAAAACGTTTTCAAAAAAAAAAAACAACCGAGTTCCAAAAGAAAAAACACTACAAAATGAAAAATAACTTTAATTTCGGAACGCGATGATAGTAAAATTAAATAAAATACATTACCAAAGTTACCGACTTCCGAAATTAAAGTTATTTTTCACTTTGTAGTGTTTTTTTTTTGGAACTCGGTTGTCTTTTTTTAGTTTTTTTTTTTAATTCAGTGAATCACGAATAATAAATTCACGTAACCAAATGAAAATAACTCTTATTTTTTACCTTTTAAAACACATTTTACACCGATCAGTACAGAATATTTGTAAATACACCAATCAGTGTCAATACACCAATCCAGCCAAACCATAACCAATACAAGCTTTCAGCAATAAATCAAGTGACTTACATATAATTGCATGAAAAATATAACAAATCCCAGGAGGGATTTATATCAATATTTTAATGAACCAATTACTTGTTCAGAGGATCGCGATGTCCAATAATACTGTTTTTCTCTCTGGTAATACTTGAAAGGGAAAATAATGATCTGAGAGCAGACTGTAGCTTAACGAAAAAGCACCTTATTGACTCATTTTTGCCGTAGTGCAACTATTTCGACGACTTTAAACGTTATTTGTGCCAACAAGGAGATTATTCACTAAGGAGACAACGCAGAGTCACGGGCGCTATTTTGAATCCCGAGCACGACGAAGCATTCTAGGGCTCCCGAGCGCAGCAAAGGAGTTCCAATTTAACTTCTGAGTAAAGCGAGGGAATCCTGAGTGCAGCGAGGTATTTCAGCTCGTCCGAGACGAGAACAACTTTATGCGCGAGGAGAATAGTTACTTCACACCTGCGAAAACGAGGCATTTGCGAGCAGCTGGTGTAAAAAAGCATTTAATTCATCATTATTATCATAATTTCAGCCGAAAGACGTCCACTGCTGGACATAGGCTTCCCCCAAGTTCCGCCACTTTGACCGGTTCTGTGATTCCCGCATCCAGCGAACTCCTGCGGCCCTCACAAGGCCTTTACCTCAATTCATCACTGACCGTATTATTCAAAATTGTTTTTAAATAAAATTAAAAGTTCTTTATGCAAACTAAGCTGATAGTCAGCACTTTCTGAACGTCAAAATTTCATAAGACAGTCCCCTAAAACGCCCGCCCTTCACCATTTTCTAGTGCTTTAGCTGGGTAGAAGAAGTGGGGCAACAAACTCCCCAGCAGCACAGATGTCTGTTAAGTGTCAATATATAGATATTGTGTGATTTATTTATTTTCTAACGTACACATAGACAGCACATTTCATTGCTTGGTAGCGAGAAGATGGCAATAATCTTTGTGAATGTGTGATTCCGGAAAATTTTACGTAAATCCGGAAACTATTGTTTTTGTTTTCTGCTGTCTCCTCCCAACGGAATTCTGTAAAACAAAAGAGTAGAGCGTAACAACCCGTTTAAATAAGTATGCACGCGGGCGCGCCATGTTCAAGTTATCCCTCGCTATGTACACACGACACGAAATGTAAAACAAACGTCCTGTTGTTTGTTTTTTATTTAAAAAGTAAACACTGCAGTGGTCAGGTTAGGTCAATTTGAACAAATCAACTAACTGATTATCGTGCACACATAACATGTTTTTGGGATAAAATCTAGTTTGTAAGGAAAATAAAAAATTTGTTTTTGTTGGATGACGAGATACAATAGTAGTTTTATTAGTAACTTCGTGTCTCGTAAAAAATAGGTCATATGCGTGCCTCACGGCTATGCTAGTTCGAACCGGTTTTTTTTTGAGGGTGGAAAATCTTCAAATAACTTCTCCGGCTCTGGGTGGAGCAGGAGGGCGTGTCAGACTTTTACTGACTAAAACCCACCCGTGTTCCCTCAGTTGTCTGTGTGCCAAGGGCCACGAAATCTCTTTCGAACAACCCGCACCCCTGGCAGGCATCGGTCTTTGCGAGCCCCACCAGTTAGTGCTGACATCTTTTTGAGACGCGCGTGGAACACAATGCTTCGTCGACCCGGGCTTGGTCCTTACCGGACAGTGTGCTACCCATTACTCACCGTCCGCAAGTCCGCGCCTACGGTAGCCGGGAATCAGCCTGGGATTCCCGACGCCCGTGAGGGCACATATACTGCCTCTCCCTCATGTGCGCCGCCTCCCTCTTTGCGAGCATTACTGCTTCGCTGAAGGAGGTGACGACTACCCATGCACTCTCGCTTCGTACCATGGCTTGGACCAGGGCCGGACGCGAGAGATCGCCCAAGCCGGGCAGACTTCCACCGTATGCTCCACCGTGCCCTCAGGGCGATCTTCGCAGTAGAAACACCCGGGCGTTTCCTCTGCCTTCTGCGAAACAGAAACCTCCGGAACAGCCGTGTCCGGTAGGACCTACGTCAGGCGAAAGGTGAGGACACCGTGGCGCCTCTCAAGCCACTCCTCAAAAAGGGGACATAGCACCGCAATCGTGGCATGCCCAAATGCTGAATACTAACAACCGCCTGTTGCTTATAATTACATACCCCCATACTTCATAGAAATGAGAGACACGGAGGACTTTAAGTCACACTTTTCCTCAAACACACAGGCCTCCTCTCAGTGAGAGGAAGAGGGCCGTCCACCACGCGGGCCCAGTACGAGTTGGTAGATGTCACATGGCTTCAAATATTTTGTTCACCGTTTTTAATGCCCGACGGAATCAGAGATTTTTGAGAGCATTGGTGATAAAATTACGATAAAATTTAATTACATTCTTCTATAAAAATTAAAATAAACTCATTCATAACTAATTTGTTCCAAAAGAACTTCCAAAGCCGTTCTATTATTGCACAGGAAAACACAAATTGTTTTATACAATCGACAGTCGCGTTGCCATATTCTGCCAAAGTTTCGCTCACAAAAGACTACATATCAACATACATACGCTCTGTAACAGGAAAATTGTACACAGGACTCATTTCATCAGACAGTCTCTTCAAGCATGCAGTAATATCGAACTCTACGAATCAGTTCACATATTAGTCGAGCTCGAGGCAAAGGCACAAGTTTTGTTTTTGCACTCGATAACACATGCTTCAATAGTCACATGTAATATCCAACAAATATACTCATATAGTATTCGCAATTCACCAACGCGTGTCATGGAACTCTTATGCCATTGATACAAGGTATAGATTGCGATGATTGACACATATTCGGGAAACGAAATAACTGAATATACTACGGAGTTGACAGTAAAATAGTTTTTTATCTCAATGACGGATGAATTTTGGGGAAAATTGGAGAAGACTGTCAGTCAAATTGGAGGGTCCGAGAATTGGTATTTTTTGTGTTTTCTCGATGGGGGATCGTATTAGTTGGGGGTATTGCCTTCTCCCGTCCTGTTGGTTCGATAGATGTCAGTTTTGATGGATTTGGTTATATTTATAGGAGGTTGTATAAAAATACAAGTGGGATTATGGACCCATGAATGATTCTTTATAAATTCAAACAAAACACTGGCAGTTTCGATATTATTACGGAAATGAAATAGTTGAATAGGTTGTTTTAAACTCAGAGGCTTGTGGCTAAGTAATAACAACCGCACGGGCCGATCGATCAGGTTAAGCTACGCTTGCGGCGGTTGCCCCGTGAATGGGTGACCATCTTTACATACCAAAACCCCTCCGTACCTCGAAAAGCACGTAAAGCCGTTGATTCCGGCTGTCATTCGTGGAACCATAACAATAGTTACGGGTCGTTAGAAGTCGCCCGAAAGTCTGACAACCAGTTTTACCAAGGAGTATCGTGTTATCCAGTAACTGGGTTGTGGAGGTTAGATAAGCAGTCGCTCCATATAAAATATTTTTATTCAGTTGCATCCGGTTAGACTGGAAGCCAACCTCAACATAGTTTAGAAAAGGTTAAGCAGATGATGATGTTATAGATTCATGTTACGTAGATCTGTGTTCAGGCAATCTTTGCTTCGAGACGTAAATACGGAATTTTCATCATGAAATGTGACATGGCTCTAAAGGCGTTCACGATGCAAAAGTAACGTGCTACACGACGAAACCAATTACAAACTAGTCTATAACGCTTTAGTAAGTCACGTCGTGAACAGACCACCACTGAAATTGCTGTGACATTCTGACTACTTATTGGTGATTTGATTTTGTTATTATAAAATACTAGCTGACCCGGCGAACTTCGTACTGCCATATTTTATTTCTCCAGTCACGACTGGAAAAATCAAATCAGTTGGTCGATTGTTTCGTCAAAGATCTGTCAAAGTCTTCTGTCACATACCGTCAATCACTTTTTGTATTAGATTGTAAAAATGAATTCTGATCAAATCTAGGTATATATTTTTATAAAATTTTCTTATATACAAATCTGGTACTGACAATAAGGTAAACATACAAAAAAGAATCATCCAATTTGGTGCAGTCGTTCGGAAGTTATGCGCGTACATACATTTCGGCGATTCGTTTTTATATATATATATAAATAGCAATTCATGTCTTAGAAACACTATCCGCTTTTATAACAAGTTGTTGAAGTCGCTTACAAAAATTAGCCCTGGAAAGTTGCTAATCACTTCAAATGTGTCCTTATAAAACAAGCTTAATAATATAAGATAAATGACTACATTGAAGACAAAGAAGTTTGGCAATAATCCATTCTGCACATGTGGCTTTTCTGGTTTCTCATTAATGGCATTACTATGTAAATGTCTATTAGCGGATCCCAAATTACGGTGTCCCATTTCTTCCCGTGGGTGTCGTAGAACTAAGGGACTTACTAGAGAATAGGCAGCAGCGTTCTCTATGGGTAACGGTAACCTAACGGTAAGGGTAACCACTGAAAATCAGCGCTGTGCTGTGGGTCCCATAGCACAGCATCATGCTGAGTGGAAGCCTTCTTGTCACAGTCACGGCGTGCAGTTGCCGACTATTTATGTTCTCTAAGCCGATGTATATAATATCTGTGTTGTTTTCATGTTTTTTTTTTTAAATGTTATGTAATTGTTTTTTATATGCACCTGTTTCTGTGACAAATAAATCCATTTTTCTTTCTTTCTTTCTTTCTATGAATTTTACCACCATACTGCGATCGCCAACCGGCCTGCTAAGCGTGAGAATTATGGCAAACCCCCCATTTTTTTGGGTGAACCCTATGTCCAGTAGTGGACGTCTATCGGCTAAAATGAAGATGATAATGAAATTACGGGTTTTCTCTTATTTTTATTTTCTACTTCATACTTCATACTTTGACATAATCTTCTCAATATTTGACATTATATTATTTTATTTTAGCTACTCGTACAATTCCAACTTGAATTCTTTATGAGTGGTTGTAAACATGTAATGGCAATCATGTCATTTGGTTTACATAAGTATTATATTTTATATACGTTCTATATACGTATTATTGATTCTTTTATATTTTTCGAATGTGATCACGTTGTATGTCTAATTAAAGACAGTGGTTTTTTGGACCTTTTTCTATTTTATTAAACATCTGGTACTTGTTAATAGAGCTACACTGTCCTCCCTACCGATTAACACTGCCATTTGAAAACATCCTAAGAGCCAATTATTTTTAACAGAGTTACCGTGGAGCTTCTTGCTGGCTCTTTTCTATAGAAAACGACTGATAAGTGCCCATGTAGATTTCATCTTCATAATCATCATAATTTTAGCCGAAAGACGTCCATTGCTGGACATAGGTCTTCCCAAAAGGGGGGTTTTGCCATAATCGTGACGATTGGCAGGCGGTTTGGCGATCGCAGTATGGTGGTAAAATGTATAGAGAACGCTGCTGCCCATTCTCTCGTAAGTCCCTTAGTCGCCTTCTGCGACACCCACGGGAAGAAATGGGATGGTGCTCTTCTTTTACGTCCGGCACGACACGGAACATCTTGCTGTCATGTAGCTTTATGTGAAATAAAATATTTCGTTTTTGATAATTACTTTTGACTAGCTTCATGGGCGACGTGCATAACAAGTAACCTAATGTGCAACCGAGCCACCATCTATACAACACATAACCCAAATAATTTCCAACAAGCACACAATTCAAAGCTGACGAACGTCCAAACAAGAAGTTAACCGCAGTCATTAACTGTAAACTAAGATCATCAATCATGGTGTCAATACAGACCCTCGGTTATAGGGAACTTAGTTCAACCGCCATCAGCACTTAATGATTGTATGTTTCAGCTCGTAATGTTTAAAGGCTAAGAAGAAAAAGGTTTATGTTTTAAACGTTAGCTTAATATTTTTAGGATTCCAGTAGTACAAATAAATAAAATTGAAGTGTCTGTTTATAATATCAAAGTAACAGATTTTTATTTAACCATGCATATGGAAGTATATACCGGTAATTTTAACAAAAAAAAAAACATTTTTTTTTCTTTGCCTGCCTGTTTGTTCCGGCTAATCTTCGGAACGACAGGACCGATTTCGGGACTTTAACTGGTAGATAGATGGCTGAAATTAAACTCGTTTTAACATCAGCCATTCATTAGGTTACTTTTGTCCCGGTAACACGTTCTTTAATTTTGATTGAGAGAAACAGGAAACAGTTACATTATAAGAACTTACAACTAAATTAACAAAAACAATATAAGTAATAACATAACCCTTAACTCTGTCCACAGGTAGACATAATGGTTTAGAAGATATTTAAGTTATGGGATAATTTCCGACATCCACACGGGCTATGCCGCGGGCACCAGCTAGTCTTTAGTAAAAATTTAGTTGGACCATATAAACCGCGTTCAAGAGCTGTCAGTGTCATTATTCCACAAAAAATAATGACACTAAACTTAATGCTCTTAAACGTGGTTTATGTGCTGATCGCGTTCAGTTTTTTGGTGAAATTCGCCGTAAGTAGATACTCTTCACACATAATTCTGCGATGATGCTCTAAAAATAATTAAGAAGTTTTAAAAAAAATCACATAGATTCAGTTAAAGCTGGTTTGGTGGACTGTTGTTATAGTTCGCTTGTAAAAACTCTTTCACAAATAATCGTTGTAGAAATTGTCGATAAAACTCGTGTTTAATACGCCAATTTGGAATGTCTATAGAAGTAACATTATAGCCTAAATCCTAAAATCTCTTTAGTTTATTGCCAGGATCTGCTTCACAATGCACTTTATGGTCGTGACAATTATTATGGTGATTCGTACCCTGGAACGACTTCCATTTGACCTGTTTATGTTGACCCGTGCTTTTCAAACGTGTAAAGGACGTAGGGATACCATTTTTATATAGTGAATTTTCCTTCGTACAGTCCGTTCTAAAAGAAACTGATGAAAATGTAAACAAATGGATCATAAAGTTACCTGTAAAAACCAAGGTGTAGTGCCACTTATAAATTAAGTGCTTGGATTTGATTGATTTAATATTTAGAGTAGAAATTCTAATTTTAAATCACCTTAAGGGAATTTTCATTTGACTGTTGAGGTTCAATTATTTAATTAACTTCGATGATCGTTCAATTAAAAAATAGCAAAGTTATTCAAACAATATTTTAATTTTTTTAATAAAAAAAATAAAAAATACCCTACTGTTGGAAGAAGTGGTGATCTTAATACTGCAGATAAATATTAGTCCTCGGTAAGTGATTGCCTGTTAATTTAACAGCAACAGAGTTTGTTGACATTTCCTTCAGATACTTTTTGAATGAACCATAAACTAATAAGGACATAGGTCTGTAACAGCTGATATTTCTATTCATTCATTCAGAGTCATTTTTAAAAACTAGCCACTAGAATTACATGACAACAGCATGCGCAAAAGCCCCCTAAATAAATAAACATTGTACCCTCAATCTACCAATGACAATTCAAAAATACTATGATGGACAATTACGTGGGTTTTTTGCGTCCAAAATGTTATGTGTATACTAGGGTTTGGGAATTCTCGATAATTTCAAAGTCCCGGCACACGAGAGTGTCCTGGGACTGGGACCGAGCTGTCTCCAGCTAACAATCAAAGTTCAGGGAATTCCCGGGACTTCAAGACTTTTAAGAAGATTTTTTTTGTTGGTTTTCTTTTTTAAGAGGGGTAAGCCTTTTTTGAATTTTGAGTTAATTTCTGAAACGTATTAAAACAAGGCAATTTTATTAAACAAATAATGAAATTTTAATAACTTTAACGTCAATTTCAGTGTTAATTATTGCTTTGTTTATTTCTTTTAATCACATACAGATTCACTTTTAAGCAGTTAAATCTTTTAGTTAAAAAACGAACTTAGTTAAAAATAATAGTAATTCTTAATAACTTTACTACCATTTAGTAATTCTAGTATCTAATTATTGGTCATTGGGCACGCCACGGTTGCGGCAGTAAGTCCCCTCTTTGAGGAATGGATTAAGGACGGCACGGCGTCCTCACCTTCCGCCTGACGCAGGTCCTCACCAGACACGGGTGTTTCGGGAGGTTTCTGTTTCTCATAAGGCGGTCAGAAACGCCCAGGTGTTTCCACTGCGAAGATCGCCCTGAGGACACGATGGAGATCTGCCCGACTTGGGCGGAGCACCGCCGTGTCCTCCTGGAGGTGATCGGTGGAAGCGATCTCTCGCGTCTGGCTCTGGTTCAGGCCATGGTACGGAGCGAGAGGGCATGAGTAGCCGTCGCCTCCTTCTGCGAAGCATTCATGCTCGCGAAGAGGGAGGCGGTGCATGTGAGGGAGTGGCAGTATATGCGCCCTCACAGCCTTAGTCACCGCAGGAGACGCCTTGGGCGTTGAGAATCCCAGGCTGATTGCCGGCCACCGGTTTGCGGACGGCGAGTAATGGGTACCTCACTGTCCGGTAAAGACCAAGCCCGGGTGGACAGCGTGTTGTGTTCCACGCGCGCCTCAAAGAGATGTCAGCACCAACTGGTGGGATCCGCAAGAGCCGATGCCTGCTAGGGGTGCGGGTTGTTCGAAAGAGATACCGCGGCCCCTGCCACACAGGCAACTGAGGGAACACGGGTGGGTTTTAGTCAGTAAAAGTCTGACACGCCCTCCTGCTCCACCCAGAGCAGGAGAAGTTATTTGATGATTTCCCAAGCTCAACAAAAAAATCATTGGTCATAATCACAACATTGTTCATTCTCATAATCACAGATTTGTTTCATAATTAAATAATCTAAATATAAATAATAAAACAGACTTATAAATTAGTCTTTTAAATAATCAACTAACACATTAATTAGACTTCTTTGCTGATTTCATAAAATAGGCTTTTAAAAAAATCAGAGCGTCAACAGTTACGTAGTAGACCAAGTAATTATTCATTAAACTAACAGATGGTGCTAGGCTCCTTCAATTATTTGAAAATAAAAATGATTACTTAACAATTTCGACAATCTTGTTTCATCTCGAGTCTCGAACCGAAAGTCCCGGGACTCGAGACAACTAAAATTACGAAAAGTCCCAGGACTTCAAGACACGAGACGTCCCGGGAACCAAACCCTAGTGTATACGTACATGTCATGTCGTACACGTCTTATGTCTATAGCGATGTGTGAGATTCAAACAAACCTCCGAAGCATAGAAAACCAGTCACTGAGCCACTGTGCCAACTGATCCGAGGCAAAAACACATCTATATTAATGGTTTCTCCGGCCGCTGAAAACCGAATCATAAATCATATTGTCACTCTAAGGACAGCCTTCAATTATCGGCAACGTTCCGGCAGTAACTGTCCGCTGTACTGACGTAAAATGATTTATTATTTATCGGTTGATGTTGTTATTAAAATGGTTGAGCCTCACACCACCAGCACCTGTGTCACCAAAATGAAATACAATAAATGAATATGTAGATACATCAAACATATTGGGGAATCGGCCCAGCATCGTAGAAAATTGTAAAGTAACTGGTAAGTAGGTAAGCAAAGCAAAAAGAATATTTAAGGATCGTGACAGGTAGCGTTCTGTAGTTTCTACCTACCCCCATGGGAAGAAGGTGTGAGCTTACGTAGGTATGTAAAATGATAGTTCTATTGTTGCCAAACTGACGCCTCTTACTGCTATCAGACAGTCGGACGATGTCAAAAGATGACCGATAAATCTACCGGCGCTGACACTGTTTCGCATCGGATGGTGAATCAGTCCAACATAATGTGGACGTGGCCTTTTCGCTCTCGCATACGGCATACTTTTAGTACGACCTGCTGTCTCATTTAGCTCCTACAAAAAATCGGCATCCGATTATATACCATTTTGCAAACGCTTCTGTAGTGCAAAATTCCTAAGTTTATTATGTTGTTAGTTTATACTTCACGTAAAATCAACTTTGACAACTAAAGCTTAGTGGTATTGAAATGGAGTCACAACATACTAAAGCTATGTTAATTTCACGATGTGGGAATTAAATAATCGAATACAGCATCAAACGTTATAACTATCTTTTAATGTTTATCTTAGAACAATATGACAATAAACGAAACACTTTGTCAGTTTATTGCCTTCCATTTGAAGTAATTAATACAGTCTCAAAGATTGTTGACAATACAATAATACACAAGACAGGCACATGAAACGCCCGCATGAATACCGTATCACACTTAAATTGAGCACTAAAGTATTTATGTGTATTTGTGTTTCTATGTGTGTTGTGTTGTTAGTTTGAGTACAACACAATCGTGATTCCAAAATTTAGATTAACTAAAACTAGCAAGTCATTTCTAATAAACAGTATCCGCTTCTATAACAAGTTGCCAAAGTCGGTTACAGAACTTAGCGATGGAAAGTTTAAAACTCACATCAAACGTGTCCTTATCAAAAAAGCATATTATAAGATAAAAGACTACGTTGAAGACAGGGAAGTTTGGCATTAATTCCTTCTGCACATGTGGCTTCCCTGGTACCTCATTAACAGCATAACTTTGTGAGAGTCTATTAACTGCTTCCAAATTACAATGTTAATTTTTAATATTTTTATTTTTTACACTTTCTGACATATTCTCGTCATTTTTGACATTATACATCGCTTCAAATAGCACCTATTTATTAGTGATTCTCATGGAAATCATGTCACTTTGTTTAAATAGGTTGATCTTACTAATGTAGATTCTTTTACATATTGTGAATGGGAAAACATTGTAGGCCTTACAGATTAGATTTATAGACGATTTTCTATTCTTTATTTTCATTCCTCTAAGTACTTGGTACTTATTGACAGGCCTGCACTGTCCTCCCATACCTATTATCACAGTAATTTGAAAACATTGTAAAACCCAATTATTTTTAAAAGAGTAACCGTGGAGTTTCTTGCCGGCTCTTCTCCATAGGAAGCGACAAATTGGAACCGTGCACCTAGCTTCTGACGTTTCATAAGTGCCCTTGCAGGTTTATGTGAAATAAAATATTTTGATTTTGATTTTTTTGATTTTGACATTTACAACCAAGAGGTCTAAAAGAACACCACCAACAATCCATAGCTCACAGAATAAGCAAGCTGAAGTGGCAATGGGCTGGCCATATTAGCCTTAGAACCGATGATTGTTGGGATAGACGTGTTCTAAGTGGAGACCGCGAATTTGAAAATTTAAGGTAGGACGCCCTCAGGCTAGGTAGACCGATGACCTTCGCAGGGTGGCTGGTACCTGCTGTATGAGAGTTGCCGAGAATCGAGCTGAATGGCGTGAAATTAGAGAGGCCTATATTGGTCCAGCTGTGGACTACTGATGATGATCTAAAATTATGGTGTTGAATTGTTTTTATTGTAAGCAATATAATAATAAAATAATAATAAAAAAAAAACTGAAGAAGAGTTAGTTGTTTTTTGTTTGAACGCGCTAGTTTCTGGATCCAGTTGGATTTGAAAAAATATTTTTGCATTTCATAGCCTACCTAATTCTTGAGAAATGTATAGGCTATTTAATCTTACGCTACTACTAAATCAGAAAGAACGCTAAGGGAAAGTGCTATATTATATTACTTGTTGTGTGAATAGCGCGGGTGGGCAATGCGACGCGACGCGTGAAAGAACAAAAAATTAACACGGACGAAGTCACGGGCAGCAGCTATTATAAATATCCTAATCTCTATAGGTTCTCATTATTAAATAGTATGTATTACCAAGCCACAAACATTGTAATAAACTTTTAGCTGGCTTTATATCCCAAAACAAAAGCGGCGATACCACTAGGACACAAAATATCGCCTCATGTTCAAACATTAAACTTCATTACGTTTCATATTTCGGAATTACTACTAAGAGTGTATTAACACCATAAATGCCTGAGCCACGGTAAAATGGGCCTTATAACCCCGAACGGCGCTCATTTCAGTAAAGTAAATATCAAGTTTAATATCCCTGAAGCATATAAATAAGAGAACTGATGGTTATGTACGTAGTGTACGTACACAATATAAAAAATTATGATATGAGAGTGTGAAGTGAATTTTTGGACTGAAATGAGGCCACGACTTGGGAAGTGCGATAAAGTAAATCTTTCTAAACAGTTTTGGCCTAACGTGTTTATTAGTTAGGCTGCTGTTTTTAAGACATTTTCAAGTTGTGGCCTAAAATATTCTGTTGAAGAAAATAAACATGCGTGGTCATTAAAATATATAATCTTCTAATATATAAAATTTCCATGTCACAATGTTAGTTACCGTACTCCTCCGAAACGGCTTTACCGATTTTTACCAAATTTTATATGCGTATTTAATAGGTCTGAAAATCGGCTACTATCTATTTTCCATACCCCTAAATGATAAGGGTTGTTCACCCTAAATAATTTATAAGGCAAAACAACCTTTGCCGGGTCAGCTAGTAATAAATAAATAAATGTTTATTTGTACATAGAAAAATATAAAAAAGTACACAAAAATTAAGGAAACATTGCACAATAGTCACATTAAAGGGCGAACTGGTGATTCCTAAACTAGGCCAGAGGCCTGTGTTTTAGGAGTCAGTGTTCCTCCAGTTATAATGACATTAATTGTCATGCAAGTACTTATAGATACAACAAAGTAAATTAAACAAAAATGCCTTAATTTAAATTCAGTATTTAGTTATATTAAAAGATAATTGCAATAAGATTCTCGGTTTCATCATCAACTTCTGCAACCAATTTGTAAGTTTGGATTTAACTTCATGTTTAGTCAGGGGGTAAATAGGCATACCTAAGATTATGTATTCTTTTATACAGTCTAGAGCTAGATGCCGCATATTGTCGAAAAAGTGATAACGACGAAACTCTTTTGGTGACTGTACTTACTCTGTATTTATGTTGGTTTTCGGTTTTATGTGACTCATCACCATGATCATATGTGCCTACTACATAATGTACATGTTGATATTTCTGGCCTCATAAGATTCATATCCTGCATCATACGTAAGACCAGCAAAAAGAAGGTCCCCCATTATTTCCATTTCTCACGATGTTGTGCTTCTTCTTGCCAACTCATGAGGACGCTATCCCAGGTTGCTCCCCATGTTATTCTTGGTCTGCTCAAAAAATTTTAAAAAAAGATAAAAGAATAACAGAAATGGTATGCAATACACAAATACCTAAAAGGTCCCACCGACCTAATTTACCTCAACGTTTAGCGCAACTGTAATTAAATATTGTTGCAGGCTGTGCAATTTCGTTTATGGTACAGCTCGCGTCACTAGAATGTATGCAAAAAACAGAACCTATTGGTTCCAGGTCAAACAAAAAACACAAATAAAAAAAGTTAAAATCAAATGTCGAACAAAAGTCAGGCCGAATAGAAATGTTGCATTCATGCGTTCAAACAAATATCTACGTCCCATTGAAACGCGATCAACGTTAAAAAAAAATATCGTACGCAAACTAAACGGACGAATTTAAAACTCTTTGGTCAGCCATTCAAATGGATGGACGGAAGCAAATTATTCTATTGAACTCAATACTCAATTCTTTGCATCCGCTGTATAATGCGTTGAGAATATTGGCACGGATTGTTATCATCTTGAAACAATGTACTTGTGAGCTATCGTTAGTCTATATCTTTCTGGCTACTTTATTATAATGGATGGCACCGAGTCTTCTTTTACTGATGTAGGCAATTTGACTATCAAACATGTGATAAGGACGACGTATTCAAGACGTATAAAGGTTTCTTTCAACGGCTGTTTAATTCTTATTCGTATTTTTCGTTTAATTTAAATCGCCTATGTAACGTTTTATACTGGGACAACATACAAGGCTCCAAAAGGATCTTTTGGCACGCGGTCAAAGTCGGAACTAGCACCGCCATTTTGTTTCTAACCGATTTCACAAAAGAGTAAAAAGAGATTAGATATTTTTTCAAAACAGTTCACAAAACAATTTTACAAATGTTTAGCAATTGCGCGGTCTTGTCAACATCACCCAAACCCCGAAAGATCAGTCACAAAAATGATCACAATTTACGATAATATTTTTGCCAGCGGCTTCGTCCGCTTGGATGTCGGAAATCATCCCACGGGATAGGACTACCGGGATAAAAAGTATCCTATGTCTTAATCCAAGTTTGTCAGTTTTTGTGTGATTGACAAACAAACATACAAACTTTTACATTTATAATAGTAGGACAGTAAGATACGGAGCTCATATTTAGATTTTCAGAACACATTTGTGCTTGTTACCGGTAGAACTCTCTGGACGGACTCATTAACAGTTGTAGGTACTACAAATAAAACTTAATTTCGGCGTTCAAATTATCAACAATGTAACATGTGACGTTATTAGCTCCAGGTAGCGCTGCAACTATAAGTGTCAATATTAGTACCTGTATATAGCTGCAGTTATGTCAATGACTGCAGTGTGGCAGACGTTCACTCTGCTTGACTGGAGTTTAGAGAAACTACATCTTGATATAATAATATCTTGTGTGAGATCATAATAGTATTATGTGTTGCAGAGTTTAATGGTTCGAATATCGGAAGAAAAATCATAGCTTGATTAAATCTGGAGATGGTTTTTAAAAGGTTATGATCTAAATGTTTTGCTCTAGCTGTTGTCCTATGTTTAACTAAATACGTTGTGTAAAGTCCTAGACAATCCATTTATTTCTTTATTCCTGACCAGGTTTTGGCAGCAGCTTCACCCGCGTAGAGGACGGAAATTATCCCACGGGAACGTACTCCTAGGATAAAAAGTATCCTTTGTATAAATTCAGATTATAGTCTATCTCTGTGCCAAATTTCATCCATATCCGTTCAGTCGTTTTTGCGTGATTCAGGAACAAACATCCAAATATCAAAGAATACAAACTTTCACGTTTATTTTCACCTCCTTCCACAGTAATAGAACTTCTGTCTCTCAGTCAGAGGTGCACTTCTAATCGTGGACATTCCAGCAACATTTGAATTGACAATGAACGTGCAAATAGGTAATTGCTACACTTTACTATTTTGACCACAATTTGCAATTCTTGATTGAGGTCTGTTAACGTTCCCAGAGAAAAGAATATTGTTGAGTTGTGCTACCTCTCAGATTTTAACAAAAACCACATATTCTGTGGACTCATACTGTCCCCAAAAAAATTACTTCACAGTAAAATATCCCTCCGTTTTCCCACACGAAATTAAATACACAGTCTGCCCGTCTTAATAAACCTCCCATAAAATCCTCGAAATCAACTGGACCCTCACTAAGATAATCCCAAAACTCCTATAAGGTGAGGAAGTAACATTCCGAGGGAAAGGCCCAAATACGTGGGTCTAATAAAAAGATCACATTGACGGACGGGTGTAACCAAATTATAGGGGTCTGTCTGCTCCCTTTATTAACTGGGGCTAGTGATGGGAAAGTGAGTTCATTCGAGGTAAATGATGTTACTTTTTCATCGTATATGACGGAAAATAGTTTTAAGTTAACGCAACGGATAAAATGTACATAAATTATATTCCGTTTTTATGGGTAGTAAATCAATAAATAAAATTATTTTATTTCGAACAACTACAAGATCCATAAATTGTTAGTAACAGGTTTGCACTTAAAATACTATTGCTAGTAACATAGGTATTTGTAGTGGTAAACAAGTTTTATTTTGCACTGGAAGTGAATTAAGTTTAGAGATGCTACGTCTTTATGTAAAATAATTTGATAATCATTTCTAAAAAAGTAACTATCTAATACTGATTCGTGTTATTCAGCAAGAGAAAGTTGCCCTTTCAGAAATTATTTTATTTTATTCAATTTCAGACTTAATTCTGTCTTTAAGAAATAATCCATGAGTTTGTTTGCACACAGATAACGTAGGCGGCAAATTTAACGAGAAAAAGATTTCATTTTGACTACTGAACCCAATCTACGCAGATTATATAATCTCACCCTGTACCTATGTAGCGACCATCAAATTACAATACCGGTTCGCCTCCAGCTATTGCCAGAAAAGGTATAATTAGCTAATTATGTAATCAGTTCAAGCTCAGAAATAGAATATCTTTTTTGTAGGTTCATTCTAAAATTATAAAGGTTTTATTCAAAAAGTATCCAACTGTGAAAGGTCATGGTTTAGTCTAATATTGGTAATCGTAATACCAATGTATGTTTTATGACTAAATTAATCCCTAAGGCCGAGAAGTCACGCAATGCCATGGTCAATCAGAAATAAATAAATTATTATTTATAAAACTGACGATAAGTTATGTTATTTACCTACCAACTACTTTATTAGCAGTTGTAGTTTCAATAGAGGGATAGATTCAGATAAAGATAAATTATGAACATTTTTTCCTTCCTCAAGAGGAAAATCTTTGACCAGTGCGTGTTGCCAGTGATGCCATGAAACGTGGTCGCTCGCACTAGGTCTTATTAGAAGGCAAAAAGTCACGCAAATGGCAATGGAAAGGGCTGTTTGGAGTGATCGAATCAGAATTGAACTGACCCGTAAGAAAACCAAGGTAATCGACATAGCCCGAAGAATTGCCAAACTTAATGGCAGTGGGCAGGGCACATTGCTCGCAAAACAGATAGCTGATGGGGCTGAAAGATTCTGGAGTGGCGATCGCGTACAGGAAGACGTAGCGTTCCAAGGCCTTCCACAAGGTAGACCGATGACCAGTGGCTTTCAAGAAAGCCGCAGGAATCCGCTGGATACGACAAACACAGAACCAGTCGAAGTGGGGGCTTGAAGGGCCATGAAGCTTGGGGAAGGCCTATGTCCAACAGTGGACGTCTTTCGTCTGAAATAATAATAATGATGAAATCATGCTTGCCTCTTAAATTAATAATTTGCCACTCGAAATGGTTTAATCAAATTAGGCTGGGAATCATCGCTAGTATTATGAATATCGCTAGTAGTATAAATGAGAAAATATTAGCTTTAGAAAATATTCAAAAGGGCTCTAATTATTACAATACTGAAGTTCCTACATCCAGCACTCAAAGTAGGGTCTCTTACCAACCTTCCCAACTAATCTTCTCATACCAACACGAGAGTAAAAAAACCTAAGCAATTACACCGTATAAAAACTGTAAACATCATGGAAACGAAAAGACACGCTCTTCCAATTAACACTAATCTCGACATCAACAGAAATAACAAAAGGAAGTTTCTAACCGAATTATAAAGGTCCAACTACATTACTATCCGATCGTGAAGAGGATCCGACGATTTGTGTCAATTCGGTAGATTGAAGGTGTCATCGAAATAAAGGATCAATCAATTACTGACTGCGTAAGTGGATTACGTTGTATTCAATTGGATTACAATTTGATGATACAATTTTTTTAGATTTTGTAACTACAGCGTGATTGGTAATCGTGCTTGCAATCGGTGATTCTTAAGCTAATTTGCAAAATTTTCGAACTCGATTACTTGGAGTCCAAAATGGGTTGTTTTTGAGATTTATGTTTTAAAATCAAACGTCAGTAATTTAAATTAGGCTGACAATCAGCAGTTTTCAAACGTCAAAATTACATAAAATAGTCCCCCAAAACGCCCACCCTTCACTTAACTTCATTGCAAGGAACGCAATTGATTACCAATCAGTCTATATATTAAATTTCTTAACATTTTTACAAATTGACCATAGATTAAATACTTTTTCTTTGTTTCTTTCAGATTGCCATATTGATACCCTAGACGACTGCCTTGTAGTCCACGTAAATCAGGAAAACTTGCCCCACATTAGAAAGAAATTCACGGTTTGATACATTTTAGATAGGAATACACCAAGCCGCAAACCGATCCAAAAATTATGATACTACTTCATAAGAACAAAGAAAATCATACTCCCATCCCTAGCTCTTAAACATAACATTTTCTGAAGCAATAAATTTAAAAATTCAACGTCCTTTGTATATAGCTTAATCAAAATTTCAGGTGAAATAAATATAATAGGACAAAAGAAGGATTAACGGATGAATGGGGCATGAAATTTAACATATATATAGGATATTGTGAGATCCACAATGAAGATATATTTGCAATTTGCTGCCCTAAGTACGGAAGTGAGATAAAATCGTGCGTAAATTTTAAAACAGATTTATTTTGGTAACGTTTTGTTGGGTTGACTTGAGATACTGACCCAGTTAATTTTAGAATGTACAATTTATTTATTCGCTGAGATAAATGGTCGAGATACATTATGCCCCATTGCGCCATGTTTTAAGTTAACAAGGTTAATTAAACGTTTAGAGGTGAAAATAGCAGTATTCAGCAAAATAAATAAAATAAAATATACCGGCGCAGGCTAGCCTTGACCAGAAGTGATCTTCGTATTTAGTGGTTCAGCAGTGTTGAATCCTGTTGATTCCGTGTTTAAGTTGAATATATCACTGATGTGGTATTGCACTACCACACCAAGCACTGCCGTGCAGACTTGTCTCACTAGTCCTGTTTCCCGCCATTCCACGTGAATGATATATGACATTAGTGACAGTGGCTACAACCTCTTGTTTATGACAGTGTATATGTCACCGTAACAGAACATCGTCAGTTTATAATCTATCTCGGGAGATTGCAAAGTGTCGAAACATTGTGAACTGCAGACGGATAGTACCTTGCGCTACTAAATAGCCAAGTAACTGCTACTAACTTGGAAGTAGCAATCGCCGGACGCTGCCGCGGCACCGCTCGCTTCACTCGTTCGGCTCGCGCGCGGATGGTCGCAGTTTTAAGCTAACCAAACATATTTATATTGTAAGCAGTATGGTGCAGTTCACAATTTATCGACAGTTTATATCTCGCGAGATAGATTATACATTAACGGTATTAACAATCATAGGGTGACAAATACACATCTATTAAATACATCTACTACAAGCAGCTTCAACATCATCAGCATTGTGCCGGAATATAGCAGTTATTCTTAGACATGGTACGACAGCGGCTCTCCTGATATCATCTGTCATCAGCAAACAGCCGTCACGACCCGTAGCTAGAGTAACCGAGTCGACCTCCACGGTGGTTCAAATAACTTTGTAACAAAACTAGATAGCGCCACTTGCTTCGTCCTCATTTACAGTCCTAATTTTGCAAACTTATAGCAGTTGTCACCCCTATGTATATTGTATCTAATATTTAAAAAAAATACTGTTTTGTTAATTCAAATGTTACTACTATTCAGATTTATCGTAACTAGCAAAATGGTATAAACTACTAAAGGTAAATCTGTGCCTAATCATTCCAGACAAAATAGGCGTTATGTTGTGTTATTATTAAAAACATTAGTGCCCAGTGGTAATGGCCCCGACCTGCGACTGTAGGTCTTGGATTCAAACCCAAGTAGGCACTTTTACTGCTCTCAAAACTGTGAAGGAAAACATCGTGAACAAACTGGCATATCCAATGCACGACCCAAAAATTCGCAGACATGTAATATCTACCAACCCGCACTGGACCCGGCCTGTGTCCCAGCAGTAGCAACATTATAGGCTGATTATGCTATATTTTCGTAATTAATTCCTGTTCGGGCACCTCTGACAACTTGGCAATCATCGGCTGCTGTCGCGAGACAGCGGATGGCGACTGGCGGCGGTGAGAGGAGCGGCGTGTAGGACGCGGGCCTTCGAGCCACTTCGCTACCGGTCCCTAACAATTCCCTTTTTTCAATCATTTAAAAAAGATTTATCTACATTACATATTTGTGTATTTCTACATTGTATATTTATATACATGTAAATTTACTGTGATGCCAACCAACTCCCGTGATTGTTTGAAAGTTTGTCCTTACTACCGTTATTTCATTATTAGTACGAGTAATTGAATGCGCAAATGACAAGTCATTGTTAATGTTCTCACACTTTTCAAGGTGTTAGCTTTAGAAAACTTCGCGACACTCTTATATGAAACGAGACAGTATTAAAGGTAACATTATCACAGTGAAATATTTATCGATAGTGTATTTGTTTACACGCTTTTATTTAGTTTCATCTGTCCCAGGGTCTTTAGTCAAATCTTGCAAGTTAAATTTGACCCACTTCCTGATTTCCGATTGAGCTGAAATTTTGTATGCATATGTAAATAAGATGACAATGCAATATAAATACAACTTATAAATACTTAAGATTAATAAAAAGATCTACATTTGTACAGTTTAGTTCATCAAAAGAATGTTTAAGAAATAACAGATAAATTTTTATTTTGGTTTACGAACATTGCCACCTCGGGGCGTTGGTAAATTCGTACTCATCAAGTCACATTAATTAGGAGAATTCCTATTAGGGTTTTAAATGTAAGTGACAGTTAAACTTTCAGTCTGTTTCCATTCCACAAAACTTAACAAAAACTAGCACCATTTGCACGCCTCCCATAGCCATGTTGTAGCGTTAATAGCAACTCTGATTTAATGATCCCACATAAATTCAACCCAAACGTGGCCCGTTGAAACGAGCAAATCCGTTAGCGCCAGCCACTCGAACAATATATGTTGCGAGTATTTGAATAACTGGAATGTTTGGGATACGGCAGTAGTTCAAAGTGACGCGTCCCAAGGGTTGGATGGGTTCTGGTTAATCGTTTTAGAGTACTGTTATGGTTTGTGGATATTTATTAGGATAGTGTGTATTTAATTGTTTGATTGCCGCCTCATTCGTGCTAATGAAAGTTAAGTCCCCAGTTAACTGGTAAAGTTTCAGAAATAATAGAGATATAAATGAACTTCCTGTATTCTAATTATGTCAAATTTAATTATGGCGCTTAGAGATATTAGTTTTAAGGGAAATTACGAGTTAATTAGTTTGTGTCTATTTTAATGTAAGTAGCCTACCTTGTAAAGGCCGCGGGAATCCGCTGGATGTGGGAAGCACAATACCGGTCGAAGTGGAGGAGCTTGGGGGAGGCCTATGTCCATCAGTGGACGTCTTTCGGCTGAAATAATGATGATGATCTCTAAATAACCTGCCCCTTGTTATTTTGCTTCTACTAATCAATCACCTTTGAGATCCAAACTGGCTAATTTTTCTCAGAAGCTTTTTGATCCTGATTGAGTGGGCAGAGACAGTAAAGTCATTATTTGCTTTTCTTGTTAAAGAGATAATTTTATGCGTAATTATTGTATTATGTTTACAACATACCTACATAAAAAAACATCCATAAAATGTTTTGTACCAAGATTTAACTCTGGCTTCAGTAACTTCATAGAACTGGGGGAAATACTTAGTGATTGTTATGGCTATTCAAAACATTGCTAAAACAAAAGGTGCGTAGCCCACCGAAAGCCTGCAAAATATAGTTTCACAGTGATAAAACTATGTATTACTAGCCGTTAATTGGTCGAAACATACAATTTATTAGTTCTACCTTGACTTGTACCTAAAAAAACATCCAAAGTGTCCTTAAACTCTAATTACTATTCTCTGTGTTCACTTGCTAGTCGCTACTCTCTCGACTCCAGTCGAGCGCGGCACAGTTACACTGGAGCATTTTGCCTATTTAATCCACGCACTAGTCCATTTAAACGGTGCTCGACACAAAATGACGCCCGACGAGAATTTATGTAATTGTCGCGACGAAAGCGCGGTATTAATGAGTTAGAGCGAATGGCAATGTTCTACCGCTCACCGCTCCACCACTGTGCGGCTGATTGTACACTTGATGGATCGCGCGTTTTGAAGTCTGTGAATTTGCGCCATTTGTAATAATTCTACTTTTGGAAATGGCGATGATTCATCACTCGTGATTTTGTGTCGAGTTGGGTTTTTTTAATTTTCCGGTTTGGAAAATGTGATTGTGAAAAATCCCTACGACGATTTTGAAATCAACATACCTCCATTAAAGCGGAAAGATTTTATTTATCCAAATTAAGTGTAACGTTAAAAAGTGTATTAGGTACTTTAGTCATTAGGTTCTTAATTAAAACTTATTTATTCTTTCGTATACGTAAGCAGCATGAGAGCATATCACCGCTTGAGCATTCAATTAGTGTGGCAGCGCATCGACGCGCAACCTACTATCATACAAAAAAAAAATTGCTAACCCAAACATTTGTAGCGCCGTAGGTATCGCAATTTCTATGAAAAATCAGTTTTTTTTTAAAATAAATGACGAAAAATTTAAACCCTTGGGAGTCTTGAATCATGTGCTGAATTCATGGTTTTTTCTGGGAGGGAAATCATCAAATGACTTCTCCCGCTCTGGGTGGAGCAGGAGGGCGTGTCAGACTTTTACTGACTAAAACCCACCCGTGTTCCCTCAGTTGCCTGTGTGCCAGGGGCCGCGGTATCTCTTTCGAACAACCCGCACACCTGGCTGGCATCGGCCCTTGCGGGCCCCATCAGTTGTTGCTGACATCTGTTTGAGGCGCGCGCGGAACACAACGCACCGTCGACCCGGGCTTGGTCCGCAAGCCCGCGCCTACGGTGGCCGGGAATCAGCTTGGGTTTCCCGACGCCCAGGGCGCTGAATTCACAGTTAGGTATAGTTCGCGCGTCGATGTCTCTGCAACCATGTATTGTTAGTTATGAGGCAGTTGATGTTGTGACATGCTAATCGATGCTACATTCAGACGTTCCGTCATTATCAGTCCTCATCCATTTCATTCGGCGCCCTAATTTCGTAACACACTATCAATCAGACTCTGCATCACTTTAAAGGGCATTGCAACTAATCCATTGCGTCATATGTTCGAATACTTTATCGGTTAAACAACGTAACTAACGCAATGAATATTGTTGAGCTGTCAAAATGTAAGTCATGCCTACAGTTAGTGTTTTACGTAATTACCCTTCAGGAGACCCATAGATAGTTACTTACTTACGTACTTTACTTTAAACATTTATGGTCTAATAATTACGATGACAATGCCACAATGACAAAGACTAATTATCTATGTATGTAATTAGACAGTCTAAAGATTATCATTACCTTACTCTTCAGGTCCAGTGGAAAACCAGCTCCAGCCACTAGTTGTCTGGCATTTTTGCTGAACTGGGCCCTTTTGGTGAAGCCTTGAGGAACAATTTAATGCTAGTTTCTGACATCGCGCTATACACTTCTATATTTTATTTTTTCCGTACATTATGGCCCTTTTAGTCAGTAATAGATAAATGTATTTTCTTTCTATGAATGTCAAACATTACTCCCAAACCATAACAAACAATTTACCTAATACCAGCTAACACCAGATAACCAGAAAAACAGACCACTTCAAGAATTGAGCCGAAAGTATACGCTTCGACAAACATTCATTTATGCAAATAAAAACAATTTTTTTTCTCACCCAAACGCTGTGGAAAGGGATAGAGATCCAATTTACAGGTTATTGCGAAAACCAATTTAAAATACCGATATAGAAATTTGAATTTCTGGTTATGAAAAACATTGTGAGCTGGATGACGCAGAGTTTTATTTTATATTAGATTTAAAGTTTTAATTAAAAAGTTGTGCATTAGAGTTGGGAAAAAGGGCATTTACGCATAAATCAAAGGTTTTTACTTCATGTTGTTTTAGGAGCGGTAAAACTATTTTTCTTTTCGTAAATTGACGCACTGCTCAGCGCCGAGATCTGAAAATCAAACACTGTATTATTTCGACGCGCTCAGACTCAGTCGCGCTACATTCTGTTCAACACCGAGAGGTCAAAAACTGTGTGCGAAATCATACCGCCGCGATTTTATTACGTCTGCGTGAATACCGACACGTTTGTGTGTGTGTCCGCGAGCACGAGATCGCATCAACGTACTCTAATAAATTAGTATGACATTGATTCGCGGTTCGATTAAATTTGCACTACCGGGTACTCCACTCCCGTTAAATACGTAACAGTAGCGATGAGGATGGAATGACTCGTGATGATTTCGATCCACGATACACCATACATTTTTCTGTAGCACCTCATTTCCAGAATGATACGAGACAATCTTCTTTTCAATTTCACACAACGTCCACATCTCAGCACTCAGCAGCGTATTGGATTATAGGGAAAACCAGTGTTTGAACAAGGATCGTGGTGGCTTTTGTGAGACCTCTGTTTGATGGTGGTCAAAAACTATTTAGTGGCGGTCATGGGCATAAATAATAAAAGTAGAATGATTACAGATTTTTAGATTATAGATTTTGCCGCCAGAGCTGGTTTGTGATCCAAAATGATTATACTAATTAAAACGATTAAATACTACCTTGTGACGAATTTATGTAAGTGGCGAATACACTTTCAATGTATGGAGTGCACAAAATGTGACGAATTTACTTTGTGACGAATGTACAATAGTACATTCGCCACAAAGTGAAGTAAATTCGTCGTTCGTCGTTCTTTAATAGCGTGGGAACTACACCATTTCAAAATGCCTTGCTACCATACATTTATGAAAGGACTTTATAAACTTACATTTCATTTCGATACTCAGGTATGTAGGTGGATGATAGGTTAAATTTTATTTTACCATCTGATATTTGAATGCAAGATGGGTGACATCGAAACTAACGATTCGCGCAGAGAGTTCAACACAGCATTGTTATTATGATTGCAGCTAAATTCGGAAACAATGCACGTTCTCATGCTCCAATTGCACGCTGATCTGGATTGTTAGTGTGGAGCTCGGTAACATGCAGCGATCCAATTTCGAGACGGAATCATAACCTTACAAGTATGTTACCTACTTGTGGAGGATAGCATGGGCGTTGTACCTATAGCACTCTCAGCTTTCGCCAGTTTAAGTTTCAGTCCCATGGAATATGAAGGGAGGGGGGTGTGTCTATTGCCAACAACCAGACACCTCTGCCTATCCCTTCGGGGAATACAGGCGTGAGGTTATGTGTGTGTGAAGGATAGGATGGTACTAATGATTTGATGAAGCTAAGATTGAGGCATCTGTTTTAGCAGAAATCCTTCTTTATACAGCTGACTTCGCTGATTGTTTGATCGCCCAAATGTTGAATTTCATTGACATAACATAATCAGCCTATATTCTTCCCACTGCTGGGACACAGGCCTCCTCTCGGTGAGAGGGAGTGGGCCGTAATCCACCACGTGGGCCGTTTTGTGTCTAGTACAGGCCTACAGGGTTACCTCACGATGTTGAGACCAGTAACTGTAGTGGCGAGATGATTTACATAAAGAAAACCGCCTCTCTAATTTGAATCTACGACCTACATCTCGTAAGTCGTAGCGTTGTTTGTACATAAATCTATTGCATATTTATTTTAAAATAAAGTCACTTTTCATGATTTTCCAGATTAGCTAAAGTACGTACATCTTTTATGGGGTACTGTGTTAAATGTTATAACAAAATACCTTGTAATATGTTGCAATTAAATGAAAGGAAATTTAAAACTCATATGAAAAGTACACTTTGTAAACAAGCTTATTACAAATTAGAGGATTATATCCAAGATAAGAATGCTTGGAAACATGCTGGTCCTGCTCTATAGGACAATCTAGAGTCTAGACAAAATCAAACTGGTTGCTAATTTAATTATGTAATTAATTATATCTATGACATTGATTACACTCAGTGATTACTTTAACTCACACACTGACTGATTACATACTTGTTAATATTCTAGGAAAATTGTATATTTACTTTTACAATGTTTGTAAATGTGTGGGCAATATGTATCTATCATAAAATAAATATATCTGTAATTGCTTCAATTTCATTATTTTTACCTATTTTGGTACAGTAATTTTGTTCTGGATACATCGTTTTCACACATAATTATACAATGAATGTATGTTAAATATTGTAGTTAAATCATTTTTAAAAGAGTAACGGTGGAGTTTCTTGCCCATTCTTCTCCATACGAAACTACATTTTGGAAGGGGCGACTAGAATCAATTCTATTTTAATGTAAATGTTGACGTTCAAAAGTGCCTAATATGTGCCTATTTGAAATAAATGCTTTGACTTTGACTTTGACTTTGATGATTGATTTCACGGATTTTATAATTAAGGGAACTTATTCCGGGAGGTCCATGTGTATAAAATATTACTAGTGAACTTATCACAGATAACAAACAAATCTCGATGTTTTGTCAAGTCGTAAAAACTGTGTGAATCAAGAGCGGGTCGCTACTCGCTAGTTAATGGTAAGAAAGAAAAACGAAAATTATGAGCTGAAATCAGCTCTAAAATGTTAAACTTCCTAGTATTTATTAGGGTATTTTCCATTCCATTGCAAAGGTCTTTCTTCACAAGCGTCGTGAAACGAATTGTTCTGCTTCCGAACTGTTCCATCATACAAGATATGATCAAGTTCTGTTTTAATATCGCGTGTCTTTTGTTACCTACGTTATGATAACTAGGTTTTATTAGTTCCGGTTTTAGACTGATGGTATCTACCATTTTCTTTTCGACTGGAATGGATAGTAAGAACTTGCGCAAATAATAGAAGATATTATAAGCTTACTGGGGTGGCACCTATATCGCCACATATGAACTATGCATCACGCTAACATTACGTAAAATCCTGCATCGAGAAAGCAGAGTTAGCATATACACGGTGAAATTTTAATGGTTGTTTTCCCGTTTTCCCGCAGCGAAATGGTTTTGTCTTGGTAATACAATCGTTTTATAAACAAATAAAATATTAGAAACAAAAAATGGCAGATTAACTAACTAAATTAGAAACAAAAAATCACCACGTGCGAGAGTTTATTTTGCATTGAACATTTATGCATCGCTGTTCCCTTTGTCGGTGGTGCGTGCGATTCGAGTAGTACCTACAAGTTACCTCTAGTGTTACTATTGAGTAGTGTTTTATCGAATTGACGAATATTTTTTAAATTATTTTAAAACAAAACAATCTTATTTGTTTTACTTTTACTCTATGCTTCGAAAGTACTCCTTATGGCAAATTTTTCTGCCGCGGGAAAACAACCATTTAAATTTCACGGTGTATGTATGTACAACGTCCTTACATCAATCGATGGGTACTTGCCCACCAGACACAACCCTCGTCTGATCGGAGGATCCTTTCTTTTCTATAGAGGATGAGTGAACACACTCTACACCTTGTTCCTCATATCTCTATAATATCACTTAATAACTGGAACACAATTTTAAATACGTCACATGCTACTAATAATAAATTGAACAGTAAAAAATCTTATCAAAAAAAATCTTCACTTAAAACAGCATACCGTGATACATCCGATCAAGTCTTAAACTGAAGTGGTTTATTGAAACTCCAAATATACAAGCCTAAATAATCAAAGGTTTAACTCAAATATTTAATATGTTGTAGGCAACACTTATATGATCTCCGCTTCTTGCCCAATTGACTAGACTGAAAAGCTTAAAAGACCAGAGCTACTGCTACACACTTTCGCTCACAATCCAAGGGTTTTGAAAGAAATTCCTACCAAAATCATTGCTTCATAGATTTGATAAATTCGTCTGCTTAGCAACCTATATCACGCAATGAACATGACTGTCAAAATGAAAGACATTGCGATCAATTGTCTATTTATGTGTGTTAAGATACAATCACTCCACATGGTCATGTTATTCCAATGACAACAATCGTTCTCTGCAATTGAAACATTAAAAGGTTAACAAATGGCAACCGAAATCAATGCTAAAGTACCTTACAAACTAAAGTACCAATCAATAAAACCAATTTAGTAGAAACTAACAACCGCCCAATAATGGTGACATTTTGTCGTCGTCATTTCATTGCAAGAAATAAGAAATGTTTCGAGATGGCCCCGGGGATTCGCGGTATACCGACTTTGACAGATGCTCGCAAGGCGATACGCGGTTAGTTTTTTTTATTTTTATTAATTGAAACTTGCTACTGGGGTAGTGGCCAGCGTTTAATACTGTTGCAAACGATTCGAGTTATTGGAGCGAGGTAATGGATGAAATGAGTACTTTTAGTGATATTCTTGTTTCGATTTGTTATTTTTGAAAACGGAATTAAAGCTGCTTGCCATGTTCCTATGCTTAAACCCAGTTTTGGATTCTCAGGCAATCAGAAAGATAAAGTTAGTTGCCTAGTAGGTTCCTATGGAGAAAAACGAGCCAGAAGCTCCACGGACACATCTAGACTCTTTGGTCATCGTGGAACACCAAGACTCTTTGGTTATTTTGACAACCCGAGCCCCCCCCACGCGTTGTTACGATGACCAAATTGCGTTGATCCTACAAATCAGATTTTAGCAGAATTAGAATGAGTCCAAATTATAAATTCAGACTCATTCTAATTCAGACTGCTAAAATATGATTTGTTATGACTGATGTTATAAGTTTGTTATTTAGCGCCTTAATCAATATTCCAGAAATCCATGACAATAACACCTTCTTAGTCGTAATTCCCATTTAACAACGTATTATTTTCTAGAAGTAGATTATAATGTGCTAAACGTTGCCATAGATTATTTATTATACGTTGTTTCCAATCCCAACCTTTTAGACTGAAATACAAAAGGTATCCTTAAAATATTACTCAACAAACATTCTTGAATGTGTAAGTAAAAAGACTAGATAAAATTCTCGATAAATTCCACAATTAAGGACATTGTTTCTTGATCAAATACTAACTCTTTAATCATAAAAAGTATATTTGACTATTATCGAACAAACGAATTTGTGAATAGACATGGTTGAAAAGATACAAGACATTTTCGTGATCGATAGGTTATGATATAATTATGTAAGTGTTATTGTATTTTCTTCTATGACTAACAGAGGAGTATGAAAGAATACGACTTGTATCTCCGACCCCAAATAAATTGGAAAAGGAAACTGAGGGAACAGGGTTTTAGTCAGTAAAAGTCTGACACGCCCTCCCGCTCCACCCAGAGCGGGAGAAGTTATTTGATGATTTCCCACCCAGGAAAAAAAAAAAAAAAAAACCCCAAATAAATTAGGATATGTAGATATATGAGGGTATGTAGGGGATGACGATATTGATTTTTACACGCTTTATATTAGCTTCACTTGTATGTTTGTTTGTTTGTATGTTTGTATGTAACCGACTCCTTTGGACGCTATTTTGACACACTTTAAACGGTCAGATTTCATTTAAACTTTGTAGACTTATCGAGGACCTATGACAATTCAATAATTTAAAAAAAAAATAGAAAAAAACTCGCTTTTGTAGTTAGCAAAACTAAAAAATAGAAAATAAATAATAGTTTAAAAAAACTAAAAAAACAAGCTTTAAAAGCCAAACTAAAAAGTAGAAAATAATTTAATTCTATTAAAAAGCGTGGGGTGCTTAATATTAATTGATTATAAAAATACCTCAAAAAGCACCCCACGCTTTTTAATAGAATTAAATTATTTTCTACTTTTTAGTTTGGCTTTTAAAGCGTGCTTTTTTAGTTTTTTTAAACTATTATTTATTTATCATGGTAGCTGGCGAGACAACGCAATGTATCACGACATAGAACAATTTATAAGTTCATTCCATATTCATGCCTTGCTCTCGACTAGATCGCAACTACTCATTGTCATTTCGAGCCACTCATTAGGCCTCACACAACATATTTAGTCTCAGTCCACTTTCAAAACTGTCGTGGAATTCTAAGTAGGAACATATTTTATGTTTTTTATCTTAGTTATAAATCAATGAAGCTTCATAAATTGTGATAGAGTCACAAAGGTTCAAAACTGGTACCTCCAAATCGTAGAAACTATGGTAAGTTGCAAGTTTGTTAAGGGTCAGTTAAATATTGCAACATGAAAACTTTCGTTTTGGTTTCTGTTTACGTTTTTAGTTATTTAAATGAATACTTAACTAGTGTAAATAGTTGGTTGTAAAATAATTAAGCCTATACAATGTAGGTACATTAATTTCGTTCTGTTCAATAACTACATGAAATATTTTTATTTTCAAATTAGAAATACAACCCTTTTCCCGTCATTTACCACATTTAAAAAAATGTTTCAGTTTCATAAGCCTCGAATTAGTTAATGGTTTACTAATATGACTTTTACAATATTTAACACAACTAAATATTTACACTCAATTAAATTACTAACTATTCAAATAAAAACGAAAGGACACTTCGTCGAAGTACTCGTCCACATCGCTGTAATCCGGCAACCAACACAAAAGACTGGCAGCAGTGCCACGTTGAATATCAATGCTAATTCTTTGGCACAATCCAGCCCTATCGTTTTTGGGTGGGAAATCATCAAATAACTTCTCCCGCTCTGGACGGAGCGGGAGGGCGTGTCAGACTTTTACTGACTATAACCCACCCGTGTTCCCTCAGTTGCCTGTGTGCCAAGGGCCGCGGTATCTCCTTCGAACAACCCGCACCCCTAGCAGGCATCAGCCCTTGCGGGCCCCATCAGTTGGTGCTGACATCTCTTTGAGGCGCGCGTGGAACACAACACGCCGTCAACCCGGGCTTGGTCCTTACCGGACAGCGAGCTACCCATTACTCGCCGTCCGCAAGCCCGCGCCTACGGTGGCCGGGTATCAGGCTGGGATTCCCGATGCCCAGGGCGTCTCCTGCGAAGGCTACGGCCGTGAGGGCGCATGTACTGCCTCTCTCTCACGTGCGCCTCCTCCCTCTTTGCGAGCATCACTGCTTCGCTGAAGGAGGTGACGGCTAACCATGCACTCTCGCTCCGTACCATGGCCTGGACCAGGGCCGGACGAGAGAGATCGCCGACGCCGATCGCCTCCACGAGGACACGGTGATGCTCCGCTCAAGCTGGGCAGACCTCCACCGTATGCTCCACCGTGTCCTCAGGGCGATCTTCGCAGTGGAAATATCCGGGCGTTTGCTCCCGCCTTATCCAGCCCTATGGTCACGTGAGGTGTTGACCAGTCGGCGAGAAATTACCTTAAAATGGAGACGCGCTCTTGGCCTCAATGGATATAATTATATGTTCCACGAATAAGAACACACTTTTATTAATTTTTATATTTACTTTTTCATCTTCTAATATTATTTAGACTGGAACATATTTTGCAGACTTCCCTATAATCAATAGCGGTGTAGCTAATATAAAAAGATTGAACCAAGTATTGCTGCCAATCTCTCTTCGCAGATATAAGCTAAGCAGCTTTGAGGGAAATATTGCAAAGATCTACTTTGCAATATTTTCCTTACAGATTTGAATAAGGTTGCCTTGTTTTCTGCAAAGAAAAATTTCTCAGCTGATTCTGTTGATGGATTTTTTATCTCATATAAGATTAATTAAAAGCTAATTGTGACTTAATGTCTCATTTTAACAAGGTTTGAAATCGACAGCACAGATAAACAGATACACAGAGCGTCATCAACTAGATATGCTATAGTTCGTTTTTTAAACTCTGTTAGTAATCTGACACATCAACTAGTTGTGTATTCTTTTTTAGGATAGGAGTTTGACATGAGTTTGACATTACACCCGTTAAATTAGTATCTGAGTTAAAAAAAAAAAACGAAGTTTACGGTTTCCTAGTAGCCGTCATTTTGCGTCTGCAATTTACCGACGAAAGCCGCTCGCTTCTTCTTCTTAGCGTATTGATGTAAAAACAAACATCTCTGGCCCAAAATTCGGCTGCGCGATTCCGCTCGCTAACGCAGTCATAAGATCGTCAAATGGACAAGTAACAGGGCGTGCGCCGCAGGATGGTAGGTGAGCTATTGCCTGCGGGGAGATGCCTCATACGCATTTGAGATGAAACGTTATTTATGAAAAAAAAGTTGATGTATTTTCCTAGAGAGCGTTTTATGACGCCGTCAAATCACACCAGGTGCCATCATTTGAATGACAACTGTCATTGTGACCGTTATGTGGCGGCCACCGTTCTTCTAGGTCTCTGTACCTTTATTTACTCCGGCAAAAGACAACCTTTTATTTAAATACAAAGTTGTTTTATATTTGATATTGATTAATAATATTATGACAGAAGATATCTACCTAAAAATTCTGTAAACTACTAATGTAGATATTAACACAATACACCGTGACATTTTAGTCGTCTTACAACGGCAGCCCACTTCATGTATCCAATAACTACTAATCACTTGTAAAAAAAGAAAATTGTATATACGAATAATAATTTAAAAAAAATATATCATTCACACAGACGCATGATGTAGTTTTGAACACCCTGTTATGGAGATCGCATGAATTATGAAATGTAATGGTATTATGGTAGGTAGGAATCTTCTACCGTTTGATACATAAACATTATTAAGAGGGAGGGTGTTTCATAATTCTAAAGCATAATTAATTTTTCTTAGTGCCTATTATCTTAATTGATGGTAACATTTTTTTAATCGCGCCTGTGGGTATTTTATGACGGATACATTGAGTGGACCACCTTTGTAAGACGACTAAAATGTCACGGTGTATATAACTTGACAGACATAAAATAATATTAATAGTATGTAGCACAGAACCAGTCGAAATAGCGGAGGTTACGGGAGACCTATGTCCAGCAGTTGACGTCTTTCGGCTGAAATAATGATGATGAATAGTATGTACATGTAAATGAAAAAAAGGGAAAAGTATAATAATTCAGCTTATTGTCATACCTTCATAGACAAAATGAACATTTTGTTTGCAGAGCAAGGTCTGAACTTTAAATAGTTTATGCGAAACAGGCAACATTTCAGCTCAAAACATTCGTGACAAATATCTACCTACCATTAACTCCCATATCAATGTCAAACCAAAAACCGCTGAATCGCCTCTTGTAATTTGACACGTATTTTGTTCCTTTGGCTCTCTCCTCGCGGTGGATTTCCCCTAAAATACGTTTGGAGAATAGCGTTTCAAGAGTTGCAAAAATATGGGTGTTGAAATAACAGAAGCATGGAAATATTATTTGTGTTAGTTTTAAAGGTTCATTAGCCAACCTTTAACTCGTAAAACTTTTGTACAGTCGAGTTAATTAATATATTGGCCCTTTTAGGCTTAAAAAATATATGAACGTCAAAAAAGATCATAATATTGTGACAACTATAAGCATCATTAAATTGTGGTCAAGATTTAGATTCAATAATATGTGCCTGCTTTTCTCATAATTTTTCATATTATTTATTGCCTAATGCACAGCATACATTATTGAACCGTTCACATAAGGACATTTATTTTGATCTATAGAATTTATTGAGCTATCCAACGCTCACAATATTTTGAATCCTTCACAGTGCCAATATATTAATGAGCTCAATTGTACACAAAAAAATGGTCTTGGTTTTGTATTATTTAATATTTTTTAAATATTTTTTTAAAATTTTGTAGTGATTTTTTGGAGTCGGTGGTTGTTGTTTTTTGTAAAAAAAGTTTTCATATTCCTCTTTTTATGTGTGGTACCTACCCCATACAAATTCACATGCCACAACTTGCTAGGTATGTAAATAACAGTGAGAGGAAGTTATAATAACTTCATTAATATATCCAAAAATTACCTAATCAAAGTCAATACAATTTATATAGGACCACTCCTGAAGCGTACGCTAAATATAACAAAATCAATCCACAATTGCTGGAGATATCGCGTAACATGATACTAATAAAAAAAAAACAAAAAAAAAAACACAGTCGTACAAACGGGCGTGAAAAATATCAATTCAATCAGATAAAGAGAAAAGGATGAAAAATCCATTACGAGTTCGACTGTGAATAAGACAAGTGTAAAATACAACAAACTTTTCAAAAATTAAACCCGTGAAAGCTAAGCTTTATAAAATAATATCAAAACGCCACCAAAAAGTAGATTAATCACTTGAGTAAGCTGTAGCTTAAGTTTAACCAAAGCGTTGTTCCTCGGAATGTTCTACAAATTAGTTTAAGGTCAGGACTTAGCACCAGGGGTTGAGATATATCGCGGTACAATCATAAAACATTTAGATACAGAAGGTCAGCTCTAATAACGAGCGAAAACTGGTGCCCGCACACATAGATGCGTACGTACACGGTGAGCTCCACAGAACAGAGAATACAGTGAGCTCAAACAAATGCCAGTCGCGAGTGCGCTTGCACTCACTGTACAGTCACGAGCACTAATATGTATACGCTTACCAACTTTAAAAAGTGATTTTCTCCTTTTGTACTGATTGTAATTTTATGTTTTTCTGAAAATAATATTTTGGAACCCACACTATAATGAATACCTAAGTTATCTCAAGGTTACCATCGTTATTTAAGAGAAAATCGCTTTTGAATTAGGCTATGTGTATATGTCGCAGCCATCTGGTTAAATTAGCCAACTAATTGGACGCCTAGGCGGTTTATTAAACGCCGGCATCCAATTAAATAGCTAAAGGATAACTAGCCAAGTCATTTAGCGCAACGTTTAACCAGATGGCTGAATGTCGTGTAGATGAATGAATTTGTGATGTTTGGTTTGGGTGACTAAGGGTTCACAAATTATGTACGACTACTTTTTACTAATACCTACCACTAAGTTAATAGTAATAGTGACATGTTGATTCACAACAAAGTACATAACACGAATATTACTCAATAATAATTATGTAAGTCAGTAAGTTCAGTCAGTTTAGACTTATACTTGATATAGCGAAAATTTGCAAAAGACGTAGTATTATTTGGCACCTCCATGTATTCACATTATTTTGACAATAGCACACTTTAATTTCACTTAAAACTGCACACAAGAACAAAAAATAACATTCACGGTTTGCGCTATTGACGCCATATTTGTTTTGGTGACTACTAGCGCTGCAGTGAAAAAAACTGAACTAAATTTGAATGACTTGGCTGAGTCTTGCTTGGTCAGTAATCTTCAAAGGGCTGACTTTCAATACGCCAAGTTGTTAAACGTTGAATGATTCTAGTTCAATTAACTGTCGGCCTAGGCATCCAATTGAATGCTGGCGTTTAATGAACGGCCTAGGCATCTAATTAGCTGGCTAATTTAACCAGATGGCTGCGACATATACATATTAGTGCTCGGGACTGTGCATGAAGTGTCTCTATGTGTGCGTGCGTTTTTACTTACCGCAGGGAGCTGACCTTCTGCAGGAACAACTATTCTGTGGTACAGTCACTTACTTCCAGAGAATGTTGTCCTACTATTTTCACCCTAGAGCGACTACAGACCGTTAGTTGGGAAACTTTTGTGGAAATAATTTTGGAAGTCGTTAATTATTTTTGTTTGGCGGCTTTTTGTGAAGTTATTATAGTGCTGTCAGTTCAAAGTGAGAGGACGGATACTGCCAATTAATAACGAAATTAGAAAGGATTCTTATTTGGGACCATTTCCTTTGATCTATGTAGTTCTTCGTAATAAGATAAATTGATCTTCTCTTGTTTGATGTTGTGTAAAGGGATTATTAAAATAGACAGATATTTACTTTTGTTAATATTAATTACTAAGTGATTAACAATCCGTCTGACCCATTGTAGTATTCAAACCTCAATAACAGTAATAAATATTTCATGTTTAATATGTTGTAGTTATACTGAGACCTAAAACAAAAAAAAAATTGTACATTAATGACAATTCATAACTTATTAAACAATACAATATTAAGCATAAGTAATAATATCCACGGTAGAAATGCTGTACTAGCAGGAATAGCGGTGTTTAGGAGTTCGAAGAGCGGTGGCAAGCTCCAGCGAAAGAGCCAAAACGGTCGTGCAAAGGGTGTCGTGTGTCGGAACATACGACTCCCTTTGCATGATAACTTCCTTGTGCCACAAAGGCTGAAAATCCGCAACTGTTTTATAAAGTGTGTCGTCTCACTCGCTGGCGAACGATTAAAAGAAATATTGAAGCGGTGTTGAGTCAGTGCTTCTTAACACATATCCATAATCCATTCCATCTGCTAAAGTTCTCCCACCTGGACACGAGTTGCCTTGACTAATCTGGAAATCTTTAAACAGACTCCGGACCCTGGTTAGCCGAAACAAGGGAAACCTGTTCAGATGGAGATTTATAGACGACTCCACCTTGGATTGAAAACGTAGTGCTGTTTTATAAACGATGGGACACTTCTTGTCGTGTCCAGCGTGTCCTGTCGTCTGCATATTATAGCAGCTGATGGACGCTAGTGATGACGCCAAGCATATAGTCGAATTATGCCTCTAGTCCATTTGAATTGCCATCGACACACTAAGAAGTAGAAGAAACAATCATTAAAGTTAACTTACACGCACACTTGAAAAAATATCATAGAATAGATAGGGTTCAAGTCAGGCATGTATATCTATGAAAACTCTTCGACAACGCCGTAAACATATGTGCCACAAAATCGATCATAACTGCGCGTCCTACAAATACGACATCACTTCTCGCCATCCTAAAGATAACCTTGAAGCTCATAAAGGGCGTAAAATATACCTCATTGGTTCCCCAAAGTGGCCCATTCAGCTCCAGTGAACGCCATCTAGAATATTTCACGCTACAGTGCTTCAATTGATTATATTGGAAACAAGTATGCCTCTAAGTGAGCTGCGAATTTTTCTGCGAATGAAAATTTATTACCACAGGTGTGCCTGTTTTAAGCTCATGTTTTGGGAATTTATTTGTAGGAGGTGTTCCGACAGACAAATTGTTCGGGTTTTACCTTGTTATAAGAGTACTTACGACTTCATCAAACTATGTAATACGTTTAGTGAAGCATGTTACAGTCAAACTTCACGGGTCGCGGCTAACTTCGTGAAGACGTACTTTCTCTAGCTATCAAGTTATTGTCACTGCAATTACAATGACATAATAAATTTCGTAATAGCTTTATGTTAATAGGACAGGCTTTTACGCAGCATTGATAATTGATTTAAAATCTACTACTATAACTACACTGGCGACCGGGTTTAATATTTTAATAAATACGGTAGTTGATAGGTATATAATTATATAAGTTGGTATACATATAACTTTTACACCAGAAGGTGGTAAATGGTTGATGCTGATAATTACTGTGAATAGCTTGTCCACTTTAATCTGTTATCAAGAGCCAATCTCATGTTAACGTTAGTATAATAAATATTCCGTACGCAAAATACGCGGTTAGCCGTGGAGTTGCGGATACCAGCCCGCATTACTTATAATATTACTATGACTACGAAGTAGGCAGTTTTAGTGAAATAAAACTGCCTACTTAACTTAATTTCACAGATATGTAAATGGATCTCAAATCAATTAAGTGGTCACAAACTAGGAGCCAATCCGTCCGTTCTCACATACAGAAGCAACAAGAATAATGGTCCCAAGATTTTGTAATATTTCAACTTGATTTTAAAAGAGTGTCCGTGGAGTTTCTTGCCCGTTCTTCTCCATAGAGATCTACGTTTTGGAATGGGCAACTAGCTTCAACTTTCCAACTGATCGACTTTTTGACAATTCAAAAGTGCCTGTAAATGGTTTAATTGAAATAAATGCTTTGAGTTTGAGTTTGAGTTTGAGTTTGAAGGAGGGTGTGCTAATGTAACCCGTGAAAAATTGTTTTTACGTTTTTTGCAATTAAAATATGATTCGAGGCCATAACCTATGGCTTTATAGAATTACTAGCTTTCGCCAGCGGCTTCGCCCGCGTGTAGGTCGAAAATTATCCCACGGGAACGTACTATGGGGATAAAAAGTATTCTAGGTGTTAATCCGGGTTATAAACTACTCGTGTGGCCAAATTTCATCTAAATCTACTCAGCCGTTTTTGCGTAATAGAGTAACAAACATTTAAACATCTTCAAAAACTTTCACATTTATAGTATTAAGTAGGATTAGTAGGATACATAGTAAGAAGTAGGATAATTATTAAAATCATCTGTATCTTCTAAATACATAAACGGAGTTTTTGGCGGGATCGCGTTGGAACATGTCGCACGACTTTTTATTTTCATGAAATTTAGTGAAGTAGCGAATAAAATTGTATAATTTTGGTAGTGAATTATACAATTTAATTACGTGTGAGTGCACAAGTGTAGTGAAGGTGAAAATAAGTGACTAACGTGGACTTTTCGTGTTCCCCCCAAAAACTCCTAATAGGTTGTTGTAAAGTTACTACCGCTTTACAATAACTTTGACTTGACTGACTAAAGACGACTATGACTGTTTTGTAAATTCGTGCCCGATATCGGGCCATTTACTTGATCAAAAAGAAAAATTACTTGACACTGGCTAAATGCACAAACCGTGCGAAGCCAAAACCCAAAAAAAAAAAAAAAAGTACATAAACTCCCATACAATTACTTTTTTATGAAATAGTCTGAGTATACAGTCAAACTATCGTGTGGTTCCGGACGTTAAAGAATAGCACCATCCCATTTCATCTCGTGGGTGTCGTAGAAGGCAACTAAGGGTCTTACTAGAGAATGGGCAGCGGCGTTCTGTATGCATTTGACCACCATACTGCGATCGCCAACCCGCCTGCCAAGCGTGGCGATTATGGCAAATCCCCCCCTTTTGGGGGAGGCCTATGTCCAGCAGTGGACGTCTTTCGGCTGAAATGATGATGTTGATGATAATGACAGAGTCAAACACTAACCTGAAAATTGCAGAAAACGTAAGAAAACTTAAAGTTCACGGGCTTCCCTAATGTTTTCCCCTTAATGACATATTGTTTATACCCAGAAAATGGTACAAACAGCGTGTGTGTTGTTCAATAAAAAGGATAATTACTTCTCAATCGAAGCAATAACATTTAAGTCAATTTGGACATTTAGAATGTGTCTAACGAAAACGGGAACAATAAGGGACTTACGGTTGATGGGACCACTATTTAAGTTTAAAGTGTAAATTACATAGCTTGTTAAAATCATAACCCTCCTTTAGCTTTGCTGTAGTTGGGTAATAAAAAAGACAAGAGGTGTGCTGAATTGACAACAGGTATATACAATATCCTACAAGGGTTTCTGTTCGGTATGTTTTATAATACCTACCCATTAATTTATCCGTTTTTTATTAGCGCATTTTGATATACCTATATACATTTTATATATATATTTTATGTAATTCACCTCTCTCTTTCTCCTGTTCATTTATTTCGATCTAATGTCACCAGAAGGTGACATTTGATCCGGGATCCCCACGCTTTGGAAAATGATATTTTTAACATTTAAATAAGTTCCAAATCTCTCGATTGCCAATCAACACTTGATCGCTCCAGCCTTCGGGCGTTATCAAAATCAAATCAAACTTTCGAACAAGCCCGAAATACTTTCAAACTCAATATTCCGAAAGTATTCGAGTAAGATCTTGGCTCTAATATTTGATAACCGTCCCTATAAAATATCGTCTTAGTAATTTTACTGGCGTAGTAACAGACGGCCTATAAACTGAGATAGAAAGCCAGCAGTAAATTTACGATAAAAAACAGATCCTTTAACTGTAAAAATACGGCCAAGTTTAGAACATCTTTTTGGTCATAAAATAATGTAAGGTGAAGTTCAACGTTATAAAAGTGAGTCATCATAATTCAATTTTTTTTATTCCGCTCCAAGATGTCTACAGCCTGAAATATGAAAAATATGGGTGTGTTTTTATTTCTAGTCATTTATTCGAGAACTGTCCGTGCATAAATTCAACATGTCTCAGCTTTCAATGTAACATGGCTTTCTGCATCCTTCCAAAGCAAATTTCATTAAATATTTACCAGTCTTAAAACAGATTGTTCCAGTTTCACCTGGTTATAAGAGTAGGTACTTAGACTTCATCAAACTATGTAATACGTTTACTAAAAGCATGTTACAACCAAAGTTCATGGTGCGGGGCTAAATTTGGGCTAAATTCGTGAGGACGTACCTACTCTTGCTATTAAGTTATTGTTACTGCAAATACGATGGCATAAATTTACAACGTAAGGGCTCTTTAGAAATACGACAAGTTTTTTGTTCTATTACTATGAATGTTCCGGCGAGAGGGTTCGAGACTTTAAAAAAAACTGCAGTTGATAGGTACATCATTATTTAGGTAGATATACATATATTTTTTCTCTAGGTAATCTAATAGCTAATTAAATATTCTACCGAATTTGTGGGTATTTTGCTTATCTGTTTAACTCGAACATAACTTTACCTAAAGCTTGCTAATCTATATGTATATAATAAAAATGAATCCCTATTTCCCTTAGTCACGGCATCACACGTGAACGGCTGGACCAATTTTGCTGATTTTTTTATTATTTTTGTTATTGTCAGGAAAAGGTTCTTATGAAAGAAAAAAATAAGAAAGTTGCGCGTAACATCAGAAAATTTAAGAAAACTTAACAACCATAGTAACTTTTCTAATCTTATACGAAGGCGAACTCAATATTCATAGTTAAGACAAGACAACGTCTGTCGGGTCAGCTAGTAATACATAAAAACTGCCAAGAGAAACGGTTAAAATGCTGTAGCAAAAATAAGAGAACAATAAAATAATAACCAGTTTTTTCGCAAACTTGGCGGTCACACTAAAAACCCTATCATTCTCCGCTGTCCGTAGCACACGATGAAAGCCAAGATATGAACTCAATTTACTTCGCCATATTGCCTGTACCACGAAGATTACTTTTATTGTACCAGTAACATAACCTTGGTTTCATTTACAGAGAAACATGCAGCAATTTATTGTCTAGACTATTTCAATAAACTTAATAGATGCTTTTGTAAACGCGATATCGGATTCTAAGGAAAATCTGTTGTATTGTGGCCAGAATTTATTAGCTGTGGAGTTATGGCATTATTAAGAGAAGATAGGTTTTGTCATTGTGATTTATTGTAGTTATTTTGTTTGGGAAATAAGTTGTGTTTTTTGTTCTGGAATGTGTAACGACATTGTTAGAATTTGGGCAATTATAGCAAAACATAGCCAACATTATTTTACTCGTTTTGATTCCTTGTTTTTTATTTAAAAAAAACTAGGAGGAGCTGCCATTTATGACTTCTAAGTTGTCTTTGACACATGACTAAGTAATAATAGCCGCATAGTCGAACGATCAGGTTAAGCTTCGTTTGCAGCAGATGGTCCTTGGGTGGGTGACCACCTTTACATACCAATACACACTTGCTTTTGAAAGCACGTTAAGCCATTCGTGCCGGCTGTTATTTGTGGATCTTTGACAGTCGTTTTGGGGCATTAGAAATCTAAAAGTCTGACAACTAGTTAAGACTAGTGGGTGGTGGGTGGAATAGTGAGTTACTGGGTAATATGATACCCCTTGGTAAGCCAAGGGGTATCATATTACCCAGTAACTGGGTTGTGGAGGTCAGATAGGCAGTTGCTCCATGTAAAATACTGCTATTCAGCTGCATCCGGTTAGACCGGAAGCCGATACCAACATAATTGGGAATCTCAGAACATTTCGTTTAATTATGCTGCAAGTTCTAGCTCTTGTAATTTGACCTACAGAAGACTAGCTCGTTGCTATTTCTGTAATATGTATTATTTAGTTCTATTTAGCAACAATTACTTCAAGCAAACCCGTATGAGGAAACAAACGGTCCACAACATATCTTCATAAACTTCCACAATTAAACTGATGTTCGCTAACTATGAATTGTTTAATACCCCTGACTCCAGTGTCAGGGGTGGCAAACAATGTACAACCTCCACCGCCATTGTAGCATTTGTTGACTTAGAACATGTTGAAAACTAAACTAAGGAAGTACTTTGCTCAAGTTGAATGGACTTCTTGGCAGCTTTAGATAGTTTGACAGAATAGGTGGTGTATTGCGATGCTTTTAAGAGAGACATAACGCCGGTAATCTGGTGCTTTTCAAAGACATTCGAATACTTTTGATAAGCTCGAATTTTCTATTTGCATTAGATATTTGCATTCCAATGAACATTTGCATTGTTCCGTGTGGTGCCGGACGTAAAAGAATAGCACCATCCCATTTCTTCCCATGGGTGTCGTAGAAGGCGACTAAGGGACTTGCTAGAGAATGGGCAGCAGCGTTCTCTATGCATTTCACCAACATACTGCGATCGCCAACCCACCTGCCAAGCGAGGCGATTATGGCAAATCCTCCCCTTTTGGGGGAGGCTTATGTCCAGCAGTGGACGTCTGTTGGCTGATATGATGATGATGATTCCACCGAAGAAAGGTGAAGTCAAGGAAATTAATTGTTGAAAATTTACTGCCAACTTACTGGCAGTTGTGTGAAATTGCTATAACACGACAAATTGATGTAGGGTGTCAATTTCATGACAATTAACTAATTAACAACCGCGCGGGCCGATGTCGGCTCGATACAATAGAAAATCAATTGTGTCTCATTAGCAGGTGTTGACAGGTTAATAACACTGACTGTACCTACTATGTTAAAACATGCTAAGTAAGTTATGATTACGGATCGACACATGTCAGTTACAAAATGTAGCGTGGCCATCTCCGAAACATCAACATCATCATTTCAGCCGAAAGGCGTCCAATGTTGGACACAGGTCTCTGCCAAGCACTGCCACTTTGAGCGGTTCTGTGCTTCTCGCATCTCCTCCGAAATGCTCCACAACGTAGCTTAAACTAAATTGAATAGCTTTTGAAAACGTCGTTGAAGCTGCTGAAGACTAAAAGATAGATATCTTTGCATTGTATAAATTCAAACTTCTAGTATTATTTAATTGCATAGCGTAAGTGTGAGCACTATGTTCCTACTATAAAGCTAACATTTACAGGGTACGTCTTTCATTGACTTGGATGTGCCCTGGCAGCTGAGAGTATGTCATGCTCAGTCAAATGTCTCGCTGGTGGTGGCGTGTGTGTGGATCATTAAGTTCCCTTCAAAATGGTTGAGCTGAATGGTGCTGATCCATACGTCATGTTCGTGAATGGGCGCCGCCAGTAGGGACTGGTCATCTCTTAGCTCCCACGGCTTATTTTAATTTCTGTATTGTTATTTTATTTTTGTTTTAATTACGGACGCTTTAATGTGCACGTCTTTTTACATCGTTCTCACATTGATAATTTCAACATAATGATGTAACCAACTTTTTGTAACAATACGATGTTTTTAAAAGAGTGTCCATGGAGTTTCTTGCCCGTTCTTCTCCATAGGTACCTACGCTTTGGAATGGGCAAATAGCTTCATCTTTCTAACTCACCGACAGTGACAATTCAAAAGTGCCTGTAATTGGTTTATTTGAAATAAATGCTTTGAGTTTGAGTTTTGCATACAACTGGATACTTAATAAATATATATAATAATACTTTGTATGGAAAATAGTATCTGCCAAATTTCTAACTTTTTATTAGCATGTGATTAACATGTGATCGCTATCCACCGCGTTTTACATAAATTTCTCGCACACTTTATTGAGTATCCCACTATAAAAGTTACAAAATATATTTTGCTTTTAGTATTCAAAATTGACCACGACATGTGACTTAAGATAATTCCACAGAAAAAAGTCTGAACCTGACTAATCATATGCATTTGGACGGTTAATTAATGTCAACATTACATGAAATTTATTTTTTCGAAAACAATCCTTTCAGTTTCGATTATGTTTCGTGCTGCATGGTTTTTGGCTCCGTCGTATTGGAACCTCGTCTTTACTCAGTCTAACTAATTAATTTAATGAATATTCTGCTTTAAATCTTCAATATTAACGGGTAGATAGCTGTCCAGTAAGGACCAAGCCCGGGTCGACCACGCGTGGGGTTCCACGCGCGCCTGAAAGAGATGTCAGCACCAACTGGTAGGGCCCGCAAGGGCCGATGTCTGCCTGGGGTGCGGGTTGTTCGAAAGAGATACGAGCCCTGACATACAGGCAACTGAGGGAACACGGGTGGGTTTTAGTCAGTAAAAGTCTGACACGCCCTCTTGCTCCACCCAGAGCGGGAGAAGTTATTAATTTGATGATTTCCCAACCAAAAAAAAAAAACCATGACACGTCCTTTTAAATAATCCTACAGAAAAAAGTAAGATTTGTCGGGAAATCTTCTGTCATCAAAAAAGTATTCGTTACTTGTAATGATTCCTAAAGAAAAACAGATTGCAAAATGAACCATGTTTTGCAATCCATTTCAGCTTAAGGATAAAATTACTAAAGATAGTAAGATATGTCCGATAGAAAATGGGCTAAAAAAACCAGCAATTGGGTCCCACTAAACACCCGACGCTATTGCAGCAGGTCGAGACGAAGATGGCGAGACGAGCAGGACTCCTACCGAAAGGCAGACCTTTCCGTAGGAGATATAAATCCGCCGCTGGCAGAGTCAGCACTAGCAAGAGACAGAATTGTTTGGAAAATGGAGAGGATAAATATTAAATAACTGCATAATTTGACGCCAAGTTAGAATTGTCACAAACAAAAGTTGTACACATAGATACGAGTTGGCCACCCTGAATATCCTTCGCAGAATTTTGTTAAAGGTACATTATCAACAGAAATTCTCGCTAGCTCTTGGCCTACTATTTGGAAGTGTCCACTTAGTTCTCACATTTCGTAAGTAGGTACTTGTAGCTAAATCCAAATGAAAAAGAGAAAGTTGAACATTGACAAGCCATAAAGAAAATGTGATTTTCTTAGAAGAAACAAATACGTTTGGACGTTTGAATAATTATTCTTAGTAACACAGAAATGTTTTTATAGATACTTACTTATAGTTTCTGCATGAGAATTTACTAATACTAGTAGTTATTGTTTAAGAGCCAGGATATTTTCTTTGAAATAACTTGCACTAAGTTAATTTGAATAATTGATTTATATTTTTAAGAACAGTTTAAAAGTGTGCAACGTCATGAAATAAACTTCCATTTTGAAATACTAGTGTTTAAAATACTTAGGTACTAATATTTTGTACTAGTTCCGTGTGGTGCTGGACGTAAAAGAATAGCACCAACCCATTTCTTCCTGTGGGTGTCGTAGAAGGCAACTAAGGGACTTACTAGAGAATGGGCAGCAGCGTTCTCTATTCATTTTTTCACCATACTACGATCGCCAACCCGCCTGCCAAGCGTGGCGCTTATGGCAAAGCCCCCCCTTTTGGGGGCTTATGTCCAGCAGTGGACGTCTTTCGGCTGATATGATGACTAATGTTTTGAATAGGATCGTTCATGTTTATTTCACGTTCAAGGCGTATTTAATATAACAAATAGATACAATTTAAAAACGTAGGCAATCATGGGGACTGCTAACAGAAGTGAAAACTCAAAACTAAAACTTGCTTTCACTAGTGGCCAAGCGCAACACGGCATACTCATAGCTACAGATATACTGTTAATATTAGCATGTTGATGACTCGCACCTATAAAACCCGTACTTACATTTCTTGTGAAGTTAGGTAAAGGTAACCCACGAAATTAAAATTTTCATTCTCATTCCATTTAATCCCATTGAAAACCTATTTTATGAAAAAGTCATTCACATTTATATTCATATTCATTTATTGCATTCCAGATTATAATAAAATATGTTACAAAGGGCTTAAAGTTAGGTACAGACATATGGACCCTGTAAGGTCACAGCAAAACTATAAAATTTAAATTACCTACTTATTAAAATAAAATAAATTCAATCCGATAAAATGGACGGTTGTTTCTTTTTATGATTTACTGATAATAATTATGTAATTATATTCGCGTTACGGCCGGGGATCACATTTGAATTAAGAGACTGCGACAGTGTAGAAGAACTCTTTGGTTCGCTTCGTGGAAGCTCGTCTGGCCTCGGGTGACTTCTGATTGTTCAGTTTTTGCGCCCGAGTAAAAGGACTCAAGACATCCCGTAGTCCTTAGCACGTGTCACGAACTTCGGTAAAAAAAAGACACGCTTTAAGAAAATATTAAACTAAAAAGTAAAAATAATAAATGCAAATAAGCGTGAGGTGCTTTTTGAGGTATTTTTATAATCAATTAATATCAAGCACGCACCCATTCTTTTTTTAAAACTAGTCTTAGTTTTTTTAACACTTTTTTTATTCGGCCAGGATAATGGCACAAATTTATGAAGTTTGTTATTGAATTGTCATCGATCCTTGATAAGTGTGCAAAATTTCAAATTAATCTTATGTCTTGAAGTGAGTCAAAATCACGTTTGAAGAAATCGCTACATACAAACACAACAACCTAATAAAAGCGTTTAAAATAAAGTGTTCCAAGGAGGTTTTATTTACATTGAGAAATAATGTTTAACACCTAGGAAAATGTATATTATCTATCATTTTATGGCATACATCACAAACATCAATGCGATATCGAAAACAATTTTTTGATACGAGCACCTAATAGTGGCAATATTAATTATGCCACTGCCCACTAAATAAAATATACACAATGTATCTTCCAATGGATAATTCTTGTTCTAATTAACTAAAAGCTCTTATTTATTCAATGTTATTCGCTCAGAATATCTTTAGGATTGCCAAGATAAATCCTAGGTCAATGTCGTTATTATAATGGCAACATTCTCTGTTGGGTTACGTAGAGAGCACTTACTGTAGGGCAATATTAGTTTCTATGGAATAAAGAAAGTCCTTTCTTACAGTACAATTTCAGGCTGCTACATTATTATCTGGTACGTAAAGTTTTGTCTACATGTACAGTCACGAGAATCAATATTACCTTACATTAACGTTTGATTTAAAAGCGATTTATTCTGAAAAAATATTGATTATTACTATATTTTATGGTGTTACGAAGTAATTTTTATAAACGATGTTACGAAATATCATTTTAAGTTTTTTTAATTTGAAATTTTAAACGGTTTTGAGTCTTCGTTACCTTAAGGTATTTAAGCTCGTGACAGATCATATTTTTATCAACTTCAAAAAAAGGAGGAGTTTCTCTCAATTCATCAGTAGTATTTAAAAAAATGAAAAATCACGCTTTTGTAGTTAGCAGAACTAAAAAATAGAAAATAAGTAATATATTAAAAAAAAAAACTAAAAAACACGCATTAAAAACCAAACTAAAAAAGCAGAAAATAATTTCAAAAAAGCGTTTGATATTCATTGATTCTAAAAATACCGTAAATAGTTTTTGAGCGTGTTTTTTAGTTTTTTTTAAATCTATTATTTATTTTACAGACAGTACATCGATTTAGAACTTGGTTGTACCATACCACACATATATACACTGTACGCAACGATAAACAAGCTTTCGAAACTTGACCTTTATAAAGTTATTTAGGTATTGAAAGCATGAGGATATTCAATATTCCTACATTTCCTGTACAATGTTAGTTCATTTTATGTATCTCACTGGGCAAAGATGTACACAGAGCGTGTTTATACCAATCTAAATAGAATTGATCCAGAGTTTTTGTACGAGTTTAGCACCTACAGTAGCGTCCATCAGCTCTTGTAACGTGCACACAACAAGACACGCTGGACATGCTATTAAGTGTCTAATTGTTTGTGAAACAGCACCTCATTTACACTCCAGGGCGTTGTCACGTGTAAATCTCTACCCAAGCAGGTTTTCCTTGCTTCAGCATCATAGGTCCGGACATACGTTATTATAGACGACTTTTTACTTTGCCTCTGACGCAAACGTCCTCCAAAGTAATGTTTAGTCTATCCTCTCTAAATCTGAAAGTTATTCTGTTTGTTCACCTAATAAACTACTAATTCAGGTTGTCCTCCATTTATTAACTAAAAGTGAGGTACAAATACTTTGCTAATGAATCCGCTTTATGTTTTGCCACTAATTTAGTCCTTGCCCTAACTTTTAGCTAGTCTAAGTATGCGAGATAAAAGCTGGGAGAATGTAGGTAGGTAGGTTTATTATTGTGCCTATTGCTACCCGAAATGTTAAAAGGTATGTTTGTATGTTTAGGTAGAATAAACATTTTCTAGGGGCTGAAATTCGGTCTAGTTTTCTAGGAAATAATGACTTATTATCACGGCCTTGACTCGGCTTGAAATTACATCAGATTCATAAATGAATTTATTTACGATGTTAATAATCTATACACTAATGATAAAGCTGAAGAGTTTGTTTTGTTTGAACGGCCTTAATCTCTTGAACTACTTGTCAGATTTGAAAAAATCTTTATGCATTTGATAGCTTAATTCCTAAAAAGGCATAACGCTACGCTATTGAACATCACAACTATTAGGAGCAGAGCAAAAAGTCAGGAAGAACGCTAAGCGAAAACGAAGTAACAGTGCGGGCAGGTAATGTGATGCGACGGGGTAAGTTGGAAGAACATGCAAGTTCACGATGTGATGCGACGGGGTAGGTAGGGGGAACATGCCAACTCACGATGTGGTGCGACGGGGTAGGTTAGAGGAACATGCAAGTTCACGATGTGATGCGACGGGGTAGGTTGGGGGAACATGCCATTTCACGATGCGATGCGACGGGGTACGTTGGGGGAATATGCCATTTCACGATGCGATGCCACGGGGTAGGTAGGGGGAACATGCCAACTCACGATGTGGTGCGACGGGGTAGGTTAGAAGAACATGCAAGTTCACGATGTGATGCGACGGGGTAGGTTGGGGGAACATGCCAGTTTACGATGTGATATGACGGGGTAGGTTAGAGGAACATGCAAGTTCACGATGTGATGCGACGGGGTAGGTTGGGGGAACATGCCATTTCACGATGCGATGCGACGGGGTACGTTGGGGGAACATGCCATTTCACGATGCGATGCCACGGGGTAGGTAGGGGGAACATGCCAGTTTACGATGTGTTGCGACGGGGTAGGTTAGAGGAACATGCAAGTTCACGATGTGGGTGGGTTGGGGGCGAGCGACTTTAAAAAAAACGACAGAAAGAGAAAAACATACAATTAAAATACATAGTCAAAGTCCCCGACTTCCGAACTTAGTTATTAAGGTTAAACAAAAAAGGTTTATAATTTTTTGGCTTTTCAGTTTTTTCTGAGGTTTAATTTTCTGTTAAAAAGTTTTTATTTTATAATTTTTCGTGGCTCTAATCTACTAATTACTACATACTTAATTAATTTCTGGTTACTTTTTGTCACAACTCAGCATTAAAAAAATCTGTGGGTGAACAATCAATCATCCCCTGTTTTCCTACCCTAAGGGTTGGAATTTTTTTTACAAATTTATATTGGACAAACTTCGGGGTATATCCTTTTCAATAAAAAAAGATTATCAAAATCGGACTACTCTGTAAAAAGTTATGCATGGTCATACATTAAAAAAAATATACGCGTCGACTTGAGAACCTCCTCTGTTTTTAGTCGGTTAAAAACCAGAGACACTGACTTCCGAAATTAAAGTTATTTTTCAATAGATACTGTATTTTCTTTTCGGAAGGCGTTTTTTTATATTTTTGAAATAAACTTTTTGAATAAGTAGGTACGCATTCAAGGTGATTCCAGTGAGCAATCCCGACGTTATTATTTTCTCGTTTTGTTCCTTAAACAAGCCACCTAAAAGCCGCACAATATCGTATGTTTGATCGTATGTTACTTACTTAGTGTAACAAAAGAGAAACGGAACTTACTAATAGGGCAGAGACACGCCAGCCTTAGATCAGCGGGGAAGAAATGTTTTAAAGTAAGCTGATTATGTGTGGTGTGGAGCGTATTAAAGGGAATTATTAAACTACCGCCTTCGAAAAGACTCTGATGGTGTAGAATATTATTTGTATGAAATTACTCTAAATAGGTATGTAGAGTAACTTTTTTATCTTAATGTGCATTGTTTGGCAATGTTTTTTAAATTGCTCTAAATAAATACAAATACAAATAAATTAAATTGAAGTCCGTGTTTGTGATGTCAGAATAACATTTTTTTCCTGAATGAATATCATCGTCAGTATCATCATCACCACCATCAGCATTTCAGCCGAAAGACGTCCACTGCTGGACATAGGCCTCCCCTAAGCTCCGCCACTTCGACCGGTTCTGTGCTTCCCGCATCGAGCGGACTCCTGCGGCCCTCACAAAGTCATCGGTCCACCTTGTGGGTGGCCTTCCAACTTTAAGTCTTCTGGTGCGCTGGCGCCACTCCAGAATTTTTCGGCCCCATCGGCCATCTGTTCTGCTAGCAAGCAGTATATACAGTATGTCAGTATACAGGGTAAGTTTTTATCCAGTACGCAAACTGTAACCATGAATTCAGCATATCATTCTAGACCCTCATCGTAGAAATTTTTCGTTGGAAAAAAAGTCAGCTGTTCCATACATTTTGACCGCGTAGGTATTTCACTTTTCTATGAAATAGCTGTTTTTTTTTGTGAAATCAACGTAAAATTTCTGTGCTAGGGGGGCCAAAAATGATATGCTGAATTCATGGTTACAGTTTGCGCACTCGATAAAAACTTATCCTGTATACAGTACTTATACCAAAAAAAATTTTTTTTTTTGTCTGTCTATATATCTGTTTGACACGCTTTATCTCCGAAACAGCTTGACTGACTGTGACATGACTTTCACTGGCCGACACCTGATATTATAAAAAGTGACTTAACCAATTTTTTTCCCTGTAGCTCGTAATTTCCGACATCCACGAGGGTGAAGCCTCGGGCACAGCTAGTCCATCATATAATTAATATAATCATGTTATCACGGGTGCGCATTGTTCGAAAGAGATACTGCGGCCCCTGGCACACAGGCAACTGAGGGAACATGGTTGGGTTTTAGTCAGTAAAAGTCTGACACGCCCTCCTGCTCCACCCAGAGCGGGAGAAGTTATTTGATGATTTCCCACACAGCAAAAAAAAAATCATGTTGTCACAGCTCAAAAATTTCACTTTCTGAGACAAGCCTCAGTCACGATTACTCAAACTTGGTAGTAGGAAATAAATAACCGATAATATATAAATATATTATATATAGCGGAGATACTTTTTCTAAAAAATTAGCGCCCTTGAAAACATTTTTTACCAAAACGTATCATAAACATCACTACCAAGAATGTCTATTACGCTTGACCAACTGATCGCTGACCACAATTTGTTACAGATAAACGTACCAGCAGCCTTTATAAACCCCTGAAAAAAAAAACAAAAACAACACAACATAATAAAACATCCAAGTTTATCCTAATTCGAACCAAGGCGATATCCCAAGGAGCGCTATCAGCTATAACAGAGGAGAATGCATCGAAAGGAACACGATATCATTTGTCTCTCATCTCAAGTGCCAATGGCGTTGTCTCATGTCTCATAAGTCGAGTGACGAGGAAATTGTGCGAGCTTGTTATGTATATATGAAGCGGGTTAGGTTGTGTATTTATTTTTGTGTTTTTTTTTTCAAGAAAATAAAACTTTTTTCTGATGTAAATGTAAGAAAGGGCACTGAAAAACTTAGTATCTGTCTTTTGAGGGTCTGTTCCTGGCGTTTTAGATTACTTATCTAGTTAGGTATTACTAAGTTGAAATGTAATTTGTTGGAGATCTGTATGAGTCCAAACTAAGCCTAGGCTTGTATTTTAGAAAAAAAAAACAACATACATATTTACTGCAGCAATGGTGTATTAAATTCTCTTACTCTTTTAATTTCTTTGTAAACAATGATTTTTCAGCATATTTCAGAATTAAAATAATCAAAAACATATTCTAAAGCCTTATTATATTTATAGTCTATTAGAGAATTTTAACCTTTACTCACGCAAACTCTGAGTACTTACGGGGTGTGGGATTGGAGCCCGAAATAAGTCATCTTGTTGCCATCCTTTTTTCGAATTGATTGACGTAGGAATCATCAAAACTGGCCTACGCGTTTGGTCTCTTTAGCGCCACAAAAGAACCAACATACATAGGCTGATAAACACGACACCGTTTATCCTCCTTTGCGTGGTGCAGTCGGGTAAAAAGAGTTTAACACGTTGGTGGACAGTACTATCTCACTGGTTACGGCTACTGTGACACTATTTATTTTCATACATTGCCTACGGGCGTAGTGTCACAACGCATGGTTAAAATGGTTCTTTTTTGAAAGAGTGCGTGGAGGTACTTTCTTTGACGATTTTTTTTTTAAATTGAGTAGTGACAGTACAAAAGTCTTAATTATACCTGTGGTGACAGTACAACACGCCGTTCCTTATTATAGTATGGAAAGTCAGTCGTCGTGTGGCGTACTGATTTTATGCAAGTAAAAACTCAGACGTCGACAGGCTTACTGTCGCATCACTTTTAGCTACCTAGACGCCTGTGGTCGTTACTGTCCACCAACGTGTTAAGGTTCCTATTATACGATACTTCTTCGTACCTTCTTACCATCTTAAAAATAAACAACCGACTTCCAAAAAAGCACTAAAAATTGAAAAATAACTTTAATTTCGGAAGTCGGTGACTTTGGATATGTATTTTAATTTTTTGTCACCGTCTTCCGAAATTAAAGTTATTTTTCACTTTTTAGTGTTTTTTTGGAAGTCGGTTGTTTATTTTTTTGAAAAAAGTTTTTTATTTTTCACTTTTTAGTGGTTCACATGTGCTTACCCCTTCGCAGCGTACCGGCGTGATGTTATGTTATTAACTGGCGTAAACAATTGACAGACATGAGATTTCAGCAAACCCTGTCCATTTGCTATCATTTATTGAAGAGTTCCGTTGCCTATCTCCGAAGTTCTTCATCAGGTCTTCACCAAATTGAAATGGAACCACTCCGAGAAAGTACTCTTCCAAAAACTATACAAATTGCTTCAAGTGTGCCTATAAAATTTGAAGAGTTCTCTCTATTTCTCCAGGATCCCATCATCAGATCCTGACTTGATGATCATGGGACCACCTGGGAAGTATACCCTTTCAAACGAAAAAAAAATTATCCAAATCGGTCCAGCCATCTTCGAGTAATAGGGGAACATACATAAAAAAAAAAAAAAAAAAAAAGCTTCCGACGAATTGAGAACCTCCTCCTTTTGGAAGTCGGTTAAAAAATCAACCCAACTAAGATTCCACCTTCTTCCAAAAATCATTAAAACAATCCAACGCTCAATTAAGACACTGAACACTCGAAACATTGGGCACGCCGCGATTGCGGCGGTAAGTCCCCTCTTTGAGGAGTGGCTTGAGAGGCGGCATGGCGTCCTCACCTTCCGCCTGACACAGGTCCTCACCGGACATGGCTGTTTCGGGAGGTTCCTGTTTCGGATAGGGCGGGAGGAAACGCCCGGGTGTTTCCATTGCGAAGATCGCCCAGAGGACACGGTGGAGCATAAGGTGGAGGTCTGCCCAGCTTGGGCGGAGCAACGCCGTGTCCTCGTGGAGGTGATTGGCGGCGGCGATCTCTCGCGTCCGACCCTGGTCCAGGCCATGGTACGGAGCGAGAGGGCATGGCTGGCAGTCGCCTCCTTCAGCGAAGCAGTTATGCTCGCAAAGAGGGAGGCGGCGCACGTGAGGGAGATGCAGTACATGCGCCCTCATAGCCGTGGCCTTCGCAGGAGACGCCCTGGGCGTCGGGAATCCCAGGCTGATTCCCGGCCACCGTAGGCATGGGCTTGCGGACGGCGAGTAATGGGTACCTCGCTGTCCGGTAAGGACCAAGCCCGGGTCGACGGCGCGTTGTGTTCCACGCGCGCCTCAAAGAGATGTCAGCAGCAACAGAGGGGGCCCGCAAGGGCCGATGCCTGCCGGGGGTGCAGGTTGTTCGAAAGAGATACCGCCGCCCCTGGCACACAGGCAACTGAGGGAACACGGGTGGGTTTTAGTCAGTAAAAGTCTGACACGCCCTCCCGCTCCGAAAAAAAAAAAAAGAAAAAAAAAACACTCGAAACATACCGATGAAAAGTTTAAAATTGTCCTTAGACAATGTACAAATCGAGATCAATTATGGCCGAAGTACGGTCTATAAAAATAGCAGAGCAATAAATCAGGCCAAAAACTGCCTCAGGGATGAATCAAAATGAATGAGAATGTAATTAAATTTAAAACAGCAGAGACGATGTTTTCACAAAATTAAACGATTCCATCTCTTTGTGTGGCCAGGAAAACCAGGATTACCAAAATCCCGGGAGTTTTATGCAATCCCTATGTGAGTTATTGTTTTTTTTTTCCTTCATTAGCTTTAAGGGATAAGTTAAGGATCATTAGGATAGGGTAGGATTGCTTAAGTCTTTACCATAATTTAATATTAATTAAGGTCGTAGATCATTTTTGGTTTAGCTTTTCTTATAAATTTTCAGACTAATTGTTATATCTCCTTGTGAATATTCTTATTCAAAGTTTAGCCCAAGGTTACGGTAGGTTTACATTAAATTGCTAAACATAACTTTCCCTAACAGATTGTAAATTGTTTACAGCTTTTTTCCTTAGTGGATGTCCGAAATATTGAAATGTTTTGAATTAATTAACCCTTCAGTTTTTTCCCTGTAAAATCTGTTTTTAAAAGCTAAAACATGATTTATTTACACATAAATCGTATGCTTTGTAACATGGGGGCAGCTAGAAACATTCATAGATACAGGGTAATTTTTTAGTCATCGTCCAAATTTTTCAGGGTCATAGTACCCGTAAAATTGAACAACTTTCTCCAAGGAATATGGGTCGAAATATGAAAAAAAAAAATCGGACCTCGCATACAAAATCAATAGTCAGCTGATCAATTTTGTATTGGAAGTTACAATTTTTTTTTTTCATATTTCGACCCATATTCCTTGGAGAAAGTTGTTCAATTTCACGGGTACTATGACCCTGAAAAATTAACCCTGTATATATGAAAAAGCTAACAGAACGGGAGTAGTGGTAACGGCCCCTGACTTCGAGTTGTAGGTTGCAGGTCGTAGATTCTAACCCAGGCAGGCGTTTTACTTTGTGTTATTAATTTCTTCACCATTGCTCTCAAGACGGTGAAGGCGGTGAAAACATCAATCATGATGTTTTCCTTGACCATCTTGCAGCATGTTCAAAAACCAAAAATTCGAAGACATGTGACATCTACCAACCCGTACTGGGCCCACATCTTACAGAGAAAAGGCACAGGCCTTCTGAAAGAAGAACTTCTGGGACACAGGTCCACAGGCCACTGCTGGGACCTGTGTCCGAGCAGGGAGAACGCTATAGACTGATTATTAAGCTAACCTACATGCTCTTACTGCTTCGCTCAACCATTTGCTCGCCATTTTGTCTGGTTCTACACATGTGGCGAAAATAATGATACTCGAACAAAATTGCTTTTCTTTACTTCTCTGCCAAAAATAAGCTTGTACAAGTTAATAAGTAGTCGTATTTCTATGTATATAGATATCATTTTATTTTTTTCTAGGACAAAATCGGTAGAATGTGACTCAGCTCGACATCTCAAACGCCACTTCAGTAACTTGAATGAATTACATGCTCTTTGTAATATTTCTCGTTCAATATCATTTGTTCTCGGCCATTGCTCATTCGTTTACAAGATGTTAATAATTACTTTCCAATTAATATGAGATAGATATTAAGTGCTCGAGGCTTGGTTTTCTTTTGTGTTGTATAAATTGTATCTTAAAATCACGTCTTTAGGCTGATTTTCCATTAGAGATGTGCTATACTACGTTGCTATGGATGCGTTTGATATTCATCAATCATATTCATTGGTTTCTACTAAGCTATGTGTTTTGTATGGAAAGATGCGTGCTATGGATGCGCGAGCGAGGTAGCTGTATGTGCAAAGCAGAGTACTTACAGCAGGCATGCGTTTATCACCGAAAGTAGACACGCCATCTCAGAAGCAGAGTTATTTTATATCTCGCAAAGTGCTTCCCTAATGTCGATGCATCGCAGAGGTCGAGCTGTGCATCTTCTTCGCACGGCTACACAGCTTGGCATTAGTGGAAACGCTCACATCGTTTTGTATCTAAGCCTTCACATCCTCCCAGCATAGCTGCATAGCACATCTCTGGTGAAAAAGCAACCTGATTGTTAAGTAGAGGTCTTGGCTCTTGGTTGTCTTAAAATTGTGCCATGAGTTTAATCATGAAACACGATTTTGGAGGCTGCAATTGATGATATACGCTTTGAAAGTTATTACTGGACTTCAAACTCAAGCGCCTTGTTGAGATTGATTTATTGTCATGGTGGATTGATATTTATCCGCAGTTGTGCTGAGAGGACAGGTAGACTGTAAAGCAAAGCGAAATGGTTTCTAAGCCTTTACTTCTTGTTTACATACCTTTCCTTTAGAAATGATTATAACAACGACATCAAAAAACACCCATTTGGGGCATTTCTTCGTTTATTGTTAATACCGTGTCAACTTCTATAAGCCATTTATACATTAATACTAACATTAAGCCACCATACATTAACCTCATCAAATATTCTCGGTTCAGTACCTCCTGTACATAAGTAAGTAAGCTTATTTTATCCCACATAGGCAGGTGTCTAAAACATTTGCACGGAGATGACGTCACAGCCCAATTACAGTATGAATTATTACCGTATACGAACATTTGTCACAGAAACTCGCAGATGTAACGCGCCAAATGTTACTGATATTTTAAGAGTCGAATGCGAGTTATAATATTTGTTGGTATACAATCTTTAGAGATACATTTTTCTGAACGGTATTGGTACGTGACGATTTTGTGGGTACAAATAAGTAAATAGAAATAAATGGTTACAAATATGTATTTAATATGAAGCAAAAGGAGTGTGTAAGCCTAAGGATCGTAGCAGGTGGCGTTCTGTAGTTTCATTCAGCCTACCTCCATGGGAAGATGGCGTGAGTTTTATTATTATTTAAGAATTATGTAAATAATATCAAGGTCAAGGTCAAGGTCAAAATCTGAATTCATTTGTATTTAAAGTTATTTACTCTTGTAATTAAAATTTATGCCATCCAGTAAGAGCTGGTCACTCATGCTTTTTATGTCAGTCATTTAATCGAAATAGCAGAAATTGAACAGTATTGGATTTTTTTTTTTTAAAGAGGCATCAGTACCATGTTCCCACTACTGGGACACAAGGCTTTTCTCTGTGAGAGAAAGTAATCCTTAATCTACCACGCGGGCCTGGGATAGATGTCCACAGTCTAAGAATTTTTCTTTCTTGGACATTTTTATTCACCGTGTTGACAGCAAAAAATAAATGCAAACACAATTAATTCAATTTATAGTGCGACGAAAGAGGTGTTTTCTTCGAAAAAACATTCGCTAGTAACTAGCGAAAATTCCCAGTACTCAAATTTGTATCCTATTATTTATTAACCGACTTCCAAAAGGAGGAGGTTCTCAATTCGTCGGAACCTTTTTTTTTTAATGTATGTTCCCCGATTACTCGAAGATGGCTGGACTGATTTGGATATTTTTTTTTGTTTGAAAGGGTATACTTCCCAGGTGGTCCCATGATCATCAAGTCAGGATCTGATGATGCGATCCTGGAGAAATAGAGAGAACTCTTCAAATTTTATAGGCACACTTGAAGCAATTTATGTAGTTTTTGGAAGAGTACTTTCTCGGAGTGGTTCCATTTCAATTTGGTGAAGATCTGATGAAGAACTTCGGAGATAGGCAACGGAACTCCTCAATAAATGATAGCAAATGGACAGGGATTGCTGAAATCTCATGTCTGTCAATTGTTTACACCAGTTAATAACATAACATCACGCCGGTACGCTGTGAAGGGGTAAGCACATGTGAACCACTAAAAAGTGAAAAATAAAAAACTTTTTTCAAAAAAATAAACAACCGACTTCCAAAAAAACACTAAAAAGTGAAAAATAACTTTAATTTCGGAAGGCGGTGACAAAAAATTAAAATACATATCCAAAGTCACCGACTTCCGAAATTAAAGTTATTTTTCACTTTTTAGTGTTTTTTTGGAAGTCGGTTGTTTATTTTTTTGAAAAAAGTTTTTTTTTAATACAATATGTTGCATTCGAGTTAAATTCTCAAACAAAAGTGATTTAATTGTCAATAGCCCTGAGTGCTTTACGTATCGGATTTATATACGATTTTTGGAAATAAAACTCTAAAGGCTTTATCAACGAATGTAATTGACGCGGCTAAAATGTTCTGTAGAGTAACTAACATAGTTTGGCTTCCATTTATCTATTCATGTAGTAGTTTTTTTACAAATATTTTGGGATCGCTTTCAACTTAACCGGATGCAGTTGTATGACCAATTTTTAGAATGAAGTTCTTTAACGCAGCTTGCCGTGAGAGTATATCATATATGTAAGTAGTATCAAAAAACCGTTATCGGTCGTATGCATATAGCATACTCGCCTATGCATACCTCCATGCAAGTTTTTATTATTTATAATAGAGAGAAACAGACAGAGAGCGAGATAGTTTTCATGGTTTTTAAGGGTGCTGAGCCGAGAGTGGGGTCAAAATAATGTTTGAGTATTTGATTGATAGAGTATGATGTTATTTTCGGATACATTTTTTTTAAGACAAAGCGTTGAGCACTGAGTTCTTGACGGAGGTCCCCTCGACCCCTCTCGTTTTTATTTACTTGGAACCACTGCCCATCTGGATCTCACAACCCAGTTACTGGATAACACGACACCCCTAAAAATTTTAAGTCTTCTGACTTACCGTTACCACTGATATGACGACTACGTCGGATACGGTGATTAGAAGAATCGGAGTATCAATTAGTGTCCCTTGCTAATCTAATCGGGACCCAAAAGGGAAACACGAGGAACAAAATTAGTTGATATTGGTTTTCGGGAGCCCAGCATTTGTTTCTTCATTCTCGGATCCTATAAACAAAAACCATTCGTCTTGTTTTGTAATTTTTTGTTGGCAAACTGGGCATATAAATAGATTCGTAAGCAATTTTTACCTGTGATGTGGTAGCTACTTCCTTATGAAAGGGTTTACTATACAAAACTATGGTCTTTGATTCATTATTGATAAAGAAACATAATTTTAACGGTCCGTAAATTATAGGAATTAAGTATCAATCAATTTGCCCCAGGTTTACCTTTTATCTTTGGTCCTTGATATTTACAGGACCTTGAGCCGCAAACGTTGATCTTACCGAGGTCAACAATTTAGTGACATTCTTTACCTGCTTAGGAAAATAAATCCGAAAACCACAAAGACTTTGTTTTGTAACCAAACCAATGAACCGAATAAAAAGGCATACATTTGACGCATCAAAATACGTCAATATTTTGTTATTACTAAAACGAGAGCATTTCAGAGGACGGAAGGATACCCGATCACTCTCATGTAATATTTTATGAACGATCAGTTGGCGTCACAGGAAAAGTAAGTATGTAAAGCTGGGTACATACTGCGCCAACGGGCAGTGATTATTTGCATTTGGTTGCAAATCGATTTTAAACATTCATTATTCCGGTTTGTACCCAGCTTAAAAATTAAAAATATTTTGATTTTTATTGAAGGTAATTACGCGATACAAAGATGTTACTGGTATCTCCAGAGTAGTCAGTTATTGTTTGACAAGTACTATTTTCATTTCTGAAATGTATAACTTCGTTTAACAATGTAAGCAATATCAAAGATTTGCTTTGTGTGTCATACAAGGATACATCTGACAAGGCTAAACCACAACTGTGACTGACATATTGGTTAGGCTCGTTACATGCCTGCAACTGTGGTTAGTTATAGTTGGTTAACAGTTTACTAAGTTTTGAGTGATTTATGGATCTGGCACTTCGGAATAACATTTTGGAAACTATTCGATTACGTCTATTTTCTCAACGTCGTTCTGTTAACAGCAATTATTATTTTAAAGTATATTAAAGAAAACATCAAACTGTATTTCAAGAGTTAGTGTATTTAAATATACTAACCCAATTTTATTGACATGAAAATAACCATTCATCCTATTGGTCCATTGATCCTATTCGAAACCTAATAGTTTGGACGAAGCCAGTATAAATAGCATTTTTCATTTATACCTACGCTACACAAAATAACAATTATCGCCCTTATGTATATACGTTTTAAAGTTAAGTAGTGATTAGCAACTGTTTAACCATAAATTTTTGACGTTGAAACATAATACCTATATCTTAACTTTAAGTAACGTTTACAAAATAAGAGTAATGAGATATATTTTCATCAAAAGTTACATATCTTCGACAAATATTTAACTGACCCTCTAAAATCTTACTGACCTTATAAAGACTCTTACTGACCTTTTTTTTAAATGATTAATTTTTACCTCTTAAAACATTTTCGGTAAAATGTGTGCATCATTAGAAATGATGCTGACATTGTTTTAAAAATGGGCCTCTTTTTAATTTTCTGGCCTTTACACATTTATTTGCAGTAACTTAGCTAGGGCTAGGGCTTAGCTCGACAAAGCAGGTTAGATTAGGTTATGTGACAAAAAACGCGAGACGAGTGAGCGAAGCTAGCAGTGCCGCGGCAGCGCTCGGCGAGCGATTTATCCAAGTTGGTTGCAGTTACTTGGCTATTTTTCGAGTCCAAAATAGGAGTTAATTGTGTTTCACAAAAATGTAATGAAAAAATATAATATTAGAGTGCAGAATAATATTTTTCGGAAATAAATATATAAATTATTTGAGGTTCGATTAAATATATATCTTTCACAATAAAGGATAACACAGATTTATAGTCGCAAGTCGGCCATCTGTAACAAGCCTACAGCGATATTTCGCGCGCCAGTCGTTTGCTGTGACAAATCGTCAGTGGCTATGAAACTCAATAAATCTAAATTCAGCTTGTGGTGGCACATCATTTATTATATTATGTTTATTACGAGTATGTACACAGCCATGTCTGTAATAATAATACTTGAGAGAGAGGGGCTCGTGGCTCAGTAATAACAGCCGCACGGGTCGATCGTTGCGGTAAAGCTACGCTTGCCGCGTTTGGTCTGTGGATTGGTCAACATTTTTACATACCCACTGCTCCGTGCCATTGGTCCTAGTTGTCATTCGTGGAACTTTGACAATCGTCACGGGTCGTCAGAAGTCGCCCGAAAGTCTTACCAAGAGGTATTACCCAGTTTCTGGGTTGTGGAGGTTGAATAAACAGTAGCTCCATGTAAAATACTACTATTCCGTTGCATCCATTTAAAAGCTAGGCAGCTGATGATGATAGTGGTAACATTTTGTTGATTAATGATACTTTATAAATTACATATTGATAGCATTATCTTCAGGCCTGTATTTGCCAAAGACTCGCCAATTAGGTTTAAGTCGAGCATATGACATACTATCATATTGTCATATTATAAACTATCTGACCCGTTGGTCACTGTGAGCACCACTGCTCTCCCCGCAAAGACCGTGGCTATAAATAAAACGAACCGGGCTGATGATGACGGCTTCGTAACGGTGCAAAGGTGGAAGCGCCGACAGAGTAGCTGTAAGAACCGCTGCGGCAAGGCTCCTACGAAGCTCAACGAAGCGAAGTAGAATACCCCGGTGTTTATTTTCCATCTCCACTACACCACCGACGTGGAAGACATCGTGAAGTACGTGCGCCGAAGGCTGAATTACGCGCCGAGAGTGCAGCTGCTGGTGTCGCATCGCAACGTTAACTAAGGCGTTTGTGGTGCGCATACCAACATGCTACCTGAATCTGGTGATAGAAGAAAGCTTTTGGGCCCAGGATGTGGTATTCCGCTGTCTTTCGCGGACAAGTGCCGCAATGGTTTATTATTATTATAATTATAAACCGGGCACAAAATCAGACGCCGTTTCTGAGAAATTCATAACGGTATACCCAAACACTTCTTTGCCCGACCTGGGAATCGAACCCAGGACCTCAGGGCTCAGCAGTTGCGGTTTCGACCACTACACCAAGGAAGCAGAGATTATGATTGAAGTGATTCATCTAGGTACGTCTTTAATTGGATGCAGGAAGCTGAAATTGAATGATTCAACTATAAGTTTAAACTGTTATTTTTGTTACTTTATACTTTATAGGCAACAATGGACCATGTTTGGTTTATTATAAACGACAAACAGTTTTATTTAAAAAAAATATGTACAGCAACGGCATTGGGGTGATAAGGAGAACGAAGGCTTTAAAAAGACCAGCCATCTATAAAAAGTTAAACCTCACAAAAAGAACATTACAGTCAGAACTGCACGACACTTTAGTATAACTTTTATTATACCAACGACACGATTCACGTTGTTTATACCAAATTTACATTATATAACGATGTTTGCTTCAAATATTTGTGCATATACATAAAAGCGTTTGACAAATATGCTTTCAGTTACCGCATTACTCTTTGCTTTAGCAGTTTGCCGACTGGGTTTATATTGCGTGATAAAATTCGTTTAGGGGCAAATTGTCAGTTGTCATAATATACTGAGAACTTCTCAGATTTAAATACTGGCACTATGTTTTTGTTTGTCGTTCGATTCGTTTAAGCTACTTTCTATAGTAAAGCATTTATAACAGCCGTCGTCAAAGCCTGTTTTTCTTTTGTGAATGGTATCTCGCAGGCCAACCTAGAAAGTTTAGAATAGAATTGAATAGAAAGCATTTATTCGACACAGACACAACACAACAGCAACAAACACATAAAAAAGAACAATAAACATGACAATAAAATTGCAGTAAAAAAGTGCTGAGCGTGCCCATACCGAAAGGGTTGCCATCTCAGCATTTGCTGGGCGTCAGACACCCAGCGCTGGTTGTCAGTTGGCACCCTGCAGTGACACGGACGTAAGCAAATAAAAAAGATACGTACCTACGTGTAAATTAGTAACAAAAAATTTTTAAAAGTACGTAAATAAATAATGTATAAGATTTTTGTGTGCTACTTAGTTCAGAGATTTTTTTTTTAATACCCACGAATCTACAATATAAAATAGCGCCAATCACTTGACGCGGTGACACATCATCGAGAAGCCACAAAAAAAATGTTGTCATCTGCTTAACCAGACTGCCTGACCTCAATAAATTAAGGCCTATAGCAAGGGCTTAACAAGTTACAAAGCTAAGCGACTAGATACACGCTAAGTACCCCTGTGGGTATGGACCTCGGCTTAGGGCGTCGCTGGGGTTGGACAGCAAGGGCTGGCCTGGATAGGCATTATTTAAGAACGAATTTAAAGCTACAGGCTCAACGGCGCGGGCTGGCTCGAGTAAAGGTTGGGGTGGACGTTAAAATCTGTAATTTTCACTAATATTTGACATTACGGTATCAAACAATACTATGTAGTGAACAGCCGTCATTGTGTGACCTTTTTTGGGAGACCAAAACTCTTGGCACCGCCCAGACAAGCTATTATTGAATTTCGAAACTTTGTTCCGATAGTGGTAAAGTTCTGTTTACAAAATTTTTTTTTTTTTACATTTGATTACACAAACTGACTCGATTAAAAACCATGTTAGAAGAAAAACGTCGATTTGTCTTATGACCGTGTATTTTAAATTTTTAAATGAGTTGCTTTGGCTTCACTGGAAATCTCTAAATAGATTCAGGATTCAGGTATGCCGAAGTAAAGAGAACCTGCTCAGGTGGAGATTCACAAATGACTCGGCCTTGGAGTGTAACAATGGGGCATTTAATATCTGCTCCTGCTTGTCCTGCTGTATGTACGTTGCAGGAGTTGATGGACGCTGTTGAAAATGCCAAGCTCGTAGCCATATTCTGGGCTGACTGTATTTAGATTGCTATCGACACACTAAGAGAAGAATGGCACAGAAATACAGTCCACACTCAATCAATCTGACCAACCTTTTCTCAACTATGTTCATAATCAAAATATTTTATTTCACATAAACCTGCAAGGGCACTTATGAAACGTCAGAAGCTAAGTGCACGGTTCCAATTTGTCGCTTCCTATGGTGAAGAGCCGGAAGAAACTCCACGGTTACTCTTTTAAAAATAATTGGCTTTCATAATGTTTTCAAATTACAGTGATATTAGGTATGGGAGGACAGTGCAGGCATGTCAATAAGTAAAAAGTACTCAGAGTAATGAAAATAAAGAATAGAAAATCGTCTATAAATTTGTAGATTTTTATATTTGGGTCAGCTTCCAGTATAACATGGAGCTTACCAGTATTTAACATGGAGCGACTGACTATTTGAAATTGAAAACACAGCAACGTACCGGGTATCACGATACTCCTTGGTAAGACTGGTTGTCAGGTTTTTGGGCTTCTGACGTCCCGTAACGGCTGTCATCAACCTACAAATGACAGCCGGAACCAACGATTTAACGTGCTTTTAGCGGCACGGTATGCTTGCGGTATGTAATTAATAGTCACCCATCCACCAACCAACCTTTGCAACCTGCGATTGAACCGTGCAGCTGTTATTATTTAATGCATTCAAAACTCAATTAGCTGCATATTTAATGACAAATTACACTTTTTCTAAAAGCTGAATGCATTGGATGTATGTATCATAATTACGGCAATGACGTCTGTGACGAACTTTTATATAAATCATTTACTTTAAGCCTTGTTCTCATGTAAGTGACTTTGTGTCTTTTTTGAGAATAAATATCTTTAAACCTAAACCTATTATTTAGCTACGAGCCCCTCTACATAAATACAGTCCAGACTACATAGTCTGGACCTGGAATCTGGTTCTTTACCGGTCCTTGTGATCTCAAATTACCGACAGGCAGTTTTCTATTGACATGCGGGTACTTATGTGTTATGCCAGAAACGGCTAGATTTTTACTAATGAAATGACTCTAAATTATACCCATCCACGGACCGACCTCGGCAAGCGTAGCTTAACCTAACCTATTTGCTACAAATCAGATTTTATTTTATTTTTAATTGAGGCAGCTTTTCCTGCCCTATACAAAGTAAGTACTGTAACGTTTTGCAAAACCTCATTTCTGTTGAAAAAACCTCATTTCTGTTGAAACACTGCCGGTGTTCAATAAAAAATCTTCTCTAGGAGGTACATAAAATTTCAATACGTCAGCTACAAGGCGAGGTGAAATTGCTTCCAATACATAATACTGGCAGTCAATTCCTCGGCCCGACGTGTAATGAAAGTCGCGATTTGTAGTCTTCATAAACAAAATCCCCCTTTATTGGGGGATATTGCAGTGATTTCGTTTGCCTTCGTACAAATCCCCTTTACTGGTGCTACGTTCACACGCTGTTTAAGTAAATTATTAGCGTTGTAAAAAGTGAGGAACGGGGAACTTTAGAGGTGTTCTAAGAATAGACTTCCCTGCTTTACGTTGGTGAGGTGAATAATATTATGGGATTATAGAAGGATGAGGTATTTTATATGTTCTATTATCAGAAGTTTATCTTTCGCTTCAACGTAATTTTGCTTGCTTTCGTACATGAGAAAGTTTCAAGAATGCGCCACTTGTTTTGAACTTTATCAGCGTACAGCGTACATAACCATGGAGGTAACATTTTAAGTTAGATACAATACTTTACGCCAAAACCTGAATAGGCGAAAAAATGGTCAAGTCCATCGCTGATTAAAATGTTGTCGTTATTGTTTGGGCATCATGAACCAAGATACTAAAACCACAAAATTATTTTCAAAATAGGGTACCTTATCTCCAAGTACATTGGTAGATCCATAAATTATTTACAACCAATAAACTGAGAGCAATCAAGTCAGTACTTTCAACAAGTAATTAACTCGTTTACTCATCCTTGTCAGTAAAACACTGAATATTTGGCAATTACTTGAACAGTAAACTGTAAACGGAACGGACCAATAAAAGCGTATACAATAAATATTGCATTAACTATAGTTTATTCCTTTCTTTTGGGAACGGGGGAATAAAGTGTTCCTTTGTTTTCGAGTCGCGGGGAGATGGAGGAATAATGGGTTTGCGTGATATTGTGAGTGCTTATGGCTGTACCGTGCATTTCGGATGCGTGTAGGTAGACAGAATGATTTATTGTTGGTACATTAATATTGTAATACAGCTCGTAGATCTTTAGTATTTATGCAGTCAGGAAAATTAATTGTTTTTAAATCGACACAGTACATCGTACGTCGTGTTATAGCTGTCGCAGTCCGATTGAATGATCATGTATGATCAGCCAGGTGCGATTTGAATATTCAATCAACTAAAGTACCTATAATCATTCAATTTGATAAACAATTACTCCGACTGAATATAGCATATCCTTTTTTGTAAATACTGGCAACTAATACAAAACAGTATCCTACCAAAACTAAACAAATGTTTGTTTTTTCTTTCAAATGATTAAAGTTGACGCTTACGGTCATAATAGGAAGGCAATATACTAAATTATCGTTCCTCCAACCTCAAACAATATTTGGGGAGAATTTCCTAGATGCATTTCTCGATTTATCGATCCCGTAATTTTTCATATTTTGGGCAATTTATCTATAGTTCGAAAACCCCTTTTTTATCTTAATTAATGTAGGAATAAACAGACATCAGTAGATGTACGAATTGTTAATAAGATGAAGGCCCAACCTTTTAATATTCATAAATTGTCTTTTTAGCAAGACCAACGATTCAATTAAAACCCTGTTACCGGATGTCTTCCACAAGCATCTCATTAAGCATATATTTGCACAAATAAATATTAATTTTATATGGATGTCCAGTCGGGCGTACAATGTATCGTTAATATATTATTAAATATTGGGAACGTTCGTGTGTCTGTTTGATCATATTATGTATATCGACAATGATTACATTTGTATTGCCCATTATTTTATTTTTTTGGGTGGGAAATCATCAAATAACTTCTCCCGCTCTGGGTGGAGCGGGAGGGCGTGTCAGACTTTTACTGACTAAAACCCACCCGTGTTCCCTCAGTTGCCTGTGTGCCAGGGGCCGCGGTATCTCTTTCGAACAACCCGCACCCCTGGCAGGCATCGGCCCTTGCGGGCCCCGTCAATTGCTGCTGATATCTCTTTGAGGCGCGCGTGGAACACAACTCGTGGTTGACCCGGGCTTGGTCCTAACTGGACAGCGAGCCTTTATATTTAACTTTTGTTTATTCTGTATTTAATAGATTTTTTCTTTAAATACGTCTGCTTCGTGTTGTTTAATTTGCGAGCATTTCTCATACATTGAAATGTATTGTTACTGGATCCAAAGAGCTTAGCATTGCATACTTAATAGATAGGTACTAAAATATTGATACATAAAATGATAAGACTTTCTTTGTTTTTTTTTTTTCAGGCAAATTAAAGAAAGTTGCACCCACTCAAAAACATAACGTCTCCCTGTCTATTTATTCGTTAACATAATTAGCCTATAACAATCCCACTGCTAGAAATCACAGGTCTTCTCACTGTGGGAGGAGTGGTCCATTTGGCAGCGCACTTATATTTCGCGTATCGCAAGTTCTTTTGCACTTGATAGCCCAGTTCTTGAAGTCGATTATATAAGCTACCTATTTAACATCACGCTACGATATTAAGTGACATGGCGGAAGGGCGATGCGATGCTATAGGATATGAAAGATGTGGTATTTTTGGAATTCATGGGGACGAAGTCCCGGGCAGAAGCTAATCCAACATAATTACGCATCCTGTCATTTACTGAAATGCTTCGAAACTGGCGCCAAGTACACATAATAAAATCTATAATATTTCACCCCAAAACAAACAGTCCAATACTAATCTCAACACAGTCTAATAAAATTACCCCTCCACATTCCCTCTATCTATATACCCTATTTCTTGATAAAAACCCTCACAATTTGTCGGTTATCCTCGTAATGTTAGCAAAAGGGATGCCCTTGTCCCCGGTCGTTGAAGTAACGTTTGTCAAAAGAATTTAAGTGTATTGACTTTAGACACAGATCACGAAGATCTAGACGCATTCTAGACGCAAACACATTCCATGCAAACTTAAAGTCTCGCCTTTGGGAGTAAACCAGAGTTTACTCACACTAAAAATGACGAAACGCGTAAAGGAACTGACAGTTTTGTATTGGAACGATTCGCGATGCTGAGATAGGATAGGAGCTTATTTGGCCTCGTACACGTCGAATTTCTATTTTTATTTATTAGTTGTTTCTATGAGTATGTTTGTTTTAGTTAGGGCTATTCGAGTCCCAATAAATACTTTTTCTTTATTTCGTTCATTTAATTCGGCGCCACGAATTTTATTAGTACTGCCATCTGTAGATGCTGTCGGCGCTGGCGCGGCAGTTCCGTGCTCTGTGGCATTAAGCAAACTTGTGGCAATGTAAAATGAATCATACTTGAATGGGAAATGTAGGGGATGTAGGTAACTTATTTTGGTTCCTTTTTGTATAAGTTTTGTTGATTTGTTTCTTTGGTCTCTTGGTTTTGTGTATCGAGATGAAATTCGAAGGCAGCCGGTTTATGTACAATACTGGTATTCAGATACATCTGGTTAGACTGGAAGCCGACTCAAACATACATGTAGTTGGGAGAAGGCTAGGTAGATTGATCAATGAAGTTCAAAGTTCCAAGTTCATTCATGCGAAATTAAAACTTTTAGCTTAAATTTGGTTCGTCACAACATAAAAAGTTATACTAAAATGTATTGCAGCTCACGTCCTCTCGCATAGAAATAAAATCAAACTAGAAACCAATTCGAAAGCCATTTATTTAAACTAGGCTGAGAATCAGCTCGTTTTGGATGTCAAAATTAGATAAGACAGTCCCCCAAAACGCTTCGCCCTTCACCATTTCCTAGTACTTTAGCTGGGAAGAAAAAGTAGCGCAACAAACTCACCAGCAGAAGAAATTTTGAGTCTAAGCTATGGGAAAATTATTTCATGATTATTACCACACATGTAAGTTTGAATAAAAACTTTTACACAGATTTTCTTGCCGTAAAAAAATACGATTTATTCGCCAGTGTTCTGTGGATCACTATGGAAGCTTAGACAGACACGTTTTTTCTAAAGCGTTATTTATACGCCGAACTGTAAGCAATCCGTGCTGTGTACAAAGGGCCTTACGAATACCTATTATCATAGATACCACATATACCTCATGCAAAGTTACTGCCGGATCTGGCGGAAACTTCAAACTTCACAATATTAAGTTTAACTTCTACTTCCCTTGTGTAAACTACATGGACTACGTCATAAAGACGTCACTTATAAGACGTGTTTAAACCGGCTATAATTACACTTCAGATCACATGAACAGCGAAGCATGGTAGCTTGGAGCTGTAATTATGAGCTAGTAATTGTGGTTTGCCTAGTCATTCTGTGAGCATTTAGTCTCTTTAGGACCAACCTCTACTTCGCGCAGGAACGACCCGTTTACCTATGCAGTGAAATGTCAGAACACCAGGTTAAAAAAAGTATTGTACACATAAACCTACAGGAAAAAAAACACTCTAAGCGATGCTGGAAATCGCTCGAAAGCCCGTTGCGTAGATTAAAATAACAACAAACAAGCGCAAAAAGTTACTTCATTTTAAAATATCTTGACATTTTAGTTCTGAATAGATGTTGGCATGTAAGTAAACAACTAAATAAATGCATAGCAAAACTCCGAATTTAAAATGGGTACGTAAATGCTACGTAGGCATGTCGTAGCTTCGTGTGCTGCGATGCTACGTTTATGTAGTAACGCAATCTTTGGAGATGCTACGAAAACAGTTCCATTTGCGTTACTTTAATTAACCGTACTGAGTAGAAACAGGGTCTCCGTGTTAGCTTTCCAACGAAACTGACGTAAAAGCAATAAGGTGATCTACACAGGCGAGGATCAAAAATATCCCGTAAATACAATAGTATGACAATTTATACGAAAAGATCACAACCTAACTACTTTACAATAGACCTTTACGTAGATAAAGCGAAGCTCATACAATACTATAGCAAAAAAAATACTTCCCAAAGTCTTATTACTCTGCCTATTTCAAAGGATAGAACCCACAATATGGCCCTATACTTTTACCTTCTGCATAATATTCCAATTTTTTCGTACTTGTAACCCAAAAATTCAATAATGTTGAAGACAAAAGGCACAAAATAAAGCTTTTCTATGAGAGTAGTTTCACGTAGCTTTTTCCGTCAGTTTTGGAATTCCTAGAACTTTTTGGAAAGGGCATTGTTGCGAGTGACTCACAATGTTCATACACGTGAGGTATTTCTCGTTTCGCAAAATCTCTAACATCAAACGATAGACGAAAAGGTAAAAAAACTGTACTTTTGTAGATTTAAAAATATACAGGATGGCAGGGATATCGACGCGCAAACTGTAACCATAAAATCGTGTTGAATTAAGAAGCTGGTTAAATATATTTTTGACCTTTAATTTTGTTTTCCACACACAAAATACTGTTTCGACTGTAAACATTAAGAACATTCACCTACAAAATTCAATCCAAAGTGAAAATAAATTCAGATCCTGTCTCCAGCCTCTTAAAACCAAGCCACTTTAAACATAAACACGATCCTATCTAAGCCACTACACAAATCGCATGCAGCCAAATGTCAGCTCTATAAAAGATTGCTTCCCTAGCAGCTACTGGCTCCCCTACTAGCTTATGCATGCGTGCGATGGTGCCTCGGTTAGAAGTCCCATTTTACTTGCAGCATTTGATTTCCTGTTTATGTATATAACTATTTATATATACGACTTGGAGCAAAGGAAATTGAATACTTGTGAGCTGAAGTGTTGAAGTGTTTTGTTAGATAAAACTTTGGAGTTCAGGTTCGTATATTAGGGAGTGGTTTTGCTTAACTTTTTTATTTAACTCTTTTATAAGTCTATGATAGATTTGTTTGCTGCGTAGGTACTTATAATAAGGTGCAACGCTTCCCAAAACTAATGTGTTACAAAAAAATCAACAACAAGTAACCAGAATGTCAAAACATTAGTATTTCAATGGTGGTTAACTAGTTCAGTTGTGTCGTGTAGGTACCACTCAGAGGAAAATTCCCATGATTCATTTCTTATATTGGACTGGTATTGCCAATGCTATATGTAAGGATAGTAGATCATGTATAATCAAATATTAATTAAAGTGACTTTAGATTCACAAAACATTTTTGGCCGAAACACTTAAACTTATTTGGAAAAATCTGCAAAAGCCGATATCCAGCATACAGAAAAGTATAATATTTTTACGATAATTTAAAAATCAGTGCAGAATGTTAAATATTTTTCTGCTCGTTATTTCGCGTGAACTGTAAGAGCCAGTTAAACCGAATTGGACTCATATGCTTGTTATATTTCCACCCTTGCCTGAAATAAATACAAATAAAGTGCTGTAATGGTTTCCCAAATACAATATTGAAACTTTTAATGAGAACGATAGTTTGCGTTAAGCGTAGTTATCTGACACTTTTGATTGCGCAGTTTTGCAGATTTGTGAAGCGTTATAATAATACAGTGCAAATTATATTGTAATTTTTTTAAACTACTTTTTACAGGTATTTTTGAACTGTCAGGAAGTTTGTCAATTAAACTGATTCACATTTGCATTCGTTAATTTACTAGCGAATTTGCGAGTCACTTCAAAGTGAGACACCGTCACTTTTGCCACCAATCGCAAGCACATATATTTTGCTACTTAACCTAAACTCGCTATTAAATCAATTCAAATAAAAAAACAGACATTAGACAGCCAATGACATTCAAAATGATCTAACATGTATAATATCTATTGTTACAGAAAGTATCGACAAATCCGGTGAAGACCCTGTGATAGCAGCTTTAAGACCTTACGCAGCACCAGACGACGATGATGGCCCAAGAGACCCTTACAACTTCCAAAAACTCTTCGGCAACACATCCGTCGTCAAACACGAAGTCACCACAGACGACGTATCATTGGTCGAACATTTCATTAACGTAGAACATAGTTACGATAATAACGATACGAAAAATAATTTAGACGAAAATTCTGAGATAAGAGACTTCAATGGTACAGCGGAGAATGTTACCATTTCGAGGCCAGTGCACGAAGACGTTGTGACAAAGTTCCTAAGATTGATAGAAACCCAACATTTGCTTGGTGAGAACTGTACAGCTGGTACCCATTTAAATTTGGGTGAAGGTGTGGTAGACAGATACGCACAAGAAAGATTTAGGATAGAAGCAGATGTTGCTGTTAATAGAGCGAATATGTTGACAAGACTGTGGAAGTATGCGGGTCCATCTGTGATGCACAATGAGTATTTGCTCCACGCAAGTGTCTTTTCAATGGTAGAATTTGACGATGACATCTTCGCAGCTGGGAACTGCTATGATCAACTACAGTATAAGGACTATCAGTTGTTCTGTCCGTTCGCATACCGGTTGCCTGAAGGTCCGATACTGGCGAAGGATTTAGCAGTAGAATACAAATATTTGAGCAACACGTCGGAATGGTTCTACATCGCGCGCAAGAATGCTGAGCGCGTGATCAGGAACCATAATCAGTTTAGAAGAGGTGAGTGACAAGTCATTTATTAATTTGTTTAGCATAGGTACAATAAAGTGGTATATAAAGACAATAAAGAGTCCGCTATGTTTTGCCAGAGGATGTTCAATAATTAAGTCAAATAAATTAAGGCTGGACTGTAAAAGTTCAATTATATAGAATCACACATTTCATAATACAAGGTAAATAAAAAATATGATCAGACATCAATTTTATTATAACGAGAAAAAATAACAAATGCCCACACATTGTAAGTACACACAGACTGAAGACAAATAATAAGACTATGTCAATATACAATACCAATGTCAATATGCAATAATGGTGTCAATATACAATGCTAATGTGAATATACAAAAAGGTATACGGATACTAGGTAAATACTGTTAAAAGTTAAACGGACTGGGTCAAAGTGGCTCTAGAAAAAGATGCCTGGAAGGTTTTGGAGAGGTCTTTGCTCAGCAGACAGACAGTGTAGGCTAATTTAAAAAAAAAAGTTTTTTAATTTTTTTTTTCAATGTAATGCTTTGAAGATTTTTGGCTTTATCAACCATGGATTCCTTAATACAGGGAATAGTGCCACATAGGTCAAAATAATCCAGTATGACATTAAAAAAGATAAGTCAGAGATATTTAGACATTTTCAACATAAAAGTAACTGCCGGTTCGGTTGACGTATTCAGGTTGCCCCGCTCAAATATTTAACGTTCACTACTAGTAGAACAACCTATTGAATCGGAAACTAAATTGATCGAAAACTAAACAGTTTTGTTTTTGTTTTAACCAAGCATAATATTTATTTTGTGGTCGCTGAATTAACAACAGTGCTGGCTGTTTAGTTTATAAACTCTACGATGGTTCGAAATTCAGCAGATAATAATGGTCGAAGCAATTTGTGTATAGTTACCGATCTGCCGTCTTGTCCATTCTTCTCCATAAAGATTTACGTTTTTGAATGAGCAACCAGCTTCATCTTTTGGACTAACTGTTCGAATTTTTTACTGTTCAAAAGTGCTTTTAAATGTTTTAATTGAAATATTTAAATGCTTTGAGTTCTGAGAAAAAAAAGTTGACAAAGTTCCTATTATCATCATGGCAGCCTTGTTCCAAACTGTTCTGAGTATAGACCTCCTTCCTTTTGTGCCATGCTTCCCTGGTCTGTGTGAGTCTCATCCAGGCATACCTATAGTTAGTCGACGTACACACGGACGTAATAATATCGCATCGGGATTTTTTTGCGCACTGGATCTTCAAGGCACTGCTTAGCGTAGGAGTTGAAAATTGAACAGAGCGTTTTCTCGATGCGCTGAAATGCACTTTATTCTTAATACTCGTTTCAACACCTAGAGTAGAAAATCCAGTGCGTGATAAAATCCCATCGCGATATTTTTCATTGTGTGGACGTTGTCTTAGGCAAAAAGTGGGTGATCAAGTTACATGCGCGATTAAATCCCACTGGCATTTTTTTACGTCCTTGTGACTGACTTTAAGTTTGTGTATTTAAGGAACTTGACCACCCTCTTTTCACCTAATTCGACGTGAATTAGGTGAAAAGAGGGTGGTCAAGTTCCTTAAATACACAAACTTAAAGTTGGTAACTACATGCCTGATCAAATGCCATAAGCCGTGTGAACAAAATTTGAAAATTTATGCCACAATTTTCTGCCCAATTCATCAGAGATCAATAGAGGTAACTGTCGCCTACCTGGCCTATATTTGTGCCAAACACCAAAAAATCTCAAGCACATTACCGTCAAATTATTCAAAGGCTTTGAAAATGTTGCCAATCTTGCTTTTGTACAAGCAAAATCACGACTCCCGGGGGTTCCATAGTAAAACGATCGATTTAGCGTTATTTAAAACAATACCGCGTCGGCTTTCTGTATAAAGAATTCGTAGTCTGTCAATTGAGACCCTCACTCAACACATTTTCTTTTGCCTTCAAGTAAAATATTTATTCGGTTGGCTTGTAAAACGTTTTGGAGCAACAACGGGATCGGAACTAAGTTTCGAAGCAATTTTCCTTTTATTGTTCAAATTCCATCTTAATTTGAATAAAAGGAAACAACGTTTTGAGTTGTTTATTATTGTACGAAAAAGAGAATTTGTTCAGGATAATAGGTAGTTTAATTTGAGGGTTTTTATAATTTTAGATTTTTTTTTTCTCTTCAGAACAAAATGAAGCCTTTACATACCTATTATTGTGTTATATTTAATGATAAATGTGTTCTATTTTATTTTACAAGCTCTTAACTAGTTTTACCTGTCCCGCTGTCTGCATATACATATACATAATAAAATCTTGCAAGTTAAATTTGACCCATTTCCCGGTTTCCGATGGAGCTGAAATATTGCATGCATATGTAAATCGGATGACAAGGCAATATGATTATGACACGGGGTTGATCTGATGGTGGTGACTGAGGTCGGTCATGGAAACTCTGTAATAAAACGACTCCATCACCAATCGAGCTAACTTTACTATTTTTTTAAAGCTTAAACTTAAAGATTTACACTTAAAGATTAAGCTCAAGCTTTTAAGAAGATATGGAAATTATATATTTACATTAGTTTCGTTTAGTACCTCTTTGTAGTTTCATAAAAAGCTTGTTTTCAGTCTTTCAGAGTAATGCAATCCTACGTTATCGTAACATAACGAAAGCACTTAAGACTCTAAAAAGGTATAAACCCAAACGCGGTTTAAAACTTCAACCCTCTAAAACAACAGCCAATAACATTGAAAGACTTTCCTCTACCGACCACAACTTTTAATCTTTTGAACCTGAAAATAAAATCAAACTTTCTACCTTCGATAAGGAATCTTCAGTTAGTTCAAGTTACGCAATGTTCGCTTGAAGCACACAACGCAACATTACACAGCAAGTTGGCTTAGAAAAGTTTTCAAAGTTTATTAAGAACTAGCTTTTGCCCGTGGAGTTTCCCGCGGGAACGTACTACTGGGATAAAGACCAGAATAAAAAGTATCCTATGTGTTTGTGGCGGCCATCTACAATGCCACATGCGAACTACAAAATCAAAGACTTGAAAAACACAAAAAGTGATGTAGCGCCATCTACAACGCCACAGGCGAACTACGCAAGACTTCACGTCACACAAATCCTGCATCGCACAATCAGAGTTTACCGCGCGACTCGCAAAGATACAACATCCCGACATCAATCGTCGGGCAGTAGCCCACCAGACACAACACCCGTCTGGTCGGAGGATCCTCCTTTACCAATAGAGTATGAGTGAACTTTACACCCTGTTCCTCATACCTCTATATGTTTATCAAGGTTATAAACTATCTGTGGATCAAATTTCATCCAAATCCGTTCAGCCCCACTAAACATCCAAACTTTCACGTTAAGAATATTAGTAGAATTTATATATTTATATTTATTTATTTATTTAAATGTGTAACTTAATTAACAGTAGCAAGACCTCATACACACCAATTAGAGTATTGAGTTAAAATCCTAATACAATGACCAAAACGTATTTATTCTAAAGCTAACTGTTATTATTACGAAAATCGTGTTGACATTAGCTTTACTTCATGCATTTAAGATTGCGCCTTATTGCTTTAATTTAAATAAGATTGAATTCTCTTTGGCTCAATCGGTAATCAGTAGGTAGATATGGCAAAAGACATAATAAAAAAAAAACCCTTGTCAAATCAGTTTTAGCAATCATATAATGGTAAAATTTAATTATTGCGTTTATTCTGTTACTCCTTGTTTATATTTATGTCACAGTTAAAACCAGTTCTTAGATAGAATGCGTTTTCCCCAGTTAGAACTAGTTTTTACTAAAGGTTAAAACTAGTTCGACGGGCCTCTTCGCCGATAGGACCCTTCGCCGACAGGACTCTTCGCGGGCAGGGCTCATCAGGTAGGTAATAGGTTAGGTTAGAATTGTGACCAACCGAGCGCGAGCCGAGCGAGCGCTACTTCCAAGTTAGGGGCAGTTACTTGGCTATAGTAATAGCGCAAGGATGAGCCTTGTCGACGAAGAGTCCTGTCGGCAAAGTGTCCTATCAGCGATGAGTAGTCTTGTCGGTGTTCAGTCTGTCGGCGTAGTCTCTCTCGGCGTTTAGTCGTACACTCAAATATATCAGTGGTAAATTCTAGATTTGACTAGGTATTTCTAGTTTTAACAAAGGCATTTAGTAAAAACTAGTTTTAACTAAGGAAAACAAGTTCTAACGAAAAACGGGTTTTAACTGTAACATATATTTATTATGTAGGATAGTAGGCTATACATATGTAGTATGAAGGAAGAATAGATAGTTATGACCTACAATTGGCTACAATACCATTGATTGAGCACAATTACCTAATTAATACTTGATGAAGATGAGAACAGAATTAATGGGTATAAACTGTGATTGACAATAATTATGATTGGCTGCCAAGCTCCCCGATACTGATACTTCGATGGCGAAGCGAACCAATTAATATTGTCGCTGTAAAACGCCGTTCTATTTTTAACTGTGACCGAATTTTTCCGATTAATTAGCTTACATAGTATATAGAGAGCAGTGGTGGCTAAGTGGTAACGGCCGCGACATACGAGATGTAGGTCGTAGGTTTGAACCCAGGCAGATGCTTTACTTTGTGTAAAATATTCAATAACCGCTGCTCTCAAAACGGTGAAGAAAATATCGTGAGGAAACCAGCATGTCCTAGAGCCAAACATTTGACGACATGTGACATCCACCAATCCGCTGGACCCGCATGGTAAATTATGGCACATTCCCTCCCTCGGAAAGTCGGCCTTTGTCCCAGCAGTGGGCTATATGGGCCGTCATAGACTGAATATGGTAACAACAACAAACAACGAACAATAGGACCCTAATGCTTAGCCAACCAAGTGGCGGATTTTCATCTTGGAAATCTAGAAGCAGAGTAAACAAGAGCTACCCAATTCCATACTAAGCACTTGGCACTATTGAAGTTAATGTTGTAGAACTTTTAACCTATCTAACTAGAAAATAAACCACGTTAAAGAATCGCCAGTTAGTTCAATTTACTTGAGCACTTTTGAATTACGAAGGGTATGTAAGTTACCGAGAACAGCACACTAGAATAACATTACACTGTCAATTGTATGAGAAAGTTTGTACTCCGCACAATTTATCATCATCTGCCTAGCCTTTTCCCAACTATGTTGAGGTCGGCTTCCAGTCTAATCGGTTGCAGCTGAATACCAGTATTTTACATGGAGCGACTGCCGATCTGACCTTCACAACCCAGTTACTGGGTAATACGATACCCCTTGGTAAGACTGGTTGTCAGACTTTCGGGCTTCTGACGACCCGTAACGACTGTCAAAAATCCACACATGAGAGCCGGGACCAACGGCTTAACGAGCTTTCCGAGACACGGAGGGTCTTGGTATGTAAAGATGGTCGCTCATCCACGGACCAACCGCGTCAAGCGTAGCTTAACCTGATCGATCGACCCGTGCGGCATTTATTACTTGGCCATAAGAGATGTCAACACCAACTGATGGAGCCCGGAAGGGCCGATGCCAGCCAGGGGTGCGGGTTGTTCGAAAGAGATACCCCGACCCCTGGCACACAGGCAACTGAAGGAATACGGGTGGGTTTTAGCAGTAAACGCCTGACACGCCCTCCTGCTCCACCCAGAGCGGGAGAAGTTATTTGATGATTTCCCACCCAAAAAAAAAAGCCCCTCTATACTTGACCACACAATCTATACTTAACACAATAAAGCTGAAGAGTTGATTTTGTTTTTCTGTTTGAACACGCTAATTTCTGGAACTACCAACTTGAAACTTGAAAAAAAACTTTTGCATTTAATAGCTCAATTCTTGGGGCAGGTCGTAAGCTATTTAACATGACACTACGACCCTTAGGAGCCGAGTAAAAAGAAAAAAGTTAGAAAGACCGCTAGGCGAAAACGAATTTGTAGCATGGGCAGGCGTTGCGATGCGATACCATGGGTCGGGGGAGCAATACTTTCAGGAGGACAAAGTCGCAGGAATTAAAGAAATTAAAAAGTTAGGTTTGTTCTCAATTAGCACATCATCATCATCATCATCATTTCAGCCGAAAGACGTCCACTGCTAGACATAGGCCACCCCCAATTTGGGGCGGCTTGCCACAATCGCTACGCTTGGCTGACGGGTTGGCGATCGCAGTATGGTGGTCAAATTCATAGAGAACGCTGCTGCCCATTCTCTAGTAACTCTCTTAGTCGCCTCCTACGACAACCATGGAAAGAGATGGGATGGTGCTATTCGTTACGTCCGGTACCACACGGAATTAGCACAGTTACTGCAAAACCCGAGGTTAGAGAGTTGTTTGGAATTAGTATAGGAGAGGATTTTAGGAGTGTTTTCGTTAGACTCAATGAAAGTACTCCTGTAAATATTTAGTTAATGAAGATGAAATGTCAAGGATTTTAAAATACGTCTGTAGATACTTGTAATAGAAGGTTCGTGTCAATAGTGAAAAGGTGCTGAGGTCATGACCTCTTGAGATACTCCAATTTCTGTCGGGCGATTTTCATCAGCTTTCATTACTTAATTAATTAATAATAAAGTTAAAAACATTTATTTTCCTAATGTCAGGTTAAGGACAGATAACCCTTCGGGAATCCCAGGCTGATTCCCGGCCACCGTGGGCACGGGCTTGTGGACGGCGAGTAATGAGTAGCTCGCTGTCCGGTAAGGACCAAGCCCGGGTTGACGGCGCGTTGTGTTCCACTCGCGCCTCAAAGAGATGTCAGCAGCAACTGATGGAGCCCGCAAGGCCCGATGCCTGCCAGGGGTGCGGGTTGTTGGAAAGAGATACCGCGGCCCGTAGCACACAGGCAACTGAGGGAATACGGGTGGGTTTTAGTCAGTAAAAGTCTGACAGGCCCTCCTCCTCCACCCAGAGCGGGAGAAGTCATTTGATGATTTTCCATCCAAAAAAAGAAAAGGATGATAACCCTTATATAACACCAAATTACTTTGTCTACTATGCAACGTGTAACGGAAAGGGTATATACATACCTAGGGCACGGCTTCTTTGGATGATATAAAACGATATTGGAAGAGTTTTTAATCATATTTTGACATGTTTGGAAGTTGTGTTATTGGATACAAGTCTATCCGACCAAACAGACAGTTGTGCTGCTGGGGAGTTTGTTGCGCCACTTCTTCTTCCCAGCTAAAGCACTAGGAAGTGGTGGAGGGTGGGCGTTTTGGGGGACTGTCTTAAGTATTTAGCGTTCGAAAAGTGCTGATTCTCAGCCTAATTTAAATAAATGACTTTTGCTTTTGATTTTGATTAACTGGTGATAATATTTTCCATCACACTTGCAAAACTTTTTTGGGAAAAATATAACATGTTATAAAAATTACTAGATCGATTCAGTTACTTATTACTTACTTAGAACAAACTATATTCAGGTTTCTTACTAAAAATAAAGTTGTATAAGGAGTGATTGTATATCTGAGTTTTGCAATCTAGTTACTGGGAACACTATCGTGTTACCCAGTAACTGCACTACCCTATCCGCCCTACCTTATCTTTGTGAAGTGTGGTTGTCAAACTCACTGACTCCTAACAACCCCTGTGAATGTCAAAGATCTATGAATGCCAGCTAAAGCACTAGGTAGTGGCGAAGGGCGGGCGTTTTGGAGGACTGTCTTATGTAATTTTGACGTCCAAAAGGTGCTGACTGAGTTTGAATAAATGACTTTTGATTTTGATTTTGATTTTTGATTTTTGAATGACAGGCAGACAGTTTAGTTCTTACAAGAAACCAATAAGCACTACGATTTTTACAGTGATAGCCAAGTCTGGTCTTACAGTAAAAAAAAAATCGTAGTCATTATAATGCTCCTATAATATTCACCCTGCTGGGACACAGGCCTCCTTTCGGTGAGAGGTAGTGCTGTAATCCGCCACGCGGTCCTTGTAGATGGTAGATGCCCGTTTCTTCACGATGGTTTCCTTCACCGTTTTGAGAGCAGTGGTGATGAAATTATTTACACTAAGTAAAGCGCATGTCTGGGTTCAAACCTACGACCTACAATTCGCCTTTACCACAGGGTCACCACTGTTCCTAAATAAGAAATATCAACCTCCCAAAATCTCAGAATAGATACGGTACTAAGCTCGGATTTATTTCTTTGTGCTAAAGTTTTCCTAAATTACGAGTAGGACATTGTTTTTCTAGGATAAAAGGGAAAACAGTCCGACTGTTTATTTCTTCGTGGAAATCCTAACAATCGATTGAAACTCAGCAAAGTTAAGAGGAATCGTATTTTCTTGCTGTCTCTCTTGCTTTCTAAAAGTATATTTCGTTTACTTTTTCGCTTTTGCTTTTTCTTTGGTCTGTGAGATTGGTAAAAAGTTATTGTGTTTGGAAAGAATCGATACTGTTAAAAACAATGCCCAATACTGTTAAAAATAATATTAGAAATCTTGAAAAATCTATTGTTAGTGTTACGGCTCGTAGTGGTTCTTCCCTTGGTTTGAACACATTTTGAAGTAAGATTTAGACAAATTGCTAATTTGTTATGTTTGAATAAAGTAGGGTCTTCATTAAAAAAGGAGTAAGAGAGAAGAAAACTTCCTTTTAAACTCAAACTCAAACTCAAAGCATTTATTTCAAATAAATCAATTACAGGCACTTTTGAATTGTCAAGGTCGGTGAGTTAGAAAGATGAAGCTAGTTGCCCATTTCAAAGCGTAGGTACCTATGGAGAAGAACGGGCAAGAAACTCCATGGACACTCTTTTAAAATCATGGTATTCTTACAAAAAGTTGGTTACATTTAGATATGGTTATTAGCGACATCAACAATAATTGTTCCTTAAAACTTTCCAAAGCTTTGAAATAACAACATAAATCGACTATCCAATTCTCTGGTTATAATTTGTATGCTACATAATTTGAATTAAGTTTAAGCATCATCATTTGCCATACCGTGTACCGTGTGGTGCCGGACGTAAAGAATAGCATGATCCCATCTCTTTCCGTAGTATATCTATAACTAATAATCATCAATCTACAGCGTCTAGCTCAAGTCAACTAACTAATTTAAATTAATTCAATTGATTTCGCTAAATGTTCCTCTTCTTCATTTGTATTCTTTTTTAAATCGTTTTTATCACACGTATTTAATGGTAGTCTTTTTAGTTTGTGTCTTTTACTCTTCTGGTCACAGCCGGACGTAAAATAATAGCACCATCCCATCTCTTCCCGTGGGTGTCGTGGAAGGAGACTAAGGGACATACTAGAGAATGGGCATCAGCGTTCTCTATGCATTTTACCACCATACTGCGATCACCAACCCGCCTGCCAAGCGTGGCGATTATGGCAAGCCCCCCCGAATTGGGGGAGGCTTATGTTCAGCAGTGGACGTCTCCCGGCTGAAATGATGATGAAGATCATCATTGTCAAGTCTGTTTCTTCCAGACTTTTCTATTAGTCGTCATCTCGGTACTCATCCACTTTCTAGCTATATCACCTTTCACACAGCTTATCCATCTTTTCTTTGGTCTTCCCTGCTTATAGCCACGACACTAGAAACTTTTCATACATATTTTTTCTCATTCCTCCACATCACATGCCCATAATGGCCACCGATTTCCACCCATAAAGTTATTTTATGTTATACCTTATATTGAAATGAAATGAAATGTTTATTTATGTAAGTAGATCTTAAAAGACACGTTTACACGTCAATATTTTGTTGGTCAATATTTTTAAAAACTACATGGCGCCGCCATTTCCTAGCTGACTGTTCCTTGAGAAGAAAAGCCGAAACAAACTCAGAGGTCATGGTCTCTTTTAAAGTCCAAACATTATATTATTTAAATTTTATGTGAGTCTAACAATGCAGGGTAATGTCTGGAAAGGCCTTTTGAAGAAAGAGCCATTGCAGCTTTGAGCTGACCTGTCTCAACAGATGGCATGTATGTAGCAGTCACCGTGTAGCTCAATTACTACTGACAACACAAAAATATGTCCTTTTTGAATCGCTATCGCTTCCGCTCCCGCTACCGCCATTACCATATTCACAAGTCAACCGATCAATTGACCTAACTGCAGAACGCTCAATATAGTAATTACTCCATCGCGCCATCACGTCCATGTTAATTAATTAAAGGGCCAATACAGTTGCAATACATGCATGCGATTATTTATAGATAGATATTCCTGTTAATAATATAATTATTTATTATTTATTCACATTAATTATTAATTTGGGTGTTTATTATAAAACTATCGTGCATACCTACATGTATATATAGTTAATAATTATATGTATTTATAAAAAGGCGATTATTACAATTTCGACACAAATATAAAGTACGTGCGACTGCGGTGATTAGCATGAATTTCTGGGTTCGATTCACAGGTCGGGCAAAATGTTGTATCTGGAATTAAATTGGGCACAAATTTGGAAATTAGGCTGCAACTGAGAAATTTACGTGGGGCTTAAACACATCACGTGAAATGTGGGTGTTATATACAAGCTGATTTTTTAGTCACCGTCCAAATTTTTCAGTGTGATAGTACCCGTGAAATTGAACAACTTTCTTCAAGAAACATGGGTCGAAATATGAATAAAAATCGGACCTCCCATACAAAATCAATAGTCAGCTGATCGATTTTGTACGGAAAAACCACCACCACCACCAAAAAAACACCATGAAAAATTTGGACGGTGACTAAAAAATAACCTTGTATAGGTACCTACACTTCTGCGTAACTTTCCAGGGATCAGAGGCGTGAATCTTATGTTAAAAAAAAGAACAAAAACGCTTTTTACCAAAACTCCAAAAGGGTAGGTTTTTGATTTTACAAACATTTTAATAAGCGAACAGAATTTCGAAACAGAAGTATGTAATGTTCACTGGGCTGAGTTGTTTCGGAAAGTCTAGTACGGTTCCATCATTTGAAAGTGTTGTACCAAAATTGGAATGAGTAGTGTCTATTTGTTCAAGTATTTAATTACTTTATTTGTTGTCGTATTTTTGTCGTTGTTTGGTTTGAATTCACTTGTTTAGGCGGCTAATTCCCACGCGCTCTATAATTTTACTCCCGGTGGCTCCAAATTAAGAAATCAATTGAATAGTATGAAATAAAATCTTTCCCATGAGCTCCAAAAATTTGAAAGTGCACAAAAATTAAATATTTTCAGTAAAATTAATTTATGTTTTAACAAACAAACAAATTAATCCGGCAATGTCAAACTTCCCGTCCCCAACCCCGCGCCCTACCGCGCTGTCCATCCGTCCATCTAAAAGTACCAGGTTGTCATAACTCATGGGAAAAGTATTCATTTTGGGATTCGCCGCTCCGAATAGCAGAATACCTGGAAACATGGAAAAAATAAACGAAAAAAAGAGAATAATTAATTCATTTCCTCACACACTTTTTGTGTCATCTAGTAAAAGCCCGAAGTACTGGGATGTCATACCTCGGCAGGAGTACATCTAATATAGGTATCTCAGCTAGGAAACGCTTTATGCCTTCGAAGTACCAGGTTGTCATAATTTGGTAGGAGCTCACCTAACATAGTTGTGTCAGCTAAAAAATGCTTTAAGCTTTCGAAGTACCAGGCTGGCATAAATCGGCGGGAGCACACCTAACATAGTTGTATCAGCTAGAAAACGCTTTATGCCTTCGAAGTACCAGAATAGCATAAATCAGCAGTATATTGCAGTAGCTACCTATAACTGTTGCATTACCATCAATCATCATAAACATCCGTACATCTATCTTCACAAACTACAGCGTTTATAATATCTTATATGAAAAAATACATAATTTCAATTTACATACTTACACATTATAGAACAAGGGTCTCTTAAAGTAACTTTGTCTGTCTGTTACGCCTTCACGACTAAACCGCAGAACAAATTTTGATGAATTTTGGTATGAAGATAGATAGGACCTTGGAGAAGAAAATAAGCTACTCGAAGTACTAATCCTGTGCAGACGAAGTCACGGGCATCAGCTAGTTTTAACTAATAAAATTACGGAGCTATTGGGAATCAATGATTGGAAATAAATTGATTGGAGAACAATAGTTTTGGAACTCTAGGGAATAAGCCATTTAGGTGTATAGTGAGACAAGTGAAGAATATTCCATTGACCAATAAACCACATTTAAATCAAATCAAAGCTATATATTCTTAACACTAGAAATTAAATTGCTAAGTTTACAAATAAAGACAAAACAAAACGTAAACGTACGTTCCGTGTGGTGCCGGACGTTAAAGAGTAGCACCATATCATTTCATCCCGTGGGCGTCGTAGAAGGCGACTAAGGGACTCACTATAGAATGGGCAGTAGCGTTCTCTATGCATTTTTATAACCATACTGCGATCGCCAACCCGCCTGCCAAACGTGGCGATTATGACAAAAACCCCTATGCCCAGCAGTGGAGGCATTTAGGCTGAAATGACAAAACAAAAGAAGTCTTAGGCATAAAAGTACTCGTCCGCTTCGTTGTCCTAGTGTATCTAGTGAAAATAGTTCGTTTTGTTAAATAAATTAATATACTTTGACACCCTCAATATTCTTTTAAATTATTTTGTACATTCTCATTTTTGGAATGAGAACTCCAACCAGCATCCATGATATATTCATGAGTTTCGTTCGGACATCGATTCCATAAATTAACGGTCGTAATTATTCGTGCCTCTGGATATATCAATATTTGAATATTTTCCAAACGGAAAGTCGTTCGCGATTTCAGAAACTTTGCCGACGTTAATGTTCGAGTAATGATTTCGATTATAAATTGATATGAGTCGTGAAATGCGTGGAGTGAACACAATTAAAAGCTTTCATTTGTTTTGTTTGGCACCGATGTTTTTTTTCATAATTTGAAAAATGACAAAGATTTTTTTCCATCAAAATCAAAATCAAAATCAAAAGTCATTTATTCAAATTAGGCTGAGAATCAGCACTTTTCGAACGTCAAAGTACATGAGACAGTCCCCCAAAACGCCCACCCTTCACCACTTCCTAGTGCTTTAGCTGGGAAGAAGAAGTAGTGGAACAAACTCCCCAGCAGCACAGCTGTCTGTTTAGTCGGATAGACTTGATTCTATACATACTTAGGCAAAGTAATAAACATTACGAGACACAAAATATTAATTAAATAATTAGTCAAAATGTCAGCTAGCCATACCAATATACCGACAAATAAAATGAAAACTGTCGAGGCCAAATAAAGCCTAAAAGAACTCATCATAGAAAATATTGTTATGAGTAGATCATGTCAATAACTAATGACTTAATAGATAGTTATTAAAAAAAAATTGTTAGACAGGCAATAAAAAATAAAATAATAATTATATGAACGCATATAACCTGTCACTAGATGCGCCGATTCTGGAGAAAGAACATAAACATTGTCTTGAGTTAATCACAGCGACCAACTATTCTTGTCATTTAAATAGTCGTTGACGGAATAGTAAGCCTTTAAACAAAGGACGGATTTTACTTGAGCTTTAAACGCATTAAAAGGCAAATCTAGCAAAGAAGAGGGAAGCTTGTTATAAAAAGTTATACCAAGCCCAACAAATGAGTTATGAACCTTATGAAGCCGGTGAAAGGGAGCACGTAGTTTGTCCTTATTTCTTGTGTTAACGGTGTGAATATCACTGTTTTTAGTGTACAAGTGTATATTTTGCCTAATATATAAGATGTTAGCGAATATGAATTGTGATGCCACCGTGAGTATACCAACATCTTTAAAAAAGTCCCTCAAGGAAACTCTGGCACCTAGCTGGTAAATTGCACGAACAGCACGTTTTCGAAGGACAAAAATATTTTGAATATCAGCAGCTTTGCCCCACAGCAGAATACCGTAGGACATAACGCTGTGAAAATAACTAAAGTAGACTAACCGAGCTGTATCGACGTCAGTGTATTGTCTTACTTTTCTGACGGCGTAGGCGGCTGAACTGAGCCTCCCCGCTAGGCTTGATATGTGTGATCCCCACTGAAGTTTGGCATCTACTGTTATGCCCAGAAAAACTGCCGAGTCTACGGTTTCAAGCACCTCTTTATCTAAGACGATGTTGGGACCTAGACTTCTAACATTCGGTAAGGCAAATTTTACACATTTTGTTTTCTTGGCATTGAGAACTAGGTTATTTGCCGTAAACCAATCCGTAACCATTGAGAGAGCACTGTTTACGTCGTCAAAATCTTGTCTATTCCGGTCTACTTTAAAAATAAGAGAAGTATCATCTGCAAACAGTACAACATCACAAATACCCTATTTAAATAGAATGGTAAGTCATTAATATACACTAAAAACAAGAATGGGCCGAGTATTGAGCCTTGAGGCACACCTAACTGAACTGGTAGCCTGGAAGATTTTTCACCATTAATTTCTACACATTGGAACCTATTTTGTAAATAAGAATTTATTACTTTTAAAGCTTCGTTATGGACACCGTAATAACTCAGTTTTCGCAAAAGCGTTTCATGGTGCACGCAATCAAAGGCTTTGGAGAGATCACAGAAAACTCCAATAGCATTTTGCGAGTTCTCCCATGCTTTAAATATGTGTTTCAACAGAGCAACACCCGCATCTGTAGTCGAACGACCTTTTGTAAAGCCATATTGCTCATTATGAAGGAGGCTATTTGAATTAAAATGTCTTAGCAACTGCTTGAGTATTAACTTTTCAAATATTTTGCTAAATGCAGGTAAGATAGAAATAGGCCTGAAATTACGAACGTCATTTTTATTACCTGATTTAAATAATGGTATTACTTTACTACTCTTCATAAGGTCAGGAAAAGTTCCTGAATCAATACATTTATTAAAAGTGACAGCTAGATAGGGGGCTACGATATCTATTATATTATTCAAAAGTTTAATGGAAATGCCCCAGAAATCACCAGTGTTTTTAGACTTAAGTGTGTTAAAAACATTAACTACATCACGAGGCGTTACATGTTTGAAACTGAATAGGTCACTACACTTAGGCACACTACTATGCAAGAGGTTTTCAGCTTTAGAGGGGGACGAATTTAAGGAGTGAGTCGTAGCTACAGGTATGTTGGCAAAAACTCATTAAATGCCTGTGCTACCTCAGCTTCTTTACTAATTAATTTATCGTCTACCATAATCTCTAGTTGTTTGTCTTGTTTAACCGACTTACCCGTTTCATTGTTAATTATTTTCCAAGTGGTTTTAATTTTATTATTAGAATTTTTAATTGTGTCGCTTAAAAATTTTGATTTTGCAAAAGCACTAATCTTTTTAAATAACTTTGAATAATTTTTGACATACTCTAGGAAAGGGGTATCAAACCTGATTTTTTTTAATCCATATAACTCGTACAGTCTCGCTCTACTTTTGTAAATACCTGGAGTAGCCCATTGGTTAAAGCCAACGGAGGTGCCATTAATGTTAAAGGTTTTGGTCTTGAAAGTAGATTGGTACTCTTTTTGCACAACATCAAAAAGGTCTCCATACATTTCATTCGGATTCTCGTGTTGTGCTATAGATGGTGTAATTCTATGAGCGATATTATTTTTAAACCTTTTGCAACGACTAGCTGTATAAGGCCTGCATTCAAGTGTATGCGGCTTTTTATGTAATGGCATGGGGAATCTAGCTAATAAACCACAGTGGTCGGACGTTAATTCAGTTAACACTAATTTACTTTTGGCATCACAATCACTAAATATATTATCAAGACATGTTGACGAAGATGCCGTGATCCTAGTAGGTTCAAAAAACAAGTTAATTAAATTAAAAGACCTAAGCAGGTTGAGAAGTCTAATACTTAATGGAGTAACATCTAAAATGTTAATATTAAAATCTCCGCACAAAATTATACTTTTATTACTTGATTTTAACTTATTGAGTAAATCCTCCATTACCGATTCGAAACTAATGAAATCCCCAGATCGATAAACGCAAATTATAACGTATCGCTCGAGTTCAACACAAGACAACTCAATAGTGCGCTCAATGGAAAGGTTAACTAAATCGAAACGTTGTTTACATTTAAACTTGTTTGAAACAAGAACTAAAGATCCACCGCGAATAGCAGTTTTTCTTACAAATGCACTTTGAACCGTAAAATTATCATCATTGATAAACACTACTTCATGTTCTTTCAACCAGTGTTCAGTCAAACATAACACCTGAACATCATAGTTCTCCATAAATAAGCTTAACTCAAGCTCTTTGCCGGACAGACCCTGCATATTTTGATGAACAACATTCAACATATGCGGCTCACCCGTTGTCGCACCTAATAGTTTAAACTACTAGGCGAATCAAAAGTAGTGTTAGTACCACTACTAACAGTAACCAAACATGACTTCGACATACTACCTATGTCTGGGTTTAAATAAGCTAATAGCCTTGCTATTTTAAGTCTAAACCTAATTGGCAGATACACTGTATTCCTTGTCGATTTTAACTTATCAACAAAACTGTTGGTGTCAAAAAATATAAGTTTTTCACTGTAGTGACTTACTAAGAACTGCATATGATTATTTAACATATGTATATAGTTGTTTTTTCTACTAGATAACCTCTCAAAATATGGAAAAGCACACAAAATAATTTTATTACAATTAATCTTTAAGATCTCAGTAACACTGTCAGTGATATCTTCCTTTTTTACCTATGAACTATTACCTACAAATACAGTTATGTTAGTATTACAATCATATTGATATCCTGTAATTGAAGTCATTATTTCCTTAAAGGATTTCCCAGGTAAACAATTGTTTTGAGTAGAATTACTCAAGTTGTTACTAAGAAATTTCCCTAAACCTCTTCCTATACTATCAGAAAACATAACCGACTGATAACAAACTTGACTACAACAAGGAGTAACACTACTAGCTACTGACTGATCTTGAGGTGGTACTTGCACAATATCCGGTATATCTTGGTTGGGGTTACAGTCCAGAGCACTCACAACTTGGGACGGGTCCTCCGTTACCTCAGGCTGGAGGGCATCAAGGTAGGTTCCGCTTTGACAAGTACACTGAGTGTTGCTGAGAGTCAGCAAGTCCACTCTGTCTACCAACACATTAGTAGCAAGGATATGTTCCTTAATTTGGTGCTGAGAGCATACATATTTATTATAAACGGACTTTAGTGAATTATTAAGAACTTTACTTAACCATGAAGCAAAATAGCATTTATACCTATCTATATCTATCTATCTATCTGTTTCTATATCTTCTATATCTATTCTATAAATATAATAAATCTGTAGACGAGCTGTTTGTACATTCACAATATAAAAAAAAATGGTTGGGGCGTTAAGGGATAACCAACAGATGCCTTAACTATCACTTTTGACTATTTGACAAATATTTATTAGTTAAAAAAATAACAACTTCATAAAATCAATACAAATAGAGGGGCTATGTGAAGAAATGTCATAGAAAAATAAAATTGTAATTCCATGTCTCACTGACGCCATCTAGCATGATATAGCAAAATTAGAGCGGCTATCACAACATCTTCATAGAAAATCTTTAATTTCGAGCGTCAGTAACGCCATCTAGGTTTGAATAGCAAACATACGAAGCCAACAACATGATTATGCCTATAAATTTATTAAATTTCAATCCAGATCTGGATAAACCCGTAAATCCGTAGGTCGGCAATGCGGGATGACGCTAAGTATAAATTAGAAACCTGTGGTAGAGATGCTACCATTTGGGTATAAGGTATCGGTAATATTGTTCACTTTTTACGCAGTCAGTTTTTTTTTAAATTGATCTACCAGTGTTTCCGAAGTAGATGTCTAATTTTAAAAAATGGTTCGAACATAATTCCATAATTCCAAAAAACAGAAGCCAATATGGACACATACATATAAGTAGTACTAATTCTAAAGTAGGGTGTAATTTATTAAGAGTTACATGAGTAAAAAGAGTTGTTAATGATGTGCTAATTTTCATTATGTTAGTATTCGAGGGCGCCGGTGGCGAAAATCAGGAAATGTAAATCCAAAATGGCAGCCATAGCTACTGGTGGATTTCAGTAAATGGGTGGCTTTTCACAAGGGGAACTGTATGTCGGTGCTCTTTCGCGCAAAATCGCTTACAGAGAAGTATTTTCTTAAAGTGTAAAAGGTGTTAAAAAATATATTTATTTACATAGAAACAATATAAAATCACAATAATAAAATATTGACAATTCAATAGTTTTTTGGCTGGTTTTAATTTTTTTTTTCAACAGCGCTCTTAAGGTGGGTAAGGACCCACGTTACGGGGAGTAATGTAGCATTCGCAGCGAGCATGTCGTTATGTGCTAAAATCAGTGTTGCTCGCTCGCATGTTTTGCCGTACTGACTGCGCGAATGCTTGCTTGGTAACATGTTAGTTTGCATTTTGCCCCGTGACGCCGGTTAGTATCCACCTTTACAGCGCGATCTTTCTACATCGTGATAACGCTGCGGTCCACGGGCCGTTAACTGACAGGTGTCGCCAGGCGTTACTGCACTGCTACCTGTCGAAGCCTATCACGGTCCGTGCTAGCATTCCCACTGCTGTGGCTTTATTCAGTGGTCAACATTTGATAGATAAAGCTAAAAGACACGTGCTTGTACGGGCAGAAAGAGGCCCGTGCGCTGCGCCACACCGCGCCTTTGAACTTACCGACTCTCGACGGGCGACGACTGGCCACCGGAGACCTCATCGACATCATGTGGCAGATCCCAAGGCCCGTCAGCCTGGCTTGGCGCGGTCTGGCTTGTGGGAAAGTGGGCCGTGGGAACGTGGCATAACGCTTCAGCACACTCTACCAGACGCGCAGTCGATTTATTGAATACGGCAGGTGCACAGATATTAGAAAATGAGCCTCGACCAGGTGCCTTGATTTAAATTTATTCTTAAAAGTCTGAGTGAGACTTCGTCGCATTAACATTATAAACCCTGAAGACGTAGTGACTGCATTCGAAAGCTAGGCCAGACCAAGCTAGATCGGAAGATTCTTCCTTTTTAATTGAGGAGTGGTACCTACACCATCTAAGCGACACATTATTGTTTTCCGACATGCACGCGAACGAAGTTGCGGGCACAGCTGGTATCTAATAAATTGACAACATACCGAACAGCTGATATAGTAGGTAAGTTTCAAAGCCAGGATAATCAGAAATACTTCCGACAATTGTAATCTTCTTCTTCTTAACGAGTCTAAAAACAATCATCCCAGAATTTGACAAGCTTGGCGTTTTCAGCAGCGTCCATCAACTCCTGTAGCGTGCAGACAACAGGACACGCTGAACAAGATATTAAGTGCCTCATTGTTTGTAGGACTGCACCACATTTACTCTCCAGGGTGGAGTCATCTATAAATCTCCATCTGAACAGGGTTTCTTTAACCAATATATCTGATACATGTTTAGTATAACAAATTCAACAGACTAAAGCCCTCTTCGTCACTTCTACTTTGCTTTGCCCGACAGGGTCCACAATGATCATATTTTGTAAAAGTAAAGTAATTTCACACTGTGGAATGCAAAGAATAGTATGGAATCAGGACACGTTTCACACAAATCAGATTAACACGATTCAATAAAGTATGGATTTCTTCGAATTATCTAAGAGGTGACTTCACTAAAAATTCTTTCTTTTTAACATTGATTAGTTTTATCTTTTGTATGCGTTTACGTCTTCAAATAAGATAAAAGAAGCCGAGAGAGAAGAGAGATCCTTATATCAGTTTTAATTTGAAGCTGTTATTGGCATTTTCTTTGTTAGACACGTAATAGGGAAGAAAATCTTCCTATTTGATTATGTGACCTCGACCCGGAGATTCCAAGACGTATAGTCCTTTGTAGAACACGGAAATAATTAAAAAGTCCAAAAAAGAAAATGGAATCCGGTGGCTCGATATTATCTTCCTGTCTCTTTATTTTGTTCAGAGCTGTGGTTCTTTAGGCATTATCTATTTTGTGTAATAAACTATACCAGTGCCAAAGACATTGTACTTACGATAAATACGCAAAGCGAACAACAACAAACTATACTTGATATCACCTACAGGCACTTAGCTAAGTTCTATGTTTCGTGAAATACGCCCCACATGACAGATCAAATTGTTTGCAAAACATAAGTATTTAAAAAAAAAACCAAATTATATATTGTGTATTGCAAACCTCACAGTGAAAAAAATACTGAACTTAACAAAAGTTATTTTCGTTCGTATTTTATAATTTACCCAGTGTTATGTTTTTTGTTTATATTTCTGTCGAAAATGATAATCTGTCTGAGCCAAATATCTTATCGCGGTCTTCTTCTGACCGCGACAAGACAAAGAAGTTGCTCGATGCACCAAGAATGCCAAAGGAGCTATTGGTCAATGAAAGATCTTCTAAAAGGAGATCTACCACTATGTCTTAAACGGAGAATTATAGATATGTGTATTCTGACCATTCTGATATATGGTGCTCAAACGTGGCCTTTGACACTTCAGCAGAGATCGTGCTTTGAGAGGGACGGCGAGGTACGGTAACACACCGCCAACTTCCAAATTCCGGGCTCCGGACTGAGAAATTCCAAATGAAAACCCAATAAAACTTTAGCCGAACTGAGAATCAAACCCAGGACTCTACGCTCAGCAATCGCGCTTGCGACCGTGAGACCAAAGCGACGGGGCAATTATAATATAAGAAGGGGAATCAGCCGGACAAAAAATGCTTGAAATTAACAAAATTTATTAAAAATCGATTTTTAATATTTAGAGAATCGATTATTAAAATCGATTATAAGAAAAAAAAAATCGATAAATATAAAAATCGATTATATTTTGACATCCCTACTAATGCGACACAATTAATTTTCTATTGTAATGGCCCATATAGGGGCCGCGCGGTAGTTACACAGGCAACAAAACAGCATTTAAATGTTTTAATCGATGCAATATCGAGATAGCAGTTAACACAGTATAAGTTTATATTCATTTTTATTGAATATACACAAGGCACTAATCAAAAACAACAAGAGTGTTGTATTTGCTTAAATACAACGCTGCTGTTGTTTTGTACTTGGTTCAGGTCCGTCGTCAAAACGCCGAGTTGTCGTCGCAGGTCCAATCTAAGTTCGTGTTCAAAAATAGGTTACGTGTACAGAAGTAAAATCAAAATCCTTAACAAAATGCCAGCAATATGTATGTAACTCGAGTCGCAAACGCAAAACATTAATCAATCAATTTAAATAAACAATCGAAAGAGTGAAATGCAGTAATGTCAAACTGTCAGTAGGGCAAAGATCATGCGATGCATACAGCCTACGATACGTTTTTAATTTGCACATAATTTTATTTAAATTATTATTGACATTCATATTATATTCAATTTATGATAACTCAGCAATAATTCTATAAAACAGTTCGTTCACGATTCCTGTTTGGCTGAATGTCGATTACTCATGTCAAAAACTGTCACTGATAAAAAATAAGAATAAAATAGACGAATAACAAGTTAATTATGAGTTTTTGGCGGGATCGTGTTGGAACATGTCGCACGACTTTTTATTTTCATGAAATTTAGTGAAGTAGCGAATAAAATTGTATAATTTTGGTAGTGAATTATTGAATTTAGTTACGTGTGAGTGCACAAGTGTAGTGAAGGTGAAACTAAGTGTCTAACGTGGACTTTTCGTGTTCCCCCCAAAAACTCCTATTAGGTTGTTGTAAAGTTACTACCGCTTTACAATAACTTTAACTTTGACTTGACTGACTAAAGACGACTATGATTGTTTTGTAACTTCGTGCCCGATATCGGGCCATTTACTTTATTGAAAAGAAAAATTACTTGACACTGGCTAAATGCACAAACCGTGTGAAGCCAAAACCCAAAAAAAAAAAAGTTAAATATTTTAATGATAGTTATATTTTCACTATCATATACAAACTTGAGAATTATTTCATTATACACATTTTATTCTAAATAGAATTAAGGACTATCAGTAATTTCTGTCCATTTCAAGATTTTTAGGCATTCCTCTTTCAACACAAAACCTTTGACGTTAACGGTATGTGATATAACATACCTAAATAACGTCTCTTTCATGTTGTACCCATTGATATGGATTTGGAAATCCTGACCACAAATAATAATGGATAGGACAAGTACCAATGAGGCCAAATGTGTGTGTACAATACGAGAATCTGACAAACTGTGATATAAAGAAAATATCGAATTATTCATTAATAGTACATTTGATTTGTTCTGTATTTTGGAATAGTTTTCACCACTCGTGACCGGGAACCGTTATGTAAAGGAAATAAATGGCAAATACACTTATGTTGGAACTGAATGAAGGTAGATATTTTCATTTTTCCGCAACACATAAACTTTAATCGCAGAAAATATTAAATTATTTTCGTGCAACACTTTGTTCTCATAAAAAGGTTTTAAACTTTATTCATTACCGCGTGACACGAAGTCGGATAAATTACAATTTGATCACCGGTATCATTGTCCTGCCTGTTTTCGCGTGTCACCTGTCTTTCGCCTGTCTGCTATGAATTTTCGCATTTAAAATAAAAACAAACAGGGCATGGTTTATTGGGTATGGACAATATTGATCGAAAACATCGAATACACGACGTATAATATTGACCATGTCTACCTACACTTCGCCGAAAAATCTAGAAACGGGCATTATGTATGTGTGCTAACTAGTCTTCTTATAGCTTTTTGTGTTTTATTAGAGGAAAAGAATATATATAATTTAAGGGAAATAAATAGAAAGCTCTTAGTGCCCAGGGGTAGTAGTAGGTATTGCCAAATATTTTTCTAACGTTAAGCAGCTTAGCACCAAAAAGATATGGCATACTTTACCAAAATGTTTTGCTCTGTCTGGGTTTGAAGGCCATGGTAGGAAAAATTACGATCACATTCGTTGTTTCTTTATTAGTACACTAGTTTTTGCTAGCGCCTTCGCCCGCGTGAAGGTCAGAAATTATCCGACGGGAGCGTATTAATTAATCATTTATTTCAGGCATTGGCACCCATAAAATTAAAATTGAAAACTTATCCTAAAACAAAACAAAAGATAAACTAAACAAACGAACATAAAAACAAAGTAAAGAAAAATAACAATAAAACCACCATTTCACACCAAGGAAGCCAAAACAAATGTACCCCGTAACAATGGTGAGTACATTTATTTTGTCTCCCTCAGTAAATGCACAGTATGAAAAACAGCTTTGACAATATTATTTTGACTTGCCACCACACGCGAAAAGAACGAAGCCCTGAGCCTCCCCATGAGCGCAAAGAAGTCGGTATTACCGGGATAAAAGTACCTTATTTGATATACCACGTTCTGAACTATCTGTTTAATAAATGTCATCCAAATCCATTCAACCATTTTTGTTTGAATGAGTAACAAACATCTATAAATCCAAACAAAAAAAACTTTAAAAACTATAAAATTAGTAGGAGTAGGATAAACTTATTATTTATCTACATCATGGTAGTAATACCAACTCACAACACATATATTCTATGTCATTCGTAAGTTCTAGATAAACTTACTGTGAAAAGCACGAGATACCATTCAACATAATGAAGAACGAAGCTAAACTGGCACCACTGACGTAAAAAGGGAACCAGTGACTGTTGATATCTACAGTGCCTTCATTGTCTAGCCCTATTTTCTCCTTACAACCATCCTTTTGGTCTATTCAAGTCTTCCACCGTTTTCACTGCTCTCAAAACGGTGAAGGAATCTTGAAGAAACTGACATACACAAAGGTAGTAAGGTGTAGGTACAATTGCATATCTCTAATTATATTCTTATTATTCTTTACCATAAACCTCAATATAATTATATACATCCTCAGTTGTAACATTTAGACAAACTCCCTCGACACCAACCCAACTTCCTTAACTCATACACCCACACAATCACACATCATCACACATACACACACTCCATAAAATCACACACAACATACATTAACAACATGTAACATACTAGGTTATTCTCTTTTTTATGCTTTTATTATTTTAAGTTTTATTGTACATTTCTTTCTAGTAGATTACCAGTAGATTAGTAGAAATTAATAAATTTATTGTAACGTAGTATTACATGTATAGCAATAAAGCAATAAATGTAAACGGAACGAAGGAGCCTGCATCTCACGACACAGGGAATCCTAGTGTGAGTTCCAGGAAGCAACGCAGTTGAATGTAACTTTTAAAACAATAAATTATTCTTATTCTTACAAAAACCAAAAATTCGAAGACATGTTACGTCTACCAACCCGCACCGGGCCCGCGGGGTAAATTATGGCCCACTCACTCTCACAGAGAGGAGGCCTGTGTCCCAACACACGATCATTATAGACTGATTATTATGCTTCTGCTAAGTCTTTCACCATCTAACTCCACCTTCTCTTCCAGGGTACAACACGTACACCTACAACGACACAGCCCACACTGACAGGGAACCAGACGAGATCCTATCAGTGACGTATGAGGACGGCAAGTGGTCGAAACCGTACTACGATTGCGGCGGTGGCAACATCTGGATGCTGACGTATACCGTGCCTTTCTTTGGGTATAGCAATGGGAGCTACTTTTTCAAGTAAGTTGAGTTGTTTTTTCTTTTGTTTTTGCGGAGTTTTATAATATTGTTTTAAGCCTGATTTAGCTGGTGTTATTAGAGAGCTCTTCCCGGTGCGTCTATTGTCAATGCAAGCATGATTGAAGAGCTAGTTGTTTTATCTAACGCAATGCAAGTGAGTGAGAACGCGATAACTTCGAACGAGATTTACGCGCGGAGATTTCACACAACTTGTTTAAGGAAAAACGTCTTTTTGATAAAGCCTAACTTCTTTGCACATAAATCGATGAAAAAAGAAAATTTAACCTAAATATTTTCTGTCCGTAGACCAGGATACGCTAAAAATCAAGGTAAAGTTAAACATATTAGGTACTATAATATCCTTCAATCTCAAAGAAAACTTGAGGAACGTCATAAAAATATTATCATTACAAATGACACATAAAAACCCAAACGTTGAACATCAAATGACGCTACGGCTACAATTTCCGCGACAAAAACAGGACAAAAAGAAAAAAAGAAATCTGCTTCAAAAAAGATTGAACGCGAAAATAGAAGTTATCAGTTCCATTTGAAGTCGTTTGAGCAATAACACAGATCGGGTCAGTGATACGCGCGGCCGGCCGTTTGTCCTAGAAAATGGATTATTCATGGATACCGCAGTATCGGGACGATCTGTTTCTAAAACTTATGTACGGATACTCGGAAATTCTTACTTAGAGGACGTTGTAAGATGGAACCCTTGTTTTTGGACTTTAAAGTAGAGAAATTGATTTCAAGAACTATCGAAAAATGAACATGTGACATTATAACTTCCTCTTTTTTGAAGTCGGTTAAAAATTACATACATAACGCGCTTGGAGTACCTCGGCAAGTTCGGCAGAGTTGTACCTGTATGACACCCACATTTCAAAATCAATCAAAATCAAAAGTCATTTATTCAAACTAGGTTGAGAGTCAGTTCTTTTTGAATGTCAAAATTACATAAGACAGTCCCCCAAAACGCCCGCTCTTCACCACTTCCTAGTGCTTTAGCTGGGAAGAAGAAGTGGCGCAACAAACTCCCCAGCAGCACAGCTGTCTGTTATGTTAGAAGAACTTGATTCTATACAATAATAGCATATAATTAATATTCAACAATAAATGAAAATTTAATTGATAAAAACTAAAAAAACAAATGGTTTACGCAGTCAAGTTAAATAAACAATGATATGAAGTAATTCATATGACCTGTCAGTAGTTAAGCTAATTCTGGTGAACGAACACAAACGTTGTCTTGAGTTAATCACAGCGACCAATAATTCTTATCGTTTAAGTAGTCGGTGATAGAATAGTATGCCTTCGAACAAAGATTTGATTTTACTTTCGCTTTAAACGCATTAAAATGTAAATCTAGCAAAGAAGAGGGAAGCTTGTTATAAAAGGTTATACCAAGCCCAGCAAATGAGTTATGTAATATATATTTGAGGGACGAGCCTAAGTAAGTCTAATTTTAAGACAAGGTCTCATATTCAAGCACAAACTACTGTTATATTGTGCGATACTAGTTAGCTATAAAGTTAAGAATATTAGTGACGTTTGAGTAACTTTGATTCTAGTGGCACTAAAATAAAATGAAAATATAAACAGACAGAAACAGGGTATTTTACCAATAATGCATCATTAACATGTAACTTATTCAAACTTTATTTTATTACTAGCCTCTGCCCGCGACTTCTTCCGCGTAGATGTCAGAATACATCCCCGGGAACGCACAACTAGATTAGGTAGGCTAACTAGAATGTTAGTTATAAACTAATCAAATCCATTCAGCCGTTTTAACGCCAATCCGGAATATAATTCTAGACAAACGGACAAAAATCTACGTTGCTATTTTATTAAATGTATAGATCAAGTTACCTAAGTGTTATACAAAGTGTAACGAAAAGGCTATATACATACCAAGGGCACGGCTTATTTGGATGATATCAAACGATATTGGAAGGGTTTTTTAATCCTGTTTCTACATGTTCGGAAGTTATGAGAATTTTTAATATGTTGATTCCAGAACAAGTTTGAAATAAACACATCACTCGGAAGAGATTTATCGTGATATTGGCAAGTAACATGGAAAGTTACTTGCCAATATCACCTACGTAGTGCGGTGACACGTTTGTTATGATTTGAATTTAAGAAACATATGAAACCGAAAATTTAGTATCAATTCTTAGAGTATTTTATTTTGAGCTGAAACTATGTATAGTGATTCTATACCAGCTGTTATCTTTAGTGCTTAAGGATAGCAATAGGGTTTCTGTTACTTGAAGACTGTCCGTTAGCGACACTTTCAAGCTAATGCAAAGCACTAAAACAGTCACACGAGGTGCGGTTGTCGCGTCCGGTGCCGAAGCTTTGATAGTTTTTCAAGTGCTAACAAGTTTATAACGTTTTACATTTCAACTGTGATCATTATTCCTGCTGTGATTTGTGACGGCGGAGAAGCCTAAAAAAGGGTAATGTTTTTTCGTCCAAACTTAAGTTTATCAATCAAACTGCTTAACCTTTACCCAACTAAGTTGGAGTTGGCTTACAGTCTAACCGGATATGGCTGTACTAGTATTTTTAACCGACTTCAAAAAAAGGAGGGGTTCTCAATTCGTCTGTATGTTTTTTTTATGTTTGTTACCTCAGAACTTTCGACTGGGTGAATCGATTTTGATGATTCTTTCTTTATTTGAAAGCTAGTGATTACGTGTAGTCCCATTTCATCTAGATCTGATGATGCGTTTCGGAGACAGACAACGGAACTCTTCAAAATATAACAGTAAATCAACCGCGAATGCTGCTATCGCGTAAATATGCATTGTTTTGACCCCAAGTATGAAGAAATTTCGAATTAGTGGGGTAGGTACTATAACTAAAAAAGTGAAAAATAAAAACTTTTACCAAAAAAAAACAACCGACTTCCGAAAAAACACTACAAAGTGAAAAATAACTTTAATTTCGGAAGGCGGTGACAAAAAATTTAAATACATATCCAAAGTCACCGACTTCCGAAATTAAAGTTATTTTTCACTTTGTAGTGTTTTTTTTACATGGATCGACTGGCCGACTGTCTATGTGAACTTCACAATCTAGTGAATGGATAACACGATACCTCTTGGTAAGACTGGTTGTCAGACTTTTTGTTGGTTCTGACTACCCATAACGACTCAAAAATTTACAAATTACATCTAGCACCAGCTGCTTAACGTGTTTCCCAAAGCACGGAGGGGTCTCAATACAGGGTGTAAGGGAAACGCTTCCGAAAACGAAGACAGGTGATAGGCCTAGCGGTTCTCGATACAGTACCATCAAAAAATCTAGGTTTTTTTAACAATTTGTACCTAATTTTTTTAGCTTTTTTTGTACACTATGCTGTGTGAATAGTTGAATGAACCATTAGTTGAGATTAAACACATTTAAAACGACCCCAAGTCCAGGCGGCGACTTTAGGTTTAGGCATCCTTTGTAAAGCGCCGCCAAAATAAAATAAGTGGAAACATTACAGAAGCAGTAAACGTTTCAAATTGATGCAAAATAACCAATTTAAGGTGAAATGTTATTGGTATCCGTTTGCATTTAGGTTGTATATAACCTACGTTCTGGCTTCGGAAGCGTTCCCCTTACACCCTGTATATAAGGGATGAATGAATTTGATGGCACGGTTGGCGCAGTGGTTAAGCGATTGACTGCTGCGCTGCGTATCGCGGGTTCGATTCCCGCACGGAACAAATATTTAAATGACCTACAAGTAGTTGTTCCGGGTCTGGCTGTTTGTGTATGTGAGTTTAAATGTTTGTAAACACACCCACAATACAGGATAAATTCCTAGTGTGGGGCAACGTTTTAAAAAAAAACTTTAAAAAAATAAATAAACAACCGACTTCCTAAAAAAACACTAAAAAGTGAAAAATAACTTTAATTTCGGAAGTCGGTGACTTTGGATATGTATTTTAATTTTTTGTCACCGCCTTCCGAAATTAAAGTTATTTTTCACTTTTTAGTGTTTTTTTGGAAGTCGGTTGTTTATTTTTTTGAAAAAAGTTTTTTATTTTTCACTTTTTAGTGGTTCACATGTGCTTACCCATTCAAAGCGTACCGGCGTGATGTTATGTTATTAACTGGTGTAAACAATTGACAGACATGAGATTTCAGCAATCCCTGTCCATTTGCTATCATTTATTGAGGAGTTCCGTTGCCTATCTCCGAAGTTCTTCATCAGATCTTCACCAAATTGAAATGGAACCACTCCGAGAAAGTACTCTTCCAAAAACTACACAAATTGCTTCAAGTGTGCGTATAAAATTTGAAGAGTTCTCTCTATTTCTCCAGGATCCCATCATCAGATCCTGACTTGATGATCATGGGACCACTTGGGAAGTATACCCTTTCGAACAAAAAATTTTTTATCCAAATCGGTCCAGCCATCTTCGAGTAATCGGGGAACATACATAAACAAAAAAAAAAAAAAGGTTCCGACGAATTGAGAACCTCCTCCTTTTGGAAGTCGGTTAAAAATGGATGGTCACTCATCCACGGACCGACCACGGCTAGCGCAGCTTAACATTCGATCAACCCGTGTCACTGTTATCGTTATGCCAGAAGCCTGAAACTTAAGTTTAAGATGACGTAAAAACTTGGAACTTAGGCGATTACAGGTTATATTGATAACTGCCAGTGACGTAAATAAAAACTGAAGTTAATTTTCAGGCCAAAAACGCTCTACATATTTTTTTACTTTTTGCTGAAAATTAATACCATCCATTTTACTAACGGTTCGAGCCTTGGAGAACATTTTAGGAATAAAGAATTATGAAACAATTTTTTTAAAATAAATAAAGAGCCCTTCTGTTGTCTAGAGATCAATTACTTAATAATTATTGTGTCTCCAATGGTTTGAGCTTAAAAGCAGCAAAATCGATACCAAAAAGTTGTATACGTATCTATGAACAAAAATAACACATAGTGGATAAATCCCGGCTGTCTTTCGAAGATCTTTGACAGTCGTTGCGGTTATTCAGAAGCCAAAAAGTCTGACTACCAGTCTTACCAAGGGTTATCGTTTTATCCAAAGAATGGGTTATAGAGGTCAGCTAAACAGTCGCTTTAGCTCAGCTGCATTCAGTTGTGAAGTTGTTCAGACTGGAAGCCGATCTCAACAAAGTTAGGAAAAGCCAAGCAATTTGCCTAAGATTGACAGTTTAGCCTTCAGCCCTGTTGTCATCATACTAAATTATTCAAGCTTTACCATCATACGCAAAACCCGTACAAACCAGAACGCTATGAGATCAATATATCCATCAATTTAAAGGGTAACCGTCATTCCTCTCAAATTTCCCCAAAAATAATAAGGGAGCCATATTTCCCATAACGTCGAACGTCCCGATCCCTTTGACTATAAATCTTTTATTACAACACTGTAAGAATATTATAAGATTAATGCGGCATCTGGCCTTTTATATTAGGTACAAAGAATATTGTTCAAAAGAAGTAGGTGGCTGAGTAGACCCATGGTGCACACCATTCGAAATGTTCGGAAAAGTAGCTAAATGTCCATTTGCTTGTGACAAAGTAATAAACAGTTTGCTTGCCGCGGTAAGTCCATGGATGGGTGACTATCTTTACATACCAGGACCCCTTGGTGTCTCGGAAGCATGTTAAGCTGTTGATCCCGGCTGTCATTTGTTGATTTTTGACAGTAGTTACGGGAATCATCAGAACCTCGAAATTCTAACAACCAGTCTTACCAAGGGGTATCGTGTTACTTAACAATTGGTTTGTGGAGGTCAGATAGGCAGTCATCGAATGTAAAATATTGATATTCAGCTATATCCAGTTAGACTTAAAGCTGCACAAATATAGTTGGGAAAAGCTAGCTAGACGATGATGAGGGAAAACTTCTTTGTAAGATTTATTTCTGGGAAGGACAACGATTATAAATACCAGTGTTTCAAATCTGGTAGCAATCGTTTTGCAGTTTGTATGATGTTATATGGTGCTGAGATATTTGTTGTATGAGACTTCGTCACTAAAGTTGGCATGGTGAGGTCTTCCTTAGTTTCTCTGGTATAACTATTTTATTTAATCTTTCAATCTCGACGAACTCTTGAATTTTATCAAAATCCAAAGACCACGTTGAACTACTCAATGCCTAAAAATAAGTATAACTGCAGTAGGTCAAGTTTGATCTATTTCTCATTACATTTCTATGCGAATTTCCTACAGCACGTTGTTTCGACTTGTCTTACTGTATCCACTTACTGCTTGTGTATCGTGTGTTTATGCAAATCCCAGCATGTTATTTAAATTTTTGTGACATCAAAAGGGTTGTAACAAGTTGTTACGATTCGGGAAACATGGGATATGTTTGGGAGAATTTGTTATATTGCTAAGTTAATCGTGAAGGAAGTTTAGGCATCAACAGGGTTATGTGCAATTCTCTTTTATATTGAGATCAAGTGAGGTTGAAAGAAGAGACTTTATTGACGGGATATTTGATTTTTCTTGTCTCGTGAAAGAAAAGTCATCTGTAGCAATTTAGAGTTTTATAATCCATCGTCTTTTGAGCTTTTTCTAAGCGACTTTGGCTTAAACGTGTCCTTTTTAGGCCAAACAGCGGTAACTGAATATTCGTAAGTAATACACTAGAATTAGACTGCCTAATAATTGGAAATGCTGATAAATGTTAAAGCATTTTAGTGCTGATTTTTGTCAAGAAATAAAGAAAAGTGCGTTTTTATTGGCATTTAATCCAAAACCACATTATCTATATTAATAATAAAGCTGAAGAGTTTGTTTGTTTGGTTGCTTGAACGCGCTAATCTCAGACCTGATTTGAAAAATTCTTTCAGTGTTAGATAGCCCATTTATCGAAGAAGGCAATATGCTATATAACATCACGCTAAGACCCTTAGGAGCAGAGCAAAGAGAAAAAGACGAATCACGAATACGAAGTACTAGCACAGGCAGGTGAGGCGAGCAACGGGGTGGGTCGGGGAGCAAGAAATTTGACGCGAACGAAGTCGCGGGCAGAAGCTAGTTGGACTATAAAAACGGGAACTAAAATTCAGAGGGGATGAATACATTAAATAACATAATCATATTATTCAAAAGACGATGGGCAGCGATCAAAAGCGGCTATGGAATCCGTACCCATTTTTTTTTTCATTCATATTGTATTTAATTTTTGTCTCATATTTTGTGTTATGGGCTACATATTATCAAACTGTTGGTTTCAAGCCTTAAATAAATGGGGTTTCCAGAAAAAAAGTCATCTTTTAGGTTCATTAGTCTAACGATGTAAACAAAATCGATTTTCACAATTTTTTTAACAATCAATCATATTTTGTACTACAGTTGTACCATTACATTTTCATATTTTCCCTGAGAACTCCATACTTTTGACGGTCGTCGCAATAGTAAAGACTAATCAATAAGCTACGACCTCTTAACTGTGTTACGTCTCAAATCTGTTGACTAAGTTTCAATTTTGGGGACGCTAAAGCCCATCGTTCTTTGTTTCTCGAGGCTATTTTATATCTATGATAGAGTTTTAAGGACATTCAGTTTTGAAAGATTATCGCCTGTGTCTCATTTGCAAATGTTAAAAAATATTCCTTAATTGTCTCAATCTGTTTGCGAAAACAAGGAATTGATAAAGAGACTGATATCTTACTATAATTATTTTTTACTTCCCTGAGAAAAGAATTGAGAAGTAAGAAACGGGCCTTCATCGATAATTAAACACTAAGTAATGTAAATAACTTCACCCTCTTAAATAAATACAACTTTAACGAAATATACAACTTCCCAAACCAAGCCATGAATTCCTTATTAGTAGCCTCGAAGTAATTGCCTTTATCATGGACATCTAAAGTACAAAGCAGGAAGTGGCCGCCAGGCAATAAATCTGAACAAAAATATTGCTTCCCCCAAATGAAAATTGTTGGAAAATTTGTAATTTCAATGGCAAATGAAATAACGGTTTACGAGTATGTTTCTGTTGTTTTAAATCAACGTGTTTTTTAGTGCGGAAGTGATAAACTGCTGGTACTTGTGGTTAGCGGTGTGATGGAAAAGTATCGTCAATTGTATGGTTTTGATGAGGAAGCACTGATAAAGTTATTTTGAGGTTTTTGTTGATACGCGTATTAATAAGGGGTGCAGTGGTGAACTATTAGTAATGGCCCGACTGACGAGTTATAGGTCGTGGGTTCAAACCCAGGTAGGCGCTTTATTTTACTATACTGTAAATCATTTCATCACCACTGCTTGAGAACAGGAACGGTAAAGGAAAACTTCGTTCAGAAACCAGCGTGTCCTTAAGAGCATTCCTTCCACGCGGGCTGGCAATAACGCATTTACAGTTGTTTTACGTGATTATTTCATTACATACAAACACAAGTACTATTTTTTTTCAGCCAAGCACTAGATCGTTGGTATTTATAATTATTTTAAATATTTACTCTTTCATAAAAACATTTAATCGTACTTAGTAATGCAAATAGAAAATAATTGACGGTATGTCGATTTTTATAACCAAATACCATAATAACTGTAAAAAAATAGCATACAAACTCGAAAATACCAAGGATCTAGTGCATGGCTGACAAAAAATGTTTACTTTTGTTTGTATTTAATTAATTAATCACGAAAAACCGCCATAAATGCACCGTTGCCAGCCGGCGTGGGGAGAATGTTCTTAATCTAAAATTCGAAGACATCCAACATCTATCAGCCCGCACTGAGCCAGCCTGGTAGACTAGAACCCACTCCCTCTCAAAGAATAATTAACCCAATGATGTTGGATTTTGTTGTTTTTGTCATGCGTGATTTTTATATTAGTCAGTAATATCACCAAAAATAACATAGAAATGAGTAGACATTTTACAAAAATTTTGAAAAAATTGGAAAACAAAGTAAACGGACCTCTATATCTCTTAGGTAGGTGATTCGGGACATTTAGTAGGTCTTGGACAGTCTGAAGATGATGTACAAGATAGGTAATTGTTCATTGGGTGCATTCCTAGAAGAGATTTTGAGCTCGGTAGTTTGGGGTCCGAGTTGCGTTTTCGAGTTATCGAAATATTAATTACTAGCAGCGCTCCGCGGTTTCACCCGCGTAGCTCCCGTTCACGTAAGAATACGGGGATAAAATATAGCTTATGTTACTCGGTAAAATGTAGCTTTCTAACGGTGAAATAATTTTTAAAATCGGTCTAGTAGTTTTTAAGTTTATTCTCTTGTTATAACCTCTATTACAAGGCAATAAAGTCGACATCTGCACTCTACAGTTAAAGTCTCATTTTTCATTGCAAAACCAATGCTGAATTGCAATTATCGCACACTAGCGGAATTATTACATTAATTTAGTTAGTTAGATTCTGGACGCCGTCGCGTAAACCAACTTCGGTAAACCTATCCCGAGAGTTACAATAGAGATTATAGAAAGTCATAATCTTTTGTTGATGCATTATTGTGTAGTTTTAGTTAAACAATAATCAAAGGTGTAACTGTGAACTTGTTGTGAATAAATAAGTGGTTCGGTAGAAAATAGTTTTTTTTTAAAGACTAACGGGGTCGGCCTTATAACACTTACATACAAAAATACAAAAATACAAATCTGTCCTCTTTATAATATTGGTGTAGATTTTTTGTAAACTGAAGCAGTAACTAAAATCAATTTATTTATGTATCTATTGTTATTATTATTTTCATAACACAAAAGTTTTACCTGTTTTCATACAAGTTATTTGAACCGAAAAATTATACCTACACACAACGTTTGATCAAACTTTCGAAGTATGGCGGGTATTCAGACCTCGCTTCTAGCTGATCGGGCTTTGAAAATATATACATTCCCCATTATTTTTATGTTATGAAATAAAACAGGGCAGGTGCGGACATCCCACGCCAGAGGATGCCTCACTGTATTTACCTAATTACCTATTCAAAGTCTAGGTACATGTGTATCTCGTTGGACGCATGAATTACTACTGAGCAGTCCTTGGTCCGATTTCAAGGTTGAGAAAAGTGATATTAGGTGGCTATTAGGAATTTCTCGGTAGCAGCCTACAATCTAGATTTGTACATGGGTATTAAACATAACTGCCGAAATGTGGCTATACTATTAGGAAGACGTAGTATTGTAAGGCCTTCCACAAGGTGGACCGACGACTTTGTGAAGGCTGCAGGAATCCGCTGGGTGCGGGAAGCACAGAACAAGTCGAAGTGGAGGAGCTTGGGGGAGGCCTGAGTCCAGCAGTGGACGTCTTTCGGCTGAAATAGGAGTACACCTCTGCCTAACTCTTCGGGCAAATTGGCGTGATGTTGTGTTACGTGTTACATTAATGATTTTGAGTCTTCCGCTCGGGAGGTATAGCATCACTTGCTCTAAGTATATGTGCATTTTATATGTTTTATTTGCAACGTGCGATTTATTTGTGAAAAAATAAATATTTTTTCTTTCTTTAACGGAAGACTCAAAACAATTCGAGCGTAATCAGCGGTCCTTTTAGACCCTGTAAAAATTAACACATCGCGTTAAAAACCACTTGTCACTCCACCAAAAACCAAATTAAATTTTACATCTCACTCCAATTTGCATGCAAACTGCCGTGAACTCGCAAATGTCATATAAGTCTGGTATAACTGTCGTATAAACGTCATATTAATGCTGTGGCTTAGCGGGTTATGGTGGGCAAGTCCGCTGCCCTTTGAGGTACATTACCATAATCTGTCAGGGAGATGTAGTGCCGCATATATTTAGAGGTCTATGTGCTACAAGTTAATTGGATGTGTAATTGAATTAGGGGTGGAGCATGTTTAATGCGAATACATTGTAAACGTTTGTAATGCTACTGACTGGCACATTCACCGAAATTGCTAGTTTTCAGAAGTGTGTATGTAAGTGTGTGTGTGTGTTTCCATGTCCTTCGGCGTCGGGTGCACGTTTTTAAGGGTCCGTACCTACCTCAAAAGAAAAAAACGGAACCCTTATAGGATCACTCGTGTGTCCGTCTGTCCGTCCGTCACAGCCAATTATCTCCGAATGCACTAGACCAATTAAGTTGAAATTTGGTACACATATCAATTTCCGTGACCCAAACGTAGAAGTGTGACGTGAATAGACGAAATCTGTATATGGAGGTCACTTTTGACTTTTGCAAGATGGAACATTAAAAAAAAAATTGCAAACTGCATCGTGTGACATATCATGTATGAAAGGGCTCGTTGTGAGGATCTCAAATATATATTTTTGTAACTTTAAAATAAATGGTTTCCAAGTTATTCAAGAAAATATACAAACACTGACCGTTCCGCCTATCTCCGAAACTACTGAACCTAAAATTTTGAAAAAATACAGAAACTAGTTTTCTACTTATAGATTATGAGAAAACCAATAAAAAGCTATGATATTAAAATAACATTGTAAATCACTCAATATTGTGCGTACCAACTTACATTTCCAGTTGGAATGTGTGAGAGAACATACTTTTTTAACTTACTACCCCTTTCCTCATGAACACGTAAGAGGTATGAAATTGAAATTCATAACTTTTACATAAATACCTACAGGTTTGTACGGAACCCTCGGTGCGCGAGTCCGACTCGCACTTGGCCGGTTTTTTAGGTATTACTATTATGGTTTAGTATGTTTATTCCATTATACTAGCAATGCAACACTATTTTTTAAATGTCGCAGCAAAAAATCATCAAAATTAAAATATTTTATTTCACATAAACCTGCATGGGCACTTATGAAACGTCAGAAGCTAGGCGCACGGTTCCAATTTGTCGCTTCCTATGGAGAAGAGCCGGCAAGAAACTCCACGGTTACTCTTTAAAAAATAATTGGCTTTTACAATGTTTTCAAATTACAGTGATAATAGGTATGGGAGGACAGTGCAGGCATGTCAATAAGTAAAAAGTACTTAGAGTAATGAAAATAAAGAATAGAAAATCGTCTACAAATCTACAGTATGTAAGGCCTACAACGTTCCATCATTCACAATATGTAAAAGAATCTACATAGGTAAAATCAACCCATTTAAACCAAGTGACATGATTTCCATGACAATCGCTAATAAATAGTCGATGATATAATTGATGTATAATGTCAAATAATGACGAGGATATGTCAGACGTTGTAAAAATAAAAATTATAAAAATTAACATTGTAATTTGGGAGGGTTTAATTTAGGTGATATTCCTGTAGGAGGAACAAAAACAAACATCCAAAAAACTAAATATCCAACATACAAACTTTCATATATACATATAACATATGTACGAGTATATATAGTAGGTTATTCGGACTAACAAACAAAATCATGTCTGTTTTCTTCAAACGAATAGGCAGAATTTTATTTGACATGTCACAACTTATGTTTGAGACGAGCTGCGACCCTTTCTTAATAACTGTTTTAACTTCCACGCTATAATATAAATAACAAATCGGAACGCCACTGAGTTCACAAGACAGTAGACAGTGTTCCAAAAGTCGCCGAACTCATTGTATACGCCAAATATTCTAATATTATGATTCTTAACACGACTGCTATGATCCGTGATTCCTAGTTCGAATATCATTTGGAAGCCAGCCAAGTCCCGTGATACACGGCTTTGCAGAGTTTATACCAGAAAGTTTCTGATGAAATTTAATTTAATTTACACAAGTTTAATCGCTCTGGATTTAAGTGTCGTGCAGCGTAAAATTATGACTTGAATAGTCTGTTTTTGTTGTTTCTCGGAGCTAATTTAGAAAACGATCGCTGAGCAAAATATGAAAATAAAAATAAGCAAGACGATTATGTAAGGATTGTAGCAGGAGCACTGGTAATCTAGTGGCGACGGCCGTACTTACGAGTTGTAGGCTGTAGGTTTGAAACCAGACAGGTGCTGTACCTACTTTGTGAAAATTACTTTTCGCTACTGCTCTAAAAACAGTGAATAGCAGCATGATGAGGAAACTGGCTCACTAGCTCATCGAGAGGTGGCCTGTGGTGTCGCAGCAGTGGGAACACATTAAATTGATTATGAAGCGGGTGGCGTTCTGTAGTTTCTGCCTACCCATGAGAAAAAGGCGTCAGTTTACGATTTTATGTCGTTTTATTTATCAAAAAAGAACAGTGCCAGTAAGTTTAATCAAGTGCACGCTATCGAATGGCATCAATAACATGGCGAAATAGCAAAAACTCGCTTTCAAAACTCCATAGTGGCTTTTGCTTTAATATGGCTGTTATCTAACTTTATTATGTGCACACTAACAAATGGCATTAATGTACATATACCTAACAATATTCCAAAGAGCTAAAATATGACGATACAACAGTTAGGAGCCAAGCAAAGAAAAGAAGTCAGAAAGAATGCTAAGTGAAAACAAAGTAATAGCGCGTTTGGGCGATGGGACACGACATGGGCGATGGGACACGACATGGGCGATAGGACGAAACACGAGCGGGTTTTGGGCCAAAATTTTACGCAGACGAAGTCACGGGCGAAGTGCTACTTCATTAAAAATAGTTATACGCTTGTTGCAGTTTTTAATCTTATACAGTTTTCGTAAGCAGTGCCGCTTGTCACACGTGGGGATTTGAGTGACAAAAGTACCGTCTGAGTTAAAGGTGCCTATAGGTAGCATAGACCTACACAAGGTTGCACTACACGGTGACTTATACATACATGCCGTCTGTTGGCTGAGGCCAGTTTAAAGCTGTAATGGCTCTTTGTTAAAAATACCTCTCCAGACATGGCCCTGCATTGTTAGACTCAATAAAATTCAAATAAGAGACCATGAACCTCTGTGTTTGTTTCGGCTTTCCTTCTCAGAGAGCAGTCAGCAAGGAAATGCCGGCGCTATCTAGTTTTTAAAATATTGACGTGTAAAACTGTCTTATAAGATTTTTACTTACATAAATAAACATTTCATTTCAGAACAGAACTAATATCCCACGGGAACGTACTATAAGTTGAAGTGTCCTATGTACAACTACACTTCTGACCTTCTTAGCCCAACTCCTATAACATACTAAAATATTTTTACTTTTGCCATCGACTCAAAAAGACAAAAGAACTGAATTCATCCGTTGAATGTCATAAAGTTAACAAAATTACTAGACATAGTACTGTTTCTATGCAAACCTGTACACGCAAACTAGATTACCTAAGTGTTTTGATTCAATATCACTCTCTAGATTGAGTTTTCGGAGAAATCAATTTGACGAATCAAAACACTTCATTTTCTCCTTAACCTATTTCTTAGAAGTAAACACAGGGATAGGTACTTACTATATACAATGTAAGAGATATCGTGTTTCTGCGTAATGTCTGTTCCAAAAATATCTGAAGAAAATGTAAGCAAATTGATCAGAAAACGAATCTGTGGATGCCAATTTGTAGTGCCATTTATAAATTAGTTTGATTTCATTATTTCAAATTAGAATTTTGGGTTTAACCGAAAATTCACTCACTTTATTCACACACATTACAAACTCGCTCTCTATTACATTGGACTTAAACGAAAAATAATTGCCAAAATGTGGGTACTCTATCTACGGTCACCAAAAGTGAATTTTACTATTATTATTATTCACCTTTATGGACTAAAATTTAATTAAATTATCAGGAAACAGACAGTTCATTTATTACATTTTTAATTCGAAAACATCCATCAGTTTCTGTCTAAACTTCAACTAAATCCAACGACCCTGGTTATTTATCTCTTTTGGCGAATGTAACTTCACCCTTCCTAAAAAATAGGCGTGATGTTATGTTATGTAGTTATAGACTGTAATTATTACATACTAATATATTCCATATTTCTTCATCAGAGGGACCAGCGGCATCGATATCGATCTCCGAAGAGTGGACATCGACCAGTGCCCCATAAGATCCGGCTCAACACAGCTGAACATCTTCGCAGGAACTGACAAATGTAAGAAGAAGACCACTGAAGTAAGTTGAATTTGTTTTTTTTAACAAGTCTGGTGAATCGCCATTTTGAAATTTGTTTATAAAATAAAATAATGTTAATATAAAATATAATATTTAACATTTATAAGAAAATAGCAGTTGGTTTCGCGAGACGCAATTTATGATTCTTTGAATTCGAAATTTATGTTTTTCAAAGCTTTTTGTATCAATTACCTTCAATGACGAATTCATCTACCTTTTTAAGCGGACCTTTTTCATAGAATTCTTTAAACGAATTCTTTGAGACTTTCATGCTTTTAAACAATTTTTCGAGGACAGTGGAATTTGTATTTTAGTTCAATGAATCCTTTAAAGACCGTTCTTTTGAGGAGAGCTCTGCAAAGATAGCAAAAATTGAAGACATAACACCGATAGTATCGTGTTATCAATTTGAAAAGACAAACTAATTCCTAACTTTAAAAGGTCAATCGGTATAAGTTGGACGAAGCTTTGTGTTTTTAACAAATTCTAAAATGGAAATTAATTCTAGTTAATAGTTATCAAAAGTCCACTAAAGGCGGTGAAAGTAAATTCAAACCTTGTAAAAAAATAGCGACTGCTAGTAGTTCCCGTGGGAAGTATCATTGGCCCTCTCCTCGCGTGATTGAATATTTCTTTAAAACTTTTTAAGTGTTTTACTTAACATTTTAAACTTTACTAGTGTCTGCCTGTGCCACTAAGGGTCGTAGCGTGATGTTAAATAGAATGTAACCTTTCTCAAAAATTGAGCTATCTAATGCAAAAAGATTCTATCAAATATGACTGGTAGTTCCAGAGATTACCCCTACGTACAAACTAATATAAAAATATAATGAAGATGTAAACTGTGTTTGATACAAACAAGCCAATTTTATCTGTATAATACTGTTACCTGTATAATATTAGTTTAAATTTACCAAAAATGTGACCTGTGAATGTGACTGTGCCCTGTTTTATATCGATTTTTACTTACGGCATTAAATAAACTAACCATATCAAAATACGAGTGTGCGTCTCTGCTTTAATTACAATCTAAACACAAATTCTGTTGTACCCGTTAATTACATTAACCCAAGTCTACATAAAGGGTTCTTTTCGAGGGTCCCTCTAACAAGACCTGAAACAATTTCAACGAAATCGTCCAAGTTGGGGGTCGAGACCGTTCCGCTAAAGCAAAGTTTCCCGTGGTTTATACACAGCCCAAAAGTTTCAATCATTTTGGGTCTTGGCAACTATTCTGTTTCTTTAGAAAATTTTGGCGAAACATTCAGATTAAGACAGTGTTGATTGAGAAGTTGTTTGGAATAATTGTTGTGCGGTGTTGCGGTAGTTAAAACAACATTGTTAATCGTTGTTCTTATCAGGGGCTACAAATCACTATCACTACATAATTCTTCTTAAATAATAAATTATCCTTTTATCGAACTGGCCACTTGTATTGATTTAAACCATCTAGCATTCCCCTATACGGAGCACCGGTGTGGGCGCCTACATTGAGGCGCCAACCAGCCCGCCGGTTGAAGGCGTCCCATAGGGTCATGGTCATTCGGATGGTCCGAGGATACCGCACGATCTCCGGTGAGGCGACGGGCCTCCTTGCCGGATTGCCGCCATGAGATCTAGTAGCACGAGGAGGCCAAACGCGAGAAATTGCGGCACAGCAGACAAAGCTCCGGCGGGATCTCATGGCGATATGGAGAGCGCTATTGTCACAACCCAGTGCTGGGCACGCCACGATTGCGGTGGTAAGTTCCCTCTTTGAGGAGTGGCTAGAGAGGCGCCACGGCGTCCTCACCTTCCACCTGACGCAGGTGCTCACCGGACATGGTTGTTTCGGGAGGTTCCTGTTTTGGATAAGGCGGGAGGAAAAGCCCGGGTGTATCCACCGTGTAGATTGGCTTGAGGACACGGAAGAGCATACAGTAGAGGTCTGCCCGGCTTGGGTGGAGCATCGCCGTGTCCTTGTGAGAGTGCATAGATAGCCGTCACCTCCTGCGACCCAGTAATGCTCGCGAAGAGGGAGGCGGCACACGTGAGTGACCCCTCACGGCCCTAGCCTCTTCAGGAGATGCCCTGGGCGTCGGAAATCCCAGGCTGATTCCCGGTCACCGTATGCGCGGGCTTGCGGATGGTGAGTAATGGGTAGCTCGCTCTCCGGTAAGGACCAAGCCCGGGTTGACAGCGCGTTGTGTTCCATGTGCGCCTCAAAGAGATGTCAGCACCAACTGGTGGGGTCCGCAAGGACTGATGCCTGCCAGGGGTGCAGGTTGTTCGAAAGAGATACCGCGGCCCATGGCACATAGACAACTGAGGGAACGTGGCTGGGTTTTAGTCAGTAAAAGTCTGACACACCCTCCTGCCCCACCCAGAGCGAAAGAAGTTGATGATTTCCCACCCAAAAAAAAAACCATCTGGCATTTAGTCAGGAATTCCAAATGGAAATTTACTTCATTACTAAATGATTCATTTGTTTTCGCACCTATTGATTTTTCATTGACATCGTTCTAATGCAATATGGAAACCTTATAATGTCGCAATATTTACGAATACAAGTTCCACCGTGACACTGCAGAAACAGATCGTAGGAGTCTAGGACGCCAATTCCATACAAAGCAAACTACAACCAATTTTATATGTCATCATCTACATCATCTGCTTAGCCTTTTCCAACTCTGTTGGGGTCGTCTTCCAGTCTAACCGGATGCAGCTGAATACCAGTATTTTACATGGAGCGACTCCCTATCTGACCTCCACAACCCAGTTACTGGGATTTTAAGGTACGATACCCTTGGTAAGACTGGATGTCAGACTTTCGGGCTTCTGAAGACCCGTAACGACTGTCAAAGATTCACAAATGACAACCGGGACCGGGGCTTAACGTGCTTTCCAAGGCACGGAGGGGTCTTGGTATGTAAAGATGGTCACCCATCCACGGACCAACCGCGTCAAGCTTAGCTTAACCTGATCGATCGACCCGAACGGCTGTTTATTACTTAGTCATAAGTTCGTAAAGACCTAATATTATAAAATGAAGTGCTCTCGCAGCATCTCAAAAACCGGCGTAAAGATTTACATATGGTTTTCACCAATGGACGGTGTGATTCATATATAATTCATAAAGGTTTTGTGTAAATTGCCTGAAATATGACGATGATTGTTGAAGATTTGGGAAATATCAGGCCGAGTGGGAGCTTTTCTGGCATGCGCCACGTAAACATTGTATGAAATTTGGCACACGCGTCGTTTATGTAGTGCATGGTCCGTTCCCGGTTGAATCCATGGACAAACGCTACTTTATACATGGTGTAACAGAAACAAGCACTAAAGATAACAGCTGGTATAGAAGCACTACCTATACATAGTTTCAGCTCAAAATAAAATACTCTAAGAATTGACAAATAATAAATAAAAATACCAAATAAATCTCTTTCAAGTGATGTGTTTACTTCAATTAGAAAAGTTCGGTTTTTGGTGTCAATGTATTAAAAATTCTCATAAATTCCGCGCAAGATAGGATTAAAAAACCTTCCAATATCGTTTGATATCATCCAAAGAAGCCATGCCCTTGGTATGTATATACCCTTTTCGTTACACGTTGTATATATTATTTTAATCCTTCTTCAGCTAGGTATTAGGGAAGAGAAACGTCCTTTATTAGTAAAACAGTGTTAGCTTTAAAACTTCATAGTCTTGCCTGAAACCACTCTTAACCTTAAACACCCACGAAGAGGAGCAGATTATGTTAAGACAATGAGCAGTAGTGTCCTCTTTGTATGGAAATATTAACAAACTTAACAAAGAGACAAGCTTAGTAATTGGCTGTCTTTTGTTGCTCCCACGGTTGAAGCATTTTAAGCTTCAAATAGTGGAGACAAAGATACGTCATCTTATTGGTCTTTGCTATTTTAAACTGTGACTGCGGTGACGTTTCTAAAGCCTCATTTACACGATGCATGTTTCTTGCATGTGGCATACAATCAAATTGAAGCAACACTTCTTGTCTAGAATTGTCTAAACATTGTATCGACGGTGCGCTCTTTATTGTTGTTTTTCATTTTATGGTATACCACACACAATTAAATCGCACCATCCATGCTACTTTGCTTATAAGACTTTTTTTTTCATGCTATTTAATTTATTTATTTTTTGTTTTGGATGGGAAATCATCAAATAACTTCTCCCGCTCTGGGTGGAGCGGGAGGGCGTGTCAGACTTTTACTGACTAAAACGCACACGTGTTACCTCAGTTGCCTGTATGCCAGGGGCCGCGGTATCTCTTTCGAACAACCCGCACCCCTGGCAGGCATCGGCCCTTGCGGGCCCCATCTGTTGCTGCTGACATCTCTTTGAGGCACGCGTGGAACACAACGCGCCGTCGTCCCGGGCTTGGTCCTTACCGGACAACGAGCTACCCATTACTCGCCGTCCGCAAGCCCGTGCCTACGGTGGCCGGGAATCAGCCTGGGATTCCCAACACCCAGGGCGTCTCCTGCGAAGGCCACGGCTGTGAGGGCGCATGTACTGCGTCTCCCTCACGTGCGCCGCCTCCCTCTTTGCGAGCATAACTGCGTCGCTGAAGGAGGCGACTGCTAGCCATGCACACCCGCTCCGTACCATGGCCTGGACCAGGGTCGGACGCGAGAGATCGCCGCCGCCGATCACCGCCACGAGGACACGGCGGTGCTCCACCCAAGCCGGGCAGACCTCCAGCGTATGCTCCACCGTGTCCTCTGGGCGATCTTCGCAATAGAAACACCCGGGCGTTTCCTCCCGCCCTATCCGAAACAGGAACCTCCCGAAACAGCCATGTCCGGTGAGGACCTGTGTCAGGTGGAAGGTGAGGACGCCATGCCGCCTCTCAAGCCACTCCTCAAAGAGGGGGGTTACCGCCGCAATCGCGGCGTGCCCAATTTAAATTTTTATTTACATGCTTACTAAGCAATCTTAAATACGATTTATTATAATAACACTAAAATAAAGATATTATGTACTAGTATATAAAGGAAAACAGAAAGGGAAAACTCACTGGGAAAAAAAAATCGACCGCATCGCTGTAAGTGGGAAAACTGCCCAAAAGGCATTGCCACGTTCCAACGTGCCTCCCAGCCTTTTGGGCCATCCATAGCAATGGTGATTCTTTGACCTAAAAACAGACCAGCCTTTTGGTCACGTTAAGAGTCGACCAACCACTGGCGATGTCTGTCGACCATGGCGATGTCTCGAATTACTCGATGAGGACTCGGACCCAAGACCCTGTTTCAATCCCAAATGGCTCAAACACTTAAAGTACAATCTCAGAAATTGAAAAGTAAAACATTTATAAAAGAAAAATACTTGATCAATTACGTGCCAATCTTCATGACAAATTCATGACATTAAAGGTACTTGATGAACCCATGTTACATCGGTAATTTATTCCTAATGTGACAGTTAACGGTACCTTTTCGCCCTTCGAGAGCATTTCAATTTATTATTCATACTATAGATAGACATGATACATTTTCTTCGCTTATTTTTGGAAATTGAAATTGTTAATCATAATAAATCATAACTTGGTATATTGTCATGCAGTATGAGAGGTGTAGGCAATAGTGGAGTGAGATAGGTTGATTGATTGAAATAAGTAACCAAATACCCCATTATATACCAGAGTTATATATAACGGGAAATCGGGAGGTCGGGCTGTTGCATCTGATTGCTGATTCGTGACTTCGTCAGCACGGGAATCCATAGTGGGCGTTAAACTTCAAGAAACGTTGAAATAAATACGCTGTAGCGTTGACTGTTCACTATTTCAATTTTACAGACACTTAAATGACTTAAACAGTTAACGATTGCAGCAAAAATTAACGATTTAGAGCCAATGGGTTTGCGAGTGACCACCACGTGCAACGGCTGTCAACAACTGACTGAATTGACGTCGCCCGCCATGACAGACGCAACTCCATTCGGTGTTACCCGCTCTTAATTAAAATGACCATTTAGTTGAATTCAAATCGATTAATCGTTAAAAATAACAAAATAATGACCAATGATTAAAAAAATAAGAAAATAAATTACAACTCTAGAAATTAACTGATTTTCATTATTTAGAAAAGAAAGAAAGAAAAATAGATTTATTTGTCACAGAAACACGTGCATATAAATGACATACTTAACAATAAAAAAATAAAAAAATAAATAATGTCACGCCCCGTTACATATATATTTGCGTCAAAAGATTGGCATGCTGTTGTTGGATGAATTACCTAGTTCACCAACGGGGTAAATGATGATCATGATGATGATCACGTATCTAGGACGCAAGAAAACTGTTTTATTTGCCCATCTATGCGCAACAGTTGTAGAAAAAACTAGCCAATTGACAGCCGGATTCGAACACGATGGATTTCGTACCATGAAAAACGCGGAAAAACAAGTTTCTTGTATGGATACCGCCTTTAATTTAATAGAAATACACATACTGTGAATATATCAACTGTCCACCTAATAAGGTTCATGAGATACAGTCCGCTGACCGACACACGAACGGATGGACAGCCGAGCCTTAGTAATATTGTTCCATTGGCACCCTAAAAAAGGACGCAACCTTTTAGAAGTACTTTTCTAGCTTATATCTAGGTAGACAACAAGGCCCTTAAAAAGCAATTTCGGAATCAAAATATCAGCACAAATTCTCAATGTTTCCCAAAAATAACTTAAACAAATTTACCTTTACCTTTGAGGCGTTTTGTCTGTTAGTAGTTAGGCCATAGGGAGGTCGGGATTGAATCATTCTTTTATCTTTTAGCAGAGGTTGAACCGAAAAATGTGCTTGTTTAGGACCTGAGGCCCCACCACGAACTCGCGACGTCAAAGGAACGTAAATTAGAAAGATTTTTCAACTAAAATGTAAACTATCCTAAAGCATTTTGGTTTAAGGTTCCTCCACGATAGCCCGTTAAATTCAATTTTTTGTACGTTTTTTTGCAATTTGCAAGTCAGTGCCAGGTTGCATCTTGAATAAAATATGACTATTTCATGAAAAAAATATCCAAAATAATTAAATGAACTTAGGGGGATTTATAAATGATTATAATTTTGTAAAGCTGTGTTTGTTGCGGTCGCGAATCATAAACTAACAAAAATAAACTTCAAATTGCATAAACATAAGACAATTTGTATTTCGCGGGCTACCCCGGAGGTTTTTTCACCTTAAAATTTAACTACAAGCATAAGGGCGCCTTCACATTACGTCGCAAGCAGTGCGGCAGCAGCGCGGCAGCCGGGCGATAGCAGCGGATGCCTTCTCATTACAAATACAGCCGCGCGACTAAGGGTGGCCAGTTCATTTCTACGTCTGTCGCGCTGCTATAGTCGCGCTGCTGCCGCACTACTTGCGACGTAATGCGAAGGCGCTCTAATAAGTATCACCTATATGATGATGATAACGACGCCGATGGGACTCCGCTGTGCGTGGGGATTATGGCTAACAAAACCCAAAGCCTAGCTCCGCCCAAAAGCACAGATGCTTCCTGGGAGCTTCACAGGCTTCGCGGAGCGACCTCACTGTTCTGAGGATTTCTTCACGTTGAGAAGCCACGGCCTCGCATTCCAGCATGACGTGGGTGGCTGATTCCTCGGCGTCAAGGCAGCCCCTGCAAAATGTGCTGTCTGTAGCACCTATATTACAAAGATTTTAGTATCACCCATAGATATGAATAAAGTTGTTCCGTGTAGGACACGAACCCGCGACACGCAGCGCAGCAATCAATCGCAACCACTGCTCCAACCATGCCGTCCAAATTGTGTATGTAGCGAGTATTTGTTCCACGTTTACTCCGCACGTTCATGCTAGGCCCACTGTGTAGTAAATGTTGAGATAGATCGTACTCAGGTAGTAAGGGCTGCTATTTTATGGACCGTTTTACGAGTATGTGCGATACCGAAACGTGTTTGTGAACACACTTTTAGATACGTGTTTAAATATTTTGGTGAGCGGTAGTCCCCTCTAGAAATGGAACGAGTTTTCTTTAAATGAAGATATATGTAAATTGTATACTTGACTTAAATTAGAAATGTGTTACAATTTTCGTGACTAAAATCATCTTGATTTACACTGTAAACAACAAGGATTTCAATCTTGCGTCTTTTAATAAATTAGAGCAAATAAGCAAAATGTTAAACTAATTTCAAACTAGCTTTTGGCACCGGCTTCGTCCGCGTCGAGGTCCAAAATTATCCCACGGAAACGGCTTACCGGGATAAAATGTAGTCTATGTGTAAATCCAGATCATAATCTATCTGTTTCCCAAATTTCATCCAAATACGTTCAGCCGTTTTTGCGTGATTGACTATCCAAACAAACAAACAAAAAAAAATTGGAAGGATAAACCAATTATAGGCGACTAGCTTATGCCAGCGGCTTCGCCCGCGTGGGTGTCGAAAATTATCCCACGGGAACGTACTACCGGGATGAAAAATATACAATGGGTTAATCCGCAATCTATCTGTGTACCAGTGCTATTTTTGCAATATTTAGTAAAAACATCGAAATATACAAACTTTCACATTTATAATAATATTAGGATTTTGATTTCATAAATGGTCGGTCAGTCAAAAAGATGAAACTAGTTGCCCATTATAAAACATAGTGTGTACCTATGGGGACGAACGGGCATGAAACTCCACGGTCACTCTTTTAAATCAAATTAGTGTTACAAACTCACATCATTCTTGTTAAAATAATACATGTGAGAACAGTGTAGAAAGACCCGTATCTACGTTAAAAGCGCCCGTAATAAAAAAGATGCTTAAATACAAATTTAGTAATCGTTAAAATTCAGTAATCAAAAAAATGGCGTGGACAGCTAAGAGATGACTAGTCCCACCTGACGGCGCCCGTTCTCAAACATAACGTATAGATCAGCACCATTCAGCTCAACCATTTTGAAGGGGTTTAATGATCTAACCGCACGCCATCACTAGCGAGACATTTGGCAGCATGGCATACTCTCAGCCGTCAGGGCACATTCAAGTCAAAGAAAGACGTACCCAGTAAATTGTAGCTCTATAAAAGGTACACATAGCTCAAACATGTGTAGTGCAAGCAAATAAAAAATAGATACTAAGAGATTGAATTTATACAATGCAAAGATAGTTTTCATAATCTTCAGCAGCTTCAATAATATTTTCGAATGCTAATCCATCAGTTTATGCGCTTTTGTGGAGCAAGATCACAAGTTAAATTTAAGAGCACGAGAGTGAGTAAAAAAGTAAACATCAATAAAACTTCAGAATTCGATATATCCAACGCGAAGCAAACGCAGCAAAGCGAAATACATTCCTTTGAGAATAACAGAAAACCCAATACTCAAACATTCATAGACGGCCAATACAATACTGCAACTCAAACTTAATTCTCGGAAGACATCAATACTGCCCGTTGAACGTGGGCCATTGTGTACGCCTGTGCATACGCTGGCCATCCCGAAGTGGTCGCTGGGGACGCAAACCAAACATGCTATAAATAGAACTGAAGATACCGTGCTACTCTTCAAATGGATGTCTCTAGTGTGTTTGGTTACAGAGGAAGTGCTGTTCTGATTGTATTGGGAGTAATGGAGGCTGTATCAATACACGGATGGTTTTGGTGATTCTGTTCGTCACGGGATTCAAAAAGGATAATACATGGATTTTGGAAAACGAATACATACACAAAACTTTGTCCTAGGAAAGATACAAAACGATTAAAGGTCAAAAGTACTTTTGCTTGTTCAAATATTAGATCTGTCTTAGAACATGAGTAAGCTTAATATAATATATGTACTAATTAAATGGATATATTGAGTGTGTCTATTTAATTAGCACGATGAAACAGGAATTTCTCCTATTTCCCAGTATTACCCGAAGTACGTTAGGTAATCTGTGCATCGTTTACTAAAAATCAAAATATGTGGGCGTCCAAGCAAAAAGGGTCCAGTAGTGGGGTATTTAAGACTATATTCAGTATCTAGAATAGTCAATTGATTGTAAGGATTGAAAAAATATTCAAAAACTGGGACATATTTTTTTTTCAGACATTTGAAGTTGAAATTCTGAAAAAGCTTGATTAGTCATTTACTATCTGAAATTTTTGATAATTTATCATTTATTAATAATCAATTAAAATGTCAAAATGCAATTTTTTCACCCTACTTTACAAAACTCGTTATATCTCGGAAACTAAATGCCGAGGACTGGACCCATTTTTGCTTGGACGCCCACATATTTTATTTCACTTAAACCTACTGGGGCAGTTGGGCACATATGTAACGTAAGAAGCTAGGTATTTTCCCTTATTACCTACATGCTACACTTAACTACCGAAATGGATGTACTTAATACACTTCTGTCTCTCCCTTTGGGTAGATAGTTATGTTATATTAATTTTATACATCGTTCTATTTCAGTCAATAATTTGATGTGTGGTGATAACATTTGCACCACACACTGCCGCCGCCTCTGTCTGTGCTACATGTAATAAAATGTGAATAAAATGTTTTTTCTTTATTTCTTTCTGTACGCTAAAGCTCAAGCGACGTAAAGTCAAAGATATAAGAAAGTAGGAAGGAAGGAACTCGTATTATATCGGACTTTTCAAACGGGTGCCCCAATTTGGGCGACAGGTCATTTTTGCATTTCATGTTTTGCACCTTGAATACATTTCAAACTTTTGCCTGCAATCCAGCCACGGTACATTGGAAATCATCCAAAAAGGTCGAAACTTTTGTAAATTCTAATAAGTCACGATGAAAGTCCTGAGTTTTATTTCTAGAAACTATTTTGTTTTTACTTTAACTGTAGTTTGTGCATACATTTTCGTGGTGAAGTGTTTTTGAGCTGTTAGCATTACTGTAAGATATTGCTGTTTGGAAACTAGTTCCTTTGAGTCTTTGACCACACTTTCTTGACTACCATTGCTATGTCGAATGTTCTAAACAATTTGTATTTTTCTGGATCATTATTATTATCAGTGACTGCGATTTAAACCGATGTCATCAAAATCTGTATTTTACACGGAGCGCCTACCTATCTGATCTCCACAACTGTCTGGGTAATACGATACTGTTAAAGCTTCAGTTCCACTACCGTTAGCTCAAGTAAACTCGGAGCAATTTGTAGATAGTTTAAGTTTAGCTATAAGTATGTCGTCAGGCGTTTAACATCCTGTCCTTGAGTGCTTGTTCAATGTCAATGTGAGGTTAGTAATATACGTACAAGTCTTTCTCTGCCTGCTACATCCTGAGTTTTTAATTCACAAAATTCCTTAGAAGTTCCTCCAGTTGTGTACAAATACCCTTATGATAAAATTAAATGATAGGTAAGACTGCTTGTCAGACTATCGACCTTCTGACGACCCGTAACGACTGTTAAAGATCCATGAAGTTTAAGAATATTTCGAGGTTCGGAGTGGTCTTGATATGTAAAAATCGTCACCCATCCACGGACCAACCGTGGCTAACGTAGCTTAACCTGGAGGAACGTGCGTTATTACTTAGCCACAAACTTGTTTGATTTAAAGTTACCTATGAAAACCAAATACTCGTACATGAACTACCTAGGTTATAATTTCGTAACAAGGCTTTTTCTGCTCGTTAAACATTGTGGCGTGGTACAAAATCCTTCGCGTGCAAGTCCAGGTCACATTTGGCCGTTTTTTAATTATAACTCAATTATTTCGCTACAAGCGGATCTTTCAAATCAAACTTGTGTCAACAGTTTCTATGTTATTATTCAAGAGATTATTAGCCAGAGCTGTATTCATTAATGAAAATTTTGTGACCTTCGGGACCGGACCTAAGCAAAGTTTCATAACTTGTTTTATTTTTGCATTATTATCATTTTACAGTCAGCTTGTAGGCTGATTATAGGCTTGTTTTAGCCTGTATTTAGATTTTCAGTTTACCACGAAATAGTCCTTTGTATGTAAGGTCTTCCACCCTTCTCTCCTGTTTTATGTCCTTCTATACTTGGGCTGATAACCAGTCAACCCTTAAAAAACGCATCTGCCTTCAAAGCAAGAGTGAGCAGGCATCTTCTAGGCACGCTTATTCCATCATGGACTTTTTTTTGGGTGGAAAATCATCAAATGACTTCTCCCGCTCTGGGTGGAGCAGGAGGGCGTGTCAGACTATTACTGACTGAAACCCACCCGTGTTCCCTCAGTTGCCTGTGTGCCAGGGGCCGCGGTATCTCTTTCGAACAACCCGCACCCTGGCAGGCATCGGCTCTTGCGGGCCCCATCAGTTGTTGCTGACATCTCTTTGAGACGCGCGTGGAACACAACGCGCCGTCAACTCGGGCTTGGTCCTTCGGACAGTATGTACTGCCTCTCCCTCACGTGCGCCGCCTCCCTCTTTGCGAGCATCACTGCTTCGCTGAAGGAAGTGACTGCTAGCCATGAACTCTAGCTCCGTACCATGGCCTGGAGAGATCGCCGCCGCCGATCGCCTCCATGATGACACGGCGGTGCTTCACCCAAGCCGGGCAGACCTCCACCGTATGCTCCACCATGTCCTCAGGGCGATCTTCGCAATGGAAACACCCGGGCGTTTCCTCCCGCCTTATGCGAAACAGGAACCTCCCGAAACAGTCGTGACCGGCGAGGATCTCACCAATTGATTTCCATCAGGCATAGTCGAGGTCAAGAGCAGGCTCATCCAACAATCCTACTAATATTATAAATGTGAAAGTTTGGATGTTTACATGTTTGGATGTTTAGATGTTAGGATGTTTGTTACTCAATCACACAAAAACGACACAATAGATTTGGACGAAATTTTAAACACAGATAATTTTTATCCTGGATTAACGCATAGCATACTTTTTAACACGCTTTTTTACTAGCTTCACCTGTATGTTTGTAAGCATGTGTGTAACCGATTCCTTTGGCCTTGATTTTGACCCATTTCAAAGGGTCAGCTTTAATTTAAACTTTGTAGACTTATCGAGGACCGGTGACAATTCAATAATTTCATAAATTTGTTCCATAATGTTAAGAAAATAAAATAAAAACACGCTTTAAAGACCAAACTAAAAAAGCGGAAAATAATTTAAAAAAAGCGTGGGGTGCTTTTTGAGGTATTTTTATAATCAATTCATATCAAGCATTTTGGTTTCTAAAGGGTGTTTTTTAGGTTTTTCATCTATTATTTATTATGTCCAGTACTTTCCCGTGTGATAATCTTCGACCTCCACGCGGACGGAGCAACTGGCAAAAGCAAGAAAAAAAGAAAAAAGAGAATAACAGTGTATACCTATCTGACGTCTTGTGCTAGGTTATAAAAAGTCAATGCATCTAGAAACTTCAATACCTAGGCACTCAATGCACACAATTGGCTTAAGACCTATTTATTGTATACTAGCTGACCCAGCAAACGTTGTTTTGCCTTATAAATTATTTAGGGGTGGACTACCCCTAACATTTAGGGGGATGAAAAATAGATGTTGGCCGATTGTCATAGATACCGGATAAGCACAAAAAATTTCATCAAAATCGGTCAAGCCGTTTCGGAGGAGTATGGCAACGAAAACTGTGACACGAGAATTTTATATATTAGATGTATTGCTTTAGCGAGCCAGTACCACTCTAGTATCGTATCGCTAGTTTACGATGGCTCTAGTAGTTTATTGGATTAATAAAGTGGACCCAAGGATCAATTAGAAAGGGCATTGTCTTACAGTTTGACATTTGAGTGACTTTAAATTACTACACCTAGCCTTCAAAGGTTAGTTTATGTTATTGTCTGTAATTAATTGCAGATTAGTAAGACCACCGGAGAATTTAAATGTTGTTTTTTTAATACAATTACGCGTTAAGTGATTTGATATGTTTAAATATCTTCTAATAATTGATAACACTGGGCCGTTTTAGCAAATTACAAAAAAGGCAGGAGGAGCAGAGAGTAGGTGACAAAAAAGTAAAAACAAAACCAAAGACTAGACATCAGAATTAAAGTTATGTTGCACCTTCTAGGGTTCTTTAGAGTCGACTGTTTTTATTTTATTTTGGATAAAAGTTTTTAAGTTTAGCAAAACCGTGTTGCACTCTCAGTAAAAACGTTTTTCAAAAGTAAAAAAAGAAAAAAAAAACAAAATATTTTATTTCACATAACTCTGCAAGGGCACTTATGAAATGTCAGAAGCTAGGTGCAACTCTTTTCCAAATCCAAAATGCCCACACAAAATGAAAACATTTTTGTGTTTACAATTTAATAAAAATGTGAGCTTTAAAAGTCATTCTCAAAATCCATTACGCAGTCACAAATGCATCCGTCATTCAATTTACCATTTCATAAAATGTACAATACCGAAAAACAAAAGCGTATATTTAATTAATATTCCTCTCCAACTCTATTTTAACCGACATTCATTTGTCAGAAACGGATTAAAAATATAAATCCTTTGGTGAAATGTTGCCGCTTTTTAAAAACAATTAAATGGCTTTTAGAATTATTAACGAGCTTTACAAGCTGATATAAAAGGAAATCCTATCGGGATGGTTCTTTTGTTCGTCGGTCTGTTTGTCATCGCTCATTATTGATAACTAGCTGTGCCTCGTGGTTTCACCCGCAAAAGTCTCTAATACAAATGTTCTAATACAAGTCATGGTCTACTCATGTGCTTAATTTAAACTAAATCTGTTCAGCCGTTTTAGCGTGAAAATGTAACAAACCATTTTATTATTATAAGCCATTAATATCCCAATACTGGGCGAAGACCTCCCTTCCCACCCACCTCCTACCTCTTTCTACCTCTCTCTGTCCAGAGCTGCCATGGACCAATCTTTATTAATAGAGGCCCGCTCATCCCGCCATCTCAGTTTGGGCCTGCCGCGATGTCGTCTGCCATTAAGCGGGACCCACTGGGTCGTAAGTTTGGCCCATTGATCGTCTGACATACGGCAGATGTGTCCAGCCCAATTCCATTTAAGCGTGGCAGCTTTCCGAGTGACATTAGTTATATTAGTGATGGAACGGATTGTTGTATTTTTAACACGGTCCACACGTTTGATAAACAAACATACAAAAAATCTAATCTTTTCTGTTTAACCCTACATTTTTGACGTTTAAGTGTCTCTTAACTTTATGCAGCGTTTAAAATGAGAGGATTTATAGCCAAATTAAAAAAAAAAAAAAACAGAAAATCTAAAACTTATACAGTGTAAATAATGAAATCCAGTGTATTGTCAATGCACGGCAGCCTACTCTTAAAACCGTGAGAAGATATAACCAAACACCATGTGTTCTCGCGTTCTTCGGGTAATCCCTTACACATGTTAACAGGGTACGGGGGACTTAATCCTGTACAATCCCTTTTTCCATCGATTTTCCTTTCTATACGGAAAACCATTTGTATACCCAATTACAGTAAATCGGCATTGTTATAAAAAATATTAAAACCTTTTTAACATTGTTTTCTGTTAAAATATAAGATAGGTGTTCTTCTATGGAATTAGTATGTCCCTAGGCTCTCGTCAGAGTGATATTACTGAGAAGTTTCTTTTTAGTAATAACTATATCCACGGCCGCAGTGATCAAATGACTGTGTCAATTTAGAATTAATTATCTGCGCCCGTATTCTAGATTTGTGCTACTTTAGGGCAATAGGCTTATCTCCTATTAGGTAGGATGGGATTAAGACATAAGCATGCTTCTTTGCTAGATACAACTGGCAATCGTACAAATATAATAAATGTGAAAGTTTTTATGTTCAGATGTTTCGATATTGGGTAAAAGCCGGATAGTTGCCGCACTTTTTAACGTCACTCTCTATGTCTCCGTACAAAAATCAAAATACTTTATTTGTAAAACTAGCCGATACTTTAGTTTTTATCGACAAAACGTAAAAAACATAATCTTTCGATTTCCAGAGTATTAGCGATTTTTGCAGACGTCTATACACCGTGACATTTTAGTCATCTTACAAAGGTGGTCCACTCAATGTACCTGTCATAAAATACCTCTAGGCGTGATTAAATTATGAAACACCCTTCCTGTTAATAATGTTTACGTATCAAACGGTAGAAGATATCTAGCTACCTACCATTACATTCCATCATTAATTCCGCCTCCATAACAAGGTGTTTCCAGCTACGTCATGTATCTTAGTGAATGATATTTTCATTTTATTAATTATTCAAATGTTCAAAAATATCATTGTTTTTTAAATAAATGATTAGTAGTCATTGGATACATAAAGTGGGCTGCCGTTGTAAGACGACTAAAAAGTCATGGTGTATATTGGGACATCTATCCCACATGGGGGATAGTTGCCTAATACATACGAATTACGTTTAGGATAGATGCCCCGCCGAGAAACAGGACATCTATCCCGCAAAAACTTTGATCGCATTTTGCCTTCCCATGCAATCGCACAGAGACATGCGACTCGGTCAACTTAGTGATAGTTGGAGAGTCTTTTGATAGATGAATAAAATAGCATGCGATTCATCCGCGAAACTAGAGTAATTACAATCGGGCAACTATCCTGGTTTTACCCTTTAGATGTGTGGATGTTTGTTACTCAATTACACAAAAACGACTGAACGGATTCGAATGAAATTTGTCACACAGATAGTTTATAACCGTGATTAACACATTAAATACTTTTTATCCCGATTGTAAGTTCCCGTGGGATGATTTCCGACGTCCATGCGGGCGAAGCCGCTAGCAAAAACTAGTAGTAGATAAAACTGGGAATGCAAAATATTTATACCGTTTTTTGTTCTCTTTGAAACATTAAAAGCACGGTGTTTTCTATGTATAGCTAATTATTAATTAAAAGAGAAGCTATACCACAAAATAACATAACTTTACGCCTGTATTCCGGAAGGGTTAGCCAGAGGTGTGCCGATAGTACCTACATCCACATTTCGCCAGTTATGATTAAGTCCCATGTAATAGGGGACGAGCCTATTGCCATCAAGCGGGCACAAATACAAGCTTCAGCTGCTCCTGAGAAATTCTAAATGGAAAAACCCAATAGCACTTTCCCACGTGGGAATCAAACCCCCATGCTCAGCTGTGGCGCTTGCGACCACTAGACTTGTAAATGGCCTTTAGTTTCATATTGTTTAATAGCATTGTTTATGTTAGCTGTAAGTTTCCGGAACAAAAAAAAAAACAATAGATAAAAAATCTAAAAACACGCTTTAAAAACGCAACTAAAAAGCAGAAAATAATTTCAAAAAAACGTGGGGTGCTTTTTGATGTATTTTTTTATAATCAATTAATTTCAAGCACCCCACGCTTTTTTGAAATTATTTTCTGCGTTTTTAGTTTAGATTTTAGAATCTATTATTTATTTTCTATTTTTCAGTTCTGCTAACTACAAAAACTTAATTTTTCAGTTTTTTGTTTTTTCTTTAATTGTTGAATTGTCATCGGCCCTCGTTAAGTCTAAAAAATTTAAATGAAATCTGACCGTTTTAAGTGGGTCAAAATCAAATCCAAAGGAGTTGGTTACAAACAAACATACAAACATACAGGTGAAGCGAATAAAAAACGTGTAATCAAAATAAAAAAAAATAAAAAAAGCATTATAAATAGCATTTGCTTTATTTGAGTTACGGTTATCGGCAACAATTAAAGTTAACGTGACAATTCTCAATTAAGGTAACGTGTTAAACGTCTTGACAACGCAAATTGAACTTCTCAATTGTGAAGCCGCCTTCCGTCTTGCGGTTGAGCTTAATAGGCGTAGGGAATCTTGTTACAAGTTGACATGCTACCTTGGTCTTTGAAGTCAAGTTCTAAAATGACTGTTTATTATTTAATAGTATTTAAAACGTCGAGGCTTTGGCACCATAAATCACTAAATGCGTTTAGTGCTAAACGTATTTAAAAACCTCATTCTGTCGCTGTCCACTTTAAATAATTGGCAGAAATAACATAGAGTTTCTTTCTTTAAATAGGGGCTTGTAGATAAGTATTAATAGCCACACGGGTCGATCGATCAAGTTAAGTTACGCCTGCCGCGGTTGGTGCGTGGATGGGTGACCATCTTTACATACCAAGACCCCTCCGTGCCTCGGAAAGAACGTTAAGCCGTTGGTCCCGGCTGTCATTTGTGGATCTTTGACAGTCGTTACGGGTCGTCAGAAGCCCAAAAGTCTGACAACCAGTCTTACCAAGGGGTATCGTATTGCCCAGTTTGGTTGTGGAGGTCAGATAGGCAGTCGCTTCATGTAAAATACTGGTATTCAGCTGCATCCGGTTAGACTGGAAGCCGACCCCAACATAGTTGAGGAAGGCTAGGCAGATGATGAACATGAAGTTTAAATATGTACAGAGCTAGTGTATGTAATTATTCTTGGTGAAGTGAGCCGCAAAGACGAGTGTGACGTAAAAATAACGCTGTGGGAATTTTTCGGGCACTGGTTGTTCTAAAGCTTAGCACCGAGAGGTCAAACTCGAACAGTGTGTTTTTTCGACGCGATGGGATGCACTCTGTTAGATTCTCAATACTCGACTCAACAGCGAGAGTTCAAAATCCAGTGTGCGATACAACCCTGCTGCGATATTAATACGTCCTTAGTCTCAAAGTTTTTCAAGCCTTGCTTAGTTAATTTCGCCCTTAAGTCCTGGGCCTCAAGTCTGCTATTACAATAGTGTCAAAATGGTCTATCATTGATTTAATAATTGTTGATTTTGACAAGTTTGGTAATCTACTAATATAATGGCGTCTTTATGACTTTCCAATGGTCAGCCACTGACACTCCATTGAAAGAAATGGCATTTATTGGTAATCTCGTACATAATGACAAATGAATGACTGACTTAGGCGGTAATCTGCTAAAATTTAACACTTATAAACTAATAAATAATATGTAAAAATATGTAAATGAAATCGGGCATGAATAAATGTTCAAATTTAGTAGTAGTTTTTGGAAAATCATTTCTACGAACGGGTTTTATATTAATGGCAATACGACAATGCCATTATAACACAATTCTATTACGAGACCATTGACCGGCCAATGATCGACCATTGTGAATTTAACAGATTACGAACTTTTAGCAAAATGACAATGGGATCGTGTTGGAATTACGAATTTATAAAAATAGCAGACTTGGGCCCCAGGATGCTTAAGGATTTTCTGGGATGTTTTCATCACTTAACATGAATAGCCTCTACTAATGAATTAGCCTAATACTGAAGTTGGTTAGTCAGTAGAAAAAATATTGACGCTAGGAAAAGTATTGTAATAGAATTATTTGCTAAAGGATAAGCAACTTTCATAGACAGCAATCTGCCATTAACTCGAGAACGCTCTTATAATAAAACTAGTTGCGTATGTTGTTAGCACAAGGCCAATTGCTCCGGGCAATGAGAAACTCATAAAATACTAGAAAACTAGACGACAAATAAAGACACAATTAAATAGAAAAGATTCCTAGCTTTATGACTATCTGGTAATGCTTCTAAATAGTTGTAGTTGTCAAAGATGTCCCTAGCGACGTAAAAAGAACGTAACAGGCAATAGAAATACGTTAGCACGATAAAATCTCGCCGCGATATTTTTACGTCCATAGATACGAATTTGACAAGCAATAATGTGTACATGTAAGTTTTACATTTCTTGAACTGTTAGAACAATATCTTAACAATGGACGAAATAAATCAGCCTTTCATTATCATTACCCATAACTTAATCGGTATTGAAAGTACAATATTAGCGATGAAAATCTTAAAACGCTGTCCAGGTATTGAAATTGTAACTAACTTAACAAAACACTTTACTCGTGTCCTGCCGCATATTACAACATTATAAAAGCATAATTCAACCCTTTTTACCCCTGGATATAAATAAAAAATAAACGCCTATTGTGCGCCAATTATATTTCAAAACAGTTCAAGCCTATTGGAGGTAGAAAATATAAAACACTAAAGCTCCCAGAATAACACTGAAACAGAATACAATACAAATTATTTCAACACGTTTTCTGTACCTCGCTCAACTAACCCCAGGCACTCATTTAACCCCCAATATATGGCCGAAAAAAGTTGACCAGCATAAAAACAAAAACATATAATATCCACTACTACAAAAAACGTTTACGTCAAAACACATCGGCCTGGCAATAAAAAAGAAAAAAAATAATCGGAACAAATACTGGGCGTATTTTTGTTCCAAACTTTTATTTGGGATTTTACGACATACGTATCATATATACATCGTATGTAATATAATGATGGCTTTAGCGTGGAAGTAGGTACTCATGTAACGTAACCTAAACAAAGATTTTTATGAAAGTAGGTTTATACGAGCTTATAATCTCGAAAATGTCATAATAAAATCTTGCTTTTAATTTCAACAATCTGTGGAACCTACTTATCGAGAAAAGCTCTGATATTAAAAATCGGCTCCAACCCAAAAAGGTCAAGGTTTTGTGGTTAGAATATAATTTTTCTAGTTCCATATAAACCGCCCACTCAACTTTGCTAGCAAATAAGGATCTACGACTAAACTTAGGTCTTCATAATATATGGAGGTCTAAGTTTTGCAAATAGTCTATTCAGCTACCCTAAACTCTTGGATCACTGATCTACTTTGAATGATTGCTGTCATATTTTTTGTGAGCACTCACCAAAATTTGTTGAAAACAAAACAGCTTATGTCATCCGCCATAAAATTAATTGGATAACAGCGAAAAGTAGGTACTTCAAATTTTTTTCCTGGAGTTTAATTTCTAATTAAAAAAATAAAACAAATGAAATCAAAAAAACTTGTTCTTTGTGTTGGAAAAAGTGTCTGAAAATACCTACAATAAATTCAAGATTGCCGTATATTACTTTTATAACATTTCGAGTCAAGCAGGCTTGTTTTGAAGAGCACTCAGAAGCACGTGTATATATTTATACTTTCTCATATACATTTTTATATACTAACACGTGTATTTCTGCGAACAACTTCAACTTATTTTACGATAATGTATCGGGAGTCGAAATGCGTGGTTCATTTTGTTTATTTTCTACGTGACCAGGTTTTTTGAGGGCAAAAGGGTCGTATGTGGGGCAGGGTACACTTCCAGCGTTATGTTTGTCATAAGACCTTAACAGTCAAAGTTGGGTGCTTGGCATTTTGGAAGTGGGTGACGTCAGTAGCCTGGAATAAGGAATTGTTTGAAGTAAAGCGGAAGGGTGCATAACCTCATCTATCATGTATGTTTGAGCGATTCATGCATTTTATACAAAGAGTGTTTACGACTTTCTTTTGAGTGTAAATTTTTAAGGTGCTGTAAAGCTTTATATAAAGTCGATTGAGTGTATCACTGTTTATCACTTGAATATATAGGAAGCTATGCAGGAAAACAAGAATGTAGGTTAGAAAAGAAAACTTTTTCCAAAAAAAAAACAACCGACTTCCGAAAAAATACTATAAAGTGAAAAATAACTTTAATTTTGGAAGGCGGTGACTTTGGCTATGTATTTAAATTTTTTGTCACCGCCTTCCAAAATTAGTTATTTTTCACTTTATAGTGTTTTTTCGGAAGTCGGTTGTTTTTTTGGAAAAAGTTTTTATTTTTCACTTTTTAGTTATAGTACCTACCCCAATAATTCGAAATTTCATCATCCTTGGGGTCAAAACAATGCATATTTATGCGACAGCAGCAATCGCGGTTGATTTGCTGTTATTTTTTTAAGAGTTCCGTTGTCTGTCTCCGAAACGCATCACCAGATCTATATGAAATTGAAATGAGACCACACGAAAAGCATGAGCTTTCAAATAAAAAAAGAATCATCAAAATCGGTTTATCCAGTCGAAAGTTAAGAGGTAACAAACATAAAAAATAATTTTTTTAAAAACATACAGTCGAATCGAAGAACCGACTCCTTTTTTTGAAGTCGGTTAAAAAAAGAAAACAACGTTTTGGACTCAAGCGAAAATTTGTCTGTTTGTGCTTCAAATCACCATCATCCACAGCCCGACTTCACTCAGTGCTGGGCAGAGGCCCCTTCTTGTGCTAATCTCCACGCTCCTGTGTCATACAGATTTAGCCCCCAATGGCAAGAATGTCATCCGCCCATCTCGCCGCCGGACGATCGACATCTCGTCTCCCAGTCCTTGGACGCCACTCAGTCAAAATCTTTCTGCACCTGTCATCACTGCACTTTTTCCTGCTGGTGAAAAATCTTTATTACATAAATCATTTAGTAAATGTATAATAATCTGACTAACCCTTCTCTATTTCGACTGTGTCATTCCCGCAGAAAATAGGTACTACGAAAATCTTCACAATATATTTTTTTCGGATCCGTGACGGTTCTGAGGGCCGTGAAAGACATTTCTAGTCCTATCCCGTCAGACCGTGACGTCTGCTCGGCTGTTTGTCGCTCGTATATTGTTACCTAACTTAGCGCAAACTGTTTGCGAGCAAACCTATTTTTTATAAATGTAGCGGCAATTTTCTTTGTTACGTTTTTGTGGAAATGGCTACATCGACCGAAAGTTGGTGGAGTTATTTATAATAATTCAATGTATGACGTGGTTAACCAAAAATACATATCACCAAAAAAATACACTGCCAAACCCAGAACAGGTCTATAAAAACCTGATGCAAGCTGTTTTCTTGATACAAAATTAATAACGGATAAAGATATCAAAATGAGGATGTTTTATAGTCATCCATAACGGAAATAGGAGGATCCATTTCGATATAACTTTTCGCAAAGACTCGTAAATTGATCGTCTGACACGTAGAGTTTTATACCGGCATCCAATATTGCCAGATTCAATAAATCAATCATCGACAAGCCGCAGGCATTTGAGTGTCATGGCCGCGCATTGTAAACCTCTGAAAAATGCCTGTGCTTTTAAAAGTGTTTGCATGAAAATTTAATTAAAAAAAAATCGAGAATAATTTAAGTACTTCGCCAAAAATACGATTGTTGAGTTTGTTTTATGAGTTTTAAATAGACTGAATGGCTTGAATTTTAACTTTATTATTGGAGGAGGTTAGAAAATGGTCAATAATACTGCTGAGTATAAGGTAAAATTAATAAATTCAACGGACCAAAGGTTATGATATAAAAGACCGAGGGAGCAGCCGCGATGACCACAAATCGTGTACTGATTGCTTAATTAATATTAATGAATAAATTAAAATAGTAGTAAAAATGCAAAGTCGTCGATAGTGTACGGTTTCACGTTTCGTGAACAGTTCTGGGCACTTGTTACCTACATTAACGTTTTTAGTTTCACAATTTCACAACTAGAACAACAAATTATTGCCTTTTTTACCATACAAGAATTACCAGGACAAAAGCTCCTAACTTCAAATCACAAACATATAAGCAGACGTTTCCAATAAACACCAAATTCGTTCCTGCCGAGTAACGCGTGATCTTTTATTCCTATTGGTTCAGTATGATACCGTGTCGGTCTCGAGCAAATGGCGGACATTCGTCTACCATTCGTTTTATATCTAAAAGTTTTCCTAACATGAAAGCAAATATTCTACCAATCTGTCTAAGTTGGCAGAAATAAATCTGTCAAAAAAAAAACAGAAATGAGGAAAACAATATGTTTTTGCAGATAGTCGAGATCTGTCTACTTTTAAAAGGACTTCACTTACTTGAGAACAGTACTAAAAATATAGATTACAATATGTTCGTCATCAGTATTACAATTTAATAGTTACCCATCCAATGCATTCATTTCTCCAGAAGTGATCGATCCGCAATTATGTGCTGGCTAAGTTGAGTTTTGAATGCATTGTAAGAGTGTACATTCCTTATACAGGACGGTAATTTGTTATAAAGCTGTGCTCCTTCAAAAGTTAGCATTTTTTTGCCATAGTTAGTTCTAGTTTTTGGTAAAACTAACAAGCTTGCTCGCCGTGTACTGCGTTGACTAACTTTTTTATATTGAGTGATTGTTATGTTTGAGTGAACGCTTTTGATGAGACTTTACGGACAAACACTTGATTACAAAACCAGTAGGTATAAGTTGAACTGTATTCTATTGAAATGGATAAAACTACATAAAAATTGGTCATAAGAAATACAACGTACATAACGAAGGCGTTTTACAACAGTTATTTAAACATTAGGGAGGTTATTATGATCAGATGAAAAAATATCGGGCAGTAATTTAATTTTTCGGTGGTTAATAAATTAGTGTGACAGTAAAACAGGAACAATGATAAAAATAAAATTCGTCGGTTATTTCATTCTACGATGTCAGTACAAAAAAAACTCAAGTTGTGTAGTAAACGAATGGGCAGTAAAAATATTGGAATCGCCAGTTAGATAAGTAGTTCGGCAGTTCATAGCTTAGATTGGAACTGTGACCAACCACGCGCAAGCCGAATTGGTTGCAATCAAATCAAATCAAATCAAAATATTTTATTTCACATAAACCTGCAAGGGCACTTATGAAACGTCAGAAGCTAGGTGCACGGTTCCAATTTGTCGCTTCCTATGGAGAAGAGCCGGCAAGAAACTCCACGGTTACTCTTTTAAAAATAAATGGGTTTTACAATGTTTTCAAATTACAGTGATAATAGGTATGGGAGGACAGTGTAGGCCTGTCAATAAGTACCAAGTACTTAGAGGAATGAAAATAAAGAATAGAAAATCGTCTATAAATCTAATCTGTAAGGCCTACAATGTTTTCCCATTCACAATATGTAAAAGAATCTACATTAGTAAGATCAACCTATTTAAACAAAGTGACATGATTTCCATGAGAATCACTAATAAATAGGTGCTATTTGAAGCGATGTATAATGTCAAAAATGACGAGAATATGTCAGAAAGTGTAAAAAATAAAAATATTAAAAATTAACATTGTAATTTGGAAGCAGTTAATAGACTCTCACAAAGTTATGCTGTTAATGAGGTACCAGGGAAGCCACATGTGCAGAAGGAATTAATGCCAAACTTCCCTGTCTTCAACGTAGTCTTTTATCTTATAATATGCTTTTTTGATAAGGACACGTTTGATGTGAGTTTTAAACTTTCCATCGCTAAGTTCTGTAACCGACTTTGGCAACTTGTTATAGAAGCGGATACTGTTTATTAGAAATGACTTGCTAGTTTTAGTTAATCTAAATTTTGGAATCACGATTTCATCTTTACTACGTGTATTTAGATTATGGAAGTCGCATCTTTTTTTGAAAAGACCTAAGTTTTTGCGAACATACAAGATATTTTCTAGGATATAAAGAGAAGGCAGAGTTAGTATATCAATTTCATTGAATTTGTTTCTAAGAGACTCGCGAGGCCCCATTTTATAGATAGCGCGGATTGCCCTCTTTTGTAAAATGAAAACTGAATCTACGTCAGCTGCCGATCCCCACAGCAGAACGCCATAAGACATAATACTGTGAAAATAAGCAAAGTATACTAACCTAGCTGTGGCTACATCAGTCAACTGCCTTATTTTTCTTACTGCGTAAGCAGCTGAACTTAATCTACTTGAGAGAGCTCTAATGTGGGCACCCCATTGCAATTTTGAATCTAAAGTAATTCCTAGAAATACAGTTTCCGAAATAGCATCTAGTTTCTTGCCATCAAGTTTTAAATTTAGCCCTACTTGGGGTACATTTGGTAATGAGAACTTAAGACATTTAGTTTTGTTCGCATTGAGTAAAAGATTATTAGCCGCAAACCATTTCGAGAGAACAGCTAGACTATCGTTGACATGTAAGACATCCGTATCTTTTCTATCTATTCTAAAAATAAGAGAGGTGTCATCAGCGAATAAAATTATATCCGAGAAGTTTGCCATTAGGTAAGGAAGGTCATTAATATAAACTAGAAATAAAAAAGGGCCAAGAATTGAACCTTGAGGCACGCCCATCTTAACTAGAGACCCCGAGGACGTTGCCCCGTTAACATTTACTTTTTGCTGCCTGTTTGATAAATAGGAAAGTACAAGATCAGCAGCTCGTCCACGAATTCCGTAGTGGTGTAATTTACAGATGAGTGTGTTGTGGTCAACGCAGTCAAACGCTTTTGAGAGGTCACAGAAAATGCCAATTGCATCCTGGGACTTCTCCCAGGATTCCAAAATGTGACTGACGAGTTTTACTCCCGCGTCAGTCGTCGACCTACCTTTCGTGAAACCAAACTGTCGACTATGTAAAATCCCATTTGAGTTAAAATGTGACAACATCTGGTCTAGCATGACTTTTTCATAAATTTTGCTCATTGCTGGAAGCACAGATATAGGTCTATAATTAGAGGGATCACTCTTACTACCCGATTTAAAAACTGGTACTACTTTACTATGTTTCATTAAGTCAGGAAACGTACCGCTGTCTAAACATTGATTAAATATGCCTGTTAGGACAGGGGCAATTGTGTCAATGATACCTTCAAGAACCTTAACGGAAATCCCCCATAAGTCTTCAGTGTTTTTTAAATTAAGACTTTTGAATGCTGTTTTAATTGTGGCAATAGAAATGGGTTTGAATTCAAAATTTGGAATGTCCTTACTGATGTTTTCTTTAAGAAGAGATTCAGCTAATACAGATGATGAGGGTAGAGACTTCGTAACCTCTATTGGGATGTTGGTAAAGAAATTTTCTAGAGTCTCAGCAACTTTTAACTTATCTGAAATGGTTTCATTATCAATTTTTAGAGCTAACTCATTCTGATCTCGCTGTTGTGTGTTTCCAGTTTCTTTGTTAATTACCTGCCACACAGCTTTTATTTTATTTTTAGAAATATTAATTTTGTTACTTATTAATTTAGATTTAGCTTGAGCGCAGACTCTTTTGAATATCTTAGAATAGTTTCTTACATAATTATGAAGGGCCTGATCAGAAGTCAGTGATTTTTCGTGGTACAAATTATATAAGACATCTCTGCTTTTTCTAATGCCAGCTGTGGCCCATTCGCTAAATTTTGGTTTAGGAGTGATTGTAACTTTTTTTACAGGACATGCTTTATTGAATTCTTGGCATACTGTAGAAAAAAATGTGCTATAGTTTATATTGGGGTCTTGTGAATCAAAACTTGCTGTTGAGAGATTGCTAAGAACATTATTTTTAAACGTTTCCAATTTATTTTTAGTCAGAGGTCTCAATTCAATGGTTTTATTTAGGTGTAACTTTTTATCTACGTGAAACGATATGCGCAATAACGCAATAACGCAATAACTAAACTACCAACCAATTGGGTTAGAATCAAAACTCTGACCAACCGCGCGCGAGCTGAGCGAGCGCTACTTCCAAGTTAGATTTCTTACCGACTAATTCTGATTTGTGAACTGCCTTCACGTAGCTGCCCGTATATTCATTTTACTGCTCAATTATTAATTTAAATATTTGTCTTGACAAATTTTAGTTTAGTTTACTGGTCAGTTTTACCTATACATTGGCTATAACGTTATCCAGTAACTGGGTTGTAGAGGTCAGATAGGCAGTCGCTCCATGTAAAATACTGGTATACAGCAGCATCCGGTTTGACTGAAGCCGACATCAACATAGTAGGGAAAAGGTTAGGCAGATGATAAGTGCTTTCTGGGATGGAAGCCGTTGTGGTGCATACCCTCATGATCGTTACATTTTGGCGCAATATACAAGGTGTAACAGAAACCCTATTGTTATCTTTAAGCACTAAATATAACAGCTGGTATAGAATCACTATACATAGTTTCAGCTCAAAATAAAATACTCTAAGAATTGATACCAAATTTTCGGTTTCATGTTTCGTAAATTCAAATCATAACAAACGTGTCACAGCACTACATACTCGTAGGTCAATAACTTTCCGCATTACTTGCACATATTACGATAAATCTCTTCCGAGTGATGTGTTTATTTCAATTTGATAAGTTCGATTTCTGGTTTCAATGTATTAAAAATTCTCATAACTTCAGAACATGTAGAGATAGGAATAAAAAACCCTTCCAATAACGTTTGGCATCATCCAAAGAAGCCGTGCCCTTGGTATGTATATACCCTTTCCATTACACGTTGTATACGAAATTATTCATTTAATATCGTATGACATTGCACGAGTTTAGATAAGATAGGGCATGAAACTGCACACACCTATAAACAATACGTGATAAAACACTCACGTGCTACCATTATAAATACAACCCCTGTTTTGTCAACATTTTTTAGAAACCACTAAGTACTAATATGATGTCGATATGTTCGTGACAATGAAACAGAGATTCAAAGCAGACTGGTTTATTATAAAGTATTTAGACATACCCTCACAACGCGTACCTATTATATGTGATACAATAATACCGTACATAACACTGTCCCCTCTTAATCTGTAATAATTACTAAATTATTATTATAAAACATTTCAGTCCTTCCTACCTATTATAAAATAATGTGAAGTCCATAAGTATAATGTTTGTTAATTAAAGGATATACATACATAAATGTTATACGCGGGTGAAGCCGTTGCCACACTATAGTTACTAATAAAAATAAGAAAAAAAAATGTTCTTATAACTTATGAACTACTTGTACCATTTACAATTTAAAACACACAAGTACGTGAATCCGCAAATACTACATATTTAAGGTCTCTTATATTTAAAACAGATTTTATAATTGCGATTGCTTGTTATTTTGTAGTTTTTAGCTTCTTGGCACAATCTATAGCAGCTCTCCGGCGTAAACGACTATCAATAATCGGCAATGACGTAGACGGTGGCGAACTATTAACTGCCGTGACTACTAATTCGGTTGACTCATCCCTCTGGCATTTCCCTTTATTCTCATATGATGTATTAAGCGGGAGAGTCTACCGATGCTGGAACTAGTAACAGAGGTTAACCTCCAGTGAGGCATCGAAATTGCAGGTTTTAGCCAGATGTTTCAAACCTTGTAGGTAAGAATGAATGCTTTCACCGTGCTGCTGCTTCCTCTACCTGAAATATGCCTTTCGGCTATTTCTGATCTCTCGGGTTTCAAATTATCTTTCACCAGTTTATCTAGCACATCGAAAGTCTTATCCTCTAGCTGATCCGGTGAACATAAATTGCACATTAAGTCATAACACTCCGCACCGAACAACGTTACTAGCGGACCCACGTTTAAATTACCTTTAATGTCGTTTAACATTTTAAACTGTTTAATTCGACGAACGTATGTGTCCCAATTTTGGGTTCCAACTTGGAAACCTTCGATTTTTCCAATCGGCTACGGCAAATAAACTTTATACACACGCGTAAAAATGGATAATTAATAATTTTCTCGTCGCCAATGATATGTTCGTGACAATGAAACACAGAGATTCAAAGCAGACTGGTTTATTATAAAGTATTTACACATACCCTCACAACGCGTACTTATTATATGTGATACAATAATACCGTACATAACAGATGTCTTCTGAACTTTTAACAAAAGTTTCACACAGACTTTTTCGTATCTTTGTAGGTTCGTAAATAAAGACATTTTGTGGCCGAGTAATCCACGTTACGTCAGCTAAAACTTTGTTTTCTTGAAGCATATTTACACAAGTAAAAGAGCGAGTAAAAGGCACCACTAGCTCTACTCAACCTGATTGATCCGAGACAAGGAAATAGTTTCAATCCACAGAGCTAAGTTTGGCAACGATTTTGTTTTTTTTTTATTTGTACCAAGGAGTAAATATTTGCGAAAGCTGACTAGACCGAAAGTTTTAACTCTATGAAAAGAAGGGGCTACTTGGTACTCTTTGATTATTATTTTTAGGACATATACTTTGCCATTAGCTTTGTGTGGTTATCTGAGGCAGATTGCATTCAAAGTGTACCTGAAAACAATAGCCTCGTGTAACATAACACGAAAATAATCTGTGTCATCAAAATGGCGAGTAATTTTCGGACTTTTACATGAAAATAAACATCCAGGGTATAAACTATACACCGCTATTTTTTGAACGTTTTAATCATTTAAAGGGGTCATTATACTCATCATTATGAACAACTTTTGCAATGGGATCTACCCCGAAATCGTTAAATAAATAATAGTTTAAAAAACTAAAAAACACGCTTTAAAAACCAAACTAAAAAATTAGAAAATAATTTAATTCTATTAAAAAGCGTGGGGTGCTTTTTGAGTTATTTTTATAATCAATTAATATCAAGCACCCCATTCTTTTTAATAGAATTAAATTATTTTCAAATTTTTTCGTTTGGTTTTTAAAGCGTGTTTTTTAGTTTTTTAAACTATTATTTATTTACTATTTTTTAGTTCTGCTTGCTCGAAAAGCGTGATTTTTTTTTTGTATTTTTTTTTAATTTTGGAATTGTCATCGGTCCTCGATAAGTCTACAAAGTTTCAATGAAATCTGACCGTTTGAAGTGGGTCAAAATAGCGTCCAAAGGAGTCGGTTACATACAAACATACAAACAAACAAATATACAAGTGAAGCTAATATAAAGCGTGTAAAAATGAGCTGATCCACACCTTGCGTCGAGATATGCGAACATAATAATGTATGGATCAGCGATTAGTAAAACGATTAAAATAGCGGTGTATGTGTGCCAATTGTATATTAAACTTAGTAAAAAAAACTGTACACACTCAAAATATCAAAATAAATTATACTTTGTATCAGCAGTTGTTTAAGAGCGTTTATTCCACTCGGGCTGGCAACAACGCATTTATGGTAGGCTTTCGTAATTATTTAATTAAATACGAACAAAAATAAAAAAAAATTCAGCATAACAATATATCGTTGGTATTTATAATTATTTTTAAAATTTACTATTTAATAAAAATATTTAATCATACTAAGTAATGCAAATAAAAAATAATTGATGGTATGTCGTTTTGTATAAATAAATAACAAAATAACTGTAAAAATAGCAAACAAACTTGAAAATTCCAACGATCTAGTGCACGGCTGAAAAAAATGTTTACTTTTGTCTATATTTAATTAAATAATCACGAAAAACCGCTTTAAATGCGCCGTTGCCAGCCCGCGTAGTATGAACACTCTTAACATGAAAATTCAAAATCTGAAAAACATGTTTCCACTGCCCGTAACTTCTTTCGCGTGGAAGTCAACTTACTAAAATGACAGTCATATTTTTATAAAACCCCCTCGGCCCCCGAGCTACTGCGTCGCATCGCATCGCCAGGTCGCACTATTACTTCATTTTACGCTTAGTGTTTGTCCTAACCTTTACATTTTTGGTTTTTCTTAAAGTCGAAGCGTGATGTTTTCTAAATCCAACTGGGGAGTTCCAAAGATTTATTACTATAGATTTATTTTGATACAAATACATGAAACGCCAAGTTTCCTTAAAGCATTTCACACAAATTGAAGAATCAGTTGGCACATAAATCCTATGGGGTAGAAGGATCACCAAGCTATACGATTTGCAACTCTACGTTGCCTTATTCCTCATAGGTTTTACATAAAGTCCCGAATGTTGCTACTGAACCCTTTGTGAGGGTCAAATCGTACACAAAACATGAAAGTTTTCAGCCCCATTTCCTGTAGTACGAAGGCTTTTCATTCTTGAATGTACTTACCTTAATGTAAGGTACATTGTAGGTACAGGTATATTGAGTGGAAAAAATCTATTGTCATCTTGTCATCCTGCGAAATATATATTTTTTGGAACGAAGTTCTTTAACGTACTTTATACTCTGCACACTAGTCGAATGAGGGTCACACCGAGAAAAAAGTGTACCATTTTAACCGCCACGACACTTTTGTCTTAGTATGTTTCAGTTTAAGTGAATTATAAGAGCATCGGTATGATAACGTAATCGCTTTTGTAGCTGTTATTTTATATATAACTAGCTTTTGCCCGCGGCTTCGCCCGCGTGGAGGTCGGAAATTTTCCCACGGGAACGTACGATCGGGATAAAAAGTATCCTATATGCTAATCAATACTTCCGTAAAACATTGTTTTCACATAATTTTATTGGTTTACGCGGCGCACGCCAGTAAATATTCCCGCCGGCATGATTTTAACCGACATATTCAACAATTATCATCGTATTTACTCTATCCATTAAATGAAAATAGGTGCAGCTGTTTTTTAGTTTATCGCGAACAGACAGACAGACGCGGCGGAGGATTTTGTGTTATAATACGAGTATGTAGTGATATACAGCGGAAGGAACTTCGTTTCAACCGGAACCCTAAATGATTCAAATTTTGATTTATTGTTTGTTACGACACACAATAAATCAAAATTTGAATCATTTTGAAGGTTATTTTGCCAATCCACCGCTTTTTAACAACGTACATAACGTAATAGGGTGTTCCACGACAACTCTCGTCTTCTATTATTTGCAGATGGCACTACAGGAGGATTGCTGTCCGTCAACCATCTTTGTAATTTCTATACCATCCATCCTGATTACTGTTTACTGTCCACTGAATGGTTAAAGGACTGATACTAGGTATACGAAGATGTATCAAAAGATAAGACTTGAGTGGGTCGCGAGGACTGCCGTCTTTAAGGAACAAACCTTTTTTACTTAAAAGATGCTAAAAACGTCCATAAAAAAAGCTTATATCTTTTTAGCTTATAGTACCTACCCCACTAATTTGAAATTTCTTCATCCTTGGGGTCAAAACAATGCATATTTATGCGATAACAGCAATCGCGGTTTATTTACTGTTCTTTTTTGAAGAGTTCCGTTGTCTGTCTCCGAAACGCATCATCAGATCTATATGAAATTGAAATGAGACCACACGGGAAGCACGAGCTTCCAAATCAAAATTTCAAAGAATCATCAAAATCGGTTCACCCAATCGAAAGTTCACCCAACATAAAAAAAAACACAGTCGTAATGAGAACCTCCTCCTTTTTTTGAACTCGGTTAAAAAAAGAAAACAATGTTTTGGACTCAAGCAAAAATTTTTCTGTTTGTGCTTCAAATCACCATCATCCACAGCCCGACTTCACTCACTGCTGGGTAGAGGCCTCTTCTTGTGCCAATCTCCACGCTCCTGTGTCATCCAGATTTAGCCCCCGATGGCAAGTATGTCATCCGCCCATCTCGTCGCCAGACGATCGACATCACGTCTCCCAGTCCTTGGACGCCCTCTGTCAAAGCCTTTCTCCACCTGTCATCACTGCGCAAAAACATACAGTTGAATTGAGAACCTCCTCCTTTTTTTGAAGTCGGTTAAAATGCAGATAGTTTTATAATTAAGAGATCCTTATACATTCTACCTTAAATTAGGCATGCAAACGTTTAGCACAAGTGCTTAATTAATAGTCTATAATAATGTCAATATGAAAATTCTTATAAAATGGTCAATAAAATAAAATATAGAATCAAAGAAAAATGTGATTAAAAAATGTTCTACCATACCGGACTTATAAAGTACAGTTACAACACAAGAAAGTGGATAACCCTAGTGCATGTTCATCTACCGAGCGGTCGTATGTAATTATTTCAAGAACATTGCTGTGATGTAATACTGCTTATTAATTAAGTAAGCTTACTGTGGCTTAGCTAACTTGGTACAGTCAACTGTCGCATCTTTACTTCCCATAGCAACTTAACCCATGAGTAAGTACTGTACTTAGATTTCTCTCGACAACTAAAAAACTTTTGCCGCTATTTAATACCGAAGCAATACAGAAGTACAATATTCTACTATTTGTAACAGATTTCGAGTAATTGAGAGAGATTTTAATATAGTTCCCATTGGTAAAGTTGCTCATGGAAATTAAAGATAGACAGTTGACGGTACCTACTTAATGAATGGCTAAAAAAGAGAAATATATATTTTTGTACACACACATTGTATACAGTATTTTAAGCCTAGATTTGTCTGCCTATAATTGTACCTGCCACGACATTGGATTTCTACGAGTCTAACCATTTATAGAAGCACTGGAATATAATCGAAGGCTAGGGTTAGAATTGTTAGAAGTCACGTTCTAACACTTTGGATGTCTGCCGAAGTAATGATATCTCACGCTTGTGCTCGGGTTAAGAGTATATAAGATTTATCTCAGGAAATATACAACGTGTTACTGAATTAGAGGAAACGATTTATGTTTAAGGAATGTCGTGCATTTTTCCCTATACGTGAGTGTTATTTGTAAAAGCAGGCATTTCGACTTCAAAAATTAAAATCAGTACTTACTTATTTTAACTTATTTTAATGCTACAACAACACTGTCGCGATAACGCGACGTACACTTTGCATGCTCTCTGTTGTTGTACAGCGGTGTGCGAGTGAGGGCGCGCGAAGTCTTGTTTGCGTTGTCCCGAGAATGTAGCTATAGGATTATTATTACACTACTGTAAAGGTGGTATTATGGAAATGGACAGCTGCACTTATCGCACTAAAGAGATTTTCTCAAACTTGATTTTGCCCTGAAAGCCAACAATACTTCACCTCATCTGCTCATAGTCTACCATTTAAAAGAAAGATTAAAAAAAAAGGTATACAAACCACTGTCAGACTTGCGTTTATTATGTCAAACATTTAATATTATTTTGCCAAACCGTTGTTTCGTAAGTTCGAAAAATTTGTCTGTTCAACACCGTAAATAGCGCTATCGGGTGTCACACCACACGACAGCTCTAGACTTCTTATATTTGAAGATGGTTTAAGAAGGGCAACAGCATTGTCCTGTCTGCCCTGATTTTCTCAAGGGTGATTTTGCCTTGAAAGCCAACAATACTTCATAGTCATCTGCTCATAGTCTACGGTCTAATAGAAATATTACAAAAAAAAAAGGTAGACAAACCACTTTCAGACTTGCATGTATTGTATTAAACATTTAATATTATCTGAGATATCATATGTAGTCAGTAAGACATTATATTTTTTCGATTTGGGTTCGAAGACGTGCGTCAGATGTTTGTGTCCGCAAGGCTTACGTCTATTTATAGAAACCTAAAAGAAATCGGACAATCTGTGACGTCCAATAACAAATAGGCTTTACGTATGTCTGTCAATGGCGAGAGTTATACTTGGCGGAACAATAACAGCTTAAAGACATCCTACTAAATGTGAAAGTTTGTATGTTGGATGTTTGCTACCCAATCACAATAAAAGGCTGAAAGGATTTGGATGAAATTTAGTACACAGATAGTTTATAAGGGGCCATCCATAAATTACGGCACACGTTAAGGGGGTGGGGGTCAACGAAATGTGACATTGTGTGACAAGGGACAGGAGGGGTCAAAATCTTTGTGACGTCACATGTTAAAATGTATATCTCTAAATTTATATAATATAAACCAAAAACTAATAAATACTACTAACTCGATCTATATTTATAAGGCTTATGTAGGTTTAAGCCATCGGCGAGTACTGTGTTTTAATTTAAATTAAATTAAATGGAAAAACTGCTGCTTTAATCATTATCAGAAAATCGTTGAAGCCGTTTCTGAGATTCAGATTATACTTATATTTATACCTGAATTTTAAAGGTATTAGATGTAAACGACGTTCCCCCGAATATGTCAGACGCGAGTGCAAGAAAATCGACTTATTACACTGCAACGGTAGTCACAATGATCACCAATATCATAGTCACAATACATCAATGCCAGCTTTTTAATCAATCTCGTAAATCTTCATTTGTTTCAAAAGATATAGAGATGTAGATAGACAGTACCTTCTATATTATAAAATTATGTAAGCGACTTATCCCTTGCTAAACAGAAATAATCGCATCAGGATTTAAATTACTTAATCTTACTCCCAAATGAATATGTTTCAAAATATTAACACAAATGCTCTCCAGCATTCATTAAAAAAATACCGTCTTATGAGATTAAAGTAACAAAACAAATACCGGAAGCAAATAATCCCTGTCCAACGTAGGTATTTAGCAGCATCCGATTTCGTCTCGATTCTTTTAAATCGGCAAAATCTCATTAACTCAATCCGATATTGATTCGATTCTGATCCTCATTTTAAATTAAAATGGCGTATCAGGCTATACCTTTGTCATGTGATCTGCATAATGTTGAGTACCTGCTTGTTGTCAATCTGATGAAAGTCACAGAGATTAGAAATCTTTGTTCCATTTTAAACACAGTTGTGAAGTATACGTGCGTGTATGTGTATGTGTGTGTGTGTGTGTGTGTGTGTGTGTGTGTGTGTGTGTTGTGTGTGTGCTGTGTGTGAGTGGTGTGTTGTTGTGTGTTGTTGTTGTGTGTGTGTTGTTGTTGTGTGTGTGTATGTTGTGTGTGTGCGTTGTGTGTGTTGTGTGTGTGTGTGTGTGTGTGTGTGTACACAGGTGTAAGTGTTGTATGTTGTTATTGTTTTAATTATTGTGAGGGGCTTGTGGCTAAATAATATTAAGCTACGCTTGCCATGGTTGGTCCGTGGATGGAAGACCATCTTGTAGGATACCAAGAGCCCTCCGTGCCTCTAAAACCACGTTAAGCCGTTGGTCCCGGCTGTCATTTGTGGATCTTTAACAGTCGTTACGGGCTGTCAGAAGCCCGAAATTATGACAACCAGTCTTACCAAGGGGTGTCGTATTACCCAGTTATTGGGTTATGGAGGTCAGATCGGCAGTCGCTCCATGTAAAATATTGGTATTTTGTTGCATTCGGTTAGACTGGAAGCCGACCCTGGGAAAGGCTAGGCAGAGGGTAATTTTAATTCTGTTGTTTTTTTTTTTTGTTATTTTAATTCTGTTTCCTTTTTTCTCATTCAGTTTTAATCGTGATCTGCTAATTTGAGTAATTTATGCGGCCTACCCAAATGTTCTTTCTTAGGTAGGTACTATTCGTCGAATCGTTGAGCTCCTTACATTCTGAATTGGACTGGTCCACTCAATCTGTGTGGTTCTTGCCTCAAAATACCATTTCAGACACTAACCCACATGATTTCCACGTGATCTGACCAAGATAATGTCTGGACTTTAAAAGAAACAGTGGCCTCTGAGTTTTTTTCGGCCTTTCTTCTCAGAGTAGTCAGATAGAAAACGCCGAACTCATCTAGTTTTTAAAATATGAACGACGTGTAAAAGTATTTATACAAACGTACTTGCAGACATAAAATCACTCATCATAGGGAACGGAAAATTTCTTACGAAGTGTTATTTTTGGAAGAATAATAGAATAGTGATTTGCTCAGCGAGTATTAATAGAAAATTGCAGAAGTTTGTCAGGTCTGCGTTTAGCTTAAAAGAAGTGTCCGTATGGATTGAGGAGCCATGTCTCAGATTTAAACGTGGGTACTACCAATATTTAGTAGTAAATTTGCCAAATTTGTAGCCCCGATCCTGGAATTTGTAGTAAAACCCTTCAAAAGTTACAGAACGTTGAAGGTGGCCCCTCAATTCAGACGTCTGGATTGAGGAGCCACCTCAGAACTCGAAAACTAGCCAATGGTTATTGCTAAAACTTTGGTAGGAATTAGTAGTGTTTATGTTTAATTTGTACAAAAAAAATGGGGTTTGTACGGCTGAATTTGAGGTAGCTACAATGCTTTGATTTATCTGAAAAATGTGTTGTCATGTTTTTAAATGTGTGTATGGAATTATGGATTTTTAATCTGAAATAAATGGTTATTATTATTATTATTATTATTATAAATTGGTTAGCATATAAGCTTTCGGTGTGGACTGCGGTGCAATGTGTCGCGCGTTCAATCCCGGCCGCCGTCAAGATCGTCTTTTTGTTTCCATCATGATTTTAAAAGATCATTCATTCTAATTAAGAAATAGTTATAACGGCAACCGCGAGTTTGAAGGACGCATAGCAGCGCAAGGACTAGTCTGAGATAGACGTGTGTCGAGTGTGTGCGAATATTCTCATTGTACCGCCATTTCAAAATTAGAAATTTGTAACCCGCAATTTATACGGAGAATCTTTTTGATTTGTGAATATCTTAAACAATAAAGGGGTGAGTTGCATTGAGTCATGTACCGTTTGTGTTGACCCAGTCGGGAATATAATTTGATTTAATTTGATTTGAAAAATCCATAAATTTCCTCGCGCTGTTTCTCGGAAACTGATGAAGCAATTAAAATAGATTTTTGGTATTATTTAGTAGTAAATTAGCCAAATTTGTAGCCGCGATCCTGGAATTTGTAGTAAAACCCTTCAAAAGTTACAGGACGTTGAAGGTGGCTCCTCAATCCTGACGGTCTATAAAAAACAAAGGTACGTAGCTACTAAAGTAATTGATCAAATCGAAGTTTGATTATGCCAATATTTAGTAGAAATTTCTACTAAATATTGGCGTAATCAAAATTCCTCTACATTCAGTATTTCAAAAGATATTAATAATTTTAAAATTCCTAAAGAATTTTCTGTGTAGGGTGACCATAAATAATTCAAACTGCGTTCATAAACAGAACTTTATTTACACATGATTCATTCTTCACCAAATCAGTACATAAATAAAGAAACACAATATATTATACACAAAGAATAAAAAAAGACAAATAAACTAAAAGCGGATTATCCCAAATTAGCTTTTACAAAATCTCTAAGCATTATCTCTACCGAGATTTTTTAGCTAAATCTTAGTTAAATCAAAAAAGAAACAAAATATATTAAACACAAAGAATAAAAAAGACAAATAAACTAAAAGCGGATTATCCCAAATTAGCTTTTATAAATTCTATAAATGATGGTGACAACTGGTGGTATTTTAAAATAAAGATTAGAGAAGGCTAGTAATTAATGATAGAATAAGGGGGAATATAGAGATGATGTTTAGAGATTAGAGATTTTATAAAAGCTAATTTGGGATAATCCGCTTTTAGTTTATTTGTCTTTTTTATTCTTTGTGTTTAATATATTTTGTTTCTTTTTTGATTTAACTAAGATTTAGCTAAAAAATCTCGGTAGAGATAATGCTTAGAGATTTTGTAAAAGCGAATTTGTTATAATCCGCTATTAGTTTATTTGTCTTTTTTTATTCTTTGGGTATAATATATTGTGTTTCTTTATTTATGTACTGATTTGGTGAAGAATGAATCATGTGTAAATAAAGTTCTGTTTATGAACGCAGTTTGAATTATTTATGGTCACCCTACACAGAAAATTCTTTAGGAATTTTAAAATTATTAATATCTTTTGAAATACTGAATGTAGAGGAATTTTGATTACGCCAATATTTAGTAGAAATTTCTACTAAATATTGGCATAATCAAACTTCGATTTGATCAATTACTTTAGTAGCTACGTACCTTTGTTTTTTATAGACCGTCAGGATTGAGGAGCCACCTTCAACGTCCTGTAACTTTTGAAGGGTTTTACTACAAATTCCAGGATCGCGGCTACAAATTTGGCTAATTTACTACTAAATAATACCAAAAATCTATTTTAATTGCTTCATCAGTTTCCGAGAAACAGCGCGAGGAAATTTATGGATTTTTCAGATAAATCAAAGCATTGTAGCTACCTCAAATTCAGCCGTACAAACCCCATTTTTTTTGTACAAATTAAGCATAAACACTACTAATTCCTACCAAAGTTTTAGCAATATCCATTGGCTAATTTTCGAGTTCTGAGGTGGCTCCTCAATCCAGACGTCTGAATTGAGGGGCCACCTTCAACGTTCTGTAACTTTTGAAGGGTTTTACTACAAATTCCAGGATCGGGGCTACAAATTTGGCAAATTTACTACTAAATATTGGTAGTACCCTCGTTTAAATCTGAGACATGGCTCCTCAATTCATACGGACACTAAAAGAAATAGTTGAATGTTTCGTTTACAGTCTGCTGACCAAAACGTGTGTTGAGTTTCAACAATATATTTGCCAATAAAACTTCTACTTTATGTATTTTGGTAGTCTGTATTTGTACAATAATACGTACCTACTCATAAAGAACCTTGGAATAAAGTTGTAAAAAGTATTAATTGTCACCTGGTATTTTGAAACCACGGTTCCATCGAGCTATTCGCAACAAAATTTACGAAAATTCGCAGAATTAGAAAGTACTTGACTCCTAATTCTGAAAATTTTCGTAAATTTTGTTGCGAAGCGATTCGAAGCATTTGCATGATGGAAGTCCACCAGAATTTATACCTTCATACAAATACTTCGAATCGCTTCGCGACAAAATTTCGGATCTATTAAAGAGTAAAGGTAAAAAGGCTTGAAAATGTGTATATATTATGTATATATTGTAGTAGATATGTATGCTTGTATGTGTGTTATAAGTTTATAACCTATTTATATACCAATCTTATTTATTATTCATTATGATAAATGTGTATAGTTTTTTTATCATTGTTCCTGTCAACCTAAGAACCAGCCATCTAATCTCTTCACCACCCTTTGTTGGCTGATAGAGAATGCCTAAGGCATTAAGTCCGCCTTTGTACCTTTTTGTGTGCGAGAAGTTTAAATAAATAAATATATAGGATTATTGAGTGCTTAAACTCTGCAGGAACTATTACTCTAAATCTAGGATAATATGTGATATAAGGTAGGACACTAGTATGCTAGTTATAGCTAGGTACTTATAGCTAGTATAGTATACAAATTGATAAATAAAATTGAAGTTAATTGAATTGAATGCGGTCAGTGCGTTCCAACAACAGCACTACCAGTTGTCCTCAGTTGAGCCAAATTTAAGCACGATTATTATTAGAAAAGCGTCTTCTCAATCCTAACACTCATCCAATCAAAATTGCATCTACAAAATTGGATCGTCCAAAACCATGAAATGCCAAATGTATCTACGACATGATTGGACAGCAAGATGAAACAATATTTCCTCTTGGACCCCATGGGATCCATTTCGTTGATATAAAAAGTGGTCCTCATCCATTTTGTGACATAGGCATAAGTTGATATCCGTCATCTATTGTTCCTTAGAGACGGGCGGGCAACTGTTATTTGTTCTATAGGAAATACAGGAGTTTTGGGACGATTTCAATTGTATCCTTATCATAAAAGATAGACTTTTTAAGGATAGTCAGGCTAGTTTATTTTATGTCATAATAATTAAAATCATAGCTGCCTAAAGTACTTATTTTATTATTATACTTGTAATAGAAATTGTATAGTAACCTAGTACTTTGCCTTTCTTGAGCCAATCTTTTGTGATTTGCATTGGTTGCATCTACTTCTAAGTCAAGTTGAAAAGTCTAAATTGTATTAACATCTTGAAGATTGTATTGACTTAATTCTACATAATTATTTAGTAAACACAACAGAAATTGGATATAAGAAGACGTATAATAAATTGCCCATTTTTGGGAACCCTACCTAATTCATTTTGTTTTGAGGGTGGAAAATCAACAAATAACTTCTCCCGCTCTGGGGAGTGGGAGGGCGTGTCAGACTTTTACTGACTAAAACCCACCCGTATTCCCTCAGTTGCCTGTGTGCCAGGGGCCACGGTATCTCTTTCGAATAACCCGCACCCCTGGCAGAGGTCCCTCAGTGGTACCACAAAAGGAACAAACGACACCCTTATATGATCACTTCGCTGTCCGTCTGTCACGGCTCTTTTTTTCAGAAACGCATGGAGGTATCAAGTTGGTCTACGGTTCCCTAAAGCTCTAAAAGAATCAATCAATTATTAAGAAGAACGAAAAAAAAAAATACTTCTGTTGTTTATGTCACTATAATTATGATATTTGAATGCTGAAACAAATACTTTCGTGTAACTACAAGGTGTCAAGTTCCTTTCCGAAAACTAGGAAGCTTTTAACTGTAGAAATGTGGATAGAAAACTTTTCTACAGTTTCAGTATGAGAGTTACCGTCGCAACAGTAGATATAAAGATAAATTCTTCAATCTTATCTTATGTCAAGATCACCCCGGATCCATCATTTGCGGTATTTGCATAATTTGACATTGGCTAGCCTGTTTCGGAGCCAATCCATGGGCGAAACTAATAATAAACCCTTGTTTCAGTGTGTACCCATGCCCGGATTGGGGTTCCGTCGAGGGTCCTACCGGTGCGTGTGTCGCCGAGGGTTCTACTTCCCCAACACCACAGCTGACAACCGATACTACAACGGCAGCGACATTGAGGAAGAATATGAAAAACATTTGCTGGTAAGTTGTTGGTTAAGACCATTACTTTAACGTCTTATTGGAATTAAAGGATCCCTCCTTTTTCAATAGGAAAGAGAAAGAAGAATCCTCCGACCATGACGGGTGTTGTCTGGTGGGCTACTGCCCGACGATTGACTGCGCGGGACGTGTTTTACAAATACTGGTCGCGTGTCAATCTTCACTTGTGCTACGCAGGATTTTGTATGACGTCAGTGTAATGCGTATAGTGCACATATGGTGATGCTGCTGTACTAGCTTATTTGCAGTCAGGGATAGTAATTGTTAAGCAAATCGGTAACACACAACCCTAAATCAAGGAATGGCAGTTGTGATTTGAATGTCATAATCAGCCTAAAATGTGCCCACTGCTGGGACACAGGCTTCTTTTCTGTGAGAGCGAATGGGCTGGAATCTACCACGCGGACCTAGTGTGGGTTTTGTAGCGTGAAGATCGAAGAAAAACACATACATCCTTGCTACATAATACGTTTAATTTTGTTGTAAATATGGAAATAATAACACCAAAGATATAAAACATAAAAAAGGTGAAAACTGAGTGAAATTTAGTGGGAAATTTTATGTTTTAAAAAGGAAAAAAAACGTAAATTATTTTGGTACACGACCTATCAAGCGATTGCAATCGATTAAAACAAGGCCTATGCACGCAAAAGTACGTTTGCTTTACGTTAGAATACTAAGTCAAACCAGCGCGTCTTTGTAGAATTGACGGGAACAGACGGGTGTATGAAAGAGTGGCTGGGGTTACGTGGCTGCGGTACCTACGTCTAGTATTCAGGCTCGTCAGCTCTTCAGGCGCGTCAGGACCTCGGGCAAGAGCACGCCGACGTAGGTCAAGGCGAACTGTTAGGCGCGTGGGGAAAACCGAAATTCGGCTTGTAACTTGACGTCCAATAAATATGGAAGAAACCACTTATTCACAAAACGGAAACAGCTTTTAATAGTTGCTTTAAACTCAAATAATTATAATCACTGGCAAATTTTAGTGTATTTTGATCAAAAAGGAAGTCGTAACACCATCGGTGGCTTCCAAATCTGCAGTGCGGTTTTGTCAAAAGAAAACATTCGACTATGTTTTTTTCCAGATTCGAAGTTTGTGATCAAAAGATAACAGGATAATTTTTCTTGAAAAGGTTGGAATAGAAATCAAAAAAGTTTTTAACCGTAGCGGATTTAAAAAAAAAAAAAAAAAACCCGTAGGCCACCGTAGGCACGGGCTTGCGGACGGCGAGTAATGGGTAGCTCGCTGTCCGGTAAGGACCAAGCCCGGGTCGACGGCGCGTTGTGTTCCACGCGCGCCTCAAAGAGATGTCAGCAGCAACAGAGGGGCCCGCAAGGGCCGATGCCTGCCGGGGGTGCGGGTTGTTCGAAAGAGATACCGCCGCCCCTGGCACACAGGCAACTGAGGGAACACGGGTGGGTTTTAGTCAGTAAAAGTCTGACACGCCCTCCCGCTCCACCCAGAGCGGGAGAAGTTATTTGATGATTTCCCACCCAGAAAAAAAAAAAAAAAACCGTAGCGGATTTACGCTATAGTTGGTAGATGTCGTCACATGTCTTCGAATTTTTGCTTCTATGATATTCCCCACGATGTTTTCCTTCACCGGTTTAAGCCGTGCTATATACTTTGTGTAAATTATTGCACAAAGTTTAGCACCGGTCTGGGTTCGTACCTACGATCTACTTACATCTCGTAAGTTGCGGCTGTTACCACTGCCAACCACTGTCATACGAACTACTATTTAAGTTAGAAGCCAATTTGTTTAACAATAAATTTCCCTGAGTTTACGTAGGTATTCTAAATTAATGCATATGAAAATGACTGACAAGTACGTAATGATCACTAGAAACTGGTCCCAGCACTGTGTCAGAGAAAACTTCGCCAATATCTTTCAGGCTGTTATTGTCAGCAGGCTTTGTATATAACTAACTAGTAACAGTATGTATAGGGACAAGCGACCCGTTCCTGCTTCGCACGTTATTTACGACTTTATAAACATCAAGCTTTCTTTATTATACGTAAGTTTAATAATAATTCTTTATATCTATAAACCTTCCGGGATAAATTCTCTAAATATTGTTGAAAACCGCAACAAAATCCGTTTCACAGTTTAGAAGAAGAACGCGTTTGCATGGATGGACACAAAGAGCTACTTTATTTTATAAATAGCTTCGGCCTGCAACTACTGCGTGAATTTTTTTGTTCCCCAAGCTCAGCCCGTAGCATCACCTGCCCGTGCTGTTACTTCATTTTCGCTTAGCGAACTTTTGTCGTTTTTCGCGTAATGTTTAATATCATATAGAGCCTTCCTTGAAAATTAAGCTATCAAATCTAAAAAAAAATCATATCCTACCGGTAGTTCCAGAGATAAGCGCATTCAAACAAACAAACGAACTCTTCAGCTTTATTATTAGTGTGGATATAGTTTGCCTACAGAAAGCCCAGAGCAACTATATCAAAAGGACCTAATAAAAATAAACCATATTATAAAAAATATAATCTCTTAATCAACTATGAATGAAATATATAAAACAGAATACTAGAACATGGACCCCCAAAAAACACAACCCAAACACCTAATTATAGTTAGTCCCATATGAAAAATACGTTGAAAAAATAACACCTAAAAACCTAACCTAATATATCTGTTACTCGTATATTCTACGTAGGTATGTAATAATTCATTCCTTTGAGCACTATTATAATTTACGCAAACGAGTTTATTAAAATATGTTATGATTCTACAAAAGGGCTCTTTTATAAAATTTTATATTATTACGGCCTATAGAGCAACTTCGCCCCGACACGTTATTAAAATAATAAATCGCCTGGAGCTATCTTTTAGACGTTCCTCTCATGTCGTTCACAGATGTAGGATTACTTCGCACATATTTTCTTTGACTAAAATACACGTGTCAACGACTTGCTTACGACGTATAAATTATGCTCAGGTGATTACGTAACACGACCTTTTGTTTTAAACGAGATTAGAGGAACTTAGAGTAGTAGTGGACCAGTGGTAACGGCCACGACTTACAAGTTGTAGGTCGTGGGTTCGAACCCAGGCATGCACTTTACTTTGTGCAAATAATTTCATCACTACTGCGCTGGTGAAAAAAACATCGTGAGGAAACCAGCATGTCCTGGAATTAAAAATTCAAGGACACGTGACATCTATCAACCTGCACTAGGCCCTCGTGGTAGATTATAGCGCACTCCATTTCGATGAGAGGAGGGCTGCGTCACAGCAGTGGAAATATTAAAGGCTGCTAATGCTAAATAGGTTCTTAAGTTTCTTTCTTAAACCCCAATACTAATTTGACAGGTGTAACGTCAAACTCATGTCAAACTTCTCTACTAAAAACGAACACAAAATTCTTAAAATGTCACATTGTTAACTGAGATTAAAAAAACAAACTTTAGTTACCGTAAAGTTTTAAGCGTTCAGCTCAAAATAAATGTTCCTAAGGGCCCTATTGACTGAATCGTAATGCTTGGCTGTCATTACGGTGAGCGTTCTATTGGCGTGGCGGGAAAAATGCTGTTGCTCATTTACCTGACATAATCTATCAGTCGGAATTTAGTCATTTCTGTCATTTAAAGCATGTTTAGCATTGGAAGCTACTGTGTTTTTAGTTGCAGAAGGACCAAAACTGATTTACATATTTAGAAATTATTTATATAGACTCGGTTTTATTCGGCTGTATGTATCTGTGTATAGAATCAAGTTCTTCAAAGTGAATAAATCAAAATCAAAATCAAAATCAAAAGTCATTTATTCAAATTAGGCTGAGAATCAGCACTTTTCGAACGTCAAAGTACATGAGACAGTCCCCCAAAACGCCCACCCTTCACCACTTCCTAGTGCTTTAGCTGGGAAGAAGAAGTAGTGGAACAAACTCCCCAGCAGCACAGCTGTCTGTTTAGTCGGATAGACTTGATTCTATACATACTTAGGCAAAGTAATAAACATTACGAGACACAAAATATTAATTAAATAATTAGTCAAAATGTCAGCTAGCCATACCAATATACCGACAAATAAAATGAAAACTGTCGAGGCCAAATAAAGCCTAAAACAACTCATCATAGAAAATATTGTTATGAGTAGATCATGTCAATAACTAATGACATAATAGATAGTTATAAAAAAAAAAAAAATTGTTAGACAGGCAATAAAAAATAAAATAATAATTATGTGAACGCATATAACCTGTCACTAGATACGCCGATTCTGGAGAAAGAACATAAACATTGTCTTGAGTTAATCACAGCGACCAACTATTCTTGTCATTTAAATAGTCGTTGATGGAATAGTAAGCCTTTAAACAAAGGACGGATTTTACTTGAGCTTTAAACGCATTAAAAGGCAAATCTAGCAAAGAAGAGGGAAGCTTGTTATAAAAAGTTATACCGAGCTATACAGACAGCTGTGTTGCTGGGGAGCAGCCCCGGATCTAGGGGGAGGCAAACTGGGGTACCCGCCCCGGGCAATAGTTTCAGGGGGCGCCAAAAGCATAATAGAGTGTGATTAAAAATTAAAAACTTGCTCCACAAAGCGCCTAGCATACGGAAGCCTGGTAGGCTCACCGTCAACTTGTAAGAAAAAGACGCCACACAGGCCCACACGTAACTAATTTACCTCAAACGCTGAGAGAGGGGCGCCACTATCAAGTTTCTGCCCCGGTTTGAAAAAATCGTAGATCCGGGGCTGCTGGGGAGTTTTTTGCGCCACTTCTTCCCAGCAAAAACACTAGGAAGTGGTGAAAGACGGGCGTTATGGGGAACTGTGTTATGTAATTTTGACGTTTAAAAAGGGCTGACTCTCAGATTCATTTGACTAAATAACTTTTGATTTTGATTTTGTAACCTTAGCTTCATTCACGTCGATCCGGTAAAGTAAATATATCCTTACATGAAGTTTCTTTTCCACCAGCTCCAACGCAGCCTATACTCCATCACTGATGCCTTCGAGTGCCTCCCTTGCGCCGAGGGTTGTGAAGCCTGCCTGGACGGCTCTCCGTGCGTGGCAGCCCTGAACTGGGTCGTCAGGACTACCATCTTCGCGCTGGCCTGCCTGGTGATATCCTGTCTGCCTTTCATCGTGTATTTTACTATAAAGTATGGGCATGTTAGGGTAAGTATTGTTGAGAACAGTTTTTTTATATTATGGTGAATGTAGGTTGCAAATTTTTCGAAAATATGGAGTATTGGATTAGGAATATCTATAAAAGTGATTCAGATTGATAGCATGCCAGACAATTAGGGTGCAGAAGTTGCACATAATCGTTTATTCACTATTAACACGATACATTGATCTTGACTTAAACCCTACTTATAAACATTGAGTCTTTTCTAATAAAATGCCTGAACTGTCACCCGCCTACTTAATAGAAATCTTAAATCTACGTTGTGTCAATTTCATATTCATTCATTCACTGATATACAACGCATAGCCTACACCACTAGAACACCACCAAAAATAGAAATGTCATCGGGCGAGCGCACGACTTGTAATTCTATAATTCTACTTAGAACAGTGGTAACAAAAACGTAGTCACACAATTATTAGATAGGTGCCTATTTGCTGATACTGTTTCACACTCCAAGAATCCAAATATATAAACATATATAAAAACTAGCTGTGCCCGCGACTTCGTCCGCGCGGAATAGTTTTTTTACTATTATATAAATATCAATAAAAATAAATAAAAATTCCAAAATAAAAGTATCCTAAGTTACTCCTTATTACATCAGCTACCTGCCAGTGAAAGTCCCGTCAAAAACGGTCCAACCATTTCAGAGATTAGTGGGAACAAACAGACAGACAGACCGACAGATAGACAAAAATTGTAAAAAATGTTATTTTGGTATGTGTACCGTTTATGTATTCATGTTCATGTAGCAAAAAGCGGTTATTAGTAAAAAGGAAAGGGAATAAAAAGGTCGCACTGAAAAGCATGGTTTAGAATTGAAAGTAGCAGTTAAACATACAATTTATAGAATGCTAATAAGAACGAACGCTCGCCACTCGACACGTCCATTCAAATCAAAGTTCAAAAAATGTATGATGCGCGCGTTGTTTTTTTTTGGGTATGGCATCTCGCAGTTGACATTGAGAGGCCGTGACTGCTTAACCGGGCTTTCCTGTGGGGACTATTAGCTTTTAGACTAAGAGCCTGGAGGCTGGAGCCAGGGCTTACAAAACTACGCTTAACCTATAGCGACTGCGCACTGAGGGCACCCCCTGCGGGGTACGAGCCTCGGCTCAGGCAGTCACTGTTGGGGGGGGGCAGTAAGTGGGGATAGGCTGGATCATTTAATTTCATTATTATTAGATCATGGGGATTTTAACTCTACTTGCTCAGCTTCGGCGCGGGCTGGCACTTCTGCGAGCAAGGGACGGTTGGGGGGCATTTCGTTTACTCAGGGTCTTCGCGGGGCGCGAGGACCTCGGCGGCGAGGTCGGAAGGACGGTCTATGTTTGTGTGCTGTACTGGTGGCCCTACTGCTTTCTTGAAGGAGAGTGACGGGGTCATCAGGGTCGGAAAGGAGTATGATGCGCGCGCTCAGACACCGTCCTTATATACGGTAGCGATTCGTGGCGGCCGCGCGCCACGCATGTGCTGCGAACGGTGCAAGCCAAATTTAACCTTCAGTACTACATTTACAGCATAACTTAGAGGCGTTGCACACGGCTAAGATACTATAATATTTTATCTTAAGATACGAAAATATGAAATATTATTTATTATCTTCGTCGTGTGTGATAGTCCATTGAATTGTATGGCGAGCGATATTGTATCTTAAGATAAAATATTATAGTATCTTAGCCGTGTGCAGCGCCCCTTAGTGAACTCCACTGCGGGTGACGTAACCTACGACAAACTTATTATTTGCGGTTGGTACAGTAATCGGGTATAGGGATCGAACCGCAAAATTAAGTTTGTTTTTTTATTGTATATACTTTTCCAGGATAAAAAGTACCCAGTGTGGTGCCTAGGATATTAAAGAATAATTATACCAAGTTTCATCGTAATCGAACCGGTAGTTTTTGCGTGATGCCTGAACAAACAAACAGACAGACAGACAGACAGACAGACAATTTTTTTTAAAATCACGTTTGGGTTCGGTGTCGATCTAGTAACACTGTCATTTATTTTTTTGATATTTTCAATGTAAGTACAGAATTTTCACTTCTACAGATTTATTATAAGTATAGATAACGAAAGCAATTCCCTAAAGTCCAAAGCTAACATCTAATCCAGATTTTCTTATACCATCACTAATTGTTCACAATACGTTGCCTCGAGCAATCACGTCAAAAGGAAAAAGTTATTATGATTTTGGCAGTGACGGATAGCTTCGGCTTATGGCTTCCATGATTGATCTACTGCCCCCCTCCCTTTACCCCCTACAGGAACTTGAAGAAGTAAGGGGATAAGTATTTATGATTGTCTGACGAACAATTGACGGTGTATATTTTGGGACGGCAATGTGTTACGTAAATTATATGAGTACGTGAAATTATGAATTTGTGGCAATGTTTTATGATCTAAATTAAAGTTAAATAGCACTTAGGTACAGGAACTTCCATTAATGATATTATCCGTCTGTTAAAAAAGGCAAATAAAATACATCACAACACACTAAGACTTTACAATATGTAATATCATTAACGCGAGACATCAACAATTAGAACATTGAGTTAAAAGAAGAATACAAAGACCAAAACTTATTTTTTTCGAAGCTCGCTATTATTTTTAAGAAAACCATGGTGATCATAGCATAGCATTCCTTTATTCAATGATGAAATAAGATTACATTTTCTTTGGCTCAATTGGCGTTCAGTCTGGCCAAATCCATAATTTTTAAAGAAAATACCCACATTAAAAGTTACTGAAATCAATTCACTAGTCAATTATGAACAAACTATTTAGGAGTTGTGTTTATTCTGTAACACCTTATTTCGTCTGCTTACGGGTAAAAAGTAATAAGTGCAGTCTGTGTCATTTCGAGTAAATGACATTTCAAAGTTTATGTTTTAATTTGATCTATTTTAAACACATTAATTTAAAAAAAAACTGTTAAATTTTATGATAAAGTCTTATATAATATTTACAAAATGTGAAAAGATATCATTTTTTAAAACTCACTATCTCAGCAGCTATTGGACATTGCATTTTTTTGATTTTACCAGTAGATAGCCTGTAAAAAATTACACGTGACTGCATTTTTAACTCGATTTAGTAAAAAAAAATATTTAACTATTTTTACCAGTAAGCAGACGATTTATTCATTTTTTCCTTAAACTGTTTGATATGGAATCAAATAAAAATAATTTTAGTTATCATTTATACATTCATTCCTTTCATACATGTCACACAGAACCATTATGCTGAAAATTTTCAGAGGTACCTCCAACCATTAACTTGGTAACTCATCAATAGAGATCGGATATTCGAATGCAAATTTACCTAAAGTTACATTTGGTTATGAAAGTATGGAAGCGGCTTCTAAAAACATATTTTGATGCCAGGAACACCGGGAATGCATAACTAGTCAGGTATATAGTATGGAAGCGACTTCTAAATTATTAGCATTGCAAAACTATTCAGAAACATATTTATTTAGAATTAATGTTTAAGCCCCGATGCAAATATATGTATGTAGGGTATAAGGAAGGGGGTGGTGTGTGTTAGTAAAAAAAAAACATAAATTAAATTAAGATTATTTCGATACAAAAGCGCATTCCATATTAGCCAACAAATCAACTTTAGGTAAATATGCATTCGAATATCCGATTTCTACTCATCAAATAGCTTCCCACGCAATTAGTATTCATTAAGTTTGCAAACCTGCTCAATCAATATCTTGAAATTTGGTTATGTTATGTACCCCGTTATATTAATTCCGTGTGTATTCGTTACCGTGTTATGTAATATCGAGAATGTTATAATTATTCCGACTTCCGTAGGTAACATTTTGCTTGTTCTTAGTTTGGATTGATACCTGTTTCTTTACTCGTTAATCTATGTCATACAAAATATTGAGACCAATATCATTAGAATTTTTTGTTGCAAACCTTTGGTGATCCCATTAACATTATCTGTTATGAGGCTGCCTTTCTATCACTCAAAGCACACTCAAAGCATTTATTTCAAATAAACCAATTACAGGCACTTTTGAATTGTCAAGGTCGGCGAGTTAGAAAGATGAAGCTATTTGCCCATTCCAAAGCGTAGGTACCTATGGAGAAGAACGGGCAAGAAACTCCATAGACACTCTTTTAAAATCATGGTATTGTTACAAAAAGTTGGTTACATCATTATGTTGAAATTATCAATGTGAGAACGATGTAAGAAGACGTGCACATTAAAGCGTCCGTAATTAAAACAAAAATAAAATAACAATACAGAAATTAAAATAGGTTAGGTTAGGCCTAGGTTTTTGAAACAGATACCACGTTTCTTTTAGCCTCCTCCTATGGCCTGGAACTTGTGATAATAATATACCTCTTTAAAAAGTTCACACTCAGAAAAAGCCCCAGGCAAATCAAGTACCTCCATACACTTTAAAACAGGAAAAGCCCAGCTAACGTAACCACAGCACTAAACGTTGCAAATCGCGCCCATTTTGTACATTCACAACGCCTTTTACAACTACAGTGGTCTTTTCAAACGCCAAAACAACCTATCTAGTCACAAATTATGATACCTTGTAAGTGCTTACAGTGTTTTGGTGTCGTATTTCGCTGGGCTATCCAAGATCTTGGCGAATTCCTATGCAGATACTGCTTGAAACACTTATGTCAGCTCTGACCTTGCATGTTTTGAAACGGTTGCAGTTTTTAAAGGTGAATTTAGATGGGGTAGTATTGAAATGTTTGCTAGCCAAGGACCTAGCTTTGGTATCTTGAGGTCTTATGACATCTTGGTTAAATGTGTCTATTTAGCATGGTGTTTTCTGTTTTTTGGAAATATACAAATCGAATTCCACCTAGTGTCTAATGCCAGTAAATCCACATCAGAATAATAAAACGTTGGTTTTATTAGATCTGTAGACTGTAGAGCCTGAAAAATATTGCCAATACAGTAAAAACAAAAAAAAAACAAACACAAAACCAAGCCGCTAATTCCTTGTTTTGTTTCGGTACTTTTTATTTCCTGAACCATCCATCATAACGGACTATCGATCAAATTCTGTGGTGTCAACAGAAATTGAGATACTAAGGGTGCTACAGATACTTTCCAAACCAAATTATAGGTAGAAATTGCTCGGAATTTCCTTGTTTTATTGATTTATTAAAACTTTTTGTACACAAAAGGGCACAAAAGCGGACTTAATGCCTTAGGCGTTGTCTACTAATCAACATAGGGTGGTAAAGAGATTAGACAGGTGCTTTGGTTGAGAAGAACAAAGCTAAAAAAAAATATTAAAAATGTATCTTAATAAATTATAAATAAAATTGATACACCAGTCCTTAAACAGGTTATAAACATATAATATACACACATACATATTTACTATAATATATTAACTCTCTCCCTTGAATTTGTACATAATTCAAGGGAGGGAGATGGTGAGATGACTTGAATAACTTTTAGTATTTCCAAAAGTTTTGAAAAACATACTTTGCGGTTCAATATATATATATAAATATTCGTATTACCTCAAGATATTCTCTGTACCGACTTAAAAATTGTTAAGTGGGTAGCTGAGATTGACTGAAAGTAGAAAGAACGTAAGTACCCTGAAGTTGATATCAGCAGGCTTAGCACGAGCACCGATTTGTCGACGGAAGAATAGACATGACTATTAACTAAATTATGTATAATAGGAAAAGATAGCTATGTTTTTTCTATTAATTATCGCAGTTATGCGTTCTAAACGAATCATGATTTTGAAGATAATCGTATATACTTTGTGGCCGTCGAATAGAACGTTTGTTGTCAATGTGATTTTGACAGTTTGGGAAGAAATATTCTTTTGAAATAGTCTACATATAAAAGGACCTAGGCATAGATCGTTAGAAACGAAAGACAAAATCACAGATTGTAGACGGATATCTACGATGCGATGTCAAAAATGGAGACACGAAATGTCACTTTGTATTGAAAAGGTAACGGCATCTATTCTTCGTAAAAATAGAATACGGCATGCTAAGCCCGCAGGGTAATGTTAAGCGCACTTCTATGATAACAAATTTAAATTGATAACGCCTTTATCGGAAAGGTACGGTAAGGTTACATATTTTTCGTTGCGTCACCTCTTCGTAATTAAAACTTTGGGTGATACAGGGGCGAACGTTTTGGGGGTATCTTTTGTAGTCCTACTAATAATTTATATGTGAATGTTGGAATGTTTGTTAACGTACGGAACGTACTACCGGGTTAAAAAAATATCCTTTGTGTTACTCCAGGTTATAAACTGTGTGCCAAATTTCATTCAAATCGAACGGCGGGCCAGTAGTACGTTCCTGTGGGTTTTGGACCTCCGCGCAGGTGAATCCGTTAGCAAAAGCTTGAATCATTACGACATTTGATGTACAAAAATGCTGATTAAAATAAATGTTTTAATTTTCTACATTCACGTCTCTTGTTCCCAGGTTGTAAGAGCAGCAAGTCCAGCTCTCCTCAGGGTCATAGTCTTGGGAGCTCTCCTCATCTACTGCACCACTCTAGTCATGTACGGAAGACCCACAGTCCTGACCTGCACTGCCAGGGTCTGGCTTCGAGAAGTCGGCTTCTGCCTCACGTATGGAGCTCTCATGTTGAAGACTTGGAGGTAAGTAGTTCCCATTGACCATAGATCTATTAAAACTTGTGAACCTATCTGGCCCAGAGACGGTATAGGTACCGCTGAACAAAACCTAACAGATCTGGCACTATTCATAGTCGCTCCTATTAAAGCCACCCCGGGTCAATAATCTTTCTGTCCTATAGCTGTGCCATGATTTCGTAATTAGAACATGATGTATGATTTTAGAAGTGAGACAAAATACAGGGTGGCAGGGACCGATGCCTCTCGCGTCAATGCGTGCATCGTGTTACCATTGATTCAGTACATAGTACTGAAGCACGCTGCGAAGAAATTTAACGTCGTTTATTGAAAAAAATTGCTGTTCCATACATTTTGACCGCTTATGTATTGCACTTTTCTATGACACAGCAATTTTTTTCCTTGATTATCGACGAAATATTTCTACATTGTCTGGGGTCTAGAATTATGTGCTGAATTCATGGTTTAAGTTTGCAAGTCAATATCCATGCCCACTGTAGAGGTTAAATCTCATGAAGAATAAAATAATATAGGTAGTTCCAATTTTGGTGTAACATCCCACACCATGTAAGCTTTTAAAAGAAGATCACGAAGTTTGCAACACTTAAATTAAATACATTTGGCAAACGATCTATTTCTTTGGTCTTTGATTTCTTTCAACAACATAGACATTTCATGTAATGTATTGTCACTAGGTCGAAGTATAATTCCAAGCCCCATTCCAAGGTCACTTTGGACAGAGGTAATTATTAATACAGGTATCACAAAAATCCAACGGACCGTTATTAAGCCCGGAATTAGGACCGGTCCTTGAAATAGAACCTTTTATCCCACCTAGAGTCATACAAAGCATACCCACCCTACCTCTACGTTGAAATTTCAATTTCGAGTTCAGAATTCAATTTTGTTTTTCCATCAGTGTTAAGCGAATGAAGTTGTTAATTTGTTTAATTTAAATTTAAATCAGTTTATATTGAATTTGGGTACCGTGTGCTAATTAATATTCGTGTTATTTGGTAAAAGTCTTCTTAAAAGTAATACGTTAGTGATTTGGTAAACTTGGAAGAACTTTGGAGGTTGTGTATGAATCGAAAATACAATATGGTTACAGAATACTATTTCTACTTCTGCGTTTATTACCCTCATTATCACCATTCCTTTGCCCATATCCCAATTTATTTGGAGTCGGCAAAATATGTCTTTTACTTCCATTCTATTAGTTGTCATCCCGGTAATCATCCCCTTTCTAGCCATATTATCTTTCACACAGTTCATCCACCGTTACTTTGGTCTTCTCCTACTTTTAAAAGCATCGACATTCTTAATCAAAACTTTCCGCTCAACATTTTCCCCATTCCTCCTCATCACCTGCCCATACCATGACAACCGATTTTCGCACAAATTTCCAGTTACCGGTGCCACTTCTAGACTTCCTCTGATGTAGTCTATTTTTATTCTATCTATTAGTGCAACTATACACATCCCTCTTAGCATTCTTGTCTCACTTGCATGCAATAATATGTTTTAAAATTAATTATTATAACATTTGTTTTCCCGAAAGTATAGAGGTGTACCGATAGGACCGGCATTACGCCAATAACTTTGATGTCCTATCTAATAGGGTGCGAGCCTATTGTTATCAATCGGGATCCAGACTCTAAGTTGCTATTGAGAAACTCCTGATCGAAAACCCAATGACACTTTGCCCCACCTGAGAATCGTACCCAGGACCGACTCAATAGTAACTAGTGCTTGCGACCACTAGACGGTAAAATAGGTTGATTTTAAATGGGTCTTGACGTCCTGAATAAACTTTCATAATCGCTTCTTTCCCTATTGCAAACCAGACGACGAACATTTTTCCCAGAAGCAATTTATTACCCACTGGAAACAATAAGAGCCTCCTTAATATATTTTACATCAACAACTTTTTCTAAATCTCCAATCCGAGTCTCGTTTCAAGTATATAATTGGGCTTGAACTTTTGGATTACGATCAAGTTTATTTTAATTAGATACCGACGGAATGAAATTGTCCTCTTGTCGGGATAAGAATCAAGTTGTCTTTTAAATTTTGGGCCCTCTTCAGAAATGCGTAAATAAAAGGAATCTGTTTACAGGCCCAATTTATGATAATCTACTTTAGTCTAACGTTTGCATAACAGGATCTGTTTTGTTTAAGGGAACTCATCGTGCATTTATTAAATACTTATGTAAGTATTTTCTAAATGGGATTAGGAGTCTGTCTGGTTGTCTGATACGTTTTCGTAGGCTGGATTACTAATACGTTTATCATGAGCAAAGAGGGTACTTGGTTTTCTGAAAAATTATCTTGGTCTTACCTTTTAATAATTGGGTGAAAACATGAGCATACAGTTATAAAAGTCAAGGCCTATCGCCCTAGGATTAAACCTTTGCACCAAGTCTTCCAGACCACTGGGAGATTCTTTACCATCTAGTCTCTATTTTAACAATAATCAAGAACTGCTAACACTGAAAGTCAAACAGAAAAATGTACTACGTCGATGACAAACAAATTAGGATCAGGGTTACGGTAGAAGGATCAAGCCTTACAGTATACTAATCTCCGTTTCCTTTAAACAGGATATCAGTAATATTCCAAGTGCGGTCAGCAAAAGCAGTGAAGATATCAGACATGTACCTGCTACGTCGGATCGGCGTGATTGTCGGCGTGGCGTGTGTGTTGCTGGCCATACGGACGCTGGTTGCACCACCAGCTGTCATCGTTGGGAGGACAAAGGACGATCTGAAGGCGTACCTTTGCAATACTGACTGGTGGGACCATTCTTTTACTACACGTAAGTAAATATCTTCTAATAACTAGCTACTCACTTATGACTTAACAATATATTGAAAATTTCCCACTTATAAATGTATATGACGTAATCATAATTTCTGTAAACGATGGTAAAAACTGCATCAAAAATTGCATAGCTTCGAAGAACAACGCGAACAAACACTAAAAGTGACTTTATATATATACAAATAAATAGTATTGAAGTGTCTGTATGTAATGTCAAAATAAAAGCTGTGACCAAATGCATAATATGAAAGTATTATAATTATACGGTACCTACTAAAAAATAAAACAAATTGGCTGTTATAATATGCTGGTCCGATTTTCACGGAACTTGGCTGATTTTATAAGGAGTATAATAGGCTACTATTATCCCGGTCGCCCGATAACTTCCAACATCCACGCGAGGGAAGGGACACAGCTAGTTTATAATATGTTTAATTCAAAATCAAAATCAAAAGTCATTTATTCAAACTAGGCTGAGAGTCAGCACTTTTTGAACGTCAAAATTACATAAGACAGTCCCCCCAAAAAGCCCGCCCTTCACCACTTCCTAGTGCTTTAGCTGGGAAGAAGAAGTGGCGCAACAAACTACAAATTAGTCATGTTTTGTGATTTAATGAAAAAAGCTCTGACGCACTCTTAGATACCTTGAGTCTACTTATAAATGCAGTCGTGAGCTATCAATAACAAGCGATATTCATAGGGAATAAACCCTGGAATATTTGAGAATCCATGATAACGGTCTTTGTCCCTGCCAACCGGTATATTATGATGAATAACAATATTATATTTACTTAACTGCCGAGTTCTCGAACTTGATCAGCCTTTCAAAAGCCGGAAGCAAAACTACAAACCTTAAGTAAGTTGGTAGTTTAGCTTTTTACTAGTTACTAATTTAATCAACTCCAACTACGCTTGAATGCACTTTGTACTGAAGTTTGTTAAATATAATTTCCTCTTTGAATTCTCTTGGGATCATGCTGATTTTATGGGTAACAATTGGGATGAGGAGATGGGAGGATCGTTTAGCGGTTTAACACGTCAGAGAGAGTTAGTGAGTTCGAGATAATTTCGTAAACTGATCTAGTTTGTTTATATAGTTCAAGAGATTTCTGCTTACAATAGTGTTATTCCCTAAACATCACTTCTAAATGTGTAGTCAGTCTTTCGAAAAACATGTGTTGTGAAAGTGTCCTAAAGCACTAGGAAGTGATGAAGGGCGGACGCATTTCTGTCATTGGTAACTTTAACGTTCAAAAAGAGCTGACTCGCAGCCTAGTTTGAATAAATCACTTTTGATTTCAACAAAAAAAATGTAATCTGTGCAAATGTTAAATTATTGTTCATTTTAAGTGTTTGTTCAACAGTGGAGGTGATATTCCTGATGTGGGGCATCAGACTTTGTATCATGGTGCGGAAAGCTCCTTCGGAGTTCAACGAGAGCCGGTTCATCTCCATGGCCATCTACAACGAATTCCTCCTTTCTGTGTTCCTCAATATATCCATGTAAGTCTGTCTCTTTCTGCTTTATGTTTTATGATGCTGTTAAAAGTCTTCAAGATTTACGGCCCAATGGGACTCTATACTTACATAGAAAACACATCAAGGCAAGCCCGGGTGTGAATGGTGGGACAAGCTGGACTCCTTTGATAAACGCTGATCCCATAGATAACTGTCTTAAATACTGAGGATTGGAAGGAGAAAAATACAAGGCTTACGATGTAAAAATATAATATTTAAAAGGCTATTTAAGACTCAGAGGAAATCAGAGGGGAAGAACTTATTAAGGGACTAGTTTCATGACGCTAAAGGGTCCACTAGGCAGGCGCGGCGCGACAATGCGATGCGACTCTAATAGATTTCCATGAAGTTTTCACAGAAATTGAGCCACAGTTAGGTAACAGCCCGAAGTCTGGATTAATGCCCTGTTGATGGCAATAAGCTCGCCTCCTATTACATGGGACTTAAACATAACTGCGAAAAGTGGGTCTACTTTAAGTAGATCTCTGCCCTAACATTCGGGGAAACAAGGTGTGATGATATGTTTTCAAATAAATTGTTCTATTAGAGTCGCGTCGCTGCTGTTTGCGGAAACCTTCATATTATTCTGTTCGGGCACTATTCATTTCCGCCATACTTACATAGCTTTCCAGTTTAGTAAGTATTTATTTAAATGAATGACTTAGTCTAAATTATATCCATCCTTTGAAGGTTATGTACACTCGTTGAATCAGATTTTGCAGATTATAAAGTGTTTGAAGTACAGTCTTACTTTAAAATGTAAACCAAGCTGCCATTTAGCTCAATATTTAGGAACAAGATAGTTTGCGTAGGTTAGAGAGCTAACGACAGAAAGTATGGAGCCTGGAACTCATCAAACTATCGGGCACGGGCACGGGCTTGCGGACGGCGAGTAATGGGTAGCTCGCTGTCCGGTAAGGACCAAGCCCGGGTCGACGGCGCGTTGTGTTCCACGCGCGCCTCAAAGAGATGTCAGCAGCAACAGATGGGGCCCGCAAGGGCCGATGCCTGCCAGGGGTGCGGGTTGTTCGAAAGAGATACCGCCGCCCCTGGCACACAGGCAACTGAGGGAACACGGGTGGGTTTTAGTCAGTAAAAGTCTGACACGCCCTCCCGCTCCACCCAGAGCGGGAGAAGTTATTTGATGATTCCCACCCAGAAAAAAAAAATCAAACTATCGTGGCAGACTCGCTCCTGGCACAAGCAATTTGTTTCATAGAGGTCACAGTTACTTTGATGCAATGCGCAAACAAACTGATTATTATTTAGTGCAAGATGTCTTTGATGTCATAATTAGTGATGTTTTTGTACATAATCAGGATAAGTCAGAGGAATTAATTGTCTACCAACTTAAATAGAACGAATTCAAACACAACTGTTATTCTTTCAGTTGTATGAAATGGCTAATACACGGCATATTGACGTCGATCGTCAATTTGCTTTATAATAAAAACCGCTCCATATCCCTCACTGACTGTATAAATCTAATTTGTCTTCATGAAATGTAGGTAACTATGTAAGGTACATACTAATGGCATGCTAGCATATACTATTACTTATTTACTTATCGTCAAAGATAAACATTTGATAGCACTCGTGTTATACTATTAAAATCTCGCTTGTGATTTTGAAACTTCTTTTTTTTTTAAAGAAACGTTGCCCCACACTAGGACTTTCTCCTGTATTGCGGGTGCGTTTACAATCATTTAAAATTCACATACACAAACAGCCAGACCTGGAACAACTACTTCTAGGTCATACAAATATTTGTTCCATGCGGGAGTCGAACCCGCGACACGCAGCGCAGCAGTCAATCGCTTAACTGCGCCAACCGTGCCGACAAACTTACACTCGTGTTTCAGTAACTCCAGAAAGGCTGCAGCTTCATAAACTAAGATTAAAAAAAAACACTATTTCCATTTCTTCTCAATAATCTCGCCAGTAATAATTAATCCTATTGAAATCGTTCTTGGATATTTTCTATTAAAACCAATTTGTTCCATTTGAAAGAAACTTGTTATAAATCAAATTTAATTAATGTTACTCGATTATGACGCCAGCGCCGGGGTTAATCCAAAACTTTTTATTTAATTACTAGTCGTTACCTGCGGCCAAGTCCGGTTTCACCACTGAAGTTATTTCTGGAAGAAATTACGGAGAGATTTTGACTTATTTTTAGATTGGAAGTTCTTATTTTTCACATCATGGATTCGTCGTCTGTCTGTCCATCCATATGTCACAGCCACTTTTTTCCGAAACTATAAGAACTATGCCGTTGAATCTTGGTAAGTAGATGTATTCTGTAAACCGCATTATGATTTTCACACAAGAATAGAAAAAAAAAACAATACATTTTGGGGGTTCCCCATACTTAGAACTGAAACTCAATTTTTTTTTTGTCATCAAACCCATACGTGTGGGGTATCTATGGATAGGTCTTCAAAAATGATTTGAGGTTTTTAGTATCATTTTTTTTTAAACTGAATAGTTTGCGCGAGAGACACTTTCAAAGTAGTAAAACGTGTTCCCCCCCCCCCCCCCCCTGTAACTTCTAAAATAAGAGAATGATAAAACTAAAAAAAATATATGATGTGGATTACCATGTAAACTTCCACCGAAAATTGGTTTGAACGAGATCTAGTAAGTAGTTTTTTTTTAATACGTCATAAATCGTAAACCGCAATTTACCTTTCATTCAATCAACTCAAATATAAAAAAAAAAACATTTAATTTTACAAACATAAACCTTATACATAAACCGTGAACCATTATTTTCTAATAACAGGTGCCTAAATAAATAATAATATAATATATATAATTCGCGCGTTACTTGCTGCTACGGAACCCTTCATGGACGAGTCCGACTCGCACATGGCCGCTTTTTTACATCTGATGCTTTCAGTAGCTTGTTTCAGTAGCTGCTTAAATATCCACTATTTACTGTGTATGAGATCAATAGGTTTTCACATAAGATTAAAACGTATTTTTTTTTTACAAGCAATGCTACACACGTAAGACCTTCAAATGCCTTCAATCGAAAAAGCAAAAACAAAATAGAAGTACGATTTCTGCAGTTAATAATCTACTTTAATGATAATGTTGACATCTACTTGATGCAATCTCTAACCGTTCCATGGACGCCCGTCATCATATCATCATATCATCATATCATATCATACCGTCTCATACTACCTACCTGCAAAAAATATAGATGGCGTGTTAAACTATGCCCATAGTTGTTAAAAGATCTTTTGACACACTGATTGTCACACTCTTCTGATATACTGTACTAATTTGAAAACATTGTCAATAACAATTATTTTAAAAAGAGCAACCGTGGAGTTCCCTGCCGGCTCTTCTCTATGGGAAACGACAAATAATTGTGAAAAAAGTATCCATATTGGTTTATGTGAAATTAAATATTTTGATTTGATTTAACACGTGGCCAAAATCTAACCAAACCATATTTTTCCAATGCAGTTTCGCAAAATTTGCCAACGGTGCCCTTCTATTAGAGCAGTGGTAGAAACGACCGTGACTTACGAGCTATAAGTTATAGGTTCAAACCCAGACAGGCGTGTTTTACTTTGTGTAAAAAAAAAAATTATAACCATTGGTCTCAAAACGGTGAAGGAAAACATCGTGAGGACCGGGGTGTCCTAGAACCAGAAAATACGAAGAGATGTGATATCTACCAACCCGTACTGGGCCCGCGTGGTGGATTATGGCCCACTCCTACTTACTGAGAGGAAGCCTGTATCCTAGCAGTGGGAACATTGTAGGCTAAAGATTCTCTTTGATAATTTCATTCAAGATTTCAAGCGCCAAAAGATTCTTGTAGCACTGTGCCGACAAGAAATCACCAGGCTTTAGAAATAACTGCCATTCACAGTAAAAACTCAAAAACCCAAAAGTATCATCAAAATTCAATTCTCAATCACTTGATCGTTCAAAACATTCCACAAAATAGACGGTCGTTAGGAGCAATTTGCATCTCACAAGGGTTTTACTTCAACTGAATTTTATTGGAACATTTATGAACCGTCGAACTGACTTCAAAAAAATCCAATTCTGTTACGGTGGCAATTTATGTTCCTGTAAAGGCGAAAAAGATTTAGTACATCTAGAATGGACTAGATTTCTTGGATAATTGACTCTTTGTTCGGGGTTTAGACTTTATGGGAACAATTGGGTAGGTATAATTTAAGTTCTTAAAGGGCTTAGGGCACATAATAGGCTGGGTCTTTTTAACCGACTTTAAAAAGAAGTAGGTTATCAATTCGACAAGTTTATATATATTTTTTTATGTATGCTTGGGCATAACTCCGTCATATATAAACGGATTTGCAAAATTCTCAAAAGGAGTTTATTCTGAAATGGTCCCATTTAAATTTCATATAGATCTGATGATGAGTTTCGGAGACAGACAACGGAACTCTTCAAAAAATGACAGCAAATCAACCGCGATTGCTGCTATAGCATAAATATGCATTGTTTTGACCCCAAGGATGGTGAAATTTGAATTGGTGTGGGGTAGGTACACACAGCTCCATTAAGTGGTTACCCCTCCAAAAGACATGTGCGTTCAAATCCGTGCTAGGCCCAAGTTACTTTTTTGTATTTTGCGAAAACAATTTATTGCAATTACTATATTGTTTTAGTAAATATGGTTAATATTTACGAGGAATCACATAATTAGAACGGAGGTTACAGGACCGCTTGTCGTACAAAAGATTGTAGGTTTGAATCCTGGGCATAAAATGTGCTTTTCGTAATGCATTTTTTTTTTTTTACAAAGATTTTTTCTATCTTGTTTTAGTATTATTTATAAAGAATAAAAATCAAGAAAAATTTAATACTTTCATAATCATTTCATAATATTTATTATTGCTATTATTTAACAAAACTTTGAGCTTATTTTACCACAACGATTTTACAATTTTATTTGATAATTTACAGGTAACTTATTATACATATTTTACCAACTGACACAAATGGGTCAGTAGACAAGTGATATCCTTTTAACGCAAACGATACAATAGGAAGCGCTAGAAATATTTTATATTGACATAAACTAACTAAATGTCACGTTATCTGTCATGTCATCTCTGCATACAGACGTTTTAACTGAACGAGTACATCAAACGTTGTAGTTATAACTTAATTTTATGAAGAAAACCTAATAAGTTAAATTAATGGATACCCTCAAATATCATAGTCTATCGATTAGAAAGACACCTAAAGATGAAGAACTCGGACGATAGTCGTTAACAATTTGATCGCGATTAATATGGGCTCACTGGCTAGTTCGTCAAACTGTACCGGTATGAGTATAGTAGCGTTCGGTGATGCGATGGTTCGAATCCAAGTCGAAACTTACATCTCTTTTTGAAGTATTCTGCAGATAATTCGTAACAAATTCAATGTGAAACGGTGTAACATTTTAAAACTTGAGGGGTTAGCACATACTGACGCTGTGTGTACTATAACTAAAAAGTGAAAAGACATTTTCCAAAAAAAACAACTGACTTCTGGAAAAACACTACAAAGTGAAAAATAACTTTAATTTCGGAAGTCGGTGACTGTAGGTATTTTAATTTTTTGTCACTGCCTTCTGAAATTAAAGTTTGAACTAGCCACTGCCACTGCCCAAGAATTACATTTTATTTTCGTTGTTGATTAATTTTCTATTCCACGAATCCAGGTCGGCGAGACCGCGAAATTAACAAATTAAAATTATATTTTTAGTAACAAAAAATAAAAATATAATGTAAATAATTATATGTCAATGCTTTAATGAAAAAATATTATAATGTGTATTACGGCTATATCCAAAGGTTTTCTTTAAAAGATCGCTTTTAGCGATAAGACCGCGCCCGTTGTGTTATGTCACCCATTGAAAAATTTCCATATCTGTAATTTTTATGGTGTACCTACATAATAAAGAGTATTCATTCAATCCATCTATCCACGGTTAGCACATTTTCTTCTTTATTGTGTCAATGGCATGACAGTGTATTAAATAATATACCGTAATCATTAATATTGTAATATTCCCACTGCTGGTACACAAGTCTCATCTCTTTGAGTGGAAGTGGGACGTAATCCATCATGCGGGTCCAGAACGGGTAGTATTTTCAATACATATATATATTTCAGTTGTTTCTAATTAAATCCTCCTTAAACCTGAAAAAAAGAAGTGCCTACAATAAGAAAACTTTTTGGATCAATTAGTCACTCAATCTACTAAAAAATTCTCGCCCGTCTAAGATAAAACCCGGCAATGTTAATAAAATAAAAATTCTACAAGAGCAAGCGATAGATCCTTGTCATTCCTGCCCGCAAGCCTTAAAAGAAAAAGAGCTTGTTAAGATTCAATCACGAGAAACTTCGTCGATAAAAACTGCAGCTGTAACAAAAAGGAAGTTATATTAAAACACTGGATTTGTCCCGAGGCTTCGCCCGCGTTGAGGTCGGTACTTATCCTACAGGAACGTACGTACGTAATTAGGACAACGGACCGTTTCATCCCGGTAGTAATATCGGGATGAAACTTATCCGATGTCCTAACCCAGGTCTTGGTTTATATGTGTGCCAAATGAAGATGCCAAAATTGAGGCTGCAGGTGCGTCCCAACTATTTTCATTCATGTACAAAAACATCTTTTGAGTTATTATTTCAAATACAAGGTAGCAGAGATATCGACATGCAACCTGTTTTCAAGGGTTCAGTACACGAACCCTCTACGTTGATATTTATCGTCTATTAAAAAAAAATCAGCTGTTTCATAAAAATGCGCAAAATATGTGGAACAAGTTTTTTTTTTTAATAATCGACTAAAAATTTCAACGGTTCAGAATTGAATACATGGTAGCAGGTTGCGCGTCGATGCCACTGTCCTTTATATTTATTTTTGTGCCGTTAAGACGTGAAAAGATAACAGACAGACTAACATACAGTTATTTCGCATTTATAATAGTATAATATAGATTAGTCTCGAAAGTAGAACACTAGTACATCAACTTGTAAAAGAAGTTGATAAACTTTTTGCTATTGCACCAGAGTCGAGTGAAACAATGATGTGTTGTGAGAAGCCATTCTTTGCCAAGTTCTAGTGCATAGTTTTAAATGTCAGTCTAGTTTGGGATTTTTCCGAGCAATCTGGGAATGGGTAAAGTTTTAGTGTCAACTGCTTATCGTCAAGGCAAAAGGAAGTAGGTTATTGCGATGTTGTTCAGTCAGTTATGTTGTATTGTGATACTGTATTGTTCTAGGAATGTTATGTAATCGTCTTATGTTGCTGTGTAGTGCTACTTCTTCTCTTGTGTGCATAAGACATATCAGAATGTTGACGAAAATCCGTTTCATGTTGATTTTTGAAGTGAAAACTTCTTTAGACGCGTTGGGCGTTTTTAAGATGGGAAAAACAATTGAACTAGCGACAACATTACCAGTACCAAGTTAGTTTTAGTTGAGCTTGATCAGTAGGTATACGCTGACGATAAAAAAAAAATATTTCCTGACGATTAAAAAAATACACACGTAATTGTTCAAGTTTTCACTTCTGTCGGCACTGCCGGAATGCCACTGTTTTTTTTATCTATTTAGCTATGAATCGGTTTTTCCTGATTCATTGTTTTAGTCAAAAAAAGGAAAAATACGTATTTGTACTTACCTAAGTATTTCTAAAAACTAAAGTTTCCAGAAATAAAATGAGAGGTAACAAATATGTTTGATTTATGGCTTGTTTATGAAGTCCTGTTGGAAAGGAAGAAATTATAGTTTCACTATTACAACTAATGGATGAAAACGCTTAACCATGATAACTTTAAGAGATTGATAATGACGTATTTATATTTAATTAAATCTGCAATTGGCGAATTTTATAAAATTCATGATAGCATGGGAGTAGAATAGTCATGCTTGAAAAAATACACTGCAGGCGTTGTTCGCGCCTGGCCCCGCGCCGACACACATATCAATACTTTATAAGATATCGCTGTGTCAGTGTAAGTTTTATTTTAATTTAGGCTTTTGATATTACCTATGAATCTTCTAACACCATTCCATCTTTCCAGGTTATTCCTACAGTCCCCAGCGAACCCAGACCTCCTGTACATCATCTTCTTCTGTCACACGCAGCTGACGGTAACGCTGCTTCTCTGCTTCATCTTTGGGAGCAAGGTAGGCACGGTAAGGTTACGGTCAGACTGTATGTATGTACCTCTGTGTTGGTTCTGCACTTGACCTATCAATCTTCACAGTTCCCAGTGTGTCGTGACGACAGACAGTTGTATTCTTTAGTTTCGGGACTTCTATACAAGGTTTAATAGAAACAACTAAAAATTTGAAAGGGATCATCAATGTACTCGTCACTATGAAAAACTTTTACTATAGGAATATCACTGAAATAACAAAAAAAAATCCTCCTTCATAAATCCCAATTCGCATAACTCGGCAAAATACCTGATATATTTCATGGTTTCAGTAAAATGAAATTGTTTATACTGTGAAACTCTGTGTTCACTGTTTTAATTCAATCAAACAATCTACCTAGCCTTTTCCAACTGTGTTCAGATCGGCTTCCTGTCTAACCGGATGAAGTTTAATATTAAATTTTTTCATGGAACCACTGCCTATCTTACCTCCATAAACCAGTTGCTGGGTAATACGATACCCCTTGGTAAGACAGGTTGGCAGAATTTTGGGCTTTTGAATAACCGTAACGACTGTAAAAGATCTATGAATAACAGCCGAGACCAACGGCTTAGCGTGCTTTCCGAGGCATGGAAAGCACTGCAGGATTTTCAATAACACCATGTATTTTAAATAGAGTTATTCACCACGTCACGATTTATTTCTGTAGTCACAACACAGTGGGAACAACAAGAAAATACAGTCGTGTAACGATACAATTTATCACGACACAGTGATAACGGTGTCTTATGCTTATCTATTTATGCTTTCTGCACTTTTTTGGTGCTTTTGAATAATTCTTTGTGTGCCGGGGTCGGCCTTCTATGTTGTAAGTATGTGGTTTTACTGATATTCATGCATTTAATATGAAGCTATAGTTATTTCTAATCTAAAATCAATTTGCCTGGCCTCTTCCCTTCTATGTTGCGGTCGTTTTCCAGTCTACCCTTAAGCAGCTGAATACTAGTATTTTAGAAGCAGCGACTGCTTATCTCACTTCCACAATCCAGTTACTAGGTAGTGCGATACCCCTTGGACTGGTTGTCTGACTTTTAGGCTTTCGACAGCTGAGACCAACGACTTAACGTGTTTTGAGGCACAGAGGAGCCTCGATATGTTAGGAATGATCACTCATCGACGAACCCTCGTCCGACCCGTGCAACTGTTGTTCAAGATCAAAATAAAAATCAAAAGTCATTTATTCAAATTAGGCTGAGAATCAGCACTTTTCGAACGTCAAAGTACATGAGACAGTCCCTCAAAACGCCCTTCACCACTTCCTAGTGCTTTAGCTGGGAAGAAGAAGTGGCGCAACAAACTCCCCAGCAGCACAGCTGTCTGTTTAGTTAGATAGACTTGAATCTATACATACATATGCAAAGTAATCAGCATTACGAGACACAGTACTCAAATAATTTGTCATATCTCAGCTAGCCATGCCAATATACCAACAAATAAAATGAAAACTTAACTCAAGCACAAAAATAAAAAAAGTAAACAAAGCAACTACCAAAATAAAATAAAATAAATTATTGTTATTTAGCCACCTTTAGCCTCCAGGGTTATTTCTGATATATCTTAGTTTATTTAACTTCTCTAGGACAAAGTGTAAATAGAGCAATCCACGAAGCAAGCCTGCTCAAGGCGGGTTGATGATTTAAGACTTACATTAATTATTACAAATCCAGGTATTCTCCCGATGTTTTTTTTTTCATCGTAGTAAATTATGTCCATGAAAAACTTAGAAAGTGCATATGAGTAAAAAAAAGTCATATTGGTACTTGCCTGGATTTGAACCACCAAACTTCGTGCAGGCGAGGCATTACATCCTGGGCCGACATGACATACCACTGGGCCGACACGACATACCACTGGGCCGACACGACATGTCACTGGGCCGACACGACATGTCACTGGGCCGACACGACATACCACAGGGCCGACACGACATACCACTGGGCCGACACGACATGTCACTGGGCCGACACGACATACCACTGGGCCGACACGACATACCACTGGGCCAACACGACATACACATCCAACTGTCCTACTTATATTATAAATGTGAAAGTTGCAACGTTAGGATGTTTAGATGTTTGGATGTGTGTTATTCAATCCCGCAAAAACAGCTGAACGGAATTGGATGAAATTTGGATAATTTCTCACCTCCACGCGGATGAAGATCGCTGGCAAAAGCTAGTAGTATTAGTTTTATGCGTTGCTTAGTGCCAAATAAGTTTTATTTTTGGTTTGTTTTAATATAATTTACGATTTAAGTTTCACTTTCACTTTGATCTCAACTTTCGTTTAAATTAGTTTTATATAATCGTTTGCAATTACTTACCCATTGTCTTTTTTTTTTTTTTTTTTTTTTTTGTCTTGTTTTTTGTTTCACTTTTTGGGTTTTGTTTTGTTGTATATGTTTGTGTTTTATTTTTAAACAGTGTCTGCGATTGGATACGGACACTGTCTTTTTGTTGAGGTTTATTCGCATAAAGGGGTTACCTTTCCTTGTTAGCCGCATAAGTTTTTGTACAGTTGTACAGTACGCGTGTCCGCCCCCCACGTAGCCAGGTGTTCAGCTTGGACGTAAGGTAGGATTTTAGGGGGCCTACTTACCCATTGTCACCTTAACCTCCAGTGGTAAATAGCACTATGTCTCACAACTCTGGTCCCCAAGATACAGGCGCCGCTTATTCCGCCGTAAAGACCAAAACGAAAATCGCTAACAGTTACAGACAAGTAAGTTAAGTTAAGTAAATCATAAGGTAATAATTGTAACATTGGTTCAATAAATTTTTAATACATAATTATGAAATAATACTATACTCCACTCACCAGAAAGTTGTGCCTACCTTATATTTTTGCAAGAGCCACACCGGTAAGAAGCACTCAGGCAAATAACATTACATGTAGCAATATTATGATCATTATTTCATGAGGAAAGATTTATCCTGAAAAACACTACTCTTTTTGTGCTGAGCAAATAATATACGTGTTTTTTTTTCTACTGTAATAACGCACGTTCTACGGTATAATGTTTTTAATCTAGAACAAAAAACTCAATTATGAATACTAAAAATCACAGATTTTATAAACATAACATCACGCCTTGTTTCCACAAAGGATTAGGCAGAGGTGTACGTTAAGTAGATCGGTTCATATCGTCAATTTATGTTAGCAGGCCTATTGCCATCAACAGGCACAAATTCAGACGCCGCTGCTACCGAGAAATTCCAGATAGAAACACCCAATAAAACTTTTCCCGACCTGAGAATCGCACGATCGATATATCTCATGCCTAGCAGTAGCGCTTGCAAAAACAAGACTGGAGTATACTCAAACTAAGTTTTAAATTAAGCATCATTCTAATCAACTCACAAGCCTAATTTTATTAAAACATTTGATGTTGAAAAACAAACATGTAACATTCCCTTCGCTGAAACGTGTATTTATTTGTTGTGGCATACCAAAAGTTAAGTGATAGAATTTATTAGTGGCGCCCGTAACGAGCGAGTTTAACTCTGCGTGTAAATTCAATTGATTTCCCTCGGTTTTTGTTGTTTATTGAGAGACAGTTAACAAATTGCTCGTTGGTTTTTTAATGTACCTCTTAATCGTTAAGCACGTAACCGCAGTCGATGTGTTTAATGATTTACAATGTCAACCAAGGTATTATTAAAATTTGAGCATGCGGTGGAGGTCTGCCAGGCTTGGGCGGAGCGCCGCCGTGTCCTCGTGGAGGCGATCGGGGGCGCGATCTCTCACATCCGGCCCTTGCCCAAGCCATGGCACGGAGCGAGAGTGCATGGGTAGCCGTCACCTCCTTCTGTGAAGCAGTAATGCTTGCGAAGAGCCAGCGCACGTTAGGGAGATGCAATCTATGCACGTTCACGGCCCTAGTCGCCGCAAGAGATGCCCTGAGCGTCGGGAATCCCAAGCCGATTCCCGGCCACCGAAGGCGTGGGCTTGCGGACGGCGAGTAATGGGTAGCTTGCTGTCCGGTAAGGACCAAGCCCGGGTCAACGGCACGTTGTGTTCCACGCGCGCCTCAAAGAGATGTCAGCACGAAACGACGAAAGAGGGTCCGCAAGGGTCGATGCCTGCCAGGGCATGCATGAGGGCTGGGTGCGGGTTGTTCGAAAGAGATACCGCGGCCCCGAAAGACCCCGAAAGAGATAATGCCGCCAGCTTGAAGCAGATATATTTTTGTGGTGATATTAATATACACAACCCAATAAATCTTCAAACTGGCTAAAATTACGCGGTGAAAATGCAACGTGAGGTTTTAATAACTTATAGTTTGCGGTACCGGTAGCGGGTAGCGTATAATATTTCAATAGCTGCTCATCTGTTTTTCTTCATCAAACTGTACAAAGTAGGTAAGTTGATAACTCTCGGGGTAGGCAATAAGGGGGGAACTTAACCAATAAGTAAGCTGCACCATATTGCAGGACAAACTCCGCCCAGCACCACTTCTGAATAAAAAGAGAAAAAATCAAAATTAATTTTCTTCAACAAGTGTATCTCTTTATTCTCGAAAGTAGTTCTAAACTCTTAACACTTCCAACTTTCTCCCTACGTAAGTACCCACGTACTGGGGAGTAGCTAATGGAAAAAAACCTGTAAAAGTTTATATTGAATCATGAAAGTGGACGAAGTTTTAAACCGATTGCTCAGGAGTTCGCAACGAAATTAGTTTCGCTACAGAATTTCAATTGGCAGGTAAACTGTTAAGCGTATAACTTGCTTCATCAGAATCTCGTTTGAAAGGCTATCTGATGGCAATGAGGATGTTATTTTTCCGTATACTTAGATAAGTAGCTTTTTCATGGAATATCTACACTGGCTAGGAGTCAACTCTTTTAATGGAAGCCACATACATTTAAAAAAAATGTATGGTCTGTACCCAATTTTCAATATCGATAAGTTGCATCTGTATCTTGGCGAATATATTTTTAAAGCTACATGCATACATGGATGGATAATGGATAAATGGATTATATAAATATAAATAAAGATAAATGATACTAAATGGATTTATAGTATACATTATGTATCATAAAGGTGTGGTCAAATTTAAAGGATAGACCGACAAACAGACAGACCATCAAACTGTACAACTGTCTCCACAGGACCAACATCGTAATAGACAAAAACTTATCTCCAGTAATAAAGTTTTGTATGGAATCATTGATTTTTTTTGGCAATTGAGGGATTAGGTACTTAGTCCAGTATACACCACAAAGCGTTAAGTAAAATATTTATTCGGAATATAATTGGTAAAATATCAATATTAAAATCATAGAAATAAACTTACAAAGGAATTTACAATGCTAGATGCCTGTATCCGGTGGCAGAAGCTCATTACTATGAGGTTTTGGTAATTGTAGGACAGTAAAAGTCTTCACAATATTTAACATTAAAAGTCTTGACAAAATTAAATTTATTCATTATTTTAGTAACATACTAAACACAGGTCACTGTTTTATGGAAAATCAGGTTTTTATAAAATAATAATTCTCTCATCGCCTTTTAAATCTCCACTATCACGCCACATTTCCCCAACCACCTTTAATATTCCCTAAACTCATAGGTGCCTTAATACCTAACCTGAATTACCCAAGGTTATTGAACCATAAGCTCAATCAATTCTACCTTACCTGGTTTTACGCTCTAATAACTAAACCTTGTTTAGGTACTAAATAATTCTTCGTAAAATACCTACCGTTCGTTACGCAACGTCAGTCTTAATTTAAGTTTGAGGTACGAACTTTGTTTATCGCCCGAAATTAATAAACAATCCTCGATCAGTTATTGACGTCTAGATTGACATTTCATTTCATTTTTTAAAAGAAACCTGCAAATAAACAATCAATGGAATAATTTTGACAACTTTAATATTTGAGATTGCGATTCAGAAGCAGCAGAAGATTAATCCGGGATCAGCGACTCATACCAGGGAACCATAGCACAAAAAGAAGATGGCTTAAACCCGGCAGTGGATGCACTAAGACTGGATCAATGATGATTGTTCTGGGGTGTTAAAGGGTACGGTAGAGAACAGTAGCCCAGTGGTATCGGCCAAGATTTACGAGTTATAGGTTGTAGATTCAAACCCAGGCACGAGCTTCACTTTTTGTAAATAATTTAATCAGTACTACTCTCAAACTACTGCTCTCGGCTAAGGAACACATCGTGAGGACACCGGTATGTCCTAGAACCTAAAAATTCGAAGACATGTGACATCTTCCAACCCACGCTGGGCCCGCGTGGTAGATTTCAGCCCACTCCCTCTCGAAAAGAGCTGATTATGATGATAAGACCCATTACAAAGCTCTCATCCTATGCATTCTATTACATCTTCATAACCACATGGTTTCCAAGTATGGTAGTGTACAAAAACACAGAAACAGATGCAAAAAAAAATGTTATAAAAAATGACTCTCGGGTTCTTTAAACATCTTTTTACATCTACTATATTAGCCAACTTTTCAGCATAAGCAGTTGACCGCCAAAGTAGTAAGTAAGCCGTCGCAGCAGTTATGGCTGTTAATTTGGCCGCGATCCCGAAGTAGCTGGCAAGAGCTGCTACATGCCGCTCGTTATGCGTTATTATAATTGATGCTGGTTTATCTTGTGGCTGGGATAAGAAGAAAATGTTATCGCGTTGTTTACTGTTTATTTTATTTTATTTTGGCTCTTTGAGTCAAAGTGCTATTGAGAGGGGGTCATCACGGGTCGATCGCTCAAGTTAAGCTACGCTTGCCGCGGTTGATCCGTGAATAGGTGACCATCTTTAGCTACCAAGACCCAATCCCTGCCTCAGAAAGCACGCCAAGCCGTTGGTCCTGGCTGTCATTCGTTCATCTTTGGCAGTCGTTACGGCTTGTCAGGAGCCCGAGAGTCTGACAACCAGTATCCTACCCAGGATTATAAAGTTTTGGTTGTGGCGGTTAGAAAGGTAGTCGCTCCATGTAAAATACTGGTAATCAGTTGCATCTGGTTAGACTGGAAGCCAACCCCAACATAATTGGGAAAAGGCTAGGCAGATGATGATGAATCATTTATTTGTCAGAATCTGGTATAGTAAGTCAGTCTGGCTGTTTGGGTTTACTTGAAACTTTTATTAACCGCAAAGAGGTTTCAAATGATGGTTTCCTTTATTTAACCCACGTATAAGTTGTCGAATGACATAACAAAAAGCCTTCCCCACAACGTTCCTCGAAAAATGTCTTTAATCTGTATTTTCCAAAACGTTAGGGCAAAATGCGTCTCAGAGTTTCCGCTTCCGGAAATCCCATCTTTACGTGCCTCTGACGATCCACCACATACTCAACATCAAAGAAATCAAACTCAAACATGTTCGAATTCGAAAGGAAAAAACGAGTTTTTATTAACGAACATCGCGTGTGTTGACAGTTCTTCTCTTTTTCTTTTATCAGCACGCTGCAATACTGGTATTCATTGTTTCAGCAATTATTCATGACTGATATTTAGGTAGTTTCTATATCCGAGGAAATTTGATTCTCAACTTTTTGTACCTATGATTTTTATTTACTACGAGTTTTTATCGTATTATGCAATGTTTTATTGGTATATTGCCGTGTTCTAGCTGACATAGGGCAAATAATTTAATTTTATATTTTGTGTTTAGTAATGTTAATTACTTACCTGCTATTGTATAGAATCAAGTTCTTCTAACTTAACAGACAGCTGTGCTGCTGAGGAGTTAGTTGCGCGACTTTTTCTCCCCAGCTAAAATACTCGGAAGTGGTGAAGGACGGGCGTTTTGGGGGACTGTCTTATGTAATTTTGTCGTTCAAAAATTGTTGACTCTCAGCCTAGTTTGAATAAATGACTTTCGATTTTATGTGGTCCCAGAATTTTTGAAAATTATTGTACGGCTCCTTTAAACTTTAATAAACTAGTTCTCTGAGAACTTTAGAAACTTCAATGTTAATACTTTAAATTCTTGGATGAAGTTAACATCAACATTTCATTTACCAGGCCTACATGGTTTACAAGGGGCACGGCAAAGACGAGCGAGAGAAGACAGGCAAGTTCAGATCGAGACCTGCAGAGTCTACATACACTATGACAACCAATCGTAGCGCGAGGTTCTGCGACAATATGACTGAGAGGGAACTTGAGGTGAGCCTTACGCTTTTTGTTTGGTATTTCGCTTTTCTTAGGTAAGTGAGCCGGCAATGTGTGGTATTCTTCTGCGTGTGTGTTTATTTAAGTTTCCATATTAGGAATCGTGATTACTTGGCATAATCGGGTAGGACTCATTTATGTACAAATTGTAGCTGGACACTACTTTGACAGATTCATTAATATCATAATTTGGACTTTGAAGGTTCTCAAAATGAAATGATTGTGATTAGATTCCATTGGAAGACCGTGCTCGCTCAACGAACATTCAATCGTGAACTGAAACGAACAGTTTCATGAGTACGTGAATTCAAACACAAAAGAAAAAAATCTAATCGCTGCGCGCTGTGCTTGCAAGCGAATACTTGTTTTGGGAATGAATGTTCGTTACGTAACAAAAATGTTTGCGCAGCGATTGTTCGCGATCGTGAGTACCCACCGTTCTTTACATCCAGCACCCAATTACTTAATTGTTCATCCCAAATGAATCGCTGAAGTTTCAGGCTATATTTTGTAGTATTAAATTGGTTTTCTATTTCCAGAATCTGCCAGACAGGTTAGACGTGAACTAAATTAGTTTAGCTAGGCCCAAAAAGCCTGGCATTGTAGTCGGAATCTAGGCTGTAAATCAAGTATTTTATTATTATTAGTTTATTCATTTTATGTCCTATTTAAATATTATTAAAATATTGGGTAGGTAGTAATTTTATGTACAAATATCAAATACTTACTTATCCTAAAATCTTTCTATCCAAAAGGAGGAGTTCAGAAAAATCTGCAACCAGTTAGAAAAGCTCCGCGAGCGATGTGGCGCTGGAGCAGTAATATCTCGAAGAATAGGTGCCATGCAGGACGCTGCAGCTGTTTACGATAGAAAGCCTCCTCCATCCGACCACTCCGCGCCTTTGAAACTGAACACAGTGTTTAGTGCTGTAGCAGACCGGCTCATGTGTACCGTCACACCGGCTGAAGAGTCTTCAAGCAGTGGCAGGGACTTGCCATTCGAAGCCCCTCCCGCTTATAAACATAAGACCTTCAGTCCAACCAAAAGCACAGAAAACAGCAATGCAGAGCAGAGCCAGACAGACATCACGACTGATTCTCCTAAGAAACGCACAGACCTTAACGAGGAACCAAAGGACGATAAACAAAATGGAGTGTTCAAAATTTCCGGGGAACCTAACTGTAGTGATATCCGACCACCAGAAGTAAGTCGTAACGGTTACAATAATAAGAGTGAGAAAACCAGTGAATTAAAATCAAGTTCTAGTAGTACGGAGACTGTGAAAGGTGTTAGATCAGGACACGCAAGGACTCATGCTATAGTTATTAATTTAGATGATAAGAGTCGCTTTACTGAGGAGGTCACTGTCTAAATAAAGACTGTACTTATGTTTTCGTTAGGTAACATGTGGATGTACCAAAGATTGTTCATGAATTCTTTGACTACCGCAACCTTAGCAAAATCTTTCGTAAATAAAGCGGACATTATTTTCTCTCTTAAATACTAACTAACTTTGTTTACCATTTAGAAGTTACAGCCACGTCACGATAATCCTATAAACAAAACTCGAAAACAATTTAGCTCACCTGATAATGCTTTTGTGTAGGAAGTGGATTTACCACAAACTTTCAATGGGATTAAACTTGAAACCCTGACCTTTTCAGCGCATTACCAGCACTTACCAGCTTCCATTATCGAATTTCTACCACTATTGTAATAGAGTAACTGTCAACCTCTTTTACGAACAAAATAATGATCAGAAGGTTTAATTCATACCGATGACATAGTCGTCAAAGAAAATTAAGGTATTGATGAACCGCGTGCAATCTCAGACTGCAGTTATACGAGTCTGTTTCGTGACTAAAGCTCGTAAACTTGGTTCTCTCTTGAAGCGTTAGCGATAAAAGTACAACAATTTATGTGATTGACATTAAGATATAGACGGAACTTTTCGTCCAAACGTTTATTATTGTAGGGACTGTTTAATGTATGAGGCTATCTTGCACGTTGTTATGCAGATGCTCCGTATAATTCATTGACATTAATATTTTAAGGATCTGGGTCCTGGATATTTCCACAGCTTTTTAGAGAGGAGAATAAATTGATAGATTCCACCGCCCCACGCACAGCGGACCGAATGGGAGTCTACGTGCGGAAAAGGGAGTCCAATCATCATCATCATAGATTCCACCGCGAATTCTGTTACGTCTACGCTCGTGTGTGGGTCCAGTCCCAATATTTGATCCAACTACTAGGATCCAATTGTAATCGTTATTATTATTAAATTTCACTAAGATCATCTCCTAATTAGTTCCTAATAGTACATAATATCACAGTGGTAGTGTGTTGGTAAAATAACTGTACCTATAATTATGTCAGCATTGATATATTACGTAATCCTAACTGATGGCAATGAATGTCCTCATAAAATGATTTTGGAATGGACAGTCAAAATGGGCAGCAGTAGCATTTAAGCTGCTTTGTAGATGGTGCAGCAAGGAGTTTGCTTTGATGAGTATGATGTCTTGTGAAAACCGTCCGTGCGCGCTTCAGCAAACATACCAGAAACAACCTTACAAATGTTTGGATCTTCTGTATTTTTTCTACCCTGTACTCTGTTTGCCAAGCTCAGGCAATTGAAGTTTGTCATTACAGCTGGTATTTGGCGGAAAAGCTCGCCTCAAGACATCGATCGCTCTTGGCGTCGCTTCGAAATTTTCTGCACATTTTTCTTTGGACATAAAACTTTCAAACCAGTTACTGTACTTTATTTTAAGAATGCCTGTAGATATATCATGGCTTTGTATTTATTTAGGGTAGAAGTTAAAACAAGAGACTTATCCAGCCATGAAAGGATTAGACAAGTTACTAGGATCCTAATTCGTGTTTCTTGTAAATGTAATTGTGGTCAGGATTTCGGTTCAATAGTTGATTTATCGCTCGATGAGGCAATTATCGCTTGCGGTTCAAATTGTCAACTAATATAATAGGGTATATATTGGAATTATGGTTCATTCAGATGAACAATTTTGTAGAATTATTGTAGAGGTCTTTGTAGGGCTTATTAGGTCTCGACATTATTATTATATTACTTATTTATCAAAAAAAAAAAAAACATGGCGTGGTATGCAGTTTTTGGATTGTAGGGACTATTTATTTTAATTTGAACTGCCTCGTTGTTCCAATGGTCCCAAGACCTACTGATAAGCATGAACTCTTACCATCTTTAGTTCTAGTCAAAAACTCTGACCCAGTTTTTGCATTTCCAACTTTATTCCGATTTGGGTAAAGTTCTTAATACAAAAATGACAACTTAGCACTGGACTAAGTTGTCAGTTTTGTAAGAAGAACTGAACTTCGATCTCGGTTAGGTTCTTATTTTAGAAACAGGCTTGATAGTTTAAACCATACCTAAAGAAAAACCTTTTTTTGTAATGAGATCGCTAGGGTTCAACGCATGTCATGCAGAGTGTTTTTGCGTTTTTCTATCAATTCATAAACAGCCCCGAATCTGAGTTTGTGCTCGGTTGATGGCAATAGGCCCAACCTTCAACACATGGGATTAAAACATACCTAACTGGTGAACTGTGCGTGTACCTACTATATGTACGCCACAACCTAATATTTCGGAGAAACAAGGCATGATGTTATGTTCTTTATATTATTGTGATTATGTTACGAATTGCTTTTCTCTAAAACTAACAAGTTATAAAAGCATTAGCTTCTGTCTCGTCCACTACAGTCACAATATTTTCATCAGAACATTTACCGTCCCAAAATATAGGGTTTCGTGTAAATACAGAAAACATTATTAGCTATCTTCTCGTTATATTGCCAATCATTAAAGAATACAGCAAATTAAGTGAGGACAATTTTGTTTTCATTTTACGGCGTACAACAATTTTTTTTTGTTGAATCCAAGCTAGGAAAAAAAAAGATGAAAACAGTGACGGTTAGTTTACTCCTGACGTTTAAGTTTAAAAAACTAAAACATTAGCCTTTTTGAGCCCGCAGAATCAAATTGTTGTTATGGTTTATACATACTGAACCGAAAATTTTACAATATTAAGATATCTGCTTCAGAGTTAATACTCTTCGGACTCAAGTAGGCCGAAGCAAAGAAAGATTCACTGAAGACTCCACCCTGGAGTGTAAATGTGGTGCTAACCCACAAACAATGCGGCATTTAATATCTTGTCCAGCGTGTCCTGTTATCTGCTCGCTACAGTTGATGGTGAAAGTGCCAAGCTCGTAACCAAATTCTGGGCTGACTGTATTTAAATGGTTATCGACCCACTAAGAAGAAAATGACTGCCATTAGTAGGGAAAAATCATGTAGCATGAATTTGCCGTAGGTGTAAGTCAAGCAACATACGCCCACATCCAATCACGCCTTCGTCCCATCGGGTAGGCAGAAACTATAGAACCCCCACCTGGTACGATGCTTTTGCTTCGTTTATGTTCATACACGCATGCCGGCAAAAACAAGCAATTACATGCTTATTGAATTTTTCTCAGCAATCGTTGGTACATCCATAACCTCTAGTAATATATTGTAAAAGCTAGTCCTTACTGTGATTATTAGTAATATGTATGTTTGTTTATTAATAGTTTCCCAAAATGCATATCAAAGGACTTCCGTGTTCGTATGTTGTTCTGATTGATGTTAAATTTTTAAATGAACTATAAAATTGTTGGATGCTTGAATGTTTGAGTTTATTATCTGTAATATACAGTGTGTATTAGAAAAGTATGGTCTTATGTAAGAGTGTGGAACAGGCTATCATATTGAACAAAGTTTTCCATCAGAACATCATCGTAATCGAGATAAAATGAGCAGCTATCCTATACAAAACTTCAACACATACTCGAACTAAACGTATCATAAGTGTAATTAGTCTATAATGTTCCCAGTGCAGGCATCCAGGTCGGTAGAAGTCACATGTCTTAGAATTTTTCGTTCTAGGACATTCTGGTTTTCTAGCGATGTTTTCCTTCACCGTTTTGTGAGCTGTGGTGATAAAATAGTTTACACAAAATTAAAGAGCAAAATTTAAGCCCCATAACTCGTAAGTCTTGGCTGTTACCACCGGGCTAGTTCTGCTTTATCCCACTCTTTAACACCCCAGAAAAATGTCGTGATTTTGTTTTTCGCGGTTACTGTTTTGGTCCTATGAAGAAAATTGTTTAATCTCATGGTCTGTATCACAACCTTAACTATGACCACATATTTCTGTTACACGCAGTATTTTTTATAAATTAGGATGTGTCCTAGGTTTTGAAAGGTAAATTCAAAGCTGTCAAATTTTTATCGCTCAATCAAAGTATTGAAATGTATCGTTTCAATAAATTGAGATACAGCGTTTATTATAAATTTGATTCCTAGAATTCATCTTACGATAATTTTTACAAAATGGCAATAATACTGTCAATCGGATATGTTATTTTTACTAAGTAGTATATGCCATTTTGTTTTCATCTGTGCAAAACGAAAGTGTTCCTAATTAAAAAACTTGTTAGTTCTTTTTTTATATATTATAGGTATCTTTCAAAGAATTTGGCCAACTGTATTAATGATTTTAAATAATCGACGGCCAACCGTACTGTGAATCTATTGACCCCATTTTAAAAATATATTCAATATAATCAATCATAAGTTAACAAAACGAATTAATTTAACTTCAATCAAACTAGGACATTTTGAAATTACTTTTAATAACAGTAGGTATTTAAACACATTTAAAAGTAATTAGTCTATCAAAATTTACAGCTTCAAAACTTTTACTGACTGGAAATCATTTCACGGAATGACTATAGTTGCCGCGTTCTAGCATGGCAATAGCGGTCATTGGCCCTTATTTTTTATGATTTTTTTCGATAACGAAAATAAGGCACGTTAATGTCTTAAATCCATATCTAGGGTTCCCTACTTGATTTCGAAAGGTGATCATCAACATTTTTAACTAATGAGAAACGATAATTGAAGCACTGTTAAAGATAGTTTTGTCCGAAGTCATAGCATTTTGCTGAGCAACGACTTGTTCTTGCTCTTAATTCTTCTTGTTACACTGTTTGTTTTGATTGTTTGGTTGTTGAAATTTGCCAGTGTCGTAAAATTTACGCAATGTAAGTGTTTTGTGATCGTGGTCCCTGGCCACGACATCAAGGAATAACTAAATTGTCGCAATTTAATTGGTTGAATACAAGGCTTTTGGCTACTTTATCTATGTGTGTATTCTGTCTTTTTTTGTAATAAACGATTACTTTCGATTTTGTTGTTCCGGTTCTTACAAAGAGATATTAGTGAAAGGGCAATGACCATAATTGCGATGCTAAAACGCGTTTACTATAGAAGTTTTATTAGCGGAGTAGTGTGGTATTCCTGCCGTGCAAGCATTCAAGTTAAAGTTTCAGCAATATCTTCATTTTGGTAAGTTTTCGCAGCAGTTATCGCGGTCGTTTAGTTCAAGAATTTTTAATGCCTGCGAACTGCAGTTTTTCAACTGGTAAGAATTTCTTTGATTATGACATAGTTGATTATTTTTATCAGAAACATTGTTGGCAGTAATTTGAAATTTATGCAATAACGTATTGTTAAGAATTATTATAATTTGTTAAAGTTTTGCAATATTTTATAATATGTTGACGATGTAATCACAAGTAACTGTTTGATAAGTCAAACATTCTCAGAATTATTAATCACACAAAAAATAAAATTGTAAAATTAACTTTATAATAAAAATATATATTATGCTGTTATTGTTGGTTGCGCATAAGCATTAAGTAAATCCCTGTTTTGTAAAGTGCCAGTCTGACAAGTCAAAAGGCACAAGTATGGCCTTACAGATTCGTTTAGTGAAACAGCATTTAGGCGCGCCCCGTTACGGTCACTTTAACAGGGGAACTAAAAAGCCGCTTCAATATTTCGTTACATTTCCTTTTCTGACTCACACATTAAATGTCTGCATCCAAAAATGCAAGAACCCAAGCCAAAGATTTTAGTTCTTAATAACTTCAAGCTATAAAAAATAAACGTATATTAGATACTTTGTTTGCAATTAGCGCTCAATGAAACGCTTTAACGTGAAGTAATATTTAATGTTGTATTAGATATAACATTACTGGTTAAGAGAGGTGAAAATCAGAATTTTTCAAATATCTAGAGATCCTCATTTACGTACAGGCTGCTCCGTGATTAATTGAGCAATTTATTGAAAATTAGTCCTTAACTAACGGTTGATTGTCTGCTTTAGCCTATTTATCTAAGACAGCCTATCCAAATTTCTGATTTAATTACCCTGAACTATGGCGAATTACGGTCACCGTAAATATTTTCCACTAATTTTCATTGCAAGCCGAATGACAATGCTTTTGTTTTAACCGGTCAGACACATAAAATACTGGAAACATTTGTTTTTTTTTTACTCTAATAAAATTCTGATTCTCACTTTTATATTGTAAATATTCGAGCCACGATGAAAGACAACTAGTGAATGTATTTTTTGTAAATAAGTAAGCATGTATATCTAAGTACCTATGTAATACATCACAACTGTACATATACCTAGTAACGACGTGCCATTTACGCTAATATGGATTGTATTTAATCATATTTCTAAAACGTATTTAAATACTTCTATCATTGGCCAGAAAGAAAAAATGTAAAGAATGAATGAGGTCACCTCAGTAACTACTGTGACCAAAGTTATTGAGACATCATCTGGTCAATGCTAAAAGTATACTTACGAAAATTCCAATGAATAGCGTTTTTAATAATAAATCTAAAAATAGTTTTAAATAAAAGCGTGCTATATTTGTTTAAAATATACATTAAATCAATATTTAACACTTACCTGTAGTCAACATCAATAATATTGTTCCATTTGAACACAAATTTTAACAAATTCTGATCATAGACTTTTAAAACTTCTCAATTAATTATGAAAAGTTGTAAATAAAACAGTGTTAAAACTTATTATCACGTCTTCCCAATCTTATAAAATATTTTATTAATTACCATCAAACAAATTCCAAATTACATCTAAATTAATATTGGTTTTCTTAAGTAAAACATTAGAGGAGCTAATTTTTTATTCATTTTACAATCCATTCTCAAGTTTTACCGGTACGTTCAAATTTCAATCAATGTTCTGCGTTTTGTCAAAATTGACAGCCAACTTACGGCCCGTATTCGTTAAAGCTACTTCAACATAACGACAAAACTGGACTACTTTTAAAACACGTTTATTAAACAATGTTAGTTGTTTGAAATATTACGTTAAGAGACCATGTAATTCAAAGTTAGTAATAATATTACTCTAAAGATTGTAAATATGATAAGTCCTACGTCATTTTAAATCTTATTCTGCACGTTATGTACATCTCAAACCAGTACTTATCACAGTCATTATGTAAACAATCCGAGCAATAATAAACTGTTGATCTATAAAATGACTGGATAAACCCGGTTTTAGCTAGAAAATATTGCAATTTATGCCACTAAGTGGCTATTTTATTGAACATTCCATTTTACTATAAACTTAATATTATGTAAATATTGTAAATAGGTTATATTGTAAAACTATGTAAGTAAAACTATGTAAAGTAAATTATTATGTATCATTTGATTGGTTATCGAAAGCAGATACTGAATCATTTAGTTAATTAAATTACCCTTATTAATGTTATGACATATTTCTAATTTGTTTATAATCCACTTTGTGTTAGGCATTACATGCAAAATTAATAATCGTGAATGGTCTGGAATTTAATTATTACAGAAGTTTGTATATTTAGAGTGGGTCTTCAATTCCCTGAAGCCTTGGCAACAAGTTACTTGGTATCCATTTAGTGGTTCGTGTTTGACTGTCATTTTGGCCCAATTGCTAATTTCACCAAAATCTTGTATGATAATTTTAGTGCAAATTCAATTAAACGTTTTTTTTAAATCAATTTAAGGACTTAGCCCACGTTCCCACGGATGTATTAAAATCGGTAGATTCTTTCCGCGATTTTATAATGTTCCTGTGGACGTCGACCTAGTGTAGGGCAAACTTATCGATGATGGAGATCACTAAAATGACTAATTGACACCAAAGTTCTCAAGTAGACACTATCTACCCCCAAGTCCAAAATATATATCTGTTGATACTTTAAATCTCTACTCTTAAAACATTAGGCGTCTTTGTAACAAGTTATTAGAACATTACTACATACATCAAAACATTCCATTTTGTTGAAAAATATAAATCAGAAACAAAAGTGGACAGTTTTACTTGACACATAACTTTCAACCCGTCATCTGTGACAGAAAAACTCGACTTTTTAAATCTTAGTAATTTTCTAATAGGGCTGCCACATCTCGGATTTTGTCCTCTTCTTAATCATCTTTATTCGCCGCTAAATATCAACTTTTGTCTCTGTAGATCTCAGACTGCCTCGTTGGTATAGTGGTCGCATGCGCTACTGCTGAACATGAGGTCCTGGGTTCGATTTCCAGGTCGGGCATAGCGTTAAAGCGTTTTTCTATCTCGAATTATTCAGTAGCAGCCCGGATCCCGGATTTGTGCCAGGTAGATGGCAATAGATGTGCCCCCCATTACATGGGACTTATCTAACGGGGTGTACAATAAGTATACCTCTGTCCAACCCTTTGCGGAAACACAGCGTGATGTTATGTTATGTATGTCTCTGTCCTCAGAGTCCTCATGCCCCAAGTGTAATTTTAAGATTTAATAAAAGTTCTTTGTAAATTCTATCTTCTACAGTAAGTTAGTCAGGACGTCTGAAAGTACAATGTAAAGCCACTAGTTACTGTAGATACCACTATGTTTAAAACTAAATAAGCACACACATCGATCTAACACTACTGTTTTACATATTAAAAGCTGGCACTTCTGTCTCACACCCTTAAAATTTGAGTACTCAAGATAAAATTTGGGACAATCAGGGAAATTTGTTGTTGATCAACTGTTTAAAATAACCGTTCTTCTGTTCACTTAAAAATTATTGCTACGACGGTACACTTACATTAAATGTATTTCCAACGAAAATGAAACATAACTCTCATTAAATTCTTGGCTCGACAGCCCTATTTCCGAGTGGTTTCCAGGCGCGATTCATCTTCGGAACGCGTTGTGACACGATGATAAAGATTCCCTTGCACCTGGGCACTGCAACATAGACTACCTGAGACAGCCAACTTTCAGGGGAGAACGGAGTTTTCGGTAGCTTTAGGTTAAAATCTAGGTCAGTTCTGGTAAACTGTCTTAATGGTGGAGTAAAGTTTTGTGGAAACTTTTGTTTTTTGAGATTTTTGGTGAAATGGGAAATGGTTTGGGAAATGGGAATTCCTAATACAGAAAATTAACCTACATAAGTAACCTATAAGAACAAATTCAGATGATTTTTGAACAAAAAAAAAAGAACTATAAATAAAATAGATTTATGCAAGAAAATTTTTCTTTATGAGGTTAACCATTAACTTTAAACAATATCATTGCCGTCGGAGGAGATATGTCTTTTTTGTTTTTAAGAAAACGCCTCCGACTATATAAGATTGTTTATAGAGCCTATTAAGTACATACATACGTTGGCTGATAAACACATTACCCTCCTTTGAGCCGCGCAGTCGGATAAAAAGGCACAACTTTATTTACAACGACACTTCAAATTACGGCATTTTTAAAGTGACCACGTAAAATAAACATGCACTCTCGGTAGATTTAATTTACTTTATAAAGCAATCAGTTTATTCTACTTGGCCCATAATAAAAAGGAATCTTTTTAATAATATAAAATAGCTATTTATTTTATACACGTAACCGATCGTCAGGAATCTCGTTTGACAGATTGAGATGAGATGGATCAATCACTTTTGATACTCACAAAGACAGATTACCGAGTATTGACTATGAATCGCTATGAAATGTTACGATATCCCAACCACTCACTTTGCTGTTAAAATTGATGAGTCAATCTTTATTTTCGAGACATCTTACTTTGGTGTTTTGACATACTCCTTAGACTTTGTATGAAACATAATTCATGTTACCGACTTGGTAAAACAAATTCCTAAATTCAAATCTGGATACTGGGCAAAAGGCTTCTAAACTATCAATATCACACTGAGTATTACATATAACTGAGGCCCTAGAGGGAGTTTCATTTAACCATCTACACCAAATAAAACACAGGGAGCGCGTTTGGCGCTCCGATTGGACCGTCTCCAATCCAGGGCCAATCGGAACGCCGAAGGCGCTCACTGCGTTTGGTGTAGATGGTTAAATGAAACTCACACTAGGACCTCTGTACAAGAGTATTTTAACTCGTTGCCTAAATTGGAACTAAAGCCGCCATTTTGTTTTGTTAAGACTTATATTTCAATGTCAAATTGTAAACGAATTTTGTTTTTCATTACTGTCGCATAGCAGCGCCAGTCTTCTAGGAACCCGTCTGTTTTTTTCTTCCCATAATTACCTTGGAACAGTCCATCGCTTTACCGCCTCTCTATAATCATAAACACTTAAATATTCTCAACTCTCGTTAATACCTGTATCAACAAGGTAGATCCTTACAATAAAACCTATCGACCGTAAGCCGAACTGAGTCTTCCTTCTAAAGCCAGCCTTGATCCGATACTACCGCCACCTGTTACGTCATATATAACATAGCACACAAAGGTACAGCAAGGAAAATGAATTCTCAACATTAAAAAGAGTATATATAAGGTTTTTAGTCCTTTTTTAAGTCCTTCTCCATAAATACCTACTTCCCTTTGGAACGGGCAACTAACTTGGTCCTTTTGAATTACCGGCTTCGCGACAATTCAAGAGTCCCAATAAATGTTTTTTTTTTATTAGCCTCCACTGTGCGACTTGGCGTCCCCCAAATCCCTCAATCAATGATTTCATTTAAATAAATGCTTTGAGTTTGAATTAAGCAAATTAAACACCCTACGGCAGTTGTAATTTGAATATACAGATAATTTAAGTTGGTAGTCTATTTGCTCAACAATTAATTCCTCTGACTCCACCAAGGTACAGTCAACACCAAACATTTGCCTGTAAATAGCTCAAAAGTTAAACTGTTGCTGTGTCACGCTCGTTTTCCAGTATTTGATTCCAAGCTAAATAGATGCGGGTATGAGTATGTAGGTCGTAACTGCCGTTTGATCTCCGCGAAATTACTAGGTATTTTATGACAAAGGATCTGCTGACGTAATCACGTGCTTCTGGCTTGGAAATGTGTAGCATTGTCCGTACGTGTATTCCCGTTGTCCCCGTGGGCCGTGTCCCCGTTAAAGGGGACAAAGGGAATTTAATAAATTAATTATAATTACTTCCCGTTGTCCCCGTTGCGTAAAAATTATAACTGAGAGTGCCATATTAGAGAAAATATTATACCTATGCAAAAATGCATAGAATAAAAAACAAATATATAAAATTTAAAAAATACGTAATACCTAAATAATAGCAATAATACACATGAAATTTTAAATTCCCTAAAATATACAATAGTAGTAGTAGTATATTTTGTTAAATACGGGCTTTGCGCCCGCGGCTCCTCTGCGTACGTTTTATATCCCGCGGGTACTACCAGCTAAAAAGTACACCATTTGTAGCTTACGGATATAAACTATTCCACAACCAAATTTTGTCAGTGTCCAGCAGAGTTTACGTGATTGTGGCACAAACATTTATAATTAACGATTTTATCATATGTATGAATATTTGTTAAAACATATGTGTGTAATCGTATAGTAATGAAATTGCGTAGGTATATATTTCCTTATTGAGTACCTGGTAAACTCATAACACGTGACCTTGAAAAGGAAGCGCCGGCGCTGAGCGGCGATGGTTTCCGGGGACAGGGACCGCAATTATCTAAAATTGCGGTCCCAATTGCACTATCCATGTAATTTTAATATTTCTCTTCTTGCGACTGGGAGCACCCTTATATGAATATAAAAATCTATTTTTCAAGCCAAAAACAGTAAAGCCAAACGAAAAAATGTTTACAGTAGGTAATAATTAAAGAAATTAACCACAACTGATTACGTACGTTGATTACTTTTAATATGATTACTCCTATGTTTGTTAAGCGAAGTTCCTGTACTTCGTGCAGGATATAAATTATCGAAAAAATCTACTTATAAAAGTAAACATTTCTTATTTGTTTCTATATTTTAAATTTAAGTCTCTTATATACAAAATATCTTTCATTTTAGTTTAAAGCTTGCCGCGCTAAATTACTCACGTTTAAATAAGCAATGAAAATTTTAAGTGGACAACGATACATGAAATCTTAACTGTCGGTTGTCTGTATGTACATAACGGGGACAACGGTAAGGATTTTTATGACGTCCGGTTGTCCCCGTGACGGGGACATGGATTGCGGGGCAAGGGGAATATACAGTAAATGCAGCTTAACAACCTTTACTGTTTCGAAGTTGATATTTAAGCCTGACAAAAGTGGAGGTTTTTTAAATGGTAAATGTTTTATTTCTGGAAGTAGGTTTGTACGAACACTTTAACACATCAATCATATTATAAAAAACTAGTTGAGGTCGGCGTTTCCTATACGACTACTCTGAGAAGAAAGGCTGAAACAAACTCAGAGGTCACAGTCTCTTTTAAAGTCCAGACTTAATCTCGGTCAGATCATGTGAAGACCATCTATATGAAAATACTATTTCAGACACATTTTAAAGCCTCAAAAAAAGGTTTGACATTGTACATACTGGTGAATTTGAAGTATCATCGCGTACGCTTTTTATGACAAAATAAATATTATATCGCCTCCGACGTCTGAAATTATAGCTTTCATAAATATAGTCTTCAATATTTTGCATTTCCTTACTCGTCGCCCCTATGTTTTTATCATGTACCTAAGTACATAACTAAAACACAACTGGCGAAATTAGGGTGTACCTGCTACTCCTGTTAAAGGTACACCTCAGGCAAACAGGTGTGATGTTATGTATGTTTTCTTTCTAAAAGTAAACCCAAATTATCTTCCCACACAGTTCTGCCTTCGGCAGTCACCATGTCTGAAATTGAATAAAGCTACCCTACCCTATAGGTAAATAGCGTAACAGGTTGTCAGCTCATTACCTGTATCCCAAAGGGTATGTGTGTGAGTGACAGGTAGCTGTCATCCTGAGGCGTGACTTGTGCGCCAATCAATAATATTCATGTGGAAATTAGGTGAGGCCAGGGAGGAAGGGAGAGGCCGATAAATACATTCATCTGTGTAACCCTCTGCGGGTACCTCTCTAGGTATTTATACAAGGTGTAACAGAAGAAGTAGTTTATTTATAATTGACTACCGAATCGATTTCAGTGATTTTTTTAAATTGGTATTTATTCAAAAATATTTTGCCATTCCTACCGCCGATTGAGCTAAAGAAAATTCAACCTTATTTCAATTTTCTTTTTTAGACTATATTTTAAATACATATAGCAATGCTAGGGTCAACACGGTTTTGTCCTTGTGTTATGCTTTCAACTCAATACTCTAAATTGGGGTACTCAGAGGTCCTGCGTTAATTATGTTAAACGTTGTAGATGGGTTGTTTTGTTTCTTAAACATGTAAAAATACCAAGAGGTTTTTTATTCAAAAGATGAATGCCTACTTAAAAATTTTGAAATCGGGTTGGTATTAGCTTACAAGTCTCGCTCGGTATCGACAAAATGAACAGCAAAAGGAACTTTGAAATTACTTGCTTATTCAAGTGTGTAGATTTTATTTTGATGTATTATTTCAATAATTCACCATTCTTGCACCATTCAAATATCAATGAAATTGTAAAGAACTCGTTTTGCTTCCGATAACCAATTAAATTGATAAGTCTAGTTATTTGCAATAATAACGAAATAAGGCATTGTGATGAGTTACTGCATTATTGTAATATAATAAACTATGTCGTCGATGATAGAAGGAAATATGTTGACTATCTAAATAAACAAGTTGTGAAAATTATTTTTGTGTTTCTTTTTTGTCCCGAAAACTGCACCCGAAGCATCCATGTCTCAGTATTCGTGCCCTCAGCAAATCTTAAATGATCGTAATGATAAACCATCATTACGATCAATTAATTACCATTGGTAAATGCTGCGACTTAAGGTGAATTTAGTCCACATTTTTCCCATACAAACTTCGGGAGTATATTACTCCACTGTTCGACAATGTCCATCAAAAATTAAACATGGTATGGTTTTGTCTCATTATTACTATTGTCTGTATGGAAACAGAATACTACAATAAAAAGCCATTAAAAAGTTAGGAGCCAAGAAAGATTCGTTTTTATTGCTAATTTAACCTAACTTTAGGCGTCTTTAAGTAATAAAAGAAGTCTAAAATCTGAAAAACCAAGTCCGTACCGACAAAGCTCAAATATCTAAAAGCTCAATTAACTTTATTGGTCATTGATTTATGCAGTGGTTTTTTTATAAAACCCATCTTCCGAAGGACTGTTTTTAATTTTTTACGCGCCTGTTGTACTATAAATGATCCTACATCTCACTCAATAATGTTGTGCGTGTAGACTAGCTTCTAACTGGTCATCACTGAGACTATCTCTATCGGACACGATGCCTGGTGAGACAGCGTGCTTTTTAGCCAGGCCCGTCAGTGAGTTCGAGCCCGCGACTAGGTTCCCCTTAAGTGTCATAGTCGTAGTCGTAGTCGTGGGTTCGAACCCAAGCAGGCAAATTCGTCGTGTATACAGTTTATTTCATCACTATGCACTCAAAACTGTGAAGAAAAACATCGTGAGGAAACGGCATGTCTTCGATTCAAACATTTGAAGAGACTGCGACAACTGACAAACCATACCGATCGCGTGGCCCCATGGGCCTTTAACTGACCGGCCTCGCAGTACCGGACTCGGGCTGATGAGGCCTATGGTGGCCCGTCGCGACATGTTCGATCCATCGGAAATCGATAAGTTCAACAGGCCTCGACAAGCTAGCAACGCCTGTTGCGAGCCGTCGGTGAAGGGCCGTGGAACCGCGGCATTACCAAGAGGAGGCCTGTGATACGTAATAGGATATAAAATTAAGCATTTTACCATTGCAGTCCACATATTATCGATATGGTACCTACTGGCAAATTGAACCTGCCAGTCATCATCATCATCATATCAGCCGAAAGACGTCCACTGCTGGACATAAGGCTCCCCCAAAAGGGGGGATGTGCCATAATCGCCACGCTTGGCAGGCGGGTTGGCGATCGCAGTATGGTGGTCAAATGCATAGAGAACGCTGCTGCCGATTCTCTAGTAAGTCCCTTAGTCACCTTCAATGACACCCACGGGAAGAAATGGGATGGTGCTATTCTCTTACGTCTGGCATCACACGGAACTCCGGCACCACACCAGTAACCTACCAGTATTAAGTAAGTATTGTTCCTGTAATCAATTTAAATTATTGTAATATTAAGTCTGCAAAAGAAGCTCAACATTGTAATAACGTGAGTTTGATATTGAATGCTGACAAAGCTTGTGTGAACAATAATATGGTAAGCCTAATGATTTTGGTTATTGTTACACCATTTATCAGTAATGATTGTTAAGAAGTGATGGCCAACTGGCAACTAGCCGTCAAAAATTTTGTTTTAGAATTAAATGACAAAATTAATTATTTACGCGTTTAAATATCTAAAAACGTGCTTAATTTCGATAGATGTAGTTATAGATCTGTGTTCGTGAGTTATTTCGCCGCAAAATCAAAGAAAAATCAATAAACTAGTACCAGCTATCATCCAACGGAAATCACTATCTTGCCCGGGGAGTATTTCTTTTCAAATTTAAGCCTACTTAAATAATATCTTATTAGATCCCATTGTACCTTTCCCCTTTAACGTTCATACTGCTTGTCCCTGGGAGTTACGTCGTAGACAACCTTTTAAGTTCTCCTGACTGTGCTGGATATTATGTTCAAGCATTTTTGTTAGTATTAAATCAGTTAGATTACATTAGAAACCCCCATAGAAATCACTGTACGTTATTACTTAACATATTACTGTTATGTTTAAGTGCTGAATGCTGAGTGCTGAAACCCAGTTGGTAACATTAATTTCATAAAGTAGTTCTACCACTTTATGAAATTAATGTTACAATAGCAGTACCCAACCCAATAATTATTTTGCAAAGTTAATTTTGTTGTTTTTCCCTTCTAATTGTTGTAAATTACCATCTCAATTAAGAGACCTTTTTGTTATCTATCTATGAATAGTACATTTTTCATCCCATAATTGAGACTACACCCTTTTGATTACTTTAATTCTTATAATTTATTCACTTAAAATTTGAACTACCTAAAGCCCTTCATTTACTATCTACATCTCCTCATTCTTATTCCTTTCACTCACTTAGCTTTCTCTTCTCTTCTTCCAGGGTGCCTCTAGTGTTGGTCTGTCAATATGTTGACCCGTATAGCTGCATCCTTAGAGGAAATACTGAAGGCTACGTTAAAGGAGTTGAAATCTAGTAAAAAATTGTGCAATCAGCTGATACAGGAAAGCGAAGACAGCGAGGTGGAAATGGAGTTAATTAATAGCAAGAATACTGAGCTTAAGAACCAGTTGGTTGAACTACATGTACAGCATATGGACATAACTGACCAGCATCAACACCTCCGTCGACTTGTGTTAAATTTCCAGCATTGTACCGACACCCACGAACTGGTTTTAAGACGGATATCTGAACTGGAACTGGAATTAAGCAGGGCCCACAACTCAATAACCTAGTTGAAATCTCTCAAAGCCGGTGAAGAGCCTCCGATCACCGGCAGTCTCTATGATGAGTTGGTTGATAGCGGGTCTGAACCCACATGTGTTGAGCCAATTGTAACGATAGATTTAACTGATGACACCATCACTAAAAACAAATTGTTTACTAGTCACAATAAGTTAAAAAAACATTAAGATTAATAGACTAATAACAAAATATCAGAAGTCATTAAAATGCCAGAAAGTTTACAAAATAAACTTAAAACTTACGTATAAAAATCGAAATTTAAATTCAAGTATTGCAAAGAGAACAAATTGTTTACTAGTCACAATAAGTTAAAAAAACATTAAGATTAATAGACTAATAACAAAATATCAGAAGTCATTAAAATGCCAGAAAGTTTACAAAATAAACTTAAAACTTACGTATCATCATCATCTGCCTAGCCTTTTCCCAACTACGTTGGGGTCGGCTTCCAGTCTAACCGGATGCAGCTGAATACCAGTATTTTACATGGAGCGACTGCCTATCTGACCTCCACAACCCAGTTACTGGGTAAAATACGATACCCCTTGGAAAGACTGGTTGTCAGACTTTCGGGCTTCTGACGAAAACTTACGTATAAAAATCGAAATTTAAATTCAAGTATTGCAAAGAGTATTATAGTGAATTACAATTATGTAATACTTTGTATGATACTGACACTCAGCACCTACAGAATGAATTGTTTTTTTAAATATGAGGCTACTCAACAACCTGCGTAAGCACATGCAGGAAGATAGTACGTTGGCAGACCTGGTCAAGTACAATGCAGAGAGGTATGGGTCTCTGACAAATAACCACTCGTTTAGCTGAACCTGCTCCCAAGCACCCCAGCCTCAACATATTACACCCTCACCCTCAGCAGCTCAGCCAGTTGGTGGCAATATTGATGATAATTATAGAATGAATAATTCGATTAACACAAAATATGTTTTTTCTGACAAATTTGGTCAAGGTTTTGGTATCATATTTAATCAGTGTTTAGATCAATATGTTATGAACAATAAATTGTTAACCCGGTGCCAGTATTAGCCAATTATTAAATAGTATTTCAACTGTTATATTAATATACATAAGGACATAGTTTAGCTGTAAGAAAAAAGGACATCCATTAAATGTGTCCATTTGATGTTACATCTCAATGAGACCAATAATTGTAAATTCATTTTCTGTGCCTTGCCTTATTCATACTACTTGTCTTTGAGCAAAATAGGCACATTTATAATTTAAATATGTTAACTTATAATAGGACAACTCGTCATAGTGACGGTTTTTTATATTTTGATTGTAATCAATTTACTACTGATTACAAGCTTAAAAATTATATTATTTGCCACCTAGTTGTAGGAGACAAATTGCTAATCGTTTAGTATAAAATTTACACCGTGACACTGGTACCTGTAATGTACCATCGAATACTGTTATTAATGATACTAACACCACTTTTGATAAATGATAAATGATAAATGATTTTATTTCTGTAAGTAGGTTTGTACAAACACTTTAACACGTCAATCATAATTTTTTTTAAACTAGATGAAGTCGGCGTTTCCTATCTGACTACACCTAGTAGTTTAAAAAATTAGGTGTATAGTTTGTTATTATGGGTGTGTATAGGCAGAGTTATGAAGAAAACTCAATCTGCTTTGGTACTCACGGTTATATTGTAAAACAGAAGGTACACACAACACAGTAAACAGTTAGAAGGAGAAAGTTACAATATCAGTAGGCACACACAGTCACAACAGTCACAGCACAATAGTTACAGTTAACACGAAGGAAACACGTAAACAATATAAATAAGAAAGGTGATAAAATATTCGCGTAGCCGAGCGGCGCGTGGGCAGGTATCGACTGAAGGTCGCAGTAAGGTGATCGAACGCGCGCTCCCACCGCGGCACTCGCCGGCTACGTCACGATGACGTAGTTCGGCGTGCGCGAGTCCAGTGAGTACCGGTAGCCCGACATTATCCGAATGCCGGCGAATGTGAACATGATTATATATAAATGTTAATAAATATTATGTTCGTCTTAGTGTGCCATGTTAATAATTTAGATATATAAATGGTAGTGTAGGTATGTACCCCACACCACCCCCCTCCAGAGACCGTCAAGGGCGATAAAAATCTGGGAATCGGACACGTCGTCCGGAGCGAGTAGTATACTGTTTTTTGTCTGGAGATGGAGTATCTTCTTCTTCGGGGTCAGCTTTGTCGGCCAATATGTAAGCTGGCTTTAGGCGGTCTATTGAGACCGTGACCTCTTTACCTTTAAATAAAATTTTAAAAGTTTTATCACTTCTGTGCAGAACTTTGTGAGGACCTGTGTAGGCTGGTTGCAGCGAACCACGTAATGAGTCTTCACGGAGGAACACGTGATCAGTGGTCTGCAGATCCTTAAATACAAAAATGCTCGTTTTGTTGTGACGGGAAGCTGGAGTTGGCTGTAGTTTCTGAGCAAAGTTACGGATGCGCGCGGTAAATTCCGTGATGTCGGTCGTTCCGTCATCACTGGGTGAAAAGAATTCGCCCGGGAGTCTTAGCTGCTCGCCATATACTAATTCGGCGGAGGACGCTTGGGCATCCTTTTTGAATGCGCTCCGTATGCCAAGCAATACCCACGGCAATGACTCAGTCCACTTGTCATTGGCATTACACATGATGGACGCCTTCAGTTGCCTGTGGAAACGCTCCACCATGCCATTGCACGCTGGGTGGTATGCCGTGGTCCGCTTGTGCTGGAAACCAACAATTTTCGACAGCTGTTCGAACAGAGCCGACTCAAACTGACGGCCTCTGTCCGTAACAATGGTGGTAGGACAGCCAAACCGGGAAATCCAACCGGACAGCAAAGCTTTAGCTACCGTCTCGGCAGTTATGTCGACAATAGATACCACCTCTGGCCACCTGGTAAATCGGTCGACTGCCGTCAGACAGTATCTAAAGCCTTGTGACATTGGTAGAGGACCCACAAGGTCAATGTGGATCGTGGTGAACCTGGCGCGTGGGAGATGATAATTCCCTAGAGGCGCGGATACGTGACGGCTCACTTTTGCGCGCTGACAAGCGAGGCAAGCTCGTGCCCACTCCCTGCAGTCCTTCCTGACGCCTGGCCAAACAAAGCGCTCTGCGATTAATTTGGCAGTCGCTGAGACGCCTGGGTGACTGAGGCAATGCAAGCTGTCGAAGGCTTGTTTCCGCAGCATTTTGGGTACGAATGGCCTGGGGGACGCTGTACTAACATCGCAGTACACGGTTGAATGCTCCCCAGGGACTTGCACCTTCTCCAATACTAGCGAAGATCCTTCCTGAAGAAGCTTCTTCAGTTCTGGATCTGACGCTTGTGATTTCGCGAGGGTGTCGAGACTCACTGGAGCTTGGAGCTCCTCCACGCGAGATAAAGGATCGGCCACGACATTGTCTTTGCCCGAAATGTGTCTAATGTCGGTGGTGAATTGAGCGACGAAGTCTAGGTATCGGAATTGGCGTGGCGAACAGTTTTTCTTCCTTTCGTGAAATGCGAAACTGATCGGCTGATGGTCCGTATACACGACAAAGTGTCGAGCCTCCAGCATATGGCGAAAGTATTTGATGGCCTCGTAAATGGCCAGCAGTTCCCTATCATAGGGAGAATACTTTGTTTGCGGAGAGCTGAGCTTTCGGGAAAAGAAAGCTAATGGCTGCCATCCGTCGTCGCTAAGCTGCTGTAGCACCGCGCCGATTGCAGTATCCGACGCATCAGTGACCAATGCGAGTTTGGCATTGCAATCGGGGTGAGCTAGTAAAGCAGCATTAGCAAGGCTTTCCTTGCAGCCCTCGAATGCTTGCAAAGTATTCTCCGCAAGACATACAGGATGCGAGCCCTTTACGTTGCCGATCAAGAGGTCGTGAAGTGGCGCCTGTATTTGAGCTGCGTGGGGCATGAAACGCCTGTAAAAGTTGATCATGCCCAAAAATCGGCGTAACTGACGAACGTCTTTCGGCTGTGGGAAGTTCTTGATGGCATCCGAAATCGCGGAACTCAAGCGTGCGATGAAAGACCTGACGGTGCAGCTGCGTGACAGTCGATCACAAAATCGTTCGGACAGCCGCGACCGCTACACGAGACGCAACTCACGCCAGCGATCTTCGACCCGCTCAAACTCCAGCTATCGGAAGCACCCGGTATGTTGGTACCATTCAATGCATGGTGAGAAGGCCAAGCGTTGCATAAAACCCTGCGACTACAAGAAGGGAAACGCCGCGGGCAGTCGGTAATGGCGACAGACGATCAAAAGGTTGCGTGTTCAAATCACGTCACCAGTATAGTTTGTTATTATGGGTGTGTATAGGCAGAGTTATGAAGAAAACTCAATCTGCTTTGGTACTCACGGTTATATTGTAAAACAGAAGGTACACACAACACAGTAAACAGTTAGAAGGAGAAAGTTACAATATCAGTAGGCACACACAGTCACAACAGTCACAGCACAATAGTTACAGTTAACACGAAGGAAACACGTAAACAATATAAATAAGAAAGGTGATAAAATATTCGCGTAGCCGAGCGGCGCGTGGGCAGGTATCGACTGAAGGTCGCAGTAAGGTGATCGAACGCGCGCTCCCACCGCGGCACTCGCCGGCTACGTCACGATGACGTAGTTCGGCGTGCGCGAGTCCAGTGAGTACCGGTAGCCCGACATTATCCGAATGCCGGCGAATGTGAACATGATTATATATAAATGTTAATAAATATTATGTTCGTCTTAGTGTGCCATGTTAATAATTTAGATATATAAATGGTAGTGTAGGTATGTACCCCACAGGTGCGACAACGGGTGAGCTGCATATGTTGAATGTTGTACATCAAAATATACAGGGTCTATCCGGCAAAGAGCTAGAGTAGAGTTAAGGGCCGATGCCTGCCAGGGGTGCGGGTTGTTCGAAAGAGATACCGCGGCCCCTGGCACACAGGCAACTGAGGGAACACGGGTGGGTTTTAGTCAGTAAAAGTCTGATACGCCCTCCCGCTCGACCCAGAGCGGGAGAAGTTATTTGATGCTTTCCCACGCAAAAAACAAAAAAGAAAAAAAGAGCTAGAGTTAGTTTATTAATCGGAAACCACGATGTTCAGATATTATGTTTAACCGAAAACTAGTTGAAAGAACATGAAATAGTGTGTTTCAACGATGATTGTTTTACCATGCAAAGTGCATTTGTGAGGAAAAGTGCTATTCGCGGTGGATCTTTAGTTCTTGTTTTCAACAAGTTGAAACGTAAACAACGTTTAGATCTAGTTAATCTTTCTATCGAGTGCACTATTGAGTTGTCTTGTGTTGAACTCGAGCGTTACATAAGAATTTGCGTTTATCGATCCCTTTTGTGGATTTTGTTCGCTTCGAATCTGTAATAGAGGATTCACTCAATAAATTAAAATCAATTAATAAATGTACAATTGTATGTGGAGATTTTAATGTTAATATTTTAGATGTTACTCCATTAAGTATTAGACATCCTTCTATTAATTTAAAAAAAGAACTTGTTTTTTGAACCTACTAGGATCACAGCATCTTCGTCAACTGGTCCCGATAATATATTTAGTGATTGTGATGCCAAAAATAAATGAGTGATAAAGTGACTTAACGTCAGACCACTGTGGATTATTAGCTAGCTTCCCTTTGCCTTTACATAAAAAGCCGCATAAAATAGAACGCAGGCCTTATACAAGTAGTCATTGCAATAAATTTAAAATAATATAGCTCGTAGAATTACATCATCTATAGTAGGAACATGAGAATCCTAATGAAATCTATGGAGCACTTTTTGATGTTGTGCATAAAGAATACCAGTCCACTTTCAAGACCAAAACCATTGACATTAATGGCACCTCGGTTGGCTTCAACCAATGGGCCACTCCAGGTATTTACAAAAGTAGAGCGAGACTATACGAGCTATATGGTTTAAAAAATACAGGTTTTTCCTACAGCATGTCAGAAATTATTCAAAATTATTAAAAAATCTGTTTTAGCTAAATCAATTAAGCGATATTATAAAAAAAATCCAATAATAAAGTAAAATCCACTTGGAAAATTATTAATAATGAAACGGGTAAGCCGGTTAAACAGGAGTAACAACTAGAGGTTATGGTCAACAACAAATTAGTTGATAAAGCTGCTGACGTAGCTGAGGCATTTAATGAGTTTTTTGCTAACATACCTATTACTACGACTCGCTCTTTAAATCCGTCCCCGTCTAAAGCTGAAAATCTTTTGCACAGTAGTGTGCCCAAATCTAGGGCTACGATGTCGATTATATCACTTAAAAGCTTAATGAAGATGCCCCAGTAATCTCTTGTTCGAAACTAAATTAGCAACTGTTGCTTATTTAGTTTCGAACATGTAACGCTTCTTGATGTAATAAACATTTTGAACACTCTTAAATCTAAAAATACTGGAGATTACTGGGGCATCTCCATTAAGCCTTTAAGTGATATAATCGACATCGTAGCCCCATTTAACTGTTACTTTTAATAAATGTGTTGATTTAGGATCTTTTTCTGAGCCTCATGAAGATCAGTAAAGTCACACCATTATTTAAATCAGGTAATGAAAATAAAGTTCGCAATCTCATGCCTATTTCTATCTTACCTGCATTTCGTAAAATATTTGAAAAGTTAATACTCAAGCAGTTACTAAGACATTTTAATTGAAATAGCCTCCTTCATGGTGAACAATATGGGTTTAGAAAAGGTCGTTCGACTATAGATGTGGGTGTTGCTCTGCTGAAAGACATTTTTAACGTGTGGGAAAACTCGCAAAATGCTATTCGAGTTTTCTGTGATCTCTCCACAGACTTTTTTAAAGATATTGGGATTCTCACGGTGACATCGCCATTCATCTTCACCAGCATCTTATTTATTAGCCAAAATATATCTTTACACTAGTACACAAAAAACAGTGATATTCATTATATTAATACTAGAAATAAGGACAAACTACGTATTCCCTTTTATCGGCTTCACAAGGTTCATAACTAATTTTTTGGTCTTGGTATAATCGTTTATAACAAGCTTCCTTCTTTTTTGCTGAATTTGCAATTAAAGCTTAAGTAAAATCCACCCTTTGTCAAAGGCATACTATTCTATCAACGAATACTTTAAACGAAAAGAATTGTTGGGCGCTGTGATTAACTCAAGACAATGTTTATGTTCTTTCACCAGAATTAGCTTACCTACTGACAGGTTATATAATTATGTTATTTCATGTAATTGTTTATTTTATTTGACTGTATAATTCAGTATGTTTTCATTAATTGTTGACATGATCTACTCATCACCTTTTTCTTTTATGAGTTGTATTGCAATATATAGTTAGCTAGCGACCTCGACAGTACATATTGTTCTTGCGAGTGCAACCAGCAGCAAGTTCGTCATGCTCCCTTAGATGTCACTGCTTGCGGTAGCGTCGGGGGTAAGAATAAATCTGACAGTAGGTATGGCAGATCTTCTGTACAAAAGCTGTCAAAATGCAATATTTATTCCTCAGATATAAGTTATCTGACTTTTGAAAAATCAGCCCTTACATAACACAAAACCCTAAAGGTCGCTGCACACAGCGAGCGCGGCACGCCGTCCCGAACGCGCGACACGACGCGGTGGCTGTGTGTGGCATCGTCCGTAATATTTAGTACATTACAACTGCACAGCGTCGCGTCGCCATCCCGTCCCGCCGCGCCACGCCCGTTGCGTGCAGCGGCCTTTATGAAGTTTATGGTGAAGGTAGTAGTCTAACTGGCAAGTGGTTTTATAATCTAAGTCCGGACGACCTTAAAAGGCAAAGGGTTAAGTTCACAATAGTTATTTTAACAGTTGCACAAAAAATCTGAATCACGTGCTATTCAAATTGGCCCCGTTTGAAGTATGTAATACCCAAATATACGAGAGAAACTACTTCTAAAAGGAAAGTACACAATGCTTTGATATGTATGAAGTTTGTGAGGTTTTTTGGAGTTAATCCTCTGGGGTATCGGAAGAGTTTTTATGTTCGCACGCTCTTGGAAAACGTCGGGATATTTGTGTTTTTTAGGAGGTTGAGTTCTTATAATGCCTTTTGTTGGGGTCTTACCTACCACGTTTTTACCTAACAATTCATCGCTGAATTGAGCGATGATGATTTAGTCAATATACCGGTTGAATGAATACAATTGTAAGTCATCGTGTATTGCATTTACCGTATCCTGGTTGGCTCCTTTTAACACAGTATGAGCTTATACAGGTGCATGCCTGTTACCATGGATTCAGTCTACATAATTCTAAAACCCTCTGAAAAAAAAAACTGTTCCATAAATTTTGACCACGTACGCACTTTACTATGTAACGGTCGATTCTATTTTGGTAACTCACGATAAATTACTATGTTAGAGGGTCTCTAATCATATACTTAATGAATAATTAGGTACAGTTTGAGTGTTAATGCCCTTGTCACCCTGCATATTAGTTTCTTACAGTTTGTATGATAGAGAAAAAATGGAACTAATGATGACAGAACGCTTCACGTTCTGTTCTGTAACATTTCACGCAACGGCCGACTTCCAACGCCATCTGGCAACGTGACGCGCATTTGTGCAATGTTAAAACTTTGTGCGTCACAGGTTATGAGTCAAGTTTTCTGCTCATCATAATTAATCAAAGACGTTTACTACTGGGCATAGTCCTTTATCGCTTGGGTGTTGCTACACCTGTCCTGTGCTTTATATTCCTAGTATATTCCCGCAAGCTTCATTAAATCCTAGGTCTACCTTGAGAGGCCCTACCTACGCTGTTATAATACAATTCATTCATTCATTCTGTTGCTGAGAGACACCGCAAAGTCCTGAGTTCCCTAGATCACGAAAGTGAGCACAACGAAGGATTTCAAAAATTTACCACTTAGAGGGAATGAAAGATAGGGAACGAAAGTTAGGGGATGAAAATTTGTATGGCATTTCGTAATTTTTGCCAAGGAGAAATCCAATAGTGCACAGGGCTTTTAATTTAAAAAAAATGTTCTCTCAAACCTACATTTACTTAACATCATCTGCCTAGCCTTTTCACAACTATGTTGGGGTCGGCTTCCAGTCTAACCGGGTGCAGCTGAAAACCAGTATTTTACATGGAGCGACTGCCTATCTGACCTCCACAATCCAGTTACTGGATATTACGATACGCCTTGGTAAGACTGGGTGTCATAATTTCGGGCTTCTGACGACCCGTAACGACTGTCAAAGATCCACAAATCACAGCCGGGACCAACGGCTTAACGTACTTTCCGGGGCACGTAGGGGGGGGGGGGTACATAAAAATGGTCACCCTTCCACGGACCAACCGCAACAAGCGTAGCATAACCTGATCGATCGACCCGTATGGCTAATATTACTTAGCTGCAAGCCCTTCAAAACTACATTTATTATTGAACCCAACATTAAAAGGAAAAGTGAAAAGAAACGGAATACACACAAAGAATCTGACACTAGCACTGCTCTCCCATCAAATGTTTTGTAGGGAATGTCAGCGATGACAGGTGACGTCATTCGTTATACAACTGAATGAAACATGAGCTTATTTCATGCATACGAAAAATGCCTTTTGTTTAAATTCATAAGGTGCTTTGATTTTTTCCTGTTGAGATTTGACTTGGTTATGAGGGTTAGAGGTCTCTCTTTATTTTTTGTACAAAAGATGTCCCAAGAAACCCAGAGTCGATACAAAACATGTGGCGGGAGATAGCGCAGTTATGTGGGACTGTAACCCACTAAACCCCTCCACGGTGTCCTTCAGTACCGCTTGAGGCGGGAACACGAAAATGCGCAAGCCATCCGCGAACCCGCCGCGGCTGTCCGTCACCGGACTCCTTGGAGGGGAATAACCCCTATCACCGGCGCACCAGGACACATGGCTCGCCGTAACCACCTCAGGAACCAAATAGCATAAGGGTTCCAGACGACCCCTTGTCTGGCACCCTTGGTCTCCCTGCGACGGGTCAGTACTGTGGCCCCGCCGCTTACCACTTTTCGGCCGCAGCGGCCAACGCTATACCGACACTCCTCCTCCCCTGCGGCCCCACCGCGTCCGCCATCAAACGGTGGCGGCCCCGTCCAGGCCAAGGAAGGGAAGAGCGCTACTCACTCACGGCACTCCTCCTCCGCCGCAGCCTGTAACCCTCAGCCGCGAAGCTTCCCATTCGACATCGCGGCCCGCCTCAATTGCAATGCACCTCACCGCAACCTACTTTTTGGCCACTACGTCGTCGGCTTGGAGGCAAAATCCCTGACGAGCGGCCCCACCTTGGGATTCCTCTTCACTTCACCGTGGGAGGGTGACCACGGTTACTGAGCCCCCCCGCAACGACAATGCGGGTACCCACTGGGGGGGGGGTCTTGTCTTGAGAAGTCAAAGTAAATTATAATGGATCTGGCACACTGTCTTGTGATAGATCCATCACGAAACCGATAAATGAATAAATACATGCATAATTCAGCCAAAATGTAAAATAAAACATTTCGTTCACAACAAAAATCTTCTAACAATTCTACTAATCTAAGACGAGGATCCTATAAAATAATTGTTAATTTCCTCCTCTCAGACTTGACATTTATTCCAAGAAAGACCTGTAGATTGTGACGCCGTCATATTTTCTTGTCTCCTCTTAATTTACCGGTTTTAATTTCCGGACCATTATTTACCACCAGAAATTATTTCCAACTCCAAAACCGAATTTCAAACTTTATGTGGTTGAACTAGAGTTGAATTTCCAAGTTTTAGGGTTGTTTTTATTTTGTTTGTCAGAGCCTTGTTTCAATATAATTTTCTATGTCCTTTGATGTCCTATCAGAGATCAAATGATCGATTTTCGTTAAAGGTAGCAATTACTTGTTGTTGGAATAATTCAAAGTAATATTTCGTGGCAAATCGGTAGAATGGTGGAAATTTTGACAAGCAATTTGATAAAATTTTGAGATACTTAAGTAATTATTTTGACTAAAGAGATTTTCATTTAAGTAGAGCTGTAAAGGAGCATTAATTATTTATCAATAGCCTTTAACTATAGTTGCTACGTTTGAGAAAGGAAGTCTTTGAAATCAAAGGCTGCGTTAAATTGCTAATTTATAAATCTGGTTTACCTAAATACCTACATGATTTTTTCCCTAATTGACATATATTTTTTATAGTACCAATTTATATTGGGGGTATATTTATTTAATCATATAAATAGAGAGAAAGAAAGAAAAACAGATTTATTTGCCACAGAAACACTGGCATACAAAAATAGGACATCACATTGAAATAAAAGAGCATGATATCAACACAGATTTATACATAGGCACATAGAATACTAGCTGACCCAGCAAACGTTGTTTTGCCTTATAAATTATTTAGGGGTGGACTACCCCTAACATTTAGGGGGATGAAAAATAGATGTTGGCCGATTCTTATAGATACCGGATAAGCACAAAAAATTTCATCAAAATCGGTCAAGCCGTTTCGGAGGAGTATGGCAACGAAAACTGTGACACGAGAATTTTATATATTAGATTAATATTCGGTAGCTGCACGCCGTGACTGTGTCAAGAAGATTTTAGCTCAGCCTTGTAAAGGGACACACCGAACTAAAAGATATTCTGTAAACTACTTTACTACTGAAAATGCCGCAATGGCAAATTTATTTGAATAAAATACTTATCGGAAGGATCATGAGTACGGGATGTTAATTGATTCACAAAGACTGCAAGTGTGAAATTGGCGCGCTTCGACAGAGTCTAGCCTGACGTTTGTGAGAGATGACGATTCGCAGATCTCTTGACCATCTGACATCGTGCCACGTTTCGTTTGGCAAGTTCAAATATAACCTAAAAATCATTAATGATCTTCAGAGATTTTCTTCTCACCTGCAACACACATATGAGCCCAGTAAATTGCTCAACAGTGAAAATTTACGGGTTTCACCCGTAAATTTTAAAGCTAACCCATAAAATTGGTATTAAAAGCATTTTGGCGGTTTTGTAAAATCATCCCCTAGGCGGTTAAAAACCCTTACTAACTCATCATCGCTCATCCCAATTTTCGTCATCGCCAAAGACACCTTATTAATTCTGAGAACAGTAACTTTACTAAGGGGTCCAATTAGTAATAATCTTTAAATTTTCCTTATTTCTGTACCTATAATTTATTTACGTTACTATTTTTTTCTAATTCTTACAGGATAGAGAATAAAGAGGATTCAATATTTTCACTTTAAAGTTGCCTTCAAATTTGGCATGCAAGTAGGTAATTTGCCGTTCCGTAACATATTCCGTTTCTATTTTTAGGTTTTAGAATTTTTATTCTTCATCAATCATAATTATATTATTCCGCGCGCCGCTCCTCGGATAGTATCCACCGTGAAAATTTAAATGGTTGTTTTCCCGCGGCAGAACAACTTGCCATAAGGAGTACTTTCGAAGCATAGAGTAAAAGTTAAAAATATAAGATTTATTTTGTTTTAAAATAATTTAAAAAATATTCATTAACTCGATAAAACACTACTCAATAGTAACACTAGAAGTAACTGGTAGATACCAGTCGAATCGCACGCACCGCCGACAAAAGAAACAGCGATGCATAAATGTTCAAAGCAAAATAAACTCTCGCACGTGGTGATTTTTCACAATGGTCCTGCCATTTTTTGTTTCTAATATTTTATTTGTTTTTTTTATAAAACGATTGTATGACCAAGACAAACCCATTTCACTGCGGGAAAACAACCATTAAAATTTCACGGTGTATAAGCAGAGCGAGAAGCCGGGCCAACATTTATTTATTTATTTATTTATTCATTTACACATACAATTATTTTTACAGGCAGAACCCAAGAACATATTTGCTTAGACGAAAGTAATACCTTACTTTAAAGTAATGCAGGGTAGTCTCCTTATGGTATGTTAGAGAAGACATTGTTTACCTGGATTAACACATGGGGTATTTTTAATCCCGGTAGTACGTTCCCGTGGGATATTTACCGACATCCACGGGGGCGAAGCCGCGGGTAAAAGCTTATAAATGTATTACTTAATTTAAAGTTTTTTTACGACAGGATTAAACCCGGTCATAAAAAGTCTCGAAATAATATCCAAAAATTCACCTTTTTTTTAGCACAGGGACCTTAAACAAGATCATCAACATTTGACAGCATAAAACACGGATACAATAAAAACAAGAAAATTCATAAAATAAAATAAACAGCGTCAAATTATGGGCTGTTTCTGTGATGTACCGTTAATAGCCCATTAGGGCGTCACTTTTATAAGAACAAGACGATAATTATGTGGAATGGATACTTTTCAACTTTTTCTGGGCTTTTGATATAATTTTGTGGAATTTATTTACGTTGATGTCGGTGGGACTGTTAAAAATATGGCGCATCAGACTGTAATATATTTTTATTTTATTTTTGATCAAGCTAAGGATAAACTACGCTTATCGTTTCTTCTATTATTTCAACTTTTATCAACCACTGGACTACATAAGAAACAGAAATAGTAGACAATGTAATGAATTCCCGTCGACGTACCTAAACCTATTACATTTTTTTCAAAGCTTACCGTACTTTAACCGTTACAAAAATCACATAAACCACCATTCACATTAACCAACCCTATAACTGAACCAAATCCTTCTGAGAACCTCTCAACTGGCAACGCTTATTTGCTCTTATTTTCAAAAGCCTCTCTTCTCGCTCTCACTTCAAACAAATGCCGCGCCGTCAAAGGACGTTAAATGTTTCAATGAAAGGTAAAACGAACATTAATATTGCTTTTAAAGCGTGTTTTAGATTTCAATCCTTGGAAGTTTAGTGAATTGAGTAAGGTCGGTGACCCCGAAGGTCGAATATAGATAGATTGAGCTATAGTAAGAAATAGGCGTGAAGTTATTAGTACACTGTGCGAAATTCATAGTGCTTAGATTCGGCGATATATTTAATTGAAAAAAGCTTAATGACGTCAAGTCCGCCACGTGACGACCGGCCGCACAGCAATCGAGCGTTTAGTAAAAGGCGTTGCATGAGTTTATCCGCCTAGTCTGCGTGCAGTTCCCAAAAAAAGTGCTTTTTTGAGTCAACTCTGTTTAGATCTAGGTGTGCGATATTTTCAAACCCTTTTATAGCTTCGTCCTGGATAATACTAGAGAGCTCAAATTTCGCAGTATAGAATGTAATTAGCAGACTCACACAGAGAAACACACTAGCTGCGCCCCGCGGTTTTACCCGCGTAAGTTTCGATTCCGTGGGAATATCAGGATAAAAAGTAACTGCTATAGGAAACAGCTATGTTCCTATCATTTTTCATCGCAATTGGTCAATTCGTTTTTGCTCGAAGAAGTAACAAACACATTATGTACATACTAACTAACACATACTTTTACAATTAGAGTAGGATTTGATTAGTGGAGACACAGTTATAACATCTTTCACAGCGAATATTTTATTTACTTTATCATATTAGAGGAGGAAATGAAAATGGAAAACATAACTAAATAAAATATAACCATTCCGCAGTCTGGTAAAAAAGAAAGAGAATAAGATTGAAATGTAATTACCTAAACAGAATCATTGCAAGGCTTCGCTTTAAAGTATATTTTATGTGCTATTCGTTTGAAGCAAATAAATTGATTTTCCGGAGATCTCACGCGAGACAGGCTAACGTATATTTGCCCATTGGAGAAGCATTATTTTCTTAAATTGATGCCGACCAGCGAAATTGTTTGTTCTTGGGATTTATTAAAATTTATTGCAAATGATACTCTAACCAGGAACTGAAGGCTCTTAAATGATTTAGGCAAATCTGTCAGTACAATTGGAATACGCGGAATGTGTGCAAACTGTCCAGCTGCGGGACCGGTGATGATGGTAGCTACAATGACATTGTCTCGAAGTTCTTTGATTATTATTCTTGCGCCATTACACAGGCTTGTAGGGTTTAATTTTTTTAATATAATTACGGGGATTCCAACTTTTAATTTTAGTACGTGTGGCGGCAGACCAGGTGGATTTAAAGAGTTTAAAAGTTCTTGAGGGTAATGTACAGTGTCCTCGCTGTCACACTATGTCGATAGATTTGTAGCATTTAATGTCTCCTGGTAGTTTCTGTAGTATAATATCACTAAGCCTTGTCGATATCGGCACGTGTTCCCTTGGCGATAACAGAAAGTGAACGCCTAAAATCTCCAGCAAAGACAAAAGTCAAACCTCCCATCACAGCACTTGAGTTAGTTACGAAGGTCTTTTAATGTCCGGTTTACTGCTTCAACATGAGCCCTATGGCTATGACTGTTGCTCTAAAGACACAGTCAACGGCAATTTGAATGTCGAGTGGGCTGTTTTCCCGTTATGCAAAAGAGTTGCGGCAATTCCGGAAGAAACAACGAAAGCAACTGCTAATGTTGTTTTTCCGGATTGCCGTACTTTAGCTAATATTAGCAAGGAAAGTTTTACCTGTTCCACCCGGAGCGTCCAAAAAAAAAAATTTTTCTTTGTTTTTTTTCTATCCTGTTAATTATCGCATCACAAGCATTTTTTTAGTCATGGGGGCTTGTGGCTAAGTAATATTAGCCGCACGGGTCGATCGATAAGGTTAAGCAACGCTTGCCGCATTTGGTCCGTGGATGGGTAACCATCTTTACTTACCAAGACCCCTCCGTGCCTCGGAAAACACGTTAAGCCGTTGGTCCTGACTGTAATCTGTGGACCTTTGACAGTCGTTACGGGACGTCAAAAACCCGATCGTCTGTCAAACAGTTTTACCAAGTAGTAACGTATTACCCAGTAACTGGGTTGTGGAGGTTAGATAGACAGTGGCTCCGTGTAAAATACTGGTATTCAGCTGCAACCGGTTAGACTGGAAACTGACCCCGACATAGTTGGGAAAAAGCTAGGCAGATGATGATGAAGGAGTGTTTTAGTGAGCTAGCAATTTTGTTATTTTTGAATTTACAAATTCAGACTACTCGTTATCATAATTTAATTGTATTTTATCTACAGCATTTTGTGCGCGATTGTGGGAAGGTTAACCAAAGTTTTTTAGGTATTTATAGTTCAGTTCTAAAAGTTTTCGCGTATTATACTGGTGATAACTTCGAAATTAAATGTCCGATACGAATCAATTTAAATTTATTTTACTGCTACTTAAATACCTTTGAGGATAAAACTATTTATTTGAATAGGAATTAATACTACGATACGATTGTAACCAACTTTTGTTTCTACCGGCGATAAAATTAAATTTTAGAACACAAAACGGACAGACAGACAGCACGGTTGGCGCAGTGGTTAAGCGATTGACTGCTGTGCTGCGTGTCGCGGGTTCGATTCCCGCACGGAACAAATATTTGTATGACCTACAAGTAGTTGTTTCGGGTCTGGCTGTTTGTGTATGTGAGCTTAAATGTTTGTAAACTCACCCACAATACACGAGTAATTCCTAGTGTGGGGCAACGTTTTTTTTTTTAAAAAAAGCTGCTATTGTGACTTAACTATGATAGTAAGATATAGGTCCTCACAGACTTTTTATAGGTAATAATGCGTTAAACGGAAAAAACAATTAAAACTAATCACATTCACACACGTTGCTAAAAGCCGTGCTACATGAGTAGTTTAATCATGTAGTCGATTTTTTTATTTATCAACAATCGTTTTATCAGCGCACGCCATATATTGAATTTTATAGGCAAAATTTTGCGACTTGATATGTGCTGTGTTTTATTAATTTATGTTATTATTTTTAACCAAAATTTGCTTTAAACTTTTATTTTAATTTGTATTTTATATTATTAATTTCCGATTATTTTAAAATTTTTGTTTTTATTTGACATTGAGTTTTTTATTCTTTTTTGACATTGTATTTATGATTTGATGACATTGTATTTATTTTACATTGTGATTTGTATTTATCTTTTGTTTCGTAACTTGTAATTGTAATATGGGAGAACCTGAAATAAATGGATTTTATTTTTTATTTATTTATTTTATTTATTTGGGTTCAATCTTATAATTTTCTTAAGGATCTATTTTTTTTTAAATAAATTACAACCTATGTTACTTCCTTATAATTTAGTTTTCTCTTTGTGACGAAATGGTTAAAATCGGTTTGAGTTTCGGAACCTATTCGGAGCAAACAAACAAACAACACAAAAACTTTCCTCTTTATATTATTAGTATAGATTAGTTGTTAATTTGTCTAGTTTTTATACATTGGATTTTATTAATACCGCAAATGCATCGATTTAGTCAATGACTGATTAACTGACTCACTCATGTCTAGATGTCAGGTTTGTAGAATTCAGCCTCGTAGAGGCTAGGGTCTACATTCGAATTGATAACTTTTTAACCGTGAAAGTGTTATGGAAGTCTTGGCAACCTAATTTGAATTAAATTCTTTTGGAGTTTTGTCATAAATATATTAGTTTGATTGTGATAGCTAAGTAAGTCAAAGTAAAATTATTACTAGACATAAATCATTATTTTACTTTGAATTTGTTGAATATGATTTGTGATAAGATTCTTTATGTATGTGTTGTTAACATTTGTGTACTTATATTAAATAACAAATGGCCTAAGAGAACCGCCAGTGAGATCAATCTGAACAAACGTACGACGCAACCGCGACAGGCCGAGAGGAAGATGTTGGGACGAGCTTGACTCCTACCGAAAGGACTGACGAGCCCTAGCAAAAATCATAATTGTGTGGAAAAGGGAGAGGAAGGCCTATGTTATGCAGTGGGACAATACAGGCTAGTTAGATTAAAATAAATGAAATGAAATGTTTATTTACGTAAGTACATTTTAAAACACACTTTTACACGTCAATATTTTAAAAACTAGATGGCGCCGGCATTTCCTAGTTGACTGTTCCCTGAGCAGAAAATCCGAAACAAACTCAGAGGTCTCTTTTAAAGTCCAAACATTATATAATTTGAATTTTATGTGAGTCTAGTAATGCAGGGCAATGTCTGGAAGGGCCTTTTGAAGAAAGAGCCAATGCAGCTTTGAGCTGACCTGTCCCAACAGACGGCATGTATGTATCAGTCACCGTGTAGCTCAACCCTATTTTAGGGAGCTCAACGACCGGTCACAAGACGGTACCATATTTGCAGGACATTTGCGTAGGCCATTTACAAAATACTCAAAACCACCAGACGAGTTATAAAGTCATGTGTTCCATCTAGCCTGCATAGTACTAACATTCACAGTACGTTTTCTCTTTATATACTTATCTTTGTTTCTTCCGACCACCTTCTGAAAAATTACCACTCGGACAAGAAATACTTACCTATTTTTTAAATATTTCTAAAAGTGATACAATATCTATAGTCAGCCCTAAAATATATTGTGAAAGATCCAGTCCACGTTGACGGCAATTAAAATGAGATTATGGTCAGACCAAAACCAATTTCATCCGCCATATTGTGGAAATTAATTTAATTTTTTGGCAAAAAATGTTTACAAGGCCTTTCTCTAATACCGTGTTAATGAGTAGAACGTTATGAGAGCTCTGGCAACATCGTTTTTGTTAGGCCTAATAATAATTTCTGGAGTGAAAATAATAAAACTGTAGTATCTATATAAAAATATTTGAAGTTTAAAGAGCCACTCACTGAAATTCTGGATAGTAATATTATTAAAACGTAGGTAAGAGGAATTTTAGAATTTTCTTTATTAAAGTATAAAATTGTTTGATTTCATTTTATGGATCTAACAAGAAGGCTCACAAACCCTTTACAAGAATGATTAAAAAGAAATTCACTTACAAAAACTTCCAAAAAAATACTCTTGGTAAGAGTTTTTTTTTTGGTATATAATATATACTGGTATAGGCAGACCATAAATTGGCTACGAGCTTACGACTTTCAGTTACGTCCATCAACTCCTCCAGAGAACAAGACACGCTTGACACGATATTAAGTGCCCCATTGTTTGTGGGACAGCACCACATTTACACTCCAGGGCGGAGTCATCTGTGAATTTCTTCCTGAGCAGGTTTTCTTTGCTTCGGCGTACCTAATTCAGAAGTATAAATAAAGGTCCCTAAATCACTACGCGGTCAAAATGTATGAAACACCAAATTTATTTAAATAACCGACGAACAATTTCAAAACATGGGGTTTTAGAATCATGTACTGAAGCGATGGTATTAGAGCGGAAATTCTCACAATTTTAAAAAAGTTCACCGTCTGATCACAGTCTCCATCGGGCAAAAATATCTCAAGTTCAAAACTTGTCACATTTGTGACAAGTTTTAGACTTTTGAATGGTGTGAGACTGCGACTAGAGTTTGAAAGTTTTCAATAGCGAGAACTGGCCTCCTGGTTGTTTGCCGATATTTTTGCCACCCTGTTTTTATTTTTATACTAGCAGCACTCCGCAGTTTCACCCGCGTAGTTCCCGTTCCCGTAGGAATACAGGGAATAAAGTATGGCCTATTTTACTTAGTGATAATGTAGCTTTCTAACGGCAAAATAATTTTTGAAATCGGTTCAGTAGTTTTTAAGTTTATTCGTTACATACAAAAATACAAAAATACAAATATTTCCTCTTTATAACTACACTACATTTCACATTTCATTGTACAATCGCTCCAAAATATCAAAACAAAAACCAATCTTCGTTGAAAATAGGGTTCAAATTTAGCAAATGGAATGTCTGGTGTGCGCAGAACCACCGCAGCAAATGTATTGTTTATTCTTATGACAATAAGCGTTATTTCTCGGGAGTCGTGCGGTCCCTCAGGCCTCATTATAAAAGGCTTATTGGGCTTTGCTAGTGGTCCAAAGAAGTTGGCGTATATTTACATAAAGAGTATAATATTAGGTGTTTGGTGGGTCGGGGTTAAAAATAGATTACTTAGTTTTTACTAGGTTAACCTTCGAATTTTAGAACGACACAAGTGGTTTGCAAAAGATTTTTCGCTGTTATATGCCTCAATATGAAGAAGACTGCGATGACAGGAATCAAAATTTTGACAAACTGGGTTGTTTGAGTTTTCGGCCGTAAGTCATGTGAAGCCAGGCGCTTAGGCTCTAACCGAAACTGCTTCACGCTTAATTTACTTATTTATTTTTATTTTGTAACATCGTCAGCATTCTCTAGCTCATATCCCAATTTATTCAGGGTCTGCGCAGGAGTCTTTTTCTTCCATACTTCTGTTTTAGTCGTCATGTCAGTATTCACTCCCTTGTTATTTGATCATCTTTTATGACGGCACGGTCGGCGCAGTGGTTAAGCGATTGACTGCTGCGCTGCGTGTCGTGGGTTCGATTCCCGCACGGAACAAATATTTGTATGACCTACAAGTAGTTGTTCCGGGTCTGGTTGTTTGTGTATGTGGGTTTATTAAATGTTTGTAAACGCACCCACAATACAGGAGAAATTCCTAGTGTGGGGCAACGTTTTTTAAAAAAAAAAAAAAAAAAAATCATTCATCGTTTCTTTTTAGCCATCCACATTCATACCCAAAACTATTTTTCTACACTATCCGTATATGATTGTTATATATATTAGACAATCCCAGTTTTAGTATAACTGAATTCCGAAACACGTGTCTAGTATTTTTTCGACAGTTTTCATTTTATTTGTCGATATATTGGTATGGCTAGTTGACATTTATTTAATTAATGTTCTGTGTCTCGTAATGTTTATTACTTTGCCTATGTATGTATAGAATCAAGTCTTTTCGACTAAACAGACAGCTGTGCTGCTGGGGAGTTTGTTGCGCCACTTCTTCTTCCCAGCTAAAGCACTAGGAAGTGGTGAAGGGCGGGCGTTTTGGGAGACTGTCTTATGTATTTTGACGTTCGAAAAGTACTGATTGTCAGCCTAATTTGAATAAATGACTTTTGATTTTGATTTTGATATGTAAAGATTCTATGTACAAAATTTCAAAACTGTTTCATGAAAAATCACAAAGTTATAATCTTGTTATCCGGTTGTCTACATAAACATGGTCACCACGCGGCACCCCGGCGCAGCCCGTGCGTTCAGCGTCGTATAGTGATCTTTTTAGGAAAAAATATTACACGGTGTAAAAATTATTGGAATCGAATCAGTTACTTATTCTGAAAAAAACATCAGTTTCCGCATTTACTAAAAATAATGTTGTATATAACAATCGTATAGGTGACTTAAAATCAACAAACAACTTGTACCACACGAAACAAAAGTATCGTATCAATCGATACGCTCTATTCTGAGACCCTTATTGTGGTCTCAAACGTCAGTATTTTCTGCGCCGCACTGTAAATCTTTCTCTAATGTATTACTTACATAAATACTGTTAACAAGTACTAATATAATACCTATTTAGATGGGACTGCAATCGTTTTGAAGAAGGTTCTATCTTTGATGCAGTTTCTAGAGTTAATTGATGATAGGTAATAAATAGGTCATAGGTAAAACGGGCTGTTGTCCGCAACTCCACGTCAAAGCGCGGATTTTGCGTACGTGTGAAAGAATCAGTTATTCAATTCATCCTAACTCCTCGAGCAAGGCTAGCAACGCCTTGGTGTCGCTGACAATCTCACGTAGGGTACCTGGGTTACCAAAGTATTTTGCCCTGTAATTAGCGACCACCGGGCAATTCAACAGCACATGAGCCGCTGTCTCGTCGTCCTCCATGCAGGCTCCTACACAGAGAGAACCTGTTTTGTAATTGATGATTTGAGTCATCTTTGTTCTCTTGCCGTATCCCAATTTATTTGGGCTCGACGCCTTTTCAATATTTCTCTATTAGTTGTTATCCGGGTAGTCGGCCTTATTGTTTTTATGTCAACTTAATAAAAAATCAAGTTTTAATTAATCAGATCATCGTTCACACAGTCCATCCATCCGTTTTTCGGTCTTCCCCTTCTTTCAATCTTCACATTCAAACTCAAAACTTTCCACACGACATTTTCTTCATGACATTTACATGACATTACTCATTTAGATTTAAATCATGTATCTGCCGAGACAAAAAAATTACAGTTCACTGAAATTGATTAGGTACGTCGGTACGTAATCAGTTTCAGTGAAGTGTAAATTTCGGCAATACCAAACTAGCATCGGACTCACCTGGAGGCGATATTCATGAGCCAACCAAACAGAATCGGGCTTACAATGAATATGCACCAAGGTACAACCGTCTAGGTAGTTCCAATCAGAATATCAACAGTCAAGAGGCAGTACCTAAACGTTCACTGGTGTTAAGTCAGGACAACCAACATTAATGGCCCGTATATTCAAACCATAGCTGTCATTCTTTGACAGTCAAATGGAATGACTGTAACACGGAAAATTCTTGGAGAAATAAAAAGTGGAATTGCGGACACCAAGCACATAATACCTTTTTTTTGGATGGGAAATCATCAAATGACTGCTCCCGCTCTGGGTGAAGCGAGAGGTCGTTTCAGACTTTTACTGACTTAAAACCAACCAGTGTTCCTTCGGTTGCCTGTGCCACGGTTAAAACATTAGGAATTGGTGAGGGGCGGGCGTTTTGGGGGGACTGTCTTACGTAATTTTGACGTTCAAAAAGAGCTGACTCTCAGCCTAGTTTGAATAAATGACTTTTGATTTTGATTTTGACTCTTTCGAACAAATCCGCGACCCTGGTAGCATGTATTACCTAACACGGAAAATGATGGACGTGTGTGTCAATTTGCTTTTTAATAAATCCCCTGACCGTCCGTCGACTTCCTTAGAGATCAGTTTGACAACGGTTGGTGCGGGAAAGTTTATAATATTAGGTGCCTACCTTGATTATTAAAAATCGCAGTATCAGTTTTGTGATCAGAGAAAAAAGAAAGGCAAAATAAGTTTATTTGGACGCGGTTCGTATAAAATAAAATACGTAAATAATAAATAAAAAAAATAAAGTAATGTTTTAACACACATAGTGTGTGCCTCATGGCTGCGTCAATAAAGTTAATTTCAGCATTTATGCCAGACTGATTCTGACACTAGTTTTCTAATGAAAATATTTTGATTTTGAATGATAAGGGCAAAAAACAGGAAGTACGAACAGTTTCGATATACCAAATACAAAATTGTATACTGATAAAGAAATAAAATAGTTATCTTTAAAAACAAAACAACAAGAACAGACTGTCTCAGCAACTCGTGTTCTTATCAGCCTAAAAGTAGATATGTTTTGTGTTGATAAACCAACACCTGTACGTCCCTGCTTACCCATACGATGATAATACGGTCGCAATATTGATGTGGAAGGAGAAAGGGAAAACCTTTACCTAGCCAATAGACAGATATTACACGAGCAAAACAACTAAAAAAAATATACGAATTTAGCATTTATTTCAAGCTTATTAAGAATCCAGGTAGTTAGTTAAGGGTGATTTCTTAGACGAAACATAATTGCGTACGTACAGTTCAGTAATACTTAACAAGTTCAAAGCTTCCCGGAACAACATTGTAATAACTACAGTAGACTAATAAAACTAAGAAAAGCTAAGAAAACCTTAGCAGCTCCGTTTAACTGCTGTTTTCCTGCCTTCTCAGAATTTTCTTTGTAAATCTGAGAAGAATATAAAGTGAAACGGATCCTCGTTTTCTTTGTATCTACTAATGTTAGTGGCAGCCCAGTGCTACTTACTAGGAAGGTCGTAGGTTTATACCCAGATGAGCGAGGGTTTTTAATAGGTTTTAGGGGTTTTAGTTTTATTGGCAGAGGAGATTCATCATCATCATCATCATATCAGCCGAAAGACGTCCACTGCTGGACTTAAGCCTCCTCCAAACGGAGGGGATTTGCCATAATCGCCACGCTTGGCAGGCGGGTTGGCGATCGCAGTATGGTGGTCAAATGCATAGAGAACGCTGCTGCCCATTCTCTAGTAAGTCCCTTAGTCGCCTTCTACGACACCCACGAGAAGAAATGGGATGGTGCTATTCTTTTACGTCCGGCACCACACGGAACACAGAGGAGATTAATATTTAATAAAACTAATTCATGCCTTGCTTGACACTAGAGGAACGATGTCTAATATTTTTTCAATAGATCTTTTACCACAGACAATAAAACATGACAACAGATCAAACAATCGTTAGAAACAGAATCTTATCAATTAGCCATATGTTTCTTAGATTATTGTTTAACACACCCCCGTAATCTAAAAAAGCATTACAAATACCCGTATTTAAACATTAACAGTAGTAAGTTACATATTAAAAGTAAACTTACGTTGTGGAAATTATTTTATCACCGCTGCTCTCAAAACGGTGAAGGAAAACATCGTGAGGAAACCGACATGTCCTGGAACCAAAAATTCGAAGACATATGACATCTACCAACCCGCACTAGGCTTTTGTGGTGGATTAAGGTCCATTCCCTCTCACAGAGAGGAGGCCTGTGTCCCATCAGTCGGTACTTTATAGGCTGAATATGACTGATGTTGTATGTAAAAAGCCAATGAAGCACTTAAAAACTTTTGAAAAATATAACCACACGCTTTGTCCGAAGGATATACCTATTATACACAACTATTTCGCCAGTTGTATTTGAAAAACGCTTTTAATAATATATTGTAGTCTATAGGTAAAGTAAACGTAACAGAAGGAGGGACAAAAAACAGTTACATGCTACAAAATACAGAGAAATACTTAAACTAAGATTTAACAAACATTTAACCCACACTATTGGACGGCAGCAATCTCTCGCGTCCGGCCATGGTACGGAGCAAGAGTGCATGGGTAGCCGTCACCTCCTTCTGCGAAGCAGTAATGCTCGCGAAGAGGGAGGCGGCGCACGTAAGAAAGTATATGCGCCCTCACGGCCTTAGTTACCGCAGGAGACGCTCTGGGCGTCGGGAATCCCAGGCTGATTCCCGGCCACCGTAGGCACAGGCTTGCGACGGTGAGTAATGGGTAGCTCGCTGTACGATAAAGACCAAGCCCGGGTCGACGGCGCGTTGCGTTCCACGCGCGCCTCAAAGAGATGTCAGCACCAACTGGTGGGGTCCGCAAGGGCCGATGCCTGCCAGGGGTGCAGTGTTCGAAAGAGATACCGTGGCACACAGGCAACTGAAGGAACACGGGTGGGTTTTAGTCAGTAAAAGTCTGACACGCCCTCCTGCTCGCGGGAGAAGTTATTTGATGATTTCCCACCCTACAAAAAAAAAAAACACACCATTGTGCACTACAATTGATCATAGCAGGTGGTGGTTTGTTGTTCTGTGGTTTCTGCCTACCCCCATGGGGCGTGAGTTATGCATGTTGTAAATCAAAGACTATTTTTCACCATTTGTCTACATCTTGATTAAGTAAAATTTATGCTTCATTTAAGTCTGAAACTATTCGGAATTTTTAGTAAAGGTTCACTGAATAACACAGTACTTATCTATAAAGGTCCGATATCCATTTTTGCTCGTTATAAAAACTCCTAAAGAAAAGTACCTAATTCTGACTTTATTACGGGTATTTTATGAGAAATTCACAATTGTTTGGGACCCCCATAATGGAACACTTTAACCATTTAGGAGCCCACCTACATTTCATTACAGAGAATTTTATTTGTAAAAAAGGCAAGCCGACAATGAGAAGCCATTTAGAATTTCCTCTTTCAGGTTATGGAAACAACGAAGATATTTTTGCCTCCAAATTAAAAGTTGAAATACAGGGTGTAAAAAAGCCTTCAGGAAGCCGTCATGTTAACATTTTGTTTATTAAAATATGTGACTGTGCAACAATAATTGCTGACTGAACAACTTCTATTTCTGGTGTGATAATTTGATGCACGTTGTGCACAACGTAACGGCAAAACATTATGTTTAAGGTGAATCTAGTCGACATTTTTCCCATACAAACTTCGAGAGTGTATTACTCCACTGTTCGAGAATCTAGATCAAAAATTTAACATGGTATCGTTTTGTCTCATCATTAATATTGTCTGTGCGGAAACAGAATATTAAAATAAAAATTCATTAAAAAGTTATGAGCCAACAAAGATTAATTTTTCTTGCTAATTTAACCTAAGTTCGGGCGTGCTTAAGTAACAAAAAAAGTGGAAAATCTCCAAAATTAAGTCAATGCTGACAAAGGTCAAGCAATAAAAAGTTCAATAAACTTTATTGGTCATTGATCTATGCGGTGGTTTTTTCATAAAACTCGATCTTCCGAAGGACTTTTCTTAATTTTTTACGCGCATGCTTTACTATAAAGTCAAAGTCAAAGCATTTATTTCAAATAGGCACTAAAAGGCACTTTTGTACGCCCTCCCAAAATGTAGTTTCGTATGGAGAAGAATGGGCAAGAAACTCCACCGGTACTCTTTTAACATGTTTTAAGTACAATATTTAACATAGTATATTCATTATACAATTATGTGTAAAATGATGCACCCGGAATAAAATTACTATACCAAAATAGTTAAAAAGAATGAAATTAAAGCAATACGGATAAATTAATTTTATAATAGATACATGGTGCTCACATATTTACAAACATTGTAAAAGTAAGTATGCGATTTTCCTAGAATATTAACAAGTAATAAGTGAGTACGTGAGTTAAAGTAGTCACTGAGAGTAAATCAATGTCATAATATAATTCATTATACAATTCAATTAGCAACCAGTTCGATTTTGTCTAGACTCTACATTGTCCTATGGAGCAGGATCAGCATGTTTCTAAGCATTCTTATCTTGGATATAATCTCCGGGACGGTGCACCCTGGGATGCGGGCAATGTCCCCCCATTAGGTACGCGTGCCTAAGGGGTGTCGTTGCCCGTATGCCAATATCCTGTCGGAGGAACGCTCCAACGCGTGTCTCTCTGCGACTATGCAGAGACGCACAGCGGCGGAGTAAGAGCGGGCTCGGTGTGCACTTACCCTGCCACCGGGCAGGCAAGAAGGAGTCCTCTCCTTCTGCCACCGTTAATCTCGTAGCCCCGAAGATTGTCACGGTCATGTCTCTGACTTTTGACGGGGGTCGAGGGTCTTGGCTTAACCGCCCGGGCCGCGAGGAAGAAATCCTCTATAAAAAATTACCCCAAACCTCCAAGCGACGGCGCACCGTGAGGGAGGTTGTTAGCTTGACTAATGGGTAGCTGAATTAGTCTCTAGTGCGAACCACTAGTTTTGGGAAATAAATTGTATCTACTCGTGGGAACAAATATGGAAAATAAAAATAAAAACTTTGAAGAGGAGGGGAGTGATGCGGGGTCGGAATCTGACGCCGCATTGGTTGCGACGGGCTCATTCAAGAGCCCGGAGCGTGTAGTGGTGGGCGCTTTCAAGAGAACCAATGAGTTCCTCAAAGAGCGCTCAAAACCAAAGGATGGCCAGGGGTCATCCTCGGACGGTGGCATGACCTCGTCCCGAAAACTCGGGAAGGTCTGTCGCCAGGGTGGGATCCGGCTGGGCAAGGGGCTGACCACCAAGGAGACCGGCGTACTGAGCCAAGCCGGCCCAGTGGAGGCGGCCCAGCGAGCCGAGGCGCTAACCATGGAGGGGCAGCTCTCTGGGGGGACCAGCAGCAGGGCCCTCTCGGAGTCGTCTGACGGGGAGTCGGACGCTGCCGGCGGCTCCAAGTCGGAGCGAATGGCGAGGTTCACGGAGGCGGTGGCTACGGCAGTCAGGGCTTTGGCCTTGAAGAGGACGTACGCCTCTAAGGACAAGGCCGTGCCCGCAGCCATAGCCTCCATTATGGCGGCAGCGGAGGGCATCCACACCGGACCTCCGTCGGACACCATGTCCGGGATGCGGGCGGAGGTCGCCCGCTTGGCAGCCGCTACGGAGCTTCTCCGAAAGGAGAACGAGGAGCTCCGAGCGGACCTGGCAGCGCTCCGAGGAGCTGGCCCCAGGGTGGTGCCTCAGAAGGGGGCGCGACATGGGCAGGGTGGACCCGTGCCAGAGGAGGACCGGCTGCTGAACCTGGTGCGGCAGGAGCTGGCTGCCTTCAGCAGCCGGTTTTCCGTCCTGGAGGCAATAGTCCTGCGGCCCCCGCTAGCAGCGAGTCGGTCGGCCTCGGGACAGCAGCAGAGGGGGGGCACGTATGCCGCAACCACAGCTGCCACGGCCAAATCGGCACCGCAGCCGGGACGGACTCCGGCGAAACTGGTGCCGACAAAGCCTAAGAAGGGCAGTGTGGCTGCGCAGGCGGTGACGGCCCCAGCTGTGGTGGTGCCAGGAGGGACGGCCCCGCCTCCCAAATCTCCTCCAGCCGACGCCGAATGGCAAGTGGCCGGGGAGAAGAGGAAGGCGGGCAAGGCTGCGAGGGCGGCCAAAAGAAAGGAGAGGCGGCAGCGTGCCAAGAAGCGAAGCGCCGCGGCTAGGTTACGCGCCCCGAAGTCCGCAGCTGTAGTGATCACACTACAGCCGGAAGCGGTACAGAAGGGCGTGTCCTACCGCGACGTGATCGCGAAGGCGAGGGCGGCGGTGGACCTGGCGGAAATAGGAGTCACCAACGGCCTCCGCATAAGGGTCACTGCGACCGGGGCCCGGATGTTGCAGGTCCCTGGTGCGGCCAGTGGCCCGACCGCAGACGCTCTGGCTGAAAGGCTAAGGGCGTCCATAAGTGCGGACGAGGCCCGAGTGTGCAGGCCCACCAAGTGCGCTGACATGCGCATCTTGGGCCTGGACGACTCCGTGACGGAGGGCGAGGTGGTGGCCGCCATAGTCAGGATTGGGGGGTGCTCTGCCGAGCAGGTGAAGGCAGGCACCATTCGTCCTGACAACACGGGCATGCGAACCGTTACGGTGAGCTGCCCCGTGTCGGCGGCCCGAAAAATCACTGAGGAGGGCCGAAGGCTCCTGGTGGGCTGGGTACCCGCGCAGGTCAAGCTGCTGGAGCCCAGACCTCTGAGGTGCTTCCGCTGTCAGGTGGGTCACCACGTCGGAGTCCAATGCACTTCGGATGTGGACCGCAGCGGTCACTGCTTCCGCTGCGGTCAGCCCGGTCACAAGGCCGGCTCATGCAATGCCGCGCCGCACTGCTATTTATGTGCGGCAGCTGGCAAGCCGGCCGAACACCGGGCTGGGAGCAAGGCCTGCGCTCCACCCGCCGAAACCAGGAGCCGGGGCAGGGGCAAGCCCTCCACCACCGCCGTCACCGCCGTAGCTGCCGCCACCGCCGCCGCCGCTGCCGCCCCTACCATCGCCGTCACCGCCGCTATCACCGCGGCAGGGCCCTCTCAGGGGGCTCCGGAGGGGGCTGAAATGGAATGCCAATAACGGCTCCATTTCGCCTCCTCCAGGCGAACATCAACCACTGCGCCACCGCTCAGGATCTGTTGCTCCAGAGCATGGCGCAGTGGTCGATTAACATCGCCGTGGTCGCTGAGCCGTACTTTGTCCCGCCCAGGGATTACTGGGTGGAGGACCTGAGCGGCTCAGTGACCATAATTTCGTCGGCCGCCGCCGGCACCCCGGCTCTCGAGGGTATCCAGAGAGGAAGGGGTTGCGTAGCAGCACGGTTCGGGGAGATTGCAGTGGTAGGGGTGTACTTCTCCCCGAGCCGAACTCTCGCCGAGTTCCACAACTCCCTTGAGGAGTTGAGAGACGTCGTCGTCGGGTTTCGTTCCCTCCCGGTGCTCGTCCTCGGGGACTTCAATGCCAAGAACTTGGCTTGGGGTTCCCGGTTGACGGATGTGCGGGGTAGGATGGTGGAGGACTGGGCTCTAGAGGTGGGCCTGGTCGTCCTAAACCGGGGTTCTGTCGCCACGTGTGTGCGGATGCGGGGTGAGTCGGTGGTGGACATTTCGTTCGCCAGCCCGCTCTGTCACCGCGTGTCGTCGACTGGCGCGTCATGGAGGGGGTGGAGACGTATTCCGACCACCGGTATATCCGGTTTGACGTCTCCGCCCAGGCCTCGAGCGCGCCGGTCCAACAGGCTCTGTGTGGTCCGCGGTGGGCGCTGAAGCGGCTGGACCGGGAGCTCCTCCTGGAAGCCTCGATCGTGCAGGCCTGGGTGTCACCACCGGACAGGCCTGCCGACATCAACGACGAGGCGGAGTGGTTCCGGGAGGCCATGTCCGAGGTATGCGACGTGGCAATGCCCCGGGTCCAGCCAGGACGTGCTCCACGCCAGGTGTACTGGTGGTCGCTGGAGCTCACAGCTCTGCGCGAGGCGTGCGTTGCTGCGCGGCATCGGTACACCAGGCACCGCAGGCTCCGTATCCGCCCTCCGGATACGGAAGCCATTCAGGCGGAGCTATACGAGGGGTACAGAGTGGCGAAGACCGCCCTCCGAGCGGAGATCCTGCGGGCCAGGTCACTGGCCCGCGAGGAGTCGCTGGAGACTCTGAACAGAGACCCGTGGGGACGCCCCTACAAAACGGTGCGGGAGAAAATCCGCCCGTGGGCTCCCCCGCTGACCCAGAGTCTCCGGCCTCAGCTCGTGCAGGACATGGTGAGCGCTCTGTTTCCCTCGCGAGGGGAGCATGCTCCCCCGCCCATGGCTCCGCCACCTGCGGTGCCCGACGCGGACCACACCGACGACGACGACGATGTTCCAGAGGTGACCGAGGTAGAATTGAGAGTGGCGGTACGTAGGCTGAATGCCAAGAATACCGCCCCAGGACCCGACGGCTTGCCTGGAAAAGCCTGGGTCCTGGCCTTGGAGGCTCTCGGGCCTCGACTAAGAGCCCCTAACTACTAACGGCTCCTAAGACTAAGTCCTGAGACTAAGGGCTCCTAAGCGCATGCTTGGAGGAGGGCCAGTTCCCACGTCACTGGAAGACGGGGAAACTGGTCCTCATCAAGAAGCAGGGGCGCCCCGCGGACTCTCCGTCCGCTTACCGGCCCATCGTGCTGCTCGACGAGGTGGGCAAGCTCTTTGAAAGAGTCATTGCAGACCGCCTCGTCGGGCGGCTGGTGCGGGTGGGGCCGGATTTGGCGGTGAGCCAGTTCGGTTTCCGCAGGGGGCGCTCCACGGTGGACGCCATCATGCGCGTGCGAGCCCTCACGACGGGGGATGCTGTGGCCCGAGGTGGGGTCGTCTTGGCGGTGTCTCTGGACATCGCCAATGCCTTCAACACCCTGCCCTGGAGTTGCATAAGGGAGGCACTCCGGTATCACCGGATGCCGACCTACCTCTGTCGTGTGGTCGAGGCCTACTTGACGGACAGGGCCGTCATCTACCCCGGTCACCTAGGAGAGTGGAACCGGCGAGAGATGTCGTGCGGTGTCCCACAGGGATCGGTCCTGGGGCCGCATCTGTGGGACATCGGATACGACTGGGTGCTGCGCGCCGACCTCCCTAGCGGCGTCAGCGTAGTTTGCTACGCTGACGACACGCTGGTCCTGGCGCAAGGGAGGTCGTACCAGGCGGCGGCCGACTTAGCGACACACGGAGTTGCGACAATCGTCGATAGGATCCGGCAACTGGGACTCGAGGTGGCCTTGCACAAGTCCGAGGCCATGTGGTTTCATGGTCTTCGGAATGCGCCACTGACGGGTTCCCAGATAACGGTGGGAGGGGTTCACATCGGCGTCGAGTCGACGATGAAGTACCTAGGACTCGTCCTCGACAGCCGGTGGAACTTCGCGGAGCACTTCCGACGTTTGGCTCCCAGACTGGAGCGGGCCGGGGCTGCTTTGAAGCGGCTCCTGCCCAATCTAGGGGGGCCAAACGCCTCCTGCCGGAGGCTCTACGCGGGGGTCGTGCGGGCCATGGCCCTATACGGGGCGCCGGTGTGGGCGCCTACATTGAGGCGCCAACCAGCACGCCGGTTGAAGGCGGCCCATAGGGTCATGGCCATCCGGATGATCCGGGGATACCGCACGATCTCCGGTGAGGCGGCGGGCCTCCTTGCCGGATTACCGCCATGGGATCTGGAGGCAAACGTCCTCGCGCTCACTTGGGAGTGGCGCAAGGAGGCCAAACGCCGGGGCGTAACTCCGCTGCCGCGGGAAATCGCGGCACGGCGGACAGAGCTCCGGCAGGATCCCATGGCGACGTGGAAAGTGCGATTGTCGCAACCCAGTGCTGGGCACGCCGCGATTGCGGCGGTAAGTCCCCTCTTTGAGGAGTGGCTTGAGAGGCGGCATGGCGTCCTCACCTTCCACCTGACACAGGTCCTCACCGGACATGGCTGTTTCGGGAGGTTCCTGTTTCGGATAGGGCGGGAGGAAACGCCCGGGTGTTTCCATTGCGAAGATCGCCCAGAGGACACGGTGGAGCATACGGTGGAGGTCTGCCCAGCTTGGGCGGAGCAACGCCGTGTCCTCGTGGAGGTGATCGGCGGCGGCGATCTCTCGCGTCCGACCCTGGTCCAGGCCATGGTACGGAGCGAGAGGGCATGGCTGGCAGTCGCCTCCTTCAGCGAAGCAGTTATGCTCGCAAAGAGGGAGGCGGCGCACGTGAGGGAGATGCAGTACATGCGCCCTCACAGCCGTGGCCTTCGCAGGAGACGCCCTGGGCGTCGGGAATCCCAGGCTGATTCCCGGCCACCGTAGGCACGGGCTTGCGGACGGCGAGTAATGGGTACCTCGCTGTCCGGTAAGGACCAAGCCCGGGTCGACGGCGCGTTGTGTTCCACGCGCGCCTCAAAGAGATGTCAGCAGCAACAGAGGGGCCCGCAAGGGCCGATGCCTGCCGGGGGTGCGGGTTGTTCGAAAGAGATACCGCCGCCCCTGGCACACAGGCAACTGAGGGAACACGGGTGGGTTTTAGTCAGTAAAAGTCTGACACGCCCTCCCGCTCCACCCAGAGCGGGAGAAGTTATTTGATGATTTCCCACCCAGAAAAAAAAAAAAAAAAAGCATTCTTATCTTGTATATAATCCTTTAATTTGTAATACGCTTGTTTAAAAAGTTTACTTCTAAAATGAGTTTTATTTTTCTTTCATTTAACGGGGGGTTATCCGAAATTGCCTGTTTCAGAATCAAGATTAAATTATCAAATTCATATATTTAGGCCCTGAAAAAAGTATATGTCATAGATAGATCCTTGTTTGAGGGAAATTAAAGGTTCAAAACACGATTAATTGCAATTTGCTCGATGAAAAAAAAATCCGAAGCAGGGTCGATTTCGAAACCAGTTTCCGTCTCATTTCCTAATAACAGCACAAAATTGTGTAGAAACTGCATGTACAATAAGGGAATCGTATTTAGGAGGGAAATTAAAGGTTGAAATTTTTAGTTTCATAGACTTTTTTTTCAACAAACTCGAAAACAGTAAATCGGGCTAAATCGGTTCGCGCTCAGAGTCCTGCGGGACGTCATAGAGGGTGGACCTGTGTCAAAATTTTCAAAAACTCGCTCACCCTGCGCCTGTACAAAAACATCGAATAAAATAATGACAAATTGATGATGATGATGATTGATGAAAAATAATTGTCATCATAAAATAGTGTTGACACATTACAAATTAATATCGATAAAATCATAGTCAAGTGAGAGTCGTATGTAATGTTTTATCGTCGTTTATGAAGAAGTTTGTACAAAAAACATTTTTCTAAGATTTTTAAAATCAGATTCAGTGTCCTTCACCACACAATCCTCAAGTTTGAAAACTTCATGAAAATAAGTTTTGAGAACGCCAAAAAATAGTCAATAAATAGTCATAAATAGTCACCAAGGTAACAAAAATAGTCGCATTAAGATTCCGAAGTTATAGCTATATGTTGGTGAGGATTGTGGGGTGAATGTCACCACACAATCCTCACCTCAGTACGAGCAAACGGCTGGGAGTATCGACTTGGTTTCTATTCCAAAAAATAGTCAAAAAATAGTCGTAACACTATGCCAAATCTCCAAAATAGTCATTAAGGAATTCCAGAGATATAAAGGTGTCTTGGTGAGGATTACGTGGTGAGCCTTTCTCGCCACAATCCTCACCTTATTACCGCGGAACGCTTACGTTTTTTAATTTGAATTTGGTGTCAAAAAATAGTCAAGAAATAGTCGTCTCCAACCATGAAAATTTGGGCCTGATTTACTATGTAGAAGTATGTTAAACTTCCATGTAAACTTCTACATACATTATATTTTGGTACAGTCGCGAACACTAAAATTGCAAACTATTTTATTTACTTAATATTGTTTTATATTAATTTAAAATGCTAACAGAATACTGTAGTTACTCACATTGTTTCTTGACTCTCTAGACATTTCCTTCGGTGGCTATGTAAATATTTTTTTTACTAATATTTAGTTAATGTTTTAATTGAAATTAAAAATCCTAACATCATAATGCATTTTGATTTTTCATTCGATTTAACCATCATTCAACATAAAACATGTCATGAATCGAGTATTTTCCTCACATCGCTTTTATGACGTCACCGAGTCTCGCTACACCTCGTTTTTATGTTCATTAAGATCCAAATATTTTTTCACCTCACAACCTCGGAAAGATTCTATTTATTATTCGAAATCTGCGTGCAAAGTGAATTTTATCCTCTAGCGTGGAGAGAGTTTTGAAATTCGAATCTTTCTATTCTATGATTTTCTATACCGTCATTCCACTGAAAATGCATTAATACTTATTTCATGTCAGTGCGCCAACCTTCTTTTTAGAATAATCGCACTCAGTGGCGTGCCTAGGCGTCAAAATCAAGGCAAGCCAACAGATTTTTTTCCTATTAAAAAACAGCTAAGGGACTGGCTCATGTTCTCATGTTTGCTAGTATTACTAACACCATTATCATAATTTTGGTTAGAAAACCGAAGATAACTAAATATAATAATTACAATTTTATTAGGGCAAGCTGGGCTTTTCGGCTTCTACGAAGGTACCGCCACTGTTCGCACTGGCCAGCACGACGACTGCATGAAAAAACTAAAAAGTAAAAAAATAAATATTTATTGGTATTTTAAGTTGTAGGTAATATTTTAATCAACGTATTGTCAAGTCGGGGGATGGTCAAAGAAAACACCAAACAGAGGTGGCCTAGCATTTGCATTAGCTGTCTCCAGACTTGACAATACGTTGATCAAAATATCACCTACAACTTATAAGACGAAAAATATTTTTTTTTTACTTATTAGAGTTTTTATTTTTGGGTCGGGGGCTTTTTTAAATTTAAAATTAAAAAAAAAAATAGTTTAACTTTTACTCGCTTAGATTTAAGCGAGACATCGCAGCGTTGCGTATGTTTCCCACAGTGAAGTTTGTTACTAATTTATGCTCATTCTTCGTCCTGACCACCATTTATCTATAACTTATTCACTGAGACCTTTTTAATGAACCCAAACACGATACTTTTGCTGTTTGTTTAGTGAATTACTTGGGTATCCTGGAAATTCCAGGTGATGCTCCAGCATCGGTTCAGGTTACTTTGTTCGTCTAATATCATTGAAGTAATAGAATACCAAATTTCGACTTGATCAGACCAGTGGAAGATGCTCAAATCCCTTTATCAACCTGAAAAGAACTGATAATCTTCAGCGGCTTAACCGATTTTGATGAAACATGTCTAAGAACACTCTCGACTAATTCACTTTTCAAACAAACAAACAAAACCAAAATCGGTTCATCCGTTCGGGAGCTACAATGTCATAGACACACACACACACACACACACGTCAAACTTATAACACCCCGTCGTTTTTACGTCGGGGGTTAAAAAAGGCAACTTTTAAATTTATCGTATCTATTCGATCTAAAATGATAGCGAGACTACCATAGGGTCATGTTTGGAACATGAATTGACATGTCGATAATTTTTTAAACAAATGAATATTTAGTGTTGTTTTAATAAAGAAACCAACTGTAATTATTGTGATACAAACAAATATTTTATTCCTTCTTAAATTGTTTTTTTTTTATCACATCCCCTACACTTCATACCATTAATAAATCTTATATATTTGGTAAGTATCATTCATAGATAAAGATAAAAAAAAACTATCCGCCCGACAACCTCGCACGCATCGCGGCCGCAATGGCAATTCGAAAGTCAAAATGCCGAACAATCAGCCGCGGAACATTCAGCACTTTGACAGAGAGCATGAGTATTTGGTATTCGGCTAAATCATTAAAAAATACGTACTTAATAATTTTGTGCTCGACTGTACTCGACTCGAAAATGTATGTAGAAGTTTACATGGAAGTTTAACATACTTCTACACAGTAAATCAGGCCCAAATTTTCATGGTTGGAGACGACTATTTCTTGACTATTTTTTGACACCAAATTCAAATTAAAAAACGTAAGCGTTCCGCGGAAATAAGGTGAGGATTGTGGCGAGAAAGGCTCACCACGTAATTCTCACCAAGACACCTTTATATCTCTGGAATTCCTTAATGACTATTTTTGAGATTTGGCATAGTGTTACGACTATTTTTTGACTATTTTTTGGTATAGAAACCAAGTCGATACTCCCAGCTGTTTGCTCGTACTGAGGTGAGGATTGTGTGGTGACATTCACCCCACAATTTCCAGGAATGGAATTTCCAGGATACCCAAGTAACTCACTAAACAAACAGCAAAAGTATCGTGTTTGGGTTCATTAAAAAGGTCTCAGTGAATAGGTTATAGATAAATGGTGGTCAGGACGAAGAATGAGGATAAATTAGTAACAAACTTCACTGTGGGAAACATACACAACGCTGTGATGTCTCGCTTAAATCTAAGCGAGTAAAAGTTAAATTTATAATTTAAAAAGCCCCGACCCAAAAACAAAAACTCTAATAAGTAAGAAAAAAATATTTATTGGTCTTTCAAGTCGTAGGTGATATTTTGATCAACGTATTGTCAAGTATGGAGACAGCTAATGCAAATGCTAGGCCACCTCTGTTTGGTGTTTTCTTTGACCGTCCCCCGACTTGACAATACGTTGATCAAAATATTACCTACAACTTAAAATACCAATAAATATTTTTTTTACTTTTTAGTCTTTTCATGCAGTCGTCGTGCTGGCCAGTGCGATTATTCTAAAAAGAAGGTTGGCGCACTGACATGAAATAAGTATTAATGCATTTTCAGTGGACTGACGGTAAAGAAAATCATCGAATAGAAAGATTCGAATTTCAAAACTATCTCCACGCTAGCGGATAAAATTCACTTTGCACGCAGATTTCAAATAATAAATAGAATATTTCCGAGGTTGTGAGGTGAAAAAATATTTGCATCTTAATCAACATAAAAACGAGGTGTAGCGAGACTCGGTGACGTCATAAAAGCGATGTGAGGAAAATACTCGATTCATGACATGTTTTATGTTGAATGATGGTTAAATCGAATGAAAAATCAAAATGCATTATGATGTTAGGATTTTTTATTTCAATTAAAACATTACTAAATATTAGTAAAAAAAATATTTACGTAGCCACCGGAAGGAAATGTCTAGAGAGTCAAGAAACAATGTAAGTAACTACAATATTCTGTTAGCTTTTTAAATTAATATAAAACAATATTAAGTAAATAAAATAGTTTGCAATTTTAGTGTTCGCGACTGTACCAAAACATAATGTATGTAGAAGTTTACATGGAAGTTTAACATACTTCTACATAGTAATTCAGGCCCAAATTTTCATGGTTGGAGACGACTATTTCTGGACTATTTTTTGACACCAAATTCAAATTAAAAAACGTAAGCGTTCCGCGGTAATATGGTGAGGATTGTGGCGAGAAAGGCTCACCACGTAATCCTCACTAAGACACCGTTGTATCTCTGGAATTCCTTAATGACTATTTTGGAGATTTGGCATAGTGTTACGACTATTTTTTGACTATTTTTTGGAATAGAAACCAAGTCGATACTCCCAGCCGTTTGCTCGTACTGAGGTGAGGATTGTGTGGTGACATTCACCCCACAATCCTCACCAACATATAGCTATAACTTCGGAATCTTAATGCGACTATTTTTGTTACCTTGGTGACTATTTATGACTATTTATTGACTATTTTTTGGCGTTCTCAAAATTTATTTTCATGAAGTTTTCAAAGGTGAGGATTGTGTGGTGAAGGACACCAGATTCATCCATATCAACTATGATATTTTCTCTCCACCGACCTGTCTTCGCTACTATCAGCCTACATTAATATCACATGGTAAACAATTTGTCCGCAGTGTCTAGCAACACAAGATTTTTTCTAGGATCGGTGATTTTATTATATTGGCTCTGAGTGAATAACTTTCAGTTTTTAATACCAAAAAACACTGTCACTATACGATAAAATATTACAACGTGCTTGAAAAATAGCGCCGTGTGAAGGCAGTGGTTATGCGCTAACAGTATAACTTGGTGCTCATGTTCCCAATCAATTTCGTCAAAGACGTATCGTATCGTATCTATGCCATATATTTGGATCTATGCCACTTTTGTCTTGGTAAATGGTCCAATGGGTCGGTAATCCGACAAGACCGGGGACGGATAAAAAATATATACAAATTTAATTTTAATGTCTTAAAATAATAGATTCGATAAATTATAGCTGGAGCAGTAGGTACGTCACTAGGCAATAAAGTACGGCAATTGTTTCTTTATATCTGCTCACAATATTTACAGTTCTTTATGAGCGGTGTCAAACATCAAAAACAAAAGAATTTGGTTACAGTATAAGCGAAACAGTACGACGATTTTTAGCCGATTCTACTTTGTAAAAATCTAAAATTCAGGATCTTTTAAAAATTCTGCCACTAAAGAAGTTAAATAGTGGATTCAAATTTGTATGGAAATCTACCATTTTTGTCGCAGAGAAATACCGTCGGGCACACAGCTTGTCTATTAAATATTTTTTTTAAAGTTATTGATTACTAACGCTTAGCCTTAACCTCTGGGTCTGAGAAGCATGAATTCGGTTTAGCGATATTTATTTTCTCAAAGAACAAATTGCACAATGGTTTTTTTTTTTGTTTTGGATGGGAAATCATCAAATGATTTCTCCCGCTCTGGAAAGCGTGACAGACTTTTATCGTCTAAAACCCACCCGTGTTCCTTCAGTTCAAATTCAAATTCTCAAATTCACTGACAACTAACACTTGTGTTGGAAAGTCGCTGCTTGAAAGCATGATTTCGGTATAAAGACATTTATTTTCTTATAGAACGAATTGCACAAGGGTTCCTATTGCAATGGTGCAATTATTTATTTTCACCTTACTACCAAAAATTCATGTGTATCTGTAACTAGCTTCTGCTCGCGACTTCGTTCGCGGTGGATTGGTGACGCGGGAGCAAATTGACGTACAGTTGTCCGTGTGAGAAGCAGCTAGTCCTGAGGTCGGAACCCATAGCAATCATAATAATAATAAAGCTGCAGAGTTTGTTTTTAGGGTTCCGTACCTCATAAGGTGAAAAAGGAACCTTTCCCGTCTGTCCGTCTGTCTGTCCGTGTGTCACCTCCGATTTTCTCAGGAACGGGTGGCTCTAGCAAGTTGAAATTTATACCAGATACTGAAGTCTACAGTCCCTATTAGGTGTATAAAAATCAAAGTCCTGAGTCAACACGATAAAACGTTAAGGGCAAATTTAGATTTTTGCGAAAACTTGTAAGTACCAAAATTTACCTTAATATTCAACTATTTTTATTTTTCGGAATTTTCCCTTTACTTGTGCTGTAAGACCTTGCTTTTAACCAAAATTCACAATTCTAGGTCAACCGGAAGTACCTTAGCTTTTAGGTCGAAAACCTATATGGTAGTTCCCGTTGTCCTGAATCACGAAATTTGGCAAAAAGTACGTAAGATCTAACAGCACAAATAAAGGAAAAATTCCAAAAACTAAAAAGTTGAAAATTAAAGTAAATTTTGATACTTACAAGTTTTCGCGAAAATCTAAATTTGCCCATAACTTTTTTATTACAATCTGGTACCTACAAATTTGTACGGAACCCTCAGTGGGTGATTCCGACTCGCACTTGACCGGTTTTTTTATATATGTTTGAAATCTCTATCTCTGGAACTACCAGCCTCAGCCAAAGCTAGTTTTAAATGGAAATAATTTTTTGCATTTGTTTCATTAATAAAATTAGTTGATTACATCACATTAACAATTACATTAAATTACAACACAGCACATAAGCCGATTCCGACAACGCCACAATATCGGCGGTCAGATTTTCGCATATACGTTTAGTACCTACTAAACGCTTTAACATAATCAGTTGTTAATGTCAACTATATCATCGCAGACAGTGTCTGACACCGATATCGGACAATTTCTACTAGCGAAGACGCAGTGCGGGGTGAGAGAACCAGCCATTCTTTCACTTGAACACGCGCTGCCGACTTCGAGACGTCGGTAATTACTGTATTGCAGTCGTTTAGTGACTCGCGATGGTCATCGATATTCACCAATATCATCGGGCCGATAATAAATATATCGGTTTGTGTATAGCTGCTAACTTATCGGTATCGGGTTGGCGTCGGTATCTGATCATTTGGAAACGCTCATGTTACCTAAACTTACAGGATATGGAATCCATAAAAACATAAAAATTCTCAAATAAAAGTAGCCTAAGTTACTCCTTATTACATCAGCTACCTGCCAGTGAAAGTCCCGTCAAAAACGGTCAAGCCATTTCAGAAATTAGCGGAAACAAACAGACAGACAGACAGACAGACAAAAATTTTAAAAATATTAATATATTTTGGTATATGTACCGTATATATATTCATATGCATGTAGCAAAAAGCGGTTATTTTAATATTACAAACAGACACTCCAATTTTATTTATATGTATAGATGCATAGATGTATACATTTTAGTTCTACCATAAAATGTATCTAAAACTAAGGAAAAAATATCGAACATAAGCAAAAATAATTCCGTTGATCAACTGCAATATGTTATACTATGGCATGGATTTTCTTCTAAATGGTTGACAGTTCACCGTAAATAAATACGTCGCGCTGCATTTGGGGGAGGCGGAGGTAGCATTTCCGGCCCTCAGGCCGGAACAACCTAGCCTTAATTGCAAAATAAGACAAGGTATTTTGTTACAACATTTAACGCAGTACCCTATAAAAGATGTATGTCCTTTAGCTAGTCTGAAAAAAAGTTAATATATTGTTAATTTTTTTTCTAGTATTAAAATTATGTCTATCACCTATTTTATTAAAAAGATGTAGATTTTTTCTCTAATAATTTCTAATGATCCTGCATCTAACTCAATAACATTATGCGTGTAGACTAGCCTCTAACTGCTCATCACTGATACTATCTCTGTCGAACGCGACGCCTGGTGAGACAGAGCGCTTTTTAGCCAGACCCATCAGTGAGTTCGAGCCCGCGACTAGTGTCCCCTTAAGGGTGCATGCAACAGTACAGGGACTGTTGTAGTATCTAAAGTTAAGTTATAATAAAAAAATTGTGTTGGTAAAAAAACATTATTTTTTAAAGTAAATGGAACTTTGACCTTCAATATCTCCAGAAACCAGAAAGTTCTCAGCTATAATACAGTACAAAAAATACCTTAATAAGGGGACAAGTGACTCTCAGCTTCGTTAAGGGTGTTTTTTCCATCCGTTACTATTATTTACAAAGTAATTTTCACGATTTTCAGTCAAACCTTTTCATACACAAGAATGGTTCGGCAAAAGGATAATAAGGAAGTATTTACTTATTCTTATTTTAACAAAAAATACACCAAGTTTATATCCCCAGAAGGGGAGAATACCACAATATATGCACTCTGTCTGTGTCTCTGTCTGCAGAGAAACACGCGTACGCCGCACGGCTTACAACAATGTAGCAAAAAGTGTCGTTACAACTTTTGGTCTTAATTTTTTCCGTCTAGCCCCCTTTCGCAACGCGCGATAAGGAACTTTGTTCCAAAACCTCCTTATGACGACAAAAACGATTATAGAAACTTGCGCCAGACATTGTAACGACATTAACTTGGTAAATATTTTATGATGAAAACAGAATACCTTCTTAAATCTTCTAAAATTTTACGCAAAAGCCTAGAATCCGTCAGGCTATATTATCGCATTTACACAATTATGTAATAATTATATCCCTGCAAACCGAAAACCGGCTGGAAGCTGCCTGGAAACCGCCATGTCCTAGAAACCAAAAATACAAGACATGTGACATCTACCAACCCGTACTAGTCCCTTGTATTAGATTGTATCCCACTCCCATAACGGAAAAACGCTGCTACGAACTACGCCGTATATTGACATATAGAAATCCAGGGGTGCGGGTTGTTGGAAAGAGATACGTGGCCCCTGGCACACATGCAACTGAAGGAACACGGGTGGGTTTTAGTCAGTAAAAGTCTGACACGCCCTTCCGCTCCACCCAGAGCGGGAGAAGTTATTTGATGATTTCCCCACCTCAAACTCCTTCTCACAGAGAGGAGGCCTGATTCCCAGCAGTAGAAACGTTATAGGCTAAATAGGCTACATCCCTGCAAAATAACCCAAATAATATTTCACAAAAAAAAACCCTTAAGACCAGAAAACCAATGAATAATTTTAATTTATAATGTTCCAAGTAAAGCCGGTCCCTAGATACATCTCTTTTTCTTTGATCTCCGCTCTGAGCACAAAGGTCAGTTTTATACCGGACCACTTAACTTTTCGTGTACTTAGTGCCTCGCCCCTATTAAGTTATATTGCTCCGAGAGAGGATAAATTGCTCAGTCGTACTTAGGTAATGAACTGAGGCCCGTCCACTTTGAAGGACTACTAGTTTAATTTCTGTGTGTCACTTGCATGGTAGGGTCCCGGAAATGCGGATGTCAAATGACATTGGCGTCCAACCCTAATATGAGTAGGTACTTCGGAGCGGGTTGGGATGATTGAGGATTATAATTTGAGGCCTTATAAGCTTTAGATGGTCACATATTTTTAAAACAGAAGGTAAGTTGTATTTTATTCTTTTTGGGTTGCATGAAAAGCAGTTATGTATCAAACTTTTATTTTAAAAAAACAATCAACTTTCAACAAAAACACTATGAAGTGAAAATAACTTTAATTTTGAAAGTCTGTGTCTTTGGTTCTGTATTCTAGTTGCACTCATTCCATTATAACATGAATTTTCAAAATCAATGTGTGAGATACGGCGGAAAATACACAACAAAAAATACGGACTAATTGAGAACCTAGGATTCCATCAATTCGTTCCTCACCTTTTTGAAGTCAGTTAAAAAAAGCATCATAAACCAAGCGAACATTTGTTAATTCACGTTCACTATAATCGTCATATTTTATCATAACTCGTCAATATTAAATGCAATTTCAATACCAAAACTCTCCTACGGTCAATCAATAACAATAAAACCCAATAACCTGCCCTAACCTTGCAGAAATAAAAACATAGAGAGCTACTTACGTACCCTTATGCCGAAAAGCAGAAGCGATACGCTTCGGGCCCGAAGTTTTACGATCTCCGGCCATCAGACCGATCGTTCTAATGAGCCCAATGCTTTCAAACTAATTGCTTCATACGACGTTGTATGCCGAACTATGTAAGTACATTCAGCCGCCAATAAATGTCGTCAAATATTCATGTAATTTCCAAGACTTATTTATGTTCTAAAATACTTCAATAGTACTAGGAAGTGGTGAAGGGCGGGCGTGTTAGGGGACTGTCTTATAGAAAATTGCTGATTTCCAGCCTAATTTGAATAAATGACTTTTGATTTTTATTTTGACTATTTCAATCTGTGACAGTCGTTACGGGTCGTCTGAAGCCTGACAACCAATCTTACGAAGGGCCTTATCGTATTAGCCAGTAACGAGGTTGTCGAGGTCAGATAGGCCGTTGCTTCATGTAAAATACTGGTATTCAGTTGAATACTTTTAGACTGGAAGCCGACCTTAGTTAGGAAAAGGCTGGGCAAATGATGACGAATACTGTTTCAATGAGTAGCAACAAAGAAGTATAAAATCTGTGATCAATATGTGTTGCGGTGTTTTTTTGTTTTGAGGGTGGGAAATCATCAAATAACTTCTCCCGCAATGGGTGGAGCAGGAGGGCGTATCAGTACACATTGTTGTAATATTATTTATTTATTTATTAAAACTTAATGCACAAGTAAAAAAAATACTGTACAAAGGCGGACTTAATGCCTGAGGCATATTCTACCAGTCAACCTTAGGGTGATGCAGAGAGATAACATGGCAGGTGCAACATAAGGGATAGGTTACTCGAAAAATAATACATAGGTACTAATACATAGATACATACATACATATATATGACGAAAATAAAACTTTGTCTTGAGAAATAACGATAGGTAGAGGAGAAAACGAATCCAGTAAGTCAGTGCTGGGATGATTCTGCCAATTTCTTACGAATATGCTCACGTGCCTTTACTTTAAACAAAAGCCGACTGGTTGCCATCTTGATATTCAGAGGGAATGCATTCCAAAGAAACACTGCCTGGACAAAGAAAGAAGATTTGATGAAACCGGAGCGGTGAGCGGGACACACGGAGAAAATATTATGAAGCTTTGATTGAAGACAATTTTTGTTTTGACATGAACTTTTATCGATGTATACATCTTTTTGACGCGGACTGTACTTATTAAGGTAAGACGTAAGAGCCCACTGTGCCAAGTCATAGTAAGGAGAGATAAGCTGTGATATTAAGATATTAGCAAAAGATGGTGATTTGTGAATCGGGCTGGGTTGGATGGGATTCGTAACTTAGGACCATTTTTTTGTGTGATGGATTTACTGGGAGGACTGTATTTAAGTTTTTCCTAAATTTTGACCAGTGCCTTTGCCTATTTCCACTACAACATTTTATAAGTCGTACGCTACGTTACCCACATGACAGTGGTTTTTAAGACAGTTTTTAAAGATTTATTGAAACCAAATATTTCGAGATTTATAAAATGTTTGTGGAGGTCGACGATGCATAAAATGTTTTAAATTCTGTCCAAAGTTATTTCTGTGTAAAAAGTAGACTTCAATTTCATGAACTAACTCCACAGTATTGTCCTAACTAGCCTTTTTACAACTTTGTCTGTGTGGAAAAATATCGGTTGCGCCGATTTTGTCAACTAACTTATTCGAACTGGCTCAAGTAGTCACGCGACATCTTAATCATTAAAACAATCGACGGGCATAGTCACGTCCCGAACCCCGAGCGGGATTTGCCTCAATATAACAAGAACTTAATAAGCCTGTGCAAAAACAAGATTTACTGCAAACACTAAAATACTAACAGAAATACGGCATCACGGTATTAAGCCAAGTACACAATATAAACACAACTTTGATTCAGGACGTAAAGATACACATTCAGTTTTAGTGAACGCCTCTTAGCCCTCGTACTAACGGGCAACTTTTTAACGCAGATTTTTTTTATCGCTCTCTGGATTTTCAACGCACTACTTATCGCTGATGGCACGAGGGTTTTTGAATCTAGGACAGTAAGTTAGAGTTGGAAACCTAGTAAGTCCGGCTTCTAACTAACGTCAGGTCACGTCAATTTGAACCAGCGTCATTTCTAGTCTAGTAAGCTAGCGTCTCAAACTAAGATGATTTAATAGGATAGGATTCTATTTTTGAGCTCGTAACGCCCCCCACCACCGATTGTAATACCCTGGCTTGTGTACTAGCTCGTGTCGCAGGCAAAGATAATCGGATCACTTTTCTCTATGGACTAAGTCACCGCAAATGTACTATTATCGTGTAAACATCACTACTTTGTGCCAAGTCAGAACAGCAAGCCAGGAGTATACAGAGGTTCTAGCTTGCTATCCTAGTCTTAAAAAACTAGCTTCATGTGTCCCGGGCATAAGAGTAAAAAATCTGACACTGTATTTTTTTGACACACTGAGATGCACTCTGTTGAATCCTCAATGCACTCACACAAAGAGTTAAAAATGTAGTGTGCGTTTAAAGATCGCTCGTGCGTCTCTAGGCTTACTGAATTACATGAACTACATAAAGTAGATTGAAAGCAGACAGATATATGGAACACATAACTGTGCTGTGGTATGTTGCAATGTTTGTCATCTTGGAGGATGCCGAGTTTTGCAATAAAGTTTGGATGTAAATCTCTGTGTAGTGAATTGAAAAATAGCGGTGTGCAGTAAATACTTTTACTACTGTATGTAGTAGTTGAAGGTTTTAAGGGGGTTTTATATTTTGTATGTGGAAATAGTTAATGCCACTGTACTGCACTATGTTACAAGTAATAATTTTTATTCAAGAAAGCGTGATTATTGAATATTACTCAAAAGGAATAATGAATTTACCGATGCTTACCCAAAAGATCAACAGTATTATTGCCTAGCCAAGAGGTAACTTTGTGAAGACCTGCGTCTGACAGCTTTTGATCCGCCAAACAACGAAAGAAATAAAAATCTATGTTTATTCAATTTATAAAAAGTTTATTAATTATTATATAAACATATTATCTAGAGGTCAACCAGTTTAAAATTACACGCCCTTCACTCAAATTTCTATACAAGTATTTGAAATGTGTACCTATGCAAGAAGCAGTGGGGCTAGTGCAGTTTAAGCTGGTTAATCTCTACCTACCTACGTTATTACATCAGATACTGATATTTAGGGAATGAAAATCCGTATTTAACATTTTTGAAATCCGGATTTTTAAGAATGGATGTTTGGTTAAATCCGAATATTCGAAAATTTTGGATTTTTTGTTAAGGTTAACACAAAATAAACAACTCTATCTATCTTTTTATTAGTTAGTTCATATGATGTTGCTTAAGTTTTTTAGAAATATATTAAAACATAAGCACATGTTAATCAAATCGATTGATTATTTACTTTCATAGATAATTTCAATCATTAAAACTATCATGATAAGATTATTCTGAAAGACAAAATCAGTCTATGAAATTCTGGATTCGATTTACCAATCCAGATTTGAAAGTCTGGTAAAATGTGTGGATATTCGTATTTTACGGATTATCCGGATTGCATTTCCTACGGATACTACCTCAAATTTAAAGAGAAAGCCAAAGTAAAAAAAAGTAGTAATTTCATAAATATCCTTCTTCGACCTGCCTGCCTGCAACATCTCCAGCAACTAAGTTTTGTGCTGAATTAGCCTCATGTTTTGGCTCTTTGCACTTACAGTATTGTTTGTTACTAGGATGAAATAAATACGTTCATCTGTTACATAATGTTACTGGTAAAATAATTTCCATCACACTTAGTAAATACAATATGCTGTGACGATACTTAACCATTCAACGTTTTGTTGCTAAAGTTAGCAAAACATCTCCTCCTAATATAAGGGCTATATTTTTTTTTTCTTTGAAACGACATTTCGCAGTTGGCCTTGAGAGGCCGTAACTGGTCAACCAGGCTTGCCTGTGGTTGTATTTTAGTGATACTAAAAGCCTCCAGCCAGGGCGAAAATCTTACTTAACTAGAGCAACTGCACGCTGAGGGCACCCCCTGTGGGGTACGGGTTCGGCTCAAGGCATCATTGGTGGTGACAGGATGGATCATAATATTTTCATTTTTATTATCAATCGGGGGATTTAACACTACTTACTCAGCTCCGGCGCGGGCTACCACTTCTACGAGCAAGGGACGGTCGGGGGTCATATCGTTAACTCAGGGTCTTCGCGGGGCGCGATGACATCGGCGGCGAGGTCGGAAGGACAGTTTGCATTTATGTAATGTACTGGTGACCTTATTCTTTTGTTGGCGAAGAGTAATGGGATCATCTGGATCGGAAAGGACCTATAAGGGCTGTCTGTCAAGAAGTGGCTTGATATTGTTTCTTGTTGAATGGGCCAGCTCTTGACCTCGATCACGCTTGCTGGAAAGCGACGGATAAGGTCTATGATAGAACGGGCGTGCCCAGACGATGCATGTTCACTCATGCTTTGATGACAGATAGGTTAAATGTGGAAGGGAACACAGACGATGGCAGAGAGTTTAACACTTTAGCTGTGCGCATAATGAATGTGGAGCAGAAGCGCTGAGCATGAATTTTTGTTTCCCCATGTTACTTGGGCAGCCCCAAGTAGCATGGCTCAACAGGTTTTATTGATCCAATGTCTCCAGTCAGCCGTCACTCGTGTCATTCACTCCTCTATCTTTCATAAATATCATCCCTCACACAATCCATCCAGATTTTCTTTGGGCTTCCTCTCCCTCCATTCATTAACATTAATATTCATGACTCTTTAAGTTACGTGCATTTCATCCCTCCAGATCTTTTTTTAGCAATGGAAACAAAAGGACCAAAAATATTTTTACCAAAAAAGATAAACGAAGTTTTTAAATTTCTCTTTTTAGATATGGTACCTACCCTGCACCAATTAGTATGCCACTATTTGCAATGTAACCAACAGTGGCAGGAGGTATATAAGCATCATCAAGATACACAAAGTGGATTAAACACTTATTGTCGAAGCTATCCCAAAAACTACCCAAGCACAATTAGTAAAAATTTTACACTATATAAGAATTTTCGAAATCAATTCACAATTGCCGGAGATATCGCGAATTAACGAATTGAGAACCCTTTCCTTGCTTAAGTTGTTTAAAAACCAGACGCAATCAATTCCATTACCAGGCAGGCAGGCATTATTAACGCAATGTCAAATGGTTGCTGTACAGAAATTCGGTTATAATATTATGTATAGTATTATATCCGAATTTCTGTACAGCAACCATTTGACATTGCGTTGAATCTCTTAGAAATAACCAGTCAACATATTGTTACATAAATAGCTCCAACCTTCGTGACCCTTCCTCCCTGTCAATACATCAGTGATTTATATAACATTATGTACTAGCTTTTGCTTGCAACTTCGTCCGCATGAAATTTGGTCCTCCGATCCATTGCGTCGCATCCCATGTGCCCCCGCTAGTAGTACGTTTTTGCTTAGCGTGCTCTCGGACGTTTTTTTCTTTTCGTTCGGCTCCTAAGGATTGTAACGTGATGTTAAATATTTAGGCTATTTTTTACATATTTACCTTCCTCTAGAACTGGGCTATCAAGTCCTACTTCCTACTATCCTACTTATCCTACTAGTATTATAAATGTGAAAGTTTGTGAAGATGTTTGGATATTTGTTTCTCAATCACGCAAATACAGCTGAACGGAATCGGATGAAATTTAGCACACAGATAGTTTGTAATCTGGAATAACACATAGGGTACTTTTTATCCCGACAGTACGTTCCCGTGGGATATCTAATTTCCAGTCTCCACGTGGACGAAGCCGCTGGAAAATCTAGGTGCAAAAATATGTTTTCATACCCGACCGGTAGTTCCAGAGATTACCCCTACATTCAAACTTACAAACAAATTTTAGGCCAATTTTCATCGAAATCCGTTAAGCTATTAAGACGTAGAAAGGTAACAAACAGATAAACGGAGTTAAAATTTAAAATACTAAAAGCATAGATTTTATATTTGAAATATGTCCTACGTTATATAATATTAAAGAACCACTTTTGTATAGATTTCTAGGATATCATTTATCATGCCCGTGTCAGATTCTAGCGTCGATTTGTTATCTTTTGAATTATGAAGAGGGTCCAGTCTCGTGGACGTAATGGCAGGTAGTCGAAGTGTATCCAGTTTTCATTGTTGATATTTTTTATACAAAATAAAACCAAGATTTTTCGTCTTCTCTAACTTTAATCGGACAAAAAGATTAAATCTTGAGCAATGGATGGTGCTGCCAAAAAATGTTTGTACTACTGGGACACAGGCCTTCTCTCAGTGAGAGGGAGTGGACCGTAATCTACAGTGCGGGTTAGTAGATGCCATATGTCGTTTATTTTTTTTGGCCCTAAGACATGCCGGTTTCCTCATGATGATTTCTTTCACCGTTTACGAGCAGTGGTGACGAATAATTTACACAAAGTAGCCTGTCTAGGTGTGACCCTACGACCAAGACCATTAAGTCGCAGATGTTACCACTTTTTTTTTTCTTTATTTAAGGAGCTTGGTCAACAAGACTAAGTCGCTCCGTAAGACTTGCTTAAAATATATAAGTAATACAGCATTTTACAAATATAATACAGTACTGTTGTATATTGTACCTACGGCGCGTACGACACGCGTGTGTGTGTGTCGGGCGCGCGAGATCGCTTCGACGTACTTCAATAAATCAGTATGACATTGACTCGCGGTTTGATTGCATGCGTACTACCCCCGCTCCCGTTAAATACGTAACAGTGGCGACGAGGATCAAAAGACAAGGAAAATGTTTGCTAGTGGAGTTTTTGGTGCTATAACCAACTTCGACCACCTCACAAGCGAGTGGGATACATATAAATCACGGCTCACGCAATGGTTTGTTGCGAACGACGTAAATGATGAGTCGGACAAAGCCAAGGTCAAACGGAAAGCAATATTGCTAAGTGCATTGAGCGAGTCAACCTACAAGCTAGCGAGTGACCTGGCGCTGCCGCAGAAAATTGAGAAGATAGATTATGACAAAATTATCAATTTGTTGGACTGCCATCTTACCCCGAAACGACTTGGTTTCGCGGAGAGGTTTAAATTCTACTCAGCTACACAGCGCCAAGGTGAAAGTCATACTCAGTGGGCAGCAAGGATTAGGGGATTGGCGGCACACTGCGCGTTCAAAAATCTGGAAGAGGCCCTTATCGACAAATTTGTGATGGGAATGGCAGCGGGTCCCGAGCGCGAGCAATTGTTCGCAAAGGATCTGCAGGAACTGACGCTGGTCAAGGCTGTGGAGTTGGCTGAGAACGTGTGCGCGTCGCGCAAAGCAGCGACGGCCATCCAAACATCGAACGGCGCGGGCGGCAACATCATGGCCGCTGCCGCTGCCGGCAGCGCGGCTCCCGACGGCGTGTTCAGTATCTCCAAGAACGAAAAGTGCAGTGTGTGCGGATACACCAATCATAAGTCCAATCAGTGCCGTTATAAAAGTTACAAGTGCAAAAAGTGTAGCCATAAGGGTCATTTAAGTAGAATGTGTGCGGCTAACTTGAAAGTAAATTACGTCACGAAAGATATCGCGGATGTCGGAGACGATGGTAAGTCACGTGTACTTAACATTAAATGCGTGAAAGGCAGGCCAATGTCGGAGTATGTATTGGTAAATGGTGTATTTTTGGAGTTTGAAATAGACAGTGGTTCAGCCGTTAACGTCATTTCAGATCAAACGTACTATTCTCTTTTCAAGGAAGTGCCATTGTCAGAAACCGATAAGATGTTATTTAGTTATACGGGAGGTAAAATTAAAACTTTAGGGTTCATTCGTTTGTCCGTGACGTATGTAAACAGCTCACAAGTTTTGAAGTTCTACGTAGCACGCGGCGGCGGCCCGCCGCTCCTAGGCCGTGAGTTCTTACAAATATTTAACTTAGAGTTCGCCCCGGCGGTGCCTGTTAATTATATAGATAAATCACAGAATCGTGAAATCACTAAAATTATTTCGCAATTTCCAAAACTATTTTCTAGTAAATTAGGTTGCTTCAACAAAAATAAGGTATCGTTAAAATTAAAACCCGACACAAAGTTGTTATTTTTTAAAGCAAGACCAGTCGCAAATGAATAACTATCTTCTACGGATGCCAATACTCACAAGTTTGTACAATAACTTCGCTGTTTCTGACAAGGGAGATGCTAAAATATTATTGCATCTTCCTACCTCTTTAACATCAACACCGAAGTGTATTAATAACTCATCTCTGAGATCTTCGTTCCGGGCACACTCCACCATGATGTGAAGAACGTCTTCCACTTTCCCACATTCTGTACAGTTGGGGGAAGGAACTTTTTTCATTAAATATGCGAACTTATTTAAAGGGATATGTCCGGAACGAAACCTGAGAGCTGTCACAATTTCTGTTCTGCCTAGAAAACATGAATCGAACCATGGCCATTTCCATGGTTCTCCTTGTATTGTTTTATACCACACCCCCTTCTCCACAGACCTCTGATCAAAGTGTTCCCTCCAGTTTAAAAAACAATGTTCCCTTATAAATTTCATGAAATCTGTATAATATGGCTGGATGTTTAATGGAATGCCGTCACTTGAAGCTAATTTTGCTAATTGGTCTGCCCTGTTGTTACCACTTCACCATCACTGTTCTCTGCCCGTGCGTTGATTTTAGACTATAAGGACCAAAATTGCCCATTATTTTTATTCTACACAAGTCAGCTTTTATTAAGAAGTACAGCGGAGAACAACATTATATCCGAAAATAGGTTGGCAAGTGTTCATTAATGTGTGTTAAATCACTTTATGACGCGCCAAACGACTTTGCTACGTACCTGTCTGGATATTAAGTGTGAAGTACAACATAAAACAACAATCTTGACCTCTCAACAAATAAAAGGCTCCGTGCGTGAGGCAATAAACGTAATAAAAATATATTTCTGAAATATTACGTGCTACAAACATACATGTACCATGTTATGTACCTTGAACAATATTATAAAAAATGTTCGACAGCAAAATCTTTGGACTTATAATATATGAGTTTTTTTTTAATGGGGTTTTCATCATCAGTTAACATTTTTATAATTGTATTCATCATCTGTCTAGTCTTTTCGTAACCATGTTGGGATCAGCTTCCAGTCTAACCGGATGCAGGTTAATACCCGTACTTCAAATGCAGCGAATGCCTACCTGACCTCAACAACCTTGGAACTTTATAAATTAAAATTATTCATTGGTTTTCTGGTCTTAAGGGTTTTTTTTTATGAAATATTTTTATTTATTTTTTTATTTTTTTTATTTGGGTTGTTTTGCAGGGATGTATCCTAATTAGCCTTTAACGTTCCTACTGCTGGGACTCAGGCCTCCTCTCTGTGAGAAGGAGTTTGGGGTTGGGAAATCATCAAATAACTTCTCCCGCTCTGGGTGGAGCGGAAGGGCGTGTCAGACTTTTACTGACTAAAACCCACCCGTGGTCCCTCAGTCGCCTGTGTGCCAGGGACCATGGTATCTCTTTCGAACAACGCGCACCCCTAGCAGGCATCGGCCCTTGCGGGCCCAATCTGTTGATGCTGACATCTCTTTGAGGCGCGCGTGCAACACAACGCGCCGTCGACCTGGGCTTGGTCCGCACAGGACAGCGAGCTACCTATTACATACATAACTTTTGGGCTTCCGACGACCCGTAAGGACTGTCAATGATACAGGAATGACAACTGGGAACAACGGATTAACTGCTTCCCTAGGCATGGAGCGGTCTTGGTATGTAAAGATGGTCACTCATCTACGGACCAGCCGCTTTTGCCAGCGGCTTACCAGCGCAGATGTTGAAAATTATCCCATGGGAATTCACGCGGGAAGGAGTAGTACTACTGGGATAAAAAGAACACTATGCGTTTTTCCAGGTTATAAACTACCTTTGTGCCAAATTTCCGCCAAATCTGTTTAGCCCTTTTTGTGTAATTGAGTAAAAAACATCTGCAACAACAAATTTTAATATTGGCAGGATCACAATTCACTCACATGCTCATCATCACAACCAAGAGCCAAACCAGTAGGACTAATTTGTTAAAAATTCACTATGAAAACTTAGGGGGCTCATTAAACAACAGCCTCCATAAAATGACGATTCCTCCCTCACCCTCCTCTTCAACCTCCTCCTATTTGAAATTGGTTAAAAATAACCAACCAACCTAACTTACAGCACTTTCAGTATAATCTTTTTACCAATACTCGTATTGGTAGGAAGGAAGGAGGAGGACTAAAATTGTTAGCACAACTACTTGATCCGTTAAAGTTGAATTCTCAAGTTGTTTAGTGCTAACTTACAACTTAAAAGCGCTCGCTACTGAACCCGAGCACTTACCTGAACTAAACTTACAGCCGCAAAGAAATAAAGGCTAGCGTAGATTGGAGAACCCTCCTTCATCGTTTTCGTACCCAAAGGGTCAACAGGAACCTATTACTAAGCCTCCGCTGTCTGTCCATCCGTCCATTATTTTATCCGTCCATTTTTCTGTCCACAGGCTGTATCTCACAGAGTGTGTATTTCTATTGCCCCCATAACAACAAATAATAAAAATAAAATAAAGCTATAAATGACAGGGGGTCTATGGAGACCCCCGGTATGGACTAGATATGTGTTTTTCGGCGTATTTTGCCTTGAAATAGAACCCATCGTGTGCGAGTACTGAGCCTGTTTTTTACCCGACTGCGCCAAAAGGAGGGTTATTTTGAACGAAAACGCACTGCAGGCAGGTCGAACTCGCTGCGCTTTTTTGTATCAAAATGCCTGTTGCAACTGTCATATGCGCTTAGCTTTAAGGTACGGTTATATGACTAATTGGAGCGTATAGCGTTGGGCACAGCTTTTGTTGTTTGAATTAAATAATATTTTGTGTTGAAATAAAAAAATAGTAGATATGTACGTCTATTGCAGACTCTTAAATCAAAAGCGCCTCCTATGAAAAGGATTCTGGTCAGTAGACTAGTGAACGCTAAAAGTAAAATGGAATAATGTTCCTAATATTGACTCTGATATAGCTGGATTTTTGATCAGGTGGTGGTTATCGCTACTGCTGGGCGTCGGGTTTTTGGTTCAAGCTCCACTTGGACAAAAACTTACTATTCTGAAATTTCCATTAGGAAGCAGATAATTTCGATTTATGCTCTGTTATTGAGAAGTTGCTGAATTTACTTCATTTGCACTCATACACTTCACATCTCAGCAATACAGCTTGGTAGCTGAAGGGTTTGTGCAAGACTTCTTGTCACAGTCACGGCGTGCAGCTGCCGATTATTTATCTTCTTTATGCCTATGTATAAATATCTGTGTGTGTATCATGTTTTTTTTTAAATGTTAAGTATGTCATCTTTTATATGCACGTGTTTCTGTGACAAATAAATCTATTTTTCTTTCTTTCTTTCATTCTTTTCTTACTTCAACTTGCACAAAGTCAAATAATCAGCCTAAAATAATCCTCCTCTCTGTGAGAGGGATCGGGCCGTAATCCACCACGCGGGGACAGTGTGGGCTTCCTAGATGTCACATGTATCCGAATTTTTGGTTCTAGGACAGACCTAGGTTTTCCTCGACCGTTTTGGGAGCAGTGGTCATGAAGTAAACACAAAGAAAAGCGCATGTCTGCGTTCGGACCAGTAAGTCGCGCTCGTTACCACTGGGTCACCACCGCTCTGCCCAAAGTGATCCTAATTCATAATTCATAATTCATTTATTGGTTTGCAAACATGGGTACTATAGTGCATAGATGTGTTATTTTATAAGTCCTCCATGTTTTACCGTCACATGGGCGTGTAAATCATATATTATTAGATATTGAATTAATACAATTTTACGATATTTTATCTTTAAAATAACATTAAAGAAAATTTAATAATACAAGATACAAATTCATGTCAAATCGTTTGAATTACAGTAAAAATGTTACAATAATACGAAAATGTCAAATGTCAGCCATGTTACAGTAATACAAAGAAAATAAAAAATGTCAAAGGTCACTAAGGATACATTAATAAAATTTAAATAAAATGTAAAAAAGGATTATTAGCATGTCAATCGGTCAGTGATTCATCATTAAGGAAGTCGTCAGTTGTGTAATAACTTTTTTTAAATAAATATTTCGTTTAGTGCCCTTTTAAATTTGAAAATTCTCATAGTTTTAATAATATTAGGTACTTTATTAGGCCTAGTTATTTATTTTCATCGTAACCTTATCGATATGACTACTTATATTTTTCTCTTATTCAGAAACAACATAAAACAAACTATCTCAACATAGAACAGTTGCTCTACATAGACTAAATACACAACACATAGAGTAAACAAGTAAATAAAAGTAATGCTTCGTGGAGTGCTCTCTGCGAAAGAGTCCTTGACTTAAGTATTGTATGTAGAGTTTATATTAATAGAGATGTTACAGAAAAAATATGTTTTACGTACTGGATGTGGTGTCGGTTAACAGTAAGTCGTATTTGCTTATGTAGGCTCCCTCGTTTGTCACCTATGAATAAGTATTTATTTCTGTCTTCACAACGTTATTTTAGATTATGTTAAATGTAAATGATTTATTTTCTTTAAGAAGGTTTGTACAAACACTTTGACACGTCAATCTTATTTTTAAAACTAGACGAGGTCGGCGTTACGTATCTGACTACTCTTCGAAGAAAGGCCGATACAAGCTCAGAGGTCACAATCTCCTTTTAAGTCCAGACATAACCTTGGTCAGATCATGTGAAGACGGTTCATATAAATTGATGCCTGTAATGGTCTTTTGTGAAAATAACCACACAACCTATCCTGTAATTTAAGCAATATAAGTCAGATGTAGGGACTAGTTTCTGTGAAGTGTTTTTAAAGGTATCGATGGAAAATCATGACACTATGAAATAAAATGTTTATTTATGTAAGTAGATCTTAAAAGACACTTTTACACGTCAATATTTTGTTGGTCAATATTTTAAAAACTAGATGGAGCCGGCATTTCCTAGCTGACTGTTCCCTGAGAAGAAAAGCCGAAACAAAATCAGAGGTCATGGTCTCTTTTAAAGTCCAAACGTTATATTATTTGAATTTTATGTGAGTCCAACAATGCAGGGCAATGTCTAGACGGGCCTTTTGAAGAAAGAGCCATTACAGCTTTGAGCTGACCTGTCCCAACACACGTCGTGTATGTATCGGTCACCGTGTAGCTCAACCCTATTTCAGGGAGCTCAACGACCCGATTGATATGATGATTGGTGACACTATTTTTTTTACCAACGGCCGAACAAAGGCCTCCCTCAATGCCTTCCAGAAACTCTTTTTCCGCGCCACTTCGAACCGCCCCTCGCGGTACTCGTCCAGGTATTCAAACTCAAACTCAAAACATTTATTTCAATAAAACCATTTACAGGTATTATTAAACTCAAAAAGTAGATCAGTAAGTCGGAAAGTTGAAGCTATGTAGTTGTCCATTCCAAAACGTAGATCTCTATGGAGAAGGTCGGGTTAGAAACTCCAAGGATATTCTTTCAGATCAAGATTTTACAAAATCCTATTGCTTCTTTATGTGAGAACAATTTAAAGAAATTAAGAACAATTCTAAGATTAAAAATAATCCCTGGATGTTAAGAGATGACCAGTCTCGATTGAGACGCCGCGAACGGGCGCCGTCGTCGATTGACGACGGCGCCCGTTCACGAACTTGACGCATGGATCAGCACCATCCAGCTCAACCATTTTGTCCCTTCAAAACTAACTAGGGTTACCTAACCAAACCACCTCGGTACGATGACCATTCATCATCATCATAAAAGCCGAAAGACGTCCATTGCTGGACATAAGCCTCCCCCAAAAGGGGGGATTTGCCATAATCGCCACGCTTGGCAGGCGGGTTGGCGATCGCAGTATGGTGGTCAAATACATAGAGAACGCTGCTGCCCATTCTCTAGTAAGTCTCTTAGTCGCCTTCTACGACACCCATGGGAAGAAATGGGATGGTGCTATTCTTTTACGTCCGGCACCACACGGCACAATGACCATTATTCAGTGTGAAATGTGGGAGTCTTTTGCAAGTTCTATTTGAGAGGAGAACCTTTCGTGCAGTACTGCTTGCCACAGTGTGCTAAAACGTCGAAAGAACGTAGTAGCGAAATGTAGCAGAAAACATAATACATTTTTCTATTAAAAGTGTCACATTTTGTGGCGCTAGAAGCACTGACTTGCTAACCGCCTAAGGCCCAAAACAATAAACTTCACAATTTCTAATGACTTCCTTCAGGGATATTAATTTACTTATTTAGAAATTCAATTTACTGTGAAACAAAAGCCTCGCTCACAAGTCATAAAATCCGATACTTTCTCCCATTAAGTACAGTTTCTTAGGCTCACCATCAGTCAAAACTTTTTTAATTGACCCGCTTCTGAAGTAATTCGTTAGACGTCTTGTTGATTTATATACAGATCCGATAATAATTAGTTTCTGAGTTGGGACAATTGATTTTTCAGAGTTTCTTTGACGTCAATTTTAATGTCAAAGTTACAAAAAAATTAAGATGTAATTATATTTATTAAGAAATGTATTAAATTTTAAATTTTTTTAACGAAAATTTTGAATGCTCGAAGATCCTTAATATAGGCAGAGGTGTACCTATAGAAAAACTCACATTTTTCCAACATGTTTAAGCCCCATGTTATCCATTTTAGTTTTAATCTTAATGTTTTAATTTTGATTCTAGTAATATTTTTTATTCATACTTTTATTTTTTATTCTAATTTCGATTATGATTTTGTTTTTTACTTAGTGTTTTGTTTTTAGTTTCTAATTAACTTTTCTATCCTCAATACGAATAAAAAATCTTGTTAAAACGTATATTTAGCATTTTTTATGTAAGCGCTGTGTAAATGATAAATGATTTTATTTCTGTAAGTAGGTTTGTACAAACACTTTTACACATCAAACATATTTTTTTTAACTAGATGAGGTCCGGCGTTTCCTATCTGACTACTCTGAGAAGAAAGGCCGAAACAAACTCAGAGGTCACAGTCTCTTTTAAAGTACAGACATAATCTTGGTCAGATCATGTGAAGACCATGTGGATCGGTGTCTGAAATGGTCTTTTGAGGAAAGAACCACACAGATTGAGCGGACCTGTCCATTCAGTGCACGCATTCATCAGTAATCATGCAACTCAACTCAGAACTTGAGGAGCTCAACGATTTGATGAACAATACAAAAGGTAGGACATTTGGTTAGGCCGCATAGAGTACTCAAACTGCCAGATTAATACTAAAACTAACTGAGAAAGAGATGAAAAAACACAAAAATAATAAAATAAATATGACCCACATAGTCCTCACATTCACAATAATTAAAATAATACTAATATTATACTTCTCAAAGTAAATATTCATGTCAACGTGTATATAATAATTATCAAATGTCAAAGAGTTTATGTTTGCAAAAACAAAAACATTAACAACATTTAATATGCAAAAATTGGAGCAGGTCAATCCCAAGCTTTTGTGTCCTCAATATAATCTTTAACGGTATAAAATGCTTTCAGGCACAACTTACGTTTAATGAAGGATTTAAATTGATTGATTCTTAGATCTTGAACATGGCTTGGAAGTTTATTATAAAAGCGTATACATTGACCTCTGAATGACCCACGCATTTTCTTGAGCCTTGTTGATGGTACAACAAATTTGTGTTTGTTCCTAGTATTTATACTACGGATATCACTGTATTTTTTAAACAATTTAATATTTTTATGAGCATATAAAAGATTTTCAAAAATATACTGTGAAGGTACAGTCATTACATTAATTTCCTTAAATTTCTCTCTGAGAGAATGTCTTGGACTTAATTTATAAATTGATCTAACAGCTCTTTTCTGCAAGACAAAGATAGTCTGAATGTCGGCGGCATTTCCCCACAACAGAATACCATACGACATTACACTATGAAAATAGCTAAAGTACACTAAACGGGCTGTCTCTATATCAGTTAAATTACGAATTTTTCTAACAGCGTATGCTGCAAAGTTTTGCTTTTTCGACAATTTATCTATATGTGGACCCCATTGAAGCTTGGCATCCAGAGTTAAGCCCAAGAATACAGTGCTATCTTCAGGATTCAATTCTTCGCTCTTAATCAACACACTAGTTTTCACCTGCCTAACGTGAGGTAGCCTAAACTTAATGCATTTGTTTTTTTTCATTAAGAAGTAAATTATTAACATTGAACCAATGAACTACTTTTAAGATTGCGCTTTTTACATCGTCATTAACCAGCTGCTGACGTTTAAGATTAAACAAAAGTGAAGTGTCATCCGCAAACAACACTATTTCATGATTATCCTTTATGAGGTAAGGCAAGTCATTAATATAAATAAGAAACAAAAAAGGACGAGAATTGAGCCCTGTGGGACCCCATTGATACTATTGATCCGGGAAATCTTTTCCCATTTACATCAATACACTGAATCCTATTACACAAGTATGAAATAAGAAGATCCAGAGCGGTGTTCCGGATCCCGTAATAGCGGAGTTTCCTGATTAAAGTTTCATGAAGCACACAATCGAAAACTTTACATAAATCACAAAAAATGCCCAAGGCATCGTATTTATCTTCCCATACATTGGAAATATGCCCCAAGAGTTCAACACCGGCATCGGTAGTTGAACGACCCCTTGTAAAACCGAACTGTTTGCTATGTAATAAATTATGTTTATCAAAAAATCTTTGCAATTGGTCTAAAATCAATTTCTCTAAAATTTTACTAAAGGTAGGTAGTACTGAAATAGGTCTATAATTAGAGGGGTCTGATGTACTACCTGATTTAAACAAAAGTACTATTTTACTATTCTTCATTAGGTCAGGAAACTCTCCATAGTCGATACAATTATTAAATATAAGAGCTAAAGTAGGTGCTACAATGTCAATAATGGACTTGGCGACTTCTATAGAATTACCCCACAGATTTGCAGTCTTTTTTACGTTCAAAGTATGAAAGGTTTTAATTATATCTCTACAGCTAACATGTTCAAAATGTAATTCTGAATCACAAACATTTACATTTCCTTAAGCAAAGACTCAGCAACAGAAACTTTGTAGTTGAAACGGGAACATCTGTAAAGAAATTTTCAAAATCCGCGGCGACTTGCGAGTCTGATGTTATTATGTTGTCATTGATAGACAGGCTGTAGTCAGTATTTCGCTTACTAGACCTTCCCGTTTCATTATTCATAATTTTCCAAGTCGTTTTAATTACATTACTACTGTTTTTAATTTTTGAACTCAAATAACGTGACTTGGCCATCCAACAAACTTTTTTAAATAATTTAGAATAATTTTTAACATATAAATGTACGCCTGTAAGTGATAAATTCACCATAACTCAATGCATTGTAAAAGATAAAGATAATATTTGTCAAAACATGTGTATACATACAAATCAAGCATGCAAGATGTCACAATATCAATATTTTGTACGTACATGTTTCACCCGCATGGCGTACAAAATTATAAAATTTACAAAATAAAATTAAAATAATTACAAAATAAAATTAAAATAATTACAAAATAAAAACTGAATGTTAATGTTATTTTTATTGTGTAAATATTTCTAGTGATTAGGTCGTTGGCGTACCTTTTAAATAAATACAACAATAAATAAATAAGGGACGCGCCTATTGCCATCAACCCGGGACATATCTAGACTTCGGACTGCTACATAGACATTATCAGTTTGCCCGACCCGGAAATCGATCCATGCTCGGCAGAAGAAGTTGCGACCTACTAGACCAGCAATAAATTACTATCAAACTGTTAAAATTAAAATCAACTGTAATTATCTACTACTTTAAAAGTAGAAAAACGACGTTTCCAACAGTTCGAGTGGAAAATTGTGACAAACCTTTTTACCGCCACCAGATATGCTGTATCTCTGTCTGAAAGGTATAAATAAAAAAAAGGTTTACAATTTAGTCTCAAAGGTCAAAAACTAAGCAACTGTCAAAGGCAATGATAAACTGGTTTGCCAAGTCAATATACAAGGTGGTAGGAACATCGACGCGCAAACTGTAATCTCGAATTCGGCACATGATTCCAGATCGTTCGGTTCCAGACCGGATATCAAAAAAAATCCGCTGTTTCATACAAAAGTCCAATACGTACGCAGTCTAAATGTATGGCACAGCAATTTATTTTTATAGCCTACAGAAAAATAACAAAACAGAGGGGTTGTACTGAATCCATGGTTTCAGTTTGCACGTCGTCGATCACCGTGTATACACAATCATTCCAAATTTTAGAAAGGAAAGCTTGCATGAAAAGATTTTTCTTTCATATAGCAGTTATAACTTTACGAGACCCCTCCGTGCCTCGGAAAGCACCTTAGTTAATTCGTGGATCTTTGACAGTCGTTACGGGTCATCAGAAAACCTGACAAGCATTCTTACCAAGGGGTATCGTGTTACCCAGTAACTGGGTTGTGGAGGTGAGATAGACAGTCGCTCCAAGTAAAATGCTGGTATTCAGCTGCATCAGGTTAGACTGGAAGCCAACCAACATAGTTGGGAAAAGACAAGGCAGATTGATTGATAGCAATTTATAACTACCACGTGAGCCTGTTCCATAAACCATATACACGTTTTATGTATGTACATGACATTGATCATCATCCGTCTAGCTATGTTAGGGTCAGCCTTCAGTCTAATAGGATGTAGCTGAATACCTGAACCTGAATGTCGTGCAGATCTAGTAGCGTCTTGTGACGGGTCGGTGAGCTCCCTAATAGGGTTGAGCTACACGGTGACTGATACATACATGCCGTCTGTTGGGACAGGTCAACTCAAAGCTGCAATGGCTCTTTCTTCAAAAGGCCCTTCCAGAAATTGACCTGCATTGTTAGACTCACATAAAATTCAAATAATGTAATTAATGGTTGGACTTTAAAAGACGCTATGACTTTTGAGTTTGTTTCGGCTTTTCTTCTCAGGGAACAGTCAGCTAGGAAATGCCAGCGCCATCTAGTTTTTAAAATATTCACCAACAAAAAACTGTTTAAAAAAAAAACAACCAACTTCTAAAAAAACACTACAAAGTGAAAATAACTTTAATTTCAGAAGTTGGTTACTGGATTTGTATTTTATTTAAGTTTTTGTCACCGCCTTCCGAAATTAAAGTTATTTTGCACTTTGTAGTGTTTTTTTTGGAAGTCGGTTGTTTTTTTTTTAAGTTTTTTATTTTTCATTTTTTAGTGACAGTACCTACCCCACACAATTTGAAATTTCATCATCCTTGGGGTCAAAACAATACAAATTTATGCGATATCAGCAATCGCGGTTTGTTTGCTATCATTTTTGAGGAGTTCCGTTGTCTGTCCCCGAAACGCCTCATCAGAACTATGTGAAATTTAAATGGGTCCATTTTGGAATAAATTCCTTTCGAACAAAAAAAGAATTTTTCAAATCCGTCTATATATGACGGAGCTATGCCCGAACATAAAAAAATATGTACGAGTATATAAATGTCGAATTGATCCTTCTTTTGACGCGTAAAAGTGTCTTATAAGATCTACTTACATAAATAAACATTTCATTTCATTTCACCAGTTTTTTTTTTTCAAGACCTCCACTGCCCAGTTACTGGATAGCACGATACCCCTTGCTAAGAATGGTTATCAGAGTTTCAACCTTCTGACGACCCGTAACGACATTAGTAGGTTATTTTTCTTTTCATTACGTATAGTTAGGTGACACTTTGATACTATATAAAAACGACGGCATTATATCTTTAAAAGGTTCTTTTGATGGCTCCTCAAGCGTACGCTCACGCAACGTGAACGTGTTACGTGGCGAACCTTTATGTTCCCTTTAGATTGTTATGTGATACTTATATTATTACGTAAAAATAAAAAGAAAACGATGTGTGTTGGCAGCATGTTATGTGATGCTTGTGTCTTGTTGTTTTGAAGCCTGCTTTTTGCTTTCAGCCAAACCTACAATGGATTATGAAATTGTTTTGATGTTAGTTGAATATTTATTCTGGATCATGTACATAATTATCCTAGTCCATGTTAATGTGAAAGTAACTCGGTCTGTCTATCTATTTTTTACCTTTTCACGATGCTTTATGATCTGGGTACTGGATGTGTTGGATACTTTTTATCCCAATAGTGCGTTCCCGAGGGATATATTTTCCCAGAATTTATTCTCAGGTTTATTTATATGTGTGATGTGTGTATTAGTATGTAATGTGTGTTGTGTGTGTGTAGAGAAAGTGATTTGGAGTGTCTGTGGGTGTGTAAGTACTACTGTGGACACTGTTTGTAGGTGTATTTTCCAGGATAGGCAGGCATCTAATTGAAGGCCGAGACATCGTACCACTGGTGCTCTGGTTACAACAGGGCATGTGCAAGGGGGAAAGGATCGGAACATGTGTGGACTTTAATAATTAGTGAACCGTCTTGTGGTAGGGTGGAACGTCTTGAACGAAAGGCGGTAAATTAGTTTTTGCAACGTTTAGTGTGAGACAAAATCCAGTAAAGATGACACCGCGTCATCTGGTGATAATCCACGTCTGAAACCGAACTAATTTTGCGAGATAACTTTGTACTTTTTAAGATAGTTATTAAGGCGTTTGTACATTATTTTTTCCAGAATTTTGGAGATTGCTGGAAGGACTGAAATTGAGTGATAGTTACCTTGGTCCTTCCCTACATTTTTTTGGGTTGTTTTTAGATTTGTGAAATTCCCTTCCTTCTTAGTCCGATTTTAAGCTTTTTAATAAATCATTGCAGAATTTGCGATATGTATGCGTAAGTAGGTTTATTTTAAGATCTGGTTATTGGGCTCTTTACTTGTGTTATAGTGCATTCTGTCCCTTTTACGTATGTATCTCAAAAGACCTGTAGTTATCCAAGGCTTTATAATCCCTTGTTTACATGGAATTGTTCTATACATAGCATTTTTAATGAGGGAGATTATATTTAATAATTCACTGGTGGCTTGGTTGGGCTCATTCATTGTATCTAAAACAGAGAAGTTGCAGTATTCGATATCAGAGATAGCGCCTGAAAGATTGAGGAAAGATGGACAGATTATAATAAAAATAAAACTACTAACAAAGAAACAAAGTATTGTATACATTTATAAGATAATTTTAAGGGAAATATGGGAAATTAAGGCTTTTTTATTTTATTTATAAGACTCAGCCGTCATTTTAGTTAATTAAACTTTGGGTTTGTTGCGATGAGTATCCATCCAAAATAGGCATGTTTCCTGCTTTTTTAAGCTAGCATTCAGATAGCACAATCACGTTGCATGTTACGTTCATTGTGACTAGGAGACATCTAAGTTCGTCAAATTTTTTTAGTGATACTTCTGATATTTAGGTGTAAAACAGTTAGTGCTTTTGATGTGTGTAAATAATCTTTGCAACGGTCTGGTTGACATATAAATGACGTAAATACTTCGATACGATCTAAGTTGATATATGTGTTATTTAAAGCAGCCGTTTATTAGACTAATGGCAACAAAATATATACACCGTGATATTTTAGTCGTCTTACAACGGCAGCCCACTCCATGTATCCAATGACTACTAATCATTTATAAAAAAATTAATATATATTCTTGAACATTTGCATAATTCAAAAAAATCAAACACTAAGACGCATCACGTAGTTTGAAACACCTTTTATGGAGGTGGAATTAATGATAGAATGTAATGGTAGGTAGGTAGATATCTTCTACCGTTTGATACGTAAACATTATTAACAGGGAGGGTGTTTCGTAATTCTAAAGCATTATTTATTTGTCTATGTACCTATTATCTTAATTAATGGTAACAATTTTTTAATCGCGCCTAGAGGTGTTTTATGATGGATACATTGAGTGGACCACCTTTGTAAGACGACTAAAATGTCACGGTGTATAGGGGTTCGATATTAATTTGAGTACAGGTTTTGATATTAATGAGTCGGTCGTACAGATTATTGTGCAGCCATTCCGGTTATGTGAACGAAAGTTGATTGTATCGTTATATCGAATACATTCAAACGAAACAGACCGTTGAGTGATAGGTGTTTTTATTATATTGTTATGCTTAATCAGTGTGGTGGTAGCATTAGTATTATTGTTGTGTAATGTTTGTGTGGTATTGGTGTAGAAGTTGTGCTGGGTATAAGACACGGAGGAATGAGGAAAATATCTTAAGGTAAGTTTTGAGTATGAATGTCAATGGCTATAACAGTAGCGGACCAAAAAAGAAACAATAGGTGGTATGTGCACGGTTTTATATGGGTAAAAAGGGGGTGACTAGCAAGAAGACGACTAATAGAGAGGTATGGAGAACGAAGATATTACTGAATGAAGTACGTCTAAAAGCACTTCAAAATATATATATATATATATAATCATTTATTTCGGATGAATCAGGTATCCATATTTGTGTTAGTATGACTTAAGAGCTAAGTTAGTAACATTACAATACAATTCAACTAAAACTAAATCAATTAGACACGTGGAGTGCAATCCAGTGTCGAACAAAAAGACCGTCTAATCGGTCTGCTCTTACCTTTAGAATGCTATTGGAGCTTGCTCGAATACGGTGCAATATGGAGGCCACTCGCTTTCTCATGATGGCATGAGAGCCATCAATCCGAGCCTCCATAAACATGCCAGAAGCACTACATCATCTCGGCAGCCCCAACAACATCCTAAAAGCATTATTATATTGTATACGAAGGGCATTGAGTGCCCGCTGAGTACAGCTGATCCACAGGGTGCTCGTGTAAAATGATTGGCAGAAAATGAAGAACACGTTTTCAATAAGCCACATTCAAAACATTAAATCAAAAATATTTCAAAAAACTTTCAGTACAGGTTAAGTTAAATACTACATCATGATTTACGGATAGGAATATGGCAGTGGACAGCAGAGCAAAACCCAGTCCATTAGCTCTGTCCATTGGCTTCCTTTTCACAGCTAGCTACCAAAGTCATTAGGTTCAAGCTAACAAATGGAAACCTTAATACCTGAAGAAGGAATTTGCATTGCTATCATTGAGTGCTTTCGTATCAAGTACTTCACACCTGTTTGGCTCGGCAAGATCCAATTCAGTATGTAGTAATTTCTATATTCAAGAAAAAGTGCACGGCATAACTTGAATTCTTTACAACCGACCGGAAAATGATTCAGTGAAGGTAGTTGCTGAACGGAGTGTACCAATTGGCATGAACTGAATGAAAGTCGAATATGTGTAGTAATTTCTTCGGGTTGGTTTTGTTATACTGCCGGATCGATTGTGTCGACCCGAGTGTACCCAAATGTACCCAAATGTGTGCACTCCTCAAAGTTTGTACCTGATTCATTCGCCTTAACATTACGATATGAGGAAGCGGACGTCGTGAATGTAGTACGTATCTGAAATATTCATGTCACATAAAAGTTAGCGACCCAGTTTCGTGCACGTTTCTCAAATGGTTACAATTGCATTGCAACGAGTTCAATATTAGCGTTGCTTTTACCGATAAACTCTATCTACCCCCGATGCAAAAAGAGTAGTGTAATAAAGATTTTCTCATATTTTTTTAAGATCTCTCATAGTTCTGATGACGAGCTGTGACGGAAATTATAAATAAACCAACACAGTTATGTTAGTGGGTGTAATTTTACAACAGAAATAGCAACAAAAATTAACTACCAATTACTTTTATACTTCCCCATCAAACAGCCATCGTCACGACGAAAACCGGCCAATCAAAGTAAAAAAAGAACTTATCCACGGGTGAACGATGTCTTTTGTTCAAGATATCTCCATGAAACCCCACCATTACTTATTGTTGGTTATTATTAAAAGTCAAAATGTATTCCTTTTCTTTGGTCCTTTTGTTCGCCGTTTTGTGAAGAAGGACTAAAGCGGTATGAATAATATCAGTGAGTAGATCATCTCTCGGCTATTTGTAGGCTGAAATCTTAAAAATGTATTTACTTTTTTATTATTAAGTTACTAGGGAAATTGAGCCGGTCTGCCTTTGTTGCTGGAAAGACGGGCGTTTAAAAGCCTTGTCCCTTTATAACGGCTGGATTTTTGGGGCCTTGTTAACATCAGATTAGGGGTATTATTATTTGACCGTAACAATGAATTCGGTATTCTCTCGGCAGCCGTGGGTGTCTTCTTGCCTGCTAGGTAAAAAGGCCAAGTCAAAAAAATTAATTACCTTCATTAATAGTAGAATATTAAAATGTATCTCCTAAAATCATTCTTGAGAGCGGTCTGATGGAGACCCATCTCCATTTCTAGCCAGCATGATGTCGATTATTTGCTTTTTACAAGGTGCGCAAAATGGTTCCTTAAAAAGCGAAGGAAAATATTGTGAGGAAACTGGCATGTCTATAACCAAGAATTCAAAGGCATGTGACATCTTACAACCTGCACTGGGACCGCGTGGAAAATTAGGCAGGCCTGTGTCCCAGCGGTGGGAACATTATAGGCTAATTATGATGATGACTTCATTATGAATTACTGTTGGCTTAAATAATAATAAGATCATTGGGTCACATTCGAGTCGAATAGTTGAATACACTTCTAATTAAATTTAAACTGGAATCTAATAAAATAATTCGACAAACTTCACTTAACTTTCCAAATGAGATTATCGAGTGATACAACCTCGTAGCCAAATCCCGAAAAACCTTCCTATAATACTGTTTAATTAAATAAAGAAATTCGAAGTATCTGAAGAAAAGCAGTGTAGGTAGATATTCTCGGGTACAATACCGACTCGTTCCCGGTGGACTTGAATACATTTAGTATTCGTGAAACGTTCCCTAATGATATTATATTAGTATTCATTCCTCACATCGTATAAGTATTTTAAAAGGAAAACCACGGGGAAAATGTAAATTTTCATGGATACGTAATGTCTTGAAAATATATAAAAGTAAGTCTTTATTATTCTATGACATAAAAGACCTTTTACAGGGCACATTACTTTGGTCCTTCAAACAAAAAGGATTGATCCATTTATCAACTCTTTTAAATACTTAATAATATGGCAAAAGGTTGTTGTCATATTGTAATCTACACATTAACCAGGCCGTTTTCTTTTTCTTTTGTAAACCTTTATTGTGTCCCACTGCTGAACAACGATGTTCCCCTTTTTCCTGTCTTGTGCGTTCTCTGGCCATGTTAGCCCTGCAAACCTTATCAGATCGTCACACCACCTTTGCCGTGGCTTATCTCGACAGTCATGTCCTTCCTCACGTGCTCAGTGAGTACTATATTTGCCCATCTATCCGAGTGCATTCGCGCGACGTGTCCACCCTACTCCAAAATTCGCAACTTGGGTTATGGAGCGCAGAGCGGTTAGTAGAATAAAAAAATTGACCATGCAGATTAAGCTAATTAATATTTGTTCGTTAACAATTATTTTCTTTGATCTACTTTGCGTACCTAAGATATAAAGTAAATAATAATATAATATCGTAATAAATCATGTATAAATTATAGCTCATTTTACCCCAACGAAGCAAAGGCTCTTTCTAATATTAATATGAGTGGCTGGCTCACATCAAAGGGAGCTATTATAGTATTATGTACCGCTAACCCAATTGTCAGTGCGGTTGCATGGCCGCAAATTCATATAACTTGGTCAAATATTGTTTGTCGGTGACTTGTGGTTGGCATGTGGATTAAGAGGAGACTAGTTCTGTATCAATTAGGGAGAGAATCTTAGAATTTTGTTTGATAAAACTTTTCTTTTAAATAATCATGATGATTCATCCGTGAACATTCATTGTTCCGTACAGTGCCGGACGTAAAGAATAGCACCGTCCCGTTGCTTCCTGTGGGTGTCGTAAAAGGTGACTAAGGGCCTTAGAGAATGGGTAGCTGCGTTCTGTATGCATTTTATCAACATACTGCGATGGTCCGCCTGCCTGCCAAGTGTGGCGATTATGGTAAACCTCCCATTTTGGTGGAGGCCTATGTCCAGTAGTGAACGTATTTTGGCTGAAATGATGATGATGATGATGATGATGATCTATAAAAGGTTTTCTGCTGAAAATGGGACGTACTGAAGGCTAGATCGATATTCTAAACAGCTAATTACATACTACACTGGACAATGTAAAACAATAATATGATTTTTCTAGCTGTCTAATAAACGTCACTGTCCATTTATTTTTTCCATTAAAGAAGATCTTCTGTTTTGGTGTAATCACAAATATAAAATCATTTTACGCGGCCATTCCCTAAAAAAATGTAATACTTTCACGAAACGACCGTCCTGATCTTTCATCTTTTTGTTCTTAGTTTTACCAAAACGGCAAAGGAGACAGGGTATTGAAATGAAGTAACAATGGCAGGTACTTTACAATTCTGTAACATCATAACACTGGGATATTTTTTCCGCGGAAATTAGGACCTAGGAAATTAGGACAGACTAAGTGTAGTCTGGTCCTAAGTTCCGCAATAGCGTCGCAAGTGTGCGACGCTATTAATTTTGTTTTCACGATTTAGATCCCTACTATCCCTACTAATATTATAAATGCGAAAGTAACTCTGTCTGTCTCCTACGCTTTCACACCTTAACCGCTGAAGCAATCGTCATGAAATTGGCAGATAAGCTTGGAATATGAAGAAGGACATAGGCTACTTTCTTACGCGATAACCAACATTCACAACGGGTGGAGCCACGGGCAAAAGTTAGTAATAATATAAGTTCTAAAATAATTTACCTAAGTACTAGTTTCTTAATGGTAACAAAATAAACTTAGCCTATTTTTCAATATGCCAGCAGATTGCAATAAGAAATCCATACATATGGTTCCTGTACATACGAAACAAAAGAAACTAAAACCCAAAATCAATATATTATGTACGTATTTCAGTCGTTAAGATGAACCTGGCTGAATTTGAAATCACATCTAAGATTGTTATGAGAGCGTATTATAAGATATCATCCCGTTAATGTTCGGACGAGGTCGTAAACTTTGGAGATTTGAACATTGGGATAAAAGTGGCAAGAAATCCGAGGCTACGGCAGTTTTATTCCAAGGTACATCCTCGATTCTGATTGTATTTGAAGTTGGTAACCTTGCTGACTAATACTGCGGAATGTCAAAATGATAACCATTCCTACTGTTACGTTATTACGTCGCTGGAAGACACGGTGAATTATAGTTCATCCTGTATTACCAAATATTGTGCCTTTGGCTTACTTAACCAATAACTATTGGATATCATTAAACAAATTCTTGTATAATATACCATTTATTATATACCTCTATACGGACTTGACAATAACACCAGACGAAATAAACTAACGCTCCACTGTCAACATCACCAATAAATTGCTAGCAACAATGGACCAAAGGTATGCAGCTGCCGATCGAGCCGTCATTAACATAGCACAAAATCACGCCTGTATTCCTAGAAGTGTTGGAGAGAGATGTACCGTTAGCAACTAAATTTACCTAAGACAAAGGAGCTATCGCCGGCAACATAGCGTGGACAAGATAACATGAATAGCATCGTATGATTTTTTATTGTGTAGGTTTTCAAATAACTTCTCCCACTCTGGGTGGAGCAGGAGGGCGTGTCAGACTTTTACTGACTAAAACCCACCCGTGTTCCCTCAGTTGCCTGTGTGCCAAGGGCCGCGGTATCTCTTTCGAAAAACCCACACCCCTGGCAGGCATCGGCCCTTGCGGACCCCATTAGTTGATGCTGACATCTCTTTGGGCGCGCGTGAAACACAACGCGCCGTCGACCCGAGCTTGGTCCTTACCGGACAGCGAGCTACCCATTACTCGCCATCCGCAAACCCACGCCTACAATTGGAGGGTCTCTACGAATCGCATTGTCCATGTCGCTATGAGATCCCTCCGAAGCTCTGTGCTGCGATTTCTCGCAGCAGTGGAGTTATTCCCCGGCGTTTGGCCTCCTCGCGCCACTCCCAAATGTGCGCGAGGATCTTTGCCTCCTGACCCCATGGTGGCAATCCGGCAGAGAGGCCCACCGCCTCACCGGAGATCGTGCGGTATCCCCGGACGATCCGGATGGCCATGACCTTATGAGACGCGTTCAACCGGCGGGCTGGTCGGCGCCTCAATGAAGGCGATTTCTAAATAAACTTGAAGTCAATCATTTATTTCTTTTAAAAGGCACTTTTGAAAGTCAATAAACAAAAAAATTGATTCTGTTGCCTCTTCCCAAGGGTAGTTTTGTATGGAGAAGAATAGCAAAAGAGTCCATTGTTACTCTATAAAATGTGTCACAATAGCTTGTATACTTACATTATCTGTATCATTTTATGCAAAAACGATGCAACTAGAATAAAATTACTATACCGTAATAGGTAAAAAAGCAATGACAGGTGAATTAATTACATGATATGTTTAAACATGTTGCTCACATATTTACAAAATCGATGTCATTAAAATTATAAACTATACAATTAAAATAGCAAGTACTTTAAACTCTAGATTATCCTATGGAACCAAGCATTCTTATCTTGGATAAAGCTAATACAGGTTAGTAAAAAAACATTTGTAAACAATTATACCTAAAAGAGACATTATAGCCTCGTTTCTAAAGTTGTTTACACAACAGCAATCCCCTTGGTAAGTAAGTAAGGTAAGTACTAGTTTCCTGCAGATGAGCCTATTCTTGAAAGAAAAATTACTTTTACTACAAAAGATATTTAGCAAAGAGACAGGACAAAAGAAACGATCATTGGATAGATACACAATTTGCCGACAGGATTATTAAATTCCACTGTTTCAATAGTCATCGGTACCTAACAATTTCAAATTTGTGATAGAAAAGTCCAATTAATCTTTTGTTTACGTGGAGAGTGAATAAAAAGAGGAAATTGTGTGAAGCAGGGCCTGTTATTACCAATTTAATATTATTTGTAATAGCACGATTTTTCTTCAAATACACTAGCGGGGTAATCGATCTGAGAAAACAATATTCTGACATTAAATTTATATCGGTTTGAATTCCATTTGCAATTTAACGTATATGGACTCCTCTTTGAGAGGTGCTTGTGGCTAAGTAATAACAGCCGTACGGGTCGATCGATCAGGTTAAGCTTCTCTTACCGTGGCTGGTCCGAGGATGGGTGACCGTCTTGACATACCAAGACCCCTCAGTGCCTCTAAAAGTATGATAAGCCGTTGGTCCCGGCTGCCACTCGTTGATGTTTGACAGTCATTACGGGTCGTCAGAAGCCTCAAAGTCTGACAAGCCCCCTTGGTTAGACTTATTGTATAACCCAGTAACTGGTTTGTGGAGGTCAGATAGGCAGGCGCTCTATATAAAATAGGTTAGACGGGAAGCCGACCAAAACATAGTTCGGATTAGAAGCAGTACCTATATTATAGAAACAAACATTGAATAACTCTGATTAATTTCCAAAAAACTTCTAATGAATACAATCACACCTCTCTTTTTCCTACATAAATTGAATAAAAATATGCTTTTGTTTGCATAAATTCAAAACGGGAACCAGTTACGGCCACACAATAGATCGGCACCTAAAAAACAATAAATAAACATAATGACCGTATCATATCGGCCGCCAACGGTTAGCGTGATATATTGGCGCCGTGTAGGCAAGGGTTTATTCAGGGCAGGCGACATGATAAGCCTCTGTAGTGGAGGGTTATCGGGCGAATGTATCGAGTATTTACATTAGCAAGATGGATTTTATGGATTATAACTTGAGTGAAGCAAGGATAAAAGTGTTAAAATCGTTGAGCCGTGCCGTGTGGTGCCGGACGTAAATATAATAATATAACGAATAGCACCACCCCATTTCTTTCCGTCATAAGAGGCGAATAAGTGACTTACTAGAAAATGGGCAGCAGCGTTCTCTACGCGTTTTACCACCACACTCCGATCGCCAACCTGCCTGCCAAGCGTGGCGATTACAGCAAAGCCAATCTCTTGGGCAAGCAATGGACGTTTCTCAGCTAAATTGGGGGAACATGATGCCAATAGAGTGTTTTGTTGCCCTGTCTTGATTTTTATGTTTTGTTGTATTTATTTTATAAAATAGTGACCTATGCTTGCAACTGGATATCATTTCGTATTTTGTATTAATCAGCCAGTATATCCCTACCACGACTTAGGTAGTTGATCTCATTGGTTTGCTAGCCTTAAGTCTGGAGTGTAATAGTACTAAGCCTTACCTTTGTAACAAATAATAATTATTATAGATGTACTAACACTAGTGTTTAAGTTGTGTATGTAACTAACTATCAAATTGGATTTTAATATCTGAAAAATAAATCAAATATGATGCTGATGCGGAGCTTGGGGGAACTATGTCCAGCAGTCGACGTCTTTTGTCTGAAATGATGATGATAATAACACTTTGGAGTCATAACTTTCTTCAATTGAAATGTTTGAATCCTAATTCGCTACTATTGAAAAATGACGTCGAACAAGTAGGCTATACCAACCTACGGTATGAAATTAATGCTACTTTCTCTAAAAAACACAACTTGGCGTCCTCTACCTTCTGTATTTTAAAGCTACCTCACAAAGAAGACTTCCACAAACAAGAAATCGTATGATGACCCTGAGTGTATTTCTATCAAAACCAATGCAATCTTCTTATGCATTTCATAACATTTCCTTGACAAAAATAAATACCACAACATTCTCATGCCATATCATAACGAAATATCTGGATGTATTTCATGAAAATTGTTGGAGCCGTTTCCGAGATTTAGATTATATATAAACATATACACAAGAATTGCTCGTTTAAAGGTCTTAGATGAAACACACAAGACAAAAAATTAATACCTCCTTTTGAGTTCGTCACAGCCAATATCAGTTTTAATACGAAACATTTCACGGGAGTGAAGCACGAAGTATCCGCACAGAAGATCTGTGCTTCGCTACTTATAGCATAAAATAATTTAATACTTCGAGAAGAGTTTCGGAGTTTAATCGAGTTTAGAGAATGTCGAATATTTTCCGGACTGGAGCGAATTACTGTGGAGAAATGAAAATATTTATAGGTGATTACCGCGATTTAGTTTTCATTAACTTTTCTGGCTGTTGCATTATAACTTTTACGAGCTTTTTACGGTAGGGATGGCTTTCATTTTGACAGTTCAACAACATACATTGCGTTATTTACGTTGTTGAACAGACAAATATTTTAAACATTTGAAGCAATGGATTAGCAATATCTTATAGAATTATTCAGATTGTGATTAATAGTGTGTTACAAAATTAAGGTACGCATCTTATAATTTTGTCCTTCCTGGTAGTAAATGGAAACAATGTGGTCCAAGAGGCAAGTGTTTCAGTGGTCCTAGGTGGCGAAAAGTGATAGCAGTCGTAAAGTTATCGATTGCTATTTTGCTACCTACCCTTTACTGAGAAGAAAGTTAATTATAGTCTATTCGCGTTACAACAATAGTGACTCATCCTTGTCACTCAGCTTAATTTACTATCATCTAATTGGTCAAGGACCAATTAGATGATAGTAAATTGAAAAGCAAGCAGTTAAAGCCAGCACTTCAGCTATACACTATAATTTACTTTAATCTAAGTGGTCATGGGTGGCTAAGCTAAGTGACAACGATGAGTCACTATTTTCTCAACGCGAATAGACTATAACACTGTTACTTAATAAGCATTCAAATAAAAAATTATGACAGATGTGCTCAAAAGCCAAAGCTCTATTATTCATATTTATAGGAAACATTAATTTTAAAAGGAATATCTCCATGGTTCCTCCGTGCTTTTTATAAATTAATCCGAATAGCCTTTTCATGTCCAGTGTTGCGAACAAAATGAATTCAGATGAGAAATGATTTAATGGGTGTTGCGGCTTGCGGCAAGTTTAATATTACTTGTATTTACGCTTTGAATAAATTTGACTATTTTTGGAAATATCATCATTTTCTGAAAAATTAAGTCGTATTAAAATGACGATAAGAATGAGTGTAAAATTTGAATGCTGCTACGCATAGGCTACGTGCTGCGTAGCTGACATCGATGCTACAAAGTTGCTACGCGAGCTACGCCGCCGTACCAGAAAACCAATAAATTCTCGTACTTAAAAATCGGGAATTAGAATGTAATTTTATGTACCTTAATACCAATAAAATTATGTCATTTGATTATTTTCAATTTTGTGACTATGAGAACGTTGAAGACTTTGTAGACAATTTATAACATCAATTTTAATAAGTATGTGGTAGTTTTTTGAGCCCAGACAGACACTGGCCTTCCCATACCCATTAACACTGTAATTTTAAAACTTTAAAGTCAATTATTGCACCCTAATTTTGCTAATCCATTGATTCAAATGTTCGAAAATTTCATCTGCTCAAGATCGTAAATATCGCTGTTGAATGTTGCCGAATGTTGTTGAACTGTAAAAATTAAACCCATCCTACTGTTAGTGTGTATCGCAACCTTCCCGCAGACAGGAATGCCCGATAGTCATTAAAATTATGCTAGTAAGGAACACATTTGTTTTTTTCAAAATAATCTTGTACCATCCTGAAAATACAAAACCTAAAACGTATAAACTTGTAGACCCCAAAAATAAACTGCTTACGCTTGTTTGAACAGAATTTTGAGCTTCCTTTTTCAGTAAAACAGTGTGAAAACAACTTATATCAAAGCCGTGTTTGCCCAAATCAAAGTGTAGCCCTCGGACCCTTTGTCAACGAGCGGCGATACTACAGATATAAGATACGAAGACGTGGGATCGTGATAGTTTGTAACACAGAGTAATATCGTTGTCGTAAAGTGAAAACCTAGAATAAAATATTACAAACGAATGTTCCCTGCTCTTAATAGATGCTTCTAATGCCTTTTATTAATGATATGAGTCTCAAATTGAGTTGGGTAGGACAACTGGCAAAGCGTAGTGATAGACTGGAACGCGAGATGCGCGGACGACATTGTTGCCGTTGCGGGCAGAACCGGGATGAGGCTGATACATTAGCGTGGAGACTGGGATAATAAAAGAAAGGCCTATGCCTAGCAGTGAGTGAAGTCTGGCTGTGGATGATGATGATATGAGAACGTCAGTTTTATCTTCCCCTGTGGCTGTCCGTTGTAACATGCTGGCCCGCAGGTTTGCACGATGTACGAGGGCAGTTAAAGTAACTCTCTTCAAAGCTTACTGTCTGTCCTTCTACACGTGCAGACTGTGGATCAACTCCACTCAGCGGGCATACGGCGACCTACGCGTTCAATATAACAATGCACTGAGAGTACTGCTGCTGCTGCCGTGGCGTTGTAGTGGGTCAGGGATGTTTGCAGATAGCAACATTGATGGTTTTGCCGCCATCATTAGACAGAGATGTGAATCCCTGATGTCACGTGTTCGCGGCAGCACCAACAGTGTTCTCAGTGTATTCGCAGATCGGTGGGATGCCCTGATGTTGCGAAGGTGGATGCAGCTCCACGCTGAATTTTAAGTTTTTAATAGTAATTTGTATATGTACTAATACTAGAGGATAAGCAAAATCTTTACTAACCCTATGGATTTTGTCTAAACTAAAAACATTTTATTCTATTCTAAAGTAGCTGTTATTGCAATCACGTGGTTTTCACTGCACGGCGTCGATATGGAAATGAAGTCAATTTTTTAACGAACAAAATCAAAAGATGAAGATTGGTAGAATAGGCATGAAGATTATTTGAAAAAAAAATACGTGGTTTTACCCTCCTTTTATATACGATGTAGAAAAAGAAGTTTAATAAATATAATTGCTCTGACAAGCCAATACATACATATTTACAACACTCAGTATACGTCTGGTTAGATTCAAAACATAGACGCTTCAGGACTTTACTCAATAGTACTCCATTTACTAACAGCTCCATGTTCCATAAGATACGTAAGAGTGGCTCCACGTCAGCTCATACCCTCAGGAGATGGGATAAAAATTGTTTTTTTTTAGTCACGTAGTAGAAAGGGCCGGGGGCATGATTTGTAGGCCTTTTCCTGTTTGCCTTTTATGGGGTTAGGCCACCAAGATCCTCTTTTATCAAAAAAGCCTCCTTTGGATTCAGGTCAGTAGGCTAACGAAAAAGATACTGAAAAAAATCTGATTATCGACCTTGATGATAAAGTGCTCTCTAAAAGACCAACTGCTCAGCGAGTTCAGTGGTTTAGTGGTCCCGGTAATAATACGCAAGTCTAGTTTAAAAGTAGTAGCTGGGAGCTAGGAATATCACGCAGACGAAGTCGCGGACAGAAGCTAGTGTTTTAATAATTAAATGAAGTTTCTATAAAAAAAAAACCATAATAAGTAGCTAGCCCTTCAGTTATTATAATAAATAAATAAAGAATCCAACTTTTAATTGTCCTGTCACATATAACTTTTAATTGAATTGAAATGTATTGTACTTTTCAATGAGGAAAGTTTATTCTTGACAAAATAAAAATCTAAGGGAAAAAGGTCATACATTGTTATGAAACCTTTTCATTTGGATTTATTTAAAATCCAATAATTGTCATGGAAAGGATTCGCTGAAAAAAATTTTCAAGAAAACTCTGAATCCAAAGGTTACCCATATAAATTCAATTCTTTCTACAACAAAACTTACCGACTACTAGTTAAAACTATCCCAACTTTACTTTCATAAACGACTTCAGGAACAAAATTCTTGTTTAATAAAACAAAATCAACAATCTTTTTGTAAATTAGCATAGAAATGCCATGACAGGCGCTAATCTCCGGATAATAAAAACAGGAGTCTCGAGAAAAAATTAAATACGACTCAAAGTCTATGCAGAAAGAATACTAATTTGTTCGGTAAACTTCGGCAAACTTCGTGAGACATCGGTCTTGGTCGACATAAGTAATTATAACTTTTTCTGATGAAAATAGAGACACGTAACTATATTTGGCCCAAGTTTTGGCAGAAGATTATGTTATTAATATTAATATCTGGATTCGTTTAATCATATTAGAAGGAAGAGTGAATACGGAACTTTCAAAGTCAATCTTGTTTTTGCGAATTTTTGTGTGTTATAGAATACTAATACATTTTTGGAAAGGTAGGACATCCAACCATGCAAACTTAAAACGGTACTATAATCTATCCTATTTTGCAAGAGCCAGTTTTTTTAAAAGCTAGTCTTTTCAGCAAGATAACATATGTTTTCTAATCCTACAAGACGACACTTTTCTTGTATTCAGGGTTTATTTAAATCCTTGATACACTTGGTCTTAAATTCAACATATTTCCCTCTAAGTTTCAGTATGATTATCTTCATTTTAAAAGTTTGTATCACAACTACAATTTCAAACTTAAACCCTAAAAACATTCTGCCAATCCAAACTATGACATTCTGGAGGCAATTATTCGAGTTATCCTATGCCATTCTGGAAAACGGGTTGTTCTAAACCATATTTCAAAACCACAGGGCGGCGTAATATTTGTTGAGAAACATTCCTCACATATCTAAGTCTGCTAACATTCCATAGGCTTAGTATATATCTGTCTATACGTCAGTGCCGAAGGTGCAAACGTGCATACCAATAGACATGGGAACTACGAATAAACGATAAATCGAACCGTGGCCTTCCCGAATTGCGTTGCGGTTGTGGGACAAACGTGGCCGAAATTAAAACGAGGTTCATAACAACAGCCTAAGGGGTTCTGGGGAACCTTATTGTGATTTCAATGTGTGTAATGGTGGGGGAAGCGAGGGGTAATGAAGGAGATATACCAAGAAAGGGTTTTCTTTTGATGTCTTAAATAAAGCAGTGCTTTAGCGTTTAGTTTCGATGCTGTTGGCGATAGAATAAAAACGTTTATTTTGTAGTGTTTTTTTACCTTGATTTTTAATAAATAAATTAATCGGGGAGCAAAGTGGCGACTAGCTGGCAACCCTAATGTACGTACAGCGCCACCCCGCGCGCCGCGCCCGCAATGCTCGAAGTTTCCGGAAGCAAGTATAGACTTGCGCTCTCCCCACTCCCGAGTCAGTCGTCGTCCCGCCACCGGCCGCAACGCGTGCGCACACGCGCTTTTGAACACTCCCGCGCTCGCGAGTTAGTCGCCATCCGCCCTCCGATTCTTTTTACAATTACCACTGCGTTTTACTCCCCCAACTAAACGCACTGCGTGCTGTGCGCAACAGATGCTAAAGACGGAAGCTCAAAATAATACTGATAAGGAGTTTGTTGATTGTTGCGCCACTTCTTCTTCTCAGCTTGAGCACTAGGAAGTGGTGAAGTGCGGGCGTTTTGGGGGACTCTTATGTAATTTTACGTTCGAAAAGTGCTGATTGTCAGCCTAATAAGAATAAATGACTTTTGTTTTTCTTAATATTAAATGTTTTAAGACTAATAATTCACATAACATGACGCCTGTAATCTCCGTAGGGTTAGGTAGACGTATACCCAGATTTCGTCTGTTATGTTTCAGTCTCATGTCATAGGGGTCGCCTATCCTATCAACTGCGCACAAAACCAAACTCCGGATGATTAACAAGTTTACCGCTATTGCGGTTTTTTGTCGTTTCTTCAGTCTGAGTAAGTAATATATCTATTTGTGTAAATAAAAATAACACAAACCTACGGTACACATATATTTTATAATAATATAGATCGAAGGGCTTGTGGCTACGCGAAAAGAGCACCGGCCTGGGAAAGCACGTTGAGCCGTTGGTCTCTGCTGTCACCCGTAGATCTTTGACAGTCGTTACGGGTCGTCAGAAGCCCGACAGTCTGACAACGAGTCTTAAGGGGTATCGTATTACCCAGTAACTGGGTTATGGAGGTTAGCTAACCAGTCGTTCCATGTAAAATACTGGTATTCGGGTGCATCTAGTTAGACTGTAAGTCGACCCCACCAGATGATGAAAATGATGAACATATTAAATTACTAGTACTCAGCTGCATTCAGTTTCACTGGAAGCTGTTCCCAACATAGTTGGCAAAAAGGCTATGCAGATGATGATGTGGTTGGTAGATCTTCATCATCATCATCATCATAACAGCCGAAAAACGTCCACTGCTGGACATAAGCCTCCCCAAAAGGGGGGGATTTGCCATAATCGCCTCGCTTGGTAGGCGGGTTGATGATCGCAGTATGGTGATCAATTGCATAGAAAACGCTGCTGCCCATTCTCTAGTAAGTCCCTTAGTCGCCTTCTACGACACCCACGGGATGAAATGGGATAGTGCTGTTCTTTTACGTCCGGCACCACACGGAACCGATGTTTTACATATGATCTACCAATGGTAGATTCTATATAAAAGAAAATAATCTCAATATTGTTCACGCTAATACAAGATTAATACAAAATTCCATTTCCTGTTATTTCCTTCGCTAGAAAAAAAATTCTGGAAGGGTCTCGGCCATTAAAAGTAACAAGGTCAATTATACCCTTGTCCCTCTCTCTTCTAAAACCCGAGGTAAAGACGTAATGTGGTGGAAATGCTAATTCGGTAAATTGTAAATGGGAGCGTTAAGGTGTTTAGTATGTGTCTCAGGTAGTTTTTACGTGATTTCTGTGTCGGCAAGTGATAGTAGTATGGTTGTGCCTATACTATGGTATTTCTGTGCCAATAAGGTTGAAAACTATTAAACTTTATTTGACTATGTTTACGGTGGAGGACTTTATACACATCTTTATATATTTATTTATTTAAAAACATGGAGGAAACTATAGTCACCAGAAAACCCATTACAAATCCTCATGTATAGACGTATTATAATAATAGTTTATGCGCACAAAACAAAGAAAACAAAAACACATCGCTTTAATAAAGAAAATTAAATAAAGAAGTAATATAAATACTAAGTTTGCAATTATGTGACTAAAACAATATACAAAATAATAAACAACAAATTACATAACCTACTACTACTTGAAAAATTAAAGACTACATTCATTTTATAATTTCCAAATAACAGATTATCACCAATTGCAAAGAAAGTAATATACGGTAAAAAAAAGAACACTTTTTTCGTTTCGTTTTTGTAAGCTGTTTCGAAGATTAGCCGGAACAAACGGCTGGACCGATTTTGAAGGGAGTTTTCTGTGTAGATAGCTGATGTTTTTGTACCCGTAACAAGCTTCCGTGGGATAAATTTTGACGTCCACGTGGGTGAAGACGCGGGCAGCGGCTAGTTAATAAATAAATTTACTTCTAATATAATTAAATATAAGTATGTAGACGAATATACATTCACCCACACTGGGCCTGCTTGCCTTACGGCCCACTCCCTCAAATAAATAGGTGTCCCTGCAGTGCTAATTATGTATATAGATTAATAAGTTACATTTTAAACAATCTCACCCCCATTCCTACTACTTCCGTGGCCGACAGGGTCCATAATGATCTTATTCTATTTGAAGTGACCACCTTATTGCAATGTAGGTAAATGTGCAATGCGATGAGTGACTGAGACGCTACTCACTCAACTGGTTGACAACTACGTCTCAGATTCGAGATTGTATTTAACATATCTGGTGAACCGAGCAGCATTGTCGCAGTGCGCTGAGAGATGCTCTTGTTCATGCTCAGTCACAACTGGAATCTCTATAGAGCTGCAGGTGATCGATTTACATACGCTACGATACATAATATGTATCTATTATCTATGCAAGAGGTCACGCGGTAGATCACCTACGCGTTGGACAGACCTTATAAAAGCTGCAACACAAACGTCCATGGTCCAAAGCTCCCGAGACGCTGAAGACCGAAACAGGTGGAGGCGCATCGCGAGGGCTGCTTCATCCAAATAAAATGCATCATCGTCAACCACGACCATTCTGTCAAGAATGCACGACTGAGGAGGAGGATTATCTATACTGATACATAGTATAAAACAAAGTCGCGTTTCATGTCCGTCTATGTGATAGCTTTACATCATCAGCGAATAATGTTCCAACTACTGGAACACAGGTTTCCTCTCGGTGAAAAGGAGTGGGTCGAAATCCACTACGTGGGAGTGGAGTTTGGTAGATGTCACATGTCTTCGAATTTTCGGTTCTAAGACATGTCGCTTTCCTAGCGATGTTTTTCTTTACCGATTTGTGAGCAGTGGTGATGTCATTATTTACAGTAAAGCGCCTATCTGAATTGAAACCTGCGACCTACAACTCGTAAGTCGCCTGCTTAGTTCTTCTAAACTAACGTATTTTGATGCGATTTTCACTATCATTCTAAAAAAAATATTCCAAAAGATTTACATGTACAATACATGCATATTTAACACAGAAACCCCGATGCTTTGACTTGCCATCATATCAGTACCTACACTGCAATTAGGCGAATTTTAGGTTCGCTAGTCTTTAAATTACTCTAGGAAAACCTTTTTCTTTTCTTTCCTTCTTTCTTAGACTGCCGCATTGGTCTAGTGGACGCAAGCGCTACCACTGAGCTCGAGGTTCTGGGTTTGATTCCCAAGTCGCGAAAATCGTAATTAGTTTTTCTATCTGGAATTTCTCAGTAAGTAGCAACCTGGACTCTAAATTTGTGCCCCGTTGATGACAACAGACTTAAACATAACTGACGAAATATACAGCGTATTATAGGTACAGCTCTGCCCAATCCCTCGGGGTACAAGGCGTGATGTTATGTAAAACCTTCCAAAGAAAATGTAAAGTAATATCCATAGCCTCACTTATCATGAGTCATGATTTTCAGCAGCTGTGGCAAAAGGACCAATAATAAAGCCAGGCGAAAGGACCAAGTCACTCAATGACAACACACAAGTCACTGTGGGACGGCTTGGTGTGCACAATGGGACAAGCAAGGGTTCTAATAGGGGTTGTAGTTGAAAAAGTAAGATCGCCCCTAAGTTCGAGGATGAGCAATATTGGGCGCGGAGATATTTGGATGGTGTTCCGGGAGAAGGACACAATAAATTAATTGAAAAACGATTTTTTTTTACTGTGTTCATTTGAGAATTGAGCGCAAGTAAGTATGTCAGGAGATATCTGTAAACATAGACATTTATTGTGTTAAACATTTTATTTCACGTAAATGAGTAAATTTAATTAAATATGGGGACTATTTTTCAATAATTAATTATAATATAATAAGAACGAGACCTAAAACGTAGAGTACCTACAAAAGTGAAATAAAACAGTAACAATGTAAGGTCTTAATTCGAAAATATTCTGGACATATTACATTGTAAGTTTTATAAAAAAATTAAAGAATTTGTGGCTCTAAACATGTATTCAGATAAAAATAACGAGATTTTGTAATACAATAAAATGTACTTGTTTCTTCGTCAGTTTCGACTCTTGTGGCTAACGGTCAGTTACCAATTTTTTTACTTGATCCATAGCAAATTATTTATAGAATCTATTTAATTTTATTAATATCATATTAACAATGAAGAAACCTAGACTACAGTGGAATAGTTGCTAGTAAATAATTTAATTTAGAGTGTTTTAATATATAGAGGCTTATTTCCAGAAAAATTTACAAACCCTACACCACAATGTTTTTGGACTGGAAACTGGCAAGTATAAGCCTGTAATGTGCCCACTGCTAGAATACAGGCCCCCTTTCTGTGAGAGAGAGTGGGCCATAATCCACTACGCAGGCCCACTGATGTTTGGTGGATGTCAATGTAACGGTAACTAGCAAGGCAGACAGAAAATCAGTGTTGCTAATTTCTTTTTCCCTTTATTTATACCCCTTTTGCTTAAAAATAAAGACACGTTTAAACGTCAAAAATGACGGAATGGTTAACCCCTAAATAAACCACTTTATATTTTCTGGCGACAGATAATAAATACTAAGGTAAAATAGGTTTGGAAAAATAATACCATATTATTACTTTATTAATAACCACAAAGAAATTTGTCCATTAAACATAACGCCATCCTGAGATGAAATTCCGTTGACTAAGCAGAAGATAGGCATGCCGCGTAAATATTTATGTCCCAACACTAACTTGTAAAAATGTACGATATTCTATATTATTATTCTTATTTACGACTGCCGCCTTGTATAATAAAATCTTATATAAGTGTGTACTTTAGAGATTGAGCAAAACATATAAGCGAAAGTGTGTTTTTTTATCTTTTTTTCCAAACAGACTTGTCTACTGGTTATTATTTACAGTTGAGTTTTGTTCATAGAATTTCTTACGTACAGATCAGCACAAAATTAAATGTATAAATAGAAATCCCATCTAATAGAAATTAAACTTTTAAACGTGTACCCATAACTCTTTCTATACCTTTTTAAAATTACCGTCTATCGCCCATCTAAAATTGCTGAGGCTGCAAGACATTACATTGGCCATAAAACCAATGTTTCAGGTCCGTCGTCCAGTGCGAAGCTATGAATAGCTAATAGCCGGAACTAACGCAGCGATGGATTCAATTGCTTCCCAATCGGAATCCGGATCGGTTTGCCGGTGTTCGAGAACACGGAATATAAAGGTTCAGAAGGCTGGCTTCTTACAACTAGCGGAAACAAGCGCACACACACATAGCGTACGTACAGGGATCTCATACGAATGCCAGTCGCGACTGCACTTGCACTCGCTATCCGCGTGGCAATGACTTCGCGCTTTAGACACGCGTCTTGCAACAGTGATTGCGAAGAAAACCAATTAAAAAAGTTGTGTAGAGCATACCACGCCCCGAGTCACCGCGACGCGACTTGCGCAGCGATGGATGCAGACATAGAGCGCGCGCGCCGCGAGTCGCTTGAGCAAGTCGCATCGCTCGAGTTTTTTTTCGGGAATGATTATCGTCGGTTAACCTAGGAGGTCGTCGGCTGCTTAACTACTTAACTTGCCTGTGGTGCCTTAATAAATTAAGGCCTCCAAGCAGAACTTAAAAACTTAAAACTAAGCAACTAAACGCTAAAGGTCCGTACCTTTAGCTTTTAGTTGCTTAGTTATGTGTGGTGTATCTCGGCTTAGGGTGTCGCTGGAATAAGGCAGCAAAGGTGAGCTGGATCGGAGTGACGCATCGCTCGGGGCCGTAAACGTTCTGATCTTCTGTATCTATTTATTCTGTGTCAATAGTTTGCATCCCCATGGGAGGGAACGATTGTAAGAAATCGAGTTCTGCTGATATAATTTTGTTTGGGGCTTGGTGATATGACTGTCTCGTTCTGTGGTATGGATTTGTTGTGGTGCAATTCTGGTGATTATATTTCGAATTGGTAATATTCTGAAGTTAGGAGTTCAAGTTCCGATTATGAAAATACTCAGGAGACAAGGGAAGAATGACGTCGAAATTGAATGATCATCATAACTATAGTAGTGTAAACACAGTTTTAGATTTGCTTATCCTAGATAAGCAAAACTTAGGAGATAAAGCGGCACATGGTTTTATGTTTTGTTTTGAGATACTAAGGACTGATTTTTCAATAGTCAAATAACTTTTAACTGAAAAATAGATATGTCGGTTTGACAGCTTATATATAGAAAATATGCCAAACTGTCAAATTTATTCTTCAGATAACTATTTATAACCCCCAACGCAAAAACGACGGGTTGTTATAAGTTTGACGTATCTGTGTGTGTGTGTGTGTATGTGTGTCCGTGGTATCGTAGCTCCCGAACGAATGAACCGATTTTGATTTTGTTTTTTTTTGTTTGAACGGTGAATTAGTCGGGAGTGTTCTTAGACATGTTTCAGCAGAATCGGTTCAGCTGTTTGAAGATTATCAGCTCTTTTCTGGTTGATGACGGGATTTGAGCATCTTCCACGGGGCTGATCAAGTCGAAATTTGGTATTCTATTACTTCAATGATATTAGACGAACAAAGTAACCTTGAACTGATGCTGGAGCATCACCTGGAATTTCCAGAATACCCAAGTTACTCACGAACAAACAGTAGAAGTATCGTGTTTGGTAATAATTGAAAAGGTCTCATTGAATAGGTTTTAGAAAAATGGTCAGGACGAGGAGGATAAATCAGTAACAAACTTCACTGTGGGAAACATACACAAAGCTGCGCAGATTCAAGTGAGACATTAAATTTAGAAAGCAGGAAATAAAAGTTAAATTTAAATATTTACAAACCCCGACACAAACAAAAACTCTAAGTAATATTATAATATTCATTGGCCTTTTAAGTTTTAGGTAATTGTTTTTTAGTTTTAGGTATATGTTCCGTGTGGTGTCGGACTTAAAAGAATAGCACCATCCCATTTCTTCCCATGGGTGTCGTAGAAGGCGACTAAGGAACGTACTAGAGAATGGCCAGCAGCGTTCTCTATGCATTTTACCACCATACTGCGATCGCCAACCCGCCTGCCAGGCGTGGTGATTATGGCAAAACAACCTTTTGGGAGAGGCTTTTGTCCAATAGTGGACGTCTTTCGGATGAAATGATGAATATTTTGACCAAGGCATTGTCAAGTCAGGGGACGGTCAATGAATACGCCAAACAGAGGAGGCCTAGCATTTTCATTAGCCGTCCCCCGACTTGACAATGCCTTGTTCAAAATATTACCTACAACTTAAAAAACCAATCAATATTATTTTTTTACTTTTTGTTGTTAGGTTCTGTTGTTTTTTTTACTTGTTCGATATTTGTCATAATATTTATTGTGTATGCTTAACGTGTCCTGATAAAAACTTAATCTTTCTGAATTTCTTCTTTTTTGTAATTCCCTCTTTTCTAGTTTTATTTTAATATTCCCAGATTTCTATTCCATCTTATGATTGGTATATAGATTTCCAAAATTACTTAAAGTTGTTGATCCAATCTGTATGGTAATTCTTTGCCAATACCTTCTGAGTTATTGAAAACTTCGATAAGTAATCAAAAGTATTAACAAATAGGTTTGGGGATTCCGGGTATCGCATGGACTTTGCCATTAGTCAATGCCACAACGTTTTCATTTCATCATATTTAAATATATAATTCGCTTGTCTAAATTAGTAATGACGTGAAATAAACTGTCAAAAACAGCTGAGTCATTGATGTGAGAGAATCGTCGCTTTGGTCAGTAACCCGTTCAACAACAACAACTGCCCGTATTGGCAGACATCTATTTATTGCAGTGGCCTGCATATGATTTTCTCTGAGTTCTATAATTGAGCGGCATATGGCCAACCAGCCGATCTATTCTGTACATAATCCCACCGTGAAAATTTAGGTGAAGTGAGCTTATAGTGAGCTGTCAATAGCGTCAATCCCCGGCATCAAGTTTAAAGGCTCGTGCAGACTAGCGCGACACGACGGTCGCGTCGCGATACTCGTAGAACAATTTCTATGAAAACTTAGTGGAAATTGTTCTACAAGTGTCGCGTCGCGCTGTCGCGTCGCGGCTGTTTGAAGAAGCCTTAATGATAGCTCACGTTAAGCTCACTTCACCTTAGTTTTCACAGTTATATTTTTACAGAATAGACCGGCTGGTGTTGGTATTTTTGGTTTTAACTTTTTGTTATTTTTATTAAGGAGGCTGCGCTAAGATATACCGCAAAATACTGTTTTGATGATTTTAATTATTTTAATTATGTAAATATGTACGTGTTACGGTCGCGAATCATATTTTGTTTAACATATAGCCCGACACTGACCTGAAAATTTCAAAACACCTGGAAAATTTTAAATTCGCAGGATAACCTGGCGTTTCCCCTTATTTAATAAAAATCCGCAGCTGTGGTAAACGCAAATCTGCCATGGCTATCGGGTTTCTGACATTTTTAGCCCATTTTTTTGTCTTATCTCTTATCGTCACGAATACGAAGGCTTAGTTAGACATTGTCGCAGTATTTATGTTGATGCAGACGTATGATTAGGTCAATCAGCTTTTCATCATCATCATTTCAGCCGAAAGACGTCCACTGCTGGACATAGGCCTCCCCCAAGCTCCGCCACTTCGACCAATTCTGTGCTTCCCACATCCAGCGGACTCCTGCGGCCCTCACAAGGTCATTGGTCCTTCTTGTGATAGGCCTTCCAACTTTACGTCCTCCAGTGCGCGGTCGCCACTCCAGAACTTTTTGGCCCCATCAGCTATCCGTTCCACGAGCAATGTGCTCTGCCCATTACCACTTAAGTTTGGCAATTCTTCGGGCTATGTCGGTTACCTTGGTTCTCCTACGAATCTCTTCATTCCTGATTCAATCACGCAGGGAAACTCTAAGCATAGCCCTCTCCATTGCCCTTTGGGTGACTTTAAACCTTCTTATGAGGCCGTATAAGCTTTTACCTAATAATAATCTTACATTTACTTACAGACAACGCACAACCTAAACCGCTGGGTCTAGGAGCTTGCAATCTTACACAAGTGTTCTAAAAAGGTATGAGGAATAGGGTGTAAAGTTCACTTATCCTATGGAAAAGGGAGACTCCTCCGACCAGAGGGATGTTGCGTGTGGTGGGCTACTGCCCTTGGATTAATGTGGGGACGTTGTATATAAGTTGTTAAAAAATTAATCTTCCGAATTTCGTGTACTTGCTCGGTATCAAAAAACTAACATATTGCAAAAAAATAACTTTTTTTTGCGATTTTAATTTTAGGTAAGTTTGATAAATTGCCCATCCAAAGTCTGAGAAATGTGATGAGAAAATTAGAATCAGCTGTTTACGTAGGTATTTGAGAATGCGCTCGTCTCGCTCGCGCGGCAGCCTGTGCCTCACGGTAGGTAGGTACGGTGCGCATGTGCATATTTAATAATTAGTGCGTGGGGAAAATATTGCATATCTCTGAAACGAATTGTTGTGTATAATTATTTTGTTCGTGAATATGTTTAGAACGTTATTTTAAACAACTACTTAAATTTCTAAACATTAATTTTTAACACCATATTTAAGCTATTTGCGCGACAAACTCTTCTTGCGCCATGCAGGATTTTGCGTGACGTCACTGTGATGTGTACTTCACATGTGGCGATGTAGATGCTACAACTGGATTTTTGGAAATTCTCTCTCTGTAGGAGACATTAAACTTTTGTACGGAAGTTCGTCATTTTATGGAAAATCCCATTGGGCATACGACTTGTCTCACAAAAGTATACTATAAAGTATATCTTGCACTGTACAATAAGTCGAATAGTTCCAGGTTTAAAGGCAACAATTTAACAGTTTACGATCGAGTTTAGTATTTCATTACGCGGTATTCCGTAGTAATGAAATTATAAACTATAAACTTACCCAACCACGGTATGACAGTACTACTAATGAAATACAGTTGTTTTATTCTCAAAAATTGGTATACGATTTTAAAGTTGAATTAAAGTTACAAATTAATTAATCAGAATCATCTTGGCAAGAGTTAAAAGTTGAATGATATATACAAGGTGTAACAAAAACCCTATTGCTATCCTTAAGCACTAAAGATAACAGCTGGTATAGAATCACTATACATAGTTTCAGCTCAAAATAAAATACTCCAACAATTGATAACAAATTTTCGGTTTCGTATGTTTCTTAAATTCAAATCATAACAAACGTGTCACTGCACTACGTAGGGCAATAACTTTCCACGTTACTTGCCAATATCACGATAAATCTCTTCCGAGTGATGTTTTATTTCAATTTGAAATGTTCGGCTTCTGGTATCAGTGTATTAAAAATTCTCATAACTTCCGAACATGTAGAGATAGGATTAAAAAACCCTTCCAATATCGTTTGATATCATTCCAAGAAGCCGTGCCCTTGGTATGTATATACCCTTTCCGTTACACGTTGTACATTTCCGTAAATTGGTAAAATAATACTTTTACACGTCCGTTTTTAAACATAATGAGGTTAGTATTCGAAAACACGAACCTCATTTAGTTTTTGGTTTTTCTTTTTATATTAGTCGAATAGGAATCTGAACCTTAATTGCGTAACACCTAGTGATCAGAATCTGAATAATTTTGATGTTCCAAAAAATGGGCCCCATCAGTTGGTGCCGACATCTCTTTGAGGCGCGCGTGGAACATAACGCGCCGTCGACCCGGGCTTGGTCCTTATCGGACAGCGAGCTACCCATTACTCACCGTCCGCAAGCCCACGTCTATGGTGGCCGGGAATCAGCTTGCCTCCTGCAGAGGCTACGGCCGTGCGGGCGCATGTACTGCCTCTCCCTCACGTGCGCCGCCTCCCTCTTCGTATTACTGCTTCACAGAAGAAGGAGACGGCTACCCATGCACTCTCGCTCCGTACTATGTCCTGAACCAGGGCCGGACACGAGAGATCGCCGCCGCCGATCGCCTCCAGGAGGACACGGCGGTGCTCTGCCCAAGCCGGGCAGACCTCCACCGTGTGCTTCAACGTGTCCTCAGGGCGATCTTCGCAGTGGAAACACCCGGGCGTTTCCTCCCGAGTCAAACGCATGGTTAGACGCGGATATTGGCGTCGTCATCTCCATGCCTTTATTCCAATTTATTTAGGATCATTACTACTCTAACAACTTTCAGTTTTTACATGATATCCTTCACACAATTTAATCATTTTTTTTAAAGGACAAACAAGAGCCTACCTAATAAAATCTATATTAATAGTACCCGTTTGACCAGGGTATCTCTCCTGAGTATCGTAAAACTTTGCAGCATTATAACCAACACAGCCGAAGGCAGGTAATGGTATTGCTAATTAATACAAACGTCATAAAATGCAGCTGTTGCGTTAATTCATTAATATTTTCTGCAATAACCATGCCTTTATGAGTAATAACTGAATGGCTGCCTTCTTCCGGGTAGATATTATTGATAAAAGAAATAGATAGTAACAGTACTATGTTTGAATGTGTTAATTTAATCATGGATTATTTAATCATGGATTATTCTGAAGTGTTCTGCTTTTTACATATAAAAGTCAAAACTAAGTAAGCATGGTTCTTGAGCCTTGTGGCTTTTCTGTTTCAGAAAATATATTTGTTTTGAAGCTGGACAATATAGGAAGGTATTACAGTATAGTCTTTTTGTAGTTTCTTATTCAAAGTATTTTTTCATCATAAGAAAGAAAAATACAATAAGTAACTATGCCGTTTTTCTTTATTAGTATCTAATTGTTTACTTCAAAATAGTGAAGAAAAAAATCACGAGGAAACCGGTATGTTCTTGAACCAGAAATTTGAATACGTGACATCTACCAAACCACACTGGGCCCACGTGGTGGATTACGGCCCACTCCTTCTCACAAAAAGGGAGGCCTGTGACGCAGCAGGGGGAAAATTTTAGGCTTATTATGCAGTTGTTTGAATCAAACTAATCTTTTTTTTCTTTTTTATAAAATATCACAATAGATGATACTTTATTCACATTACAATCTAGCCTATTAGCTAATAAGTAATTTAAATATAACTTAAACTGCTAAGTGACTATTAAACTAAGAAATCGTCCAATAACGTCTTTCTTATTCACTGTAAGTTAAGGGGAAGACACTTGGTTCACGTGTTCTTTATTAAAGACAGCACTTGCACTACAGTTTAAGTTCACTTACACTGCACTAAACTAACTCAAAGGGTTTTACCCTTTTTAGTCTTCGCACTAATTCAGTGTTGTCAAGGAGTTGGATCGCCTCGACATTCACGTGATGATGAAGTCTGTGTTCATGAGCTTCTGCATATTTCTGTATAACTATGTTTACGACATCCATCTTGAGGTCCCGGTGGAGGTCGCTATTTCTTATGTACCAGGGCGCGTTTACTATATCCCTTAGTACTTTGTTTTGAAAACGTTGTATGATTTGACGATTAAACTAATCGTGACTAAACTTAAGAACCAAATCTTTCATCCTTACAATTGCTAACCACGCTAAACTAAAAGAACCTATCCACAGTAACCTCAAAAACCAGTGAATATAAAACGAATTAAAACTCCTACTACCTCCACACAATTACTTTTCCACCTGACCTTTCCAAAGTCACACAAAACGGTTTCCAACAATAGCACTGGCGTGATTTCCCAGGCGTTCTAGACGAAATACTGTGTAGTAATGTTACCACAAAAGTGTGCCATCAAAATCCCATCACCTTTGGAAGCATCTGTCAGGGTCATAGATATGATATTGTGCCCTAAGGATGTCACAAACGCGACGTGGAGAATAGGTTGTAAAATGTCGACAATTGTTTTTGAGCTAGCAGTTAAGCTGTACCTACTTTAGGGATCTTGTGTACTATGTGGTTTTTTAAGTACGAACGAGTGGCAGAAAATATTAGCAGAAAAAAAACTAATGCTTACTTAAAATCCGTGGGCGAAGATAAAGCAATTCAAAACATAGCATGTATTTATACCATATTGTATATCGTATTTTCTGACTGGCTGTGTCGGTGACTTCGTTCCCGTGGATGTCGAAAAGGCAATAATAAGTCTGTTTATTAATTATTTTTCTAAAATAATAGAAGCTTAACTTACTTCCTATAACATCAGCTATCTGATAATGAAAGTTCCGTCATAATCGGTACAGCCGTTTTGGAGATTAGCCGGAGCAAACAAAAAGACAGACAAAATTAACCGTTTACACTTTCATATGTAATTAGTAAAAAGCTGTTATGCTTACAGCACATACAGACATTTCAATTTTGTTTGTTTGGATACGTAGATTAAAGTCGCTTTTCGTGTGTGTTTGCTTGACTATGTTGTTCTTCTCAACTGCGCCACAAATTTTGATGCGGTTTTTCCACTAATTTGGATATTCGATTCGATTTTTTTGGATCATCTCTAGATGATGGTTAAAACCGCATCAAAATCTGTTGAGATGTTGCTATAACTATTAAACATAACAAAAAAATATTTTTTTTTTCTTAAGTCATTACAACCGTGCAAAGCAGAAACGGGTCGCTTGTGCCTATATCATACGCAAGAACTACTATTTCCACATTCATGACCACGAGCACAAAACGAGTAAATACGAGCTTAGTGCAGGTGCTCGAGCCAATCGCTCTTCTGTTCAGGTGCTCGAGTGCTCATCTGTGCTCGTCGGGCAAGCATTGTGAACTGCACTTGAACGTAAGGTGTTGTATTCTTGTTTGTTTGCCGAGTTACAGCGCTTTTATACGAACGAATTGTATGAGATGTGTGGCTAACTAACTTTGGCTAGGCTCTGTTGTCTTGCAGATCATATTTTTTTTTAATTTGTTGTTATCTGGGGAACCGTTTTGAGCTGGTGCGGCCAAGAGCTCATGACGTGGCGAAGTCGTGTTGATTTGACGGAGCCACATTGTGCATTTGCACAATGACGTTTCTGCAAGTGCACAATGTGGCTCCGTCAGTGGCACCACACATTCTTGATTATCGATGATACTCAAGCTAAAGGTGTTTTAAGTAAATACGGTATTTCTAAAAAATCTTTTGCACTTCCCGGAGGCTTACCCTAGTGTTTTACATTTGATGTGATGTCACGACATAGTCTCAGTAAGACCCTAACTAAGTACTGCGCAGCCCTAGAGCGGCTCTAGCCCTAAGATATGTAGGCATACTTAAATCGAATCGTGTATACAATATCCAGACGATCTAGGAACCCTCGTCACGTGCCACAGACTGTGTGACAGATGGCGAAGTATCTTCAAATGTAAGTGTTCCTAAATGTACTAAGTTTATTTTATTTTCTTGAAGGTATCGCTTAGAAACATTTTTTATTTTGGCAAAGGCATTTAAGGCTTTAAAGTAGTGGTGGCCCAGTGATAACGACCGCGACTTACTAGTGATAGGTCGTTTGAACCCTGACACGCTATTTACTTTGTGTAAATGATTTTATCGCCGAGGAAGCCGGCATTTTCTAGAACCAAAAATTCGAAGGTATGTAACATCCACTAACCCGCACTGGGCCCGCGTAGTGGATTACGGCCCACTCCCTCTCACAGAGGCGTGTCCAGAAATGGAAACATTATAGACTTATTATGATGATTTAAAGGCTTCTTCAAACAGCCGCGACGCGACAGCGCGACGCGACACTTGTAGAACAATTTCCATTAAGTTTTCATAGAAATTGTTCTACGAGTGTCGCGACGCGACCGTCGCGTCGCGCTAGTCTGCACGAGCCTTAAGGCTTTTGACAGAAGTGGTTATACTGCACTCATAGGTATATTATGCCAACTTTATCGGGACATAAACTGAGTGATGTAAGATAACCCTAGATCCCACTGGAACGTCATAACAGGGGGTAAAAACTTCTTCTGTCGAGCAAGCTAAAACTAGTTCGTACATAACATTAATTTTCAGCTCTCTTGCCAACCCTAGAACAAATTCCCAGTTTACGATCCACAGTTAGAGTCACGATCGTATAGGTGTCTCGCGAGGCTCCGCTGAATTAAATCCTGTTGACAGGACCAGTTTATTTCCAACGAATCGCTGCAAAGTAACAGTATTGGGTCAAAAGTAACACCGGTTCCAAAGTAACAACAGGTCATGTAGCTGGGGAATGATATAACTTTTATATTTACAATAAATTGTTGATCCGACTAGCTTTCGAATAGGTCAATAAGATAGTACAGAAGGAGTGCACTGCGCAACTCCTAGTAAATTGAAATTTTACTAAGGTAGAAAGATTCTAGCTTGCACAGTGGTATTTAAGCAAAAATGTACCTTAACGTTTCACGACGTGCAAGTGACATTGATCCTTATACATACACCAGGCTTATATATTATACCTGCTTCCCTTTTCTTAATAGCAATGCTTTTACAAACCAGTACCCTAATTGCGTTCTACACTATCGATCAGAATCTGAATGATTTTAAGAATATTGCTAATTCATTGCTTTATATTAGGTCTTTACTACCTATGAAATTGGAGATTTGTATGCTAATTTTTAAATATTAAAAAAAAAAAAATCTTTCATCATCATCATCATATCAGCCGAAAGACGTCCACTGCTGGACATAGGCCTCCCCCAAAAGGAGGGACTTGCCATAAGCGCCACGCTTGGCAGGGGGTTGGCGATCGCAGTATGTTGGTCAAATGCATAGAGAACGCTGCTGTCCATTCTCTAGTAAGTCCCTTAGTCGCCTTCTACGACACCCACGGGAAGAAATGGGATGGTGCTATTCTTTTACGTCCGGCACCACACGGAACATACACACACAACACGGTATTTTCTTTAACACGCTTTTATTAGCTTCACCTATATGTTTGTAAGCATGTTTGTTTGCATCCTTTGGACTTGATTTTGACCCACTTCAAACGGGCAGATTTCATTTAAACTTTGTAGACTTATCGAAGACCGATGACAATTCAGTAATTTAAAAAAACACGTTTTTGCTGTTAGCAGAACTAAAAAATAGAAATAAATCATAGTTTAAAAACTAAAAAACACGCTTTAAAAACCAAACTGAAAAAGTAGAAAATAGTTTTCAAACTATCTATTTTTTTATTTTAGCTATTCAAAGTACTAGCCCAAATTATCCACACAATTTTGCCATTTTGATGGCAGTTTGTTTATCTCTTTACTGTAGAAGTCTGGATGCGCGCTGGATGGGCGATGAAGCCAGCGAAAGCGTTTTTGTACTGCCTCTCAGGTGTTAATATTTTCCCACTTAAAAAATTGTCTAAATTTTGAAAAAAGTAGAAATCTGTTGGGGTAAGGTCCGGTGAGTAAGGTGGGTGACGGAGCGCTTTCAGCTGTAACTCGTGGAGAAGTAATGGGGGAGAGCAATTGACCAGTCTTGGTTGTTGAATTGTGAGCTTCTCCATCATTGTTTACAATTCTTGGCAATAGACATCTGCCGTCACTGTCGTGCCATTCGGTAAGAGGCTGTGATGTACAAGTCCACCAGACTGTCACCATCATCTTCCTATGAGTAATCTTTTTTTAACGCACTGATTAGTTGCTGTACCCGAGTCCATCCACTGAGACGAACGCTTACGGTTGTCGTACAAGATCCACTTTTCATCGCAGGTAACAATTCGATTTAGAATTCCCTCGTTTCTATGCCGATTTATTAGTGCTATGCATGCTTCGGCGTCTTCTGTTGTCAATGTTGTGTTTACCTGTAATTGGAATATATATTAGAATGTAACCGTATGATTTTAATATTTGTATGTATATGTGTATGCTGTGGGTGAACCTTTAAGTAAATAAATAAATAAAAGTTATTTGAATTTCAAATTGTGCCCCAAACCAGAGATAATTAAATCTGAAAATGCTGTTTTAAAATCTCCAATTACATAGGTTTTTTTTGAGTGGGAAATCATCAAATAAATTCTCCAGCTCTGGGTGGAGGGCGTGTCAGACTTTTACTGATTAACACCCACCCGTGTTCCCTCAGTTGCCTTTGTGCCAGGGGCCCCGGTATCTCTTTGGAATAACCCGCACCCCTGGCATGCATTGGCCCTTGCGGGCCCCATCAAATGGTGCTGACATCCACCGTGTCTCAATTACATGGGTAAAGACCTATTATGTTCAAAAAATTCGTCTGCTTAACAACGTCAATAATGGAATAAATGTTGTTGAACTGTCAAAATGAAAGCCATTCCTACTGTTAGTGTGTCACTCAATTACCCCGCTGTTCTAAAAAAAAACATCTTGGTGAAATGTTACATCTTTGGAATTAAACATAACCATTATTATTTTTGTCCGAGACCAAAATAAATCTTGTAGGGAAATTTCTTTAACAGCAAAAAAAAGAATGAGTGAATCCACCACCACAAGCACCAACCCGGTACTTTTAGTACCCCCATTCCATTACTCCTACAGTGCCAGTACATAAACTGCAAATGATTCTAAATTTTCTACTAAAACTAACTTTAAGGCGCCTTATTTAACTTTTGTTTTTTGCGAGGTGACGTTTTACAACTGGTACTAAAAACGTAAATATAGCTCACTACTGCTTTTATTTCATTGGCGCAATAAAAGTCTTGGACTTTTACATTATTCACCAGGTACAGTAGCGTACCTAGTACAAAAATAATATCAGCTATAGTTTTTCGTGGGTATGGACTTCATTGAGCATGCGAGACCCGCGAAGGTTTACTATCTTAATGAGGAGAAGCTATTAAACAACGTGTAAAGGAAAGGGTACATGCATACCAAGAGCTTCTTTAGGTGCTTTTAAATGATATTGGAAGGGTTTTTTAATCCTATCTCTACATGTTCGGAAGTTATGAGAATTTTTGATACATTGATACCAGAAACCTAAATTTTCAAATTGAAATAAACACATCACTCGGAAGAGATTTATCGTGATATTGGCAAGTAACGTGGAAAGTTATTGACCTACGTAGTGCGGTGACACGTTTGTCATGACTTGAATTTAAGAAACATATGAAACCGAAAATTTGGTATCAATTCTTAGAGTATTTTATTTTGAGCTGAAACAATGTATAGTGATTCTATACCAGCTGTTATCTTTAGTGCTTATGGATAGCAATAGAGTTTCTGTTACACCTTGTACAATAGTAGTCGCCAAGTGGCCTAAATTTGACAATAATTGTTTCAAATTGTAATCAACAGTAATCAATTAATTACTGTAGCTTTCTGCACTTCTTCTCCATTTAACAAATTTAAATATAAATGTGTCAAATTTCATACTCCTCCGTCCCCGTGATTTTCGTAGAAAGTGGTACATTTTTTTTTGCTTCACGTTTTAATTTATGGATAGATTCCAACTACATTTTATCTAACTAGCCGTCCATGTAAAGCCTAAGTTCCTACCGTCTCACATACATAGGTAACTTATTGAACGTTACCTCGTCAACCCACAGTCATATTCACCTACTTTACAAGGTAATTTGTGCCAGAGATGTGCTAAGCTGCGTAGCGATGGATGTGTATGATTTTAAGCAAAAGGATAGTTGATTTTTATAGTCCTGATGCGGTACCGCCTGTATTAATTTATGGTACACATTTGCAGGGAGTCTACAGGTTTAAGTATCTTGGTCGTATATTGATTCCCAACCTTAAGGCTAGGTTGTTCGGGCCTGTGGGCCTTTAAAACGCTACCTCCGTCTCCCCCAAATGCAGTGACGTATTTATTTACGATGAACTATCAATCGTCATCACCATATCAGCCGAAAGACGTCCACTACTGGACAGAAGCCTCCCCCGAAAGGGGGAATTTAGCATAATAGCCACGTTCGGCAGGCGGGTTGGCGATCACAGTACGGCGGTAAAATGCATAGAGAAGGCTGCTGCCCATTCTCTAGTAAGTCCCTTAGTCGCCTTCTAAGACACCCATGGGAAGAAATGGGATGGTGCTATTCTTTTACGTCCGGCACCACGCGGAACCGTCAATCATTTAGCGGAAAATGCATGCCACAGTATAACATATTGCAGTTGATCAACTGAATTATTTTTGCTAAGGTTCGATATTTTTTCCTTCGTTTTAGGTACGGTATGGTAGAACTACAGTTATTACTTAAAATCGATGTCTAAAATCGATAAGTATCGACGTCTCGAAGTCGGCAGTGCGAATAAACGGGTGAAAGAATAGCTGGTTCTCTCACCCCGCATTGCGTCTTTGCCGGTAGATATTGTGCTGATATCGGTGTCAGCCACTGTCTGCGACAAGATAGGGGACAAGAAAGCGTTTAGTAGGTACTAAACGTATGCGAAAATCTGACCCGGATATTGTGGTGGTGTCAGAATCAACTAATTTTATTAATGAAACAAAAGCAGAAATGTATTTTCATTCAAAACTAGCTTTTGCCTGAGGCTGATAGTAGAGATAACGATTTTAAACATTTTTTTTTTTTTAATCTTCAGCTTTACTATTATTATGAATGCTACGAGTTTCGACCTCAGGACTAGCTGTGCATCTCTGTGCTTCTCACACGGACAACTATACGTCAGTTGCTCCCGCTACACCGTTCTCTTTGTATATTTAAAGCTGTTTAGAGCAAAACTACAAATACGACGTTGTTATGTACAGGGAAGTTTTATATAATGTGAGTACCGTACAATATACTTTAGTATATTGTGATGTCTTACGATCTCCACGCGAACGAAGTCGCGAGCAGAAGCTAGTTACTGATACATAATGGTTTTGCGGTTGTAAGGTGAAAATTACACAAGGGTAAAATTATAAAACAAATTGCACACCCTTGTGCAATTTGTTCTTTGAGAAAATAAATGCCTTCAAACCAAAATCATGCTTCCAGAACTTTCAACTAGAGACTTTCCAGACAAGTGTTGCAAGTGTGCAAGAAGAAACACGGGTGGGTTTTAGTCAGTAAAAGTCTGACACTACTATTACTGATACTTCTCCTGCTCCGCCCAGAGCGGGAGAAGTATTTTGATGATTTTCTATCCAAAACAAAAAAAAATCCTTGTGCAAATTGTTTTTTGAGAAAATAAATGTCTTTAATTAGAAATCATGATTCCAGACCCAGAGATTAAGGCTAAGCGTAAGTTGTCAGTGAATTTTAGAATTTTATCAAGTAGACAAGCCGTGTGCCCGACGGTATTTCTCTTCGTCAAAATGGTAGATTTCCATTCAAATTTTCATCCGCTATTTTATTTATTTCTTTAGTGACCGAATTTTCAAAGACCCGGAATTTCATATTTTTATTAAGGCGGGGTGATCTGGAAAAACGTCGTTTTGTATTGTGTTTTATAAGTGGATAAACCGGATTTAAAAAATTGAAAAAAATATATTACATAGTTCACACCTTGATCTAGATAATCCGGCCGTGTGATACACGATTACTTGCATTTTACTGCAGCCATTTACATGACAAAGACAAGTCTAAATGATAATCGGATTCTTATTTCATTTAAGTTATATAAGGCTTTGAACAATGAAACTTATACCATAATAAAGGTCGTAAAAAAATTGATGAAATCCGGCCGCCATAATATGGACTATGAAAATACATTTATAACAAATCTAAAATCCAGTATTTTCATCTTTACATGCGCGCGCCCCGTGTCGTTTAGTCCCGAGCGGAACGTGTTGGACGTCAGACGTGTGCCATTTTTTTGAACCCGCCACCCCCAGCGATGATCTGTTACCGGCAGATTAATTAAGTTTGCAGGGCTTCTTCTGCGTTGTTATTGTGTGCAGCAGCCGTCATGTTACTGCAGCCGTCATATTGCGGAGGCCGTCATATTGCGGAGGCCGTCATATTGCGGTGGCCGTCATATTGCGGTGGCCGTTATATCGCGGCGGCCGTCATATTGCGGTGGCCGTCATATTGCGGCGGCCGTTATATCGCGGCGGCCATCATATTGCGGAGGCTGTCATATTGCGGTGGCCGTCATATTGCGGCGGCCGTTATATCGCGGCGGCCGTCATATTGCGGTGGCCGTCATATTGCGGCGGCCGTTATATCGCGGCGGCCATCATATTGCGGAGGCTGTCATATTGCGGTGGCCGTCATATTGCGGCGGCCGTTATATCATGGCGGCCGTCATATTGCGGAGGCGGTCATATTGCGGAGGCCGCCATATTGCGGAGGCCGTCATATTGCGGAGGCCGCCATATTACGGAGGCCGTCATATAACGGAGGCCGTCATATTACGGAGGCCGTCATATAACGGAGGCTGTTATATTACGGAGACCGTCATATTACGGAGGCCGTCATATTACTGCGGCCGTCACGTTGCTGCGGCCGTCACGTTACTACGGCCGTCACGTTACTGCGGCCGTCACGTTACTGCGGCCGTCATGTTACTGTGGCCGTCATGTTACTGCGGCCGTCATGTTACTGCGGCCGTCATGTTACTGAGGCTGTCATTTTATGGAGGCCGTCATAAATCCATCTTGGATTTACATTTTGATCAGCGGTCTCGAAAACCATGACAGGTAACATGACATAAACAGTTAGAAAGAGAAATAATAAATAAAAGTCCACGTTCACACGGACGTAATTTCGCGCGCTGGATTTTCCACTCTCGGTAGTTAGCCGAAGGTTGAGAATTTCTAACAGTGTGGTTTACTGTTATATTTTCATCTCTCGGTACGTACCGTAGTCGGTACATAGTTTTGTATGTAGGTTTCAGTTTTGGTAGGTTAGAGTTCTGCTTGTACATAAATAAGAAAATAAATAAAAAAGTGTAACTAAACAACTACGACTGTCACCCTAATTGGATTATTACTTCCAGTCTGTATGTAACTTGAACATAACTGGCGAATTGTGGGTGTACTAATACACCACTGCCCAACCCCTCTGAAAGAATACAGGCGTTACGTTACGAAGAAATATCATTTCCGCAACTTATTATATGTTAAAAAAATACTTAATAGTAAAACAAACTTTTACTAATCGTAATCAGTTCAAGTTGAACCACTGTATTGCTCTATTCGGTGACATAGTTAATACTGCTGCCGGCCACCAGCCACGCCTGGCGCGCGGTCGCTCGCGCATCGTAACTAGTTACGTCTCGCTACTCGTTTCGGGGGCTAAGATAAGCGTTAAATGCCTACCGCGCTCGGCTCACCTCGCTTTAATTATAATACGTTAAAAATGGTCCTACTGTTTCGCTTACATTGTGTGCCGGACGGGCGTGATCGCTTGGACGCGAGGGGTGTGTGGTGAGGGTGTATGCCTGTCCCACTGTGTGTGTAGGGCTCCCGGTCCGCGCGGCGCTGACGTCCTGCACCTATAGATTCCAGATATCTTCAGGGCGGCTACTATCTTCCGGGCTTCATGACGTTACCATATGTACCAGTGTTATGACTCGTCTCAAAGAAATAGTTTCCAGACTTTCGTCTAGGAAGGGGGTGTTTTTTGACTCCGTAAAGGGGGGGTGCCTTACCTGATTAATAACACACGTTTTTTATGTTTTACAGGAAGCAATTTCAGAACACTACTTGAACTATATCTATTAATTAATTTAAGAATTAAATAAAAATCTTGCCGATGACTACGAATTGCTAGAAATTACACGTTTACTATCGTACTATGAATCTTTACCGTAACGAGAGCCGCAAATTGCTTCCTGTTTTTAAGTTTTATTTGTTCTAGATTTCATTACATTTATGACGGAATTATGAATATAACATCTCAATTTATTAAAATATACAAGGCATGTTACATATTGTTGCATTCCCCATGAAATTCCCCGTCTCCTGAGATATCCACATCAACTATATCTTTCCATACTGAAAGAATGTTTCGAGGAAACCCGAAAAAAATCTGAAAAATGTTAATAAATTTATTTTATAAGTTGATTTCCTCGAAAACTACTGAACGGATTTCAAATCCAATTATAGATATCTCAGGCTGGTCTGTAGACCTAAAACAATCTGATATTTAAAACTATACAACTATGGCTTTCAGGGCGTGACGCGCCCTGAAAGAGGGTTAGCAAAAACACAAATCTTAAGAATTACTTAACTAAAGTAACACGACATACAAACTCAATTAAGTGGGCTTTATCTTAGGTTTACATTATTGAAAGTTACGTCCAGGGCTAGGTCTCGGTACTAGGTTACCTGGACGCAACTAAAACTATAAGTTACTGCTATATAGCCCACTCAAATGAGGTTTGCAGGGGTGGTACTTACGGTTATCTTATACTAGCCGCTTAGTCACTACTGTTTATTAGTTTCACTATCACTCTTATCACTATGAATCTACGTTAATGTCAAAAACAAACTAATTAACTATGTAGTGACGCATCGTCGCGAACACATTGTTACCATATATTTTTTTTATGTTAACGTCATCATATTGCCTAGAAATAATCACATTTTCGAAAACAATTTTATGAATTACAATCACAAGATATTTTTTCTGAGATTTGCAATTTCATAATTCAATTTGTTATTATTTTATAGAGATATGTAGAACAGGGTGTAAAGTTCTATCATAATCTATTGAAAAGGAGGATCTTCCAACCAGACGGGTGTTTATCTGATGGGCAACTGCCCGACGATTGATGTCGGGTTGTTGCATATATGCAGATCGCGCGGTAAACTCTGCTTGTGCGATGTAGCTGATGTAGTTGCGGTGTGACGTCAAGTCTTGAGTAGTTCGCATATGGCATTGTAGATGGCGCCACTTCACTTTTTGTGTTTTCCACATTTGTTGAATTGAAGTATGTGGGGCGTTGTAGATGTCCGCCACAATTTTATTAGATTTTTTTACAGGCGCAGGATGAGCGAGTTTTTGAAAATTTGGACACAGGTCCAACCTCGATGACGTCCCGCAGGCTTCTAAAATGTACTCTTTGGGCCTCTGAGCGCGACCTAATTAAGCCCGATTTGCTATTTTTGAGATTGTTAAAAAAAATCTATGTAACTAAAAAATTGTTAATTTCCCTCCTAAATACGGTTCCCTCATCGTACATGCAATTTCCACATTTTATGCTGTTATTAGCAAATGAGATGTTAAATGGTTTTGAAATCGACCCTCTTTCGGATTTTTTATCCATCGAGTAAAATAACAATTAATAGTGTTTTGAACTGTTAATTTCCCATAAGGATATTTCTATGACATATTTTTTTCAGGGCCTAAATACACTAATTTGACCATTTCATGTTGATTCTGAAACAGGTAGATAATTTCGGATAACGGGAGCGGAGAGCGTTGTCGGTTAGAGCGAACATGGACGCTCGCAGGTTTGCACGATACTCACCACAGAGTACATTATACTAACTTCCTGTTAAAACCACGCTCTTTCGAACCTACTGTACTGCTTTTTACACGTGCAGCCTGTGGGGCTGCCCCGTTTCTGTAGTGCATATAATAATGTACTCTGTGCTGTAGTGCGTCAGGGATGTTCGCAGATCAACACCTTCACCGCTTAACTACCTTGATGGCTTCTTCAGCCTCAGGGAATGGACGAAAATAAAAAATAAAAATATTTTAACCGATCCTCTATTTATTGACTTTCTAATAATATACGCTTTTAAAATTTATTAACCTCTAATAACTTTTTGGGCTTCTAATGGTGGACACTTTTTAAGTAAATGTGCATCTTTTCAACTTTCTGGCCTTTTCTTACGGTTGATCGCAGAAACTCAGCTAGGGTACCTCGACCAAACGACTAAGTAAGGTTAGAACTGCGAACAAACGCGCGCGAGCTGCACAAGAGCTATATCCAAGTTGAGCGCAGTTACTTAGATATTTAGTATATTCAAGCCCCTAAAATAATAATTATTTGAGGTTCACAAAAAGAAGCGCGTTCATAATATAAAAATTTTCATTAGGTAATATTTTTAGGAAAGCAAAATAGGAATTACATATTTTAGGTTCAATTAAATACATGCCAATTAAAAAAAAAACAATTGTTATAATTTTGACTTCAAACTTTCACTTTGACACCATTTCTATATTAGGAGCTTCTAATGTTGTCTGCCATTTTCAATAGTATATTTCTTAGTAGGTTTGCTAGTAGAGGGTAGTTTTGACCTAAAAGTGGCGCTCGTAGCTGAGGCACGCACACCTGTGGAAAAATGAACTTTATTTGTTTTTTTTTTTACGTAATTTGGAATTTTATTTTCGTAGCGTTAGAGGCCTCCCCACAAGGTGGAGTGGGCTTTGTGACTGCCGCAAGAGCGGGAAGCACATAACCGGTCAAAGTGGAGGTGTTTGGGGAGGCCTATTTCCAACAGTATTTCAGCTAAAATTATGTTGATAATGTTATTGAAAATGAAAAATGTTTTATTATTTTAACAAGTAAAATTTTACAACTAGTGATTGAAGCCTCCTTTTAGGCAAATAAGCCTGCGTTAGGATACTCCAACAAGTTATTGAATTTGGAATTTAGTTAGTAGCTGTATAGTGTGTGTATATAGGGAAGTCTGATGTTATAAAAAAAATATTTCTAATCTTTCAAGTGGGATAATTTTCCGTAAAGACATCTTAAATAATTTCACAATTCATCAATTGAATAAAACCCAACGTTGCAGTTTTGTTCATCCGTGTACTAATTATCCGAGTTTGGTTAATTTCAGCCATTGATGCACAACCTGTTATACCTTGGAATAACCTACAGGAGTCTGAACTTATCCGTTGGTTATAAAAAAAAAATAGCGCTGTCTTTTATTTTGACCGCGTAGATATTGCACATTTCTATGCAGCAGCTGACTTTTTTTTTTGGATAAATAGTGTAGAATCATTTGCTGAATTCATGGTTTTAATTAGAGCGTCGACATCCCTGCCACACTATATAAACACTATGTTCATTGGCAAAGGTTACCTCAAAATAGTTTACGAGATAAAAAATATGAACAGATCTGGTTATAGTCCCGGAATTTATTTCAGAATATACTAACCACTGCAAGAATGACGACCAACAAGGGACAGACCAGGTTTATAAGCAAAGTGAGGACAGCTCGCACCAGCCACCACAGACCGACCACCACCAGGATACTGGCAAGCATTACCTGAAATAAAAATATAGGAACAGTATAAAAATAACAGCCGGCCATCGTTTGTCAAACGTGAATAATAGACCCCAATACATTGGCTCGGAGAAACAACTTAACTGGCAGGAAACAATGCAAATTCTATAAAGTTACACATACCTAGAGATCAGGTTTTTGGGAACTGTGATACAAGCCATTTCTATCTGTATTTTTTATTACGTGATGCTAAAAGTAGTGGCCTAGTGATACCGGCGACTTATGAGTTGTATGTAGTAGAGATGGGTAACTCGGGAGAGATAGATAAAAAAGATATGAATCAATCCGTTTCCATCAATCACTCTTTATAGCCATTCACATCCGAATGTATCAGTGTATCTTTACAACTCACTCACTCACGGAGTCACGGCCTTTTTCTTCAATCTGTATCATCATTTATTTCATCTGTATCACAACACAACCGCATAGCCACACTCGTAAACAAATTTTCGGAAAGTCCAGGCGTCTCTTTCGCACCTCACTATTTAGAATGTTCTGTCGCGTTTTCGCAAGACGGAGAGAGTGAGTTGTTTACCATTATAAACTGATATACGTCGATACAGAAAGGTAAATTAATAACTCTATAACCGGTGCGTAGGGCATAAAGTCGTTAAGCGGAACGTGAACATTTAAGTACTATACTGGTTTTAACTGTACGTGTACTTTTCCTTTAAAAAGTTTAAACTATGCAAACTAATTTCGGTCATAAAGACATCGTTTTTAGGATCAGGATAGAAAAAAATAGATTTGCGATTTAAATTAAATAAAATATCAGTTTGCGTCATTAGTTCAACCTTGACCTTGGTTCGCTACCGTTCGGGATCGGGTCAGTTCAATGCGCTGCGTGTCGTGCGCGCGAGCGTGATCTAGTGATACATAAGGATATAAAGATATAAAAGAGTGATACATATCCCAGTGATCGAAAGATACATTTCAATCTTTTCTTTTTAGTGATACATTTTGCCTATGTCTAGTATGTAGGTCGTTCCAACCCAACCAGGCGCGTTACTTTGTGTAGATAATTTCGTCACCTCTGCCGACAAATCGGTGAAGGAAAACATCGTGTGGAAACCGGCATGTGTACAGTAAAAAAATCGAAGTCCTATGACATCTCCCAACCCGAGCTGAGCTCATGTGATTGATTATACCCCACTCCCTCTCGATGAAATGAGATGTCTATCCCAGCAGTGAGAATATTATAGGTTAATTATGCTTAGTTGTGCTTAATACGCGATGTGCGTCAGTCAAAATCAAAATCAAAATCAAAAGTCATTTATTCAAACTAGGCTGAGAGTCAGCACTTTCTGAACGTCAAAATTACAGAAGACAGTCCCCCAAAACGCCCGCCTTTCACCATTTCCTAGTGCTTTAGCTGGGAAGAAGAAGTGGCGCAACAAACTCCCCAGCAGCACAGCTGTCTGTTATGTTAGAAGAACTTGATTTTATACAATAATAGCACATAATTAACATTAAACAATAAATGAAAATTTAATTGATAAAAATTAAAAAAAGGGTTTATGCAGTCAAGTTAAATAAACAATGATATGAAGTAATTCATATGACCTGTCAGTAGTTAAACCAATTCTGGTGAAAGAACACAAACGTTGTCTTGAGTTAATCACAGCGACCCACAATTCTTATCGTTTAAGTAGTCGTTGATAGAATAGTATGCCTTCGAACAAAGATTTGATTTTACTTTCGCTTTAAACGCATTAAAATGTAAATCTAGCAAAGAAGAGGGAAGCTTGTTATAAAAGGTTATACCAAGCCCAGCAAATGAGTTATGAACTTTATGAAGCCGGTGAAAGGGAGCACGTAGTTTGTCCTTATTTCTAGTATTAATATTATGAATATCAATGTTTTTAGTGTATAATTGTATATTTTGCCTTATATATAAGATGTTAGTGAAGATGAATTGCGATGCCACCGTGAGAATACCAATATCTTTAAAAAATTCTCTAAGAGAAACTCTAGCACCTAGTTGGTAAATTGCAGTCGGTGTTACAGCTCCCGGTTTCATCTTTATATCATTGGAAATCCTAATTTTCTACCGAAATATGTAGCGTTACTGGCCCTTGTCTTGCAGTGAACTGCATGCATCCGTATCTAAAGTATATACGGTACCTAATACAACAATATTTTTGTCTTCGTTCCGGGAAATCTCAGAAAGAGCGGGCTCGATTTTAACGGGACTTTCTTTGGCAAATAGCTGATGTTGTAAGGAAAAATATAGACTACTATCCAGTAGTACGTTTTGGTGGGTTAATTTCTGACATCCACGTGGGCGAAGCTGCGGGCACAGCTAGTCCATACTAAATATTAAGAATGCTAAATAACTGTAGAAAAATCCAAATTACCTGTGCTTCTTCATGGGTTCGCATCCAGTTCCTAATGCAGTGCAGGGCGGGACGGCTTTCTCCTTCTTGACAACCATTAACACATGACGACCGTGAGACACAGAACTGAAATGTTAGAAATAATATTTTTATTAGTAACATAATTTCAACTTATTAACATAGGTATACTGTGAAACCTCTGCAGAATAAAAAGTCCCTTTCGCAGATAATTATCAAGTAAAACAAAACATATTTGCATAAAACGCAGATTTTACTGAAAAAGAGTTCCTGCAGAGTTACGAAAAAAAAATCCAGACTTAAGTGACATTGCAGATTCACTCATAACGTCAAAACGTTACTACATTATCAATTATTTAAACCATTTTACATACACCATTGCCAAACATATGCCCTTCCCACTGGAGGTGATCTGTGTACATGTTGCTGCCCACGTTTCCAATGACGGCAGTGGCGCTTACCAGCAACGCATGTAACCTTCTGTCTAGGCGGCAGTCTGCAAGCAAATATACCAAGAGTCAGTTTGCAGACTTTGGGCAAGACCCTGCAATGTCACTTATTTCTTCATTTTTGAGAACGCAAGCTGAAAAATATCATACGGAAAAACAAGTCTCGCGTTTTAACATAATTTACATGTTTTTTATTTACTGGTTTTGCTAATACAAGGTTTAGATCACGTGAGAGACTACCACAAACTTTAGTAATTAGGCAACAACAGTTGTTTATTTCTGTGTGATTTTCATACAGCCTACTGTATAAAAATAATACAGAACATCGCTTTTGAGAGTATACACCACATCATCATTCTTCCTCAGTTTTTTTCCATTTATGTAGGGGCTTCCAGTCCAACCAAGATGCTGTTGAATATCATTTTTTTTCATGGAATGGCACTCTGACTTCCACAAACAATTATCTGGGTAACACGAGACCCCTTGGTAAGACTGGTTGTCGGAGTTAGAGAGAAACAACACATCGCGCTGCTTAAGGAACTCAACAGTGAGTTCCTCATTACGAAGGTGATAAACGATCGGGTGCCCTAAAAATTTATCTTCGATAAAAAGTACAGAATCCAACTGCATGAGCATCGACGATGCAAAGGCTTGCGCCCCGCAGAGCTGCGCATCTTCACGGATGGATCAAAAACAGGTAGTGGCACAGGGGCTGGAGTCTTCTCGGAAGACTTCAACATCCACATAGCCACACCACTGGGGGTCCATAACACAGTGTTCCAGGCCGAATCCCTGGGCATCTCCCATGCCGAGTTTGCTATCATGGCTAGGGAAGTTAAGGACCACTCGATCCGCATACTCTCTGACAGCATGGCTGTTCTGCAAGCGCTGAACAGTCATACAGTTGACTCTGGGCTGATATACGAGTGCCATCAGCGCCTCAACGAGGTAGGTAGCTTCAATAATATTACCATCCAGTGGATCAAAGGACACAGCGGTTCGCTAGGAAACGATGCAACCGATGAACTTGCCAGGAGGGGGTCGAGCATGGCACCAGTGGGACCAGAACCCATTGCGCCACTCCCCTTCGGGTATCTACGTACTCTGGTAAGGAAACGTACCAGGGATGAAATATGGTTGGACCTAAGTGAGTGCAGGCAGGCTAAGGAAGCACTTCCTGCGTTCGATGTCCGCCTCACGAAACAGGTTCTTCGTTTAGCAAAACCACAGCTGCGTACAGTTACAGCAGCTGTAACTGGCCATGGGTCATATAACAAACATCTCTTTGTCATAGGGGTAACGGCCAGTCCGCTGTGCAGGGCCTGCATGGAAGACGACGAGACAGCGGCTCTTGTGCTGTTAAACTGCCCGGTGGTCATTAATTACAGGGAAAAATACTTCGATAACCCAGGTACCCTACGTGAAATTGTCAGCAACACCAAAGCGTCGCTAGCCTTTCTCGAGGAGCTGGGGTGGATCGAATAACCGGTTCTCCCACCCGTACGCAAAATACGCGCTTAGACGTGGAGTTGCGGACAACAGCCCGTTTTACCTATTACCTATTACCTAAGACTGGTTGTCAGACTTTCGAGCTTCTAACAACCCATAATGATTCAAAGATCTAGAAATTGTCGCTGGAACCATCGCCTTGACGTGCATTCCGATGCACGGAAGTATGTACCACAAAGCTCTTAATGTTATGAAGTAATATAAAACTGTCATGTTCTCCTAAATAATTGAGTACAACGCTCAAGCGAGCATAAACGCTCATTTTTCATAAAGATAACATAACAAATGGCTGCAGAAACACACATCAACCACAGAAAGCGTGCATTTACTTTATGTTGCTTATCTTCATAAAAAATACTCCTTCCGTATGATAATATATTATAACCGTAGCTATAAAAGTTGTACCACGATATGAGGAAAATATAGTTAGTTATCTTAAGTCCCTAAGTCAATTTGTGCGTAGGAATATTTTGGGTTATTTAAATCTTTAAACGGACTACAAGGCAAACTGTTATGTTTTTACTTCGAAAATGCTTATACCTAACAGTAAACTGTGTTAGGCTGAGTAGACCACGAGCTTTACTAAAAAAATATTATTATCTAGGAAAAGCCCTTCCTACTTAAAAATATTTATGCACGGTTCTTGTTATTTTTCGTGACTACCTAGGGGAACGAAGTCAGTCTGTTAAGATTGGCACTTTTCTCAGCAATGAGCATTTTGCCAATTATGGTGTACCCCAGGGCAGCGTATTGGGTGCAACTTTTTTCTTAATTTACACTAACAATTTATACACATGAGCCCAGCCTCATACTAAAACTGTGTATGCGACACAGTACTGTTTATTGATGGTCCGAACTGGCAGCAGACTAAAGATTATGCGAAAAACACCTTTAGAATTGTTATGAATCGGCTAACTGGCAATCCAATACTATAACTAGACAACACATCATTCGTAACAGTCTTCCTTTCGCTTAAAAATACGTTGGATTCCAGATCAAATGTTTCCAAAATTTTAAAAAAGGACATTGATGAACTCGTCTCCCGTATTCGGTGGAGTTTAAGAAACTCAGATCAGTGGCAAATCTTACAACATTGAAAACAGTTTACTTTGCGGTTGCCAAGTATTTGCTGGGCTACTGTATCTTAACCTTGATTGGCACGTTTGCAATCTGTGTGTTACGTCTTGATAGAGAACAAAAAATTGTTCTTAAAGTAATGTGCAAGCAACTCTTCGGATATCCTACCGCATTTCTCTATAAAGAGTGTTAAGTCTTCACTGTAAGACAATTTTTTTGTGCTCCAAATAACATTGCACAAACATGCCACTATACCACATTCCCTACGGCTTCGCGAAGGCAAGCAAAGAACGAGACTGTGTAGCACAGATAAATATAGAACTGCGCTTGCTCAGCGGCATTATTGGATAGTGGATTCACGGGCTTACAATAAACTCAATACCTTTCTAAATATTTGCTTACTTACCCGATAGCAACTGTTATTGACTGGTTAAATGGTCTCACCTAGGTACGAAGAATCAGAGAGATTTATACAATATGGATTTTCGCCGACGCATTCTATATGCTAATTGTTATGTCAGTTGAGAATTTATTAAAAATTTAATGTATAAAAAACAAGCCAAGTTTGTCCGGAAGAAGGGCACACAGGTCATGTTCTCCTAGTTCGAGTGCCCTGGTACCCAAAACCAATTTTGTTTTTAAGGAGATTTACTGGAATACAATTTTCAGTAATATAATGTCTTGACATTTATGGGAACTGTTCGGGCACCGTCGACTATCTTCGTCAGGCGTCGTCGGGTGGCTGCGCGGCCGACGCGACGGTGCAGGTGGCTTTGCGGGTCAAGGAAAAGGGCCGAGGGTCCAGCACACTTCACTAGCGAGAACAACCGACGACACACGCATGCCTTCTATTTCTAATATTGTACACTAATTTTGGATAACCGTTGCCAGTTTTTACAGTCCACTGCTTTCATTTTAAAGTCCAGGTTAAGACCCTCGCAGGGACCTTGGGATACCGGGACTATTAACAGAGGCCTCTTGGACAATCTGAAATGATGAGGAGGCACCAATCGACGAATTATTCTATTTGCACTATGCAAGTGCACCCAAAGGCAACCCGGTTGGCGCAGCTATTTCAGAACATGGAAACAAAATGTACTGGGATTGTATTGTATGGATGGCTACCTACAACTAACTTACGAAGCATCTAGTCCTAGGAAGGACTACGTCCCCTGCCGGGGACGTAGCCCTGCCTGATCAATGTTCAGTAATACATGTATAATAATGGTCGGGGAGTGACTTGCGCACTCAATAATGCACCCCCAAAAACGGTCGCTAGCACATAGTGTCGTAGCAACAAGGGAATGACACTTTCTGAGGTGCTTGAGGAGTGGAGAAGTATTCCACGGCTACCAGGACAATCCCGGAAGTACGATCAACATTCCTACCAGTATCTTACTGGAATACTTCCTTCCTTGTAGTGTGTTTTACTTTTGCAAATCTTCACTCAAGCCGGCCAATAAACGCAAGAATGAGGTGAAAGCTCTGTTCCTCATCATTATTCCCTCTAACCAGCCAATAAAGGCAAGCCAGAAATTAGGAACAAGAATTCTCCCGATAGATAGGGTCAGTGGCGTCGCTACTGCTCAACAGCTAACAACATTATTGCCCTGCGGGTTTCTGTATCTCTCTTATATTATTATTTATGAACAAAAATAAACCCTTCCTGAAAAATCAAAGATTTTTCTTCGAATATTCATCTCCTTAATCATCTTTTTAGCCTAGAAAGTATCACCTACTGCTGTAAATACCTCCTTGCTTCAAATTATTATTACAGAAAATCACGCTAATAAAACAAACAGAACATGTTCCGACTCTCAAACTCAAAACAACCTTAATATATGCAATTAACGGCTTAAATCTAACAAAGCGTCACCTTACCGTTTCGCACGAAAACGCAATTTACTACGGAACCCACCTCCTTCCTCCTTGTAAAGGAAAAACGCCTCATTAACGTGCCCCTGTAATTCCCTCACACACCGATCTTTGTCACATACCACATAATTTAAACTTTGCGAAGTAAGGTAATCGCAGAAGGCCAACTTTCTGTTATAAACACAGAATATGCTACTAGATAAATTATAGATATCTAGATATCTAAACTAATATTTTAAAGATAAAAGATTTGGTTTTTTGCATGTCTGTCTGTTACGGTTTAACACAAAAAAAAAAACTGAACCGACTTGGTAGGAAATGTAGCACATGGGTAGACCATGACCAGCTTCCTAATTGAAGCTGGTCATGCTCATCAGTCACAATCTGTTTTTTTATTACTAAATGAGCCTGCTCTTGACCACGATCACGCCTGATGGAGAGCAAATTGTGAGGTCTATGATGGATGGTTTTGCAGGATATTGCAAATCCATTGCTTCAAATGTTCAAAGAATTTGTCTGCTCAACGTAAATAACGCAATGAATGTTGTTGAACCGTCAAAATGAATGCCACTACGCAATAACCTCGGTAGAGAAAGAGATTGGCTACTTTTGATCCCGGATCGCAGACAAAGTCGCGGGAAACAGCTAGTCTACAATGTTTTACTATCTTTTATGTTTCTAACTTGAACACGGTGAGTCTTCTGTACACTGTTTATATTGTGATTTATAGAACGAAGATTTTTCATAATTTAAAAGACATTTTACCAATTAAAATAGCAGGCATTTAAAAACTACGTGATCAGAATAGTCTCGTTGGCAAAGATGTCAAACTAAAAAAAGTAAAAATCTAACTCACCAGGTCTCGTATAATTGGAGACCATTTTTTGTAATAATGATCACCCATTTTCAATAAAGTAAATGTGTAATAGGTATATTCAAAAAACTCGTGAATGATTGTTAAAACATGATTGTTTTTATTGGATTTGATATTTTTGTACGAGTTTAATTTTTGCTCTAAACCATGACGTTATGTTGTCAGTTGTGACGGGCTAGATATTTTTTCTTTTTTTAAATATTAAATTTAGACCTGACCAAAAAGTATTTACCTTGAATGTCGTATTCATTCTACAGTTATTTTATAGTTATTTATTTTCGTTGCTGTATGGTTACTGTCAGAGATAAAATAATGATTGTAAAAGGACTGCATATTTCATTACGCTGCTCGTATCGGAGCGGCTTCATCTTACGGTTCCTGTATCCTTTACGCCTTTTAAATAGAGCCCAATCAAGAATTATAAATGTTTATTGATTGCCGCGAAGCCACCTCATTTAGCCAGTAACCCTGTGACCAAGGGCTATATGCTCAAGCAACATGCGTCTTGCGATAGCGACTGTGAAGAAACTTGAGAGGTGTCAAGGGACACCCGGATGGAACGAAGTTCCTTTCGATTAGTTAGTGAAGGAATTGTAATAAAATTTTAAAACTTGTACATATACATACACATACACACATATATAAATGCACTCTGGCTGTGTCTCTGTCTGCAGAGAAACACGCGCACGCCGCACGGCTTACAACAATGTAGCAAAAAGTGTCGTTACAACTTTTGGTCTTAATTTTTTCCGTCTAGCCCCCTTTCGCAACGCGCGATACGGAACTTCGTTCCAAAAGCACATTAAAGACGTTGTTTAGAGCATGCCACACACGAGTCACCGCCAGGTGAGCGAGGAGGAGTGACGTACGGAAGCATGTGTCGCTTGTGGGTGCTCGCTTGACGCAAATCGCGTCACAAGTCACGTCGCTTGAGGCTGTGACTGGGGCCTTAAAATCGAATGCATCACATTATGGTAGATGCGCTAGATAGCCCGCAAAATTCAATTTAAAAAATTCAAATCTTACGGTTTTTGCATCTTTCAGATTAGTGCCAGGTTGTACGTGAATACTAAATATGTTCATTTAATCCCTCTGAATGACATCTAATACCTTTAAACGAGCAATTCTTGTATACAGGATAATTTTTTAACCTGTTCGCAAACTGTTAACATGAATTCTTCATCTATTACTATTCTTTCTTCTTAAAACTGTAAATATCATTCTAGAACCCCCTGCGCAGAAATTTTTCGTCTGTTATACAAAAAAAAATCAGCTTTTTCATAGAAAAGTGCAACACCTACGCGGTCGAAATGTATGGAACAGCTGAGTTTTTTTTGTATAACCGACGAGTAACTTCTGCGCTGGTGGGTCTAGAACGATATGCTGAATTCATTGTTACAATTTGCGCAATGGATAAAAATTTACCCTGAATATATAACCTGAATCTCGGAAACAGCTCAAACGATTGTTATGAAATTTAGTATGCAGGGGGTTTCGGGGGCGATAAATCGATCTAGCTAGGTTTCATTTTTAGAAAACGACAAACGAAAAAAAAAACGAGCAAAGCTCCGTCATCCAATATTGTTCATTAAATAGTAATTTAATGGGTTTAAATGAACTTAGAAAATTATTTTGATGATTTAAATGATTATAATTATGTAAATACATACGTGAAACGGTCGCGAATCATATTTTATTTACCATACAATCTGACACACCTGCAGATTGCAAAAAAAAAAGTAACAAATTTTAATTTTTCGGGCTACCTTGGGCTATGCGCTACATTTTACGCTACATTTTCATTAGGCGGAGATTTTTGCAAAACGCTCAAAAAGGTGGTTTTTTAAAGCCGTGTATCTCTGTAACCGTAAATAATTTTGAAAGCAAAAAAAAAATTATATATTCAAGTCTTTGAATACGTTTTGAATAAGTCTTCGAACTCAAAACATCCTCTTAATTATCTTTAAAATCAGTTTATTCCGTCAATAACAGTTATAAACATAATTAAAAATATACTATAAAATTTCAAATGCCAAACTGCATCCAGTGATGGATTATTTATTATTAAATAGTTAATATCTAATTTTATACGATTTTATTTGCATTTTTACGACATACGTTTGCTCATTTGTTATTCGAATTTATCACAACAGATTATAACCCGTAACAGATTGCAATAAGAACTATTATCGCTCATAATGACAATATTTAAAGTTACCAGGGCGTTAATGAAAATTACCACGCAGCGTCTTGCAAACAGCTTCTGACAACGAACAAGGAGTACGCGAGAGGTTTCTTTGAAGACGACCAAGAAAAAAGGCCCACGTTAATTAGAGTCGACCCAAATGATAATCAACATTATCCCTTATCCTAATTTCGAGGTCAACGCCATTCGTCCATCCATCTTCGTCAGCCGTTATCTGAGCCTTCACTTCCTTCTTAGCCAAATGCTAATTGAATTTTTCATTTCTCCTATTTCTTACTACAATCTTGCTCCAATTCATCAAAGTAAACAAAATTTTTAAGCTACTCAGTTTACTTAAATTAAACATTTTAATACACCATAACACGCAATCTCCACATAAAGTTACTTTGTTAGCATTTACGTCACAATGTCGACGTTGAGCGACGTCAGCGTCATAACATTTATTATTTAATTTAACACAGATCAAAATTCTGTTATTCAGTAGTTTGGAATAACAGAATTCATTTTAAAAAGTAGGTAGGCGTATGTTTTGTTAATTAAACAGTATCTTTTTAATTAAAATTACATTCATAAAAGTCACGCAACAAGTGCTTTGGATAAAAATTGCAGAATAATATTGATGTTGTTAGTTTATTTATAAAGTTTAAAGGAGTCTGCTTACTACACCGTGGCATACCCCAACTATGCTAGAATCGTGTGTGTCGTATGTACGGTGGAGTGGGCAGACTCCTTATCAGTATAGGATAACGTATGGAATAGCATTTCGGCCCCAGCCGACCACGGTTTCGGTTCTACATCTACATAATTAACTCTTTTGTTTTCCATTATGTACTTCAAGGGGCTTGAGGATAAGTAATAACAGCCGGATGGGTCGATCAACAAGGTTATACTACGCTTGATGCAGTTGATCTGTAGATGGATGATAATCTTTGCATACCACGACCTCTCCGTGTTAGCACGCTAAACCATTTGCCCCGGCTGTCATTCATGGAACTTTGACATTCGTTACGGGTCGTCTGAAGCCCGAAAGTCTGCCAACCAGTGTTATGTATCGTACCCATTATAAGGGTTGCGACGGTCACATAGGCAGTCGCTCTGTGTAAAGTACCGGTACTCAGCTGCATCCGGTTAGACTGGAAGCCGACCAACAGAGTTGGGAAAAGGCGAGGCAGATGACACTTGAATATTATTAATATTCGTGCTATTTGAGTGAAGCAAATAATAATGTAGTATCATGTGTAGGGATTGCAATCCCGCAAAACGGGATCACGCATTCCCGCGGGATCCCGCTGCTTTTATTAATCTGCTGGATCTTGCACCTTCAAAGCGCGGATCCGCGGATCCCGCATCTTTGAAATTATGTTATAAAATCAAATTGAAACTACAGATTTTTGTGTAAAAATCAACTTTTATTAAACATTTCTTACAATAAGCAACATAAATTATTTATTTTCTATTAATTAAGTATAAGTAATTAGTAATTTACTTACTACTATACAAAAATCTGTAGTTTCAATTTTATTTTATACTATAATTTCAAAGATGCGGGATCCCGCGTGATCCCGCGCGGGATTCAGTAATCCCGCATATCAATCCCGCGGGATTGAATGAGCTGCGGGATTGCAATCTGTAATCATGTGTTTGTTTTTGCTACCTATGTACTATGTTAATAGCGTAAAATATTTGTCCTTTTAGTGACAGACTATAAACTCCCTACAACTATTTATTTCAACGTTAAAGTTGCAATACCTTACCCTATGTTTTCTTCCTCATGTTTGCTTGTCAGTGCAAAAATAATATTTAAAAAAATACAAGTTGTTTTCTTAGGATATGCTCTCAGCTCTTTTGACTTTTAAAATTTTGTTTAACTACTTTCCGACTTCGGATTTTATGGTAGATTTTTAAATAGATTCTGATCCTGATACCTACCTACTATTCAAATGAAATAAGCACCTTCGGCGAAAACCTAAAAATGCCATCGTAAATTCTCCCCGTCCAATGAGAACTATTTTCATAACTAAGTTCACAAAAATCTCACGCCTTTCCCACCCGACCTCGTGTGTTCCGCAGGGTATAAGAAAAAAAGCAGGTTATCCATTAATTAAATTCCTACTTTATGATTTTCCACTAGAAGCTTCAGCTTCATTTTACTAGAAATTCCTTTGCACCAGAAGCGATTTCAAAATGTCTACAACGATATTAACGATACACTCAGCGTGAGGCCAACCTAATTTTATTTTTTGCACAAACCCGGCGAAGTGCAACATCTCTTTTTGTAGATTAAATCAACGGGCCCTGGGTTGCCCTAAATTTTGTCATGATATTACATATGTTCTGAAACACAATGTAGTGTAAGGTATGGCAACCATGTTGGCTTTTTTTTGGAGATAATATTTTTGGAAACCAACCTTTATAAGTGCTTTTATTAACCGACTTCCAAAAGGAGGAGGTTCTCAATTCGTCGGAACCTTTTTTTTTTATGTGTGTTCCCCGATTACTCGAAGATGGCTGGACTGATTTGGATTATTTTTTTTGTTTGAAAGAGTATACTTTCCAGGTGGTTCCATGATGATCAAGTCAGGATCTGATGATGGGATCCTGGAGAAATAGAGAGAACTCTTCAAATTTTATAGGCACACTTGAAGCAATTTGTGTAGTTTTTGGAAGAGTACTTTCTCGGAGTGGTTCCATTTCAATTTGGTGAAGATCTGATGAAGAACTTCGGAGATAGGCAACGGAACTCCTCAATAAATGATAGCAAATGGACAGGGATTGCTGAAATCTCATGTCTGTCAATTGTTTACACCAGTTAATAACATAACATCACGCCGGTACGCTGTGAAGGTGTAAGCACATGTGAACCACTAAAAAGTAAAAAATAAAAACTAAAAAAATGAACAACCGACTTACAAAAAAACACTAAAAAGTGAAAAATAACTTTAATTTCGGAAGGCGGTGACAAAAAATTAAAATACATATCCAAAGTCACCGACTTCCGAAATTAAAGTTATTTTTCACTTTTTAGTGTTTTTTTGGAAGTCGGTTGTTTTAAAGTGAGTTTTTATTTGGTTATAATGAGTGGGGTATTGAAATAAACTTTAGAGCGGGTGTTATAAGTACAGACATCAAAAGAGATAAGTAACCAGGGCCGTCGGATATGGTTGAAGTTTAATAAGAAACCAATGTATGTTTTCGCATGAAATTAGATTGGATTATTGGACTGGTTGGTTGGAATAGTTTTATATGAATTAAATTAAACTTTATTTGAAAACATCCATCGGTTTTTACTAAACTTTAACTACATCCAACGACCCTTGTTGCTTATCTTTTATGGTGACTGTACCTACATAGATCTATACATATCTCTTCTCTTACCTACAACTGTACCAATATTTTAGTGTTTTCAAGAAACAGCTTAAACTACTAAAAGGAAATCATAATTTGCTAACAAACATAACAAGAGGTAGATTTACTTACTGTGTACTGATTTTCTGAAACATCAGACACAATTTAACCATCTCCAGAGAAAAGAATCCCTCCTCAGTAATTTGAAAAACCCACAAAATCTTGAACCCCGTAGCTTCCCTACTCTAAGCGAAGTGATAAATTAAAGCTTAGCATGGTCGTGACATCTGCTGCGGCCGCCATATTTTTATTTAGACTAGTACGCGCCTGTCGCGTCGCCTGCCAGACATTAAGACTTGGATTATGTTCGGTCTTTGCTGACCAGACACTATTTCATTAAGATTAAATGTTTTGTTATTTTTTTTGTGTGTTTTTTCTTGGTAGAGTGCCAGGGAAACCTTGTGGAAAATTTGATAAACGCTAGGTTCGTTCTACAACACAATATAAAACGGAATTGTTTTATTAATATTTCCGACGTTTTTTACTTTTATGTCTCGTAATGATTCTTCAATCAACAATGTGTTATCTACGTTTGGGGCCTATTTGAACAGCTTGCCTATTGCATAATCAGTCCATGTACAATGTTCCCACTGCTGGGACACAGGCATCCTCTCGGTGAGAGGGAGTGGGCCGTAATCCAACACGCGAGCTCTGTGCTGTCGGATTTGTTACATGTCTTCGAAATTTTTCGAAATCCTTCACCGTTTTGAGAACCGTGGTGATGGAATAATTTACATAAGTTAAAGTGTCTGCCTGGATTCCAACGTAAGTCGCGGCTGTAACCACTAGGCCACCACTGCTCAATTGTTTGCCTACATACCAATGCTGCCCGTTATGCAAGCTTTACAATCTACATTAGAAGTGATATTGTATTATGAACAGATCTATCAATCGCATGGACAGCGACATAGAGTAGCGAAATAATTTCCGAGTCTCCCTAAACAAACCCTTTATCATTGAAGAAAGTCAAAAAGTACAAATCAAAGCGCAAGCAAGTAATTAGAAGAGTAAACAGTAGATTTACACTTCACGACGAGCACTCCCAGCACAGATACGTGTGAATTGTGACACGCTTGTGACTCGCTCTAAATGAAGTGTCGAGTAATTTTAACACATCGCAGTTTTAAACAAAAGCCTTCTAAAATAAATGGGCGCGCTGTTATTGTAAAAACAGAAGGTTCACTCTTTTTATAGGTTCCGCCGTTAAAAGGAAAAATGGAACCCTTTTCAGATCACTTTTTGTTCGTCTCTCACGGAGGTTTTTCTTGAGGTCTATGCAACGCAGGATTTTGAAGTTTGGAATCATGTTAGCTCTTGTTGACGCGCATACAGATTTTTGGTCGAAGAGTAAAAGTTTTTTGTTGATCATTATTGATTACCGTAATTGCGCGCATTTTTGCTCGTTCGAGTGATCGTGTATGTTCTGCCTTCAGCGAGGAAAACAGTCATTCCAAATGCTCTGAGCAGTTTTACTGCTATACTAGATGTACACGTTTGGGCTAACTAATATCTAGCTATGTATGTGACATTTTGAGTGTAATTACGAATCCAAATATGGACGCAGGTGAAACAATCCTTGGCATGTACATAGCCTATAACGTTCCCACCGCTGGACACAGGTCTCCTCTCTGTGGAAGGGAGTGGGCAATAATCCACTACGGGGCCAGAGCGGGTTGGTAGATTCACATGTTTTAATGTTTTTGGTTCTAGAATCATTGATATACAAAAAACTCTAGGACATATTTATTTCCTCGCAATATTTTTTTTCACCGTTTTGAGAGCAGTGGTAATAAAATAAATTACACAAAGTGTGTAAGCCTGAATTTGAACCCACGACTTACGAAACGTTAGTTGGAGCCGTTACAACTGGGCCACTACTGCTCACAATATTGGAAACAATTCACACGCCTCTAATGAGGAGAGCATCCTCATCCAGGTCGGAGCATATTTCGGTAGCTATTCAGGCCGCAGGCTTGGCTTTGTTTGGAGTGATATTGAATTACATAAGTATTATTCTGCTGAACGTCAACCACACAGTCATACAGCGGATTCCTGCGGCCTTGACCAGGTCATCGATCCATCTTGAGGGAGGTCTTCCAACGTTACATCTTCCAGTACGCGGTCGCCACTCCAGAACCTTTTGGCCCCATGTTCGTACAAAGTGTACCTTTTGCCAATCTTTTGCCCCATCTTCATTCAAGAATAACTGTCTTAGCAACCCAGAATGACTCATATATTTAAAGCCTATCTAGACTTTGTCAAGCTCTTGGGTGTGTTTTAAATTTTAAATGTGCGAAACAGTTTTTTGATGACGCTTCGTTGTGCAAGAACTTTTTACTGGCAGTCGTTAGTGTGGTATGGAAACTAGAGTGAATAATAATTTTTTTTTTTTTTAGTGGCAATTTGGCTGGTTGACTCTGTTACTGTAAGTTTTACCCTGACGATCGCTTCTAACAGAAACAAAACTCCCTAAGCCTACCTGGCCTAAGGAGTTTTGTTTTTTGTGGTACGTGATTATAGTTTTTGTGTCACATTTTTTTTCCTTAACTAGGTATAAAGCCAATAAAATATGTTTGAAACAAAACTAAAGTATAGTTTTGACTAGCAGATTATACTAATCACAATTATAAATTTATCTTTATATAGATGCTTCTAGATTTTTGTACAAAACCGTTAGAGTCAAGATATTGCTAAGTAAATTCCAAATATTTATTGTTGTTAGGGAAATAGATATTAAATAAACAGAACCCTACTGCTGGAAACTTAATAAAATTGAGGAAAAAACAATTTGCAAGAAATACACTTTTCTCTGAAAATAATAAAGCACAAACCATTCAGAACGATGTCACCTCAGACGTCTGTAAATTCACTGCAACTGAGTTTTTCTCGTGGATTCATATTTCTTTGAAGCGACAGCACGGTGACTTGTTCTGGAGAAAGGAGGAGAGGTGTCACACTCACAAGTTGTTTGGTACTGAGCTTTTAAAGTGCTTTGTAGATGTTATATACAGGATGAAACTGAATAGGTGCGCCGAATTAAAATGTATAACGCTCAACGCGTTGCTAACTCGCTTCATATTATGAACTCTACGATGAATGGATTGCTTACATGGTGCGCTCTTTAATTGAAACATTAATAAAAAATAAAAAAATATATTTTACAGACAATATTTTTTTACTGCAACGCCCATCATTTCTGTCTATTTGAAGGCATTCACTTACTTTGCGCTATCTAAGACGATAACTACACGATATTTTTCAAGAATTTAGATTTGGAAAATTACATTTATAGATTAGACTAGTGGTCACCGAGTGGTTAAAATTCGACCATAATTAATTAAATAGAAATACATTATTATATTCAAATGTTAATTTGTTGCACTCCTTCTCCACATATAAACTTTGACTGTGCACAATTGCATACTCCTCCGTCCGCGTAATTTTCGAAAAAAATGGTATAAAGTTTTTGCTTCATCTATTAATGGATAAATTATGGAACAGTTACTGAACCTCCATCCTTAAAGCCTTATTTACAGGACGCGCGGTTATTGCTTGTGGCATATAATAAAATGAAGCATCAAATAACTAAAGACATCGCAGCAGTCCCAGACAGAGATGGCGGAATGAGCTGGACTTCTTTAATAAACATTGGTCCTTGGCAGCTCAGGATAGAGAGAGATGGATAGACAGTAGGGAGGTATTCGTCTAGCAATGGGACATTAATGGCTACTAAAAATAACTAGCATGGTTTTTTTTTTTTCTGGGTGGGAAATCATCAAATAACTTCTCCCGCTCTGGGTGGAGCGGGAGGGCGTGTCAGACTTTTACTGACTAAAACCCACCCGTGTTCCCTCAGTTGCCTGTGTGCCAGGGGCGGCGGTATCTCTTTCGAACAACCCGCACCCCCGGCAGGCATCGGCCCTTGCGGGCCCCTCTGTTGCTGCTGACATCTCTTTGAGGCGCGCGTGGAACACAACGCGCCGTCGACCCGGGCTTGGTCCTTACCGGACAGCGAGGTACCCATTACTCGCCGTCCGCAAGCCCGTGCCTACGGTGGCCAGGAATCAGCCTGGGATTCCCGACGCCCAGGGCGTCTCCTGCGAAGGCCACGGCTGTGAGGGCGCATGTACTGCATCCCCCTCACGTGCGCCGCCTCCCTCTTTGCGAGCATAACTGCTTCGCTGAAGGAGGCGACTGCCAGCCATGCCCTCTCGCTCCGTACCATGGCCTGGACCAGGGTCGGACGCGAGAGATCGCCGCCGCCGATCATAACTAGCATGGTCCAAACATTATTTAGACGGTGCAACTTTTATTGTTGCTCATACTTACAAAACGCCACAAGCAATTAAATCACAGTTTGTAAATCAAGCTTCAAGGCAAAGTTAAAATGTCTCATGTGGCTGTTATTTCACCTGCACTTGAATTATATAAATCAGAATACTGCAATGATATTTAGCGACGGAAATGGGTGAAGAAAATAGTGAAAAGTTTATTTTCAAAGGTCATTGAAGAAGCGCTGCATGTGAGATCTTCTTTTATTTTATTTTTATCATTTTCTAAGAGCCATCTTCAAAAGAAGTATCTTTGCATTCAACGTGCTTTTGACATAACGATTCTGTAAACCATTTAGGGCGGATTTTTAATAGCCAGATAACTTCTATCTGAAGAACAAAAAAGGTGGACGCTGTGAAACTGTCATATTCATTCCACAGAATGAACTTATCTGACGATTAAAAAATCAGGACCACGCTAAAAAAATTAACAACCAAAAATCAGTATCTCTTTTCAAGCTAAAAACCCGTGGACTCACTTAGTAACTTAATATTCCCTTGAACTGGTCACGACTTTTAAAAATTGTTGCGATTACGGAAGTTTTTTTAATGCCTTGACTTTTTCAGAGGCAAATGAGAGGAAAATTAACTTCGTTGAGTTTTGTCTGAGTGATTTATGATTTTGGAGCACTGGGGTGGCGGAGAAAAGGACCACTGTGCGACGGTATGATGCTATCATTAAATCAAAGGTTTTTTGGCCCACTGTGGGATAAAAGGGAAAAGTTATTTTAAGCTTATTTCTGAAAGTATGACGAGCGGATTTGTGTTCTCGTTAAGACTTGAAGTATAGTGACGTAGATTAGTATGTTTTTATTTTATTTTACATGCGAAAGGGGAATGAAGTGCAGTCTGCTCAACAAAAAAAAAACAGCATGGAGTTCTACACAAACAAAATGATCTACATCCAGCAATCGATGCCCTCACGCATGCAGTCAAACTTAAGTAGAAATGGGCCAGCCATATTGCAAGACTGCATGACAATAGATGGGCCAAAAAGATGACTTCTTGGATGGAACCAGTTGGCAAACATAAACGAGGAAGACCACGCTCTCGCTGGGAGGACGAGGTCGTGCATATAGCAACACCACTCTGGATGACCTTGGCAAAAGACGGAGAAAGCTATAATTCTCTGGAGGTGACTTTAACTACAGGGGTACACAAATAAAAACGCTTTTTTATTAATTAAATTGTTGCTGTGGAGGTCGAATTTTCTTTTCCGTTTGTAATAAAAATGAATTATTATGTATGCCTTCCAACGCTACGTCTTCCGATACGCGGTCGCTACTCCAGAACCTTTCAGCCAACTGTTCTGCGAGCACAAGGTGTACCGATGACCTTGTGAAGGCCGCAAGCACCCGCTAGATGCAGGAAGCACAAAACCGGTTCAAGTTGCGGAGCTTGGGGAAGGCCTATGTCCAGCAGTGGACATCCTGCAGCTGAAATTATGATGACTATGTATACAATAATAGCTGAAATTTGTTTTAAGTGTCCATGTTTGTGCATGAGGGATTTTAAATGCACCCTAGCAAACTGCTGCTGTGCTTCTTCAACGCTTAGTTGTTTTTTTTTTTTAATAATAATGGAGGTTCTTAAGTTTTTACGAGTGAGGCAATGTGACGTAAACCCGACCAACAAAATTGTAAATGGAGCAGTTATGAACACAATAAAATGGAATAACCTTTAAAATATTCAAAAAACAAATCTATAGCTTAATATTTCATTCACCTTCAAAAATAAGTAAGTACTTATTTATTTATTCACGAAGCTTTCAAAGTACCTCTAAGCTAAATGTATGTGCAAATGTGTTTTATTACTTATATGCGTAAGAACTTTAAGCACCTACACTACCTACCCTTGTATTGAACTTCATCAAAAATATTCATAAAATAAGTTAGGGCGAGTTCAGACAGAACGCCCGCATGACGTGAGTTTACTTTGTATAACTGTTTGTTAGAGGAGAAATTCTGAAACGACCCATATTCTTCAGTACGTTTGCGTAGCATCGGTTTTTAATATTTGCGCGAAAATCATATCTAATGAACGAACATTTGCTATTTACGACAAAAATAATGCTATGAATGCTTAGAAGCCAGTTCTAAAACATGATCCGAGATTCCTCAAAGATACTAGGTACTTATCGAGGGTTATGTACGAGAAACTGAAATGAATCGAATTATACAAAACACACATAACAGATAGAAATCTCTTAGCTGGACATCAAAATTCAAATCAATCAACTCAGCCTATCGCAGTCCACTGCTTGACATAGGCCTTCCTAAGTAGCTCTATAACACCCTGTCTTCTGCTTTCCGCGTTCGGTGTATCCCAGCCATCTTTTAAATGTTGTCGTTCCATCTAGAGGGTGTACCACCGACGCTTGCCGATACGCGGTCCCACACCACTGGCCATCCGACAAGCATTGAACTTCAGCTAGCTTACTCTGCAAGTTAGTAGGTAACTCCAGTTCTTTTAAAGATGTATTTTTTCAACGTCAAAACTGATAGTCCTGTACAACATTTTACTCAAGTTAAAACTGTAAATTAAAGGAAGTACCTTATCTCTACTATTCTTTATAATGTATACTGGTACTTATTGACAGGCCTGCACTGTCCTCCCATACCTAATATCTCTGTAATTTGAAAACATTGTAAAAGCCAATTATTTTTAAAAGAGTAACCGTGGAGTTTCTTGCCGGCTCTTCTCCATAGGAAGCGACAAATTTTAACCGTGCACCTAGCTTCTGACATTTCATAAGTATACATGCAGGCTTATTATAAAATATTTAGATTTGATTTGATTGACAGGATACATTTTTATCCAGTGCGCAAACATTTGACCATACATTTTGACAGCGTAGGTTTTGCACTTTTTTTATGAACTAGCTGATTTCTTTTTGTACAACCGACAAAAAATCTCTACGCCGGAGTTCTAGATTGATATGCTGAATTCATGGTTACAGTTTGCGCACTGAATAAAAAAATATCCTACATACCTAAAAGAAGCAAAAGAAAGAAGAGTTTGTTTGGTTGAACGCGCTAATCTCAAGAACTACTGGTTCGAATTGAAAAACTATTTTAGTGTAGAATAGCCCATTTATCGAGGAAGGCTATAATCTATATAATATCACGCTAAGCTATAAAAGCCGGGAAAAGAGTCACGAGTACGAAGTACTCGCACGGGCAGGCGATGCGACGAGATGTGTCGGTAAGCAAGAAATTTGACGCGGACGAAGTCGCGGGCAGAAGCTAGTGCAAAATAAAATACATCACAAACCACGAAGCTAAACCACTCGTAACCAACCGCGTTCAAAACTACACCGGTACACCACCGTCCAAACCGCTGACTGTCGGTTCATACATACTGAATAAGTATTCAGTATGTATGAACCTTTGATTCAACCGTTCGAAAGGTATTTAAACAGCGCCCGAACTTTCTCAAGTAATTTCAGAGCATCGTTCATATTGCGCTGAGTGCTGATGTAGGGTCAGCGAAAAATAAAAGTGCCACTTTTCAAAACAATTTTAGCTAGATTGTAACATAATATCACGCATATTCTCCCAGAAGAGATAGGCAGAGGTATGCCAATTATAGTAGGCACACCTTTGGCCATTTATGTTGAAGTCCCATGAGCTGCCATCTATCGGTTAAAAATCCAAACTCAAATCAATTAGAAAGTAAGTGAAGAGTAATAACAAGTAGGTACATATTGTGTGATCAATTTAAATTTGTTGATGTTATGACATAATGTACTGAAAATTATCGCGGTAACACAAGCTTCTTACTCGGATTAGAAACTCGTAATTATCTAGAATTTTATAAACCTTAAGCTGTCAGTCAGGGACGCTCAGTTTAAGACTAGCTTTAAAACTAGTGACAAAGCTTCTAATGCTGAGCAACATTGCATAATAATTTTGGTAGGGATGTTTTCCTTGTAATCAAGACTGAGATATTAATCAAATCTATTTGTAAACAAATGTTATTGCGAATTGTTTCGTGCTACTATTTACATAAATAGTTTTTTACAGCTGTTCTGCTAACGGTACCAAATTATCCGGCTATAGTGAGTATTCTATTTGTGTTAGTGGTACTGACAAGTTCAGTGGATCCATGCTGTTTGTGCTTATCACTAACTTCTCACAGCTGTTTCTAGTTTTTTAGACAACGTCTGATGGTTCTTCAGTATATAGCTATTTAGGTAAACTATTTATATAAGGATGTTAGCAGGTCTCTTACGTATTGAAGTGTTAACAAAACTATAGGTCGAAATTCGACTATAAGTCATTTAAATTTTGAATTTGAATTACATAAAAATATTAGCTTTGCACCCCTCCTTATAAACTTTAACTGTGCCAAAATTTCATTTCTCCGTCCGCATATTTTTTTTTTTAAAGGCGTACTAAGTTTTTGCTTATATAGAACGTTATGTCGTAGATTATCAAAGTTGAGCGATAATAGTCTCTCAATTGATTGTTGTAGTGTGGTTTAGTCTAAGGGCATGTGGGCAGAGTTGAGTGAGAAGAAGTCACTGAAAGACTATTCAGTCTTGTGAGGACAACGAACGAATTAAATAATATACTGTGGTCCACAATTTCCGGAAATATCTATCGCAAAAAATATAATCATACAAAAAAAAATCGGGTGAATGGAGAACCACTTCCTTTTTGAAGTCTGTAAAAAGGAATCTCCCGAAAGTAGCTCTACTTTAACTTAAGTATACTTAACAATCCACGCAAACAAATATCACCAATAGAACCTACCCAAACCCTACATCACCTAATGCACACACACCATTAAGCTCCTAACAGACCTTTTAAAAACAAAACAAGAATAACAATAATAATAACAACACACAAAGGCATCAGGCTAAAAGCCTCGGACACGACTCCAGGCCACGTTTACAGTCCCAGCCAATAAGCTTATGTCAGAAGATGGTGGAGCTAAAATCTACAATATCGTTGTAATAACGTGATCACCAAGTTTTTGTTGGGTATACAGCTGGGCAGAATGATGAGCTTGTGTTCCAACAAATATCAACTTGTAAGGATTATAGCAATGCAATGCAAGCGCAATGGAGAGGGTTATGCTTGTAATTTCCCTTCTGAATTAGAAATGAAGAGACCTGTAGGGAAATTACGGTAACCGACATAGCCCGAAGAATTGCCAAACTGAAGTAGCAGTGGACAGGGCACATTGCTTGTAAATGAGATGACCGAGGGTGCGAAAGGTTCTGGAGTAGCGACCGCGTACTGGAAGACGTAGCATTGGAAGGTGTCTCACAAGATGGACCAATGACCTGGTGAAGGCCGCAAGGAATCGTCAGGATGCGAGTAGTACAGGTAAGCCGGGGCATTGCGGGCCCCCGGGGTAAAAAGGACACCCACTCTCCCCGGCAGGATAATAAATCGAGACGCTTGGAACTAGTCAGTTCGCGTTCCAGTCAACTTTGTGCTAGCGAGAGAAGTGATTGTGTGTGTGTAGCTACGCATCGTTCGTCGACAGAACGAAAATACGTAAGTTGATGCATTTGATATTATTTCTAATTTTTAAGTCTGCGTTGTGTTAAATGCTCACTTATTAAGTAAATTCCGACGTTCAATTATGTGACTAAATAACTAGAAAGAGTTGTGAATAAACTGCCAGATATTCATTTGATTAGGTTAACATTTATTTTATTTGACCTCGGGGGCATTTTGAGTGGGGCAAAATGAGCAGGGTGCCCGTTTTGTCTCGGATAATTGTATTAAGTTTGTTATTTCTACAGATACAATTATGGTTCGCCACTACTAAAGGAAGACAGAACAATCCAAATGAGCTTGAAGGAGAAGGATAGATGATACAATTGTACCACCGTCACTATTGAATTAAGAGTTTCAACCACAACCGTTGACTATTCACAATCCCACACAAAGTTCAACTGGTTTTCTGACACAACCAAATATCGTGCAGCCTCCTATATCGCCCTCTCCGGGTCCATAAACAATCCTACAGCTATGTACAAATCCACCACATGGAACATCTTTTAATGTCATGTCGCCAGTACCTACATGTCATGCTAAAACCCAAAGCACGAGTCCAAAAACGAGTCACTAAGAAACGCGAAAAATCGACATTAATAACCAGTTCACCTTATAAGAAGGATATGGAAGAAATCCAGACACGGAAACCAGAGGCTTGTGAGAAGAAAGGAAAGAAGAAAAAGCCGAAGAAGAATGAAAAAAATAAGGAAAACGAATTGGATGAAAAAGATGTAGAGTGTTTGTATTGTGGATATTGGTACTCGAAATCTACTGAGGGATAGGTCACTTACCGTGCATGCCACAGATGGGCCTACTGTTGCGCCGCCGAAGAGGCTAATGATGATGAGTCCCTTCACATTTGTACATTTTGTGCTCGGTTTTAAACTTACATAAGTGAATATGCCTGTGTATGCCTATTATGCCCCGCATATGTCCATTTTACCCCAGACACGGGGCATAACAGGTAGTTTTTCTTTTTTTTTAATTTCATTAGCACCGAAGACTGGTAGACTAAGATTTTTTTTTTAAACGTTGCCCCACACTAGGAATGTCTCCTGTATTGTGGGTGCGTTCACAAACATTTAAACTCACATACACAAATAGCCAGACCCGGACCAACTACTTGTAGGTCATGCCAATATTTGTTCCGTGCGGGAATCGAACCCGCGAAACGCAGCGAAGCAGTCAATCGCTTAACCGCTGCGCCAATCGTGCCGTCAGAAGATAATTATTTTACTAACTTACTAATTTTAAAAAGCATTAACGAGACTATTAAACGGCTGTAGATTTTTCATTATCTTATTTTTCTAAGGTTTTATTCAAGATTCTTTTTCAACTTAAGGAGAGCCCCTTAAGGAGGGCCCCTTATGGGGGTATTGCTCCGGTTTCCCCGGTCAATGTGGCGGTGCTTGGGAGAGGCCTATGCCTAGCAGTGTACGGTTTTCGGCTGAAATTATGATGATGAAGAATCATAGCTAACGGGACACATTGAACAAAACTACTAAATACGTAAACTATCCACCACCTTCCCTTACCATCTACCTCATCATCATCATCATCTGCCTAGCCTTTTCCCAACTATGTTGGGGTCGGCTTCTAGTCTAACCGGTTACTCAGTTAAATACAAGTATTTTACATGAACCGATAAGACAGGTCGTCAGACTATCGGGCTTCTGATGACCCGTAACGGCTGTCAAAGTTCCACGAATGATAGCGCCGGGAACAACAATTAAACGTGTTTTCCGAGGCACGTTAACCATCATATTTACCATCGACCTTTAACTCCTTAAAAAATGGTATTGATTTAAATTGTCCCCACACCATAATTTTACCATTGTATGAGCTATTTGTTCCAGGTTTTTCGCAGTGTATCGATAGATGGTAACAATGTACTACAATTTGTTGATGAGTCCAGAACGTACGCCCTTACCCAGCTTTCTGAAATGACATACGAAATGGGGTACCGCAGTGGATATCTCTCACCTCCCTGTTGCACTTCCACCCAAGCAAAAATAATGTTTTTTCAAAAAACAAAACACGTCTTCCTGCCCTTGACCAAACTACTTGGGGTTGACGCAGCATGCTTTCTTCGTCCATTCTCCCCTGTCAGCCGTTATGCTATCATTCACTCCCTTCTCTTGCATATCACATCCCTCACACAATACAATCACCTTTTCTTGGGCCTCCCGCTCCTTTTCCATCCATCAACATTTATATTACAATTTTTCAATTTTATGTAGATATTGTATTTCTGTACGGTGCCGGACGTAAAGAATAACACCATCTCATTTCTTCCCGTGGGTGTCGTGAAAGGCGACTAAGGGACTAACTAGAGAATGCGCAGCAGCGTTCTCTGTACATTTTACCACCATACTGCGATCGCCAACTCGCCTGCCAAGCGTGGCAATTATGGCAAATAAATCATCGGGGGAAGGCTTATGTCCAGCAGTGGACGTTTCTCGGCTGAAATGATGATTGTATTTCCAAACTTTTACAATTCCACCGAACACTACTTGGTGCTGCCCCAATCGTGCGACGTCAGTTGTAAATGAGACCCATTATCACAATTACTGCTCCTACGTGCAAAGAAACTACAAAACACGTCCAGAAATAGAACAAAACGTGTCCTTTTACGCAGAAGCTCAGATGACGTTATTTATCCTGTTATCCTCGTGATAAACAGAAATGCGTCGCTAAACGCATTTGTACACGACGCAGATAACGCGGCTAATGGAAAACGCGCACATCTAGCGACTTCCCGGAGACGTGACGTAATTACATGACAAGAGCTTCAAGTAAATTGATCTCGTATATCTTGAAGGCTCCGTCGACTTTGTTCGGGAGGCGCGACTGACGATGACACGCGGTAAACGTTACGGTGTATTTATTTTATTGATGTTTATGCTGTGCTGCTGCTGACAGATGCAGCATCTGCTTATTAACGAGCTTTTAACGTATTCTGATACGGTAAGGCACAGATTAAATTTAATTTCTAAACTGGGCCCTATTTACTGTGAATTTCACCGATGGAACTAAACGCGATCTGCACATGTGAGCCACGTTCAAAAGCTGTCAATGTCAATATTCCACAGAAAGTAATGACACTGACAGCCCTTAAACGTGGTTTATGTTCGGATCGCGTTCAATTTCATTGGTGAAATTCGCCCTTAGTATGGGCCATATTTGTCAGAAAGTTACAAAATTATTGCATTTTCATGAAAGATGCTGATAAAGAGCTGAAACCTATGAAAACAACTTCTCGATTAGCACTTGGTACCTGTCACCCAGTTAATTTTATGAAGCTCTGTTGCTATTACCTACTCGAAATAATACGTTTGAAACTTAGGGTATAGAAGTATGAGGAACAGGGTGTAAAGCTCACTCATACTCTATTGGTAAAGGAGGATCCTCCGACCAGACGGGTGTTGTGTCTGGTGGGCTACTGCCCGACGATTGATATCGGGATGTTTCTATATATGCCGATCACGTGGTAAACTCTGCTTGCGCGATGTAGCTGATGTAGTTACGGTGTGACGTCAAGTCTTGAGTAGTTCGCACATAACATTATAGATGGCGCCACTTCACTTTTTGTGTTTTCCACATTTGTTGATTTAAGTTTCGTATGTGTTGCATTGTAGATGTCTGCCACAAAGGAATAGCAGAAAAAATTGTAGGTACGCGTGAGATTGTCCTGACGAGCCTAAGGAAGAAGTTTAAAATGTACTTGTAGTGTCATTCTTACCCCCATAGTAGGAAGGCGTGAGGTTTGTGTATTTTGATTATAATAGATATTAGCGAACCTATTAAAGTAGGATAATATCGTTTAAAGAACTTTCGTTGTAATAAAGTGTCACCACAAATATTCATGCAAATAAATGATTTGATTTGATTCTTCAAGGAACCATAATTATCCAAGCGCCACAACAAAGGTGTTTGGGCACGCCACGATTGCGGCGGTAAGTCCCCTCTTTGAGGAGTGGCTTGAGAGGCGGCATGGCGTCCTCACCTTCCGCCTGACACAGGTCCTCACCGGACATGGCTGTTTCGGGAGGTTCCTGTTTCGGATAGGGTGGGAGGAAACGCCCGGGTGTTTCCATTGCGAAGATTGCCCAGAGGACACGGTGGAGCATACGGTGGAGGTCTGCCCGGCTTGGGCGGAGCACCGCCGTGTCCTCGTGGAGGTGATTGGTGGCGGCGATCTCTCGCGTCCGACCCTGGTCCAGGCCATGGTACGGAGCGAGAGGGCATGGCTGGCAGTCGCCTCCTTCAGCGAAGCATTTATGCTCGCAAAGAAGGAGGCGGCGCACGTGAGGGAGATGCAGTACATGCGCTCTCACAGCCGTGGCCTTCGCAGGAGACGTCCTGGGCGTCGGAAATCCCAGGCTGATTCCCGGCCACCGTAGGCACGGGCTTGCGGACGGCGAATAATGGGTAGCTCGCTGTCCGGTAAGGACCAAGCCCGGGTCGACGGCGCGTTGTGTTCCACGCGCGCCTCAAAGAGATGTCAGCAGCAACTGATGGGGCCCGCAAGGGCCGATGCCTGCCAGGGGTGCGGGTTGTTCGAAACAGATACCGCGGCCCCTGGCACACAAGCAACCGAGAGAACACGGGTGGGTTTTAGTAAGTAAAAGTCTGACACGCCCTTACGAAGTTATTTTATGATTTCCCACCCAAAAAAAAAAAAAAAGGAATCATAATTATCCAAGCGCCACAACAAAGGTGTTTCATTATTCTTTCCGTACCGGAGTGGCCTTGAAGATCTCACAGCACCGTAACTAGAAACAAAATAAAACCATTAATAAAACTTAGTTAAAGCTTTGTTTAATCACTCGTTTAAACTGCCGAACCAGCTGTCCACCCTTCACAACCATGAACCCCACACCAGAGCCGATCGTTACATTTTATTTAACTTTGAAACTTGTTAAAAGATGTATAAGACCACCCAAGCATAATGCACTAAATAGTAACATTTATTCCCACAATTATTTTCTATTTTCTTAGTCACTAACCACCGAGTGCAATAAGCTAAAGTTTGTAACTTTCAGACTCATTTAGAAAGTCTTTTTTATTAGACCGTAATGGGGATAGGACTTTTTGTTTTGAAATCACTGCAGAGATTTACTTTTTGATGTTGTTTGTTAGTATTTTGAAACTTTGCAGTCTTAGTGCCAATCTTACCAACGAATCTGAAGGTGAGCACCACATCTAATCCGCTTTCAAATCTGTCAGTGTCAGTATTCCGCAGAAAATAATAACACTGACAGCTCATAAACGTGCTTTAAGTGCTGATAGTGTTTCATTTTATTAATGTTTGCCCTTAATGTAAATACAGAGATGGTATCCAACACATTTACTTCTTTTTTTTCTTATATACCTTTTTTTCCTTGTTTGGCAACTGAGCCGATGCCGAATATTCTGCCAGTATCAAATGGGTCACCTACCGTATTGAGTCGAGGAAATTAAAGGATAAAGAAATTGACTTCTGACAGAGGGTGTCATTTTACTTAAAATGTATCAATAATATCCATCTTGAGAAGCCGTTATATTCACAGACTCTCTTAGCTGTCTGCAAGCACTAGTAAAAAGTCCATTTAAAAGTAAATTGCACAGCCCCCTTATTTTGTCAATTAAAAAGTCCTTATTATCTTGTGCTAGTTATCAAAGAGAGGTTCAGTTAGTTTGGATACCTAGTCATTGTGGGATTAAGGGTAATGAATGCGCTGATGCTTTGGCCAAAGATGCTTGCTCATCAACAGTAGCCGACTTCACCCACAATGCTCTTCAGGGCTATGACTTGCTAAACCTTCCACGAGTTCATCTCCAATCTTCATGGCAAGAACAGAGAACAGTGGAATGCCACTGGAAGAAGAAAGGGCAGGTTTTATTATACAGTACAACCAACCATAAAGCCAAAACCTTGGTTTTACGGTTACAAAAAAGTTTCAAAATCCGTCGTATCCGTCCTTTGTCGTATTTTTTTTAGTTTTACATAAAATACGTGTTCGAGACTCTCTCTCTGTGAGTGCGGGTTGGCGGAGGGCACTCTGGATCACATCTTTTTTTAATGTTCAAACAACACATCCCACCTCTAGATCTGTATAGCCGTCTCTCCACATTTAAAATCCCTCTTCCTATTAATTTCCCCTCCTTGCTAACTTATTCCTCCCCTGAACTGCTTCTGGCGTTGATGACGTTCATCCGTCACAACGACATAAAAGTATAAGTTATTCTTTCTGTGTGGGTGTGGTATGCATAATTATATTTTATGTTTTAACAATTTTATTATATATTTATATTTATTTTTTGTATGTTTCAGTTCCATACGAACTAATCAAGATCTACATTGTGTTTAACTGTATCAATCGAAGAACTTTACTTGTGTCTCCAGTTGTTGTTTTTTTTTTTTAACTTTATATTACACACTTGCTTTTTCAATCCACTTTAGACATTGGCAGAATAGTCGACATAGGCTTTAATTGCCATTAATTCAAAATAGAAATAGGAATAGAATATCCATTTCATACAGCTATTAAAGAATGATAATTGTGATGTGTTTGTAGTCAATTTGTTTAAAAAATATTTTCTTGACTTTACACAGTTTGCATAAATAAATGATAACTTGTTTAAATTTTTAACTGTTCTTAAATTGTACAAAGCAGCTTTTGCCAGCGGCTTCGCTCCCGTGGAGGTCGGAAATTATCTCACAGGAACATATTACCAGGATACAAAGGACGCTATGTGTAAATCCAGGTTATAAACTATCTGTCGGCCAAATTTCATCATATACATATAATAATAGTAGAACATTATAATTACATTACAATTAACAACAATTACATTACAATCAACAACAATTACATTAAAATTAACATTTATAACATTAGAAGGACGATAATGACCCGCAACCTACCACCACCTACTAATGGTGGTTTTGCCAGTCTGAATAAAATAAATACAAAACCAACTATAAATCTTTTAAAATTCAACAGCAAAAGCTTTCATGTATTTTTCCTAGTGATAATTTGGAAGTTTATACCGCAGCTCCCAGTTATTTCAGTCACTGTAAAAAGTTTTCACAACAAAAAGAATGTAACAACTCAAAAAATATTTTGCCGTAGATATGTAGGTAAGGTGGGTACGGAAAAAACTGAAATATTGTTGGAGTGGAGTTGTTGGAGTTCCCTTTCAAATATGTCTTTTTGGGTTCCATTTTGTTTTAAAATGATTGGTTTGTGTGAAGAATATTGTCGGGTTGAGTAATTAAAAGTTCAATAAATGTTTTTTGCTTAATTATTATAATTTTATAATAATTTTATTTGGGATTACATTCTGTAAGAATAATATGATATGCTTTAGCGTAGGTGTCACAGTGGTCACCACTGCTACGCATCTAAAGGTACGATTTCTTAAAAGACTGGTGGCCGCCATATAGTGTCCGCTATTTACCGGCGAATGACGTCAACGAAACGATATTTATGGAAGTAGTAGCAGGTTCCTAGTTAAAACCAATGACATATAATTATGACCTTTAGATGCGTTACTGGCGCTCAATATTGGCGAGATAAAAGACAGGTAATCGCCTGTCGTGTTATTCGGCACGTACATCCAGTGATCCAGCGCAACGCTAATGACATGACTAAATAAACCATGTTTATCTCTTTCCAACAATAGGAATCGGTATGGGTCTTTCCTGTTCTTCGCGCACTGCATAATTGTATGTACTAGTAGGTGGCTACATTCATAGTTCACGCTCTTTTGAGTGTTTTAATGTGCATGACGCGTGTATTTATAATACGTCATTGGTAAAAACGGCTTATTTTGCTGTCGTAAAGTCAACGTCGCCGTCATTTTCACGACAGCCGTCACTTCTCCGTGTAAAGATGCCACCGAAATCATACATTTTCTACCAAAACAAAAACAAAACATATCCCACCTCGTTATCACCAAATTATTCCTCCACTTGAGTGCAACCTTGCCCACAAGGTTTCCACTTACCCTTTGCGGAAACGGCATCAAAACATACCCTCCATAAGTCCAGCACACACGACTATAGACAGCTTACCCCATAAACTGCGGAAGGCGGAAAAACGAACATAATCTGTTGTCACATAAACTCCCCGGGACAGAACTATTACGTCCCCATTTTAGTAATGGTGGATTTTCCCGCGCTCGCGTTTGTCGGCCAAGGGAGTAGGGTTGGCAAAAGCTGGGCTTCCGGGGTAAATTATAATGGAAGTGCGAATTTTAGATGACTAAACAATGATGATAAAAAGAGCCAATAAAACGAAACCATGGATTTTGAAATTAGAGACTGAAAGGTTAAATATTATTCTTGTAGTGGATACCTAAATGATTAATAATTAACCTTTCAATAAAGCTACTTCAGGCTACCTACATATTGAAATATCGAAAAAGAATTATCCCCCATTACGTCTTAGTACTTCCTTAGAAAATATTAGTTTAAAGGTCAACAGATATTGTTTTTTTTTATGAGTTATATTGCAATATGTAGTAAGCTAGTGAACTCGACAATCCATATTATTCTTGCAAGTGGTTGCACTTTGCCTGAGCAACCGGCAGGAAGTTCGTCATGTTCCCTTAGATGTCGCTGCTTGCGGTAGCGTCGGGGTCGGGTTGCCTCCTTCCCTCAATATGGCGAGGGGGGTAATGGCTGATCTTTGCGTTATGCTCGTTAACGGGTGCTGCTTGTGGTGACTGGTCGTCTTGCTAACCATGGTTTTGTTATTGTTAATTGTATTAACTTTATATTAACTTTATTCCAAAGGTCCTAGCTTAACTTTTGTTACTTCAAGTTATAGCTATATACAGGGTGTTTGGCAGAACGTTGAACATACGAAACTGGTGGATAGGTGGGGTCATCTGCTACTTACTCAGCCCTAATTTATGTGGCCCTGGCCCCCTGGATATTTTAATTTTTTTTTTTTTTGCTTTTTTCTAGTTTCACCACTTTCTTAGCTTGAAAATGTAACTTTTAGGCAGATTCTTATAAAATTATTGCTTTATTCAGATGTAAGCTAGAAGAAAGGTAATGGGTCCTCAAACTTACAGAAACATGTAAAAAATACTTAAATTTTAATTTCAACTTGCATTTAAAAAAAAATGCCTGTTTTACCCATTTTTAATCAAAATTACACTTTAAAGTTAAGAAAGTGGTGAAACTAGAAGAAAGCATAAATTTTTTTTTAAATATCCAGGGGTCCGGGGCCAAAATTAGGGCTGAGTAAGTAGCAGATGACCCCACCTATCCACCATTTTCATATATTCAACGTTCTGCCAAACACCCTGTATACATAATGCAGAATTGCACATGTAAGCGGGCACGCCCTTTATGCCTGGAGGCTTTTATTTAAATTGTAAGTTCTGTTTACGTTTATTTTTATTTATATTAATTATTATTTATTTCTACTTGAGTTTCTACAGTTTTCAATGTTTTGTTGGTATATTGGCGTGTGCTAGATGACATATGGCAAATTTAATGTTAGTTGTGTTTCGAAATGTTAATTACCTACTATTGTATAGAATCAAGTTCTTCTAACTTAACAGACAGCTGTGCTGCTGGGGAGTTTTTTGCGCCACTTCTTCTTCCGAGCTAAAGCACTAGGAAGTGGTGAAGGGCGGCCGTTTTGGGGGGACTATCTTATATAATTTTGAAGTTCAAAAAGAGCTGACTCTCAGCCTAGTTTGAATAAATGACTTTTCATTTCGATTTTGATTTGATTACAATTTTGAAAAAGTATTTCCTACGATTTTGCATTATTTTTAGGACACAGATTTAATTGTAGTCTGTTTAAAAAGTATCAACTGAATATGTAAACAAATGTGTCAGCAAACTTACCTGCGAATGCCAATGTGCAGTGCTACAAGTTACGAATTGAGTAATTTGATTTGATTCCTCGAATACTTACAGCCGAAATCCAAAGATTATATCACCTTAAGAATGTTTTTCATTTGACTATTAAGCTTAATTTTCTAACCTAAATTATAGTCAATGATTTTTTAATTAATAATATTATTTAAACAATAATTGTTGGAAAAAGTTGTTAGATAGAAAGCTGAACCTTCTAAACACAGGTGAATGTGTTACTAATTCCCATTAGTGAGTCTTTGCGTATTCGTAAACTGAACAGGGTTTGTTTACACTTTTATCAAAGAATTTTGGAACTGACCTTACTAGTGTCTCGTCTTTACCAGCCCTAGCGGCCCCAACGTGCCACGTCCTCGTCATCCGTCGTGTCACGGCTAATATCCCAATTTATTATAATTCCACTGTAATTTACTTTGTGTTTGCTTATGGACTGTGCTTAACAGATCATTTCGTCATCATTTGCTGAAGGTGATGGGAGGGACCCTGGACAATGGGTCACTGTTTAATAGTCCTTTTTGCACATTAACCGCAGCCCTATAGGGTCTTGTTATTGATTAGCTAAAACCCTTCAGGATTACATTCCATTCTGTTCTATTCTGTGAGTGTTAAAAAGTTCTTACTTCTATAGTAAAAATTATTATTAAAAGTTTATGATAGATTCATATTTTGTTCGATTGTACCTAGTTATATATACATAAAAATCAAAAATCAAATCAAAATCAAAATATTTTATTTCATATACACCTGCAAGGGTACTTATGAAACGTCAGAAGCTAGGTGCACGGTTCCAATTTGTCGCTTCCTATGGAGAAGAGCCGGCAAGAAACTCCACGGTTACTCTTTTAAAAATAATTGGGTTTTACAATGTTTTCAAATTACCGTGATAATAGGGATGGGAGGACAGTGCAGGCCTGTCAATAAGTACCAGATACTTAGAGGAATGAAAATAAAGAATAGAAAATCGTCTTTAAATCTGTAGATTTATAGACGACGTCTGTAAGGCCTTCGACGTTCTCTCATTCACAATATGTAAAAGAATCTACATAAGTAAAATCTACCTATTTAAACCAAGTGAAATGATTTCCATGAGAATCACTAATAAATATTCGATATTAAAAGTGATGTATAATGTCAAAAAAAGACGAGAATATGTCAGCAATTGTAAAATTAAAAATAATAAAATTAACATTGTAATTTGGGAGCAGTTAATAGACACTCACACAGTTATGCATGCCAAATTTCTTTGTCTTCGACGTAGTCTTTTATCTTATAATACTTATGCTTTTTTGATAAGGACACGTTTGATGTGAGTTTTAAACTTTCCATCGCTAAGTTCTGTAACCGACTTTGGCAACTTGTTATAGAAGCGGATACTGTTTATTAGAAATGACTTGCTAGTTTTAGTTAATCTAAATTTAGGAATCACAATTTCATCTTTACTACGTGTATTTAGATTATGGAAGTCGCATCTTTTTTTGAAAAGACCTAAGTTTTTGCGAACATACAAGATATTTTCTAGGATATAATGAGAAGGCAGAGTTAGTATATCAATTTCATTGAATTTGTTTCTAAGAGACTCACGAGGTCCCATTTTATAGATTGCGCGGATTGCCCTCTTTTGTAAAATTAAAACTGAATCTACGTCAGCTGCCGATCCCCACAGCAGAACGCCATAAGATATAATACTGTGAAAATAAGCAAAGTATACTAACCTAGCTGTGGCTACATCAGTCAACTGCCTTATTTTTCTTACTGCGTAAGCAGCTGAGCTTAATCTACTTGAGAGAGCTCTAATGTGGGCACCCCATTGCAATTTTGAATCTAAAGTAATTCCTAGAAATACAGTTTCCGAAATAGCATCTAGTTTCTTGCCATCAAGTTTTAAATTTAGACATTTGGGATACATTTGGTAACGAGAACATAAGACATTTCGTTTTGTTCGCATTGAGTAAAAGATTATTAGCCTCAAACCATTTCGAGAGAACAGCTAGACTATCGTTGACATGGAAGACATCCGTATTAATTCTAATCTAAAAATAAGAGAAGTGTCATCAGCGAATAAAATTATATCCGAGGAGATAGCCATCAGGTAAGGAAGGTTATTAATCTAAACTAGAAATGAAAATCATCATAATCTATCTAACCTTTGCCCAAATGTGTTGGGGCAGCTCTTAGTGTAACCGGGTGGAGCTGAATACCACTATTTTATATGGAGCGACTGCCTATTTGACCTCCACAAGCCACTGAGTAACACGATACTCCTTGGTGTGACTAGTTGTCACACTTTCGGGATTCTCACAAATAAATATAATTAATCATACATTTTGCTAATTAATTTTGTTCCTTATAAATAATTCATGCGTGCCAGTGACAAGCGCTGACCTTTTTCATAACATCAATACAGTTCGTTCACACTTATTTTACCTCTGATTTTACGCCACTGTCTAGATCAAAGTGATGTTTATAGTCGTTACAATAAGATTGCTGTTGGGTTGCTGCTGTCACTGCCACTGGTGACACTGTCAGAGGTAAAATAACAGTGAATGGGCATGTTATAAGGTCAGTGCACATCCTTAAGGGCCGCCCTTTTGAGTTTGACAAATAAGATATCCGAAGAAACGAGGACATTCATTACACGAAAGAAAACAGACCCAAAAGTGGAATGAAAACGTGAGAAGGAATTATTATCCGACCACCCTTCTTTCACTTCCACGTCACTGAAATTAAGCGCTCGCTTTTCCTCATGATGTGGGCAGAATTATAAGCAGCATCAAACCTAAGGCGGGATCACTTAGCTTTATTTGGAAAGTTTTGATGTAACATAAGTTTCTTTTGTTTTTTTTTGTGACGGAAGTCGCATTAAACATGAGGTAACTTGATTCATTACAACTGCAATTATTTTCTCTATAGTCCGCCCGTCGGCGGAATCCGTTCTTGATATTCGTTTATCGTCAACATTTCAGCCGAAATACGTCATCTGCTGGACGTAGGCCTCCACAAGCACCGCTCAGGTCATCAGTCCACCTTATAGGAAACCTTCCATCACTAAGTCTTCCAGTACGCGGTCACCACTCCAGAACCTTTCGGCCCCGTCGGCCATTTGTTCTGCGAGCAATGTGCCATTCAGTTTCATACAATATCTAATAAAGATCAAATTCGCTAAACATGTTTCGTATTCGTAGACGTGTTTTGCGAATTTGATCTTTATTTGTTACTAGAGTTGTCGCACTGACAGGTGTCAGAAACGCATTATTTCTCTCGACGACGGCCGGGCTGTACCGTGTACGTGCCTTTGCCCGTCATTTAGAAACAAAATTGAAAAGTCAAGGTAGATACTAAAGAGTATGGTAAGGTAAAAGCACAATATGTACCTTATACCATTTTAATCTGCATAGAAGCGAAAATGCACGGAAGGCCTCCTCGAGGTGTACCCATGACCTTCTGAAGGCCGCTGGAATCCGCTGGGTGCGGAAAGCACAGAACTGTTCGAAGTGGTGCAGCTTGGGGGAGGCCTATGTCCAGCAATGGGTGTCTTTCGGCTGAAATTATGGTAATGATGATGAAGTACCCTTCAAAACACTAAGATAAATACTTTCTACTAAATCATTTCTAAACATAACAAATGATCTCCATTCTCGTCCTATGTAGCATTTTTACTAACATCAGCAAATTCCAAACTACTTCCTTTCCATAATAATAAAAATCTGTGCCTTTCAAATATTTTCACCAAGTTATTGGCTCTCATATCTTGATCCTAGCTAGTTATAGCCCGGCCTCCATATCCGAGGGTCCACCATATGGACGGCCTCCGACAACCATATATATTTCACACTAAATAAAACCCAAACGTCTTTTTGGGTAGATTCAGACATTACTCTTTGGGCTATGAGAATTGCGTTTCTACAAACGGAATTTTGTAATACTTTTGAATGGCTCAAAACTGTTCAGTACCAATAACCAAGCTAAAAAAAACGCTAACCTACTAAGAAAATGAAAATAAGATATATTTCAGGCAACAAATCACGTTTAAAATAGTTTAGAATTTTCCTTGAGATAAATTGACTTTCAATTCACTTTGTACTGTTTAATTTTGAATTTTCTACGTTAACTTTTTCATTACAATGAAATATCGAAAGAAAATGTGAATTATGTGAACTAAACATCAGCCGGTCGATTTCCTATAAATCATATCTTGAAAGCTTACAGCACCGAAAAATAGCACGTCCAGCGCAATTCACCTTGAGTGAAGTGAGCCAGAAGTGTTGTCTTTTTGCTGTCATTGCACCTGGTGCTAGCAGTTGACATGAGGTGAAATTTTTACAGAATTGTTCAGCTGAAATCAACTATCAATTAATGAAACTAGATTTACAATAGTTTTACATGATAACATCCTGATGTTCTGCAAAATGCAAAATACTTTGTCTGCAGCAGCGCATACCGCAGTTGCTGTAAGAGTAAAAATAAAACAATTTACTCGCTCAATCCGTCGCGATTTTCATAGCCCACTACTCGCAAGTAGCCCGCGTGCATGGAAGTGGCAATCCAGCCACTCTCAAGGGACTGACCCAGCCCACGACACGCTAAACGGCACAGATTTAAGCCTTGGCCTTCAAAGCCTCTTTATAAGGCAGGTACAAAGCTTTGTAAAGTATTTGATTCGGATTGCGGTTCTTATACTCGTATTCTGCGATTCTGAACACCTAGGTGCTTGTAAAATTCATAATTAAAAATATAAAGCAGTTTTTAAAATAGGACCATGACAGGTCAATTTTTATTAAGGGTAGACTGATATGTTAGAAATATAAAATCTCAAGGAAAGCTACCTACCGTTTCATAGCCTAATTAATGGCCGTTTCCTATAATTTACGGACAATTGTAGGTTAAAATTAAATCTTTGGTGTCTCTACCAGTACTGAAGCAAATGCCTAATTAATACTTCCGCATAGTAGATCCCGCCTATTTGGAAGTAGCTATCAGTGGTGAAAGCACCATATAACACGATTCATACCGGCTTCCCTTCGGTGATTCGATTTTACAAAAATGGCACGTCAATAGTGTCTGTACTATGGCCAAAAAATATAGTTACACTCATCATCATCATCATAATCATATCAGCCGAAAGACGTCCACTGCTGGACATAAGCCTCCCCCAATAGGGGGGGATTTGCCATAATCGCCTTGGCAGGCGGGTTGGCGATTGTAGTATGGTGGTCACATGCATAGAGAACGCTGCTGCCCATTCTCTAGTAAGTCCCTTAGGTGCCTTCTACGACACCCACGGGAAGAAATGGGATGGTGCTATTCTTTTACGTCTGGCACCACACGGAAATCCAGCACCACGCTGAACCAGCCACCATAGTTACACTACGGGTATTAATTCACCGTAACATTCAAACAACAAAAACGCCTATTTTTAGCTTTGAATTACAACAAAAAAAATGTTCTAAATTAACCCGGCGCCGAAACGTCATAATCGCGAACTAAAAATTAATATAATAGCGATCCTGTAATGTTGTCACTTCAGGTCACGTGGCACCGCTTGCTATGGACGAGAGCAAGCCACTGCACAAAGGGTTACGATAGAGACGGATATGGAAAAAAAGCGTGAGCAAGAACGAGATGGAAGAATATTGCACCGTTTTTTAAGTTTTAGTCAGCTGTTCAACTTTATTGTATTCAATTCTTTCTATCCCTATATACATTTTCAGAATCATAGTATTTTTACTTTATTGATGAGTCAGTAAGTTAAAATAGGTTTGGCTTCGGCTTCTCTCTTAAGAAAATTGACACCTCGCCACTGGTAGCTATCACAGGTAAAATTAGCTTACGAAACTAGTTTTTACCTAGTTGCGAATTAAAAATGGTACCTAACATTGGTAAGCAAAACGAACCGTTTTTTTAATAGGAATCGAGCATTAGTCGTCAAAGAATAAGCTGTCGTAGCACAGTATTAGCTACGACGGTGGCGTAGCACAGTGTTAGCTACGGCGGCGGCGTAGCACAGTGTTAGCTACGGCGGCGGCGTAGCACAGTGTTAGCTACGGCGTAGCATGATGCGTAGCGCACGCATGCGTTGTAACAAGACGCGTGAAGAAGTCTTTTGTGTAAACTGTAAAGTTTGTCATCATATTTATTAATAATTATGAAGAAGTTTGCCATTGAGATAGATCTCAAAACGAATTTCTGTATTCAATGTCTACTTTTCTGGAAAGAATTGGTCAAAAATAAAGGAAAATATTACCTATTCATATAAGAAAACGCATACCTAACGCAGTTGTTTAACGCCTTAGCCTTTCAGTATAACTGTAGGAGTAACTCTTTGACCAAATTGCCAACGACAAGACAGTAAAACCCCGTACGCAGGACGCTTTTCTATAGCGACGTTAGAAAAACGCGCGCTGGATTTACAACTCATCGTCTTAGGCTGAGCGTTGAAAAACCAATATTCACATTATAAAATTAAAATAAATCAAAAGTCATTTATTAAAATTAGACTGAGAATCAGCACTTTTCGAATGTCAAAATTACAAAAGACAGACCCAAAACGCCCTCCCTTCACCACTTCCTAGTGCTTTAGCTGGGAAGAAGAAGTGGCGCAACAAACTCCCCAGCAGCACAGCTGTCTGTTTAGTTAGATAGACTTGATTCTATACATAGGTAGGCAAAGTAATCAACATTACGAGACACAGAACTTAAATAATTTGTCATATGTCAGCTAGCCATGCCAATATACCAACAAATAAAATGAAAACTTAAATCAAGCACAAAAAATAAAAAGTAAACAAAGCATACTACCAAAATAAAAGCCTCCTGGTATAAATGGCGTGATAGTTTACATATGCAATGCTGGATTATGTTTACAAATGAAAACCTAGGACCATCGACGCAAAATAAAATAAATAAACAGGTAGATAATTATTAGCAACAATAACAAAATCATAGTCGGCAAGACGACCAGTCACCATAAGCAGCACCCGTTCACGAGCATAACGCAAAGATCAGCCATTACCCCCCTCGCCATATTTGAGGGAAGGAGGTAACCCGATCCCAACGCTACCGCAAGGAGTGACATCTACGGGAGCATGACGAACTTGCTGCCGGTTGCTCAGGCAAAGATAGAATGATCAATTGTCGAGGTCGCTAGCTAACCATAATGCCATACAACTCATCATAAAAAAATATTTTTATGAGTAGATCATGTCAATAACTAATGAAAAAATAGATTTTAATTTTAAAAAATTACTTACAGTCAGTAAATATATATATATAATTATATGAACCCATATAACCTGTTTCTAGGTACGCTAATTTTGGAGAAAAAACTTAAACATTGTCTTGAGTTAATCACAGCGATCAACTAGTCTTGTCATTTAAATAGTCGTTGATGGAATAGTAAGCCTTTAAACACAGGTTGGATTTTATTTAAGCTTTAAACGCATCAAAAGGCAAATCTAGCAAAGCAGAGGGAAGCTTGTTATAAAAGGTTATACCAAGCCCAACAAATCAATTATGTAGGTTAAAAAGCCGCGTTAAAAAACCGCCCGTGCGTACGTAGGCTAATATTTTATTAAAATGAATGATAATAGAGCCGTGTATTCTTTGTTGAATACCTTTCTAGAATAAATTGTAAAATAATGGTTGTGAATAATTAATACTCAGACAATAGTTATCATCGTGTAAAACTACAGGATTTTCATATACCTACAACCAATGTTATACTACTACAATATGAGCGATTGACAGAGCCACATATCGTTGGACCATTTTACACTTATACCGATTCATTTTGATAGTCGGATCCGACACTCAAATTGGGTCCCAATTCTACCAATTCAATTTGATGGTTTCCAATTAAACCCAGCTATTCAAATAATGATCCTACCATGAGACTACCATACTAAACTAACCTATTTGTCCCATCCCAGCTCATTTAGTACCAACACAATTTACACTGATTTCACTCCCATTGAATATTCTTAATTCTATTCTATATAACAAAACATATAGGCACAGAAAGTCAACTACATACAACGAGTGAAGTCGCATGCTTGAAATGCTTCACGTACGGTGACCGAACGAGATAAATAACCAAGGTCCTCGATATAGTTGAAGTTTACCAAGAAACCGATGAATATTTTCGAATAAAATTTTATTTAATGAGGGTTTTCTGAAATGACGTTCACTAGGTGGCAGCACTGAGATGTCAGGTCCGGGCACCTGTCAAAAGTGTCAAAGCGCATACGGACTGAATGGTGAACGAAAGAATGAAACGAATGACATCAAATATTTTAAGTTCATTTTCGAACTGGAAGACCTCTTGTCAAAGTGGCGCCAACTGGTGGCTTGAATATTCATGAAAACCCTCATTAATTGAAAACAAACAGTTTATTTTACAAATTGAATTTGAACATATCCATCGGTTCAGCATGCAAGCACATTTGCGACTCGTATTTTTTTGAGATCTCCGTAGCATAAGTATAATCCAGCCTATACTGTTTCCACTACTGGCACACAGGCCTCCTCTCTGTGAGAGAAAGTGGGCCGTAATTCACCATGCCGGCCGAGTGCGGGTTGGGATATTACATATCATCGAATTTTTGTTGCTAGGACATGCCGGTTTCCTTACGATGTATTCCTTCACTTTTTTTAAGCAGTGGTGATGAAATTTTTTAGACACAGTAAAACGCCTACATTTCGTAATTCGCGCCTGTCATCACTAGGCCACCACTGTTCTTCGCCGCTTCACATAGTCACCTCATTTCAGTAGTAATACTTGCACTACGAAAATCGTCCTTTGTTGTTTTTTTTTTCATATATTTTTACAAACATATTTTTATTTGTCACATTTTAACTCAAATATGATTTTACATAGTCGACAGTTTGGTTTCACGAAAGGTAGGTCGACGACTGACGCGGGAGTAAAACTCATCAGTCACATTTTGGAATCCTGGGAGAATTCCCAGGATGCAATTGGCATTTTCTGTGACCTCTCAAAAGCGTTTGACTGCGTTGACCACAATACACTCATCTGTAAATTACACCACTACGGAATTCGTGGACGAGCTGCTGATCTTGTACTTTCCTATTTATCAAACAGGCAGCAAAAAGTACATGTTAACGGGGCAACGTCGGGGGGGCGTGAATTGAACCTCAAGGTTCAATTCTTGGCCCTTTTTTATTTCTAGCTTATATTAATGACCTTCCTTACCTGATGGCTAACTTCTCCGACATAATTTTATTCGCTGATGACACTTCTCTTATTTTTAGAATAGATACAAAAGATACGGATGTCTTACATGTCAACGATAGTCTAGCTGTTCTCTCGAAATGGTTTGCGGCTAATAATCTTTTACTCAATGCGAACAAAACTAAATGTCTTAAGTTCTCATTACCAAATGTACCCCAATTAGGTCTAAATTTAAAACTTGATGGCAAGAAACTAGATGCTATTTCGGAAACTGTATTTCTAGGAATTACTTTAGATTCAAAATTGCAATGGAGTGCCCACATTAGAGCTCTCTCAAGTAGATTAAGCTCAGCTGCTTCGCAGTAAGAAAAATAAGGCAGTTGACTGATGTAGCCACAGCTAGGTTAGTATACTTTGCTTATTTTCACAGTATTATATCTTATGGCGTTCTGCTGTGGGGATCGGCAGCTGACGTAGATTCAGTTTTAATTTTACAAAAGAGGGCAATCCGCGCAATCTATAAAATGGGACCTCGTGAGTCTCTTAGAAACAAATTCAATGAAATTTATATACTAACTCTGCCTTCTCATTATATCCTAGAAAATATCTTGTATGTTCGCAAAAACTTAGGTCTTTTCAAAAAAAGATGCGACTTCCATAATCTAAATACACGTAGTAAAGATGAAATTGTGATTCCAAAATTTAGATTAACTAAAACTAGCAAGTCATTTCTAATAAACAGTATCCGCTTCTATAACAAGTTGCCAAAGTCGGTTACAGAACTTAGCGATGGAAAGTTTAAAACTCACATCAAACGTGTCCTTGTCAAAAAAGCATATTATAAGATAAAAGACTACGTTGAAGACATGGAAGTTTGGCATTAATTCTTTCTGCACATGTGGCTTCCCTGGTACCTCATTAACAGCATAACTATGTGAGAGTCTATTAACTGCTCCCAAATGACAATGTTAATTTTTATTATTTTTATTTTTTACACTTTCTGACATATTCTCGTCATTTTTGACATTATACATCACTTCCAGTATTAACTATTTATTAGTGATTCTCATGAAAATACTTAACTCACATGACATCTGGTTGATCTATTCCACACAACAACGGCACTAGGACTAACCAGCTAAAGATCTACCAAGTAATTGACCCAATAACGTCAATACAATCCTTTTATATCCTACCAATGTCAATTTACCAATTTACGGCACGCGGCGGCAATGACGGCACGGTTGGCGCAGTGGTTAAGCGATTGACTGCTATGCTGCGTGTCGCGGGTTCGATTCCCGTACGGAACAAATATTTGTATGACCTACAAGTAGTTGTTCCGAGTCTGGCTGTTTGTGTATGTGAGCTTAAATGTTTGTAAACGCACCCGCAATACAGGAGAAATTTCTAGTGTGGGGTAACGTAAAAAATAATAATGAATGAATGAATGAATTTACGTTAAACATCTCCCACCATTTTGAAAAAGTTACAGATCGTCACACATTTTGACTTAAGGGGGATCTAGTCGCAGGCCCGAACTCACTGGTGGGCCTGGTTAAAAAGCACGCTGTCTCACCAGGTATCGTGTCCGATAGAGGTAATATCAGCGATGAGCAGTTAGACGCTAGTCTACATGCACAACGTTATTGAGTGAGATGTAGGATCATTTATAGTAAAACAGGCGCGTACAAAATTAAGAAAAATCCTTCGGAAGATCGTGTTTTATGAATAAACCACTGCATTAATCAATAACCGATAAAGTTTATTGAACTTCTCGATATTTGAGCTTTGTCGGTACTGACTTGATTTTCGAGATTTTACACTTCCTTTGTTACTTAAACACGCCCAAAGTTAGATTAAATTAGCAAGTAAAACCAATCTTTGTTGGCTCCTTACGTTTTAGTTAGTATTCTGTTTCCGTACAGACAATATTAGTAATTAGACAAACCATACCATGGTTAATTTTTGATGTACATTGTCGAACAGTGCAGTAAAACACTCCCGAAGTTTGTATGGAAAAAATTCCAACAAAATTCACCTTAATAACTTCTAACACAGATAATAATAAACAAAGGTTATGTGGTGAAACTGTTATAAAACATTTAATGCTAACTAAGCAATTTAATAAGAACTGATTCGTAATTTAGGACTATTAAATGTTTCAATATGAACGGGCAGTATTGTCCAATCATTTGAATCAGCCTATTATATTAAATAACAATAGAAAACCTAAAATATATTACAAGTATAATTAAATAATACGTAATCATTTATAGTAACAACATCTAAGTTATTTTCACAAGTTATTTTTGTAAACATGAAATCAAATTGGGTACTTCTACATTTGTTCAAATCCACCAAACAATATTACAATATCAAAATGAACAATCTGACATGTGCGTGTGCCTGTTCTTGCTCGTTGTATTTAGCTGGCCTTCTATACCTTTCCGTTTTGTGGTTGAACACTGAATAGAGTCTAAAGATATTTCAGTCTAATTCGGTTAGCTATTTAAAACACATCATAGGGTGTATTCGAGTAGACAGACTAAATTGATTACGTAAGTTTGAACCTGAAATAGTAAGTAATTATAGCAGTGAGCAGCAAACGTGATTGTGTAAGGTTTGCAAGTATTTTTGAGTGAGAATGTTTACACCTACAGACTGTAACTGAAATGACTGAAAACCTGAAAAGTGGTTATTTTACTCATGATTAGGAACAACCCTGGATTGGCGAAAAAGAAGACAACTGCTCGATACACGAAGGGATCAACTGATCTTTTCTATCCTACAGATATTATAACAGTCATGAAGCCGCTGGAAAACGTTGGTGGTTTTATAAAAATACGAATCGAAAATTAAAATCGTTCGTTAAGTCGTTCGTTTTATGACGCAAACATTTATACCGCTCCAGAGGATAGAATTTTCATGAAAAGAAGGAAAAACTCAGTGCATTTTTACGCAGCCAAATAAAGTCTTCCATTTAAAAGTCAAATTATTTCATCTAAATCCACTGTGTAAACTAAACTTGTAAAATGTACCTGGGAATTCTATCCTCCCAAAAACTTCTTCCACATTATTATTAGTAAGCCGCGGCTGTTAAGAGGCAAACGGCCATCATTCTTCAACTTACTGTCAAAGTTTCGCGGTAAAAACAGCTCTATTTCTCATTGCAGCTGACACTAGCTATCAAACTACCCGCAGGATAAAGTTTTTCCATTACTTTGGCAGTTTTATACCCGCTTGCAGTGCGGTCACATCTGGGATGCGGATTCGCGATTGTTTCACTATTATTTTTAGTGTGGTGTAAATGTGTTGAAATAATAGTAACAATGACACACATAATAACACATGAACAGAGTATTTATCATTAATGTATTAATTAAGACTTTAAGAAAGTGGAACTGACTTGTGTAAAGGATCACTTCATCCCTATTCTGAGTTTTGAAAAAAGCATTACGTAAAATATTAAGTTATAATAAAAATACCAATTTATCTTATAGGCTAGATATAGATATAGATTGTAATCAATTATTAAAAAGTGGGTTCTTTTTTAATAAAGCATAAACCATTATAAATAAAGTAATATTTAGTGATGTACCGACTAGTGGGTTATATTTGTAGTCAGCGACTATTTGGCTAAAACCGCCGACTAGTCAGTCCATTATTTACTCGTATTATTATGCATAAATTTTTTAAAGACGGTGTTTGAAATAAAATTGAAATCTTTACTGTTATTTTTTTTTTTTTACAGAATCAGTTTTACTTTTAGTGCAATCTAGAATAGGATAGGAAATTAGGATGGGAACGAATAGGAACCTTTCGTTTGGTCCGTGAATTAATTGAGCTTAGATCCAGAAATAAAATTTCTTGAAAATGGTACACAAGATGTTTTTACTTAGGGTTTGGTAACAAATGTTTCTATGGTTCCCGATACAGCTGTAGCCGTTGTATTCGCCCAAAACTAGATTAAGTAGGCTCATTTCATTCCTTATGAAGTAAGCTTTCACCGATTATGTTTTTTTTTTCAGTTATGAGTAGATATAGGTACCTACAGCCAATATTAGACGACATCTGTAACTATTTTGCTGTTTGCAACAAATTTTGTTAAGGGTTCAGGCACTGCCGCAGGTATTGTATTTGCTCGGTACTAGATTTTTTAGGCTCATTGCATTCCTTTTGATGCAGCTTTCGTCGATTGGGATTTTCGTCATTTCTGAACATACTGACGGCCGACATAATACGATATATGAAGTTATTTCGCTATTGTCAACTTCATATTAATTTTTAACCCTATTTGGCAAATATTTTTGCTGTTTCTCTCTATGCCCTAGTAGTGCTTTGTCAACTCTTGACAACGATTTAAGAATCAGTGTTCTATGTAAACACGTTTTTACGCTATACGAATTGGAATTTCGATTCATTGTGAAAAACGGAGGGTCAAGCGCATGCGCATGCACACACGGTGTGACGTCATAGATAAATAATGCCCCGCTTAAAAATTATTGTAAATATGGTCTATCTTTTAAAAACTCAACCATAACTATAGCACTACATTTCTCGTAGTTATTAGTGGTTGAAATCTTACATGTTTGTGTCGGTCAAAAATATTGAACTTACTATCAGACTACCAGTACACTGAAAGCAAAGTTGTCACGTCAAAAGAAGAAACTCTATAGAAAACAATTGTCAATCAGTAGGTTTGCCATTTTGAACATTGCCGATGTCACCCGAACACAAACGAAAGCAATGATCAGCTTGGCCGACTAGTCGGCCATTTTGTAGCCGACTAGTCGGCAAGTCGGCCAAAGTCATAGTCGGCCAATCTCTACTGATATTAGTAAGTAAGTAAATAAATTTCATTTCTCCAAAAATCTTAGTAATATTTTACAGAAACATATTGACCAGCCCTTAATGACTTGACAATACATCAAGATTATTTGTTATAGATAGTTTAACGTTAATTCATACTTTATTCTAATATTATAAAGACGTAAAATTTGTTTGTTTGTAAGTTTATTTTATTTTTTTACATTCGGGGAAATTACAGCTAACTTAAACAGTGTTCATAAACAATATGATATTGAAGGCTATTTACAAGCATCTACTGATAAACACTAAAAATAAAAACACAAAGAGGAAAAATAGGTCGGTACAAAACACCTGTTACATGAATTAGTCATTTATCATTGTTCCTCTTAACCAAAACACTTCCGAGAATTCCTAAGGCACTAATTCCGCCTTTGTACCTTTTTGTGTGCGAGAAGGTAAAATAAATAAATAGTAAGCAATCGATTAATACAAATAAAAAATTATTTAGACGCAAACAATTCCTTTTACGTAAAGAAGCTTTTCACCAAATAATGCTTTAGGCGAGAAACAACGATTTAATGTATTCAAATCATAATTTTTTTTATATTTCCGGAAATCCAACTACCCTACATCAACATCCATTTCGTAGTTAAACCTTGAAGTGGAAAGACCCGTCGGTTTAGTATTCCGAATATTAATGGGGATTGTAGAGATTTATGGAAACTATAGCTGTTGAATATTTAAAGGAAATAGACTACAATGTTGAATTAAATTATAGTTTTGAGCCTGAGATTGACCACAGTACGATATTAATCATGAATTTAACAATCCGCTTCCATTTTTGCTTAACATAATGTAGATAGACAATAACTGAAATATAGAGTTACCTTTTGTGGCAACTATGGATGATATACAGGGTGTAACAGAAACCCTATTGCTATCCTTAAGCACTAAATATAACAGCTGGTGTAGAATTACTGTACATAGTTTCAGCTCAAAATAAAATACTCTAAGAATTGATACCAAATTATTTGTTTCATATATTTCTTAAAATGAAATCATAATAAACGTGTCACCACACTACGTAGGTCAATAACTTTCTACGTTACTTGCCAATATCACGATAAATCTCTTCCGAGTGATATTTTTATTTCAATTTGAAAAGTTCGGTTCCTGGTGTCAATATAATAAAAATTCTCATAACTTCCGAACATGTAGAGATAAGATTAAAAAACCCTTCCAGTATCATTTGATATAATATCTATTCAAAGAAGCCGTGCCCTTGGTATGTATGTACCCTTTCCGTTACACGTTGTATAGGTATTCCTTCATCTTTAGCAATACATGGTTTAAAAAGCAAAATTACTAATTCGGTATGTATGCTGAAGAATTTAAACGCCCATTAGATGCCATATTTCGACTTGACCTAGGCAAAGTCAGGGGAATGAATTGTTAAGCAAATTAACACACATTGTTCGTTTGTTTTTTGAAGTGAAAACTTCTTCAGGCGCGTTGGGAATTTTTTGAGATGGGAAAAAACAATTGAAATCGTGACACCGTTACCGACACCTCTGTTTATGCATAAGTTAGTTTTAGTTGAGCTTGATCAGTATACGCTGACAATTCAAAAAATACACACGTAATTGTTCAAGTTTTCATTTCTGTTGAGACTCCCAGAATGACAATTTTTTCTTACAGTTGTATAAATGTTTATAACACGGCAATTTGTCAAACAGACATAATCAGCCTAACCTTTAATCCAACTGATGGGGCCGGCAAAGGCCGATGCCTGCCAGGGGTGCGGGTTGTTCGAAAGAGATACCGCGGCCCCTGGCACACAGGCAACTGAGGGAACACGGGTGGGTTTTAGTCAGTAAAAGTCGGACACGCCCTCCCGCTCCACCCAGAGCGGGAGAAGTCATTTGATGATTTCCCACCAAGAAAAAAAAAACCTTTTCCCAACACATTTCTGGTTGGCTTTCAGTCTAACCAGATGTAGCTGATTACCAGCATGTTACGTGGAGCGACTAACTGACTGACCTTCACAACCCAGTCACTGGATATACGCCCTTGATAAGACTGGTTATCAAACTTTCGGGTTTCTGACTACCAATAACGACAATCAAAGATTACGAATGAGAGCCGTGAGACCAGCGGTTTGACGTGCTTTTTGAGGCACGGAGGGGAGGGGTCTGGATATGTAATGGATGGTCAACCATCCGCGAGCCGACAGCGCTAAGTGTAACTTAACCTTCGAGCGACCCGTCTGGCTGTTGTAATTTAGCCACGAAACCGCTCTTATACAACGTCTAACGGAAAGGGCATATACATACCAAGGGCACGGCTTCTTTAGATGATATCAAACGATATTGGAAGGGTTTTTTAATCCTATCCCTACATGTTCGGAAGTTATGAGAATTTTTAAAACATTGATACCAGGAACCGAACTTTTCAAATTGAAATAAAAATATTACTCCGAAGAGATTTATCGTGATATTGGCAAGTAACGTGCAAAGTTATTGACCTAGGTAGTGCGGTGACACGTTTTTTTTATGATTTGAATTTAAGAAACAAATGAAACCGAAAATTTGGTATCAATTCTTAGAGTATATTATTTTGAGCTGAAACTATGTATAGATTCTATACCAGCTGTTATCTTTAGTGCTTAAAGATAGCAATAGGGTTACTGTTACACCCTGAATAGTAGTTATTATAACATTTAGAAGGTGCAGTTCTGTGGTGTCTGTTTACTCTCAAGGTAAAGAAGGCGTTCGTTTTATATTTATTTCTATTACATCTATAGTTTATTGTAGTGATGGCAGCACAGATTAGAGGTCTTGCTTTTTTTTTAAATTGGTAAATGGATGTAGGTAGCTAATTTACTTAACAATTAATTTCTGTGACTGCCATGTAGCTCTATGTTTTACTTAGCTATGAGCAGGTAGACCGCTTGGGATTGCAGGTCGAATTTTACATTAAGTGGTTTAATTAGCCTATGTGCCAAACTGTAATTATTCGTCCTATGTAAAAGTTGGTCCGTCCTAAAGTAAAAAAAGGTGTGCAATTTGTCAAATAGACATAATCAGCCTAACCTTTAAACCAACTGATGGGGCCGGCAAGAGCCGATGCCTGCCAGGGGTGCGGGTTGTTCCAAAGAGATACCGCGGCCCCTGGCACACAGGCAACTGAGGGAACATGGGTGGGTTTTAGTCAGTAAAAGTCTGACACGCCCTCCCGCTCCACCCAGAGTGGGAGAAGTTATTTGATGATTACCCACCCAAAAAAAAAAAAAAAACGTTTCTAATGTGCACCGTAAATCATTCATCAACTATCAGCACCAACTTCTTTAAATCCCCTGACACTATAATTTTAGTATTCATTGTGAGTAATCGTTGTCCCCACTGTGTACCTAAATTTTTGCTCGAACAATATGAAAGAGCCATAAAATTTGTGAACAGCCGGGTCCCGCGGGCGCGATCGGAACACAGGCAGCGTTATGGGACTCATTACCAAGTTTGTGTCATTGGGTAGATGCGTACCGAAGGACCAGAATTTGTAGGGTGATGTGATAAAAGCCAGAGTTCTGATATTACACATGTTTTAGGGCTTAGGCACTGATATTGGCGAGGTTAACCACGGAGCTAAGCTGTTTTTGTAAAATAATTAATTGACTCTATAAAATCATTTAAGAAAATGTACAACCGTGTGTACAATATTGAGATAGTGTTAACGTTTAAATAAAATGTATCTAAGATTCTTTGGTATCTCCGGCAATTGTGTATCGACTGCGATTTTTTTTAACGAAACTTCAAAATCAACAAATGTGGAAAAACACAAAAAGTAAAGTGGCGCCATCTACAATGCCATATGCGAACTACCCAAGACTTGACGTTACACCGCAGCTACATCACGCAAGCAAAGTTTACCGCGCGATCTGCATATATACAAACATCCCGACATCAATAGTCGGGCAGTTGCCCACCAGACACAACACCCGCCTGGTCGGAGGATCCTCCTTTTCCAATAGAGTATGAGTGAACTTTACACCCTGTTCCTTGTACCTCTATATGTGAATGAGGTACGCCTCATTCAGGGGTCTATTGGCTGAAATGATGATAGACTGGTTCTTCTGATCTTTTCTTCAGTCTTTTTTATTTTACAATGAAAATATCTCATTTTCCCCGTGAGTGTCATTTCCTGCCTGAAGTTACCATTATCGCATTTTCTTAGAGCTTACCTCCGTTTCTTAAAGATCGTTTTTTTTTTTAAGAGGAGTAATTTTTTGTAAATATTTCTCTTCATAGCCGATTTGTTGAAGCTGCTCGTGAAACAATTATGTTATGATTGTTCTTTTTTACCGCAATCTGTCATAGTCTACTCTGACTTACTTTTCATGAGGGGCGGAAATATTGTCTTTTTAAGGTGGATCATAGACACAGATAAGATTAAAGCTTTTCAATTCGACATGTTTGTCCTTTTGTGTTGACCGTTTACATCAGCGCCCTAATTACCTGACACACTAAAAGTCAAAATCTGAATCATTTTGCCGGATATTTCAAATCTTTGTCCTCATATGTTCGAAAAATTGTCTGCTTAGTGTTGTAGAACTGTCAAAATTAAAGCAATCCCAAGGTACTGATAGTGGGTTACGTAAATACCCTGCAGAACAGTCTTGTGCAAATATTATGTCCAAACCTGTGGTATAATGGCATTTGATAAGCCATGTGGTGATCGTTTGTCAGTAAGAAATAAGTGTGATAATTCCTTCCGTCTATCCTTGAAACGGGTTATTTTTATTGCACGAATATACCGTGTAAAACTATTGAGCTCACCAAGTCATCTTCTGCAATTTATTCATCCAAGCCCCAGTCACCGATGTTGCTTGAAAATCAACTATGCAAGCTTAAAGTAGGATTTAGCTCGCCACGTCTGACTGATGCTGTCTTAGCCTTGGCTTAAATGACCACTGTGTGGAGCACCGGCAAAGCGAAAACGAGATGAGATAGACCGCAAACGCTGGACCAATGTTACATGTATTGATGGACTGATGTTTTGTTATTTATAATTAGCTGACCAAATGCTTGCTTCTCACTTTCAAGATGTTTGCTTCGCAGAACAGATGGCCGATGGGATCAAAAGGTTCTGGAGTGACGACCGCATACCGGAAGACGTAAAGTTGGATGGCCTCCCCACAAGGTGGACCGATGACCTTGTGAGGGTCGCAGGAGTACACTGGATGCGGGAAGCACAGAACTGGTCGAAGTGGCAGAGCTTGGGGGAGGCCTATGTCCAGCAGTGGACGTCTTTCGGCTGAAATTATGACGATGAACATTGAAAAAAATCTAGATCTCTTTAGATTGATTATGACACTTTTATTGTAAACCGAAAAATGCCACGAAAGCACTACCTGAGCTAGGCTATGAACTGGTTTTCATCTATCCACACACCCTCGTATCCTATCTCTTATTCCTAACATAATATCAATTGGAGCCTTTGACATTATTCTTGGCTGCCCTTCGCCCCGTCACGGATCACAGCCATGATTTGAATAATAAAGCAGCTGTACATAACTCAGCTTAAACTAAGCGCTGGATCACAAAATATAAGCCAACTACATCAATTAGAACAAAGCTGGTCATGCCTAAAGATGATCTATTTACCTAGGTCTACGACCATAGATAAATACCTTAACCTAAACATTATAATATATAACCTATATATTATAATAACAATTAGTGTTAGTAAATAAAACTTAAAACTATGTGTGTCTTTGTGCGTTCGGAAGGCACTCGTCCGCGAAAGCGGCGGAATACCACATCCTGTGGCCAAAAGCTTTCTTGTATCACCAGATACAGGTAGCATGTTGGTATGCGCGCCACAAACGCCTTAGTTGACGTTGCGATGCGACACCAGCAGCTGCACTCTCGACGCGTAATTCAGCCTTTGGCGCACGTACTCCACGATGTCTTCCGCGTCGGTGGTGCAGTGGAGACGGGAAATATACGCCAGGGTATTCGGCTTCACAACACGCAGTTTTTTTGTGTACATAATAAAAATAAATGGTGTGACTTCGGACAAGTAATTGCATGTTTTCTTTTAAGCTTTAAAAAATAAGGATCTATTCACCGAACAAGGCTTTTTTTGGCACACTTCTAAAATCATTTAATTGCATGCATGATGAATCATCATATGCCTTTTCCCAAGTATTATTGGGATCGGCTTCCAGTCTACTCAGATGCAACTGAATATCAGTATTTTACGCGGAGAGACTGCTTATTTAACCTTCACTACCCAGTTACTGGGTAACACAAGCCTCTTGGTACGACTTGTTGTCAGACTTTCGGGCTTCTGACGACGTAACGACTGTTAAAAATCCACGAATGGCCGCCGCGACGAACGGCTTAACGTGCTCTCCAAGGCACGGAGGGGTCTTTGTATGTAAAGATGGTGACCCTTCCACGGCAAGCGTTGCTTAACCTGATCGGTTGACCCGTGCGGCTGTTGTTACTAAGCCACGAAACTCTCTGAATGGTGTTGAATAACAATAATTATAAAACATTCCAAGAATATATTAATCGAAACTCGAAAATATTTACAGAATGAACCTCACTATACGAATAATTCAATCAAGCACCACCCACGCAATATGAACAAAAACCCTTTGCCACCATCCCCAAAAAGTACACACATCAAAACCCCTTGTCACCCCATCTAAAAATCACCTCCATTCTCACGCCATAAAATCGTAACAGTCGAACTCAACTCGAAAAGCCAAACCACAATGGCCGGAATAATCCGAGCAAGATTAGCGAGCTGCCAGCCTGGCTTGCCAAACTTCGCTACCGAGCCCGATTAATCCGGATAAAACCAGCACTGAACCAGCCAAAACCGGTTACAGAGTCGAAAAGCCACTCTAATTATATAATGTGTAGTGTGTAAACGAGTTACGTCTAACTATTAGAGCAGCCCTGGACTTAATTTAACTTGAGTTGAATAATTAGCTTGTAATTAATTATGCAGTGTTAACAGACTCAGTGTTTGATGAACATAACATAATACCACGCCTTGTTTCCCCGAAGGTTTGAGCAGAGGTGTGCACCCAGAGTTCGCCATAATAGGGGGCAAGCCTATTGCCACCAACCGGATACCAATTCAGGGCTGCTACTGAGACATAAAAAGCCAAGAACACTTTTTGTTTGAACACCTGGGAATCGATCTGGGAATTTCAAGCTCAGCAGTAGCGTTTGCGACCAATAGACCAACGAGGCAGTCGTTTGATTAAATAAAATCAAAATCAAAAGTAATTTATTCAAACTAGGCTGAGAATCAGCACTTTTCGAACGTCGAAATACATAAGACAGTCCCCCAAAACGCCCGCCCTTCACCACTTCCTAGTGCTTTAGCTGGGAAGAAGAAGTGGCGGCAACAAACTCCCCAGCAGCACAACTGTCTGTTTAGTAAGATAGACTTGATTCTATACATACATAGGCATAGTAATAAAAACATCAATGTGACATCGCGGTAGGCCCAGACGGAGATAATGGCGGGATGAACTGGACTTCTTGAACAAGAACTGGTCCTTAGCAGCTTTAAGAAGAGAGAAGTGAAAGGGGTAGAAAGGCCTTTGCTCCGCAATTCTGCGGGGGAGTTTGTTCCGCCACTTCTTCTTCCCAGCTAAAGCACTAGGAAGTGGTGAAGGGTGGGCGTTTTGGGGGACTGTCTCATGTACTTTGACGTTCGAAAAGTGCTGATTCACAGCCTAATTTGAATAAATGACTTTTGATTTTGATTTTGCCCCGCAATGGGACCATCGCAGGCTTTTAATAATAATAATAGAACTGCTCCGGCTTAGCCCATTGAACTCTGACCCAACTTTATTCAGTAAACAGAATTTTCCTCGTTCAGTTTTACAAAATGGTACATTGATATTGTTTCATTGGGGAACACTACCTCCTTATAAATCTGGTCCTGACAATAGGAAACCCAAAGATCAAGATTATACGTCAACATAAGCTCAGGAGTATAATAGACATTCCCAGTTAGTTACAGTTATCTCATAAACCGGGTTCAAACTACTTAGTTAATATCCCAATGTCGAAGTTGGGCACAGTAAATCAAAGAGTAGTAATCCGGGCGTAACGCGGACAAGTTTGGGGTCGACTCCTTATCTCGTAAGTTGTTGATATGAATCTCTAGTTAGAAGGACAAAAGGAACGCTTTCCATCAGCGATAATGTTCTTGAGAAAAAGTTTTTGGTGAGTTTGTCAACTTGTGTGGGAGTTTCAAGGGTAGTTTTGCTATCTGTTTGCAACAAAAAATATGTAGCTGCGTCATGTCTGGAATTGCTACAGTCTTTCATAAACATAACTTTACGAAGTCAAACTTGAAGGCATCAATATAATTTTTAGGGCTAGGTCTATAAGCAGCCCTACTTAGTACGTACTTTTGCTTAGCATTAGTCCCGTCAGTGTCGCACAATTTACAAACTACAAGTGCACGATAAAGACGGGAACGTAAGTAAGTACGTGCTAAGTCACCTAACACAAGCATCTTCTGGCTTAAAATGTGATCTCCAATATCACGTATCTTAAAGATTTATGTAATTGAAATAAACATTTTTATTTTTATTTACATTTGTAAATCTCGGCCTTAGCCAACGTTTGCACGGACGTATAAATGTATGTGTCTGTTTCTCCGACCCAACTCGTCTCTTGTTGCCCTCTTCAAGAGAAGCCCTAAGCCGAAGTCCGTACCCCACAGGGGGTGCCGTCGTTTAGTTTCAATTTTTAAGCCCTGGCTGGAGGCCTCAATTTATTAATAATAATAATCCATTTATTTCAGGCAACGCAGGCCCTATATACATACCTTAATCTAAACATACATATTTTTATATTTTATTGACACTATTGTACACGAAGTGATGACTGTATCGGCGTCGTGTTGCGCTGCGTGGTGTCGCGTAACCTTCCGCGAAAACGTCGGTATGCCACAACTTTCGGCCAAAACTCTTCCTTCATGAAGGTTTCTAGATACTGAGTCGGAACCCGCACCACAAACGATTTGAAGTTTATTGAGGCAGCCACAGGTAAGTCTGGTTAAACAGCCGACAACTTCCAAGGCTGACCTGCGAGATCTCATTCAAAAAAATATATCACGCACCGGACTATCAGCTCTCGGTGTTGAACAAGCATCGAGAATCGAACAAAGCGCAACCCAGCGCGTAAAAACCACAGTTGAAAAACCAGTGTGAGTAAAAAAACGCTACGAGAAAGATCGGCCATGCTTACCTGGACTTAGTTTATTATGGTATTTTATGGTTGGAATCAATCTAGTATCGTTTCCTTCCATACGAAAAGGTTCTAATCCATCCATTCATCATCATCATCTGCCTAGCCTTTTTCCAACTAGGTTGGCTTCCAGTCTAACCAGACTGTCTATCTGACCTCCTCAACCCAGTTACTGGGGAACACGACAATCCATCCATTATCACTACGAAATACGCCTACCAAGCTATATTACACCAAATATTAACGGCCTCCACAATTTGTAACCGTCGTAATAAACGCTTATTGCAGAGAATTTTACGAGGTTCCATGCTCAGCCGGCAATGTGTAACGCAACAATGTTTAAAAGTTATCGACTGAACTTTAACAATTATAACTAGTTTGTCATGCATACAATTGGATAGCAATGGGTAGAAGTGGTGGCCAAGCGGTAACTGCAGCGATTTACGAGTTGTTGGTGGTAGATTCGACCCTAGGACAAGCACTTTACTTTGTGTTAATTATTGAATCACCGCTGCACTCAAAGCGGAGAAAGAAAACATCGTCAGTAACGCATGCGCATACGTAAACCATCTGCTCTCCGATTCCAGGTACTTACTCCAGGCTGCTACTGAGAAATTCCAGAGAGACAAACCTAATAACACTTTGCCCGACCGGAGAATTGATCCCAGTATCTCCTGCTCAGCAGTAGCGCTTGCAACCATTAGACCATCGAGGCAGTAAACATAGTTTATTAATATAGGAGACAAGAAGCACACCCCCGTAAGCCCATAATCACATTTACATCAATGTCGGAAATAGCAAGTAGCTCATGTCTCCCGCAAACACGCCATATTGACTTAAAGTTGCTAAATGCCAAAAGCTTTAACGGTACCATTATGAGTTTTCCTTGATCTTGTTAAGTAAAGTTATTTTCAGCGAGGTTTTGCATGATACATTAAAGGTTAAATGTAATTGGGCCATCTATCTAAATATATCAGCACCCTTATTGCGTAACACACTGTCAATCTGAATCATTTCGATTACCCTTTTTTTATTTTCATTAACCCTTGAGCAGACAACTTTTTTGAACACATGAAGTGTTCAAAAAAGTTTTCTGCTCAACAAAGAAATAGCGCAATGAATTTTATTGAACTGTCAAAATGAAAGCCATTCCTATTATTGTGTGACGCATTACCCCGCAGGCTTGACGTCTATAGCGGGATAGAACTGACATAAAGTGGTATTAAAAGCAAAATTTAGGTGACGATATTGAAAGAAAATGGGGCAGAAAAAACAAACAGAAATGGGAGTAAAAATATACATCAGTCAATCAGCTATACAGCTGTCCCACAAAAAATGGGACACTTAATATCATGTCCTTTTGTGTGGACGCTACAGAATGTGCCAATTTCGTAACCAAATACAGTCAGCCACTGTATTTAGATTGCTCTCGACACACGCTAAGATCATTAAGGAATTAATTATGAAATGTATATTGATTGCTGTCGACACACTAAGATTATGATAAAGATAATTATGGAATTCAAAGTATGAGCTGTACAAAATGTCAGGCTGAAAAAAGTCATATCTACTATTTCAGTAATATTTCGTTTAAATCAAGAATCGAATCTAAGACCTCGCGAGGCTGGACACCAGTTGTCCAGCATACGGTGGAGGTCTGCGTGGCTTGGGCGGAGCACCGCCGTGTCCTTGTGGAGGCGATCGGCGGCGGCGATCTCTCGCGTCTGGCCCTCGTCCAGGCCATGGTTCGGAGTGAGAGTGCATGGGTAGCCGTCCCCTCCTTCTACGAAGCAGTAATGCTCGCGAAAAAGGAGGCGGAGCACGTGAGGGAGAGGCATTATATGTGCCCTCATGGCCCTAGTCACCGTAGGATTCGCCCTGGGCGTCGGGAATCCCAGGCTGATTCCCGGCCACCGTAGGCGGACTGGCGGATGGCGAGTAATGGGTAGATCGCTGTCCGGTAAGGACTAAGCCGCGCGCCTCAAAGAGTTGTCAGCACCAACTGGTGGGGTCCGCAAGGGCCGATGCCTGCCAGGGGTGCGGGTTGTTCGAAAGAGATACCGCGGCCTCAGGCACACAAGCAACTGAGGGAACACGGGTGGGTTTTAGTCCGTAAAAGTCTGACACGCCCTTCTGCTCCACCCAGAGCGGGAAAAGTAATCTGATGATTTTCCCACCCAAAAAAAAAAACGCCTCACGAGGCTTGAGCCTTTTACCAAAGTTACTTTAGCAGTTATAAGTTTTAGCAGCCGGGCTGACTGAAAGGCTCTTGTAGCAATTTCACACTGGAAAATTATTGGCAACCATTTTAATACATTATTGCAACTGTAACCGGCTTTTAGAGGCGCTCCTGTACTTACTCGTGCAAAATATTACAACGCCTGAATTATTTTAACACAAATATGAGCAAAGGGGTCTGCAAACTGTAAATATAACTCTCGAAAGCTGTATGTGGTTTGGAGCAGTTTCAAGATACCTGCACACAGGCGAAATTTCAACAAAAGTCGGTCAAAACCTAAGCATTCATGATTATTCTAGAAAATGGGCACATAAGGGTAGGTATGTGATGAAAAACACATTTAAATAATTATTTTACATTTTTATTTTACAAAAGATTCGCGCCGCTTGCGCAGGTAGTGTGTATTGTATTGTTCATCAGACTTGTTGGTTATACTGGTTTTTATTTGTTTGGTGTACTTTTCAGTTTTTAGGTTTTGTCCGTCTTTTATTGATTTTTCGCCTGTGTGACCTGGATTCAACAAATGTTGCAACAATTTTGTAACGGTTCGATCGCGTGGTTATCCCTCCCACAAGGTGGATGGATTACGTGTGGAGAATCGCGGGATGGCAGAAGCACAGGACCAGTCGGTGCAGCTACGCTTGGTTTTTTTAATATTTTCCTTGTTTTCGAATTACAATATCCACTATGGCAACACTGGCAACGTACAAATATATGTAATTTGTACGTTGACGGTATATTGTAACAACCTTTTAAATGTATTTTCAATGAGGCAACTGAATGTATTATTCTACTTTGGCACCATTTAGAAATAACGAATGATAGCATCGTTATTTTTGGGTGGGGTAAAATTAAAAAATATTAGCAAGATGTTATGAGTGTTTTCTTCATAATAAATTGTAAATATGTTACATGACTTGCATGTCTGTGTTTAAAAACTTTTCATAAATCTTCGTTCCACTAGGAAAATGATAGCAATTCACCAATGTCTAAGTACGCAAATTCCCTCAACTCTTGCCGAGTCTCATCCGTCAAAGTTCAACAAATCAAAACACAGACATTACATACATTTTATTCGCAACTTTCATACATTTTACTTTGAACCTCGAGGGATTTGCGCTCGGCTGCATAAGCCTGTAACTTTCAACCAAATCCTTTCAGTGGCGGGGGAAACAAAACAAAAGATGTTTTACCTTTTATCTCAGCTCCGGTAATAACTGCTTGGTGGGCAGAGTTATATAGGAATATGTCCTTTGTTTGTCGTATTTTTCAAACCAAGTGTAAATTTTCTGGTTTTCAGAGTTATTTAGAGAAGCTAATGGGTAAATCTATGCAAGTAGATTTTGTTGGCATTTTGTCTATTTGTACACTCAGCGATAAAAGTCGATTAACGATTAGTATTTTTAGTCTTAATTTATTTAGCTAAATATTCAACTTTGTTAAACGACCTTTATTGCTGGTGGTACTTACAAGTACATTTATATTTGTCATAATAATTAGGTACGGGTTTTTCCAAACGATATTCAACCGTTAAAACTGACCGAATTAAAAATAAAACATCAGTAAGGTAACAAAGTTGCAATGTAGCAATCGCCATGCTTCTTAAGCTAGTCACAAGTCTACAATAAAGGCAAGTATTGCTAACCGACCAGCTGACTTAACTGAACTCTTAGCGGTACTTAGACCCTAAATAAAGCTTACTGTGTAGGCAAATAATATATTATGTCTACAAAGTTTATAACGTTGTATTATTAGCCAACTCTATATTTGTAACATTTAAGAGAACAGAAGCGTTTGTTTGTAAGCATTTTCATTTCAAATGTTAGTCAAAAGTTTTAGGAACCATTGTTCAGTTTGCTTTGATTGGATAAAGGATGCAATAGAAATCTATCATATTAATATTATAAATGTGAAACTTTGTATATTTAGATGTTTGGATGTTTGTTATTCAATCGCAAAAACAGCTGAACAGATTTGGATGAAAGTTGGCACACAGATAGTTTATAACCTGGATACACGCACATGGAACACATAGGACACTTTTTATCCCGGTAATACGTTCCCGTGGGATAATTTTCAAACCTCAACGCGGGCGACTTTAATAAAGTAAGCGAAAGTAATGTCGTGTTTCTGTCTTATTGGCTAAAGAGCACCTTCATTTCGTAACATACTATCAATCAGACTCTGAATCATTTTGGAGGAATCCCTTGCTTCATATGTTCGAAAAATGTGCGAGCTCAGCAACATAAACAAAGCAATGGATGTTGTTGAACTATCAAAATGAAAACCATTTTTACTTTTAATATGCTACGCAAGTACGTCGCAGATTTTGATTAAAGGCGGGTAGACCATGGTCTGACTTAGGACAGAGGATACTTTTATCCCGTTAGTCGAACCTGTAGGATAATCTCAGACGTCCATGTGGTCAAAAACTAGTATTTATAAAACCCGTACTATGTAGAACAAAGTCCTCTAATCTTTTCTGTTAAAACAGCCAATAATTGTTACTTCCTGATAACCCGAACTCGGCATTACAGCTATTGGTTCCGTACAGGCGTTTAGTTCGCAAGTGGCGCGGTTTGCATAAAACATCGCACTTGTCCCTGACGTGGGTGAGTAACGAGCGACTGTTACTGTACTGTTGAACGCGGCTTTACTTACTTAAACAAAGCTTTTATGAGGCACTTTAAAATTACCGGAAAATATATATTTGTTGCACTGGTTTTGGACTAGAATTTGAAAAATCTATATTTATACAAATAAATAAAATTGATTTGTCGGTTTGTAATGTCAACATAACAGCTTTTACTAAATGAAAGAAAGAAAGAAGAAAATAAATTTATTTAGAATAGTGGATAATACGAAAGTACTTATAAATACGGTACCTAAAATATTTTTTTGTAAATTTTTATCTGTGTCTCTTTGTTTGTTCCTGCTAATCTCCGAGTGGTTTCTTGGTGACATTAAGTAAATACTTATAAAAAAGAAAGAGCGAAAAATGTTTCTTTTTAACACGCTTTTATTAGGTAGACCTGTATGTAACTAACTATGTAATGGAATCTAAGGTAACTAATTTAACCATCTTGCAAGGGTCGTAGCGTAATGAAAATTGGCAGCTGTATGTAGTTCTGATGACAATACAATAATATGGTACTGTCGAATTGATCTGATGATGGAGCCGGAAGATATGAACTGGAACTTGATGATGGAAAATCGTATCATAGCTGTTTTGGATTTCTTAGAAAAGTCTTGTAATGAAATTTGACCACGATTAGGTTTCAAGGTTTGATGATGAAGCCGGAAGATAGGCATTCCATGATGGAATATCGTATCATAGTCGTGTTTGCACTTGTGAGAAAGGCCACGTAATGAACTTTGAACACGATCAGGTTTCAAGGTTATAAACAACCTATTATATATTGAATAGTGTAAATATTGACATAGGTGCTTTTAAGTTGGGCATCTACCGTGCACAAGATGCAAGGCTGTACGGTAGACCACGCAGTGGTGTACTTAGGGTCCCGTACTTTTGCGGCTGGACAAGCGTATGTGGCCCTAAGCAGAGTAAAATCACTTAGTGGTCTCCAGATTGAAGAGCTAGATTGTTCTAAGCTGACAGATAAAACACCATGCAATACAGACGAACTGGCGGAGATGGAGAGGATGCGGGCTCATTCGCCTACTTAAAATAAATGTATAAATGTTAAAAATATTTCGTTATCAAAGACCAAAAAGTATAAAATAAATTAATAGTATATATATATAGTATATGTTCCAGCGCCCCACGCTTTTACAATCAAATATTATAATTAAAAGCACATAGTTTACACTTCAGCCCAGAAATAGAGACAACTTGAACAATCCATAATTTATTTTTTGTTTTTACGTGCGTTTATGAAAGCGTGTTTTTCTAGTGTTTTTTAAACTGTTATTTTTTATAAGGAAACAGCAGAAAACCTTTGCATATTATGCAAATGATCTTTATTTATTAAACTGCATTTGAACGTCCTCGTTTATATCACGTACCGTTTCAGTAAATATTAATTAAGTCTAGCATCATAAACACTCAAACACACATTCTAGAGTATAAAAGTCTGTCTTTTATGACATACTTTGAAGCACTGATGGTGAACTGAATAGCTGCGTGAATATGAACAGAAAATTAGACGATATTCCGAAAACCAGTCTAATTATAACATAATAATTGTGCAATCAGAACGAATATCGCTGATTTATTTTACCAGATTGTCACATCAGTGTGAGTAATAGGATTTTTTTCCTGTTTGTCACACTACTAATATTTGTACACCAAGTACCAATTCAACGAAAGTGGTGAATTATAAATTTTTTACGATTTTATTTATTATTGAACATTTATTTATGCCATCGGACCACCAAACTCACGACCCAATCGGTCTCTCAAGCGACATTGTGACAGGACCTTGATGGAGATGGCGGGAACGTGTATAGTGGATATGAAGTTAAATGTCAAAATCGCTCCAATTGCAGGTTCACATAGAGATAAAGGGATATTTTATCGCTTCAATGACAGAATGGCGTTGTTGGTAAAGATTTGTGAAATTGTGACACTGAAATTGTATTAACAAAACTTTATTTGTAAAAAAAATATACTTTGATTTCGGAAGTCGGTGTATTTGGTGTAGTATTTTCGTTTTTGGCCACCGACTTCCGAAACAAAAGCTATTTTTTTTGTAATAAAGTTTTTATTATTACCGGTTTCCTCACGACTTCACCATTTAGCAAGTCAGACAAGCTAATCCCCGAAAACTGTTGTCCTGGACGTACCTAAAAATGGTTACTATACAGGGTAATTTATCCTTCAACTTTCCTTTCCCTTAGTCACAACAATAATCTGTTTATTCAGAAAACTAGCTTTGATATATCCTTCTCCATAAACGCAAAACGGTATGTCCATAAAAATAAATCCATCTTACATGTAGAATGGGACCTATTTTTCTTCCTTTCGCCGGACAACGCGGCACATATTTCCTAATATCGGCTGTCAGCTCTACGAATATAGATCGGCTTTAGAATGTGATATTGCGTACCAAGTGTGTTTTACTACTGCCCAGCTTAGTGATGGCCGTTTAATAGAAATAAACACACAGGGAAAGTTGCTGGTACAGTCACGAACAAGAGGCGGTGAACACTGTTACTTTTAAAAAATTGGGCCGGTTACAGTGCCACTGCTTCAACGATTGTCGGTGCGTTTGTCGGTGGTGTTCGTCATTTAAATGAAATTTCATTAAACGTTGCAGTGCTATATTGAACGTAGCATGTGCACGATGATATGAGATCCATTGGCTGGAGGGACTTAGTAATAATAGCTGCACGGGAACCTCGTTAGCCGCGGTTGGCCCGTGGACCATCGTTGCATACCAAGACCATAGAAAGCACGTTAAGCCATTGGTCTCAGGTGTCATTCGTAGATTTTTGACAGTCGATCCAGGTTATCAGAAGCCCTAAAGTCTGACAACTAGTCTTTGGGTTGTGGAGGTAAGATAAGCAGTTGCTCCATGTTAAATACTGGTATTCAGGCCAACCCTAGCATAGCTGGGAACAAGCTAAGCAGGTGGTGACAATCCGCCGGTCGAGCGTGTTTTTATGCCGTAGGTCGATCGAAGCACTGTGAAAATAATGAGCACGTTCAGTGCTGCAATCTGCAATCATGTAAATTGATACAAAATGATTCATTGCACATTATGAAAAATACATTGCTTCTCAGCATTTCATATAATCTTCTTCTTAGGGTGTCGATGGCAAAAATAACACGTTTTACGTGTTATAAATAAAAATGGTTTTCTAAATTTGATTGCCACGAATACCGTTCACTGACGCAGCCATTAGGTCCTCACGTGTGCAGGTGACAGGGCATGCGGTGCAAGATGGGAGGTGAGCCATTGTCTATAGAGAGACGCCGCATACACATCGGAGGTCTAAGCCTTCGCAGGAGACGCCCTGGGCGTCAGGAATCCCAGGTTGATTCCTGGCCACCGTAGGCGCGGGCTTGCGGACGGCGAGTAATGGGTAGCTCGCTGGCCGGTAAGGTCCAAGCCTGGGTCGACGGCGCGTTGTGTTCCACGCACGCCTCAAAGAGATGTCAGCACCAATTGGTAGGGCCCGCAAGGGCCGATGCCTGCCAGGGGTGCGGGTTGTTCGAAAGAGATACCGTGGCCCTTGGCACACAGGCAACTGAGGGAACACGGGTGGGTTTTAGTCAGTAAAAGTCTGACACGCCCTCCTGCTCCACCTAGAGCGGGAGAAGTTATTTGATGATTACCCACCCAAAAAAAAAGCCGTCCATGAACCCCCACTTGTAGAGGTTGTCTTTGCTGTAGCCAACTTGGGTACGAAGTCTATTTAAGGTTTTCGAAGTAGGCCACGGTAACTTGTGCCCGGTTGGGGGTTGACAGTTAATAGAAATAGTTAATAATCTTAAATCTTATATCAGTTTGTTTACCTTTTATTGTGCAGTTTTTAACAAATATTTTGCTCTAAAACTGAAGTGTTAATCTAGTCTTGCTGCTGACCATACCTACGTGTACCGGAAAGTGACGCTTGTTTAGAAAGGTGCAAAGGGTGAAATACTTGACGGGGTATAAGCAAACGTGAATATAAACAACTTATAATTTTGGATCAATTTGTAGTCTCCTGGTGAACCAGGGTTTTATAAACTATGGTTTTATAAACTGTGGGTATGAGTCCAAACCTGAAAACAGTGTGTTTTTTATTTTGGGAGTTTGTGAACTCATAGACTTAATCTGCAAACTACACAACAACTTTTATTTTATTTATTTGGGAAAATGATCTGTAACACATTACAATATTACACAAAAATTTAGCTACAGAGTGAGTAAATGTACAACCCACGACATTTTCCACATTATTATTTAGACAAGTTATAAAACGAATGCGATATGCGCTTACAATTTGACAGTTACAATAAAATAATATAATGTGTTAATGATGAAACTAAACAGGCATGCAAAATAAAAATAAAACAAGTAATTATAAAAAAACAGTCTGAGAATCAAGTATATTACGGAGCAATATCCAAAATAGTATCATGAACAAAGCCTCTAAAACCAGTTGGACTTATTTAACTTTACATATTTATTGCCTGCAAGCAAACCATACTTTGCCATAACTAATTCCTTGTTGTAAATGATTGCTTAATTTCAATGGTTACTTCTTCATTAAGAGCAGTCTCCCCACGCCGGCTGGCAACGGCGCATTTATGGCGGGTTTTCGTGATTATTTCATTAAATACAAACAAAAGTTAAAAAAAAATTCAGCCATGCACTAGATCGTTGGTATTTTCAAGTTTGTATTTGTGCCCAATATGAGTCTACTTGGAATATTTTAGTAAGGTCCCTGAATTTGAACAGAACTGATGTAGGTATGTTCCATAGAATTCTATCCCAACCAAATGGCGACGATGCGAAGGGTTTGTTCAAATTCATGGCCCACGTGTTGTGAAAATACAATTATTTAGGATACGATGGGACTGACATACGTTATACGTAAAAGCCCCTAAAAACAAATAAAGAAATTAAAAAAAAAAGTTTGTATTCTATTTCTTTAACAGTTATTTTGGTATTTAGTTACAAAAATTTACATTCTGTCAATTGTTTTCTATTTGCATTACTAACTACGATTACATGTTTTTATAAAAGAGTAAATATTGAAAATAATTATAAATACCATCGATCCAGTGCTTGGCTGAAAAAAAGTAGAACTTTTGTTTGTATTTAATGAAATAATCACGAAAAATTACTATAAATGCGTTGTTGCCAGTCCGCGTGGAATGAACTCTCTTAACAGCTACAACAAAATTAAAAGTCATTTATTCAAACTAGGCTGAGAATCAGCCCTATTTGGACGTCAAAATTACATAAGAAAGTTCCCCAATATCCACCCTTCACTACTTTCTGGTGCTACAACTGGGAATAAGAAGTGGCGCAACAAACTCCCCAGCAGCACATCTGTCTGTTAAGTTAGAAGAACTTGATTCTATACAATAGTAGGTAATTAACATCCCGAAACATTAAATTAAAATTATTTTCCATATATCAGCTAGCACATTACGATTATAACATTATAAAGGCTATACTGAAATATTGATATCCATCTGAAATTACTAAGAAACCTCAAGCAATTATAATAACCGATAGTGTTAGATTCTCTAATCTGATCTCCTTGAAGACTCACAGCATCCTCGTTATTCTAGAAAGCTAGATTAATTTAGTGGATCGCAGATAATCAAGAGACCTGGTAAATTTGAGTATCGGCAACATACTTCCAAGAATATTAGATTATTATTATTTGATTATATTTGGTAATTATATTTGGATGGAATATGAAATAGTGCAGAGCTTAAGTTTTGTGTAGACAATACCTCAACGACCTTTATTCAAATAAGAGGCAATATTTCAGAAAATTAATCATTTCCTTCTGCCTCGTTGGTGTTGTCGCAAGCGTCACTGCTGGCCATGAGGTCCTCGGTTCGATTCCCAAGTATGATTAGGTTTGTCCATCTGGAATTTTTTGGGTTTGTGCAGGTTTGATGGCAATAGACTCGCCCCCTATTACATAAGACTTCAGCATAACTGGTGAAATATAGGTGTACTATAATAGGTTCACCTAAGTCCTCAAAGTATTTTATTGTGAGCGCGCGCGCAGGCGATGCGAAGGTGAGAGTGGGAACGAGACAAAACGCGGTACATTTTTGTGTAGGTACTTGTATGTTTTTGTGTAACTAGGTATGCATTTCATTGCTTTATTCTATAGCATTTTTATACCTTGTGTTGTAGGGTAATGTAAAATTTTTGTACTCATTATTATAATTATTTTACTTTGTTACCTACTTGTTTTGTCTAATTTGTAAAAAACCTTGATTTTCGTATGTCGTTTTCGGGTAACCACTGAAAATCAGCGCTGTGCTGTGGGTCCCATAGCATAGCATCATGCTGAGTGGAAGCCTTCTTGTCACAGTCACGGCGTGCAGCTGCCGATTATTTACGTTCTTTATGCCGATGTATAAATATTTGTGTTGTTATCATGTTTTTTTAAATGTTATGTAATTGTTTTTTATATGCACGTGTTTCTGTGACAAATAAATCCATTTTTCTTTCTTTCTTTTCTTTCTTTCTTTCACCTTTTCCTAACCTTTCGGGAAAACAAAACGCCTGATAAAATTTTTGTCACTTTGACCGACCTGGGAGTCGAACCCAGGATCTCATACTCAGTAATATCGCTTGCGACCACTGGCAGGCAGCAATGAGACAAAAGTACCTCATAATTTTGTAAGAATATTATTAAAGTAACTGTGTTAACCCTATTTGTTTCTCCACATTATGGCAAAGATAAGGTAAATCAAAATCCAGGATTTCACAATCACCAATCCACATGGTTTTCACACGATCTGACCAAGATTATGTCTGGACTTTAAAAGAGACTGTGACCTCTGAGTTTGTTTCGGCCTACCTTCTCAGAGTACTCAGATAGAAAACGATCACCTCATCTAGTTTATAAAATATGATTAACATGTAAAAGTGTTTGTACAAACGTACTTACAGAAATAAAATCATTTATCATAAATGGTGCAATTACTCAAAATAATGACCAGCTGTTCACAACCACATACTTCATAGAACCGTCTCCTCAAACTCGGTATAATCCCTGAATAACAAACACTATTCAATTGCCAACAGTTTCAAGCTAAGCCAAGAGTTCTGCTGACACCACAATTGTAAATAAACGGTACAACCAAATTACATAAAGCGTAGATATTCAAGTCAGATCAAATATTTGAAGGCAGCCCACAATCCCGAGAGAACAGGGACTTCTTACACTGAAAGCTGAAACAGCCAGGAATCTCCATGCAAATCTGTAAACACTCTTGCGCTGTATATTTGTGGATGCAAGTGTGTACAGGCTGTTTGATAAGAGGATGGCTATCTTTATAGCCAAGATTCAAGGGTCAAGATTAGTCATTTTGATACAAGAAACTCTTATGCGAAATACCGCAATTTTCGAGAGACATTTTCTGCATGCTGGTATAATGGCAGCGAAACACGACGCCGTCCACTTTACGTGTTTAATTATAGTTTTCAGCTGGTTTTTAATATGTATTAGTTTGTTATTATTGTTTAAGATTATTTTGTGTATTTTATGTATGGGCCTTAGTTGCCTGATAATAAAATGATTATTATTATTATATATATTATAATCCATGGTAAAGGATTTGTGCTGGTAATGCAATGCTTGCTAAGGGTTGCTAAGTCACGTATCAACATAATGTAAAAACAATTTTTGTACAAGTCAGGCCTTTAGGCCATAAACGTTATGAACGCCTTCAAAAGTGTGGAGATCTCGGAAAAAATTAAAACTTTTACACTCATTATTATTTTTAAATATTTTTTACCGTGCTAGATATAATTCAGGAATTGGCTTTGCACTTCCAAACTCCCGTGGCAAATACGGTCAATTCACATGTTTTTGTATTAAGTAGTGCAGCCAAATGCAATGGACAGTATTAGTATCCTAATTAAAGCAGAAAAAGAATAAAATGTGAAAAAAGATACGTAATTTTTTTTTAAGAACGTTTTTGTAACCATAAAAAACAAATCTCTTTGTAATTGATTTTCTCTCTCTCTCTTCTTCTCTCCGGTATAAAACGTGTAACTGAATTGGTGCACATTATGAATGTAGTTTAGTCCAGTCTGTGTATGTATGATGATTTTAAAATTAAGGATTTTAATTGGGGTGTTAGGTGGTGTGCGTTATTTCCGGGACATGTTGTATAATGTAGGTTCGTTATCAGCCAAATGGTCACATCATTACAGAAAGAAGGTTTGCCCGTCGAGATGTACAGCACTAACAACAAATCATCATTCATCATCATTTCAGCCGAAAGACGTCCACTGTTGGACTTAGGCCTCCCCCAAAATGGGAGGGTTTGCCAAGCGTAAGCAAACGTGTTAATTATTCAAAAAGAATTAATATTAGCTCATAAATTCGTAAGATTACAAATCAAGTAAAAAAGATATCCATTTACCAAAAAGTTATAAACGACAGCTACGCTAAACTTTATTTCGTAGACGAAAAAGTTGAGATAAACTTGCTTTTTCGTGAATTAGCTTTAAACTAATTTGAGTCAAAAGGCAACAGAGCGAAACACAAGTTTGTTGGTAATAGCGTAAGAGCGTTTTGAGAAAACATAATTGGATTTTAACTTACACCCTGAGATGCGTGACTCCTGGCGCGCGTCTCCATTGTCGTACTCATTTCGAATACGGATTTTTGGAACGAAGTTCTTTAACGCAGCTTGCGGTTAACTTCTAGAAATTGTAGAAATCGTCAGGTAACGAAAATGCGTTGACTCTTTGCCGCTTTTTATTTTATTTTTTGAAAACCATGAAAACTATGTCTGTTTTCATGGTTTTCGAGGGTGCTGAAGCAAATAGTGAGGTCTGAATGAAAATCTAAGATGCAAGTTTTTCGCTGCAAGTTTTTCAAATTTTTCATCATGGTTTCATTTCATCATGCTGTTCAACAACCTAAATCGACCAGGGTCCCCCAACCTTACAAGTTTTTTAAAGGCGTTTTTTAAATAAGATGTATCTTCATTGCGCAAACAAGATGGTGTTAAAACGATTAAAACTTCTTACTTTAAAATAACGTGTGAATTTTTTTTACACATTTGCTCTGCAGTAGGACCATACAAGCTTTAAAATAATACTAGGAATTATTTGTTTGAAAATATGGCCTTTTCGCTACATTTCAAGTTAGTCGTTATTGATCTTACGACGTCAAGGTATTGCCACAAACATAATAAACGTTCTTAGAAACGTGCTTACAGTCAAACCAATAGACTTAACTTGTTGAAAAACTGTGTATTTTCATTTGATTTACGATAACTTGAATAGTTCACAACTTGGCAATAATAACTAAAGTAGGCAAATAATTGAATGTCAATATTTTGAATTAAATCAAGATATTGACATTCAATCATTTACATTTAGGTAAGTATAACAGAACGTTCCTAAAGTTCATTTTGATCTACAATTAGTCGATCACGTTTTAAGTTTAGAATTAATACTTGAGCATCGTTCTTATTCCAGAATGCTAATCAATCCATCCACAGCTGAACCGAAACTCAAAACGAGCCTCAAGTGGAGATGTTTATTGTCCATGCGTAGCCTATTTTAGTTTATTTAACAACTTTCTTTCAATAGTCTCAGTAACATTGCATTACCTTAGTAGATTATGTATGATTATAAAAATGCTTTAAATTTTCTGAAACACTGATATTCAGCTGCATCGGTTACGACTGGATGACGACCCTAACATAGTTAATAAAATGTTAGGCAAATGATGATAGTTTTTGAAGAAAATACAATGATAGTATAAGAGTTTATGGCGTTCCATGGACGTGCACTATGCTCTTTAGCAGTGAAAATGCGCACCCGCCCCCGTACCTTTTTGGTGCCGACGGGGTCATAGATTATAGTTATTTTATTTATTTATTTATCTTTACTTCAGACCACATAGTCTATAAAATAATTATAAAGATGGCCTTAGTAGGGTTGTTAGTTGTATACACAGAAAAAATAAAATAAAAATGTTAGTAATTTGTTAGTACTTAAACAAATTAGTTATGCCTATTAGATTTTCCAATGCCAACTTTAAATAAAATTTGGAATCGTAATTCCATATCCTTTGATGTGTGTGGAAAATTATATAAGGCAGTGACGTATTTATCTACTAAAATTCATTGGCACACAACGTACACCCTAAATCGCTAAGTCTAGAAGCATGAGCTTTCGCGCAAGAGTTCCACAACTAGCAACAGTGAGACTTTTGAATTCATGCCCAAGGGATTAAATAGGGGATGAAAGTTTGCATCAAATGTTGCCATATTTGCAAGTGGAAGTCACATCGGCGCACGGCTTGAAATAAAAGAAAATTCAAGGAAATGTATACATCTTGCCAATCAACGAGTTAACAAATGCACATGTATTTGAGATGATTTCCTTTAGTTTTTTCTTACTTTTCTGAATTTATTATTAAAACTAGCTTTTGCCAGCGGCTTCGCCCGCGTGGAGGTCGGTATATTATACATATAAACCTTCCTCTTGAATCACTCTATCTATTAAAAAAACCCGCATCAAAATCCGTTGCGTAGTTTTAAAGATTTAAGCATACATAGGGATATAGGGACAGGGAAAGCGACTTTGTTTTATACTATATAGTGAAGTACCGTGTAATAATGGACCTGCACCCCCTCCGCGCGTTACTAACGAGATACGGAGGTTTAATTACTTCTGCGCACATGCGACTCGTATTAACACTATTGCCTCTTATTTTATTTAAAATGGAGCTCGCACGAACAGTCTGCTTCGTAAGCGCTGTTCAAAAACTGATTTTACTATTGTGGATGGAATTGTTTTAGTAAAAAGAGGTTCAAAAATTAAGTAGGTAGTAGGTATTTTGGCTATTACATTTTTGACACCTGCGCAAGTCATAGGTGGCCTGTCGTAATATGAAAACCGAGCATCGAATATTAGCATAGTCAGGACTCTAAAATTGGGTAATTAATATTAATAGTAAAATTGGGTATTAACGCCTTCAAGGCGGTAATAACTAATAAAAAAATATATAAATGCGAAAAAAAGTTTTGGGATGTTTATTACTCAATCACGTAAAAACAGCTGCTGAGATTTCTATTAGATTAGGCATACATATAACTTATAACCTAGATTAACACATAGGAAACTTTTTTATCACGGTAGTACGTTCCCGTGGGATTATTACCTACATACACGCAGTCAAAGCTGCTGGCAAAAGCTAGTTAATTAATAAAACTAAAATATATCGTCGAAGATTCATCCGCATCGCTGTCGACTGGTAATGTACCCAAGAGACTGGCGGTATTACTGAGTTGTATGATAATGCTTAGACGCTGGCCAAAGTAAAAACCAGCCCTTAGGTCACGGCAAGTGTCAAACAGCCGTTTTGAGATTTTCTTAAAGACACCTGAGCACAAAACGGCTCAAAAATATAATTACCAATGAAGTAGTTTGTTATACTTACGCCGCTCCTTGTAGTTTCCATAAAAAAGTAGGCTCCTTCGCCACCTGAACACCAATATTTGTTTTCATTGCAGAACTTTATCGCTCACAAATACGTACTAAAATGGCATGTAGGTAGCATTATTTACCAAATCATTTTCTACCTAGCATTTTCCCAACTATGTCGGGGTCGGCTTCCATTTTCTGGATGCAGGTGAATACCAGTATTTTACATGGAGTGACTGCCTATTCTATCTCCACAATCCAGTTACTGGGTAATATGATACCCCTTGGTAAGACTGGTTGTTTGTCAGACTTTTGCGCTTCTGACGACCTGTAACGACTGTCAGATCCACGAATGACATCCGGGAACAACGGCTTAACGTGCTTTCCGAGGCACGGGGGGTCTTGCTATGTATAGAAGGTTACCCATCCATGAACCAACCGCGACAAGCGTAGCTTAACCTGATCGATCGTCTTGTGTGGCTGTATAGCTAGTGGCGGCATAGCCACAAACCCCATGATTTACCAAATGTCAACTGTTTTGGCTCAAAATTAGGTTTCAAAAGAGATACAAATGCTGTATTCGTTTCTTTAATAGAATTGGAACTTATTAACAATCAACGTGTTTGTATGTCCTAGAACACAAAACAAACGAGCCGTGAACTAACAATAAATAATAAATTCCATTTCCTGCATATAATCACATTACTCTGCCAACGATATTGGATGCAGAAAATATTCCAATTTGGGAGCAGAACCATGGCGAATGGTATTAACGCTGTGTTGCAAATTCTGCGTGCTAGGTATTACTGCTACTAGATAGTTAGATATTGTTGGAACTGTACAAATATTACGGCATATACTTGTTGTTATGTTCCGAATTCCAATATTTCCATAGAACACAGGTCTATCTAAGAGCTAACTGATTATATAAAAAAAATATTTTCGTTTTATCTAAAATTCAGGCACATTCCCCATAGTTATGTCAGAACTTCAATTAACTAAGATATAAACACACACAAAGTAGGAACAATAATTATACAATCAAAGGACTTGTATGAATACAATACAACTTAAGGAATACTATAATACATCCCCCCAGTGGGTTCCCGCATTGTCGTTGTGGGGGGGGCTCAGTAGCCGTGGTCATCCCCACGGTGAAGCGAAGAGGAACCCCAAGGTGGGGCCGCTCGTCAGGGCTTTTGCCTCCAAGCCGACGACGTAGCGGCCAAAAAGTAGGTTGCGGTGAGGTGCATCGCAACTGAGGCGGGCCGCGATGTCGAATGGGAGGCTTCGCGGCAGAGGGTTACAGGCTACGGCGGAGGAGGAGTGCCGGTACTTCTGAGTAGCACTCTTCCCTTCCGCGGCCTGGACGGGGCCGCCACCGTTTGATGGCAGACACGGTGGGGCCGCAGGGGAGGAGGAGTGTCGGTATAGCGTTGGCCGCTCTCCCTATCCCCTGCGGCCGAAAAGTGGTAGGTGGCGGGGCCACTGTGTTGACCCGTCGCAGGGGGACCAAGGGTGCCAGACACGGGGTCGTCTGGGGCCCTTTTGCTATTTGGTTCCTGGGTTGGTTACGGCGTGCCATGTGTCCTGGTGCGCCGGTGATAGGGGTTATTCCCCTCCGAGGAGGGTCCGGTGACGGACAGCCGCGGCAGGTTCGCGGATGGCTTTCGATTTTCCGTGTTCCCACCTCAAGTGGCACTGGAGGATACCGTGGAGTTTTAGGGGTTACAATCCCACATAACTGCGCTATTTCCCCGTGGTAGCGCAGTAGGCATTTTTCCACGTTAAAAAAAATGCCTGGGTCGACGGCGCGCTGTGTTCCACGCGTGCCGTCAGAGATGTCAGCAACAACTGGTGGGGTCCGCAAGGGCCGATGCCTGCCAAGGGTGCGGGTTGTTCGAAAGAGATACCGCGGCCCCTGGCACACCGGTAACTATTATGCTGTCTTCTGGATTCACCTGGCAACAATACACGCAACGACAGCAGGATCTTAAAAGCATTGTTGTACTGCACACGCACCAGGAGTGCGGGTTGTTCGAAAGAGATACCGCGGCCCCTGGCACACAGGCAACTGAAGGAACACGGGTGGGGTTTAGTCAGTAAAGGCTGACACGCCCTGCCGCTCCACCCAGAGCAGGAGAAGTTATTTGATGATTTACCACCCAAAAACAAGGCATTATTTTTTATACAAAAGAACTTAAAGATATTCTTATAGATATTGGAGTCAAACTTTTAGACTCATTTGGAAATAATCAGGCATGCACTGTGCCTGCTATAATATCGATTTCAGCCAGAATCCATTCCATTTTAATATATAGGTATTATGTAACATTATAAATGCAAAAGTATCTCTGTTGTTTTGCTAAGGATAGCCTGGGATCTAGAAAAGGACATTAGTATAAAAAAGACATACAAAATACAAGTAAGTAGAAGAAGTAGCAAGAAACAGCTAGATAACGATAAAAATATGTATCTACAAAGATTTAAGTAAACTTGAAGTAAACTTCATTAAAGTTCGTACTATTACAACATATTTTGTCCCCACCATATAATACAATGCATTTTTACAAGAAATAAAATTTAATCTCATCTAAAGAATCTAAACCAAGATCACAGAGTTGAAAAGGTCTCATACTCCCCATAAGACACCCTAATAAGTAATACATCATGAATGCTCTCAATCAAGCTTACGCCAGGAATCAGAATTCTAAGAAAATCTCAACGAATATTTCATTCGATACATACAAATGGAATCAATCATTGATTTCTTTAATTTCTCCCTGTACGCCACATGTCAGTTCAAATTGATATAGATTTTGACAAATGAATATTATGAGGGTGTTCCATGTTTGGTTATAAGCAGGGAAGCACCAATGAATGATTGATTACGAGTTACAGGTGGTGAATGAGGATATTTTGTACGCTTCTCGCCGAAACTTTTTCATTAAGATAATATGGTTCTCGTAAGGTCGAGACTATCTTGTATCTAGTTTTCATATAAGCTATATATTAATAAGTGATGCCAAAACTTTGTACCCCTTTTTACGTAAATTACGAGGACGAAGGAGTATGAAATTTGCCACAGTTAAAGTTTGTTACTATTAGTACCTATTATAAACATATATTTCAGACCAAGTCCATAAATCTTGTTTGTAACAATATACTTATAAACGAATGTTAGTACTTATTCAAAAAACTCCCCACGATCTGCAAAAACACCCAGTATAGAGTTATAACTACCACGAACGCGAGTGAGTAGGGAGGCACATCTTTTCCTTACCCACCCGCGCCTCACCAAACATCCCAGACGCACTGCAACGCCATGGCAGCCCCATCAGTACTCTGAGTGCATCGTTGTATTGGACACGTAGGTCGCCGCTGCGAATAACTGACCCACAGGCTGCAGGTGTAAAAAGATTGGCAATATGCTTTAATTAGCTTGATCTTAACCGCATTCGCACCGTGCAAACCTGCAAGCCAGCCTGTTACAACGGACAGCCAGCGACCTGCGTTCCCTTTCTATGTCCACATTATCACTTAAATCATCGGTGACCCAGTGACCCAAATATTTCAATTTAGAAGATTTTTTTAATACGGAGAAGGAGAGCAAAAAGCTAAAATTTTATAAAATGATATATTTCTATTTAAATGAATTATGGTTGAATTTCGACCACTCGGCAATCATGGTTAAAACTTAATCTACTTTACAAGACCTTTGGCTTGTAACACATCAATTGCGCTCATTCATAATAAGATCTTAAATGATCAAGTATTCTAAGATAATGTTATCTGTGGTCTCTGAATTTGTTTCGGCCTTTCTTCTCAGAGTAGTTAGATAGGAAACGCCGATCTCATCCTGTTTTTAGAATATTATTGACATGTTTGCTTGTACAAACCAATACTTACAGAAATAAAATCATTTAGAGATGACTATTTTTAAACTTCTGTATTTAGACTAAAATATTAAGAATTATTTCAACACGGGCGTTTTATGATCTCAGAAATATTTTCAACTCCTCCAAACGACAGAAATTTTTACAAATATCAACCCTTTCCTAAGCAAAATGTGCTCAAAGCTTACCTCATTATACCACAAAACTGTCTGTTCAGCTACAACAAGCTCTTTACCTTCCCCATCCTTGGCGTCTATTTTTATCCCCTTAGCCCCCAGCACCCTAGCCCCCTAGCCCCCTTGAGCCTTGAACTTTCTCAAGTGACATAATGACGCTGGTATAAGGTTGTCGAGGTGTAGACAGACACTTGTCTGTGAGGAATTTTATCTTAGCCGCCTCAGCGATTAACAAGATTGAGGTAGGTGGCGTTTAAAAATGTCATAGAGGTGGGAAAGTAAAAATTGTTTGTATGTTTTGTATTAAACGGTTGTTACTTTGTTAGGAGTTTATGAGACCGTATTGTTTAGTTTTGAACCGACGAAAAAATAAGGAGTAGGGTCTCAAGCGACGCGTATATTTTTTTTAAATATTTAACGTACAGTTTGACAATTCTTATTTTATTGATAAGAGCTAATAAAAACATGTTAAAATGATACTCGAAGTATACTTTGAGCAGCTTCCTAATTACGTAACGCACGGTCAATCATAATGTGAATAATTTTGAAACAGATTGCTAATCCATTGCTCCATATGTTAGAAAAACGTGTCTGCTCAACAACGTAAATAATGCAATGAATATTGTCGAACTGTCAAAATAAAACAGATTATAATTGATCGTGTGTTACGCAATTATAGTCTGGTCAAATTAGCCCTAAAATAGTAGTGAAGGTACAATAACTCGCATAGAGCTAAAAATTGGTTTGAATGTTTGGAACACTATTATAAATGAATGCTGAAAAGTCCCCGTCGACACCGTACCTGGATTGTTTTTATTCAAGGTCAAAGGTCTCAAAAATGGGTTTTTAGCGTTTTTCAGCAAAACGGTAAGTCTTTTCATAAAATTAGTCAAGACAAAAATTGTAGATCATATAATTATCTATAAAAATGTCTTGATTCTTTTCTTCCTAAGAGCCACTGTTTCTGAGACATAACGACCCTAGTGTACTTAGCGCGTTTTTCGACAAGAAGTTATCACCAATGGAATTCGGTTCCTTCCTTCGATGTACGGAGCTCCTAAAAAAACTACGTACTTAGATAAGTTTCGATAAGCATGTTTTGTTAAAAATTAGCTTGTCTTCCTCCAACCTCTGCTTTTGCTCATCAACATCTTTCCAGGTATATTTTCAAGTTCAAGTATGGCTAGATCTAGTTGATAACCAATCGACTAGATCAAAAAGACTGAGGTTGTAAGTTGATCGACAATTACATTGGAACCAGTCCAGACTTTACTCCCACCTGCGCCGGAAAAACTCCTCAGCACAATTTTTTGCAACTGTAAAAAGGGATGTAGTACTAAATGCGGCTGCAAAAAGTTGGATTGTTTTGTTGCATTTGTACTAGTTGTCAAGGCCAGTCGTGCTCCAATGTTGAATCACCAACAGAAGAGGATTCGTGTGATACCACCGACGAGGGTTGTGCGTTGTTTTATAGCTAATACTTTTATAGAATTTCGTTTCAGATAATTTTTTTCTCATATTTTCGTTTCATAGAATAATCAATACGCAGAATATTTACTTTGAAGATTTTTAAATCGTTGGTTTTTGTTAGAATAATCATTTCATAGAATAACAACATTTCTGTCACTAACATTATAAAATACCATGGAAAAATACACCCAACAAACAATATTCGTTAAAAAAATAATTCTACTGTTTCATAAGTTTGTTAAACAAAAAATGAGATTAAAAATTCACTGAATCATGTTTCTGTGAAATATGATTAATTAAAGTATATAGTATTTGAAACAATCATATTCGAAATAAAAATACAAGGACCAAATGTTAAATGAAACATTTTCTGGGAAACGAAATTCTATGAAATTTCTGTCTGCGAAACAAGGGGACACCCAACGAGGAGACATGTGATGCATCGCTATTGAGACTATTTACTTGCACCCAGCAAGAAGAACAAGAAGAAGAGGAAGCAGAAGTATTGGACGATTATTAATCTGACGAATAATTTTCACCAGTATTTTAAAATTTATGCTACCTCATTCCTCATTTTTTATATTCATTAGTTTTAAATTAACCAGGATCACAAAAGATCACTAATTAGCTCTATGCGAATTATTGCACCCTTACATGTCTAAATTCACTGGACTATTAGGGTGCTGGTTTATTTTAATACGCTTTTGTTAGCTTGGTATGTATGTATCTGTCGTGGCCGTATCGTAGATTTGGTCACTTCATTAAATGCTCGAGAATTTCAAGAAATGTTCGCATTTTATGAAATTCTCGTCTTTTTCTGCTTCTTATATTACAGAAGAAGACGGTCGACGTCAGGTAGACGGAGCCCCACTGCGTGGGGCTCCTATTTCTGTCTGCAGGATTTAAAGGAACCTAACCAAACCGAACCTCGGAGTGCCCCGGACGTCGACCGTCTTCTCAGGAAAAAATCCTCGAGCAAATACGCCACGACATATCTATGTAACGGGATCTTTGAACGTAATTTTTACCCCCTTCAAAACGTCGGATTGATTTGAAACTTATCACACTTATCAAGGACTGATGACAATTCAATCGTTTCAACTAAAAAATAAAATAAAAAATAGAAAACTTAAAAAGCGTGGGGTGCTTTTTGTGGTATTTTATAATCAACTAATATAATTTAAATTTAATTAATTATTTTCTAGGGTTTTAGTTTGGTATTTAAAGCGTTTTTATTAGTATTTTTAACTATTTTTTTTAATCCACCTTTAAGTGTAGAAAAAGTAATCTTAAAAAAAACTTAGCAACATACAATTAAACCGACGAACAAAGAAACTGAAAAGCAAAAAATAAACCTTTGAGTCTAACTAAGCTCCTGAATATTAATTTAGGAGCTTAGGCTTGGCTAGAAATTGGTAATTTACATCTGTAAGGGCTGATTTTTCAATAGTCAGATAACTTTTATCTGAAGAATAAATCTGACAGTTTGATATATTTACTACACAAAAGCTACCAAACCGACATATTTATTCCTCAAATAAAAGTGATCTGACTGTTAAAAATCCACCCTAAATTACTAATTTTGTGTTAGCGCCAAACAAACAGGTAAAATAATGGCAGCTTGATTGATCTGCGTTGGTTGTTTGTTCGGCGCCGACTCAAAATTAGTACCTAATTTACATTAATATAAGCGCTTAGTTAGATTAAAAGGTTTCTTTTTGCTTTTCAGTTTCTGTTTTCGTTCGTTTAATTTTCTGTTAAAAAGTTTTATGTGCTTCAATGTTTGGCGCAGTCCAGGAACCAATCACAAACTAGTTAATAACACGTTAGGAACATCACGTCAGGTCGTGTACAGACCGCCATTCAATTACTATTGCTGTGACATTCTACTCATTGGTGATTTGAATTTGAAACTGGCTTTAAAGTAGGTACCGTCGTGGACGAACTGCCTTATTGTCACTTAAGGAGCTATGGTTTTGCACTGTTCTTTTCTGAGATTTTAGGTTCGAAGAAAGTTCAATTATTTTTGCAGGTTTCGTCACGGCTCTTCTCTGAAGGTAATCACTTTACACCTTAGCTTATAGAAGTTCTAGTGGATAGGAATTGTGTAGTATTTCTAACCACTACTACTACTCTACTACTCCATACACTTCCAGACTTAACACAACAAAAAATGTAGTTGTTCAGGCTACGATAGGTCGCGCCCTGGACTGGCGCCACCATAATTATATATTTGAAGTGTGCTAATTAAGCCCTTTAATACTACAGGTTCCTACCTTGGTCAGCGGTTAAGCATTGCCATACGTAGTAATGCCGCCAGTCTCTTGGGGACATTGCCAGTCGACAGCGATGCGGATGAATTCTCGACGCCATTTTTTAATTTGTGAATCGGTTTAGTTAAGTTAGGATTAGGTATGTTTGCTTTTTATAATTTTTTTATTTAGTCCTTTAATTAGTCTATATCACATGTTTTTTTTTACCTTATAACTTAGGTCTTCTGGCTGGAGGACGCCATATTCATTTAATGTGACGTCACATAGCCTATAACCATCGGACAAACGAGCCGCTTCCAACGATACTCGTTTATAAGATTATGATTTAGGAAAACCATTTTATGGTAATAAAAATGTACCTATATGTAGGTACATAATTTAAATTAATACGTAAGTTCTGTGGGATCCTTAGGGTCTCCCTGTACCGCATCACGTAATAAAACATCTTTCATAATTGTTCCTAGAAATATATTCTACGAGTCTATTAGTCAATCTTCCCCCTTTGGTTGTCAGCCAAGTCTCACGACGTAGTATCTCTATGTAGTCGGTGATCGACGACTACGGATTCTATTATTCCATTTCTAAATTAGCTTGACAGTTCGAATGTGATTAAAGTTATTTTATCGCCATCCTTTAAAGGCCAATTCTCGTAATTAAAAACGTTCAAAATCTAGTCGCAGTCTCATCTCGGCGACAATCAAATGTCAAAAATGTATGAAAAATCGAGTTATTTTTGAGAGATTAACACTGAGATCAGGGGGTCTAAAAAGGCCACTTTGGCAGAATCATAATATGATCATATTATGAATCATATTAAAAAACGTGAAATTGTCACAAACTGACAATTCATAATATTAACTGCGATGACAGCACACAATTCATTTATTTGACAGTTTTGTATGGAAATTCGTAAAATGGTCACCAAATTCTGAATTGCTTTATTAAAGTAAAATGTCAAATAGCAGAATCATAGGGAAAGCAGGAAATGAATCACTTTTAGAGGAATTGCTTAATGTGGCCTTTTTAGACCCACTGACTGTGAACGTTCTTAAAATTACGAGAATTGCCCCTCAAGTCGTCTTTTGAATTCTTTTACATTAGTAAAGTATAGTTTGAGTCCTCGTAATAGTTTCTCTGTGGTGGAAACTATCTAACTCTCACATAAACGAATAAAATTAATTATTAACATAGACCTTGTCGTTGTATGACGTGCGAGTAACATTGAACTTTAGGGTGACAAAGCAATTAACCGGTCGACTACAATCCTACCAGGCTATCCAGGCCTACCCTATTTTTGATTTACATAAATGATCTTTGTAATCTAAACCTAGATCACAGCCAAATTGTTTCTTATGCTGACGACACTGTCCTTCAGTTTTCCCCTGACTAAGAAAATAATGTCTACAAGCTTGCGCGACACGTATACAATATTGTAAATAAATGGCTTCAGCATAATTTACTAACATTTAATGCAGACAAGACAAATTACATAACATTTTCGATGCGTAAGCAAACATCGACTGGCACTACCTCGACATTATATACCCATTATTGCTCTATTCCTACAGATAACCAATGTGTGTGCCCCAAAATTAAAATGGCAAATACAACTAAATACCTTGGTATAATAATGGATGAACCTCTTCCGTTCAAAAAACATATACGAGCTTCAAATTGTAGAATTTGCAAGTTGATATTTGTTTTAAAAAAGTTACGCCATATTGCTGATCCAGAAATAGTTAGACAAGTTTACTTTGTTCTATGTCAATCGATATTAACTTATTGTATTACCACTTGGGGTGGTGCTGGTAAAACACTGTTACTAACGTCCAGAGAGCTCAGAGGGCGATTCTCAAAGTGTCTACTTCCCGCCCTTTTCTCTTTCCTATTAACCTACTATACAAATCTGTTAAGTATTAACAGTTCGACAGTTATTAATAATGGGCATTGTATTAAAACAACACACAGCTTTACCTTACAGTACAGAATATACTAATAAAAGACGTAAAGATATAGTTTGTCCACAAATTATAACTAAACATGCTTTTATATCTAAATTTTACCTGTACCTCGGTCCTCTCCTATATAATAGACTAAACTCAAAAGCAAATATTTATTCCCTGAACTACACAAATTGTAAGAGAACTCTCAATGATGCTCTCCAAAGTAGGTCTTACGAAGAAACAGAGAATTTACTAACTGAGTTAAAATAAATATTCACCTATGTTAAGTATTTATCAAACTTAGAAACTAAGAGTTAAGCTAGTCAATATTCATCTAATTATTTGTCTATTGCCAACTTTTGATTATTTATTAACTTTTATAGACTATTTTAGCTCTTCTTGCCTGAAACACAGGATTACCTAGTTCAGGCACGTAAGTCTTTGGAATATAATTAACATTTAAGCAAAACTGTATATAGTTTAAGCCTTGTAATTGTTGAATAAATAAATATTATATTATCATTAACCCGTTCACAGTTATTAACCTCCCACAGCAACAACCCAACAGCAACCGTATTGTAACGAGAAACAGAGATCATTTTTTTTTTTATTTGGCGTCCTGCAGATCAACCTAGGCGGTTGTCGGCTGCTTATCCGGACTCGCCTGTGGCTGCCTCAAAAAATTAAGGACTCCAGCTAGGGCTTTAGAACTTTAAACTAAGTGACTACACGCTCAGGGCATCCCATCTGGGGTACGGACACTGGAAGAGGGCAGTAAGGGACGCGCTAGAGGAGAATTAATATTATTTAGGGACAATTTCAAAAGCTACAGGCTCAGCAACGCGAGCTGGCTCGAGCAAGGGTCGGGGCGGACATGGATTGAGACATCGCGGCAGGCCTCGGCGGTGAGGGCGGAAGGACGGCGGTCGATGGCTGTGTATTTTGTGGGACGTGCTGGTGAACTTGCTACTCTCATGGCGGTGGATTTGTAGCGTCGTCGTCGGGAATGGATAAGGTATGCCTCGGTTTTGACAGTGTCGCTAAATCATAGGTAAAATAAATATAAACGGACTGTATACATGACACAGTTCTCTGTTAAAATCCACTTGTTTTTTGCTAGGAGTTTCAATATTATCCATACAAACGTTACTTCGACCCACAAGTGACGTAACTATTTGCTTTAATTTCAAGGTACATGTACCTACCTATCTCCTATCGTAGCTGATCTTGTTTAAACCGGTGTAATATTATTGTTCCTACAATTAATTGCATGTGTGAGTAGTCCAGAAGCCGGTGTGTTGTTATATTATAATAACAAACAAGTTGTGCCTGATGGGATTTCTCGTCGACAAAATTGTAAATTTTTCATGTGAACTTTCATGCCCCATTTAAACCCTTTAGCATAGTCAGCCTATTGGGATTTATTTATAAAGGTTGATTAAAATTAAGAGATATTTAAACGTCAAACATGTATGGTTAAACAGTCGCTAATAATTACGTAACTTTATGCAATGTTTATAAATAAAGGGAATAATGTTCCTACCGCTGCGATACAGGTCTCCTTTCTGTGGCCCTCTCACAGTGGGCCATAATCGACTACGAGAGCCCAGTACACCATAATCGCGTAAAACACTGTCAATCGCAATCTGAACCATTTTGAAAGATATTGCTAATCCATTGCTTTATATCTTCGAAAAAAAATTCTGCTTCACACAACGTCATGCCTGTGATTCCCTAAGAGTTAGAAGGAGGCGAGCCTCGAGGGCGGGCTTAGGCAATTTAACTGTGTTTGTGTCATTACTAACAAAATTAATATAGACTATACGACTTTCTTTCTTTCTTTCTTACTAACCCTAACCACTATCTCACTAACCAACCTATGGACAGTTCATTTTACCGTGTGTAACGAAATTACCCTGCGGATTGGTCTTCGAAATTTTTGATTTTTAGAAATGCCGATTTCCCCACGATGTTTATCTTCACGGTTTTGGGAGCAGAAGTGATGAAATTTAAGTCACCGTAAAATTGAAAATACCGTTAGATTATAATCTATCTCGCGAGATTGTAAACTGTGGAAAGATTGTGAAGCGTAACATACTGCTTACAATTTAACGCATTATTTTTCGGTAGATTATAATATATCGAAGTGACACCGCCAAATTGTGAACTGGTATCAAGACGGATAGTACCTTGCGCTATTACTAAATAGTCAAGTAACTACCACTACACTTGGAAGTAGCGCTCGCCAACCACAGCCGCGGCACCGCTCGTTACGCTCGCTCGGCCCGCGCGCGGTTGGTCGCAATTCTAACCTAACCTAACCGGTCGGTAAGCAGTATGGTGCAGTTCACAATTTATCTACAGTTTACAATCTCGCGAGATACATTAGAAAGTAACGGTATTTACAATTTTACGGTGATACATGTACGCAACTCACGATCCACAATTCGTAAGCCGGCGCCGATACCACTGTGCCACTAGCGCTCTATTTCTTCTCTCTCCACTGCCTTCTTTACTCATTTAGGGGACGAAATTTCAAAAAACAGCCCTTAGTGCTCACCTCAGTTATACAGCGTATACATTTGGGTCGAGTAGGTAGGTATAGAAGTTTTGTATAGGACAACTGCTTATTTTTTCGAGATTACGATATTGGTACCATGGAGAAAGTTGTTCAGTTTTTAATACCCCAGCGATAATATGACTATACCTTATGATGCATGATGTATAAGGAACTTCTGCACAAAATTTCTTGCACTCAGTGGTTTAGACTTTACGTTCTGTCAGTGAATTTAAGATACTAAAGAAGTAGATGCCAAGTTGTCCGAACTTTTCCTCAAATATGGATGAAAAAAGAGGAAGAATAGGTATGGTTGGTAGACTATGGGAAATAGAGATCGGAGATGTTTTCATTGTGGATTGAGTCCTTCCACTGGCCTGTTTTTCAAAATTACTTTTATCATCTTTTGAAAATGTATTCTAGAATAAGAACAGGAATTAGACATTTTGCTAAGCTTACATTCAAGTGAATTGAATTCCTAGAACTCACATTAGAATTCCAGTGAGATCAGAGGGGTGATCCTGTAACACACTAACAGTAAGAATGGCTTTTATTTTGAGAGTTCAACAGCATTCATTGCGTTCTTTGCATTGTTGAGTAGACAAATTGTTCGAATATGTGAAGCAATGGATCAGCAACAACCTTTAAAATTATTCAGATTCTGATTAATAGTGTGGTACGCAATTAGGGTGCAGATTCCTTTGTTCTGTTAACAATTTTATATTCTACTAACTTTTGCCAGCGACTTCGCCCGCGTGGAGGTCGGAAATTATCCCACGGAAACGTACTACCGGGATGAAAAGTATCCTATGTGTTAATCCAGGTTATGAACTATCAGTGTGTTAAACTTTCATCAAAATCCGTTCAGCCGTTTTTGCGTGATTGAATAAAACACATAAAAAAATGGGGTAGAGTACTTTGAGAACATTTTAATATTTTTCATGGAGTAGTTTGAGAACTCTTTTTGGAGTACTTTGGAAATAACCCAAATTTCCAAACATACAAACTTTCATATTTATAATATTAACATAGGATTATAAATTACCTAAATCCAATAATTACGAAGTTCATTAGTCTATGAACCACAGAACCCGCTTTGAATAAGTAAAACAAACGTAACTCATCCTAATTTCCTATACCTACTCCGCCACACGAATCTACCTTCACAATTTGAATCAATCAATCCTCCGTGAAATCGAGTGATTGCTTCTCTTGTAACCAAATATATTTTAAATAAGATTATGAGCATTATTATAAGGGTGCGTAGCTATTATCTACATCGAATTTCATCGGAGTATTCACGTGTTCTGTAAGCTCCTCTCCTTGCCTAAAAATAGCTCGCTTTGAATTCTCAAATTGAGCATATTTATTCCACAGTACAGGCAGATAGAGATTCTTATACCCTTTTCCCAACTTCCTTTTTTTTTTTTTTGTGGGTGGGAAATCATCAAATGACTTCTCCCGCTCTGGTTGGAGCAGGAGGGCGTGTCAGACTTTTACTGACTAAAACCCACCCATGTTCCTTCAGCTGCCCGTATACCAGGGGCCGCGGTATCTCTTTCGAACAACCCGCACCCCTAGCAGGCATCGGCCCTTGCGAGCCCCACCAGCTGCTGCTGACGTCCTCCTGCGACGGGTCAGTACAGTGGCCCCGCCGCCAATTCCCAATTTTCTTGAGATCGGCTTGAAGTCTAACCAGATGCAGCTAAATACCAGCATTTTACATGGAGCAACTGCGGACCTGATCTACACAATAGTACGGGGAACACAACACCCCTTGGTAAGACTCGGTAACTGATGTCAAAATTTCTACGAATGTCAGCCGGAACCAAAAGGTTAACATACTTTCGAAGGCATGGAGGGATCTCGATATGCAACTGATGGTAACCCATCCACGAACCCACCGTAGCAAGCAACCCGTGCAGCTACTGTTACCATTTAGCTACGAGCCACGATCCAGGGAGAGGGCTGCAATCCACCAAGCGGGCCCAGTGCGGGTTGGTAGATGACACATGTCTTAAATTTCTAGATCTAGGACATGTCGGTTTCCTCACGATGTTTTGTCGTCACGGTTTTGAGACCAGCGGTGATTAAATATTTTACATAAAGTAAATCACCTTTCTGAGTTCGAACCTGGTTCCTAGAACTACAACGTCGCGGTCGTTATCACTGGGCCACTACTGCTCTAAACTGGTGTAAACATTTTCGTACCTACGTATCGGCATTATGGTTGCTTTGCGTTTATAGAATTATTAAACGAAAATTATAAATAAATCAAATAATCTTTTAACACAGAATGAATGGTATGCATTAATGAGTTCACCACTCTTATAAAGAAACCTTAATAGTACCTAGATCACTTTTCAGCACGCCCGTTATTATGACATTGCCCTTATGATAACCACACTTAGCCTAATCACGGCAAGGATCGTGTTTTGCATGGTAACAAGGAGCTTGCCGAAAATCTGAAAATAAGACAATTTCTTGCACATCGTTTTAATATTCAATTTTAGTCATTATAAGACATACATGAATGAATTAAAAGATTTTAAAAATTACGTTATTTTAGAATCGAGCGATTTCTTTATGACGTTACCATTTTTTTTTTTTCATCAAATAATTTCTCCCGCTCTGGGTGGAGCAGGAGGGTGCGACAGATTTTTACTGACTAAAGCCCACCCGAGTTCCCTCAGTTGCCTGTGTGCCAGGGGCCACGGTATCTCTTTCCAACAACCCGCACCCCTGGCAGGCATCGGCCCTTGCTGACAGCTCTGACGGCGCGCGTGGAACACAACGCGCCGTCGACACGGGATTTTTTTTTATTATTTAACGTTGAGAAATGCTTACTGGGCGTCCACGGAGAAATAGCGCAGTTATACAGGACTGTAACCCCTAAAACTCCACGGTGTCCTCTAGTGCCGATTGAGGTGGGAACACGGAAAGCCATCCGCGAACCCGCCGTGGCTGTCCGTCACCAGACCCTCCTCGAAGAGGAATAATCCCTATCACCGGCGCACCAGGACACACGGCACGCCGTAACCACCCCAGGAACCAAACAGCATAAGGGCCCCATACGACCCCGTGTCTGGCACCGTTGGCCCCTGCGATGGGTCTGCACAGTGGCCCCGCTGCCTACCACTTTTCGGTCGCAGGGGTTAGGGAGAGCGGCCAACGCTAAACCGACACTCCTCCTCCCCTGCGGCCCCACCGCTTCCGCCATCAAACGGTGGCGGCCCCGTCCAGGCCACGGAAGGGAAGAGCGCTACTCACAAGTACTGGCACTCCTCCTCCGCCGCAGCCTGTAACCCTTAGCCGCGATGCCTCCCATTCGACATCGCGGCCCGCCTCAGTTGCGATGCACCTCCCCGCAACCTACTTTTTGGCCGCTACGTCGTCGGCTTGGACGCAAAAACCCTGACGACGGCCCCAGCTTGAGGTTCCTCTTCGCTTCACCGTGGGAGGGTGACCACGGCTACTGAGCCCCCCGCAACGACAATGGGGGAACCCACTGGGGGTGATGACGTTACCATTAGCTCGCCCAGAGCTGACAGTACTTACCTACAAAGCATTTTACTTGTTAAAACACGATAAAAGTTTTTCTATTTCCGCTTTTCAAGCAAGGAGGTACTTTCATGTACAAAACTTTATTTGTCACAATAACCCCATTTCCCTAGTTCCCCTTTCATTTCAAACGCAGAAGGAACACTCAAAGAGAGCTGCTTACTCAAAAGACACTGTAAACATTTATAAGTGATTTTCCAGCGTATAAAGCGAATGAAGAACATAAATTCCGAGAAAACGTACCTTTTGGCTCGAGAACACATCAACACGTATTATTTCCAGCCATTCAAACTTCAGGCCATCGAGCAGAGAAAGAATTACAAGTATTTCCAGGAATTCTCGGTTAAATGTTCTTTTAGTTTGTTCAAAAAGGGTTTTCTCTAGTTTAAAATGTAGTTTTCAGGGTAAAGTGGACGAAAGTGCGAACACAGCTTTGAAGTGGCTCTTGTGACATCAAAGCATAACGTCTATTAGTAGAAAATGTTTTAGGCTACCTATAAAATAATACAGTGTGGGTGCAAAATTAGTAAAACGAGGAACAGTTTATGACAGTTTATTTATTAAACGTTCACACACCAGATGAGCAATTCTCGTATTTTAAGACCGTTTGCATTCTATTCTCAGCCTCAATGGGTCAAAAATACCTCTAATTAACGAACTCTTTTGACAAGTTTTTTACACTGATTGTCGATGAGATGTTATTGCAACTAGATTTTGAACGTTAAAAACGTTTAAAATCTTGTTATATAAAATACTAGCCGCCCGTCCCGGCTTCGCACGGGTGGACATTTTTTTTTTTAACATTTTGGGATAAATAAAGATAATTTAACTTATAAGTATGCTTATTAAAACGTGCATGACTCGATTTGTCCAATTTTTCAAAATTAAAAACAAAGTCTTCCAGACTGGAGCGGGCTGGGGCTGCTTTGCAGCGGCTCCTGCCTAATCTAGGGGGTCCAAACGCCTCCTGCCGGAGGCTCTACGCGGGGTCGTGCGGTCCATGGCCCTTCATGGGGCACTGGTGTGGGCACCTTCTTTGAGGCGCCCACCAGCTCGCCGGCTGAACGCGTCCCATAGGGTCATGGCCATCCGGATGGTCCGGGGATATCGCACGATCTCCGGTGAGGCATCGGGCCTCCTTACCAAATTGCCGCCATGGAATCTGGAGGCAAAGGTCCTCGCGCACACTTAGGAGTGTCAAACGTTGGGGTGTAACTCCGCTGCCGCGAGAAATTGCGGCATAGCGGACAGAGCTCGGGCGGGATCTCATGGCAACATGGAGAGTGTGATTGTCGCAACCCAGTGCTGGGCATGACATGATTGCGGCGGTAATGAGGAGTGGCTTGAGAGGCACCACGGCGTTCTCATCTTCCGCCGGACGCAAGTCCTCACCGGACACGGCTGTTTCGGGAGGTTCCTGTTTCGTATAAAGCAGAGGAAACGCCCGGGCGTTTCCACTGCGAAGATCGCCCTGAAGACACGGTGGAGCATACGGTGGAGGTTTGCCCGGAGCACCACTGTGTCCTCGTGGAGACGATCGGTGGCGCCAATCGCTTGCGTCCGGCCCTAGTCCATGCCATGGTACGGAGTGAGAGGGCATGGGTAGCCGTCGCCTCTTTCTGCGAAACAGTAATGCTCGCGAAGAGAGAGGCGGCGCACGTGAGGGAGAGGCAGTATATGTGCCCTCACTGCCATAGCCTCCATAGGAGACGCCCTGGGCGTCGGGAACCCCAGGTTAATTCCCGGCCACCGGTAGGTGCGGGCTTGCAAACGGCGAGTAATGGGTAGCTCGCTGTCCGGTAAGGGCCAAGCCCGGGTCGACGGCGCGTTATGTTCCACGCGCGCCTCAAAGAGATGTCAGCACCTACTGATGGAGCCTGCAGGGCCGATGCCTGCCAAGGGTGCGGGTTGTTCGAAAGAAATACCGTGGCGCCTGGCACACAGGCAACTGATAACACGGGTGGGTTTTAGTCAGTAAGTTCAAACGGCCCTCTACTTATATCTGCTTATACAAAACACTTATAAGATCACAACTAGAATATACTGTGCCAAAAGAAAAATTTAATTCGATTGGCCTACACCTTAACCTTTCAAAATATGAAATCTATCTTCCCCAAACCACTGACAGACAGACTACCATTACAAAATTTTGTACAATAGCACCAGATATCAAAATTACAGAAAGAAACTCTCTACACCTCCTAGGGTCCCCAATTTTTGACGAATCCTTCCCAACGTTTATTGAGGAGAAAATTAAAAATTTCAATGATGTCTCGGAACGACTTTTCAAAATTAATATTCATTCGGCCTTCACGCTCATTCGATACTGCTGTTTTGGACCAAAATTTACTTATAGCCTTCGCTCCTCCCATCTTTGGAAGCATCCACAACTTTTAGAAAAAGTAGACCAAATTATTAAAAACACACTAACTTCAATCCTAAATGTGGCCCTGGACGACCGAGCTTGGCAGCAAGCCACACTTCCCATTCGCCTGGGTGGTCTTGGCGTCCGCAAAATTTCAAGTATAAGTTTACCGGCCGTCCTCTCCTCGGTCCACAGCACGGATAAATTAACCAGGAACATTTTATCTTCCTCACTGGTCGATTTTGAAGTGCCGTGTTTGACTGATGCGTTGAACGCTTGGAAAATGGCTTGTCCCAATACGGTTTTACCTGATAACCCATCCTCCCAGAGACTGTGGGACGTGCCGCTCTGCAATATTATACGGAACACCCTGATAAATACGTCATCTAATATTGTTGAGCGTGCCCGTCTGCTAGCTGTGGGAGAATGGGTGGCTACTCAACGTGAAGAAATCCTCGGAACAGTGAGGTCGCTCCGCGAAGCCTGCGAAGCCCCCAGGAAACTTCTGAGCTTCTGGGCGGAGCTAGGCTGGCTCTGTTAGCCAGAATCCCCACGCACAACGGACCGAGTGGGAGTCTACGTGCGGAAAAGGGAGTCCAATCATCATCATCATCATCATGGGAGAATGGGAGTCAGGTTTGTGGCTTCAGGCGCTCCCGTCATCCACCATAGGCACTATGATGGATGACTCATCGTTTCGGCTTGCTACCTGTCTCCGCTTGGGCGCACCTTGTGTTGCTCCGCATCGGTGTCATTGCGGTGAAACTGTCGACATTTTCGGGCACCATGGCCTGTCCTGCAGCAGGAGCGCAGGTCGCATAGCACGCCACGCCAGCATCAACGATATTATTCGTCGAGCCCTTGTCACCGCCGGCGTACCAGCGGTATTAGAACCAAACGGCTTGGTACGTGACGATAGGAAGAGACCAGACGGTATGACGTTATTGCCTTGGAAGATGGGTAGACCTCTGGTGTGGGATGCAACCTGTGTCGACACCCTTGCGCCATCTCATGTTCCTAGCACGGCGGGCTGTGCTGGTGCCGCTGCTGCGGCTGTTGAGACCCTCAAGCGGCGTAAATACTGTAACCTTATTGGTAATTACATTTTTGCGCCGTTTGGGGTCGAAACGCTCGGGTCATGGGGCCCGAGTGCACGTCTCCTTTTTAAAGAAATTTCTCGCCGGCTGGTCGACACTTCACGTGACCAGAGGGCTGGGTCATTCTTTGGCCAAAGAATTAGCATTGCCATTCAACGTGGCAATGCTGCCAGTCTTCTGGGCACGTTTCCTGATGACAGCGATGCGGACGAATACTTTGACGCCTAAGTCTCCTTGTGTTTTTGTATTTATTTGTTTAGTTAGATGATTAGTTAATATTTTTTATATAGTTATAATTTAGTAATTAGTTCAATTAAAGTACAAACTGTTAACTCTAAATTCCAGACGCAAATTATTAGAAGCTACTTTGTTGCATGGCATCGTGCACAGTGATTTCGATTCCATTGATCTGACGGCTAAAATTTGTTAGACAGTTCCCCGCACTGTCAATAAACGCAGCGTCCGCGCAGGTACCTTGTTCGCTGTCAATACCTGCCGAACTAATTCTGGTACGCGATGTCCCATTCGTCGTATGGTGAAAGCCTATAATGACAATTTTGTCGATGTAGATATATTTCTACAGTCAAAGCCTGGTTTCAAAAGGAATGTATCTAGTCTTTTGTCAATGAATGATGTATGTTGTTAATGAATAATATAATTTGCCAATATTTTGTACGATAATAATTATTATATTATGTTATGAATATTTATATTATTACTACTTATCTCAATTTAAGATTTATTGTACGTGGTTGATTATATTTCTTTATTATTCTTTAAGCCACTGATGTGCAGTGAATAGGTATATGGAGTAGGAATAAATATTAAATTATGTATTTAGTTTTAGTAATGTTTCGGTAATTTTAATATACCATTTAGGTTTATCTTTGAACAAGAATAATTTTATAATGTATAGCAGTGACACCTATCTGTTTAATATTTCATGTTAATATGTGGATAATGCAGTGGGCTGCAATATTGTCAAACATAATTACAAGACTTTTAGTATTAAGATGTATATTGTAGCTGTTTGTTATCCCATTATAAATATATATTTTTTTTAAATATCTTTTGAATGGAATTTCCGATTTCAATCATTCAAAAAGTAATCAGCAGGTATTGAAACATTCTAGAATACAAAATAATTTATTTGGATAAGAATTAATACAAAGGTATGGATAACATGGTCTGATTTGATCAGCAGTTCTATCAACTCTTAAAATGTAATAAAGTAGTTATACCCACCAATAAAGTAGTTATAAAGTAGTACCCAGCAATAAAGTAGTTATGCCCACAACACAATCACCCATACGGCATCTCTCAGAGCCAGTGAAGAGTCTGCGATCACCAGCAGTCTCTATGATGAGTTGGTTGGTAGCGGGTCTGAACCCATACATGTGGAGCCAATTGTGACGATAGACTTAACTGATGAAACCATGACTAAAAACAGATTGTTTACTAGCCACAATAAGATTAAAAAATATAAGAATTGAAGAAATGTAAATAGTGAATTGCAATTATCTAAAACCTTGTATGTTACTGACACTCAACACCTACAGGATGAATTGTTTGTTAGGGAATATGTTCTAAAGGATATATTTAGTAAATTAGTAAATATGAAACTACTCAACAAGACCTGAGTAAGCGTATGCAGGAGGCTAGTGAGTTGGCTGACTTAGTCAAGTACAATGTAGAGAGGTACGAGTCTCTAACAAATAACCTCTCTTTTAGCTGTGCCTGTACCCAGGCACCTCAGCCTCAATTGGTTACACCTACAGCCACAGCAACTCAGCCAGTAGGTCGCTGTGACGGTAATAATAGTATGAATAATTTGGTTGACACAACATACGTTTTTTCTGATTTGGTCAAAGTTTTGGTAAAATATTTAATCAGTTTTCTCAACAATATGTAGTCAATAATTGTTCACTCGGTGCCAGTATTAGCCAATTAATAAGTAATATTAAATCGTCAAAAATAAACCCTGGTTCAACTGTTATATTATTATGCGGGGATAGCTTAAATGTTAGAAAAAGGACATAATTGAATGTGTCCAATTGATGTTACATTTCAAATAATTGTAAATTTATTTTCTGTGCATTGCCTTATTCACATTACTTGTCTGATGAGCAAAATAGGCACATTTATAATTTAAAATATCCTATGTTACTCAGTGTTAATGTAGCTTTCTAACGGCAAAAGATTTTTTGAAATCGGTCCAGTACTTTTTATGTTTATTCGTTACATACAAAAATACAAATCTTTCCTCTTTATAATATTAGTGTAGATGTAGATTACGGAAATTGGTATTCTGACCTTTATGAAGAACATCACTAATAAGGTCCTCCTGGGGCGTCCCCACCCAGTGTTTCCACTCACATCTGCCTTGTAAATACCGTTTGTTAGTCACCCTTCATTAATTCTCTCAACGTGACCAAACCTATACAAAAGGACTATTTAAGTATCGCAGCAGGTGACGTTCTGTAGTTTCTGCCTACCCTCACAAGAAGCCGGTATCAGGTTATGTAGGCATGTATTTATTCAACCGCGATAGAAGTTTGGTTTAGAACTGGCAACAATAACTTTTTCAGTAGCGTTCCGTGACAACAAACTTTGTGGAGCAATATTTTATTGTTTGATCTTCAAATAAAGACAATGCTAATTGATTAATTCCGTTTTGAATAAATAACGTCATGGAGAGCAAAGAAAACTTCCCCAAGTGTTGACACACCGAAATAATATAAATACCTCTCCAACTCTTAACAAAGGAAATGAGACCCCTATTCAAAAGTTGAGTGTCAAAAACTCCCTATTTACTCCTTTAATAACCGGCAGTACAATGCGAAAAGTTTTGAGAACCGAACAAAAATGTACGAAATGGAATAAAGGCCGCTCCACAGTAGCACATGGCTAAGTAAGCTACACACGTAAACTTAGCTTCCTAAGAATCGTATGTGCCGGCACACAACATAATATATGTCACATCATGGGTGGCCGAGATACGAAACATCGGGTCTTCTTCATGATCAGACATACTCTTAGTAGGTGTGGGCACTGTCGTGGGTAATCGAACGAAAGATAATTTAAATCAAAACAACTTTATTTAAACTAACGATTTTGCAACAAGAAACAAACACGTGCGTTGGTACTGAGCATCTGCCAAGACTGTCACCGCACTCGGTCTCTCCGCCAGTCCTCGCTGCATCCCCTCCATCGACGATCGTGTCCAAGCGGTAGGGCTCGCTTGCGTTTCCGCTTACGTTTTTTCGTTTACAAATCAAACTGCTAAATGGCGCTGTCTGCTGTACTTTGGCGCCATCAATCCACGATATATATTATTATGCGCGAAATTGAGGGTATGCGCGCGTGGTGTCTCGGTACCAAACCTGTTCGCGACGGCTGCTGAGCCCCCTCCATAACACGACTTAGGTCACAGGCGGGCTTTACGACTTGCATTTCTTGTACTGTCTTCGATATACATACTTTGCTCGTGTTATTAATGGTATTACAACTATTTCAATATAGTCACACTATTCCAATTATTTTTTATTACATAGTTCGATTGAGCCGAATTCCTACAAATGAAAATGTGGGCGGGATCGTCAACTGTGATACACAGCGTTCACGCTACGCACGAATGTTTTCATTTTATTTTTGAATGACATCTCGCCGGTCAACCTAGGAGGTTGTCGGCTGATTAACCGGACTTTTCTATTGCTACCTTAATAAATTAAGGCCTCCAGCCAGGGACTTCAAAACTTAAAAGCGAAGTGACTACACGCTAAGGGCTCCCTGTGGAGTATGGACCGTGGCTTAGGACATCGCTGGAAGAGGACATCAAGGCACGGGCTGGATCGGATGATACGCACGAATGCTTGGGTGCCAAAGAAACAAACCACGCAGCTATCGTGGGTACTCTCTTCGTGCTCATCCTGCTTAGCAGTGGACGGTTGACTTTACGTGAAAAAGAAATGCAGGAAGGAACAATGCTCTTCACTAAATCAACTGCAACACTTTTGGTTTATATTTTCTGAGAAAGGAATTTTTCTGATGTATTTTTCGAAATAAGCAGATCCATTTTGATTACTTAAAAATCCTGCTTTACGTTTCATAACTGCGCTATTTCAGTTGACATACGCGTAGAGGGTTTAAAATGTTAAACATAAACATAATCGTTATTGACATCATTGAGGTTACAGAATCTTTTGAAGCCTCTGAAACCCAAACTAGGTAAAAACCTGTATGTCAGGAGTCAGCGCGTTCTCCCATTTTCATTACATTAATTGAAACACAGTTTGGTATATCAATTCCAGGAAACTACAGGATTTTATATTTATAAAGGCTCTAGTTTTAATGAAACGCTTGTAGGGTTTTAGCCATCCTTGGTTTTTCTAGAACCCTAAAAATACTCATGGGGGCTGAGTGTAAATACCACAAAATTATTCATCGTAATCAGCATAATTATAATGATCCCACTGCGGGGATACAGGCCTTCTCTCCATGAGAGGGAGTGGGCCGTAATTGCGTGGGTTTTTGTGGCTCTAAGACCTGCCGGTTATCTCAAGATGGTTTTTTTCCAGTTTTCAAAATAGTGGTGATGAAATTAAATAGATGAAGTAAAGTGTCTACCTATGTTCGAACTCACGATCTACAACTCGTAAGTCGGGGTGGTTAGCACTGGGCCACCACTGCCCTCATCATTGGTTGGCTTAGCTGCTATTACATATAAAGTAAAACTAAATCATGTTAATCCCAATAATGAATGAAGGTTTCTCCTAAATACCTTTATAATCAATAAATAATGCACTCTGTTGTGGGCATTTTCTTTTTGTTTTTATTCTTATTTTATAATCGCGAGTGTCGTAACGCTGATTCATTTATATTGTCTATGGTCCCTAGCCTTGACATTAACAGTCAATGGACAATATTGTAAAACTTTTTGTTCCTGAATTCGGGGCTTTTAGCTACTTTGTGTGTGTCCATTTTATGTATCTGTTTTAATTCTATTTTTTGTAATGTGCGTTTTGTTTTTGCAGAATAAAAAATTTTCATTCTATAATATAGTTTATATTAGAGCCCATTCGGATTACAATATAATATTTTTATTTATTCAAAAATTACAAGGCTTAAGAATATGTAGTTTGTTTAGTAAGTTTTGCTTAAATGTAAATTATATTCCTAAGACTTACGTGCCTGAACTAGGTAATCCTGTGTTTCAGGCAAGAAGAGCTAAAATAGTCTATAAAAGTTAATAAATAATCAAAAGTTGACAATAGACAAATAATTAGATGAATATTGACTAGCTTAACTCTTAGTTTCTAAGTTTGATAAATACTTAACATAGGTGAATATTTATTTTAACACAGTTAGTAAATTCTCTGTTTCTTCGTAAGACATACTTTGGAGAGCCTCATTGAGAGTTCTCTTACAATTTGTGTTGTTCAGGGAATAAATGTTTGCTTTCGAGTTTAGTCTATTATAGAGGAGAGGACCGAGGTACAGGTAAAATTTGGATATAAAAGCATGTTTAGTTATAATTTGCGGACAAACTATATCTTTACGTCTTTTATTAGTGTATTTTGAACTGGAAGGTAAAGCTGTGTGTTGTTTTAATACAATGCCCATTATAAATAACTGTCGAACTGTTAATACTTCACAAGATTTGTATAGTAGGTTAGTAGGAAAGAGAAAAGGGCGGGAAGTAGACACTGTGAGAATCGCGCTCTGAGCTTTCTGGACGTTAGTAACAGTGTTTTACCAGCACCACCCCAAGTGGTAATACAATAAGTTAATATCGATTGACATAGAACAAAGTAAACTTGTCTAACTATTTTTGGATCAGCAATATAGCGTAACTTTTTAAAAATAACGAATATAACGGATTGACGTATTGCTGGCTATAACCGTGTTTACGAATAAGATTCACGATTGCACTCAGTAAGGATAAGTTGATAACCAAGTTATGGAATATAAACCTGTTCTAATGTTCGTAGAATACTTGAGGGCTTAAATTCCCGAAAAATACTGGTATTCAGCTGTATCCGGTTAGACTGGAAGCCAACCTGGAAAAGCCTAGGCAGATGATGGCAGGATGATGATGATGTTTGCTATCTACGCTTTTTCCTTGTATGGGCCTTCAGTCACCAAAAACATTTGCCAAAACTTATTTACTTAAAAAAAATAAACAAACTGAACTGTTACAAGTTTACACGAATCGAAAAAACAGTTTTCTAAGCAGTTTCTCAATTCTGACCGAAATTTTCCCAACGATATAGTATAGCTACTTCAAAATCTTGTATCTTATAACTAAGTTAGTCCCTTTTCGACATCTCTTATGCTCACACAATCAAAATAATAAATATTATATTTTAGCATTTTTATTCAACTAAAGCTTTGTCGCATAAGCAGTAACTTAATTCAATAAAAAACTGAATTTGAGAAATGTCAGACCTAACGAAATTTATGCGAGTACGTGGATCGAGCAGGCAATTTGATTGCTAAGGATAAGCGCACACAATAACGCACGCAAGATTTATCTCACAAAAAAATTGTGACAGTTTTTAGGTACTTACTACTACTTACTTTTTTAGTGTACAAACTTACAGAAACATAATAATTTATAATTTACTAGCTTTTGCGATAACAAAACCGACCTACAAATTGTTAAAATTTTTCTAACTGCTTTAACAAGTGATTAAAGATTTACTCGTTTAAGAAAGTCCGACTTTTATTTATTTCCTCGCAAATTTGTTATAAAACGTCGTATGACATACGTGCGCTTTGAAAATTACAGCCGAGGCGATATTGCTAGCCCGAGCCGTAGGCGAGGGCTACAAGAATGCAGAGGCTGTAATTTTCAACTTACCGCACTTATATCATAATGTACTATTGTTACTCATAGATAATAACGCACACAATGCGTCGCAATCGCAAGATTTATCACACAAATAATTATGACAGTTTTTAGGTACTTACTTTTTTAGTGTACAAACTTACAGAAACATAATAATTTATAATTGACTAGCTTTTGCGATAGAAAAATCGACCTACAAGGCGACCTACATGGCGCGTTTAAGTTGGTGTTATTATACGCATAAAAATCCGTTGCGTAGTTTAAAAGATCCAAGCGAAAAGCGACTTTGTTTTATACTTTGTAAGGATAGGTACACCTCTGCCCAACCCTCTGGGGAAACAAGGCGTGCTGTTGTGTATGCATGCATGTAAATTTAGCTTTCCCCACGACGCTTGTCTCCTTTTCCCTCACCAACAAAACATCAAACAAAATTTTCCCAGAATAAATTTATTTATCAATAAAACGTCAGTTTATCCCGTTCAGTACACGAAGCCGTTTAAATAAGCACATTTCAAAAACGCGTAAAATATCAAATATAGTGTATCGTAGACACAAATGCAGTCGCAGCATAAATTGATGTATTTCGACAGAGGAGAATATTGAATACGGTCTGAATGGGAATTTACTGGCGAAGCAACGTAAATATTTGTATTGAAATATTGATATCGACACGTACAGCTACTGTTACTGGTTGAATGTATTATGGGCTTTATTATTTACTGCATTTAAGGGTGTGTTTTGTTTGAGGCCCAAATTACACTGTCCTGCAAGATACAGGATTTTCCTAGTTTTTACACATATGTAATAGCCACCCCAACTCTTACTGAAACAACACCGATGTTATCAAAGCTAATTTGGTAACTAAATAATTAACCACTTTAATTAAAACCATTTTGGATTACTCAACAGTGGTGACCCAGTGTCCAGTTCTCAGAATGGTGACGGCAAGCATCGATAGGAAACTGGCATGTCTTGGAACCTAGAATTTGAATATTTGTGCCATCTAACCCGCATTGGGCCCGCGTGGTATATATGTCTCTCTCCTTCTTACCCGAGGAGGCCTGTGTCCCAGCATTTGCAACACTATAGGCTGATTATAAATTATGCATTACTCAGATAATACTTAAAAGCTACTTTGCTACTTGGAAGAGTACCTAAGGACACACGCATTTGACATATGTTTGACTGCTTGATGCATGCACTTTTAGGATCTTACTGCTATAACTCCTATAACATAGAATAACCATTAAAAGCGTCAGAAATAAGAAAAAGTCCCCCAAACGTTCTAATTCATTTGATATTACGGGAGTTACCTAAGTCAATGCTGCTGCAGCCACGAAACTTCAAGCATAACGTTTCTACAACAACTTTCTTACAAAACACGTAGTATAAGTGACTGGGGTCGTCAGTTATAGTTGAGGTTTACTAAGAAACCGATCAATGTTTCGAAAGAAATTTAATGTAATAAAAATGCTATTTGTTCTAACATTAAGTTTATTTTATTTTATTCGAAAACATCCACAGGATTCTTACTAAACCGTCTAAGTGGTAGTGCAACACTTGGGGTTGTTACTGCAACATAGGTGATGTAACGCTATAACGTGATCGCTCATATTTAACGTAAACGTTAACGTTAACGTTATCGTAATGTTACATCTTGCAACGTACCTACACAGTTAGTACATAGGTGAATACCTACGTATCTATGTATGACCAAGTTGTAAAAAGCTGAACAATTATTTATTTTAATGTTTCTTCTTCGTTACCAGAAGATATTTTCGACACACTTGCTCAAAAAGTGGCTCTTATTGCACTACTTTTAGGTTATAAATACAGTATATCCAGTACTCGTTTATACCTGCTTCGAGTGCAATGACAAACATTTCACATTTGCATCAAAAGGTAATATTACACATACATAGCTATTCTCACGCCTTATTTCCACGGAGATCCAAACAAACAACAACCACACTATCAGTTGTTGAACTGTCATTTTGTCAGTTCAACAATATTCATTACGTAATTTACGTTGTTGAGCAGACCAATTTCTCGTGTATATGAAGCAATGGCTTAAGAATAATAACAATAGGTTAAGAATGAGTTTATGTACAGCTGTCATCTGAGACGTCACTCCAACGCCTATAGAAGCGGTTATCAACCGAGCCACGCCCCTTTTTTGCCTGTCAGCGCTCGCGCAGTGAGGTCGTTGGATTTCGTCTCGGATCACAGCTAAGTCTTTGTTTGGTGGTCATTTCCTTTCTATGTGCGAATATTGCCTTTGTTTATTGTGTTTTGTTGAAGTTGATTGTTTCCTATTAAATAGTGCGTGGTTGTTTGTGTTAATTATTTAGCTCGTTATTTAAATATAAGTAAGGCTGATCTGACAGTTGTTTTTTATTTAAATACCTGGTCCCTAAGAATATGACCTTCAAAATGATTCCGATTTTGATTAATAGAGTGCTGAATAGAGACCCTGTATTTAAAAATAACAATAGCTATTACTTCAATTTTCATGAATATTATAGCGACTAAAGTAGGTTTTAAACATTAGTAGGATCCACACTAAGATCTCGGCCGAATTGTGGGCACGTTTTCAAGCACATGTCTCACAATACATAAACACCCAGATCCGGAATAATTATTAAGTGTAAGCAAGATGTAAACGTACAGGGTGTAAGTAAATAAACAGGGTGTAAGCCATACAAATATTGGTTGCTTACAGGATTAAACTCACGACGCTTACCTCAGAAGTTAATAAACTTGAAACCCACTTGAGATGTAGGTATGCTATATACAATTTCAAGTTTCAAAATAAAACCTATGGTAGGGAATAACTAAATCATGATCTAGCCTAGCCATTTCCCAAGTATTTTAAGTCGGCTTCCAGTCTAACCGAATGCCCCTGAATACCAGTATTTTACGTAGAGAGACTGACTATCTGACGTCCTCAACCCAGTTACTGGAAATCACAATACCCCTTGGTAAGCTGGTTGTCAGACTATCGAGCTTCTTACTGTCAAATGACAACCAAGACCAACGGCTTAACATGGTATCCTAAGTACAGGGAGATCGATACGTAATGGATGGACGCCCATCCACGGACCGAACTCGCTTAACCTTGAAGATCCACCAATGCGGCTCTTATTAGTTAGCCACAACCAAATAGTAACAAAATACACCACTAAAAATGTCTTACTAACTTCTTTCTTCTTCTACTTACTAATCTTCCTCTTTTTTACTCCCAACAGTTAAAACAGCTCCCTTCTCAATCCCCCTCCACACTATTCTTCACCGTTTGCGGCGGAACCATAACCATATCTTGGTATGTGACCTCATAAATTCCATGGCAACATGTTCGTAAGATTTCCAAGTCATTTGGCAAGGTATATTGACGCTGTAGACTGTGTTTCGAACCGTTAAGTTATCGATAGACGAGCGAAGAAACGGAGACTTGTCGTACTATTTTAGTATGTGTTTAGTTTTGTAAGTAGAAGATATGAAAATATACATGGCTTGTGGAGGTCATACACCTTGCTAAGCAAAGTAGACAATTTGAAATGACATAATTTGATATCAATCAGAGACCCTAACATGTACCCATGACGACATTTGGACGATTTTTGAATCGAAAATAAAGCGATCCCTTTCAAAATGGCAAGCTATTAAAATGTTTGACTATCAAGCATTACATGTCTCAACCATAGATAAGAAAAATCTTAAAAGTAAGTGAACATGCTACTAATATTTATAAATAAATGTGAAAGTTTGTCAGAAGAGATGTTTGTTACACTTTCACGCAAAAACTATTGAACGGATTTAGATGAAATTTGACACACACATAGTTTATAACATGGATTAACATATAGGATAGTTTCCATCCCGGTAGTTTATTCCCGTGGGATAATTTCCGACCTCTAGGCGGGTGTAGCCGTTGGCAAAAGCTTTTTATGTATAAAACGAGTATTTTCAATAATAAAATCGTTCGAATTTATGTTCGTTATGGTACGTGTGGTAGCCTGAATTATGAATTGTAGGTCGTGAGTTTGGATCCAGGCACGCACTATACTTTGTTTATTTAATTTCATCACCACCATCATTCATGACAAAAACGTGAGGAAACACATGTCCATTTCCAAAAATTCGAAGACATGCGACATGCACCAACCCGCACTGGGCCCTCATGGTGAATTAAGGCCCGCTCCCTCTTATAGAGAGGAGGCCTGTATCCCAGCAGTGGGAACAATATAGGCTAATTTTGTTGTGTTTTTTTATGATCCATCTGTGCGTTCTGTTATAACCTCTATTACAAGGCAGTAAAGTCGACATCTGCACTCTACAGTTATTGTCTCATTTTTCATTGCAAAACCAATGCTGAATTGCAATTATCGCACACTAGTGGAATTATTACATTAATTTAGTTAGTTAGATTCTGGACGCCGTCGCGTAAACCAACTTCGGTAAACTTATCCCGAGAGATACATTAGAGATTATAGAAAGTCATAATCTTTTGTTGGTGCATTATTGTGTAGTTTTAGTTAAACAATAATCAAAGGTGTAACTGTGAACTTCTTGTGAATAAATAAGTGGTTCGGTAGAAAATAGTTTTTTTTAAAAGACTAACGGGGTCGGCCTTATAACAAATTGGTGTCAGAAGTGGGATACCAGAGACGAAGTCTTACGACGTTGAGTCAGACAGACGCTGGTATCCCAAACCCCGAGCCTCCCGTTCATTGACCGACAGTAAGACTTGGCTTAAAGCTAAGCCTGCGTCACTACCTTGGACGACGGTCAGTCTCCGCTCTCTAGCGTGAGCCCGCTCCAGCCACAACACATTGGACGACGGTCAATCTCCGCTCTTAAGCGTGAGTCCGCTCCAGCCACAACACTTTGGACGACGGTCAGCCTCCGCTCTTCAGCGTGAGCCCGCTCCCGACATCATCACCAGCACCATCATCAGCTCCAGGGTCTAACTCACCACATCCAACTATTCAAGAAATTCCTTAGCAACCCGTGTGAAAATTCCAGATCCACTGTGTCATCGAAACATTATGCAAACGCCAAGCTTCGTGTTACTGTGAGTGTTTCTTGTGTCAATTACTTCAAAGTGAATCGCGCTTTCAAATCGTATTTCTAAGTTATTGCTATATTTTATAACTACTTGTATTTACCCTGTTTCACGTATTCTACTGTTCGTAGCTTATAAAATTGTCCAGCATATCATAATATATACATATGTCCGTTAAATCAGAAACCGAGAAAATGTCCGACAAAATTACTTTGTCCGTCTTAACGAAATTCGTAAAATCATATAATGGGGACAGGGAGACACTACCTGCATTTCTCACAAATTGTGAGAATGCAATGTCTTTAGCTACACAAGACCAGCAAAATGTGCTCTGTAAGTACATAATCTCCCAGATGGAAGGGAAAGCACAAGTGGCATGCAGCCTAAAATCATTTGAAAAATGGTCAGAACTTAAAACCTTCCTTAAGTCCACCTTTGGAGAAAAAAAACACTCAACACATCTCCTATCAGACTTACAACATTGCAAACAACTGCCAAACGAAGACGTTACACAATACTCTCTACGAATCGAGTCGATACTGACCCGAATTCAGTCGGACACTCATCACAGCTGTAAAGATGAAAAGGAATTACCTGGCCGTATAGCAGCCATGGAAGACCTGGCCCTCAACACATTCATGCTAGGCTTAAATCCTTCTATATCCAACATTATTCGGTGCAAAAATCCTTCAACTCTCAACGAAGCGATTCAATACGCTATCGATGAAGAAAAGTTATTTAACTTGTCCAAACCTAAACCAGCCAAACAATGTTCCACATGTAATAAAGTAGGCCATAGTTCATCGGAATGTTTCAGAAACAAAAAGCCTAATTATAATTCCCAAAAACCATATCATAAGGTCTTTATTTCCCAATGGGATTCTAATAAAAATAACAATTCTAATACTAATTCTAATAACAACATCAATGTTAATTCTAATGCTAACCCCAATGCCAATCCTAACGCGCAAACTTCTGCAAGTTTGTAAATTTCGGCCACACTATAGAACAATGTCGTAAAAGGCAATTTAATATGCAACGTCGCGAAAATACGGGCTATGCGCAACGCCCTCATAATTTACCTTCTAACTCTATGAACGCATTTACGCATACATGCGAAGGTGAGGACAATGGTTATAATGACCATGCTGAACCTCACGATGATTTAAACTAAATCGGATTTTGATGCCGTGTCCGTCAAAATCTATACAAAATTATAATGGCACGACTCCTACTAATTCTACATCTCAGTCAAGGATGCTGAGTCCTACTAATTCTACATCTCAGTCAAAGATGCTGAGTCCTACTAATTCTACATCTCAGTCAAAGATGCTGAGTCCTACTAATTCTACATCTCAGTCAAAGATGCTGAGTCCTACTAATTCTACATCTCAGTCAAAGATGCTGAGTCCTACTAATTCTACATCTCAGTCAAAGATGCTGAGTCCTACTAATTCTACATCTCAGTCAAAGATGCTGAGTCCCACTAATTCTACATCTCAGTCAAAGATGCTGAGTCCTACAAGTTCTACATCTCAGTCAAGCCAGCTGAGTCCTGCCATTTCCATAAACCTTACTAAATCTTGTACCAGATCCACATCTCAAGCCAACGAGCTGAGTCCTGCTATTTCTAATGATAAAACAAAATGTCACTTATGTCATAAGGCTTCACAACGTTCTCATACTAATTCAAAACATAACTTACCTACATCCAAACTAAATGTAAATTCTATTTCTAAACCTATATACGAAATTAACGACTTTTGTAAAAAGGTAGCCTTACCTCATACTTACTTATCTACTAATCACGCCTTAGAACAGTTATGTTTCCTTATCGATACAGGATCAACCATCAGTATTATCAAAAGCTCTTGTTTGCTAGAGATTCCAAATCTATTCAGCGAAACTGTAAAATTAAAGGGCATTAATAGTTCAGAAAACCCTGTTGAAACTCTAGGTACTTTTCTTATGGAATTTAGACTATCAGGTAATACTTATAAGTACAAATTTCATGTCACAAAGGATGACATCAATCTTAATAATTACGATGGAATTATCGGTAGCGATTTCTGCCATTACTTTAAATCAAATATCGATTACCCTTCTAAGTCGATGTCTATATTAAATCACTCTATTCCTATCATTTATACTCAACCGTCGTATAATATTCCAGCTCGTTCCGAAGCGGTTATCGAATGCACTGTATCGAATTACTCTCCTGAGCTTTATCATAACAATGAAGCTCTCGTACTAGATCATACCCTAAGTGAAGGTGTCTATGTTGCAAATTGCATAGTCTCAATCAAATCAAATAAGAAAACAAATATTACTATTCTAAATACTACTGACACTGACATTGTAGTAAACAATTATCACGTGAACGTGACACCGTTTGAGAGTAATTATTCAGATTCTACACCTGGTTACAATATTAATTCTATTTCCTGTAATAAATCTGATCGCATAGATAAAGTTCTAAGTCTTATTCGCTACTCCCATTTAAATGATGAAGAGAAAAAATCCCTCTTAGAATGTTGTTCCCAATACACGGATATATTCCATATTGAAGGTGAGCCCTTAACCTTCACGGATGCTATAGAGCATACTATTAATACCGGTGATGCACCACCTATTAATGTCAAATCATATCGTTTCCCTGAATGCCACAAAGAGGAAGTCGACTCCCAAATTCGTAAAATGCTAGATCAGGATATTATTCGACCCTCTATTTCGCCTTGGAGCGCTCCAGTTTGGGTAGTACCGAAAAAGATGGACGCTTCGGGCAAACAAAAATGGAGAGTAGTCATCGACTACCGCCGCCTCAATGACGTCACTGTTTCCGAAATTTATCCGCTGCCTCTTATCACTGATATCTTGGACCAATTAGGGCATTCTAAATATTTTAGCACGCTGGACCTTACCAGCGGTTTTCATCAATTAAAGACCAGCCCCAAAGACGCGCCTAAAACTGGTTTCACAGTTAGCACAAATTCAAGCATGTCTGGACACTATGAGTTTACCAGGATGCCTTTTGGGCTGAAAAATGGCCCCGCCACATTTCAACGTCTTATGAATACTGTGTTATCAGGCTTACAAGGACTCCATTGCTATGTCTACTTAGACGATTGTATCGTGTACAGTCAAAACTTACAAGATCACATGCATAAATTACAATTAGTATTTAACAAATTTCGTGAATATAATCTGAAACTCCAACCGGACAAGTGTGAGTTTCTTAGACATGAAGTGACTTACCTTGGCCATATTATCACCGATAAAGGTGTATCTCCAAATCCTGAAAAAGTTAACGCCGTATCGCAGTTTCCAATTCCTAAAAATCCTAAAGACATTAAGTCATTTCTAGGCCTAATAGGCTATTATCGTCGATTCATTGAAAACTTTTCTAAGTTAACCAAACCACTTACCTCTTTACTAAAGAAAGATGCTGTCTTCCACTGGAGTACAGAACAGCAACATGCATTCGATGTTCTGAAAGAAAAATTAATTACTGCTCCTCTTCTCCAATACCCTGATTTTTCACAGCCTTTCAACGTTACTACCGACGCTAGTAATTACGCCGTTGGCGCAATACTATCTCAGGGTCCTGTCGGCAAAGATAAGCCGATCGCATACGCATCGCGTACCCTAAATAAACCTGAAGGCAACTATTCGACTACAGAAAAAGAACTTTTAGCTATCTTATTTGCCGTTAAAACTTTTCGACCATATTTATATGGAAATAAATTTAAAATAATTACAGATCACAGACCCCTTGTATGGTTATTTAATGTTAAAGATCCCGGCAGTAAACTCATTCGCTGGCGCCTGAAACTTGAAGAATATGACTACGAAATTATCTATAAACAAGGTCGCCTCAATTCTAACGCTGATGCGCTATCTCGTTGCCCTATTAATTCTGTTGATGTTAATAATTTAAATAACTTTACTTACGAACAATATTTTAAAAATCAATTTACTAATCAGCTTCCTGTTTCGAATACTATTATAGAAGAATGTACTCAAGGTCTACACTTATCCAAATTAAATACAATAGCTTGCCCTGTCTCTTTAGACTTTGATTATTCTATGCCTTATTGTGAGGAAATACTATCTCAGCTCGATAATTCTGATGACTTACTAAATTCCGAACGCGAACCTCTTACGATACATCTCGTCAATGATAAAAATAAATCTTACTATTTTCTATTTACAAAAGTTCATCATTATGAACAAACTAACTTTAGAGATGTCTATAGTTTATTAATCAAACTCAGAAATCTACTAATCGATTGCCCAAATATAACTGACCTCGCATTACCAGATTTTAGTGATCCATTCTCTAAATTAGCTTATACTAAAGTTTATAATATGATATCGTATATTTTTCACGATACAAACATAAAAATTCAAATATATAAAAATCAATTAATTTATCCTACTCCTGTAGAAGTTCCCAAAATATTAAAAGAAAACCATGACTCTGTTATCGCCGGTCACCCAGGATCACAACGAATGTATTCGCGTATCAAAGCTGCCTACTATTGGAAGGGCATGCGCTCTGACATTGAACAGTACGTAAAAAAATGTAAGCTTTGCCAGATAAATAAACCCTTAAGGAAATCAAATAAAGCTCCTATGGAGATAACCTCCACATCTACTAAACCATTTGAACGATTAGCCCTTGACGTCGTAGGTCCCTTACCCGAAGCGGGTTTCCAAAATTTTAAATTCATTTTGACGCTACAAGATGATCTAACCAAATTTACCAGCGCTTACCCGATGATTACAGCTACTAGTGACGAAATAGCTCGAAACCTCATACATTTTATGTCTCTTTTCGGTTTTCCTAAAACCATTTTAACAGATCTAGGTACTTGTTTTACGTCAGAATTATTCAAACAATTAACAGATATATTGAAAGTCAAAGCCCTTTTTACTACTCCGTATCACCCACAAACTAATGGAGCTCTTGAACGCTCACATGCTACGCTTAAAGAATACCTTAAATCCTTTGTTAATGAGAACCAAAATGACTGGCATTGTTATCTATTCACTGCAATATTAACATACAACACTACTCCTCACTGTACAACTAATTTCACTCCCCATGAATTATTATACGGTTATAAACCGTGCATTCCTAATTCCTTATACGAAACCTCCGGTAATACTACGTACAATGAGTATATTAGAGCTTTACAATATAGAATGCGATTTAGTCGCGAAAAAGCTATCCAAAATATCCTAAATAGCAAGGAAAAATCTAAACAATATTATGATGCAGGCTCTCGTGAAACCACATACAAATCAGGAGATATGGTGTACCTAAAACACCATCACAGACTTCGCAAAGCATTATCGCCTATATGGAAAGGCCCATACAAAATTATAAAAGTACATAATAAACATAACGTGACCCTTCAAGTAGGTCGTAAAAATATAAAGTACCATACCAATGAAATAAAACCTTCAACAACCTAACACATACTATGTTTTTTTTCAGAACGCTATGCTGTCATGGCATTTTAAGCCACAGCCTCACCGATTCGAACATCATTCCCATCTACCATAGCCCCGGAATTTATTTTGAACCTACTACTAATATTAATTTTTACAGTGATCACTGGAAAGTCATCACTCACGTTGACCTAATCTCTTTAGAACCTTATCTTAACAAAATCGAAACTCTATTACATGAAACTCTGAATCTCTGTAACAAAATTCAATCACAGGATACACAAGATTTTAACATGTGCAAGGATATATCTAATCCTATCGAAGTTTTAATCCAATCTAATTATATAAAATTACAATCGTTATCACATATCATCTCTAATAAATCAACAAGCAAAGTAAAACGTTCTTTGGAATTTGGAGGTGAAATCTTAAAGTTTTTTTTTTGGCACATTAGATGCAGACGACGCTAGAAAATATGATGCTGCGATTGAATCGTGTAAAAAGAGTGACACAGAACTGTATCACCTAATGAGAGATAACATTCACATAATTAAATCTACCATAAATAACTTCAACACTACTATTTACAAACTTAATCAAAACGAAAATAAATTGAATACCCAAATTAACCAGATGAACGAAATATTTTCTCAAATAACAAAAATTGACAACTTACTGTTATATACCTCAAGGTTAAATAATCTTCTCAACATAATCGAAGGTTCTTTACTCACTATTTCTAATTTACTGGATACTACGGTAAATTCTATTTTATTTTCCAAGGTTATTATATTACATCCTAGTGTTATAAGCCCCTCTAATCTTTATCTTGAATTATCCAAGCATAGTAATCAAGTAAGCAAAAGGTTAGATTTCCCAGTCCCTTTAAGTATTCAGAATATTCACTCTATAATAGATGTTTCCGAATTTAGTTCTTACTATTATAATAATAAGATTATTTTTATATTACAAATTCCTTTAATAACACCTGATAAGTTCATGACCTATAAAAACATACCTTTACCCACTCCACATGATGACTCCCATAGTACATTCGCATTGATTCAACCCTCTAACTCCTTTATAGCTTTAAGTGACGACAGGATGTATTATGCTATGCTGAACACACTTGATAAATGTAAGATAATAGATAGTAATTTTTCTATCTGTGAATTAACCACTATATATTCATGTATAAGTAATCCAAACTGTGAATCTAAAATATTAACTGAAGTAACACTGTCGTTACCTGCAGAATGCAATGCCAAACTTTTATATGGTCAAATTGATATTTGGCAAAAGTTAAATAACAATAAATGGATAGTTTAGAGAAAGAATTAAATAATTTAGAAAAGGAATCTCATTTTATTAAATATGGTCCATATTACTCTACTTTTACTTACATCCTAATTGTGTTTCTATTTTTATATGTAACTTATAAGATCTTTAGATATTTTAAAAACAAAAATGCTACTAATTCTAGATGCTGCGTGCAAATATTTAATCAATGTTATAATCAGAAAACTTCTAAGCGCAAATCCAAAATCTCTAATTCTGTTGAGATGACTGAGATGTCATCAACATCTGATGAAGACAATAAGTCAATACAATCTTTACCGATTCGAAATACTAATTATAAATCTACCACTAATACCCATAAGGCCAAATTCCCATCAAACAGGAATTTAAACTTTTAAAATACTATGAATTATGGTGTTATGTTTTCCATTATAAACCACTGTTTTGCTATGTTTAATTATAGTGTCTTAAGCCACATGTATTAATTGTATACTTATATCTAGTGTAAGTTATGTATATGACTATCTTAATCTTACTGCATCTCCAATCTTTTCTATTTTACTTCGCTCATCTTATAAGATAGAGCTCCGTCAAAAAGGGGGAGCTGTTATAACCTCTATTACAAGGCAGTAAAGTCGACATCTGCACTCTACAGTTATTGTCTCATTTTTCATTGCAAAACCAATGCTGAATTGCAATTATCGCACACTAGTGGAATTATTACATTAATTTAGTTAGTTAGATTCTGGACGCCGTCGCGTAAACCAACTTCGGTAAACTTATCCCGAGAGATACATTAGAGATTATAGAAAGTCATAATCTTTTGTTGGTGCATTATTGTGTAGTTTTAGTTAAACAATAATCAAAGGTGTAACTGTGAACTTCTTGTGAATAAATAAGTGGTTCGGTAGAAAATAGTTTTTTTAAAAAGACTAACGGGGTCGGCCTTATAACAGTTCGAGATATGACCATAGTCTAACATTGGTTAGGTAACAAAGTAGGTCCTGTGGCCCTAGTGTGAGTTTCATTTAACCATCTCGATCAAACGCAGTGAGCGCGTTCGGCGTTTCGATTGGCCCTGGAATGGTGACGGACCAATCGGAGCGCCGAACGCGCTCACTGCGTTTGATCGAAATGGTTAAATGAAACTCACACTAGGGCCTCTGATAAACACTCTAAGCATTTACGATAACATTATCTACTTACACACATTATAATTCATGTAGATAGCTGCTATACAGCTGTAGCTTCCCGAAAATCAAACTTTAATATTGCAAAAGACGCGTAAAAGTATTGGGGAAAAATAATAATCACCGTATTGAGAACGCCTTTACAATTTACGGCTTCATTCTTGCGCCCTATATTTTTTGGAACCCATATAGGGTGTTGGCGGAATTTATGTACCGTTTTACCTGTCTTGTAAGGGAATATTAATAAAGCGATAGATTGCTGATATCATGCTTTTATGCTATTGATTTAAGGACGTTTTTGGCACATTCAGTTTGATGAGACAGATTTTTTGTTTTTTTATTACTAAATGTGCCTGCTCTTGGCGTCGACCACGCCTGATGGAACGCGATTGATGAGGTCTATGATGGGTCGAGCGTGTCCAGAAAATGCATATTTACTCTTGTTTTTAAGATAACTTGTGTTAAAGTTAAATGTGGAAGGGAATAAAAAGCGCGCATAATATTGATTTTATTACAGTTCAATAACTCGCGCTTCGGGTTCGGTTCTCCCGATAATAGTTTTGTGATACGGATCAGCATTCCTTTACACTGACGACGGCCATAATGTTACATTTATATTGGAAAGAATTTCCACATTCCACATTCAGCTCTATATAGTATTAAGTCGCTGTTTTCGTGTCTGTTTCGACGCTTACTTCTTTTAAGCCACGCAACAGATTTAGAGAATTTCTTCCGGAAGGTTTATAAGTATAATACATACATGCATATTATAGTAAAGAAAAAGCCGAGAAGTTTCCAAGATTTGTAATGATGTCGTAATAAACTTATTTTTGAGAGAATTTGAGATAAATAAAAATAATGTACTACAGAACTGTATATCTTAAAAAGTTCAGAAAAGTCCGTATCGGTAAATGTTTTGTCTATCTCCTAAGGGTTACCCACAGTAACTAGTTTTATCTTTTACATATTACTACAAAATATATGAATATGAATATGAAATGCACCGATCCCAGCGTGGCTTGACCAGACTCGATTAATCGAATGAACCCCAAGATTTGCTCTAGCCCCTGGAGCCTCATGCTTCATGGTGTTACAGGGGCCATTGCATATCAAGAAGTAGACCGGGGGGCGCGGTAATGGTCAGGTAGACGTGCCCTTAGGATAGGAAAGGATTGCGAGCCTACCGGATATGCATCCTTGAGTAAGCATTGGACTAGTGGAGAGACGGGTGGTATTTATTTATAGGAGGGCATCTTTTCACGACGTCGCCGGCATGTTGATTCAAGTCCAGATTCTTGGGTAGGTTGAACTGTTTTCTTAGCTCTTTTCTATGCCGTTGCTTCGCTATGTTCTGTGTTGTTGTTATCATAGTCGTCTTCTGAGTTCTCGCTGCTATCGGTTTCCGGATTTTTGTAGACATCGCTAGCCGCTTTCTTGATCTTGTTTCTGTCTCCAGCCATGTCCTTCCAAAACGTGATTCCCATGTCGAAGTATTTCATGTCCTGTTTTAGGTTGTCGTTCCATGTGTAGATGGGTCGTCCGACCTTCTTAGATTTCGCCTTATACTGCATTGCTGCATGCAATAAGTGTGGTTTTTCCCGTCTGAGGACGTGTGCTAAGTAGCACATTCTGTGATTCTTGATGCGTTTTGTTACAGTTTTGCCGTCTAAAATATGGTGCATTTTCTTACTTCTTGGTTTATTCCTGGCGTGGTTAATCAAGTCTCTCATGATAGCTCGTTCATATCTTCTGAGTCTTGATCTGTTCGCCTTGGTGAGGGTCGATACTTTTAAGCCATAAATCATACAAGGTACGATAACCATTCGGTACATAAGTCTAGCTAACTTCCAGTCCATCTTTGAGTTTGATATGAATGGTAGTAGTGATTTGGCATTTCTCGTGGCCTGTTGTCACCGTTTTCTGATTGTGCTTTTTCTGCTTAATGCGGATGTTATGTATGTTCCTAGGTATTTGATTACGTCCACTGTTGGTATACTTATTCCGTTGAGGGTCACGTTGATCGTTTGCTGTGATGTTATGGGGTCCCTAATTAGAATTTTTGTTTTTGTTTCATTTATTTGGAGGCCTACGCTATTTAGTAACGGTTTAATGTGGTTTAAGATGCATTCTAGGCCTTCGAGATCATCTGTAATAAAGATAAGGTCGTCCGCAAATGATAATACCAGGGGCAGTGAAATTTCGCGGTCCTGATCTAGTTTGATTAAATGGGTTTCATCTTCGAGGGTTCTAAGGACTTCGTCGATGACCAATGTAAAAAGTCGAGGGGATAGGGGGCACCCTTGTTTAACTCCCTTTCCTTTGACAATCCAACTGCTTTGTTGACCGCACTATTTGATGCATGTTCTTTCATTTAAGCATGCCTTGATTATCCTGTTGGTCATCGATTTGTTGGTTCGTTCCAGTAATATATCTCTTAATGCCTTGAAATCAACGTTGTCAAAGGCTTTTTCTATGTCGAGGGCGAGTACATAAATTCGGTTACCCGCTCGCCATTCCTCGTCTAGAACCCTTTTGAGCGTAAAAATGTGGTCATCTGTTGATCTATTGTTTAAGAACGCTGCTTGGTAATTACCCAACTCCGTTATTGTGTCGTCTAGTTTTTTTAGTAAGTATGAGGCGTAAATTCTGTAGCCCGTGTTACAAGTCGTTATGCGGCGAAAATCGTTTGCGTCTTTAGGATTATTATTTTTTTGGGATTGGGACCTGGACGGTCTCAAGCCACGTGTCAGGTACTGTGTTCTGTGTCCAGGCTTTATTCATGTGTTTAGTTACAGCTTCCTGTAGTATTTGGGGCATCGCTTTGTACAGCTCGATGACCACTTGGTCCGTTCCAGGGGCTGTTCCGTTTCGCATTTTATTGATGATTCCCGTTATTTCATCCACCGTCGGTCCTTCGCAGTGTGGTTCGATTATTGGTTTTGTTATATTAACCGTTGGTATATGAAAGCCCTCAGATTTTTAGTATTTTTTCCCATTTGGACATTGGTATGTACGCGGATTTGGTTCGGCGTTTTGTTTGCTGTTTGCTTTTCCTGTAGAATGAGTAGAGCATTTGCATGCGTTTTGCAGGGTGAATTTTTCCTATTCCGGTGAAACAGGCTCTGCATGTTTTTTGTTGTTCCAGATGTTTAACCCTTTGGAGTGTTGTCTGGCATTCTTTTACTCGGATATGCCTATTGGGGTTATCCGGTTGTCTGCTGTGTAAGAATTTGGATTTTTGTAAGTTAGCAAGGGCTAATCTTGAGTGCATTGGCTGAAAAGTCAGAGTTTCCTGGGCAGCTGCTTTTAGCACCTCCGTAATCGTGTTCCAGGGTATTTCTATATTTTCATCTGTTGGGGTGATTCCTATATTTGCTAGTTTTTTTGCTATGCATTCTTGGTATTTTATTTTCGTAGAATTTCTATTGAGCGCGGCATAGTTGCATTGTTTATGATTGAAAGGCTTGGCCTCAATTGTTGTTTCCATCGTACACTGTTGTTGCTTTTGGGTATTGTGTTTAGTTTTTTGGTTTTTGTTTACAATTCTGTTTTGTTTTACCAGTCCCCAGATTATTTTATGGTCGGAGATGCAACCAGAAGCCCATTCACCTTTTATAAAATGAAAGAGTGTTTTTGTTGCATGTGGCGTCAAAATTACATATTACTACAAAATAATTGATTTAACCCACTTGTTGTAATATAAAAACTAACCAATTTTTAACCGACTTCAAAAAGAGGAGGAGGTTCTCAATTCGACTGTATGGTTTTTTTTAATGTTTGTTACCTCATAACTTTCGACTGGGTAAACCGATTTTAATTTTTTTTTTATTTGAAAGCTCGTGCTTTCCGTGTGGTCCCATTTTATATACATCTGATGATGCGTTTCGGAGACAGACAACGGAACTCTTCAAAAAATAACGGTAAATAAACCGCGATTGCTGCTATCGCATAAATATGCATTGTTTTGACCCCAAGGATGATGAAATTTCGAATTAGTGGGGTAGGTACTTATAACTAAAAAGTGAAAAATAAAAACTTTTCCAAAAAAAACAACCGACTTCCTAAAAAACACTACAAAGTGAAAAATAACTTTAATTTGGGAAGGCGGTAACAAAAAATTTAAATACATATCCAAAGTCACCGCCTTCCGAAATTAAAGTTATTTTTCACTTTGTAGTGTTTTTTCGGAAGTCGGTTGTTTTTTTTTTTTAAAGTTTTTAAACAATACGCTGTCCATTAGTGTAGACCATAATTGCCCTTGACAGTATATTATTAAAATGAATATGCAGATTTCAAAATATCCTACCTCCGCAGCTCCGTCACATACACTGCACACCCGTGCGCATCCGGGGCGGGTCACTAGTAAGATCATAAAGGGATTTCAAATCGTCGATCTTGAACCAAAAATACCAAAAAGAAATAGACCATATCCCAATTTTAAAATACATACTGTTACGCGACAACATTAGTTACCACTAGCGCCATCTAGTATCGAGTAGCAGAATTAATAGAATTAAGATCTTTCTAGAAATCTCGATGCTAGAACTTTCGACATCTGTTCAGTCGAGGCCGGTATGAACTCGACCATTCTAGATGTCTCTTTACTAGAATGTTCTAATGGCCCTGTAAAAGGCCGGAACAGATCGCGACCCGGGCAGTATTGTCGAGCGATAGAAGCGAAACACATCTAAAGCGATCTTCAAGTGCGACTTAGAGTGATCAGTAGTGCAATTGTGTTTTCTAATTAGTGTGTTAAATTAAAGTGTTAATTTTGGTAATTATATCGGCTGTTTTTAATTGTCACGAACCCCAAGCTCGTAACAATACTAAAGTTCAAGTCCCAATAATGACCCACAGCAAAAACTCCTTGCAAACAGAATAAACGATAAACTAAAGCCAGGAGTACTTTACAACAAGCATTGGAAACTCACAGATGATTTAGGGTGAAACTTTTTAAGCCCAGGCTCCGTGAACAATACTTTATTTAGAAGTTTGGCTCTTAGCCTCCGTGAATAGCATTCACGTTAATTAGACGCTCTAAATAACTCTTACTTCTAAAGTATTGTTTGTAGGCCTGTATTTTTTGTGTTCTGAGCGAGAATGGGTAAAACGGGACAAACTCTCTAAATATCTGAAGATTGAGTCGTCAATAATCAACAGAACCGTTGTGATGCATCATAAAAAGTCAGTTACTGACTAATCAACTCAGCTATTGTGTATTCAAGGTTATCTGCAGATTCGTCCGAATTTGTATTAGTGCACAGGCTAGCCATAGATAGACGCACATCTTGTGACCACAGATTCAGAGATTCTAACCTCCCCTGCGTTGAAATTTTTCGTCGGTTATAAACTAAAAATAAAATTGTTGTTTAATAGAAAAATGCAATAAATAAGGGGTTTAAAATCATGTGCTAAGTTCATGGTTACCTTGTAGACTATGTATTTTAGTTAGTAGTCAACTTTATATTAGTATTTATTTTATTAAACAGAGAAATCAAAAATTACAAGCAGTCTCTCAATAGATTTTGAGTCTACTACTACCACTTCATTCAATTTACACCCAATCTTCTAACTGGGTCAATTGTTCCACTTGACCTCATTAAAAACCCTAAATTACTCACAAAGACGAGCTAAGGCGACATAAAACTGCATACTCCTCAAAATAAAACAAAACCAGCTGAATGCTTCATTACGACCATTATGATAGCCGTCGTGAAGCCAAATTCAATTAATTTGAGGACCACAAAGAGTACATTAGAGGCACAGAGTATTGGAATAATGTAGTTGCTACGTCTGGTGCAAATCTGGAGAGTTCACACAGCAAATAAGGCAAAATTAAATTAGTTATAGCTCGGAAGAAAGACCTCGGGGCAGAGTTAAATGTACTACCAGGAATAAAGGAAGTCAAAGAATTTCAACTTGTATATACTGGAGCTAATGAGCGAAATAACAAGGAGTTTCAACTAAGCGGATGAAATAAAAGACTTTACAATTCATTTAACCAATAAATGGCCCGATTCGAATATACTGGGACGAAACCTAAGAAGTAAGTAAGTCTTGTAAGTAATTTACAACCGGAATAATGCTGAAACAGAAAATATATTTTCTGTATTTTTTCAAGCCTAAAAAGGAAAATAATAATTTCCATTCTAGCTTTCAAAGCAGAGTGCAAAACGCAATTCTAGCCTCTAGAACTGAGATCAAAACATTTTTACCCAATAACCCCTCTTTCATCGTACTTAAGAAGTGGAACTCTGAAAGCCGAAATAATGTAAAGGTTAATGTAAAAGAAAATGGGTATATTGAGACAGAACTGTTGACAGAACTCCACATGTTTCAGTAAACATTAATAAGACTGATAGCCGTAAACAAGGAAGTAGGGGCGTGCAATCCCGGGATGTTCCCGGGATCCCGGGAAACGCTTTGTCCCGACAAATTGTTTTATGAAGTTTGTTCCGCCGATGGGGGAAAGAAAAACAAGGATTAATAAGTGAGTTATTCACGCGTTAGAGAGTTACAAAGGATTTGTCCGTACCAAAGGAACGATGAAATGTCTGTTTCTTTTAGTGGATGCTTTTATAGCTTAATTTTGCTCTGACATTTTCCGGTTTCATATTTCTGTATCATGTAACCATAAGGCGGATCTTCGGATAGAAAATTAAATCAAATCAAATCAAAGGTAATTTGTTCAAATAAGGCTGAGAATCAGCACTTTTCGAACGTCAATATACATAAAACAGTCCCCCAGAACGTCCACCCTTCACCACATCCTAGTGCTTCAGCTGGGAAGAAGAAGTGGCGCAACAAACTCCCCAGCAGCACAACTGTCTGTTTAGTCGGATAGACTTCATGACTTCTATACATACATAGGCAAAGTAATAAACATTACAAGACACAGAACATTAATTAAATAATTAGTCATATGTCAGCTACTCATGCCAATATACCAACAAATAAAATGAAAACTTAACTCAAGCTAAAGAATAAAAATTAAAAAAATGAAATAAAACATAATACCAAAATAAAAGCCTCCTGGTGTAAAGGGCGTGATAGCCTAAATATGCAATGCTAGATTATGTTCACATAGCTGTTACGACCCGAGTTACAACTCGAGGCCGCAAATGATAACCTAGGACCATTGACGTAAAATAAATAAACAGGTAGGTAAATATTAGTAACAATAACTAAATCATGGTTAGCAAGACCACAAACAGCACCCGTTCACGAACATAACGCAAAGATCAGCCATTACCCCTCTCGCCATATTTGAGCGAAGATGGGAAGGCAAATAAACTAGTGGTCGCCTAGTGGTCGAAATTAGACCATAATTAATTTAAATAGAAAAATACATTATTATACAGGTTAAGTTTTTTTATCCAATGCACAAACTGTAACCATGAATTCAGCATATCATTCTAGACCCCCCCAGCGCAGAAATTTTTCGTCGATAACACAAAAAAAAAATCAGCTGTTCCATACATTTTGACCGCGTAGGTATAATACACTTTTCTATGAAACAGCTATTTTTTTTTTGGAAAACCGACGTAAAATTTTTGCGTTAAGGAGTCTAAAATGATATGCTGAATTCATGGTTACAGTTTGCGCACTGGAAAAAAACTTACCCTGCATAAAAACATTAGCCTTCTGTACTTTTTCTCCATATAAACTTGAACTTTGCCAAATTTCATACACCTCCGGCTGGGTTAATTTTGTAAAAAGGGGTAAGTTTTTGCTTCACGTATTTGCGTACGTTTTTGCATACGTACAGATATTACATATTTTTAAGAAAATCCATCTTTGTTGATGGATTGTGTCCGGAACAGGCGCGAGAGGGAGTCATTTTTGAGGGAATTTGACTTAAACAAACTAAACATAGGATTAATTCAATCAATTTTATCTCAACCAACATCTCAACAGTCCTTTATCTGTGACTCTCATCTGTGCTACTAAAAGTTGTGTTTAGTATACTTATTGGTTGTTTAGATGTACTAAGTATATACATATTTATGTGTTAATTTCAATTTTAGTATTAATTGTATAAAATGTTAAAAAGCATGATGGGGTTGACGTATCTGTTTAGATAAAAACCCCTAAACAAATAAAGAGGAAAAAAAAAATTCTAAAAAATCTCAGGGTAAATGAGTATTCAATGCGATCTGACTGATGTATTAAATCCAGTTCGTATCTTATAAGGGTTCTGCTACGGCTAATTTGTTCGGTCATTACTGTCAAAAAGTATGCTTAGATGGTTTGGTCATGTTGAAAGGATAAAAGAAAGGCGAGTAACAAAAACTAGGCAGCTGTGAGTGGAAACACCGAGAGAGGACGCCGTCGGAGGACATAATATAAAGGGTGCAAGGGGAACGCTTCCGAAGCCAGATCGTAGTCAAACTCAAACTCAAACTCAAAGCATTTATTTCAAATAAACCAATTACAGGCACTTTTGAATTGTCAAGGTCGGTGAGTTAGAAAGATGAAGCTAGTTGCCCATTCCAAAGCGTAGGTACCTATTGAGAAGAACGGGCAAAAAACTCCATGGACACTCCTTTAAAATCATGGTATTGTTACAAAACATTGGTTACATCATTATGTTGAAATTATCAATGTAAGAACGATATAAAAAGACGTGCACATTAAAGCGTCCGTAATTAAAACAAAAATAATAACAATTCAGAAATTAAAATAAGCCGTGGGAGCTAGGAGATGACCAGTCCTTACTGGCGGCGCCCGTTCACGAACATGACGTGTGGATCAACACCATTCAGCACAACCATTTTGAAGGGAACTTAATGATCCAACACACACGCCACCACCAGCGAGACATTTGAGTGAGCATGACATACTCTCAGCTGCCAGGGCACGTTCAAGTCAATGAAAGACGTACCTTGTAAATGGTAGCTTTATAATAGGAACATAGTGCTCACACATATGTGTGAGTACTACTATTCTACTTATTTTATTTTGGTGGCACTTTACTAAAGACGCCTAAACCTAAAGTCGCCGCCTGGACTTGGGATCGAGCGCGGTTATGTGAAAGCCTATCAGCAGATTTTTATTTTTGATTACATTGCTTGATAGAGTTGTAAAAAAATGTCTCAAATAATGGTTCATTTAACTGTTCTTATCTGTATCACCTGTCTTCGTTTTCGGAAGCGTTTCCCTTACACCCTGTGTTGACTTGTGCATAGTACTCGAAACCGGCGTGGGTGAATGGCTAGTATGAACGTAAACAGAGCAAAAACCACCGTCAAAAAAAAAAGATAAAAAGAAGTATGCAAAGATCGCTGCAGGTGGCGTTCTGAAGTTTCTGCCTACCCCTATGGGAAGAAGGTTTTGATTGAATGAAGATATATACTGTCAAAAATATTTTCATGACAAAAAATATTGTAAGTGCAAAAAAATAAGTGCATTTTAATTAAACATTCAAGAATGTACACATTAAAAGTGATTATCTTATATATAAAATTTCCATATCACAATGTTAGTTACCGTACTCTTCCGAAACGGCTTTACCGATTTTTACCAAATTTTATATGCGTATTTAGTAGGTCTGAGAACCGGCTACTATCTATTTTTCATACCCCTAAGTGATAAGGGTTGTTCACCCTAAATAATTTATAAGGCAAAACAACGTTTGCTGGGTCAGCTAGTTTTGGTATAAATATTATTTCCAGATGTCATTAAAACGTTGCTGTAAACGCCTGCTCCAAGTCTTGAATAAGATCCTCAGCATCTTCCAAGCCAATAGAAAGCCTCACGAGGGAATCCGTGATACCGAGCGCAGCTCTTTGCTCCGCGGGTACCGACGCATGCGTCATTATCGATCTAGAAACAATCATTATGTGAAATTAAACCTTCTATTTTATTCTTTATAAAGGACGTCTTTCTTTTTACTGTGATACAGCTTATTCCATTTTTTTTATTTTCTTCATTTATCTTTGAAGCTGATGTAGATATCTACGTCTTCTTCAAAGATAATTAAAAAAGTACCATGAAACACCCTGTTGAATATTTTTCGATCTACTTTTCCATTGTGACCTTCATGCGAATTTGCGAAAAATTATTCTATCTTAATCTTTTTCAGTCTGAACATGATTTTTTGACAAATTCGTCAGATTATTAATCAAATCAAATCAAAATATTTTTATTTCACATAAACCTGCAAGGGCACTTATGAAACGACAGAAGCTAGGTGCACGGTTCCAATTTGTCGCTTCCTATGGAGAAGAGCCGGCAAGAAACTCCACGGTTACTCTTTTAAAAATAATTGGCTTTTATAATGTTTTCAAATTACAGTGATATTAGGTATGGGAGGACAGTGCAGGCTTGTCAATAAGTACCAGGTACTTAGAGGAATGAAAATAAAGAATAGAAACTGTAGGCCTAAGGTAGGCCTAGGTAAGAATAGTAACTGTAATATCTGTAAAACCCCATTTATTCCATAAACTACTAGAATCGGAGAAAAGTAAACACGGGAAACAATACATTCTATTTCATTAAAGTTATTATTGCCGCCTGTATCTGTTAAACAGCAATCTAAAGCAATAATAGCTTTAGATTGCTGTTGGCAGTGACTGTTGCAGTGGCGAAGGGTGGTAACCCTTCGCCACTGTAACACACTATCAATAGGAATGGCTTTCTACTGGTGGAAATTAGCCTGGAGCACCCTTATTTCGAAACACACTATTAATCCCACCACCCATCCCCATCATTATTACCATCCCCACCCACACCCACTCACCACCATTAAAGACAGTATCTGTCATCTGCAGAATGCGTGGTAGACGCAATGAAATCCGGACGACTGCGGCTAATAGGATCTCATCCCAGCTTTGGAGGTCCCTTGTTAAATCAGTCATTTATGTATTCGTAATTTGAATTGTATTAACCGACTTAAATTAGCTCGTTTTAACTTTATTAAATTTGCTCATTTTAACTTTTAATTTATTTTATTTAAATTAATTCATTTTAGTTTTTAATTTAATTTTACTTCGATTTGTTAATTTTAATTTTATTTTATTTAAAAGTGTTAATTTTAGCTTTTATTTTATTTTATTTAAATTTGTGAATCATATTCATTTTCTTTTTAAATGTCTGTAATATCAAAATAATTAATGTATGTGTATTGCGTACCCTATGGATCCTGACATCTGAAATAAAACGTTTTTATTTTTTTATTTATTTAATCAAAATCTGCATCATTTTGTACTAATCCATTGCTTCGTATGTTCGAAAAATTTGCCGAACTGTCAAAACTGAGGCCATTCCTACTGATAATTTATCACGCATTACCCCTCTGGTCAGACTAAAGTTCTTTGTTTCCGTAGTCAATAATGACTTAGAGTTTGGTCACGATCCTCATTAATACTGTTTCCACCACCTCATCAACAAAACTTGCTTGATTCCTATCACGTTAATATGCACAGCACGACAATATTTAGCCGTCACATTATCTCGCGTCGAAACGTGACAATTTGCATAAACCAAGTCATTATTTCCCTTCGGCGTGGGATAACGCGACGACAAAATGTTGTCACATTGTGCATATTAGCCGGATTGCCACGATGTTCTTATAATTAAACTATTACTCACGGTACTTCCGCCAAACTTTCGAATCCGCCCAAACTCTCAGCCAAAATGAATACTTCCAGTGAACGCAGGAGTTGTCTCGACTCTTTCAGTTCACCAGTATGTTTGAAACTAAACACGCCTGAATGACCATATGTTTGCTTTTGGGAAGTTTCATATTGCTTATGTGATGGTAGTTCTGAAATATAGAAATACGTATTATAACATACAATAATAACATCGCTACTTATCTTGGAAAGAGAAAGCATAGGTGTATAAGTAGATCCACATTTTGCAGTTATATTATTCGCCCCAATACCTAATAATGTTATAGGAGCTAAGCCATTGTCCGGGTCTGACTCCAGAACCCAGTCTCCTCATTTGCCTGGTTTTTTACAACTTTGTTGGGGTCGGCTTCAAGTAAAGCAACCAAAGTTAGCTCAAAACCAGTATTTTACAAGGAGTGACTGCCTATCTGACCTCCAAAACCCAGTTCCTGGGTAACACGTTACTACTTGGTAAGACTGGTTGTTAGACTTTCGGGATTCTGCCGACCTGTATCGAGTGTCAAAGATCCACGAATAAAAAAGTGCCCATACCCATCCACGGACCAACCGCGACAAGTGTTGGATTAAGCTACGCGTTGAGCTACGCTATGCTAGTCCAGATTCCAGAGTCACTGAAAGTTTCCTCACCACAGGAAGAACCGGATCACACTGCCTGATCTGAGAATTGAACCCAGGACAAACTCAGCAGTCGCATTTGTGGGAACAAGACGAACGATATAGGCGTCTGTATAAAAAACTCGTAACAATAGCATTATCGGCCTTTAATATCTCCAATGCTGGGACACAAACACAAGCCTCCTCTGGGTATGAGCGAAGCGGCCGCTATCCACCGCGCGGGCCCAGCGGGTTTCTTTACAAATATAATTAGCAAAGAAATCAGTAAATGCATATTAAGCGTATACCTGGATGCATAACTTCAGTAACATTGGGATGCTTGTACAACCACTGAGCAATTTTCAATGATGTAGCTCTATGACGTTCCATACGCAAGGATAATGTTTTCAGACTTCTGTTGACAAGGTAGCAATCGAAAGGCGAAGGCACGATCCCCATTGCTGAAAAGGTAAGATTACATTTAAAAAAAGCATAATCTGACAACAAAATCTTATCATGTATAGGTTTATTTATATCTTATTTATCTGATCTATAAAATGTAGCAATGAGCGAACATGACTAAATCTGTAATCTATCTAAATCTTATATTATCTATGAATAATCTACTTATATATCTAGCTACGCTATTAAACTAAATTAAATAAAACAAAAATCATTTATTTCAGACAAAACAGTAAATATTATTATTATTTATTTATGGAAAAAAAGTTTATAAAAAATCTTAACTTTAAAAGCTATGCCCCACAAAACCATTTTCACGGTTTGTCTGTGGGAACAGAACAACTAGTACCTATTACACATAAGGTTTATTAGTGCGAACACTTAATTTTCACTTTTTGCACTTCACTTATACATAATGCAACTAACAATAACATCTTAAATGTATAGAAATTATAAAAATATAAAGCTACCCATCCACTCTCCCCCAATAATTTGCAAACCACTTTCCTAAGATCATCGTTTACAAATTCCTGAAAAAGAACTGCTTTAGTAATTTGGCAAATTTACCTATTATTTCCTGAATTCTTATATCAGTAGGTAACGTTGTTAGTAACAAGAGTTTTGCTTATATCTAATATTAATAATTTAAAAAAGTTAAAAAGAAGAAACTAGACACATCCCTGCACAGCAGGCTCACCGGTCTCGCAAAACATGGAGTTCTGTGAACCTACTGAGCAGAACTGCACAGTATGGTAAAGCTTGAAATTTGTTTGGTTGTTTGTTTGAACGCGCTAATCTCTGAAACTGCTAGTCGGATTACAAAAAAATATCTTGGCGTTTGACAACCCAATTCTTAAGGAAGGCAGGTTTATAGGGCTATGGATTGTATAGGAGCAAAAAGAAAAAGAGCCAGAAAGATCGCTAAGCAGAAAAAAGTAATACCACGGGCAGGCAATACGAAGCGATGCGACGGGTTTGCAGGCAGAAATTTTACATGGACGAGGTCGCCAGCAAAAGCTAGCATAAACTAAAGTGGCTAGTCATGTATATCTGTGTGACCGCTTCGTTCTTCAAAACTACCTTCATAATGGATTTTGAGAATGTATTCTAGAAGGTTTGTGTAAAATACATTCACATTTAACTAAAATTTTGTACAGAAATCTCGATATTTAAATCGTAAAAACCGTGTGGAACAGGGGCGAGTCGCTAGTTGTAATATATTTTGTAACCGATAATATAGCAAGATTAGGGTGTATACTTTGATAACGGTATCGAGAAAAAGCTTTTTAATTTTTTAGTTATGGTACGCACCAATTCGTTTACGATAGTATTAGAACATTGCAAGATACACATAGTGGATTTAAACCTTATTATCGAAGCTAACGTAAAAATTACTCAAGAAACGTTCATAAAAAATTATATTGAATCAACCCTGAGGCAAACCCCATCAATTAAAAAAAAGAATATGCAGAAGTTGTTTTTTAATCCATTCACAATTGCCGGAGATATCGACGCACCTCCTTTTTGAAGTCGATTAATAAATTGAGACAAACAAAGGTGCGTCAAAGGTTATACAAACTTACCAGTTTGTAAAAATTTAAGCCTCTTCGCTAAATCTTCGCTGTTAGTAACCGCTGCTCCCATAACTACATCAGAGTGGGCATTCATGTATTTTGTCATAGAGTACATAGTAATGTCCGCGCCAAAGTCCAGAGGCTTTTGTAAGTAACACGTAAGGAATGTGTTGTCAACTACAACAAGAATGTCATTGCTTCGTTTCTTCGCTATTTTAACTGTCTCGGCTATGTCAATCACTTTTAAATTCGGGTTTGTTGGTGTTTCCATCCAGACCATCTGAAATGTATATTAAATTCTTAGCTATATCAACGTGCTTTTCTTCTTCATCTACTACAAGACAAAATATTTGTCACTACTTTTGTCAAAATGAGGCAGTAGGTTTCGAGCTACGATCAGATTTAAATACATAAATACAGTCATAGACTGTTATATTACATTACCTACGACATAATTTGCAAATTCTGTACAAAACATTGACATTTACTCAATAATGCAGTAAATAGGTACAATTAGAACGTTATCAATAGGTGAATGGGTATTGGTTTGAATTAGTTAAATATCAATTGCCTATAATATTAAACTTTGGCTAAGTTATAACAGCCCCAAGGGCCTATAGATCAGTAAATAGCATGGTGAATCTTTGACTGTCATAGCGAGTTGCCAGAAACCCGGAAGCATGACAACCAGTCTTATCAAGAGGTATCGTATTACCCAGCAACTAGTTGTGGAATTAAGATAGACAGTCGCTCTCTGTAAACTAACGGTATTCAGCTACATTCAGTTGGACAGAACAGACTGGAAGAATGTTGAGGATTGTACCGAGTAGGCATGGCATATTTGTTTTTTTTTTGTTTTCGTTTTTTTTTGTTTTTGTTTTTTTTTATGTGTGTGTTTTTGTGTGTTTTGTGTGCATTATTTTAATAGTTACATATATGGGTACACTTGACTTATGGTAGTAAACAGACAGCTAGGTGTTGCAACCAGCACCCTAACTAAGTTATACATAATAACTTGTATTAAGGGCAGTAGTAGCAGATCCAACATATTTTAATTTCACAAAATAATTGCAGGCAGAGCAATCGTTTTTTTTTAAACTAAAGTTAACGTACAACCGTAATTGCAGAATTCTAAATTACAAACGATAATTTATTTATTTGACATTTGGATAATTCGTATGAATGTGTGTGTCTATAATAACCAACCTTAGTATTGTCCTGAATTGCCTTTTCTAAATTTTCAGGTTTTGTAAGATCTGCGAATGTTACCTCAATTCCCAGTCTCGTTAAAACTTGCCTGAAATGCAAATCAATGGTTTAATTTCCTGTCATATTCATTCCACTGACAAATCATTATGTGGAGGTATGATTAATGTGCCCATACAAAAATAAAGAAAAACCTGCTTTGGTCGTATAGAAGCAAAAATCTTGTTTCGAACGCGATCAAAGTCACGCTATTACCCTATAGTCTTGTAGTATGTACTACTTTCTATTTAACAGTCAAGCAGTCAGGATTACCGCATACCCCAAAGATGAAACGATTTCCTAGATGCGACAAACACTTTTACACGTCAATCATATTTTTTAAACTAGTTGAGGTCGGCGTTTCCTATCTGACTACTCTGAAAAGAAAGGCCGAAACAAACTCAGAGGTCACAGTCTCTTTTAAAGTCCAGATATAATCTTGGTCAGATCATGTGAAGACCATGTGGATTGGTGTCTGAAATGGTCTTTTGAGAAAAGAACCACACAGATTGAGTGGACCTGTCCAATCAGTGCACGCATTGAGGAAGTCGACGTTTGAGGAAGGTTTACGTCCAGCTATGCTATTCACTAAAAGACAATGTTTTGACTGTACTCTTCAAAGAGCTCGTCGTGGAGACAGCCTTGAGATCGAGGAGCGTGCAGCACTAATTCAAATGATATTCATTATCGCAGTTATGGTCATCGACGGAGTCCAGGCTGTAACCTCCCGTCTCTGTCTCGTAGGCAAATTACGCCTTGCAACTTTCTTTTAATCGTAATCGATCAATCTCAACTCAGAGTTTTATGGATTTAGTTATTTGTTACGCAAGGCTACAAAGTTGTTTTTTAGTGCGAGTACTTGTATTGAAAGCTGAGCCAGCGATTTCTCCGGGAGATAACTGAATTCTGCATTATGGGCCGCTTGCACTAAATCTGCAGGTGTTAAATTTTTATCTTCGTCACTGGACTTCATATTTTATGATTTCTTACGGTTTTATCAAAAAACACACCAAATTATGGAAAGTGAATTAAATAGAGATGAAAAAATAAAAGTTTTTTTTTTCATGCTATTCTGGTGTTGGCCACTTTGATTATACTAAGAATGTGGTTGGCGCACTGACATGGTATAGAAATTTATTGAATAGCAAGGCTCGAATTTCAAAAACTCTTTCCACGCTAGCGGACAAAATGCACTTTTGCACGCAGATTTCGAATGACAAACTGAATTTTTCTCTGGTTGTGAGGTGATTTAAAAAAAAAAATTATTTAGGCTGTTTTTCTTGCACCTAGCATTTTCCTCGCTGTAGTGAGGTGAAAAATTGTAGGTTTCGCTCGGCAGCAATGGTATTCTGTGTCTCGTACCTTTGAAACCTTCGTTACGCTCAGGATTCTGTATTTGAACCAAGTTTTCAATACAAGTACTAGCGCCAAAAAACAACTTTGCAGGCTTGCATAACGAATTACTATTGTTGGGTAGTTCTAAGTCACGGCGGCATCGCAGTCGTGAGCACTAGTATTGGTCGCGCGGAAGGCTGTATTCTTAGGGAATAGCACTGCTGATGTGGACGGACGTCTTTCGACTGAATGATGGATTTTGTACTGAGCACTGACTGACTGGTTAAAAGAATCATACGCTTTGAAGCATACCTTATAGTTCCAGGTGCAAAAAAAGTTCACTATCACTTCCATACACAGCACCTCTTATATCTTTTTACATAACATTCCTTACCTTAAGAGACGGTCAGTACCACCATACACGTCGTCCATAGAAACGATATGGTCACCTTTGTTGAGTAGCGAAGCAATCGTTGTAGTTGCTCCCAGACCAGAAGCGTAGGCATACGCATACTTTGCACCTTCCACCGCTGCAAGGCATTCTTCCAAAACATACCTGGACGGGTTTCCTGATCGGGCATATTTGTAACCCTACAAATGAATTATATTATTAGATTTTTTTTTTATACCGGTGTACTGTTTTCGACATGGGACTTCAAAGCGAAATCTAGCTGTCTAAAATTTTGGAGAAAACGAAAGTGAAACTTCTGAGCTTGCGTCATGCAGAAACCTGGATGATGGAAGCCCAGGATTTGTGTTATTGGGTTATTCCATGATAAAATCCGGAGAACAGAATTTGACCATGTTAAAATGGATCTTAAAACAGCTAGCGAGATGTCAATGTGCCATCTGCCAACCTCTTTAGAAACTACAGTTTCCTAACTACACATCTTAGAATTCAAATATGAAAACAGTTTTTTTTTATACATAGCTTACAGTATGTCCTTCAGGAGCTTGTTTAAACATAGTAGATAAGGTGATAGGTGGCACAACAGCCCCGGACTTCCACTTGTCTGGGTCCTGACCAGCATGAATGGCAACGGTGGCAAAGCCCGGCTTTTGCACCAAAAATCCCTTTTTCTCCATCTAGTTACAAAAAAAACAGTCAGCAATTAATAATAGTTGATTATATACTAAGGCACAGTTTTCCATTTTCCTCTAAATATTAAGAAATAGACACAATATAATCGTTTGGAGAAAACATGATAACCTGTATAAAAAACATCGAACAAATTGCACTACAAAAGTCAAATCAAATTATGCTAATTGGCTACTAAACCATAATTTTGTTTATACCACAAACAAAACAAAAATAAAAAAATCCTAAAAACTGCACAACAATAAAACCGACTAAACTCTTGTGCTAGAAAACATTGCCAACACCTATTGCATGTATGATAAATTGATGATGCGCGTAAACAAACTAAATTAATTTCAATTATTATATTTTATTTCCAAAAAAGCATTTAAACTTACCTTTCAATTCCCGATTTTAATATTCTTATCTAAACTTTCAACACTCCACCTCTGGGACTTGAATGTGAATACCAAATGGACCGCCTCCGATATCAAAACATTTTGATATTGCGCTACACTATCCATCACTATCGATCACATTGATCTCACTCTTGTCACTCACTCTAAAATTGATAACAAACACTTATTAACAAATACCTTTTATCAGACTGGGAAAAAAGCGACAAAAATAAACGAAACACATTGTTTTATTCAATTTTAGGTGTAATTCAATTACTTTAAGGTCGAACAATAACAATTCATTGTTATCAAAATAACTTTTAGGTATAAACAAGTTAATTAAAACTTTCTCGAATTGTTATTCAATTATTGATTTTAGGTCAAAAACAAAAGCTGAACTGTTAACATTATCTAGCGGTTGTCAACAAATACGTATTGTGAATCTATTTATAGATGCATGTGCGCCTCGAAGGGCAGACGGTGACGCGATATTTTTGTGTTGACTGTGCTGTTGTCGGCCGATGCGCGTGCGCTCATATTATGCGTCCCACGCCCGCACCTCTCTTACCGTGGACACCTCTTCAATAGTGATGTTCCCGAAATATTATGGTGAGAAAATTCTGGAAAATATTATTAATTTGGGAAGATTATTTTACGTGATATGAAACAAATATCTATACATTTTGAAACAATGTGAGCAAATAAACAGTTGGATTAAAAAAAATCAGAATCCATTTACCGGATTTATAAAAATACACACTTTATCTTTTCTTCTTACAGCTGCAAAAAATAAATGCCCTACTTTATTTCAAATTCAAATAACTCTCTTCTAAACCTACGCAGAAAAATACGCCATATAAACAAACAGTATTCCTTACAGCTGGTTGCAAATAAAACCCACGTAAAAACAAACTGTAACCAACGCTCCACCATAATGGCGGAGCCAATGTACTGGAAAACTGTTATTGCAATCTTTAAATACGTTCTGTTGCACATCCATACGGGACAAATCCCATTTGTAATCGTAGGTATCACTGGCAGTGTTTTGTTAACTTTAAAAATATACTTTTCCATATTTACTTTTCTTTACAAATTGAGCAGAGCTTTGAGTAGCTAATACTTCTCACGACATATGGAAATGACTGAAAGATCTAAAACCTTAAGTTGTTCGGCTATAGAAAATAGCTAAAGTTGTTTTTGTTGAGATGAAATGAATTTGTAGGGTCCGTTGCAAATAATGACGTATCTTCTCCAATTTTTCATTATTAAGTGCACCATTTGAACCTATTATTTTGAAATTAAATATTGAATTTGATTAACTGTATTTATGACAAAACCAATATTAACACACATGAAAACTTTGTGCATTCAAATATTATGCAGCCACGGTTGCTGAAATCACGGAATACAAGAATTGTTTATCGACATAGACAAGTTTTGGACATCACTAGCGGTTTTAGTTGGCGGTCAATGCTGTCAGCAATACTGACCGATACAAAAGAAATGTCCTCCACTATTATTGAAACTGTAGGTATCAGTTAAAAGCACAAACAAAACAAATGTCCATCGACTGTTCAATTATTTAATAGCCCTATTGACAGAATTGCGGCCATGGTGGCCAATCAAAGCGGAGACTAGCCATCGACGCGTGAGAATTGGTATAGTGCACAAGTGTGTACATGGACACAAGTGCACTCTCTCTTCTTTCACTCGCATAGTCTGAAGGGACGGCAATCCGACACGACCGGGGAGACATCAGGCGGAGGACCAACGGCTTACAGTGCTCTCCAAGTCACGGGGGGGGGGTGCACGCTCTTACAACCAGGAGACCAATGTTAAGCAGTTAAAATCAATATTAGTAAAAATCAGCAAATCATTTAAAAAAATCTACTACAATGAATATAAATATATAATTCCGGGAGTTTTCCCGACATTTCCCACCCCTATTCTGAACGTAATAAGGTAAGAGTATCAAAACGAGAAGCGAAAAAGCTTGTATTTTGAGCCTAATGAACACAATCGTCCTGGAGAGAGACAAGCCTTTCGAATTCCTTGCGAATGACGACTATTGTTTCTTTTACCTTACAGCGACAACTCCTCAAACGAATTTCAACCCTGTCTTCGCAACATTAGACACGAATTTTGGAAATCGGATGTTTGGCAGTTAAGACTGTTTTGATGAGGAGTTCCAAACATTTTCTTTCAGTCGTATAAGCGATCACTTTAGTAGTTAATTGAATGTGATAATAAAAACAGCTCTTTGTTTTCACTACGCTATGTGACGATTTATCTAAGGAGGCTGGTTGACTGCCCCTGAATTAATTGACTCTTTTTATGGTATATTCTTTAAGAGGTCAGAAACTACACTGAGAAATTTCCTTGTGACGGTTCAACCGTTTGTGATCCGGGACATGGCGAAAGCTTACGACGTTTTTTTTATTCATCGCCTAAAATTTAGCCGCCACCTCAGTCTTACAGTCACAGTTATTTCATCTTACACAATGATCTTTATTGTCATTGAAATAAGGTTGCTATCTGAGTTAAAATTAACTGTGCAAGTACTGTAACAATAAGTCGATATCATAACCCAAAGTGTCATCACTACTATCCCCCTTATGTATAAACGTTACTTAAAGTTGATGAGCGACTGTAACCATAGATTTTTAAGTTTAAACATCTTGTAGCTTTAAACAACGTTTATAAACAAGAGGGCTAATGTCTTTATTTTTGGCATATTGTCACTTTATTAGCTATGTCAACACGTAAGTATTAATGTAAACACGTAATTAGGTGTTATTTCATCGTGCTATTGTATTTTGTGCTGTCTTTTGTGTGCAATAAACGATTTATCTATCTATCTATATCATCGATCGACGCCTACCTAGTTGTATAACTAGATATCATATATAACACAAGCCAATCAGACCAGCAGGCCTAGAAAAAACACATTTCTGTTAGCGTTAACACCAAACGCTACGCCAAAATGTACGGGAATGACATTACCTGCAGAAAGGACACAACGTAATCTTTCCGCAGGTAATGTCATTCCCATACATTTTGGTGTAGCGTTTGGCGTAAACGCTGACAGAAATGTGTTTTGTTTCAAGGCCCTGCATTCTGATTAGGCTATTTCCACGAAACATTTTATGGAACGTTTTTCAGCACATTTGAAGCCTGAGCCCGAAGACGTAATCTTTTGTTTCCCTCCAATTCTCTTGCGCAGGGCCAATCACATGACTTTTTACTTCGACTATGAGCTCCATTGTTTTAACCCGAACGACTTACGTATTTTCATCCATTTTGTACGATGTGGGGGAGAATGGGGTTGAAATGTTTTGACCGATTACATCAGAACTTTTTCTACTGGAATAGTGAACAGAGTTTCGCTTTTGTTTCGTTAAAATCACAGTTGGATTGTATAGAATTTCGTGAAAAATATTGTTAGCTTTCATTTATTTTATGCTAGAAAAATCTCAATTAATTTGGGCTTCTGTGCGCATTCCAAACAAATAGAACCAGATGCTCGCTTTAAAATTTAAATATGTTGGTATTAATTAAGTATTTAAATAAATAAACATTTCCCTTTATTATGAAGACTGTTTTGGTATCATTTATTTAATAAATTTAGGGTAGAATTACTTGCGGATGCTGTCTTGTTGTTGTAGTGACCGCAAAAGATATTGCTCACTGACGCTATGTTCGAGTCCAGGGTCTGCTACGTTTTTCCATCTGGAATTTCTCTGTTGTAGCCCAGAGTTTGGATTTCTGCACGGTTGATGGCAATAAGCCCGGTTACATGGGACTTAAACATAACTGGTGAAATGTGGGTATACTTGAAGTACACTTAGCCTAACGCTTCGGGGAATACCAGTGTAATGTTCTAATGTTATGTTAAAATGAAACATTTGACACTCTCATGTAAAACATTCAAACATTTCGATTCACGAAAAGAGCGGAAAAGTTATTTCAACCGAATGCAGAAACAGGCACTTCTCCGGTTTTGTCAACACCCGAACATCAAACGATTTTACACACCCCATCCACCAGCTGTTGAGGATACGTTTCCAGCAAATACCCACCTTGGCCACGTAGAACTAAAGTTCCTTTTCAATTTTTTTCTGTAGATATATGACAGATGCTTGTTCACATACGCTTTTTGAGAACTTTGCCGACAAGGCTAGCGTTTTGTGCACTGTGTGACTACAAGTGCAATCTGTACACAAAACGACTGCGTTGTGTGCACTGTGTATACTGTGCAGTCAATTCGATCCAATCGAGTACATTTGTTCTGTCAAAGTAATCGAGCATGCTAGCTTCGACTGCAGTTGTTACTAGGAGCAGTAGTAGAGAATTAAAATTGAAGAAGAGTGGTTTAAAACTTTAAGGGCTGTGAAAAATAGGGCAGCTGATACGCAAGGGATAGATTGGCATAAAGCGAATGATGAACAGTAAACATGTGGTACTGCGATAGAAATATTGACTAAAGCGACTTCAAGTGTAGTATGTTCTGCGAAATTAAAGGCCTATATTTTTTAGAGAACCAGTCAAGGTAGGTATACAGAAACGAGTTTAAGGCGATGTCCAAACTTAGGACACCGAAACGCTCAGGTTTTTGGCGCTCAGTTAGGCGTACACACGGCTACACATCAAGCTATACATTTGCAGTATAAGCTGATCTCGCATTGTATAGAATTTCCGTACAGTGCGGGATCAGCGTAAACTGGAAATGTATAGCTTGATTTGTAGCCGTGTGTACTGGTACAAAAAATAAATGTGTATGTAAAAATAATTGTCAAATGTTCAAAAAACAGCCTTATTCAAAAATATTTCATAAAATAAAATAGCGTCGTGATAAAACATAGCATTTACAACATAACAACACAACATAATATAACAAATAATAAAGATGGGAAAAAGCAAGTTAGATGATGGTGAGTGAGATCATTATAAAACAATCGAGTCGATCTTTATTCTGCAAAGAGTCTGCAAAAAAGGCTGTCAGAGCCATCTACATCCTCCGCACAAGCGAATCTCTAAGGGAACTGTTCAAAACAATCAACATCATCACGGTACCTTGTCAATATATCTATGAAAACATTATGTATGTTCGGAAAAATCTACATCTTTTTAGTAAGATAGGTGACAGGCACATTTTTAACTTGACTGCATAAACCATTTATTTTTTTTATTTTTTATTAATTAAATTTTCATTTATCGTTGAATGATGGTTATATGCTATTATTGTATAGAATCAAGTTCTTCCAACATAACAGACAGCTGTGCTGCTGGGGAGTTTGTTGCGCCACTTCTTCTTCCCAGCTAAAGCACTAGGAAGTGGTGAAAGGCGGGCTTTTTGGGGGGACTGTCTTATGTAATTTTGACGTTCAAAAAGTGCTGACTCTCAGCCTAGTTTGAATAAATGACTTTTGATTTTGATTTTTGATTTTGATTTAACACTAGAAATAGGAAGCAATTTGATCAACCACGTTTCAGATTGTCTAAAGTAGGTACACACTTCTTTTCTGGGGTACTGTGTAAAATATTATAATATAATACCAGTCGATATTCTTGACCTAAATGAAAATATATTTAAATCATGCATTAAACGCACACTATGTAGACAAGCATATTATAAGTTAGACGATTATATCTTAGATAAAAATGCTTGGCTTAATGCTGGTCCTGCTCCACAGCCACCTGGACTTGCTAGTTAAAATTTTAATATTTGGAAGAGAAGCTTCCCTTTTTTATTTTTTCTGACATTGTGAACATTTCTGTTCATAATATTATAATTTTTGTGACATTACGAATATGTTTTATTTTTACTGACACAGTGTTAGTTATTGAATACGTCAATATAAATATTTAAATGTTTTTCTTTCTTTTAGGAAATGAAATTTTATTAATATTTCAAATGCATTGCAAACTATAGTTTTGTATAATTTAGAAGCATTTTGTTTAAATTTTGTAAATGTGTACCATGCATCCGTTTATTGTGTAGTTTTGATGTACGTTGACTTGAAAAAGCATGGCAGTTGAGAGTACGTCATGCTCACTTAAAGGTCTCACTGATGGTGGCGCGTGTGTTGGATCATTCGGTTCCCTACAAAATGTTTGAGCTGGATGGTGCTGATCCACGCGTCAAGTTCGTGAACGGGCGCTGTCGGTTGAGACCCGTCATCTCCTAACTTCCAGGGCTTATTTTTACTCTTGTAGTTAGAATTGTCAATTTTTTTTTTACATTGTTCTCACGTACGTATACATAATGTTTCCAAGATTTTGTGATATCCAACTTGATTTAAAAGAGTTTCTTGCCCATTCTTTTCCATAGAGATCTACGTTTTGGAATGGGCAACAAGCTTCAACTTTCCAACTGATCGACTTTATGACATTCAAAAGCTTTGAGTTTGAGTTTGAATCGTACAACAAAGCACAAAAATATTTTTCGTCGCACACCTACCTAATTCTCAACATTTTGTGCGTCAACTATCATAATTATTGTAATGATAGTAACAAAAAAAAAATTTTAAAGAGCATTTCTTTAATTTTTTTTTTAATTTATCCTAAAAATTATTCCACTGAGCTATACAATATTTTTTTATTTAATTAAAACTGCAAAATTACTTTATTAAGGTAAAAATTTGCTTCTTACCTCGCCTTAATATAATAATTTTTCAACCCAATTCCAAAATCCAATCCAAACGGTTTTTCATATTTAATTTTCGTGTTCTTCCCTGTTGGTATTCTACAGTTTCAATGAGCTCATTTTAATACGAAATAGCGTAGGTTCTACCTACATAAACACAGTTCGTCCCAACATGGCCTATCGTAACACTTGTCAACGCCAACCGAACCAGTTAATCAATTTAATTTAATTATATTTTAATCAACATGACCATGGCGCTTGATTACTAGAACCAATATTATTGAATTATATTTCCAATTGTTATTTTATTGGGAAATGGTTTTCGTTCCAGCTTAAATAATACTATGCAGGTAGTCGGATATTCCCGGTTTTGACATAGTGATTTTGACTATTGCGAATCTTTTTTTTAGGTCCGTGATTGCGAACTAGAAACCACGTTACTTTGAGTTTGTTTTTCAAAATTCCAGTCCTAAATAGGTAGGTTCAAACAAACCCTGAATAAAAACCCGTATTTTTTTAAACTTTCACACAAGGTAGTTGTAGAAGTACCTAATACCACTATAATTGGTTTGTCGAAAAACAAACGAATTACCTATGTACGCACGGCTACACATCAAGCGATACATTTCTAGTTTACGCTGATCTCTCACTGTACGGAAATCCTATACAATGCGAGATCAGCTTCCACTGGAAATTATAGGTTCATGTGTAGCCGTGTGTACATAATATGGGCAAGGACACCCATTTAAAAAATAAATAACCGAATCGCTTGCCATCAGTACCTATTTGTACAGACCTAATAAATTATGTACTCGTAACAGTTACATAATTAAACAATACATTATTAAATACACTAACAGTTTGCGGTTGCAGCATCACGCATTGAATTTAAATCACTCTAATATCACACCACACCAAAACCGCAGAATAATAATTTCACGAGCTTATATGAATACTCGTGGAATTAGTCCACGTTCGCACAGACGTAAAAATATCTCGGCTACTTTTTTTCGTGCACTGGATCTTCATCGTACTGAGCTTAGCGCCGAGAGTTCAAAATCGAACACAGTGTTTTTCGAAAGATTAGATTAGATAGATAGACACAACTTAAGATGAAGCGTGTTAAGCTAATAGAAGGATTGTTTAAAATGAGGAGTGGACCTATAAGTTGTTTTAGCTCTCGTGACTTTACAGGGCCCCAATTCTGTATCGTTATGATGATTCCCCGCGGAATTTTACTACGTTCAAACTACGTCAATGTCGTTTTTTTTTAAACCAATGTAATGGTAAGGAATCGAAATGTCATATTCTGTATGTTCCAAGACAATTTGTCGATATTATTTATACGATATTAGCAGAATTCGTGTGTGATTGACGTGGTTACGAGCAAGGAATCGTTAAGTGGTCATAGTGAATTCAGGCCCAGAATATCAGCTCCATGACAACGAGTGAACGCACGCACACACAGTCACTACAGAGGTACTAACAGCGATCTCAAACAAATGCCGGTTGCTAGTGCCCTTGCACTCGCCGTCCGTGAAGCGTGTCTATGTGTGTGTGTGTGTGTGTGTTTTCACTCGCTGTATGAAACCGACCTTCTGTCCTATTCTGTGCCACACCTCTTCAATATTTCAGAGGGTGGATAACAAATATAGCCACATACGAAACGTGCCATTTTCCCGAATCGATAACAGACACGCATTTTTTTAACGTGTACAATAGGGATTTAGAACAGTGACACACGTTCGGCTCTATTCAATTATGAATGCAAAATGGAGATACGGTATGTGTGTTATTTTAGAGAGTTTTGAAATAGCATGTGGTCATCGCCATTGTTATGATGGATATTCCGAACAAAAATAGTTAGATTGTCACCAGTAAGTTTCATCAACATTATCGTCATTTCAGCCGAAAGACGTCCACTGTTGGACATAGACCTCCCCCAAGCTCCGCCACTTCGACCGGTTCTGTGCTCCCCGCATCCAGCGGATTCCTGCGGCCTTCACAAGTTTATGTCTTCCGGTACGCGGTCGCCACTCCAGAACCTTCCCCCACCCCAGCGGCCATCTGTTCTGCGAGCAGTAAGTATTAGACTGAGCATATTCAAAAAATGGTTTTTATACATTGAATTTCGCGGCTGTTGCTTCAGGTGCTGACCGAATAACAGAGACACAAGACATTGTTACCCACCACTACCTGACCACTCATTTTTAAACATTCCGTCTATCACCTTAATATACTCCATCTTAGGTGACATATCTAATAGTTTCCAGCAGTGTTTAATTTCTTTCTGTCTTTCTTTCTTCTTACCGAGATCTTCATCGTCATCATTCTTCTGCCCTTTTCCAAATTTATTTGGCACACGTCTTTTTCTTACTTCTCTATTAGTCGTGTTCTCTATAGTCACCCATTTTCTAGCCATATCATCTTTCACATAGTCCGTCTATCATTTCTTTGGTCTTCCCCTGTTCTTGTAGCAAGCCACATCCATACTCAAAACGCTACAAACGATATCTTTATAATAAACTTATAATTTTCCCACTGCTAGGACACAAGCCGCTTCTCTGTGAGAGGGAGTGCAATGTAATCTACCACGCGAGCCCAGTACGAATTGATGGATGTCCCAGAAACAAAAAAAATCCAAGACATGTGTCTTGGATTTTTTTTTGTTTCTGGGTCATGCTGGTTTCTGCACGATGTTTTCCTTCAACGATTCGAGATCAGCGGTGATGAAATAGTTTCCACAAAGTAAAGTATCTGTCAAGCGTCGATTGCGGCCGTTACCACTAAACCACAACTGTTCCCACTACATCACATCTTAAATATTAATAAAATCGAACCCCAAATATCAAAACGGCTGTTCCGTAATAAACCAATTACTATCTAGTTTCAGGCGGTCATAATCGGTTTTAACAGGTCGTGTCCGGTTATACAATGGGCCGATTAATTATGTCTGCTATGTAATTAATTTTGGCGAACGCTACTAACTTTGGCTCTGGGATCATTACCGTTTGCGTTAGTGTGCCAAACACACACAAATTACTTGATAAATAACAATCATCTGCCCAGCCTTTCCTGAACAATGTCGGGGTCAGCTTTCAGATTAATTGGATGCATCTGAACTTTTACATCAAACGACTACCTAGTTGCCATCCACAACACAGTTACTGGGTAATACGATACTCCTTGGTAAGACTGGTTGTCAGATTTTCGGGCTTCTGACTACCCGTAACGTTTAAATTACAGCTTGGGACCAAATGTTTAAAGTGCTCTGAGGCACGGAGGTCTTGATGGTCTACCACCAAATCAGCAAGCTTAGCTTACCCTTTGATCAGCTTGCGCGAGTATTATTATCTAGCCACGATAAATTATCATCAGCCTAAAGCAGTGCGCTGGACAACGGCCTCTCCATTACCTCGCCGCTTAGCTCGATTCTCGGAAACTCTCATCCAGCTGCTCCCAGCCAGCCTGAGGGTGTCATATCTTACGTGTGCTAATTCGCGATCTCCACTCAAGAACACGTCTACCCCAACGGTGATCGGTTCTACAGCTAATATGGCCGGCTAATTATCACGTCAGCTAGCTTGTTCTGTGAGTTATGTCGACAACTTTAGTTCTCTGTTGGACCACCTCATTCCGGATTTTATCCCTTAGAGAGACTCGAAGCATAGCTCGTCCTATAGCTCGCTGAGCGACCTTGAATATATGGACCAGCCGTACCGTGAGTCTTCAGGTTTCGGCTCCGTAAGTCATAACAGGACGAACGCACTGATTGAAGACTCGTCTCTGGGGTCTCCGGAAAAATAATAACCGATAAATAACAATAGCAAATCTATTCCAACCTCTATATTTTGTTCTACTGCAAGATAAAAACCTCTTCTCATATAGATACGGAACGAGCATTGATTGGATAAAATTCTTCTTTTTTTGTATTAGAGCCTTTTGTCCGCCTATGGGATACATACGTACAGGTCGACTTTTTAACAATAACCTATAGGTAGAACGCCATTGTTAAACCTTCTAGCGTACTGTTGAAAAAATAGACTTTGAAGGTACAGCCTGGCTCTTCACAATAGGAAAATAACTTCCAGTAAACTATGTACATAATGTCACTATTCTCAAGACTACCGTCCTCAAATAATAATTCCACAAAATTAATATTACGTTCTCATTACTAGCAAGATTTGAACGTCGTCTTATTGGAATAAATTTTAATTACGCCATAGAATTTAATATGTGAGCGACCGCAAATACTTGGTACAGTTTCCCAGCCCTTCTTCCCTTTATTTGGGAAATTCTTTTAACATAATATTACTCCAAGTTTGACGGTGTAACTTTTACAATAATGGTCACCGTTCAGGACGGGTTTTTGTTATGAAGCTGCAGGGTTGAAATTGTGTAGGGTTTTTTTTTCAGGCTTGGATATCATCAAATAACTTCCCCCGCTCTGGGTGGAGCAGGAAGGCATATCAGACTTTTACTGACTAAAACCCGCCCGTGTTCCTTCAGTTGCCCGTGTGCCAGGTGCCGCGGTATCTCTTTCGAACAACCCGCATCCCTGGCCGGCACGGGCCTTTGCGGTTCCCACCAATTAATGCTGACATCTCTTTGAGGCACACGGGGAACACAACGCGCCGTCGTCCACCCGGGCCTGGTCCTTACCTGACCACGAGCTACCCATTACTCGCCATCCGCAAACCCGAAACTGTGTAGAGTTGAGAATGTGCGAAAAAGCAGTAGAAGCAATTTTGAGGTTACTTTATCAATAGTCTTGTTGGAAAAGGCATCAAGGAAGCTGCGGACGTTCTTAAAATGGAAGATGCGACAGTCTATAATAAAATTACACGAGACTTGCACGCGCACACACAGACGAGTGTCGTATTTAATAGAAATTCGAATGCTTTCAACCAGTTAACTTCTACCGCAAGCCGCGTTTCAAAAAATATTACTAGTAGTACCTACACTATAAAAGTCCAGCCAAGTATTCCCATCGGCAAAAATGACGAACTTCCATTCAAAGTTTTAACTAGTAGGTATATATATGTCGCAGCCATCTGGTTAAATTAGCCAGCTAATTGGACGCCTAGGCAGCTCATTAAACAACGGCTTCCAATTGGATGCCTAGGCCGATAGTTAATTGAACTAGAATCATTCAACGTTTAGCAACTTGGCGTATTGAAAGTCAGCCCTTTGAAGATGACTGACCAAGACTCAGCCAAGTGATTCAAATTTAGTTAGATTTTTCCATAGCGGCGCTGGTAGTCACCAGAATAAAAATATATCTTCACGTCAGTAGCGCAAAACGTGTATGTTATTTTTCGTTCTTGTGTGCAAAATTAAGTGAAATTATTCATTTAATAATTTACCTATTTATTTAAAAACATTTCACTACTACTAGTTACTTACCTAGAAGTAGGTATTAGGTATTATGAAACATCACAAATTCATCAATATCCAATTTAACTAAATGACCACATGACATTCAGCCATCTGGTTAAAAGTTGCTCTCAATGACTTGGCTAGTTGTCCTTTAGCTATTTAATTGGATGCCGGCGTTTAATGAACCGCCTAGGCGTTCAATTAGCTGGCTAATTTAACCAGATGGTTGCGACATATACAACGTGTCGTTTTGCATCCTCGTCAAATTCAAGGAGGTAACTATGCTAATGATTCTCGACACGAATCAATAATAAAATAAGTAGGTTTTTTTTTGTTTTTTTTTTTTTTTTTTAAACGCGGCCCGTGTAATACCGCACTGTAACTGGTTAACCTGGGTTCAAACAGTCTTCGTCGCACAAACCAGTCCTCGAATTACTTGTTGCGATTTTTTATTTTACGGCTATGAAAATACAGTCGAGAACGCAATGGTTCAATTACCATTGCGTTCTCGACTGCATTTAAAAAAAATACCTACTTATTTTATTATTGATTCGTGTCGAGAATCATTAGCATAGTTACCTCCTTGAATTTGAAGAGGATGCAAAACGACACGTTGTATATAGATAGATATTGATTTACTGAAGTCAAAAGTCACAAGCATTGTTATGTTCCCATTGTAACTATGACCCGTTTGATCGTTTTCCAACTGTTGTTGGAAAGTCATCGTTTCAACATAGGTTCAACATTCGAAATACGATCAGAAGGACCAAAGTTAGATCGAAACAACAGACTTCAGGCCTTTATAATAACTTCTCAAATGGTTCCAGAAGTTAGTGTTTCAAAGTTTTGAAGTTTTCAATAATAATCTCAACCACATCGTTAAGTTTTGGTCAGGGGTCGTGACCTCGGCAAAGTTATCATAAGAATTACATCGTGTTAGTTCCTTCCTTAAAATTATTGGAAAACTTAAAACTTAGAACTTAAATCTTTGAAACTTCTCTTTAATGTGTACTGTTATGCATTGCTTAAAATAACATACCATAAAAAGGGTTAGAATACCTTAATAAAGTTAGTAAAATAATGTTTTAATACGAACAGTTATAACCGATTTGTGTATTTTTTTTCAGAATTCACACGATATGTCACCTTCGAAGACATTTTCGGTTCAAAGTGGCGCGTGGCGCGGCAAAAAAGTTCCTGGATGGACGTGGGGGAGGCTTTTGCTAAGCACGGGAATAGTATAGGCTAAAAAAAAAACAAAAGCAGAAACCACTGCACAGTGAAATCTGAAAACGATACAATTAAAAACAAATCTTATGCCCAGATTTATGTCCTTTTATAACGATCATCTTTCAAAACCACTGAACAGGGTTAGTTTTACAGCAGCCTCACTACAAAGGTATTATTCAACATAACGCTACGGTGACAACTATGATCTACGGTACAATAATCACACGAGATGCGACTAACACTTGGCCGCCCCTGATGATACGCTCGCCCTAATCTCGGTTCACTAACAAAGAAAATCTGCGGCTGACAGCACACGTATCAAAACCGACTTCAAAATAGGCGGAGGTTATTGTTTTGGACGTGTCTTTCTACGCAAACGTTTGTTCCTAAGGTTTGGTCGCATAACTATGGGTTTTAGTTTTGATATAAAACTGCATTGTAAATGGCGCCAAATCATTTATGGATTTAGATAAAATTTGGCATATGGATAGACCATGATCTCGATTAGGACATGGTATACTTTTATCCCGTTACTGTCACGGAATCCAGAGCTATGCGGGTGAAACTCCTGGGCGCAGTTAGTATCTATTTATATAAATATAAATGCAATGCTACTCGTTGCTAAAAGCATCACTTAAGAACGGCTGGACCGACTTGGCTATTATTAGTTTTAAAATGTTCGTAATACTCCAAATTAGGTTTTGTTCAAAATTAAATGGGAGGAGTTGCCCGGAACATTCGAAAATTTCTTAAATAATGTCTCAAGACCATATAGAAAATTTTACAAGACAACGTCTGTCGGGTCAGCTAGTCTATGATAAATATAAATGTATGATACACATAAACCTTACGGAATAAATGTTCAGAATGAAGTTGTGTTTATCTTAGTTAGTCTTTAGGCTGGTTAAATAAGCAAAATGAACAAACCAAACAGGAAAGATTTCTGCTGATCTGTTTTGCAGACTTGTTTCAAACAAATAACAGATTTTGACGGAAATACAACTTTGCCTCCATGGATTTACGTTCCCATAGGAAAGTGTCGGGAAAGACGGAAATGGGCGTTTTCCTTGATACAGCTAATGGTATAACTTGTAACAACATTGATGGATGGTTTGGCAGTGCGAGAAAATCTTTTGGGAAAGTTGTGAAGAAATGCAATTATCGAATAAATAATGGAATGCGAAATAATCGCGTGAAATAATGTTATTTTTTCCGGTATCTAATGTGATTAGTTGAGTTCTTATAATTAGGTAAGCGCTTCTCAACTATGTCATTAATTATAAACATGGTAAATTTATTTACACCGTAACGCCTCAATAAATCGTCGTATAAACGACAAGACAGCTAGCGCCTTTGAAATGAACACGGACAACATTTATTTTTAAACGACTTCAAAAAAAGGAGGAGGTTCTCAATTCGACTGTATGTTTTTTTTTATGTTTGTTACCACATAACTTCCGACTGGGTGAACCGATTTTGATGATTCTTTTTTTATTTGAAAGCTCGTACTTCTCGTGTGGTCCCATTTCAATTTCATATAGATCTGATGATGCCCTTCGGAGACAGACAACGGAACTCTTCAAAAAATAACAGCAAATCAACCGCAATTGCTGCTATCGCATAAATATGCATTGTTTTGACCCCAAGGATGATGAAATTTCGAATTAGTGGGGTAGGCACTATAACTAAAAAGTGAAAAATAAAAACTTTTTCCAAAAAAAAACAACCGACTTCCGAAAAAACACTATAAAGTGAAAAATAACTTTAATTTCGGAAGGCGGTGACAAAAATTAAAATACATATCCAAAGACACCGCCTTCCGAAATTAAAGTTATTTCTCACTTTATAGTGTTTTTTTCGGAAGTCGGTTGTTTTTTTTTTGGAAAAGTTTCTTATATCGTTGCGTAGCTAAAAAAATATTACGTAATAACTTTTTCAAATCATCTGCCTAGGCAGCCTATTCTTGCAGTTTAACTGGATACAGTTAAATACCAGTATTTTATATGGAGCGACTGCCTATCTGACCACCACAACCGAATGACTAGGTAAAACGATACTCCTTGGTAAGACTGGTTGTCAGACTCAGGATTTCTGACTACCCTTAACGATTATCAAAGATCTACGAATAACAGCCGGGATCAAACGACTTTATTTATTTATTTATAACAATTGCTTGCTGCACTTACAGTAAACACCAAAGCGCGCAGCAAGCCACCAACATCACAATTAACTAAAAAAAACGTGTTTTTTTGGAAGTCGGTTGTTTTTTTTTTGTTTGTTTTTTCATTTTTTAGTGGTTCGCATGTGCTTACCCCTTTTTGAAGAGTTCTCTCTATTTCTCCAGAATCCCATCAGCAGATAGATCAGTACCATTTCTGCCAGGGGTGCGGGTTGTTCGAAAGAGATACCGCCGCCCCTGGTACACAGGCAACTGAGGGAACACGGGTGGGTTTTAGTAAGTAAAAGTCTGACACGCCCTCCCGCTCCACCCAGAGCAGGAGAAGTTATTTGATGATTTCCCACCCAAAAAAAGAAAAAATAGACCACTCCGAGAAAGTACTCTTCCAAAAACTACCCAAATCGCTTCAAGTGTGCCTATAAAGTGAGAGTTCGGAATTTGGAGAGTTCTCTCTATTTCTCCAGGATCCCATCATCAGATCCTAACTTGATGATCATGGGACCACCTGGGAAGTATACCCTTTCAAACAAAAAAAAAATCCAAATCGGTCCAGCCATCTTCGAGTAATCGGGGAACATACATTAAAAAAAAGGTTCCGACGAACTGAGAACCTCCTCCTTTTTGAAGTCTCGGTTAAAAACTTCACACAAACATTGAACATAGATTTACTGCTATACACAAATATGTCAACATCCGGCGTCTGAGCAATCAGGGCGTTGAGCAGATTGATCGCGAACAGGCACCACGAGGCACAGGCGCGCGACCGCCGCAGACGGTCCGGAGCAAACAATGAACAGCGATTGGGGACTTGGGGTAGTCGCGTCATCGATCTTATTATTGAGTTAAAGGTAGTAGTGTATCAGAACCGCATACTTACGTCTCAGTTCCAATGTGTTAACGCCCACCATTCCCGCAACAAACAGAGACGGAGAATTTACGTGCTTGCTGAGGCACAGAGGTTCTTTGTATGTAATGATGGTCACCCATCCATGGACCTCAGTAAATGCAAGTTAACCTTCGATCGACCCGCGCGGCTATTCTTAATTACCCATTCAGGGGCCAACCGCGGCAAGCGTAGATTGATTCGTAGATCTTTGATAGTCGTTACGAGTCGTGAAAAGCCCGAAATTCTGACAACCAGTCTTACCAAGGGGAGTCGCGTTACCCAGTAACTGGATTGTGGAGGTCAGATAGGCAGTTGCTCCATAAAAATACAGATACTGATGATGATACTCGTAGATGATGATGACCGTTAACTCAAAACTTGTTTCTTTTCTGTTTTTCTCTGCAGTTAAGCTACAGAAATCACAGTACAATATAATTATAATAAAATCTTATTTGTAACTAAATTCGACTTATTCTATCACAATAATTGTAACATTCTCATTTTTATGACCTACGCACAATATTCAAAGAATTACCAGCAAGAAAATAAATTATCCCGTATACCGTGCCCATGATAAATAGATATGGTAACACAGGCAGGAATGAGTGATGACGTCAGCTCCGTATCTGATCCACGATGTTACTAATATCCAGGGACTGCCTCCATTTGTCACAGTCGAAGGAAATCGTCTCATATTATATTGTGTTTGCAAGGATAATTATTTTGTGTATGTTTTTGACGTTTGCCTGCCTACCTATCAGGATAAAATCGCTGCAACAATGGATAAATTAATGGATATATCACTGGTTTAACAAGAATACAGGGGACATTTTCGAAGAGTGCGCTGACGCCTTAATCCAAAACTATAGGAAGTAGCGAAATATACTCAAAGGAAATGTGAAGCGATTTTGATTTTAAAATGAAATTGTAAATATGAGAGTCTACTTACTACAGATTATTTACTTTTCTGCCTAACTCAAGAGGAAAATCGTATCTTTAGATTAGTCACATTTCTACATAGTTTTGCTTTGTCAAAACTTTTAACCTTCTGCTCAATGTATCATTGAACTGGACCTTCTAAATACACCTATGTTGTAGGATCAAACACATGATTAAGGGAAATTCTCTTTCTCTGTAGGGTTGCCAAGAAAATTTCATTAAATAACAAAAGAAATACATAAACACCACAGTGTACGGTGGTAACCTTGATCCTGGTTGATGAAATCCGGATTCCGAAAATTTTATTTCGTAAAATGAAACTTATAATTTTGTAAAGACACGTGTATGGCAAACTCAAACTCTGAAGCTCAAAGCATTTATTTCAAATAAACCACACCGGCACTTTCAAATTGTCAAACCTCGTATCCACTAGGCAACATTTGACGCGCAACACGTGACACCCAACACGTTCGGCAACGTTGCACAACAACGCGCGACGTTGCCAGCTGGCGCGCAACACGACGCGCAACAGACAACTTTACTAAACAAACGATCCTCGTTGCCTTTCAAAATGATGAGCAACATACTGTGAAAAATGTCGCAAGTCAAATGTTTCCTAGTAGATACGATGCTTAAAGGGGTCGGTCAGTAAGAAAAAGCTACTTGAGACGAATATTCTCACATTTTGCATTTATACGTCGGAGCAAGATTATACAACGTGTCGTTTTGCATCCTCGTCAAATTCAAGGAGGTAACTATGCTAATGATTCTCGACACGAATCAATAATAAAATAAGTAGATTTTTTATTTTACGATTTTTTTTTTTTTTTAAATACAGTCGAGAACGCAATGGTTCAATTACCATTGCGTTCTCGACTGTATTTTCATAGCCGTAAAATAAAAAATCGCAACAAGTACTTCGAGGACTGGTTTGTGCGACGAAGACTGTTTGAACCCAGGTTACCCAGTTACAGTGCGGTATCACACGGGCCGCGTTTTAAAATTTAAAAAAAAAATATACCTACTTATTTTATTATTGATTCGTGTCGAGAATCATTAGCATAGTTACCTCCTTGAATTTGACGAGGATGCAAAACGACACGTTGTATGTTTATTAAAATATGATTCGCGACCGTAGTTAGACGTAGTTAACCGGAATAATAATATTGTTCCGTGTGGTGCCGGACAAAAGAATAGCACCATCCCATTTCATCCCGTGGGTGTCGTAGAAGGCGACTAACGGGCTTACTAGAGAATGGGCAGCAGCGTTCTCTATGCATTTTACCACCATACTGCGATCGCCAACCCGCCTGCCAAACGTGGCGATTATGGCAAAAACCCCCTTTTGGGGGAGGCCTATGTCCAGCAGTGGACGTCTTTTGGCTGAAGTGGTGAACCGGAATAAATGAATAGTTAGAGTGTTTTATTGACGATTTAAATGATTATAATAATGCAGGTAAACCCATATTTGTTACGGTCGGGAATAATCATCATCATCATCATTTCAGCCGAAAGACGTCCACTGCTGGACATAGGCCTCCCCCAAGCACCACCATTTCGAACCGGTTCTGTGCTTCTCGCATCCAGCGGATTCCTGCGGCCTTCACAAGGTCATCGGTCCATCTTGTGGGAGGCCTTCCAAGGCGACGTCTTCCAGTACGCGGTCGCCACTCCAGAACCTTCCGACCCCCCCGGCCATCTGTTCTGCGAGCAATGTGCCCTGCCCACTGCCACTTAAGTTCGGCAATTGTTCGGGCTATGTCGGTTACCTTGCTTCTCTTACGAATCATATGTTCAGAGATAGATGTCAATAATGACGTGAGAATGTTTCCATGTTTTTCCCTTGTGTATCCCTAGGTGTGTCTCCCTGGTTACAAGGAATGGCAATGGAAGGAACTTGAATGCAACAAAACTACGATAGCCAAATCTTCTTCCCCATGTTCTTGTGTTGATTCTGGACAAACTAATTAGTCCAGCTATCTGTCTCGTCGATATCTTTGATTGTAGTTTTTGAGGCCCTTACTTTACCCGGTCAGGTTATTGGTATCAGCAGCTAATTAATAAGAAAACATCACGATAAATAAAATTTTGTGAGAAGAATAGATGATGTAAGATTGTTTTTTTTTTACTTGATTGTGTTTGATTATTTTGCAAGTGTTATAGTATTGTATTATGTTTATTAATTTTGTACCACGTGAGTACTTTATTTTATTAGTACTTAAGTAGGTATGTGTGTTACTTTTTAGATTCGAAATTGCTCTGTACAACTCCTTGTGATTCTATTCTGTAATGTTGTTGTGCATGTAAACTTCTTGCACTGCATTTACTTGCACTTGCAAATTTTACTGGTCATCCTCTAACAATATCTTTCATCTTGTTGACACCCGTAATCGTAGATTAGATTTAAACATACAGTAAAGTTTACCACTACTTTCCGACCGAAACTCGAATTTGATGACAATAGGCTCACTCCCTGTTAAACTGGCAAAATTTTGGTATGCCATAGGTACAGCTCTGCCCAACTCTTCGGGGAATAGGTACAAGCGTGATGTTATATTATGTGTAATAAGATACTCAAGTCTAATTTTAATTCAACCCTTCCTTTATCCCAAACAGCACAACAACTCTAAAAAACCTACACCCATTCTGCTTACCCCCATTGTGTCGCAGAAGCGTGAAGACACTCTGTCCCTCTAGTGAGTGTCCCGGATGTGCCGAGACGCTTTTGTGAGAGAGCGGATAAAAGGTCGCAATAAGCATATTTATTGTATCGTGAAATGTGAATCCATTTGTTATAAGCTCGCTGGTGAGGGATCCTCACTGCTGTAGATTGTCTGAGGCTGGTTTATTTGTTATTACATAAGGAACAGTAAGTGTATTTGAAGGATGGGCATGAGTTAACTCGGGTCTTGGAAGTTATTGAATGTTTCGCTTGTAAATTCAATCCAATTCAAACATAAGACTAAACAAGTTTATCGTAAACTCTCCGAGAATTTCATCGATAATGATCCTGGATTGGATAGTGCCTATGTGTGTACCTTTCAAGAAAACCGTTATTTCTTTAGAATTAACACTGGTCTCATTCATTGGTCTTAGAAAAACTGCTTGGAATACCATTTTTTTTTCGTAAGGAAATCCTCAAGAATACAGGGACAACGGAGGGTTACGTCAGACTCCTATCCACTAAAACCCCACTGTTCCTTCTACTACTAGAAGTCGGGGGCTCGGGAGATACATGTTCATTCGCCCGCTGTACCCTCGACTGGTATCAACCAGCCATGCCTAGGCTCGTCATCAAATGCGGCCGATCCCACGAACGGACGTTCTCTCATAAAGGCACGCATGCAACACTGTGTGCCACTCAAGAAACAAATAACAGCATTTGTCTCCCTCTTATTCTATGAACCAGTAACACCAGTTCTATTTCATCCTGATTGATATAATTTGAAGCCACTTATTTTTGTTGATATCCTTTCGACCATCAAAATATTTCTCCACACTAGAAAGACTGGCAGCACTACCACAATTTTTCACAATTTAAACGTACTCGTATGCATACACCACATCCCTATCCGGCCAGTAAGGAACGACCAGTTGACAGCGAGCTTTTAACAAATGGCTTCACATTTCAGATACAATAAATGTACTGTAGCCGATGGATATAATTCACGCAACATCGATGTTAATAATTTTACATGAGGATATGTTCGAACCCGCTCTTTTACAAAACCGCTAGTTGTTTTACAAAACAGCTCCGTTATGTGAGACAGCTGTACAAAAATCAGCTGGATTGCCATTGCGCTATGTTTAAGAAAACTGCTACCGACGACGTTTAGACGTAACGCAGAATTACTTAACTGCAGTCACAATAAGCGTTTGGTGTGGCTTCTAATGCCAAATTGGTTGCAGTAATAAAGCTAAATAACCTAACCTAAACTAATTGGTCAGGATGCCCTACCCTGACCAATTAGGTATTTGAGGATGGTAAATCATCAAATAACTTCTCCCGCTCTGGGTGGAGCAGGAGGGCGAGTCAGACTTTTACTGACTACAACCCATCCGTGTTCCTTCAGTTGCCTGTGTGCCAGGGGCCACGGTATCTCTTTCGAACAACCAATTAGTTTAGGCTAGGTTAAAAAAGGTTTATTTCAGAAACTTGTACATCTTTTACATTTAATCTTACATTGGGATCTCCTTTTAAGTCAAAGATAAACCTGTTCTAAGAGATCCCGCTCTCCTGTAACAAAATTATGAAAAGGTAAAAATGGTGTACAAAAAGAAAAACAGGATTTAAACAAAACAAGACTTGAACTATAACTAAATAAAAGAAAAAATAAACATGTACTTAAAGAGACATTCTAAAATAGTGTGTATGAGTGTGTGTTTGTGTGTGGGAACGGAAGGTTAGAACTGTGAACAACCACGTGACGACCAACTAGTTCTAATTCGGTCGTAGTTACTTGGCTATGACATCAACGATTGGTCGATCCATATGCTAAAATTATAAGAAAACAAACATGAAATCAACCTACACTGGACCTGCGCCGTGGATTACGGCCCACTCCACGCTTGAGCCCAGCAGTGGGAACCTTGTAGGCTGATCTGATTATTATAAATATAATGTCTAACCTATCTTAGTTTACCCAAGTTGAACTCTGCTTCCAATCTTCAGGGTAAGCAGAATACACAGAACATCACGTGCCTCCTATTTAGAATCAGTCTGATTCATTTTATTTCTATAATCCTATGGTGGACAAAAGAATACCATCATCTTACGAAATAACAGGTAACAGAATAGACACAATATTGTTAGCTCACTGACACAATAACAGGATCTACAATAGGACCAAATAAACCAACTCCTATTGGATATTGCTCTCTTTTGTGATTGAGAGGCTTTCACATGTAACTATCATTTGTATCAGCTTGTGTATGGGAGTGAGTAAGAACTCACTCCCATACCATACGTAAAGCAGTATCGTAATTAATAAAACGAACTAAAAAGTTAAAAATAATTTAATCTCAATTATTTTCAACAAAAGCGTGTTACATTTTGGTGGCAGGAGAAATAAAGAACTATTTATTTATTTTTGTTCCTGATTTGCTTGTTTGTGTATTTAAGTAATTAATGTAATTATACTAAAATAGTTTAAGTAATACTAACAAAATTATGGTGGGTGCCTGGAATAAATATAAATAAATAAATATATATATAGACAGATATTGATATACTGAAGTCAAAAGTCACAAACATTGTTATGTTCCCATTGTAACTATGACCCTTTTGATCGTTTTCCAACTGTTGTTGGAAAGCTATCAAAAAGGTCATTGTTTCAACATAGGTTCAACATTCGAAATACGATCAGAAGGACCAAAGTTAGATCGAAACAACAGACTTCAGGCCTTTATAATAACTTCTCAAATGGTTCCAGAAGTTAGTGTTTCAAAGTTTTGAAGTTTTCAATAATAATCTCAACCACATCGTTAAGTTTTGGTCAGGGGTCGTGACCTCGGCAAAGTTATCATAAGAATTACATCGTGCTAGTTCCTTCCTTAAAATTATTGGAAAACTTAAAACTTAGAACTTAAATCTTTGAAACTTCTCTTTAATGTGTACTGTTATGCATTGCTTAAAATAACATACCATAAAAAGGGTTAGAATACCTTAATAAAGTTAGTAAAATAATGTTTTAATACGAACAGTTATAACCGATTTGTGTATTTTTCTTCAGAATTCACACGATATGTCACCTTCGAAGACATTTTCGGTTCAAAGTGGCGCGTGGCGCGGCAAAAAAGTTCCTGGATGGACGTGGGGGAGGCTTTTGCTAAGCACGGGAATAGTATAGGCTAAAAAAAAAACAAAAGCAGAAACCACTGCACAGTGAAATCTGAAAACGATACAATTAAAAACAAATCTTATGCCCAGATTTATGTCCTTTTATAACGATCATCTTTCAAAACCACTGAACAGGGTTAGTTTTACAGCAGCCTCACTACAAAGGTATTATTCAACATAACGCTACGGTGACAACTATGATCTACGGTACAATAATCACACGAGATGCGACTAACACTTGGCCGCCCCTGATGATACGCTCGCCCTAATTTCGGCTCACTAACAAAGAAAATATGCGGCTGACAGCACACGTATCAAAACCGACTTCAAAATAGACGGAGGTTATTGTTTTGGACGCATGTTTTTTTACGCAAACGTTTGTCCCTAAGGTTTGGTCGCATAACTATGGGTTTTAATTTTCATATAAAACTGCAAAAGAAATACAGAAAGAGTGTATGCTAAGTATATATATGTCGAGCATATCACTAGCACTCTTTCTGTATTTCTCTTCGGATAAACGGATCGTTTCGCTTACCACTGGTAGTATTTATTATGGCCAAACTGGGCATATAAATAGTTTCGTAAAAGTTAAAGTCGTAAGCGAATTTTACTTGTACTGTGTTATAGCTACTTATGAGAGGGTCTATTGTCCAAAACTATGAGGTCTTTGCTTCATTATTGGCAAAGATACAAGAGTCCTAATTTTCGACGACACGGTTGACGTAATGACTGAGCGAACGACGGCTGCCCAGCGTGTCGCGAGTTCGATCCCCGCACGGAACAAATATTTGTATGATCCGCAAGTAATTGTTCCGGGTCTGGGTGTTTGTGTTTTGTGAGTTTCTATGTTTGTAAACGCACCCACGATACAGGAAGAAATTCCTAGTGTGGCGCAACGTTTTTAAAAAAGAAAAAAACATTATTAACCAATAACAGTCCGAAAATTATTGGAATCGGCCAATAGCCATGTTGTCGTTACCGACAAGAAAACTGAAAGATATTTTTCAAAAATACATTGCACACACAATATTTTCGCCTTGACCAAATTATTGTACCCATCTGGCACCTAGATAATAAGTGAAGGATCATCAACTCCCAGCCCTTGTCCGATGTGAGATGGGGTTAGTGCAACACGTTTTCTTCTTCAATCCCTCCATTGTCAACTGTCACGCTATCATTCACTCCCTTCACTTTCGTTTCATTCCTCACACAGTCCATCCATCTGTTCTTTGGCCTTCCTCTCTCTTGTGGCGGCCATCTACAATGCCACAGGCGAACTACGCAACACTTTACGTCACACAAATCCTGCATCGCACAATCAGATTTTACCGCGCGACTCGCATATATACAACATCCCGACATCAATCGTCAGGCAGCTGCCCACCAGACACAACACCCAACAACACCCATCTGGTCGGAGGATCCTCCCTTTTCCATAGAGTATGAGTGAACTTTACACCCTGTTCCTCATATCTCTATATTAGACCATGTTCCTCATATCTCTTCACTCTCTTCAGACGTCAACATTTATATTCATGACTCTTTCATTGAATGCGTTTCTTTCCTTCTCATCACATGCCCGTATAAACCAAACGATTTCCTTTCAACTCTTGTGTCATTGGCGTCACTTTCAAACTTCCCCTTAGTACTCATTTCTAACTTTATCCATTTTCGTCACTGCATCCATCCTAACATGCTCAACTATGTTGCCATGCAATCTCTTTTCATAAGTGAATGATGTGGTCCCATTAGATGGGAAGCGCACATTTGTATTTGGCTCTGGTTTAGTTAATGTTGGAGAATTTAATGAACAAATACCAATTTAGAACATTCTATCGTAATGGCAAAAGCAATGGCAACATGTCAAAAAATCAACCTTTCTGTTTCCTGCGCATCTTAAAGTAATATTATAAAGAGAAAGGATCTGATTTTTTATATTTGTTTGTTGCGCTAAAAAGGCTAAACGGATTTAGAGAAAATTTGGCATATGGATAGACCATGATCTCGATTAGGACATGGTATACTTTTATCCCGTTATTGTCACGGAATCCAGAGTTATGCTGGTGAAACTCCTGGGCGCAGTTAGTATCTATTTATATAAATAGAAATGCAATGCTACTCGTTGCTAAAAGCATCACTTGAAAACGGCTGGACCGACTTGGCTATTATTGGTTTTAAAATGTTCGTAATAGTCCAAATTAGGTTTTGTTTAAAATTAAATGAGAGGAGTTGCCCGGAACATTCGAAAATTTCTTAAATACTGACTCAAGACCGTATAGAAAATTTTACAAGACAACGTCTGGCGGGTCAGCTAGTCTATGGTAAATATGAATGTATGATACACACACACCTTACGGAATAAATGTTCAAAATGAAGTTGTGTTTATCTTAGTTAGTCTTTAGGCTGGTTAAATAAGCAAAATGAACAAACCAAACAGGAAAGATTTCTGCTGATCTGTTTTGCAGACTTGTTTCAAACAAATAACAGATTTTGACGAAAATACAACTTAGTCTCCATGGATTTACGTTCCCATAGGAAAGTGTCGGAAAAGACGGAAATGGGCGTTTTCCTTGATACAGCTAATGGTATAACTTGTAACAACATTGATGGATGGTTCGGCAGTGCGAGAAAATCTTTTGGGAAAGTTGTGAAGAAATGCAATTATCGAATAAATAATGGAATGCGAAATAATCGCGGTATAAATGTTATTTTTTCCGGTATCTAATGTGATTAGTTGAACTCTTATAATTAGGTAAGCGCTTCTCAACTATGTCATTAATTATAAACATGGTAAATTTATTTACACCGTAACGCCTCAATAAATTGTCGTATAAACGACAAGACAGCTAGCGCCTTTGAAATGAACACGGACAACATTTATTTTTAAACGACTTCAAAAAAAGGAGGAGGTTCTCAATTCGACTGTATGTTTTTTTAAATGTTTGTTACCACATAACTTTCGACTGGGTGAACCGATTTTGATGATTCTTTTTTATTTGAAAGCTCGTGCTTCTCGTATGGTTCCATTTCAATTTCATATAGATCTGATGATGCCCTTCGGAGACAGACAACGGAACTCTTCAAAAAATAACAGCAAATCAACCGCAATTGCTGCTATCGCATAAATATGCATTGTTTTGACCCCAAGGATGATGAAATTTCGAATTAGTGGGGTAGGTACTATAACTAAGAAGTGAAAAATAAAAACGTTTCGAAGTCGGTTGTATTTTTTTGGAAAAAGTTTCTTATATCGTTGCGTAGCTAAAAAAAATATTACGTAATAACTTTTTTCAAATCATCTGCCTAGGTAGCCTATTCTTGCAGTTTGACTGGATACAGCTAAATACCAGTATTTTATACGGAGCGACTGCCTATCTGACCACCACAACCGAATGACTGGGTAAAACGATACTCCTTGGTAAGACTGGTTGTTAGACTCAGGATTTCTGACTACCCTTAACGATTATCAAAGATCTACGAATAACAGCCGGGATCAAACGACTTCATTTATTTATTTATAACAATTGCTTGCTGCACTTACAGTAAACACCAAAGCGCGCAGCAAGCCACCAACATCACAATTAACTAAAAAAAACGTGTTTTTTTGGAAGTCAGTTGTTTTTTTTTGTTTTTTTTTTTTCATTTTTTAGTGGTTCGCATGTGCTTACCCTTTCACAGCGTCCCGGCGTGATGTTATGTTATGAACTGGTGTAAACAATAGACAGACATGAGATTACAGCAATTCCAGTCCATTTGCTACCAATTATTGAGGAGTTCCGTTGCCTATCTCCGAAGTTCTTCATCAGATCTTCACCAAATTGAAATGGAACCACTCCGAGAAAGTACTCTTCCAAAAACTAAACAAATTGCTTCAAGTGTGCCTATAAAATTTGAAGAGTTCTCTCTATTTCTCCAGAATCCCATCAGCAGATAGATTAGTACCATTTCTGCCAGGGTTGCGGGTTGTTCGAAAGAGATACCGCCGCCCCTGGTACACAGGCAACTGAGGGAACACGGGTGGGTTTTAGTCAGTAAAAGTCTGACACGCCCTCCCGCTCGACCCAGAGCGGGAGAAGTTATTTGATGATTTCCCACCCAAAAAAAAAAAAAAAAAGACCACTCCGAGAAAGTACTCTTCCAAAAACTACCCAAATCGCTTCAAGTGTGCCTATAAAGTGAGAGTTCGGAATTTGGAGAGTTCTCTCTATTTCTCCAGGATCCCATCATCAGATCCTAACTTGATGATCATGGGACCACCTGGGAAGTATACCGTTTCAAACAAAAAAAAAATCCAAATCGGTCCAGCCATCTTCGAGTAATCGGGGAACATACATAAAAAAAAGGTTCCGACGAACTGAGAACCTCCTCCTTTTTGAAGTCTCGGTTAAAAACTTCACACAAACATTGAACATAGATTTACTGCTATACACAAATATGTCATCGTCGTCTGAGCAATCGGGGCGTTGAGCAGATTGATCGCCTGGGTTGTGGGAGCTTATCAAGCAGTAATTAGTACGCACTGGCGGAGCCGCGAGCAGGCACCGCGAAGCACAGGCGCGCGACCGCCGCAGCCGGTCCGGAGCAAACAATGAACAGCGATTGGGGACTTGGGGTAGTCGCGTCATCGATCTTATTATTGAGTTAAAGGTAGTAGTGTATCAGAACCGCATACTTACGTCTCAGTTCCATTGTGTTAACGCCCACCATTCCCGCAACAAACAGAGACGGAGACTTGACGTGCTTGCTGAGGCACGGAGAGGTCTTGGTATGTAATGATGGTCACCCATCCATGGACCTCAGTAAATGCAAGTTAACTTTCGATCGACCCGTGCGGCTATTCTTGATATTACCCATTCAGGGGCCAACCGCGGCAAGCGTAGATTGATTCGTAGATCTTTGATAGTCGTTACGGGTCGTGAAAAGCCCGAAAGTTTGACAACCAGTCTTACCAAGGGGTGTAGCATTACCCAGTAACTGGATTGTGGAGGTCAGATAGGCAGTCGCTCCATGTAAAATACAGATACTGATGATGATACTCGTAGATGATGACCATCACCTCAAAACTTGTTTCTTTTCTGTTTTTCTCTGCAGTTAAGCCACAGAAATCACAGGACATTATAATTATTATAAAATCTTATTTGTAACTAAATTCGACTTATTCTATCACAATAATTGTAACATTCTCATTTTTATGACCTACGCACAATATTCAAAGAATTACCAGCAAGAAAATAAATTATCCCGTATACCGTGCCCATGATAAATAGATATGGTAACACAGGCAGGAATGAGTGATGACGTCAGCTCCGTATCTGATCCACGATGTTACTAATATCCAGGGACTGCCTCCATTTGTCACCGTCGAAGGAAATCGTCTCATATTATATTGTGTTTGCAAGGATAATTATTTTGTGTATGTTTTTGACGTTTGCCCGCCTACCTATCAGGATATAATCGCTGCAACAATGGATAAATTAATGGATATATCACTGGTTTAACAAGAATACAGGGGACATTTTCGAAGAGTGCGCTGACGCCTTAATCCAAAACTATAGGAAGTAGCGAAATATACTCAAAGGAAATGTGAAGCGATTTTGATTTTAAAATGAAATTGTAAATATGAGAGTCTACTTACTACAGATTATTTACTTTTCTGCCTAACTCAAGAGGAAAATCGTATCATTAGATTAGTCATATTTCTACATAGTTTTGCTTTGTCAAAACTTTTAACCTTCTGCTCAATGAATTGAACTGGACCTTCTAAATACACCTGTTGTGTTATGTTGTGGCATCAAACACATGATTAAGGGAAATTCTCTTTCTCTGTAGGGTTGCCAAGAAAATTTCATTAAATAACAAAAGAAATACATAAACACCACAGTGTACGGTGGTAACCTTGATCCTGGTTGATGAAATCCGGATTCCGAAAATTTTATTTCGTAAAATGAAACTTATAATTTTGTAAAGACACGTGTATGGCAAACTCAAACTCTGAAGCTCAAAGCATTTATTTCAAATAAACCACACCGGCACTTTCAAATTGTCAAACCTCGTATCCACTAGGCAACATTTGACGCGCAACACGTGACACCCAACACGTTCGGCAACGTTGCACAACAACGCGCGACGTTGCCAGCTGGCGCGCAACACGACGCGCAACAGACAACTTTACTAAACAAACGATCCTCGTTGCCTTTCAAAATGATGAGCAACATACTGTGAAAAATGTCGCAAGTCAAATGTTTCCTAGTAGATACGATGCTTAAAGGGGTCGGTCAGTAAGAAAAAGCTACTTGAGACGAATATTCTCACATTTTGCATTTATACGTCGGAGCAAGATTATACAACGTGTCGTTTTGCATCCTCGTCAAATTCAAGGAGGTAACTATGCTAATGATTCTCGACACGAATCAATAATAAAATAAGTAGATTTTTTATTTTACGATTTTTTTTTTTTTTTAATACAGTCGAGAACGCAATGGTTCAATTACCATTGCGTTCTCGACTGTATTTTCATAGCCGTAAAATAAAAAATCGCAACAAGTACTTCGAGGACTGGTTTGTGCGACGAAGACTGTTTGAACCCAGGTTACCCAGTTACAGTGCGGTATCACACGGGCCGCGTTTTAAAATTAAAAAAAAAAATATACCTACTTATTTTATTATTGATTCGTGTCGAGAATCATTAGCATAGTTACCTCCTTGAATTTGACGAGGATGCAAAACGACACGTTGTATGTTTATTAAAATATGATTCGCGACCGTAGTTAGACGTAGTTAACCGGAATAATAATATTGTTCCGTGTGGTGCCGGACAAAAGAATAGCACCATCCCATTTCTTCCCGTGGGTGTCGTAGAAGGCGACTAACGGGCTTACTAGAGAATGGGCAGCAGCGTTCTCTATGCATTTTACCACCATACTGCGATCGCCAACCCGCCTGCCAAACGTGGCGATTATGGCAAAAACCCCCTTTTGGGGGAGGCCTATGTCCAGCAGTGGACGTCTTTTGGCTGAAGTGGTGAACCGGAATAAATGAATAGTTAGAGTGTTTTATTGACGATTTAAATGATTATAATAATGCAGGTAAACCCATATTTGTTACGGTCGGGAATAATCATCATCATCATCATTTCAGCCGAAAGACGTCCACTGCTGGACATAGGCCTCCCCCAAGCACCACCATTTCGAACCGGTTCTGTGCTTCTCGCATCCAGCGGATTCCTGCGGCCTTCACAAGGTCATCGGTCCATCTTGTGGGAGGCCTTCCAAGGCGACGTCTTCCAGTACGCGGTCGCCACTCCAGAACCTTCCGACCCCCCCGGCCATCTGTTCTGCGAGCAATGTGCCCTGCCCACCGCCACTTAAGTTCGGCAATTGTTCGGGCTATGTCGGTTACCTTGCTTCTCTTACGAATCATATGTTCAGAGATAGATGTCAATAATGACGTGAGAATGTTTCCATGTTTTTCCCTTGTGTATCCCTAGGTGTGTCTCCCTGGTTACAAGGAATGGCAATGGAAGGAACTTGAATGCAACAAAACTACGATAGCCAAATCTTCTTCCCCATGTTCTTGTGTTGATTCTGGACAAACTAATTAGTCCAGCTATCTGTCTCGTCGATATCTTTGATTGTAGTTTTTGAGGCCCTTACTTTACCCGGTCAGGTTATTGGTATCAGCAGCTAATTAATAAGAAAACATCACGATAAATAAAATTTTGTGAGAAGAATAGATGATGTAAGATTGTTTTTTTTTTACTTGATTGTGTTTGATTATTTTGCAAGTGTATTGTATTATGTTTATTAATTTTGTAACACGTGAGTACTTTATTTTATTAGTACTTAAGTAGGTATGTGTGTTACTTTTTAGATTCGAAATTGCTCTGTACAACTCCTTGTGATTCTATTCTGTAATGTTGTTGTGCATGTAAACTTCTTGCACTGCATTTACTTGCACTTGCAAATTTTACTGGTCATCCTCTAACAATATCTTTCATCTTGTTGACACCCGTAATCGTAGATTAGATTTAAACATACAGTAAAGTTTACCACTACTTTCCGACCGAAACTCGAATTTGATGACAATAGGCTCACTCCCTGTTAAACTGGCAAAATTTTGGTATGCCATAGGTACAACTCTGCTCAACCCTTCGGGGGATAGGTACAAGCGTGATGTTATATTATGTGTAATAAAGTACTCAAGTCTAATTTTAATTCAACCCTTCCTTTCTAAATCCCAAACAGCACAACAACTCTAAAAAACCTACACCCATTCTGCTTACCCCCATTGTATCGCCGAAGCGTGAAGACACTCAGTCCCTCTAGTGAGTGTCCCGGATGTGCCGAGGCGCTTTTGTGAGAGAGCGGATAAAAGGTCGCAATAAGCATATTTATTGTATCGTGAAATGTGAATCCATTTGTTATAAGCTCGCTGGTGAGGGATCCTCACTGCTGTAGATTGTCTGAGGCTGGTTTATTTGCTATTACATAAGGAACAGTAAGTGTATTTGAAGGATGGGCATGAGTTAACTCGGGTCGTGGAAGTTATTGACTGTTTCGCTTGTAAATTCAATCCAATTCAAACATAAGACTAAACAAGTTTATCGTAAACTCTCCGAGAATTTCATCGATAATGATCCTGGATTGGATAGTGCCTATGTGTGTACCTTTCAAGAAAAACATTATTTCTTTAGAATATATACATTCACTGGTCTTAGAAAAACTGCTTGGAATACCATTTTTTTTTCCTCAAGAATACAGGGACAACGGAGGGTTACGTCAGACTCCAATACACTAAAACTCCATTGTTCCTTCTACTACTAGAAGTCGGGGGCTCGGGAGATACATGTTCATTCGCCCGCTGTACCCTCGACTGGTATCAACCCGCCATGCCTAGCGGGGCTCGTCATCAAGTGCGGCTCCCGATCCCACGAACGCACGTTCTCTCATAAAGGCACGCATGCAACACTGTGTGCCACTCAAGAAACAAATAACAGCATTTGTCTCCCTCTTATTCTATGAACCAGTAACACCAGTTCTATTTCATCCTGATTGATATAAATTGAAGCCACTTATATTTGTTGATATCCTTTCGACCATCAAAATATTTCTCCACACTAAGAAAACTGGCAGCACTACCACAATGTTTCACAATTTAAACGTTCCATTAAAACGTACTCGTATGCATACACCACCTCCCTATCCGGCCAGTAAGGAACGACCAGTTGACAGCGAGCTTTTAATAAATGGTTTCACATTTAAGATACAATAAATAGTAATAGTAGTAACCACGCAACATCGATGTTAATAATTTTACATGAGGATATGTTCGAAACCGCTGTTTTACAAAACCGCTAGTTGTTTGACAAAACAGCTCCGTTATGTGAGACAGATGTACAAAAATCAGCTGGATTGCCATTGCGCTATGTTTAAGAAAACTGCTACCGACGACGTTTAGACGTAACGCAGAATTACTTAACTGCAGTCACAATAAGCGTTTGGTGTGGCTTCTAATGCCGAATTGGTTGCAGTAATAAAGCTAAATAACCTAACCTAAACTAATTGGTCAGGATGCCCTACCCTGACCAATTAGGTATTTGAGGATGGTAAATCATCAAATAACTTCTCCCGCTCTGGGTGGAGCAGGAGGGCGAGTCAGACTTTTACTGACTACAACCCACCCGTGTTCCTTCAGTTGCCTGGGTGCCAGGGGCCACGGTATCTCTTTCGAACAACCCGCTCCCCTGGCAGGCATCGGCCCTTGCTGACATCTCTGACAGCGCGCGTGGAACACAACGCGCCGTCGACACCTGTGTGCCAGGGGCCACGGTATCTCTTTCGAACAACCAATTAGTTTAGGCTAGGTTAAAAAAGGTTTATTTCAGAAACTTGTACATCTTTTACATTTAATCTTACATTGGGATCTCCTTTTAAGTTAAAGATAAACCTGTTCTAAGAGATCTCGCTCTCCTGTAACAAAATTATGAAAAGGTAAAAATGGTGTACAAAAAGAAAAACAGGATTTAAACAAAAAATTACAAGTAAAACCTCACAAGACCCGCTATTGAGACACAATTTATTTTCTATTATATCGGGCCGTAGCACGGCCCGGCCAGGACTTTAGAGGTCAAACAAAACAAGACTTGAACTAAAACTAAATAAAAGAAAAAATAAACGTGAACTTAAAGATACATTCTAAAATAGTGTGTATGAGTGTGTGTGTGTTTGTGTGTGTGAATGTATGTGTGGAAACGGAAGGTTAGAACTGTGTACAACCACGTGACGACCAACTAGTTCTAATTCGGTCGTAGTTACTTGGCTATGACATCAACGATTGATCGATCCATATGCTAAAATTATAAGAAAACAAACATGATATCAACCTACACTGGGCCTGCGCCGTGGATTACGGCCCACTCCACGCTTGAGCCCAGCAGTGGGAACCTTGTAGGCTGATCTGATTATTATATAATGTCTAACCTATCTTAGTTTCCCTATGTTGAACTCTGCTTCCAATCTTCAGGGTAAGCAGAATACACAGAACTTCACTTGCCTCCTATTTAGAATCAGTCTGATTCATTTTATTTCTATAATCCTATCGTGGACAAAAGAATACCATCATCTTACGAAATAACAGGTAACAGAATAGACACAATATTGTTAGCTCACTGACACAATAACAGGATATACAATAGGACCAAACAAACCAACTCCTATTGGATATTGCTCTCTTTTGTGATTGAGAGGCTTTCACACATAACTATCATTTGTATCAGCTTGTGGTATGGGAGTGAGTTCTTACTCACTCCCATCGAGTCGATCGATCAGGTTAAGCTACGCTTGCCGCTGTTGGCCCGTGGATGGGTGACCATCTTTACATACCAAGACCCCACCGTGCATCGGAAATTACGCTAAGCCGTTAGTCCCGGCTGTCATTTGTGGATCTTTGACAGTCGTTACGGGTCTTCAGAAGCCCGAAAGTCTGACAACCAGTCTAAGCAACTGTTATCGTGTTACCCAGTAACTAGGTTGTGGAGGTCAGATGCCTATCTGAGCGACAGCCCAGTCGCTCTATAGCGGCACTACAGAAAAAGATACTTAGCAACAAATATCTTGAAACACAAAAAGTGAGGTGGCGCCATCTAGAATGCCACATGCGAACTACGCAAATCTGGACGTCACATAAATCCTACATCGCGCAGTCAGAGTTTACCACGAGACTCACATATATACAACAACCCGACCTCAACTGTCGAGCAGTTGCCCACCAGGCACAACACTCGTCTGGTCGGGGGTTCCTCCTTTACCAATAGAGTATGAGTGAACTTTACACCCTGTGCCTCATACCTCTTATATAGCTCCATGTAAAATACAGTCATTCAGCTGCATCAGGTTAGACTGGCAGCCGACCCCAACATAGTAGGGAAAAGGCTAGGCAGATGATGATGGAGCCCATCGTGTGCGAGGCCAACTCGCACTTGGCCATTTGTTTTAATATTATGATAAAAAATGCACTTCCTCAAGCCCGTTACTTCACCCTTCTAAAAAGTCTTACTCTAATGTTTGCGTCTAAGACAAACACAAACATTAAGGATGACATGAATGTCTTCAGAAAATAAATGCGCTGCGATATAACTCACAGTGAAAAAGCATACTAACTTCTGAACAAATAGACGAAACTATTCTGACTAAGTTAAATGAAAGAGCCCTGAAAACACAATAAACATTCCACTGCATTTTACATAGTTCAGTAGCCTTTGTAAAGTTCAAAATCAAATAAATAAACGAAATCAAGAACACAAACGTTTCAAAGCGCCAACGAAACTAAAAAGGAAACTTTATTTAAAGTGAAAATATCTAACGATTTCTCAAGAATTTTTCACTAAACAAAATCGCAGTCTCTTTGTTTGGTGACACCTTAAAAAATTTACTCGACTGCGCTGGAGATAAGAAGGTAATACGTTTTACATGTACAATGTTACATTTACGTAATAACTGGCCTGGAAAATACGAAGGAAAATTGAATACAGGGAAGATACCATTTTATTTCTTGAAAGTGTAGTTCACATTTTTCTTTCTGCTTTCTTTGTACGCTAACTATTTTTATAAGTTGAAAACAACATTTTGGTAACTTTTAATCAATTTCATTTAATGTTATCTCATTTTGTGGCCATGAGTCTAGTTCAGCAGCAATGCCTTACTTCATAAAGGATGATCATGATATAGTGTTGTTTGCGGATGACACTTCACTTTTGTTTAAACTTAAACGTCAGCAGATGATTACTGACGATGTAAATAGCACAATCTCAAAATTAGTTCACTGGTTCAATGTTAATAATTTACTTCTTAATGAACAAAAAAAACAAATGCATTAAGTTTAAGCCACCTCACGTTAGACAGGTGAAAAATACTGTGTTAATAAAGGGCGAAGAATTGAATCCTGAAGATAGTACTGAGGCCCTAGTGTGAGTTTCATTTAACCATCTCGATCAAACGCAGTGAGCGCGTTTGGCGCTCCGATTGGCCCTGGATTGGTGACGGACCAATCGGAGCGCCGAACCCCTCTGTATTCTTGGGCTTAACGTTGGATGCCAAGCTTCAGTGGGGCCCACATATAGATAAATTGTCGAAAAAGCTAAGCGCTGCAGCATACGCTGTTAGAAAAATTCGTAATGTAACTGACATAGAGACAGCCCGCTTAGTGTACTTTAACTAATTTCATAGTGTAATGTCGTAAGGTATTCTGTTGTGGGGAAATGTCGCCGACATTCAGACTATCTTTGTCTTGCAGAAAAGAGCTGTTCGGTCAATTTATAAATTAAGTCCGAGACATTCTCTCAGAGTGAAATTTAAGGAGATTAATGTAATGACTGTGCCTTCACAGTATATTTTTGAAAATCTTTTATAAGCCCATAAAAATATTAATTTGTTCAAAAAATACAGTGATATCCATAGTATAAATACTAGGAACAAACACAAACTTGTTGTACCATCAACAAGGCTCAAGAAAATAGGTGGGTCATTCAGGTGTCAATATATATGCTTTTATAATAAACTTCCGAGCCATGTTCAAGATGTTTCAGTTGGCGGTGAATGCTGTCGGTAATACTGACCGATACAAAAAGAATTACCTCCACTGTTATGAAAACTGTAGGTATCAATTAAAAGCGTGACACAAACAAAACAAACGTCCATCGACTATTGAATGATTTAATAGCCCTATTGACAGAATTCCGGCCATGGTGGCCAATCAAAGCGGAGACTAGCCATCGACGCGAGAGAATTGGTATAGTGCACAACAGGGGATTGCAATCCCGCACTGTTTCTAATCCCGCGGGATTTTTGCTGGATTGACTTCAGTCAGGTTAGGTGGAGCAACGATTTTCGCAGGTAGGCTGGAAGAGAGTTTTTGAAATTCGTGCTGAATTGCGTGCAATTGGAGAAGCCTATGTCCAGCAGTGGATCGGTCTGTGCAATTCTAGTTTTTCCAATCACAAATTTGCTGTTCTAAATATTTTTACCAACAAGCAGCAAATTCCAGTATGTCCATTCTATAAAACAATGTTTTTTGTGAATTAAATAAGTAAAAACAGTTACATCTATTTAAACTTAAACCAAATGTTTACTCTTTTGTAAAATAGAATCAAATAACAAAGATAGGTACCCTTTAGTACGCACTTAAACAGTTTTGCTAGACAGTTACTCACTCACGCTTCATTGCCTCACTTTGCTCCGTAATTCAAAGAGAATAGCCCCGGGCTATTAATAGGCTATCCCGTCTATTTCCGAGTCGGAGGAGATGACTTCAAGATAGCATCAGCTATAACTAAGTAGGGGTAGGAACCATACCATAAGCAAGGAATTTCTCCTTATTTTAGCTTTGTCTCATAACAGTTTTTCTCCTGCATCTAAGTTGTTTCTTACCGTGAAATGCATTATTTTTTTACCTATACCGTCCCACTGTTGCACATACGTCTAGCCTAATTGATCAGTTTAGCAAATTGTTTCTCACTGTGTGTTGCTATTCTGGTTGCAGTAGATACTAGGACATCAGTACAAAAAATCACAACAAAAACAACTAACACTTCAGTTTTTTTTTAATCTTATTACTGTGCTAGCGCCGCTGCTGCGGTTGCTGAGACCCTCAAGCGGCGTAAATACTGTAACCTTATGGATAACTACAGTTTTGAGCCGTTTGGGGTCGAAACACTCGGGTCATGGGGCCCGGGTGCACGTCTCCTCTTAAAGGAAATTTCTCGCCGGCTGGTCGACGCTTCACGTGACCAGAGGGCTGGGTCGTTCTTTGGCCAAAGAATTAGCATTGCCATTCAACGTGGCAATGCTGCCAGTCTTCTGGGCACGTTTCCTGATGACAGCGATGCGGACGAATACTTCGACGACTAAGTGTCCTTTTTTTGTATTTATTTGTACACACCTTTAGTTTTGATGTAGGTAATTTAAATAATAAATACAGTGTATTATTTAAAAATTATTGAGAAAAATACTCTTAAACAATCAAACATTTAAAAACTCATTACTCTTAGCTAATGAAATGCTAAAAAAGCAATGCGTCGAATTAGTTGGCATCAATTTAGATCATTATCTAAAAGTCACATTGTTAATGGACGAACACACCTAACTTTTCCTGTGTGGGAATCGAACCAACCAGCAACCCCTGAAACAGAAATCAAATCACTGTTATGCTTGTGCCAAGCTCTAACGAGGTAATTCAATTCCGAAAACAAAACAAACTAGCAATATTTTGACAAGGTTTCAAAAAAGCATGAAAAAAGGTGGAACCATTGTTATACAAAGGGTTTTTTTGTAAATCAATGGGTGGAACAAATGATACATCACCAATTTTAAAACTATTTAAAGTTATGCTTTTGTGGCGGCTATCTACAATGCCCCACATACGAAACTTCAAATCAACAAATGTGGAAAACACAAAAAGTAAAGTGGCGCCATCTACAATGCAATATGCGAACTACTATAGATTTGACGTCACACTGCAGCTACATCACGCAAGCAGAGTTTACCGCGCAATCTACATTATATACAAAATCCCGACATCAATCGTCGGGCAGTCGCCCACCACACACAATACCCGTCTGGTCGGAGGATCCTTCTTTACCAATAAAGTATGAGTGAACATAACACCCTGTTCCTCATACCTCTGTACTATAATGATTTCTTCTAATGATTAACTAAGAAAAAAAATTGTTTAGTTTTATAGGCGCTATTTTTTTGAAAAATACCATATTTTCGATCGGCATCGTGGAAGCACTTATAAAAACGCACTATACAAATATTTATAAAATTGATTTATTAACTCATCTTAGGAAAGCCTATAAAACTAGGTGACGATCAATGAATGTCCCCTAAAATCTAGTACTCTAAATAACTCTAAAGTGAACTATTATAACCCATCAGTGTCCTCTAAAAAAACCCATTGTCGTAAGTTTAAACTGTTATCTAAAAGTATCGGCAGACATTCAATACGACTGCATTTTTCTTCGCACTCTAAATAGAATGCTCGTCTTTGCAGGGCTCAGACGGAGGGACTAGTGTGACCATGTTCAGCAGGGATATGAATTACTTGTACATATATTTATTTATTATGTATAAACACCGTAACATTTTAGTCGTCTTACAACGGCAGCCCACTTCATGTACCCAATGACTGCTATCTACTACCATTTATTTAAAAAAAAAAAATGTGAACATTTGCATAATCAAAAACATGAAAATATCACTAAGACGCATGACGTAGTTTGAAACACCCTGTTATGGAGATGGAATTAATGATGGAATGTAATGGTAGGTAGGTAGATATCTTCTACCGATTGATACGTAAACATTATTAACAGGGAGGGTGTTTCATAATTCTAAAGCATTCATTATTTTTCTTTGTATCTATTATCTTAATTAATGGTAACAATGTTTTAATCGCGCCTAGAGGTATGTTATGACGGATACATTGAGTGGACCATCTTTGTAAGACGACTAAAATGTCACGGTGTATATTTGTCTTTCATCTATAGGGTATAACAGAAACCCTATTGTTATCCTGAAGCACTAAAGATAACAGCTGGTATAGAATCACCATACATTGTTTCAGCTCAAAATAAAATACCCTAAGAATTAATACCAAATTTACGGTTTCATGTTTCTTAAATTCAAATCATAACAAACGTTTCACCACACTACGTAGGTCAATAACTTTCCACGTTACTTGCCAATATCACGATATATCTCTTCCGAGTGATGTGTTTAAATCTCAATTTGAAAAGTTTGGTTTCTGGTATCAATGAATTAAAAATTCTCATAACTTCCGAACATGTAGAGATAGGATTAAAAAACTCTTCCAATATCGTTTGATATCATCCAAAGTAGCCGTGCCCTTGGTATGTATATACCCTTTCCGTTACACGTTGTATATCTATATATGTATTAACTACATTTATCTATCTATGTATACATTTTTATATTATTGATGAAAGTCGCTTTTCGTGTTTTTATGTGTGCAAACTAAGCATTTGATTTTGATGATTTTAATGCGGTGTCAATACATTAATTTAAAATTAACTTATTCAAAAAACTCTGTTTTTTCTCCAGTTAAAAACAAATTAAGAATCGCAAAACGGGAGCGCTTCTAGAACAATACATTGCGTATACAAAGTCTGACATATTCTTAATCAAATGTTCTAGATTTTTTCAATGTCAGAATTTAGTTTTTTTTTTTTTGATAAATTAATTAATTAAAGCAATAGGAAACTTGGAAATTGGTCTAAAATCACACGCAGTGGCTAGGCATGTTGAAAAATGCTAACATATCAACAGGGGAATGGTAAAATAGCTAAAGCGCTAAAACCTGAAATCTCAGGAATGAATTTTAAAGTTGAATGATTTAGAAATCATTTAACAATTCATATCGTTTGGCGCTTCAGCAATTTTACCTTTCCCCTGTCGATATAATAATTTGTACGAGAGCAAATCCTTTGCTTTACATTAAGACCATAATTACAGGCTGAAATTATTAATTAGTATTATTACAACGTGCGTAAAACTATTAAACTAATAGGATTATTAATGAATCGAGGATTTGCAATAATAAAAGAACTACTTGTAAAATTCGACTGACTGTAAATAATTGAACAAACAACAAACGTCATTTATTTCGCCTTACCTACTCGTGAAATGAAAATTACTGTTAATAAATAAAATGTAAATCAATGTTTTTGTGAATTATTCAGTAAACAATGCAGATACAAAGTAAATAAATATTCGTTCCGCGAAACAGTTGCATTTCATTTCATAATTTATTGTTCTGGCTGTGTACCGCTTGAAGGTATATTTTTGTTAAATAACGCTAAATTCTGTTATTTGAAAAACTAACTAATTGATTTTCTTAAATCGTACAGAAAAAATATAAATGCAGATACCTACACTTTTCTTTATTTTGGCAAAATGTATTTATTAAATACCTGAAGCTACAATAAATATTATATTATTCTATTTATTTTTTATCAGAATCAAAATTGAAAAAAATATTTCGTCAGTCGTATTTATATCAGAAAAAGCGCCTGCAAGAATGCAAACGCAATCATTTTCTTTTATCACTAACATTGCTCCGCACTTCACTTTACTATCTCCTTCAAACGATCCCATGTCGCATTGTCGCATTTTACGATGGCTTGTCCGACCTAAAATTTGGACATCACCAAGTCCGGAGTCCACTAGACCCAAAGGCTACATTTTCGCAGCTTCAATAAAAAACGGATCCCGGACTGTCCCATTCAATGCTGACTAATGGCCTCCGCACGGCACTCGCCCGATCTCAATTTACTTTCACACCATTGCTGCACTTTAGTTTTCACGTACACGTAGAACAGTGATTTAGAAGTTCTAGTCTTCACAAGAGACGATGACAAGGTCGATTTCGGATAATTCCTAATATAATTAGATTCTGTGTGTAAAAAGTCAATGGTATTATTTTATTTTACGACGCCAGCCAGAGAACCAATGACTGGAGAAGTGAACAATAACAACTGAACTTTAAAGCCTGGCTGGCAGTAGGGATTCAGTGCTGCAGTGCAGAAAAATTAAACTTCCGATGCTGTTTGGGCATCAAAATATCAAACCGCGCATTTATCATCATCTGCATAGACCATTCAATTGCCTCATCATATCATCGACAGCCTCTTGCTTGTGCCAATACCCACGCTCCTGTGCTAGCCTCATGCAAGTTTTTCCTGCGATGTCGTTCACCAATTTCGTCACTGCGCCCTGTCCTGCTCAACTCCATTTGAGCTCCATAATTATACGCTCTCCGAAATTGAGGACCTTCGACTACCCAGGCTTTCTCGAGGCTCTCTCATCCAACCTTATAAGATAATCGTTTCGGGCAGTCTGAGACCCACTCACTGACATAATATACTACTAGGACAATAGTTAGGTACCTGGACCTTCTGCTGTCTTTCTGTTACGTTTCTTAGCCCAGTGCATGCCGTGATTTGTGGCTCATGGGATGTCTGCGGTGCTTTATTGTCCTTACGGTCCACTGGTGCATGCATCTTCACGTTCCTGCTACCGAAGCGAACTGAATTTTAAGTGGTTTGTTTGTTTATTTTTTGCTGGTGAAGGAAATTGGTTAATTTAATCTTACGTGAACACTTAAGAAGTCCTTTTTCTTCTGAAGAAAATTGGTTCATTTAATCTTAAGTAAGCACTTAAGAACTTTGAAAACCTGAGCCACCACAGTAATCAATGGACATAAACTCACGCCTTCTTCACATGGACGTAACTACTTAAGTCCATGTGAAGAAGGAAACTACAGAACGCTACGATCCTTACGTACCTAATCCTTTTAATCAATATTGTGCGGGTTCGCGAAAGATGGAATGAGACGATGATGATGATGATGGAAATCGGGAAACACTAAAGAGTATAGGGCACACGCTACAAATAGTAATTTCAGAGTAGCCGAAATCGACAAGGAGGACTAAACATATAATCACAGGCCAACTAACTTAAAATAATCGGTACTCCAAAACCACCAAGACAGTATTAATGATAGCACACAGGTGTCTCATCCCAAAATCCTTACAAAAGCTATTCACCTGCGAATAAAAAAAGTTTCCCGCCGTAGAACAAGATGGCGCTTGGCGACCAGCCAGCAGCTAGCGTCGTTAAACTAGAGGAGCTATACTTCAGTCTTTAAACCGCGTAACTTATGGGCGTACGTGTCTTCCGGTGATAGGATGGTTTCCCGTGATTGTATCTTGTGTCTTCTCTTTAGAGAATATTCTTGAACTACGTGACGTAAGCGGCGAGTTGCTGGGAATAGCCTGAGGTAGTTGAATCAAGTTTTCCGTCGATCTGTGAGCAAGTTATGCTTTCAACAGACAGTGTTAAAGTAATTCGTTGAATAAGTTGATAGTGAAGCTTACCTAAGGATGTCTATTATTTATTTGAAGGGTACTCCAAGTATGTATTCACTAGTAATAAATAGAGTAGTCTTAACTATCAAAACTAATATTATAAAGAGAATATATTTGATTTTTTCAATGTTTGTTGGCAATGGATGAGACCAAACAATACTTACCCGATTTTTTGAATTAGAAAGTTACGTACCTCTTTATTTATGATTCGATCTTGTCCTTACGTGCTCGAATCGGAAATGAAGAGATCCGTAGGAGACATAGCTCGAAGCAATGGTTTTTTTTGGGTAGGAAGTCGTAAAATAACTTCTCCCGCCACGGGTGGAGCGGGAGGTTGTGTCAGACTTTTACTGACTAAAACCCACCCGTGTTCCTTCAGTGGCCTGTGTGCCAGGGGCCACGGTATCTCTTTCAAATAACCCGCACTCCTGGCAGGCATCGGCTTTTGCGGACCCCATCAGTTAGTGCTGACATATTTTTGAGGCGCGCGTGAAACAAAACGCGCCGTCGACCCGGGCCGGGAATCAGCCTGGGATTCCCGACGCCCAGGGCGTCTCCTGTGGCGGCTAGGGCCGTGAGGGCGCATATACTGCGTCTCCCTCACGTGCACCGCCTGTGAGCATTACTGCTTCGCAGAATGAGGTGACGGCTACCCATGCAATCTCGCTTCGTACTATGGCCTAGACTAGGGCTGGACGCGAGAGATCGCGCCGATCGCCTCCAAGAGGACACGGCGGTGCTTCGCCCAAGCCGGGCAGACCTCCACCATATGCTCCACCGTGTCCTCAGGGCGATCTACGCAGTGGAAACACCCTGTCGTTTCCTCCCGCCTTACCGTTAGCGCACACCTAGAGCAGAGCATTTTCTGAGACTACTGAAAAATCAATCTTATGACAATTCCATGCCTTGCAACATTAAATACACGTCAAACTGGTCATGCCCACCCGCCTGACAATCCAAAGCATTTTCAACGAAGCCTGCTCACGGAGGGGCGAGCATGCCACCTGCATGGTCGAGCAGTCAAAATTTTGCTCGACCATACGCGAACGTTTCGCAGTTCGATGTGCGCTGACCCTTATAATAGGAACCTCCCAAAACAACCGTTTCCAGTAAGGAACTGCGTCAGGCGGAACGTGAGAACGCCGTGGTGCCTCTCAATCCACTCCTCAAAGAGGGGACTTACCGCCGCAATGTGGCAGTGGTCAGGGCACCTTGCTCTCACAACACATGACTGATGGGGTCGAGAAGTCATCTAGTGGTGGCCTGCTACAAGACGTAACGTTTGAAGGGCCCTCACAATGTGTGCTGATGACCTGGTGACCGCCAAAGAATCTGCTGGATATCACAAGCACAGAACCGGTCGAGGTGGCGGTGCTTGGGGGTGCCTATGCCTAACAGTGGACGTCTTTCGGCTGTAATGATGATGATGGAAAGCTAAATTTTCAGCGAGCTACATGGGTTGTATTTTTGAAGTAAATTGTAGTGTCTTACGACTTCACACAGACGAAATCACGGGCAAAAACTAGTAAATTGTAAAAAAAAACATTCGTATAAGACTGTGAGCAATTTGTCACTTATCAAATCTCTTTAATACTGCATTTTCTTGCACATCATTTTTTTTATATTCGTCTACACTGCCCCACTGCTGAGCAAAGGCCTCTCCCATATCCTTCCAGGCATCCTTTTCCAGGGCCTCCTCGATCCAACTCTTGCGATACGCGTCTAGGTCGTCTCACCACCTTTTCTTGGGCCGGCCTCGGCGGGTGTCCGTTTCGATTGCTCGGCCACAAAGTCGTAGAAGATAAACGACTACGTCAACATTACGAAGGAATTTGTAAAACACTAAAAGTGAAAATCGCAAATTCGTAGATCCAATATTCAGAAAGTTGTAAAGGTTTAACCATGGCCGCGCGGTCGAAACATGGAGAACCGCGCGGCCACGCAGTTCTCTAAAACGGAGCTTAGTAGAGGTCCCATTCTTTTTGCTAACCACTGATAGGATTTCGAAGAAAATGTAGATAATATGAATAAAGTCCTCATATTTAGACTTCACGACCTACAGAACTTAAATGCTATGGCCGCGTGGCGTCCATCCTCAGGCACCCACTTTGTGGCGACAATTGCCCAGCGGTCACTGTGCATGCGGCTGGTGTGACCCGCCCAGTCCCATTTTAGCCTGGCAGCCTTTTTGCCTACATCTAGGATTTCCGTTTTCGAATTTCAAATAAAGGCAAAAAAATTAAATCCACCTAACAAAACGGTGAATCAACTTTAAATGCATTTCCGTCAAAACTAAATTTGAAAAATGAAAAGAAAAAAATACGTTTTATAAACAAGCTTTTATGTTGTGTTGTGTTTTACTTGTTAATAAATCGAACTAAAATGTTAAAATTAATTTAATCTCAATGATTTAAATAAAAACGTGTTACATTTTGATGGCAGGAGACAAAGAACATTTATTAACATGTTACACCTATTTCTAACCTTTTAGTTCGTTTTATGTTGACGAGCTTGTTTTTAAAAAAGTTTTTTTTCTTTAGTTTTGTTTTTAACTTTTTAGTATTTATGAAGCAGGATTTATTACGGCGTGGTGCATAGCAGCGTTTTTCCGTTTATAGCTCGTAATAATTCGTAAAACTCACACATATGTGTTGTTTTAAGCACTTATAGTGTTATGTATCTATGTCCACCTTCCAGCTCCAGCATCAGAACCTGGTTACCGTATAGGATCAAAGTACTCGTCAATACGAATCAAACGAGTCCAAACTTGATGGGGTTGTGTCGATTTATTGCGGAGTTCCTATGACCACCTTCCAGCTCCAGCATCAGACCCTGGTTACAATATAGGATCAAATTACTCGTCCATACAAATCAAACGACACAACCCCTTCCAGTTCCAGCATCAGATCAGCTCCATGTCATCATAATATTGTATTGTCATGCGATATACACATGCATGCAAAATTTCAGCTCAATCGGTTAAAGATATCTGCTTCAAAATTAAGTTGCAAGATTCCACCCGAACAAACATAGTTACATTTAAAGTTAAATTAAAGTTTTTTTAAAGTACGATGGGCTCTAGCGTCTCCAAAACTGATACTTATTCCACAGACTTGAGACGTATCACATTTAAAAGGTCTTAACTTACTCATCATTATTTACTTATGGCGACGACTGTCAAAAGTTTGGGGTTTTCGGGGAAAATAAGATAATGTAATGGAACAACTGCCGTATGAAATATGTTTAATTTAAAAAATAAGTGAAAATGGTAGGTAATTGTTTTTACTTAAGGTACTACATATTGTATTAGGTTGGGGAAAAAGTCTTTTCGCATTATAGTATGTATGAACTTGTAATAAAATCTCTTTGGCTATACTATTTGTATCTGGCTGGTTTATGGTATCATTGAAAGTTTAAATTTTAAAGAACATAATTCCAAATTCAAATTAGGAAAATGTGTGATTTTCATTTGTTTTTCGTACCGTCAAGATGAGTGAATCTAATGAAGAAATTCGATAAATTTTAAAATTTTACTACAAAAAAGGTAAAAATGCAACGCAAGCCGCGAAAAAAATTTGCGATGTTTATGGACCTAGAGTCTGTGAGAGTAGCACAAATTTGGTTTAAGCGTTTTCAATCCGGAAATTTTGATGTCAAAGATGCACGTCGCTCTGGTCGCCCTATTACGGATAAAATGGATGCCATTTTTGAAAAAGTGGAGCAAGATCGGCATACCAGTAGTTACGACGTAGCTGAAGAACTGGAAATTGACCACAAAACAGTTTTGGCGCATTTGAAAAAAACTGGGTACACAAAAAAGCTCGACATTTGGGTACCTCACGAGCTCACTGAAAGAAACCTAATGAACCGTGTACTCATTTGTGATTCTTTATTACGACGTAATGAAACCGAACCATTTTTGAAGAAGCTGATAACTGGTGATGAAAAGTGGATCACGTATGACAAGAACGTGCGAAAAAGGTCGTGGTCAAAGGCCGGTCAGGCTTCACAGACTGTGGCGAAACCCGGGTTAACTCGCAACAAGGTGATGCTGTGTGTGTGGTGGGATTGGAAGGGTATTATTCATTATGAGCTGTTGCCCACAGGCAGGACCATCGATTCTGAACTCTACTACGAACAACTGATGAGATTAAAGCAAGAAGTTGAGAGAAAGCGGCCGGAATTAATCAACAGAAGGGGTGTGGTTTTTCATCATGATAACGCTAGACCTCACACATCTTTAGCCACCCAACAAAAATGAAGAGAGTTTGGCTGGGAGGTGTTAATGCATCCGCCGTATAGTCCTGACCTTGCACCTTCAGATTTCCACCTGTTTCGGTCTCTTCAGAATTCTTTAGGCAATGTCAGGTTAACATCACGAGAGGACTGCCAAAACCACTTGTCGCGGTATTTTGACCAGAAGTCCCAAAATTTCTATAGCAATGGGATCATGTCCCTACCTACAAGATGGCAAAAAGTTATCGAACAAAATGGTACCTACATACTTTAGTTAAATGTAAATAAACTTTATTAAAAAATGTTTTGAATTTTCTTAAAAAATGCGAAGAAACTTTTTCCCCAACCTATTATTTTATTTTCCATAATTATTAGTAGAGAATGTGCAACTACAACCCGTACATCGTTGGACAAATGAGACTGAAAGAAGACTTTTTCAGGAAACCCCATATATTTAATACTTGAAACCAACGGTTTGTTAGTATGTAGCCCGTAACGGAAAATATGACACAAAAATAAGTCAGTTGTATCAAAGAAAAAAATAAGGATGGAGTTCATACTCGCTTACCCATCGTCCATTAGATTTAAAAAGTTTAGTTGAAAAATTACTACAAGTATATATTTACCTAAAGGTTCTTACTCTTTTCATCTCCCCGACTGTTCCTAACTAGAAGAAAAACCAATCTTACTAACAATACAACTGTAAAAAGAGCAAAACCCAACCCTTGTTTCAAAGCTAAAATGTTTAATACATCTCTTTCCTTCAGTGCTTCGTACTATTTAATATTTTTAACGAGAATGCTGAAAAATGTTTCGCGCAGACAAAAGTGAAATTAACGAACTGCTGGAGTTTTTTTTTTAAGTCATAAAGCAGAGGAGGAGGTGTCGATGAAAGCGTTGAGAATTTTATGTTAATTGTAGAAAGACCGAGAAATATTTTTAGGGTTAACTTGGTAAAGCTGAATAACCCTTTGACGGCATTTTTAGAACATTTGATAGATTTTCAAATTGATTTGAACAGAAGCAAAGGCATGGTTATGCGATGAGTTCTACGTTAGGGACGTGCCATGTGTCTTTGCTTCTCTTTAACTGTGAATTTTGTTCTTCAACACACACTTCCCCTTACTAATTAAGAGTTTTTCGAGCCCGCAGCATAAGGAAAGAATTCCAGTGTACGACTAAACACCGACAGACACTACGCCGACAAACTGAACACCGACATGAATTTACTTCGACGGGACTCTTCGCCGACAGGACTCTTCGCCAACAGGGCTCATCAGATAGGTAATAAGTTGGGTTAGGTTAGGCAAAAGAGTTAGATTAGGAGAGAGGATTCAAACTCAAACTCAAAGCATTTATTTCAAACTAATTAAAGGCACTTTTGAATTGTCAAGGAATCGGACAGTCAGGAAGATGAAGCTAGATGCCGATTCCAACACGTAGGAGGTACCTATGGAGAAGAAAGGGCAAGAATCTTCACGGACACTCTTTTGAATTTTTTTTACATAACTTTGGAATGGTTAGATACATCATAGATCAGAAGAGGTCAGAAGAACGATGTTAAAAGACGTATACGTTAAAAGCGTCCGTACTTTTAATGTAGGTACACGTCTTTTTACCTCGTTCTTACAAAATAAAAACAACAAAAAAACAATCAGTAATTAAAATTAACCTTGGCAGCTAAGAACTGATCATTTTACTGAGCAACCAACTATTTTAGCGATTTTGATTCTTGTCTAGAAACTTCGAACTTATAGTATCTGTTTATTACTGATACTATACTTACACTTCTTTTTCATTCATCCACATCATCATTGTTTTATTATCCTTTTACGACTTTCTTACATTATTATATTTCTCTCTTTGTTCTCTGTGCTAACACTCTGCGAATCGGTCTTAAACGATTCGTCTATAAAGAATTACCTGATTTTACGTTAGAATTTTCCATATTTTTACGTAATAATATTATTGTTATGACATTTAAGTCAAACGTGTCAAACTGATGTCTACTTATTCTTTTAATTATCTATGCAGTGTATTCAAGGAAGGTTGCATTAAGATTGTACTTACTAAAAATAATTTTATATCGTTTTGAATAGCCTAAATTTGGTTTTTCTATGTAACTACGTTGTCTACTAAATAAGGAAATTCTAAATTATTATTATAAGAGTCTTAAAACGCACTCTGGTTTGTATGAAGGAGGTTTTATATGTCTTGGCCGACTAGACTGGCATACGAGAATATCTATGTCTGAAAAAGAAAAAGGGCAGGAATTGAGAATGTCAGCCAAAAAACAGTTGGAGATTTTCGAAATCACAATGAAATAAAGCAATAAAATGGAGTTACACATCTGCACTTAATGTCCGTTGTCCGTCTATGCCCAAAAATGAAATAGTCGTAAGAAAAGTGTTTGATTTTCAAGCACAACAATATTAGAAAATGGACCGCCCTAGCTACTGGCAAAGAACTCCGAAGACTTTCCATAGACATGACGATAGCCATGAAAGATTACGGGGTGAAGATGAAGGCCGCGTTTATACTGCTGGCTCGTGCGCGGTATTTCGTCCCGGGCATGAATGGAACAGTTACTGAAACTATTCCTAAGCAAGCTTGTGTGACTGCTACTACAACTCCAAGAAGTGTTTCAGGAGTGAAAGCCAAAGATATGCATGTCAAGGAATTGGACTGTGATTATTACCAATAAATAGAGTGCAAAGGTACCTTTTTATAATTTATCTTGTATTTCTCTTATTAAATTTTAATTGTCTAGTCTATTTTCTACCCCTTTTATTTGTCAGGGATAAGTAGACGCGACAGTTTGGCGCCCAATGTAAAATCAAAACTAGATACTACTACACACTAAACTATTTTTCAAAATTCTAAAATGTACTATTATTAGTACTGCTTCTTTTTGACTAACTTATTTGGCTTAATAACTTTTTAATTTCATTAAGGAGTGATCTTACTCTTATTATTACTTACTTGTCTTCCCTCTTACAACGAATTTACCCTTTTGAACACTCTTTCACTCTAACACTACCCATACCACTACCCACTGACACAAACCCTCTCATTTACCTTCCTTTTGCACAATTTTTAATCTTTTTGCTATCTTTACATTGTTTTTAGTCAATACTCATTATTCATTTTTTTCTTTCTTTCTTCTAAACTGTAGAGTTCTTTTCGGCCCATTATAACTCTATTTAGTTTTTATTTTCTAATTTGTTATCAACTCTAAAGTTGATTGGAGCGGCTAACAACTCCATAAAAATAAGCCCTTGTTATTAACTATCAACACTGATGTTGATTGGAGCGGCTAACAACTCCATAAAAATAAGCCCTTGTTATTAACTATCAACACTGATGTTGATTGGAGCGGCCAACAACTCCATAAAAATAAGCCCTTGTTATTTACTATCAACACTTATGTTGATTGGAGCGGCTAACAACTCCATAAAAATAAGCCCTTGTTATTTATTATCAACACTGATGTTGATTGGAGCGGTTAACAACTCCATTATAAATAAGCCTTTGTTGAAAATCTTTTCTGGTTAATGGTTTTCGACGAGAGCGGCTAACAACTCCGAAAATAAGCCTACTGTTATTTATTTATCAAGTCGAGTTGTGATCATTGAATGTGAATCCAACCTGACCTAACTTCGTAAAATGTCGGTGTGATTGAAAGAAGTATGTAAGCTATGTGAAAGTTGTTTTATTTAACCTTCCAAAATTTTTGTTCTAGGCCAAAAATTTTCTCGGGGTCGATGGGGAAATATAGTATCTATTTATACTGATACTATACTTACACTTCTTTATCATTCATCCACATCATCATTGTTTTATTATCCTTTTACAACTTTCTTACATTAATATATTTCTCTCTTTGTTCTCTGTGCTAACACTCTGCGAATCGGTCTTAAACGATTCGTCTATATAGAATTACTTGATTTTACATTAGAATTTTCTATATTTTTACATAATAATATTCTTGTTATGACATTTAAGTCAAACACGTCAAACTGATGTCTACTTATTCTTTTAATTGTCTATGCAGTCTATTCAAGGAAGGTTGCATTAAGATTGTACTTACTAAAAATAATTTTATATCGTTTTGGATAGGCTAAATTTGTTTTTTTTTATGTAACTACGTTGTCTACTAAATAAGGAAATTCTAAATTATTATTATAAGATTCTTAAACGCACTCTCGGATTATATGAAGGAGGTTTTATACGTCTTGGCCGACTAGATTGATATATGACAGAATCGATGGCTGAAAAAGAAAAAGGGAGAGGAATTCAGAATGTCAGCCAAAAAAAACAGTCGGAGATTTTCGAAATCACAATGAAATAAAGCAATAAAATGGAGTTACACATCTGCACTTAATGCCCATTGTCCGTTTATGCCCAAAAATGAAATAGTCGTAAGAAAGGTGTTTGATTTTCAAGCACAACAATATTAGAAAATGGACCGCCCTAGCTACTGGCAAAGAACTCCGAAGACTTTCCATAGACATGACGATAGCCATGAAAGATTACGGGGTGAAGATGAAGGCCGCGTTTATACTGCTGGCTCGTGCGCGGTATTTCGTCCCGGGCATGAATGGAACAGTTATTGAAACTATTCCTAAGCAAGCTTGTGTGACTGCTACTACAACTCCAAGAAGTGTTTCAGGAGTGAAAGCCAAAGATATGCATGTCAAGGAATTGGACTGTGATTATTACCAATAAATAGAGTGCAAAGGTACCTTTTTATAATTTATCTTGTATTTCTCTTATTAAATTTTAATTGTCTAGTCTATTTTCTACCCCTTTTATTTGTCAGGGATAAGTAGACACGACAAACTACAAACACCTATATACACAATTTTAAGAAAATTAGCTGGACAAAGTGCATCAAAAGATTCAGTTACTGCCCCTGAAGTAAAAACTATCTGCAAAATGCAATTCGAACATCAGTAAGCACGAATGCTTTCCAATAGCACATACATTCAAAGAAAAGCAAACTTTGCAAACAAAACACTTCCAAAGTTCTCACAGACAGAACCGACAATGCAAAAATAATCCCGCCTGACCGACATCTAGCAATAAAACTTTTCAAAGAACATAAAACAATGAATCCAGACGAATGATGTAAAATATACAATTACGAAGAGCAACCATTTTGAACCCACTCTCCCAGAAATACTTTACAAGTTAAGGTTTTAAATTCTTGAATAATTTATAGGATTATATAAAGAGCAACGTTCAAGTTTCAATTGTTGCGGATTGAAGAAGTAATTCAAGTATTTTCTCTTTATTCAGGTCTTCAAGATAGCCTTTTGTTTCCATGGCGTGGTGCCCGATGGATCCAAATTTGAGTGGAAAATCTTATGTCTGTTATTGCCCTTTCATTGATAAGGATGGTAGCAGTGTTTCCAAAAACCTCTTAAATGCCTGGTACCTACCTATTACAAAGTACATATTACACATTCATTATAGTTTTTTGCTTATAGCTTGCCTTTAGGAAGTGGTGAAGGGCGGGCGTTTTGGGGGACTGTCTTATGTAATTTTGACATTCGAAAAGTGCTGATTCTCAGCCTAATTTGAATAAATGACTTTTGATTTTGATTTTGCCCCGCAATGGGACCATCGCAGGCTTTTCATAATAATAATAGAACTGCTCCGGCTTAGCCCATTGAACTCTGACCCAACTTTATTCAGTAAACAGAATTTTCCTCGTTCAGTTTTACAAAATGGTACATTGATATTGTTTCATTGGGGAACACTCCCTCCTTATAAATCTGGTCCTGACAATAGGAAACCTTTTTGATTTTTCTTAAATCAAGAAGAACTGTAATAATGTAATCTGTCTCAATATGAGCGCAAACTTGAAAGTCATAGAATTTACCACATTTATAGTCAATTCTGAAATTTCTTAATCCCCCGACCAGCCCCGTCGCATCGCATCGAATGCTCGCGATAGTACTTCGTGTTTTGTCAGCATTCTCAGTGAGCTAAGAGTTCTGACTTCTTTTGTTTTTGCTCGGCTCGTATGGGTCCTAGCATAAGGCTTCCTCAAGAATTAATATAATTTTTTGACGTTCGATCTCAACTTCGGCTCAACCATCCAGTCAAAAGCTCAGACTGCAGCCAAAAAGCTGGGCATCTTAAATAAGGTGAGGCAATACTTCACATCTGGACAGCTTTTGAGCCTGTATAATGCTCAAGTGATGTTCTTGTATAGAGTATTGCAGCCACTTATGGGATGGCTCAGCAATATACCAGCTTGCTGCCCTTGACTCGGCAGAACGCAGACCAATAAGGCTCATAGGCGACGGAACGTTGGTGACTAAGCTTCACAGCCTGGCTCATCGGCGTAATGTCGCTTGCATGTCGATCTTCTACAGACTTTACAATACTTCGGAGAATGTGCGCAGGAGCTCCACGACCTGATACCACCATCGCTTTTTTTTCTACAGGATTACCAGACGCACTGCAGGGTACCATCCGCACTTGGTTGATATCCCAACCAGTCGTATTTAGCGCCATTTCTCCACATTTATTATGCGCACAGCCCAAAGTGTGGAACTCTCTGTCTGCGTCTATGTTCCCCTCCATATTTAACCCGTCTACCTTCAAAACAAGAGTGAACAGGCATTTTCTGGGCACGCTCGATCCATCATAGACCTTATCAATCGGTTTCCATCAGGCGTGATCGAGGTCAAGAGCAGGCCCATTTAGTAATAAAAAATAGGCTATCAAATTCGAAAATATTTTTTCAAATCTGACTGGTATTTTTAGAGATTAGCTCGATCAAACAAACTCTTCACCTTTATTATTAAAAAAATGTACACAACTTTGAAAGCCATAGAAATTACCATAATAAATATGGTAATTTCTATAGCTTTCAGTCAATTCCAATTATTAACTTATCTTAATTTTCCTCCTAATAATATCTCTCTGCATTAACTGCAATAAACGGTCTCCCAAGTAAATCACCTCGATACAAAATATTCCAAAATTAATTCACATGAATTTAAATCAGTTGTGTCAATTATGTTGTTACAAACAGATACACGGCTCTCCACCACTTCCAAATTAATCACGTTTTCCTATTAATTCAATATAAAAGTTAGTTCTCATTTATTTTCCGGTTAACATTTTAATAACTGTTTATTTTGTTACGGTATTTAAACGGAAACGCCATCCAATATGTATTTATATCGTCAAGACATTTTTTTTAATTATTTAATTTTTCTTTTATTCTAATGGCTGCGATATACGCTATGGTCCTTCACTGTCAGAGAGGTCTACCTGCGCAGGATTGCCAGCGCGAAGCATGTGTTGGAATAGACCTGTGCAGTTTTTGAACCTGAGCAGGCTAAAGGGTGCAGGGGTGTGTGGGTGCAAAAGGTAGGTCGACAACTCAGGCAGTAATACTCCTTAGTCAAATTATTGCATCCTGGCCGGGAATTTTCTGTGACCTCTCAAAAGTGTTTGACTGCGTTGACCACAATACACTGATTAGTAAATTACACTACTATAGTCTATTTGCATTAAGATAATAGGGACTCATCGTTGTCACTCAGCTTAGCCACGCCCCTTGACCAATTAGATCATAGTAAATTAGAAAGCCGTGAAATTGACCAGTTGAAGTAAGCTCTTCCGACATACACTATAATTTACTACGATCTAATTGGTCAAGGGGTGTGGCTAAGCTGAGTGACAACGATTTGTCACTATTTTCTTAACGCGAATAGACTACGAAATTCGTGGTCAAACTGCTGATCTTGTTCTTTCCTATCTATCAAACAAGCAGCGAAAGTAGAAGTTTACGGGACGACATGGCTCGGGGTCTCTGGATAAGATAGTCGCCTCACTGTTAAATTTAAAATGGTGCAATCGAAAATGAATTATTTCGAGTGACCCGTACTGTAAATAGAGAACCCAGCAGAATAACTCTACAGCATGTCCCAAACACCCTGCATATGTTTAGCGTGTATAATTAAAGGATATTATACTGCTATTTTAATTACCTACGGTGTATGACTTAATTTTACCAGTCACCAAACAGAGAGGATAAAACCAACTGCATTCATGATTGTCAAACGCATATGCATCTATTTTTATATGCCCCGACACAGCCGAAGAAAAACACCATAAAGTAGCAAAGTCATGTAAATGGGCTGCAGTGGGCAAGCATGACAATCATTGCTCATTCCGTCTCAATATTTAAAAACGCATTCAAATCCCATCCTATCAGGATCATAAAATCACCCACATCTACATCTCGACACTATATCATAGTTCTGACATACTTTAGCAACGTGGTACATTCTCGTTGCGAACTCGCTAACTCCGAACCAGAAACCGCATCCTAACTTGTACCACGTACATTGTACCGGAATTCGTTTGTTACAATCTGCCGGAATTCCATAACTGAATCCGATTCCAAAGCCCGTACGTTTTAAACAGATTTCGCGCAAAAAACGTTTGGAATTTCATCGGGGAGCCGTGTTGGTGAGATTTTTAGTTTTATCGTGTTTTATTGTTGTGGAATCTAAATGACGCTGGTTGTCAGTGGGGTAGTATTTGGGTTTGACGCAATGTTGATTGATTGTGTTGGAGTTAGCTCATTGTATTGGTGTTTCTATGAGAGCAGAGGAGACCCAGGGATAACGGCCGCGACTTACGGAGTTGCAAGTCGTAGGTTTGAACCCAGACAAGCGCTTTATTTTGTGTAAATCATTTCGTCACCCCTTCTCTCAAAACGGTGGTGGAAAAATCCGAAGATATGTGACATTTAGCAACCCGCACTGGACTCGCGTGGTGGATGACGGCCAACTCCCTCTCACAGAGAGAAGGCCTGTGTCCCAGCATTCTGTACTGATTATGATCGGTGTCTTAAGTAAATTATTATCAATGACGGGAAATACTTACAAAAAGTCCAAGTATACCGGGACAGCAAATTGTTATCTATTTATCTATGTCATCATCTGCCTAGCCTTTTCCCAACTATGTTGGAATTGGCTTCCAGTCTGACCGGGTGCAGCTGAATACCAGTATTTTACATGGAGCGACTGCCTATCTGACCTCCACAACCCAGGTACTGGGTAGTACGATACCCCTTGGTAAGACTGGTTGTCAGACTTTCGTGCTTTCTGACGACCCGTAACGATTGTCAAAGATCCACAAATGACAGCCGGAACCAATGGTTTAACGTTCTTTCCGAGGTATAGAGGCGTCTTGGTATGTAAAGGTAGTCACCCATCCACGGACCAACCGCGGCAAGCGTTGCTTAACCTGATCGATCGACCCTTGCAGCTAATATTATTATTAAAGTTTTAATTAATCACAATCACGTTGGGTTCTCAAACTTATATACCACAGAAATTCTCCGTTTAGTGAAAACATTACCTATGTATACAATAATCAATCACCAACTTGTCGGATTTTGTCTATAGGTATCTTTCTTTTGTTTTTTCTTTGATGTAGCAGTAGGCTGCTACATCAAAGAAAAAACAAAAGAAAGAAAAAACGTTTATTTGGGGTAAACATGACGCAAAAAAAACAGGACATACAAAAAAATGAGAAAAGATTGAGGGAAACATGCGTCACATCCACGCAAAACGGCTATCGCTCAGCATTATGCTGCTACCCTATGCAAGACAGAGCCCCAGCGCTGGTTTTCATCATGGCTTTAGATACACAATTGGCCTAACATTTATTATTTTTTATTTCTTTTAATCCATCTAAACTAGCACCTTGTTACCACCAATGATTCGCGAAAATAGTGTCATGATTTTTTGTTTTGAAATACTCTGGTCTGGAGTTTTATTTATTTGAATTGGCAACATAGCCAACCGCCATGCCGTTTGAATAGCATCATGGTGGGTTGACAGGGTAACTGACCTCACGCTTCGAGTTACTCAGGCAGTTCGCAGCGAGCGGTCGGCCTAGCTAAAGTTGTACAGATTATATTTAAGTTACACCGATTGTCGTATATTATCCATTTTGTGAGTGAGTTATGTGAGTAAAATACAATCTTTAAGTATACTAAGTGGTTTTATTAAACTAGTAAACAGTACAAGGATTCGTGAAACTAGCGAGCAGTACAGTAGAAGTACTACCAATTCTGACTGTCTCCATAAAATAAGGAAGTAAAAGAGCGTACACAATAAATCAGGTTTATTGCTCAAAGTTAGTGAAGCATTACCAGAAGTTTGGGACCTTTGTGTTAAAAAATATTTTATGTTGCTCCTAGAGATATACAAGCTGTGATAAAAAAGTTTCAATTGGAAGTGTTACTTTAAAATATATGGATACTGTTTTATTTGCTACTGTAATTGTGCCGCTGCCTGCAAGCGAGATTTCAAGATAAACCCAACTGTAGGAAACACCATTTAATTGTAGCTATACACTGATACAGTACTATGGACAAAAAAAATTGACAATCACATTAATTCCTGTAGAAGTATGCATCTTTATGAAACTAACTGTACCTACTTCAAATATTTCTAGCATTACAAATAGTCCAGTACACTATACCCACAGATAACATAATATTTTTGAGCTTTACATCGAAAATTGACTTTACACTAAAAAGAGGAGCACACACGTGGCGGTTTTTAGGGGCTCAAAATGGGATTTTTTAGAGGTGCGATTATGTATATAAAATAATAAATAAAAAATAAAAATAAGTTTATTGACACAAAAATACCTTTGAATACAATATCAATACATTTCACATAGGTAGGTTAAATTGGTTTTTGGGAAAAGGCTGCACAAATAGTGAAAAACCCTGTCTCCTAAACTAGGGTACTACGTGTACAAAAGAAACCTTTATTTATGTGTGTTAATAATGATAAACCCATAATTGTATATATGCCTTCATTTATTTACTTATTCATGTTCCCATTTTTATGTTCGGACAAAAATAATTAAAGACTCTTTAGCTGAAAGTGTTGAAACCCACACAGAAACCAAAGCATAAACTTGGAACGAAGCTTATGCCTTGGCCTCAAACTTTTTCTGGTAAGAAGAAGTCTGAGAATGAGCAGCTGTCGCACTTTGTTTTATTTTATTTGTAAAACAGTAAGGAATTTAATCTGGCATAGTGTTTCACGAAGTTATAAGCCATGCGTAGTCTAATGCAACCATGAGCATTGCAAAGCACTGGGAATGCAAATAAGGTGTTTGCGTAGAAAACAGGTAAATGTCAGTAAACAGACAAATAGTCAGCGCTGAGGATTTCTCAGGAAATCTGGGTCAGATACCTGGAACATTTACAGACTGCGTTTTCCTATTTTTGTATAGTTTAGGTTACAGAACGGTTACTGATATATTTGCACATAATCTAATATATAAAATTCTCGTGTCACAGTTTTCGTTGCCATACTCCTCCGAAACGGCTTGACCGATTTTGATGAAATTTTTTGTGCTTATCCGGTATTTATGAGAATCGGCCAACATCTATTTTTCATCCCCCTAAATGTTAGGGGTAGTCCACCCCTAAATAATTTATAAGGCAAAACAACGTTTGCTGGGTCAGCTAGTGTAAAAATAAAAAACAATTTGTTGTAGAGGACCACCAAACAGAAGCCCATTAAGAAACCGTTCTTTTCTAGTAAAATACTTAAATCTCCATAAGCAGCGAAATATTTTGAATTTGGACATTGTCGAACAACTCACTGTTTCTTCGCACGTGCCCTTTTACACATCACAGATGAAACGGAAGAAGGGACAAACATTTTCCAATTGACACGCGATAGCTATGCGTTTCCTACATGTAAGGCACAGGCGATGCAATACGATGCCATGCAACGGTATTCTACGCTAGGCAAGTTTTTCGCTACGCTGTGTGGGCACGTGGTACGCGCCTTACCACGCAGTGTGGGCACGTGCTACGGGCTTTGCTACGCTGTGTGCATTTGCTACGCCGTAGGCCACTACATATTTATACATACATGCTCAGCCTATAACGTTCCCACTGCTGGGCCACAGGCCTCCTCTTCGTGAGAGGGAGTGGGCCGTAATCCACCACGGGGCCCAGTGCTGGTTGGGTAGGCCACTGCTTTGGTTTTATGATATCATTTTATTTTCGTTCTTTTTCTCTCATATCGGCACGAAATACATGATGATACTTTATACCATAGCCTATCAGCAAGCAGACAGAGTGACTTAGCTTATAAATAAATGATAGCCACTTCTGTAGCTTATTTTAAGAAGTACCAGTCATTGATACAAGATATAAATCATGCCTAACGTTTCCTCTTATTGCAAACACGGAAAGTGATAACGTGATTTATCCCATAATTTAAAATGTAAAATAAATCAACATACATTATTGAACACATTCAATGGGATCGCGTACACCTGGGACGACCCCGCTGACGGAAACGGATATCTAAAATTGTGTATTCGCTGAAAAAAGATACGTAGCATCCTGAATAGCGTCATTCCCTTCGATGAACAGTCAATAGAGATAAAAATCTTTGTCGGATTTACAAAATGATGCTGTTTATTTTTTTTTAAAGGGACTCGGTGTCGAAATTCAATCTTTTAACGCGATTTTAGGAAAAGAGGTTTAAGCCTTTTTGGTAAAGGAACGTTTTTGTTCCAAGGGAGGTACTGTTACCTAACGAATATTATGAATAGGTTGTTTTTTTTTTTTGGGTGGGAAATCATCAAATCAAATCAAATCAAAAGTCATTTATTCAAATTAGGCTGAGAATCAGCACTTTTCGAACGTCAAAATACTTGAGACAGTCCTGAAAAACGCCCACCCTTCACCACTTCCTAGTACTTTAGCTGGGAAGAAGAAGTGGAAGAATACATCAAATAACTTCTCCCGTTCTGGGTGGAGCGGGAGGACTTGTCAGACTTTTACTGACTAAAACCCACCCGTGCTCCCTCAGCTGCCTGTGTGCCAAGGGCCGCGGTATCTCTTTCGAACAACCCGCACCCCTGGCAGGCATCGGCTTTTGCGGGCCCCACCAGTTGGTGCTGACATCTCTTTGAGGCGCGCGTGTAACACAACGTGCCGTCGACCCGGGCTTGGTTCTTACCGGACAGCGAGCTACCCATTACTCGCCGTCCGCAAGCCTGCGCCTACGGTGGCCGGGATCAGCCTGGGATTCCCGACGCCCAGGGCGTCTCATCCGAAGGCTACGGCCGTGAGGGCGCATGTACTGCCTCTCCCTCACGTGCGCCGCCTCCCTCTTTGCGAGCGTCACTGCTTCACTGAAGGAGGTGACGGCTAACCATAAACTCTCGCTCCGTACCATGGTCTGGACCAGGGCCGGACGTGAGAGATCGCCGCCGCCTTTCGCCTCAACGAGGACATGGCGGTGCTCCGCCCAAGCCGGGCAGACCTCCACCTTATGCTCCACCGTGTCCTCAGGGCGATCTTCGCAGTGGAAACACCCGGGCGTTTCCTCCCGCCTTATCCGAAACAGGAACCTCCCGAAATAACCGTGTCCGGTGAGAACCTGTGTCAGGCGGAAGGTGAGGACGCCATGCCACCTCTCAAGCCACTCCTCAAAGAGGGGACTTACCGCCGCAATCGTGGCGTGCCCAATGTTATGAATAGGTCAGGTAGGAGTATGTTCCAATAACAGATTCTAGAAGCCTTACATGTTATGATTACTTTACCAAATAAAAACAAATCCTAGTACCTATTAGTTGAAATTGAATTCGACAACAGATTAACATGAATAGGGATTCCAAAACTCCCGTTTCTATAATGTCTAGATTCTTTCTCAACTCTAAAGAAAATCATATTCTGCCTCGGCTTTTCCCAACTATTTTGGGGCCGGCTTTCAGTCTAATCGGATGCAGCTGGCTACAAGAATTTTATATAAAGCGACTGCCTACCTGAAAAGATAATAACAAAATTAAAAATAAAACAGCCGGATAACCGTAGCTAAAAAACGTGCCAATGTAATAGCTCCCAAGGGTGTTGTAAGAAATGGATAAAGGCCGTAGGATCACGCTATAAATTAATAACTTAAGTCTTTCCAAGTTTTTGACAAAAAAAAAAGAAAATTCGCCGGCAGGTCATATGAGGAACATTTATTTGAATAATAAATGGATAAAGTACTCTTATTTGCACACTAGGATATAAAAGAGCGAGAGAGAGAGATAACAAATGAGAGAGCGATATAAGAGAGATAACAAATGAAAATCTTAGAGCTTTTTTTTTCTGGGTGGCAAATCATCAAATAACTTCTCCCGCTCTGGGTGGAGCGGGAGGGCGTGTCAGACTTTTACTGACTAAAACCCACCCGTGTTCCCTCAGTTGCCTGTGTGCCAGGGGCGGCGGTATCTCTTTCGAACAACCCGCACCCCCGGCAGGCATCGGCCCTTGCGGGCCCCATCTGTTGCTGCTGACATCTCTTTGAGGCGCGCGTGGAACACAAAGCGCCGTCGACCCGGGCTTGGTCCTTACCGGACAGCGAGCTACCCATTACTCGCCGTCCGCAAGCCCGAAAATCTTAGTGCTTAGCGCAGAGTTTCTGCAATCAGTATCGCATTCTGCAATCTCTGTCATACAACTGGCGAGATAATAACAACAACAACAACAACAGTAGGAATGGCTTTCATTTTGACAGTTCAACAAATATTCATTGCGTTATTTACGTTGTTGAGCATACAATTTTTTCGAACATACAAAGCAATAGATTAGCAATAACCTTTAAAATGATTTTGATTCGTTTTAATAGTTTGTTACGTCATTTGTACCCGCACTCTAGTGTGGGTAATATGGAATGTAACACTTATAAGGCATCATAATTAATGCAATGTAACACCACAATTGCGAAAATTTGTTTCAACGTGTGTTACATTTCACCATCCTGTAACTGACATAAAAATTGACATAGTTATGAATCATGGTCTACAAAAATACAAGTTTTTATTGAAATTGTTTTCTTCTTTACCTACCCTAACAAGGTTGAAAATACCCAGTCATATAAAATTACATTTGGTTAGAAAGTTATCGTAATTATATACAACTAGCCTTTTCCCGCGGCTTCGCCCGCGTGGATGTGGGTTATCGCGTAAATAGTAGCCTATGTCCCATATAATAACTGGCAGAGATATTGCCATATCTCTACCAAACTTCATGACGATCGGTCAAGCAGTTTAGGCGTGAAAGCGTAAAAGATAGACAGAGCTACTTTCGCATTTAAAATACATATTAGTAGGGATTTATTTCTTTCACATAAACCAGCAAACAACTAAGTATTCCTGCCAGGGGTGCGGGTTGTTCGAAAGAGATACCGCCGCCCCTGGCACACAGGCAACTGCGGGGAACACTTTTACTGACTAAAACCCACCCGGTTTTAGTCAGTAAAAGTCTGACACGCCCTCCCGCTCCACCCAGAGCGGGAGAAGTTATTTGATGATTTCCCACCCAAAAAAAAAAAAAAACAACTAAGTATTCATAGATTGTATTCTAATTAGTGCAACACCTGTATTAATTGCAAAAGTAAGCTAAGTTTATAACATAAATCCACCTTGGATCAGGTAGCTAAACTTAGGCAAATTAAGTAATTAACCGAAACCTGCAGACTCTCCAAGTTAGTGGCAACTTAAACGTAACTTAATCCTCAGTCGTAACCTTAAGTTAATTCAGACATGAAAGTTATTCGGGTATTCGAGACATCTAAGTTAAAATTAAGTAAGTTTTCAGTTTTTATTGTTTGCGTCCTATATCTGGTAACTTATCTAAGTTATAAATTAATTTTATACTTTCTTACTTTGTATGTTTTTGTTTTCCAACAGAGTACCAAAATTGGAAGCCAATCAATCAATCCAGGTGAACAATACATTTTGAGTTCGAAACATAAGTTGATTTCAAAGACTCGAATTTAAAAATAATTGCTTCAAAAACATATAGCAAATTCGTTTTTAGTATTTTATCACCCATACATATTATTATTCTAGGCTGCGAATTACTAACCAGCCTATCATAATAACAATTATTATTTTAGCCCAAAGACGTTCACTGCTGGACATAGGCCTCCCCCAAGCTCCGCCATTTCGACGGGTTCTGCGCTTCCCGCATCCCACGGATTCCCGCCTTCCGGAACGCGATAGTCACTCCAGAAACTTTCAGTTCCATCGGCCATCTGTTCTATGAGCGAAATGCCCAGCTTACCTGACATAATTATTTACACCACCACAAATATTCAGTGCGTAGGGTAAATGGTAACACTGGCCCACAGGCAACTGAGGGAACACGGGTGAGTTTTAGTCAGTAAAAGTGTGACACGCCCTCCTGCTCCACCCAGAGCGGGAGAAGTCATTTGATGATTTCCCACCCAGAAAAAAAAAAGAAAACGCTTTTTATTTCTTATACGGAAACGTCAGTTTTGTCTACTCTTCCGACAACAAAACGCATGTCTACGGTTCTCGTGCTAAGCCTGCTGACCTTGATCGGAGACCATTTTACAAGCTTTTATTTAATTTCACCTGTCCGGGGTCCCTCTGTATGTATGATTTTTTTCAAGTTTTCGATTTCCGATTGAGCTTTTTGCATGCATATGTAAATAAGATGACAATACAAATTTTATTATGACATGGAGCTGAACTGATGATGGAGCCGGAAGGTGGCCAAGGGAACTCTATTACTGTAATAATACGACGCAACTCCATCGAGCTTGTATTGGTTTGATTCATCTTGTACGGTGCAACCGCACACATATTAACTCTAGTCCTAGATGATATCCAAGTACTGGTGATGGAGCCAGTTAAAGATAAAGAAAAAACTAACTATGAATGTGAGTACTATGCAGGCCAGATTGAACACTTGACTTTATAACTCGTCTGGTGGTTTTGAGCATTTTGTAAATGGCCTACGCAAATGTCCTGCAAATCTGGTAGCATCTTGTGACGGGTCGTTGAGCTCCCTAAAATAGGGTTGAGCTACACGGTGACTGCTACATACATGCCGTCTGTTGAGACAGGTCAGCTCAAAGCTGCAATGGCTCTTTCTTCAAAAGGCCTTTCCAGACATTGCCCTGCATTGTTAGACTCACATAAAATTCAAATAATATAATGTTTGGACTTTAAAAGAGACCACGACCTCTGAGTTTGTTTCGGCTTTTCTTCTCAGGGAACAGTCAGCTAGGAAATGCCGGCGCCATCTAGTTTTTAAAATATTGACCAACAAAATACTGAGGTGTAAAAGTGTCTTTTAAGATCTAATTACATTAAAAAAAAGTTAATAATAAAAAAATGTTAATAAGATAACTAGACTACGTATTTAACATCATAAATACTTAAAAGTAAATAGAATAAATGTTTCAAAACAAAGCTTTTAATTAACTAAAAAGTATTAAATAAAACTTACGAAAACGAAGAATTTTAATTAATCTTTTACGGTAAGTTGACAGTTGAGTATTTATTGATGATGTACTATTGTTGCCTGAATTTATAACCACAGCCGCGGCTAATAACTCGTGCTAATCTAATTTATAGTGCTAACGCAGCCAGCTATTCGCAAACGCAGTAAATTTGAGCACATTAGCAGGTTATAATCAAAGGTCGAATATCATCGAACTCTGCTTTAGGAACTCGTTTTGATGTAAATATGTTTGTTACTTTAATTTGTTTAAGTAAAACATCGGGAGGAAACTGACATGTCCTAAAACTAATAAAATTAAGACATGTGACATCCACCAACCCGCAATGTTGGTAGATGTCACATGACTTCGCATTTTTTAACCGACTTCCAAAAGGAGGAGGGTTCTCAATTCGTCGGAACCTTTTTTTTTTATGTATGTTCCCCGATTACTCGAAGATGGCTGGACCGATTTGGCTATTTTTTTTTTTTGTTTGAAAGGTTATACTTCCCAGGTGGTCCCATGATCATCAAGTTAGGATCTGATGATGGGATCCTGGAGAAATAGAGAGAACTCTTCAAATTTTATAGGCACACTTGAAGCAATTTGTGTAGTTTTTCGATGAATACTTTCTCGGAGTGGTTCCATTTCAATTTGGTGAAGATCTGATGAAGAACTTCGGAGATAGGCAACGGAACTCCTCAATAAATGATAGCAAATGGACTGGGATTGCTGAAATCTCATGTCTGTCTATTGTTTACACCAGTTAATAACATAACATCACGCCAGTACACTGTGAAGGGATGAGCACATGTGAACCACTAAAAAGTGAAAAATAAAAACTTTTTTCAAAAAAATAAACAACCGACTTCCAAAAAAACACTACAAAGTGAAAAATAACTTTAATTTCGGAAGGCGGTGACAAAAAAATAAAATATATATCCAAAGTCACCGACTTCTGAAATTAAAGTTATTTTTCACTTTGTAGTGTTTTTTTGGAAGTCGGTTGTTTATTTTTTTGAAAAAAGTTTTTTTGTTTTAAGACATCCCGGTTTCCTCACGATGTTTTACTTCACAGTTTGAAGAGCAGTGGTGATGTGTTATATGACACAAAGTAAAGCGCTTGTCTGGATTCAAATCTACGCCCTACAACTCATAACTAGGTCGCGGCCGTTACCACCGTGCCTCCACTGCTACTAGGGTAAAATCAGGATAGTTGCCCCAGGGGTATAGTTGCCCCGATTGTAATTACTTTAGTTTCGCAGATGAATCGCATGCTATTTTATTAACCTATCGAAATACTCTGTAACTATCACTAAGTCGACCGTGTTGCATGTCTCTGTGTGATTGCATGAGAAGACAAAATGCGATAAAAAAATTGCGGGATAGATGTCCTGTTTCTCGGCGGGGCATCTATCCTAAACGTTATTTAAAGGGATTAGGCAACTATCCCCTATGCGGGATAGATGTCCCAAAATATAGAGGTACGCAAAAATCGCTAATACTCTGTAAATATTAAAGATAATGTTTGTTACTGTTTATAAATTTGTTGTTAAAAACCAAAGTATCAGCCAGTTTTACAAATAAAGTATTTTGTTTTTTATAATGAGACATATAGAGTGATTTGCAAAAGTGTGGCAACTATCCGGGTTTTACCCTATTATTATAACATAAACTTGAATTAAAAATTTGTATATTTTTGCAAAATACAACTTGAGGACAACGGCATCTAGCAAAACGATGCTAAATGAAGTGTAGAGCTGTGTACATTGAAAAAGAGGTACCAGTACCTGCCTAAGTTGCAACAAAAACTGTTAGATGGCGCCACTTTCTAACAAATTTTATAAATTACGAATGCGGCGAATTCCCTTGTATTTTTCCTTGAAATTCTCTTACATAAAACTTTCGGTAAGCGGTTGTGTTTTTGGAAAATATTTTTATTTTTCAGTTTTAAGTTGGAGTACCTACCCTACACAAATTCGTATACTACTACTTGCAATGTAAACAACAGTGACAGGAAGCAGCAGAATGTCATCAAGATACATAAAGTGGATTAAAAACGTATGTATTTATGAACTTTGCTTCCGTAGTTTTTGCGTTAGCCTCGCTAAGGCTAACGCAAAAACTACGGAAGCAAAGTTCATAAAATGCATATGAAACCCCTGAGGCATACCCTATCCAAAAAAAAGAATTTTCGAAATGCATCCACAATTGACGGAGATATCGCGGAACAAACATACAAAAAAAAAACATACATACGAATTTAGAACCTCCTCCTTTTTGAAGTCGGTTAAAAAACGTTGATGTTAAAGTAAAATCTCAGCGATAAACAATGTCAAAAACTTGTCAAATATTTAGTTAATATTAAGAGCTTTAGTAAAGCGGGATTCTGGACAGATTGAGGTTGTAATTAGACTGCTTTCTTAAAAATACGAGAATTGGCTGATGGAATTCTAATCTCGCGAAATTATAAGCAATGACTGATAATGCGTTCAATTTGCTGTAGATGGTTATTTGTGGGCGAATCGACAACTCTAGAAATATACACCGTGCATGACATTTTAATCGTGGCATTACAATGGCAGCCTACTTCATGTATCCAATGACTACTAATCATTTATTTAAAAAATATATTTTTGAACATTTATTATTTATCAAAATAATTCGAGCAAAACCGGGCAAGAGCGAAACATCGCAATAATATGTCATTATTACGAGCTTGCTCAGACAGTTAGTAGTCCCAGCTAACACATTGGGGCGATATATCAGGTTATCATATAATTAGGGCTAATGTCACTAATTAATGGTAGAACATCAAACATTATACGTTATCTTGCTCGTGTAACAGTGTTACTTAAATAAATAGTTGTTATTAACTAAAGATAATCCCATCAAAAAACATAAATGTGAAATGAGAGCCAAGTTCAGTATTATAATTATGCCTTGGTTATTGACTTCCACGATAAAAGAAGTGAGATCTAAATGTGTGCCAAATTCAATGGTCAGTCCTGAAATTTATTTGTAACAACATAAAATGTTTTATAACAACTTAAAATATAATTTCTTCTTATAACTTAGGATAATATATTGAAGCCTAAGGTCTGACTTGGCTAGTTGTCATATACAAATTATATTATAGCCATCGCAAGTTCTAAAGCTGTAAGTTCTTGTTTTATTTTTCCGAAAATTTGGCTTGCTGGTAGAAACTAGCCATGGAATATAGGGCTCTTCCTTGTCTGTTTTCGTCGGTACTTAATAATATTGTCCCAGTTAATAATAAATACGAAAGTCGACTATTTGTTATAAGTAGTTATAAGTACTAAAAGTGATATGTTTGGATTTTGAAAAAATTAAGGATGGTATGCCACTCGTTACAAATTCACTTGAAGACCTTAAAATCCACAGACCGGCTGTCATCAATTTTGTTTGCTGATTCTTACATCACATACAGGTACTATTATTACAGGCGCATAAGTAAGTGTTCCTAATAGAAATTTAAAAATTATAATAAAATGATAAAAATTTAGTAGTTTCTGATTTCTTCCTTTGTATTCATCCAACCACCTATCTGGATGCCAAATCTTAACTTTCTAGGTCATCGGGAAGTGGGTTAGAGTTTTGATCTATAGGTCAGACAGTGATAAAAATGACGATTTTTGGACGTCAATATCTAAACAACCGTTTTATTTGAGGTGTGTGCACCGCTCCCCACCCCGCTGCTCTACGGCCGCCGCCAACATGAGCCAAATTTGACATGTTTATGTTAAATCGTTTTTGAGTTATGACGGGGTCATAAGTGGCTCCAAATGGTTCATGTTATATTATACCCGGTGCTGCTCGCCAGTTCTGTTGGCTTGATATGCTGCCGCGTGTCTCTATTAATGTTAGTTTGCTTTCCTCCATATTTATAAACGTTGCTTAAATTTAAATAATGATTAGCGCTTGTTTAACCATACATTTTTGACGTTTAAACATCTCTTAACTTTAAGCGACGTCTATACATAAGAGGGATGTTGCAATAAACGACCTCAGGAGTGAGCTGGAGTATGTGACTTTCGGTGTGCCACAAGGAAGTGTTATGGGACCCACACTTTTTCTCATATATGTAAATGAGCTGTGTGATTTACAGCTGAGTCAAGGACGTATCATAGCATATGCAGATGATACAGCCCTTTGGTTTACTGGGAAGACGTGGAACGAGGCAAATGAACTGGCTAATTTAGGATTTCAACAGGTTTCGCAGTGGCTCCAAACAAATCTTCTTACCCTAAACACACTTAAGACATAATCTTAAATCAACATAAAAATACACCAGACTATACGACAAGAAGAAGGCGAGATATTGTTTACACCGTACCTTACTGTAAAACATCATTTGCAAACAGATTTTTAAATTTTCTAGGACCATTCATATATAATAAAATATCAAAGCACGTCCCAATTCGTAATTTTAATAGTCATGCTTGTAAAACTGAAATTATTAAGTTCCTAAACACACTGAATTATGATGATACAGAAAAAATACTTAAAATTACTAATTAAAAAATGAATCACCAAATTACATAATACATATGCATTACACATGTCACGTCACTACACACACACCGTATATTGATTGCCGATTTTTAACAAGATAAGCGGCATTATTACAACTTACTTTTGTTTGAGTTTTTAGTTTAATTTTAATTCAGTAATAACTTTTCTATGCAACTGGTTTAATAGTAGATAAACATATTAAGAAAGTACAGCCAAACACTTTGTAAACAAACTTTGCATCTGAATATTTTGCACATACTGTGACAACTTTAACATCTACCTTCAAGTTTTTACAAAAATCAAGTTTACCACTGTATGTTTTGGTTTACTTAATTCAACCTTTGTTGCACCAACTTGGCTTTGTTATTAATAACGAACATTTTTGTTGCTACTTCATTAATTATGTTGTCACAAGTCTGCTATTATAAGTACATTTACAGAGAAAGAGGAAATCTGTTCCATCGTAATACAGTGAATACTAGTACGAGGAACAGAGTGAATCAGTTCTGTGCTAACAATCATAATAAGTACTTACAGATACATACCCAACTTAAATGTTACCTACCTGTACTGCTTATTTCTTACTAATATTAATATTAACTGGATATGTGCAAGGTTGTTATATTGATTTGGCAAATAAATGTTTTTTTTTTATGTTTAAACTAGGTTTTTCCCGCGGCTTCAACCGCTTGGAAGTCGGAAGTTGTACTACGAGGACGTACCTACTACGGGGATAAAAACGTATTATATGTCCTAATGTAAGTGGGAGGTGGGTAGTGGTGTAGGTTGGTCTTTCCGTGTGCTTTTCATCCAAACTGAAAAACTAACAGACGGACATAGATAAATAGATATACTATCGCATTTATAATATTAGTGCCCCTAGATAGTAAATAAAGATTATTTGAAATAGTAATAGTCTGTAAAAATGGGCCAGCTAACTAAACAGCTCTGGTTTATGTAGGTACTTATTAGTTAGATTCCAAAGATGGTAAGGACATCGCTCATCCTGCTACCATAGATTCAGTACGTGATTTTGGAACCTCCTGCGTTAAACTTTTTCTTCGGTTATTCAAAAAAAATGCTGTTCCACACATTTAGGCCGCGTAGGCATTACACTTTTGTGTATTTACCTCTTAGAATTGAATAATTTTGTGAGAATTTACCCTCCTGTTTCGTCATAGCATTTTTCCTTAATTACTTAAGTAAGCCAGTTTGCGGATCCAATGGAACATGGCGTATTTTATATTCCGCTGGCTATGGAAAATGTATGGTGGCCGGTCTTGATCATTCCTGGATCTGAAGACTGGATCCGTCATTGACATAAAATAATATATGCTAAAGCTAAAAATACGCAGCAAATCGCACCTTTAGAATTAAAGAGACCTAATGCAAAATTAGCCGCAAGCAAAATAGGTCTGTATAATTCAGAATTATAGAGACCTAATTCGAAATAAGCCGCAAGCAAAATAGGTCTCTTTAATTCTAAAGGTGCAAAATGTTAACATTGAACGTATGAAAACGCATTACACGTTTTTCTTTCTTTTCTTTTTTACTATACGTGTCTTCATATTTTCAAGTTCCTATAGGGAGAGTTTATTCTAGTTCCAAATATCGTTTTTTTTTTTGGGTGGCATATCATCAAATAACTTCTCTTCACTTCTTCGTGTCAGACTTTTACTGACTAAAACCTACCCGTGTTCCCTCAGTTGCCTGTGTGCCAGGGGCTGCGGTATCTTTTTCGAACAACCCGCACCCCTGGCAGGCATCGGCCCTTGTGGGCCCCACCAGCTGGTGCTGACATCTCTTTGAGACGCGCGTGGAACACAACGCGCCGTCGACCTGGGCTTGGTCCTTACCGGATAGCGAGCTACCCATTAGTCGCCCGCACCTACGGTGGCCGGGAATCAGCCTGGGATTCCGACGCCCAGGGCATCTCATGCGAAGGCTACGGCCGTGAGGGTGCATGTACTGCCTCTCCCTCACGGCCACCGCCTCCCTCTTTGCGAGCATCACTGCTTCGCTGAAGGAGGTGACGGCTACCCATGCACTCTCGCTCCGTACCATGGCCTGGACCAGGGTCGGATGCGAGAGATCGCCGCCGCTGATCGCCTCCACGAGGACACGGCGGTGCTCCACCCAAGCCGGGCAGACCTCCACCGTTCCAAATATCGTCACATTGCTAGGGTGGCAGTTTACCAAAAAATTACGATCAGACATATATGACTAGGGCTTAAGTGACGTCATACTACCATGTTTAACAACAAAGAACGAACACAACGCTGACCTATGACCTCTTGTAAGAGTCAACAAACAAAGTCTAATCGGTAAAAGAGTGTACAAGGTGCTAATGAAAAAATAAGAAATTTAGAAAAAAAGAAGTTAATTTTACTACTCTTTTGCAGCCTCGAAACTTGCCTTGTTATTATTGTTATAAATAATGGTCTAGCAAATATTGTCTCAAAGTTTATTTCACAAAATCCTTTGTTAACATTCTACAAGAATAATAACATAAGTAGGTGTTATTCAAAACATGTTTGTTACTCATACTTAAGAATAAAATTAATTGAAGAAAAAGCACAGTTCAGTGTCCTGATTAGTTTATCTGTCTGCAAGCTAAGCGTTAAGAAAATGGCGTCATTAGTAATTCGAATATAGCACTCATTAGTATAAAGACGTCCCAGTGTATGTCTTGCTATCTTATAGTTAGCATAAACAACACGCCACAATAACAAAAAGACAAACTTGTTATCACTTTATACATTAACGGAAAAAAACAAGAATTAGTTTTAAAAACTTTATTGAAAAAACACTTTCTAATACCTAACTGGAACGAATTCTATTTCGTCTTTCAGATCAACAGCGTAGGTAGTGGCTTCCACTGTGTTCGTGTCGGGTATAGCATTGGTTTTCAACTCGACTTCTTTGACCTGGTCTCCTCTTCCTAATCCGACGTCAGCGTCTTGAACTCCTTCATTACGAGTTGTTTCAATCTCCTCCCGACTTCCCGGGAAGTACGGCCTCACAGTCGTATCAAACTGTGGCTGTTGTTCCGTCGTGGTCGTTATAGGCTTCGTCGTCTTCACGACCGCTCCACCCTTCAACGGGAACGTAATCTTCAACACTCCGTTCTCGAAGACCCAGTTTCCAGTCACGTTCACATTGTCAGGCAGAGTCCTCACATCCAAGTAGTTCCTGTCACTGCCTTCCGTGTACTTGTGGTTGGCTTGTATCATCAGCAAACCTACGCGGGCCTTCACTATAATGTCTTTCTCGTCGAACTCTGGCAGGGAAACCGTTACCTTGTATTCGGTACCTTCGACTCTTTCTTGGGACACGCTGGTAGGGAAGCGGCGGGAGAAGTCACCGAGCATGTCGTCCAGTTCCTTCATTTCCTTGGACAGGTCGGACCAGAACCTTCCGGTGTCGAAGACATTTTCATCGATGTAGGGATATCTCATGTGGTAGTCAGAGAAGAATGGCTGAGGCATTCGCGGGGACTCGAAGGAGAAATCGAACTGTGGGGCGGCGCACGCCCCTGCAATGAGTCCGCACAGTAGTAAAGCGATCATTTTGTCTCAACGTTTGAGTATCACTGGTGCGCGTGACTGACCACTGCGTTTTATATGCCCGGATGGTCGGGTCATAGTGTATCATCCTTATCTTCACATTGTGGACTGTACAAACAATTTTGTCTTGTCTGAACAAGAGGTCGTGGTTTCTCAGAAACACGATAGCTTTGTCTACTCATTTACGACTGTATGTTGTACGTCTTAATGTATACTTTCGTTTAATTGGCTTAATGTTTTAATCGGTATTGATACTGTATTAGGTAATGTTCGCACAGTTTATAATAATATTGCAAAATTGTTCCGCAGTAAGTGTTCTTCACTACACGAAAATAATAAAGATTCGGTAGTTAATAAAGGTCGGTCCTATCGGTTTAGGAATTCCCGAAACTTGATGATGTATCTAACTAATATCTTGTAACAATATATCTAATTTAAAATATTGTCCATGGAGTTTCTTGCCCGTTTACGTAAGGAATCGAAAACTAGCTTTATGGTTCTGAATGATAGACTCCTTTAACTGTAGGTATGGTACTTGACTAGATTATTTTTTTAAATCCCAGAGATCTATCTTTACATTTATCGTGGCTTTCCACAGAAAAAATATATACGAGTAGTTTGTTCATAAATAATTGACTACTGAATCGATTTCAGTAACTTTCTGTTTGAGGTCGATGTTCGATCAAACAAAATCAAATACTTAATTAAAATACTTGTGTATATTTAATTTTTATCTAATGATAATAATTGAAACGGTCTTTCTTGTTGTGGAAATGCAGTACCTATTGTATCTGTAAAATTACGTCTTTAAAATCATGTAAATCAGCGATATCGACAAAATTTTGTATATGGCTTCTTAATTTATTTCGGCAGACAAAGGCAAGTCCGGTAAAACAGCCGACCACCGCCTAGGTTGACCTGTGAAATAACATTCCCAAAAAAAATACAAGGATAGAATAATTACTTCAAAAGCGTGTAACTTGTCTATTTTCCCACCAATGTTTTTTTTCGCTAATTAGCTTTTCTTGTAACATTTTTGTAAAAAGTATAAATTCATGTATATTCAAAAGTGCATGTAGTTGTTTGGAGTTTAATTGAAATACATTAATGCTTTCAGTTTGAGTCTTGTGGCATCCCAACCCTGGCATCATACTCATCACTCGCCTTATAGTATCAGTAAATGAACACTAGGTGATGTAGGTAGATATATATCAACTTACATACTTACTTTTGGTAAAACAAAAATTTATAAAACTATTAGCAACTTATAAAAATAGTGTACACCCAGCCTTAAACTTGATCGTCAACAAGAACAAAATGGCATGTTTATATTAAATTAAAGACATCTGTTTCCCTCAATGAATCATTAATTTTACTATGAAATCATTAAACAATGACACATTGTTAACTAGAATATTGTAGCAATTAATAAAAAGTAACATATATGCCGAAACCTAATTGATAAGTTTTCCATCAATAGGAAAATAAAGTATTTAAAATGTCGTGGACCCATTGGGAAGTACGACTTTTCACATTCCGAGAACAATAGACTCGTGGAACGCTGGGAACAACCCGTTCTAGATATTTATTTCCTTGGATATGATAATATAGACAGTAATTACAGTATAAGATACTGGCTTAGTTTTTGCCCGCGACTTCGTCTGACTTTTTCTTCTCTTACGCGCCTCCTTCAGGTCGTAGCGCGATGTTAAATAGCCACAAGTATTGGGCTATCAAACGCAAAAAGAATTTTTCAAATCCGACTGTTACTTCCAGAGATTAGTCCCCTACTTACAAACTTATAAAAACAACAGATTATGCCTCTATATAATATTTAGTATAGATAGCATAGATTATAGCTTCTTTCTCGATATGGAAACAACTTAACGTACCTCACGATAGCGGGATTATATAAAAACGTTGCTTTAAATTAAGAGACGTTTTAATATTAAAAATGTATGGTTAAACACTCGCTAATCCTTTAATTCATCATCATCATCTGCCTAGCCTTTTCCCAACTACGTTGGGGTCGGCTTCCAGTCTAACCGGATGCAGCTGAATACCAGTATTTTACATGGAGCGACTGCCTATCTGACCTCCACAACCCAGTAACTGGGGTAATACGATACCCCTTGGTAAGACTGGTTGTCAGACTTTCGGGCTTCTGACGACCCGTAACGACTGTCAAAGATCCACAAATGACAGCCGGGACCAACGGCTTAACGTGCTTTCCGAGGCACGGAGGGGTCTTGGTATGTAAAGATGGTCACCCATCCACGGACCAACCGCGGCAAGCGTAGCTTAACCTGATCGATCGACCCGTGCAGCTATTATTACTTAGCCACAAGCCCCTCGCTAATCCTTTAATTAACATTCTTAAATAAACCCCCAAAATATACAACAGTTTGATGCATTCCAAAGCTATGCCACCACGATACTAGAAACCACTACAACATAGATAAGGAGCAAAAGACAAAACGACACCTAATCCGATCCAGCCGTCCATTGCAGCCCTCTTCCGGCGACGCCCTAAGCAGAGGTCCGTAGCCGTTAGGGGGTGCCCTTAGCCAGCAGTTGCTATATTTTTTAGTTTTAAAGCCCTGACTGGAGGCCTACATTTATGGAGACAGCCACAGGCAAGCCCGGTTAAGTAGCCGACAACTTCCTAGGTTGACCTGTGAGGTGCCATTTATAAAAAAAAATTAAAAAATACACTATGCAAAAAAAAGTTGTCGGTTTGTTGGAAAATTAAGAAAAGACATGTCACTTTGCATAGACAGAGATAATAAACATACAGTACGTTCACAGTTATTTTACCTCTGGCAGCAGCAACCCAACGGCATCCTTATAATAGCGAGAACAAAGATCACTGTGATATTGGCAGATTTGTTAGTGGCAGCAACCCAAAAGCAACCTTACCGTAATGACACTAAATATCACTGTGATATAGACAGTGATGCAAAATCCAGAGGTAAAATAAGTGTGAACGGAATGTATCTATTTTTCGTAGAGAAGAGATAGGAAGTAGGCATGCTACGCATAAAGCTACAGATAAAATAGCTTAATGATGCTACGTGTGCTGTGTACTGGATCATTCCACACACACACAGACAACAAGACTCATATATGAAAGTTAAATTTAAAATTTTAAAAACCCCCCCGACGAGGCAATGCTTTGATCAAAATATTACGTACCTACAACTTAAAAGGTCAATAAATATTATTTCTTACTTTTTAAAGGTTTTTCTTTGGGTCGGGGGATTTTTACATTTTTAATTTAACCCTTATTCAGGAAAATTAAACACGCTACGCTGCACTGTGATCGACACATGTCTCGCTTAAAACTGCGCATCTTAAGGGGAACCTGGTCACGGGCTCGAACTCACTGATGGGCCTGGCTAAAAAGATCGCTGTCTCACCAGGCCTCGTGTCCGACAGAGGTAGTATCAGTAATGAGCAGTTAGACGCTAGTCTACACGCACGTGATTGAGTGAGATGCAGGACCATTTAAAGTACAACTGACGCGTAAAAAATTAAGAACAGTCCTACGGAAGATCGGGTTTTATGAAAAAACCACTGCATAAATCAATGACCAATAAAGTTTATTGAACTTTTCGATCTTTGAGCTTTGTCGGTACCGAATTGGTTTTTCAAATTTTACACTTATTTTATTAGTAAAACACGCCCAAAGTTAGGTTAAATTAGCAAGAAAAACTAATCTTTGTTGGCTCCTAACTTTTTAATGGCTTTTTATTTTAGTATTCTATTTCCGTACAAACAATATTAATAATGAGACAAAACCATACCATGTTTAGTTTTTGATGTACATTGTCAAACAGTGGAGTAATACCGTCCCGAAGTTTGTATGGGAAAAATGTGGACTAGATTCACCACAACGTATGTTTCCCACAGTGAAGCTTGTTACTTATTTATCCTCATTCCTCATTGCCATTTCATCATCAGAATCTCATCACCATTTATCAATAACCTATTCATTGAGACCTTTTCAATGAGCCCAATCACGATAGTCCTGCCGTAGGTGAGGTAGTTGGGCATCCTGGAAATTCCAGGTGATGCTGCAGCATCAGTTCAAGGTTACTTTGTTCGTCTACTATCATTTTTTTTTTTTTAATACGTTGCCCCACACTAGGAATTACTCCTGTATTGTGGGTGCGTTAACAAACATTTAAATTCACATACGCAAACAGCCAGACCCGGAACAACTACATGTAGGTCATACAAATATTTGTCCCGTGCGGGAATCGAACCCGCTACACGCAGCACAGCAGTCAATCCTTTTACCACTGCGCCAATTAACCACTGCGCCAACCGTGCTGTCAAAAAGCGTGCTGCCATTGAAGTTATAGAATACTAAATTTTCGACTTGATCAGACCCGTGGAAGACGCTCAAATCCCTTCATTAGCCAGAAAAGAGCTGATAATCTTCAAGCTGCTGCTTACTGCTGATAACTTCAAAAACAAATACTTATCTAAACGAATCCACACACGACATAGTATGTACTATTATTTTTTTCAGAATGCTGGATATCCTTGCTACACCATCAGCTCATTGTGTTGCCATCATTGCATTGTATGTAGAATCAAATACTGATCATGCTGAATCCAAACACGATATTATCTGCTATAATTTTTTCAAGAGTTTACTAGTGTGCTGGATCTTGGCTGCAGCGTCCGACTAAGAGTTCCATAATCTTGCATACTTATATAGCATTCATGGGTATTTCTAATTTTAGGTCGGACGTATGTTTGAAAGTACCTAACGTTAAATACACACTATGCGTCTAAGATCCCTACCGCAGTTAAAAAAACAGCTGATGACCTTGAAACGGCTTAAAAGATTTCGATGAAACATGTCTTAGGCTAAAACATCTACTTTTAAATAAAAACAGACAGGCAGACACACATAGCGATCAAACTTGTAACACCCCTCTTTTTGCGTCGGAGGTTAAAAACAAACAACAAGTGGGGTAGTTCCGTAACACAGTATCAGTAGCAATCGCTTTCATTTTGACAGTTCAACAACATTCATTACGTTATTTACGTTGTTGAGCTGACAATTTTCCCGAACATATGAAGCAATGGTTTAGCAATATAGTTCAAAATGATTCAGATTATGATTAGTAGTGTGTTACACAATTAGGGTGCTGCTGGGTGCTCACAATGGGCCCTATCAGAAGGCTTAAAGTCACCCAAAGGGGAATGGAGAGGGCGATGCTCAGAGTTTCCCTGCGTGATCGAATCAGGAATGAAGAGATCCGCAGGAGAACCAAGGCAACCGACATAGCCCACATTGCTCGCAGAACACATGGCCGATAGGGCCGAAAGGTTCTAGAGTGGCGACCGCTTACCGGAAGACGTAGAGTGGGAAGGCCTCTCACAAGTTGAACCGATGACTTTGTGAAGGCCGCGGGAATCCGCTGGATGTAGGAAGCACAAGACCGGTTGAAGTGGAGGAGCTCGGGGAGGCCTATATCCAGCAGCGGACGTCTTTCAGCTGAGATGATGATGATGATAAGTGCTACACCAAGAGCAATAGTTCAACGAGCAACCAACCAGATGAGGTACACTCCTTAGTCGTTCGCGCTCTAAGTACAGTTTAGGGAATATTACATTTATTCATCATTAATAATTTTTATGGTAGGCGCACAGCATCTTTCACAATACCCGTCTTATTAAACCAAATACCTACAGACATTCGCGACTCAATGAACAGGAAAAACGTAAAACACAAGCTCAAAGAATATTACTCGTACAACTCCATTTTACCGTAATTTTGCAGTAGCGCGTTGCGTAATTCCAGTCCATGGCATGCTAAGACAGACCCCAGAGGTCTAATAGTGTGCTTTGTTGAATTATAAGGACAAAATATTATTTTTAAATAAATAAAATAAAAAATAAAATAAATAAAAAAATCTTATATTTCCTTGGTAGTGCGCTGCAACATCCTAGTAGCGTGTAACACTATGAATAATAATCTGAATCATTATGATCATTATTGCCAATCCATTGCTTCATAATGTTCAAAAATGTTTCTGCTTAACAATGCAAATAACGCAATGAATGTTGTTGTACTGCCAAAATGAAAGCTGTATTCCTACTGTTAGCGGATTGCGCAATCACCTCGAAGATTGCAAAACCACGGTTGTTCCATTAAATAACGCTCCCAACAAGGAAGATGGCCGAAGGAATGCCAAATTGACCGAAAAGTTTAAGAGTATACTTACGGAAATTCGAGATTGACGTAGGTATACCTATTATCACGTATCACGTCGATTTAGGACTGTCCGATGCTGTTTATAACATTGTTATTGAAACGTTCGTTTAGGTCGAAAGGTTAGCAATTAATTTGTAACAAAAAAGGTATTTCCCCAGCGATAGCCGACTAACTGATAGCTGAGGGGGAAAACCTAGTTGGGACCTTTGAACCGTTCCTTGCATATCAGCACCGACGCGACCCTTAACCACGTAACTTAATGTGAATATATTTATGATAGGTGGAATTGAATTGAAAAAAAAAATTGAATGAATGCATTGGTAAGTTGTCTTATAAGCACACATATTCACGATAACATCATAATGACGGAGCAAATGAAGGCTTATTAGTCGACTCGCACGAATTAACTCGCCCGAATCAGGCAAATCAGCACTGAGAATCAGCACTTTTCGAACGTCAGAATACATAAGACATTCCACCAAAACACCCGCCCTTCACCACTTCCTAGTGCTTTAGCTGGGAAGAAGAAGTAGTGGAACAAACTCCCCAGCAGCACAGCTGTCTGTTTAGTCGGATAGACTTGATTCTATACATACATAGGCAAAGTAATAAACATTACGAGACAGAACATTAATTAAATAATTAATCATATGTCAGCTAGCCATGCCAATATAATGAAAACACAAAAAGCACAAAAATTAAAAAATGTAAACAAAGCATTATACCAAAATAAAAGAAGCCTCCTGGTACAAAGAGCATGACAGCTTACGTAAGCAATGCTGGATTATGTTCACATAGCTGTTACGACCCGAGTTACTACTCGAGGCCATAAATGGTGATCGTTGAGATAAACCACCTTTATTGACCCAGGCAGGACCACTAAATTCTTTCTGTCTGATTCGTTACGTGGAGTAATTGCGCCATTCTTCAGTGGTATCTGCCCCAACTTAGGAGTTGCAGGTCGTGAGTTCGAGCCCAGGCAGGAACTTTACTTTGTGTTTTTAATGTCATCACAATCGCTTTCAAAACGGCGAAGGAAAACATCGTGAGGAAACCGGGCATATTCTAGAATCAAAAAATTCGAACAAATGTTACATTCACCAACTCGTACTGGGCCCGCGTGGTGTAGGACTAAGACTCACTCCCTCTCACAGAGAGGAGGCCCATATCCCAGCAGTGGGAATATTATAGTCAGATTATTAGGATATATGATTAGGATTATAGGTTCCGTGTGATGACGGACGTAAAAGAATAGCACCATCCCATTTCTTCCCGTGGGTGTCGTAGAAGGCGACTAAGGGACTTACTGGAGAATGGGCAGCAGCGTTCTCTATGCATTTGACCACCATACTGCGATCGCCAACCCGCCTGCCAAGCGTGGCGATTATGGCAAATCCCCCCTTTTGGGGGAGGCTTATGTTCAGCAGTGGACGTCTTTCGGCTGATAAGATGATGATGATTAGGATATGACTCCTTGAACATGCTTCAGGAAAGGTGCTGTTGTTACTGCGACTGGCAAAAGTGATTTTATAAAATCAATCAGTCAGACCTAGAAGTTCCAAAAAAATGTCCGATAGGAAGATCAAGAGTAAGATCTTTCGATCTGAAGGACTGGCGACTATGATCTCGGAGGCAGTCATGCCACTGCTAATATTCCTACCTTAGGATTCTATATTAATCAAATCAGGGAATCGAACTCTGATCTTAGAAATCGCGCTTGTGAATCTTGTTTACTATATAGCTATGCTTGGTTCTTTTTAACGCCATCTATAACTTAATTGGCGAACTCTAAATACTTCCTACTCCTTACTTTTGTGCGTTCCGATGTGGTTACTCAAGACTGAGGCACGGGTAGTCATACTGCTACCTTCCTAACTTTGGATTCCTACTGCTACTTCAAAATTCGTGATGTACATAAATCCCAAAACCATTTGACAAAATCAGGGAATCGAATTTTGATTTAAGCAGTCGCGCTTGTGAATCAGTATATTCTATGCAAGGTTTTTTTAACGCCATCTATAGCTTAATTGATGCACTTAGTACACACTTCACTCCTTACTAATGTGCGTTCCGACGTAGTTACCCAATAATTTAAGAGATGGCGCTACTCAAGAGTAGCGATTATTTGCTATTTTAGTGGATACGTCTGAAAATTATTAAAATAATCATTTTGTACCAAAGGTTGTAGGTAGGTAAACTTTCATCGCTGAATATCGTTTAAGCCCGTACGATAATCGTAAAACTTGGACGTTCGCGTACCGTTTGATGGTTTGCTTGCCGTTATTATTGCGGTTGGTTGCCCTAGGTCAGGCCGTAAAGTAGATTTTACATAGGTCAGGCTCGGGCAAGGACCCATAGCTACTTTTCCAGCGTTTCTAGAAGTCCAATCTTTACAATGATCTATTCTGTGGTATAAACTCGTGTATGAAGGTGTGAAGGCGAAATTTGTCTTGGCGGGATCGGCTTGAATTCTTGTTATTATGTATGTTCCTATTGGCTCTTATACCATACCCATTGATTTCGTACAGAAGGGAAATAAAACAATTAAATAGCGTTTAATGACTAGAACGTCATTTAATTAAATGAAGCATCACCTAGGTACAAAAATAATCGTAGATTCTCAACAATCACAACAAAAAAGCATGGAATGATTAAAAGTTAAACACAACACACAACACAATGAGGAAATTTCCATCTTCTACCCCTATTCTTCCTTGTTGCCTTCCTGCTTCTTCACGGGCCCAGTGTGAACGATAGGCACCACCCTCTCATTAGACTCCTTTGGTTTAGGTTTCAACGGCGCCGTAATTGACAAAACACCATCGGATGATAATTTTGACATCACCGAGTCTGCATAAATACCTTCAGGTAAAGCGTACCGCCTGCTGAAGCTTCGAGAAATAAATCCATGTTCATCCTGCCTTTCTTCATGTTTAGCTTCAATCACTAAGAAACCATCAACAGTCTTCACTGAAATTTCTTCCGGCGCGAAGTGCTGAACGTCTAGATTCACCTGGAATTTGTCCTTATCTTCTCTGATTGTGGAACCGGTGTCTTGTGTTGCGGCTTGAAGGTTCCTCCAGGGTCTGTAGTAGTCCCTACTGGCTTGGGGAACTGCGATGATGGTTAGTTGGTCTTGTGGAGTTAATCCCAAGCCGAAATGCTGGTCACGCAGACGACGCGGGCACTGCCTGGGGCGCTCGTAGTCGATGAAGAATGGATACAAAGACATTTTCACTGGTTTAGTAGTCTTCACTGGTTCAATTGTAAACTGTACGGATTGATGATTCACTTGAAAATCGCTTGGAAACTCTTCTCTCCGATTATCCGATACTTTCTGTTGCTCGCTTCAATGTTGTTTTCGGAATGAATGCCGGTCAAAAGCCGGCTTCAAATTTATATTGACGACAGCGCCATCTAGTAGCAAATAGAATTTTCTGGAATGCGATTCTAGAATGTACGCGATGACTCGCGCATGCGTCAGTCTTGCAGATGCTTGAAACATTTTGTCATGGCTGACATTTAAATTATAATTCTAAAACATTGTAAATATATTTTTATTAGCCTGTGTTCAACTCTATAAGTATATTTTCAGTAACCTGTGTTCAACTCATTCAGGTATGCAGTATGATGCCCAGTAGCGCAAACAAAGAGCATGGTTGGAATGAAGAAAAAAATAGAAAACACAACCTTCACTAAGCATTTAACAACTAAGTAGGTTTCTATATTGTAAATCTATATATAATATTTTTAATTTAACTAAAGCATGAATGCTTTTTATTGATAGTTGAGCTGTTGAGCGCGCCATTGCGCCATGCGCAGCACCTCACTTTGAACAATGCCGAATGTTTTTAACCCCTGACATTGAAGCGCCGCCTGGTGTCGAGTAGCAGACAACCTGATTCTAGAAGTTTTCATCCAAATAAACCTTTTCTCGAAATAGATTTCTCTAGATAGCAAACTACCTTCGTTTTAGTTGTACTACCCAATGATTTATTTTATTTTATAGAAATTTAGTAGGTAAATGCGAAAGTTGTAGATAGAAGGTAGTCGTACTTAACAAGTATTTTAATTAAGTCGGTAGGTACATAAGTTGCATTAGTAGGTGGGGTTGCAGGGATAAAACAAAACTGTATCTAACAAGTAGGTACGTTGTATGTAATAGGTAGGTAGCTTCTATCAGGTTTTTTTCATATTTATGTAGGTAGAAGAATCTTTACTAACATTTGCTGCACATGGTGCGATAATAACATCCAAACACTCAATTCTCTGAATGTATTTATTTATTTGAGTAATTTTACCTCGGTACACAGTTTTAAACGTTATAAGTAATGAAAAATTCGTAACCTGGTTAGTTACCTACCTTACTTGCAAAAAATTGTACCTACCTACCTACATAAATATGTTAAACTTTGATAGGTAGGTACAATGTTTTATATTATTATCTCTTTTATCAATGCAGTTATCCCCGGAATTATCCCGTTCATCAGAAATGTACACGCAGTCTCATACTTTTGAAAAGCACCCTCAAATACTTGCCATGAAGAAGTTTTGACAAGGGTGCAGGGTAGAGATGGCGATCTGTGAAGTGTGAACGATTAATCGAAGAATCGATTTTTCGGGCCCAAAAAGTCGATTTTTTAAATCGATATGCAGTACTGAATCGATTCAGTGAATCAATATTTCACCCTTGAAAATCGCCATTGATTTTATTTTTTTGTTTTGGTAAAAACTAAAAACCATAAAATTATTTATAATTGACTGCTGTTTTAAAAAGTTTAGATAATATGAAGCAATGGGAACGTAAAAATACATTTTGAAAATAAATGCCTTCTTTCATACCTGATCCGACTTTTACTGATTAGACATAATTTATTATGGCATCCTTCTTGTTTTTCATAAAATTAATTTATATTTACGTTATAAATGCAAGCTTAAAAAAAACGATTTTTAGAAATCGATCTTGAGACCTCGATTTTTTTTGTGAATCGATACATCAGCTTACGATTCGAATCGATTTAAAAATCGATCATTTCGGAAAGAATCGCCATCCCTAGTGCAGCGTGTTTTGTATATCAATGGGGTGCGACTATTATTTCGACATAAATTCAGCTGTTCACACATCTTTTGCGCACGTTTACAACACACACGCATGTTGGTTGAATGGATATTGATCCGTCTCGAAAACAGCTGTTTTTTGTAAAGTTTGCATTCAAAGCATCACCATGCTTTCGAATTACGATGCGGTCTTGTGAGGTTCATCTCTGATTGAAGAATTCCAACCTGTATAATAATGATTCTTATAAGTATCTTAATAAAGGTATTAATGATTCTATTTTTGGTTCCTGACAAGGCAACATGCATATCAAATTCTGCATCGGAATCGTCCTCTGAGAAACTTTAAATTAAATCTAAAAGTTGTGCTCTTGTCGAAATAGAAACATCTGGGTAGTCGCTTAAAAAACAAGCTGCTTCTTTTAATTCATTGTCCTTGTTCTCGGGAGTCGGATGAATCATTTTGCCACAAACAAGGGTATTTTTGTAAACGCTCAATTAAATGTTCCAAATTAAATAAAGCGCACGCTCCGTCCACAAACAAATAACAGGTACAATAGTGAGTGGCGGGCGAATGCGGGCTCGCACACAGCCGAATCACAAACAGTAGGTGGTTCGGCGTCGTCGTTGAGGTGAAGCGGGCGGGGGGAGAAATGCCTGTGGGCATCGAGCACGGACGTCGGGCAGGCATTCGGTGAACAAATGGAACATCCCGTATCCTCCAAATTTATCAAAATATATATTAATATATACCAAAATTTATATCAATATGCCAAAATATACCGAGACATTATATCCGACATTTATTTTGGTGGCAACATAGAAATATATACCTACCTATTAAAGCTACGTGTGCGGTCACTCGAAAATGTATTTAGATAATATGTCGTAATATGCCTTGCTATATATATGACATTCATTAATAAATATTATAGCTACGTCTGTGACGGCCTTTATTATTTCGCTATAGCATGTATTCTAGAACAAGTGGCTAGTTGTGTCAAACTTGTTTAAAATATATAGGTAAGTCAGCGTTTTCATTGCTTTTGCACATTTTTTCATTATTGTTTTCATCGTAATCTTCAGAAACAAATGGAGCGGGATTCTACATATAAGTAGTAGGTAGGTATACAGCTCTAGCTATTGGCCCAATTATCTAGAATTTGCTGTCACTGTACGTATTCTCGCCCAAAGAAGCATTATCGAAAAACTTACCACCAAAACAAATAGGTAAGTATGCACAGAGTAAACAATTTTGACGACTTCAAATTAGGTCGTTTTCAATTCGAAGCAGGAAGTGCACAGTCCATGTAGTTATTTATAACCGACTTCCAAAAGGAGGAGGTTCTCAATTCGTCGGAACCTTTTTTTTTTTTTTTTTTTTTTATGTATGTTCCCCGATTACTCGAAGATGGCTGGACCGATTTGGATAAAAATTTTTTCGTTTGAAAGGGTATACTTTCCAGGTGGTCCCATGATCATCAAGTCAGGATCTGATGATGGGATCCTGGAGAAATAGAGAGAACTCTTCAAATTTTATAGGCACACTTGAAGCAATTTGTGTAGTTTTTGGAAGAGTACTTTCTCGGAGTGGTTCCATTTCAATTTGGTGAAGATTTGATGAAGAACTTCGGAGATAGGCAACGGAACTCCTCAATAAATGATAGCAAATGGACAGGGATTGCTGAAATCTCATGTCTGTCAATTGTTTACACCAGTTAATAACATAACATCACGCCGGTACGCTGGGAAGGGGTAAGCACATGTGAACCACTAAAAAGTGAAAAATAAAAATATTTTTCAAAAAAAATAAACAACCGACTTCCAAAAAAACACTAAAAAGTGAAAAATAACTTTAATTTCGGAAGGCGGTGACAAAAAATTAAAATACATATCCAAAGTCACCGCCTTCCGAAATTAAAGTTATTTTTCACTTTTTAGTGTTTTTTTGGAAGTCGGTTGTTTATTTTTTTTGAAAAATATTTTTCTATTGTCGTTTAGTTACAATGATGCAGCGGTCAAGAAATAACGTGAAATAACATTCCATTAAACTTATGGCTAAGTAATAACAGCCCTACGGGTCGATCAATCAAAATCGCCGCGGTTGGTCCGTGGATGGGTATTCATCTTTACATACCAAGGCCCCTCCGTGCCTCCTAAAGCAGTTAAGCCGTTGGTCCCGGCTGTGATTTGTGGATCTTTGACAGTCGTTACGGGTCGTCAGAAGCCTGATAGTCTTACCTTACTAAAGAAAGAATGAAAAATAGATCTATTTGTCACAGAAACAAGTGCATATAAAAAGATGACATATTTTTTTTTTTAAACATGATAACAACGCAGATATTTATATAAAGGCTTAGAGAACATAAATAGTCGGCAGCTGCAGGCCGTGACTGTGACAAGAAGGCTTCCACTCAGCATGATGCTGTGCTATGGGATCCACAGCACGGCGCTGATTTTCAGTGGTCACCCAAAAACAACATACGCAAATCAAGCCAGGATTTGTCTAAAGCGTATCACTGCGTTGTGGTGGTCAGATTGGCAGGCGTTCCAAGTAAAATACCAGTTAGACTGCAAGCCAACACGGTCGCAAAAAGGCCAGGATTGATTCACTAGTGAAATTTTATAATCTGGAAGTGGCATAGGTACAGTAGGCTATATCTTTGTAATTTAGAGTGTGGGCATCGATGCATTGAAGCATAGATTGGGCGATAAAAAAAAGCATGCTACACTATCACTGGTCTATATCGAAATTGCACTACCTATATCTGTAGTATTTGATCCCCTGAGTCTAAATATAGAACTTAAAATTGATCGGCAGTTAGCTTTAATTATCTACTAGCTTTTGCCCGCACCTCCACTCGCGTGGATGTCGGTTATCGCGTAAAAAAGTAGCCTATGTCCTTTTCCATATCCCAGGCTATACACTGCTAAATTTCATGACCACTGGTTTAGCGGTTTAGTCGTGAAAGCGTAACAGACTGAGTTACTTCAGCATTTATAAGAGCGTGGATTATGGAGCGTGGAGCATGCTATACTATATCATCTTTTTTATTGATATTTCAAAATATTTATTTGATTTTCTACCCGCGTTTTATATGACGCTTTCATTTGATGAGCCTGATGCTGTTTGTTTTCTGTTTAATTGTTAAAACTCGAAGTTTCAATTTTCTTCTTACGTTTCTATAAAAATACTTTTGAAAAAGCTTTATTTATTAAATAAATAACAATTTGTGTATCTTGCATGCGTCTAATCGAGTACTTACGATACCAAATAGATTTAACGAACAGCTTCTTTCTCCACCATGTTTCATAAAAAGCAAAAATAGTATCATCTTATTGGATTATGACAATTAAGTCATTTTTACATTCGGTTTAATAGCTTGAACATTGCACGGTTGTAAATCCACATTACTTTCAAAAATAAATAATCGAAGTAGGTACTAACTGTAAACTTTTTGCTGACGAATGTTTGCAAAGACTGGCCAGACAGACGAAAGCCATTAAATGCGCAGAACGCTATGCGCAGTTAAAATTAATACGACGCAAACGTCAGACAAAGCTGACCGGCATTTCTTTTTCGCCTTGAAAATAATCAGACAAAATGTCGATGCTCCCATTTCTTCTCAATATGGAACGTCCCAGGCGCTTATCGGACCAACATTTTGCATTAGCTCTAACACCAGAAGATATTTTGACGATGGTAGCTCCGAATTCTCCAATTTCGAATGAGTACTATCGGCCCTGGAGGCACCTGTCAACCCTACTGCGAGACTCTGGATCAACAATAAAATCCGATAAGGCGAAGTTCCAGATCAATTTGGACGTTCAGCACTTTGCGCCGGAAGACATTTCCGTGAAAGCTTCTGATGGATTCATCGTTATCGAGGCTCGTCACGGGGAAAAGAGAGATGAACACGGATGGGTGTCTCGTCAGTTTACGAGACGATACGTCTTGCCTGAAGGCTGCAGTATCAACGCTGTGCAGTCTCGCCTGTCATCGGACGGAGTTCTGACCGTCACCGCGCCTCTCGAGCGTTCCCAAGCTTCGAATGAACGCGTGGTACCAATCATTCAGACGGGACCAGTGAGAACTCAGCCTGATGGGTCAAAGTATGAAGAATTAGGAGATGGAGAATCTCCGTTAAAGGAGGAAAACGGACAGTGAATGCAGTTGCAGCTGTTGCGAAGAGCGCAACGCCAGTCCCAGAATAGTTATTTCGTTCATTCATGACCTTCAGTGAAAACAAATTATATGTGTGACTTATAAATATATGCGTACCTAATAGTGCACCTGTGTTAATTTATTTGCATTTTGTTATTAACTTGTCGATTTTGTGCAAGAAACTGCTAAATAAACTATTTTTGTTGTTGTTTGAGTCACCTAAACACAAACATGTATCTTCTCAGGTAGTTTTATCCTTTTAGCTACCAACTTTAGGGACTACCTACACAATGTTCAAAGCATTTGTAAGTACCTAATTATAGTGAAAGATCGGTTTGTGCTTTGAGGATTTGAATTCAGATTGTAATCTAGGTTTATCGACAATGCATCCAGTTTTACAATGTGTATTCTGTATGGTGAGCAATGCCTCAAGTGTGTCAAATCGATATGAACCAAAAACAAGTGTAGGTAGGTATCTTTAAATATGCAAAATTCTAGATATTTATTGCAGTTTAACGGGTGTATTCATAAACGATTATTAAAGTTAAGAGATATTTAAACGTCAAAAATGTATGGTTAATCAGTCGCTAATCATTACTTAACTATAAGCAGCGTTTATAAAAAAGGGGGTAATTGTTAAATAAAACAAAAGGGATATCGTTACATAATCTAAGTTTATTAAAAATTAAAAATAGGCTCATAAATTATAGCACAGATTTCAATCAGTCTTACAAGGAAACAATACACGATTATTTACATTATTTACAGATTCAATTTGCTTCTTCAGCAATCGGTTCTGGAGGGCCCCCTAGCTGCTTCTTGATTGGTCCTGTGTGTGTGATTGGCACTATCTTCTCTCCAGTCGAAGGCATGGCCAGGACTTTAGGTGCTTTGACGGTCAAGACACCGTCGGATGACAATTTTGACTCCACAGTGTCAGGTAAGCACCCATGTGGAAGGGCATACCGCCTTACAAACTGTCTGGAAATATAGCCATGTTCATCCTGCTTCTCTTCATGCTTTCCCTCGACGACAACCTGACCGTTCACCACTTTCACATTTATTTCTTCAGGTGCGAAATGCTGGACATCCACACTAACCTGGAACTTTTCGCCGTCCGATGTTATGTTGCCAACGCTGTTCAGCGCAAGCTGGTTCATCGCTGATGAGAGCTGTTCCATTGGCTTCATAAAGTTTTCAAATGGCTGGAAGGTGGACGAATTCCCGAAGAAACCACGAGGCATCAGCTGATTAAAAGGTGAATATCCGAAGAAATTCTCCGGTCTGTAGAAATCTCTCTCCATCATGCGGAATTGCCTTTCAAGATCGTAGAAGTAAGGAATCACCGACATTTTCGTACTCGTTACTTGTTTGTTCGTATTAGTTTTGAACAGTTCACTTTCTTCGTTTACAACTGCGGAGTTCCCGTCCGTTCCCCGTATTTATATTCGGACGACGACAACGCCACCTGTTATCGGTGGGGCGCGTAACTTTCCAGAAAGTCCACCAAAACGAACGCTGTAGAATACGCGAGGTGCATCTCGTCAGTTGCTGGTTCTAGAAAATGACCGAGTTGTGGGCCGAACGTTGTTCTTTAAAATAGCGCCATCTTGTAGCGAGTAGTAAAACTACATGAATCATGTGTTATTCATTGGTAAGATAGAAAGTAATATTCCGAACACTATTATCAGATTAGGTTATGGGCAGGTGGATGATGATGTAATTATTCGTATTTAGTAACCGACAAAAGAAAAAATCAGGTTCTCAAGTCGACGCGTACCTACCTGTAGGTACTTTCAATAAGTTTTTAAATGTTCTATCCTAAGTAACACAGCGCGTGTTAGGTCAGGTTAGGGTTAGGCAGAGATGCACCTATAGTACCTACGTACTTACACCCACATTTCACAAGTTATGATTAAGTCCCAAGTAATAAATACCTAACGTACCTACCTACAGATAATATAATGTAAGTAAAAACAAAATAAACTTACTGGCTGGGTAGGTAGTGAATTAGTGACTGAAGGTGAAGGTGAGTAGTTACTAGAACTTAAAGTTAAATCAGTCAAATCTGACCTACTTTGCGTTCATCATCGATCGTAATTTTTTATTTGTACCTATCTAAAACAGCTCTCAAACAGTAATATTTATTCCCAGAGCAGTTGTCTGAACATTAATTCTACCTACCTACTTGACTTAAGTTATGCTATTTACTACTACTATTAAAATGGTAAATGGCACAGCGACTGAGTGTTTAACTTCTACAGCTCCACTGTATCTGTACTTATGGGTCGCCGGTTCTTGCACAAACAATTTGGATGATCTCGAATTACTTAGGTAGATCATGTCTATGCAAGTGTGAATTTACTTAGGCAGATCATGTCTATACAAATGTGAATTGCTTAGGTAGGTCATGTCTAATGTACGTGTGAATTTTTCTATGAATGCATTCCCTTATGTCAACGTTCACACGAACGTAATAAAATCACGCACTGGATTTTCAACTCTCTGTGTTGAGCCGAGCATTAAAAATCCAACAGAATGCAGCGCGAGTGAGTCTCGGTCTCGGCGGGCGCGCGTTCAGTAAACGAAAAAAACAGTGTTCGATTTTTAACTCTCGGCGGTCGGCGCTAAGCAGTGTGCTGTAAATCCAGCGGGAAATAATCTCGCCGTGATTTTATAACTTCCGTGGGTACGTGGACTATGACATCCCCGTTATTTGTGAGAAAAGTATATAGTGACAGGTACAACCTGAAAGGGCCAATATACAAGAAAAAAAAATATCCAGTGCGCAAACTGTCACCATGAATTCAGCATATCGTTCTAGACCCCTTGCACAAAAATTTTACATCGGTTTTACAAAAAAAAAATCAGCTGTTTCATATGTAGAAAAGTGCAATACCTACGCGGTCAAAATGTATGGAACAGCTGATTTATTTTTGTATTGCCGACGAATAATATCTGTGCTGGGTGGTCTAGAATGATATGCTGAATTCATGGTTACGGTTTATGCACTGGATAAAAAATTATCTTGTATATTGGCCCTTTCAGGCTTCAAAAATATAGGAACGTCGACAAAGTTCATAATATTGTGACACTATAGGCATCATTAAATTGTGGGCAAGATTTAGATTCATTAACTGATTGTTCTTTCTCATAATTTTTCATATTATTGCCTAATGCTCAGCATATATTATTGAACCGTTCACATGAGGACATTTTTTAACCGACTTCAAAAAAAGGAGGAGGTTCTCAATTCGTCTGTATGTTTTTTTTATGTTTGTTACCTCAGAACTTTCGACTGGGTGAACCGATTTTGATGATTCTTTTTTTATTTGAAAGCTAGTCCTTCTCGTGTGGTCCCATTTCAATTTCATCTAGATCTGATGATGCGTTTCGGAGACAGACAAAGGAACTCTTCAAAATATAACAGTAAATCAACCGCGAATGCTGCTATCGCGTAAATATGCATTGTTTTGACCCCAAGTATGAAGAAATTTCGAATTAGTGGTTACAGTACCTACTCACTTTTTTAGTTACAGTACCTACGTACTGTAACTAAAAAAGTGAAAAATAAAAACTTTACCAAAAAAAAAACAACCGACTTCCGAAAAAACACTACAAAGTGAAAAATTACTTTAATTTCGGAAGGCGGTGACAAAACATTAAAATACATATCCAAAGTCACCGACTTCCGAAGTTAAAGTTATTTTTCACTTTGTAGTGTTTTTTCGGAAGTCGGTTGTTTTTTTTTTTTGGTAAAAGTTTTTTGATCTATAGGTTCATAGAAATTATTGAGCTTGGATAGCCCAATAATTAACGCGAAAGGAACGCTCACAATATTTTAAATCCTTGACAGTGCCAATATAATAGTGAACTCGACTGTACAGCGACGAGGAAGCTGTCACAATGAATGCAGCACAAAACTATTGTCCTAGCGATAGCCTAGAAATTATTCAATGATTACGAAAAAAAAAGTCTGCTGTTTCATAGAAAAGTGCACACGCGGTCAATTTTTTATTACTACCAATCAATCAACTCAGCCTATCGCAGTCCACTGCTGGACATAGGCCTCTCCCAGGCAGCTCCACAACACTCTATCCTCCGCCTTCCGCATCCAGTCTGTCCCAGCCACCTTTGTAAGGTCGTCGGTCCATATAGCTGGAGGGCGTCCCACACTACGTTTGCCGATACGCGGTCTCCACTCCAGGACTCGTCTGCTCCACCGTCCATCGGTCCTTTGACAAACATGGCCAGCCCACTGCCACTTCAGCTTGCTCACTCTACAAGCTATGTCGGTAACTCCGGTTCTATTCCGGATAATTTCATTCCTGATTATTTATTTTTTTAATTACTACCGTTAGCGTACAAATTTTTGTTCTGTTATCAAACAAACACTTCCATTGTTAGTTCATAATATAATGTGTTTGCTGTCCTGTTCCCTTTGATAAGAAATAAAATAAAAATACATTTTGACCCCGTAAGTATTGATTACTTAAAGAATCATGTGCTGTTTCGATCGATATCCGCGCCCCAGTTTAATCTAAATAACATAGTTACATCTTCTAAAATAAAGAGCGAAACAATACGCAATAGCTACGGACCATTTTCAAAGTGCTATTAAATTAAAACCATTAAGAAAATTGACAATATCATTTAACGGTACTGTGCGAGCAGTAATTTATCCATTTAGGTAAGTATATGAATTAAAACAGTCGTCGACTCTGCCGGCTACTGATAAATTGTATACAGGGTGTTGCAACCGCGTTTAAAAAATAATAACAAAAAGTATAGTGGGTATGGTAGGTATTTGATATACCTACCATATCTACCCAGCTTAGTTGAACTTTTCGTAGACCTCGGAAGTAATGTACCTATAGTAATTTTGCTTCATTCTTCAAAATCAAAAAATCAAAATCGAAATATTTTATTTCACATAAACCTGCAAGGGCACTTATGAAACGTCAGAAGCTAGGTGCACGGTTCCAATTTGTCGCTTCCTATGGAGAAGAGCCGGCAAGAAACTCCACGGTTACTCTTTTAAAAATAATTGGCTTTTATAATGTTTTCAAATTACAGTGATATTAGGTATGGGAGGACAGTGCAGGCCTGTCAATAAGTACCAGGTACTTAGAGGAATGAAAATAAAGAATAGAAACTGTAGGCCTACTACGTTCTCTCATTCACAATATGTAAAAGAATCTACATAAGTAAAATCAACCTATTTAAACCAAGTGATATGATTTCCATGAGAATCACTAATAAATACTCGATATTACAAGTGTTCTATAATGTCAAATAATGACGAGAATATATCAGAAAGTGTAAAAAATAAAATTAATTATTTCTTGCTGGGACACAGGTCTCAACTCTTTTAGAGAAAGAGGGCCGCAATCCCAGTCCCAGTGCTGGTTATTGGATGTCACATGTGTTCGAATTTTTTGCTTCTAGAACATACCGGTCCATGTTTTCCTTCGCCGTTTTGCGTGGAATGGTGATAAAATGAAACACACAAAGTAAATTACCTGCCTGGGTTCGAACACACGACCTACATCTTGTAAGACACGGCCGTTACCTCTGGGCCACCACTGCTCAATTAGTAGCTCGTTGTGTATTACTATTGTGGTTTCTACAAGTACTAAGAACGATTAATGCACACGTATGTCGCACACAATAATATGCCCATTGTTGTGCAGTGCACTGCAACCACACTGCAACCTAGCAATCCGGAGCATGCTGTATGTCATCTGTTTATTATTAGTGCAATGCCGACGCGCTATCTATGCGCATTGCACGGCCGCTGGACAATAGTGCGTCTCCGACCGGGCGGTTGTGATAACAAAATAATGACTCCAATGTATTTCTACTGTTTTTTAAGCCTCGTTTTGTTCAATGGGTATGTATTTTTTTTTACTTTTTTATAGTAGGCAGGTGTTCTTTTTTAAATTTATTTTTTCATAAGAATTTACTAGCTAAGTCTTAAAATAATAATAATATGTGCGAGTAGGTCATCATACAATTAGTCCGCATCATTGTCAAAATAGGAAAGGTGCCCAAAAGGCTGGTAGCATTGCCACGTTGTATGGCAATGGGCAAAAAATAGGCCAGTCCTGGTCACGTGAAGAATCGACCAATCACTTGGCAATGTCTTGAAAACTATTTATTTAATTTTAATTTGTGTACACGTTAAAACGTTGTTTCAATTATTATTTACTATAGTTGGGAATGTTGCGATCTCTAACTAATTTCGAAGTAGGTAGGTACTTAAGTGGAATGTTTTTACCTCAATCAGGTTATAAATTCTGCATTAAGAACTATAAAGACACAGACTCACCTACAGCGAGATTGAGATTAAATTGTTTACAAAATATTCAGTCACTAATTGTTTTATAGAAAAATAATCAATTTCAATTAATTTTATACCAAAAACAGTAAGAAGTTGACATTACTTACTTTCGTGTTAATTAATATTTACGATTTTCATCATGGTCATTCTCATTAGTCTCCCCTTTATGCCTTCGTTTTTTCGGGCTTGACCTTACGTAAGTACCTATTGCTTCTGGTGAAGCATTCCGTTCGAGTTCGAAACGTAAAAGTTGGGTAAACCAATAAGTGAGGAAAACCGTAATTTTTATTAAAATCATCCTCAACAAAGTGGGACAAAGTGTACAATTTTTTTTTTAATATTCCCCGTTGTGCCACAGCAGGTTTAGCATGACGCTTTCAATTTTTTTTTTTCTATCGCTCGTCTACATTTCTCGGTTCAAAACCACAGTTTTGAACCGAGAAAAATTACTTTTCCGTGTAAACAGTTCACAAACTGTTTACACGGAAAAGTAATTTTTGTCTTCTCTTCCGTCGACGAAACACCTCGCTACGGTTCCCGTGCTATGCCTGCTGGTGGGAAAACTTGAAGGGGCAAAGTGGAATAATTCACCTTTTGACGGCCATGTCAAAAAAGCAAAAACGTCCCCATGGCGCCAAGCGGCTTTACTTACGTATAAGTATGTCATGTAGTCGTAACTGTGGCGTGCTGGGCACATTTTGGTTTGTCATCTATACATGACTGTGGCAGTCAAAAGGTTAAATAAAAAAATCATGATGAATCATGAAATCATATTTTATTTGTGTAATTGTTTTAATGAATCCTTTTTTTTAGTTTCGCATCTAAAATATTAAAGTAGGGATTGGTTATTTTTAAAAACCAAACAACATGGTAATGCTGCCAGTCTCTTGGGAACATTGCTAGTCAAAAAAAAAAAATTAAAAAATCAAAAGTTAGTAGGTATTGTATTTTTTTTTTAAGAATAGCTAATCCTTTTACACTAAAAATATATGTTTTCAAACACATATCAGAATTCTGGGCAGAGTCCATTTAGACTGTCATCGATACGTTAAGAAGATGAAGAATATGTTTTATAACTGGACTTGCTGTGCCCGCGACTTCGTCCGCGCGTAATAGTTTTTTTACTATTATTTAAATGTCAATAAAAACAAATAAACATTCTAAAATAAATGTAGCCTAAGTTACTCCTTATTACATCAGCTACCGCCAGTGAAAGTCCCGTCAAAAACGGTCCAGCCATTTCAGAGATTAGCGGGAACAAATAGACAGACAGACAGACAAAAATTGAAAAAAATGTTATTTTGGTATATGAACCGTATACAGGTTGTAACAGAAACCCTATTGCTATCCTGAAGGAGTAAAGATAACAGCTGGTATAGAATCACTATACATAGTTTCAGCTCAAAATAAAATACCATACCATACCATATTTTCGGTTTCATATGTTTCTTAAATTCAAATCATAACAAACGTGTCACCGCACTACGTAGGTCAATAATTTTCCACGTTACTTGCCAATACCACGATAAATCTCTTCCGAGTGATGTCAATTTATTCTGGAATCAATTCATTAAAAATTCTCATAACTTCCGGACATGTAGAGATAAATTAAAAAACCCTTCCAATATCGTTTGATATCATCCAAAGAAGCCGTGCCCTTGGTATGTATATACCCTTTCCGTTACACGTTGTATATATATTCATATGCATGTAGCAAAAAGCGGTTATTTTAATATTACAAACAACCACTACAATTTTATTTCTATGTATAGATGTATAGATGAGATCGGAATGTCCTATTCATCATTATCATTACAAACTCATGAATCACACCCACTACACACACACACACACACACAATACCCACCTCCTATTCACTCATTTGTTTTCATTTCAGAGTGAATTCAAGCCATCTCCACAATGTATTAGATTCGCAAGTGTGCTTCACGAACGACTTCGCGTTTGGAGTGTCAACAGCTTCGTACCAAATTGAAGGGGCTTGGAATGTGTCAGGTACTGTGCAGTAAGAGGAGATCACTCATTTCGTAGGTACCGAAACATAAAAGCGCAGGCCAGATGAAAAAAAAATTGTTTTCTTATAGGGAAATTACATTTAGATTTTTTTTTTTAAATATTATAACGAAAGTCTACAATTATTAACCCCCTGGCTGCTATTGACGAGTCTTAAAGTACCAGAGAAATCACATTTTTGCTAAAGATATTTTTGATATTCATTTTACGCAAAAAGTTATTTATAGCTAGAGATCGGATATTCAGATGCATATTTACCTAAAGTTGGAATGTTGGCTAATATGGAATGCGCTTTTGTATCGAAATAATCTTTATTTAATTTATGTTTACTTTTTTTACTAACATAAATAACATATTTAAATAATATCCTTTAAGTACCGTGTTTCTGGCAAATAAGGACATTCATTCATTCGTTCATTCATTCGTTCATTCATTCATTTATTCCCAGATAAGGGCGAGAGCATTTGGGACAGGTATACCCACGAGCACCCGGATAGGATATTCGATCACCAGAATGGGGACATCGCTGATGGGTCCTACTACAAGGTGAAGGAAGATGTTCAGCTGATGACGCAGCTAGGAGTTAACTTCTACCGATTCTCCATGTCCTGGCCTCGGATACTACCCGATGGTTTGAGCAAGTGAGTGGGCAGATTAGTTTTTAATACAAGGTCAGTAAAATAAAATTAGCTAGCGGAACTCTGCACACGTGATAGGTAGATGGGTAGTTTTGCTAGGTAATTTAATTTGACCTTTGCAAGATTTCACAATCAAGTCAAACGTCTACTGCTACGCCTACGTAGTAGCGGAAGTAGCAGCTATCATTGCAGGGTGGTTTCTTCCTAGCTAAAACACTAGGAAGTGCTGCCTTGCTAATTGTAAATGCAGTACTTGCAAAAAAGCGGTTTCGAGAAAATTTTCATGCAAGTACTGTGAATCTCATTATCAAAATAAATAATAGTTTAAAAAACTTAAAAACACGCTTTAAAAACCAAACTAAAAATTAGAAAATAATTTAATTCTATTAAAAAGCGTGGGGTGCTTTTTGAGGTATTTTTATAATCAATTAATATCAAGCACCCCACGCTTTTTAATAGAATTAAATTATTTTCTAATTTTTTAGTTTGATTTTTAAAGCGTGTTTTTTAGTTTTTTAAACTATTATTTATTTACTATTTTTTAGTTCTGCTTGCTTGAAAAGCGTGATTTTTAAGTTTTTTTATGTTTTTTTTTTAAATTTTTGAATTGTCATCGGTCCTCGATAAGTCTACAAAGTTTCAATGAAATCTGACCGTTTGAAGTGGGTCAAAATAGCGTCCAAAGGAGTCGGTTACATACAAACAAACAAACAAACATACAAACATACAAGTGAAGCTAATATAAAGCGTGTAAAAACATACTTCCAGTATCCAAATATTTTTATTTTTCCTATATAGGTTTGCCCTAAAGGATGCCGTTTCTGCAAAAAAGCTAAAACCCATAAGTGTCGATTACTGCAGATACAATTTGCAGGGTAGAGTGGTGAAGAGCGGGCGTTAGGGGACTGTCTTATGTAATTTTAAGTTCGAAAAGTGCTGGTTCTCAGCCTAATTTGAATAAATGACTATTGATTTTGTTGTCCTGCAAACTTTACTTTTATTCTCCACAGCAATGTGAACGAAGATGGCATCAGATACTACAAGGAGTTGCTAGACGAGCTGCAACGCAACCGCATCACACCGGTTGTGACGATGTACCACTGGGACCTGCCGCAATGTCTGCAGGACCTCGGCGGATGGACCAATCCCATTATGGCTGATTACTTCGTCGATTACGCCAGAGTAAGAAACTTCAATTTTTGCAATCGTTTAACCACCAGCTAACAACCATGTTATCAAGATTATTAAACTTAGCCTAAGGATCATTAGGTAAGGAAATCATTAAAAATAATACCCACTAATACACTCATCGTTTGTAAGATGGTTGGTACTAATAAGTAGATCTCATAAATTATTTTAATCTTAGTCTATCAATCTACGTAGCTTTTTCCCAACTATGTTGGGGTCGGCTTCCAGTCTAACCGGATGCAACAAAATATCTGACCTCCACAATCCATCACTGGGAAACACGTTACTTCTTGACAAACAGCCCTACTGTTTGGCAGACTTTCGATCTTCTGACGACCCGTAACGACTGTCAAAGATCCAATAATGGCAGCCGGAACGAAATACGTGCTTTCCAACACACGGACACGTCTCGATCTGCTACGGTGGTCACCTATCCACGGATCTACCGCGGCTAGCGAAGCTTTACCTCATCGATCAGCCCATGCGGCTGTTACCAACCACGAGCATGCAATACAGTCGAAATGTTCATAAAGTTTGCAGACATTAGATACCTACTTATTGCAGTTGTGCTATTGTGAAGACTTCCGAGGGTTAATTCTCGTAATTTTGAGAACGTTTACGGTTTGATCTCAGTCTCAATCTTTAAAAAAATCCTCTAGTTTCCATACATTTTTGACCAGCTTTTGACATTTGTTTGTCGCCCAGATGAGACTGCGACTAGATTGTGAACGTTTTTTGTTACGAGAATTGGCTTTCTGATACCTTTACCGCATACAATGTTTGTAAACCCTGTTAGTATGTTATCGACGACATAGGCATTTCCAACTCTACAAAAAGCCTTACTCTATTTTACTGCAGGTCCTCCTCAGCAATTTCGGAGACCAAGTCAAGATTTGGATCACATTCAACGAGCCAGTTTCCTTCTGCCACGGCGGCTACGGCGGTGACGACGCTCCGGGAGGCAGATCCAGTGGCTTCGAAGACTACATGTGTGGCCACAACGTTCTCAGGGCTCACGGCATGGTCTACCGCATGTTCGACAAGGCATACCGAAAGAAATTTGGAGGTAGTTTCTAAAATAACGCATGTTTTTGCCGAAGAGGTAGGACTCATTTCGCCAGTAATGTTTATGCCCGATGTGATATGAAGTGGACCTTTTTAGTATCTCAGCTGCTCATAGTATCTCAGCTGCTCAATGCTCCAAAAGTTTTTGTCATTTTCGTATATTTTTGTTTCATTAGTTTTCGATATTGATACCTAACACTAGGGTAAACGGCGGCGGCGATCTCTCGCGTCCGGCGGTCCGGCCCTGGTTCAGGCCATGGTACGGAGCGAGAGTGCATGGGTAGCCGTAGCCGACGCTTCCTCCACCGAAGCAGTAATGCTCGCAAAGAGGAAGGCGGCGCACGTGAGGGAGAGGCAGTACATGCGCTCTCACGGCAGTAGCCTTCGCAGGAGACGCCCTGGGCGTCAGGAATTCCAGGCTAATTCCCGGCCACCGTAGGCGCGGGCTTGCGGACTAGACATGCGCAAAACAGTGCGTTATACAGTGATGTAATATGACATTACACCATGACTCCAAACATGACGCGTAATGATGCATCACGCGCGATGGCTATTGTAATGAAATGCTCGCGCGTTTCGTATCGTACCGAGGAATGTTGCATTACACCATGAATGCAAACAACGCGAAATGACGCATCACGCGCGATGGCTATTGTAAGTAATGAAATGCTCGCGTTGTAGAAGATATACCTACATAATTATTAATTCAATCAAAAGGACATTCCAGTAATAAACATGGATTGCAATATTGATTATTGACCATGATTGTGAATTTTGGCTTAAAAATCGATTTTATGTACTTGCAATGATTGTTTCGTGATGATTCTTAATTTCATTGGCAATTGTTTTTTTCGTCGCCTTAATAACACAAGATATTTTCACACTTACGTAATAATAATCTATTTATTTACAGTTTTAAGTTATTTCTCTGTATATCACTCAATACTTCATTAATTAATAATGATAACACAATCGTAAACACAACACTCAGTTTTATATTTGTTTAGTGTTACTGTTTTATTTTGTATCGTATGGCGCGCGCGGCAAATAGCATAGGTCATAGAATTACGGAGGCATGTGTGGAGTCATGATTTATATAAAATATAAATTTATAGATTTAGATAAACATCGCGGCACAGGCAGTCCGCGTTGTCAGTAAAACGTAAACCTTATTTCTTGAATAAGTACGGTTCTAAATAATAGTTCACTTATTTTGCTGCCAGCCGACCGGCGCGCGGCGCATGTTCCTTCTCACTTGCACACAGTACAGCGAAAATTACCGAGATAATACGATGTTTCTTACGAACGAACTTACGAATTATAAGAAAAATAGCGCTGTGAGCGCTCACATCAATAATTTGCTCGATATTATCGTAACTCGGAACGTAGCCTAATTTAGTCGAGTCATGTGTAATGCTACAGTACGCGGTCGGGTTATATGACGCATAATGCATCACTCGCATTAGGTACTTACACAAGTCTATTGCGGACGGCGAGTAATAGGTGGCTCGCCGTCCGGTAAGGATCAAGCCCTAGTCGACGGCGTTGTGTTCCACGCGCGCCTCAAAGAGATGTCAGCAACAACTGATGGGGCCCACAAAGGCCGATGCCTGCCAGGGGTGCGGATTGTTCGAAAGAGATACCGTGGCCCCTGGCACACAGGCAATTGAGGGCAACGAGGGAACACGGGTGGGTTTTAGTCAGTAAAAGTCTGACACGCCCTCCTGCTCCACCCAGAGCGGGAGAAGTTATTTGATGATTTCCCACCCACAAAAAAAACACGTGGGTAAAGTAGGTATTGCCTGCTCATTTAATTTGAGCCTATTTGTGTAGATTCTTGAATATTTAGTGAAGGTCTTGTAGACTAGATTTGTGAACCATTTTCTACTTTAGTAGGTAAGTACCTGGTACCTGTTGACAGGTCTACACTGCACTCACATACCTATTAACACTGTAATTTGAAAACATTGTAAAAGCCAATTATTTTGTAACGAGTAACTGTGGAGTTTCTTACCGGCTCTTCTCTATGGGAAACGACCAGTTGGAACCATGAATCTAGCTTCTGAAGTTACATGAGTGCCCATGTAGGTTTACAGAAATAAAATATTTTGATTTGAATTAACATGATCAGCCTCGCACTTACAACCACTGTAACAAGGCAGTTCATCAGCGAATATCGGAGTCATATTGGCTAAGTTTACTAATCATGATGGGACCAACACAGATTTTGTCTAAACACCATTCTTCACGTGTTCCAGGTCACATGGGCATCACGATATCGTTCAGTTGGTTGGAGCCGGCTACGACGTCTGTAGAGGATCAGAAAGCCGCTGAAACTGCCAGGCAATTCAATGTGAGTCTGATCTTGGAAGTCATATGAAGTGGTAGTTGGTCTATTTGCTACCCCTGGCATTGATTTTACAGGCTTTTATTTATATTGAACTTTCTGGTGATAAGTGAAACCAGTCTTTTTTTAATCCTGGAGATTAAAAAAAGATAACAAGACGCCTGTTTTCCTGATAGGTTACGCAGAGGTGTACCTATAAATAGTCCAACATTATCAATAACAAAATTCCTTCCGACCTCGCCGCCGAGGTCCTCGCGCCCCGCGAAGACCCTGAGTTAACGATATGACCCCCAACCGTCCCTTGCTCGTAGAAGTGCCAGCCCGCGCGGAAGCTGAGCAAGTGGAGTTAAAATCCCCTATTGATAATAATAATGAAATTGATTTGATCCAGCCTGTCCCCACTTGCTGCCCTCCCGACAGTGACTCCCTGAGCCGAGGGTCGTACCCCGTAGGGGGTGCCCTCAGTGCGCAGTCGCTATAGTGTATAAGTAGTTTTGTAAGCCCTGGCTGGAGGCTCTTAGTCTAAAAGCTCCCACAGGAAAGCCCGGTTGAGCAGTTACGGCCTCTCAAGGTCAACTGCGAAATGTCATTCCAAAAAAAAAAAAAAATAGTAGTAAGTAGGTACAGACGCCAGCACATCAAGCTACCCCAATCTGTCAAATTTCCTTGATAGATTATCGACTTTATTACATAATCCTAGGGTTCATGTTCAATTGGGAAAATTTGACAGTTTGGGGTAGCTTGATGTGCTGGCGTCTGTACCTTGAATAATATTTTCTTCTGAATGCCATCTTCATAATTATACGTAGGTAGACACATTAACTCACGCCTTCTTGCTATGGGGGTGTGCAGAAACTACAGAAAGCCATCCGCTACGATTCTTGCGTACCACAGAACAGAGAATACTGTTCTTTATTTGGTGTTGCGTACCTACTCCTTTTGCCACGTTTACGATAACACATCAGCAAGCGAGGAGCACGAGTACCGTTTTGTCGACGGAAGAATACACATGACTATTAACTAAATGACGTACAATAGGAGTAGATACCTAGCTATGTTCTTCAATTAGTTATCACAGTTATGCGTTCTAAACGAATCATAATTTTGTAGATAATCGTAGATACTTTGTGGCCGTCCAGTATAAAGTTTGTGGTCAGTGTGATTTTGACAGTTTGGGAAGAAATATTCTTCTGAAATAGTCTACTTGTAAAAGGACCTGGACAAACATCGTTAGGAACGAATGACAAAATGACAGATTGTAAACGGATATTTACGGTGCGATGTCAAAAATGGAGGAACGAAATGTGACTTTGTATAGAAAAAGCACTGTCTATTCTTTGTAGAAATAGAAACCGTCATGCTAAGCCTGCTGGTAATACACGCACGCCGTCGCCAGTTGCGAGTACTACTGACCATGACCTCTCTGAAGAACATCCCCAATGTGGTACTCCCAGCGCGTCGCCCTCCCCTCGCGGCATTCCCAGCCACATTTGCCTTGCGCTCTCAACATGACCAAACCATCTAAGCATACTCTTTTCAATTTTTGCCTTATCACGTCATTCTTCAGCCAATCATTCAAAGTCACACCACACATCACTTACTTCGCAAGGAACGCATTTCCACAGCATTTATTATACTAAGGGTAGGCACCAGCAGCTGTGTAGAAGCGGTTATTCGTAATGGTTTGTGAACAGCCAGTCGAGGCTTTTTGGACATTCTCTGGATTCGTCACTATCGAATGCACACCATACACTTCCCGCTTTTACTCTCCTTTCACATCTTTATCAATCTTTCCATCCCTTGTAAACAGACTCCCTAAATACTCACTTAGTCCACACGCTTATAATTTATCCTATCTTTTTTATTCGCCTTTTTGGTCTGACGATACAATATCACAGTTTTAAAGAAGCACAGAGACTAGCACATCATCTGTCAATTTTTTTAAATAGATTTTCAACATTATTACAAAAGAGTAAGATTCATGTTTAATTGGGATAAAAATAGCTTGATGTTGTGGTGCTGGCGTCTGTACAACCATCGAAAAGAAAATAAATCTTCTATGTAGCTAGCAATTTTATCTAACGCACTTATCCACGTTTTCAGTTCGGCTGGTTCGCGAACCCAATCTTCTCTAAAGCCGGTGACTACCCGCCAATAATGCGAAGAGTCATTGACGCCAACTCCAAGCGGCAAGGCTTCTCTCGTTCAAGACTTCCGTACTTCACACCTCAAGAAGTGAAGATGATGAGAGGGGCCTACGACTTCCTAGGATTAAACCATTATACCACGTATCTCGTTAAAAAAGGATCCAGGAAGATTAAGAGCCAGCCGTCATACGAAGATGATGTAAATGTTGTGATTCATCAGAAGGAAGAATGGCCTAAGACTAATTCGACGTGGTTAAGGGTAAGGCTGAACACACTCAGGTGGACCGATAATTTGAAAGTGGCTGGTGGAAGATAGTGGCTAAAGATTTAGCTTACTGGGCGTTGGAGAGGCCTTATATGTCCAGCCGTACACTTCTATATGCTAATGTTGATGCAATGTGGGTGGGGTTGTCGATATGTTTGATGTTGATGTTATGATCAATAGCTAGCTGCCAGCGACCTCGTCTGTAATTTTAATACAAACATCAAAGATGAAAAGCAGCCTATGTCCTTGTTCCTGGTCTTAGGCTACCTAGCTCTGTTTTATAAGGATCGGTTCAGTAATAACGTGAAGAGGTAACAGACAGGGTCCAGGCAGTTACTTTCGCATTTACATAAAGTATTGACAGATATGAATCGTACCTTTTTAACCAGATCCTCGTAATTATCATAACTTTATCAGACAGTATTTTTGTAAATCTCGCGCAGCGACGCGCGCTTTACTTGTGGTTGTCAAGTCTACAACACGCTGTGAATGTGTGTAAGCGCAGGAGCTGTCGGTACCGTCCGAGATACGGGTGAAGTCGGAAGTGTGTTATGCGCTAACGCTACTCGTCCTCACGCAAACACATTCACATCGTGTTGGTACACTTGGTTACCACAAGTAAAGCGCGCGTCACTTCGTGAGATACAATATACTGTACTTAGAAAGCCCTAACATTTCACAGGTAGTGCCCTGGGGCTTCCGGAAAGCCCTGAACTACGTGAGACTAATGTACGGAAACCCGAAGACCCTGGTGACTGAGAACGGCGTGTCTTTCGAGCCGGGTCTTCGCGACACGAAGAGAGTCAACTACATTGACTCGTATCTGCGTGCTCTGCATTCAGCTGTTTATAAGGACGGCTGTTTGATCATTGGGTATACTTACTGGAGTCTGATGGATAACTTCGAATGGACTAGAGGATTGTCGTAAGTTCTTGTAGAATATTTTGAGCTAATTTAGCGAAAATTGCATTTAACTTGTCTACCCAGAATTTTACAAGGGGATGTTTGTGGAGACTAGATCTTTTGCATGTTTTGATCTACATTTTTCATTGCAGTACCTACCTACTGCAATGAGCCAAAACAATACAAATATTGTTACTATGGGTACTAGGCAATCCGAACCAGCTTATGACTATTTTTGTATTGAAACTTGTATGACTATTTCTTGTTCTCAAAAGTTAAAAACCTTGTTTTTCTCTATTAAGGTAAACGCACTCTTATCAGAGCCGACGGAAACGTAGGTCCCGATAAATAAAATTGTATAATAACTTGTATGATATCCTTTGAAACCTCGCATACTCGGCGCCGAATCTGACGAATCGCCGGAACAATTCGGGAGAGTTTCTTACGTGCCTTTACACACCAGTGGTAACAGGCTTTCAAGAAATTTCCCAAGCAGAGCCATGCAGCCAACGAGAAAATTGCTTTAAAACAGATTATTTTCATTTTTTCAGGGAACGATTCGGCTTATACGAAGTAGACTACAAATCACCGACCCTGATCAGAACGCCGCGCCTCTCAGCTAGATACTTCACAAACGTGGCCAGAACTGGATGCTTACCAAATAATTTCGCAGACTACACTTATAGTACTGATTAGTATTTTTAACAAATTCTAGTCTCTTCTGTTTAGTAAAGAAAAAAAAACGCTGACGATTTTTTACCGCTCACTAGATTTTCATATGTTGGCGTTGAGAATTCAACAGAGCGCTAAAAAAGACCAAAGTGCGATGGATTTTTAACTCTTGGCGCTAAGGCAAACGTTGATAATCCAGTGTACGGTAAAAAAAAACGTCGCGTTGAAAAAGCACCCGTGCCTTCATCACTTAATCATCTTACTTATGGCGGTTATAAGAGATATTTAACTGACTGATTCAGTAATGTATTTAGGAAAGAAATGAATCTGTTCTAAATGGAAGATAATTTTAAAATGTAATAGTTAATTTTTATCATCATCTCCCTAGCCTTTTCTTAACAATGTTGCAGTCGGCTTCCAGTCTAACCGGATGCAGCTGAATACCTACCATTATTTTACATAGAGCGACTGCCTATCTGCCCTCTATAATCCAGTTACTGGGTAACACCCTCTGGTAAGACTGGTTGCCAGACTTTCGGGCTTCTGACGACTGTCAAAGATACCACGAAAGACAACCGAATCAAACGGCTTAGCGTGCTTTCCGTGGCATGTAGGTCTTGATATGTAAAAATGGTCACCCATCTACGCACCAACCGCGCCAAGCGTAGCTTAACCTAATCGATCGACCCGTGCGGCGGTTTATGTTGCTTAGCCAGAAGCCTCTCAAAAAATAATTATAGTATTGTTTTATGCACCTCAAACACAAACGAACTGTGAAAAGTGTTGAGGCATGATGTACGGTTTCTTTATGTAGCCTTTATACCTTAAAAAATTTAAAATAAATAACAACATGAATCCAAAATGTATTCATTTATTTCTCTCTATCTATACCTGAACAACTTAAAATTATTTAACATTAACATGATTGAACCATGTCAATTCAGTTAAAGTTTACTTACTAATAAATACTACGCTATATACAAATATCATTGTATTTACTATAAATAAGTATAGTTACTTTACACTTGTAAATTCGGATTTGATTGAACATGGCGAGTTGAAGACGAACTCTAGAACATTTTACTTTGCAATGAAAAATATCTTTATGGTGATTCTGGAAGCAAAATTTCGAAGTTAATTTGTTAAATATTTTCTTTACTTATTTTTTTTTCATATTTATTTACTTTTCTATTATGTTAAGACGAAATCGCGAGGGTACACATTTTTTACCATTTTTTTTTTTGCAATTTACAGTTGCATATCAGGTTGTATATGTTAATCAAAATATGATTCGCGGCCGTAACAAATATTTTATTAAAGAATTATTATCTTAAATCATCAATGCTTCTCTCTAAATTCATATTACCCTATTGATTGACAATTTCATGAAATCATGACATTTGAGGCCAATTCTAACATAAGGAGTTGAATTGCCTATTCTAATCATTTTAACTCTATAAAGTCATATTTTTTATAGTCGCGAATAAATTTTAATCAACATACAGCCTGCAAATTGCAACAAAACATAAAAAAAAATGTTTTTAGGGGGCTACCTAGTGCATCCACCTTTAAAAAACAAAAGTTATAATACCGTGATTTCTTAATATTTTATTGTCTTCGGGTAATACATAGTAATATGATAATATCCAATTATAATTATCATCATTTACTATATTTTTGAACAATTTATTTAGTGTTAATAAAGTTACACGTAGCCTCTTATTTGATATAGTTTTGGCTGTAGCCTCAGAATTATTAAATAAACATAATTCATAGTAACACTATGTATTGCTTCCTAGTAACAAAAAGGCAGTTTTATTATGAACAAAATACAAAACAAAACTGATCGTATTTTACTGTTAAAGGATTTTAGCTTTTATTTAAGGTTAAAAGCATAGAATCTGTTCCTAAAATTGCGTATTAAATTGTGTGCAATTAAATGTAAACGCACACACACCCACAAAAACCAACACAAATTGTGGCGCCTTTTGTGTGCAAAATGAATGCATTAATACGAATGCTAGTTTAGCTAGATTGACAAAAATACTTAATATCTTCATACATTTTCATCAAATCTATGCCATATCTAAGATGCTATGCACGAGGTGGTTGTGTTAACTATAATAAATACTGTGGCACAGTGTGCGCCGGCTTATATCAACTAATTGGAACTTTATAGGAATTGGCGGGAGTGGCGAGGCATATGATTTCTCTTATATCTTAACTTTATCAAAAATAGAGGCTTTCACATTTAAAGTTAGACTTATCTGGACAAATTTAGATAACAGCTTACACTCACAGGGATTTTTTATTTTTCTATCATTTTTACACAAATTTTCCAATACTTTCAATTGGCAATAAGTGCCTTAAATTACTAATTACTCGATTTTTATATTACTGCACCGTTATAGCACCAAAAACTTTGCATTGCCAACCTCTGTGCTCCACTACCAACTTAACCGCGCCAACAAACACGATCTATTTACAAACGGCGTTGTGTACCAACATTCAGGCTTGCGGCATCTTGCACTGGCTGCAGTCTTCCATGCCGTCGTTGAACTCTTCAATCTGTAGCGTCATCTCGAAGAAGTTGTATTTGTCGTGGACTAATCTGGTGGCCTCTTCCAGAACTTTCTGAGGACTTACTCCGGTACCTGTGGATATAATTAGAACACTGTAATTTTAAAACAATGTAAAAGCTAATCGTTGCCGTGGAGTTTCTTGCCGGCTCTTCTCCATGGGAACCCTTGGTGGGTTCCCATGGAGACCGTGACTAGCTTCTGACGTTTCATAAGTGCCCATGAAGATTTTAAATGTGAAATGAAATATGTTGGTTTTTTATATCCTCGCGACCCACGGGTTTTTTTTTGAGGGTGGGAAATTATCAAATAACTTCTTCCGTTCTGGATGGAGTGGGAGGGCGTGTCAGACTTTTACTGACTAAAACCTACCCGTGTTCCCTCAGTTGCCTGTGTGCTAGGGGCCGAGGTATCTCTTTAGAACAACCCGCACCGCTGGCAGGTTTTTTTAAAAAAAGCCAACGTTAATCTATGCAAATAAAAGAATTTAAGTGTTTGTTTGTTATGTCAAAATTATAGTAAATGAAAGTATCTATTGGTTACAATTTTTTTTTTTTTTTTTGTGTCTGTAATCTCCGAAACGGCCGGACCCATATTGATGGGACATTCACTGGCAGATCGCTTACGTTCTAAGGAGTAACATAGGCTATAGTCCCGTAGTATAATTTCTGACAGCCACGCGGTCGAAGCATGCAAAACAATATAAGCGTTACTCACGTATGGCCAGGTGCGCGGACAGCGCGGTCTTGTCCAGCGACAGCGCCCACATGCGCAGGTTGTGCACGCGCATCACGCCCGGCAGCGACAGGAACGTGTTGGCCACGTCCTGCGGGCGGACATGGGGCGTACGGTCAACTGTGCTCTTTACTTTCCATGAGCAACTTTACCAATGAGAACTGTACTTAAATTTCTCTCTATAACTAAAACTCAGCTGCCACTATTTAATATCAAAGCACAAAAGTAGAATAATCTACTAATTGTAACAAATTTTTAGTAATCCAGAGATTTTTTTTTTTAATTTATAAAACGCAAATTTTTAATACAGCGATTGATGTGGTCTATGATGGACCGAGCGTGTCCAGATAATGCCTATTCACTCTTGTCTTGAAGGCGGACGAATTAAATGCGGCAGGGAACACGAGAGTTCCACACTTTGGCTGTGCGCATAATAAATGTGGAGGAGTAGCGCTGAGTACGACTGGTCGGGATATCAACCAAGTGCGGATGGTACCCTGCAGTGCGTCTGGTAGTCCGGTAGTAAAAGGTGGGATCAGGTCGTGGAGCTCCTCCGCACACTCACCGAAGTACAGTCTGTAGTAGACCGATAGGCAAGCAACATTGCGCCGATGAGCCAAGCTGTGAAGCTTATTATAATTCAGTTCGCATTGGTAAAGCTGCTCATCGAAAGTAAAGATGCCACAGTTGACGGTACACTATTACCAAGTTAGTACCTAGTTACCAAGTGTACAACACGCTGTGTATGTGTGTGTAAGCACAGGAGGTCTCGGTGTCGTACAAGGCAATGGCGAAGTTCGAATAAAATGCTAACGCTACTCGTCTTCGCACACATTCACAGCGTGATCGTTCACTTGATTACCACAAGTAGAGCGCGCGTCGCTCTATGAGGTAGAAATGCTGTATTTATTGACACAAAACCGTAAAATAACATCATTCAGCCTTGTATCTGAATCAACCAGTGTACCCTTGTATTTTTTTTTAAATAATTAACATGATTTACCAATTTTGGGTGCTATAGGCGAATACAGGCGTGAAGTCATGTATGTTTCATATGTCCATCGTATTTTAATTCTTTTTTACAACCATTTCAAAAAAAGTTACAAAAACTAGGCGCAGGATACATTGAATAAAACATATTGATATTTTCTACATGTCCAGTTTTATCTTAAAGGTTTTTAGATATGAAATCAGGACAGATAAGAAAAGTTAGGAGATAATAAAGTTACCTGGAAGTCGACACCCCTGGGCGAGCCCTCCATGAGTACCAGCAGGGTGTCCTTGATGATGTTGTAGGTCGTGATCAGCACCAGCACGGAGAACAGGAACGTGCAGATCGGGTCTACTAAGCTCCAACTCGGCTGTGGGAAGAAATAAAAATTAGTATTATTATTGGCTTGTTTAAGGTCGGATTAAAACCGCAATTGTACTATAATTAGGGTGATACTTTACCAAAATATCGAGGAGGTTTTTCAATATTATTTAAACACCATTTTTGAATCACTTTTCAAATTAAAAATTTACGCTAAATATGCGCTTTGCAGTGGAGTTGCAGATACCAGCCCATATTACCTTTTACCTATCACCACAAAGTAAATTACAATGGCCGCTATCAGCACACGGAAGTTGTGTGGGAAGTCTCCGAGCACGTGTATGAATGCTGCTCTCACGTTATAAATCATAATTACAAAGTGACAGGCCTCCCATAAGATGGACCAATGTCCTGGTGAAGGCCGTAGGTATGAGCTGGATGCAAGAAGCACAGAACAGGTCGAGGTAGCGGTGCTTAGGAGAGGCATATGTCCAGCAGTGGACGTCTTTCGACTAAAATGATGACGATGATGATGCTCGCAGAACACATGGCTGATGGGGCCGAAATGTTCTGGAGTGGTCACCGCGTACTGGAGGACGTAGCGTTGGAAGGCCTCCTCGCACAAAGTGGACCAATAACCTGGCGAAGGCCGCAGGAGTCAATTGGATGCGAATCGCATGGAACCGGTCGAAGTGGCGGTGCTTGGGAACGGCCCATATCCAGCAGTGGACGTCTTTCGGGTGAAATTATAATATAGTAACATGTGTGGTGTTGAGTCTCACCTTAAAGTAGATCACAATGGCCGCTATCAAAACTCCGAAGCTCTGCAGGAAGTCTCCGAGCACGTGTATGAATGCTGCCCTCACGTTGATGTTCTCTTGATGATTTTCGTGGGAGTGGGAAGTTGAGCTTTCTGCGTCTGAGTCGCCCCGTTCTTTCTGTAAGTGGAATTATAATTGTGAGTGACAAAATGTCACGACTGGACTAGCACCCTTTCTTATTTAAAAGCCACGTGCGAAATTGTAGCAAAACTTCGTCCAGTTAATTTATGTGACATCTTTTTCCTGTTTCTCGCGTTCCTGACCTCAAATTAAAATATCTATGTGTGCACCTATAAAGGAAGTAATAAGGCTCTATTTGGCGCAGCCGTGACACACAATGCTATTTAAGTTTATTTTTGTTTTTGTGTAAGTAGGTATATAATGTGTGCCTTAACCTGGGTATTTTTTTTTTCTTCCTTTCCCTTACCTTGTTATTAAGAACAGGGTTACTTCCTCCATGCGAGTGTCCATGCCCGCCGCCGCCTCCGTGACTGTGTCCGTGCTGATGTAGGGTCAGACCCATTCTGAAACATACACAATACCATGTTATTCATATCCAACGGAATCTGCACCCTAAATAATCAAAATCTGAATATTTTTGTAGGTTTTTCATTGATTTAAATAATAGGTTTTTTTTTAAATTTGTCTCCTTAGCAACGTAAACAACGCCATGAATGTTGTGGAACTGTCAAAATGAAAGCAATTTCCACTGATAGCGTATTAGGGTATTACACTCATTTTTTTAAAGTGTCTTAATTAGATTCTGGATAATAAACCATTAAAAAAAACATAACATTTTTATTTAATCGATTAGTGCCATAAAATGCATTTAAATTTTACATTTTCAAATATCGTGCGTAATTTGACGAAAACACTGGACGCAGTGGACGCCATATTTCACTATGGGTATGACGTCAGTTTGCTATATAAACAAATGCGCTGATATTTTATAAGACAATTGTTTATAATTAAAAAAATGAGTTATTTTTCTACTTAGCGTTGGTTTGATGTTCCTGAATGCAAAAAAATATTTAAATATAGATTACTTTGGTCACGAAAATAAAAAGTACAAAAATGCTCAGTTGGCATGCCATATGACGTAACAACATGGCGGTGTTCAAGAACAGATTAAAAAAAAAACTGAATTGTATTTTAAAATTTATTTTGTTGTTTCATGAACTAAAATTAACATCTTCCAACTGCATTTTGCCTAAGCTATCTCAATTATATATTTATAGATTTTTTCACATATAGAGTCAAATTCAACAAATGAAACGGAGACCGCGAAGATTCAGAGTCGATTGTTACAACCACTATAAGCTTCAGATTTAGGTTCCATCATTTTTTTTTATGTTTATGTTTGGCATCAGTTTATTCCGCGTTTATATAAAAGAGGGTGTGGTTAAGCCTATTAAAAGCTTCATAAATTAATGGAATGGCCTTGCCCCTGCTTAATGAGATACTAAGTGTGATACAAAGGAGGAGACACAAAGGAGTTTTAGTAGAAAAATTTGTAATCGAATTCCAACAGTGTGAATAAAGTCCACTTGCACCACGCATCACTATTTAAATACTTTCAGTTGAAGATGGAAGAGACATAACGACGTTTAAAATATGTTCGCGGTAATTAAGTGATTATTGGTGTAAGTCAGCCTAAGAGGCCAACTCAACATCATAGTTTTTAACAACTCACACAAGGTTAACAGCGACTCCCACAGCGGAGGTGATGAGCATGACGATAGCGTTGATCTCGAACTCCTGGTAGATGACCCGCTGTACTGCCATATACACCAGGATGCCCGTCACCACCCAGATCAGCAGCACGGATGTCAGAGCGCCTATGACTTCTGCACGGTACCAGCCGAATGGCATCCTGGAAAGAGCATCAATATTATAGCGTACTAAGACAATCAGCTATTTACGGCTATGCGGGTATGTAGGCACCATGCTATTACCTAAAAACACCATAGTCGCTTTACGTGCGACTAAAAGTGCCATTTAACGTAATTCGGCGCGGCCTATCGAATGGCATCAATACTATAGCGTAATGAGGCAATCAGCTATTATTGGCTATGCCGGATATACCTGTAGCAAAGGTCGAAGGGTTAAGCAGAGGTGAACACCCACATTTCACCAAAATCAAAATCAAAATCAAAAGTCATTTATTCAAATTAGGCTGAGAATCAGCACTTTTCGAACGTCAAAGTACATGAGACAGTCCCCCAAAACGCCCACCCTTCACCACTTCCTAGTGTTTTAGCTGGGAAGAAGAAGTGGCGGAACAAACTCCCCAGCAGCACAGCTGTCTGTTTAGTCGGATAGACTTGATTCTATACATACATAGGCAAAGTAATCAACATTATGAGACACAGAACTTAAAAATTTGTAATTTATGTTCAAGCCCCATGTAATAGGGAGCGAGCCGGTTGCCATCCACCGGGCACAAATCCAGTCTCAGGGCTGCTAGTTAGAAATTCCTGATGGAAAAATTAAATAACACTTTGCCTGCCCCGGAAATCGGACCTCATGCTCAGTACTAGCGCTTGCTACGCGTCCAACGGATTTATCTCCATCTTTGAAGACCACATAACTCTTTTCTATGATGGCTTGTATGTCTGTCCCTTGCATCACTTAGTATTTTAGCTATGTATGATGCCCCGATGCATTAATGATAGGTTGACGAAAATACACTAGTTTTACCAAACTAAGACTCGACTTACCGTCTTGTAGCAGGCCTGCTCGACACCCACAGTGAGAACAGTGATATCATAAAACTAGCGAAGTCTGTGAGGAGGTGGGCAGCGTCTGTGGCTATCGCTAAACTGTTGGATAGGTAACCACCTGAAATGTGAAAGGGACAAGTTATGAAGATATACAGGATACATTTTTATCCAGTGCGCAAACTGTAACCATGAATTCAGCATAGCATTCTAGAGCCCCTAGCGTGGAAATTTTTCGTCGGTAATACAAAAAACTATAACTATACCTAGAGGACGGAGGTATAACTGAAGGACGGAGGATAACCTCGATAGGAGAAGTCAGCAATAAAGACTTCTGTCGCCAAGCATTCTTGCTGTGCCCAGTTTGAAAGGGTGAAAGTAAAATTACATCAGTAACTTTGTTTCCAAATGTCACCATAATTTTATTATTCTACGTATGTTCCCTAATATGTAACAATGTTGAGGTCGGCTGCATCTGGTAAGACTGGGAGCCGACCCCAACTATGTCGGGAAAAGGCTTGGTAGTAGTATCTCGCGTAGTATTTAAAAGCGGTCGTCGCGCAAATAATTGATCTTCGCGTGCATATGTCACTTTTTTCGGAAAATCGGACAGTTCCAGTTCACCGACATAGTGACATATGAGCGTGTCAACACGTATTCACGCGATGATCGCTTTTAAATAGGAGGCAGCCTTAGCCCACGTTCCCACGCATTTAATGAAGTCGCGGCGGGATTATTTCGTGCCCTGGAACTTCAACGCACTGCTTATCGCCAAAAGTTGGAAATCGAACACAGTGATTTTCGACGCGCTGAGATGCACTTTGTTTGATGCTCTCAACACCGAGAGTTGAAAAATCGCGTCAAGCGCGAAAAAATCCCGTCGCGATTTTATTACGTCCGTGTGAATGTCGACTAACATGTTCCCTATTTTGTAGCCAACTTCAAAAAGGTGAAGGTTTTATGTTCGATGCGTTCTTTTTTCTAACTATATTTATGGTCCATGAAGCCATAACCGACATCGTACTGTTAGTATTCCATACAACGTAAAAATTACATAAGCCTTTGATATTGTAACCAAGTTTCATGTAAACAATAAGAAAATTTGACACGCGCCATTTTTGATAACCCACTTTTAGATTACACGGCCACATATTTGTAATTCTACTAATGTAAGTACCTACAGATAATTTTGCAAGCCATTGTTTTCGTAAATGTATTTTTATTGCAATATATCGACGTATATATTAGAGCTATGTCACGTGTGCTAGCTTGTGGCTAAATATAAATTTTAGATCACCAAATCATAAGCCAAAATGTAATTATTCCATATAATACATATAAAACAAAAAAAAAAATCAGCTGTTCCATACATTTTGACCGCGTAGGTATTGCACCTATCTATTACCGACGAAAAATGTCTGCGCTGGGGGTCTAGAATGATATGCTGAATTCATGGTTAAGTACAGTTAGCGCTCTGGATAAAAAAAATCCTGTACGAGTGGCAGGGCACAACTTACTACCATGGTTTTAGTACATGATTTTTAAGCCCCATGTATTGATATACAAAAAACCCAAGTTACACAATCAGCGTCACAAAAACGTCGGCATACATAGGGCGCAATGTGCGCAGGTGTCAAATAGTATCGTCAGTCATCTTTCAGTCAGTCTTTTTGGGCATTGCTTTTTGGACATTGCTTTAAAAACCACTTTAAGCCATGCGTCTAAGGTGGAATTTGCAAAAAAATGTGTTTTATTATGATAAAACATTTTTTTTTGTAAATTCCACCTTTCAAGTATGACTTAAAGTGTTGGTGGGTACAAACACTGATGTATAATTGGGGACAGTTTTGAGTGTTACTTTTGTTTGAGACTTTCTTGGGTTTTTTGTACATGAATGCCCCATGCGATTAAAGTTTTCGTAGGTTTTATTACACTTTTTTTATGAAACAGCAGATATTTTTTATGATAGCCGACGAAAAATGTTTACCCTAGGGGAACTGTGAGCAGAATTCATGGTTTCAGTTTTGGCGTTCATGCCCCTGCCACCCGCACGTTGGCGGTAACACACACTAACCCTGAAGTGAGGGTTAATTGCGTAACCCACTAACAGTAGGAATGGCTTTCATTTTGACAATTCAACAACATTCACTGATTGATTACGTTGTAGAGCAGACACATTTTTCGAACCTATGAAGCAATGGATTACCAATATCCTACAAAAATATTCAGATTCTGATTAATAGTGCGTTACAAAATTAGTTCAGTTTAGACAGAACAGAAAAATCCTCGCGCAGGCTCGAGCCTTCTCTGTCTTCGAGGCTTCTGTGAGTCGCGAGCTTGCGCGAGCCGTCGGTGTTCATACAATTTCCTACTTTGGGCTATGGTACTACGGTACTATTTTCAATGGAGCTAGTAAATTGCTCGGGCATTTTTCCGTTCTGTGTACTGACCATTTGGGTATTACGGAGAGTTAATAGAGTACAAGGCCAGCTTATACTGGTCTTGTCATCACTGACGTACCTACCGTACATAGTTTATATCCAAGAGGTTCGTACTCACCTACAATTTCACCTATCATAAATACAACACACAGTATGCTGGCTATGATCAACTTTCTTCGCGCCCGTTTGTCGATGTCTTCGTTCCTCGATCTGTGGCAATGTCCTGTAACAATATTATTGATTTAATTATTTTTACTAGTGGCCGCCCAGTGGTCGGAATCCGACCATAATTCATTCATTCATTTTTTCTGCACCCCTTCTCCATATAAATGTTACCTGTGCCATATTTCATACCCCTCCGTCCGCATAATTTTCGAAAAAAGGGGTACAAAGTTTTTGCTACACGTATTATTAAATAAATAAATTAAAAGCCTTTTATTTCTTGCAATAACAAGGTGAACTAATCTTAATCTAAAACACTGAAAGTTATTAATTTGCAAGAACCCGTCCGCAGGTGAAAGCCTCCTCCAAAGAATTCCAGCAGTGATGCCAATTTAGCCCTGTCGGGGCTAGATCTAGCCCTTTTTCTTCTTGTTCAGCCCCGAATATAATGATTTAGCCCGTAATCTTGCCCCAAATATGATTTTCTGTCAAAACCCTGTATGTTTATGTACATAAATTACGAAACAGGATGAACTTTGAGTCCCTAAATTCCATACCCATGGATATCCCACAGGAACTCCTTTAAAAAAAATTGTATCCATTATAAACAAGAACAAGGCTGCGCGCAATGAGGCCCAAGCCCAACCATCAACGTTGTCAGCACAAAGTGAAACCCTTTGAGAGGAATTAGATGAAGACTATTATTTAGATAATAATCAATATTTTATAATAAAACATGATGTATTTGATTAATAATTTACACATTAGTTATTCATGCAATTCATTTTACTAATGAATCTTTGTTTTTATTTTTCGTTATTTAGTAATTTAGCCCTTTTTTTAATGTGCTAATGTAGCCCTTTTTTGAAATCGATTTAACCCCAAAACCTGACACCCAGTTGGCAACACTAAATTCCAGCCCTCTCTATCTTGGGCTTGGGCAGATTGGGCCAGCCGTTTTGCAGATGTCGTCCGCCCATCTCGTAAGCGGTCTTAATGTATTAATATATAGATTACTAGCTGACCCAGCAAACGTTGTTTTGCCTTATAAATTATTTAGGGGTGGACTACCCCTAACATTTAGGGGGATGAAAAATAGATGTTGGCCGATTCTCATAGATACCGGATAAGCACAAAAAATTTCATCAAAATCGGTCAAGCCGTTTCGGAGGAGTATGGCAACGAAAACTGTGACACGAGAATTTTATATATTAAGATTATTTGGTTAGCCACAAGAGGCTAATTAGCTGATGCGTATGTTTCAAAAAGCTTGGATATATTTAATAGTGGCCTATCGGCATCAGGAGCAGGGTTCAAGCTGCCGATGGTCAGGGCTCTAGACAGAGAAACCTCCTGACTATGCGTGCCGTGGCCAGGAGTACTGTTTTCTGAATCAAGCCCTTGACCCAACCGTGCAATGAGAGCCTCCTGATGGTCGAGGCTCATTCTGAGTGTAACCAAAATTTGCTTGTGGTGTTACCTATTAAATTAGGATGTTCATATTTCAAAAATAAATGGTCTGAAATGGTGGAAATGAAAATTACTGAATCCTACTGTTGTATTAGAACAATCAACATTATTATTGCTAACATTTATCTATTGAGAGATTGGAATAGTACACATAACGTATAAACACATGTCGGTGACATCAGTTATTGTTATAGAAATAATGGGAACTTCTCATAGTATATAATTAACTATTTATTAGAAGTTGAGGAAAGTATTACCAAAAGGAGTCACGAGCTTGATTTTGAGTATAGGTGCTGCTTGCGATGAATATAACTTATTGGAATATAGACAAAACAAAACACGGAGCAACTTAAGAACAAACGATGCAATTTTCAACTGTTTTGATGGACGCTAGTGATGGCGCCAAACAGGTATCCAAATGGCTGATTCAATTTTGATTCCCATTGACACACTAAGAAGTAGAATAATTCACTCTGCACTAATATGCATTCCAGTAGAAATATTATTTACTAGCGTTTGCCAGCAGCTTCGCCCGCGTTTACCAATTTAAACAAAAACTTAACAAATTATACACTTAAACCTGCCTCATAAATCACTCTGTCTATTGGTGAAAACCGCATGAAAATACGTTCAGTACTTTTGAGTTCATCACGAACAGACAGACAGACAGACTCGGCGGGGGACTTTGTTTTATAATAATTAGTGATCTAGAAATGATTTTGGTTAATCGAAAATTCCATAGCGGGGATGACAACACAAGGTCAACAAGTTTGGTAGAGAAGTAACAGGTGGCCCAAACATGCCAGATGTTAAGTAAATCGATATTAAGGGGAAGTAAGCTGGCCCTTGAAGATTTACCACGACCAAGTGAAGTGAACGTAGCAAGAATAGGGGAACAGCATTGCTATTCTGTAACCATCTCACCGCGTGAAGTGAGCGTGGAGTGAGCTGCCAGTGTCATTTCACCTAATGCTTGGTCAATCTCTAGCATCAGTAGTATGACACTGACAGCTCACTCCACGCTCACTTCACGCGGTGGAATGGTTACAGAATCGACATGCTGATTGGAAAGGAATAATAAACCACATCGAAGGAAAGCTAATGTACTAAAATCAAAGCATACGAATTAGGATTTAAGACTATAAGTAGCTATATGAGTGGAACAAGTCGAGTATTTGTAGGTATTATAGAACAAATTACTTTTTAAATTATATGTACAGATTTTGTGACACGTTTATCATAAATCTAAAAATAATTTTCCCGACCGTAACATTGCTTTGTAACAGTTGACATTTATCTCACTATGTTTATACTTGGTTGACGGTAGATTTAAGAAACTGCAGCTTAAAGTAATCAAGCCTTTCATAATTCTTAGATTACTTATTCTTAATACGGTTAGCGAAACACTCGATTATCGCATAGATTCATTGCAATCTTTGATTGTAGCTCATTTATCAGAGTAATCACTCCTTCTGCAGTTTCAACTGCTTCATCAATCAACTCTACGATATCTGCCTTACAGTTTAAGGTTCAAATGCCATAAACCCTAGTGTCATACTCACTTTCAACCTCTGATATGCTCCCATTGTGTCCGTCCCCATTGTCTCCATCGGTACTGGTTTCTATGACCGCACAGCAGCCTGTGGATGGGTTGCCGTGCACACAGAAGATGACCCGGCGACCCCGCGCTGGGCTGTCTGTGCCGTACGATACTTTTCCCTCTTTGAACCTGGAAAAGAAGGAGAATATTTTGAGTAAATTGAGAAAATTACATGAAAAATGGGAATCAATATCGTAACCATAAAATGTTCACTCATCAATTGGACTATGCCAATAATGTTAAATAAGACCCTTGATCGAATGTCGTATAATCTGATAAATAAATGCCACCAAAGGAACGTTAAAAAGAGTATTCTGAAGCTGGTACAGAAGCTGGATTTAGCCATATCATAGGCAAATGAACAAATTGTTCTTGCAATTGCCAATGTAGATGACTTCCTAACAAACAATGCGGATACTGACAATCATGCTAGAAGACGTTGTCTTAGTACCTTATAGTCTTATAGTATTAAGATTGAAGATGATGGGCGTTTTTATAAAGATTATGATATTTGCAATACAAGTCCACTTCACCTGAGTAATATCACAACTATGCATGTATATATGATGTAGCTTGTAATTTTAAATTGAATTAGATCAATGAATTAGGACGTGGGACTTGAGGTCAATTGTCTCAAGGTGAAGAGCATTTAATTGAAAAACCCGGGAACTAGACAGCTGTGAGGAAAAACGGAATTTAGTTGGTTCCGCTTCATGCTTGTTTGCATTGTCATATATTTGTGCTTTGACCCGTAGAGCATTTTGAATCAATTTGCCGTTTTCGTCAAATTGCCATCCTAAGTAAATATAGTATCTATCTATTTTTGGTTATTTATATGTGATTGTATAATTTTGTGTCAGGTTACGAAGCAGTCGTTTCAATTTGTGAATTCCATCGTTTATCGTCAGTCTAGTAAACAAGGTTCAATTTTGAAACCATTACCAATTTTAAGATGAACCTGACATTCGTTTTATTACTTTTGCAAAGTGGATAATGGTTTACAGACGAAGGATCCAAGATTTGTAAAGCCAAAACAATTTATAGAAGATATTAAAAACGGTGAATCGACTGCGGTTAATATGATGTAGGTAAGCGTATTTCTGGGTTTAAAGTACTAATGAAAAGGAGCCATGTCGATTCCCACTAGACAAAACGGGCGATCGAACGTAATGCTAATTGTAAACAATTATCATCGACAGACCAAATTATCGTACTTACTTATACGGTAGGTAAATTAGAGTCGAGTGTAAACAATTCTATTATCTCGTTCCTGCAACCATAACGGACTGTTTATTGTCGCTGGGAAAATCCATTTCAATATAGTCAGAGGACCAATGGAATACCTTGGTAAAGGTAGGTAAACTGAAGGATCCCATTTATATGAAAATTCCATCTTGGGAGTCGATATGAATAAACAGTTATAGGATAACCGCTGCACGACTCGATCATTCCGCGGTTGGTCTATGGACCAACCGAGACCAACCGAGAGGTTTGGTATGCCAAGACCCCGTTTTTCATTCGTGGATCTCTGGACAGTCGTTACGGGTCATCAGAATCCCGAAAGTTTTATAGTCTTAGCAAGGGATATGGTATTACCCAATAACCTGGGCTGTGGAGGTCAGAAAATGCTGGTATTTATCTGCATTCAGTTAGACAGGAAGCTGACCCTAATATAGTTAGGAAAAGGCTAGGGCTAGGCAGATGATGAGGTAAGTCCACGAAACGATGCAAATTCACGACCGAAAGTTACAACATCGATGTATTCCAAAGAAAATTAAATGCTTGGTGATATACTGTAGAGTAGACTCGGCCGTTTTTCTTGGCATAACAGTAGATGCCAAACTTCAGTGGGAATCACATATATCAAGCCTAGCGGGAAGGCTCAGTTCGGCCGCCTACGCCGTCAGAAAAGTAAGACAATACACTGACGTTGATACAGCTCGGTCAATTTATTTTAGTTATTTTCATAGCGTCATGTCCTACGGCATTCTGCTGTGGGGTAAAGCCGCTGACATTCAAAATATTTTTGTTCTTCAAAAACGAGCTGTTCGTGCAATTTACCAACTAAGTGCTAGTTTCTCTGAGAGAATTTTTCACAGATATTGGTATTCTCACGGTAGCATCGCAATTCATCTTCGCTAACATCTTATATATTAGGCAAAATATGCACTTATACGCTAAAAACAGTGATATTCATAATATTAATACTAGAAATAAGGGCAAACTATGTGCTCCCTTTCACCGGCTTCATAAGGTTAATAACTCATTTGCTGGGCTTGGTATAACCTTTTATAACAAGCTACCCTCTTCTTTGCTAGATTTACATTTTAATGCGTTTAAAGCGAAAGTAAAATCAAATCTTTGTTCGAAGGCATACTATTCTATCAACGACTACTTAAACGATAAGAATTGTTGGTCGCTGTGATTAACTCAAGACAACGTTTGTGTTCTTTCACCAGGATTAGCTTTACTACTGACAGGTCATATGAATTACTTCATATCATTGTTTATTTTATTTGACTGCTCATACCATTTCTTTTTTAAAATTTTACTAATAAATGTTTTCATTTATTGTTGAATGTTAATTATATGCTATTATTGTATAGAATCAAGTTCTTCCAACTTAACAGACAGCTGTGCTGCTGGGGAATTTGTTCCGCCACTTCTTCTTCCCAACTAAAGCACTAGGAAGTGGTGAAGGGCGGGCGTTTTGGGGGACTGTCTCATGTAATTTTGACGTTTAAAAAGTACTGACTCTCAGGCTAGTTTGAATAAATGAATTTTGATTTTAATGTATTCCATGAATTTTACCATACATTTGGAATGTAATTAATTTCTTGTTCACGTTTACTTCCATGTGGCGGACTGTTTCCGTAAACGTTCAATTTTGCGTACACAGACAATAGAGAATCAGTGGTTACTGACAAACAAGTATATTATCCTATTTGTGCAGCTCGCCAATCACCGCATAACAACGCGGTTACTATCATTGCTGGCTATCAAGTCATCAGGCAAACTGTTGTTTTGTACGTAGATTGTGATATCTGTGGTACGAACATATAGGTTTCTTTCTGTGGTTTGGTTTTTATCGAACGGATGTGAATATGTGATATAAATTTTCAATAGGTAGCATACGAATAATTATTTATGGCCAGAAACCTTGGTATGGTATGCCATGGTTTCTCACTATGGCAATTTAAACGATACAGCAGCGATGTGTACAATATCTGTTTGTCCATATGTGTTAATGTTATATAAACAGGAAACACCTTCTAAAACGAGATCTACCATTGTCTCAAAACGGAGAATTATGGACATGTCTATTCTCCCCATTCTCACATTTGGTGCTCAACCCTGGTTTTTGACCCTTCAGCAGAAATCGAAGCGCGAGGTTTGCCGGCGACCCATATAAGGACCACAACTCTGCGTGCCAAAACCAAGATCACGGACGTTACCCAGAAAGCCGCTCAGCTTAAGTGGGACTGGGCCGATCATATCTGCCGCGTGTCAGATGACAAATGGGCTAAGAGAACAAGAGATTGCGCTCCACTAAACGTACGACGCCATCGCGGCAGGCCGAGACGAAGGTGGCGAGACGAGCTTGACTCCAGGTGAATGGACTGGCCAGCACTAGCAAAAGGCGGAATTGTGTGGAAAAGGGAGCAAGATGCCTTTTACTCTGCAGTGCGACACAGAGACAGGCTAGTTAGTTTTTTTTTTTTTGGGTGGGAAATCATCAAACAACTTCTCCCGCTCTCGGTGGAGCGAGAGGGCGTGTCAGACTTTTACTGACTAAAACCCACCCGTGTTCCCCCAGTTGCCTGTGTGCCAGGGACCGCGGTATCTCTTTCAAACAACCCGCACCCCTGGCAGAGGCTAGTTAGATCAGATTAGAAGCAAGTGCCCTCCAATATTTCTTAACGTAAAACTCAATCAATCTAGGTTACTAGAGCAAACACGGATCGTCTTTGTATAAATTATATAAGCGCCTTACAAATAACTCCTATCTATTTGTATATCTGTAGATAATTAGTATTAATTGTGAATGTAAAGCGACGTGTTTACATGCAAAACATGTGTTATCGTGGCTAATAAACAAGATATAGTATTATAAACAAATGTACCTTATCGTTAGCTAACACTACTATCGTGAGATTACAGACTTAGAGTTAATTTGTGTGAAGTCTGACGATGCCTACTAAATGTTTAATTAAAACTTTCCCTGTATTCTCCTAAGGGTTAGGCAGAAGTGCATCTAAAGTACACCCACATTTCGCCATTTATGTTTTTGTCCTATGTGATAGGGGGTGAGCCTTTTGCCATCAACTGTTCACAAAGCCAGACTCCGGCCGCTACTGAGAAATTTCAAATGAACCATCTCTCAAAAAAAAAATCAAAATCGTTTCATCCGTTCGGGAGCTACGATGCCACAGACAGACACACACACGTCAAACTTATAACACCCCGTCGTTTTTCGGTCGGGGTTAAAAATACAATAACACTTTGCCCGATCCAGGCAAGTCAACCCAGGTTTTCATGCTCAGCAAAAGTGGTTGTGACCACTAGCCCAACGAACGACAAACTAGACTTTCGAAAAATTTTATAAAAAGAAAATATAAAATATTATAAGTCGCTGTTCTATTGGGAAAATGCACAGATATAAAGAAAACTATAGTCTGATTGAGATAATCGCAAATAATGGATGAAAAAACAATGAATTTTGCCAGTGGACAGAGCTAAAGATGGGCAGTTCTTGCTTTGATGAGGCCAGGGCGAAAACAGAACAACGAAGAAGTTCATATATGCCAAACACACAAATAAACAAGATCAGAATTTCGTGTTAAAACTCACAGTAAGTGCTACCCACGGTAAATGTTACTCTTATGAAGTTATGACCCATTTCCTTGTGTATTTACGACTTTAGTTGATAAGAAGATAAACACATTTTCTGATTATTGTTCATGTTGTTATTTCTTTTGACACGTAATGTAATAGCACTCACACAAAAACGAGGCTTCCTTGCTTTTTCTTCAATTACAGATACTCTAAGACTTCTTGCTGAAACAAGGGGGCAGTATACAGCTACTTAATTAACTGTAGATCTAGATAGCACCTGTCTAAATAATAACAGCCACACGGGTGGATCGAAGATTAAGTTATGATTGCCGCGGTCGGTTCGTGGATGGGGTCCATCCATAACATAACGAGACCCCTCCCTCCATGCCTTCGAAAGCACGTTAAGTCGTTACGAGTCGTAAGCCCAAAAAGTCTGACAGTCTTACCAAGGGATGTAAGTACCAGTAAGTGGGTTGTGGAGGTCAGAAAATCTCCTTTGTTCCCGTTGAGTAACACCATGTTGTGTCACACTGTTACTCATTGGGAGAAAATATCCCGATAAGTAACACTGTAACTCAATGCCACGTTTTTTTCCCTCTGAGTAACACTGTAACTTGAGTTACAGTGTTACTCAGAGGGAAAAAAACGTGTTACTTAACGGGAACACAGCGTTCTGTTGACAGAACGCTGTGTTCCCGTTAAGTAACACCTTTTCGCTTGTTTTCCTGTACGCCTAGCTAAACCCCTGGTGGTACAGCGGAAGACCAGTTTTTTAACCACTGTACCCTAAAGAGGCGGCGCAGTGCGTGCAGCGCGTGAGGGAGAGGCAGTACATGCGCCCTAGCCTCCGCAGGAGACGCCCTGAGCGTCGGGAATCCCAGGCTGATTCCTCCGGCCACCGTAGGCGCGAGCTTGATGTGGGTAAAAATCACCCATGCATCTTAGTTTTCTAAAGAAAATTCTGGTCGGCAAAGCAATTCTGAACAAACACCCTACCGAATTTCCTTCCACATACAAATCAACAATCTAAATCCAATTTAAAAATATAGCTACTACCTGCTCGATTCGTCGTATTTCACATGTTTATCAATTACTTATCGTAATCGGCGCTAATGTTAGTTATCGATAGATTACTGCTTTTTTAAGGGCAGTCGGGTTTAACGACCCATTAATATAATGCCACTTACGACCTTGTTCGGGGCAAAACGGGAAACGTTCCGTTCACGTGATTTAGATAAGGCATAGTACAACTATTTAAGAGGCATAGTAAAGAATGTTTGTCGTCATTGTAATGTGTATTTGTAACAGTTTGTCGGAATCTATTAGCTGGCAGAACAACAGTTAGATGGGTTGGTGATATTCACAGACCTTAGCAAGAACGCGCGATATAAACGTAACGTAAATTCGAACGATAGCAACAATAGTTGTACATTAATTCAATATGAGAATAATAATTACAATTACTGTGACATTATTAATTTTCTTGACATTACTGTTATAATTTATTAGTTCAGATTTAATTTAATTGACAATCTATGTATGTTTTCAATGACAATGTAATTTAATAAGAAAACTGAATAAGAATAATTGTGTCATAATGTTCTTAATATATTTGCACACCCCATAAATGGTTATAATACAGTGTACCTTATGAACCTTTTGTAACATCCTCTTAACCAGTGTTATGCAAATAAATGATTTGATTTGATTTGATTTGATTTGACATATTGGTTTTCAATTTAGCGAAAAAGACAATTATTATCACTCATATATTTGAATACCAACAGTCTACGGGCGCAACAAGTATTTTCAAATATAAAATCGTCCGAATTCACGTTTCGTTTACTCCGCGCGTTCGTGCTAGGCTCACAGAAGATCGCGGGTAACCTGATTAAGAACTGCATATACCAGGGAAGCATGGAGGTCTATACTCATTAGGAACAGGGCTGCCACTCATGATAGTAACGATGAATATCTGCACGGTTATTATGTTACCATGACAGATGACAATGTATAATTTTTCTGTCATATAACCATCACGGTAAATTACATGTGGAGTGAGTGATCGTTAGGCGACAGTAGGTGCTTGACAGATAACTCAAAAGCAGACAGATGGAATTGTTTCCATAAAAGAAAAGAATAACTGTGGTTTTCTCAATATACCTAGTTCAAATTCAAATGATGAGGATGAATGTTGATCACTTTTTGTAGATATATGCGGCTACTATAGACCGGTTCCGTGTGGTGCCGGACGTAAAGAATAGCACCATCCCATTTCTTCCCTTGGGTGTCGTAAAAGGCGACTAAGGGACTCACTAGAGAATGGGCAGCAGCGTTCTCTATGCGTTTTACCACCATCCTGCGATCGCCAATCCGCCTGCCAAGCGTGGAGATTATGGCACCCCCCCCCCCCAAATACTTGGGGGTGGCCTATATCCAGCAGTGGACGTCTTCGGCTGAAATGATAACTATAAAACAGTATCATCTCCGCGAAACATTTGTCTAGTAAAAGATCCGTTAATAAACTCATCTACAGGAAAACAAGATGAAGCCATCATTGCAATCTAACAAAAACTTCATCCGTATTACATAAATATTGTAGAAAACGCATAAATAGTGTCTCTTGCGCATTGTGGGACTCGTGGGAGAGTGTATTGTACACCTCGGTAACATGTGAGTAACGTGGCCACAAATTGTACCATTTTACAGACAATGGCTATAAGTGTTGTTGTCATAATAATGGAGATATTATTTTTGTAGCTTTTCTGAGTAATGAGAATCTGTGTAGGAATGTTGCTGCATCAGCATTATTGTGACTAGCTTTACGATGGGTACTAAAACATTAACTGAGATGTCAATGTTTTAGGCTAAGGCTCACTGGTTTTGTATTTGTGTCTATTTGCTGATTAGGTATTCATGATTGTCATAGATAGTTATCTGCCTATGCGAGTCCCAATTAATCCTTTTTATAACAGCCTTGCACTAATGCGGCAAAAAATGACACACTAGCTTTTGCCCACGGCACCGCCCGTGTGATTAATGATTTTATTTCTGTAAGTAGGTTTGTACAAACACTTTTACATGTCAATCATATTTATCGTGTATCGTGTATGTAGGTTATCGCGTAAATTTAATTATATTAAAAAGCGTTGAGTGCTTTTTGAGGTATTTTTATAATCATTTAATATCAAGCACCCCACGCTTTTCAATACAATTAAATTATTTTCTACTTTTTGTTTTTTCGTTTTTTATACTAAATATTATTTATTTTCTATTTTTTAGTTCTGTTAACTACAAAAGCCTGATTTCTCAGGTTTTTCTTTCTAGCTTTTTTAAAATTATTCAATTGTCATCAGTCCTCGACAAGTTTACAAAGTTTCATTTAAATGAAAAAAGTCCAAAGGAGTCGGATACAAACAAACATACATACAGGAACAACAAGCGAATAAAAGCGTGTTTATAAGCCTATGTCCTTCTCCATACCCCAGGCTAATATCTCTGCCAAATTGCATGACGATAGGCTCGGCGGTAGCATAACCGACAGACAGACAGACAGACAAACAGAGTTACTTTTGCATTTATAATAGTAGTAGGGATAAGCATAGCATAATCAGCCCTTAACGTTCCCATTACTGGGACACAGGCCTCCTCTCTTCGAAAGGGAATGGGCCGTAATCTACCACGCGGGCCCAGTGCGGGTTGGTAGCTTGGTAGATGTCAATGTTTTCCAATTTTTGGTTCTAGAACATGCCAGTTTCCTCACGATGTTTTCCTTCGCCATTTTGAGAGCAGTGGTGATGAAATTATTTAAACAAAGTAAAATCGAAATCAAAATTAAATAAAATTTATTTCACATAAACCTGGAAGGGCACTTATGAAACGTCAGAAGCTAGGTGTACGGTTCCAATATGTCACGTCCTATGGAGAAGAGCCGGCAAGAAACTCCACGGTTACTCTTTTAAAAATAATTGGCTTTTACAATGGTTTCAAATTACAGTGATAATAGGTATGGGAGGACAGTAAAGCCCATGCCTGGGCTCGAGCCTATGACTTAGAACTCGTAACTCGCAGTCATTACCACTGGGCGACCAGTGCTTGTATAATAATGACTATAATATAATTGGTTTCACAAAATTTTGACCGACTACGGTAGTCTAAAGAAGAGGTGTAAAAAAACGTCGCACACAGCTATCAATTCGCACAACAACATGCAAATATCGACGCGTTTGCAAAGACGATCTTCAGCGCAGCAGATATGACGTATGCAGGCTGCAAGATATCATAATATACAAATTTCCACGTAATGCAAACTCGTATTCCAATGAATGGTCATTGTGATCTCCACATGGCCAGCCGTTCTGGATTACGAATTATCAGTAGTACGGCATTGTTATAAGACAATCGCTATGGTTGTTTATGACAATTCGTTTTTGGTAACAAAACTAAGTCGATAGATGTAAGTTTCACAATACACATTCTCATTATTTGACATTATACCTATATACCTTCAGTTCTAATTTAAACTCGTTATTAGTTGTAATCATGTCATTTGGTCTAAACAGGTTTTATTTTTGTTTTTTTTTTATACATTTAAATTCTTTTATATTTTGTGAATGTGAGAACGTCGTGGGCCTTGTAAACTGTAGATTTATAGACCATTTTCTATTTTGTTAAGTACCTGGTACTTTTTGACAGACCTGCACTATCATACCTTAGATATTAGCACCGTAATTTGAAAACATTTTAAAAGTCAATTATTTTTATTTAACAGTAACCGTTGTGTTTCTTGCCGGCTCTTCTCCACTGGAAATGAATAATTGGAACCGTGTACTTAACTTCTGACGTTTCATAAGTGCCCATGAAGGTTTATGTGAAACGAAGTATAATATTTGTTCTTGACTAAGTAAACCATCACAAGGAAAAAAATAGCTAAATAATACTAATCCTAACATAAGATAACAACAAGCGTTATCAAAAATATTGTCAAAACTAAGCTTACACTAAGGTCGCGTGTTATTGTTCACCTAATTATAATATTTATAGGTATTACCTTTAAAATCACAATAACTGAGGTATGAGATAACTTACTCGCTACCATAAGCATATTAAAAAACTAAACTCAATATTGTTGGGCGTATTACAAAAACTAGACATTTCATAAATCATTTTAATTTAAATTTTTCATTTTCAAAAATATTTTGTGGGTAGAAAAAAAAAACAATTAATTATACTTTGTTCAATATTATCAAGGTTTGCCACAGTAATTGAATGCAGTACTAAACCAATTTGTTAACAATCTAAAATCAAATCTTTGCCGAATTTTATTCGGCAAGCAACAAGGAGCTAACAACTACAATTATAACAGAGGTAACATTTAGATATATTGTGTAGTGTAAATACGACACTTATCTAATAGACATTAAATACAGGGATTGAAAAGTAAACTAGGCGAGGTCATTAAACGAGTAAACAACAAAACGTGTAGCCTAGTATTCATTGCTGTTTTGACGAGCATCTTCGGGCCTCACGTCTTTGAGTGACGGACAATGACCTGAAGTATATTGTAAATGGTTTAAACGAAACAATGTACCAACATGTACTAACAAATTCACATTGTGATACTTTCAATAGCACGAATGACAAAAACAAACAATTTCTTGGTGACGTATTGATGATATCGATTCAAAGGATGCAGACGAGTTTAGTTTCTTTACATGAAGTCTGGGTATACTTAATAAGAAAGCAAAAGAAAATTCTGTACAAAACCTGTGACAAATTGACAAAAAATATGTCTGAGTGAAAATGTGCTATGGTTGTGTCGAGTAAACTAAACACATGTTTGCATCACTTGTTGTTTCAAGAAATTAAGTCATTTTCTCAGATTCTCTCTCCGAGCATTTAATATATTTCATGTAACAGTCGACAGAATTGTATCATTCTACATAATATTTATTAACCTAAAATTTAAAACTTACTGCAGCAAAGGCTTCGTGTCAGTCATTTTGCTCCAAGAAAATCACTTCACAGCACTTTTAAACACAATTCCAATAAATATAAGAAACAAGAATCAGTGACACGTCAACCTGTCATATTAGTAGAGTAACCGGGTGAGTACTAATTTAAATCTAATAGCTATTAAAGCTATCGCCACGTTATCTCGAACATCGAATGAGCCACTCCCTGCACAAATTGTAGGTAGATAGTGCAGCTACCGACTGATAATATAATATTACGGCGGGAACCGTATGTAAATATTGTCGTATTTCAACTGCTTTTAGGGAAGGACGGTAGAGTACGAATGTACCTAGATTTTATATGGCATCAAATACAGTGAATTGTCGCAAAATATTTGACTAAGCAGATTCAGGTTAGATTATTGTTATATTTTTTTAGGACTTAGATGGTGATACAATGAGTAATGATGAGATAGGTTATTTTAAAATTGTTTTAGAAGATTACACTGCTAAAATTCGGTATCTTTTTTATCATTTATCATACGGATTATGTAGTATTGATAGTAAACGGTGTAATACCTAAGTTTTAATGTAACAGTAACGTGATATGTGAAAGTAACACATTCTGTAATAGTTTTTGCTTAAATACAGCTTGCCACCCATGGTCCCAACGCATCTATGCAATGTGCAGAATATTTGTGGTCAAATCTTGGCCATCATCAACACATTATCCATGAAATCTTAGGGAGGTAGGCCAGGAACATACCTATAAAGTTCATATTATAAGCAGCCAGCTACAATATCTAATTCATCAGCCGCATCGTCTAAACCGTCTGCCAATCTATGTATATGAGGCTGCCTAGCACCTTTGCATCCTAGTTTCTTTCTCTCTACCAATAGTTCCCTAGTATTAACTCCTTCAGTAATACTCGCAGGGACCTCAAATCACAACGGACTTGAGCATACAGAACCATTTTTTTAACTAACAATGTTGCCTATCTTATCACTCGAATGCCCGGATTATACAAATAATCGACGATTAAAATTTATCTACCGACTTTTTCGGACAGGTTACCAAGGGGCGACATGTTTACCTGAGTCTGTCAATCGCTGAGGTAAGAAAAAAATATCGATAAAGGCTAAGCCAGCATGATGCATAATATAGCGTTCGTCCGCTATACTCAGGGTTGAGGTTGATCGATTTTTACATTGCACTGCCCTTTCGGTAATAATATCGATTTGTTTCTGTTTCTAACTGCCTACCTTCTTTATAATTCAATAGGTTTGAGTTAGGGTTACTAGAGCTAGTTCTTTCTTACTCTTCAATAGTTTACAGTTACTTTCCTTAGACCATCAATTAGATATCCTAAGCACAATGGTCTCACTTGTGTTGCTCTCATTTACAGCCCGAAATAGTATGTCCTCGAAGAAAGTTAAGTTAACAGCGGACAGAAAATTAGAGTCGTTTATGATAAATAATTTTATTTCTGTAAGGGCTGATTTTTCAATAGTCAGATAACTTATATCTGAGGAATAAATATTGCGGTTTGACAGCTTTGGTATTGAAAATATGTCAAATTGACATAATTATTCTACGGATAAAAGTTATCTGACTAAAAAAATCGGCCCTTAGGTTTGTACTTTGTACAAACACTTTTAATATATAGGGACACACGGGATACACTATAAATAATTTCTGCTAATTACGTACAACTACCTCTTTGAAGAAAACGTCCAAATTATTCCTCAAGGTGCAGACAGCAATCGTGTGGAAACGTAATCAGTGTATAATTAGCGCCTATCACACATCGCACGTTTATCTAACTAATTGTGTGAAACGTATGCTATTTTAATTGAGGAGGCGTGTTCGTGACCATGTTCTAACTCGTCAACATTAATTAATATAGGAACGGCTCGATATTCAATTTCAGATTCTACCAAATAACAAAAAAAAGGTCTTATTTTGAACGCATTCCATATAAAAGTTGTTAAAGATGTAAGTGTAACCTTAGTCCCTAGATCTTTAACCGACCTTTTATGCGAGGATTAATGTACTAAAATATGAATTACTCAATAAAACCTGAAGGCCAATTCACATGGTTAAAACGTTCAAGAGAGATAGAATGCGACCCGAAGGCCAATTCTCGTAATTAAAAACGTTCAAAATCTAGAGGCAGTCTCATCTCGGCGACAATCAAATGTCAAAAACTTGTCAAAAATGTATGGAAACTCGAGGTATTTTTGACAGATTGAGACCTGACTGAACGTTCTTAAAATTACGAGAATTGCCACTCAGATTGGTCGCAAACTCATCTCGGCGACAATTAATGTCAAAACTTGTAAAAAATGCAGGAAAAGTATATTTGACAGATTTTCGAGCTATGAAATATACTTTCCCGACACATCTTTGACAGTACTGAGAAAAGATTAGAATGCTACCCTTCTTAAAAATATGGGAATGCCCCTCTGGTTTATGACAAGATTTAAACTGAATTCTTCAACAGACAGAATATTACAACAAGATGACATATTAATATATGCAGATGTCAATGTAAATATTCACTATCATATTGCGCGTTACATAGAATATTAATGTCCTCAATGAAGCACAAAGTACCCATCGCGATAGTCCAAGTATTTAATTAACCTCATACTTATGACACTAGCACTGATAATTTAAGGGTCTGTTGTTGACCTCGTTGGACTTAGCTACATTAGCTACTACGATACTACGTACTTTAACAGTTGTTAATGTACTAGCTTACCGTGAAGAAGTGAGGAGATCAACTTAGTACTAAGCCTCGAGGGCTTAAAACATGCAATATTGTTTACAATGTATATGGCAGCATCTTTAACCCCGATATTATTGATCAGAAGCTCTTGCGCATGGCGAAAATGTTGGGAGAAACGAGGTTGTTTCTACACTACTAGCCAAAGTCTTGGAAGAGAAGGGGCACTAGATGTTCCGACACACTATCAATCTAAATCATTTTGAAGGATATTAACAATTTTTTCGAACATATGAATGGATTAGCCATAGCTTCCTATGTTCCAAAAAATTGTCTACTCCACAACATAAATAACGCAATGAATATGGTTGAAGTGTCAAAATTGAAGTCATTGCTATTGCTCCACCAACCCGCATTGGGCCCGCGTGGTGGATTATGGCCCACTCCCTGTCACAGAGAGGAGGCCTGTGTCCCAGCAGTGGGAACGTTAAAGGCTGATTATGCTATTCATAGTGTGTTACGTAATTACCCTGCTGCAGTGCTGCAGAATTAAATCCTCCGTATGAGCTGAGGACAACTACAATATAAATCTATGGCTTGTATTCTAATACAATTGTTCATTAGGTACCCTGAAATGGCTTATCTTAAGGGGAATCTAGTCGCGGGTTCGAAATCACTGGTGGGCCTAGCTAAAAAGCACGCTGTCGCACCAGGCATCGTGTCCGACAGAGGTAGTATCAGTGATGAGCAGTTAGACGCTAGTCTACACGCACAACGTTTTTGAGTGAGATGCAGGATCGTTTATATTACTATAAATGATCCTGCATCTCAAGCTGCATTTTCGTGTTATGAAAAAACCACTGCATTGATCAATGATCAATAAATTGTATTGAATTTTCCGAAAATTGAGCTTTGTCGGTACTGACTTGGTTTTGGAGATTTTACACTTCTTTTATTACTTAAACACGCCCAAAGTTAGGTTAGATTAGCAATAAAAACGAATCTTTGTTGGCCCCTAACTTTTTAATGGCTTTTTATTTTAGTGTGCCGTTTCCGTACAGACAATATTAATAATGATACAAAACCATACCATGTTTAATTTTTAATGTGCACTGTCGAACAGTGGAGTAATACACTCCCGAAGTTTGTATGCAAAAAATGTCGACTAGATTCACCTTTATGCACTGTGGCACTGAGTCGAATCTCACATGACAGAAGTTAGTGAAATCTACGACAAATAAAGAAATATTGTAGAATGTAGTGGCTTTCTGATGACGGTGAATTCAACAAATTTAGCAATTTTATGCATGATTTTTACATTACAAAAAAGGTAATCCGCCATTTTGAATTGCCATATAAGATGAATCTCATTACGTATTATTTGAGTATTAGTACAGCTGTTTAGACTGTATGCAAAACTGCTTATATGGACAATATTTTTCACACCAATGATGTATTCGCGTGAAAATTATATTTTCACGACCATTATCACCGTCGAAATGTACCATTCCATATTATTATAGTTTTTAAAGTAAACAAACTCTATTAGAAACGGTCTGTGTTGTTTTATTTTTTTAATAAATAACAAAAGAAGACGAGCAAGCAGCTGCCTTGTATGACCTCACCTGAGTACGTGCGTAAAACATCTGTAAATCTGTTTGTCACCGTACGTTGATTAAATAATTATATCGCATGTGATTCTGTTAAGATATTTTAATGAGTCAAAGCTATTCTAAAGGCATTCTATCAAGGTACACCATAAAAGTCGGCCATTATATGGCAGATGATGATAACTGAAACGAAACTATGGATGAGATGTAATTCGACTAATTATAATACATATATATCTAATACAATTAGGGGGCTTGTGGCTAAGTAATAGTAGCCGTACGGATCGATCTATCAGGTTAAGCTAAGCTTGTCGCGGTTGGTCCGTGGATGGGTGACCATCTTAACATACCAAGACCTCTCCGTGTCTCGGAAAACACGTTAAGCCGTTGGTCCCGGCTGTCATTTGTAGATCTTTGACAGTCGTTACGGGTCGTCAGAAGCCCGAAAGTCTGACAACCAGTCTTTCCAAGGGGTATCGTATATTACCCAGTAACTGGGTTGTGGAGGTCAGATAGGCAGTCGCTCCATGTAAAATACTGGTATTCAGCTGCATCCGGTTAGACTGGAAGCCGACCCCAACTTAGTTGGGAAAAGGCTAGGCAGATGATGATATATCTAATACAATTAACAGAGCTAATTTGAAAGACTTTACGGAATCCTATGGCAATATCATTCATCATCTGCCAAGCCTTTTCCCTACTACATTATATATGTTGGGGTCGACTTCCAGTCTAACCGGATGCAGTAGCGACTGTCTATCTGACCCAGTTACTTGGTATCACAATACCCATTTATGAGACTGGTTGTCAGACTTTTGGGCTTCTGACGACCCTTAACGACTATGGCAATATCATAAAGGATTTGAATAGTTCACCAATCATGAAACATTTCCTAGTAACTTTATCTCTGCCAATAAAGTGCAGATATTTACGACAATCAAGCATTGCGGTTGGACCAACCGCTCATATACTGATACCGGCACAATTCACGCCCCATACACATTTAGAATGAGCATGAGCAGTATTACTTACTTCCGATGGTAGACTTTCTACTTCACATAGAAATCGAGAATCATAATAACTTTTTACATCCTCTAGATGAGTTTCCATTTTCCATTAGGAATAATACAAATGGATTACGTTTGTTTTAAGGTATTTTATCAACTAAACGTACGTGTAAAGAGAATCAAGAATTAACCTAATGGAGTTGGTCCGTGGCAGGTCCTATGTAAAAGAATCGTCCAGAAGTCAATGATGTATGGATTTTTGTCGCTGATTCTTATATCTTATGAAAACAATTAAGTGTTATGTGAGACTATGCGGGAGTAATCAATAGTACGACTTAACAATAGACGATCAGCGCAGAGTCGACGGATATAATATCGTCATTGAAACTGTTTTGGCGTATATCGGCCGCACGGCTATTGTTAGTCAAGTCAAATGTCCCACAAGACAAGATGCAATTATATATTGACATAATAAACCCTACATCCATAGCAGTGCTTATAGAATAATGATACCCACAGTAAGGTAATGAAGGCTGATGATCCTCACAATGTCTATCTGAATCAAAAAATGCCCCTAATTATGTATCAAACTCAAACTCAAAGCATTTATTTCAATTAAACCATTTACAGGCACTTTTGAACTGTCAAAAAGTCGATCAGTTGGAAAGTTGAAGCTAGTTGCCCATTTCAAAACGTAGATCTCTATGGAGAAGAACGGGCAAGAAACTCCACGGACACTCTTTTAAAATCAAGTTGAAATATTACAAAATCTTGGGAACATTATTCTTGTTGCTTCTGTATGTGAGAACAACGTAAAAAAATGTAATTATAAACAATTCTAAATACAAGATAAAAATAAGCCCTGGAAGTTAGGAGATGACCAGTCTCAACCGACAGCGCCCGTTCACGAACTTGACGCGTGGATCAGCACCAGTATTACTCAGATATCTAAGGACTGCAAACACCTCGTTGTCAGCAGTCAAAATGCTACAGAAAATAATGTTTCAGTCACTACGATCAATTACTATGACATTCAAAAGTCGGGATTATCCGCTACAGTCTTTAGACTTCTATGCATTATACTGTAGTAGAACTAACCTATTGAGGTTTATGTATACGTTAGTACCTGTATACATTGTGTTATTATTTATTTACAATTATTTATATGATTGGTGAAATCGATAATAGGCTTTTAATCATCAAAGTGATTTAAAATAGCTATGGCCATGTCCTCAAGTCTACTTAATTCGCTCGGTCGACAGACCAGTGCTATTCAGTCAGGTACGCAAGAGGAACAAACGATGATTCATATATGAAACCGTCAATTATATCAATATTATCGTTCTCTAACATAATATTCAGGTCTGGTTCGTCAATATTATGAATTTTTTTGGAGATTAATTTACTATAGATTAGCAAACTGAAGAGTGGTGACGAAAATTGAAAGGCTTAGGTGTAATTTTAAATTAGGCTAGCGAGTAAATGAACTGTTCTTTTTCAAGATTTAAGTTTGACATTCTAGGTTGCTGAATCTATACAGCTGAAATCGATTTAGGTGGAAATCATGTAAAGAACATTAAGAGTTACAGATTAAATTCTGAATAGATGAATTAAGAAGGGCCGTGTGTTCTTCTTCAGGGTACTATATTGGGACCATCTATAACGATCAGAAAACTATCAATAAGCTCTTAAATGATAACAGGTTTCAGTTTAAATTCAGTTTAGCTCCGTTTAGCGACAGATATTTCTGCAACAACATTTTAGAAAATTACTTAGTAGCCTAATTCAGAACTAGCTTGTTATCAACACTACGTGCGTCATTTAGGTGCTTCGAAATGAGGCTTTGTCAAGCCTTGGTACCTTCTTACACTCTGTCTCACTGGTCGACAGATAATAAAATTCATCAGTAACTATTATTTTCTGTTTAGAGAATCCTAAAAACGGAATTAAATATCCGTTTTGTTTAGACTTGGACCTGGATAAGGAATTTGAGGGCAATCGATTTCGTATATCTACAACGACTTTCAACGGGATGGCCATAAGTTAGGTTTTCGGTAGCTTATGTCAGTATATTTTTGACTTTTCCAGCATCGTCATTGCTGATAGAATGTGACTTTGTCTAGATCCTAAGGTCCTTAGATCATTAGCAGGACCAGACCTTTTATCTAATATGACTTAGGTTGGGTTAACTTATATCGTAGTTGTCATTTCTTTGATTATGTGAATGACCAGGGGGGCTACTCTCTAACTCGTCATCACAATTTGGGGGGGTTTGCCATAATCGAAACGCTTGGCAGGCGGGTTGGCGATCGCAGGATGGTGGTAAAATGCGTAGAGAACGCTACTGCACATTCTCTAGTAAGTCCCTTAGTCGCCTACGACACCCACGGGAAGAGATGGGATGGTGCTATTCTTTACATCCGGCACCACACGGAACTCTCTAACTCCGTCAACGAAAATACGGGCCCGTCCGAAAATAGTTCGAAACTTCAAAGTGACTCCTACAGCTGATTAATTAACTCTTTTAGACGAGTAAAACCATACAGTAATTCATTCTTATTCATTCTAGAGATAGGTAGGCCCCCTGATGTTTGAACGTAAACGAGGCAAAAGTAGCATACGTAAGGATCGTCGCAGGTGGCGTTCTGTAGTTTCTGCCTAACCCCATGTGAAGAAGGCGTGAGTTTATGTATGTATGTTGTACTAATATTATAAAATTAACAACTCGAAAACTGGGTCAGCGATAAGCATTGAATTTAATCAATTGTTCTAAAAATTTGATACTTTCATGGCGTCAAATGCTTGATAGATACATAATTGAAACATTAAACTGACATAGAAACCTGTATTGAACTATGGTAAGGTTGTATGGTATAACTTCTGCTTGCTTCAGACAGGCGCGGCGCCACACTACTAAAACAATTTCCATGAAGTTTTCATAGAATTGATGTACAAGTCGCGTCGCGCCTGTTTGCGGGAGCCTTTATCCCCTTAATCATAAACTAGGTAAATGGTTTATACCTACACGATTTATGGCCTAATAATATAGCTTAGATATGGCCTGTCCTTATTATTTTTTATGTCAATGAAGCTAAGTTAAGATTTTTATGACAGGTTTAAGATGGTGATGTAAATAATAATCATCCAAGTGTTTGTTGTTTTTAAATGTAGTTTGTAGTATTAGTGTTAAACGAAATTAATTAAGTAGTTAAGTAACTTAATTTTGTTTAAAATTATTTTTTTAAATATCACTAACTGTAGATATTGATAACTAGCTTTTGCCAGCGGCTTCGCCCGCGTGGTGTCGTAAATTATCCCACAGGAACGCACTACCGGGATCAAAAGTATCCTATATGTTAATCCAAGTTATAAACTATCTGTGTACCAAATTTCATCTAAATCCGTTGAGTATTTTGTGCGTGAAAGAGTAACAAACTTCCATACATCCATACTCACAAACTTTCATTTTTGTAATATTAGTAGGACTAGTTTCTGCCCGCGGCTTCACGCCCGTGGAGACATCCACGGGGGTGAAGCCGCGTGCAGAAACAGGGCAGGAAATGATCATTCGGGAACGTGCTACCGGGAGAAGTACCTTATGTCCTTCCCTAAGATACCATCTACCTCCTCATCTTTATCGAAATCCGCCTAGTGTTTCGGTGTGAAAGACAGATTTAATTTCGGATTATAAAAATTATTATACAGGATAAGTTTTTAACCAGTGCGTAAACTGTAATCATGAATTCAGCATATCATTCTAGATTATACAAAAAAAATCCGCTGTTCCATACATTTTGACCGCGTAGCTATTGCACTTTTCTATGAAACAGCTGATTTTTTTTTTGTATAACCTACAAAAAAATGCTGCGCTGGATAAAAACTTATCCTGTATTATATTTAGAAGTCAACTATGAATAGAGACGGGAAAAATATCAATTAAAATTGAATTCTTTTTTTAAATATTTTTTTATGTTTTTATTGATTCTAAGTTAAACAAACCTTTTTAAACTTAAAACAACAAAACCGATCCACTGCTCATGTATTATGTAGGGTTTCCTGACAGAAATTGGTTCATGTTTTTTAAATGAGCAATGGGCCTTGCAACAATTAGTTTCTTAAGACCAAATAGGTAGACCATTATTAAATATTGCCCCAAACAATTATAAATACTGTGTTTACACATTTTTGTGATCCGTTAACTAGCATTAGTATGGGAATTATCTTTTCTTGATTGACTAATCTTTATATACTAATAATAAAACTAAAGAGTTTGTTTGTTTGAACATCCTATTTTCTAGAAGGAGCCAGTTGGATTTGGAAAAATATTTTTGAATTTGACACCCTAACTCTTGAGGAAAGCTTTAGGCTATTTAACATCACTTTAGGACCCTAAGAGTACAGCGAAAACAAAAAAGTCAGAAAGAATGCTGAGAGAAAACGAAGAAAAAGCGTGGGTGGTTGCATAGGTTATGCAATGCGACGGGGTGGGTCGGAGGAACATGGAATTTAAGTTCGGGCAAAAGCTAGTTAATAATACAATTGCTTATTCTCACGTGCATAGCAATTTAACAGTTTTATGGTCCAATAATTAGGTAGGTAATAGACTGAATTTGAACCATATCACAGATTTTTTTTTAAATCCAACTTTAAATACTTGTCTAGTATCAGCATTTAAAACTTTTGAGAGATAGGAACAATAATCTAGCAGTGAAGGCTTAAACAGAGGTCATTTAAAAGAGGTACTACTTAATCTATAGTAAAGAGACCACTTGCCGGTAACAGATAACATAAATAGTACTTGTTTATCTGTAAATTACTATTAATTAAATGTTATTGATTTAATTATCTTGTGAATTGAATTGTCTGATAACAGTATAACTTTACTTCAATGAAGATTTTGAAGGTATAAGTGCATCGTAAGAAGTGTGAAGTGCATTATCTATTTGATGAGTATGAAAGGCTTACCGTGAATGTCAGATTATTTTTATGATACAACTTATAGTATCTATTGTTTATCTGTATGCTCGTCTGCTTTGACAAGGTGAATAGAACTTGGAGTGTCAATGTAAAGTGCATTGGCACTACTCAAAAGCATACAGTGGTTACATCTAAATCGGTTTGTTGTTTTTAAGGTCAGCTATTCTATATTGCTATTTGTTGAATAGTAAATGAATACTTTAAGTACGAAATTGTTTCAATAGCAATTTTATATAAAATCTATCATAACAAAACATCACGTCTTGTTTCCCTGAAGGGTTACTGGCGGTAATACATGGATCTTTGTTGTTATCGGTAGTCAGAAACCTCAGTGTGACAACCATTCCTACCAAGGGGTGTCGTGTGACCCAGTAACTGGGCTCTGGAGCTCAGACAGGCAGTCACTCCATGTAAAATACCGGTATTCAACTGCATCAGGTTAGACTGGAAGCTCACCCCAACATAGTTGGTAAAAGGCTATGCAGATTGACGGGAATCTGAACTGACTATTAAATTTATTATTGATTTTAATAAATTTAACAAAGTTTTGTTTCATTTTTCAATTTCTTTACTTATTATGATAAAGTTTCAGTAACATTTTGTTAATTGCTTTGTAATAAATCATTCAAACTATATTGATTGCCAACAGCAAGTACTAGACTGGTATTGTAGGTAATACAAAAATGATTACATCTGATAATATTTGATGGTTCTAGATAATATCCAATACGTGCTGGATGCAGCTCCACTGAGATAAAGTTTAACAGAATCCAATTTATCTCAATTGCATATTGTTGTACTTTTATCATATTTATATTGAATTAAACTTTTTGTTTAAGTTACATGTTTATTAAAACTCATCCATAAACTTAAAAATATTGTGACAGAAACAGTTTTTCTTTTTACATTTGATATGAAAATCTTCTAACAATATTTATTAATGTTGTTGTTGTTATTTTATTGTTGTGGTAGTTTAAGTCATAATAAATACTTATTCCTAATTATGCATTGTCTATTAATATTGGGTGATTAGTTAACAAACTTATACCTACAACTTCAGTCTGGTTTTACAATTAAATACAAATTGAACAAATACTATGTCATGTACTTATTTGTTTTTTCCTTAATGATAATTTTAATTTATTTGTGTTAATGTCAATTTTATTTATGTAGGTTCCTATGTAGAACTTGTATCTTTATTTTAAATTACATTTGAAATAAAATAGTTATGTTTTTGAGCTGATAATTTGAACAAATCAGCTTTTTTAAAATTTTAAACTTTTAATCACTAAAAAATGAAGTACCAGGTAATTAAACAACCTAGCCTGATGCTGCATTAGATGATGGATGACCATCAATTTGATAATAAATTAAGTATATAGATGTCTTACCAAATAAATAAGGTATCAACTCTGAACTCACATTTGAAGTTAAATGTTAATTATGAAGTAAATTTATGGAATTATCAATCATTTATCAATAAGCTAACAGGAGATCGTTTTTAAGCAATTATAATTCGATACTTACTACAAATCCCAAAAGAATAAAATGATTAATTGTGGTTTACATTGATAGTGTAAACGAAAGATTACCTAGCATGAAAAACTTTCAACTCTCTAAAGATGTAAACAAACAACATCGAACGTCAAAATAATGTCAGAGGTCAAGATTGTCTAAAATTCGAATTCATGTCACCAATATTGTACAAACAATAAACTCACCCGTTCATAGTTGTGTGACCTCCTTGCTCCGAGACTCTGTTGCCGACTAGACAGCCTGGAGTCTCAAAGTTCTCTGAAACATGATGGTCCTCGACGTCTTCCAATATCGCCGCTCGATCCGCGTTCGTTTTGTTCAACTTATCACTCGACAAACTTTTCGATCTGTATCTCCCGTTTATTGGCGCCAAATTCTTATCAGTAAATGCACTAAAACTGTTTAACTTCGTATCGTTTGCATATTTATCGCTAATTATATTAGATGACATTTCGTAACCGTTATTATGCGCGCACGTCAACACTGACTGTCAATCTCAGCTGCGGCGCTACACGACTGACGTTCGGCGAAGTAAACCTGACGTTTTGCTGGACAAAACAATGCTACATACGACCCAATAAGAGAGCACGTTGCAATTTATTATACTTGGAACTGCAAGTAGGATATTTAAACCGGTCGAATTATAGCAATAGATTCGCAATGTGAAAAAACGTTTGTTTCAATGTCGGAATCGGAACGATAGCCGGGTTGAAGGCGAGGTGCTTTGTGCGATCCCTCGCGCAGTCACCAGAGCTCATCTCAAACAATATGACAATAAACACTAAATAGGAAGTTTATTTCTTCTGAAAAGAAGAAATAAGGAAGATAGAGAATTGATAATTATAGGCCCAAAAAAATTGGCTATCGCTGGATGCCTAACGCAACGTTTTTAGAGGTGGTAGGTACATAATGGCCGGGAACGTAACTATTTAGGTACTGATTTCCGGTTAATACACGTAGGTGTATGATAGTTTTCTCTAATATTTAAATAATCTTGACCGGTGATCAGTAAATATTTTTACTAACACTAAACCACGCCTCCATAAATAGTCTTAAAAAATGTTTGTCTCTCGAGGTTTTCTAATTTATGTAATGTGTCAATGTACAGACGCCAGCACAACAAGCTACCCCAATCTGTCAAATTTCTTTGATAGATTTCAGATCATCTTTATCACTTCAGTATATGGTTCATGTTCAATTGAAAAAAAATTACAGTTTTGGGTAGATATGCTGGCATCCGTACAATAATTAAACTAAGCAGAGAAAATAAAATCAAACTTACATGGTCCTGTAGGGTTTTCGTGAATCTCAATGTGATTGCGAAGTTAAAGGGCTTGTTCAATTTTATTTTAAAAGGTGTCTGGCAATGATTTTTTACATTACGTCGCTTGTCTGAATTGAAATGCCGTAACACGTTACTCCGAGGCTGGACACTTGACCTCAAAAATACGTGCACTGCTTTCAAACACTTGAATAACTCTGTCTATATTATCACCAATTTTCTTAGTATTTTACAGCAACAAACAAGATTTTTATCGACATAATTTAGTTAGACTCTGTAAAATTGATTGAACTTCATTATTTACTGAGAAATAATAACATAATTCCATCATTTACGGCTTTTATACCATTGCATCAGTCTGTTCTACATTTATTCATCAAAAAACTAAATAGCTATGAAGTTAATTAAAAATGTGTTCAACAATATGTTAACGTCTTTCAGAACTAGTTCAAAACATTGTTTTCTTATCATCGACGTATGTATGCAGGTAGGTAATACACGTTTTCTATAAGTCTAAGCGCAATATGTAGAACGGCATTTTATTTGTAGCACACTGTGTCAGTAGTTTGTCTAAAAGTATAATTTACATAAGATAATCTGCTCGGCCCCTTTCTGTTTAAGAAGACATCTTTATCAAATAGAGGAATAATCAGAGGACCTTGCAGTGTAAGCAAGCTGAAGTGGCAGTGGGCTGGCCATGTTTGTTAAAGGACGGAGTGGAGACCTCGTGTCGTCAAGCAGGCCGCCCCCCTACTAGATGGACTGACGTTCTTAAAGACGTGGCTGAGACCTGGGACAGAATGAATGTGGAATGCGGAGGATTGCAGGGTGTTGTGGCGCAGGCTGAGAGAGGCCTGTGTCCAGCAGTGGTCTAGCTGCCAGCCCCAGATCTAGGGAGGGGGGGGGGGGCAAACCGGGGCATTCGCCCTGGGCGGCGATTTCAGGGGGCTCTTATCATTATCATAATATAGTATGATAAAAAACAAAAACCTTGCTCCACAAAGCGCCTAGCATACGGAAGCCTGGTTGGCTCACCGTCGACTTGTAAGAAAAAGGCCCCACACAGGCCCACACCGAATTAATTTATCTCAAACGCTGAGAGAGGGGCGCCACTATCAAGTTTCTGCCCGGGTTCGAAAAAATCGTAGACCCCCCGGGGCTACTAGCTGCGATAGGCTGAGTTGATTCATTGAGGACAATCCCCTGTGTAGAACGCATTAAAAGGCCCATTCATTATATACCTACTATTGAAAGTTGTGGTCATTCCTACAGAATGGTCCTTTTTAAGAAGGACCTAATTATTTATTTTCCGCTCAAATAAGTACGGTACGTATTCTAGCCCAGTGGGGTAATTGTGTAACGCACTAACAGTAGGACCGACATTTATTTTGACAGTTCTTGTTGAATAGTCGTTCATTAGAGATAATTACGTTGTTGAGCATTTCTATTTGTGAAGCAACGGATTAGCAACATCCTTCGAAATTATTCACATTGTAATTTATTGATAGTGTCTTGCACAATAGGGTGCAGTTTGTACCTACTATTATGAATAGTTGAGCCATTGGTACTAACCAATGGCTATCGTATTTTTCTTTTTCTTTTCGTCAAAATATGAATTATAGGCTTGTGTGGTGCCGGACTTAAAAGAATAGCACCATCCCTTTTCTTCCCGTGGGTGGCGTAGAAGGCAACTAAGGGACTCACTATAGAATGGGCAGTAGCGTTCTCTATGCATTAGACCACCATACTGCGATCGCCAACCCGCCTGCCAAGTGTGGCGATTATGGCAAATCCCCTTTTGGGGGAGGCCTATGTCCAGCAGTGGACGTCTTTCGGCTGATATGATGATGATGAATATGTGAGTGTTATGGGCAGGGCGTACCAATAGAAAATGGCGCCAAAGAAAATAAGTACTTACCAATGCAAAGCTAGGTCGCATAACCTTTCTTGGCCTTTAATAACGAAAGGTATTATTTCAACTTGCTAAAAAATCGCTTGCAATGCTGCAATTTTAAGAGAATTTGAATAGAAATAGGCAGATTAGGAAATACAGTTTCATCCCCGTATTGCACATTATATTCAAGTAGCTCTTCAGTTTTCTTAGATATAGGTAACAGTATGAAATGTTTTATTGATGTTTAAAGTTTTTTAATAATTGGCGACTTTTTGGGCCCCCGTTCGATAGGCGCCCAGGGCTCTTACCCTGCCTGGCCCACCCTGGTTCCGCCTCTGGTTATGTGTAATGTATCAATGTACATTACACGTACACACTTACAGCCAATGGCAATGACGACAATTCTTCAGTTTATTTTTAATTTGAAACAGTAACAAAAGTATCGCCAATTAGTAGGTAATTACACTTTGATTTATAGTGATCTGACGTACCTACAACGTTAAATCTACCTATTTAACATTACGTCAGTACCTACTAATTATGTTTTAATCAAATCAAAAGATTATTATCGGTCATAGAATAGCCAGATTGACGGAGGTAATGATGCAGTTGCAAACAACAGAAAAACGTAATTTTTTTTTGGTTAAACTAATACTTATGAAATGCCATTCAATTTTGGCGGTTACTAGAGTAATTATTATAACATAAGTACAACGTAAAACACATATATTTTATTTACTTTCGGTCGTATTCTGCTTTATGTCACGACCTAAATAGAGCGAGGTGAATTTAGTTATGACTAGCTTCTGTCATATTTCTTGCTCCCCGACCCACCCCGTTGCTCGCCTCGCCTGCCCGTGCGAGTACCTACTTCGTATTCGTGACTTTTTCTCTTTGCTCGGCTCCTAAGGGTCTTAGCATGATGATATATATACCCTCCTCCTAAACCTGACTGACTAAACTGAACTGAGCCTTCCTCGATAAATGGGCTATCTAACACAAAAAGAATGTTCAAATTCGAACCAGCAGTTCCTGAGATTAGCGCGTTCAAACAAACAAACTCTTCAGCTTGATAATATTATAAGTACAGATATAGTATAGATTAAAATATTTTTTGTGACATTTTATATTAGGTAGATACCTACAGAAAAAATTAAAGTGCTTCATATGAAAGTATCTAAAAAATGAAAGTGGTAACTATCAGAAAAGGCAAACTAAAGAAAAGATGAGTATCGGCGGCGGCGATCTCTCGCGTCCGCCCCTGGTCCAGGCCATGGTACGGAGCGAGAGTGCATGGCTAGCAGTCGCCTCCTTCAGCGAAGCAGTTATGCTCGCAAAGAGGGAGGCGGCGCACGTGAGGGAGATGCAGTACATGCGCCCTCACAGCCGTGGCCTTCGCAGGAGACGCCCTGGGTGTCGGGAATCCCAGGCTGATTCCCGGCCACCGTAGGAACGGGCTTGCGGAAGCGAGTAATGGGTAGCTCGTTGTCCGGTAAAGACCAAGCCCGGGTCGACGGTGCGTTGGGTTCCACGCGCGCCTCAAAGAGATGTGAGCAGCAACTGATGGGGCCTGCAAGGGCCGATGCCTGCCAGGGGTGCGGGTTGTTCGAAAGAGATACACACACAACACAGGCAACTGAGGGAACACGGGTGGGTTTTGTCAGTAAAAGTCTGACACGCCCTCTAGCCACTCCACCCAGAGCGGGAGAAGTTATTTGATGATTTCCCACCCAAAAAAAAAAAAAAGAAAAGATGAGTGGATAGTGAGAGAAAAACATAATTTATTATGTAACTAAACTAGGACTTCTCTTTTTACCCGATTACGGTAAAGCCAGAATTATGATGAACCTAAACTTCTGGTCGTATTTTGACAAATGAGTAAATGACAATACTAAATAATGTAATTTAATGTCATAAAATTAAGTCATAATTTAGACTCCAGTTATACGAAAACCGATGTTATTTTGTTACGATGTTTTGTTGAAACCTTTTTAGTTGGCGTTTTTGGGTTTTTATTTTTAACTTTAGTTTTATTTTTCAGTTTATGCATTTTCTTAATATTTTGGTACCTAGTTAGGTAACCCTAATTGCGTAACTCACGATTAATCATAACCTGTTTCGTTTTGAAACAGATTGTTAAACCATTGCTTCATATGTTAGAAAAATGTGTGTGCTCAACAACGTAAATAACGCAATGAATATTGTTGAACTGTCAAAATGAAACGGATTATGATTGATCGTGTGTTACGCAATTAGGGTGCTGAATGGGTCGGTCCACACCGATACCTGTATGATAAATAGAGATCGGATAATCGGATGCATATTACACCTAAAGTTAATTTTTAGTTATGTAAAAATAGTAAAATAGTAAAAATAGTAAAATAGTAAAAATAGTAAAAAAATTTTTTTAGAAAAAAATCCCGGGATGCCAGGAACACCGGGAATGCATAACTAGTCAGGTGTATAGTATGGAAGCGACTTCTAAATTATTAGGATTGCATAGCTATTCAGACACATATTTATTTAAAATTAATCGCGATGCAAATATGTGTAAGTAGGGTGTATAAAGTCTGTAAGAGTGGCGGTGGTGTGTGTTAGTTAAAACATTTTTTTTTTACATTAAATGGAGATTTTTTCGATACAAAAGCGCGTTCCATATTAGCCAACACCGCAACTTTAGGTGAATATGCATCCGAATATCCGATCTCTGATGATAAATGAAGCTCATTCTGTACCCATATTGTGTCAGAGTGCCCACATTCCATATTATACACCGTGACATTTTAGTCGTCATACAACGGCAGCCCACTTCATGTATCCAATGACTACTAAACATTTATTTAAAAAAAAAATGTTTAAAACATTTGCATAATTCAAAAAATTCAAATATCCATTCACTAAGATGCATGACGTAGTTTGAAACACCCTTTTATGGAGGTGGAATTAATGATAGAATGTAATGGTAGGTAGGTAGATATCTTCTACCGATTGATACGTAAACATTATTAACAGGGAGGGTGTTTCATAATTCTAAGGCATTATTTATTTTTCTTTGTACCTATTATCTTAATTAATGGTGACAATGTTTTAATCGCGCCTAGAGGTATTTTATGACGGATACATTGAGTGGACCACCTTTGTAAGACGACTAAAATGTCACGGTGTATATATTTATATTATATTTATATATTTATTTGCGTAAAACATGGTATAAAAAGGTAGGTAGGTAGTCTACACTAAAAATATGTTTAACCAAAATCAAAAAGTGTTATCTAAATCGTTTACAAATATTTCCAACCGTAATAAAAAACATGAAAGTATTACCTGGGTAGCTACACGAAGCCGTTGCGTGTTGTTTACAATAAAACGTTAAAATAACGTAATAAAACTGTTACAGCCATACAATTGCTATTTTGACACTCAATAATAACAAAATGCTGAGTTTATAGTATTGAATGTGTTTGTATGGCCCACAAAAGTTAAGTACAAGGTTCTGTGTTATAATACTGTGGTGTTATGGTAGGATGTCATTTTATCGGATTGTCTACCTACTCATATCTATACATACATATACATACATATAAATAAAATTGGAGTGTCTGTTTGTAATATTAAAATAACCGCTTTTTGCTACATGCATATGAATATATATACGGTACATATACCAAAATAACTTTTTTTACAATTTTTGTCTGTCTGCCTGTCTGTTTGTTCCCGCTAATCTCTGAAATGGCTGGACCGTTTTCGACGGGACTTTCACTGGCAGGTAGCTGATGTAATAAGGAGTAACTTAGGCTACTTTTATTTTAGATTTGTTTTTAAAAAACTATTCCGCGCGGACGAAGTCGCGGGCACCGGATACCTGATCCTCTCTAAAAAGTTTTTGCAAATCGAATGAAAAAAACTTAAAAAAAAAACAACTGACTTCCAAAAACACACTACAAAGTTAAAAATAACTTTAATTTCGGAAGTCGGTGGCTTTGTTTAGGTATTTGAATTTTTTGTCACCGCCTTCCGAAATTAAAGTTATTTTTCACTTTGTAGTGTTTTTTTTGGAAGTAGGTTGTATTTTTTTTTTAAGTTTTTATTTTTCACTTTTTAGTTAATTTAATCATCCTTGGGGTCTAAGCAATGCATATTTATGCGATTTCAGCAATCGCGGTTGATTTGCTGTCAGTTTTTTAAGAGTTCCGTTGTCTGTCTCCGAAACTCATCATCAGATCTATATGAAATTTAAATGGGATCATTTCGAAAGAAACCCCTTTCGAACAAAAAAATAATTTACTATATTTATGACGGAGTTATGCCCGAACATACATTTAAAAAAATATACATATCGACCGTAGGCAGCCAATACCTTCTAACTAACATTTTTACCGAAATATTGTTTTTTGCGCCATGTGTTAGCTAGTATCGTAATCTATGATGTGACAATTTATCCTAACTGTCAAAACTAAATGTTAGTTAGAAGGTATTGGCAGCCTACGGTCGATATATGTATTTATAATAATAACATGTCGAATTGATAACGTCCTTCTTTTTGAAGTCGATTAAAATCAACAAAGTCTCCTCGGGTTAGTTGTATTTTTCTACACAGCAACACTACCATAGTACAGGTCTCCGACTGCCTGTCAATTCTGTCGATCCTGCTATATCCTGTTGTATCCTGCTATATCCTGTTGCATCCTGCTATATCCTGCCGGACCCTGCCGCATCCTGCTGACGACTTCGAGCTTCATGAGCAGCACAAAGCCGGAGCTTCTACCATGTCCGCCATTTTATAACTTTGCTCTTTTTAAAAGCATCTTACGTCACGTCACGTCACGTCGTTACGTTACGTCTTAGTTGCGACGTTACGAATAGCACTCCGGCTAATCGTAATGTCACAACTTTAAAAAATTAATGAACCTCTAAAAACTTTTTGCGCTACATCCAATTTGGTCCCAGTTACTGGGCTATTAGTATCTAGAATTTTCATCACCCCCAAATAGGAGTGATTAAATTTATCAAAAGACTTTACCCGTGAATAGAATCATTTTGATACACTGCTTCACTGAAGTTGGGCTCTGAATGATGAGGAGTTAGGTAGTGTAGGTTAACTTTGGGAAGAATATCACTGATCTTCTTAATATTTTTGAATCTTCCAATGATAATCAATGATTATTTAATTAATGTTCTGTGTCCCGTAATGTTTATTACTTTGCCTATGTATGTATAGAATCAAGTCTATCTAACTAAACAGACAGCTGTGCTGCTGGAGAGTTTGTTGCGGCACTTCTTCTTTCCAGCTAAAGCACTAGGAAGTGGTGAAGGTTGGGCGTTTTGGGGGACTGTCTTATGTATTTTGACGTTCGAAAAGTGCTGATTCTGAGCCTAATTTTAATAAATGACTTTTGATTTTGATTTGGATCTTCTTCAAACTTTCTGGTCTTTTAAAAAATCAGGTTTGTTGCGTAACACACTAATAGCAGAACTGGGTTTATTTTGACAGTTCAACGACATTCATTGCGTTATTTACGTTGCTGAGTCTGCTCAAATCCTATCCTATCCTACTAATATTATAAATGTGGCAGTTTGTGAAGATGTTTGGATGTTTGTTACTCAATCATGTAAAAACGCCTGAACGGATTTCGATGAAATTTGGCACACAGATAGTTTGTAACCTGGATTAACACTGGGATACTTTTAATCTCGGTAATACGTTCCCGTGGGATAATTCTCGACCTCCACGCGGGTGAAGCCGCGGGCAGCAGATAGTTCGGACATAATTGAAGCAATAAATAAGCAATACCCTTGAAAATAATTCAGATTCTGATTGATACTGTGTTACGGTTTTATGGTGCTGGAATATAACAAGTTGGTTTCGCGTACTAAGATATATGGCACAACACGGTAAGACAATCACTGAGTATGGATACACAATACACAAATATGGCGACGACAATACGACAATAGATGAAAACATTGGCAATAGTAATGCAATAGAGTATTTTGGAACTATGACATAATTTAGCAAGAGTTTTTTTTTTCTCAAACAAACTAATTAGTAGTGATGGGCCGACTATGGGCTCTGCCAATGGTGTAGCGGGCCTAGTGCTATCCGACTTACGAGTTATAGGTCGTTTTTTTTTTCGGGATGGGAAATCATCAAATGACTTCTCCCGCTCTGAGTGGAGCAGTGCGTGTCAGACTTTTACTGACTAAAACCCACCCGTGTTCCCTCAGTTATCTGTGTGCCAGAGGCCGCGGTATCTCTTTCGAACAACCCGCACCCCTGGCAGGCATCGGCCCTTGCGGGCCCCATCAGTTGCTGCTGACATCTCTTTGAGGCAGTTATAGGTCGTGAGTTCGAACCCAAACAGGCGATGTACTTTGTGTAAATAATTTCATCACCACTGCTCTCAAAACGATGAAGGAAAACATCGTGAGGAAACCGACATCTCCCAGAACCAAAAATTCGAAGACATGTGACATCTACCAACCCGCACTGGGCTCGCGTGGTGGATTACGGCCCACTCCCTCTAGCCGAGAGGAGGCCTGTGTCTCCGCAGTGGGAACATTTTTTTCATATGCAGCATGCATTGGGAACATCTTTAGATGTACAAATCTACGCCATTTAATTTTCTGTCCAGGGGCTTGCGGCTAAGTAATAAACAGCCGCACGGATCGATCGATCAGGTAAAGCTACGCTTGACGCGGTTGGTCCGTGGATGGGTAAACATCTTTACATATCAAGACCCCTCCGTGCTTCGGAAAGTACGTTAAGCCGTTGGTCCCGGTTGTCATTTGTAGATCTTTGACAGTCGTCACGAGTCGTCAGAAGCCCGGAAGTCTGTCAACCAGTTCTACCAAAGGGGAATCGTATTACCCAGTAACTGGGTTGTGGAGGTCAGATAAGCAGTCGCTCCATGTAAAATACTGGTATTCAGCTGCATTCGGTTAGACTGAAAGCCGACCCCAACATAGCTGGAGAAAGGCTAGGCAGATGATGACCTACATACCTATTGTCGTCTCCATCATGTAAAAACATTCTAATATGGACGTAGGTACGTAATTATTATTAGTATTAATTGTTTAGCAACAGTTTTTCAATTACCAATAATCTGGTTATTGTCGTGATGAATGCCCCCGTTTCTTAATGAACTTTGTAATTGTTGGTTAACTGTAATGTTATGGGATTTGTGGCTTAATCACCAACATGGACTCCTATACGGGTTAGTACAACCTCGACAGACTGGCCGAGTTAAGGCTCGTGCAGACTAGCGCGACGCGACGGTCGCGTCGCGGTACTCGTAGAACAATTTCTATGATAACTTAATGGAAATTGTTCTACAAGTGTCGCGTCGCGCTGTCGCGTCGCGGCTGTTTGAAGAAGCCTTTAGTATCTATCTACCTGTAGGGTTTTGTCTTAGCTTTGAGAGGGAACTTTTTGAAACTAATACAAAAGGGTAGGCTACTTCTGAAATTATTTTAATTGAGTAACAGCTGAACATACGTAAGTATTTATGTAAGTGCATAGCTGTGCACCGTTAATCAAATAACTAATTTTAGTAACTTCGTTTATCGCTAATTCGTTACTAAAAAAGTTAATTTCATTAAACGTTTAATTTAAGCGTTACATTTCGGAACGTTTAAAGAAAGTCAACGTTGATCGTTAATCATTTGCATTTTACATCTTAAAAAAATATTTAAAAAATCGTATTATGAGACCTATGGAAGTTTTGACAGACATGAAAAATTAATAAAAGAAGGATGTATCAATATAGTTTGTAATAAATTATTTAGACATTATCAGAACGTGTTTATCACGGTGCGTCTCGCTCGGTCTTCACATCGTACTATCGGTAAATAGTAGGTACCTACTTAATAAACGATTAACGGGCTTATTGAAAGTTAACGGAAATTAGTGATTCCGTTAGCAATTTTTAAAGTAAACTAAAAGTTAATCCGTTACCTACTCAAAATGTTAACTTCGTTAGTTAACGATTAACGATCTTGTAAGCTTTGTGTAAGTGGCTACTATACAGGATAACATTTTAATCAGTGCGCAAACTGTGACCATGAATTCAGCATATCGTCGGTTTTACAAAAAAAAAAAATCATCTGTTCCATAGAAAAGTGCAATAATACCTTCAAAATGTATGGAACAGCTGATTTTTTTTGTATAATCGACGAAAAATTTCTACTCTAGGGGGTCTAGAATGATATGCTGGATTCATGGTTACAGTTTGCGCACTGGATAAAAATTTAAACTGTAGAATGGAAAAACTATGAATCATTTACTGAATTCCTATTAATAGTTTGCGGGTCGACGTCCCTTACATCCTGTATATTCTTTGATTATATGAATAAACACACTATCAATCCGAATCTGAATAATTTTGAAGCATATTGCTAATCCATTGCTTCATATGTTCGAAAAATTTGTCAGCTCAACAACGTAGATAACGCAATGAATGTTGTTGAACTGTCAAAATAAAAGCCATTCCTACTGTTAGTGTGTTGCTTTCTTATTTTTTTTTGCGTGCACTGATTGGACGGCTACTTCCCATTTGGTAAACTTCCCATTTCGTAAACCTCAAACTGTACCTACTAAAAAGTTGCGTTTGGTAAACATTATACATTTCATACATTTAGTCCCATTTCGAAAACATTTCAATATTTTTTTGTGTTATATCCCATTTGGTAAACTTTCAGATGAAATGGGTACAGTCAAGTAAAAAAAGAAAAACGAAACTAATGATAACATTGTCATTTATTTTGTTAAATATTTTTAATCACAGGTACAATAGTCGGATTATGTGTACGTATGCCATTTACACATATTGATATTTAAAAACAGAAATAAAAAGTGGGGTGTACAAATAACTTTCAAAAAATTTAAGAAAAATCACAGTTCGATTTGACTATTTCGATGACAAGTTTAATTTTTTTAATAACATAAGTCAATCTAGATGCGAAATCAACTTATATAAAAAAACAATAATCACAGATTTGGTACTATCTTTTTATGTTAATGTACATTAACATAAAAAAATACATACGAAATCAACTACTTATAAAATATAAAAATAAACAGTCACAGATTTGGTACAATAACATAAAAAATACATGCAAAATCAACTTTTAAATATAAAAACAAATAATAATCACAGATTTGGTACAATAACATAAAAAATACATGCAAAATCAACTTTTAAATATAAAAACAAATAATAATCACAGATTTGGTACAATAACATAAAAAATACATGCAAAATCAACTTTTAAATATAAAAACAAATAATAATCACAGATTTGGTACATTAACATTAAAAATTACACACAAAATCAACTATAAAATATAATCACAGATTTGGAATATTAACATAAAAAATTTACTACCTACACTACAAAGTTAAAAATCAATAAATAAATTATAAAGTGATACAAGCAATTCTTGATAATTCGTTCAAACAATTTTCCAATGATATTTTTCCACTTTTGTAATCGCCGAGAATATTGTTAATTCGTATATCATTTTGGATAGATTTTTTTCTTCGTTTTGATATACTTTCTCCATTATTATAAAAGCTGTAAAAAATTGTTATGATTAATTAAAGTAATAATGTATAATTTTTATCATATGTGTCGCCTAAAAATACAGGTCATTGAAACAAAAATATGTACCTTTTCAGAAGATTTTCATAATGTTTAATATTGCCTGATATCGTTTCGAAAAATAAAAGAATTGATGGCCTTTTTCCAATTTCACTATTGAAACTCCAATTCCAAGATTCCATGAGGTTTGTAGTGCGGTGTCTTTGTGCGTAGCAGCACCAAATATTCATCATATCTTCATTTTCCAACCACTGATCCACAAAGTAATCATTGAATTCAGTTATAGCTTTTTCTTCAAAACTGTAACAGAATTAATTCGTTGAAGATTATGATACGAAAAACCATATATTACCTAGTTTCTAACGCATAAAAATGGCTGTAGAAAATGGCGGTAGAAGAAATATCCAGAACTAAACGCGTTCATTTCAATACTGCAAAATTAATTTACCTTTGACTCATAACGTATAGCCATCCATCGTTTATGTCTTCTTTTGGTAAATGTGCCAGAGCCATACATAGTTTGACGTGATAGTGAGATTCTTCATGTTGTAATAAGCCAAGAGATTTTGCCTTTCTTAATAGCGCTCTGCCAAAGTGAACAAAACACCCCTTAACAATTATGTTTGGAAATGTCTTTTTAATTGCATTTATTGGAGCTTTTTCGAAATCCAAGGTAATAATATCGGCTGTCCACTCTGGTAAATGAAATTTTAGTTTGTAAAACAGTCTTTCATATGTAGTTTCTTCTTTGTTTGTCAACACTGCATAAAAAAATGGTACAATATTTGTCCCAGTTTCTGTACTTCCTATGTCTCCGTGTACAACGTATAGTTGAAGAAACGGCTTTGCACAACATTTGAACGTTCCGTCCGCAAAGTAGTGACGGACGTCATTTAAATGTGCAATTGCACTCTTTGAACCAAACACAATCATTCTATTTTCACCGTCAATCTCATCAAACAATAAATTGTCTTTAAAACGGTCAGGAATCACGATTTCTGTAGAGTTAGAGTGCTGAGATTTTGTGATTCCTAGTTGTCTATTTCTGTGTCTATACAAACTGCTTTTAACTTTGTCAAAATTTGGTAATTCTTTAATAATTTCATAACCATTATCTTTCAGCTTTTTAGTACATTTCCTGTATGTAGCTGGAATCGGCTTCAGATCTTCACATATAGTTTGTTTACATTTTTCGATGGCTACTTTCACTTCATTTTTTTCAAAATTCGGAATACAAGAACTGCAGTGAGCATTTTCTCTTAATACATGGCTTCGATTTGAATTCAAAGTTACACTTGCTGAACATCCATCTTTTCTATTAACACAGCGCCACCAACTTGAGTCCTTATTATTTTTCTGTTTATAATATTGATGCCCAGCGCGTAATAAAATTTCACCGCCTCGTGTACTATTAATAATTTTTAAATTCACTGCACCACTAGAAGATCCCTCACCCGACATTGCAACGACCTTGCACTATGCATAAAACGAGTGAACTGATAAGTTAAACCCGGTAATAGATATAATTTACGTATACTTACTTATGTCTATCTCATTCACACCTTTTGTTTAAAACGATGGTAAGGACAATAAATCCCTACCTGAGAACCCGCTCGGTGCTTCTTTTGCGGGAAAAGCACGTGGTATTTTTAGTAGCATCGTGGTATTTTTACAGACTTTAATACGTTTTTTTTACTTCTTCTTGATCAGCCATTCTTTTTGATGGTCGAGATACTATCTCAAGACTGAAGCATTTAAAAATATATACATCTCTAATTTAATACTAATTTGACACTGACTGTACCGTACAAAAATAACAATACTAACAAAGTTTACCAAATGGGATTAAATGTATGAAGTAACGAAATGTTTACCAAACGCAACTTTTTAGTAGGTACAGTTTGAGGTTTACGAAATGGGAAGTTTACCAAATGGGAAGTAGCCGATTGGACAGGTCCACTCAATCTGTGTGTGGTTCTTTTCTCAAAAGACCATTTCAGACACCAATCCACATGGTCTTCACATGATCTGACCAAGATTATGTCTGGACTTTAAAAGAGACTGTGACCTCTGAGTTTGTTTCGGCCTTTCTTCTCAGAGTAGTCAGATAGGAAACGCCGACCTCACCTAGTTTTAAAAATATGAGTGACGTGTAAAAGTGTTTGTACAAACCTACTTACAGAAATAAAATCATTTATCATTTACCCCTCAGTAGGGATTCAATTCAATGGCAGTAATTGTTGATCACAAATGACTAGCTTAAAGTTGTTGTCCGATGATGTATAGTCTCATAAATACAGCCATACAATCAGCCACATTGTTATCAGTATTTCCATAGTTTCAGTTGATTGGTGAACCACAGATTGTCAGTAAAAACCATGGTCGATGCAAGGTGACGTTTTTAGTGGCCGCCAGTGTTTTTGTCACTTGTGGCGACTATAAAAGTTAATAGAACGAATTAATTAGAACATTGACACTTTGGCTCCTTTGGAACTTTGCAACAAAGTGGTCATCTTCTTGCAGAAGTCTGGAAACATAAAAAAACTTGTAACACCCCGTCGTGTTTGCGTCGGGGGTAAAAAACAGACTTCCAAAAAAACACTTTCTTTTTAACTTACATTGAAAAATAATACAGATGAATTGAGAACTTCCTCTTCCTTTTTGAAATCGGTTAAGTTAAAAAGAAACGTTATACGACATGATGGCTAAAATCACAATAAGTTATATTGGTCACTACTAAAATCTACAATATTATTGTCTGGGCTTTTAAAGCATGAATTCTAGACAGCACAGAAATTACTTGATGCCCCAACCACCATCCGAAATGTTAAAATGGATAGGATCCCGTAGACTGAAATAGTAGACTTTTTTTTTTTTTTTGCTTTGTTTTTTGTTTCGGTTTTTGGGTTTTGTTTTGTTGTAGATTAAGTATATGTTTGTGTTTTATTTTTAAACAGTATCTGCGATTGGATACGGACACTGTCTTTTTGTTGAGGTTTTTCGCAAAACTCCATAAAGGGGTTACCTTTCCTTGTTAGCCGCATAAGTTTTTGTACAGTTGTACAGTACGCGTGTCCGCCCCCCACGTAGCCAGGTGTTCAGCTTGGACGTAAGGTAGGATTTTAGGGGGCAAATAGTAGACGTTACGTCTTCATAAGTCTTCGTTAGTTTGTATTTCCTGTGCGTGTCACAAATAAAATATTTATCATTCTTTCATATCGATTTGCAGTACATATAATTGCCGTTTAGTGCTAACTAGCTGCTGCTCGCGATTTTGCCCGCATACATAGATGTCGGTAATTGTACGACGGGAACGTGCTACTAGGACAAAAAGTACTTTGTACCTTTGTTACTCCTTATAACATCAGCTATCTGCCAGTGAAAGTCCCGTCAAAATCGGTCCTGCCGTTTCGGAGATTAGCCGGAACAAACAGGCAAACAGAAAGACAGACAAAAATATTAAAAATAGGTTTTTTGTTGTTTTGACTATACAAACAGCCACTTCAATTTTGTTTACGAAGGGAGGGTTTAGGGATAGTTTTCAGTTTCCCCGTCTAGATACATTTCAGTTTTTAATCACATCCTCATTAGACCGTGTTGTAAAAATAATAACTAAAATAAGCCCCTCGTTGACTAATAATTAATCGCTTATAATGGAAGTAGTATCCGTTGACAGCATCACACTGAGAAAATATAGTTTCCGTTACTGACATAACCGGTCTACGTACCTAACACCCCATCTTTCGTCATGTAACATGGACGACCTCGTCTTTATGTGGTAACAAGTTCCTATCTACAAAGGTACAAAACAAATGACGAGTAATTTTTAACGAAGCATATCGTCTGCTTACTGGTAAAACAAGTTAAATACATTTTTTTACTAAATCTAGTTAAAAATGCAGTCACGTGTATTTTTTACGGGCTATCTACTGGTAAAATGAAAAAATGCAATGTCCAATGGCTGCTGAGATAGTAAGTTTGTAAAAATGATACCTTCTCACATTTTGTAATTTGTAAATATTATATAGATAAGAGTATATCTTAAAAGAAGGGTAATTAGTGCAACAGTTTGCTTTAACAGTTTTTTAAATTAATGTGTTTAAAATAGATCAAATTAAAACAAACTTTGAAATGTCATTTACTCGAAATGACACAGACTCCACTTATTACTTTTTACCCGTAAGCAGACGATATAGGCTCATGACTAGTCATGACCCTTATAGCAGGCCTACAACACTACAACAAGACATTTTTTTTTTAAATTGCCACACTACTAAAGCGTTTCTCTTGTATAATGCGTGACCATCATCTCATAGCTCGCCGTCCGGTAAGGACCAAGCCCGGGTCGACGGCGTGTTGTATTCCACGCGCGCCTCAAAGAGATGTCAGCAACAACTGATGGGGTCCGCAAGGGCCGATGCCTGCCAGGGGTGCGGGTTGTTCGAAAGAGATACCGCGGCCCCTGGCACACAGGCAACTGAGGGAACACGGGTGGGTTTTAGTCAGTAAAAGCCTGACACGCCCTCCTGCTCCACCCAGAGCGGGAGAAGTCATTTGATGATTTCCCACCCAAAAAAAAACCATCATCTCATCATCTACCTAACCTTTTCACAACTAAGTTGGGGTTTGTCTTGTAGTCTAATCAGACCCGGATCCAGCTGAATACTAGTTGTTTGTTCACTTTGTTATAAAGACGAGGACCGAGGATATACAAATGTCGACTAGCGAGAGTAGTCCTATAGCGTACGGTGGGACATACATGGCTTTTACGTCATTTTTCACTCATATGCCCTGGGATATAGGTGATAGGGGAATGCTGGCGCCGAATTGATTGACGAACAAAGAGCTGTCTCACAGATAGGAGTTTACACTCGCTGTTTAGTAGAGATGTAGGGTACATGCGTGGTTTCTTATGCGTGACCTTTAGGACAGCGCTCTGTGCTCTTTTTACATGAAGCGACTGCCTATCTGACCCCACAATACAGTATAGTGTAATTGGTAAGACTGGTTTTCTGACTTTCGGGCTTCTGACAAAGGCTTAACGTGCTTTCCGAGGCAAGCACGGGTCGTGTTATATGTAAAGCATATGTATCCAGGGTGTAAAGGAAAGGTTTCCATAAAAAATTCTAGATGAAGAAAAAATAAAATCTGTGGGATTTACACGTCTTTATTCCTTGACTAATTTGAGCAAAAAACTTTTTCCAAAAAAAAAACAACTGACTTCCGAAAAAACACTACAAAGTGAAAAATAACTTTAATTTCGCAAGGCGGTGACTTTGGATATGAATTTAAATTTTTTGTCACCGCCTTCCGCAATTAAAGTTATTTTTCACTTTGTAGTTAGTGTTTTTTTTTTTGGAAAAAGTTTTTATTTTTCACTTTTTAGTTATAGTACAGACGCCAGCACATCAAGCTACCCCAAACTGTCAAATTTTCCCAATTGAACATGAACCTTAGGTATATATCATAAAGTCGAAGATCTATCAAAGAAATTTGACAGATTGAGGTAGCTTGATGTGCTGGCGTCTGTACCTACCCCACTAATTCGAACTTGATGTAAGTTCGAATTCATGGGGTCAAAACAATGCATATTTATGCGATAGCAGCAATCGCGGTTTATTTACTATTATTTTTTTAAGAGTTCCGTTGTCTGTCTCAGAAACGCATCATCAGATCTCGATGAAATTGAAATGGGACCACACGGGAAGCAAGAGCATTCAAACAAAAAAAGAATCATCAAAATCGGTTCACCCAGTCGAAAGTTAAGACGTACAAACATAAAAAAAAAACATACAGTCGAATTGAGAACCTCCTCCTTTTTGTGAAGTCGGTTAAAAATGAATGTCAATGATAGTCACGTATGGTGCTACTGTGATACCTTTCAAGAAATCGTTCACTTTTATACAGTTGTTAAGTTCGCTATTTCTAGATCTTTCGCTATTGTCGCTGCCAGCTGTTTTGGAGTGTCGAGGCCACGGTAAACCGACCGTAACATTTTCCTTCTTCACGTACAGGTTATGGACCTTCTCTGGTGGTCAATGATTTTCCTATTAGAAATACTTCATTGGTTTTATTTATGTCAGCTACATATTCTGGTTCATATCACGTTGTTGGTTCATTAAATCTGCTGGATCCAAAAAAAAACATAAGTCCTTCTACATACCCCAGGCTACATCTCTGCCAAATTTCATGACGACCGGTTCAGCGGTTTAGGGGTAAAAGCATAACAGACAGACAGACAAATAGAGTTACTTTCGCATCTATGATATAACTAGCTGTGCCCGCGACTTCGTCCGCGGGGAATAGTTTTTTACTATTATTTATATATCAACAAAAACAAATAAAAATTCTAAAATAAAAGTAGCCTAAGTTACTCCTTATTACATCAGCTACCTGCCAGTGAAAGTCCCGTCAAAAACGGTCGAGCCATTTCAGAGATTAGCGGGAACAAACAGACAGACAGACAGACAAAAATTGTAAAAAAAAAATATTTTGGTATATGTACCGTATATATGCATACGCATGTAGCGGTTATTTTAATAACACAAACAGACACTCCAATTTTATTTATCTGTATAGATGTATAGATAAGTGGGGAAAGTAGGGAAGTAGGAATACAAGGTGTCAGCCTGACACTAAATAAATGATAAATGACCCCCATGCTAGGAAAGACTTGTGTAACAGGGGTCATTAACAGTAATGATTTAGTAATGTGGACTTTTGTAGTAGCTATACCAATCTTCTGTCGTCGATCCAGCTACTGCTAGCTTTAACACTTGCATCAAAATCGTCAAAACCTGGGACAATTCCACCGTCATACTTCTCCTTGTTATCATATCGGTACCGTCACGTCATCGTCACGCCTACGACCTCTATGTGAAGCGCATGTCCTCACATATCTAGTACATACTTAAGTACATAATATTGCAGGCAGTGCAGAAGGTCCACCTTCGTTTACATGTGACGTGCTGGTTGTCACACAGAGGGTATAAAGACACAGCAGATGTATAATCTCAGTTAATCAGGTACCTACTCTGTCTGCAGAGTACACGGTTCTTCGCTTTCTTGCTACTGAGCGTTGTTGTACTCAGCTGGTTGTCATAACGGCCTTGACAATATGGAGTGTTGACCTGTGTCTCTCAGGAGAATACAGTCTTCAGTATTTTCATAGTCATCGGGACTATGAAAAGACTGAAGCCTGATTTGCCTACATTTAAATTGATACTGCTAGTATCCTTACTTAAGGGAAGTAAGCAGCAGGGACAGTTTGATCGCAGTATCCCTTTCAAGTGTCGTTCTGATTTTAATTATGTGCTTATTCTTTTTAGCACTGTATGAAGTTGGTCTTCTGAAACCTTTTGATCGTTGTCTTGGCCACCGCGCGCCACTAGAGTAGTACCGCGCCGTCGCACCCGCAACGAATTATTCGTAACAATGGATTGAATAACAACTTCAAAACTTGTTTATCACTGTTATTAGGTTAGGTGCAGTCACGTGGCAAATATGTCGACTTGTTATTTTTTTCAGTTGATATGAATGGAGGAAATGGCGTACCTATCTACTTTATTTGCGTTAATTAGTAGGCCGTGTATTTAGTTGATTGACTACGAGTAATTTATAACTTGTCTTCACTTTCATGGATTGAATTTTATTAATTGGATGGAAAGAAAGGGCAGAAGTTGGGCTGTGGTGCTTTGGTAAGAGAGAATTAAGGAGAAGAGGTTGTACTTACCTACCTATAAACCTATGTTCCTTGACTGCACCTTGAACTGGCATACACATCTAAAAGTACTGATAGGACGTGTTCACAAACTAATATTTACCTTCAAAAGGCTTAGATCGACCTGCAGAGTGGTTCGTTTACAGCTGTATATTATGCTTTGGCAGTCCCTTCTCTTATACTGTATCTCAGCGTGGAGTGGTGCTTACACCCCGGCGCGTTTCTTATAGTTGAAAGAGCACAGAGCGCTGTCTTAAGGCGGAGATTTCTGGAAAACGCTCAAAAAGGTGGTTTTTAAAGCTGTGTATCTCTTTAACCGTAAATAATTTTAAAAGCAAAAAAAAATAGGATATATTCAAGTCTTTTTTGCTTAGAGTGATGGAATTCAAAACATAATTAAACATACTTTAATGCATCATAAAAATCATCAAAATTAACTTTAAAATCGGTTCATCCCTTAAATAACTGTTACAAACATAATTAAAAATATACCATAAAATTTCAAATGCCAAACTGCATCCAGTGATGGATTATTTATTATTAAATAGTTAATATCTACATTTATACGAATTTATTTGCATTTTTACGACATACGTTTGCTCATTTGTTATTCGAATTTATTACAACAGATTTTAACCCGTAACAGATTGCAATAAGAACTATTATCGCTCATAATGGCGATATTTAAAGTTGCCAGGGCCTTAAAGGTCATAAGAAACCACGCAGGTACCCTACATCTTTACTATACAGTGAGTGTAAACTCCTATCTGTGGGACAGCTTTTTGTTCGTCAGTCAATTCTGCGCCAGCATTCCCCTCTCACCTATATCCCGGGCTTATGAGTGAAAAATGACGTAAAAACCATGTATGTCCCACCGTACGCCATAGAACTACTCTCGCTAGTCGACATTTATATGTCCTCGGTCCTCGTCTTTATAAAAAATCGAACAAACACCTTAACATTTACGAGCATTCCGTTTTAAAGTGCAAATTGCTGCTGCGTGATTGACTGTTAAAACTTTTGTACAGTGATACTGAGAGGCTTCTTGTACAACCAGTCTAGTTCTACATTGAAATCTGTACACTCATATGCAATCACACACACCCATACAACTCATTACACCCACTGACAACACACTTGCATAACACACACACACCCCACACTTATACAACACACCTATACACAGCACATTCAGTATTTCTACAGTTAGCTTCTTCTAATTACCAATTTGTTCCAACTTTTCATATTTAAATTTCATTTATTTCTTCCACTTATTACCTACAATCTTGTTCGAAGCAAGATCGACTTACATACACTGTCAATACGTTGACTCATTTTATACGTAAGGCCATGTCTTCTGTGTAATTTTTTTAAACTAGTACAGGATACAGGTGATCTGTTCCACCAATATTTAGTACTGTATCGTATTGCATAGTTCTTGCTTTATCAATAACTGGTGTATAAATAATCTGTAACACTAATTTTGGAGCAATAAATCAATTATGATTTTGTACAAGAGAAGACAACTTTTTCAATGAGCATCTTACGACTGTTATGACTCCTTACCAACAGAATCTTCTTATATATAAAATTTCCATGTCACAATGTTAGTTACCGTACTCCTTTGAAACGGCTTTACCGATTTTTACCAAATTTTATATGCGTATTCAATAGGTCTGAGAATCGGCTACTATCTATTTTCCATACCCCTAAGTGATAAGGGTTGTTCACCTAAATAATTTATAAGGCAAAACAACGTTTGCTGGGTCAGCTAGTAACCTTATAAATCTTAGAATACTAATAGTTTATCTAGTCATCATAAAATGGTGGAGGTTCCATGCGTGTTCATGAGGTGCTTCCACTTCTGCGATGGAGACAATACCCTTGACTGCCATGGGCCGAATATTTTAGGCCGATGATTGAGTTTGTTTTGTACCCACCCATTAACATGGTTGTGTAGGTGAGATGGACAGCCGCTCCATGTCAAATCCTGGTATTCATCTGCTCCTGGTTAGACTGAAAGCCAACCAAACATAATTGAGGAAAGGTTAGGCAGATGATGATGGTGGCGTAGATACAATACTAGCCAGAGGTAGTTACATTAGATACCCAACGCTACGCCAGAATGTTATCATTCCACAGTATTGTTGACTTACTCGTTTGTTTGCTATTGTTGCCAGCGGCGCCAGCGCAACGCAGTTTCCCTGAAATATAGGCATGACACTTGGTCTTGCCTCGAAATTGTGTGTTTATAACATTAACATGCCAGTGTGCGTACGATATTCGTTAGGTATAGCTTATATTGACATGGACAGTTCGTCAGTAGGATCAAAAATATACACCGTGAAATTTAAATGGTTGGATTCCCGCGGCAAAACAACTTGCCATAAGGAGTACTTTCGAAACATAGAGTACAAGTAAAAAAAAAGTTTTTTTTGTTTTAAAATAATTAAAAAATATTCATCCACTCGATAAAACACTACTCAACAGTAACACCAGAGGTAACTTTTAGGTACTCGAATCGCACGCACCGCCGACAATGGGAACAGCGATGCATAAATGTACAAAGCAAAATAAACTCTCGCACGTGGTGATTTTTCACAATGGCTAATCTGCCATTTTTTGTTTCTAATAATTTATTTGTTTATAAAACGATTGCATTACCAAGACAAAACCATTTCGCTGCGGGAAAACAACCATTTAAATTTAACGGTGTATGTGTATTTATGACAACGCCTTTCAACCTTTGAAAGCATTCACTTGCGCAACGATTCTTTTATTTCTTAACATTTGGCATTAGTTGGTGCTTTTTTTACTGATCCCTAAATTCTGTCTCAGACTTGAGGTAATAAAACAGAATAGTAATACTCAATGCTCGAATGTAGTTAAATATGTGAAACTAAAAAATAAACCAAACTAAAAAATTTGAAAATAATTTAATTCTATTAAAAAGCGTGGGGTGCTTTTTGAGGTATTTTTATAATCAATTAATATCAAGCGTGTTTTTTAGTTTTTTAAACTATTATTTATTTACAATTTTTTAGTTCTGCTTGCTTGAAAAGCGTGATTTTTAAGTTTTTTTTTTTTTTTTTTTTTAATTTTTTAATTGTCATTGTTCCTCGATAAGTCACAAAGTTTCAATGAAATCTGACCGTTTGAAGTGGGTCAAAATAGCGTCCAAAGGAGTCGGTTACATACAAACATACATACAAACAAACATACAAGTGAAGCTAATATAAAGCGTGTAATAAAAGACTAGTCGTTTGGTTTTATATCTCCGATCCGTTCCCCTCAAGGGGACAAAGCAGGGTGACAGATCGAAATAACTCGATAAAAGCCTCCCATTTGTACCACCCCACCATTTTAAGAACATAAGGCACAGAAATAAGCTGCTACCCGGAAGAATGACTTGTCTTCATATACCAACCGCAGTTGGCAATTACGGCGTCTTGATGACAATTGTTACGACAATTCACTGCATAGGCTTATGTTGTGTCGAACGTTGATTGTTTAGTAATGAACGAATACATATATTATTATGTATGTATGGCTATCATGATAAACATGATGCTACAAATAGAACACGGCCACACCAGCTTCCGTAGTTGTCATCATGTCGACAGGAAAATTGAATACAAGTCAGATAGTCCACAGTGAACGAGTGAAGGTCTTAGTTGAAGAGCCATGGTCTGAAGCATATACGTTATACCTTTAGTGTAGGACGAGAGTTATCGGTTACGAATCATTAAAATAGACTTTGCCAAACTTTTGAGGTATAATCAGCTTAAAATGTTCCTACTGCTGGTACACAAGCCTCCTCTCTGTGAGGGAGAATGAGCCGTAACCCACCACGCAGGCCCAGTGCGGTTTGGCTCCTCACGATTTTTCCTTCACCGGTTTGAGAGCAGGAGTGATGAAAGAATTAACACAACTCGTAAATCCCGGTCGTTACCACCGCGGCCACTGGGTCACCAACCTTTGAGGACGGTTTTCGAACTAACCAGATTTGAGGCTGTGACATTTGATCGGTTGTGGTCTCAGAGTCGTTGAAATGCGGCTGAATATTACAAAGACCGACTTCCATCTGACCTTCCCAACCCAATTACTTTTCAAGACCGAACGATTTTTAATGTAGGTACTTTAGTGATTTGCGCGTTCAAGAATTGAATAATTATTCCCTAATATTGAATTGTAATAATACCAGATCGCGCAGCGCTGTTTATGTAGGCTATGCTCGGAGTTTCTTCGAAAGTTTAATCAGAAGACGAATTATCCGGAAGAGAACTGGTAAGCAAAGTGAATTGGAAGTGGGGTGGCTCTTTTTGTCGATGGACCGATGGGCGGTGGAGCAGAGTCCTGAAGTGGAATGTATCAGCAAGCGTAGTGTGGGACGCCCCCCAGCCCAGCTAGATGGACTGACGATCTTAAAAGGTGGCTGGGACACATTTGATGAGGAAGGCGACGGACAGAATGATGTGGCAGCGTGGCAAAAACTAGACCATATCTAACAGTGGACTGCGATAGGCTGAGTTGGTTGATTTAACTGTAGGATCGTCAAGGATATTAGAGAAAATATTTTAGTCAGCGAATGCTTCTCATGCTCAACGTTGACGCAAAGTTAGAGCAGTTTACTGGCTACACCTAAGTAAGGACCACACTGCAAGAGAAACTACTCGTATTATTAAATAATGCACACAATAATTATAATGTACACCATATTTAATTGTTATACAATGTGATCTATTTGGCTCTGTCGAAAGGAAAGTAATTGCGCAACCTGGGTCAGTGTGCCTAATTGTTATGCCTGGCCTATTGTGGGTAGCGTGTTGATACTGACCTACTGAGTGTATTACATTTTATAGACCAAGTACAACTTGAACCGTGGCGAAAATAGGAACTAAAATAAAAAATGTATTGAATCTGACGTTTCGCTTGACAGCTGGCTTCGTAAGCAGCGCCGCTCTGCGATGTCAAGTTTTAACGGTCGGTTCATTTTGTTACGTGATGGAACGTCGCCATTTATTTAATTTAGTTTATTTTGTGGCAGTTTTATGTGAGATGGATGAAATATGGATTGCTGGAATGGCTGATTGGTGGAAGTCATGCATTTGTTTGACGTGTGATCGATTTTGTGGACTGAAATGGTTATGTGGTGCCAATGTCACAACAGATACCTACTGGAACTGATTCATGCTCCGGTTGATTTTACAACAGGCCTTTTGTCGTAATTAATCTGTTGGTTGGAACAGAAGCTCAAATCTGATTAACTTTTACTAGCGGTAAATGTTGATAAACATACCAGCCGGGCATTTCAGGTGTTTTCCAAGATAAGTTCCATTTCTCACAAGAACCCGATTACAGCTGAAAATAAGAGTCTCGGAAACTGTGAGTCACGTTTACTCAATACTCAATATTTTTATTGCATTCCACATGTAGGTATTTTTAGGTGATATATTTATAATGAGACCATATGGACCCTGTCGGGCACAGCAAAATAAGTGAGTTAACTGAACTAGTTGTTGCTTTTGTATTTAGGGAGTGAAGAACGTTAATAAGATGGCAATTATGAGAAAATAGCAATTTACAACTGGAATACAACTCATCACTATTATAGCTATCTCCTGCTACATCGTTTAACTTCAAAGAGAATTATTGTTTAACTTATACCAACACGGTTTTTTTTTTTAGTTGGGAAATCATCAAATAACTTCTCCCGCTCTGGGTGGAGCAGGAGGACGTGTCTTTTACTGACTAAAACCCACCCGTGTTCCCTCAGTTGCCTGTGTGTATCTCTTTCGAACAACCCGCACCAATACCAACACGGTTAGAAATTCTGCGAATAGATAACATTCAACATTTTCTATAAATTGGATCCAAAATAAACATTACTACGGTCTCTTCTGTAAGTACCTAATAAAAACTATTCTTCTATATTTGACGCATTTAGAGATCGTCCAAGCGTATCTAATAAATAAAAACAAAACGTTTCCTCTTCCGACTCCGCCATTTTGTGTTTTTGTCGCGGAAGTATCTATTTCCGGTAGGTACTCAGAGGTTGACAATTGATTGAAAAAAATAATAATAAGTGATAAAGTAAAAATGAACATGTTCCAAGATTTTTATTAAATTACAATGAGTGTAGAAACTTTAATTGAGAAAAGTATTTATCAGAAATATAACAAAATACTTACATAATAATTGTGTCAATGATCCCATCATAAATTGCGCTGTAGAACATCACACAAACTTGGTTTCCGAAAGAGATAGGCAGAGGTGTTGTTTCCACATTTCGCTCAGTGAAAGTCGCAACTTACAGGAAGAGGACCTACAAGTCTATAGTCATTTCATTTTAATTAAATTCAAGTCATTCGTCGTTAGTCCTCGGGATATGAAGTGCCTGCAAAAACATCTTAGCAAAAAGTATTCATTCACACAGTTAAGCCAACATTTTAAGCAGGCGTATCGTCATTTCAAAGTCTATTGGCCTCATCGTTCACATCTATTTTGCCTCTGATTTTGCATCAGTGCTGTTTATCTAGTTGCTGTTAGACGAGACTTAACAAAACTGTGAAAGAACTGTACTCACCATAAGTTTGTGGTAGGTACTCGCTGTTATGCAATGCCCATTGGACAGTTAAAATTGGTAGCTAAGCTTACTGTCTCGTGACCGCCAAAGTCGCAATCAATGCACTTTTATATGTATTATAGCACAATCACGGAATTTGAATAAAATCTCGGTAAAAACTGTTCACTCACATAAATATATACAGTTTATAACGTGGATATACTTAAGCATCGCTATCAAATTCAGGCACATGCACAGCACAGCGCAAAGCAACAGGGAATAAAATAAAGTTTGAAGTAAGAAAGCGCCTATTGTTTTGTGCAAACCCAATACGCTGACAACAACTTTATCACCAAAATCAATCAGGAAATAAAGACAATACGATGAACCTACACGTTATCACACTGCTGAACAAAGGAAGGAAGGTGGAAGGCTGAAGGTATGTATGTGTGCTTAACCTCTCTTTGTCTCCGTAATCATCAGCCCAGGCAGGAAGAGTGTCGATTCTTCTGACTCACACCATGGTCGAACTTGACCTGATTGTCTGACCATGCCCTTGTCTATAGCAAGAAGGTTGTTCGATTCTATACAGTCCCTAATATAGTCCACGGGCAAAGACAAACGGGACGCGGCTTGAATATCTACGACAACCTTAGAATGGTGACTGAGGGAATTAAATATGTAGATGAGTTTTACGTACATAAGTGCTAGTCACCTACTTAGGTCGGTAGGTGACGTAGGTGCAGTTAACATGGTTACAATAGATTGGAAACTTTACAATTATATTATCTTTACGGGATATTGTTTTTTTAGAAACCGATTGAAATGAAATGAAATGAATGAAATGAAATGCACCGATCCCAGCGTGGCTTGACCAGACTCGATTAATCGAATGAACCCCAAGATTTGCACTAGCCCCTGGAGCCTCATGCTTCATGGTGTTACAGAGGCCATTGCATATCAAGAAGTAGACCGGGGGGCGCTGTAATGGTCAGGTAGACGTGCCCATAGGATAGGAAAGGATTGCGAGCCTACCGGATATGCATCCTTGAGTAAGCATTGGACTACTGGAGAGACGGGTGGTATTTATTTATAGGAGGGCATCTTTTCACGAGTCGCCGGCATTTTGATTCAGGTCGGGCTTCTTGGGTACGTTCAATTGTTTTCTTAGCTCTTTTCTATGCCGTTGCTTCGCTATGTTCTGTGTTGTTGTTTTCGTAGTAATCTTCGGAATAGAATCCGGAACGAGGTAATCTGGCAGACTACTAAAGTGTTCGACATAGCTCACAGAATAAGCAAGCTGTAGGGGTAATGGCCCGGCCATATAACCCGTAGAACCGATGGGTAGACTTGTTCTTCAGTGGAGACCGCGAATTGAAAAACGTAAGCCCACAGACTAGGTCGAACAGGGTGGCTGGTAGCAGATGGGTGAGAGTTGCGGGAAGTCGAGCTGAAGCTAGCATGCAATCCGAGAGGCCTGTGGACTGCTGTATGCTGATGATGGTAATTGTTTTTTGAATGTGTGTTAGAGGTGGACGTTAAATCAATAAACTGTTTTTTTTAACGACTTTTAATTCGTCAACGAGATAACTGTCAATAATCAATGAAAAAACATGTTGAAAATATTAGCTGTTAATTTACGTCACAGACGCATTAGTTTAATAGTCATTATTTTATTCAGTTCCAAATACAACTACTTGAAAATAAAATTCTGCTGATGCTGTTAATTTACGTCATCGGCTCAACGGATTATTACACTACAATTTTATTAATTTCTGAGAATCAATTGTATGTATTGTAAATGTACGTATAATTTGATTTGAATGCATATAAAACGAAATGATCTGATTTAAGTACGCCTGGATACTATTTGTACCCAGCCAGTCCTAAGCCTGGAGAGAACGAAGGGAATGTCATTATTAACAAAAAAATATTATTACATTAATTATTTGCACAAAATTGTCAATGATTGAAAACGTTGACATAATTTGACGCAAAACGCTACAGATTGAACATTCAAAACCTGTTAATAATTTGACAGCTTTTTTAACCTGTTGATCATTGATGATTTAAATTACATTAACCAGCAGTTAAATTACATTAACCAAAAAATCGTCAATGACCCACCTCTAATGTGTATGATTATAGTTACCATAAAATACTTTTTTTTGTTTTTTTTTGTCTTGTTTTTTGTTTCACTTTTTGGGTTTTGTTTTGTTGTAGATTAGGTATATGTTTGTGTTTTATTTTTAAACAGTATCTGCGATTGGATACGGACACTGTCTTTTTGTTGAGGTTTTTCGCAAAACTCCATAAAGGAGTTACCTTTCCTTGTTAGCCGCATAAGTTTTTGTACAGTTGTACAGTACGCGTGTCCGCCCCCCACGTAGCCAGGTGTTCAGCTTGGACGTAAGGTAGGATTTTAGGGGGCACCATAAAATACTTAGGTTAATTAGGTTCGTACTCCAAGAGTGTCTCTACCTACTCTTGGTTAAATCCTTTGTTAGAGCGACATTGATTTTTGAGGAAGAAAAAGTTGGTAAACAAATCTATTTAATGTTATTTTAATAACGTACTTTTTAATTTGTGAAAGCTACAACCTGTACCTAAGCGCTAACTGCACATTTTTTACCTTGATATTAGACTGAAAACTTTCCGAAAAATAAATAAAATGAATATTCTAGTAGGTTTTTTCCAGAGAATCAGAACCAGAAGCACTATTAACCACACATTGCTCTAATGACGATGCAATTGCTCTAAAGACACAACAAATAGACGACGCAACATATCCATATGTCTTCTCTAGTCTTGAAACAAAAAACAACCGACTTCCGAAAAAACGCTACAAATTGAAAAATAAATTTTATTTCGGAAGTCGGTGACTTTGGATATGTATTTAATTTTTTTGTCACCGCCTTCCAAAACTAATGTTATTTTTCAATTTGTAGTTTTTTTTCGGAAGTCGGTTGTTTTTTTTTCGTAAAAGTTTTTATTTTTCACTTTTTAGTTATAGAATTTAGAATTAGTGGGGTAGGCCCCACTAATTCGAAATTTCTTCATACTTGGGGTCAAAACAATGCATATTTACGCGATAGCAGCATTCGCGGTTGATTTGCTGTTATATTTTGAAGAGTTCCGTTGTCTGTCTCCGAAACGCTTCATCAGATCTACATGAAATTGAAATGGAACCACACGTGAAGCACTAGCTTTCAAATAAAAAAAGAATCATCAAAATCTGTTCACTCAGTCGAAAGTTCTGAGGTAACAAACATAAAAAAAAACATACAGACGAATTGAGAAGCTCCTCCTTTTTTTGAAGTCTGTTAAAAATAGGATTACAATCACATACGCTGAAGATCATCGACGCCTATGGAACTTGGTATGATATAGACTAAGACTTGAAGGTAACTAATAAATGTTAAGCAGATGTAGCAACAACTGGTAAAATAATGTCCAACTGACTTCACTACTTGAAAGTGGCAGAATAGTCGACATCGGCTCAGAGGCAAAGGAAGAATAATAAAAAACCTACTTGAAGCCAGTCTTAAATAATCTGTGTGATATATACTCCTTAACAACTTCAACGCATCAAGCTTACCTACTTATTTATTCTCCATCTATTGTCAGACTGTTACTACACAGTATGACAAAATTACTCTCCTATATGATGACAATAAAGATCTACCCACAGAGGAGAGTAATTTATGGATCTACCTTTGTATAAACTGAATAACTATCTATTGCACCTTTTAAACAATATCATCAAAACAGCCGAAAGACGTCCACTGCTGGACATAACCCTAAAAGGGGGGATTTGCCATAATCGCCACGCTTGGCAGGCGGGTTGGTGATCGCAGTATGGTGGTCAAATGCATAGAGAACGTTGCTGCACATTCTCTAGTAAGTCTTAAAAAATATAGTGTGTACATATATGTCATAGAGATATTCTATGGTATATGTTTGAACTGCTGGGGAGTTTGTTGCGCCACTTCTTTTTCCCAGCTAAAGCACTAGGAAGTGGCGACGGCCGGGCATTTTGGGGGACTGTCTCATGTAATTTTAACGTTCGGAAAGTTCTGACTCTAAGCGTAATTTGAATAAACGACTTTTGATTTAGATTTTGTGTAACCGTGTACATACTGTGATTCTAGACTGACGGAATCATATACTTTGTATATAAATAAACGTGAGTCGAATATTATTCACCTAATCGACTAGACCTACATAAGTGATAGGCAAGGTGTTTGCCTATTGATTAATTAGTTGGTTTGCCAAAGTGGTTGATTGCATTTCTAAAGAAATAAAAATTTCCTCATTCCAATTAAATCCAGAAGCAACCAAAACACAAATTAATTGTAAACCTCATTTATTTGAACCAAAACAAGTATATAAAAGTATTACAAAGTACGATAATTGTCTCTCATCCTTACTTTCTCATGTATGAGCGCAGAAGATGAACGCCGATGCACAGTGCAGCAGTAAACATGGTTATTTTAATACCACTGTACACATTGATCTGCGACATCCACCGGCCAAACGGCCCTTCACTGAGGAACGTCGGCCATTCACACGCGATAACATCATCGAACGTTTGTGCTTGAGGTCGCAAACAGCCCATCAGGTGCAAGTACGCAGAATGTCCGGCTTCCAGCGCAGCAGCCACGTCCCCTTCTCCGAAAACATCTAGAGCTCCCCATTCTAAGAACTTTGGACTTCCTTGGCTCGTCAACTTTCGCAGAGCAACGTAATCCCCGCATCGCGGCACGAACACATCAGCTATATGTGTCTCTCTGTAAGTGACAGGATTAGCCGCTTCACTGCCAAACAGTTTCACTAGTTGCTCCAAGACAGCTTGTTTACTTTCTTTATTATCGTCTAGAACCATCAGATAACCAATCAACCCTGAGTATCTCTCCAAGCTGCCCGTAGTCGACAGTCTGGGTTTCTCCATCGCCCAGATGATGGGGCCACTCATACTGAATATATCACCACTATACCCTTGTCTACTCCAAAAGTTATCCTCGTATTCTATGTGAAACTTTTTTGCGCGGCCAGGTTTCATATCTTTAGTAATTTTTATAGTTTCTTCTGACAGCAGTTTATCCTCTACGTGAATGTTGTGCAGTTGGTCCGGTCTTAGAGCCATGGCTAGCAAATTGCAAATGTAAGTAGTCTCGCCTTTTATAGTTTCTAAGATGACCTGCTCAGAATATCTGCGAATGCCTTTAATGGATATAGCTTTTAATGTGATATTAGCTACGCTTTTTTTAAGTTTGCTCGAGAGGCGTTTTCTACAGTGTCCAAGAAGTTTTTCCCTAAATCTTGTGTTTAATCCACCGAGGTGGTTCTTAGCACTGCTCGTTCTGTAACATTGATGGAGATAAAACAGGAGTGACACACCGTTAGCTGGAGCCCCACAGACTAAACTTACGATAATCCTCATTATTTCCCTCGAAGTAGAGAAGAGGAGACTCTCGCAAATATGTTCCTCCATGGTCGTCTGGTCGTAGTACAACAACGTCTTTCGCTCCTCCTCTATGTTAATGTTGTTAGTTTGGAACAGATCTGTCATACTTTTATCTAAGAACGTCTGATACTGAGTTAACTCAAATTTCTCGAATAAATTCAAGTACTCAAAGTCGTGCACGTTGTTTAGAAACTGGACAGTACTTCCGTTAGGATATTGGAAGACCTTCTGTAAAGGACACCTAAGACGACTCACTGACCGAATGCTTTCCAATGTCGCTTCTGGTAATAGTACAGGATCTGACTCGTCTTGGTATATTGTTGTAGTTTCGTAATTTCCTTCCGGATAAATGATCGAGTCTGGTAGGGGCACTCTGAAATCTTTGGCGTATTGAAGAAGGTACAATCTGGCTACGTTGTCAAGTATCTGTCTGGCGGTATAGTCATCACGATCACGTCGGCGAAAAAATTCAGAGTCTGAGTCAGACTCATCATGAGCAACTTCTGGGAAGGCCACGTTGGCTTTAGAGCGTGATCTGGGTGCTGGTGTTGTGCTCAGGTCTAGGAGCACGATATCCATAGTGTCGCCGAACTTCCTCATCAGTTTGTGTGCGGCCACCATGCCCGGGAGAGTACAACCTAAGACTATGACATCAGCCTGTATCCTTTTCTTGAGCATTTTAAAAACTTACGAGTGTACTTACTTTTATATAAACAATATTTTCTTGTAGGATGGGATGACAGTTAAAATGACGTGAATATGAATTTATCTGTGGAACCTATGACAATAAGGAAGGAATTTTGATTAGGACCTCTGTGGTTTAACTTTAAAATATAAATAAAATTATTGTACCCAACCATTGATGAAGTCTTAGATCAGAACTCAAGTAAACAAATAATGAAAACAAAACTTCAACCATGATATAATTCGCCCACCAAGTGAAAATGCTCTCGTTTACAAAATATATAAACATAATCAGACCACCGTATGCGCCAAAAGATCCTTGCTGCGGTGTATAAGCAGGCAAACAGTGACTTGACAAAACTATAAAATTATATTCCCACTTGCGCAATATTAAACCACTCGAACCTGACACGAGTATTTATCAATTATTAGAACAAACAATATTATCACAGACTTACTAGGCACCGTTACAAACGATTGTTGAAAATATAAGATAACGTAGTAATGACGCCAGTTTGACGATCACAATCAATCAGTTACCGATGAGGTTGTGCAAGACTGTGTTTGCACTGAATGATGATTTGCTATTGTATATCAATGTTTACTATATATTGTTTGAAATGTTTCATTCTTAATTAGGCTGAACTGTCCTGAAAAAAATACCGTTAGCACAATGTACAGCGGTTGACTTGGCTATTTCGTAGTCTCTATTCATTATTTTTACGGGTTTTTCTGTATTCCCTTTTCGTAGAACCCTTATTCAATAATTTGACGCTAAATACTGCTGGAACAAGGAGCTGTTCTCTGTGAGAGGGAGTGGGCCGTAATCCATTCCACGACACATTTCTTCGAAATATCAGTTCTAGGACATACCGGTTTTCTTACAATATTTCGTAAGCATGATTCAATAATATCTGGGTTCGAACCTTAGAACCTGCGACCTAGAACTTATAAGTCACGTTCCTTTCCACTGTAACACCACTGTTGCACCTATTAGTGTAACTAATATACTGCCCTTAAATTATCTAACCGCAACATCTATTTCATTTCTTATTCCTGTAATCCCACATAGCAATACATTATCCCTCATAATTATAAACGTTGCTTTAGGTTAAGAGGTGTTTAAACGTCAAAAATGTATGGTTAAACTGACGCTAATCATTACTTAACTTAAAGAAACATTTATAAATAAGGGGACATAAATACAAGTAAGTTGCTATTTCATTGACAATATCTTCTACGAACCGCAATTTATTTCTATTAATAAGTCGTTTAAAAGGTCATTAGGTACCATTAGACACAAAATCACAGCATTCTTTCATTTAATATTATTTCGTCATCATTGATCATAATTCAATTCCCGTAAATCAAACTAACTAAAAACCACTGTATTGGTAACCATATCAATTAGGACTTTATTTTTTAAATGTAATGATTTCTCATGCAAGGATATGGCCAAGATCCGTTTACATGAACAAAGAAAGGCGCCTTTCAGACTGCACCCATTTCAAGTTTACTACTCGCTTGCTACTTGTTTTTGGTACTTTGTTATAACCAGCCTCTGGACGTCTACTTTGTAACCATACTTTAAAGGCCCTATAAGTTCCCTGCTAAACAAACATCTCTGAAAGACCACACATACAGCCTGATTTGTGAGTTGAATTGTTTGTTTGTTTAAACGTGCAAATCTCCGGAACTGCTAGTCGGGTTTGAATTTCTTTTTTTGTATTTGATAGCCCAACTCTTGAGAAAGGTTAGAAGCTATTTAACATCACGTTTAAACCCTTAGGAGCCGAGAAACATGAAAAAGAATCAGAAAAAACGCTAAGTGAAAACGAAATCTGCCTAACCCTCCAAGGATTACAGGTGTGACGTCATGTTTTGTATGTTTTACAGTTCTTAAAAGCATGTCCTTCACCAGACAAGTATTTTGACTTTTACGTCGTTACAGTGAAGGGAATAACTTGCTGATAACCACAGACAACTATTATCAGTTTTCACCATTCAATATTTACTTCAAGCTATTACAATTAATTTGGCAGATACTAGATATCTTAAATGTACTCGGAATTTCATGAACTGGTTATGTAATTGCAAATTCTAAATGCTATTAAGAACAGTTACTGGAAAAATGTTTATAATTAGCCGATTATTATATTAGACAAGTCTTTGACAAGTCTAAAAATAGAACTGCTATAAATGACGATAAGGAAATGACACACATAATGTGAGCAAATACATTTCTGTAACGATATGGTAATCTGAGGGGCCTGTGGCTAAGTAATAACAGCCTTACAGTTCGATCGATCGGGTTAAGCTACGTATGCCGAGGTTGGTCCGTGGATGAGTGACCACCTTTACATACCAAGATCCCTACGTGCCTCGCAAAGCACGTTAAGCCGTTGGTCCCGGCTGTCATTCGTGGATCTTTGACGGTAGCTACGGGTCTTCGGAAGCCCGAAAGTCTGACAACCAGTCTTACCAAGGTTATCTGGTTATCCAGTAGCTGGGTTGTGGAGGTCAGATAGGCAGTGCCCCATGTAAAATACTGGTATTCAACTGCATCCGGTTAGACTGGAAGCCAACCCCAACGTAGTTACGAAAAGGCTAGGCTGATGATGATATGGCAATTGCCTAATAACTTTCTCGTTGTCCATTCTTCCTTTTGTTTCCATGGGTAGGTTTAAAAGTGCCTTTTAAGGGTCTTATTGAAATAAATGCTTTGACTTTGAGTATATTATAGTGTAGGGCCCAGTAAGTAGCCACATAAATTCTGAAAACCACAATGAATTAGAAAGGCAACTCTATTTCTGTCTCTCAATGAAGATCCAAACGAGCACCAAATCGGTACAGTCAAGGATACAATTGTGAAAATAAATTAGTCGCTCTACGTCAATTTGCCGTGTTATATTGTCAACGAATGATAGTTGTGATTTAAATATATGGGCTATTTAAGTTGGTACTCAATTTGCTTAAGGTGAACCTAGTCCACATTTTTCCCACACAAACTTCGGGAGTGTATTACTCCACTGTTCGACAATGTACATCAAAAATTAAACCTGGTATGGTTTTGTCTCATTATTAATATTGTCTGTACGGAAACAGAATACTAAAATAAAAAGCCATTAAAAAGTTAGGAGCCAACATAAATTCGTTTTTCTTGCTAATTTAACCAAACTTTGGGCGTGTTTAAGTAATAAAAGAAGTGTAAAATCTCAAAAACCGAGTCAGTACCGACAACGCTCAAATATCGAAAAGTTCAATAAACTTTATTGGTCATTGATTTATGGAGTGGTTTTTTCATAAAACCCGATCTTCCGAAGGACTATTCTTAATTTTTTACGCGCCTGTTGTACTATAAATGACCCTGCGTCTCACTCAATAATGTTGTGCGTGTAGACTAGCGTCTAACTGCTCACCACTGATACTACCTCTGTCGGACACGATGCCTGGTGAGACAGCGTGCTTTTTAGCTAGGGCCACCAGTGAGTTCGAGCTCGCGACTAGGTTCCCCTTAACGACTACTTTCCCTGACTTTACATGATGCTGTAACGTCTACATCAATTCTTATCTTTCATACTATATTTGCAAGACGAATCTGATATAATTTTTTAAGACTTAATTAAAATATAAACGTTATACATACGTTATCATGACGTAATAAACGTTAGATAAAACTTATCTTGCTCTTAGTAGCCCCAGTAATTGCGTAGGATCTGCATAGCCATAAAATTATTAAAGCTTGCACATTCCTATTAATAATTTATATGAATCGAAATTACCAATAAAATAAGATAATACTTATTCATTGCTAAACATTCTAAATGTTTCATCTTTTTCATCGATAAATCAATTATTACATAAACAGTCCCCAAAACGTGCTTTAGCTGAGAAGAAGTGGCAACGAACTCCCCAGCAGCACAGCAGAGCTGTACAGTAAACACCAGAAAACACAGAAATAGAAAACAATAGTTCTATGCCTTAAGTCGCGTGACGACATATTAAGCAGTTAAGCAGTCATTTAAGCTTGTAAGATTGACCCAAGCTATACACCCTGGGGCCCAAGTCTGCTATTTTTAAGAATTCGTCTTTCCAACACGATCCCATTGTCATTTTGCTAAAAGTTCGTAATCTGCTAAATTCATAATGGTCGATCATTGGTCGGTCAATGGTGTCGTAATAGAATTGTGTCATAATGACATTGTCGTATTGCGATTATTATAAAACCCGTTAGTAGAAATGATTTTCCAAAAACGACTACTAAATTTGAACATTTATTCATGCCCCATTTAATTTAAATATATATTTTTACATATTACTTATTATTATATATTAGTTTATTAGTGTTACATTTTAGCAGATTACCGCCTAAGTGAGTCATTTATTAGTCATTATGTACGAGATTACCAATAAATGCCATTTCTTTCAATGGAGTGTCGGTGGCTGATCATTGGAAAGTCATAATGACGCCATTATGTTAGTAGATTACCAAACTTGTCAAAATCAACAATTATGAAATCAATGATAGACCATTCTGACACTATTGTAACAGCAGACTTGAGGCCCTTGTATAAGGTGACTACTCATTGTCCGAAAAGTCCAGGGTTTCCAGGTAAAACTGGAAATGTATAGCTTGATATCGTGTGTACAAACAAACAGAAACAGAAAACTGAAAATAACATCCTTGTTCTCTTCTTGTATCGGTCCAATCATGATGAGAATCCATAATATGTTCAAATAGTATTCAAAAACTTTTCTACCAAAAAAAAAATTAGAAGTCTGTTAAAATATTAGCCAGGAAGCAAGATGGTAGATAAGTACAGGCAATCGCACATCAGTTTGTAACACTAGCATTTCGAAAGGCACCCTTATTGCTGGGCGCAAAGGTGCTGTCAATTTCAATTCCTTACCACTGAAACATGCGGTGGCTATAAATTGAAGTATGAGCCACTTGTAGATGCAATTTAATGCAGCAACTTGTAACTAAGCTGAGCAATCTACTCAATTAAAAACCCACAAGCAAATAAAGCTATTTAAATCCACCATAGCTACAAGGTATTTAAGCGCCACAGAACATAAAATCCTGAGAGCAATAAACGATTAATTTTATCTTAGAACATAACTCGAGATTCGGGTTGTACAATATAATTAGCGACTTAATTAAGATAAATCAAGTATGTATAGAACTGGTGTTGACTGTAAGACGATGGTGAGTTAAGGTTAACAGTTGCGGGTGTATGCAGGTATGTACGTTAGTTTGAAGTCATATAACAGGGCATACGATAGATGCCCGAGCGATTCCCAATGCCCCAGCTGTGGGAACAATAAAGACTGATTATATCCAATATTAAGTCCAGAATTTTAGAAGAGACTGTTGAGTTTATTAAGTATTTTCTTCTCAGAGTAGTCGCTCCGACCCATCAGCTGGCCAATTATTCCCCTAATTAAAAACGTTCAAAATCCCAATCTCATTTCAGCGACAATCAATGTCAAAAATATAGGAAAAGTAGTAGATTTTGACATATTGTGACTACGATTGGATTGCTAAAACCATGGGAACTGCCCCTTTAGTTTTTAAATATAATTGTTGGTAGTTTATATAAACTTACTTAATACAAATAAAATCATTCATCATTTACGTTCAGAAGACTCCAATGTTGCCTATTTTGGTCGTGGTTTTTTTCTAGATAACAACGGTTTGGAGTGAACACCTACCGACTAGAAGTGGAAACGATCCACCAGAAAAAGTATCTTCAGATCCGGATCCCCTTGACGGATCCAGTAAGGTCCCTCTTCCAATTCTGCTGGGCTAGGAGAGTACAACCACACTCCCGAGATATCAAATTTTGTGCCTGCTTAGCGTAATGATTAATTCACTAAGTCCTCCGATCATTCACTCTTTGGTAACAACCTGCATCTAGTAGCTAAAGACTGCAATAATTCTTTTCCGTTCGTTAGTACAAATTAGACGATGAAGGCCACAACTAAACCACTTCGTGTTTAAATTCATCATCATGATTAATGACTGAGGATCATTTTGTATTACACTACCCGTCTACTATCTATATTGTATTATATCTATATGTTTATCTATTACAGATATCACAGTTGTGCATATCATTTTAAATTAGAAAAAATCCATATTAGTATCACAGCAATCTTCAAGCGGGCCACTTGATTCTCGCTACCGTTTGCGTAGCAACAGTACTTATACCAATCTATTAATCAATCTGCGCTCGAATTCCCGTCAAGGCATTCAACTCGATCCCTTTCCCTCCTCACTTAACGTTCTACAGTCAGTGTCCCCTTTCAAACAGTTTATAAAATTGAGATTGAGTCAGGAGCAACAAGTCAAATGTCACAAAAACAACAAATTCTACCAGATGATTGCCAATTAGTTGCCATACGAATTCTTCGGTCACACAACAAATTAATGCTTAACTAGTGGTGATAAGTGGTATCTCAGGGCATCATAGCAATACTCGTGGTGTCAGATAACATCGCCTTAACTCCCGGCGGTCGTGGAATAGGAGCCGGCGCTACAACGTGCGCGAGAGCACGTACGCCACCCTCAGTGTTTGTGCACGTTGTCATACGGTACGGGAATTTGATGGTTGAAGTGTGTGGGTTTTAGTTGGAAAGTTGGGAACAGAGGGGCAACTCCTGTATTTTTTAAAACGTTCAGATTCTAATCTCGGTCTCCATATGTAAATACGTCGCATTAGCTTACATTTTTTACTAGTTTTTGACACAGATTGTCGCTACAATGAGACTGCGACTAGATTTTAAACGTGTTTAATACGATACTTTGTCTACTGATTTGGCTGTGGGAATGGCTTTAATAATATAATAATAAATCTTTATTTCTCCACAAATAAATTTACAGTATTTTGATCTAACAATGGTTTAAGTTAGTGTTCCAGAGAGAAAAACCCTAACTTTTAAACTAGGTTTATATTTTCTTTGATGAGTTTCTGCATGGAGTTATAGGTAGCTGATTATTCAGGGGTTTATCTCAGGTGCTAGTCCCGTAAATGTTAGAACTTAGCACACACATACATGAATGAAATAAATGTTTGAAATGGAATTGAACGAATGAGGTTGAGTTTTAACTACATTCGGTATGTTCGATTCTCTATTATTTTTAGAATAATTTAGCCAAGTGTAGATGTAGAAACGAAGAGAAGTACCCATATAAAGCAATCGTAATAGATACGAAGCAAAACTCAAGAATATTTAAATTTTTTCTTAATTTATTCTTTTCATACTCCAGCTCACGTTAACAAAATATTTAAAATATTTCATGTAAGCATAATGCTAAGAAAAATGCAAGGTTGATTCGTGAAAGTGAGTGAGGGGCTAAGTAACATTAGCCGCACGGGTCGATCGATCAGGTTAAGCTACACTTGCCGCGGTTGGTCCGGATGAGTGACCATCTTTACATATCAAGACCCCTCCGTGCTTCGGAAAGCACGTTAAGTCATTGGTCCCGGCTGTCATTTGTGGATCTTTGACGACTGTCAAGACTTTCGGGCTTCTGACGACCCGTAACGACTGTTACGGGTCGTCAGAAGCCCGAAAGTCTGACAACCAGTCTTACCAAGGGGTATCGTATTACCCAGTTTGGTTGTGGAGGTCAGATAGGCAGTCGCTCCATGTAAAATACTGGTATTCAGCTGCATCCGGTTAGACTGGAAGCCGACCCCAACGTAGTTGGGAAAAAGGCTAGGCAGATGATGATAATGATGATTCGTGAAAGTGAATTTTGACTCACTTTCACCAATCAACCTTGCATTATTCCGTACCGTAGCAAAACAATGGAAACGTACTTTTATCTCGTATACAACGCGAAACGAGCGCGTTCCCATTCTAGCCGAGCCGGACGACTCGATTAGCCGATGATTCGCAATAAAATTTGCGATTATAACGACGAATGATATAAATGATAGATGGCCGCGTATTAAAAATGTAATTTGCTTGAGAACTTAGAACTATTGTGTGTGTCTAAGAAAAGACTTCAACGCGTTTTGTGTCGTAATAGTAAAATATTCATGAAATTAATTGGTTGTATTTTTATGTCGTTTTTGCAATCTATTGAGGTGGTGCTATCCTTTTCTGACTCTGTGTGAGGAAAAGAGAAAGATGGAGTATAAGAGATATTATAAGAATAGCAAGTTCGTTAATTTGATAATCAAATGAGGCGTTTAGGATTGATTATTATTTCTTTTACAGTCTTTCTTTGCATGGGTTTATAGAATTTAATAATACTCCTTATGTGTAGTTTATACACCGTTACATAGTAATACATGACCAGTTAGTTAACGTACCTAGATTTGAAAGTTCCCATTATGTGGTAGGTTCAATGTGAGGTCATCTTACTGAAAATATTATAATGTTTTGTGAAAGGCAATTCAAGATTTAATGATAGTCGATAGGACTGGAGCCTTAATTGAAGTTAAAGTTTTTAGTAGGAGTTTTGTCTCAAAGATTTGCGATTATGATAATAAGAGAAACTGTAGCGTTGATTGATGCGATATTTAAATCATAATTTTATAGACCACAGTAATAAGTTTCAGTTTATTTCAGAATAGTAATTACCTGTTTTCTGGGACAGCCGGGTATAAAGGGCCCAACGCAGTCTAATTTTTGCCGAAGTGGTTGGTATGCCAGCTATAATGGTCATTGATCCTTTATACGACAGAGCTGGTGCGGTTGCGTCAGTTCGTTATACATATATATACATGTCTATTTTTTTATCGTTTTAATACTTTAAAAGGGTCATTGTACTCATTATTAAATGAAACTGAACTGATCCATTTTTATTTCACCATTTCAGGGTTGATTCTATTGTCAAAGTTGTTCATAATGATGAATAAAATGACCCTCTTAAAGGATTAAAACGATAAAAAAATAGCTATGTATGTTGGTGACTGCAGTTCTTTCTCCTTCTTCAATACGTCACTTAGACGTCACGCTATGGTGCGGTATTTGCACTGACAGACCCATAAAATGTAGCTGTCTGGAGCTTCAATGGACCAGCTCTTTGACTGTTTAAGTTTACAACATAAAAGTATGTAGGTACTAATAGCGGTCTCGAAGAAATATTGAACTAAATTTCGATACATTCTCGGTACAGTACATTTTAGTTTATTAAGTTTTAGGTATGTTGGACTATTAAATTGTTTTTTTTTTTGTGTAAATAGTTGTGTAATAACTCGAGGTCGGAGTAGGTAGATTGATTTAAGGTCGTTGACGTCAAACGTAGAGGATAATATGGATATGCCTCCAAAATACCGGAACTTCATATTTATTGTGATATTTGTTCTGGAATTTTGAAATTAGCACGAATTTGTGTTTAAGGTGAAAAACGTATTAATAATATCAATCTACGCTACCAGTGTTAGCGAATGGTGAAAGAAATCAGTATCAGTATCATTCATATAATAAACGATTTTGTTAGCCTATCTGTATGTTTTTTATTTTATTTTGTTCCATAATTCCAATTCCGGAACTTTTTCCGGTACTTCCCGCACATTATGTATAAAATGGCATGTCCATATTATAATATCTTGACGCAAGTATATAAAATCAATCTACCTACTCCGACCTCTGGTAATAACCTACTATTATGTATTAATAAATAGTTAATGAGTTATTCTTATAAAAACAACGGCATATAAAAGAAATAACTGACATAATATTTACCTAGCTTAGTCAGTCGACTCTCGGTTTAAAAAAATAATAAAACAAACAAATGACGTTCTAAGGATTTTACTTTCATTCGGCATTGAAAGTAAGGCGTTAAGTAATTATGTAAACTGACTGGGTTATAGCGTAGAATAGAAACTAGAAATATATGACGGCGCAGGATAGTCTTTGCCAGCAGTGACCATCGTATTAAAGATTCAGCAGCTGATGAATATTGAGCAGACTTGTGTCGGAATATGCAGTTCATCGTGGTTTTTTTTTTTTGGAAATGAAATCTCGCAGTTGGCCTTGAGAGGCCGTGACTGCTCAACCGGGCTTTCCTGTGGGGACTATTAGCTTTTAGACTAAGAGCCACCAGCCAGGGCTTACAAAACTACGCTTAACCTATAGCGACTGCGCACTGAGGGCACCCCCTGCGGGGTACGAGCCTCGGCTCAGGGAGTCACTGTTGGGGGGGGGGGCAGCAAGAGGGGACAGGCTGGATCAAACAATTTACTTATTATTATATTATGGGGATTTTAACTCTACTGGCTCAGCTTCGGCGCGGGCTCGCACTTCTGCGGGCAAGGGACGGTCGGGAGTTCATCGTGGACGTCGTACGCCGTATATAAAAAAGTACTCTGTGGTCGTACGACAGCAGTTCCCGTGACATCATATGTCATTAGAAGACAGCCGCCACGCAACCTTCGATGCGACGTCGGTTAGCTGATTGTCACCAAGCAGTATCATTCTTATCCGACCTTTTTGGTGATTTCAGTGACTTCGTAACAAAACTCAGTCATATATGTACATAGAACTGTAATCTTAAGGTAATAGGTAATATTAAAAATGTGAAATTTTGGGAACGGATTTGGGTGAAATTTGGCACATAGTTATTTTATAATCTAGATTAACATATAGAATACTTTTTATCCTGATAAACGTTCCCGTGAGATAATTTCCGACATCCGCGTGGGTGAAGCCACCGGAAAAAGCTACTTAATTAATAATATTAGCTAACAGCTTTTCAAAAGAGTAGTCATGGAGTTTTTTGCCATAATATTTCTCTTTATATAACGAACAATTGGAATCTTGCACCTAGCTTCAGACGTTTCATAAGTGTCCGCTCATGTTGGTTAATGTTGTGTAAAACTTTTTTCATTACAATTTCTGGATACATAAAGAAAAGGAATGTACATTAAATACGATTAATGCCCACTGCATAATTAATACTTATTAGCCGCACGAATCGATCGATCAGGTTAAGCTACGCTTGCCGCGGTTGGTCCGTGGATGGGTGACCATCTTAACATATCAAGACCTCTCCGTGCCTCGGAAAGCACGATAAGCCGTTGGTCCCAGCTGTTATTTGTAGATCTTTAACAGTCGGAAGCCCGAAAGTCTGACAACCAGTCTTTCAAAGGGGTATCGTATTACCCAGTAACTGGGTTGTGGAGGTCAGATAGGCAGTCACTCCATGTAAAATACTGGTACCTATTCAGCTGCATCCGGTTAGACTGGAAGCCGACTGCAACATAGTTGGGAAAAGGCCAGGCAGATTTTGATGATTGATAAATTCATTACCAATAAAATTAAGTAATGCTTCGCCGGCCCCAAACAAGTTAGGATAGACGCAAGAAGATGAAGAATAAACAAATGATTGGAATAGAATATTTTACGTGATTGAGTGACAAACATCCAAACAGCTTCACAAACTTTCACATTAATAATATGAGTAGGACAGGTTTGTGAGGATGATTTAAGGCTTGTGTTGTCAGCTGTGCATATACAGGGTAAGTTATTATCCAGTGCGCAAATTGTAAGCATGAATTCAACATATCATTCTAGAGACCCCCTAGCGCAGAAATTTTACGTCAGTTTTACAAAAAAAAAATCAGCTATTTCATAGAAAAGTGCAATACCTACGCGGTCAAAATGTATGGAACAGCTGATTTTTTTTTTGTATTACCGATGAAATTTTCTGCGCTGGGGGCGTCTAGAAAGATATGCTGAATTCATGATTATAGTTTGCACACTGGATGAAAACTTATCCTGTATACATAGTAGTAACTTTATGAACATTTGTCGAGTTCTAACAAAAAACTCATATGTCAGTTTGGTAATTGCGTAACAGACTAACAGTAGCAATGGCCTTCATTTTGACAGTTCAACAACATTCATTGCGTTATTTACGTTGTTTAGCGGACACATTTTTCAAACATATGAAGCAATGGATTAGCAATATCCTTCAAAATTATTCAAATTGTGTAACGCAATTAGGGTGCTGGACTGTCAGATGTGTTATCAACCTTACTGAGTGACTGTATTTTCACCTCAACATGAGCTATTCTCATAAACCTGACGAGAGAAAACGACGATAATATTTACATATTTAATAAGTATGTTTATAGTGTATGTAATATTCTTAAAGTGTCCAATAAAATTGATGTGCTGTCCACTGAAGGTTTAGCGAAAAAGAGTTTGTCTAGCGTGTCTTTTGTGATGGAACTCGAAAAAGAGTTCTTCAACCATGTCTTTTTCGAAGTAATTTTTCTTTCGATTGCTTGCTTGGCTGTACTTTGTTTTAATTCTATATCGCATCATATCGCGAAGCGTTCATTATAGAACTGGACTGCCGCGTTGGTCTAGAGGTCACAAGCGCTACTGCTAAGCATGGATCCTGGGTTTGTTTACCAGGTCGGGCAGAGTGTTATTGGGCTTTTCCATCAGGAACGTTTCCGAAGCACGGAGGGGTCTTGGTATGTAAAGATGGTCACCAATCCACGGAACAACCGCGGCAAGCGTAGCTTAACCCGATCGATCGACCCCTGCGACTAATATTACTTAGCCACAAGCCCCTCGCCTCTTACATATATTGAACTTAAACATAACTGTCGAAATATGGTTGTACTTTAGGTAGGTGCACCTCTGCCTACCCAACCATTCGGGAGATTACAGGCGTCGTGTTCTGCTATGTTATGTCTTCGTCGTCTTGTTCTGTCACTAAAAGGTTTGCGAAAAAGAGTTCGTCAGGCTTGGCTTTTTCGAAGTAACATTTCGTTTGGTTGCCTGCTTTGCTGCACTTTGCTTTAATTCTCGATCGCATTGTATCGCAACGCGTTCGCTATAGAAAATCTTTAAAAACAAAGACATAAATGTCAGTATGTCAGATTATTTACAGCCCAGAAATCGTTATTAACCATTTTGATATCTTGTACACGATGACTTGAGGGTTTCAAGTTTTCTGTAATGCGTTGATATTTTCTAATATTTCCAACATTTATGTTATGGTTTCTTATTTAATCTAACGATGCAACTTTGTAATAGTTTTATTTTATTAATAGTGGACACATCTTAATAAATTTTTGTAAATAATAATAAAACTGATAAGTTATCAAACATCTGTAAGTAAGAACATATTATTAGGTATTTGGCTGCCTTAAATATAAATAAAAGAGTGAAAGAATCTAAATATAAGAGTGAAAAATATAACAAAAAAATTGGTTGCCTGTAAAGTCGGTATACGGGCGAAAGTTTTACGTGACAACGACTTTGAGTGGTAAAATAATTTTAATGTGAATATTCATTCGTATAGTAGGAAGAAGGATGAAATAATAGTAACAATTTAAAACATTTATTTATACAAAGAATTATATTTAAAACATTAATTTATACAAAGAATCTCGCACTGAATTTCATATTAACAAAATTTTATTTTTACCTTTACACATACATACGTATTTATATACAAATATACATACAATAACTTGCACTTTTTATGTCTGTCTCTCTCGCTCTTAGGCGGGCTAACCATGCCCGAGTGGAAGGGACGCGTGCCTCTCACTCGCTCTCATTGTGAGCGCATAACGTGAGCGGAGCGTAACGCAGTTTCTTGAAGTGTCACCCGGCAAACCAATTTATAAGACGTTGTCACGTCAAAAGTCTTTGCACTTCGTCACAGTTGCGTATGCATTTATTTTATTATTTTAATTGCATAATAATTATTAATATTAAAATGATAATTACTTTAGAAATTATTCTATTGATTATTATTTATTTGATTTCATAAGTGACTTTTTTTGGATTTTATTTTCGCTATTAGTCTTACACACGCTACCTAGTACTTATGTAAATCTCGCTATCTACTTTCCTATCGCAGGCATGCTGGAAGAGATTTTTTTAGAAATAAACATAACCTTTGTACTTATTTTTCTGTTCCTTTCTTCTTGTCTGTTTATATACAGGATAAGTTTTTATCTAGTGTGCAAACTGTAACCATGAATTCTGCATATCATTGTAGACCCCAGCGAAGAAATTTTTCGTCGGTTAAACAAAAAAAAAATCAGCTGTTTTATAGAAAAATGCAATACCTACGCGGTCAAAATGTATGGAACAGCTGATATTTTTTTATCCGGTATGTGTGGACATAAATGCTTAAATAATTAAACTCAGTAGCTCATCAAGGCAGATACCTACATGAAGCTACCAGAGACCAAAAAGGCGATACAAATATAAATCTCAAGATAAAATCATACAACATTTTGATAACCCGACTCCGCCATTAACTGCGCTCCATATAAGGACCCCAACTAATCGCAATCAGTTCTCATTTGCAAAACAAATGCTACAGATGCACATCAAATAGAACTGACAGTTTAATATCTAAAACACGGAAGAAGGCGGTAACCCATCCATTTCCAAGTCTGGTTAATTGGCGCTTCGATTTAATTCATTTTCTTTTATAACAAGGTGACAATTTCACGCCTCTCAGATCGTTTAAACGTATAAAAGTGGAAGGAGAGAGCACCTGTTGTCGGTAAAGAGATTATTAAAACAAATGTTAAAAATTTAAATGTAATTTTTTTTGCTTATGTTGCTTTATATTAAGCATTTCCTGGTGTAGTAATGTATGAGAGAATATTTTCACAACTACAAAGTGAAATTAAGTTTTGACGACAACCAACCACCATGCCTTGATATTAAACACTATAAACTAACACTAAAATATGTAATATTTTCTACAAGTACCTATTAAAAAAGGGGAAAGAAATGCCGACGAATTTTTTAATTCCCAGTGAGCACTGGGAATTAAAAAATTCTTCGGCATATCTGTCAATTGGAAAAGTGCCCAAAAGGCTGGCAGCATTGCCACGTGCGGTAGCACTGCTAATTCTTTGGCCTAAAAATAGACCAGGCTGTGCTGAAATGAGCTGAGTATTATTAGTAATTGATACATTCTTGTAAAACTCCTGACTTCTGAACTGTTCTATTCTAGAAATAATAATATTGCATGTGAATGTTGGATTATTATATCAACTCTGTCTGTGACGTGTCTAGGTAGGCACATGCCTTGTTATGACATCTGTGCCCCTCAAAAGAAAAAAATAAAGGAAAATAATACAGATCCTTCAACTCCTCAGCATTATGCAATAGGAACATGACTGGAAATTGCATTCCAATCATGTATAGCCAACAATTGTTTACACAATACATTAAAATAATTTAAATAATGGTACCTGCGTTCATAAGTGCAACAATTAATTAAAGGCTAACACAACATGCACAATTTGTGGTTTTACATAATAAAATATAGCGAAAAAGGATATTTACAAATAAAATTGTTCAATATTTTTGGTAATCATGACTAACAATAATAATTTACATTAAATAATTGAGAAAAAAGCAGAACTGGTAACAATAACAAATAAAAATAACAATAAAATTCTCCCTAAGCAATTAAAATTTATAGGATAAAAGTTATTAAGAAATAAACATTCAGTAGTGAGATCATTGGTTGAGGGTAAAGTGTTCAATCACAATTTTATAAAATTTTCCTATGCTGTCATGGTGTATGTCAGTGCGATCACTGCAGCTGTTTAAGTTTTTACACAGGCGTGAGATCGGTGAGTTAGCACCAAGAACCGTTCTGCGCAATGGTATATATAGCTATAGATCATACGGTACTTATAATACGTTAAGATATGGCATTATTAGTTGCTATGCACATGTGCGGCTTCCGGCGACTGGGACCAGCCATAAATTAATAAAAAAATCCATTGTTCAAGCCAAAAACAGTACAGTCCTTGGACCTAATTAGGCACAAGGAAAATCGTAAGCAAATTAAATTAATTCCTATTGTATGCAAGGAAAGCCAGTGACTATGTTTTTATACATTGGTTACTCAATAATAATACATGGTTTAGGTACTCCCTGAATGTCATCTTGAATATCCCAGGCTTAAAACCTGTCGAGAAACACGTCCACAGGCAGTTTTTAATCTCAGCATTCCAAGCTAGTGCTGAGTTTTGCCGATTGCCTGTAGGTCCGATTCATGTACTTATTAGTCGTTATTGTTGATCTTAAGAAGATATTCCAATTTAAAATCTTTACGAATTCTGAAAAACTGTAGAGAAAAGTAACTGAAAAGAAGATCTAGATGCTGTTGGTAACCCGTAAATGATTTTGCTCTGGATTTGTAAGACATTACTTTTTATCAAAATCCACTAATGTTGTGCAAACCCTATTAATCCAATCAGAAAGCCCATATAGGCCAGCCTCACGGTCGATCAGCTCGCTTGTGGCGGTTGGACGACAATATTTAGGTACATGCCAGGCCCCTGCGTGTCTCGGAAAGCGCATTAAGCCGTTGGCCTCGGCTGTTCTTCGTGAATGTTCAAACATCCATAACTGGTCGTCACAAGCCCGAAAGTCTGACAACCAGTCTTACCAAGGGGTTTTTGAGGGGGGATAGAGGTCAGATAGGCATGTTCCATGTAAAATGCAGGTACTCAGCTGCATCTGATTAGACTGAAAGCCGACCCCAACGGGATTCCCCTTGGGAACAGGCCAGGTAGATGATAAGCAAGCCCATAAACGGTACGGAGCCACCATCACCAAGATAGTGCTGCAGTGTGAACATGTATGATGTAAAACACATGCAATGTTATCCACAGGAATCACATAAAATCCAATACCTCAAGAATGCACGTTGGAATTTCAGAGCTCACCAGCGTTTACCTCCCTTTACATTGCAAGACGCCCTAGCTGAAGAAAATAAAAAGTTCAAGAATCGCACCTTCAGTATTTACAAGCAGCAAAACTCAGCACTACCTTGAAACGCTGAGATACAAAACTGTCTGTGGACGTGTTTCTCGACAGGTTTCAAACCTGGTATATTCAAGATGACATTCTGGAAGTACCTAAACAACATATTAATACTGAGTAACCAATGTGTAACACCATTGTCACTGGCTTTCCTTACATGCAAATGGTATTAATTTAATTTGCTTACGATTTTCCTTGTACCTAATAGACATAACGAAACCTCTTTCTTTCCGTGTTCTAATGCCTTCTGTTGAGACAGGTCAGCTCAAAGCTGCAATGGCTCTTTCTTCAAAAGGCTTTTACAGACATTTCCCTGCATTGTTAAGACCCACATAAAATCCTTATAACTTAACTTCACTTATAACGTTTGGACTTTAAAAGGGACCATGATCTCTGAGTTTGACATGTCAGTCAGTGAGTTTGATCAGTCAGCTAAGACATGCCGACGCCATTTACAATATCGCAGTTTTAATGTAAATTTTAAAGCAGTTTTTAAATATTGACTTGTAAAAGTGTCTTAAAAGATCTATTTAAAAAAATAAACATTTCATTTCATTTGAACGGTTTATTTTTCAAAGAATTGCTTTCGTGAAAATCTTTGACAAGTTGGACCTACATTACCCCAAAATCTGGAAAAAAAAATACCATCTCCTTAGACTTTTTATGAATTGTTCAAATGAGTTACGTCCGTAATGTGAAGACATATAAGCAAAACATGGAATGCTTTGCTCATGTTTTCTAAGTTTTTCGTCCATTGGTCCTCACACTATGACGATGGCGTCGGGAATCCCAGGCTGATTCCTGGCCACCGTAGGTGCGGGCTTGCGGATGGCGAGTAATGGGTAACTCGCTGTCCGGTAAGGACCAAGCCCGGGTAGACTGCGCGTTGTGTTCCACGCGTGCCTCAAAGAGATGTCAGCATCAACTGGTGGGGTCCGCAAGGGCCGATGCCTGCTAGGGGTGCGGGTTGTTCGAAAGAGATACCGTGGCCCTTGGCACACAGACAACTAAAGGAACACGGTTGGGTTTTAGTCAGTAAAAGTCTGACACGCCATCCCGAAGTTATTTAATGATTTCCCAACTTCAAAAAAAAACACTACGATGATGTGCATAGTAGGTATATCTGTATACATATGGTGTTTCCTCACGTGATGACCAATCCATCAAGAGGTAATTAACAAAACGTTTTACCTTGTAGTTCACGGCTGAGATGATGAAATGCATTTATCTGTTACACTTACTATTTTTAGAATACTAAGAACTCAAAGCGATTACATATTAGTAATTTTTATTAATTATTATCATGGGTGATGTTATGTCTGATTCGAATTACTGTGCATTGTTGTTGCAAGCGTTGCAACAAGGATGGCGATTCTTTCCGAAAAAGATCGATTTTTAAATCGATTCGAATCGTAAGCTGATGTATCGATTCACAAAAAAAGTGAGGTTTAAAAGCTCGATAAAAAAAAAACTTTTTTTTTTCAAGTTTGCATAATGTAAATATAAATCCATTTTATGAAATCAAGAAAGATACCATAATAAATGATCTCTTATCAGTAAAATCAGTTTTTTTTAGTTCAGGGAATTCGATAATAACAATTATTTTTATTACCAAGGAAAGTCAGATCAGGTACCGTCATTCCGTCAATTGTGGCATTAAAGATGCTTTCTATGAGCAACTTTACCAATGAGAACTTAAAAAAATATCTCTCGATAACTAAAAAACTGTTATAAATAGTAGATTATTCTTCTTCTTTAACGGTTAGATATTAAATGGCGGCAACAGATTTTTAGTTATCGAGATGAATTTAAGTTTATTTCTCATCGGTAAAGTTTCTCATTGAAAGTAAAGATGCCACATTTGACCGTATGGAAGAAGACATTTATTTTCAATTACTTTTCCCTCAATTACTTATTATTCCGTAACAAACACTACACAAAAATAAGTATTTATTTCGCTAATTACAGTTTAATATAACGACACAGTTTGCTTAGATAAACAAATGAATGACGCAACATTAATCAACAAATGCGAAAGTCATAGACAATACAAACATAACTTTTTTTTATTAAATGGAGGCGAAGGAAACTAAGCAAACAGCCAACTCGCGAGTTTTTAGTAATTAACTCTTTAACCACCAACATCCTAATATTATGGATACACTCAACTAATTGTAAATATTTTTATGGTTATTACTCTGTCACTTTTACCCTGCGCCTTACCTTCCGTTATCCTTCAAGCTAAACCTATTATACGCTTATTAAAACCCATTGGCTTTGACTGAAATAACAGTTTATAATAGTTTATCTATCGACTAGAATATAAAGGAGTCAGGCAGGCATTTAGCAGAAAGCAGCCGATTTGATTATACAAGCCTATTTTTTTTTTTGAGCATGGGAAATCATCAAATATCTTCTCCCGCTCTGGGTGGAGCGGGTGGGCGCGTCAGACTTTTACTGACTAAAACCCACCCGTGTTCCTTTAGTTGCCTGTGTGCCAGGGGCCACGGTATCTCTTTCGAACAACCCGCACCCCTGGCAGACATCGACCCTTGCGGACCCTACCAGTTGGTGCTGACATCTCTTTGAGGTGCCCGTGGAACACAACGCGCCGTCGACCCAGGCTTGGTCCTTACCGGACGGCGAGCTACCCATTACTCGCCGTCCGCAAGTCCGCACCTACGGTGGCCGGGAATCGGCCTCGGATTCCCGACGCCCAGAGCGTCTCCTGCGGCAACTAGGGCCGTGAGGGCGCATATATTGCCTATCCCTCACGGGCGCCGCCCCCCTCTTCGCGAGCATTACTGCTTCGCAGAAGAAGGTGACGGCTACCCATGCACTCTTGCTCCGTACCATGGCTTGGACCAGCGCCGTACGCAAGAGATCGCCTCCGCCGATCGCCTTCACAATGACACGGCGGAGCTCCGCCAAAGCCGGGCAAACCTCCACCGTATGCTCCACCGTGCCCTCAAAGCGATCTACGCAGTGGAAACACCCGACCGTTTCCTCTCGCCTTATGCGAAACAGGAACCTCCAGATACAGCCATGTTCGGTGAGGACCTCCGTCAGGCGGAAGGTGAGGATGCCATGGCGCCTCTCAATTCACTCTTCAAAGAGTGGACTTACCGCCGCAATCGTGGCGGCCAAAACATGGAATGCATTGCTTATGTTTTTTTAAGTTTTTCACCCATTGGTCCTAACACTACAATGATGTGCATAGTAGGTATATCTGTATACATATGGTGTTTCCTCACCACACAATTCATGAAGAGGTAATTAACATAACGTTTTAAGGTAAATAACGTTTTTCTTATAGTTCACGACTGACATGACGAAATGCATTTATCTGTTACACTTACTATTTTTAGAATATTAAGAAGTATTAGCGATTAGATTACGTATTTATAATCATTAAGAATTAATCGTAATCATGCATGATGTTAGTCTGATTATAATTACTGTGCATTGTTGTTGCAACTCCCAAATTATTAGCGATGATACATTATCGTCAAAAATTACTCATAATATTATTATTGAACTTAAGATTCTGAGGCCGATAAAGGTCACTGTTACCCTGCGCCTTATCTTCCGTTAGTCTTCAAGCTAACGCTATCAGGCGCTTATTAAAACCCATTGGTTTTGACTGAAATAACAGCTTATAATAGTTCATCTATACACTAGAAAATAATGGAGCCAGGCAGGCATTTAGAAAAACCAGCCGTATGATTATGCAAGCCTTGTTAAATGCTAGAGATAAGCAAAGTTCGAGAGTTGCACACCTTGAAGAAACGAATGGATATTGGAAATAGACAGAATCTCATCATATTTTTGTTTTTTTAACCGACTTCAAAAAGAAGGAGGTTATCAATTCGACATGTTTATATATATATTTTTTATGTACGTTCGGGGATAACTCTGTCATATATAGACAGATTTGTAAAATTATTTTTTTGTTCAAAGGAATTTATTCCGAAATGGTCTCATATAAATTTCGTATGTATCTGATGATGCGTTTCGAAGACAGACAACGGAACTCTTCCAAAAATTACAGCAAATCAACCGCGATTGCTTGATATGCTTGATATGCATTGTACTATAACTAAAAAGTGAAAAATAAAACTTAAAAAAAAAACAACCGACTGCCGGAAAACACTACAAAGTGAAAAATAACTTTAATTTCGGTAGGCGGTGACAAAAAATTAAAATAGATAAGTATCCAACGTCACCGACTTCCGAAATTAAAGTTATTTTTCACTGTGTAGTGTTTTTCAGGAAGTCGGTTGTTTTATTTTTTAAGTTTTTATCATAAGTTCTGTTTGAAGCCAGGACGTATTAACCCTCTCCAATTAAACTTTTACAAGCAATTTACGACCTTGTATCGGCGAGCGTAGCGTGGCGCGTCCCCCAGCTAGATGGAATGACGAATTTTAGAAAGTGACTGGGACAGACTGGAAGCAAAAGCTGGGGGGCAGGGTGATCTGGCGCAGCATGAGAGAGGATAATGTTCATGCAGTGGACTGCGATAGGCCGAGGTTATAGATTGATTGGAGACATTTTCAAACTGCTGTGCTGTGTTGTTTTTTGTATTGTCGTTGAATACGTTCAGAACGCTCAGTTTTTAGTTGCAGTCAATGTTACATTGATTCCTCTGAGTGTGCAACTAGCTTCAACTTTCCGACTAACTGATGCATAATCTTAAGCTAATCAGCTTATATCGTTCCCACTGCTGGGACACAGCCCTCCTGGGGGGCCTCGGGGGGGGGGGGGTGCTTTATCCACTACGCAGACCCAGTGCGGGTTGGTAAATGTCACATTTCTTCGAATTTTCTGGTTCTAGGACATGCTGGTGCCGGTGTGCTGATCACGTCGCGGTCACCAGATGTAAGTGTACCTACTGTGTACGTGTTTATTGGGTGTTATGAATAGAGATCGGATATTCCGATGCATGTTCACCTAAAGTTGAGAGGTTGGCTGTTGGTGGGCAAAAAATGTGTTTACTAACACACACCACCTCTACTCTTACAGACTTACACCCTAGGTACATAGGTATAGGTACCAAATTTCCATCGGGGCTAATTTTTTAATAAATATGCGTCTGAATAGTTATGCAATCCTAATCATTTAGAAGTCGCTTCCATACTATACAACTGACTAGTTATGCATTCCCGGTGTTGCTGGCATCCCAGGATTTTTGTACAATTTTTTTTTTTAAGAAGCCGCTTCCATATTTTCGTAACTAAAAATTAACTTTAGGTGAATATGCATCCGATTATCCGATCCCTAGTTAGTCATATAAATGAAACAACTGCTTTCGGCGAGCGCTAGTAGATACATAACTGGCATAAATCATTATTTATTACACTATTATAATATTGGACCTGCATTCTAGCGCTTGCTGACGATGCACCACACCGGTTTCCTCACGATGTTTTCCTTCACCGATTTGAGAGCCGTGGTGATGAAGTAATTTATACAAAGCAAAGCGTCTGTCTGGGTTACCACTGGGCCACCACTGCTCTAGATCTATGAAATGAACCCATCTATTGGTTCATACTATGATCGAAACATTTGTCTGGTCAACAACTTACCTAAATAACGCAATGATGTTGTTAAACTGCCAAATTGAAAGCCATTCCTGCTTTTAGTATGTTGCACAATTATTAATTGTATGGAATCGAAAACACTGTAGAAGAAAATCTACATTTTACACAAACACTCTCTCCCATTCTACAAAAACATCTTAATAATAACAAGACCCACAACAGCGTACCTGCAGTGTTTCCCGAGATAAGGTACACAAATATTTGCCTGCACGTGCCTGGGAACGTTTTTATACCATACTTGTATGTACGTAATGATCATGTTATTCGCTGCAGAGCTATCAGAGATTGAGATAAATCTGTTCCACATGCGTTTGCGCAGGATTTACTGCTTCACGCTAGTTTGACGTGGGTCTGACGCAGACCAAACCAGTGCTGTTCACTATAAAATATAATGAGTTAATGATATAATATGGCACGAGTTTTACGAGATAGCTTTACATCTCATGCCGTGATAAAAGAATTGCCAGTCTCCAACCTTTCTCTTTGTAGGCGATAGGACGATCGATGACCGATTCGACAGATAAGATTATCACTGACTTTATCACAGACTAAACTCTGAAAGATATGTTTTTTAGGTAATAAATGATTTTATTTCTGTAAGTAACTTTGTACAAACACTTTACACGTCAATCATATTTATAAAGAATAGGTGAGGTCGGCGTTTCCTACTTAAGTACTGTTAGAAGAAAGGCCGAAACAAAACTCAAACTCAAAGCATTTCTTTCAAATAAACCATTTACAGGCACTTTTGAACTATCAAAAAGTGAATCATTTTTACCATATTTTTTTTCACGCTCTGGTGTTTCAACTCTGCGTGTTGATCATTGAGAACTCAATAGTGTGCCTTCCAGCACACCAAAAAACCACATTGTCAGATTTATAACTCTCGGCGCTGAGAATTGCGCGATAAAAATTCGCCAGTGAGTTCTATGTTCTATGTTATTGGGTTTGGTTTCCGCACTTAGTCCTTCAAGTGGACCATTGTGCGTGAGCCATGGCGGCCGTCGGCGGTTATTCCAACCAGCCTATCTCCCTCCAGAAGTTAGCTATTTCTCCTGGTCTATTGAGAATATCCGTGTAAAATTTGGGCGGTCCGAGGGTTTCTGTTCTAGTCTGGGCTACGCCTGTGCATTCGAAAAGCACATGCGTAACGGTTTCTTCAGCCTCCATGCAGGCCCTGCACAGGGGGTTGTCCGTTATGCCTATTGTGTGGAAGTGTTAGTTTAGTGAGCAGTGTCCCGTGATGGTCTCAGTCACCAGACGCAGATCCTTTCTATCCATGCGTAACAGTCGTCTGGTTAGCCTGCCATTCAAATATGGTATCGCCAGTGGGTACTAGGGCTTACTGTTTGTTATGTACGATGGATCTTTCGTACACCGCGAATAAAATTGTTTCAACTTATGATGTTAAAAAGATGTTTTGAGAGTGCGTTTTTATTATTATTATTGACGTGTAAATGTGTTTGTACAAACCTACTTACAGAAATAAAATCATTTTCTCATTTTAATTTTTCCAGCAGAAAGAAGTTGTTTCATTTATATGGCTCATAACTAGAGATCGGATAATCGGATGCATATTTACCTAAAGTTAATTTTTAGTTACGAAGATATGGAAGCGGCTTCTTAAAATATTTTTTTGTACAAAAATCCTGGGATGCCAGCGACACCGGGAATGCATAACTAGTCAGTTGTATAGTATGGAAGCGACTTCTAAACGATTAGGATTGCATAACTATTCAGACGCATATTTATTAAAAAATTAACCCCGTTGGAAATTTAGTACTTATACCTATGTACCTAGGGTGTAAGTCTGTAAGAGTAGGGGTGGTGTGTGTTAGTATAAACATTTTTTTTACATTACATTTTAAAAAAATCGGTACAAAAGCGCATTCCATTTTAGCCAACCTCTGAACTTTAGGTGAATATGCATCCGAATATCCGATAAGAATATCCGGTAAGGACCAAGCCCGGGTCGACGGCGCGTTGTGTTCCACGCGCGCCTCAAAGAGATGTCAGCAGCAACAGAGGGGCCCACAAGGGCCGATGTCTGCCGGGGGTGCGGGTTGTTCGAAAGAGATACCGCCGCCCCTGGCACACAGGCAACTGAGGGAACACGGGTGGGTTTTAGTCAGTAAATGTCTGACACGCCTCCCGCTCCACCCAGAGCGGGAGAAGTTATTTGATGATTTCCCACGCAGAAAAAAAAAAAAAAAAAAAAATATCCGATCTCTACTCATAACACCCAATAAACACGTACACAGTAGGTACACTTACATCTGGTGACCGCGACGTGATCAGCACACCGGCACCGGCATGTCCTAGAACCAGAAAATTCGAAGAAATGTGACATTTACCAACCCGCACTGGGCCTGCGTAGTGGATAAAGGCCCGCCCCCCCTCACAGAGAGGAGGGCTGTGTCCCAGCAGTGGGAACGATATAGGCTGATTAGCTTATGATTATGCATCAGTTAGTCGGAAAGTTGAAGCTAGTTGCAGACTCAGAGGAACCAACCAACATTGACTGCAACTAAAAACTGAGCGTTCTGAACGTTACAATACCAAAACAACACAGCACAGCAGTTTGAAAATGTCTCCAATCAAGCTATCACCTCGGCCTATCGCAGTCCATTGCTGAAAATTATCCTCTCTCATGCTGCGCCAGATCACCCTGCCCCTCAGCTTTTTTTCCCAGTCTGTCCCAGTCACTTTCTAAAATTCGTCATTCCATCTAGCTGGGGGACGCGCCACGCTACGCTCGCCGATACAAGGTCGTAAATTACTTGTAAAAGTTTAATTGGAGAGGGTTACCACGTCCTGGCTTCAAACATGACTTAAATAAAATAATATACACTTAAAAAAAACAACCGACTTCCTGAAAAACACTACAAAGTGAAAAATAACTTTAATTTCGGAAGTCGGTGACGTTGGATATCTATTTTAATTTTTTGTCACCGTCTACTGAAATTAAAGCAATTTTTCACTTTGTAGTGTTTTTTCAGGAAGCTGGTTGTTTTTTTTTAAGTTTTATTTTTCACTTTTTAGTTATAGTACAATGCATATTTACGTGATAGCAGCAATCGTGGTTGATTTGCTGTAATTTTTTGAAGAGTTCCGTTGTCTGTCTTCGAAACGCATCATCAGATACATACGAAATTTATATGAGACCATTTCGGAATAAACTCCTTTGAACAAAAAATCATTTTACAAATCTGTCAATATATTGCAGAGTTATCCCCGAACGTACATAAAAATATATATATAAACATGTCGAATTGATAACCTCCTTCTTTTTGAAGTCGGTTAAAAAAACAAAAATATGATGAGATTCTGTCTATTTCCAATATCCATTAGTTTCTTCAAGGTGTGCAACTCTCGAATTTGCTTATCTCTAGCATTTAACAAGGCTTGCATAATCATACGGCTGGTTTTTGCTAAATGCCTGCCTGACTCCTTTATTTTCTAGTGTATAGATAAACTATTATAAGCTGTTATTTCAGTCAAAACCAATGGGTTTTAATAAGCGCCTGATAGCGTTAGCTTGAAGACTAACGGAAGGTAAGGCACTAGGTAAGAGTGACCTTTATCGGCCTCAGAATCTTAACTAATTAATGATAATATTATGAGTAATTTTTGACGATAATGCATCATCCATTGGTCCGAAACGCTGTCCAAGGGATCCGCAGCAGTCGCCGCCAGCACCACATTTCAAGTGCATCGATTTTGCGTCGCTCTTTGAGGCGAACCGTCCATGTTTCTGTGCCATACAGAAATATTGGAAAAACCAAACTTCTCATCAGGCGGGCTTTTGTGGCTTTGGTGATATTATGAGTGCCCCAGAGTCTTTTGGGCTTATCAACGGCAGATCTTGTGATAGCACATCTCCGTCGAATCTCATCCTCACACCCCCCAGTGTTCGTGATTGTGGAACCAAAGTACACATAAGACTGAACAATCTCACAGTTGCCAATCGCATGGATGTCAGGTTGGTTTAGTTCGGCTCGGTCCACGATCATCATCTTGGTTTTATCTCTGTTGATTGCACGTCCGAAGGAGAGGCTCGTTGTCTCTAGCAGTGTCAACAGGTGTTCCATATCTTCCTTTGTTTGAGCGAGAAGAGTAGTGTCATCGGCGTATCAGTTAAGATGTCTTCCGGCCTCCCACCGAAATGCCTTTGTCCCATTGCTCTAAAACAATTCTCATAATGTACTCCGTATACGTAGTTAATAGGAGTGGAGAGAGTATACATCCCTGTCGAACACCAGCATGTGTCTGAAACGTTCTCGAGTCAATGTCGTCTATCCGAACAGTCGCAGTTCCGTCCTCGTAAAGTCGCCTTATGAGACCAACTAGATGGTTAGGCACTCCCATTTGTATGAGTACATCCCATAGTTTATCCCATTGAACGGTGTCGAAGGCCTTGCGAAAGTCGACAAAGCAAATATAGAGTGGGATATTAAACTCTCTAGACTTTTCGATTATTTGTCGAAGAATTAAAATCTGCTCCCTTGTCCCTCGACCCTTGACGAATCCCGCTTGCTCCGGAGCTATTTCGGGATTCAGGAAAGATTGCAGTCTGGTGTTGACGATGTGAAGATGTGAACTTTGCTGGCGTGTGAAATTAAGGCAATTAGTCTTTTCTTCGTCGATCCCTTCTTATGTAGTGGTATGAACACGGAGTTTGCCCAGTCTTGAGGCCATTTCCCGGTCTCCCAGACGCGATTACAAATAGTATGCATCATATCGACTCCGCATTCACCCATTGCTTTGAATATTTCTATGGGGATGTCATCAGCTCTTGCAGCTTTGTTCCTCTTCAGGTGATCAATTGCGGCACGAACTTCACTTTTTAGAATGCACGGTTCCATAGCATTATGTGATGGTGTGCAAGTGTTACATGATGATGTCATGCTGTTATTGGTGAAAAGTTTCTCGCAATAGTCCTTCCATACGCCCACAGTATCCTTAATTTCTGTTACGGTCGCTCCATTTGAATCCTCTATAGCCCAGGTTTTGGGTTTGAATTGACGGGTTATAGTACGAATATCTGTATACATATGGTGTTTTCTCTCGTGATGACCAATCCATGAAGAGGTAATTAACATAACGTTTTAACGTACATAACGTTTTTCTTGTAGTTCACGAATGACATGACGAAATGCATTTACGAGTATCTGTTATACTTACTATTTTTAGAATATTAAGAAGTCTTAGCGATTAGATTACGTATTTATAATCATTAAGTATTAATCGTAATCATACATGATATTATGTCTGATTATAATTATTGTACATTGTGTTGCAACTCCCAAATTATTAGTGATGATGCATTATCGTCAAAAATTACTCATAATATTATCATTAATTACTTAAGATTCTGAGGCCGATAAAGGTCATTCTTACCCTGTGCCTTACCTTCCGTTAGTCTTCAAGCTAACGCTATCAGGCGCTTATTAAAACCCATTGGTTTTGACTGAAATAACAGCTTATAATAGTTTATCTATACACTAGAAAATAATGGAGCCAGGCAGGCATTTAGCAAAAATCAGCCGATTTGATTATGCAAGCCTTTTTATATGCTAGAGATAAGCAAAGTTTGAGAGTTGCACACCTTGAAGATACTAATGGATATTGGAAATAGACAGAATCTCATCATATTTTTGTTTTTTTTACCGACTTCAAAAAGAAGGAGGTTATCAATTCGACAAGTTTTATATATTTTTTTAATGTACGTTCGGGGCATAACTCTGTCATTTAAAGACAGATTCGTAAAATTCTTTTTTTCGTTCGACAGGAGTTTATTCCGAAATGGTCTCATATAAATTTCGTATGTATCTGATGATGCGTTTCGAAGACATACAACGGAACTCTTCAAAAAATTACAGCAAATCAACCGCGAATGCTTGATATGCATTGTACTATAACTAAAAAGTGAAAAATAAAACTTAAAAAAGAAACAACCGACTTCCTGAAAAACACTACAAAGTGAAAAATAACTTTAATTTCTGAAGGCGGTGACAAAAAATTAAAATAGATATCCAAAGTCACCGACTTCCGAAACTAAAGTTATTTTTCACTTTGCAGTGTTTTTCAGGAAGTCGGTTGTTTTATTTTTTAAGTTTTTATCATAAGTTCTGTTTGAAGCCAGGACGTAGTAACCCTCTCCAATTAAACTTTTACAAGCAATTTACGACCTTGTATCGGCGAGCGTAGCGTGGCGCGTCCCCCAGCTAGATGGAATGACGAATTTTAGAAAGTGACTGGGACAGACTGGAAGCAAAAGCTGGGGGGCAGGGTGATCTGGCGCAGCATGAGAGAGGATAATGTTCATGCAGTGGACTGCGATAGGCCGAGGTTATAGATTGATTGGAGACATTTTCAAACTGCTGTGCTGTGTTGTTTTTTGTATTGTCGTTGAATACGTTCAGAACGCTCAGTTTTTAGTTGCAGTCAATGTTACATTGATTCGTCTGAGTGTGCAACTAGCTTCAACTTTCCGACTAACTGATGCATAATCATAAGCTAATCAGCCTATATCGTTCCCACTGCTGGGACACAGGCCTCCTCCCTGTGAGGGGGGGCGGGCCTTTATCCACTACGCAGGCCCAGTGCGGGTTGGTAAATGTCACATTTCTTCGAGTTTTCTGGTTCTAGGACATGCCGGTGCCGGTGTGCTGATCACGTCGCGGTCACCAGATGTAAGTGTACCTACTGTGTACGTGTTTATTGGGTGTTATGAGTAGAGATCGGATATTCGGATGCATATTCACCTAAAGTTCAGAGGTTGGCTAAAATGGAATGCGCTTTTGTATCGATTTTTTTTTTATTTAATGTAAAAAATATTTTTAGTAACATACACCACCCCTACTCTTACAGACTCACACCCTAGGTACATAGGTATAGGTACCAAATTTCCATCGGGGCTAATTTTTTAATAAATATGCGTCTGAATAGTTATGCAATCCTAATCATTTAGAAGTCGCTTCCATACTATACAACTGACTAGTTATGCATTCCCGGTGTTGCTGGCATCCCAGGATTTTTGTACAATTTTTTTTTTAAGAAGCCGCTTCCATATTTTCGTAACTAAAAATTAACTTTAGGTGAATATGCATCCGATTATCCGATCCCTAGTTGTGAGTCACATGAATGAAACAACTGCTTTCGGCGAGCGCTAGTAGATACATAACTGGCATGAATAATGATTTATCACACTATTATAATCAGAGGTCGGAGTAGGTAGATTGATTTAAGGTCGTTGACGTCAAACGTACAGGATAATATGGATATGCCTCCAAAATACCGGAACTTCATATTTATTGTGATATTTGTTCCGGAATTTTGAAATTAACACGAATTTGTGTTTAAGGTGAAAAACGTATTAATAATATCAATCTACGCTACCAGTGTAAGCTAATGGTGAAAGACATCAGTATTTTATTTTATACAAAAATACCTTGGAATAGTTACACCGTATTTTGTCCCTTACTGTTGAATTAGAAATGACGCTTGACATTATGAGACAAAACTTAGACAGGGCCTTTTGTTTCTTTATCTCATGTTCATCTATGTTCACAACGCATTGACCGCAGGCAACGACCAATCAGAAGCAAGTATCCTGTATGATTCATTGGGTGTTTGTTAGCTTATTTAAACGATTTTGTTAACCTATCTGTATGTTTTTTATTTTATTTTATTCCATAATTCATTATTTTATTTTATTCCAATTCCGGAACTTTTTCCGGTAGGTACTTCCCGCACATTATGGATAAAATGGCATGTCCATATTATAATATCTTAACGCAAGTATATAAAATCAATCTACCTACTCCGACCTATGATAATAATATTGGACCTGCATTCTAGCGTTTGCTGACGATGCACCACACCGGTATCCTCACGATGTTTTCCTTCACCCTTTTGAGAGCAGTGGTGATGAAGTAATTTACACAAAGTAAAGCGTCTGTCTGGGTTACCACTGGGCCACCACTGCTCTCCTACTACATACTAATAACTGATGGGAAAAATGAAAATGAGACATCCATCATCAAATCCAAACATCTTTTTAACATCATAAATTGAAACAATTTTATTCGCGGAGTACGAAAGATCCATCGTACATAACAGACAGTAAGCCCTAGTACTCACTGGCGATGCCATATTTGAATGGCAGGCTAACCAGACGTCTGTTACGCCTGGACAGAAAGGATCTGCGTCTGGTGACTGGGACCATTACGGGACACTGCTCACTAAACAAAAACTTCCACACAATAGGCATAACGGACAGCCCCCTGTGCAGGGCCTGCATGGAGGCTGAAGAAACCGTTGCGCATGTGCTTTTCGAATGCACAGGCGTAGCCCAGACTGGAACAGAAACCCTCGGAGCGCCCAAATTTTACACGAATGTTCTCAATAGACCAGGAGACATAGCTAACTTCTGGAGGTAGGTGGGCTGGCTGGAATAACCACCGATGGCCACCATGGCTCACGCACAATGGTCCACTTAAAGGACTAAGTGCGGAAACCAAACCCAATAACATAGAACATAGAACCCACTGGCGATTTTTAATCGCACAATTCTCAGCGCCGAGAGTTGACAATCTGACAATGTGGTTTTTTGGTGCGCTGGAAGGCACTCTATTGAGTTCTCTATGATCAACACATAGAGTTGAAACAAGAGAGCGTGAAAACAAAACTGGTGAAAATTATGGACTTTTTGATAGTTCAAAAGTAGCCTGTAAATGGTTTATTTGAAATAAATACTTTGAGTTTGAGTTTTGTTTTGGCATTTCCTCTCAGAATAGTTAGGTAGGAAACGCCGACCTCATCTATTTTTTTCATAAATATGATTGACATGTAAAGTGTTTGTACAAACCAACTTACAGAAATAAAATCATTTATTATCACTTACCTAAAAAACATATCTTTCAGAGTCTAGTCTGTGATAAAGTCTGTGATAATCTTATCTGTCGAATCGGTCATCGATCGTCCTATCGCCCACAAAGAGAAAGGTTGGAGACTGGCAGTTCTTTTATCACGGCATGAGATGTAACGCTATCTCGTAAAACTCGTGCCATATTATATCATTAACTCATTATATTTTATAGCGAACAGCACTGGTTTGGTCTGCGTCAGACCCACGTCAAACTAGCGTGAAGCAGTAAATTCTGCGCAAACGCATGTGGAACATTTATCTCAATCTCTGATAGCTCTGCAGCGAATAACATGATCATTACGTACATACAATTATGGTATAACAACGTTCCCAGGCACGTGCAGGCAACTATTTGTGTACCTTATCTCGGGAAACACTGCAGGTACGCTGTTGTGGGTCTTGTTATAATTAAGATGTTTTTGTATAATGGAAGAGCGTGTTTGTGTAAAATGTAGATTTTCTTCTACAGTTTTTTCGATTCCATACAATTAATAATTGTGCAACATACTAAAAGCAGGAATGGCTTTCAATTTGGCAGTTTAACAACATCATTGCGTTATTTAGGTAAGTTGTTGACCAGACAAATGTTTCGATCATAGTATGAACCAATAGATGGGTTCATTTCATAGATCTAGAGCAGTGGTGGCCCAGTGGTAACCCAGACAGACGCTTTGCTTTGTATAAATTACTTCATCACCACGGCTCTCAAATCGGTGAAGGAAAACATCGTGAGGAAACCGATGTGGTGCATCGTCAGCAAGCGCTAGAATGCAGATCCAATATTATAATAGTGTAACAAATCATTATTCATGCAAGTTATGTATCTACTAGCGCTCGCCGACAGCAATTGTTTCATTTGTATGACTCATAACAAGGGCTCGGATATTCGTATGCATATTTACCTAAAGTTAATTTTTAGTTACGAAAATATGGAAGCGCTTCATAAAATATTTTTTTGTACAAAAATCCTGGGATGCCAGCAACACCGGGAATGCATAACTAGTCAGTTGTATAGTATGGAAGCTACTTCTAAATGATTAGGATATGTGATATAATATAGGATTGCATAAACATTTTTTTTAACATATTTTTTTTTTTAAATCGGTAAAAAAGCGCATTCCATTTTAGCCAACCTCTCAACTTTAGGTGAATTTGCATCCGAATATCCGATCTCTACTCATAACACCCAATAAACACGTACACAGTAGGTACACTTACATCTGGTGACCCCGACGTGATCAGCACACCGACATGTCCTAGAATCAGAAAATTCGAAGAAATGTGACATTTACCAACCCGCACTGGGCCTACGTAGTGGATAAAGGCCCGCCCCCCCTCACAGGGAGGAGGCCTGTGTCCTAGTAGTGGGAACGATATAGGCTGATTAGCTTATGATTATGCATCAGTTAGTCGGAAAGTTGAAGCTAGTTGCAGACTCAGAGGAACCAACCAACATTGACTGCAACTAAAAACTGAGCGTTCTGAACGTTACAATACCAAAACAACACAGCACAGCAGTTTGAAAATGTCTCCAATCAATCTATAACCTCGGCCTATCGCAGTCCACTGCTGAACATTATCCTCTCTCATGCTGCGCCAGATCACCCTGCCCCTCAGCTTTTTCTTCCAGTCTGTCCCAGTCACTTTCTAGAATTCGTCAATCCATCTAGCTGGGGGACGCGCCACGCTACGCTCGCCGATACAAGGTCGTAAATTACTTGTAAAAGTTTAATTGGAGAGGGTTACCACGTCCTGGCTTCAAACATAACTTATAATAAACACTTAAAAAAAAACAACCGACTTCCTGAAAAACACTACAAAGTGAAAATAACTTTAATTTCGGAAGTCGGTGACGTTGGATATCTATTTTAATTTTTTGTCACCGTCTACTGAAATTAAAGTTATTTTTCACTTTGTAGTGTTTTTTCAGGAAGTCTGTTGTTTTTTTTTAAGTTTTATTTTTCACTTTTTAGTTATAGTACAATGCATATTTATGTTATAGCAACAATCGTGGTTGATTTGCTGTAATTTTTGGAAGAGTTCCGTTGTCTGTCTTCGAAACGCATCATCAGATACATACGAAATTTATATGATACCATTTCGGAATAAACTCCTTTGAACAAAAAAAGAATTTTACAAATCTGTCTATATATTACAGAGTTATCCCCGAACGTACATAAAAATATATATATAAACATGTCGAATTCATAACCTCCTTCTTTTTGAAGTCGGTTAAAAAAACAAAAACATGATGAGATTCTGTCTATTTCCAATATCCATTAGTTTCTTCAAGGTGTGCAACTCTCGAACTTTGCTTATCTCTAGCATTTAACAAGGCTTGCATAATCATACGGCTGGTTTTTGCTAAATGCCTGCCTGACTCCATTATTTTCTAGTGTATAGATAAATTATTATAAGCTGTAATTTCAGTCAAAACCAATGGATTTTAATAAGCGCCTGATAGCGTTAGCTTGAAGACTAACAGAAGGTAAGGCACAGGGTAAGAGTGACCTTTGTCAGCCTCAGAATCTTAAGTAATTAATGATAATATTATTAGTAATTTTTGACGATAATGCATCATCACTAATAATTTGGGAGTTGCAACACAATGTACAATAATTATAATCAGACATAATATCATGTATAATTACGATTAATACTTAATGATTATAAATACGTAATCTTATCGCTAAGACTTCTTAATATTCTAAAAATAGAAAGTATAACAGATAAATGCATTTCGCCATGTCAGTCGTGAACTACAAGAAAAACGTTATGTACGTTAAGACGTTATGTTAATTACCTCTTCATGGATTGGTCATCACGTGAGGAAACACCATATGTATACAGATATACATACTATGCACATCATCGTAGTGTTAGGACCAATGGATGAAAAACTTAAAAAAACATAAGCAATGCATTCCATGTTTTGGGCCGCCACGATTGCGGCGGTAAGTCCCCTTTGTGAAGAGTGAATTGAGAGGCGCCATGGCATCCTCACCTTCCGCCTGACGCAGGTCCTCACCGAACATGGCTGTGTCTGGAGGTTCCTGTTTCGCATAAGGCGAGAGGAAACGCTCGGGTGTTTCCACTGCGTAGATCGCTTTGAAGGCACGGAGGAGCATACGGTGGAAGTTTGCCCGGCTTTGGCGGAGCACCGCCGTGTCATTGTGAAGGCGATCGGCGGCGGCGATTTCTTGCGTCCGGCCCTGGTCCAAGCCACTATATGAAGCAAGAGTGCATGGGTAGCCGTCACCTTCTTCTGCGAAGCAGTAATACTTGCGAAGAGGGAGGCGGCGCCCGTGTGGGATAGGCAATATATGCGCCCTCACGGCCCTAGTTGCCGCAGGAGGCGGGAATCCCAGGCCAATTCCCGGCCACCGTAGGCACGGACTTGCGGAAGGCGAGTAATGGGTAGCTCGCCGTCCGGTAAGGACCAAGCCCGGGTCGACGGCGCGTTGTTTTTCACGCGCGCCTCAAAGAGATGTCAGCACCAACTGGTGGAGTCCGCAAGGGCCGATGTCTGCCAGTGGTGCGGGTTGTTCGATAGAGATACCATGGCCTCTAGCACACAGGCAACTAAAGGAACACGGGTTGGTTTTAGTCAGTAAAAGTTTGACACGAAGAGCGGGAGAAGATATTTGATGATTTCCCATGCTCAAAAAAAAAGCTTTCTGCTAAATGCCTGCCTAACTCCTTTATATTCTAGTTGATGGATATACTATTATAAGCTGTTATTTTTAGTCAATGCCAATGTAAAAGTAATTGAAAATAAATGTCTTCTTCCATACGGTCAATTGTGGCATCTTTACTTTCTATGAGCAACTTACAAATGAGAACTTTAAAAAATATCTCTCGATAGGTAAAAAATTGTTACAAATAGTAGATTCTTCTTCTTTAACGGTTGGGTATTAAATGGCGGCAACAGATTTTTAGTTATCGAGATGAATTTAAGTATAGTTCTCATCGGTAAAGTTTCTCATGGAAAGTAAAGATGCCACATTTGACCGTATGGAAGAAGACATTTATTTTCAATTACTTTTCCCTCAATTACTTATTATTCCGTAACAAACACTACACAAAAATAAGTATTTATTTCGCTAATCACAGTTTAATATTACGACACAGTTTGCTTAGATAAACAAATGAATGACGCAACATAAATCAACAAATGCAAACGTCATAGACAACACAAACGTATCTTTTTTTTATTAAATGGAGGCGAAGGAAACTAAGCAAACAGCCATCTCACGAGTTTTTTAGTAATTAACCCTTTAACCAGCAACATCGTACAACATCTCTTTGAGGCGCGCGTGGAACACAACGCGCCGTTGACCCGGGCTTGGTCCTTACCGGACGGCGAGCTACCCATTACACGCCTTCCGCAAGTCCGCGCCTACGGTGGCCGGGAATCGGCCTGGGCTTCCCGACGCCCAGGGCGTCTCCTGCGGCAACTAGGGCCGTGAGGGCGCATATATTGCCTATCCCACACGGGCGCCACCTCCCTCTTCGCAAGTATTCCTGCTTCGCAGAAGAAGGTGACGGCTACCCATGCACTCTTGCTTCATATAATGGCTTGGACCAGGGCCGGACGCAAGAGATCGCCGCCGCCGATCGCCTTCACAATGACACGGCGGTGTTCCGCCAAAGCCGGGCAAACCTCCACCGTACGCTCTACCGCGCCCTCAAAGCGATCTACGCAGTGGAAACACCCGAGCGTTTCCTCTCGCCTTATGCGAAACAGGAACCTCCAGATACAGCCATGTTCGGTGAGGACCTCCGTCAGGCGGAAGGTGAGGATGCCATGGCGCCTCTCAATTTACTCTTCACAAAGGGGACTTACCGCCGCAATCGTGACGGCCCAAAACATAGAATGCATTGCTTATGTTTTTTTTAAGTTTTTCATCCATTGGTCCTAACACTACGATGATGTGCATAGTACGTATATCTGTATTCTCCTCCTCAGTCGTGCATTCTTGACAGAATGGTCGTGGTTGACGATGATGCATTTTATTTGGATGAAGCAGCCCTCGCGATGCGCCTCCACCTGTTTCGGTCTTCAGCGTCTCGGGAGCTTTGGACCATGGACGTTTGTGTTGCAGCTTTTATAAGGTCTGTCCAACGCGTAGGTGATCTACCGCGTAACCTCTTGCCTTCTACTTGCCCCTGGACAACAAGTCGTTCCATGGAGCGTTCATTTCGAACAATGTGGCCGAAGTATTTGAGGATTCGCATCTGTACAGTCGATGATAACCTCTCCTTGATTCGAAGTTCCTCCAAGATAGAGACATTGGTCCGAAACGCTGTCCAAGGGATCCGCAGCAGTCGCCGCCAGCACCACATTTCAAGTGCATCGATTTTGCGTCGCTCTTTGAGGCGAACCGTCCATGTTTCTGTGCCATACAGAAATATTGGAAAAACCAAACTTCTCATCAGGCGGGCTTTTGTGGCTTTGGTGATATTATGATTGCCCCAGACTCTTTTGAGCTTATCAACGGCAGATCTTGTGATAGCACATCTCCTTCGAATCTCATCCTCACACCCCCTAGTGTTCGTGATTGTGGAACCAAAGTACACATAAGACTGAACAATCTCACAGTTGCCAATCGCATGGATGTCAGGTTGGTTTAGTTCGGCTCGGTCCACGATCATCATCTTGGTTTTATCTCTGTTGATTGCACGTCCGAAGGAGAGGCTCGTTGTCTCTAGCAGTGTCAACAGGTGTTCCATATCTTCCTTTGTTTGAGCGAGAAGAGTAGTGTCATCGGCGTATCTCAAGTTAGATGTCTTCCGGCCTCCCACCGAAATGCCTTTGTCCCATTGCTCTAAAACAATTCTCATAATGTACTCCGTATACGTATTGAATAGGAGTGGAGAGAGTATACATCCCTGTCGAACACCAGCATGTGTCTGAAACGTTCTCGAGTCAATGTCATCTATCCGAACAGTCGCAGTTCCGTCCTCGTAAAGTCGCCTTATGAGACCAACTAGATGGTTAGGCACTCCCATTTGTATGAGTACATCCCATAGTTTATCCCATTGAACGGTGTCGAAGGCCTTGCGAAAGTCGACAAAGCAAATATAGAGTGGGATATTAAACTCTCTAGACATTTCGATTATTTGTCGAAGAATTAAAATCTGCTCCCTTGTCCCTCGACCCTTGACGAATCCCGCTTGCTCCGGAGCTATTTCGGGATTCAGGAAAGATTGCAGTCTGGTGTTGACGATGTGAAGGAGAACTTTGCTGGCGTGTGAAATTAAGGCAATTAGTCTTTTCTTCGTCGATCCCTTCTTATGTAGTGGTATGAACACGGAGTTTGCCCAGTCTTGAGGCCATTTCCCGGTCTCCCAGACGCGATTACAAATAGTATGCATCATATCGACTCCGCATTCACCCATTGCTTTGAATATTTATATGGGGATGTCATCAGCTCCTGCAGCTTTGTTCCTCTTCAGGTGATCAATTGCGGCACGAACTTCACTTTTTAGAATGCACGGTTCCATAGCATTATGTGATGGTGTGCAAGTGTTACATGATGATGTCATGCTGTTATTGGTGAAAAGTTTCTCGCAATAGTCCTTCCATACGCCCACAATATCCTTAATTTCTGTTACGGTCGCTCCATTTGAATCCTCTATAGCCCAGGTTTTGGGTTTGAATTGACGGGTTATAGTACGAATATCTGTATACATATAGTGTTTTCTCTCGTGATGACCAATCCATGAAGAGGTAATTAACATAACGTTTTAAAGTACATTACGTTTTTCTTGTAGTTCACGAATGACATGACGAAATGCATTTACGAGTATCTGTTATACTTACTATTTTTAGAATATTAAGAAGTCTTAGCGATTAGATTACGTATTTATAATCATTAAGTATTAATCGTAATCATACATGATATTATGTCTGATTATAATTATTGTACATTGTGTTGCAACTCCCAAATTATTAGTGATGATGCATTATCGTCAAAAATTACTCATAATATTATCATTAATTACTTAAGATTCTGAGGCCGATAAAGGTCACTCTTACCCTGTGCCTTACCTTCCGTTAGTCTTCAAGCTAACGCTATCAGGCGCTTATTAAAACCCATTGGTTTTGACTGAAATAACAGCTTATAATAATTTATCTATACACTAGAAAATAAAGGAGTCAGGCAGGCATTTAGCAAAAACCAGCCGTATGATTATGCAAGCCTTGTTAAATGCTAGAGATAAGCAAAGTTCGAGAGTTGCACACCTTGAAGAAACTAATGGATATTGGAAATAGACAGAATCACATCATGTTTTTGTTTTTTTAACCGACTTCAAAAAGAAGGAGGTTATCAATTCGACATGTCTATATATCCATTTGTTTATGTACGTTCGGGGATAATTCTGTCATATATATGACAGAATTAAAAAGAATTTTACAAATCTGTATATTATACAGATTTGTAAAATTCTTTTTTTGTTCAAAGGAGTTTATTACGAAATGGTCTCATATAAATTTCGTATGTATCTGATGATGCGTTTCGAAGACAGACAACGGAACTCTTCAAAAAATTACAGCAAATCAACCACGATTGCTGCTATCACGTAAATATGCATTGTACTATAACTAAAAAGTGAAAAATAAAACTTAAAAAAAAAATTCGGAAGTCGGTGACGTTGGATATCTATTTTAATGTTTTGTCACCGACTTCCGAAATTAAAGTTATTTTCACTGTGTAGTGTTTTTCAGGAAGTCGGTTGTTTTATTTTTTAAGTTTTTATCATAAGTTCTGTTTGAAGCCAGGACGTATTAACCCTCTCCAATTAAACTTTTACAAGCAATTTACGACCTTGTATCGGCGAGCGTAGCGTGGCGCGTCCCCCAGCTAGATGGAATGACGAATTTTAGAACTGGGACAGACTGGAAGCAAAAGCTGGGGGGCAGGGTGATCTGGCGCAGCATGAGAGAGGATAATGTTCATGCAGTGGACTGCGATAGGCCGAGGTTATAGATTGATTGGAGACATTTTCAAACTGCTGTGCTGTGTTGTTTTTTGTATTGTCGTTGAATACGTTCAGAACGCTCAGTTTTTAGTTGCAGTCAATGTTACATTGATTCCTCTGAGTGTGCAACTAGCTTCAACTTTCCGACTAACTGATGCATAATCTTAAGCTAATCAGCTTATATCGTTCCCACTGCTGGGACACAGGCCTCCTCCCTGTGAGGGGGGCGGGCCTTTATCCACTACGCAGACCCAGTGCGGGTTGGTAAATGTCACATTTCTTCGAATTTTCTGGTTCTAGGACATGCCGGTGTGTTCATCACGTCGCGGTCACCAGATGTAAGTGTACCTACTGTGTACGTGTTTATTGGGTGTTATGAGTAGAGATCGGATATTCGGATGCATGTTCACCTAAAGTTGAGAGGTTGGCTGTTGGTGGGCAAAAAATGTTTTTACTAACACACACCACCCCTACTCTTACAGACTTACACCCTAGGTACATAGGTGTAGGTATCAAATTTCCATCGGGGTTAATTTTGAATAAATATGCGTCTGAATAGTTATGCAATCCTAATCATTTAGAAGTCGCTTCCACACTATACAACTGACTAGTTATGCATTCCCGGTGTTGCTGGCATCCCAGGATTTTTGTACAAAAAAATATTTTAAGAAGCCGCTTCCATATTTTCGTAACTAAAAATTAACTTTAGGTAAATATGCATCAGATTATCCGATCCCTAGTTAGTCATATAAATGAAACAACTGCTTTCGGCGAGCGCTAGTAGATACATAACTGGCATAAATCATTATTTATTACACTATTATAATATTGGACCTGCATTCTAGTGCTTGCTGACGATGCACCACACGGGTATCCTCACGATGTTTTCCTTCACCGTTTTGAGAGCCGTGATGATGAAGTAATTTACACAAAGTAAAGCGTCTGTCTGGGTTACCACTGGGCCACCACTGCTCTCCTACTACATACTAATAACTGATGGGAAAAATGAAAACGAGAAAATGATTTCATTTCTGTAAGTAGGTTTGTACGAACACTTTAACACGTCAGTAATAATATTAAAAGTGCACTCTCAAAACATCTTTTTAACATCATAAATTGAAACAATTTTATTCGCGGAGTACGAAAGATCCATCGTACATAACAGACAGTAAGCCCTAGTACCCACTGGCGATGCCATATTTGAATGGCAGGCTAACCAGACGTCTGTTACGCCTGAATAGAAAGGATCTGCGTCTGGTGACTGAGACCATCACGGGACACTGCTCACTAAACAAACACTTCCACACAATAGGCATAACGGACAGCCCCCTGTGCAGGGCCTGCATGGAGGCTGAAGAAACCGTTGCGCATTTTTTCGAATGCACAGGCGTAGCCCAGACTAGAACAGAAACCCTCGGAGCGCCCAAATTTTACACGGATGTTCTCAATAAACCAGGAGATATAGTTAACTTCTGGAGGGAGGTGGGCTGGTTGGAATAACCACCGATGGCTGCCATGGCTCACGCACAATGGTCCACTTAAAGGACTAAGTGCGGAAACCAAACCCAATAATAACATTGAACATAGAACCTACTGGCGATTTTTTATCGCGCAATTCTCAGCGCCGAGAGTTGAAAATCTGACAATGTGGTTTTTTGGTGTGCTGGAAGGCACTATTGAGTTCTCAATGATCAACACGCAGAGTTGAAACACCAGATCGTGAAAAAAATAATGGTAAAAATGATGGACTTTTTGATAGTTCAAAAGTGCCTGGTTTATTTGAAATAAATACTTTGAGTTTGAGTTTTGTTTTGGCATTTCTTCTCAGAGTAGTTAGGTAGGAAACGCCGACCTCATCTATTTTTTTTATAGATATGATTGACGTGTAAAGTGTTTGTACAAAGTTACTTACAGAAATAAAATCATTTATTATCACTTACCTAAAAAACATATCTTTCAGAGTTTAGTCTGTGATAAAGTCTGTGATAATCTTATCTGTCGAATCGGTCATCGATCGTCCTATCGCCTACAAAGAGAAAGGTTGGAGACTGGCAATTCTTTTATCACGGCATGAGATGTAACGCTATCTCGTAAAACTCGTGCCATATTATATCATTAACTCATTATATTTTATAGTGAACAGCACTGGTTTGGTCTGCGTCAGACCCACGTCAAACTAGCGTGAAGCAGTAAATTCTGCGCAAACGCATGTGGAACATTTATCTCAATCTCTGATAGCTCTGCAGCGAATAACGTGATCATTACGTACATACAAGTATGGTATAACAACGTTCCCAGGCACGTGCAGGCAACTATTTGTGTACCTTATCTCGGGAAATACTGCAGATATGCTGTTGTGGGTCTTGTTATTATTAAGATGTTTTTGTATAATGGAAGAGCGTGTTTGTGTAAAATGTAGATTTTCTTCTACAGTTTTTTCGATTCCATACAATTAAAATTATGCAACATACTAAAAGCAGGAATGGCTTTCAATTTGGCAGTTTAGCAACATCATTGCGTTATTTAGGTATGTTGTTGACCAGACAAATGTTTCGAACATAGTATGAACCAATAGATGGGTTAATTTCATAGGTCTCGTCCTTTACGTCAATTTCAATATTTCCATCAACTTTAAGAGAGCCAAATAGCCGACGTGTTCTGTATCTGAATTCGTCATCTTTGCTAATGTGAATCTTTTATGAGCCCACTATTAGGTACTTAACTCTGGTGCAGAACAATGTCCCATATATATCTTCAAATGTAAGACTTCCTTCAAGCGATCACCTACAGGATGTTGTCAATTCATCACCGCGCGTGTTTTCCGTCATTGTAGTCAAGATGTATTTCCGAAGTCTTTTTTTTAAATAATAAAACTATTTTCAAAAAAAAAAAACAACCGACTTCCAAAAAAAACACTGAAAAGTGAAAAATAACTTTAATTTCGGAAGGCGGTGACTTTGGATTTGTATTTTAATTTTTTGTCACCGCCTTCCGAAATGAAAGTTATTTTTCACTTCGCAGTGTTTTTTTTGGAAGTCGGTTGTTTTTTTTGAAAAATGTTTTATTTTTTCACTTTTTAGTGGTTCACATGTGCTTACCCCTTCACAGCGTCCCGGCGTGATTTTATGTTATGAACTAGTATAAACAATAGACAGACAGGAGATTTCAGCAATTCCAGTCCATTTGCTATCATTTATTGAGGAGTTCCGTTGCCTATCTCCGAAGTTATTGAATTGATTTGATTTGATTTGATCGGATCTTCACCAAATTGAAATGGAACCACTCCGAGAAAGTACTCTTCCAAAAACTATCCAAATCGCTTCAAGTGTGCCTATAAAATTTGAAGAGTTCTCTCTATTTCTCCAAGATCCCATCATCAGATCCTGACTTGATGATCATGGGACCACCTGGGAAGTATACTCATTCAAACAAAAAAAAATCCAAATCGGTCCAGCCATCTTCGAGTAATCGGGGAATATACATAAAAAAAAGGTTCCGACGAATTGAGAACCTTTTTGAAGTCTGTTTAAAATAATACAGAGACTCTAATCTTAAAATATGTTAAATTACACTGATCTTACAAAAGACAAGCGATTATTGTTTTTCTTGGTTCGGATTCGGTCCCCTTTCTGGTAATGACTTCCTCTAGCTTTTCCATTTTCCTCGATCCTTTAATGTCAAATTCTTTTGCACTCGATGAAGTCACTCCACCTTGCTTTCTGTCTATTTTCATTATATTCCAAATTCCTAAAACGAATGCACAGTCCAACATAAACAATCTTCCCAAAACATAAATAAAATGCCATCCTCTCTTCCAATTTGTTGCTCACTCGCATGAAAGTCACGCCGAAGCCTTGTTTACAGCCGTCTTGTAAACAACGTGAATGTTTTGTCTCCAGTCGTTCGAATGGTCGAAAGAATTCCACTTCATCGTAAATATAAACTGTTGGTGACTGAATCAATGGAGGTGTACGTGATAGAATTCAGGAGGGCATGTAAGATGATCTGAGAGTTATTGGAGCTTACTTATATGCACGTAAAAGGAATGGAATTGCCAATTAATTATGTTTACATTACCTACTTAGTACTGCAGTGAAAGTCAATTCGTCAAGTCAAGAACAATTCGTTTCTGAAAACGAATTGTTCAATCTGTATTATTTCTTTATAATGTTCACATCCGAGCAATCCTAAATAGATATTTGAGTTCATTTGCAGAACTATTAATAATATAAAAGCGCTGGACTATTCTTAAAAGCGCTCTAGTTTAGGACATAACTTTACTCCTTACGACATTTGAAGGCGTCCCATAGGGTCATGGCCATCCGGATGGTACAGGGATACCGCACGATCTCCGGTGAGGTGGCGGGCCTCTTTACTGGATTGTCGCCGTGGGATCTGGAGGCAAAGATCCTCGCACACACTTGGTCGCGAAGAGACCAAACGCTGGACCATAACTCCGTTGCCGCGGAAAATCGCGGCACGACGGACAGAGCTCCGGCGGGATCTCATGGCGACGTTGAGAGTGCGACTGTCGCAACCCAGTGCTGGGCACGCTACAATTACGGCGGTAAGTCCCCTCTTTGAGGAGTGGCTTGAGAGGTGGCACGGCGTCTTCACCTTCCGCCTGACGCAGGTCCTCACCGGACACGGTTGTTTCGGGAGGTTCCTGTTTCGGATAAGGTGGGAGGAAACGCCCGGTTGTTTTCATTGCGAAGATCGCCCTGAGGACACGATGAAGCATACTGTGGAGGTCTGCCCGGCTTAGGCAGAGCACCACCGTGTCCTCGTGGAGGCGATCGGCGGCGGCGATATCTCGCGTCTAATGCTGTGACGAGCAAACGAAAGGATAACGGATGGACAGTTCAAAACATACTGTATCATGTTTGCATCTAGTCTTTAAATGCGAAAACTTCTAAAGTACATGGTTTAGTTGCACAAAAAATTGAATTTTACATCGAGCAGAAACCATCAAAAATGTCCAGGATACGTTTTTTTTCTCTTTATAACATTTCATCGCCAGCCATCGATTGGCGTAAGTGGATATGTTCGCTCAGGAAACCTTGGTAGAAATAGCTGTCCCCTTTTCCTGCTGTAAGTAGGTCCAATAAAAACGCAGCTCAAATATTCCTAGAACACTCAGATCACAAACACTTAGACTACACAATCAAAACAGTTCCCAGACGCAATAGCTGACTTCCTAAGTCCTATCACGTCACCACAACTAGCGTCAGATAGCCCCGTGTCACGTAGACACGGTAGTGATTGACACTCGTTGACTTCGTGACGACAATCGCGAATCATGTCAGGTCATACAGCGGTTAAGCAATAGGACGAATCGAGGTCAAGGACATATTTTGCAGTACTCTCGAAAGTAATCACGATATACCTACTTTTATTCCGATTGACGATGTCGTTATTGTGCTGTCCGAATTCTGCTGGGTTAGCTGCAGCAAAGCATCCGTTTATTAATTTTTTGCTGATATCGTGGTTAAATCATCTGTTCTAAGTTTATAACTATTGCCAATATTGGTAAATAGTAGTGCTCAAATTCTTAGCCATGTTTGTGTCTCTTACTATTGACTTCAACAGGCACCAGTTGAAGTCAATATCTATACCATATATAATAATATTATAAAGCTGAAGCGTTTGTTTGTTTGTTTGCTTGAACGCGCTAATCTCAGGAACTACTGGATCGAATTGAAATATTCTTTTAGTGTTGGATCGCCCATTTATCGAGGAAGGCTATAAGCTATATAACATCACGCTAAAACCCTTAGGAGCCGAGAAAAGAGAAAAAAGTCACAATTACGAAGTAGTCGCACGGGCAGGCGAGCCGGACGACCGGGGAGCAAGAAATTTAACGCTAACGAAGTCGCGGGCAGAAGCTAGCTACTAGTAGTATTATTACTACTTTAAGGTGTCTGTCTGTTGAAACAGCATTACAATATAATAGAATTGTTATTATACTACGTAGGTTATCAAAAAAAATCTGTTGTTTCATACAAAAGTGCAATTCTAGACCCCGGTCAAAATGTACAACAGTCAATTTTTAAATTAACCGACGAGTTTCTCCGCTTGAGAGTTTAGAATCAAGTAATTACGGATTTAATGGTTACAGGGTACACGTTGATGTTCTTGCCACCCTGTATATATTCATACTTTGTGAAATACAAACAACAACAGGGCCCTGAGACAAAACACATTTGTTAGCGTTCACGCCAAATGCTACGCCAAAATGTGTGGGAATAACATTACCTGCGGAAAGGACACGACATAATCTTTCCTCAGGTAATGTCATACCCGGACATTTTGGCTTAGCGTTTGGCGTGAACGCTAACAGAAATGTGTTTTGTCTAGGCCTGCTGAGCTGATACCACTCGGGTCTTACGTCATCGCGAATGTTATCATTATATTCTCCGTGCACATGATAGATACTACAAAGTGTGGTCAGTCAATATTATGCTCGCTATGATGATTATATTATCATCATTATGATGTTATTACCAATTATTACTGTCGTTTGTCGTGTCGAGTATCTTCTATGTATAGATTTGAAAAACATATTATTGTTTGATTTAACCTACTTCATGTCTTTGCACACTAAACACACCCGTGTTTAATGTCCTGAGACATGAGGTAGGCAAAAGTGACGTAAATTCTTATAATTTTATGATCGAAAATACAACTATCATTTATAAAAACTAACCAATTTGGCCTAAATTGCTCCCACCCATCTAATGTGAGCGAAACAAGAGTTTTAGTTACGTTTACTTCGCACCGCCCACTGAAAAATGTTATGCATGATCAGCAGAGGTCGGAGTAGGTACATTGATTTAAGGTCGTTGACGTCAAACGTAGAGGATAATATGGATATGCCTCCAAAATACCGGAACTTCATATTTATTGTGATATTTGTTCCGGAATTTTGAAATTAGCACGAATTTGTGTTTAAGGTGAAAAACGTATTAATAATATCAATGGTGAAAGAAATCAGTATTTTATTTTATACAAAAATATCTTGGAATAGTTACACCGTATTTTGACCCTTACTGTTGAATTAGAAATGACGCTTGACAGTATGAGACAAAACTTAGACAGGGCCTTTTGTTTCTTTATCTCATGTTCATCTATGTTCACAACGCATTGACCGCACGCAATGACCAATCAGAAGCAAGTATCCTGTATGACTCATTGGGTGTTTGTTAGCCTATTTAAACGATTTTGTTAGCCTATCTGTATGTTTTTTATTTTATTTTATTCCATAATTGCAATTCCGGAACTTTTTCCGGTACTTCCCGCACATTATGGATAAAATGGCATGTCCATATTATAATATCTTGACGCAAGTATATCAAATCAATCTACCTACTCCGACCTCTGGTGATCAGATACATGCAAGTTTGCAACCATTCAAATTACGTATTTATTTAAATATGGTAAAGATATTGGTATGATTTCATGATTTTATAATAAGTACTTTTACAACGAACAACCGCGGCACTTGCGGCATTGCCTGTTACTTATATTATTGCTTCACCACAACAATAGTAAAGATAAAAAACTTTATTCAAAAAAATTAACAACCGACTTCCAAAAAAACACTAAAAAGTGAAAAATAACTTTAATTTTGGAAGTCGGTGACTTTGGATATGTATTTTAATTTTTTGTCACCGCCTTCCGAAATTAAAGTTATTTTTCACTTTTTAGTGTTTTTTTGGAAGTCGGTTGTTTATTTTTTTGAAAAAAGTTTTTTATTTTTCACTTTTTAGTGGTTCACATGTGCTTACCCCTTCACAGCGTACCAGCGTGATGTTATGTTATTAACTGGCGTAAACAATTGACAGACATGAGATTTCAGCAATCCCTGTCCATTTGCTATCATTTATTGAGGAGTTCCGTTGCCTATCTCCGAAGTTCTTCATCAAATCTTCACCAAATTGAAATGGAACCACTCCGAGAAAGTACTCTTCCAAAAACTACACAAATTGCTTCAAGTATGCCTATAAAATTTCAAGAGTTCTCTCTATTTCTCCAGGATCCCATCATCAGATCCTGACTTGATGATCATGGGACCACCTGGGAAGTATACCCTTTCAAACAAAAAAAATTTATCCAAATCGGTCCAGCCATCTTCGAGTAATCGGGGAACATACATAAAAAAAAAAAGGTTCCGACGAATTGAGAACCTCGTCCTTTTGGAAGTCGGTTAAAAAGCATGCCAAATCACAAAAATCATCCCACTTGAAACACCAAACGTTACCTTCACCTGATTTTTTACTTCCAACGAGACCCGTACAAGCAGTTCCAAGAAAAAAAGCATCGTATAAAGTACACAAGTCACATTATAAAGCTCTTGAAGATCGTATCGATCCGTAATACCGACCGACCCTTTAATTACGACGCCATTTATTTATAAAAAGACATTTTACAAATAATATTTCATTGAATTTCACGTATTTCTGCGAAGTCCAACAGAAATGGTAGCCATTTTCCTTTGCAATTAAAGGTATGGAATGCGGAAGATGGTCGAGATTTCGGAACAACTTATGAAATCTCACTGTCTCATGCCAAACTCCAGTTACAATTCTCATGCAACCATCGAGAGGTACGTACGGCATTTATGTAAAACTAGCTGTGCCCGCGACTTCGTCCGCGCGGAATAGTTTTTTTAACTATTATTTACAAATCAATAAAACAAATGAAAATTATAAAATAAAATAGCCTAAGTTACTCCTTATTACATCAGCTACCTGCCAGTGAAAGTCCCGTCAAAAGCGGTTCAGCCATTTCAGAGATTAGTGGGGACAAACAGACAAACAGACAGGCAGACAAAAATTGTAAAAATTGTTATTTTGGTATATGTACCGTATATATATTCATATGCATGTAGCAAAAAGCGGTTATTTTAATATTACAAACAGACACTCCATTTTATTTAAATGTATAGATGTATAGAAGATGTATAGATTATGATTGTTGCCTATAATTTTGAATAGCAGCTATTTCTTTCACTATTGCTAGTCCTTTCGGTAGGAGTCTAGTTCGTCCCGCCATCTTTGTCTTGGCCTGCCGCGATGGCGTCGTCGTGCATTTAGTGGGACCCAACCGGTAGTTCTCGGTGGGACATGTCCGTCCCAGTCCCACTTAAGCTGAGCGGCTTCCTTGGTAACGTCAGAGACCTTGGATTTAGCGCAGTGTTGTTTTCCTGATACGGTCTGAAATTCAAACACACCTGATATTGCGCTCCATGGCTTGCTGGTTAACCCCCCCTCCGCCCATCCTAGTCATATTCAACGGATGTTTTCGAGATTTGCAAATAAACTCAGTTGCACTTACACCGAATTTATACCCGTAACGGATACATCCAGTGAATTAATGGGGGAGAGAGAGAGGGGCTATTCATTCACTGGATGTTTTCGAGATTTACATATACCTAATCCATAAATAATCTATAAATTGCACTTCCACCAAATTCATACCAGTTGGTGTAGCTTCACCTACCTATATAGTCTCTGTTAAAATCACTGTAAAGTGTGTTAGTAACAGGAGGTATTCCAGGGATTCCTCACAATTACTTATTTCCTTGTGGGTACAAAAAATTTGGTCTGTAGTTACTCAAATGTTAAATTACTGCGGTTGTGGTCGCAGTTATTTAGTAATCGCACAGTTGTAGGTAGTAGGTATAGTATTGTCACTGTGAACTCGTTACCAGCAGGTCGCCCTGATTGGCTCGGTGGCTGAGTGCCAATTCCTACATCGAGAGAGCCGGTCTCTTATTTGTATCACCAGTTTCTAAACCTTACTCAACTGATCATCAGTCATTCCAGTCTTCATAGATGCAGCTGAGAACCGGTATTTTAGATGGAGCGACTGCCTATCTGACTTCCACAACCCAGTTACTGAGTAAAATGACTCACCTTGGTTAGACTGGTTGAACCAAACTATGTTACATTAGTGGACATATGGCAGATAATCACCATGCCACGCACCACCGCACATCATACAGATCACAGAACTATATTGATTTTGCAGTCAAGAGTGGATGTTTGTTGATGTAGTCGTTAAATCTATAATTTTCATACTCTACATTATACTAAATTGTAGTGTATGAAAATTTATTTCCATCACATTCTGACCTACTTAGATACAATTTAAGCATTCACTAGTTATGTAGCAATCACAGATTGTAACCTAAGGACGGCGGCAGCATCAATTGGTTAGATACATGACGCAGGAATTAATTGACCTCCGTTCTATCGAGACGCGTTAATCCCGATTGATAAGGCAATGTACAGATGACGACGAACGTGACAAATTCGCCAGCCTCCATATCTCGTCTGATTACAAAAACCCTTAAACCTGTATATCAATGACTAACAGCATTAATCTCAATCCGTCGCTTAGTCATAACAATCAAAATAGTCGGCCTCACTCTGCGAAGCACCCCACCAGTTGCCAGTTAAGAAATGTGATCAGATGACATACTGCGATCCGGGAAGACTTCCATTACAATGATGCGTAACTATATACAGACCAAAAAAGCTGAAGTACACAACATCCACAACTGACAATCAACTTCAGCACACCGAGAGAGAGTGGGTTTTTGCGTAGCAGGATTAGCGACTTAAGATTATACTACGATGGCATAGTTTTGATATTTGCACTGGGTGCACCGACCTCTGTCGATCACGTAGGCACTGCGAGTGACGTAGAAACAAATAGACAGATGTTTATAACTATGAATGGAAGGTCGAATGGTGTCGCGAATATTATTAGAACGGTGTTTGTAGGTCATTAACCAGCAGAATTAACCAGACGATTTCTAGACTTTGAGTTTAGTTACTTTATACCTATGTAGATGCAAACTTTGCGACTGCTTTTCCGTTTTATTTGAGCAATGCTCTTTGATTATTGCCCAGCAGTGGGAACGTTATAGGCTGATTATGTTGTTGTTTGCTCTTTGATATATTATTTAACGTATACTTAAGACAAGATGATGAGATTTGACACGACCTCTCATCTGACAGACATCTAGAACTGCCTCTATAATACTCAGTGATAAAATGATAATGTCTTTAGTCACATGTATAAGGTGGAACTTGACCTAAGACACTAGACAATATTATATTCAATCCTTTGAATTCTTCCAAGGTCTCATTTAATTCCATAAGCCACGAAAATTTATCTAAGATGGACGGATATTAGAAGAGATTTTGGGGCAACACTAGGACAATATTAAAAGTTCTTGGTAGCAAATACACAGATCCGAATCATTTTTAAGAATAACCGTAATAACTAGTAAAGTCATACGTCTTCTAAAGAAATAACACCATGAAAGGAGGTCAAGCCACAAACACTATAGTATACGATTCCATCTGTTTTTCTTATTACCAAGAATTGTTTTGGCAGAATATCTCATTAACACTTATGTATATAACTACCCAGAAATCTAACTTCAAAAATCAAGGCTGAAATCTAGGTATTTATGATCAAAGATTGTGACGTGATCGTTTCTAAATTTAGTCATAACTTACACCTAGGTATATTTACAACTTAGTGAGTCACAAATATTTTTAGAACTGTTTGTTATTTCCTATATGCTCATGATTGTTGGTCGTAGTATATTTGTTTGTATTATTTTCTCAGAATGGATATTGGTTAGGTTGAATGAGTACAGGAAAATTATGTGTATTTGAAGTACGCAATGTGTAACGGTATGCAGTATTGGTTATGTACTGAAAAGTAAAATAAACATAATAATAAAGACTGCCTCGTGGGTCTAGTGGTCGGAAGTGCTACTGCTGAGCATGAGGTCTTGGGTTCAATTCCCAATTCGGGTATAGTGTTATTAGGTTTGTCTATCTGGAATTTCTCAATAGCAGCCCAATCCAGACACACATGGACTTAAACGTAACTGTAAAATGTGAGTGTAACGATCGGTACACCTCAATCCAACCCTTCGGAGAAACAGGACATGATGTTATAAAATGCAATTATGTAGCTTTACCGAGGGGACACCGGGACATCGCCATGCCTCGTAAAGCACATTAAGTGGTCGCTCCTGGCTGTCATTTGTACATCTTCGACAGGCAATTCGGGTGGTTAGAACAACAGTCTAACAACCAGTCTTACCAAGGGTATCATTTTAGCCAGTAACTGGGCTATGGAGTTTAGATAGGCAGTCGTTTTATGTAAAATACTGTAGATAAATCCGGTTGGACTGGAAGCTGACTTCTACATGATTGGAGAAAGGCTAGGCAGGTGATGATGGGCGAGAAGATACTGGGGGTTTTACATAGACTAAGTTATATTATTTCATCCATTCGTTGTCTAACCTGACTCCAAATTTTCTAAGTTTTGGGCTTGAAAATGGTCAATTCTATGCCTTTTTCGTGGCCTCAAACCCCAATCAAGTCTTCATGGGAACAGATGGTTTGAGATACACCGTGTGGGACCACAAATTATCGACTTCACATATATCGCAGCATGTAATTACTTCCATAGGTGCTGCCAAATTTTAAATACATAATTACCTTAAAAGTAACTTCAGTCATGTGCAAGTAGAGTTTAAGTGGGGGTTTCGTAAAAGCTTCAAGATTCATTATGTAACCGTTGAGTTTCTTCCCAGCTCTTCTTTATTGGAATCGACCAAATGGAAACGTGCATGTAGCTTCTGACGTTTCATAAGTGTGACGTTTATGTGAAGTAAATTTGAATTTATAGGCTTAGCTTTCTTAAGGATATTGAAGAAACTTACAATTATATGTTTCTTACAATAATTGCTAGCAATATCAAAGTCCTTGATACTGCTAGCAATTGGACTTTGACATTGCTAGCAATATCAAAGGGCGTCTGAGGGCATTTTGATCTGATTAATTTTGGGAGCTGTTGGCCTTTCTTTGAATTATATGAGGTTGGCATCTTTTAACCAAACTAGATGCAGCTGAATTTGAGTATCTAGTATTCTCTAAGTCGTTGCAGCAGTTACGGTTACGCATACGTGACGATATCGCCAAATCTCTTATCAGCATTCGAATTTTACCTGTTTTCAAACATTCATAAACATGTTTTGGTTAAATATTATGATTCCTCTTATCAGTTTTCTTGTAAGGTGTGGCTATGAATAAAATACTTAGGTACTCTAGTGACTACAGATCGAAAGTCACGTCAATTTATTTGTTTATGTGCACGTATCAACATTGAAACGTCTACGTCAGGTTCACGTACACACATCAGCCTTAAAACGTCTTCCGCTGTAATAGGCGTCTCAATGACTACGATCAAGGGATACCACCATAATCACACTTGCTAGACGTGATTGCATTTCGATTATACATACCTACAAATAACCAGAGAACGTTGATACCTATAATCTAATAGTAGCGTTTTTATCATTCCTAACTTGTACTCCTTCATACATGAAAGGGCTTTACTGTATCATCTGAATTGTGCTGGAATATAATACATAGTTCGTCGTGGACCACTCGTGGATTCGTGGACGTGGTAAGATGGCGCACCTCTGACCTCACCTGTCATCAGACGCAACCATCTATACGACGCTCTCCTAGAGTAACTGTCAACTGTCACCAGCCAGCTATGGCCTGCCCGCGCCAGGCCAGGCCGATAGGCCGTGGGAACCGTCACATTCAGGCTGCAACAGTGGGGCAGTATAGGCTAAACAAAAAAAAAGGTAGAATGATGAATGATGGTCAGTACACAGGTAATAGGAATTGGTCACGGAATTTTGTTTTTTTTAAAAGCTCACATGATTTGTAAAAGAAACTGGTTTTGGCACGCGACCACCATTCTATGAAAAAACTTTTTTAACTCTTTTTGATGACTTTGTCGAGTTTACGAGACGTTTATGTCATCGAACTCAGTGTTGTGGATACTGATAATCTGGTTTATTACACGGCACCAAATATTAGAATAATAAAGGTTTTGTATTTCATGAGAATGATGTATTATGTTGTAATACTCCATTCTAATTGATACGGCCAAGTCGTTCTCATAGATTGGACATCAAATCGAATCGAATCGAATCGATCGATAACGACTTGGCCGTACCAATTAGTTGCACAATCGTTCTTCGTATTCAATTAACTATTTTGAAAAATACATTTTGGACAGATGATGACGAAAACATTGATATTTTAATAAATTTCAGCAGCTCATCTGCGAATATTCAGGGTGGCAAGGTTTCATAGAATGTATGGAACACCTAATTTTTTTCTTCAACGAGTTTCTAATCATTTAGGTACTGAATTCATGGTAACATATAAGCTGAGTCTCGTGGTAAACTCTGACTACGCGATGTAGGATTTATGTGACGTCCAGATTTGCGTAGTTCGCATGTGGCATTGTAGATGGCGCCACTTCACATTTTTTTTGTATTTTTCCATATCTGTGATTTTGAAGTTTCCGTATGTGGGGTATTGTAGATGTCCGCCACAGCTGAAAGCACTGAAAGCATAATATCCGAAAAAAATATTCTTTTGGCAAATAAACCAACTTTTTTTTCTTTTTCATGTTTCGCCCGAAAATGAAAATCAGACTGATTTATGATTTCGTTTGGCCGTAACATAAGTCCGTTTTTGGTTGGACTTTTAGATAGATAGTTGATATAAATTCCTAACTGCAATTCAAAATAGTCCTAATCTAGAGACAGAGTTGAAGTTGAAGTGGTGTGTGTTTTTAATATCGCTTAGCAATGCAGCACTCTTGCAAGAAAATCTAATTTCTCCACTTTCTTAACCACAATAAGTCCGTCACAGCTGACACACACATACCAATATCGTTTATTAAAACAGTACGTAGTGGCTAAAAGTTTATTTCCATTGTGACTTCTTGAATGCCCCACGTGACGGGCTCACATGCGGTCATGTGAGCATGACGACGACGTGACCGACTGCCGGACAGAAATAATTGTTTATATATAGATACTGTTAATAATGGACACCCGTTTGGACTTGTGACCTATCCTTTTTTTACTTAAGGTGGTGAAAGGGTTACAAAAGGGTAATCAGCAACCAGGGGAACCATGGTATCGCAACTAAACCTTAATGATTTACCTACGTAGGTATATATACAGCGAGCTTGGGCAAGTTACAATAACTTTCAAAATGTTTTGTACTTCTGCAATGACTTTCACCACGGGGTCATTGCGTTATTTAGACCAATATTTAAATTTAATTCATTTGATTACCTTATACAGAGTACTATATATTTATTTAAAACATATGTTCATCATGCCTACGTGTATTAAGCGAATAAATAGATAATTTATTTTGACTTGATTTGATTTGATATGACAAAATTCGATACATTTCAAACAAACATTTTAAGTCAGTCTCCGCGTTAAAGTTGTAAGTAAATAAGATTTTATTTTATTTCCTCATATTTGTGGTATCTTAATTTAACATACCGGATGCAATTGCATAATATATTCTGTTCCTAAGTGGCGCAACACTTTATTCTTCACTAAAACCATTAATTACATAAGTGTAATTAACGAGTACATTTGTTTACATTACGTATCAATATTATCAATTTATTCTTTAATAATTAGGTAACATGTTACGCTGTTGGTATTTGTCTTATCAATATATAATAGTTAATCTATTATCGATTAGTTTCCTCTACATTAATAACAATACAAACGAGGTTGCCTAGCAACAGGGTGCTTGAACTGATAAAGATTGATTAACTCAAGTGTTTGATTAACCATTTAATTATTATAGGCTCGCTCTACCATTGCATGCGACTTTAAGGGGAACCTAGTCGCGGGCTCGAACTCACTGATGGGCCTGACTAAAAAGCACGCTGTCTCACCAGGCATCGTGTCCGACAGAGGTAGTATCAGTGATGAGCAGTTAGACGCAAATCTACACGCACAACATTATTGAGTGAGCTGCAGGATCAGTTATAGTAAAACAGTAGCATCAGAAAATAAGAAAAGACCTTCGGAAGATCGGGTTTTATGAAAAAAACACTGCATAAATCAATGATCAATAAAGTTTATTGAACTTTTCGATATTTGAGCTTTGTCGGTACCGACTTGGTTTTTCAGATTTTACACTTCTTTTATTATTAAAACACGCCCAAAGTTAGGTTAAATTAGGAAGAAAAACGAATCTTTGTTGGCTCCTAACTTTTTAATGGCTTTTTATTTTAGTATTCTGTTTCCGTACAGACAATATTAATAATGAGACAAAACGATACCATGTTTAATTTTTGATGAACATTGTCCAACAGTGGAGTAATACACTCCCGAAGTTTGTATGGGAAAAATGTGGACTAGGTTCACCTTAATGACGATGATGAAAATATATAAAAATACTTTTGCCAGCTGCTTCGGGATAAAAAGTACCTGTCTTATATGTTAATCCACGTTATAAAGTATATGTATGCCAAATTTCATCCAAATCCGTTCAGCTGTTTCTGCGTGATTGAGTGTCAAACATGCAAACACCTAAATATCCAAACTTTCACATTCATAACATGAGTAGGAATAGCTTCCTGTAGTTCTTCTCCATATAACATTTAACTGTGCCAAATTTCATACTCGCCCGTCTACGTAATCTTCGTAGAAAAGGGGTAAAAAGTTTTTGCTTCGCGTATAATACGTAAAGATTATAAATAAACCAGTATTCAAATTCAAACATGCCTCACATCACACCAATACAGACTTCCGTAGTTTCTGGACAAGTACCAGTAGAATGGGCGTGGCCCAGGGCCTCTCTGTGAGCGTTTATGAACCTTGTTTAGTAGCGGAACTGTTAAAAGAACAGTTCATGGTTCAGTCGCTATTGGGGCCAGCGCAGTCAGTTATCGATGCTGAGGATCAAATGGGACCAGTCTCAACACTTGGCACAGCAAAAGATATTAGAGTAGCTCTTAAAAGTATGAAAAGAAGAAAATCATCTGGTCACGATGGTCTCAGTATCGAGCATTTACAGCATGCAGGTTCCCACTTACCGAGAGTTCTGGCATTACTGTTTAGCTTGTGTATCGCGCACTCTCACCTGCCAGACAGTATAATGAAAACCAGTAGAATGGGCGTGGCCCAGGGCCTCTCTGTGAGCGTTTATGAACCTTGTTTAGTAGCGAAACTGTTTAAAGAACAGTTCATGGTCAGTCGCTATTGGGGCCAGTGCAGTCAGTTATCTATGCTGAGGATCAAATGTGGTCCCATTTCTGTCTCAACGCTTGTCACAGCAAAAGATATTAGAGTAGCTCTTAAAAGTATGAATAGAGGAAAATCACCTGGTCACGATGGTCTCAGTATCGAGCATTTACAGCATGCAGGTTCCCACTTACCGAGAGTTCTGGCATTACTGTTTAGCTTGTGTATCGCGCACTCTCACCTGCCAGACAGTATAATGAAAACGGTGGTCGTGCTAGTATTTAAAAACAGAACTGGAGACGCATCAGATGGGTCAAATTAAAGACCCATCTCGTTGGCAACTGTTGTAGCTAAAGTATTTGACAGTGTGCTGAACGTACAGCTGGAGAAACATTTGCGGTTGCACAATGCACAGTTCGGGTTTCGGCCCGGCTTATCCACCGAAAGTGCAATCGCTTGCCTTAAGCACACTGTGTTAGGTACTACACTAATAGGAGTACACGAGTTTACGGGGCCTTTCTGGATCTTTCCAAGGCGTTCGACCGGGTCTCATATGACATTCTTTGGAGAAAGCTAAAAGCGACGCCCTGCGGCCGTTTTCATAACTGCGATTTGCAACCAGGTGCGAATTAAGAATTTTTGTTCTTTGTTCGCAACCAGTTGCAAATCAAGAAAACTTTTTCCTTTATCGCAACTTGGTTGCGAAAAAAGAACAAAAATTCTTAATTCGCAACTGGTTGCGAATCGCAGTTGTAAAAACGGCCGGAGGGAAGCGACGGGTGTCCCGAGCGAATTGCTGAACGTTGTTAGATACTGGTTCTGGTACGGCCGCCAAACAAACATTGTAAGGTGGGGGAGCAAGTTCTTTTCACCATACAAGTTAGAATAAGGCGTAAGGTATGGGGGCTTAACCTCCGCCAACCTATTTAATCTGTATGTGAATACATTGATCGAGGAACTTAGCAGTACGCATGTGGGCTGCTATATTGACGGGTTGTTGTTGTTAACAACTTATGTAACTAATAATAAAAAAACGAAAACAACAAGTCATCATCATCTCTGCCAATGCCTTCGGGGGTTACAGGCGTGATGTTAAGCAATGTTATGATAATTATGTTGTTATTCCATTCAAAACTTTGAAAATCCCGATTGATTCTGAAGTTAAACCCATTTCCTTATGATATAAAAGACTATCTTATAATTGGGTTGAAAACAAGACAAGTTGCTGCGTTTACCAGCCCTATGGTAATTAGTACTACCTAATTGTGTACCTCCAACATACGTTCTTTGATAAAATATTCCTAACTTGCTTTTCTTAACTATGTCAAGGTCACAATGATCTTTATTCTTGTTACAATAAGGTTGCAGTTGAAAAACTGTGAACGAACTGTTGATATAATGCTGTGCTGTGCTGTTAAGAAAGGTCTCGTTTTTGCACGAGGGCGTATTCTGAGCTCACTATTCTTTGTAATTTAAAAAAGTCTTTTCAGCCAGAAACAGTACTGACGGAGGCTTCCTCATCACCATCGTCTGCCTAGCCTTTTCCCAACTATGTTAGGGTCGGCTTCCAGTTTAATCGGATGCAGTTGAATACCAGTATTTTACATGGAACGACTGCCTACGCTGGCTACCTCGGGCAGAGTGTTACAGCGTTTTCAATTAGGAATTTTTCAGTACCAGCCCGGAATCTGCATCGGTGACAGATTGATGGGTCACAGCGTGCGACAAGTGAGTGTCACACCTCTGCCTAGCCCTCCGGAGATATTAGGATAGATTTTAAGTTATTAGAGACGGTCTATTATGAATAATGTCCATAAGTGGCAGTTTCCATTACTATCAGTATCAGGGCCCTGATTCACTATGACCACTTAACGATTCCTTACTTCGAAACCACGTCAATTCCTTAGATTACACATGACATCATCACATAATAAATATCGACAAATTGTCTTGGAATATACAGAATATCACGTTTCGATTCCTTACCGTTACAATGGTTTCTACAAAACACGATATTAACGTAGTTTGAACGTAGTAAGATTCCGCGGGGAATCATTATAACCATAGAGAATTGGGGCCTTAGTCAGTCGTCTGTTTGTCTAAAACGTAATTAAAATAAAGATATTTCCATCCCAATCCTCCACTTCCTGACTCCGGCTTAGATAAAACTGAAAAAGAATTCTATCTCCAACTCAAAACCTACCTATATGATAAACCAATCGAGATAACCTGAGTATATCTATACTACAATATTCTGATAGTAAAGCTGAAGAGTTCGTTTGTTTGTTTGGTTGAACGCGCTAATCTCAGGAACTGCTGGTTCGAATTGGAATATTCTTTTAATGTTGGATAGCCCATTTATCGAGGAAGGCTATAAGCTATATAAAATCACGCTGAGACCCTTAGGAGCCGAACAAAGAGAAAAAAGTCACGAATACGAAGTAGTCGCACGGGCAGGCGCGGCGAGAAACGAAGTGGGTCGGGGAGCAAGAAATTTGACGCGAACGAAGTCGCGGGCAGAAACTAGTAATATACACCGTGTAATTTTAATGGTTGTTTTCCCGCAGCGAAATGGTTTTGTCTTGGTAATACAATCGTTTTATAAACAAATAAAATATTAGAAACAAAAAATGGCAGATTAACCATTGTGAAAAATCACCACGTGCGAGAGTTTATTTTGCTTTGAACACTTATGCATCGCAGTTCCCTTTGTCGGCAGTGCGTGCGATTCGAGTAGTACCTACAAGTTACCTCTAGTGTTACTATTGAGTAGTGTTTTATCGTGTTAATGAATATTTTTTAAATTATTTTAAAACAAAAAAATCTTTATTTTTTTACTTTTACTACTTATTACCTGAGCAGTGGAACGGTATTGTTGTTTTAAGTTTAAAAAGTTTGTTTAACTTAAAATCAATAAAAACATAAAAAATGGGCAGGGCCTGTTAAAAAATTACAAAAAAGAGAATCCAATTTTAATTGATTTTTTTCCAGTCTATAATCATCGTTGACTTCTAAATGTAATACAGGATAAGTTTTTATCCGGTGCGCAAACTGTAACCACGAATTCAGCATATCGTTCTCATATCATGCTTCGAAAGTACTCCTTATGGCAAGTTGTTCTGCCGCGGGAAAACAACCATTATAATTTCACGGTGTCTAATCCATAGATAAACATAGCTATATACCCAACCATTTGATAGGTTATAGAACCAAAAATTAGCATTTTCATTTAGTAATTTGCCATGCCCCCCGACAGCAAATGTGTTTGAAGAATGGCTATTTAAATTTCGGGTTTCAGATTTTTGAACAGCCTTTGAACACTGATTGATATTCGATTCGGCACGGAAGCGTATCATGGTTGTCCATAACCACGCTGCTATTTACTTCGTTAATCCGAATCTACTTCCTAGTTAAGTCGAAGTTATTTAGTAGGTATTTCTTATCTGTTGAACTTTATTATTTAGATGTATGTATATTTACTTGTATATTGATTGTATTGTATTGTGGTATCGACACTATCGATTGACAATTGATTTTCCTCATTGATTATGGCCGACCTCGGAATGTGTATTTTTTTTAAATGAGGAAGTATTTTTTATGTTATTCGAGTACGGTACCTATATACCTACCAAGATTCGGTCTGTTGATAGCGGGTTAATCTCATTATAATTGGTCGAGTTTCCCCAAAATTTGGATTTAAGGGGGAAGCACGCGGAATTATGTTTTAATCAACATGCAACCTGGCACGGATCTGAAAATTGCAATAAACGTAAGCGGAACTCAGCGGAAGTGCTGAAATAGTTAGGAGGGAGCCGTAAATAAACAAACAATGAAAGAAAATACATTTTTTGACACAAGCTGCGCCCCGTGGTTTGCCCCACGTATTTGTCGATCCCGGAAGAAATATCGGAATAAAAAGTATTATATCCCCTAATCTAGGTCATGATCTACCCATGTGCCAAATTTCAACTAAATCCGCTCAGCCGTTTTAGCGTGAAAGCGTAACAAACAAACATATAATAAATCAAATCTTTTTTCTTTATAATATTAGGCTGGACAGACTAAAATGCACACAAAATATTCCCCGAAGGTTTGGGCCGAGGTCGCAAAATATTGCACAAAAATGTAACTGTTGATGTTACTAGTTTTGAAAAAATGTCAATTTGAAGAAAACCGCAGCTAGCGGTGTCTTCCTTCACACGTTAGACTTAAACACACAGCACCGTTCATCATGACGTAAACATTAGTAAAGCGACGTTTTATTTGACTTAAATACTTTCTTTTTTTAAGAAACCGGTGTCTAGATCTCTTGACCAGCTAAATCCAAGGTTACCTTGAAATATTAGCATAGACTGTGATATAATAATACCGCATTTTGTAGAGAGATAAGGAAAGATTAATAATTATAATATCTATTTATGTCTTATCTAATTTGAATGTTCTGCAACTGCTTAGCAACAGAGGTTATTGGGTCAATTCTCAGCGCTATGCTGAACCTCTGTTGCTAAGCAGTGCATGTTGATAAACGTCCTATTTTAAGTACAATGTCCTATCAGCGCATCAAGTACTTGATATGTAACTCAAGGAGACTGACCATTGAACTAACCTTAACCCGACGGGCACAGACTTAGTAAGAGCTTAGTTCTGCCAAAACAAACCAACCCAAATGAAAATCTGTCACTTTCCCAGTAATTATAAGAGTTTTGGGTGCATAATTAACGCTGATTATGTTTAAGTATTTTCGAAGCACAAGTTTTGGATGTATATTTGACTTTTGATGGATGGATTTGATGGACCACATTTTAGAATATTGGATTTGTTGAAGTTGTGAGATATTGTGGGTTGGCTCATTTTGGCAGAAGTGAGTAGTGAGAGATTGTGGGTTGGCCCATGTTGGCAGAGCTAAGCAGTGAGAGATTGTAGTTTGGCACTTTTTAACAGGGCTAACTAGTGAGAGATTGTGGATTGGCTCATTTTGGCATAAAGCTAAGACCAAAAGATGAAGTCACAGAGAACCGAAGAAGACGCATGAATTCATGATGGACTTACGTAGTTCCTCTTAATCTCCTTGACCGAGTCATCGGAAATCGGTTTTCTAACTGGCACACCGATAATGGTTGACAAATTTAATATGACTCTCGATACACATCAAGACATGCATAGTTATTGTTACTTTATTATTAACTTCCTTATTTGGTCCAAAACTTACCTTTACCCCCCGTTACGTTGAACTTAAATATAACTGGCGAAATGTGTGTGTACTATAGGTACACCTGGGTAGAGGTGTACCTTGGGAAACAAGGTACACCTGGGTAGACGTGTACCTTGGGAAACAAGGTACACCTGGGTAGAGGTGTACCTTGGGAAACTAGGTACACCTGGGTAGATGTGTACCTTGGGAAACAAGGTACACCTGGGTAGAGGTGTACCTTGGGAAACAAGGTACACCTGGGTAGATGTGTACCTTGGGAAACTAGGTACACCTGGGTAGAGGTGTACCTTGGGAAACAAGGTACACCTGGGTAGAGGTGTACCTTGGGAAACAAGGTACACCTGGGTAGACGTGTACCTTGGGAAACAAGGTACACCTGGGTAGACGTGTACCTTGGGAAACAAGGTACACCTGGGTAGAGGTGTACCTTGGGAAACAAGGTACACCTGGGTAGATGTGTACCTTGGGAAACTAGGTACACCTGGGTAGAGGTGTACCTTGGGAAACTAGGTACACCTGGGTAGAGGTGTACCTTGGGAAACAAGGTACACCTGGGTAGAGGTGTACCTTGGGAAACAAGGTACACCTGGGTAGACGTGTACCTTGGGAAACAAGGTACACCTGGGTAGACGTGTACCTTGGGAAACAAGGTACACCTGGGTAGAGGTGTACCTTGGGAAACAAGGTACACCTGGGTAGATGTGTACCTTGGGAAACTAGGTACACCTGGGTAGAGGTGTACCTTGGGAAACAAGGTACACCTGGGTAGAGGTGTACCTTGGGAAACAAGGTACACCTGGGTAGACGTGTACCTTGGGAAACAAGGTACACCTGGGTAGATGTGTACCTTGGGAAACTAGGTACACCTGGGTAGAGGTGTACCTTGGGAAACAAGGTACACCTGGGTAGAGTTGTACCTTGGGAAACAAGGTACACCTGGGTAGAGGTGTACCTTGGGAAACAAGGTACACCTGGGTAGAGGTGTACCTTGGGAAACTAGGTACACCTGGGTAGAGGTGTACCTTGGGAAACAAGGTACACCTGGGTAGAGGTGTACCTTGGGAAACAAGGTACACCTGGGTAGAGGTGTACCTTGGGAAACTAGGTACACCTAGGTAGAGGTGTACCTTGGGAAACAAGGCGTGATGCTATGTTATGTAACTACAATCATAATAATATTTTGACCTTAATTTGGTTTTATGGAACAGAATAATGTCGCCGTAAAAAATGTTTTAAAAAATTGGGTCAGGAGTTTAAATGTTAATTCTTGAAAGCTTTCTCTTTCCACCATTACTAATACCCAGGTTATCAATAAATTGTTCACTTTTAAAGCTCAGACAATACGGCCACGACATATTTCTTAATCAGTAAGTAGTTCCTCAGGGCGACATAGTAACATTATTATTATCAAAACCTTTTAAGAGGTAATTGGTTTATCGCTAAACCAACAGTTGACGCTGATAAGTTAACGAACTGAAAGCACATGCATTGGTATTATATTTGGAGTTATTTAAATGCCTACGTGCGCAAGAGTGCGTCGCGTTTGGAAACACACGGTTCAGTAAGCACTACAGTCCAGTTGAAAAACGGGACTTTTAAAATCCAACATCAGCAATATACCTATATCTAATATTAATCTTGGAGCGAAAAGATTTAGCAATTCTCTGATTCTTGCGCGTATCGCGCTTTTTGGAACCAATATTATATTAGTATTTGAAACTGTTTCGGCCATGGTGGGCAATATCATCAGAGACTAGTCTTCGGCGCGGAAGATATAATAGTGCACAAGTGTGTGCGCAGACACAGGTGCACTCTCTCTTCCCTCGCTCTCATAGTCTTATCGGACGACACGACCAGAGAGAGATTAAGCGCAGGTCCAACAGCTTAATGTGCTTTCCGAGGCTGATGCTAAGAAATTCCTATTGGACAAATCAAACAGCACTACGCCCGACCTGGAAATCGAACCCAGGACCTCACACTCATCAGTCGCGCTTGCAACCACGAGACCAACGGGGCAGTTAAAAAATTGTATTTGTAATGCTGTCAGTTCGTCGTCCGAAAAAGTAAGGTTAATAGCGTGAAAAGTCACCAACTATCGTAAATAAACCTTAATCGTCTCAATCACGCAACCTGACCTCTCAAACTTTGTTGATATTATCAGAGTTAGGTCTGATACATAATACTAAAAGGGTTTCTTGGAAACAACAGTTATCTCACTAAAAACCCTGATCATAAAAGTCAACGGAAACCCCAAAGCACCTTGAGAATTTCCAATAATGTATCTGAAACAATATACTTTTATCAACCTACATGTAAGTATATTTGGCATTTCCCGTGATATCCATGAAAATAAAAACCATACAATGGGATAGTTACCAATTCAAATTGAAAGTTCAAAATGGAAAAATCTTTAATGTCCAGTCCCAAAACTGGACATTAAAGGTCAGGGTTGGAACTAGTTGTCTGGCATTTATGCTGAACTGAGCCTATTTGACGCAACACTATTTTATATTGTTTCTTTTTTGTGCGCCAAATTATTATTTTTTCTTTCTTTTTTTTACAAAAATACAGAAATCATATAAAATAAAAGTCCTGGCTCGCCGAGTCTAATCCCAGAAAACTGAAATTTGGGACAGTGGTTCCGTTGTAATATAGATAAGGAACTAGGCCGGATTTTTTGGAAATTCCTACACATTTAAATACATATAGGGCGAACAAAGTCACTTCCAAAATGCTAGTGAACCAATATGAAGACTTAATTTTAGTCAAATAGTCGTTTTTATTCCATTTAACAATGATCACGTAACAACGAATAAAACGCCCAAGATGTTTACTCTCACAAACCAATAAACTAGCAATATAATGTAACCATGTTCCAAATAGTGAGCAGGTGCTTCAGTAAATTGTCTTCGGACGTACGTTGACATATTTACCACAATTGGCTCCTTATTGGCTAGACAAGTAGGCATTCTATTGATTTCGGCTGCATTCTACGTTTGATTGGTTGATTGTATACACGATCAATTTGAAGGAGACATTATTTACCAAGGAATCAAAAGTTGTGCTATCTTCTTTGTTGTTCTTCTTCTTCTTAGCGATAGCACTCTAAATACATTCAGCACAGAATTTATCTACGATCTTGGCTCTTTCAGCATCGTCCATCAGCTCCGGACACGCTGGATAAGATATTAAGTACCCCATTGTTTGTTGAACAGCACCACATTATACTCCAGGGCGGAGTCATCTGTGAATTGCCACCTGAGCAGGTGTTACGTAATTTGAATACGCATTGCTGTTCATAGGATCCTTATATCTGCTCAAACGAACACTATACTAAGCAATATATAGGGTGGAAGGGATATGGACGCTCAAATTGGGACTCACCATTAATGCAGTGGGCACGCCACAATTGCGGGGGTAAGTCCCCTCTTTGAGGAGTGGCTTGAGAGGTGGCATGGCGTCCTCACGGCCCGGTTGTTTCGGGAGGTTCCTGTTTCGAATTAGGCGGGAGGAAACGCCCGGGTATTTCCACTGCGAAGATCGCCCTGGAGACACGGTAGAGAATATGATGGAGGTCTGCCCGGCTTGGGCGGAGCACCGCCGTGTCCTCATGGAGGCGATCGGCGGCCGCAATCTCGCACGTCCGGCCCTGGTCCAGGCCATGGTATGGAGCGAGAGTGCATGGAGGGTAACCGTCGCCTCCTTTAGCGAAGCAGTGATGCTCGCAAAGAGAGACGCGGCGCACGTGAGGGAGAGGCAGTACATGCGCCCTCACGGCCGTAGCCTCCGCAGCAGACGCCCTGGGCGTAGGGAATCCCAGGCTGATTCCCGGCCACCATAGGCGCGGGCTTGCGGACGGTGAGTAATGGGTAGCTCGCTGTCCGGTAAGGACCAAGCCCGGGTCGACGGCGCGTTGTGTTCCATGCGCGCCTCAAAGAGATGTCAGCACCAACTGATGGGGCCCGCAAGGGCCGATGCCTGCCAGGGGTGCGGGTTGTTCGAAAGAGATACCGCGACACACAGGCACACAGGCAACTGAGAGAAACACGGGTGGGTTTTAGTCAGTAAAAGTCTGACACGTCTTTCTGCTCCACCCAGAGCGGGAGAAGTTATTTGATGATTCCCACCCAAAAAAAAAGTCCATGAATGCAGCATAAAATACATTACATCTTGCCCAACTATCATTTGCTAGCCTAACCCATGTAGGCACCAATACATGTATTTTTTACATTAACTCATAATTATTTTCGAAGAAATTAATATAAATCCAGTAAACCGATACTGAATTATTCTGAGTCATTTTTGGACCACTGACTGCAGTAATCGCTAAGGCAAGGGGCCGCCCCTACCTCACATTAACTTAATCATCAAGTTCACGCCAAGTTCTAACATTCACAATAAACGCCATTGACCTAAACATAATAAAAAACAAAGTTCACTCGATCATTATAATTATATGTGCATGGTTTTCCTTAATTCCCCCAGTAACATGAATCAGTCTATTCTAAGAGTAATAAACTAATGAGGAAACACCAAGTTCCACGCAAAATACTTATAAACTTGGCCTGAAACCGCAAAACCAACGATTCTTATTAAAAGTTCAATAATTTTGTTATAAATAAATGGTTATATTAGCTATTCTTCTCCGAAGATTTCAAGAACAAGTCAGTAGCCCCGCGTGTACACCAAGCTAGAAAACACGTACTTTACATTCTACTGTTTTCGTTTATCATTTACGACTAAATCAACTTGTAAGAACTGACAAAAAGGTGAACTAAATAATGAACAACAGACAACGTCAATAAATAGACAACATTACATAAATAGTATAAAATTGATGTAACGGATATAGTGATTCAAGAGGAAGGTTTTTATGTTTAATACACCGACCTGCTCACAGGCGAAGCCACTGGCAAAAGCTAGTGTTTTATAAACGACAAGTTTTTGACAAAACCTTTTACAAGAATAGTCGAAAACAATAATCGCAACGTTTATGCGTAAGCGCAGGGTATGAAATACAGTTGGACATCCAATCCATGAATTTTAAACAACAACCACGCTACTACAAATATTTCTGCCACACTATGAACCGTTGCAATTCTACAGAATTATACAATGACCAGCCTTTGAGAGCAAACACATGTGACTTTGACCTATAATATTGTTTCCACACCGCGTATTCGTGGATATTTAACTAATTCTGTTTAAATACATATGGTTTTGACAAATAAATACGGTAAACTTTTGTTAGAAATTATCCTTAAAGTCCACCGTTTTAGATCGTAGGTTCTTGAACCTGCTACCTAGGTTGTAGTTACAAAACCTGCAGCCAATGTGAAGTTTCTCATTTATTTTATTCATTTTTGGCGATAGAAAACATCGCGAAGCACCCTGAACTTCTTTATCATCATCATTTCGGCCGAAAAACGTTCACTGCTGGACATGGGCATACCATCTGAACTTAGAAAACTGCAGTCACCTCACCAACTTCCATTGTGCAATTATCATGCCTAATTAAAGTTCTTTCTCTGTTAAAAAAAGGTAAAAAAATGTAAATGAACATTGAAAAGTTCAGACCAAAGACTAGAAACGTATAAAAAGATTTTGAGACTAATACATAGAGCTGCTTGGTTGTATCGATTGTTATTGTCGCCTGTGTAACACAATATGAATCTGAATAATTTTAAAGGAATAATTAATTAATTAATTTAATTTTTTAATTTATTAGGCTAATCCATTGCTCCATTGTTTGAAAAAATTGTCTGCTCAGCTTCGTCAATAACGCAATGAACGTTTTCGAACTGTCAAAATGCCTCTCTGTTTATGACAACAACAAGACACAGTGACGATCGACAAAATATACGATGTCGGTCGTCTACGTATTTTTTTTGTTATTTTACTTTGTATTCTATTCTATTCTATTCTATTCTAGAAGTTTAAACATAGTTTTAAAGTCGTTGTTACTAATTCTATGTGAATTGTGAGTACTTGTAGTCCGAAGCAAAGAATATATTTATCATCATCGGTAATTCTTCACACAATTTAATTATTTTAACACAAAACGTTAGAAGTATAAACAGAAATTTTGATGACTTGCAACTCAACCTATCGCAATTACAATACGATATAGATATCCTGATCCTCGCAGAATGTTGGCTAAACCCTAAAAAAACATCCCACAATTAGTGAACTACACATCTTTCCAAACAAAACACCATATTAACCAAAGTGACGGGGTAGTTGTTTACATCACAAATAAATTGTCAGTAAAATTTAAAGAACTTAACCTTGTAAATGCCACTGGACTCGAGTTAAATATATCAAATTACACTATACTGGGTATCTACCGCTCCCCATCATTTCTACACGCAGGCAACTTCATTACATCCCTTAACAATCATCTTGAAAATATGACTCCTAGTAAAAACGTTCTAATCTTAGGGGATATTAATATTGACCTAATTATTTCCCCTACTGAAACAAATATTGAAAGAAATAATAGATTAACCTACTTAAATATGCTATCTACACATGGACTTTTGCCATCTCACAACCTTCCCACGAGAGGAGATGGGTGCCTAGATCACGTCTTCCTGAGTCTTGATAAACAAAAAAACACAGCTTTTACAGCGGTTTTAAATACAACCGTAACAGACCACTGCCTGATTTTGTTATCTCTCGAGACTAAATATTGCCATAATATTCCTAATAAGCACAAAACAATAGCCAACTACGAAAATGCTTATAATAGTCTAATAAATATTGATACCTCCTTTTTTAACATCTTCAAAGACCCCGATACTTACGCCTTTGCTCTTATACACATGGTCAAGACAGCTATACTTTCGAGTTCTAAAGCTGTAACTATCACGAACAGCAAAAGATCTATTAAACCCTGGATTACTGCAGGTACCCTACGGTGTATTAGACTAAGGAATTCAATTTATCTTAAACTTATATCGAACCCACACAATCAGATTCTAGTGATAACATATAGACGATATCGGACCTTCTGTGGAAACCTCATAAAGAAACTAAAAAATAAATATAACAGAGATAAAATCAAAGCATCTGCAAAAAATCCTCGGGCATTGTGGTCAACCATAAATGACATCACAAATTATAAACCACCCAGGAGCTCCAATGGCGACCTACTTAAGATAAAATCATGCCCCCAAGACTCAGTCAACTATGTTAATAATTATTTTATTAACATAGGACAAACTCGAGCGCAGAACATCCTAATTAGTTACGTACCCCAAACATCTTATAACACAGACCGCCCTAATTTGTCCTCTTTTGTTCTCCTAGACACCACGCAGGAGGAAGTTGAAAGTATCCTGACGTCCCTAGACTCTGGGAGTGCACCAGGTTGGGATGGAATTCCTACCCTTTTCCTAAAACAGGCCAAGGAGATCTTAGTCCCGCTGATCTGCGACCTGGCCAACATATGTTTTAACACTGGTATCTTTCCCTACCTTCTTAAGCGGTCCGTTGTTACCCCGGTGTATAAGAGTGGAGATAGAGACGACGTTAACAACTATCGGCCAATTTCTGTGTTGACTTCCATTTCTAAAATCATTGAGAAGCTCTTGAACTCTAGAATAGTTAGCTACCTGACTAAGTATAAGATCCTATCTTCCGCTCAGTATGGTTTTAGGAGGGGAATGTCGACCCAGGATGCTACTGAGGAGCTTGCAACGGTAATAACTAAGGAAGTGGATAAGGGGAACAAATGCCTAGTGGTCTTTCTTGACCTCAAGAAAGCCTTTGATACCGTCTCTATTTCTAAGCTTATACACAGGCTGGAGAACTTAGGATTTCGAGGTTCTGCTCTCTCCCTTCTCAGCAGTTACCTTCGAAATAGAAAACAGGGGGTAAAAATTGAGAACCAAGTTAGTGACGAAGAGAACGTGACGTATGGCGTCCCGCAGGGCAGTGTCCTCGGCCCGACCCTCTTTTTGATCTATATTAATGAGCTTTGCAACTTTATTATCGACGGTGCGAGGATACTGTCCTACGCGGATGATACCGCTATTATCTTCTCCGCCAAGACATGGGACAAAGTTAGGCTTGAGGCTGAGAGGGGATTAGCTAGAGTTAGTAATTAGCTAAATGAAAATCTACTTACGCTTAATACCCAAAAAACAAACTACGTCTGCTACACTAAATACACAAACTCTCAGCCGGCGCCTGACTTTAATATTAGAATACATTCTTGTCCTACCCCAACCCAATCTACCTGTAGTTGCCCTATTATTCAGAAGGTAAATTCCATCAAGTACCTAGGTATTGTAATAGACCAAAGATTAAGTTGGTACCCACACCTCGAACTAACTATAGGGAGGGTAAGAAAACTCATATGGGTTATTAAATCTCTGAGACATGTTATGAGTAAAGAATTACAGAATAAAATTTATATCGCACTGGCCCAGTCTGTAATTATTTATTGTGTCTCGGTATGGGGTGGAGCAGCTAAGACGTATTTTTTAGATCTAGAGAGGGCACAGAGATCCTTGATTAAAGTCATGTACTGTAAGCCCTACAGGTTTCCTACTGAATCTTTATACTCAAGCTCTAAGCTGCTCTCCGTCAGGAAACTCTACATCCTATACCTTGTACTCAGATACCATAAAATTCTACCTTTTAGCCAAGCCAAACTTAAACGAAGACGCTGTGATATAGTAGCCCCTACATACTCAGCACGTTCAATTTTTGCTAGTCGCCAAAATGTAGGTCAAGCCCCACGCGTTTACAATAAAGTAAATCGCATACTTAACATTTACCCTATGCAGCTGTACGAGTGTAAGAAGATATTGAAGGAATGGCTCTTCACACTTAAATATGATGCCGTGGAAGACATTTTGGTTACACAGGGTTGAACGTCACGCATACACACACACTCACACACACACCATCCCACTCACTCACACACACTCACATACACACTAACTCACACACGCACACCCACACACCCACTCAAGCACACACACATACACACAAAATATACTTTCACACGCACATAAACACACATTTACACCTCTCTGCCATAAGCACGATTTAATTCATTTTCATTTTTGTTTTTTCCTTTTGTTTTTCTTCTTATGGATTTGTTTTAATTAGTTTTTAATTTTTATTGGATTTATAAAAAATGTGTAACTTGTACCTAATTAGCACAACGAAACAATTGAACTAATCAAGGTAAAGCGAGGTTTATCCCATCACAAGTATCTTCGGATTACTTTCTGGGAAGCCCCGGCAACTTAATTGTATCTAGATTTAAGATAATAAACACATTTTTTTTTTTTTTTTTTTATCATCAGCATCATCATATTTTTTGGCGAAAGACGTCCACGGATGGACATGGCTACCCCCAAACTCCGCCACTTCAACCGGTTCTGTGCTCTCCGCATCCAGCGCATTCCTAAGGTCTTCACAAGGTCATCAGTCCACCTTGTGGGGGGCCTTCCAATCCTATATCTTCCGGTACGCGGTCGCTCCAGAACCTTCCGGCCCCATCGGTCATCTGTTCTGCGAGCAACATACCCTGCCCACTATCACTTAAGTTTAGCAATTCTTTGGGCTATGTCAGTTGTCTTGGTTCTCTTCCAGATCTCTTCATTTCTGATAAAAAAAATTTGGGTGGGAAATCATCAAGTAACTTCTCCCGCTCTGGGTGGAGCAGGAGGGCGTGTCAGACTTTTACTGACTAAAACCCACTCATGTTCCCTCAGTTGCCTGTGTGCCAGGGGCCGCAGTATCTCTTTCGAACTACCCGCACCTCTGGCAGGCTCGTGATCACGTAGGGAAACCCATCCCTCTCCATTGCCCTTTGGGTGACTTTAAGCCTTCTAATAAGGCCAAAGCGAAAGAATATATGATTATGATTATATTATTTAGCTAAAGGGACTTGAATTTGTCTGATCACACGTGTTGATCGTAAGAAACCAAGCACTTCCTTCGACACCATAAGGTTACTGAGATCGAGTGGAATGTCCTAAACAAAGTTTACTCGCCACACCACGCGATGGAAATCGAAAGTTGAATGGCCATCATAAAACTACTCAGTAAAGTTTAACTGCAAAACGAATAGTATTGTTAGCCAGAATGTTTATACAAGCTTAATTAAATTATATGCAGTTTCTAATAAGAAAGGATTTTATAACTACTTACTGCCGATGGTTCTATGGAATTTACTGTAAAGTATGTGAGCAAATTGCTCATTAAAGAATTATAATTCAAGATAGTCTGTGTTGTTAAGAAGAGGTTCTAATACCTTTTTGAATATCGTATTGAACTGACATTCAATTCAATCTTTTACTGTCAAATATATTTCAATGCAAAACACACGGTTGTATTATAATTTAACATGGTAGCAGAGCGTAAAAACGATATTTTAACGTGCTGAAACTGGATTTTGTGACCTATATAATAAGTGCGCATCTATCAAGAAGTTACAGAAAGATGAATTCTGTGAGATTTGAGATTGGGCGCTTAGAAGGAAGTACAAACTGGCAGACGTGGAAATACAAGATTTCCCTGCTCTTGCGGAGCACCCCAGGTACGCTAGACATTATCCAGGGTAAAGTAACTAAGCCAGAGCCACCAGCGGCACCGGCGTTACCAGCAAAGTTGTTGGAATATAAGACGGTATTGGATAACTACCAAAGCCTTGACAGTCATGCCTTGCTTATTCTTACCACAAACATGACAGAAGAAACCCTGCACAAGGTCATGCGGTGCAATACGTCAAGTGAAATGTGGACAGAGTTGCATCGTCTTTATGATGGAGCCAAGGAGGATCGAAGTTATGAACTTTGCATGAGATTCTTCCGCTTTCAGAAGACTGAAGATCACGATATGGCTACTCACATTTCAACGCTCAAAAACATCTGGTACGAATTGAATAAAGAAATTGGAGGTAATAATCTTCCCGAAATGCTTTTAATTTGCAAAATCTTGGACACACTTCCTGATCAATATTTTCATTTCAAATCGAGCTGGCTGTTAATGAATAAGAGCGATAGGAACATCGAAAACTTGACGATACAGTTGTGTGCTCATGAAAGGGCTTTAACAAGTGGAAACCGAGAGACCATTATTGAAGAAGCTCTAGTACTGAGATCGAAAGACAAAAGCAAGCAGAGAGACAAGAAAAGGAAATGCAACTATTGCGGACAGCTAGGGCACAGAGTCAAAACTTGTCCGAAATGGTTAGCCGATGGGAGACCACCCAAACCCACGCCAAATAACCAAAGTACATCAAACGTCAATATGAACCTAATGGCAATTGTAAATAATGTGGAAGACATCGATCAAGACAGCTGGTATGTCGACAATGGATCTACTAGTCACGTTTCAAATCGAGGAGACTTATTTAAAACCTTTGAGTACTTCTCTACGTCGCACACAGTTACAACTGCAAATGGTACAGCTATTCAGGCCGTTGGAAAGGGAGCACTGGATATCGAAGCTGACGTACGTGGTACTAAAGAGATTATTACTCTTAACGACGTGTGGTATGTACCATCTATTAAGAAGAACCTGTTTTCGGTACTGTCAGCTCAGGACAAATTAACAAATACTATATTTGAATCCCGAACCCAAGAATGTATAATGAAGTATGAAGGCGGACGACATCTACTGATTGGAGTGCGAGCTAAAAATGGAGGACTTTACAAGCTAAAAGTCAAAAACATTAAGGGCTCTCATGAAATTAATCACGTAGGGATATCTGACCAGATGCAATTATATCATGAGAGGCTGGGACATCAAAATAAGTTTCATGTTAAGAAGGTTGTCGAGACAGAGCTTGGCATAACGCTGAAAGTAGACAGTGAACTCTGCGAAGGATGTGTATTTGGCAAAACCCATCGACGCAAGTTTGGCACTAGAGAACGTGCGTCACAGCCTGGAGAGCTGTTACATACTGACGTATGTGGCCCGTTCAAGAATTCATTTTCCAAATTCAAATATTATGTTCTTTTTAAAGACGACTTTACAAAATATCGGCAAATAGACTGTCTGAAAGAAAAGGGAGAAGTTCATGAAAAACTTGAGGAAATGTTGGCAGAGACTAAAGCTACTGGACATATTGTAAAAGAAATTCTTAGCGACAACGGCGGTGAATTCGACAATGCGAGAGTACGGGAAATTTTACACAAGAACGGAGTACGTCAAAGATTGACGATGCCTTATACGCCAGAACAGAATGGATGTTGTGAGCGTGACCATAGAACGATTGTAGAGTCAGCAAGAGCCATGATGCATGCGCATGAAGAAATGCCTCAGGGCCTATGGGCTGAACTTGTCAATACTGCCACTTACATCCTGAATCGCACTGGACCGACACAAGAAGGAAAGTCACCTTATGAACTCTGGTTCGGCAAGAAACCCAATATCAAACATTTGAGAATTATCGGAAGCACCTGCTACGCCCACATCCCAAAATGCAATAGAAAGAAAATGGACAAGAAAGCCGTGAAAGGAGTCTTAATTGGATATGACAACGATGATGGATACAGAATTTGGTGCAAAGAAAACAGTACACTCATAAGGTCTCGAGATGTAACGTTTCAGGAGAGAACTTTTTCACCACGTAATGAAATCATTCTACAACCTCCTTACCTGGATCCAGTCGCATCGACAGTCGCAAAACATGCCTCTGTTACTGATGATGAAGAAGATGCTGATCACAGTTTGAGTGCTGAAAACGATTTCGACAGATCTATTGAATCGGAAAGAGAGATGGAGATGGAACCTGAAAGTGATGAGTATTTATCTGCACAAGAGATAGAAACTGAAAGGCTCAAGACACTCAGAAGCAGATCTGACCTCAAACCTCCCTCTAGATATGATGGTTTTGTTATGACCGTGAGTAGAGATGATGAAGTTAATCCGGAGCCCAGAACATACAAAGAAGCTATGAATAGTACTGACAAAGATAAATGGATAAAAGCAATGAATGAAGAGTTAAATTCGCTGAAGGATAATGACACGTGGGAAATGGTTGATCTACCACCTAAACGCAAAGCCATTCCTTGCAAGTGGATTTATAAAATAAAAACTTACCCAGATGGCAGTATCGAAAGATACAAGGCTAGACTCGTTATAAAAGGTTTTTCGCAAAAAAAAGGCCTTGATTATTACGATACCTTTAGCCCGGTAGCTAAGACAAGCACTATCAGAGCTCTCTTAAGTACCGCAGCAAATGAAAAAATGACACTTGGACAATTTGACGTGTCTACGGCATTTTTATATGGAACGCTCAATGAAGAGATCTTTATGAAACCTCCTGAAGGATGCCAGAGTGAATCGAAGGTGTGTAAACTCAAGAAAAGTCTTTACGGATTGAAACAAGCACCGAGATGCTGGAACACCTGTATAACGGATTATATCATCCAAATTGGTTTTGAGCAAAGTTCAGCGGATCCATGCCTGTTCATCAGGAAAAGAGGGGATAAGAAAGCTATAATAGCTTTATATGTGGATGACGGATTGGTGGCTGCGAGTGATGAAAATGAAGTGGAAAATGTTTACACCGAGCTAAGGAAAAGATTTAAAGTCACGACCAAGCTCGCATCTTATTTTCTCGGAATAGAGATACATACTTCCGATGATGGATCTATCACAATAGACCAAAAGGCGTACGCAAGGAAAGTACTGCAACGTTTTGGTATGGTAAACTGTAAACCAGCACCAACGCCGATTGTAAAGTATCCGCAAACAGAAAAGACGACAGACTGTAAGGAACGATTTCCATATCGCGAGGCAGTTGGTGCTTTGTCCTATTTAATGGTTGGCACAAGACCAGACATAGCTTTCGCTGTAGGAGTGGTGTCTAGAACACTACAAAGCCCGAGTAATGAAGATGTAGTAAGAGTGAAAAGAATATTTCGTTACATTCAAGGCACTCTGGACTACGGCATCACGTACACGTATAAAAGTAAGCATAACGATATTGTGATGTACACAGATGCAGATCACGGAGGTGACCCCACCACAGGAAGGTCGACATTATCCAGGGTAAAGTTTTGCTCGAGAAGTTTTGTGGCTAAAGAAAATTGTTAATGACATAGCTATGGACGTGGCAATAGTGAAGTTGCTAATAGACAATGAGTCTGCATTGAAACTCAGCAAGAATCCGATTGAGAACCACCATCAGACTAAGCATATGCACGTCAAAAGAAGACACTTCTTTTTGAGAGAATGCATTTTAAATAATAATTTGGTGGCTAAAAAGGTTACTTCGGCGCAAAACTTGGCTGACATGTTAACGAAGCCGCTATACAAGCCAAGGCTGCTCTATCTGATTGAGCTGATGAGCCTCAAGTGAAGAAGGGAGGGAATGTTAAGAAGAGGTTCTAATACCTTTTTGAATATCGTATTGAACTGACATTCAATTCAATCTTTTACTGTCAAATATATTTCAATGCAAAACACACGGTTGTATATAATTTAACATGTGTGAATATGATTACTTCAAGATGTCAGTTAATATTAGAATATCGTTGCTCTGGACACAATCCTAAATATGGAAATGAAACTTCTATCTAGCGTTACACTAATCCGGATCCGGCACCAACACGGCATAAAATAATCAATCTGCCTAGCTTCTTCTCAAATACCGGGGTCAACTGCCAGTCTAACCGGATGCAACTGAATCCCAGTATTTTACATGGAGTGACTGCCTATCTGACCAACGGGTATAGTAACATAATTGATAAAGGATTGAGAATAATATTTCTTGGTTGGAAAACGGTTATTAACTGTTTGATTATTATAAAAGATGAATAATCCTAGTATATCCTACTTCACTACATAGTATAAAACAAAGTCGCTTTCTCTGTCCCTATATCCCTATGTATGCTTAAATCTTTAAAACCACGCAACGGATTTTGATGCGGGTTTTTTTAATAGATAGAGTGATTCAAGAGGAAGGTTTATATGTATAATACACCGACCTCCACGCGGGTGAAGCCGTTGGCAAAAGCTAGTAATATTATAAATGTGAAAGCTTGTGATGATGTTTGGATGTTTGTTAATCTTTCCGCAAAAACCCGTGAACGGATTAGAATGAAATTTGCCAACAGGTAGTTTGTAACCTGGAATAACACATAGGATACTTTTTATCCCGGTAATACGTTCCCGTGGGATCATTTTCAACCTCCACGCGGCAAGCCGCTGGCAAAAGCTAATTATTAAATATTTTTTGAGACGGTATTCCCTGACAATTTCTCCTAGCAGTCCCTACTCAGACCTATCCACCACTGTTTATACAGTGTATATCAAAAAGATTTGGTTATATTTAAGGGTATGGTACAGACTATTAAAATTAACCACTTTCTCCGTGGACGGAAAAAAATATCTGTTGTCCCGTACATTTAGGTGGCGTACGTCCCGGCAGTAATTCGCAAATCTTTAGCAGTCGTTACAGGTCTTCAGAAGCTCGAAACTTTGACAGCGAGTCTTACCAAAGGGACCCAGTATTACCCAGCAACTGGGTTATGAAGGTCAGATAGGCTTCAAGTAAAATATTGGTATTCAGCTGCATCCGGTTAGACTGGAAGCTAACCCAACATAGTTCGGAAAAGGCACATAATGAGGTATTAAAATTTTGTATGGGACAGCTGATTATTTTTGCGCTTATACGATGTTGGTCCCATGGAGAAAGTTGGGCAGTTTGATGGTCTGTGGTCTGTAAAAAGATGCCATGTCAACCTGACATGCATAATAACAATATTTATGTTCTAATACTACCGTCTCATTGTTGTCTGCGGCGTAATTTCAAGCCGATATTTAGGTGTATGTGTGAGAAATGGACTTTGAAAAAAAATCGCATCAATCAATATATCGATCCAAGTCACGGTGATTTGCACTACAATCACAAACAGAAGTAAGTACACACGTTGTGTTACACGTTTGAATTGTTTATTTATATGTACTTCAATCACACGTTTTATCAGTAAGTCATTGTAGAGCAATCAATCAAATACGTAACATCACGCCTGTTGTACCTGAAGGGTTCAGCTGAGGTGTTGGTATAGTACACCCACATTCCGCGAGTTATGTTTGAGTATCATGTAAACTTTAAGTTCTAATTTTTTATTATTTAATATGTTAATTTTATTTTTGTTTTTAATTTAGTTTTTAGTCTTTTAGTTTTGCTTCTGTCTCGGTTTAGTGGAGGTGGGCGTTATGACTGCAACACAGTATTAAAATAATGCAGTTGTTATCGAACTTAGAGTTTCTGTTAACTGAGTTTTTGTTTTAAATTTTATTTATTATTTATTTAATAGGGGGCGAGCCTATTGCCGTCAACCGGACACAAATCCAGACTTCGGGCAGCTACTGAGAAATTACTGATGGAAAATCACCTTTTCCCGACCTGGGAATCGAATTCAAGACCTCATGCTCTGCCGTACTGCTTGGAACTACTAGACCATAGCAAATACGTCATAAGTAGATAAAACAACGGCTACGCCTTTCTAATTAAAAAAAAAATACTCTTGAGGGTAACCGTAATATAAGATCATTTTATTTCTGTAAGTAATAATAATAATAGTTTATTGTCACAAAGAAATATACATTAGTTTCACTGTTTCATTCATTCATTCATTCATTCATTCATTCATTCATTATTCCTATCAGCCGAAAGACGTCCACTGCTGGACATAGGCCTCCCCCAAAAGGGGGATTTGCCATAATCGCCACGCTTGGCAGGCGGGTTGGCGATCGCAGTATTGTGTTCAAATGCACAGAGAACGCTGCTGTCCATTCTCTAGAGAATACGTCCCTTAGTCGCCTTCTACGACACCCACGAGAAGAAATGGGATGGTGCTATTCTTTTACGTCCGGCACCACACGGAACAACATTACTGTTTAACAACATGCTAACTACGCTGCAGAAGTCTGTATACAGATATTGTGAGGCCTGCCTCTCAAACTAGGATAACCTGTATCTTAAGAGACAATGTTCAGCTGTGAGGTTACTTAAAAAAAGAACTTACAACAACAACTGCAGACTTTTTTTTTTTTTGATTACGGTGGGAAATTCTCATGGATGTCCTCCGCCCCGGGGAGGGCGGAGGGGTCTGTCAGACTCTTACTGACTAAAACCACCCCGGTGTTCCGTCTCTCACTTGCACCGGGGATCACGGGAACTAGTGTGACTTCCGCGATCCCCGGCTATCCCCGCCACTGCGGGCCACCTCGCGACAGTGAGGTGTTAAACTCCTCCCTTACGTCATAGAGAGGCGCGCGTGGAACACTACACGCCGCCATTTCGGGTCCTAACAAGTAGAGGGCGACAGATTTCCCCGGATCTGTCGCCCCTGGACCCATTTACGGGGGCTGGAAGAGGGCGTTATCCGCCCTCTGCCGACGCCCGGTGCGTCTGCTGCAGATCGGGTTAGCGGAAGCATACAACTGCAGACTGTGGCAACCTATTGTTCGTGTTAACAGTCTGACTTTTAATAGGTTTGCACAAACACTTTTGCACGTCATACATATTTTCGAAACTAGATGAGGTCATGTTTCTATGCTAGGGGTCTAGAGACATTTGCTGGATTCAAGGTACAGTTTGCGCGTTGACCCTATACACCGTGGCATTTTAGTCGTCTTACAACGGCAGCCCACTTCATGTATCCAAAGACTACTAAACATTAATAAAAAATAAAAAATTGACATATGAATAATAATTTTAAACAATATATCATTCACAAAGACTGATGATGATGTAGTTTTGAATACCATGCTATGGAAATGGAATTAATGATGAAATGTAATGGTATTATGGTAGGTAGGTAGAAATCTTCTACCGTTTGATACGAAAACATTATTACCAGGGAGGGTGATTCATCATTCTACAGCATGATTTTATTTTTCTTAGTACCTGTTATCTTAATTAATGGTAACATTTTTTTTATCGCGCCTGTAGGTGTTTTATGTCGGATACATTGAGTGGACCACCTTTGTAAGACTACTAAAATGTCACGGTGTACAGATTAAATTCCGGTGAAATTCCAGGCCACATAAGACATTTAAACAGTAACTGCTTGAACTGCTTCCAATCCTACAGTTAGATACGCCTAAAATACTCTTCCATATGTTTTCGTACGAGTACATTTAATTGAGTATATAAAGCGTTCATTAGTTAGCCCCATAAAAAAGTCTGGTGACCCCAATTCGTAATCTCAAACCGATTTCGCAAAGTAAATGAAATATGGAAACGGGCATACGCGCGAACGTATGCCCGTTTCCATATTCCATTCGGGTGACATAATAAAATCTTTGATAGTTAAGTTACACATTATTTTAAGGTGAGCAAAAATACAGACCTAAAGAGTACTTTTCAAGATTTCATATGTAATCAGTATCAATCTGCCTAATCTGTTCCCAAGTATATTGAGCTTCCAGTCTGCAGCTGAATATCCATATTTTACATGGAGCGACTGCCTTTCCGACCCCCATTACCCAATTACTAGGTAATACTACACCCCTTTTTAAGACTGGTTGTCAGACTATCGGGCTTCTAACTACCCGTAACGACTATCAAATATCTACAAATGAGAACCGTAAACTGCTTAACCTGCTTTTCGAGGCATAGAGGGATATTGATATGTAATGGATGCCACCGTAGGCGCGGGCTTGCGGACGGCGAGTAATGGGTGGCTCGCTGTCCAGTCGACAGCGGTATGTGTTCCACGCGCGCCTCAAAGAGATATCAGCACCAACTGGTGGGGTCTGCAAGGGCCGATGCCTGCCAGGGGTGTAGATTGTTTGAAAGAGATACCGTGGCCCTTGGCACGGGCAACTGAAGGAACACGGGTGGGTTTTAGTCAGTAAAAGTCTGACACGCCCTCCCGCTCCGTTATTTGATGACGTCCCATCCTCAAAAAATGGATGATCCCCCTTCTACAAACCTATCGTTGCAAGCGTAGCTTAACCTCCGATCGACTCGTACGGCTGTTATTATGTATCCACGAGCCTCATTTCATTATGTAATGCAAATGAATTTATAGTATTTACATTTTTGTCATTCGTTCGCCAATATTCAAAGATTAAAACAAAATTTACAAAAACAATCATTTTATCTATCTGTGCATACGCGACATGATATAACAAATATACACTAATTAACATATTCCCTATCATCATGACATTAATATCATTAGAATGGACTTAAAACACTTGTAAATCTATTGTATTTTTACCTAAATCAATAAAAAATCAATCTGATTATGTAACAGCAAAGTTCTGATTGACGAGATACGTATTATCACACAACGTAATTCAGGGGAATTACTTTTACGTTATTTTTAACTTCAGAGAAAATTAATCATGTTCTCAGAGTGTCGATGGCAAAAATAACACGAAAAGATATAATGTAGTTTTTCTAAATTTGTTTGGAAACTTCAGCAACACAAACAAAATTCAGCAACGCGATACCGTTCGCTGCTATTACGACCTCACGTATGCAGGTGACAGGGTACGTGGTGCAAGATGGGAGGTGGCCCATTGTCTGTGGAGACTTGGAGAGGCGCTGCATAGCGGAGGACTGAGCCGTCCATGAACCCTCACTTGTTGAGGTTGTACTTACTGTGGCCTACTTAGGTACGAAGTTTATTTAAGGTAGAGAAAATTAACTAATGAGCAAATACGTAGTATATAATTGTGTGGCATGTGTACTGTCTAATAAATGTAGGACACCATTGATATACCAAGATGCGAACAGTCATCATCATCATCATTTCAGCCGGGAGACGTCCACTGCTGGACATAAGCCTCCCCCAATTTGGGGGGCTTGCCATAATCGCCACGCTTGGCAGGCGGGTTGGCGATCGCAGTTTGGTGGTAAAATGCATAGAGAACGCTGCTGCCCATTCTCTAGTAAGTCCCTTAGTCGCCTCTTATCTACGACTCCCACGGGAAGAGATGGGATGGTGCTATTCTTTACGTCCGGCACCACACGGAACAACAGCTAACAGTAATTTTAAGGAAATATGGCTTCACTACGAAGAAAGGATGAAAAGAAAGATGATGTTGTATGAATTGTTATGTTAATGGAAGGCACACAAGTACCATCTGATGGTAAGTTTTGTTATACCAGAGGCATCAGAGCCAAAGTTGCGTAGCAGAACAAAGCTGAACTCCTATAAATTAACTCTAATAATGACTGGCTGAAAACTAAAAGCTATAAAAACTAAAACAATATCGAGTCCAGTGTCATCGTTTCAATGACCGTTATAATCGCGTTGTGGCTTTCATGGTTGGTGGAGGAGGCTGCCTTTCGATCCCAAGACAATGTCGCAGGGCTAATTCATCATCATCAACTCCTTAGCCATTTCCCACCTATGTTGGTGTTGTAGGGCTAACTACCGCTACTAATATGTTCTGGTAGAACTATGACCATCACATGTTGCAAATTACAATACTTTACACATCCTTTCACACTTATAGGCATATTCATCAATAAACAACACACACTGATGCACTGATTCGCTTTCAATTTTTAATATTTTCCATCCTATATTTTTAAGTTTAGTTTTATTTTACTCTATCATTGGTGCCGATTCTCTTGTCACAAAATTCTCTAAACTAAACTAAAAATCACTAAAATTTAGTTTATTCCTGTCAAACGACGATTTCCCATTCTGAAATTGACTAAACTGACACAACTTATCTATATTTTAGTTTGACAGCACTAAGATTGTACTGAGTTTTTAATTTAGTGAAAATGGTAATTTTGCTATTCTGTTGTTGTCAAATTCATTATTCTATTCAATATAAAATTTTGATTGTCGAACTAAATCTGACTATTTTTAATCGCGGTTAAAAAGGTGTGGAATAAAATTAGTTGTCAAGAACTAAAATTCACACTGACACCTCGACTTCGGGCGCAAATACAGTACTGTATCTTTTTTTTCTTTTCTTTTGCATATATCTCGAAATTGGTTTGTCCTATCGTAAAAATAATAAAAATTTCGTCCCCCTTTATAAAACTCCATACACCTCTAAAACTCAACATGTAGGTAATAATTTTTCATATTTTCGATACAAAAGGTAAAAAATCCATTTAAAACACGTTGAGGCTGCCCCCCCTGCGCGATTCCGGCTCTAAAAAAATCACAGGGTAGGACAAACGCGGAGTCGCGTTTGTCAAATTCGATTTTAGTTGTGTCAAAATTATTTTTAAATTTAGAGATCTTTTTTTGCAGAAGTAGCTTTAAGATTCTCATAGCCAAAAGTAAGGAATTTTAGTGATAGTTTAGTTAGTTTAGTTCGGTGTACAACAGAATCGGCACCATTATTTTTCTTTTTCTAGGGAAAACTAGAATGTTTACCGATTGTCTACACCGTTTGTATATTGTTCAACGCCAAGTGGAAGTTGCTCCGTCTCAACTCCTTGGTTAAAACTTTAAAAGGTGACTTTCTTTTTCTAGGGAAAACTAGAATGTTTACCGATTGTCTACACCGTTTGTACATTGTTCAACGCCAAGTGGAAGTTGCTCCTTCTCAACTCCTTGGTTAAAACTTTAAAAGGTGACTTTCTTTTTCTAGGGAAAACTAGAATGTTTACCGATTGTCTACACCGTTTGTTTATTGTTCAACGCCAAGTGGAAGTTGCTCCTTCTCAACTCCTTGGTTAAAACTTTAAAAGGTGACTTTCTTTTTCTAGGGAAAACTAGAATGTTTACCGATTGTCTACACCGTTTGTTTATTGTTCAACGCCAAGTGGAAGTTGCTCCTTCTCAATTCCTTGGTTAAAACTTTAAAAGGTGACTTTCTTTTTCTAGGGAAAACTAGAATGTTTACCGATTGTCTACACCGTTTGTACATTGTTCAACGCCAAGTGGAAGTTGCTCCTTCTCAACTCCTTGGTTAAAACTTTAAAAGGTGACTCCAAATGTTGTTAAAAATAACACTAAGGTATGCCAAGTTTTTATAATACTATCTTCCAAACTAACGTAGTATCAGGCTTAGTGCCCAAATACACTACAACCCATTTTGGACGCTACGGTAAAGCCCCTAGCGTACTATTGCCGCACGCAGCTAATATTTGCATGGCCTTTATTGCAGATCATAATATACACACATAGTTATGATGAAGCAAGATTATATTTGTGAAACCACAATGCAGGAGATATGTAAATAAGGAAAAAAAACTTTCTCACGAAAACGATTTCTAATTTGTTCAATACTAACTGTAATAGTTAGCCAGAACTAGAACCTAAAACTCCTAAGTGTTTTCAAATGAATGGACAGTGCGTCAGTGAATGCAACCGCAATATTTGGGGTCTAAGAAAATCCCAGACCCTCTGTGGGCACGTGACTAAATCTTAAGATATGGAAAGTCCGTAATAAACGGATGTAAAAAGAGCACCTATGTACAATCAGGAGCATAAGTACTTACGCATGATTCAAAAGCTTAAGGAGGAAAGTTTTTGAGTGTGAATGTCGATGGCTATAAGCGTAAGGGAAGATCATAGAAACGACTGATGGACTGTGGGAATGATGCTATGGTTAGAAAGGGGGCGACTATGGAGATGACGACTAATAGCGAAGTTTGGAAGAAAATACATGTTGCGCCGACCACAAATAAATTGGGATAGCCCTTATCCCAATTTATTTGACACATTTCCCATTTTTCCCATTTTTTTTTTGAAACATTATCATCATTCTTCTGCCCTAGAAGAATGATGATAATGTTTCAAAAGCTATTCTCACTTATAGTATTGATGGATGAGAACAGTGATGGCTCAGTGGTGACAGCCGCGACTTACGATTTGTAGGTTTGAACGAAGATCGGCGGCGCTTTATTTTTTGTAAATTATTTCACACTGCCTTACCCTTTCGAGTGTACAGGCGTGATTTTATGTTGTGTGATTATACAATGCATATTTATGCGATAGCAGCAATCGCGGTTGATTTGCTGTCTTTTTTGGAGAGTTCCGTTGTCTGTCTCTCAAACTCATCATCAGATGTTTATGAAATTTTAATGGAACTATTTCGGAAAAACCCCTTTCGAACAAAAAAGAATTTTGCAAATCCGTCTATACATGACGGAGTTATGCCCGAACATACATAAAAACATACCGAATTTATCAATTCGGTATTTTTTTTTTTAACGCTCCTGCTTTTTGAAGTGGGTTAAAGACGACCAAATATAATCATAGAGAGGAGGCCTGTTTCCCTGCAGTGGGAACAATATAGCCAAATTTAAAAAAAAATGGATTTGAAAAAGGTCATTTCTCAAAGTTGCAATGATTATTCCATTAATCTTCTGAATTTTGCGTAAGTAAGATATTTATGCTCGTGACTGTACTCTTCACTGACGTCACTATGGACACCACTCCATATTGACGTCAGTAACTACACTGACCATGAACTTATGTACTTCTCTAATGGACCATTACTTACTTTATGTTTTACTTTACTACTTTAAGATGACAATTTGACGTCAAGTTTTTAAGAATCTATTGTGATACATTTTGATTGAATTGTTATCAGTTTAATTTAAAGTGAAAATTGGACAGGTACAGTTTCTCCGAAATCTTTACTCATGGTCGGTGATTTTAGAGCTTTGTCAACATCTTTAAATTGGACATGGCTATTTATTGCTTAATATACTAAGAATTGGAGGTGATATATATTTCGGGAGGGGCTTGTGGCTAAGTAATATAAGCCGCACGGATCGATCGATCAGGTTAAGCTACGCTTGCCGCGGTTGGTCCGTGGATGGGTGACCATCTTAACATACCAAGACCTCTCCGTGCATCGGAAAGCACGTTAAGCCGTTGGTCCTGGCTGTCATTTGTAGATCTTTGGCAGTCGTTATGGGTCGTCAGAAGCCTGAAACTCTGACAACCAGTCTTTCCAAGGGGTATCGTATTACCCAGTAACTGGGTTGTGGAGGTCAGATAGGCAGTCGCTTCATGTAAAATACTGGTATTCAGCTGCATCCGGTTAGACTGGAAGCCGACCCCAACATAGTTGGGAAAAGGCTAGGCAGATGATGATGATATATTTCGCAATTTAATAATATAATAGTCTAATATTGTATATAGTACCTAGGTATTCTGGAAGGGTTCAGATCAGGCGCGGCCGCAGCCAAAGACTTTGGGGGGGTCACACACAAAGACTACCTGCATATTAATAAGAAAATGTATTCTATTATCGAAAAATTACTATTTTAAGCTTTACGTTCACGGCTTTAGGGGGGTCATGGACCCCTAGGACACCCTAGGACTCCCCTCGGACCTCGCCTGGTTCAGATAGGCATTGGCTTCATGTAAAATAGTATTATTCAGCTGCATCTGAAGACGAAGCCTACCCCATACATATTTAGGCAAATTCCAGACAGATAAATGAGGTACTTCGTCCTACGTCTTGAGGATTTAAAGTATTCATAAAATCTAATAAAGTGGTTTATCCACAAACACTGGTGAATCTTACTTAGTCTCAATAGACTGCAGCGATGCTCTAATTAGAGTGGTGGTGGTTACTACGTTACATGACCAAGGCAGTTGATCTATAAATGCCGTCACACATGTAAAAATACGAATACTAAAGACCGGTTATCCAGCGCCACGTCAACAAGACGTCAACGAGAACGAGATGACGCGACGGCGCCGAAGTAGCTACACATACATTTACTTTGGCCGTTTGTCACCGCACTGAACACTATAAATTATAATCTGAAACATTTTGAAGAATCTTGCTAATCCATTGCTTCATATTATGTTCTAAAAATGTATTTGCCCAACAACGTAAATAACGCAATGGATTTTGTAGAAGTGTCAAAATTAAAGCCATTGCCATTGCATTGTTATGTGTGATACACAATTTTTCCTCGGGACGTCACGCCCTGTTCGAATAATCTCGTTTCTCGTTGACGTTGTGCGTTCGGCTAATAGTGAAGGTTTATATAATCAGATAAATCATGGACACAGTACAATCAATTGGTTCAAAATCGGGTTGTACCGGATATTACTTGAATGAGGAAAGGTCTTCCCTTTTCCTCATTAATTCCTGGATACGGTTTAGCCCTGGTGTAGTATACATGGACAGGGGAAGGTAATTCTACACGTATTACTATTTTTAAATGGGAAATTACTAACAAAACTATTTGCTGTTAAAAATTTCCTTTTATAGAGTATCCTTTTTTTTTTGGCCTATAGCCATATTGATAAAAATACATCATGTAGTTTACCGATTCATTGCTAATCTAATAAACTAAGTGCAAAGTCTTTTCTTTATAATCATTTAATTTTACTGCTCTGTCTTAAGATATAATCATTTGCGACTTTTTATTTTTTTATTTGGTGAGTTTTTAAGATACACAGGACTGGCTTTCATAATTATAATTTATTTGTATAGGACGATTATTATTACAATAAAAGTCGTACAAATCATCATATCAGCCGAAAGACGTCCACTGCTGGACATAAGCCCCCCCCAAAAGAGGGGATTTGCCATAATCGCCACGCTTGGTATGCGGGTTGGCGATCGCAGTATGGTGGTCACATGCATAGAGAACGCTGCTGCCCATTCTCTAGTAAGTCCCTTAGTCGCCTTCTACGACACCCACGGGAAGAAATGGGATGGTGCTATTCTTTTACGTCCAGCACCACACGGCACAAATAATCCTAATTAATAATCCAAGATTTAAAGATTAAAACCAGTCTACGAATTTGAGGCCCACGCCTGTTTTTATGACAGATCGATTGACAGCAGCTCAATAATTAAAATAATAATTGGACTACTTATTTTCACGAGCGTGAAAACGTGTATTTAAATTTAAAACTGACCTGTCTCAGAATGTCGTTGTAAGAGAAAACTTTGTACTTTCTCATTGATAGGTTCATACTTAAGATGACCATTTTTATACATTCATAGCTACATAGTTATGAAAAGTAGAAGAATTCATACGTGTCCATGAACGAAGCCCGTGGTCAACTGGTACTATTTTTTTTTATTAACCGACTTCCAAAAGGTTCTCAATTCGTCGGAACCTTTTTTTTTTCTTTTTTTTTATGTATGTTCCCCGATTACTCGAAGATGGCTGGACCGATTTGGATAAAAAAAAAATTTTTTGAAAGGTTATACTTCCCAGGTGGTCCCATGCTCATCAAGTCAGGATCTGATGATGAGATCCTGGAGAAATAAAGAAAACTCTTCAAATTTTATAGGCACACTTGAAGCAATTTGTGTAGTTTTTGGAAGAATACTTTCTCGGAGTGGTTCCATTTCAATTTGGTGAAGATCTGATGAAGAACTTTGGAGATAGGCAACAGAACTCCTCAATAAATGATAACAAATGGACTGGAATTGCTGAAATCTAATGTCTGTCTATTGTTTACACCAGTTAATAACATAACATCACGCCGGTACGCTGTGAAGGAGTAAGCACATGTGAACCACTAAAAAGTGAAAAATAAAAAACTTTTTTCAAAAAAATAAACAACCGACTTCCAAAAAAACACTACAAAGTGAAAAATAACTTTAATTTCGGAAGTCGGTGACTTTGGATATATATTTTATTGTTTTGTCACCGCCTTCCGAAATTAAAGTTATTTTTCACTTTGTAGTGTTTTTTTGGAAGTCGGTTGTTTATTTTTTTGAAAAAAGTTTTTTTTGTTATTTGGCCTACAGATACCGGCAAATTATTTGTGGTATTAGCCAATAGTTCCAAGTGACATTCTAGAATAGGGTTTCATATTTAATGAAATTGAGTGTTTGAATTTGCAGACTATACCAGTGGTGCAATTATATTAATTTCTACATAAAATATACGTATATTCAGGATAAGTATCCTACCCCTACTAACAAAATGTGATAATTTGGATGTTTGTTCCTCTATCACGCAAAAACGGCCGCACAGATTTCGATGAAATTTGGCACACATATAAGATAAGATAAGTCTTTATTTGCTTTAAACATGGTATAAAGGTGTTACAGTCTGGTTTTTATATGACGTCCACATGTTTAGCTATACACAAATTGTATCAATTGCATGCAAAATAATTTATAGAGACAGAATTTAAAGGGCGTCAAACGATGTCGCAGATTAATTGTATATTATTATTATTTTAGTTTCCTAGCTTTTGCCAGCGGCTTCGCCGGCGTGGAGGTCGGTGTGTTATACATATAAACCTTCCTCTTGAATCACTCTATCTATTAAAAGAACCCGCATCAAAATCCGTTGCGTAGTTTTAAAGATTTAAGCATACATAGGGATATAGGGACAGAGAAAGCGACTTTGTTTTATACTATGTAGTGATATAACCTGGAACACATCGAATACTTTGTATCCCGGTGGGTGATACGTCTTCGTGGGACAATTCCGACATCCATGCCATTTGAAGCCGCTGGCAAAAGCTAGTTCAAAATATGTTTTTTTTTAAATAAAATTATTATTATTATAACACTCTTCTACTGCGTAAGTTACAGTTTCAGTTTCAACCTTCAGTTACATTACCCTTACCACAGAAGTAAACCTTAAAAGAACCGCTAATGATAGTAATGGGTAACTCTGTACGGTAAGGACCAAGCCCGGGTCGACGGCGCGTTGTGTTCCACGCGCGCCTCAAAGAGATGTCAGCAACAACTGGTGGGGTCCGCAAGGGCCGATGCCTGCCAGGGGTGCAGGTTGTTCGATAGAGATACAGCGGCCCCTGACACACAGACAACTGAACACGTTTGGGTTTTAGTCAGTAAAAGTCAGACACGCCCTCCTGCTCCACCCAGAGCGGGAGAAATCATTTGATGATTTCCCATCCTCAAAAAAAAAACCGCTAATGATCCATTAATACCACACATCTCTTAAAATTACCTCGTTGGACGAGTCGCAAGCGCTACTGCTGAGCCTGATGAGGTCCTGGGTTCGATTCCCAGGTCAGGCAAAGTGTTATTGGGTTTTTCTACCTGAAATTTCTCAGTAGCAGCCAGGAGTCTGAATTTGTGTCCGATTAGTGGCAATAGGCATTTTACATGAAGCGACTGCCTATCTGACCTATACAATCCAGTAACTGGCTAACACGATACCCCTTGGTAAGATTGTTTGTCAGGGTTTCTGACTTCCACCTGTAACGACTGTCAAAGATCCCCGAATGACAGCCGGGACCAACGGGTTAACGTGCTTTCCGAGACACGGAGGACCCTCGGTATGTAAAGATGGTCACCCATCTACAGAGCAACCCCGGCAAGCGTAGCTTAACCTGATGGATCGACCCGTGCGGCTATTATTACTTAGCCACGAGCCCGATACCACAGTAAGTAAACAAAAAAAAACCACTAAATATCCATGAATACCGTACATCTCCTAAAACATGTCACCATTAGGTACGTCCCAAATAAACATAATTTCTTTCGTAGAAATCCAATCCAATCTTTTTACAACAAGCATTACGATGATCCTTGAAATCCGCGCAAGCGCAGATGGAGCCAGTACTTCCCAAACTACCTACGGAGATAGTGACGTCTTCTGAGAATGTGCCCGGTTCTGATTAGACTGACGACAATGACGTAGTGTAAAGGTGAGCAGTAGGTCAAGTTGGAGCTACTGTTCAAGTATTCGTATGTAATGGTTTATGTAATTAATGCAAAGCTAGTATGTTTGTATTTATTTCCTGTTTCTATTAATAGCTAATGTCTGCGATTGGTTTATTTAATATTTGGTGGAGTGAATGTAATATTTTTCCTGTTTTTCTAACAGAAAACATTTTTCCTGTCTCGGTGGCCTAGTTATAGCAAGCACTACTGCTGAGCATGAGGTCCGAGGGTTCGATTCCCGGGTCAGGCAAAGTGGTATTCGATTATTCCATGAAAAATGTGGGTGTAATGTAGATGCACCTGTGCTTAACCCGACAGAAATCACCGTAAAAAACTCGTAAAAAAAATCGGTTGCTACGAGTCATAATATTTTCCTTAATTTTAATGAAAGTCGTTAAAATCATATAACCCTGCTCATTACTAAGACAATCACAATTAGGAATGATCAGAGGCAACGTGACCGAAGATTTACAAATAAATTGGTAGTGGCTCAGGTGCATCACATCTATTTGTTTACATTATCTTAATTTGGTGAACAGCCCTTGCTGTTTGATAGCAGACACTCATTTGACAATACACTACAAATGTACTTTGACTCCCATCCCCACATCACCTCTTTTGTTTTGGGCACGAGAAACATAACCACCGGTGAAATGGAAAAAATGAATTGTAGAAATAAAAGATTTCTGCGGCGCGATGTCAAAACTCAAGAAAAGAAATGTCACTTTTTATAGAGCGTGATAAGTCTAATCTTCTTTCGTTCTTCCTCTTCTTCGTGGGTCATAATATGCAATGTTTGAGAATCACTCATGCCAATCAACTGGGACTGACTGCTCTAGTTGTAGGTAGTATACATACCTAAGCAGTGCATTTGTTTATTTATTTACTTACTTAAAGGTTCACCCACAGCACATACAAACAAACAAATAGCAAATCACACAGCACATACAAATAGTAAATCATACGATTATATTCTAACATACATTCCAATTATAGGTAAACAACAGAGACGCCAGATTACCGCTTAGTTGCTAACTTAAGTCTAGGTGTACAATTGCTTATAAACATGAGAAAGAAAAATAAAAAATAAAGTTACGAAAATAAAACAAAAGACAGATTACTCTCTTTTATTTTATGTTAAGATTGGATTTGCATTATTAAACAGAAATTTCGACTACGTTTCATTGCTGTCATCCCGCGGGAGGCCAAGATTCATATTGTTGTTCTTGTTCTTGTTGAATTTGTTTATAAAACGATGTCCACTAAGTTCGTATTTGAGACCCTGGAGGTCCCTTAGGTCCAAGAGTAGCCAAAGGGGCCGTCAGCCTCTTGGTCAATTTCATCTTAATCAAATCTGTTTTCGTCTAGTGCTGTTGTTTTCATTTTGGTTAACCAATGATAACATTCACCAATAGGATGACAATCGGCCGGTTTTTGAATTATCAAAACTTGCCTTTCAAAACCCAGAGTCAATAGCCTCAGATTATATACTACTTGATGCGACCGTAACCTTAATGGGCCCCCCGTAGCTGCTGGCTTTTTAGACAGACAGTAAAGTCCTCTAAATGTTATTTCCCAATCCATTGTTTATATCGTGACATTTACATAACTATCTGATAAATAATGTGACGTCACGCGATTTTTCAGATTTCCCAAGATATTTTTGGATTTGCCAGAGATCATGTGCACTTTTAGCTTAGTATTGATGACATCTTCTTTCTCTGAAAGACTCGGTACCTACCTACGCAACAGCGCACCTGTATGATCGTTTTAAATCTTTTGCCTTTTAATGTGAAAATAAGAAAACACATCATTTATTTATTTGATAAATGTGTTGGTTTATTGTTATTCTTTATTGTACACAAGTATAAAGCCATTGGTGATTGAATCGCTACTTACAATTTCATATAGGAGCGGAGCTTGAGCCTAAAAAATCTCTGTAGGGTAAAGTTGCTCAAGCCGTACTACCGCCTAAGTCGTAAGACGTTATAATTTTGTTTTCTATGTTTAGTTTAGTTTGTAGGTCACTCTGACTGATTTTGTGACTATTAACCAAACAAACACATTTTAAGTTGATCTTAGTGATTCAGACTGAATGTTTTGTAATTTTTATTTATTTTAATGTGATCTCTTGTTATTACCAAAGTATTTTTCTAAATCGTTTATAATGTCTTCACTTAAGTCTTATTCTAAGTACGACTTAGGCTATATGTGGTATGAATTAGGCGACTGGTGCCTTAATCGTACCGAAGGTACATTTATGAAAATCGTTAAAATACCTATGTTTTTTAAATTTCTATGAATGTCGATTAAAAAGCAACTAAATAGAGATTCTATTCATGCAAAAGATTTTTTTTTTAGTAGCATTAAATATTACAGCATTCTTTCCTTAAAGGGTACGACTTGAGCACCCTTACCATACATACTATTTTGTTAAAAACCATATATTTCTTCGTTTTGAGGGATAATTGCGTAACCAGCGTAACACACTAACAGGACCGGCTTTCATTTTGACAGTTCAACAACTTTCATTGCGTTATTTACGTTGTTGAGCGGACAAATTTTTCGTACATATGAAGCAATGATGGATTGGCAATATTCTTCAAAATGATTCAGATTTTGATTGACAGTGTGTTGCACAATTACGGTGCAAGTCAACGAAACCTAGTTTTATTACTTTATAGTTCTATTCTGGAATCCACCTATCGTAATTGACTTATTAATTGAATGTACTGTGAACCGCATAGGAGGGTCTTTATCTATAACCCGAAGGTTATCATTTGCATAACTTCAAGAAGTGCCAGTCTGTTTGTAAATCGTTCACTGTGTTAAAAGGTCAGTTAACGACTATAAAGTAATAAACTACCACGTGGTAATTCTCTGTTTACTGACGACGATTATTGTAGCAGAACTCCGTGTAACTCTTATGAACCTTGAAGGGTTTTGAGATGACAAACCAGTAGAAAACAAAGAAGACTCTTCGCCTGACTGCTGTAAAGGCATTGTAGCAAAATCCGTTACCAGCTTTAATCGAAAAGTGTGACGATACTTAAATCCAGTCCAGCTGCCAAACTTGATTCCTGGCTGTTTTATTATTGCAAGAGTTACTTTCAAATAGGTCAAGCTGACACTAGAGAAAGACATTGTGCAGTTAATCCGTCGCGGCTAGTATAGTTGACTTCCTTATTACTTTTGAAAGAAATTCCTAGTATATTGATACTGCACTCAGGTTTAAAAGATGTAACTGTCACATAGACAGATATACAACGTGTAACGGAAAGGGTATATACATACCAAGGGCACAGCTTCTTTGGATGATATCAAACGATATTGGAAGGGTTTTTTAATCCTATCTCCACATGTTCGGAAGTTATGAGAATTTTTGATACATTGATATCTGAAACCAAATCATCAAATTGAAATTAACACATCACTTGGAAGTGATATATCGTGATATTGGCAAGTAACGTGGAAAGTTATTGACCTACGTAGTGCGGTGACACGTTTGTTATGCTTTGAATAAACCGAAAATTTAGTATCATTTCTTAGAGTATTTTATTTTGAGCTGAAACTATGTGTAGTGATTCTATACCAGCTGTTATCTTTAGTGCTTAAGGATAGCAATAGGGTTTCTGTTACACCTTGTATACCTGGTCGGTTTTATGATGTGCAAGTGATATTCAATCTTAAAATCAAAGCCAAATCTTTTATTTCAAATAGGCACAGAAAAGGCATTATTCAACATTTACAAAAAAAAATGAATGGATTCTACTTTTCCGTTCCAAAAAGTTTTGTATGGCGAAGAGGTTTGATACGGCAATTACAATGTCGACTATTCAAGATGCCATCCTATGCGCCGCCACCGGTGCTAACACAATTGTAGCTACAAACTAGAATCCCAGTAGGCCAAACCATTTGTGATAAATCGGGACTTTACACGCCATAAAATGTTTGGCCTTGCCTTAAAACCAAGGTCCACGGCTATCCATGACTCATCTAGGGCAATAGGGCAGTTAGATAGTAGAAAATACTATGAGTACATGACTCATTAATAATTGATAACAAATCGATTACTCTTAAATGTTTGTCTACGTGTAGACATTGAGTCACCTGTAGTAGAATAATATTTACAGGTCTGTTCTCGAAATGAGTAGATGCTAGATATTCCACAGAATTGGTGGAATTTGACGTAAGACATAGGGGACTTATAGTTTGTGGAATTTCAAATAGACAAACCCATGTTTGTGTTCTTTAAACAATAAATGCTAGTAACAGCGGCTTCTTGGTTTTTTCTTTGTGTGCCTAAGAGTGCGTAGCTGCGGTTGATTAGGTGTAACCAGTTTTTATTTAATAACATACCTAAAGTAGTAGTCTACTCTCTAAGTTCGTCAACGAAGATATTGGCCCGTCCAAAAGTAGTTGATCTGTCAAAACAGGTGACAATTTAAATTTTTCGGACGGACAATAACATTTCGGGAGTAGAGAAATAGGAGGGGAGTAGGGATAGGGAGAAATCGTGTTGTCATTCATTTTTAGTTCGGGCCCCGAAACTAATTTTATGTCGTAAGTAATACGAAGTAGGACCCCCAGAAACGGCCTTTTAAACGAAATGTTTCAAGTAACCAGATATAAGTACAGATGCCGTCCGTTATAGTCCAAACCTTTCCGAATCCCCTTGATAAATATCGTATGTTATTGGAGCTTTTAATATCAATTACATAAACGGTGCCAAAATTATTTACTTCGCCTCGTCCCCAACACAGTTCGGATGAAATAAGCAGATGCCGCTAAAAATATCAGTTTAAACGGCTAATGGTACCTGAGTTTCGCTAACATATAACTTTAAAATAGATCATGTGGGTAACCAAGATTTCTGGCAAGTAAAAGACTTATTTCTTCTGCTTGATGAATGATGTTGATCATTCATCATTTCAACCAATGCTGAATATAGGCCTCCTAAGCACCGCCACTTCGACCAGTACTGTGCTTCTCGCATCCAGCGGATTCCTGCGGCCTTCACCAGGTCATCGGTCCATCTTGTGCTACGTTTTCTAGTACACGCTCGCCACTCCAGAACCTTGCGGCCCCATCGGCCATCTGTTCTGCGAGCAATGTGTGTGCCCACTGCCACTTAACTTTGGCAATTCTTTGGACTATGTCGATTACCTCGGTTCTCCTACGGATATCTTTATTTCTGCTAAACAACATTTTGTCTTAAACCACAATCGAGTTAACAATTTGTCTTACTGTTTCGTCACAGTGGCGACTAGCCACTGAACTATCGCTTGATTGTCGTGTGAAGCACCGGTTTTCACGCCAACTACAGATTAGCGAAGGGATCTCGTTATTACCTTACTTTTATATGGTTTCAGAGTACGTAAACAAATGACGATCTTAAAACTGCATTTAATTGACAGTTCTTGATTGTCAACGCTCGTTAATTTCATTTGGGAAAATATATCTGGCTTAATGGCGATGCTCGAGGTAGATAGGCTTTTGTACAGCAGTAAACGGCTTTCAATTGAATTATGAACAATTTCAAAAAATGCTGAGAATAACAATCTCCAGAATAAAAATCTAAACTATAATTTTTATTCCATCATTTTTACATCACCAACATTTCAAAAGAGAAGCTTCGCTGACCTCCACATCCACCTAGATTGTCATAATGTTATGATGTTTATCACTTTGAGACCGGAGATTATAAAAATAGAGTATGTGCTTAACGTGTGTCCGTACTTACTATAAGGAATAATTATGCTACCTGTTAAAATTATGTAAATACCAATGGATAACTGTTGTAACTAATTAACTTAATAACATTCTGATCTTGACTATCTCTCCGACTTTTAATTGATAGTCAATATAATAATTTTGCTACTCGTAAGCTGTCAGTCGTAGAAATTTAGCTGGGCCATCGAGGATTGGGCCCACTGAAACTGCGTACGAGTTATTCCGTATGTCTAGTTAAGTTAGGTGTATATTAGACATGTAGAGCTCGAGAATGTATTTATTATGGAGGTGGGCCGACTATGACTTTGGCCGACTAGCCGGCTAGCCGACTAGTCGGCTGTAAAATGGCCGAATAGACGGCCAAGCCGATCATTGCTTTCGGTTGAGTTCGGGTGACATCGGTAATGTTCGTGACTACGCTTTCGGCTCGTAGGTGCTGGTTCTTGGCGCCAGGCGACCAGGCGGAATTGTTAGGACGTGTTTTTATTGGCTTTTTAATTATTCTATCATTGTTTAAATGCGAGCCGGCGTTTCTTCCTATCTATTCTAGATTGCACTGAAAGTAAATTGTAAAACTGATTATATAATAAAAATAATTACAGGAAAGATTTTAGTTTCATTTCAAACACCGTCTTTTATTTTTTTTAATATTAATACGAGTGAAAAATGGGCCGACTAGTCGCCGACTAATCGATAACAACAAATATGGCCGATTAGTCGGCTTACCCAACTAATTGGTACATCACTAATTTATTACCAATTCGTGATCAGTCTCGATACAATTACATCGAGTGTTAAACAGTTACAGGAAGATCGTATGCAAGCGAAGCATTATCGAGATTTCTCATAGACATTGACTCGTATATTTTCCAAGGCTCCGTCAACATTTTAACCATTGCGGCATAGATATAATGCACATAAACAAATGACGATCCTAGTTGACTAGCATTTTATTTATCAGTTATCAGTATTGTGCTGCGCAGTAGGCGTAACTCAGTGAGAACAGAACCTAATCATCACAATATATTTCCCGAAAACCCACAACCTTGTGTTACATAAACCATTTGCCAAGCCCTTCATATTAGCAGACGTTACTTTCCGATAATATGTCATGAAGATAAGATTATGCATGATATTTCAAAGGCCTCTCAGATAGGCAGGTCAAGTTTTACACGATTTGCGATCACTGTCCTCTTCGTGCGTAGTTCTTAGATAAAGGTAGTTGATAAATTTCCCAGGAAAGTTTACAGTACTGGCTTCGGAAACAGCCTACCTTAGTAGATCCTTATCTTCAGTACCAACTCTAGCGTGTACTTTGTAATGGCTTATTAGTCGACTCGCATGAATTTATTCGCTACTAATCCCTACTACTACGCGTTGTGTTCCACGCGCGCCTCAAAGAGATGTCAGCAGCAACTGATGGGGCCCGCAAGAGCCTGCCGGAGGTGCGGGTTGTTCGAAAAAGATACCGCGGCCCCTGGCACACAGGCAACTGAGGGAACACGCGTGGGTTTTAGTCAGTAAAAGTCTGACACGCCCCCTCCCGCTCCACCCAGAGCGGGAGAAGTTATTTGATGATTTGCCACCCAAAAAAAAAAAAAGATTTCCACGATTTGCGATCACTGTCCTCTTCGTTCTTAGATAAAGGTAGTTGATACATTTCCCAGGAAAAGTTTACAGTACTGGCTTCGGAAACAGCCTACCTTGGTAGATCCTTATCTTCAGTAGCAACTCTAGCGTGTACTTTGTAATGGCTTATTAGTCGACTCGCATGAATTTAATCACCCGAAGTAGAAGTAGGAGTAGTAGTTTAAATCCCTACTTCCCTACTAATTCCTACTCAAACCCTACTAATATTATAAATGCAAAAGTAACTCTGTATGTCTGGGACGGTTTCATGCCTAAACCGCTGAACCGATCGTCATGAAATGAAAATGACAGAGATGTAGCCTGGGATATGGAGAAGGATACTTAGCAGTGGCGAAAGCAACATATAACACGATTCCTACCGGCTTCCCTTCGGGGATTCGCATCGGCAACTCTATCACTATTAATAAATTGCACGTCAATAGTGGCTAGTGTTGTCAAAAAATATAGTTACACTACGGGTATATAATTCACCGTAACATTCAAACAACAAAAACGGTTATTACATTTTTTACCTTTATATTACATCAAAAAAATGTTCTAAATTAACCCGGTGCCAAAACGTCATAATCGGGAACTAAAAATTCATACAACAGCCATCCCGTAATAATGTCACTTTAGGTCACGTGGCACTGCTTGATATGGACGAGAGCAAGCCGCTGTACAACGGGTTATGACAGAGACAGGTATAGAAAAATGCGTCAGCGAGAACGAGATGGAGCAATATTGCACAAATATTATCTGGGTTTCAGCTGTTCAATTTTACTGTATTTGATTCTTTACATTAGGTCTAAATTAATTTTAGAATGATGGTAAGTATTTTTTATTGATAAATCAGTAAGTTAAAGCCTTGACACCTCGCCGCTGGTACTTAGGCTACTTTTCTACGCGATAACGAACATCCACGTGGGCGAAGCCACGGGCAAAAGCTAGTACTATAATATTTTCTATAGGCGACTCGCAGGAAGTTAATTTATGTGTGTAGCCCGTATGCAGGCAGAGTTGTAGTTTGATACCTCATGGAAGTATCATATCATAGTCAGAGTAATCCACATTTAGTGAGCGTTTTACGATACAATATAATTAGCGAAGAGTAACATGATTATAAATATAAGATACATTTATTAATCATCATTATCTCTGAAATAAAGGTAATAAAACAAAAGATTTATAACCATTAAGATAACACTATGATCGATATTTTTATCTGCTAATCTAGAAAACAAACAGTAATGAATCGACGTTGTCTTATGCAATAAATTAAGAAATTATGTGATTCCCTGGACACTACCATTCTAAGTGGTCACTGCCTTAATGTAATGAAATGCTTTTATGTAGGTAAACATGATTAGTCTCACATCTCATCATCTACCTGGACTTTCCCTAACTATGTTAGGGTGGGCTTCCAGTCTAACTGGGTGCAGCTGAATACCAGTATTTTACATGGAGCGACTGCCTATCTGACCTCCACAACCCAGTCACTGGGTAACACGATACCCCTTGGTAAGACTGGTTGTCATGTTTTCGGGCTTCTCACGACCCGTAGCGACTGTCAAAGATCCACGAATGACAACCGGGATCAACGGCTTAATGTGCTTTCCGAGGCACGGACGTTCTCGGTACGTAAAGATGGATCCATGGACCAACCGCGGCAAGGGCCCCTCTTCGATTGCTAACACACCTGATATAAAAAATCCTTTAGCCCCATTTAATTAAGTGTGTAATCCTACAAAAAGCTTTGAGCCCCTGCTCGGCAAAAATCGGGGAGGAAGGAATTTGGGGGATAAAAAGTAATCGAACACAAATTAGTATTCTGCTAAAATAACTGTTCAACTTGCGACCAGAAGGCAATACCTACATTACCAACCAACTCTTAATTGTTTCTTATTTTGATAACTGTTGTATTCTGTACCCGTTGACGTCATTACGTAAACGCCGGCTGTCGCAGAAAAACAGGCTCTGTCTCGCATAGGGTCGTAGCACTCGCAGCATTACGTTGAGCGATGACCATTTTGCGTGGATGTGACGCACATTTTACCCTGGTTTCTTTTTATTTTTGTGTTTGTGATTCCTTCTCTGCGTCATGTTTGCCGCAAATAAACGTATTTTCTTTCATTTTTTATTTCTTTCCTTCTTGCACGGTTCTTCTATACACACAGTAGCAATGAACAAAAAGTCGCTTTTCTTGTCTGTCTCTATGACGGCTCAGTTCTTCTAAACTACACAATTAATTTTGATGTAGTTTTCACCATCATTTAGTCAGACTATTTATTTCAGAAGTTTTGTGCGTTTAATACTTTCATATTCAACTTATTTTTATTATTAACCATTAATGTCCCAATGCTGGACGAAGGCCTCTCTGTATAATCTCTTCCTACCTCTCTCTGTCCAGAACTTATTTAACTTTAATTAAGCATATAAATCTCGATGTTTTGCCAGCGACACCCTAAACCGAGGTCCTTACAATCGTACCCCACAGCCATACCCGTATACACCAGCCGTAGCGCGCCACATATTAATTAAAAAATCTGAAATATGTTGATTTCACCCGGCCAAACCCCCCAATGGGAGGAATGAAACGGGTGATAACTAGGTTTTAACCTGGATGATTACCCATCTCTACGCACAGGGGGTGCTTTTAACGTGTAGTCGTTTAGTTTAATGTGTTTAACACCTGGCTGAAGGCAGCTACAGAGGCAAGTCCGATTAAGCAGCCGACCACCTCCTAGGTTGACCTGCGAGATACCAAAAAAAAAGTTGACATGTTAACTGCAACCGTGAGAAGCAAGGGCGAATCGCTGATCTAACATGAATTAAATATTGACAAAACAAACTAGAGAGCATCATTAATTTTTTTTTTTTGGGATAATATCTTGTGAAATTTTTATTAATGTTAATACGATTGTATTGAATTTTATTGTTTTATTTTAATGACGCAATGAATTTTAATTTATTTTATTTTAGAGATCTAATGATTTTTTTGATTTTTGTTTTTGTGATTTGTTGTATGAATTTTGTTTTTGTGATGTGCTACGGACTTGGTGCCTTAGTAAATAAATAAATAATAATAATTAAATAACAATTAGAAGAGGAGCACTGTTTGTGCATTTCTCGATCATTCGAAGCGAAGAAATTCTTCTCTTTCAATATGCAACAATCATTTTATCTCCAGACGTACAGATATGGCTGAGTAACCACAATTTGCCTTGGAAACATTGACGCCACTTACTTTAAAGCACTGAGCACTGATAACGTTTCTCCTTTTGTTAATGTAACTTGAGATTAAAAGCGTTAAACAGACTACTAGTCCTTCAAATATGTTTAACATAAATCCCAAAAACGTATTTTTTGACCCAGATTATGTATTGTGCGTAATTTTTAAGCTCCTGTTTGAAAACAAGCTGACGTGCCGGTCGAAGTAGTGGAATGTGAATGCTTGGATAGGTAACTCTGCTTATTTGTAGATGAGCAATACGAAGGATTATTGAAAAGTTGGCAAACTCATCATCTGCCCTTTTCCCAACTATTTTGAGATCGAATTCCAGTCTAACCGAATACAGCTGAATACCCAGGCGAGATGGGGGTCCTAGGGGTCATGACCCCCCCAAAGCCGTAAACGTAAAGCTTAAAATAGTGATGTTTCAAAAATATAATACATTTTCTTATTAATATGTAGGTAATCTTTGTTTGTACCCCCCCAAAGTCTTTGGCTGCGACCACGACTGTGAATACCAGTATTTTACATGAAGTGACTGCCTATCTGACCTCCACACCCCAGTTACTGGGTAATACGTTACCCATTTGTAAAACTGTTTGTCAGACTTTCGAGTTTCTGATGACCTGCAACGACTGTGTTTAAGATCCACGAACGACAGCTTTTCCGAGGACTGGTCTTGGTATGTAAAAACGGTCACTGATCCACGGACCAACCGCAGGATGCTTAGCTTTGCCTGATGGATCGACCCGTACGAATGTTATTAGTCACAAGCCTACTCCCTGAAAAGTTGCCTAACTAAGAAATAGGTAAAATTGATTAGTTACCTCTCATTTCATCGAATCCCGAAATACTGTGAACCGAATTATGTAATAACACAGTACTGTTACCTGGATATACATTTTTCGGTCACAAGTAGCTCGATCGCAGGCAGGTAAACAATATTCATCTACTAGCTGTACCCACGATTTCGTCCACTCCGAATAGTTATTTTTTTAATTATTAATTTAAATTATACACCGTGACATTTTAGTCGTCTTACAAAGGGAGTCCACTCAATGTATCCGTTATAAAATACCTCTTGGCGCGATTAAAACATTGTTACCATTAATTAAGATAATAGGTACAAAGAAAAATAAATAACGCTTTAGAATTATGAAACACGGAGGGTGTTTCATAATTCTAAAGCGTTATTTATCCCTGTTAATAATGTTTACGTATCAAACGGTAAAACATATTATTTATCTACCTACCATTACATTCCATCATTCATTCCATCTCCATAACAGGGTGTTTCGTACTACGTTATGCAGCTTAGTGAATGATATTTTCATTATTTATATTATGCAAATGTTCAAAAAGAGTTTTTTTTAATAAATGATTAGTAGTCATTGGATACATGAAGTGGGCTGGCGTTGTAAGACGACTAAAATGTCACGGTGTATATATTAATAAAAATAAATACAATTTCTATAATAAAAGAAGCCTAAGTTACTACTTATTACATCAGCTATCTGCCAGTGAAAGTCCCGTCAAAATCGGTCCAGCCGTTTCAGAGATTAGCCGGTACAAACAGACAGGCAGACAGACAAACCAAAAATTAAAAAAAAAATGTTATTTTTGTATATGTAACGCGTGTATACATCCATATGAATTTAGTAAAAAGCTGTTATTTTAATATTACAAACAAACACTCCAATTTTATTAATCTGCACTGTATTTATAGAAGAAGATCTATATATTTAACTACGATCGTCAAACATTACCTAACCTACGACACCACAACAACTTTAACAATCTCCCATTCATCAGATACAAATATAAACCTTGTAAGAAGTCACATGCAGCAAGGAGATACAAATAAAACCTATTTGTTTACATTTCTGCCGTCACATGACATATTGTACGTCATCAGTAACCTGTAGGTGTACGTACTACTAAGCATCATGCGTACTCGTTATTTGATCATAGATGTACCGATAAATCTAAATATAGGTACAGTCAACTGTGGCATCTTTACTTTCCACGAGCAACTTTACCAATAAGAACTAGTACTTAAATTTCTCTCGATAACTAAAAATCTGTTGCCGCCATTTCATATCCAACCAATACAGAAGAAGAATAATCTACTATTTGTAACAAATTTTTAGTAATCGAGACATATTTTTAACCGACTTCCAAAAGGAGGAGGTTCTCAATTCGTTGGAAACTTTTTTTTATTTTTTTATGTATATTCCCCGATTTCTCAAAGATGGCTGGACCGATTTGGATTTAAAAAAAAATTGTTTGAAAGGGTATACTTTCCAGGTGGTCCCATCATCATGAAGTCAGGATCTGATGATGGGATCCTGGAGAAATAGAGAGAACTCTTCAAATTTTATAGGCACACTTGAAGCAATTTGTGTAGTTTTTGGAAGAGTACTTTCTCGGAGTGGTTCTATTTCAATTTGGTGAAGATCTGATGAAGAACTTCGGAGATAGGCAACGGAACTCCTCAATAAATTATAGCAAATGGACTGGGATTACTGAAATCTCATGTCTGTCAATTGTTTACACCAGTTAATAACATAACATCACGCCGGTACGCTGTGAAGGGGTAAGCACATGTGAACCACTAAAAAGTGAAAAATAAAAAACTTTTTTCAAAAAAATAAACAACCGGCCTCCAAAAAAACACTACAAAGTGAAAAATAACTTTAATTTCGGAAGGCGGTGACAAAAAATTAAAATACGAGTACATATCCAAAGTCACCGACTTCCGAAATTAAAGTTATTTTTCACTTTGTAGTGTTTTTTGGAAGTCGGTTGTTAATTTTTCTGTAATAAACAGTTCTCATTGGTAAAGTTGCTCTTGGAAAGTAAAGATGCCACAGTTAACGGTACAAAAAAACAGTTCTGTGATTGACAGCATAAAGGCTCGTACAGACTAGTGCGACGCGACGGTCGCGTCGCGACACTCGTAGAACAATTTCTATGAAAACTTAATGGAAATTGTTCTACAAGTGTCGCGTCGCGCTGTCGCGTCGCGGCTGTTTGAAGAAGCCTTAAAGCTGTAGAAGAAGTGCACCCTAATTGGGTAATATAATATTATTCAGAATCATTTTGAATCATATTGCTAATCCATTGCTTCAAGTGTTCGAAACATTTCACAGCTCAACAATGTAAATAACGCAATGAATATTGTGGAACTGTCAAAATGAAAGCCATTCCTTTATTCCGTTAGTAAAAATGAACCCCCAAAGAGTGTTTATGAAGTTTTGAACTTGGTCACTTATAACTCGCGAGAACTTATATGGGAATAACGCGGTTAAGACCTGGATGAGACTCGCACAGACTAATGCAGCACGGTACAAGATTGTGGCCACCGCACTTTATCTATAGGTAATCACCAGTGGGTGGAACAAGGTTGCTAATGACGAGATGTGGGAACATCGAATAAATCATCTGTACAGCATACAAGCAGTCTATCGGTTTACTTCACGTGAAGTACCTTTAGATCTAATGACATCATCTGTAATAACAATTAAGTATAGTAACATTAATGTAGTTCTGGAAATTCAGCTGTAAAGTACCCATGTGCTATGTGAAAATAAATAAATACTAAGAATTTCCAATTTAGGAAATTTCGAAATTTAATTTGCATATTCACGCATTTCTTCTTAGTGGCTTGCACACGGGTCGATCGATCAGGTTAAGATACGCTTGCCTCGGTTGGTCCGTGGATGGGTGACCATCTTTGCATACAAGACCCCTCCGTGCCTCGGCAAACACATTAAGCCGTTGGTCCCGGCTGTCATTCGCGGATCTTTGACAGTCGTTACGGGTCGTCAGAAGCCCGAAAACTTGACAACCAGTCTTACCAAGGGGTATCGTTTAACCCAGTTACTGGGTTGTGGAGGTCAGATAGGCAGTCACTCTATGTAAAATACTGGTATTCAGCTGCATCCGGTTAGACTGGAAGCCAACCCCAATATAGTTGACAAAAGGCTAGGCATATGATGATGCAATTCTCCTTAGTGTTTTGTGAAGCACATTCCACTTAAAGGGAAGGCCATACAAAAGATTTTCTTAAATTTTTATGCTAGCCTATCTCTCCCACTGCTGAGCAAAGACCACCCCCAAATCCTTACAGGCATCCTTTTCTAGAGCTACCTCTATCCAAGCCTGGCGGCCAACCTAGGTCGTTCTAAATTACCTACGAATATTTTAATCAATAAACGACAAGACTTGTGCATCAATTTCCAGTGAACTGTTTACGAAAAAGTTGACTGTTTTTCAGAGGAAATCAGCTTATAAATATCGTCAAATTTTGAGAAAGTGAATGTGTGTTATTTAGTCGTATTCATAATGATGTATTTTTTGTATAATTTCTAACAATGCAAACATTTTCAATACCTAACTCACTATGCAAATATTCCTTTAAGTAATTGTCGTTTTTTCGTGTAACGTTTTTTTTTTTCGATCGATGATGCGATTGATCGAAAACGAATCAAGATTTATAAATTATATTAAATCTTATTAAAAATAAATTCTGTATTCCTAAATACGTCGGGGACACTTAATAAACATGCCTATCTAAAATTGTCCGTATTCTTCTTCGTTTTTCCCGTTGCTATGGATCGCGACCATTTATGACGCCATTTAGAATCTCCACGCTGCGCAGGCTTCTTATTCTTGGTCGTATCCGACCAGCTGGAAGCCTCGGCTTAGCATGAAGCTGACGCAACTATCATTGCTAACCTTACATATATATGGCTATATACCCTAACCGAGCAGTCAGTGCTCAATGTCACGTCATATTAAACACAACTCTCGAGAAATCATTAAAATGGTCGTTTTAAGCGTAAAGAAATGCAATCAAATATTCCACAAGTAAGTACTTTTAATTACATACATTATGTACGTAAATCGAACAAAAAAGAAAAGTCTATCGTAAAAATCAAATTGTTGCAACAAACAACAATATTCTGTTTATTTTAAAGATGCGTCTTTTTACTACTTGAGTTCCATGACGCACTTTTTGAACTAAGTGTCAGGTCTAGACAACTCCGTGGCGTTAAACCTTTTCGTCGTACCATTTGGAACCAGTTTTCTTAAAAAATACTCAACAGGCAATCAAATTAAATGTCTTCTAACTTGATTTCTCTATCACGTGGGACTAATATGGGTGTACTACAGGTCCATTTCTACATAACGGCATGATGTGATATTATTTTCCTTGCAAAACAATTAAGCTGAAGAGAACTCACTCGAAGCTTGTAATATTCCAATAATATCAAAACCGTTTCAAACAAACAAAATTTTCCAGGCAGGCTGGAAACCCCATGTGGAAATAATAAACCAGAGAATAATAAAACTAGTCACAATTTTTTTTTAATAAAGCACCATTTGCGGTGTGTTCTGAAAAGACAATAAAATGACAAATCGATCAACATTTCCTAGCAGTTGGGACTCTTATGACAACTACCTAGAAACAGATAATTAAGTTTAAAATACATTTCAGTCGACAAGACACGTCTTGTCGCCAGAAATGTATTTTTAAAATTAATTAATTGATTAGTCTACTTATCTTATAGTCTACTATTTTTGTTCGATATGCAACTTCTACGCATGTTTTATTGAACGAATCCGCGTTATCAGGGGCGCCTGCTGCACACCTCCTTGCGTCACTCGCTCGTGGTGGGGAGATACGAAATCATCGACTTATATACGCGAACGGCGCGCGCGCCAGCCAAACGGTCAGTGAGCGTAGAGCGTGTTTGTTGAGAAAAAATGTGTAACATGTGTACCCGTGATGTGATTGAAACGGCACCGGTGGCGCCTCCGCCGCCAAAACCGTCGCGTACGTTAGAGAGAATGAAGAAGAAGCACAACATTGTCACCGATCCCAACAGTTCGGAGAAGCAGAAGGAAGTGGAATACCAGCCAGACCTCCTGGCTGTGTCCACCAAGTACTCCAAGGTTGCGTACGACCTGTTCAAGCAGGGCCTATTCCATCTGCAGGAGACGAAAGCATACGTGTGAGTACGGGCTTTCTTTTTTGTTAGGTTATATTCATTACATTCTCTTTCTATTACAGGCCTTATGGAGGCAAAATCATTAATGTACCTATTCATTGTTTCTACATTGTGGTGGCTATGCAGAAATTTTGGTTAAGTCTGTTATGACAGCGGGTGGAAATGATTACGTGTATGTAGCTCTGTAAAATTTCCGATTGTGGTGACTGACGCGCGATATCGACTGTCGATACAATTTTCCGACTGTGAAAATTTTCTTTCGTTTCTTCCGATTTAGCTATGTCCTTTTTTAATTTGTTGTCTCCATTATACCTACTACAGCACATTTTGTACCTAAATAAATTAAATTTTACTGTAATCGGAATATGATAGTCCGAACAATCATTTTATGAAACTCCACTTTTTTTTAACTATTTTACAAAACCGCAATTCAGGAATCAATCATGAATGTTTCAATAGCCAATCTCGTTATCTTAAATCCCGTTAATGAATGCTAAGGCTATCGATAAGAATGACCCTTCAGCGCAATGCTTCATTCGTTATCAGTAACTCGTGATGCTATCACAAAGGATTTCAGGTCGATGTGATCTTCTTAATCTTAAACTTCGTGATCGGTGCAAAGTCCTTATCATAAATCCATTGGACCTCGTACTTTAGTCATGCAACTTGTCTTAACTTATTAAAATAATGAAATCCCAAAATAATACGACAGTTTTCGTATGAACCTATATTACCACTGCTTTCTTTGCGACCATTTGCCAATAGATTTTCTCCATTTCCATAGCCTTCCACAGAATATTTTTGTTGCCTGTTCAATATTTCCGATTATTCATGCAATAATCAAGTGTCCATACAACGTTATTCAAACACTAGTCACATGAGCGACTTAATAAAAACCTGTAGGCTATAGTCGTACTTACTAATGTCGAATATTTATAAAACATTTCAATCTATATGTACAATAAGCAGAAACCGTCTGTGTTTCGTGCTAGTAGAAAACCTAGGGAGCTCAATAAACTTAACCGCAAACGGAATGTAGCTTTCAATTTTTTTTTTACTAGCTTTTACTCCAAACCAAACAAGATTCTTCATAACTCCTCGCCTTTAATAGAAAATTCCGTTAGACATTCAAAAAATTGCACCAAAGAAAAACAAAAGATTTTTTGAATTTTCTTCAATCTTGTGGCAAACATCTAACTGCGCCATTTCATAAAAAATGCTGTGTCAATCAAAGATAGTGCCTAAGTTATCGATTTAGACGATATCACATCTAACATCGCCGTATTGACAGCTTTCATAGATAATCCTGCCTAACTTCCTAGATTCATATCTTTAGCCACTTGAGACCAACTCAGCATATTTTAGAAAAGGATTTACTCAACTACCGTTACATATAACTTGAGAACAATGTGCGTATTGAAATTGATTATAGTTTTAAATTATGTCTTACGATCTAATGGCGTCTAGTTATCCATCACACATCTTGCAATATAGTTAAAGCATTAACACGTCTTGCCAACAAACACTTAAAGTTGGAAAGTGGTATAGACAGGCGTTCAAGCAGAATTAACTTAATTATTTCGGTTCAAATATCGAAATGTTTTTCGCTTTTCATACTTGAAACGATGGGGGACTATGTGAAAGACGATATAGCTAGAACGGGGGTGACTACCGAGATGATGGTTCATAGAGTAGTTAGGAAGAAATTGACATGTTGCGTCGACCACAAATAAATTAGGATAAGAACAAGAGAGAATGATATTGCTGTCTTATTCCCAGACACTAATTTAAAGACAGAATTTAGTATTTCGTATACTTAGATGCGTATACACCAGTATTTGTTAACGTGATCTATCGGCAACATGAACCAGTGGCACCGCAAAACAGGGAAGTGGATATGGGTACTGGGAAATTTCACAATATAGTAGCAACATTTGTTATAAGGACCAAAGTACCAAGAGACGCATGTTCAAATGTTAAGTGATAACGTCACAGTAATAAGTATCCTTAACAGTATTCCAAATGCAAAGAAAGTGTTGGATAGACTAGACTTTGATCGATAGACACTGATAGTATTTACCCTGTTTAGCAATGTATATGAGGTCAGTCAATTTATAATAATAGAACTTTTAGCGGTTGTTTCAGACTGACGCTAATTGCTTGTACCGTACGTGTGAACACAAATAGCAAGATTTTGAATGAATAGAAACATTTGACACTAACACTCAAACTACAGCTTCTACCAAAATGTTAATACGAACGAATATATCACATGCTTTAATTTGAGAAATCTAGAAATCGTATTTGTCACTACACATCACGCTCTAGATCACGAGACGTGTGGAACTATAAACAAAGATTGTGTTGATAGTTAAGACAAAACCTGTACTCCTAGAGTCCCTACCTAGGAAGGACCCTAAAACGCCTCATGACAGACCAATGAAGAAAAAGCTGAAATAAATTTATTCAAACATGAAACTAGAGATAGAAAACTCGAAGTAAAATATAGCACCGATTTCCACGTTTTGTAACTTTTAGAGTGATCTCACTCTTGCTCTTATGAAAAAGAGAGGCAGCTCTAAGAAATTCTCTCTGCGCGAAAATAGTCTCTCGAGGTACCTTATTAATAGGTATCGAATAGAATGGATCTAGATATCTAAATGTCTAGCCTAAAACCGAGGGCAGACTCTCTGTATGACATGGATATTAGAGGGTTGTTCCTGAGCCAAAAGGCTTAACAGGTATAAAAGGTGATTATATTTTATAGAGAAAAATGCTAGCTCGGTTTTGACTGGTATACATGAATTATGCATAGGATTAGATAAGAACAGTATTTTGAAGTTAAGCGCCCTTTTTAAGTGTAGCTACCTTTTTGAGGATTATAAAGGCCATATTATATGATAGACCATATTACTACGTCTTTAGAAGATTCCATTTACATATTAAACGTTATTCATTCTTAAACCGTAACTCATTTGAGTTTTCTGAAATTATAGGTACTTCATTTATAATTATTTATTTTTCTACTACAGCTTCATGTTTTGACTACTTGATAATTCAAAAATGCCTGTAAATGGTTTAATTTAAATAAATGCTTTGAGTTTCCAATGTCGCTAGTTCTAGTTTCTCTTAAAGCAACCAAGTTTTATTTTAGCTACTTGGACCTTGAAACTATCATTGGTCACGGCACGGGTTGATATAAAAATGGCAACAAATTGACCATTCTTTACATAAATAGCTAAAAGATAAGAGTCACTGGGAATTACAATGTTGTATTGATTACTATTTTAAACGGAACTTTTTAATTAATTTATTAAAACAATGGAAAACAGTAAAAGATTCCATTTGAATAAAATAAAGATTTAATAACAAAAACGTAATTATTTCAGTAATAACCTTTTCCTTTCTTTTCAATTGCTGAATTAAGTTACAAACATTTAACTAAAATTGCATTGCATATTACGTAAATCACTAATTAATTAGCTCTCGGACTTAAAAGAACAGGTACGATTATTAGGTATTTTGAGCTGTTATCTAAATGTGGTACTCGACCCAGCCACAAAATCATTAATATTCCTGTCTGAAATAGGGCTTCACGTAATTAAGCAGACAATCTGAATATTTTATTAAAATAGACCACAAAACTCATATATGTAGGTACTTGGTCAATTACTAAGGAATTCGAGTGCATGATGCCACAGTTCGGGCTACAATTTATAGCCACATAGCAACGATAGCCGTTAAATAATATTAATAGATAGCTACGCATAGAGGGCATATGTATTAGTCTCACTTTATAAAAACCTTGTAATATATAGGCCATGTATTCAACTTTCTCTATGTTCTGAAGCCGTTATTTTCATGATGGACAATTGAATATGGGCTATATTGGCTAAGCTTTACTGCTTGTATTAACCCAGCATATAATCTCTTTAAGACTAACCCACAAAAGGTCAGATGAAACAGCGGTAACTATTGTTTCGAATTTAAAATGCTAAATGATTATTGGTAGATACCTAAAACTGTGACAAAAAATACCTTATCACTGATTTAATTGCGTGAATCATTTATGCGTTTATCACATAGGTACTATTTCCTCATTAATGTTAAAAACAAATAACTAACAAACAATGCAATAATAAATAAAATTTTCGATCCACTTCTGCAACGACTAGACGCCGTCCACTACTTATTTCTACAATCGTAATCATTTATTTTGGTAGCTAAATATTCAAACAAAGATTAAACAGTAGTAACTACATACATTTCTTCTGAAGTAATAACAACATAAACAGGAAAACAAAACACAGTGTTCCGGTTTATTTGAATGATAACACGGAAGAAACTATTGGACTGTGCCCAGGCAGGACAAACGAGGTCGACAGATACATAATATGTCACGGAAATAGTTCAAACAATAATGCTTAGTAAGAAAAACATACTTTTGATAAAGAATCAGTCAAGTTTCATGAAAGAAGAAGCAAAAAAGAAGATAGTATTACGGTTGGGAGCCATGCCAAAGCTAATAAGTCGGTACTACGTTTCCAACATTATGTGTAACAAAACTGGAAACTAAAGGTAAATGGGTCATTGGTGAGACGTTAAATCTTCCGTCAGAAAATCTAATTTACTACAGGGTTTAACAACGAAATCGTAAAAACAAACTAGAGCATTCAGTCATAAGTTACAATGCAGAGTTTTATGGCGCGCGCCATTTCTAACCCATTTCCTAAGACCTATTAGCAATTGTGACGGGTGAAACTGATCTCATTTACTCATAACATCGTGTACGTGGTCTGAAAACGTGTCTGCAAGCACATAAAACTATCCACTGCAGTGTTTATACCCCTCGTGAACATGTTATTGCAATATGCAGTTGTTGCCACCAAACTGCAGAGAAAAAACGACTCTGCACGCTCTCAATAAGCACGATATAAACCGCATTGTTTTAACTTTTGCATTGTTCAATGATTAGGGGCTCATGCCTTCTGTTTCTGCGATTGTCTCAACAATAGAAAGAATCTAGGAAATAACTGTTTCAGTTCTTAAAAAGTGTGATATTTTAAGCTGTAAAAATGAGACAGTGTCTGCGAAACTGTGGGAAACGCGACCTAAAAAATAAAACAGAACTGTAAAACATATAAAATTGCAATAAAATTCTGCGATAGTTAAATGCGTTCTAGTTTTCCGTAAAAATAAAAAGAACAAATATTTTCGTTTTATTTTCACGCATAGGTACCTATGAGCTTATTTTTATTTATGAATAAACTCTGCAATATCAGTGACGCGACTCTGCAATGTTACTTAATAGTAATAAAACTAAATATACATGCTGATTGATTCAACTCTCTTAAAAGATATTTCTATAAATAGAAATACCTTTTAGTGAGTCAAAATTATACAATTTAATTGAATAGTAGGTACTTTAGATAATAAGTCTTATCTTGGCGCGTCAAAGCTAGATGTTAAAAAATGTGTTGATTGCCGTGTAAAATAATGTCTTTTGTAGTGATTTTATAATATTACATGTTCACAAAAATAGTCTCTGGTTCCTAAACATGAATGTATCTATAATATATATACCTACCTACCCTAAGTGAAATTGCAGATCGCAACGGCAAGAATAGATGTTTTCTAAGTGAAAGGATTTCTAAACCGGTTTGCAAATTAATTATTGCTATTAACAAATGACTTCTTTTTTACTTTAGGTACGTTTTTTTCTGCGCCAATGAATGTACGGGCCAAACTGAGAGCATTAATAGTGCCACGCAAAACTGGACCTTATAAGGCGTTACACAACTATTTTTTTAAATTAAATTGACTTCTTATCATCTACATGCGCGTAATTACGTGGGTACTTTTTTATAATTATTACCTACGTAGGCAAAACTAAATATTAAATAATCATGTCAAAGGTCTTGTGCCCGGGCACATGTAGTGATGTCATTTTATAGTCGCATAATTTTGTATGATTAATTACAAAAATTATTTATAGCTTTCATGATTCAAATTCATTGGTCTTTAGAGATATTTCCTACACTTCATGTTTTTAGTCTTGTGTCACCTGAAACAGCTTTTTATTTAATTTAATTTGAAAACCTAGTTAATAGATTTATTTATCAAAGAAAATATCTTGAATCAACTTCTAAAACGCAAGATAATCTAGATTTAACAGGTTGTAGTACCTACCTTTAATCCTAATCATAACAATAAATTGTACTGTCATTCTATCGGATAAAAATCTCTGTTCTCTTGTTACACCATCTATGGAAAATATTGACCAATTAATAATCCATACACCAACGCGAAAATGACTCAAAATATTATCTCGGTAAATTTTGCCTCTGAAAATTCGATTTACTAAGAAATGAGATCTTTTAATGAGATAGATTGCGATAAAAAATTAATATTTCGCAACAATGCGACAGAGTTCTCCAAAGTCATCAATCAAACTAATCTTGTGACGACTGTTACCTATTTCCTAATATTGAGAAACGTTTGAAAAACACAAGGCTATGCATCAGCACTTTTTTAAAAGAAACCATTTCACAACACTAAAAGACAACATTTTGCTATATATTTAGGTAGCTACAGGTTTTCCTATGATTGATTATTCTCCCTGCGTAAGTTGAGTTTAGTCACGGTAGCCGTTGGACTATTTCCCAGTCACATATCTACGCCATGCACTCGAATGTCAACGCTCAAAGCATTCTGCACCTTTCTTTGATCGTTGCCTAAAGAATGTCTGCCATTCCGATATAGTACATACTAATTCCATGCATTCCAGTTAACGATGACAGCTTAGCAACGACTTATCAACCAATAAGAATCGATTAGGGCTTATAATCGATTAAGGGAATATATACAATCGATTATAAAGCAGTCTCTGTCTGTGTGATACGGTTATCAATGCAGGTTAGGACGTCCCCGTTTGTTTTGCTTACTTACGAATACCTGTAAAATTTTCAGAAAAAAATGTAGATTTGTCTATGAATTTCGTAATGATTTGTAACAAAAAAATGAAGGTGTACATTATCGGAACACGGTTTTCCAATTGGAGCATTTAAAATTTGAATAGAATATAAAAATAGTGTAAAAGGTATCCCAGTTGCCAGTATTTAATATTCAAACAAAAGCTGGTGCAGCCTCCTTCCTCTGCCCAGACAAACAGTACACGTAACCCATGAATAATGTCAAATCCAATATACAAGAACAATGAAAGACGAGTAAATAAAATCGAGAAATTTTCCTCCTGGGAAAGTCTCTTTTATGTAAACCTATTGTTCTCTATTGTAAACAAGATAAAAGTATCACGCATAAAGAAAGTGTTGTGTTATCTCTAGAAACACAAAAGTATTGAGGATAATTACCTAATATATAGTAATACCGAATCACTGATTGGCGCTAACAAGATAATAATCAAAGAGCACTGAATGCTAGAAATTAAAACGGTTTAAATTCTAATTTGGAAGCCGATTAGATAATTACGTTACGATACTGTCTCAATTAATACAATTATATATTATTTCTCTATCATCATTATTTCGCACTTTTTGCAGCAATTCGCTAAAGTTTTTGTTACACAAATAATTTGGCTAACGGATTATCGTTAAATGGCCATCGGCTATTGTGAAGAAAGACCTTAAATTCAAAGTCAAAGCAGTGAAGGTTAATGTAGATAATGCTTGATTAGGATGAAGCTAAATTAGGATGTAAGGTGATGATATAATTGATAAACATGGCTACAGTTCTACTACTGACATTTAGTACGAGTTTATATTATCATTATTCGGTTTTGATTTTCATTCAAATTAAGACCTTTATTTTTAGACTCCTGCAGACAGACGCAACGCGATGGTGTAACGCGATTCTGGTTGAACAATTTTCATGAAATTTTCTTAAAAAATATTTTACTAGAGACGCTGGTTTCTGGTAGAATTCACCACAGTCTTTTACCTAGTCTAGGATTTAAGTGCTACCCATACGTTCAAAAAATCAGGTCACTACCTGTGACCGATCAACAGCAGCTACAACAGCAACTATATCTGCAGTAAATCCACTGTTACGTAACCATTGCTGAAACAATGGAAGATTTTTTCCACATTATGACATTCTTATTGTTATATTATCCACGGATTTTCATCGAAAAATTATCGAAAGTGCAAATTATTATGTAACGGTTTCAAATGAGTGACGTACGGTGCCTTTGTAGTGTGTAAACCACTTGAGTGGGATGGGAAGGTATTCATTATTTGTAACGTCGAACTGAAAACGGACGAGTTTAAAAACTTTCCGAGATACCCCAGGTAGACAGAAAAAAAGTTTTCGATATAGGCATTCATGGCATGACATTACGCCTGTAATCTCCGAAGAATGGAGTAGAGGTGTACCAATAGCTGAAGTATACCCACATTTCGCCTGCAGTTTTGTTCAAGTCCCATGTAATATAGGGCGACCCTATGCCCATCAACCGGACACAAATCTAGACTCCATGCTGCTATGAGAAATTCCTGATAAAAAAACCCCAATAACACTTAACCCGGTTGATTGGGTGTCGAACCCAATCGACCTCATGCACTCACTGATCTTATATTTACATACCTACCCACTTCCCAAATAGACAATTATAATCTGTTATCATCATTCAGAATCGGTTTTACTAACTCAAAGTAGATCAAAAAACTGTGCAAAAAAGTAAACCTTTCATCTAAAAGCGATTGAAAATATGACATTAAGCATGAAGTTTCGAAACCTATCTCATCTGCAATGACTGATTAGATCTATATCCCGGACATGACTGAAGAGCAATGATAGTTTAAATTAAATATCTTATCATGTTACCTCTTTCTTGACAAATAAACACGTAGAAGAAAAACCACTGCTTTGTTAAAGTGACACTTTTATGCCTTATGCAATAATTTGTTCTGTCTTGTTCACTCTTAGGTTTATCCCGTATGGTTGTAATCTCCGTTCCCTGTCACTCCGATTGGCATCGTTTCGTTATCTGTGCTATCAGGATAAAAGCAATAAACTTAAAGAAAACAAAATCTTTGATAATGGAAATGGAATCAAAATGCATTGAGACCATTAAAACTAAGCTCCAGTGTGCTTAGTCATAGATAAGGATTCAGCGTCAGTTCTTATCATTTTTTAAGTTCATTGTACTTGATGGCTATATGAAATTCTTCTCTCCTTCAATGTAGAATTTAAGAAAAAAATTGCCCAATCATTCGAATTATGAAAATATGAAAATATTTGACGTTTGACATTGACATATAAGACAGTATATGAAATTTTCCTTTGCCAGACCAATATGTGTTAAATGATTAACATTCATAATTTCCATAATAGATAAGGCAGTTATCAACCATTGTCTTTTTATGTAGTTAAACCCTTCATGTATAATCCCTGTGACGAAGAACAAATATCAAAATTATAAGTAGGTACGTACTCAAGAGTTCGGGGTGCTAATTATAGCTCATAATGCTTTCATTCTTATAATAAATCGCAAAAACTATAAAACTGTAGATTCTTGCATTGCATTTGGCAAGCAACCAGCAGCAAGTTCAGTCACACGATGCAGTTATTTTAAATTTGTCAAAAAGTCATTAGTAGTTTCGAAAACTAAGAATAGAAGTTCTACATTTAAATCCCATGCTTGCTTCAAACGCATCAAGATTAATTCATTTTATAAAGAGTGCGTTTCCGCAGCGAGCAAGCGGTCGCAAAAACAAACAATTTTGAGGGAAAAAAATATTTTCATATGTACGAGTGTACTTTAGCCTAATTTAATTACAATAACATCAAAGTACATTCATCACAGATTAGCACGACCTTATCTGATTGTTTCATAACAATAATAGAAACGTCGATAATCGATAGTTGTTTGAGAAAATTCATTATTTTTTAAAAATGGCTTACTTATCCGTCATATTAATGTAAATAGCTTTTCCAAATTCTGCAACTATCTAAATCTTCAAAAAACCAAATTTTATGGTCCCATTTAAAAGTTCGACACGAGGAGTTGAATAAATACATAATTGAAATAGCAGTTAGTACCTAAGTATTTTTTAAATTAAAATGTAACTAAGACCGTTTCTTATATAAGTTCACCTTCTGGAGTTAATTATATTTTAATCAGACCAAATCATCGCAACCATTAATCATTTCAAACGCTTGTTTACACAGCAAAAACTCACCCCTTCTCTCTCGATCAACTTTCGTTTCTTTCCAATCAATTAATTCTATACGAAGTTTTACAGTACATCATCAGCTTCATCAGTACACTAACAGTAGCAATGGCTTTCATTTTAACAGTTCAACAACACTAATTGCGTTTTTTTTTCCAATATTTGAAGTAATAGATAAGTAACATTGCAGACTGTGATTGATATAAATAGTGTGTTATTCGGGTGCTGTTTAAGAAAAAGGCAAAACAATTTTGGACAAGAAATCATTTGTTACTTAATTATCGTAATGTACGATAACATTGAGCAGGACATTTATTCGAAAAAAACCCGGTTTTCGACTATTTTAGTAAGACAATCGAAAAAAAAACCCTTCGACGAGATAAGATATAGCCATATCAGAATGCACCTAATTAGTTATTATCTAGTTCACACGACAAAATAATAGGTATTGGAGGTAATCAAAATAAGATAGTGGTCAAACAAATCCTAAAAAAAACCTCTTATTAACTGAGTCATCGTAAAATCGTAGATATCAAAATACAAGAAATGTCCCCCAACAAATTATTTGCGGAATAGAATAGCTCTGCATGCGAACGTGCTAATACACAATTAACTGTTTTCCAATAATTAAATCTGTAGCAATATCGATTGATTTCCGATACCCTAAATATATGCAATATATATTACACCTCATAAATATTATCAATGCGATTTTGAGTAGCTAATTCTTTAGAACGTTGATATAAGAAACGACTTGTATTCACAATACGCAGCGATTTCGGCCCACTCCTGACAGTTAGCACTGGAATAAAACTGTGCGGCTGAAGTATGTTGTTCTATATAAAGTTTACATGCAATTATGGAGTAGGGCTGTGTCTTTGCCGGGATAACAAAAGACCCCTGACCCACAGGTACGAGGTCTGATCACAACCAGACATTTTGTTGGTCATTATCAGCTCTTGCCAGTAACAAACTGTAAAAATAAATCACTACAACTGCATAATGTCAACAACAAAGTCAACATCTCACAATTATTTTTGGAACCGTTGCTATCAAAACAACTAATGATTAGAAACAACGTAAAAACTCCTATCAAGATTCCGCCAAATAACGACATCACAAAAAGATAAACGGATAACGGAAAACTGCATGTACCAACATGTGAGTTTACAAACCCACAATCGTAAGTTCGTCGACTTAATGATTCGTTAATCAATCCGACACCCACGTAAACGAATATCAACTGATAAAATAAACAAGTTGAAAGATAGTGCTATTAATATGTATGTTTTTACGTCAATCGGTCAAAACGATCGATATCCCTTTTTATCTTAGGGTAAGACACACTAGGGATGAGTCATTCGGCGCGTGTCAGAATCAAAAGTCGATCGATCCAATGCTATTAAAGGTCATGATAATGCTGGTGATAAAAACGATGAAGGAACTGCTATAGGTAAAGGATCAGATAGAGAGAAAACAATTAAATCTCTTAAAGTAATCATAGTTGTTAAGGCAGGTAGTCCTCTGAGTATTAAAACACCTGAAAACAAAAATACATATGCGTCTTCCTTAGAAACAATTCAGTATATATACAGCTGTGTTCCCACGCCATGTTGGAATAAAATTATTGCAACATTTGTAACTTGAAGTGTTAAAGTTCTAAGAACTTGCCACAGAGCATTAAAAGTATTTCTCATTAGGTTGGGGTCGTGTTTTTTGCATACTTGGAGAAAATTGAGCCTCTGACCTTCTATTTTGTGTTCGGCTGAGAGGCTTCTAATGGGAAGAATGCAAAGAGAACACACATAGCAGAACATTACAGCTAAGCCAATCCCAATAACCCAATACTGAATACGAAACGTAAGAAACCAAACAAAGAATCCAAGAAAATGATATATGGACCTAGTTTCATTCAAAAAACAATGATATATCCAGCACATGATGAAAGATCAAGCTACAATATTGATAGTGACAATCAGACTATATCCACGTCTCAACCTCGTGAAGTCTCCAAAGTCACGTTGTACCAAGTGTGTGCACTCGCCAATATTTTGCTAATACTACACGATAACCCGATACGATTGGCAGGTCTTCTGCATCCCTTTTAGTGGTTAGACGTTCTACAAACCTAGTGTGGGACGCTTGTTTATTAATAACATGGCCCTTAGGAGTTTATGTTGAACTTCGTCTTCCTCCTTTAGAAAAATATGTTGATAGTACGTGACATCATTGGTCTAGTTACCAGTGTGTTCCTATTCACCATCATCTTTGAAAGCCTAAATATCTGCCTCCATGCTTTGTTTAATCCTACTCTATACTAACTAAGCTCCAATTTCTAAATGTGTTATTGTTTTCTTGATCGCTGGGATTGTTATAATTGCTTCTCATGTTTACCTAAGCTCAAAGTTATCTAACTCTTATGTAGCTTTGCGTGATTTACAGAGTCGATATAAACTATAAATACTTTGCAACTAACTCCAACATCCCTGGCAGCTTGTTAGCAGCACAGTTTAAAACGAGGTCGTGTAGTGTAGCTGTGTAGCTACGATGAATTGTAAAAGATACGAGTGTTCTCGGCAACCAACACAATTATTTTAAGAAACAAATTATGTAAAAGACAAGGGTACTGATAGTATTTTTAAACGAAAAGTTGATTTTATTTTGAGCAATTCTAAAATCATAACATTGGTAGAAAGCGTAAATGTTCAAAGGAGTCTTGAAATTCGTTTGAGTGAATGTCGCTGGCCTGAAAACCACTTTCCGCCGAATTGAAAGTTGGGAATTTGGCACGACATCGACAAATGGACTGCAATATAGAATTTTCCCATAAAATACTTTCTGCACGTGGGCTATTATATAGAAATTCCATTCAACCAAAATCATTGAGAATTTGATACCGTTCTCATCAAGAAACTTTTATTCACATACATTATCGCAAAAAAAGCATTAATTTGCTGCTTGTGCAATTCATGATTACTGACCGGTTTACAGATTCAATACTCGAAGTAGTTATTTTTATCAGGAACGTATTTTCTCTGTTCGCCATATAAGACAAGTTCTTTTCCGATATTTAAAACGCTGTAGCCGATGCAGGTGACTACGTGTCGGCGCCATGACTACTTATAGACCGTCTTCAGACGAAGATAAATGTTTTACCCAGAAACTATTTATGTTTTAATTAAAACTAATTAGACGGTACTTTAGATCTCTTATGACGAGATATCAATCTCTCTTTAGCAAGTTGTGAAGAAACGGAGGAAACATTTAGAAATATAATAAAACTATACCTAAAAACTAGTTACGTAATCAAGAAATCTATTATATCGTATACCCCGTCTAAAATAAGTAGTGGATACAGCTCATTAATAAAAATTAATACATACATTCCATACATAAATTAAAATAGAGTTTCTTGTTCAGTCTATAATTTATAGTTTTTGAATTCGATCGGAAACGCATCCAGGTTTTTTTATGTGGCGTTTTGTAATGCACTCAATTAAAAACGATGCTCCAGTGTCGTACTAAAAGAGTTATTAGCTGTAATTACTAGTTGTAAGCGTTAATGTGCACTCAATTGACTGAAACGCTACTGTTCGAAACGCAAGTAGGTTCCGATAACTAGCTAGTTTAGTTAAAAAAATGCCCATATGTTACAGATCTTAATGATGCAGTTACGATAAGAGACTAGAACACGCTTGCAACGGCCTAGATTTTGTTTATGGATTGAACATGAATCCGAACGCAAGGTTTTAAATGGAATTCGAAAAATGAAATATTGATTCCTGATGTCGTATCGACTAAGTTATGGCATGGCCCACCCGCTGTGGTTCGAATTTTATTAACGATATTAGCCGTTACTGTGTTGCTATAAAAGCTATATTTGTCTGGATAATTATATGCAGCATGCAATTAAGAATGTCAGAGGCGCCTTGTAAGATAATCCGAGTGAATTACCTACATATACAAGTTTTCATATAAGGTAGCGTTCTTTGAGAGATCCGATTCTTTCATTCTTTATACGATATTGAAATTCAAGTCAGAATTGAAGTGACACGTTAATTAATCAGCTGTATTTTGCAACGTTAAAATTAATTTAAAAAAGAATGTGATTGTAATTGCATTTCTCGATAATGAGTATCAAGAATAATACTAAACTAATTTTCAAAAAAACAGTTTACCTACTTAATTAAATAAAAAATCTTCTAGGGAAATATTCGTTCCTATTTAATTTTCCAAACCATTGGTTTGTATCAGAGATAACCTCAAGGACTGTAATGAGGTGAATCACGACGCTACCTCTTGACAACTTGCGAAAAGTTACGTCACACTTCGTCATTTTACTCGTTAACTTTACTATATGGAGTAAACTGACTGTAAAAGTAAATAAACGTATGAAATCAAATATTTAAACAGCACTTAGGTATAGAGTTGTGTAAGGGGATCGCTTAGCAACTATTGATTTGATGTTAATCTTCTTAACATATTACTTACGATGATTTAATTCACACGTTGATACAATAGCTTTTAAGTCATTGAACTGAGCCATTATTATTCGTTCTAGAAATAACTTTGTACCGTTCACAGTTTCTACCAGAAAAACAAGAGCAGACATTACGGTTTAGTATTTATTTTATTCCGATATAAATGATTATAAAAGGTCACTGGATATTGTTACTTCAATTTGCATTGCAATGCTCAGAATCAGCTGCAAAAGTTTCACGCAAAATGACCTTTGAAAGTCGATCACGACTACGCGTCTCGAACGAGTTACGACTGAGGCAGATGACGTAGCGTCTGACGTAGACGCTGTAACAAGGTCATGTAACGTAGTACGCGTTATTTGACCCGACATGCTAATAGTTGATTTCCTTTGCCTTATGTAGAATATGTAATTAAAACTTCTTCGTCTGTGGGATAAATATTATGATCAAGAATGACTTATTTGCGACATCAAAGCAGGTTTAACAGCCAGTTTATTATTTAAGTAATGTACCGCAATTAACGATAATTATATCAGCACAGTAAGTACATCGGTGGCTACTATTTTAAGTCGTGGTTATTTTTATACAATGCCCATATCGCTACTTCGGGGAAGAAAGGGCGTAAAAGCCAAAATAGCAACTTTACAGGGGAGCGAAAAAACGTTTTTTTTTTTAAATTTTGGAAAATAACTTTTTTTGCAATAGAGTTAAATTCGAATGAATTGGTGATATTTACTTGCATTTAAGTGCTCTTTAATATCAAGAAGCTTAATTTTAAGTAGACCTTATGGTTTAGAAGATAGGATGGATTTACGACCCAAAATTTTAATAAAAATGGCTTTTACACCGTCTATAAATACGTACTATAGGACGTAAATCCACAAATATCTATAATGCTAACATACATCGTGTCGTATAAACCATCTTTAGACAGTGAAAAGGTCGTAATGACTGCACCACTTATAACAATTATCGTGAGTAAACCTACAATTATTATAATTTTGTAAGATTTAATGTGGTGAATATTGAAATTAAGGTGCATAGAAGCTCAAAATAATAGCATAATAATTATTATTATCTGATTTATCATAGTTCTATATTACAAAATTTATTATAACGAATTAGGTTACCTACCTGTTAAGTTAAATGCACACGATTCATGAATAGTGAAACAAAAGAAAAGATTTAATTGAATTGAACTTTGATTATTTTCATTAATTTAAATTTTAAGTTAACTGTGATAAATAATTACTATCATCTAATATTAATTAATTAAGAAATAAATTAACTAAAATTGATAAAATAGTATAAAATAATGGTATGTTTGTAATTTATTCTACTAGGTAGGTATTGGTGTATTAAATAAATAAATTTAGTTAAGATGCAAATCAGTTTTATTCATTCATAAATCAAATCAAATTGACAATAATTAGTAATCTTCTTTTTTTTCTATTTCCTTTTCTGTTTTTTGTTTCGTTTTCTTACTTTTTTAATTTTATTGCTTGTAATCGTATTCTTCTTTATTTTTTTTATCTTTTACTTTCTTTTTATTCATCTTCTTTCTCTTCTTATATATTTTTTTCTTTTTCTTATTTGTTTAACCTTTTTTTTTAATTATAATTTGTAAAATAAATCTTTCTTCTACTTATTAATCATTCATGCATTATTCTAATGAAATTAAAATGTAGATAAGTACCCATTCATTCTAATTCCTCTACTACATCGTCTTCTTCGTCGGTATCTAGTAATTGGTCTACTACTGTTTTAAAATGAGGCAGCGACAAAAAATCTTGTTGGAACGGTCTGGGTATTGTGTGATTGTCACAAAGAAGTTTTAAATCGTTATATTTTGCAGTCGAAATTGGTAATCTGGCGTCATATAACTTACGCAACACAAATTCGTTTGATTTTTCAGCTTGGCAGTGATTATTAGTTGTATCTAAACAAATATTTTTTTTAGGTCTTCCTCTCGCTTTAGATTTCCCTTTTGTATTTGGCCTTTTTTCAGGTACTTCAAATAGAATGACTTTTTGTACTGATGTGTCTTCATGCATGGAGTACTTAATTTCAACTTGATCAACATTCTTCTTCTTAAATGTAGCAATCCGAATATTTTTAAATTGCATGTTTTTTAGCGTTTCCTTAGTGAAAGTCTTTGTAGCTAGTTCGTCCCAACTAATAAAATCACTATGCTCCATGACAATAACACGATAAGGTCGTGGCCGTTTTCGGGCAGAAGCAATGTAAGGCATCCACTGGGAAGGACTCCAGACGGTGAGTTTTTTTATTTCTCGTTCTATTGTTGCATGCACTGAATCAACAGGCATGTATGTATGTCCAGGCAACAAAAAGTTAAGCTGTATTGTTTCTAAATTTACGGACTTTTTGAGGTAATAGTTTATGGCAGATAGAACTACTTTATTTTTATTTTGACCTGTACAGGAATCGCAGTATAAAATCAAATTTTTTATTTTTCTTTCGTCAACTTCTTGTAAATACTTAAAGAGACAAGTTGCTATTTCTTGGCTACCTCGTTTTCCGTCACACTCTCCCCAAATGTAGCAATTCACATTTTGAGTTCCACTTTCATAAATGGTGAAATTAAAAACTGCATACTTTCTTGAGTACCCTAACAACATGCTATCTCCGTGGGGTGTTGTCAATACCTTTTGTAAATCAAAGCTAGCTGTCAAAGTACCATTAATATTATAATGATTACTTAAATTTTGATGTGCTAGAAACCTTTTATAAGTAGATTTTTTTTCTTTAATGTGATTTTCTAAAATGGTTTTATCTTCTTCGCTGCTTATTTCTTTTCGGTCGGCTCTTGTACACAGAAGACATTTGTCTTTTTTTGGACAATGAAAGCTGATATTATATTCATTATTAAATATATTTCTAAATATAGTATCTCCAACTGCATCTTGATTTTTATCTTCACATTCTTTCACATAAAGTCTATATAAATTGGATACATTTTTTAATTCTTGGGGAAGATACACCCTGCTGGTTCGTTTCCGGTTATAGTGTGAAGGGACTGCTGGCAATTTTTCAATAAAAGACTTTGCATGTGCTTTTGCTTCTGGAGAATACTTATCCGGAAATGTACGTGTCCTCCGATCATCCTGAGACATATTATATTCTTTAGAATGAGACAGATTGTATAATAAATATTTCTGGGTCACATTCAATGTCTCAAGCAAGAACTTTTGACAAACTTTTTGACGATCTTCACCATTATTGATAAAGTACTCGTATGTTAAATTTCTCCTACTATTTGGAGAGTCCGTTCTTTTCCTAGAAATTGATACCTGGCGAGTACAATTAATAAGCCAATCTTTCCTCCGTTGTGAACTTATGCTCCAAAAGAAGTCAAACAGAGACTTTCGCCTTTCTTCCGTTATATTAAAACAACCTCTTTTACATTTATCCTGCTTACATGGGTTTTCTCCCATAGATTTTTCTTTAACTATGTCCCCTTTCTTGGTTTGGTAGGATTTTCCGTCATCTTTTAATTGTTTTCGTTCTTTCCGTTTATTTATTAGTTTCTGTTTCTTCCTTGTTATATTTTTACTTGTATCATCCTTTTGGGCTTTCTTCTTTTTTTCTTTTTTCTTCTTTTTCTTTTCAGGTGAACCACTAGATTCAGATTCATTGCAAGTCCAATCATCAGAACTACCACCAGAAAAGTCTAAAGCTTCCTCGTCAGATAAGAAGTCTATATAATACATCTTGTATTTTGAAGTTGAAGTTTTGCGTGTTCTTTTAGTCCGATCTTTTTCAACTGTGTGTGTAATATTTAAATTGGCCAGTGCTGTACTTGTAGATGGATTAGGAGGTCCAAGCTGAGTTTCATCGTGAGATGCAGCCAGTAAAGGACTCAGTTCTAAAAATGGCGTCTTGGAGGTGGTAGGTATACAACTATCAGATTGAGGTATATATTTATCCAACGGCAGAAGGTTGGTCTTCAAGTCAGATGATTCAGGGATCGGTACAGAAGGAACTTCGGGTTCATCAGCGGCATAGTCATCTTGTGGCACGAGATTAACATATAAAGTAGGTAATTCAGCAGTCAATACGGAAGAAGATTCAAGCTGCGTGCTATTGTCGTAGGTAGACAATGTATTAACAATTAGAGACGAATTAGCGATCGGAACTGATGTAACTTTGGTTTCTGGAGCATAGTCAGCTGGCAAAAGGTTTGAAGAAAACGACTCAACGGTCGGCACAGCACATGAGATTTCATTTTCAGCAATTACTGGATCTGCAGGGAGGGCAGTAATATTTGGATGTGGTAATACAACAGTCGACGAACTATCAGCCTGTTTTAAGACTTCCATAGAAATAATATTTATTTTGTTACTATTGTTTTTAAACGGGCTTTTTGGTGGTATAAGGCTACCAACGTTGTCTCCAAAGAATGAAGCATGTGCTCGGGGTAAAGAAATCATAGAGGTATTGATATCGCCATCACTGCTTGAATTAATTATGATTTTTTTGTGTGTTGCTTTTGATATTTTTATTGGTTGCATTTCTGTGTCGCTGTTTTCGATTATATCATTGCTTTGATCCGAACTACTATTTTGATCAAAACTCCTAGTCGACTGACTCGGCTCGTAGTCAGATCTGGAAATAAGATGATAATAGAATTACTTATACAAAAATTATACAAAAAAGTCGTCTTTATTTTTAATGCTAGTAAGAGTTAGGGCGTAAAAGCCATTGTAGTTTTAGTTCCCTGTAATATTGGGGTCGTAAAAGTCACGCACAGCATCGAAAAATCAGAAGACATTAGTCATTAGGGCGTAAAAGCCAGTCTAACAAATCAGTTTCATGGAGTTTATAACGGAATAAATAGAAATGCATGTAATTTGAATAAAGAAAATGATTAAACAAAATAACTGAATAAAAATATTGTGAATAATTAGATAGGTACCTACGTAACATGACCTTTGTGGTAAAGTTAGTTAGCACTTAGGTACGTAAGCACCCATCTATACAACTATACATACAACCATAATAAACCCGACCGTTTTTACACCGTGAGTACCTAATATTTTAAGTAGTAAAAAAATAGGTAAGTACCTATCTTCCTAGAAATTACTACGACGAATGCACTCTTAATATTTATTATAAAATAAATACGAATATCTCTAACTAAAGAAACATCACATTAGGTAAGCACGTCTAAACAGTTTGAGCCAAGAATAATAGATAGGTACTGTACTATTACTTAAAACTTACCTTTGTGATGAACGACGACGGCTTTGTAATAATGCATTAACGATATTCCTTCTTTTTAGCAAGGAATCCAAGGCTTTCGGCTTCGTATTATCCATTTTTTTAATTAAACAAGTAACTTATTCGCACTGTATTAATATTCAAACGGAACGTAAACAATAACAATCCGGTAAAGAAACTGCGATTGACAGACTGACAAGATTGGACACGTGGACTTCACTTGTGGTAAGTCGTGTACATGCAGGTTGCGATTGTGTTTGTGCGTGTGTCGTCGGCAGCGCGCGCGCTTTATTGGCTAAATAAATTATGTTTCTATCTCACTCCATTGTAAGACTGTTTAACGTACGCATAAGAGACAACGATAAATGACATGATTATCTCTCCGATTTTTAGACTAAAGAAATTGTTATTGTTACGATTTGAATGCTGTAACTCCAAGTTTTTATTTTTGTGCAAGGGCGTAAAAGCCAAATCATATTTAAATTGCCAAGTAAAAATGTCGTAAAAGTCATTACGTAATAAATATTGTATTTACGACCAAATATTCTTTCATACTATGGTGATACGCCCTTATTAATTTGAAATAATTAAATAATGTCATATACGTCAATTTTTTTTAATAAAAATGGTTTTGGTGAGAAAAAAATCATGGGGGTAAAAGCCATTTTTTTGGGAATATTGAAATTTTAAATATACAGATCGATAGAGCGTCGAAAACTAAACAAAGTTGCATTATTAACTCATTTTGGCCAAAAGTGGCTTTTACGCCCTTTCTTCCCCGAAGTAGCGATATTCTACGTCAAAATGACACAGATTCTGCAATATAAAAATAATGCAATTGTTTGTTTTCATAGTGCTTTGTCCCATTTTATATTATTTTTGGATTTATGGGCATTTTATATTTTTGTTGCATTCCGATCGAATATTTTACAGATAATTTGCATGCATGTATTTTTTATTTATATTATTGTTCCTGATTTGTAAACTTGATGCTTTTAATAGATATTTTATCACCAATCTTAATCAAATTGAAACAACACACGTTTGATACCATATGAGGGTAATTTACATCGTTTATTCAATCAAGTTAAAATCAGACTGATAGCTACGCACATATGTGCAAAGACGTGGAGACGTGTCTGACGTAGCTAAATGGTCGTCATTAAACTCATAATGATTTTCCGATAACAGAAATATTTTCTATCGGAATTAATAACACATTTTTTCATAAGTGCTATTTTAATTTACATACTGGTACTTTAACCGAATTAATTAGGACTCGCTGATCCAAATAAATACGATAAACTTTTAACCCCATAATATAGTATCTTTTGATTTATCATTTATTATTTATCATTGCTGTTTTATATCTACACCAAGTTGACCCAGACAGATAAGCGACCGCTGCGTTTTTTTTTATCTCCAATTAGCAACATATTGTGGCTAATTCTGTCAATTTTATATTTAGAACGCAAAAAGATGAAACAAATAAAAACCAATAGTACTATTCGAGCTCCATTTTAAAGTCACTTCGAGACAATTTTTTAAAAAGCGACTTCAGTTGCCAACAAAATAATAACTTAGGCCACTAATAAATATTTAAATAGTACTGGTGACCACATCCGGTAGAACCAGACTATAAAACAAAATATAGCCGCATTATCTTGTGGTCAGCTTAGCGCCAGCAATTGATGACCCGGTAACATCCCACCACGGATGACCAACTGTCATTAACGCCATTTAATAGGTGTAGGTTTATGTATTAATCATCATTTAAATGTATTAGATCTGCTTGTCCGTCTGAGCAAGGTTATAACTTGACGACTTAAGGGGAAGTTTAATAAATAAATACTTAGATCAAAAATTATACTTAGTATCTGAAATTATTTTCGACTATTTCGTTTACAGTAGTTGTGCCTTTTTCCTAATATTATTGCCGACAGTCAAACCGACTGTGTATTTTAACACGAATTTTAGGCCATTCGACCTTGTGTTCTTAGAAATCAGATCTAATTTATTTGATCCGATTCTTGGAACCCAATTTGCTTAAAAACCGACACTGGAAACTCCAAAGTTACCTTTAAAGTTCCCTTTACCTCTTAGCCTTTCAAACGTGCACAACATAAAAATATCAGTTCCTTGATTACTAGCTTTTGCCAGCGGCTTCGCCCGCGTGGAGGTCGGTGTATTATACTTAGAAACCTTCCTCTTGAATCACTCTATCTATTAAAAAAAACCCGCATCAAAATCCGTTTCGTAGTTTTAAAGATTTAAGCATACATAGGGATATAGGGACAGAGAAAGTGACTTTGTTTTATACTATGTAGTGATGACTATAATTATGACATAACTTAATTTGCACATAGGTTTTACGCTAAATAATTAGGTACTTAAGTTAGTAGCAACTTAGATTGATAGACTGTTTAAAAGTGTTGATAATGACTAAACTTAGACTGACAGGGTACCGTCTTGCAGTTCAATGGCAAACAATTATTTGCTTTATTTGATAATAGCTTTCGCCAGCGGCTTCGCCTGCGTGTAGGTCGAAAATTATCCCACGGGTGTATGTGTAAAGTATTATATGTGTTAATTCAGGTTTTAAACTAACTGTTTGCCAAATTTCGTCCAAATCCGGATTAAGTAACAATTATCTAAACATCCAAACTTTCACTTAATATTAGTAGGATGGAGCTCATCTCGCAACCATGTAGATACACACTAGACCTAGAGTTATATTGATGAAAAATAATTTTAACTATCCATACATTATTGGAACTAACTTAAATCTTTCTATGCAGTATTTTCTTGTCTCTTTCTGTGTTTTAGTGACGTTTTTAAAACAACAACGACGTTTCAGCTGACTCCGGTATAATGAAACAAACTGACAGACTGCAACATAACTGTAACATCGAAAATTACCCGTGTGAAAACTTCTTTAGTAATAGGTTAGTTGTCATGTAAAATCGAACGGTCATCAATTTTGATGAATGTAATGAATAGCTATTCTTCCGAATTGCATGCCGTTAGGCGGAAATAAATCTGTAATTGGCAATAAGCGATCGAATATCAATATTTGTACATGGATGTCTTAGCAAAAAGCGTAACTAACTGTTTCAGCACGAAATTGTATGTATTCAAAAGTTAAAAATGCTGTTCAATTTATTAGAAGAGAGACGTTTCCGTGTCTCCGAAATCCTGTGTCTAATATATAATTTGGCATAAACGGCTTGTGAAGAAAAATTTTTCCAAAAAAAAAACAACCGACTTCAGAAAAAACACTACAAAATGAAAAATAACTTTAATTTCGGAAGGCGGTGACTTTGGATATGTATTAAATTTTTTTGTCACCGCCTTCCGAAATTAAAGTAATTTTTCACTTTGTAGTGTTTTTTCGGAAGTCGGTTGTTTTTTTTTTTTTTGGAAAAAGTTTTTATTTTTCACTTTTTAGTTATAGTACCTACCACACTAATTCGAAATTTCATCATCCTTGGCTTGGGGTCAAAACAATGAATATTTATGCGATAGCAACAATCGCGGTTAAACGTCGGTCTAGCAAGTAAACGTCTAGGTAGTGAAGAGAGATAATGGAAACGAGTAAGATAGATTAATATACATTATTAAATAGGTAGAAGTAACACGTCTAGGTCTCAAGTAGGTGAGGTAGTGCTTTAAAAAGCCCGTCCACTTACATCTTACAAAAAAAATCAATACGACTGAAATCCAGTAAAAAACTATAACAAATTATTAAATACATTAATGAAATGTGGTTTTAAATTTATACCTTCCGGTCCGGTCTGGCCATCGTCCGATTTCGCAAGTTCAAGTTCAAAATTGCATTGCAAATCGATTCCCGCCGAAACAAACAGAACCGCCATACAAAAAACCATTTTGTTCACAATGATGGCCGTTGCGAGTTCTTTTTATGATTTTCTTTTTTTATTCTTTCCTGCCTGTTTTGTATGCAAACTGACAACCGATTAACCGCAACTTTGTTTCGAATCGATATCGATACCTAATAAATATCGAGTCAAATCAATTTAATTAGAAATCTGGGACTGAAAATCGATTGATGTGAGATTTTTCTTGTTAGTTTTTTAAAGAGGCAAATATATTGGTTTATAGCTTAGCTTACCTTGAAAAAATATAATTAATCCGATTATGATATAACTAAGTTAATACAAAGTACTCAGTAAGTCTTTTTCCTTTGGTTGTCTCGTCGTTACAGTAACAGCAAACGTGTACTATCTAAAGAAAACTCATAGGTAATATTTCAGCTCTTCTGAAAAATTTTAGCTATGATGACAATAACTTTCTTAATATTTATTAGTAAGTAGGTCATTAATTTGTCATTGTAACTCTAGAAAAACATGATAAGTCTGAAATCACAGAGATAATCGTAAAATAAATAAACAACGACGTTAAGATGTTTCTCAGCGTCTTGTTGCCAAGTGGAAATATATTTAAATCGTTACTAGTCACTCCAAGGTGACGTCAATTTGTTTTAAAACAAAACAGTGAAGTGTAATGACTGCTACAAATGTAAACTGAATATAAAATAGGTTCAAATAGAACGGTTGTGTTTTGTTAAAAAAAAAAACAGTCAAACAAACAAGAGAAAGAAGTTGAAAAAAAAAACATAAGTTAAAAAGAAATCTACTTCTAGTTCCATTTTATAATCATTGTATTTAATATTTCTGAATCAAAATTCGAATATCGATCACGCGTCAAATAGGTATTATACTTAATATCCGGCGCCAAGGGAACCAGACTAACCTCGAAATCATTCAAAATTTGCCGATGGCACCAATCAATTGAATTAATGACAAGTTCTACATACGATCGAATTAATTAAAAGTACGCACGTGGGTGGAGGCACGTCGACAACCGTTTATTCCTAATCGATAAGAGATAAATTAGCAATAAACGTCATGCTGATATTACAATGTGTTATTTCACAGCGATAGAGTTAAAGAAAACGATCTTTGCTGCGTGATATTTAAAAAAAATGCCTGTAAATGATTGAAAGGAACAAAACATTTACGATTGTTTTGATTTGTGTACTCATTTTGTAAATTATTCTTAGTACCTAATTGCTTCTGTGGATCGTATTTAAATATTTTCCAATAGCGTTTAAATTTCAGGTCGTGAGAGTGTCGTGTCATTTCAGTTTGTGGTCACACCACGTGAAAGATCTTGGCAATGAATGTAAGCGTTGCACTTACTAAAAATAACCTACTGTTAATAAATATAATATGTTATGTTAAATGAGGTTCTATACAAAAACAGAACAGTTAAAATCGAATTTTCTTTCGACTATGTTGACTGTTAAGCTTCTAAGTTTTTTAAACTCAAAGAAATAAACAATTGTTTAAAAAGGCAATTTACAAAATAAACACAAACAATTGTTTACTTTGTTACGTATGTTTTTGAGTAAAAATAACGCAGCCAGCTCGTGACGTGGCGTATCGCCAAAATCACGCGTTTTCTGCTCATGTTTGTCTCAAAAATATTTTTGTTTTGCCATCCCAAATAAATATTAACGTTTATCTTATCTTAAAGGGAACGAATAATAAACAAAATAAGTATATTTTTCTAGAATATTGGCACGATAAACCATCAAGTTTGGTATTATTCTGTCACATAAAGACAGAGTTATAATATTTTTTCAGCCTACCTAATTAAATGGGGAATAATTATGATGGGCTTGAAAAGAAACTGATTATCAAAATTTCCTTTAATCTATGACGATGGTATTTTAACGAAAAATAAATCGATATCCGAACCGAAAAATCACACAATTGTATTTGCCCAAAGCAATTCTTCATTTTCTGAAAAAATACACACGTAGATAATAAGGGAAACTACTTTCAGCAATAACTTGACGAAAACCTAAAATTACGGCTCATTTGAAAATAAAAACAGAATTAAATGTGAATAAGATAGGCACTCATTTAATGTACGCACTGATAACTGTTGAAAGTCATTCGTTCAATTCTTTTTAATGTTTGCAATTAAACTCTTGTACTCAGTGACATTTCCAACGATATAAAATAAATTCCATAACTTCAAAACATTTACAGTAGTAAATGTAGTAATCAAGGACAAGTAGGTACATAAAGACACAAAATAAAATAATTTCAAAAACAACAATTTTATCAATATCCGTTAAAAATCCTACTTTAATCATTGAAGAAAGTAATAATTATTCATGAATAATAAACGGATTTACACTGAGGAAAGGTGATTTCCTTAATCTAGGTCTTAGAATCATAAATATACAATACAAAACACTTGACTCAGAAACGTCACGTGCTTTTGAATTCAAAATTTCAGAGTTAGTATTGTTTCTTGTGCAGTTGAGATCATAGTAATGGAGTAATCAGTCACTTGAAACATACCTACTTGTATGAGCTTGTTTTCGTTTTAAATATTTAGGTACTTATATTTGTAGTAGGTACGAATGTACCTAATAGGCGGTGATTAATTCTAAAACAAATATTATTCGTTGTGATTATTTATTATCAGTGCCTGAACGTCACTTTTATCATAATTAAATCAGGCGCCTTACTTACTATCACGGTTTTCTGACATTTCACACGTTACAAATTCGGCTGGTTCTTAATTCTGTAGGACATGTAAATATAAAGAACTTTTTAACATCTGCGGCTCTCGTGATTATTTAATAAGTACCTATTTATTGGCTCCAACTTAAAAGTCACAGCTTACTCTACTTTCTTATTCGCAAAATAAACATTTTTCACACGAACCGTGAATTTGGCACTTAGGATTGTTTAATTTTAATGTTGAAAGTGTTAAATATCACAAATAATATAAAATATTATTTTAGTAGCAAACATAATACGTTTACTTCACACGTTGTTACTGTAGATACTTACTGTCCTTTTGAAAAATCCTAAATAAAATAACTAAAAAAAGCCTTAAGAAAAACAAAATTGTCCTTAGCACGATTTGCAACTCAAACTTATTGATCAGCCCTCCTTTCTTGCTCTAGATTTCATTAAAAGGTAACTGTTTGCTGTGTAGAATGTAAAAGTAGACCTAAATGAGCCTTCAGGGCAATAAATGACATGTAAGTAGGTACTTAACATGCAGGTACGACTGCATACATGTGTGAACGGAGAATTTGGATTAACTGTAAGTTCCAATTTAATGGTATCCGATAAGTTACTAAACGATTTATAAAAGGTTAAAAATGTTTCCCAATCTTTTGAAAGTACATATAAAATTAAATTTAATGCTGACATTATTGACCTAGCTGATCAAAACATGCTGGCACTTTGGCAGGCTTCGCTTGTGTCACAAAGCGTTGTTGTTTATTTGAAATATAAAATAATTTTGTCGTCATTTGACGTCATACAACACTCTTTTTTCGGCACGAGTAACAAATGACACGCATTTTTTTTTTTAATTCTCAGACCGGTAAAATTGCACAAATTAAATTTTCACGCCGCCATTACTTTTACTAGAGACACGTGTCAAAATCAATTACGTTCAGTCGGTAACCTAGCGCAGTATTAGGCTTTCATAATTTTTCACATGGCACTTTATTTTCAGTTTAAAAGAAAAGGTTAAATTATAATTTTCATCTAAACGCTGTATCTAATATCTCTATATGGTATCTCGAACTCAATTTAACATTAAACATTAAAAAAATATAGAAGAGTAACTTCTATTTTTTATTAACATAACAAAAAATACCTTCTCAAAACGTTGCATACGTATATTAGTAGTTTAACAGAATGTTATTTTAATTTCTCCATCTTGCAATAAGGCTTCAGTAATGAAGTAGCATAAATAGCAGCCATATGTGGGCATTGATCGGCAGTTGGCAACAACCTTGGTTCTGTTATGAAATTGCGGTTTGATTAGACGGTTGTTGCACATTTTACACTTGGGTCTATTTTACACGCTTGTTTGATTTCAAGCGGTCAAATCATAGGTCATTTAGATATGATTGGGATCAACAGACGTAAGCATAGCTTAGGGGCAGCCCAAGATGCTCAGTACCGCAGCGGACATTGGCAACCGCTATCATCTAGGGCCTTGGCAGACACCTTTCGTTTTCACATAGGCACAATACAGCTAATTCAATAAAAAAATATGTACATATTAAATTTTCAAAGCCAAACTCATTGTTTTAGTTTGGAACACGTTTTAAATCCAACAATATAATATTAACAAATATTCTATATCTCCTTCTCTGTTGTCCACAGAATCGCTACCAAGACCTCGCAGCCTCTTCATGTGGCCCTCGCCGTGGTCGTCCTCCTAGCCTGGCTCAGCCGCCCTGGATCCAGCAGTAACCTCCGTGGATGGAGGGCACTGTACGTCGTGGCCGTCGCCACGCATTTCGGAGCACAAGTCTGGATGACCCTTGTCTCTGGTAAGATTTACTTCTGGAACATTCAAAATAAGAACTACTCATCAATGTCCAAGGAGATCATGTCATCCTATCATCATCATGTCAGATGATAATAGGATGACATAGTAGTAATGTTTGCCAAAAGTTACTTAACTTTTGTAATTATTTTAGGATTTCTAAAAATATGCCCTTACTCATTTGAGCTTACAGAAAAAAGGCGAGAAGTGCCAAGAAATGTTTTTTAATTTAGTCACTAGGTCTAGGTCTCAAACGATGTCTAGATAATTAATAGAAAATAAAACAAATTATCCTTTACAAAATCGCAAATTGTTCTCACAAATCAAATTAACATTTTTTACTTTCTTTTATTTCAAAATCGGCATCCAGAAACTCGTTCGTTCGAATTTCGAAGAATTCTATCACGTTGCCGAGCATGCGCATTACGTACGTGAAGGAACGAGGTTCCAATAAAAAAGTTACCGTCTTGTCGTTGAGAAACACCAGTTTTTTATTAAAGAAGGTTGTATTTGAAGAAGGCGGAACACTGTAATTGTTCGGAAGAGGTTTTGTTCGAAAATGTTGAAACGTTTAGTAAGTACTGTGAATGAATTTGGGGGGTGGGGCTAGTTTTCACTGTCAGATCCTGTTCTCGTTGTATTTATTCCTTTTCTGTTAGATAGTGCATAGCTGGACGTTTTAAACTAAATAAATAATACGCAGCAAAATCAGCAAATTCGTGGGAACAATAAAGTTTTACGGCTTACACGAAGAAGTACTTTGTAGTAACGAATACATAAAATGGCTGATCACGATCACGAGTGTCGTAAACTGTCGTTTTTCGTAGCGGCCTTTCCACCGTCTGCAGTTTGTTACACAGTTACACGTGTCGGCAGAGTTTATCATGTTTATCATTGTTTGCGTTCCTTTGTTTCTCATTATAACATCAGCGAATATTTATCAATATTTTAATAATCATTCATATTTTATATTCATTCATTCATATTTTATTTTCAAAGGCAAATAATACATACCTACTTATCTATAATTAATTGGTCGTTGATTTTTAGCACTTCTGTATCCAACGAACCTGCGTTGGATACAGAAGTGCTCAATCGATAGTTTGTCTGCTATTATTATGTTTTTGCCTAGTTATTTCCTAAACTATAACTGTTATTTACCGGAAACAAACAAATATTAGCCTCCCAATCACAAAATAATAATTAAAGCTCTTAAATTATGTAAATCTACTAATTTACATTACCTGTTTATATTATCTTCTCGTGTTTTATCCGTGTGTTTTTTACTTCCAAACATAATTTCACACCTAAAGATTTCAAAGTGGAAACAAGGACAAATATAATGAGAATTTATATAAAGAAATGCAATTAGAATCATTATTGTAACCCTGATTACTAATTTAGCAAATTGCACAGTACATGTTAAGCTTGTAATTTATTTAATTATATACGACAGGTGTAACACCGCCGTACCTATGAAAAAAACATAAAATCTGCAAACAGACGTCTTCTTATACTTTACCCACTTAGAATAACCTAACCAGTTCAGGTTATCCTAATTTCTAAGTCGATCTATGGGAACCGCTAAAAAATCAATCAATATTTCATGATGTTTTACACTTAAATTAACACAACCATAAAATTTCCAATTAATTATTTCTGAAAATAGCCGGCATCGTCATAATGACGCTTATAAGCTTTTATATAGCTTTACCAAGTTATAGTTGACTCTGCACCACACAAAGAATGTGGCTGAAAATAAAAGATTCGACACGAAACGCCCTCCCTGGTTAGACCTAGTTCCGAAAAAAAAAATTAAACTGTACCTACTACGAAGATGCACGGACTTCAGAAGTTTGAATATCTCAGAATCGGTGGGCGGAGTTACCTGTCAAGTCTACACGTTTCATTAAAGAAACAAATGTTGCTTCTTAGCATTTTAATGGCCCAAATACAGGAATTTTAAATGACCAAACAATGAGCAAATAATTTAAAACTTTCTTCTGCAGCATTAAAGTTGAAAATGCATTCATTTTTGAGATTTCACGTTCAAGTTTTGGTGCGCGAAGCATTCTTTGCAGAGTATTACAATAAATAATTACGTACTTGCGTAATGAGAACTAATTGGGGATCTCATTTCTCAAGTCTTATGGAACTGTAATTTTTATGGTTCCTTTCTTTTAATCGTAAATCCTTTGCTTAAGACCCACTTAAAACCTCTTGTTTCGATCAGTTGTAAATTATTGTTATATTTTGAAAACAAAATTCGAGCGGGTTTCAGAACAGAATTCCAAGTTTTTTTTTATTTTATCGCCATGTGTAGGGAAAAAATAAAACAGGCATAATACATACTTACCGTTGCACAATGGCATTTTAAGTTAAAAACCTGCTTTTGGCACTTCATTAATTTGCTACAAAGGCTTACTGTAAAAAGGAACATAAAAATATCATTGACATTTATGTTTGTTGCATTAAAAACCTTAACATTTAAAGTAATGTGATGTATTTAGATTAAGCAGAACAAATCGTTGTTTATTCGCCATTTATTTCTGGTACTAGTCTAATTAATTATATTAGTACCACAATCGCTGATTGGATACTCTTAAGCCATCCATAAATTATGTAGATGACAGTTCAATAATCTGCGTCCTTTTTGTAGTTCTAATTACTCTATACATCATTTATCTGTATGTGTAAATCAGGCAATAAAAATATTTATGATTTAAATTCGTTACTTGTTTGATATCATATAATCATGAAGCATTTCAGAAATCTTCATGGAAAGACACAGGCAATATTTGATCGAATGATTCACCGAATAAATCAAAACAGTTTCGTATGCATTAAACAGAGCAGCCTGTATAAAACGAAACAGTCAACATCCTTTGTGAATTGTGGTAGAACAATTTGGAGCGCTAACCAACCAGTGCACGATTTCGCGGGCATAGCGTGTTCCGGGTGACACGGCCCATTGAAATGACCTCTGATTTGTTCCTGTCTATGATTAAAGTATTATTAATGGATAATAAAATGTTTGCAAGTGTACCTAAACGCTATGTAAGGTCAATTGGTACCTTTGAGAGAAAACACAAACGGAACGTTAGAACAAGTAAAACCGACCGAAGAAATTTTCATCATCGCTACATTTTTCACTATCTAGAAAGAGAAAACCATTTGGAAAGTTGAGAAAATCATTAATAGCTACGATTAAAACCATAATAAAAACTAATAATGCTGGAAATAAGCACTTTAAAGTAAAAAAAACACATCATACAACCCTGAAACGATGACCCTACTCTTACAAAGTCACAAGTCATAAATCTATCAAGCTTCATCTGCTACTAGGGCACAATGATGAAGTAGGGGATCGTCAACCTCAGTCAGGGTCGTGCATAAAGGTTCAACCGCACGAGCAAATATTTGTGGGGCTACCAGACGTTTGTACAATGTCTGGGCGAGTCGTTATATAACAGGGACCATGTCACGCGGGATTGGCGTGTTCAGGTACTTTACATTATTGACGTAGATCGAGTGAGTGAAGCATTGTTTACGAGTACTTTCACACATTGTCATCAATCATCATACCTTCTAGATAAGTCATATGTTTAGTAGATGACTGGAATAGTTTACAGTTTACGTAGGTATGCTCTGGTTTTCAATGTCTCTTGATAACAATTTTGAAACACGCTTTTCCTTACTGCGCTTACTTCATATTATACAACGTGGAACGCAAAGGGTATACCAAGGGCACAGCTTCTTTGGAAGATATCAATCGATATTGGAAGGAGTTTTTAATCCTATCTATACATGTTCGGAAGTTATGAGAATTTTGAATACATTGATACCAGAAACCGAACTTTTCAAATTGAAATAAAAACATCACAGGGATTTATCGTGATAGATATTGGCAAGTAACGTGTAAAGATATTAACCTACGTAGTGCGGTGACACGTTTGTTATGATTTGAATTTAAGAAACATATGAAACCAAAAATTTGGTATCAATTGTTAGAGTATTTTATTTTGAGCTGAAACTATGTACAGTGATTCTATACCAGCTGTTATGTTTAGTACTTAAGGATAGTAATAGGGTTTCTCTTACCCTGTATATAGGATAGGTGATCCAAGACACTGCAATTTGGTGGCTCCTTGGTTTAAGACCAAGGGAACAGTATTTTTAAGAGATGCAATACTTTCTTTATGATGACTTTCTTCGCCGAGACCCCTACTATAACCCTCTCTACTATTTTCAAACCATCCCGTAGTTTCAGGATGTTCCTCTGCCTAATCTATCGGAAATTACATGCGTTATTTATATGTTTATATTGGTAACTATCCCGTATTACTAGGAAATTACGCAAGCTTTCAGCATCACAATAACTAACAAAACGTTCTTTTCTTCCCCAGGCATAGTGCTCTACTTCAACCTGCCCCGCCACGAGTTCGGCCGCGTCCAGACTGTCCTGTTCCCCGTGTACTACGCGTTCAATGCTGTCATCAGTCTGCTGGCCCTCCTCGCCTACTACAGGACGCAGTGCCTCACGCAATTCGAACATACCTCCTGGGTACAGGTAAGCATCGAAACCATTGAAGTTATATTTTGTCTTACTTTAAGAAAATGGTTTTAATCGTGGTGAAACCAAAAATATGCATATAGTGAAAAAGTTGTGTATTAAGTGCGTAAGTATTGGAAGAAGGGCAGGAGGATGTCTTTTAGATAGGAGAATAACTATTACTAAATACCTTCTAATATCTAGAGAAATCAGGACCAGGAATCAGCAGAAGTCTTAATATGATTATGTTTGCCGATTCTTAATCCCCGCTGTGACTCAAGGTTCAGGCCAGACAGCAAAGAAACTCTATTCCATTCAGGTTTACGCTAGAAATATAACGAGCCCTTATTGACCAATAAGGAATCAGTGGCCCATATGTTTACAAAATACTTGACAACAATATGAGAAAGATTTTCTAAACAGGTAAAGCATTACACGATAAACGTTCCACGATTATATACGAGCCCGTGCAAACAAAATTAGCACATACTTGACGGAGTTACAACAAAGTGCTGTAAACACATAACGCATAAGCAAAAGGTCGCAGGTCTGCAATAAACTTCAAGCATGTAATTATAAAGTAAATAAAACATGGGCATATATTAAATGGCGCCAATGCGTAAAGTGCAGTTTACGCCCGAGTGACTGTCATTGACATGAATTGAAATTATTACGTTCTGATTAATGATTATTTGCATACTTGAGAGCTAAAAGAAGGTTTCATGTTATGCTTGTGAGTAAAAGCTATTCACTTTTACTTTTACTGCGAACAGAACACATACATAGCTTATCTGTGACATTTCTTGTTGGCTGTGACATTTCTGTGCACCTTGCAAAGTCACACCGAATTTGAGCCTCCCTGAATATTAGGTATATCTTTAGAGAAAAAGCCAATTTTTATGAAGGCAACTACAGTTCTACAATAGTTTTTGCCTGACCCATATCCGCTTTCTAAACGTCATATCCCCGATGATCTATTGAGGGTTCATAATGTTGTAAAATAAATTTTAAAATCAAAATCAAAAGTTATTTGGCTGAGAGTCAACACTTTTTGAAAGTCAAAATTACATAAGACAGTCCCCCAAAACGCCCGCTCTTCCCTTCCTTGCTCTTTAAAGAAAGCCAATCAGTCTATTCATTGCCCAAGCATGTAGATAACTTTAGCTTCTGATATAGAAATACAATAGTTGCTTTACTAGCACTTAACTACGGAATTTATTCCCCATTGGCCATTACAATCAAGTTTATGTCGAGCTACATAAGGAGTTTTATTGGTATTGCCTTTGCTTGGAAGATAAATGAGTAATTGTTCGACACACAATATTTCCCGCTATCTGGGGGCAGTCTTCACACGTTTGATCAATTATAAGGATTTATTGGACTGTAGAATCAGTATATGGGATATTTTAATTTAACGAGGTTGAGTTTGAGTGCCTACTAACTGTAAATAATGGTAATTTTATCTAGAAGAGTCACTAGCAAGCTCTGAAGCCTACAATATTAACGTGAAACTCTATTTCAGTTCTTTTGTACCATTTACGTATTTTGCAGTGTTATTATTCCCACAGTGTTATTTTTGTGCATAAGTAGACAGTTAATGACCTTTCTTATCTGTAATCAAATTAATTAACCGAATAACTTTGATTAATGATGTTTACGATTTTAAACAGGGCCCAAGGTAATAAAAATAAAAAACGTGCGAAAATTTACATTCGTGTCCTTCCACGTCTTAACTTAAGTGCTGTTTGTAAAGTTTTTTTTTGTTATCAAATGTCAGGGTACAGTAATTGAGCAAACTTATCATCATACTCGTAAATAATATGAATTCCTTCATGCAAACTTCCGAATCATATGTATGGCCTTTGCCAATTTGAAAAAATGATTAATGATGGTTCTCATTGGTCAATTTTGACTTACACAAACTAATTTATAATATCCGAATATCGACATAAGTTTATTTAAATTAAGAAGGCAAATAGATAATGCAATTAGCATTATGGCACAAGAGACTATTAGGCAGAATAGAATAATACCAATGCATACAGTTAAAGATGATTTGATGCATGGAATTATCTGAATTGAAATAAAAATGAAGGTTCAAATAACTATTTTATGTACCAACCATTTCAACACGTATGCTACATTATTGTATTAATATTGCAATGTCTCGAACATAATATGGCACAAAAATAGCTAATTGCAAAAAAAAATGTATAGAGGCTGTAAAATCCTTGATTCTTTACATCAAAGCCAATACGTACTTTATTTTTTTTCGTCCATACAAATTAAAACAAGATACTGTGTAATGTTAAGTAAATGCAAGGTTGTTTCAAAAGGTCGGATTTAAGTCGCCTGGATAAAAGACGGATTAAAAATTAACAGCCATTTTTATTATGTCGGAACCGGATACAAGAAAATAACTGTTACAAAAGAGATTGTTAATCATTTAATTGATAACGTGACAAGTTAGGTCAGTAGGCAATGCAATTTGTTTTGCATTTAGTCATACGGAAAGGAACACAAAATTTCTTTCAGCCATTGTAGAGGCTTTCTAAATGCTCTACAGAAACATTTTGATTGAAACTTTGTCATATTATTACTTACTTATACTCTTAGCAATGGGAATATAGGGGACCATAAATACAACTCCAAAACTCAGAGCATACGGAGCCTGACAAAAAAAAGGAGGTGCATTCTACTCTAAAACAGTCGACACATTACATTAAATGGTAGGCCATTTAATGTAATTTGTCTCACTGACTCACAATGGTTCGTTTATTTCGAAGCGTTGTTTTTATAACTTAGGAAACAGTCCTTCATCAAAATAGTTTACATGTAACTTAGCAACATGCATATTTTTTCAAATTGGTTTCTAAGAACTGGCCATTAACTCCAATTACGTTCCAAAGATTTTCTCCTCTTTTCTCAACTCCTCGTTCTAAATTCAAACCCTCAGCCTCGTACTAAACGTCCTTATTCTGATTGTTCCAGCTAGCGCTGCTGCTAGCCGTATTCAGCATCGAGTCGTACGTACGCCTGCGACTCGTGCGACCCATGCTTCGCGCCAAGCATGTCAAGACACAGATGGAGGAGGCAGCTGGTGGTGGACAAGAAGTAAGTTTACTTTAAAACTAATATTTGTTTAATAATCGCCATAATCTGATGCAATTTACCTAAGTAAATAGTCTGAAAGAATGAAGTCTTTTGCGACTTTTTTCGAACATAGAGCACTGGATTAGCAATTTCCTTAAAAAATATTCTGATTGAAAATGTTTTACGCAAGTTTGATGGACAGATCTTTCCTGTGTATCAATCTATGGTAATCGTAAGATGACTAGACGATTGTTTCAATGACAACCATTTTACTACATCGACAATAGCCATTGAAGTAAAGAACATAAACAAAAATCTCGTCATGTTATTTTCATAAATTATAGAACCCCTTTGCATAATGCTTTTTAATGAGTTCGGAACAAAATCGGAAATCAAAGTTCAAGGAAGCAAAAACGGTACGAGCTGACGAGCTTCACCTGCGTCTAACTGACATAAATTCATAAAAAAAAACAATACCGATAATCGTATTAAATTGAGAAAACAACTCACTTGACAACGGTCAACTTACGCCATTGCAAGATGGCTTGTGAATCACTGCACGTGCTTTCTGCATCGTTGCAGAAATTATTTAGTTCGTAGTAAATGTTAAAATACATACGTCGTGAAAATAAATAATTGAATTGATTGTCTGTGATGCATTGTAACGATTTTGTAATGGTTTTGTATTCTTTGAACTCACTTTTCTTCTAATTCGTTCGAGTATTCTATTAATGGCGGTGTGTTAGAAGAAGACATTCAAAATCAATCTAAAGTCATTTATTCGGCTGAGAATCAGCACTTTTCGAACATCCTTGTTACATCGCGACTTTTGACCATCACTGGCTCTTAAAGCAAGGTCAAGAACCCTCCAGCTCTTCAACAACAGTCATTGTCTTATCCACTTAATTATCACCTAAGTATTCACACGTGAACTTAAAGTGTTTGTTGCATTTGTCATCGATAGCTGAAAGACAGAAGACTTCCTAGTAATAATCCCCAATTGACTATCAATCGAAGACCAAAATGTCAGGTTGGTTCTTTGTGGATTCTTTACTAAATCAAATGTTTCTCTTGTTACAGGTCGGTCGCCTAATCCTAGGTGAGCTCGCACATTGTCCCCGCTACCTTCGTGTCCTGAAGACCTTCAGGACTTACCACTCCAGTATAGCCATGGGCACTATGATAGCCCTAGGCTGCTCATTATACTCGACTATGATCATTGTCGATTCCATGTGCCGTTAATCGACTCATCAAGGAACTATTGGAGAAAGAATTTAACACAAAAAATTTCCGTTGGCATGCTGTGTAAATTTTAAACTTCAGTTATGAAATGTCTTGAGTTTCAGAGGTTTTTTTTTTGTATTAAAAAAAGATTGAAATGTTAACACCTGTTTTATGAAGATGGATTTGTACCTATAGATTTTTCTAATAGAATGGTTTACTTCTCAATAGTACTAATCAATTGATATGAAAATGATATTGTAGTTTGTCTGTAAACTGTAAGAATCACTTTTTCACAGGCACAAGGCAATAGCTGTCACGAATATTAGTATTTAGATAAGTTTAAATCAAGGTTTACATAGCATGATACCACCGATAAAAATTAAGGATCCATTTCATAATGCATTACTGTCCTAGTTCCATTCAGGCTGTGAAGTCTGTTTTCACTATGTACGATTGTACGCTTCTAATTAAAAACATAGTATTAATTCGTAAAGATTGACTCGACAAGGATTTTAGGAGTGTGAGGCGCTGGTCGCACGAATTGTTTCCTAGCGAAACGTTGTGAGAGAATCGTTCCAAATTGTTTACTTAGTTTAAGTGACGGAAGAAGACGCGAACGCGACTAAACGCAACGATTGTAGTATTAAGATTAACACAAACCTTTTCAAAGGTTCTTAGTTAAAATTTTAACATCGAATTTATAGAAAAATTAACACTAACATGCCAGCAACTAACAGTATAGATTGCAGTATCTAATCAAATTAATCTTGCCAAACGTTAGAAGTGTTGTTCTATCAATTAGCCGTTTGAGGCAGCGAGCCCATCACTAAGCTGCTTGATATTATGAAACTCATGTTGTATGCTCTCTAATTTCCTGCAATACTGCCATAGTGTAGCGCTAAGTGTAGTTATAAGTAGTATAGACTCTCGCCAAGCGTTTTGTCGCAAGTAATCTTTAAAATGCTCCTTGAACGCAGGAAGTTACGAGCACGCAACTCTTACGATGTTTTTGGTGTTGAATCAAATTCGATTATAGCAGAGCGCTACGAACGATCTAAGAATGTTTGCATGATGTGTCTTCAGAGGCCCTAGTGTGATTTTGTTTTAACCATCTCGAATTTTAGCATAGCATCCCGATTAGCCCTTCATCAATTCAGGGCTTATCGGAGCGCCGAATGCGGTCGATGCGTTAAGTCGAGATAGTTATAAGAAACACCAGGGCCATAGAACTTGCCATTAGCGACGATGCTCGCTAAGTTTTATCGTTGTGACTACTTGATTGTCTAGTCAGCAACAGATGCAGCGATCGTAAAATCAACAGTTTACTGGATCGCGCGTTCATGAAACCAGAGCTTAAAAGTATTGCATTTAACCAAGTCGATTGCTATTGAACGTGTTTAAATGTTTACTTTTAACCGTCAAGCAGCTTATGCCTTTGGCAGAGGGTTTGTTTAGCTAATTTTAAGTAACATAATTTTATAATTACTACGTTTAGTTAGAAAATAAATATTATTTAATCAATTAATGTGAATACGAGTTAGTGATTAATGTTTACTTATTATTCGTAAATGATCTGAGTGTCTACGTGGGATTATTATTTATTTGCGACGTGAGAACGAAAAAAGTATTAAAATAAAAAATAAATTACTATTATGAAAACTTGTTGTGTTATTTATTTTAGCTTATTTAACTGCAGATATAGGCTGCAGGTATGTTGGTACCTACCTCCCTACCAATAGATACTACTACCTACCTAACCGTATTTTTTAATATATATTGTATTTTAGCGTGCTCTGTATTTTAGCGTGCTCTGTATTTTAGAGTGCTCTGTATTTTCAACCCTCTGTTGTGTGTTGTACCGAGCATTGCCTGTATTTAGCGCCACATTAAAGATCTGCTGGGCAAAAAAAAAAACTCACCGCGATATTTTAACGTTCGTGCGAACGAATAAAAAATGATGTTAAATACCACATGACAGGAGGATACATAGGTACCAATTGAATACGAAATCCGACTTCTTTCAAACCAAGACATTCTTCGATTATCCGCATTCTGGAGCCGAGTCCTTTTTCGAGCTAAACCGGAGATTCACTTTCTGGCTAATGTGCGTAGGTACCCAAACCCGGTGCGTCCTGCACTCATATGAAAGGCCGAGATATATTATATTCTAAGCTTAGGGCATAGGTACTAAATCGTGAAATAACTGATTTACTAGGCTTTTAATGAATAACTGACGTATCATTGACTTCGTAGTAAGCCATATCGCCGCACACCTAATGACAAAAGCATACACGAAATTGATTGAAAACTGTCTAATCCTTGCACAATTCAAAGTGCTTTCTTACTTGTGAATAATAAAAACAAACTGTCATGTTGAATTTTTTTATGAGTTAATTAACATTATTTTCATTTTATGAACCTAGCGGTACACTTGGCTACACATCAAGCTATACATTTCCAGTCTACGCTGACCTCGCACTGTACGGAAATCCTATACAATGCGAGATCAGCTTATACTGGAAACGTTGAAGCTTGATATGTAGCCGTGTGTACCTATTATCCAAACTCATTATCGTGATAGTTTTCTGGCCAAACATAGTAACTTAAAAGTATTGCGGATTGGTGGACGTTAGAACATTCATTCTCATAAAAGTCGCAACCATCAAAGATGCAAAGAGGTGCGGGCACCAAGGTCTACTAAGCTACTTACAACAATATTAGCTTACTGAGTAAGTACAAAAACACACCCTACGGTGATAGTGGCCCAATTTCCTCTTTACATCAGAGCCTCTGATTTGAAGTTACGCCACTGACGACAGCACTTTCCGGTGTTAGGGTTTAGGCGCGTTATGCGCCCGGTTTGTATAAATGAAACCATGTTCGCTAGTACAGTAGGTGTGTATTTCTTTTACCACACATTAAACATACTACAACGGAGTAAATACACAGAACACACAGTTGGCACTTATGGAATGTGAAACTTATAGTAATTACACGGTATATCTTAATTACGTTGCTGAGCTGTACATCTGGTCTAATATCCTAGTACCACCAGTTCAAATCTGTCTAGCATAGACATCTCCTCTGGAAACAAAAATAGTGGTGCCACCAAACTAAGAGTGGGAACCATAGAAATTAGTTTGGTTCGCCACAAGGGTATCACGGAGTTGTTACAGAGCATTCCCAGCCCAAAAGATTTACAAGGACCCAAGGAATACTATTTGAGTTAGAGATTAGAAACCTACAACCATTTGAGTGAGTGTCTGCCTACGATCATCATCCATTTTTGCCCCTTACCATGATCAGCAGGGCGATGCATGTCACCTGATTACCTACTCAGGTAGTTTGTGTTTAGAAATAAGCGATAGGACTGCAATACAATACACCATTCTTTCACAAAATTATAAACAACAACAACATTCATAGTTTAAATGGCGCCAGTGACTGAAAAGTTGAAAGTAAATCGTTTTGCTTATTATGGGTAGGTGATGTGGACGGAGAAAACGCATGCGACTAAAAGACTGATGAATATAAATTTTGATAGATGCAAAAGGAGAAGAAAGTCAAAGAAATGATGGATGGATTGTGGTCAGGGGCGTACCAATAGAAAATGGCGCCTAAGTCACGCATCACATATGCGCCCCTTCGTAAATGATCATTTCGGTCTACACTGAGCAAAGCTAGGTCGCATAACCTTTTTTTACCAATTATAGCCTTCAATAACGAAGGTATTATTTCAACTTGCTAAAAAATTGCTTGCAATGCTGCAATTTTAAGAGAATTTGAATAGAAATAGGCATATTAGGAAATACGCTTTCATCCCCGTACTGCACAATATATTCAAGTAAGTAGTTCTTCAGATTTCTTGAATATGTAAGTAACAGTATGAAATGTTTTAATTGATGTTTTATTTTATTTTATTTAACTATTGGCGACTTTTGGCGCCCCATTCGATAGGCGCCCAGAGTTTGTACCCTGCCTGGCCCACCCTAATGACGCCTCTGATTGTGGTGGAATGATTTATACATGATAAGAAAAAGGGAGTGAATGATAGCGTCACGCTGTTGTTGTATTGGTTGACAGGGGAGAATGGCAGAAAAGGTGTTGCGCCGATCAGTAACATGGTCCAAGGGCCAAAAATACCTATTTCATATTTGTAGTACTCAGACTATTCCATTCAATTATATTTCTTAATAAGGCATGCAAAGCCGATGTCGACCATTCTGCCTATGTTTATGTGAATTGTAAAAACAAGTGTGCATTTCTTTAATGTATTATTAGAGCAGTAGGTAAAACAAAACGCACTTTTAGAACTGCCAGTGTCATAATTATCTGACACTGATTTTTGTGTTGCCCTGTACTAAAAATTGCATTAAGCTGAAATACAATTTTACGCATTATAGCAATACTAATTTCATAAATTGTTGCTATATATCAATCAATATTGTTTTAACGTAAACTAGTAACTAGAGATAACTATTTCAAGTTCCTAGGTAATTCAACCAAAAACCGTTACCGTTTCAACATATTTTGTAGTTATTGGCGTTCGATCCTTGCCAGACCAATTATTTTGACAGTTTCACTTTGAGTTTTGACACATTCTGCCAAAATGCCAATTATAATGTCAGTCGTGACCTTACGTGGTTTTATTTTATTAGAGTTTAGAAATATTAATGCAATACACGATGAAATCTAAAACTTTTACAGTCATTACAGAGATTTTATCGCTGAACATATGCTCTAGTGAACGACGCAATTATGTTGTTTATAGGTAGGCAAAACGAAGCTGAAAACATGAAGTGCGGCTGTAACTGGAAAATTAACTCAAAAATGATCGCAGATAAATGTAAAGCTTTGCTAATATTGTCAAGCGTGGTGTGTACGTTCGCTGTTGTGATATCGTTACACAAATTCGTGAATTATGAAGTGAAATTCGTGAAGCCATTTGCGCCCATACCAGATGGTTTGTACGGTAACTATTTAGAGCCCATTTCTGAGCAAAATCCGGATCCGACCCCGCTGAGATCGCTCGATAGGACTCGCGATGCAGAGGCAGTCGTTTCCCTTAACGCTGCTTTGGAAATGAAGAAGGTAGGCAAGGATGAGAAAGCTCTTAAATTGTTCCAACATGCATTCGCCTTATCACCGAAACACGCTGACATACTCAACCACTATGGGGAGTTTTTAGAAGACACCAAAAAGGATGTGGTCAGAGCTGATCAGCTGTATACATTGGCTTTAACTAATTATCCGGAACACACTGGTGCATTAGAGAACAGACAACGGACTGCCAGCATAGTTGAGAACTTAGACAGAGAAATGTTGAGAAAAATAGATGATAAGAGAGATGCACTGTCATCAATACCAGAAACAAACTCAGCTCTACGAAGAGCAAAGAAGGAAGCATACTTCCAACACATTTACCACACGGTTGCTATTGAAGGAAACACCATGACGTTACAGCAGACAAGAAGTGTCTTAGAAACTAGAATAGCGGTTTCAGGGAAAAGTATAGACGAGCATAATGAAATCTTAGGTCTAGATGCAGCAATGAAGTATATAAACTCCACACTATTGTACCGTTTACGAGCCATCACAATGGGTGATATATTAGAGATACATAAACGAGTGTTGGGTCACGTTGATCCCATTGAGGGGGGTCAGTTTCGTAGGACACAAGTTTATGTTGGTGGACACATTCCACCGGGACCATCCGAAATACAGAGGCTTATGATTCAGTTTTTGGATTGGTTGAATTCTGAAGATGCATTGGACTTGCATCCTGTTAGGTGAGCAATTTCTGTTTCTTTTTAATTAATAAAATAGTATATAGTAATCAGTAAACAAATGGAAAGTCAAAGTTTTGAGTCAATGAACAATGTACATGCTTACTTTCATTTGCAAGACTACACAAATATAATGGTTCGCATATTTTCTAGTTGTTAACTTTGGTACTGTTGCTATGCTTATACTAAGCTGTTGTAAATAAAAATAAAAATGAATGAATTATTTAATTGCTTCTTAAAGCTGTGTTGTTGTTGTTAAGTATTGAAAAAGTTGACTAAAATATCTTCATTGTAGTATGTAGAAGACCGTTTTATGCCTTTAAAATCTATCACAATCACCAAAAGATCTTCAGGGCATGCTCGATCCATCATAGACCTCATCAATGGCTTGCCATCAGGTGGGATCAAGGTCAAGAGCAGGACCATTCAACAATAAAAAATTAAATATATTGACAATTTTTATGTATTTGGAAATTATCACATCAATTGTTTGTGAAATGGTCTATTTAATGACCATATTTATGGACTTTTATATGAAGATTCTTAATACTATAAGTTATGGAACCAGGCATTACTTCACAGAAATCCTTAACAATGACAATATAATGTTATCCAGTTATTAGTATATATATGTAGTTATATGTATTTATAATATGATGCAAAGAAACCCTGCTCACTTGGAGATTCAAAGATGACTCCACCCAGGAGTGTGGTGTTGTCCCAGAAATAATGGGGCACTTAATATCCAGCATGTCCTGTTGTCTATACTCTACAGGAAGTAGAACCGAAAATGCCAAAATCTCCGCTGATAGATTGCTATCAACAAGCTGAGAAAATTTCAAGATACTGTAGCTAATTTTGTTATACTTCAATTCATTATACATTGTTTTCACAGCTATAATCGTAGCATTAAACATGTAATGCCTACAATTTCAGATATGCAGCCCTAGCCCACTACAAACTGGTCCACATCCACCCATTCATAGATGGCAACGGTCGCACCTCCCGGTTGCTCATGAACCTACTACTGATGCAGGCCGGGTACCCACCGGTGATCATCGCTAAACAACATCGACATCTATACTATCAACATCTACAGACTGCCAATGAGGGTGATGTCCGACCTTTTGTTAGGTGAGATTTTAAATTAAGAATTAGTATAGAATCATTTTATTAAAACAATTCATATATCTCGCGAAAGTCTCGCTCCTAAGTTGCCTTCAAAGGAAAAGCGAACAGGTTTCTTTTGGGCACGCTCGTTCTATCATAGACCTCATTAATCGCTTTCCAAGTTCCAACAGGCGTGATCGAGGTCAAGAGCAGGCCCATTCAGGAATAAAAAATTAATGCAACAACACACATGACGAAATAACACAGTGAAAAGATCGGAATGCTTAGGGTACGCACACATCTTACGGAAGATGCGTCGCGTATCCTCGGTCGCGTAGCACCAGAACGAACAAGTAGATAATAAAATATTCAACCATACACAGTGAAACGATGATGCGTCAGTGCGTCGAGCGTACGATCCGTGAAAGTTAACGAAGTTACGCGGTGACGCTCGACGCATCTTACGTCAGATGTGCGACCACCCTGAGACACGTAAACCGAAATTACGTCGTCTAATTTTCATGGAAAGCATAAACACGCGGAATTTACTTCGTCTAATTTTTGCTGGGTTCAATCGACCTGAAATTTCTCAGTAGCTACCCAAACTCTGCATTTGTGCCCGATTGATGGCTTTCGCATTCGGCTTGCCTCCTATTACACGTGACTTAAACATGACTGGCGAAATTTGGTACAGGTACACCTCTGCCCAAACCTTCGGGGAAACAAGGCGTGATGTTATGTTACTTAAATAAACATGTCTAAAGACACATTAAACACGCGTCAGAAGAATGCTTATTGCTAAATAAGTAAATAAATAATTTAAAAATGCTTTATTACCTTTGTAGAAAAGAAAACGAACTCTTTTTAACTATATCTCACAGTATTTTAAACTATAAGCATGAAGTATAATAGGGTATTTTACTCTAGATGAGAAAAAATCTATAAATTAGCTTAGGCAATAAGCAGTTGAAAAATGTTAGTTTTAGTTCATGAAATAACAAAATAAATTTTTAAATGAAATTCAAAGATTTCAGTATTTTTAATCTGTTTTTGATCATCATGAAATAGTAGCCGCCATGTTATTACGTCATACCGCTGTATAAACTAATCAACTGAACAACTTTGTACTTTTATTATTTTCGTAACCAAACTAATTTTTATTGAATTAATAACTTACATTCAGGAACAGCACACCAACGATAATTAGAATAATAACTATTTTTTTAATTATATACCATTATCATACAAAATATCAGCGCATTTGTTACACAGCAAACTGACGTCATGCTCACAGAGCAATATGGCATGGCGTCCACTGCGTCTAGCGTTTTCGTCAAATTACGCGCGAAATCTGAAAATGTAAAATTTAATATCATTTTTGTGGCACTAATCGATTCAATAAAAATGTTGTTTTTTAAGCGGTTTATTAGCATTTTAGAATCTAATTAAGACATTTCTCAAAAATGCGTGTAATACCCTATTATAGGTAATAAACTCATACAATGAGCAATCAGCAATAAGCTTCATTCAATGAATAGCAATCCAGAATATATGACAGACACGTGTAACAAATTGCATCGTATTTACTAAGCCAATCTATCATCTTACAGTTACAATAGTGCTCAAGTAAATACGTAGGAGGCTTAACACGCTGTGTCGAGTCAGCTGACTCTATATTTATATAAACATCTATGACTATTACTATTTCTTATCGCGATAACAATAAGCGCATTGTTAGCGGCATCATTATAATACTGTTATTACAGTTGCTTGCTAGTCACTAGGCACATGATTCGATCTAGCTTGAATACGTCAACCTATTCTTCAGAATGAACAAGCGAATTGAATAATTTCTTTGACTCTAGATTTTTTTTTCTTTGTTCATTCCATTTTCCATTTTCAATCGCTCGTCAGACCGTAAGCGAATCGTCCATGACAAATGATGATGTGGTGGAGCAGCCAGTGCTGCGCCTCCCACTTATAGATGGTTCCTCTTCAGCCGTTTCACCACCGCTGTTGGGTTTAGCAATTCAGTCCCTAGAGAGTTTGGATGCAAGGTTAGGCGTGCCTTGTGTTGTCTTTTACACCGCCCGATTTCAGAGCTTACTGACGGTATTTGTAGATAGTCGGGGATTTCGCCGTTCATAGCAAACGAAGGTGCGTTTGCCATTTATCTTAGGATATCATTTTGGACTCTTTGTAGGCAGGTTTTGCTGGTAACGCCCGACAAATAATTGTTGGGCAGCCATTGTGGAATGGCTTAGGTACCGAGTTGTGGATGAGGAGTTTGTCGTCTACAGAGATCACAGAATTGCTTCCCGTCAGCCAATATAGGTTAGGGACACTAGAAATGAAGATGTTTTTGTGTCATGATGTTATGACCCAAATCCCCAAGCTCAATCCTAGGCCATAGACAATTATTTTTTCAATAATTACACTAACAGCATATAAGTACATATAACATTAGTTAAAACAGAATGTAGGTATTATTTTGTTCCCTGGGGGAATCGATTCAATGACATGTCGAGCAGAAGCTGATAAACACAACCATGAGCGAAGTTTAAAAAAGAGTGGCATCCTAGCAGGATAACCACTGCATTTGCCGTTGCGGTAAAATTAATATGAAACCATTTTCTTTCCGTCGTGTAGTTTCATGAACAGTGAAACTGAATACTGCCTACTCTCACCTCATACACTGCCCCGGATTTAGGGGCCGATCCAGCCTACACTGACCAGGTAGCTTGCCTACCTAACGGCAGGCGGAAAGGACTGGATAGCAAATACTACAAGTCCCTTGCTTTCTGCATGCTCATATCATGGTATCTATTACATAGAAGTCGTAAGGAAGAAAAATTAAGCTGACCTCTCGGAGGCCTGATGCTAGAAAAATTCGACCTCTCTTCACTCGCTTCTGCATCATAGTTTATCTTGTTTCTTTAGCTTTTCTGCTTAAGTCTACAAAGCAACTCCTATTTCTATATTAAATTGTTAAAAGAAATCTGATCGTGAAGTGTGGTATCTAAGTCCGGGCCCCCTCATACAGCGTATACTCTCCAACTCTACATTGTCCACCTTTTCGTTTCAGATTCATAGCGCAATGTACGGAGCGAACATTAAACCTGTACCTCTGGGCGACGAGCGAGTACTCCCACATGGTGCCCGCCATCGGAGACCCGCACATACTTACTGGGGAAGGCTTCGAAGACGACATGTTGTGATGAAGACCCCCCACCTCCTGGTGGAAGACGGTAACAGTGACGCATGGGATAATTTTGCACCCAATCTTGACGATCTAGTCGTGGTTATCGGAACTAGGATAGATGCGAGTGGCCAACAGATTTGGTGAGAAATTGTAACGTGATTACAGCCTTTATTATTTGTAGTAGGTACTATGTCTAGTTTAGAAGTCTGATCAATTTACGTATTATTACATCTAACTGTAGCTCAAGCAACCATCAAGCCAGTTTTTTTTTATTTCGCACTCTATTCCTTCTACAGGAAAGTTCGATTGGCTCGAAAGTTTAAACTCAGCCCGAGTTTAAACTAACGACTTTAAAACGTTTAAAGTTTGATTTCGTTTTTAACCGAATTCCAAAAATATTCAGTAGACACAAGACTATAGCTACCACTGTGTCATTACTTAGTTCACAATTAATTTCACAACCCTTTGTTCCGTGATGTAAAATAAATTAATCAGATTTTTAGAACTAGACGTTACACCGGCGCCGACTTAGCTTGAAATACGGAAATACCTACAAAGTATACTGTAGCGATGATTCGCCTCTGATATTATTTGAGCTTACTATGCAAAATTTGACCATCTATTTTGCACTTTTCCAAGACTGCAAGATTCTTGTCTTGCAATTTTCAAACCAGTGTTCAAATGTTTGAAGCTAAGTCTCGCCGCCGGCTTTAGTCGAATTTTATGTTTTATTGAATGTCTCCTTGTTTCCATCGTGTATCAATATTTTGTGTAAATATAATCTCATGGTGCATTTCAAATTGTAAATAATGTTAATAGGAATGTTTTCTTCCAATTGTTTCGGCACGCCTGCTGGCAGGCGGTGACTGGTGGCCATTTACGCTCACGGAAACATTACAGTATGGAATTATGTAAATAGGTACTTATATGGCTGTACCAAAAAGGTGTGGGCATCCGCGGGATACCAGAAGCACAGAACCGATCGAAGTGGCGGTGTTTAGGTCGTCGTATGTCCAGCAGTGGACGTCTTTCGGCTGAAATGAGGATGATGATGACCATGAAACTGAACAATTTTCCCCATGGGACCAACATCGCAGTCGCGATAAAATTATCAAATGTCCGATACAAAACTTTAACCCTACTCGACATAAATGTATGGGAGGACTGATATTTTTCGAGATTACGATGTTGGCCGGATGCGGACCAGTTTTGGTTCGGCTACTACCTACGAGTTGTAGGTCGTGGGAACATTATAGGCTAATTATATTACGATGTTGGTCCCATGGAGAAAGTTGTGCAGTTTGATGACGTGTACCCACACCTTTTGTAATACATGCTATATTGTTGGATTTTTAAAAGATTAATTTCATTATGACTCCTAAATACAATGGCTTATGATATAATTTTTAGCAACATTCGCGGGTTTTATGAGTGATATTTGAGAGTATTTGTGGCTTTATACACCAGTTTTTTTTTAATCAGGGTAGCCGACTGGTTTCGGACCCAACCGTGGCCCATAATAATGAGTTCCTTATGCGATTTGCTTGACATCGAAAGAAGCATTGTTTAAGGGAGTCATAAGATCATGTAATTATGTAAATACCTGTATTACGATTTTATTGTGCTCAAAAGTACAAGGGCCATGACATAATGACGTGTTAGCTAAATTAAATAAAACCAAAGAGATCAACTTTATATCTATATGCTAAAGAGTTCTTGTGGATAGGTTACACATTGACATTATCAGTTTGTCGCATTTATGATAACAGTACTTGAGATGATGATTGTAGAGTTGAGATTACATTGGCAAAAACAAGAAACACACTGGCGCTTCCAGACAACTGACGAATAATAGCAAAACAGACTCATCATCATCAAATTGTAACTATAAATTTATCTATACATGGTGGCAAGGACATCGACGCGCATACTGGAACCATGAATTCAGAACATGTTTTAGAACCCCACCGCCCCCTGGCGTAGATTTGCTTTTGTCAGATGATTAAAAAAAACATACGTTTTACCAGGTATTGCAGTTTTCTATGAAACAGCTGTTTTGTTTTTAAATAACCGACGAAAATTTTCCATCCAGGGTTTCAGAATCATGTACTAATCCATGGTATAACCAGTATGTGTAAAATTATTTCCTGTATAAAATGATGACTGATTTCTTCGTGATTAGTTTAAAACTAAATAATCGATTCGTGTCTTTAACTCGCATGCCTATTATATTTTCGTATTCACATACATAGCTCAAATCACGCAAAGAAACGTAACACGATAAGACATTTACAGGAAAACTGGTTCACAAAATGATTTGAATTAAAATATTAGTGTTCTTAACAAAATAAAATGTTGTTCGCATTAAGACATCACAAGGATTTTACTGTGATATTTGATAATCTATTATTTATAATTAGTATTGCACAAAACTTTCGGGGAGGAGGTAGTTATATTAAAGATTGATAGTTTGTTTTTTATAGATGTAGAATATTAGTAATTAATTAGAAATTATTTCAATTCTAAATTGAAACACGAGTGTGCTATTTTCGGTGATTCTGAAAATTAAATTATATTGTATTATTGTTCTTTGCCATAATTATAAATTGAACATTTGCTTACTAAAAATGACTTCGAAATTGTGTTACGAAATTGTATTTTCATATTTTACTTACAATTTTATTATGCCGAGTACCTACGGATTTTTCCTATGGAAATACATGGGATGCCTTTACTTGTAGTCTGGTAAATAAATCCCAGTTATTTTTAAAACCACCTTGAATAAATTTTAACTTAACTTTATGGTACGGTAATAAGTTGATTATGTACTTAGACGAGTTTGTGTTGTCTTCCAGTATTTATGTGCGACTATTTATTTGCATTTTCATGATACCAGTACAAACTTGTTCTTAAATATAAATGCCAAGTACTTTGAATACTATTTTGTATTGTTTTATTTACCTTTTCAAATAGCTATCACTTTTAAACCATTTATTTGTTCACGCAGATTTTTGTACAAATATTCTTCACTGATGTTTGATGTTGTTTGTCATATCATATTAGGAGCGTGGCTGATCCGGCACAGTGGAATCTTGGATTGTTACATTACCGGCGAATCCTCCCTAAGGGACCGCCTTTAAAGTTTTGCAAGTCAACTGCTAGGTAGTGGAAACCAGCAGGATAGGTTAATATTAAAAGTTACTATCAGTTCAGACAGAACAGAAAAATCCTCCTACAGGCTCGTAACCACGTGCGAGTAAACTGTGTCCATATTCATACAATTTTCTACTTAAGGGTATGGTAACAAGATCCTATTTTCAATGGAGCCAGTAAATTGGTCGGGCATTTCGCCGTTGTCTGTACTATCCCTAACACGGCTAGGTCGCAAGTAAAGGTTTGCGTTACAGGCGAAGTGCCTTAAAAAGTAAGTCATCAAAAGGGTAATTTCGATCGGAGTAGTTCACCAACAATAAAACATCAAAACAATTTTGATTAATTTATTATAATGTGCGATGTTAAAATAAAGTTTATAATAAAGCATTTAACTAATAACTCGAGCGGTAATGCGCCACACCAGCATTCAACACTTGTTCATTTACTCAAACGCTTCTATACAAAAACTAATTCATTCGAACGCGGTTACAATCTCCATAATAATACAATTATTTAAAAAACACATAATATAAGAGAGATTTTGTTCAGTACGATCAAACATCGGCGCAGCAGCCTCTCTGATACAGAGGGCCGATTCGTTTTGTTTTAATTATTTATTAATAAGCGCTATCTAATAATGTAAGCTACAGTATACATGTTACCTCGGGCTGCGTCGCAGGCGCCGAGGCGCGGGGCGTGGCGATGCACTCGCATATTCGCACAAGGACCGACGCATACTATACCGATGGCAGAGCTCAAATTTCACTTGTAATTTCAAACAAGGAAGCCTTTAGCCACAAAAAAAAACAATTTTCTAATGTAAGTGTAACTAGCTCCAACGCATATAACTGTTCAAGTTTGCTTTGTGCGAATACTCGAGTGATCCCGTCTAGCAGTTGATACCACTTTTCCCACGATTTACGACCAAAATAAATCAAAATTAACGTTATTTACTTGAAATAAAAGCGAATATTTGTCGAGCCTTCAGACCCTAGAAGTTTGGGTTAAAAGCAGAGTCTAGACCTAGCACCAGATGAGCAGATATTAAACCACAAGACACGTTCGGGTTATTATTATTTATTATTTCGCAGACATTATAATTGTGGTTATTAAAAGTTACAAACGAAAAATTTACGTATATTTATAGAGCGGACAACGTTCTATATTCCATTCTAAGGTACATTGTATGTAACGATTGTCCACCAACGAGTCCATTACAGAATGGAAGATAGGTGACGTGTCGTCTCCTGCTCCTACTGGGAGACGCACAGAAACACAAACACTAGGTATATGGACATACTATCACAACATAATAAATAAGTCTCATACAAAAGAAATGAAAAAACATTATAATGTACTGACTTGAAAAACTTACATAGTTACATAGTCTTTAAGTAGTTTTACTATTTTTATTAATTAACAATACACAAAAAAAAAAGAGTTTTTTTACGATTTTTAAGACATGACGATGTTTTTTTTTTTCAAATAAATTACAATATTTATGGTAGGAGTAAATATCTGTGTATAGAAATTTATCTCACCAGCCCTTAGCACTGGCAGTCGTCATAATTAAAACACAGATCCGCATCGCTGCGGTAAATTAGACAAAAAAAAAATGGCATCACGAACTTATCCAAAATCACATTGCAAGCCGTTAAGTACTAATTTCCCGCAACAACGCAAAAACGCGCAAAGGAAACGTTTAAATATAAGGGGAAGAGCTTTGCTCCCGCCCATTTAATTCAAAGTCAAGTCCGCAAAGTAATCCTGCTTAATTATTAAAAATAAGCATTAACATAAGCAGGGAGAGATGTTTTCATGTCCTTCTTTCACAATAATACACCGAATACATGTGGCACTAGAACTGTCTAACAAACTAGAACATCACGAATCGAATTATACCATGGTCAAGTTTTGAAGGCGTAACGAATTCAAGCACCATTGGTAGGAATTATCAGTTAATTGTTGAGAAATAGGGATTAAAAATTAAATAGGTATTCGTTTTTGTCAAGACATGATATAACTCGACAAACTAGTTTCAGTGACGTTATGGCTATTACATATTGGACGATAACGGACAGCTGTAAGGAATATATCAAGACATGGTAAATGCCACCGGTAATCAAGACTGTTTTTAATTTTTAAAGTCCAAAATTGTTCTTTGATCGATAAAAATAGGAAATTCCCTTGTTAAAATAGTCGATAGTATAAAATTATAATCTCAAGACATGGAATGTTTTTCAGCTCTTGACATAGTCCCTACAGAGGTCCAACATGACGACATACAACAACCATCTTTTACATATCTAGCCGAACTATCTAGCCGAATACTCAAACATTTACGTGATAAATGAACAATAAATAATTTGAGCTTCATGTGTGCCCATTTTCCGCGGTTGTTAAATGTTTTTTTTTTTTCACGTGCAGTTATGTATTTTTTCTAAGTATAGAGAATAGAAAATTATCATCATCATCAACCTAGCTTTGTTCCAGCTATGTTGGGCTCGTGTTCCAGCTATATTTGGGTCAGCTTCCAGTCTAACCAGATGCAGCTGGAAACCAGGGGTTTAACATGTAGCGATTGCCTATCTGACCTACACTACATAACCCAGTTACTGTGTAGCACAATTCCCCCTGGTACGACTGGTTGCCAGACTATCGGGGTTCTAACTACTCGTTCCGACTGTCAAGGGTCTACGAATGACAGCCGGGAATAATAAAAAGACGAGGGTCAAGCCTAGAGGCGGAAGGAACTTGGAATAAAAATACACATGAATAAGTAATTGATTTTAGTTTACTTCTAAAAATACGTAGATTTGTGAATTAACGTACATTTTCCATCGTTAATACGCACACTTGAAGCCCTTGTATTGTCATCAACATAGGAAATCGGGTCAATAGTTACGTTTACAACGAGAGAATAACAAGCGATTTTATATGCAACAGATATGTTAATCGATCACATGATACTCAACATTTATACATTTTCAATCAATACTTTCTTTCTTTTTAGTTTATTATTTAGAAGGATTACTTTTGTCTTGATCCGTTTTTTAACTTTTAATAGAGAAGTTAATAGAAAATAAAGTCAACTAAAGAAGATATTTTTTACAACAGTGAAAAACTACAATTACTTATTTATTATATATATGGTGCAATTTGGCCAAGACAAAAGCAATCTTCCTTCCGAGCGCAAAGTATTTTAAAACGCAGTTTACATTCAAAATATCTAATTTTAAAACAACTATTTCACAACATTTGGAGTACTTCGTTATGCCAAATATATTATTATAAACAATTTTGTCATGAGAACAAATCACAGCAGCACACTATTTATCCGTCAAAACTGTCAAGCTTGGCTGATTGGGCAAGTGGCCAAGTTACGCTGAAACCATCCTAAAAAGCTCGAAATATGATAGCAAAACTTGACCGGACATGGCTTTGATCAAGCATGGGCAAGTATGTAAATGAAGGTGCCAAGTTATAGATGTAAACATAGGATAGAATTTTGACAGACACATTCACGTTTACAGACATTGGCGCAACTAGAGCATTGGACAAAACGAACTAGGGCTGCGCCCTTCGACACGTACATAACAGTTTTACACGACAAATGTGGCTTTGGTCTAAAAAACGACCCCTAACACAATAAATTGAAGTTAGATTTACGACTCTATCCTAAAATGAAGGATAGAAACTTTTAAGCAGATGAGTTGAAGCGTTAATTCTCAAGCTAGCCTCATATCCTGGCCGGCACATTCCCGCTACTGCCATCTAGTCACGCCAATGAGGAACTACTACACAATCACTGGGACCGCCTCACTGTCACGTTTGTACTTCCAAATCTACCGGTATATAAAAATATCTACAATTCGACGATAGGCCTTTAGCGAAAGTTAAATGCATCCAGAATAAGTGACTTAACGTTAATAGGGTAATTTCGCGCACCTTACAATTACATGATTCGATTACATGTTAGGTATCGATCGATAAACGTATCTACCAATGCCTAACACGTAGTTTTATATCTTTAGCATGAGTAAAGGAGTGAATTCACTTACTGACCATCGCATGGACAGTATCAGCTAAGTATTAGGGCAAAATCTCAAAACAAATTACGTATAATGGCCAATAAGTGAACTCAGACCTTCATAGACTTTAGTACTGTATAAACTATTACAGAAACTAAAGGTACATCTCTACTATCGATACTCGTAATAGCACGTTTTGTCTCACACCGCATCGCACTCGGCAACTCGGCTAAAACCGACATGCTATTTTGGACGTTATTGAGTTAAAAATACTCGTCAAAATAGCGTGTCAACGAGTCATGTGGGACAGTTGCCGGCCGCACGGCCTCGCTTTGTGCTTCAAACACTACTAATAAACAGTCTCTCGTTTTCAACACGACGGCACATACCTCGGTATACTAAGCTTTACAATAATATTGAACAAAATGGTCACAACTCGCTCAGTTTTCCGTAACGGAGGCAAATCAAAATTGAAGCGATTATACAGTAGGCCAGCTACACACGGTCACCAAACATTGAATTTGTCTCAATACTGATTACTTTATACACTGTAATTTCTGTGTCAGCAGTCGTTGTGACGTGTTGCAGCGCCATGTCGCACCACGCAGCGTCGATACGGTGAAGGGATAACGTTCGGTTTCTAACAACCAAACATCGAGATTCATATTTTCTTAATTACTATCAAAGTTAAAAATTGTCACATTACATTCGTCTCTAAGCTCCGCCCTCAAAAATCCTATTTTTATACTGACTTTCAAAATGATCCATTTTTGTACATTTCTAACCGGAGCGTACAAGACTATACACCTCACAAGGCCATGTATCAATTAACGTTTTATCGTAATTAAGGCGAACATTCAAACGACTAGTGGTTAGTCTGTGGTTGTTCGTACATATGCTGACGGAAGGTACCTTACCTCCAATACAAACTTAAATAAGCAACTGTTAGCAAACTCTCTTTTCGTGAACAAGTCCTATCTCCTACTATATTAAGAAAGGTACCTTTTATTTCGTCTATCTGAACTTACTAGCTCAGATTTCAGATAGCCGCTAGGGGAGTGCCCTTAGCGTGAACATCTAGCAACATATACTGTCACAGTTAACATATTATCGTCATGGACAAACTTCCTACATAAATTGTTACAGCACCATGCAAGCAATATTTAGAAGAAAATAAAAATAAAGGACTTGACAAAATTATTTTTACTTGTATCGAGCACTACGAAGTTTGCTTTTGAAATATACATATGCAGGTCAGGTCTAAACTTTCGTGCTAAGGATCCTGCTTCTTTCTAAGCTTTATATTACGTTGAAATATGAAACATAACTAACAGTATTCAACCATCAATAACGATAAAAAGTTCTGAACCAAGTCACAACACTGTTAAAAGATGACTTTTGGACCAAAAGTCATGTTCCTTGTTACTTTTCGTCCATTTAAAAGGTAAAAGTACGTTATCTAACCATGTTCGTGTGATGTTATATCGACGCTACGTTGGGTGCGGGTGAGGTACACTAGTGGTGTCGGGGAGGCTGTATGCGGCGCGAGATGTGCTCTTCCTGCTGCATTTTGGAACGGAACTCTGCGACTAAGTCGCGCGACTGGGCTAGCACTGCCAGTTGCTCGTTGAGTAGCTCCTCCCATTGGGTCGCGTATGCTGGAAAAGCAACAGTATAGATTTTAGTATAGGTTTTATTGATACATAGAGTCAGGCTGGATTTAGTGTTACGCTGACGTCGGTGCGGTAACGTCAGTCACGCGTACCAAGACGCCGACAATAAATAGACGTATAAAGGGTGTAAGGGACAGCCCTCCGCAGACTGATGGGATAAATTCAGTATAACATACTAAGATAGGTACATTCAATTATTTCAGGGTCGTTATGGGAATCCAATAAACCTGATTTGTTTTATTGCTTCATAAGCAATGTATCGTTACCGTGGCAAAATGCACTAGCGAACGACAGCGCGGTGAACCTTCGGCCGCTAGGCAGAAAGTGAACTGCTGATTACGAGCGTCGTTCGTTAGAGTATTTCAACATTAATTGCTGTTTTATATTAGCTGTTTTATATTAGCTGTTTTATTTACATAAATAGAGTGCTGCGTACAAAGAATGTAATTTTACATTGAAATGATCGATAAGTAGCTGAAAAAACGATACAAAAATGAATATTCAAAATGAGGAGTTGAATGCACCCTCACATTTTGCGGAGGGCTGTCCCTTACACCCGTGTAGCACCGACGATCAACTATAAGTCGGTACGTGACCGATGTCAACGCTGACCATCGGTTGAGCGCCAAATCCAGCCTTAGGTTTGATAAATGAAGATTTAATAAGCCGTGTTGCTCTGTTAAATTTTAGTATAATTAATATAAAACAGCGTAAAGCAATTTTTTTATGTTACCGGTCATTTTGTTATTTATAAAAACATAAAATATTGACTTTTGTCTATGAATGTTTTTTTTTTTTGTTTTAAGAAGCATAAGATTTAAACCAATTAGTCCTATGAGCGTCAGCATTGGCAGCATGATGATCGACGCGGTTGTTAACAATGAAACTTAGCTTTTGTTTTATTTTCTCGTCCACATTTTGTCACGAATTATGTTTTCAAAAGACTGACACAAAAAAGCTCAAATTGGAGTGTGACTAAAAGCTTTTTTCTTAATAAAAATTTTAAGTTTTTGTTTTTAATTATTTTAAATTAATTAAAACTAAAATAATTGTCTCAAAAAATAATTGTATCGTATTTGCATTTTCAATGTTGTGCCTTCTGCAGTATATTGCATTTATTTTTATTATTGAAATGTTTTTATACAGAGGATATCTTGATAATCTTTTATTATATTTTATTCATGAGTGTATTTAGAAACCAGTGGACGGACCCTAAAATTTTACACAATGCATCGCAACCTTTACCAGTGTTACAGTAACATGACAATAATGCAACGTTGGTTGCAACTCAAACCTAACAGTCGGCGCGGTCGTCGCGTGCCAACGCCGACGCTCGGCAGGAAGCGGAGCCGCTTGATGCGGACGTGCACGCCTGCAACACGTAGCGTATGCAGACACACCGACCAACATGTAATGTTACATGCATGCGAGGCATACACCCGGACGTACATGCATGTAATGCAACACTCAGGCAAGCGTGTAAACACACTGACATACAGTCAGTATCAAAAATATCGGGGCAAACGGACCGTTCAAAAGATCGGAACAAATAAAACAATAAACTTTGTCTAAAGTGGTTAAAAATCTGACAATGATTGTCGTCTACTAAGTGAAACACCCCTTGAGTGATTGACATACAGTTTAATTTTCTTAGTTGTTCCCTTTTTTTAAAGTCCGGACGTTTCTGTACCTGATAATAAGTAACATACACCACACATCCATGGGCGACACATGGACGAACATGTAATGTAACACGCACACATGCACACAGCGTACAAGCGATAAATAAGCAAAAATACATGTTCGTGTTTATGCTAAACTAGCCAAGATTTAACTAAGATAAAATACACAGGGTCATTTCTAGAATTTTGTTTGACTTTTTTAATGTTCGTTAGTTTAACTAGCTTTTGTCAGCGTAGATTGGTATTTTCCCCTACAAACTTGAACACCCCCTAATCCTCTTTTACAAAAAATATTAACTTTATGATTTACTTAGGTAAGTATTCGTGTCAAGTTTCAAGTTTATTAAATGATTTTTCATACAAACGAAATCCCCCTTTTCACCCCCTTAAAGTCGAAATTCCAAAACCCCTTATTAGTGCCCCCTTTATAAAAGGAAACGTAAGATTTCGTAAAATTTTGCACACGGTTTCGGGACTAGTCCCAGTAGTTTCAGCTGTGCGTTGATAGGTCAGTCATTCAGACAGTTTCTCCTTTTATATAATATAGATAAGACAGTTTTAGGGATTGATTGATAAAAGATAACACCATATTGCTGCGCCTAAAAGCTCTCAGGGCGGCCTACATCTCACCACCGAAACATACAAGTACAGTTAGCATACCCTGATCGTCGCTTCGTTACAGCAACTCGATGCACGTTACTACACTTGTTAGTCGTTCAGTACACATGCAACAACTCACCGTCCTGGTCGTAGTCCACATCGCGTGTGATGCCCAGCAGCTGGTTACAGCGTTGCAGCGCGTGTTGCAGGTAGTCGGAGATAGCTTTGTGGTTGTCGAGTACTTCCTCTTCCGCGCGCTGCATCTCGTCGATCGCCTCGTGGAACGTGTACATCTCAGCTGACATGTCGCCCTCCTGGTAAATAAGTTGAACATTTCAGTAGAGAAACTGGTTATAGCATCTTAGAATGTTTCTATGGGAGTGATTTCACGAAAAGGGATGGAGTGTGCAACAGGAAACCGGGGAAACGCGCGTTATTTGAGTTTACCAATGAGCACGCGCGGTGGTAGAGTGGCCGTCAGATGGTACCAACTCATTTTCCGAGAGGTTCGTTCTGTCAGCCAACAGTGTGTGCACGTGTGTGACGAGATAGAAAAAGAGAAATAGAGAAGGAGAACGAAGTTTCTAGAACATTCACTTTAATACGCGTTTTCACATTTCTCTTATACGATTTTGCTCGTATCTTTTAACGGGTTAGTAAGAATCATTTCAAATAATACCTGAATACTTTTTACCTAATGTTAATGTTGCTTATTATCAAGGTGAGATGTCAAATGTTACACATCATAATATGTGACCACTGTAAGGCTCGCCGGTTTTATTTTTTCTTCTGCAAGCTAATTCGGAGATAAATTACAACTCCAGTAGCCAAATGACGGAAACCATGATTGTTTGAAGTTATGACGATAAGCAACATTCCTTTTAAGCATCGGAACAATCATATAGCTGCGACGTAAACAAAGCGGTTTGTAAACAACATAAATGAAGTGTTACACAATGACCGCAACATTACTCCATACAAAGCCCGCGGTACAGTAGCTACTCACATTGAGCGACCTCAGCTGCGCCAGGTCGTGCGCGGGCTCCATGTCCACGTCGGCCAGCGGCGAGTCGGGGCGGCGCTGCGGGTCGGCCGTGCCCAGCTCCTTGACGCGGTCGGCGTAGCGCAGCGTGTTGAGCGAGTGCTCGCACGACGACATGGCGGGCGAGATCATGGCGATCATGCACGTGCGGGACTTGTCGCCGATGAAACTGTCGCGCAGGACTTGCGTCAGTTTGGACACTCGGAACGGTAAGTGGTTTTGACCCTTCATGCCGAGCGCCCGAATACATTCTTTTAGTGCGAGCAAGGATTTGTTTATTTCTGCGCTTTCCATGCCTGTAGAAGAGAGAATTAAATCAGTAACTCGAAAAAATAAATGTGATGTAATGCACATTTAATGAAAATATGAAATATAATAACGACTTTTGTACCGGACATTAATGTCCAGTGGCTATTTTTTTACACCACTTGACGTTAAAAAAGATTTTATATACTATGTACTTAAAAGGTAAAAAGCTAGGCAGAGTATGATGTCTTAAAACTAAACTCCACATTATGTTGTACATTGTGAAAATAAAGAACAAATTGCAACGTGATATTGAGCAGTTGTTGTGACATTGAGCAGTTGTTGTGATATTGAGCAGTTGTTGTGATATTGTACCGTGTCGTGCCGGACTAAAATAATAGCACCACCCTATTTCTTCCCCTGGATGTCGTAGGAGGCGACTAAGGGAACTACTAGAGAATGGGCATCGCCAACCCGCCTGCCAAGCGTGGCGATTATGGCAAAAACCCCCAATGACAACCACAAAAAATAAATTGCCCCTAGTGCCTGGCGGCCCGCCTCCCCTTGGCTACGGTAGCGGTCAAGGCCACGGTGAGGCAAGGGGTGCGAACAACCCCCGAAAGAGATCTGACTACAACAATCACCGAAAATTGGACCTGGCAACATATAACACGCGGACTCTCCGGACCGACGAGAAGATCGTCGAACTCGAGGAAGAATTGAGCAGGTTGAAGTCCGACGAAAGGGGGAGGATTCAATAATCCTCAAATCCGGTAACTTGCTCTGATTCCGGGAGGGCGACCATCAGTCCCAAGGTGGTGTCGGGTTTATCTTCCATAAGTCCCTTGTGAGCAACGTGGTGAAGATCAAGAGTGTGTCGACCAGGGTGGCTTTCTTTATACTCAGAACATCCGCAAGGTATTCGCTAAAGGTCATATAGGTTTACGCCCCAACCTCGTCATACTCCGACGATGAGGTGGAGAACATATATGAGGATATTTCCAGAGCCATGCATGGTTCCAAAACTCACTTCACCGTTGTCATGGGGGACTTCAACGCGAAACTGGGCAAACGAAGCTATGATGAGTTGCAGGTGGGGCAATTTGGAGTTGGACGTAGGAACCACCGGGGTCACCTACTGACTAGTTTTATGGAGAAGGAATGCCTTTTTATGATGAACTCGTTCTTCATAAAACGTGAGCACAGGATGTGGACCTGGGTGAGTCCTGATGGTGCAACCAAAAATGAGGTAGACTTCATTATGTCGACAAAGAAGCAAGTATTCAATGATGGCTCTGTGATTAACGCAGTGAAAACTGGTAGTGATCACCGTTTGGTAAGAGGCACATTGAATCTCAGTAACAAGCTGGAAAGATCTCGGCTGATGAAGTCTACGCTCCGTCCAGCACCAATCCAAGTCCAAAACTCCGAAAGCTTTCAACTCGAACTTCAGAAGCGTTTCGAGTGTCTAGGGAGCTCTGTGGACGATTTTAACGATAGATGCGTGGAAACTGTCCATACGGTCGGGTCGAAGAATTTCAACACCCGTCGTATCAATAAAAATAAGAAGCTATCTGATCCTACTTTGCAGCTCATGAAGGAGAGGCGCGAGATGGTCCTGCAGTATTCAGACGATGCGCTCGAGTACCGGCAGCTTAATAAACAGAGCCTGAGAGTCCTTGAAAAGCGACCTCCACCGCTTGAATACAGAACGTATTAAAGACGCGATAGAGCGGAATAAAGGCTCCAAGGTCTTTGCTAGGGATCTGTCGATTGGGCAGAGTCAGCTTACGAAACTGAAGACCGATGAAGGCAAGATCGTATCGACCAAGCCTGAGCTGTTGAGACAGATTGAGAGGTTCTATGGACAGTTATACACGTCAACAAGAAACCCCGTTACGAATCTGGCAAACGACCCAAGAGCTAGATTGACCCGGCACTATACTGAAGACATCTCGGACGTCAGCTTGTACGACATAAGTATGGCTCTGAAGCAGCTCAAAAACAACAAGGCCGGGGTGATGACAGTATTACGGCCGAACTCCTAAAAGCCGGCGGGAAAACCGGCCCTCCAGAAGCCGTTTGATTTTTCGTTAACCCACACTAGGAATTACTCCTGTATTGTGGGTGCGTTTACAAACATTTAAATTCACATACACAAACAGCCAGACCCGGAACAACTACTTGTAGGTCATACAAATATTTGTTCCGTGCGGGAATCGAACCCGCTATACGCAGCACAGCAGTCAATCGCTTAACCACTGCGCCAACCGTGCTGTCGTAGATTCTGTCATGCTCGAGGGCAAAACGCCACAGGCATGTAACAGAGGTGTGGTGGCACTTTTGTTTAAAAAGGGTGACAATGCCCTTCTTAAGAATTATAGGCCCATCTCACTTCTGCGCCATATCTACAAGTTGTTCTCCAGAGTCATCACGAACCGTCTAGCGCGCAGATTCGAGTGTTCGACAACTTCCAGCTTCCCGAATAAGGCGGGTTCCGTAAGGGCTTTAGCACAGTAGACCACATACATACGCTGCGGCAGAAGCGGCGAAGAGTATAACCTGCCTCTCTGGTTAGCGTTTGTGGACTACGAAAACGCCTTCGATTCGATCGAGACATGGGCTGTACTGCAGTCCCTCTAACGGTGCCAGATCAACTATCGGCACATCGAGGTGTTGAAGTGTCTGTACGAAAACGCCACTATGTCAGTCCAACTCCAGGACCAGACCCCGAACCCTATCCTTCTGCAGTGAGGTGTGAGACAGGGAGACGTTATCTCTCTGAAACTCTTCACTGCGGCACTGGAGCATGTCTTCAAGGTTCTGGACTGGAAAGGGGGCTGGAATCAACATCAATGGCGAGTACATCACTCACCTTCGGTTTGCTGAGACCATGAAGGACCTCAGTACAATGTCCGATGACCTCAATAGAGCTTCCGAAAGAGTGGGTCTTAAAATGAACATGGACCAGACAAAGGTCATGTCCAATGCCCATGTAACACCCATTCTCATAGCCGTCGGAGGCGCTGCACTCAGTTGTGGACGACTACGTTAACCTAGGATAAACTGTCCAGTTAAATAGGTCCAACTTCGAGAAAGAGGTCAATCGTCGAATCCGACTCGGCTTGGCAGCGTTCGGGAAATTTCGCAATATCTTCTCGTCCCACATATCGCACTGTCTCAAGACGAAAGTCTTTGACCAGTGCGTGTTGCCAGTGATGACATATGGAACCGAAACGTGGTCACTCACAATGGGCCTCATAAGAAGGCTAAAGATGTAGATAGTATTAAGAATGTAGATAGTATTAAGAATGTAGATAGTTTCAGAAATGGTTTGCAGATTCGCCTTACAAAGCCATAGCCCATACAGTTAAAGACCCTTGGCTATGATGGTCAAAGAGTACACCTAAGTCTTTAATTAGGGAAACTTTATCCAGAGGAGTGTTACAGAGGGAGTATGTGAAATGGACGGTACTATTATTTTTTGGTAAAAGAAATATGCTTACATTTGGATATTATGATATATGAACTTAGATGTAGTTTATCGGTCAGAGAATAGGCAGAAAATCGATCAAGGTCCTGTTGCAATTTGACACAGTCTGCTGCGGTTCTTATTTCACGAAAAACTTTAAGATCGTCAGCATATAAGAGGAAACTACAATTTTTAAAACATGTATTAATGTAATTTATGAATAGGATAAAAAGTAGTGGGCCCAGTATCGAGCCCTGCGGAACACCAGATGTCACGCGGATCACATCTGAAGAGAATCCATTGACCAAAAACTTTTGAGTTCTATTTTTTACATAAGAAAAACGCCTTGCAGAAATCTGTATAAATTGCGTCAACTTGCACTGATTGTCTATATTTTCGAACAAGAAGTTGGAAAACTAGGTAACTAACTGTGGAGCGATTTTTAACGAAACCATGCTGTTCAGGGATAATATTATTGTGTAAGATGGTGTAAATTGCAATAAGAACTAATCGCTCCAAGACTTTTGACATGGTAAACAACAATGATATTGGACGATAGTTGGTAACATAATTTTTTGCGCCGTCTTTGTACACAGGCGTAATATTGGCAATTTTCCACGATTGTGGCACAATACCAAATCTAACTGAACAAACCGCTGTGCTATTGCGGAGTTTGTTGCGCCACTTCTGCTTCTCAGCTGAAGCACTAGGAAGTGGTGAACGGCGGGCATACTGGGGACTGTCTTGTGTCATGTTGACGTTCCAAAATAGCTGATTCTCAGCCGAATTTGAATAAATTACTTATGATTTAGATACGTACGCGTCTGCCGGTTAGCGGACGAGGTGTCTGCCCCGCGCTCGTTGCCCGCCAGGTCGATGAGCGAGAACTTGCCGTGTACGCGATGCATGCCGGGCGACCGCACCACGATCTGGAACACGGCGTGCGAGCGGGACGAGTTGGAGTTTGCCGACGTCTGGAACGTAAATACATTATTAGAAAAATACTGATCCGATAAACGACTGTAGGCTATTGCCTACAGTAGATTATTAGATTTCATACATGACCAGTATGACAGAAATAGAATGCAGGACGGATATAAATGATCGGAATAGAGAAATACTGTAAGGTTAAGGGGAATCTAGTCGCAGGCTCGAATTCACTGGTGAGCCTGACTAAAAATCACGCTGTCTCACTAGGCATCGTGTCCGGCAGAGGTAGTATCAGTGATGAGCAGTTAGACGCTAGTCTACACGCACAACATTGTTGAGTGAGATGCAGGATCAGTTATAGTGAAAAAGGCGCGCAAAAAATTTAGAAAACTTCTTCGGAAGATCGGGTTTTATGAAAAACCACTGCATAAATTAATGACCAATAAAGGTTATTGAACTTTTCGATATTTGAGCTTTGTCGGTACCGACTTTGTTTTGGAGATTTTACACATCTTTTATTACTTATACACGCCCAAAGTTAGGTAAAATTAGCAAGAAAAACTAATCTTTGTTGGCTCATAACTTTTTAATGGCTTTTTATTTTAGTATTCTGTTTCCGTACAGACAATATTAATAATGAGACAAAGCCATATCATGTTTAAATTTTGATGTACATTATCGAACAGTGGAGTAATGCACTCCCTAAGTTTGTATGGGAAAAATGATGTCGACAAGATTCACCTTATGGGGCGATTCTAACATTTATTAATCTGACGCGATGCGTAGCCGATTACAGCTGATTTTCAACAGTGGATTGAAGCTAGTGGCCCAAACAGCTCGTGTAAAATCCGCATAAAATCGGCACGCTCTCGATTTTGATTCCACTTTCATTGCACATGTAGATGGAGATTCTAAATGCCAAACATTTTTTCCAAAAACTTGTAAGGCTTTCAAAAATAGGTTTTTATTGGATCAAGTTTTCTGAAATCTCCGCGCGTCAGTTTTCGTTTTCGTTCAATGTTATTGCGTTCTCAATCGCTTGCATTGCGTTGGATGAAACAAAAAGCTATTTTATCAAGCTAGCGTTGGACATAGATAGACCGGGAGGGCACTTTTACTCCTAACCAAAGTGACCAAAACTTATTATGCAAGACAGTGGCATCAGATGAACTTCTTTTGAAGACGAAACAAATAGCTCAATGAAGTTGGCCCAATATGCGCGTACCTGCCCCGACGTGCGGGCCGCGTTCCCGTGCTGTATGAGCTTGAGCACCTCGTCCACGTTGTCCACCACCTTCTCCGTGAGCCCCACGATCTGCACCTGCTGCTTGCCGTCCTCCAGCACGCGCAGCTTGGCCTTGTCCGCCAGCAGGTCGAACACCTGCGCACCACGGGACAAATACAGGGAACTTTACATTTAGAAGAAAGGCAACAAGAAAAGCCGTTTATTTTGTCACAGAAATACGTACAAAAAAGACAACTTATGCTATACAGGGTGTAACAGAAACCATATTGCTATCCTAAAGCACTAAAGATAACAGCTGGTATAGAATCACTATACATAGTTTCAAGCTCAAAATAAAATACTCTCAGAATTGATACCAAATTTTTGGTTTCATATGTTTCTTAAATTCAAATCATAACAAACGTGTCACCGCACTACGTAGGTCAATAACTTTCCACGTTACTTGCCAATATCACGATAAATCTCTTCCGAGTGATGAGTTTGCTTCAATTTGTTCTGGTATCGATGTATTAAAAATTCTCATAACTTTCGAACATGTAGAGATAGGATTAAAAAACCCTTCCAATATAGTTTGATATCATCCAAAGAAGCCGTGCCCTTTGTATGTATATACCCATTCCGTTACACGTTGTATAATGAAAACAAATATCTAACAAGCACCCATTGTGTAGAGATTAGATATTTCAGCTGTTGTGAGTCCACACAATGGGTGCCTAAAGATGGACGGAGATTAGCCAGAACAGACAGACAGACAAACGGACAGGGCAAACAAAAATTTTAAAAAAATGTTTTTGTTGCAATACTATCATATGCATTTAGGAAAAGCTGTTATTTTGGCATAAACAGACACTGTTAGTATAGATGATCAATTGTGTTTACCTTGCCGGAGTATATTTCGAAGAAGGACGCGGACACGATGAGGTTGAGTGGCTTGTACTTGGGCGACTTGAGGAACGCGAACACATCCCGCGCCGCCATCGCGTAGATACCCTTCTTGCAGTCTTGAGTTTTGCCCTGGAACACAATATGACAAGAACAATAAACGTAAGCACATTATCATTAACAGAGGCAAGGCTTCTTTTGTAAATCGGCAAAATTCTGAACCTGGATTCTGAAACATCGTAATATTTATTACCTGGAAGTCGCCACCCATGGTATGCGTCTTGCCGGAGCCGGTCTGTCCGTATGCGAAGCACGTCGCCATGCCGCCTTCGAATATCGTCTGTACTAATGGCTTTGCCGTGTATCTGCAAATATGAATCAATGTTTAATATCTAATGTAATCCGAGATACAGGCTTACCACCTAGTTCGGATGCAGATAGTCCCAATATTACAAACTTTAAGCCATTACTTAGTATATTGTCATTGTTCAACTTTGTAATAAGTGTTCTTATTTTCGGTGAATAAATATTTTATTTTTATTTATTTATTTATTATAGTTTGACAGCACTAAGATGGCACTGAGTTATTAATTTAGTGAAAATGGCAATTTTGCTACTCTGAATTTGACGTTTTTCAGCTAAAATTTTGATTGTCTAACGAAATCAGACTATTTTCAATCGTGATTAAAAATGAGTAAAATTAGTTGTCATGAACTGAAATTCACACCAACACCTCGACTTCAGGTTTAAAAACAGAACTGTATCTTTTTATTATTTCTTTTGCTTATATCTCGAAAATGGTGTGTCCTTTCGCAAAAATAATTAAAATTTCAACCCCCTTAATGAAACTCATAAACCTCTAAAACTCAACATGTAGGTAATATTTTTTCTTATTTTCCACACAAAATGTTAAAATCCATATAAAACGAGGCGAGCGCCCCTTCGCGCCTCCGGCCCTAAATAAAATTCACGGGGTAGGGGCAAACAAAAACACGTTGCAAAGCAAAAAAAATACCAAGTGAGTCGCGATTGTCAAATACGATTTTAGTTGAACCAAAATTATTTTTAAATTTAGAGATCTTTTTTTGCAGAATAGCTTTAAAATTCTCATACACACTAAAAAAACTTCGGTGTAAAAGAGAATCAGCACCAATTCATGGTTTCAGTTTTCGCGTTGATGTTGTTTATGTTTCCCGTCCCTACCACCCTGTTAATTGTAATTTTCTGCAGCACAGAAACAATATTGTACACACGCCGGAGGTAGTCGCACGTGCGGCGTGTATGTAATATTGTTTCTGTGCACACACCGAAATATGCTAGTCTACCCACCGTCATAGTTAGAAAGAGATAGACGTATAAATTACCGGTACAAGAATTGTTACTTTAACCGGTAATTAGATAAAGTTAACTGACTTTGGGTACCAGTATTATTAACGTTACTTTTTATCGTTATCAGAACAGTAATTGGTAACGTTATATAAAAATACCGGTAATTCGGCCCCTGCCGGCGTTAGTGTATGCCCAGAGGCCCTAGTGTCAGTTTCATTTAACCATCTCGATCAAACGCAGTGAGCGCGTTCGGCGCTCCGATTGGTCCGTCACCAATCCAGAAACTCACACTAGCGCCTCTGATGTATAAACGTAAACAAAGCAAAAGGAGTATTTAAGGATCGGAGTATTTAAGGATCGTAGCATGTGGCGTTCTGTAGTTTCTGCCTACAATGGACGAAAGACGTGAGTTCATCTATGTATATTTCTTTCTAGTTACACGAAGCTGCAATACTAACTTGTAAACAACTTCGTTGGTGCAGGTGTCGTCGAAGGCGTAGTCAAAGCGGAACTTTTGGTTCTCTAGGTACTTCGTGAGGTCCACCTTGTTCTTCGGCTCGTGCACTATCATCTGGTCCTTTGTGGGCACGCTGATTACGTCCACCTGGAATGTACGGAAAGAATATAGTTATTTAACCAAGAAAAAGAGGTCACAGTCATAATTTTTTTATTATCATTTCACTAACTTTCATGTTTTTGTTGGTATATTGGCCTGTGCTAGCTGACATTATTATGGTAATTCATTTAATTGAATGTGTTATTTTTTGTGATGTTAATTACTTACTATTGTATAGAATCAAGTTCTTCTAACTGGACAGACAGCTACTGGCACAGCAACAGCTACTGGGGACTTTGTTGTGTCACTTCTTCGTCCCAGGTAAAGCAGTAGGAAGTGGTGACGGTCGGTAGTTTTAATGTTCAAAAAGTGCTGATTCGCTGTCTAATTTAAATTATTTTGATCTCTAGTTTCAGACAGGTTTCGAGAAATGAGCGTGTGAAGACCTTCTGAGTTTGACGTGCAAACTGATAGGTCATAAGAGCGACTAAACCTAGTAGTGTAGTGTAGTAAAGCTACCAGATTCTTACAAATAAATTGTCCAGATTTATTCACCATTTCACAGTGTTTCCAACTAAACGGATTGCAAGGACAGCTTTATACACATAAAATATTGTGAATAGATAACATTTGGCAGGGGTTGAAAGGTTTACTAGAAAACCAGCTCTAGACAGCATCTGTCTGGCTTTACTGCCGCAATGAATCTTTTTGGCGCAGCCATGAGACACAGTTTTTAAAGTATTTCACCTTTTTTTTTTTCGTATTTCATGACCTGCACCCTAATTGCATTACACACTATCAATCAGAATCTGAATCATTATGAAGGAAGGATATTGATAATAATTAATAGGATATTACACCCATTTTTGAAAAGTGTCTTAATTAGATTGTAAAATGCTAATAAACCACTAAAAAAAAACAACATTTTTATTGAATTGATTAGTGCCATAAAAGTGCATTTCAATTTTACATTTTCATATTTCGCGCGTAATTTGACGAAAACGCTGGAACACCAGTTTTCTGTATAAACATATGCATTGATATTTTGTATCATAATGGTTTAAAATTTTTAAAAAAAGTTATTATTCTACTTATCGTTGGTTTTCTGGTCCTGAATGTAAGACATTATTTCAATAAAAAATAACTTTGGTTACGAAAATAATAAAAGTACAAATTATTGTTCAATTGATTAGTTAAAACAGCGGTATGACGTAATAACATGGCGGCTCCTATATCATGGTGTTCAAAAACAGATTAAAAAAATAGAAATCTATCATTTTTTTTATTTTTCTCATATATAGTAAAATACCACCCTATTGCTTCATATGTTCGCGACATTTCTACTCAACAAGGTAAATAATGCAATGAATGTTGTGGACTGTCAAAATGTAAGCCATTCCTACTGAGTGTGTTTAATATAGCTACTAACGTAATTATAGACACTTACCTCCTTCTTCCCATTCTCCTTCTTATTAAGCGGCCTCTTCCTCACGCACACGGTGATCTGATGGTCTTCCACGGGCTCGTTGCCGACCAGCGGCCGGAACTCGATGCTGTTCTGGTATTCGCGGATCATGGCTAGGAACTCCCAGTTGGGGTTGCCGGGGTCCATGTTCATCAGGGCTTCCTGGAGTTGAAAGATAACATTCGAGTTAATAGTCTTAAAGCTATTTAGAGATGAAACATATTAAAACTTCCACCGAATAAAATGGTAACCCGAAATGTCTAAGTTTCCGAAAAAAAAACCATTGTTTTCTTAATATTTCACGTATTTAAATGTATACTTTGAATAACTTTGACATACATTAAATAAAACTAGCAGTTGTCTCAAGATTATGAATATGTAATAAAAACATTTTACAATAATATGACTTTCTCATTTTATTCAGTGGGGACGTAGATATTATTGAGGACCAGTATAGTAAATTCTTGGATCTTGACATTTTAACAAGGTTATTTATTTACTTGACACAAATAAAAACCTATGGATAAAAAAATCACAAAAATTGGGCAGTTTATTAAAAACCACATCATCCCGATTTCAAGTCCCGAGTTGCAGTACGGGAACTCGGGACCTGACTCATCCCACTTAATACCTACCAGGACCGTTTCCAAGCTCGTTCTTGCATAGAAAAAAATCTGCCTTTGACCCGTATAAAAAATACGAACCCCTGTTTTAACGTCACAACACAAGTGCATTTTTTCACAAAATACATATAATATTCAATAGCTAGAATTTTATATTGTACAAGCCGTGTGCACCTAATCGGGTTTCCCATCGGCAAACATGACGTACACCATACACAGTTTCATCCCCTATTTAATCCCCTATTGGCTTCAGAACCAGTGGTTTAGACTGTGCATCAGTGAATTTAAGAATTGTATTAAGTAGATGTGATTTGTTACCTTCTCCTCTTTAAGCTCGGCCTGCCTCTGCCGCCTCTTCTCGCGGTTCTCCTTGAGCCGCTCCACCTCCTTGACGACGTTGGAGCGTCGCACGGCGCCCGAGGCCACGGCGTGCGGCACCGACACCGTGCTGGACACGCCGGCCGGCCGCACCGCGCCGCCGCTGCCTGCCACGCTGTTCGCTGTGAACTGCCAGAGAAGGTGGGATAATTGCTGCTTCTATAATTTTATATATGCTTCGACCAGAATTCAGTCACCTCGACAACGTTAGCATTGGCCTAGGAAAGGTATTTTTTTTATAGAGTAAGTGTTATGGCACGTAACGCGCTGGATCAATGTAGGGTGGATGAAATAGCGACAGGTCACAGGAACAACTTGCGACCCACGGCTTGTCGTTCTGTATGGTTCAGAATGCTGGGAAGTGAAGAAAACGGATGAAACGAGATTGCATACAGCGGAGATGACAACTTTGAGATGATTGTGTGGAGTGACGAAAATTGATTAAGTTAGAAATTATACAAGGGAAAGTTTGAAAGTGACGCCAGTGACAGAAAAGTTGGAAAGAAATAGTTTGGCTTGGTAGGAGCAAGTGATGATAAAGCAAGAATCGCATGTGAATAAAAGAATGGTGAATATAAATGTTGATGGATGGAAAAGGAGTGGAAGACCAAAGAAAAGATGGATGGATTATGTGACTAACGATATGGAAGAGAATGCTGTAAATGATAGCGTGACGGCTGACAGGGGAGAATGGACAAAAAAACGTGTTGCGCCGACCCCAAGTAACATGGGACAAGGGCAGGAAGGAGGTAGGCAGGGGGAGATGGGGAAGATTAGGTTACAGAATGTGAAAATCGTGGTTGAAGACGTTATTCCTTTAACCCCAAATTAGCTTTAAAAAACAATGGATGCTGATATAGTTATTTATTTATTAGTTTCGTCATAGTGAACGCGCGCCATTGAACTGTGTCTGGAATACTTGAGCAAATAAGATGTCCAAAACTGCCACGTTGCCGATATATCTATTTGGAGGTAAAGACCTCATTATAACATGTAATCATTTTTAAAGTGTTCATAAGGTGTACTCTACAAATATAATTCAGTTCCACAATATCGCAACAATTTCTCAATCTAACGATATTCCTGTTAGTTCCTGTACCCATTATTCCATTAACAATACCTATGCGACAAAACTTAAAAAAAAAGAAATGGTGCGGGTAACTTGTGCCCTTTACGAAAACATCCATTTCCTTTCTGAAGGCTGCTTGAACCTTTACACTGCAGTTTGCCACACACCCCTTATAATAATAAAAATCATTTTATTTCAGAAATCCATTTGTTAGCTTATGAACATTAAAGGACACAGAGGTTATAGGATACCGGAACTACAATACCAAGATGAAAGAAGGATAAGTATAGTGTTTTTCAATAGGGACAAGGTATATTTGACAGCTGATGACGGCCATATTAGATTGTCTATTGGCAAGAATTTTTGACAGATGAGTAATTCAATGTTCAGCATAGAACAATATGAGATCTGACAGACAGGCTTTAAAAGGACGGCGCCACCTGTCATACCGCCAGAGAAACAGACAATGTATTGAAAGGAAATTCAACAGATTTCTGATCTCAAGATTCGGGGTCAAGACAAGATCATGTGATTTAAGGCTTCTTGATTTGTTTGAAGTTATGTAAAATCTCAATCACTGGTGAATGTGAACAAGGCATGAACGGTCAAAGACCTGGTGTTGGAAAATTGGACCTCTCATATTCACGCTACCATACGAAGCCGAGGTGGTAATTTAAATGATATGGTATTTCATACATAATGCCAAAAAGTAGGCCTTCCAAAAAAGAAAATATAGTCAATTGTAAACAATCAAAGCGTTTTTATTTCAATTCAAATATACCCACCCGGTACCTACTGAAAAACCCTGTATATGTGGAGTATAGGAAAGGACAAAAGGAACCTCTTTAACATTATGCATCCTCCGCTGCAGATGAGGCATGTAGGGCGACTGCTGCTGCAGCCCCTGCGGTACTGACGCAGCGCTCGGCGTACTGCCGGCGCGCGACCGTCCGCCTGACGGGGGCGGCTGGAAGTGATGGTAGCGTGGAAGGAGAGGAGTTAGGTCAGGGATGTGTAAATGGATAGGTATGGTATGGGTCTACTGTAAATTGAAGATTATCAAAACCCAACAAGATTTTTTCAAGATTTGATTTCATTTAACTGATGATAGGGACGTTAGCATCAAGCCGTTTGTCCCGGCTGTCATTCGTGGATTATTGGCGGTCTTTACAATTCGTCAGTAGCCCGAAAGTCTGACAACCAGTCTTATCAAGGCATATCGTTTTACCCAATGCTGCAATGATGCAAAGCTGGCTTGTGGAGGTCAGATAAGCAGTCGCTTCATCTAAAATACTGGTATACAGTACATGGCTGCATCTAGTAAGTTTGGAAGCCGACCGATGATGATGAGGGACGTTACCATCACTATTAAGCAAGGCCTTATGTTAGAATAAACAAATAAGTTTTTCTAAATTCCAAAACCTCAGAAAATTAATTTGGTGACCTATATCGTGTACTATGTTTTTCGACCTTAGGATTCGTTACTATGAGAAGCAGGATAGCGCAAGACTGAATATAGAAATGGTTAAGTGAAGAAAACGATATCCGCTTCCTATTTTGGTCTTTTAACGTAAACGAGAACTCCTTGTGTTGTAAATTCCCTTGGTTGCAATTCCCTGGGTATACGCAAAGCCTTGGCTTCGGCTTCAGGCTGGCAGAAACTCCTGGTTTGTTACAGGATAGGTGGTGTTTGTCGTAGCGTACATGAAGCTGTACCTCTCTCACCTGTTGCGTTATCCTAGTGTTGGTAACCGTGGCCTGTGGCGGCTGCACCGGCGGCGGCACGTTCTCGGCGCCGCGCCGGCCGGTTGTATCGCCGCCGTGCCCGTTCGTGTAAGCGCCGGGCGCGTTCGACAACCGCATCTGGTTGTTGCGTGTCACCCGGGACGGTGCTGCTGACAATGACATGGAATATGACAAAATAGTTGAGTATGAATCTTAAGAAGCCCGGTTATTATACTAACACACATACATTGGCTAACGATGGCAATGCCTTTCCTTTTGACAAAGCACAGCAGGCGAATTTTTGAAGTATGTCGTATGTGAAGTACATCGATTGCCATTTTATGTGTGTTACACAATAATCCCGCAGGATAATGTTATTAAAGTAAAAGTAGAGCAAACGAACTCCAGCATAAAGATTCTGAAGTAATGCACATGCTAACTACTCACTCAGAAGATTCTAACGAAATGCTGCTAAAGATCTGAGCTTATTTTAAAGCGCACCTGCAGCGTTATAAACAACATCTTTGTTAATGTTTATAATGCTGCAGGTTGATAATCTTTAAAAGAAAGCCTCGCTTTGATTTAAGGCTCGAAATATTTCATTAATGGCATTTTCGCCCACGTATTCATAAATGGTATGCAGATATTTCACATACAATACAAATGGCTTGTGATATGCAAAACTATAGAAATGTGTGTTAATCCTTAGCCCGTTTCGATGTTAAGTGAGGGATTATACGCAAGAAAACCTTGTGTCATAATATTCTACAAGGCTCCACGCTCATCAGAAACTGGTCCAAAATTGTATATTTCGGTTACGCTTAAGCTTTAATATTTACAACGCTATTAACAGGCAATATCTCAAGCCTTAAATGTAGCTCATAAAAATTTGAAGTCACGCAATTTTTTTACTAAAACAAAAACACTCGTCATGCAAAGACATTACTTTGTCTATATTCGTCCATACAATGCCTAACATGTCTGTGATTCATACTGACGTAATACTTAAATCTAGACGAGAACGGAGGAAAAGAAAATGTCCAAAAAAGTGCAACGTTATGAGAACTAGGAACTCAATAGAGGTGCGATATGAACAGGCCTTACGTGACTTCGTCTTTTGTTCCTCTTCCGATGCCCCTTCAGCGGGCGTTTCAGATTTCTCAAAAGCTTCCATCGGTTCATTGTTTTCAGTCGAATCGGCGACGCGCCTTCGACATCTCAACCACGAACAGCACATTTTTGGCGATATTTTGTTTGTTTGTTTATCTCATTCGTCTATTATTACATGATATGTGCTGCTCTGATAGACTGATTACTCGGAATGAGTTCAGTTTGCGTTGGCGCAAGGCAATCCTGCGCCGCCCGCCATATTAGGATCTCTTTCCGTAGTCAAGGCAATGAACCGTGACGCATGCGCCCGGCACGGCCGTGCGTGAAGGTGAAAACACATATCCACCTTATTGGTAAACAAAATAGTTCACATACTATTTAAATCGACATTTGCATCAAAAGTGGTCGTAATCCGTGACCCAGTGAGATATAAAGGGCGCGCAGAGTCGTTTCATTTGAATGCAGGGTATCGTCCGTTCAAAAACTGAGCACTGACGTGATTTTTAATAAATGGTTTATAATGTGTAATGAATGACTGTCACATTTATGTATATCACTTCCATTTAATACTAAAGTTATAATTTTCTTACAACGACAATTTTAGAGATGCGTTCTTGACTTGTCTACAACAAACACCACAATAGCTTATAAATCCACTAGAGAACGAGAAAGAACAATTTGAACTTAACGAAGACAAACACAAAACCGCAAATCTTCAAAGTACCTAACGGCAAACTTTCAAACAAAATATTTCCCGCGATTATCATATACAAGTAGCCACAACAAAAATCAATTTACTGTTAATAATCAAGAACTAGGCGATCAGCCACTTAATGTAGCAGAAAAACCTTAGCAAGCAAGCCTACAGCTTACAGTATACTGGCATGAAAAACTCTTCGATACCAACAGATAGATTACTACTATCAATCCATTGGACAATCGACTAAAATTGGAAGATAATAGGCCCCATTATTGTCCCCACGACTAATGAAACATTTACTGTGTAGTGACGTCATGCTTTTGTGTGGCTAATCGATAGTTGTGACCTGTGACAATTAAGGGTTGTGAACTTGGCAGTGGGGTGTTAGAAAAGGATGAATAAGTTCCGTAGTTACGAAAATATTCAGGGTTGAACTTGAAATTTTGTTAGCATCAAGTGTGGGATTTCCCTTAGTTGGGCGCCAAATTGACGGCGAATAATCAGATCAGACGACCAATGAAACGTTTCGAAAGTACAATAATGATCTTTTTGATAAAAGCTGGAAATACAAGCTACTATAAGATGGTATCACATGTTTTCTAAATAATGTCAACTACCTACACTTCCAATTACTGAACGTAACGCCTAACTACTAATAGTAATTTAGCAAAACGACTGTTATTAGCCGTAAACACTGAATGAGCCAATCCAATCTAAAAGCCCACCTGGGTATTTTTTGCTCAACTATAGGACACGCGAATTAAACTAAATAGGCTACAAAACACGAGGCAATTCCTTACACGTTCGCATAAACTTCATATTTTGCATATGAAATAAATTACTTATTTATACATTTTTAAGAAAATTAACTTTTCTAAAATATTGTTATGACCTCGGCCTATACCACATGTTCTTCAAAAATGTAGGCTGCATAACTAAAATTTCGTAATGTAGATTTTTTGTTTTATGACTTTGAACACACTGAAACCTTTCTTTACTTTACTAAACGCTGCTTAACTCCCATGCACTCTTGCAACGTTCTGAAATCCAACTGATTCACGAAAATTTCGTACATCAATATTATGATCTGGGTCATCGATTCGCATAACCTCTTAGCAGTTTACCTCCTTGCTTAGATCCATGCCATCTAATCATGTTTCATTACCTTCACTCAGTCATAGGATACATTCCCTCTTTCCACACACATACGAATTCCGTAAATTATGTTTTGGCTTTTATGCCAAAGACTCCAAAATTTTGCAGTCGCACAGCTGTTAATATAACAATACGGTTGCCTAACAACGGCATAACGTCAACTGTCACATGCCCTAACCTGTAGATTATTGTGCCTTTGCCTGAATATGGAAATTTTAAAAAAATCACTGGCGCATAACAACGGTTCTCTTGACAACGGGCCGTTGCATTGATCAATTGGGATACGCTTCCACGTTGCATATTTTGAAGCCAGCAGTTGCCAACAAATTCGGTCGACTAGATTTTGGGACTGTGTATCGCGGTCAGTGCGCGAGCTAGCAATGTGGCATATTGAAAAGTATATCAAGATCAGCTATTTTTGCTATATTTAAACCTCGAAACTAAAAGGAAAACAGTATTACACTATATGATTATTCATTCAACATAGATCTTTTTGAAAGGAGTGAACTCATTTAAAACGTGGAAGGGTTTCAAAAAATATTATGACGAGAAATACTCTCGATAAGAAAATAAGGAATCTCTTTCATCCTCTAACCATTAACCAGGAGACTGTCTTTATCATCCATCTAACAGGGAATGGGCCTGGGGCATGTTCCATTGCGCAATATGTCCAATATTATTTTATCTAGTGTTTACTAACATTAAACATATTAATATCAGACGATATAACCTGTGGTTATTAATTTACGAGCCAGCACACGTAATGTTCACGGCAGCTGACCATAAAAGTTGCTATCAACACGAACTTTTACAATCATAGTAATTTTCGCCCAGAAGTGTGTGTTTGTTTTCATTTGATAGCTCTAACTACCATTTTATTAACAGTTTTGTAAGCAGTATCTAATGTAGACGATATAATAACACTGCTAGTTAACCAAAACATGATAACTTTTTAATGGAAAGAAAGAAGTCTATGAAAGCATTAACTAAATCGGAAACTGCATTCATGGTAACAAAAATTCAAAGAGTTTCCGTAACAATTCGAACATAGGATGACGTGCATCATCAAACTTAGATGTCCACATCCAATATGATCGGTTAGCAACACAATTATTAGACTGCCAATATTAATTTTCTATTCAGCACCAAACAATTATTTTATAAAGCATCTTTACACCCCTTTCCTTTGAAATAATCGGGATTTCCTAGTCTACAGCGTTGTTTACGTTATCAAACGAGTTTATCGGCCACGCGTGCTTGATACTACGTTCGATAACTAAGCAATGTATGTAATGTTTTTCTACATGAAACGTGAAGACGACTTATGTAATGACTTGCGGAAGAACGGAAGTTAGTAAACGTCATTAGTGGAAACTGCTTTGTAACATGACAGCCTGTCAATGGCCGCAGACGAGTGGAGTTTTCTAGAAACCGGCATCGAGAAATACCATTTTACCAGCGCTATGCAGTGATGATTGGTAAGGTACCAATGCTTATATATCCAACCGCTTCGGTCCTAGTTCGGCTTGAACGCCGTTAGGGAGAGAAATGTGGTCTCCGCAACACTGCTGTTTCAAATTTTAAACTCTCTCAATGAATAAGTAGCCAGGTTTTCACAACGCCACTTTCATCTAACACTCGCAATCTAGCTAGTGAGCCTACAGATGTGTTAGGCTAGTCAGGTTTTTGGACATTAGCTACATTCCGGAAAAGTTTGTGGCGGACAAGCAAACTCTAAAAGCAGATAGGTTTCGTTTTCTAGACGTTAAAGAAGAATCACCCACGCTTTACACTTTTCTCTCATGCGTTAATTAGAACGGGTAGCGGTGCCAATAACGCTATTTAGTTCACAGGTTAAGTGACCTGCTCAGTTCGTTGTGATAGATGAGTGCAATCAATACTCAGTGTTTTCAGCAAAAATTCCAGATCCTTATGATTCACTTCACATCCGTCGGCTGGCCATTACAAATCGTACTCAAGGAGGCGTGTTATAATTTGGAAAGCCAAATGTTTTACCCAAATTTTTTCATAAACATCATCCAGACTTACAAAACTTACGAAGACGCTAAACGACAGCATCTCAAGAAGGGTTGAAGTATTCAGAGACGCTAACGACGCCACTTGCAACATAATAAATATTTGCCAATTACCGTGATGTCAAGCCTCCTTATTCAATTGCTCCTAAACAAGTTATAAACGACATAACTCAAATGACCTAACGACATGAAGACTAGGTGCAACGAATCGCATTGGAGAATGAACGAGCATGCGAAATTTTGATTAACCCAATGATGGATCACACGACCTTTGTGACCGTACCTACTTACAAATTGTTCACTTAGACTTGCCGTAAGTAAAATCATTTTCAATTTGATCTGATGTTAAATCAGCCTGAACAGTCCGGGTACATTGGTCTGAGATTTCTTTCCTTCTGCTATACTGATGCAAGCTGCGTTTTGGTATTGTTATTTACCAAGTTTACCATAAGTGGACTTGGGTCCACTAATGGTACACTTACCCTCTTCGCTAATGAGGGTCATTTATGAAAGGATAAACTTACTGGCTAAAATCATTTTTCGCCTGATGGTTGACCAAGACCACGCGTAAACTGGGTGCCTAGTGCCGAGACTACATCGGTTAAACTTATGCCTTGAAGACATCGAAGCGTCAGCTCTATCTAATCTAATCGAACTAGCCTGTATAGTCCCACTGCAGCGCAAACCCTTCCTCCCTCTTTTCCACACAATTCTTTCTATTGCTAGTCCCTGCCGCAATGGCATCGTGCTTCAGCTCTAAACTTTGTTATCAAATTGAAGCGTGGAAACACCAAAGACAACATCCTAGTATATTGAAAGTCAATAAAATATTAATATACCCGACATAGCAGGGGTCGCGACACCGTCTCGCGGGTCGTTACCCAGCGCCTACGCAAATGAATCACAGTGCGTTATCCTTTAATTTATAAAAACATCATAAACAAAGTGTCTTGTAAAGAACTCATTGCACGTGGGATGAGAAATTTCGGTGATCAATGAACTTTATGGTTAATTGTATTTGTAGATTAAATTAGGAACTTTTGATTTGTGGAAGCAAAATAAGTTGAGAAAAACTTTTTCGTTTATAGCGTGTACTTCTGAAGTCGCTGAAGTAAATACTTCTGTTTCGATTGTAGTAAAGCTACGGCGAGAGTGCAAATCTTAACTCTTGGCAAACCAACTGCCTTAAGAGGAACCTAGTCGCTGACTCGAACTCACTGATGGGCTAAAAAGCACGCTGTCTCACCAGGCATCGTGTCCAACAGAGGTAGTATCAGTGATGAGCAGTTAGACGCTAGTCTACACGCATAACTTTATTGAGTGAGATGCAGGATCATTTATAGTACAACAGGCGAAGATCGGGTTTTATGAAAAAACCTCTGCATAAATTAATGACCACTAAAGTTTATTGAACTTTTCGATATTTGAGCATTGTCGGTACCGACTTGGTTTTTCAGATTTTACACTTCTTTTATTACTTAAACACGTCCAAAGTTAGGTTAAATTAGCAACAAAAACGAATCTTTGTTAGCTCCTAACTTTTTAATGGTTTTTTATTTATATTCTGTTTCCGTACAGACAATGTTAATAATGAAACAAAACCATATCATGTTGAATTTTGATGTACATTGTCAGACAGTGGAGTAACACACTCCCAAAGTTTGTATGGAAAAAATGTCGAGAAGATTCACCTTAAGACATGAACGAATTTTAAATTTGAATTTTGTAACACACAAAAAATTTCGAGTGAAAAAACTTCGTCTTTCACGATATAGTTACAAAGATATAAATACCAAAATTGACGTCTTCGAAGTTTTCATTGAGCCTCTAATGAGTTCTAATGAGCAGGGTGGGCTTTATGTACACAAAAAGACTCAGGATATTAAAATGAAAAAAGTTTAATGAAATTCAAACTTTGAAGAACGAAACTTCCATTTTATCAAAAGAGACTTAAGTTTTTTTATGAGATCAGATCAAAAGAAAGTTGTAATGTAGCTAATGATCCGTATCAGGCCGTGTATCGAAATTGTCAAGTTATTTGGAGTGGTTGTCACATCAACACATCGGAAGTAGGTGAGCACTCATTTATTAATCAGCTTATTTACTTAAATCGATCGACATGACAAAGGTAAAGTTTATTTATAGCTCAGCCTTTATCCCCCAGAAGGTCGATCAGAAACCAAACTTGGCAATGTCAACAGCTTCAATGATTAACATAATAATACTCCAGTCGCGACTTTCCGAAAAGGGAAACTTTCCGTCTATAGCACCATCAGTATGCGACACTTGCAGCTCAGAATCAATTCCCGGGATACCCCCCTCACTTCACAACCAAATACAACCTTAACACAATGCATTTAGGATTAGTATTGCAAAAACACCATCACAGACAGACAAGGGGGTTGAACTTACGGCCAACGGTCGCCCGCCGCGCCCGAAGATTCGGCTGAACGCATCGCTCGTACAACACTGGCATATCGATGAAAAATATAAAAAAATAGTTGAATTTCCAACCCAAGGTCAGGTTAACAGCACTATTGTGTGTAATCCATTTGTGTGATTGGTAAAATTTGAATTTGGAACACCGGTGCCAGCCAGTGTTGTGGTACACGGCCGGTCGCGCACTGTCCGCGCGCCAGTGCTCCGGCCCACACTTATAGCGATGGAACTAACGGAGTCACGTTGACCGCCCCATGTAAAATTCATACAACCCCAAAATAAAGCGGCTTAATAGCGACACGCCACCACCATGTGTTATTATGAAGATAAACAAAGAAAAATGCTATATACGTCGCTTTAGGAAGCCATATGTTAGGTCTGAACTTCCTGCGGCGGAAGAAACTAGGGAAATAGCACTTGATAAAGACAAAGGTCAAGTCCAGAATAGCTTTGTAAGACATAAAGTTAAAATGACCTTTGTAACAATACCCTCACGTTCTTGGGTGATATCTAGATGCTCTCAATCTGTCGTATAGAGAGCTTTCAGCTATAAAAGGGTTTACTTAAGGCTCGAGACGTGCTTCGAATTTCATCAGGCAGCTATTTTAGTGCGCGTCGAATTCCAAGAGCCTCCTAATGCAAGGTCAGCATTTGGAAATCCATGTGGAAAATTGGATTACAAAGTTCTGAAATCATATTTTAATATTTTCTTTTATTTATGCTTTCATAATATTGATCGGGCCGGATGTACACTTACTTTGTGACCAAAAATACTGTTCTTCAATTTCCCAGCATACAATTATTGCGCAGTTTTTTTTTTACCATCTGACTGTTTTGAATAGCCCTGGTTCTTTGGAAACTTAGCAAGATATTTCTCTAAAACTCTTAACCAACATTCCTGACGAATACAATTCGGAAGGGGTGGTTAACATCAAGCAGCTTCAGTCAGTTTCATACAGATATAACCATAGAATGTCATATTCACAAACATACTAAGCCTAAACAAACTAGTCGTACAATGACACCAAACCGTATCTACAAAATCATTAAAAGCCAGTGCAATGCACTTGTCAGTTTCATTCTCATGCGAGGTAGGAACGATAAATATATTATAACACGTCCACTAATTGTGTGAACCACCACCGGCGCCCGACATAACTGCATAGGCATAGCACGCCATTGTACTGGCTGACGCTAATTGTGAAATTAATTAACGAAGAATTCTCAGATTTGGATGAATGACGGCTCTTATTTTATTTACAACACGACTTTTATAAATGGTCACGAAATCGTGACTATTTCGAGATTGTCTGATAAATTGCTACCAGTAAATGACAGATGCACGTCAATAATGGAGCATTTGCATGCAATTTGGTTGTTGAGATTTTCTTCCGAGATCCATCACACGATATTTCTGTGATTGATGGTGTATCGGACGAATAAAATCCTGTTTTCTTTTTGATCTGAAGAAAGTAATGCATTGTGCAATACGATGATGGCTAAGATTTGCCCTCATAACATGTGTATTCATAATGCGAGAGTCGGATTAGCAAGAAAATAACGTATATTCTCACTGCTACACATTATCAAAGGTTTCTTTTCATCTGTATAATTCTTCAAAATGATATTGACGTTCCGCATACCTTCAAAAACTATAATGCTTGTCTAGTAAGGTTTCATGACTAAAGACGAAAAAAAAAAGTATCCGATGAAGCTGGCAGGCCAGTAAACCAAAGACAATACCTCTATGTCAGTGTCGGCAGTCGTCTTTATGACTGTCCTATTTCGCAAATCAAGTTGGTAACAGCGGAAGGACGACAGGCTTAGCAATGTGTGTCACTTTTGTGCATTATTCATTACCCAAGGCGGCAATAACACGTTGGGACATTAATATAACCTGGTCAGTATAAGTATTCCTACATTTCTTCTTCTTCCCAGCTAAAGCACTAGGAAGTGGTGAAGGGTGGGCGTTTTGGGGGACTGTCTCATGTACTTTGACGTTCGAAAAGTGCTGATTCTCAGCCTAATTTGAATAAATGACTTTTGATTTGATTTGATTTGGCTATGTCCCTTTATAGTTTCCTCTATACGTCATTACTAAACGTGAACCAACGCTCAAAAAGTTTTTATTCCTGTCTCTCGTACACAACTATGAAAGGTATGAATACCAAATAGTTTTTAATGGCAAACTTCAATCAAAGCTGAATGAGAATGATCCAATCTGCATAATTACGAGGCTTTTACACAAAGTCGGTCAACAATGCGTTACAATTACACTAACGACCTTCGCGGGAGCACAATGTCAAGAGCGGTAATATTTTGACAATGACCCTACCTGGTTCACGTGCTACTGTTGAATTTAAAAAAGGTTTAAGGATAATAACAATCAAAGGTTATAAATGTACCAAAAACTCGTTAGTCCACAAGTAAAGTAAATGATGCAAGTACGGATAATGGTTTGTAAATCATTTTTTGATTGAAAATACGGCATGGTGGTTCAGATTACCTTGGACACTAAACTTCCTACTAAAAGCAAATACTAGGTGGAGATTCTGAGGACATATAATAGTCATAAATTGAGTCAATGGAAAAAGCAACAAGGACTCGTTGTAACCAGTTATGGAAAGGAAAATCAGATCCATGCTCATATTGCTCATCGTCCGTTTGAGGATATAACAGAAATATAATCTCTATTCAGACAAAACAAATGGACAATATAATAAAATTGCAGTGACCCATTGATACACAAAAACCCAAGATACTGTGTATCCTGGGTTTCACAATCAACGACTCAAAAACGTCCGCATAAATAGAGCGCAATGTGCACAGGTGTCAAATAGTATCTTATAGTCAGTCTTTTTGCACATTGCTTTGTCAAAACCACTATAAGTCATGCGTGTTGAATTTGCAAAAAAATGTGTTTTATCATAACCATAAAGTGTTGAGTGTTACTTTTGTTCGAGACTGTGCATCTTGGGTTTTTTGTATTTCAATTAGGGCTTGTATTCGAATATTCGAATTATTCGAATAGTAAATTATTTCGAACATTGGAATACAAAAATTGCGATATTAGAATATTCGACCAATTTCCATAACACCGGACTGCGAACCCTGATGTGCACAAAATACAATTTTAAAGTATATGAATAGTGACTGACGGAACAAGTGTCATGAGTGGTCGACAAGTACCTTCGTACCATCAACTATATTTAGCACATGGTATCCAACGCGAGTCTTGGATGTATATTTACAAAAATAAACGAAATTATCTTGAAGAACAAAGGGAGGAGACTGTTGGAAACACAGAAGAGACAGGTTAGGATGATGACTTGACTCGAGCTGTTGAGACACATCGAGAGGTTCTATGGACAGTTATACACTTCAACAAGTAACCTCGTTACAAATCTGGCAAACGACCCAAGACCGAAGACATCCCGGACGTCAGCTTGTGCGAGATTAGGATGGCTCTGAAGCAGCTTAAACACAACAAGGCTCCGGGCGATGACGGAATAACAGCCGAACTCCTGAGCGCTGGCGGAAAACCCGTTATTAAGACCCTCCACATGGTGTTTGATTCCGTCATACTCGAGAGCAAAATGCTGGAACAGAGTTGTTATCACAACTCTGTTCCTTGCCTGTGGCTACAATGGTACTTTTCATTAAGAAGGGCGACAATACCCTTCTTAAGAAATATAGACCCATCTCACTTCGGAGCCATAACTACAAGCTGTTTTCAAAAGTCATCACGAACCAACTCACGCGCAGGTTTGACGACTTCCAGCTTGCCAAACAAGTCGAATACCGTAAAGGTTTTACCACCGTAGACCACATACATACGCTGCGGCAGGTGATACGGAAGACCGAAGAGTATAACCTGCCTCTCTGAGTAGCGTTTGTGGACTTCCAAAAAGCCTTCGAATCGATCGAAACATGGGCTGTACTACAGTCCTTCAACGGTGCCAGATCTTCCGCTCTCATGAACGAGTACGTATTTGTGGACGAGTATGTATCTAGGCCAAACTGTCCAGTTAGATAGGTCCAACTTCAAGAAAAAGCTCAATCGTCGAATCCGACTCGGCTGGGCAGCGTTTGGGAGGCTACGCAATATCTTCTCGTCCCAAGTACCGCAATATCTCAATACGAAAGTCTTTAACCGGTGCGTGTTGCCAGTGATGACCTATGGCACTGAAATGTGGTCACTCACAATAGGCCTTATTAGAAGGCTAAAAGCCACCCAAGGGCAGGGCCAGGGCTATGCTTGGAGTTTCTCTACATAATCGAATCGGGAATGAAGAGATCCGCAGGAGAATCAAGGCAACCGACATATCCCCAAGATATGCCAAACTTAAGTGGCAGTGGGCAGTGCATATTGCTCGCAGAACAGATGGCCGATGGGGCCGAAAGGTTCTAGAGTGGCGACCGCGTACTACTACGCTCGAATATTACCCGAAAAAATCGAAAATTCGAATATTAAAATTTCCAAATATTTGCAAGCCCTAATATCAATGCAGTAACCACTTCTCAAGTGGGACAGTGAATTGGCACAGATCAGCTTAACTGCCAAATAAATCTTGCGCAATCGATTGACGCAACTCGAGGGTATGAGAGCTGGCACGCGATTGGGGTGTACATTATAAAAAATGGTAAGTGGAAACTTATTAGACGACCAATGAACTTAATATTCCATGCTATAGTAACAGGTTTACAGGTGGTGAGTGTAGGTCAGGTTCGGACAAGGACGCGCCGAATATGGAATGAAGTCTAACGAAGATCGAATTTCGTGCGTCATACATTTCTTATTTATTTTTAATTCCATTAATCACGAAGACAGGTATTGAATATTCCACTTCTATTGTAATGTTATAAAGGCAATGTACACAGATAGATGTTACAGCTGGTATTAATGGTATGTCTAAGTAAACTTAGCGTCTAGTCTCATCAAAATCCAACAATTACGAAACGTCAGCAGCCTTAGGCCAAGGGGAGACAAAGGATGCTTCTAAAGCAACTACCCCTCAGGGGGTCTCTAAGGACAAGTGAATTTTGAACGAGACCGGAATAAGAAAGTCTCAGGACCGAAATTCGAAGTTAAGTCTGGTCTCATTAGCGAAAATGTAAATATAGTCACCATTGTAGACAGTAATGGTGAACAGGCTAATATTAACAAGTATATTTTAATATTTATGGTTTATACTGACACTTATAACTTTAATAAGCGGCAATAAGTGGCAAGCTGTAAATTCGTTCAACGTTGCACCTACTGCGTGTCTGGCACGAAGCAATTCATACTTCGCTTCGCTTCCTATTCAGATAACATGAGCACTATTGGCTTGAACACAGTTAAGATACATTACGTCAATGTAGTGGAAAGTATCGAGATTATATTTGATAAAGAAAATGTAGCTATAGATGGAAATACGTCATTTAGTTATCCATGATAAGAGGTAAGAGTAGGATTGCACAAGGCTTGTGACACTATATGTGAATGATACTGATTGTTATATTTAGCCATGGCTACCAACGGCAGGCCAGTGGCTGCCTACTAGCAATGTCTTTGGCTCATCATTAAGATACAAAGATCCTTTCACCAACTTATACAACTATTGTTACAAATATTGGATCAACTTTCCAGTAAGTACATGACAGAAAACACGTTTTTTCCAAATTATATATATTTATCATAGGACAAATAATTACAAAGCAGACATTTCAGTTAAAATAAACACTTTGTCCCACTAAAGCCAATATGAATGTTTAATAACAAAAATGAGTGCGCCCGCGCCGCAGGTGACACAATTATCAGTTCAATGACACCGTGGCTATTAGGAACAAAGAAAATTGGGTAAATATTGTTAGAACTGCTGAAATTAACCTAGATATGAGGCGTAGATAAATAAATGCAATCTTTTAGATATGTTTATTTTTGCTCTGCTATGGAACTATGTTATTTTCAGAATATAAGTAGAGATCAAATAATTTACAACTTCCACTAAAATTTCTATGCAAGCATTTGAAATATGTATGCAACAAGCGTGTAGTTTTAAACTAGTTGATATCTGCTAACATTGCTCCTTCAGGCGTTAAAAACTTCCAAAAGACTATAACATTACTTCAAGTGGAATTTCAACTCAATACGTGCGGATAAGAATTCACATTCATGAAAGTTTACAACTCTCCCGGAATTTGCTCCTGAATTTTTAGAAGGTTCTCTCCTTTCCCGTGCCAATTTTTTAAATTTATTTAATTAGTTGGATTCATTTCTGGGACTACGATCTCATTTGTTTTTATTAACTCAAGGCTGATTTCCTGCTGTCTCCTCGACGTGTTCTAACCCTAGTTTACAACCCACTCGAGGTCTATAAATTTCAAAAGTGCAATACTAAGGCTCGGGCTTAGACTCGTAACGAATAGATAGTGATAAGCTTGAGACCGTGGCCCATAAAGATTTCACAGAGGCTGTGTCCGTATAACTTTTCTATAGGTTTTGTAGGTAGCAATCAGAAGATTTATCCGGGGTGAAATTACATTTATGGGCATTTGAAGTGGCAGACAGCAACGCGAAGAACAAATGATACAGAGTGCGGAAGTACATTCGTCTACTAGCTTTTGCCAGCGACTTCGCCCGTGTGACTTTCGAAAATTATCGCTCGGGAACGTACTATCGGGATAAAAGTATCCTATGTGTTATTATACCAGATAACAAACTGTGTGCCAAATTTCATCCAAACCTGTTCAGCCGTTTTTGCGTGATTGAGTAACAAACATCTAAACATACAAACTTTCACATTTATAATATTAGTAGGATAGTAGGTACAGGGTCAAATTAAATTAGCTAGAGTAACTCTACAGGCGTGATGGCTATCGATACCTAAACACGATTAAATAAACATAAAAAAGATCAAATAGATGTTTTTTGGGTACGACGGCTGGTAGTGTCACTTGAAGCATGAGTAAAAACATTTGCTTTCTTTTGTTTTATCGTACTAAGAAGATACCCATCACGTCAAAACATTTACAAAAAAATTAAAACTGTTATTTAAGTAACTACGCTAACTGAGGTCGATGACGACATAAAAATAAAATAAAGTAAAACACATTAAGTTTAGATATCGATAGTTCACAAGGCCATCGGTCCACCTTCGGCCGCAGGAATCCGCTGGCAGGAAGCACAGAACTGGTCGATGCGGCGGAGCTTGGGAAAGGCCATGTCCACCAGTGGACGTCTTTCGGCTGAAATGATGATGATCGATAGTTCGATACCCGCAGGTCTACGTCGTTTGGCTAGCTAAAGTTATTTGACCTTGTATATCTTTATTCGCGCGTGTTCAGAATATGAAAACACCCTCTTTTTTAAAAGAGAAACACGGAAAAGAACCTTTGTGACAATAATTTCGCGTGCCCCACCTGTAACAAATGACCCGCGACCGTTGAACCCGCCAGCCAGACGCAGCGACGCGACGCTCATGCACAACGAATCAAACGTCAAACTAGCTGTCTCACTCTGGCGTGATAAGGACGTGTGTACAATGTACATACAACTGATACTTATTATTTTTGTTATGAATAGGGATGACAAAATTAGAAATGAATTACGCCCAGAAGCACTTAACAATTTTCTGTAGGTGTTTACAATAGGCAATCATCGAAGGGCTAGTGGCTAAGCAACAACAGCCGCACGTCGATCGATCAGGTTAAGCTACGCTTGCCGCGGTTGGTCCGTGGATGGGTGCCCATCTTTACACACCAACCCACTACCCCTCCGTGCCTCGGAAAGCATGTTAACCCGTTGGTCCCGGCTGTCCTTCGTGAATCTTTGACAGTCGTTACGGGTCGTCAGAAGCCCGAAAGTCTGGCAGCCTTACCAAAGAGTATCGTATCACCGAGTGCCTAGGTTGTAGAGGTCAGAGAGACGGTGGCTCCATGTTAAATACTGGTATTCAGCTGCATCCGGGTAGATTGGAAACCGACCCCAACATAGTTGGGAAAGCCTAGGTAGATTGAGTTGATTGTTTAGAATAGGGGATCGTTGGTGTTGCGGGGATTATTCTTAACTTCTTAAGCTAACAGTCCAAACCTTGAGATTCAACCGTTTTCAAGAGAAGTTATTGCATCAGTGAGCGTGTTAATCCCTACTTAAGGAGACACTAGTCGTGGGCTCGAACTCACTGGTGGGCTTGGCTAAAAAGCACGCTGTCTCACCAGGCTTCGTGTCCGACAGAGGTAGTATCAGTGATTAGCAGTTAGACGCTAGTCTACACGCACAACATTATTGAGTGAGATGCAGGATCAGTTATAGTGCAACAGGCGCGTAAAAAATGAAGAAAAGTCCTTCGGAAGATCGGGTTTTAGCATAGATCTGTGACCAATAAAGTTTATTGAACTTTTCGATATTTGAACTTTGTCGGTACCGACTTGGTTTTGGGGATCCCGTACTTCTTTTATTACTTAAACACGCCCAAAGTTAGGTTAAATTAGTAAGAAAAACGAATCTTTGTTGGATCATAACTTTTAAATGGGTTTTTATTTTAGTATTCTGTTTCCGTACAGACAATATTAACAATAAGACAAAACTATACCATGTTTAATTTTTGATGTACATTGTCGAACAGTGGAGTAATACACACCCGAAGTTTGTATGGAAAAAATGCCGACAAGATCCACCTTAATAATATTATAAATGCGAAAGTAACTCTTGTATGTCTGTCTGTCTGTTACGCTTACACGCCGAATCCGCTGAACTGATCGTAAGGAAATTTGGCAGAGATATAGCCTGGGATATATGGAGAAGGACATAGGCTAGGCTACTTTTTTACGCGATAACTGGCATCCACGCGGGCGGAGCCGCGGGCAAAAGCTAGTAAAAGATAAAAGGGCGAGGGCCAGCTCTAAATATATTTATTTATACTACTTTAGGATATTTTCAAACATTTAATTTGATAGAAGATACCTTTAGCCCCAGCGCCAGCGCGGCTGCTCTGACTGAGATAAGCTATCAAAGATCACTCATGTCAACACGTTTACTTCAAGACAAGTAAAATCGCTTGTCTTTGTCAACAGTTGAAGATCTCGTACTTCTTAGAATTTGTTTTGAACCGCCAAATTGTGAAATATAATCCAAAAAATCATGAGAAGGTACCACGTTTCAAAACTGTTAGTGGGCCGACTTAGCACAAAGGAGGAAGAGGATAACAAGGTAGGGATCCCTTCTGATCATAGGTTGCTTGAGAAATCCTACAGGATTCTAAAACCATACATAACAGAACATCACGCCTGTATTTTATTATTGTATATTTATTCGCTGATGACACCTCTCTTATTTTTAGAATAGATAGAAAAGATACGGATGTCTTACATGTCAACGATAGTCTAGCTGTTCTCTCGAAATGGTTTGCGGCTAATAATCTTTTACTCAATGCGAACAAAACTAAATGTCTTAAGTTCTCATTACCAAATGTACCCCAAGTAGGGCTAAATTTAAAACTTGATGGCAAGAAACTAGATGCTATTTCGGAAACTGTATTTCTAGGAATTACTTTAGATTCAAAATTGCAATGGGGTGCCCACATTAGAGCTCTCTCAAGTAGATTAAGTTCAGCTGCTTACGCAGTAAGAAAAATAAGGCAGTTGACTGATGTAGCCACAGCTAGGTTAGTATACTTTGCTTATTTTCACAGTATTATGTCTTATGGCGTTCTGCTGTGGGGATCGGCAGCTGACGTAGATTCAGTTTTCATTTTACAAAAGAGGGCAATCCGCGCTATCTATAAAATGGGGCCTCGCGAGTCTCTTAGAAACAAATTCAATGAAATTGATATACTAACTCTGCCTTCTCTTTATATCCTAGAAAATATCTTGTATGTTCGCAAAAACTTAGGTCTTTTCAAAAAAAGATGCGACTTCCATAATCTAAATACACGTAGTAAAGATGAAATCGTGATTCCAAAATTTAGATTAACTAAAACTAGCAAGTCATTTCTAATAAACAGTATCCGCTTCTATAACAAGTTGCCAAAGTCGGTTACAGAACTTAGCGATGGAAAGTTTAAAACTCATATCAAACGTGTCCTTATCAAAAAAGCATATTATAAGATAAAAGACTACGTTGAAGACAGGGAAGTTTGGCATTAATCCCTTCTGCACATGTGGCTTCCCTGGTACCTCATTAACAGCATAACTTTGTGAGAGTCTATTAACTGCTTCCAAATTACAATGTTAATTTTTAATATTTTTATTTTTTACACTTTCTGACATATTCTCGTCATTTTTGACATTATACATCGCTTCAAATAGCACCTATTTATTAGTGATTCTCATGGAAATCATGTCACTTTGTTTAAATAGGTTGATCTTACTAATGTAGATTCTTTTACATATTGTGAATGGGAAAACATTGTAGGCCTTACAGATTAGATTTATAGACGATTTTCTATTCTTTATTTTCATTCCTCTAAGTACTTGGTACTTATTGACAGGCCTGCACTGTCCTCCCATACCTATTATCACTGTAATTTGAAAATATTGTAAAACCCAATTATTTTTAAAAGAGTAACCGTGGAGTTTCTTGCCGGCTCTTCTCCATAGGAAGCGACAAATTGGAACCGTGCACCTAGCTTCTGACGTTTCATAAGTGCCCTTGCAGGTTTATGTGAAATAAAATATTTTGATTTTGATTTTTTGATTTTGATTCCCCGATATGCTAGGCAGAGATGTAAGTATAGTACAACCACATTTCACCAATAGGGGCGGCTCTATTTCCATCAACCGGGCACAAATCTAGTCTCTGGGCTGCTACTGAGAAATTCCAGATGTTTTTTCTTTTTTTGAGGGTGGGAAATCGTCAAATAACTTCTCCCGCTCTGGGTAGAAGCAGGAGGGCGTGTCAGACTTTTACTGACTAAAACCCACCCGTGTTCCTTCAGTTGCCTGTGTGCCAGAGGCCACGGTATCTCTTTCGAACAAACCGCACCCGTGGCAGAAATTGCAGATGGTAAAACGCAGATGGGAATCGAATCCAGCACCTCTTGCTCAGGAATAGCTCTTGCGACCCTAGACCAACGAGGCAGTTTTCAATAAAGTACGTAACTCTAGCTAGAAGAACCATAATAATGATTTAGGCAGCAGTTAGGAATTCTCTGGGTTAACGTAATGCTGATAACGACGTAATAAATCATGGCGTGACGTGAACGATGCCGATGCTCCAACCTCATTGCAATGCATATGTTTACGAGGAAAATTTTAAGGTAAAAATGAATTTAGACCAACGTTCTGCATGTTTATAACACATTCAAACATTTCCTTTTTCAGAGCTACGTCATTTAAAATGGACCGAAAAGTTAATTTAGCTTCTTGGCAGACTAAATCTGAACCCAACCAAAATTACCTTACCCTTACAATTTAAAAAGATCAAGAGTTTCAAAAAAGAAACGATACAAAAATCCTACACCTAGTCACACACCACGCGAGAAGTCAACACTTGATCCAAAAATATACCCCAGAACTGTAATCCAGGAGCAGTCACAAAGAAAATCATGAACAATACGAATCATCAGCTAAAATGGAACTGAAATATGTTACAAAGTCGAGCGAGACACACGTCATGCCAGTTCAAGATCGCTATTAAGATTGAGACGACCGTTAGGGCAACGTCGCCTCATTAGAACGTCTTTACTTCTTCTTGAAGCCATTATTTTTGTTTCGTGCCAGTACCGACACTTTAAAAGGAGGTTTACGTGGAGTATGATGTCATTGTAGACGGTTTTGGGAAACCTTCTTTGGGTGAATTAATTACTTCAATTATTTTCCGTTACTTCAAGGTCAGTAAACCTCGGCTTTGCGAAACAGGGGATAGAATAGAATATTGACATTCAATATCTATGATACTGTTGTCAAAGTTCCGTTTGAAGCATTCATCAGCGTTTATTAATGAGTAAGATATTTCAACGTATTTTGGCAATTGACACATTTCATAAGTCCTTTGTTCTGATTGGATCAAATCCTTGGGAAACACGTGGTCTATATTATAGACATGCTACATAGGATAAAGGATATATTGCACATATTGCAGTATGATTCACAGACATCAAAACGGTTGTATGACTAAACATAAACAAGATTTGTTCTTCCTTTTGGTAAAGGTGTTGCAAAACCAGTAAACATGGGTTTGTTACATTATAAACGTTGGTTTAATAAAGACTAATTGTTTGTTTTGAAATAAGAGTTATTTGGAAGATTAGATAATAATATCCTCTTAGATGATGTCATTTCTTAAACTGATAGTGCAAGGACACAGACGGGTATGTCAGGCATGCTAGTGAATTTTGCCGTAACAAGGGCCTAACCGGGCCTACGCTGAACCAACCCGCAATGGTGGATTACGGCCCACTCCCTCTCACCGAGTGGACGCCTGAGTCCCAGCAGTGGGAACATTAAAGGCTGATTATGCCTAGGGCTTAAATAACCTTTCTTTGTAAGTAAATGACAAAATTTATCAATTTTGGGGTCAAAGATATCATTCTAAAACAATGATTATAAATCACATATTCTAAGACACATTCCCCTCCGGTAAGTGTTTACATTGTCGGTGTTGCCATAATCAAGAAAATAAATTGGACTCACCTTTTGTAGCCACTGGTATGGATTGCCGCGTCATATCCTAAAACAGAAACAACACATTAATCATCTTCGCACTAAATCGTGTTAATGCGCAAAATAATAATAAAAAGCTACAGGACAAGAATACAAAATAAAAGGTACTGTATATTTACAAAGTAATTTGCAGCCCTCAATCCAAAGAGTGTTAAAGATTTGAGAAAATATTCACATTTCAGGAATACTCAGAAAGAAAATTACGTCAACTATCGTTTTCCTTTACATTAAATTTTGGCTATTTAATTAAGGCATGGAATAACAATCATAAAGCCTCCTGCACAGAGGCGCAAATCTATGAAAACTTCATGGAAATTGATCTACGAAAATCGCGTCGCGCCGGTCTGCGGGAACCTTATACGACCTGCTTCTTACACAGACGACTGGACGTCGCTTGCTGCCGAGTCACAGTCAGTCTTTATATTTTGGTTGCAGTAACCAAATTATTACAAACGTAGTATACAGGAAAATATACAAATGTGGCTTTAGTATTTTGTGGTACCTTACGACTTCCACGCGCTTGAAATCACGGGCAAAAGCTAGTACATTCCATTAGAGTATTATGTAGAGATGTACCGATACTACACCTACTTTTTGCCAGTTATGTTTAAGTCCTATGTAATAAGGGGCAAGCCTATTGCCACCAACCGGGCACAAATCCAAACTCAAAAAGAAAACAAGCTAGTAATAAATACTTACTATTTAGTAAGTACAACATAAAGACACCTCGCAAACAGCTATCACACGACGAAGAAAATAAAAACTAAAATAAGCATTCCATTCCAAGCTCTCAAAATAACACAACAGCAGTACTTAATGACTTTTAAGATAGTGTTAGGGCCATAACACACTAGCGGTTTGCGAGCGGCTGCGAGGCGGTGCGGGCGTGCAGCGAATGCGTCGCGAACACGCCGCGGCTGCGCAGCGAAGACGTCGCGGACGCGTGGCAAATTCGAAACGTTTTCGTCGCGTGTTTGTAGCAAGTTAACGACGTACAATACACTCAGTAACAAATAGATTCCGACGAGGAGACACTGCTGTTGGCTTTGTTACATCGAATACGCCGGAGACGAAAAGGACAGCATCGACGAATTTGGGAAGATCCATTATCTCTCTCTCCGCGTCCGCGGCGATCTCGTTGCGCGTCCGCAACGAATTCGCTGCGCATGCGCCGCGTGTTCGTTGCGCGCCCGCTCCGCTTTGAGGACGCTCGCAATCCGCTAGTATGATAAGGCCCTTATAGTTTCCTATACCCACCCGCATTGACATTACAGTGTCATTTGGTGATACAAAAAGGGCAGCTTTCGAAAAAGCCTTTCGTAATCTGGAAAAGTATTCGTTTATGCGGGCATTTCTGATGTTCTGTAATTCATTTCCAAGAGTAATAATAACATAGAACAAATTCAATCTGCTTAGCCTTGTTCCAACTGTGTTGGGGTCGGCTTCCAGTTTAACTGGAAGCAGCTGAGTACCAGTAATTTACATGGAGCGATTGCCTTTCAAACCTCCATAACCCAGTTACTGGGTAACACGATACCCCTTGCTAAGACCGGATGTTCGGGTTTCCTACGACCAGTAAGGACTGTCAAATATTTACGAATGACAGCCAACCAGGACAGACCTACGGTTTATCGTGCTTCCCGAGGCACGAAACGGTCTTATTATGTGAACATTATATTACATTACTAGCTTTTGCCAGCGGCTTCGCCCGCGTGGAGGTCGGTGTATTATACATATAAACCTTCCTCTTGAATCACTCTATCTATTAAAAAACCCGCATCAAAATCCGTTGCGTAGTTTTAAAGATTTAAGCATACATAGGGATATAGGGACAGACAAAACGACTTTGTGTTATACTATGTAGTGATTACAATAACTTAAAACAATCTGGTTTTAATTTTTGGGAAAAGGGAACGTTACCACGCCCTTTTAATATTGACGTGAATCCTTTATAAATGGTTCTTTTTTAAACTTTGTTGGCACACACGGAAGCCATGAAAGGCCACGAATCGATAGCAAATTCTATCGGACTATGATGAGTATTCTGATACGGTGGCACAGAAAGAATAATTGCTTTTCGACTAAAATACAATACTGCCATCAATTCTGACATATTTACTACACTGTCGGTAAACGCACAGTGAACCTTGTGAGTGGTCATCAGAGGTCGGAGTAGGTAGATTGATTTAAGGTCGTTGACGTCAAACGTAGGGGATAATATATATTAGACGTCAAAAGGAATACTTTAAAATTAGAAAATATTGAAAAAATTATGATTATTTATTTTAATTGTATTAACGTTGAAAGCCAAAATATGGAAATTGTATCCGATGAGGATTAAAAATAATTTATTTATGTTTTTGTTTAATTAAAAATAATTGTTCATTGAATTCTATCAATCATTCATATAATAAACGATTTTGTTAGCCTATCTGTATGTTTTTTATTTTATTTTGTTCCATAATTCCAATTCCGGAACTTTTTCCGGTACTTCCCGCACATTATGGATAAAATGGCATGTCCATATTATAATATCTTGACGCAAGTATATAAAATCAATCTACCTACTCCGACCTCTGGTGATCATCCATATTCTTGGGTTTATGCTTCTTACGTATAAAACGCAAAACGATTAATCTTGGTTTATTTCCAAGAAGGTGAACTCTCCCTAAATCTGCCATGATGTCTTATTTGCCAGGGAATCAATCTAAGCAAAATCTAGTATCTGCTAACATGGTTTCCAACTGTCCCAGACACCTTAACAGAGTATTTTAATGTAGTCTGCCAAATTCAATTAACTAGCGAAACTGCAGACGTGATATCTAAACACGATAAAATTAAAATTAAAAATATTTGATGGATTTTTTTTGGGGTCAGTAACCGCTGGTAGTGTTGTTACTTGAAGTACGAGTGCAGAAAATATTTTTCTTTTGTTTTGTCGTGTTAAGTTATTGATACTCAACTCGTCTGTGAAGTTTACACAAAAAAAAATTATTGATATTGACTACACTAACAACGGTCCAAACCTCAAAAAGAGTCATTAAAATAATTTATTTTCGTTTTAACAAGATAAAATATCGAAATCCATAACCTTTGCGGAGCTTCGCTAACTAATTTAATTTGACCCTGTATTACAAATACTTCACAAAATTCTCCATCATTTAATAGCTCCACAAACTACTCTTGATTAATGCTAATCCGTGGCCCACTAACCGAGTTTTTACTCAACCGAGTTACAAGCCAAAGCAAAGTGTCTAACTTTGTAATGTCGAGTATCGACCAACACCCATCGCCTGCTACTAAAAGGGATACTATGTGACACGACAAAAGGGATACTATGTGACACGACAAAAGGCAAACATTCATTTTCGTCGTGATTACCCACATGCTACCAATTGCAACGTTTTATTTAATTGTAATGTGTATAATCAATACAATGTTTTTCGTACAATGCTTTTCCACTTTTCCACCGGAATTAAGGTTTCCCTCAAAATAAGAAATAGGTCATGCGATATCTTCCTATAGTTACCAACTAAGAGATAAAATCAACTAATTCTGTAAGAAAACGAAGCTTTTATTTTTTAATAAAAAAAGGACTATTTTACTATCGATACATTCACAATAATGTAAACAATCAATACTTAAATATTCTTATCAAGAAGGTTCCAACCGCAACAAATCCCTATCAGCTGCTATCTAAAAGGACATTTTTATCTTCAGTATTTTGACCTATCGGGGCACACCGAAACCGAGCCTAGCAATGTATCCAGGCCACCGGTACGATGCTCCGTACTTCCTTATTCACAGCACCTGACGGGCGCTTCCTTCGCGAAATGCAGTATAAACCCACTTTGATGGCTCTCTTCCTGTTTATCGGACTGCAGCGTAGATTTGTATCTTTATTTGCTCTTATTTATGTGTTTAGACTTCTGAGAAGTATGACAGAGTGTATGACATAAACCAGTCGTTCTATGAATCAAATAAGCTGTTCCATTTATTTCTGGCAATTAATAACAGCAAATCTTTTTACAGAAAAACTTCAGATTTAAGTCATGACAAGTGAAAGCTATTATTTGTGAGCCATCAAATGTTGGATTGGTCAGATTTGGGATTGAAAACGGGTGCCTTGTTACTATAGTCTGCAAGATAAATAAATAAAAAGTAACGACATCTTTCCCAGAGCATCAATAACCGACAGAAGTGTCAATCAAGATCCTCATCGCCGAGTAGGCAATAGGCATAAAGAAATATACAAGATTACTGTCGGTTCTCGTAAAATACCCAGAATATACAACAAGATGTGAAAACTTTGAATACCCACGGAAATTCTATGAAAGACAATAGACATAATTAACATAGCAGTTCCTATTTTGGTTAAAAGCTTTAATCCAGACATCGTTAATTATTTTATTCCATATAAATTAAGTTCTACCTTGCCTGCCAAACCTACTCAACGATTACCTTAACGTCTTCGAATTCGAAAACAGATAACTTATCTCCATTTCGGAAATAAGTACGAAGCAATTAGCGGGTGGCGGGAAGCAATTTATCACGCTCGGAAGGCGAGGCAATGAATGGCGCCCAACGCGGTACCGCGGTAACGCCAGGACTCTAATCTCTTCCAGTGGAGTGGATGCTACGGGCAATTTCCCAGACGACGGAAGACCACTAAATAGTTAAACCGTTTAGTAAAAATGTGGATGAAGTAGGAAAACGATTTTATTTAATCTGGCAAAAAATCAGGATTTAGTAACGCTTGATGAACCAAGCTTGATGAAGTCCCAAAAGTTTTTCACATTTGTGTATAAAACTTCCGAAGTATAGCCTCCTTGGGCTTATAATTACAATAGCCTGTACTTTTTTTTCTTATCAAAACATTTTCTTTCATTTCTTACAAGAGTAACAAAACACATATATTTCATTTTACGACTTCCTAAGTTTGGAGATATTCGCAAATGTTTTCATCCGAATTTAAGAGCACAGTTTGCGCGAATCTCTGCTTTACGAGTCTTTGGCCAACTTCAATAACGATTTACCCTGGCTTAATAATGTTCCATTTACCCTAAAATCCTTTAATAGTATTATCATTCACTATATAATTGATATATTATACGATTTGTTAAGATGGAATCCATGTCTGTCTTTTGGTATTTGCCAATATGTATTTGGTTTCCTGCTAAGTATACTTTCGAAATATCTTCTGATAATCAAATAGGTTTTACCTTTTTCGTGAATTCGGTGTTTTCAATTTACATACCAGATTCATGCCGGAACATACGTTATCTTATCTAAATGCAGCACGCTTCTTATTGATAAGATATTCATTAATTTTAATAATTTCATAACATTATATCAATATTTCTTTAACATTTTGTTCGTCTCCAGAGTATTTCGACATTCTATCATGCATTACATTTTAATCTGGCATATATTGAGCTAAAGTTTTTTAATAGCTCATAAGAAGAGATTCAATCAGATTATCCTTTCACATGTCTTCGAAATGTCGGTAAGACCATCAAATATTATAGCCACATAAACTGGGAACCAGCAATACTATCATAAAACTAGGTATTCAGAGGAGACGAACAAACATTCACCTTTAAATACTGTTTGCATTCTTTACATGCGCCATGGTCTATAAACATTTCATTTCTGAGACGAGGATCATGTTTATAGTTTGCGTGATTAGTCTTTAGAAAAGTGCCATCAATGGATCGTATATATAGCTGACGTTCTTATGTAGATATTGTTCAATTCACATTCATCATCATTTCAGAAGAAAGACGTCCTCTGGTGGATATAGGCCTATCCCTAGCTCCGCCACTTCAGCAGGTTCTGTGTTTCCCGCATCCAGCAGATTCCTGTGGCCTCGACAAGGTCATCGGTCCACCGTGGACCGAATTCACATTGATATTTTTTTCATTTGCAATGTTAAATAATAGGAGGAAACTACATCGTCATTAGAATAATATCTCGGACGAATCTGTCAACTATTGATACATTACTCATTTCTTCGTTCGTTCCACACTTAGATTAAACAAACAATGATACGATATTCATCAAACCACAAAGAAGATCAAGTGGGATCTCAGTACAAAATCCGCAGACGTATTATCCGTTTTGTGCGAGTACTGGGACGCAAGCTGATTACAGTAAAAACGGGATGTCTGTTACAATTGTTACGAACAATGAATAGTAATGTCTACACGTGTAGTAGCTACTCGTAGACAGTCTTATATCCTTATTCCTAGTATTACAGTTTATTAGTGGATAAGTACATATAAGTACTGCTATATACTCGTATCGTCTGTTACTCATGTATGACACTAGACGCTATTTGGACATGTAATTCTTTAATCATATGTTTGTATTTCTCGACTGTCACCATTCTGCGGTTTCTCGTCCTAGGAACCCATTAATCATAATCTTTATACAAAACCCTGCATTTAAGCAATGTATATATGTAATTAATAGGTGTAGAAAACTCACAGGAAATCAAAGAGTCCCATTCCATTAAACATTGACCCACCTCTCGATTGACTATTGATTTTTCAGTAGACATATTCTGCTTCACGTTCGAACTACTTCTTTATTGCCTACGTCATCATTTCGTATGATGCCTTTATTAGTTTTAGTATCCATTTCGTTGTCATTTATTAATGTGACACAAATTGTAGCTACCCAAATTGTAGATTAGTCTTAACTTAAATCTGAAATACCTATTTCAGACTTAAGTAAATGACTAATCTACAATTCGGGTACAACGTAGTACGTTGTATACGGATATTATTTGTATTAGCTTCTGCCCGGGACTTCAGCGTGATTTTTTTTGGTTTAACATAATATATATCACAAATAACGTTGCCAGGCGTCCGGATTACGCCGGACACAGTCAGGCTTTTTGTTTGTGTGTGCGGCCACATTATATGCTATCCGGCCTGTCCGGCTTTTGTAAAGCTTTTTAAATTTGTCATTTTTTTTTACATTTGCCATGTGTTGGTTTCCGCTTCGCCTGCCTAACCTTGTATCGCTAGTGCAAGCGAGCGGAGTAGCACTGTCCATAATAAACAAGACTGATTCATTACATTTTGTTGTTGTTTCATTAGAATTTAAGAAGGTTTATGGTAAATGATGAAAAAACCTTTTTTACTTTTTTTTTTAATGTAGTGTTATACTAAGACTAAAAAATTAAGGGTGTCTGGCCTTTTTACTCTAATTTCCGGCTAAACAAACTGGTCTGTCCGGCTTTTCGGTTTTAAGACCTGGCAACCCTAATCCCAAAGCATCGCATCGCCCGCCTGTGACAAGACTGCGGATTCTATTAGCGTTTCTTTTTCTCGGAGCGTCACTGTCATAGCGTGATGTTAAACAGCCTATACCTTCCTCAAAAATTGGACTATTATAGATTTTTTTTAAATCTGACGGGTACTTTCAGAGATTACCCACTGCATACAAACTTCATCATCATCATCCTCATTTCAGCCGGAAGACGTCCACTGCTGGACATAGGCCTCCCCCAATTTGGTGGGCTTGCCATAAACGCCACGCTTGGCAGGCGGGTTGGCGATCGCAGTATGTTGGTAAAATGCATAGAGAACGCTGCTGCCCATTCTCTAGTAAGTCCCTTAGGGCCAGCGCCCACTGGAGGGACGGCAAGGAGAAGGATTGTTAATAGTATGATGGTAAAATTGAAATTTCAACGGCAACGTTGCTGCATCATCATTTCAATTTGAATTTTATTGTCTTACATTTAAGTTATATTCCTATTCGTCGTATAAAAATCCCTTGCCGTGCCGTGCCGTTAGTGGGCGCAGGCCCTTAGGTCCGTATTACAGAAGAAAATTTAAGCACTGATCTCTGTTTAAAACTAGTTTTGAGTCTGGTTTTAATTTTAGAACGTTCCTCAAGCATAGATTCGTTGATCATAGTTTAGCTGAGTTTGGCTTTATTTTAGATCGTTACTCAGTTCGTGAATCGAACCCAAGCAGTGATTGGATCTGTAATCACCCAAGTGTGGTCGAGACCGCGCTTGAGCGTAGATTTTTATATATTATATCAATTTCTGTTTCGTTATCGAGTTTTTAAATATTGTTGTATTGATTTAGGACTATCGAAATGGATAAACTTGAAGAAGTAGATCATTACAATAATTTACTCAACGATCACTTGTTTAAAATCTTTCAGAATTTTTAAAAGTAGGTTTTTTTCTAATGTAGGTATTAAAATTTTTGTTTCGTCGTGCCATTTCTAAATGAGAAAGTTAAATTAAATCAGCAAAACAAATAAACGATAAACAAAATGCTGGTATTTATTTTAGTAGCGGTGCATTTAATTGACATACTAACCTTTTAAACAGCAGACCTATTTATGGACATAGTTACAAGTCTTTTAAGCTAAACATTTTTGCATACAAAATGACCATAATTTATTTCAATAAATGGGGCATTGCATTGTTCTATTCGGGACCGGAAAAAATTACGCTGATTTACTCAATAATTGGGTACTTACAGTTTATTTTATTATTTTTGATCCACTGAAGAGACAGAACAAACTTGGTAAATAAATAAATCGTAAATGAAAACAGGCTGATGCATAGACAATACACATCTCTGCTTGAGACTCGATCAGAGTCTCGATTTAACTGAGTATAGATTGATTACCGTTCTGGAATAAGAACGATGCTCAAGTATTGATTCTATACTTAAACTGTGATCAACTGATTGAAGATCAAACTGTACTTGAGGAACGTTCTGTAATACGGACCTTAGTCGCCTTCTACGACACTCACGGGACGAGATGGGATGGTGCTATTTTTTACGTCCGGCACCACACGAAACAAACGTACAAACAAACAAATTTTACTTAATTATAATGACTATAGATGTTTCATTATCTTGCTTTGTGTAAGTTACTTGTGACAATATATTTTTTAATTTTATGTTTCTTTTTAATTGTTTTATTACAATATTTATTTTTATTATTTATAATAACAAGGAATTTTGCTGATCATCAGTGAGTCAGTGACGAAATCAGTGTTTTATAGATATCAATAAAATGAAAAGTATAAGAGCTTTATACTTAAAACTTTATATGTTTAATATCCAGAAAAGATTATTCATCAGAGGACGGTGAATGGGCACAGATTTAACCGAGCCACCTAAGATATTAGAGGCTCTGTAAATCCTCTCGTTTTACAGTTCTATCAGTAGAGCACATCTAAACCAGTGAGAGATCAGTTGAAAAATTGGGACCTTTGCAAACACTCTCTCGTTGAATTCAAAATAAGTAGCATCAAGTATAGAAGATCCTTAATATTATTCTTGATTTGTTTTCCATCTCCGCCAACCTCGCAAGGAATCAGTACTAAGTGTTAGCTCAAGATTCAAGATTCTTTATTTGTGGAAACATGAGTACACATACAGAGCATGCAAGTTATTAAATTACATTATAGTTTAGATCAGTCATGTTTGGCCTTAGTGGCGTACAAATATTTAAATTTCGTCATCATAATTACGTAACAATTAGTCAAGTAGTTAGTCAATTAAAATTATGATCATAGCAATAATATGTTGCTGTATGTACGGATTATGTCAAAGATTTATTGATCATTCATTACGTATTCTCTTAGGAAGGTACGACTTTCTTCAATGTCAGTAGCGTTATGTGGGTGCCTATTCGTTTGTTTTTCATTCGAAAAGTGCAAGTGGATGATTTCTATCATATTGCGAAGTTGTGGTAGTAGATCAGTTTCTATACAAAGTTTTGTTAGGATAATTAAAAAATAATTAAACTACCTACATGTAGTTTGTCGTCGTTCAGTGCAGTCTACCTTTTAAGTCATAACGAATTAAGGAATGAGGCTTCAATTTATACAGTTCACTCAAAATAAAATTGTTCTCATACATAATTACATTTCAGCACAAATCTTAAAGAAAAAATGGTCAAATGAGAAACATTCAAGCCACCGAATTAAGAGTATTTCACAAGTACAAACCTTTTAGTTTTTGTAGTAGCTCGCAAACATAAAAACCAAAAAGCTTAAGCTGATTTAATTACGCCGAAACAGGCGAATGCAATTGGTCATTATTTACAATATACGTAAGAAATTTCTGTTAAGAGCCGATAACACAACTCAGAGCGGCGTGGGAAGATGAATCATCAGTTGATGTCATTGACGATGACCAAATTAGCCTTATTGTAAACACCTGATAAATAACCCATAAACACTATTTTTGTATCTCTACAATACACACAGATTGAAAACTGGATTTCTAGTTCAACTTTTTACAAAATTAATTCGAGTCGGTCAAATAGTCCAATGAATGAGTGCAACAAATATACAGTACATTGACATTATACAAACTACATTTCAACGATTGGACTGAGTTTTTGTTACGCCGAAGCCGCTTCGCAAACCGTATCGCATTGTCGACTGAGTTATAACAGGCGTGACGAAAGCACAATCCATTAAAGTCAAACAAAACACCATAACAAGCCGTTCGTGTGCAAATCATAGATCGTGGAGCAACGTAATCGAAAATAGAGTGAAAATAAAAAATAAGGTGGAATCGGAGTGGCGCAGCACGATGTGCGTGCGCGTTGAGCTCCAGCGTGCGAATGATGCGTTTAGTAAGTGCGTAAACTGTACCGATCGTGAGTTGCGCACGGGCAGCGTGTGTCCGGATTCTGCCGCGGCGTCGCCCTCGGCGCCCTCTCGCAGGAATCCGCCATCGTCCGACGACGAGCCGGACGGGTCCTTCGCGGCCATGTCAAACATACACGTGCCAATGATACATGACAAAACACGGTGCAACAACTTACTGAACGCTCCGGCGCTTCGCCCTCCACCTGCGTCATTTATTTTAAACAAGAGTCACAAACGAGGTGCGTCCCTAGTGGACTAGCTTCAAGTTGAAAGTGAAACTGAAATGCTTGCACGGCTTGTGGAAAATCGATGCGACCGGTGTCCGGCATGCGTCAAACGTAGGTACCCATACTAGTTGGAAGGTCGTGTATACGTCTAACCATCAATCATCGTGGGACCGACAGCCGGCCACTACTTAGCACGCGACCATCAGCCGGTGTTTTCGTAAACATCGATATTATCTAACTAGATACATGTCACTTAACTACCGCTGTACCTACATATATCTAAACAGTCTTGGAGCTTTATCGTGATTACACAGCGGCGTGCTTCTAACAAACGGCGTCGCCTTGGCAACAGTGCATCTTACAAAAAGAAAAACATTTCGTCAAGCGATGATCATTACCGTGCTAGCTGCAAATAATCACCTGCAAACTGTAGATGTATGGGAACATTTCTACATTTTCTCCAGCGGTTGTGCGACAGCCGTGACACCGATGCAATTTTTGTCACGCATTGACAGGATTTCGTTTATTTCGACACTGCACAGTGCACACCCAACAAAAACAGGCCTTGCTAAATGAGCGATTTAGAAAAGTTCATAATGAATATTATATTAATTAGATGGGACAGGTGTCGTGGCGTCATGGGCAGAGGGCACATTCGCCTTACGCGGATATGTCAGCACAACTGTGGTGTGGCGTCTATTAGCAACTATTCTCTAAAAACCCAAACAATGAGAGTGATCGCGGCTTGGTACGCGATTCGGACGCCCTTACTAATCGATAAAACTAACTAAAGCTTTCATTTAGCTTTATCGCTAAAGTTAACAATCGATTAGAGGCGCAAACTGTAGGCGAAAGCAAGCGAATGGCGACTGCAGGCTTTCAGTAAAAATTAGGTCGATTTGACCTTTGTTGTTGCCCTGAGGAAATGCTTTAAGGTCTGGTCACATCGCAATTCCGCACGTTGCGTTTCTTTTACGCTTTGTTAAAACATATTTCTACTTTCCACTTACTCTATTTGTACATAGAAATTCAATTGAACAATGTTGTGAATCTACTGCGGTTCGGAAGATTGGAATCACCTTCACAATAAATAGGCTATGTTATGTTGCAACTTGAAGTCGCCGGCCCGTGCCAGGCAATATGAGCAGACCTTAACAACTAGAATTTATTGCACTGACGTTTATAATACAGTTAACGGGGCTAAAATAAATTGGACTGTAATGAAAGCAAGGCTGCCACGTTCCTGCATCACCTACGTATAATAATGTACTCATTGCTATAAATATTAATTTCAAAACAGTCATGATGCAATGTGTGTTAATTACAGATTAGTACACCCAACGTGTATGAATGAATGAAATCATTTTGTTATATCACCGACTTAGATGATACTATTAGTAACACATAACAAATTCAAGCATGGAACTAATCTAACACGATTTGCGTACAAATGAATCGACTGAAAAATGTTTCATTTCTAAATGAAGTGGGTACTAGGCACGCATTGGTTCTAAAGAGCTGTTTCTATCAGTATATTCAAGCATCGTTACTAAGATTTACTAATTGACCACGCTTGACGAATTTTTTCAACGAAATTAAATAAAATGATACGACTAAAACTAGACATGTATGAATTACAAAGAGATGTTTTATAAAACACCCTAATGCAAGCAAACGTTTTCCACTAATCGATCTCGCTTGACGAAAAAGGAAAAAAAACGATCTCTAACATAGAACTACTTCTTATCGAAGTACTAGGCGCGCATAAGTTCTGAAGAGGTGTTTCACTTACCCTGGCGAGTTTGTTGGGCATCGGCTGTAGGTGTGGTGTGTGGTGCCTGGTGGGTCCGACTGCGAGCTCCGGGTTGAGGGCCATGATGGCGTCAATCTCCACCTCCTTGCCCTTGGTCTCACCGCGCTCGTACCATTCCACTGTGACCGACCTCGTCTCCAAGTTGACCCCGGAGACGATCGCCGAATGGATCCTGCCTGGAAATGGTAAAATTTAACAATTATTGCAAGGTCCTTTAGACGTAGTCAGTCTTCAAGGAAGTCGAGATTTTTTTCTGTAAAAAATTATAATAATCCTAAATTATTTTCCTCTGTTGTTTCTGTTGGAATAACATACAAACAGCATTCTGTATGTTTTGAATAGTAATGACCTCTTGAAAAGGCTGTACAAACAGCTGTATGTATATGAGTGCAAAGCCATTGACAAGGTTTTAAACAGCTGCTGTAATGTATTTATATAAAGCCATGGAAAGATTTTGCTTCGAAAACAACTATAAAGTCTAGGAAAAATTGGCAAAAACAAGTTCATCAAAGAGGGAGGGTGAAATATGGACTCTTCAGCCATGACTACCTAAAATATGATGCCAAAACCAGAACGAAAATTGCTGGCGCCACAGCTTTGGTGCAAAGTCCGACGATAACTTATGAGCATCCCGCTTGGGAAGTTTGTAATCAGTTTTGGACATACAAGGATAGGATGTCTTGCAGTTTAACTACTTCAGTATCTTGTCTTCAATTTAATTATTATTGTTTGAGGAAGATAGTTAAGATGAAAATATTTGCCTTCCGCTTCCTACTACCGAACTGTCGCATTACAAATCAATTTATTAGTAGGAGACGGGCTTATCGAATTAGATTCCATTCCATTTCACAACATACATATACCAAGGCTACATGATAAGGTAACAGTTAAGTCACAGTCTAATTAAACACAGCGACATGTAGGTACCTACATCTGTGTATATGCTGACAGGGGGACATGATCGTCTGCGACAAAAGAGGGGGTGACTAGACGCATTAAACAAACTGCCTTGTGTGGCTGCACGGTTTATAAAAACGTAGGAAGTGGTTGTTTTTCTAATACGATTTCAGTCTGTTTATTGAATAAATATTGGCTTTAAGCCCTTCTGCAATAGATGCAGGATCTGTTTAAAATATTTGGTGAAGAATCGTTATTTTAAACTCTGCTGATGTGGCGAAGAATACTACAGACGCAATAACTTCTAAGAATACAACATTTTCTTTAAAAATAGGAACCACACAAGGAAACAAATTATTGATAGAGTGAAACCAAGCAACGAAAGTTAATATTGGCGTGACTGTCAGTCACCGCTGGGGATTTTGGCACACATTATAACTGAACATAAAACGCGAACGAACGTACATAAATTGATAGAGGGACCCTCAACATATTTACAAGTGAGTGAAATTTCTACGCATTTCTTGTAGCTGGTACAGACAAGAGATACCGCGAACATTATACAGGATAAGTTTTATCCAGTGCGCAAAATGTAACCATGAATTCAGCTTATCATTCGAGACCCCTAGCGCTGAAATTTGACGTCGGTTTTATAAAAAAAAACTGCTGTTTCATAGAAAAGCGCAATACCTACGCGGTCAAAATGTATGGAACCGATGATTTTTTTTTTGTTTTACCGACAAAAAAATTCTGCCCAGCGCAGAAATTTTTCGTTGGTCTAGAATGATATGCTGAATTCATGGTTACAGTTTGCGCACTGGATAAAAACTTACAGATCAAAGCGAACCTTCTACCATGGTTTCAGTGCATGCTTCTGAACAAAATTGTATATTCCTAACAATGTATTGTGTGTGTGTATTCCTAATAAACGGAGAATGTTATTACAAGTTTAAACCTATGAAAATGTATGGTTACTCCTTTGTTACTCCTGTTGTTTTTTCCGTGTTTATTAGTACGACGGTAAGTCGTTGACATATAAAAAATAAAAAAGTTGCTCTTCCATACATTTTGACCGTGTAGGTATTACACTATGAAGCAGCAGCTCCTGGGGGGCTAGGATCATGTGCTGAGTTCATGGTAACATCATGCGCGTCGACCCGTATTATACAATATAGCTAGGGCAGAATGCATTTTACGTTTCCGGAAAAAAGGATAAGTTAGAATAGAGTTCTTACAGTCCTCCCAGCATCCTCATCAATTCCTACAAAGATCACGGACAATAATGACAGTGAAGCGTCAAAGCAAACAAAGAGCTAATTATAGAGTCGGGACAAGGTCGCCGACCTTCCCCAGTTCTCTGTGGTCCCGATGCGCCCCTTTATTAGAGTGAGTATAAACAAAACGACCAACAATTTGAAAACGTAACACGTAAAACAATGGGGAGTTTTAATTTCGTTTTCCGACCTTGTTCAGAATCAAGTGGTTCTTTGTTGGCTTTATAATAGTCACCTGTGTTTGTGATCACCTTCTGGTAGTCAGAAGGTTTCGCATCTGTGATATTTTGCAGCAGTATGCAATAGGTATTCAAGAGGCAGATAACATTATGTAACCTATACTTACGCCTAGATACAAGTGGCTGCATGATTGCTGAGTTTGTCTAGCTATTTCTTATCGATCAGATCCTTTATGGTAATTTGCAAGCGCTTTGCATCGAGTTATTGCCTTATGCGATTGATGTGAGTCATCGGGTATTGAGGATAAGGCAAGTGGTAGTTGAAGACCTAAGATTAGCAGCAGCCTACTGCGAGTAATATAATATTAACACACTTATAAGAACGCTTGTATTCTGATGTTCACTAAAATTACAGAGAAACAGGTGGATAACAACGGTGGAACCTAATGAAATGAAAATTCATGTAAATAAAAACAGAAAGAAACTGTTGAAAGTCAAAACAGTAAGCTCAAAGGTAAACAAGGTATTATTTAATAATAGGCCAACGACCAGAATGATGTAAACGCTGAAATATTATCGGGTCAAGGCTATCGACCTGACGAGGCCGACACAACCAACACTTTTCGTGCAATGCATTGGATTGACGACTGAGGTAATAATATAGCTCACTGAACATTAACTTCTCTTAATAATGGATATTTTGAACTAGATAAAAAGAGAAAAAACAAAAGAGCAGAAACAAGAGTAAGCCATACTTATGGTGGATGTGGGTATCGAGTCGATAAAGCTTGACCACAGATTAATTGTTTTGTTGCTTGTGATATAGCTGAACCAAATATACATAATTGCCACTTTGCCAGTGGTTTGATGAACGCTAAAAGCAGTCGTTTACGTTTGCACGCGTATTTATAATATTGATCGTCGATGGTTAGTTCAAAGAATATGAGATGTTATTTTGGGACACCATTTACAACCCGCCAGAATTGAGCGTGATTCACTACAACAACTCTACATTGATGACAAAACCAATCGTCACCTCGTAAACGTACATAGAAAGCGATTTTTATATGAAAATCGAACAAAAGCGACGTACGCAGAACAGATTATGCTTACATTGTATTCGCAGACCATTGTGATAAGGTCGTACGCATCAACTGAACCAGTAATAAATTATCCGAGCGGGATGCCGCAGACGTACTGCAGCCACACTGTCATCGTAATAATTCATGCTTTCACATAGGCATTTTATGTAGGCATTACGTTTTTTAGTGTCTATTGTGCTGACTCTGCGCTTCAATTGGATATTTGCATTAATAAATCAATTTACCGGTAAGATTTGGATGAGAGAAGCTCAGCATAGCAACCTTAAAAAAGAGCGACTGGTTATCTGACTCCACAATCCAGCTGCTGGATAATACGATACCCCTTGGTAAGACCGGTGGTGGTTTTCAGACTTTCGGGCTTCTGACGACCCGTAGACTGTCAAAGATCCACGAGTAACAGCCGGGACCAACGGCTTAACGTACTTTCCGAGGCACAGAAAGGTCTTGGTGTACAGGTGACCATCTTCCAAGACCCCTCCATGCCCCGTGCGGCTATAATTACTTAGACAAGAGCCCAACTATCAATCATAATGATAAACCTAATATATAGATTCCGAATCCCCAGGCCCCAGGCTCAAACTGCTCACTCAAAATAAAGGTGTGGTATAAATGAGGAACTAACAAATATTTTATGGCGTTCAAGGTAAACGTTACCTTTTCATATTCAAATTGTGTGTCAATGAAAAACAAAGAAAAAAATACCCAAAACATTATGTATTGAATACCCATTCATTACTACGCAAAACTATAACGCGGCTAGTTATGTTAATTATGACAATAAACAAAAAGCACGTGCCGCAGAGGAGACAAACATGTTCTACTCTTGTATAAACTGATATATGTATGTAGACAAAAATAAAGTTGTTGCTGACCATCTTTTAAGAAACAGAAATGCAAAAATATCTAAATGTCAGCGAAAAGATAAATCAAGACAGTTTCATGTTTCATCGTCTGTCTTCGAAAGAAAGATTTTGATCAGCAGTTGACTGACAGCTGACACGCTTAAAGCAACATCGAATCGACCACCTACAAATAAATACTTATAAAAACATTCCTCATTCACTTCCCCATTTCGCAGTAAGTAGCTTCAGATATTGAACACACTACCGTCACCATGGTTACGCTCGGCGGACCCAACGAAAGTGGAACGAATCGCCGAAATAAAGCAAGCAAAAAACACCGTTATTGGAATTGGAATATGCTTTGCGATACGTCCACGTCGTAGTCACGTTTGTGAACAAACGTTGACTGTGCATTGGACCTATTGTTCAACTGATTCAATTATGATTTGAACAGAAGCTCTACGTCCTGTTAGTCCAGCTATGATTGTGTTTTTCGGCATTTGCGGGGTCCCATCGATCTCATATTTGTTTCCAGATGTAGGATGGAGCATTCTTCATTCAACATTCGTTTAGTGCTTGAGGTTTCAAGACTAACGCTTCATCGTATGGTATCAAAATATTCTCATTATAAAAGCATACGAACGTTTGAATCCGTAACACAATGCAATCCAATTTCGCCCCTCTGTTGTTCAAAGCAAGACTCCTGAAGGTCAATTCTCGTAATTATAAAAAACGTTACAAATCTAGTCACAGTCTCATCTCGGCGACAATCAAATGTCAAAAACTTATGGAAATCGAGGTATTTTTGACAGATTGAGCCTAGATCCAGACAAATAACTGAAGAGTTGTATGGAATTCGGTTGTCATGGTATGTGCATGTGATACGGAGGAATAAGGAAAATGTCGTGAGGAAAGTTTTGAGTATGAATGCCGATGGGTATAAGAGTAGGGGGAGACCAAAGAAACGATGGATGGACTGTGGGAATGATGATATGGTTAGAAAGGGTGTGACTACGGAGATGACGACTAATAGAGAAGTGTGGAAGACATGTTGCGCCGACCACAAATAAATTGGGATACGGGGCAGAATGATGATGAGGTTAGATGTTAGATCAGACTGTGAACGTTCTTAAAATTACAAGAATATCCCCTCTGTTCATTGTTTATGGTGTTCGTATTCTCCCATATAACGTGCCTAAGTGATAACCGCAGTAATCAATGACGTCAGAAGTTCGAACAACGACCGATTTCACTCTCACCTGATAATTTCATTTGTTGTGTTAAATCAATCATCATTTTATTAGCGTGGCGTGATTTGTGCGATGTCCACGATGTCTAATCTGATATACAGCTTGATTAATGTATTAAACGCTGATTAGTCTTGTAACGAATAGGATGACTTTTGTCAATTCCACTAATTAAACGTTAAATATTATGATGGCGCACGTTGTGTTTCGTTCAAATAAGTACTAGAATCATGTGGAGTATTTAGTACTGGTACATATATCGAACTAGCTGTGTCCGCGGCTTCGCTCACGCGGGCACGTCAGTAGGCATAGCACGAGGACCGTAGAGAAACGTTTTGTCGACGGAACAGTAGACAAAAATGACGTTTCTGTGTAGACAGTTGACAGTTTTGAACAGAGAAATGTAGACAATCGATTTCCATTCTAAGGTAGAGTAGAAATAGAAAGCGTCCAGCTAAGCCTGCAGGAACTATCCCACGGGAATGTGCCACCGGGACAAAAAGTAGCCTATGTTACTCCTTTTAACATCAGTTATCCTCTAGTGAAAGTATATGTAAAAGTAAATAAAACTCCTACCAAAGATCCTTAGTGTAGTTTGTTTATTTTTTAGTTTAGTTTGGTTTATTAGCTCATAAAAAATGTGTTACAATATTGAGGTGTGACACAGGATCCCGCACTCGGATATCCTGTGTCGCCGGATCCAGTCCCATTCGACAGATAATATGAAATTATAAAAGAGCAGTAAACAAGAGCAACGGTATAAATAATTCACGAAAACAAAAAATTAAGAAACTTCACATCTACTGTCACAGATGGCGCCACCAATCACTATACACGCTTGGCTTTGTCATTCTGTATTGCCGCTGTCATGTTTCATATACCGTTAGACCCGTGGTTAGACCATGATTAATTTTAATCATAGTCACGCTTTGAATGGATATTGTCACGACACCTCAAACTGTCCAATATGCAAATAATACACAAGGTATATCCACCAACCCGCATTGGGCCGACATGGTGGATTATATGGCCCTGTCCCTTTCACAAAGAGGAGGCCTGGGTCCCAGTAGTGGGAACGCCATAGACTGATTATGCTTATACAAAGTCCTAAACAAAACATCAAGGATGTAGACATTAGTTCGCAAACATTGTAATAACTAAATTAAGTGGGTGTAATTATGCAAATATTAGCCAACAGCAACACCTCCGTTTTGCACAAATGGGTTAGGTTGCAAAACGGCTAACAATTTTGGGGTGCCTTGCGAAAATTGGCCTCGAGAATGAAGCTCCAAGTTACTGGTTTGTGTCATGTGCACGCTACTCTAAGGTAAACACGTGTTTACTTCAAATTATCAAAGGACAGTGAAGCAGCCTACAGGGAAAAAGACCCTTTAATTGTTGGAAACAGGCAGGAAAGATTTAAGGACACTTATTCACTAGCTATGGGTACTAATATTATAAGCATTGTTTGGAGTACCGAAAGGCGTTTTGAATAACTGATTAATTGTGGATGATTGTCTAAGAATAATGTAAACCAAAGAAGTTAATGAACCACTTAAAAAATAAAAACAATTCGTTTTAAATCATGATTTAATAAAAAGACTGAATAGTCGTCGATTGAAACTTAGTGCGCCAAAACTAAAAAGAACCAGGTCCAATAAAAACAGTAAGTTTTCAGAAGCCTAATTGGCGTAATCTCAAACGTTGGTAATGAATAAAACGAAGAAAACAGCAACTGTAAAAACTAGTTCGAATCGACGCTCATCGGAGAACTGCGAAAGTGCGAACATCCGGATATCAGCGACTTTCATACCGGCGCAGGCGACGTGCCATCGCGATGCAATGACAGGACATCGATACGAGAAAAAACTAAACAATTGCTGTCTATAAATCAGAACGTTTAAATGATATCGATGTTATTAATGACGATGAATCTCGAGATAAACGTGTATCGCGTCTTTTATTCTGCATTGAGCAAGAAACACGCCTGTCTTGCTGGCGCTGGGGAATACTTATACGGCTTTTCAGACCTGTTTGTATGAAAAGAAAGCTACTATTCTCCAAAAATACGTTTTGGGGAGATGAAGGAGAGAGGAGAGAAGAATAAAGCAGCACAGTATTGACTAGCTAACAAGACTTTTCTACATGAAAAGATACAGTGGTATTTCAAATCAAAATATTTATATTTTTTTTTACATGTCAAACAGCGAATGTCATGAGAATGTTGTAATACAAGAGAGGATATTGATCGACGACAGTGCAAAAAACTAAACAATAGCTGTAAACCGGCAAATATCTAAAGACACTAATTAGAACCGTTAACAATTTCGCGTAAAACCAGCCACATCTTTAATTGAGGAAGTGGTCGTATGCTTGCATCCTCTTTACTTAGCAAAAGGTAACCTGGCAAAGAGCCAGGAGAACGCTTGGGGAGAAACGCTTGCAATTTCATACTCCTCAGCCAGACCAGTATTAGACGAGCAGACAATATTAATGATGTCGCCAATTATCGCATTAATTTCGTGTATGGCTATCACGATAAGACAAAAAAATGTTAGCTCCTGAAATTAGTACATGGATCGTATAACAGGTATTGGGAACAGAACTGAAAGCCATATGCACTTACACAGCATTAATGGATAAGAAACCGCACGTAATTTTATGCGTAGCTATAATAATTGAAGTTTATCTAAAGCGATTAGATATTGCATGAATATAAAATGGACTTTATAATATCGAAGAACCAGATATAATACGCATCATTAATCGATTTCCATCTCCTACAGCGATAAATAAGTACAAGTTGCTCTCGTAATCTCGTGTAATAAATATCTACATAATAATTGCTCTCAGAATTAATGTACGGGGGAACGGAGTAAACTTGCTAATTATTATATAATCAATTTAATAGTGGTGGTAGTAGGTAACTGAAACTACACACCCTCCACCACCACGGAGGGCGTGTAGTTTCAATTTACCACGGGCTTGCATCTGACCCAAATGAAGAATGGCTATTACCCGATTATTGTGTCAAGGGCGGTTTTATATTTGATGGATGGCATCTGGACGTGCTGTTTGTTTTTGCAAGTTTAATGTTGTGTTGGTTGCAACTTTGGTAGAAATCTAGACACTTTAGCATAGAACTGATGACGCAGGAAATAGGGACATTGGATGCTGGACGGATAGAGGCAATCGATACACAGCAAAAATCAAATTTTTCATAGAATACGTGAAGATTACAAATGGACATTAGTCCAAGTCAGATATTAATTTACTAACAGAAGTATGGACAACACATGACCTATATATATAAACCAACTGTGCAAAAATCACTAGAACACGTAAATCACACGCCAAAGAAATTGCAAAAACTCGATATTATGACTACAATCGCATGAGACGGTGCATGCAACACGTCGCCAACTGAAAGCATTCGGTTCAGATATGACAGTAATTAATACAGCGCTATTGTTCCTTCTGCACTTGTCGCGTAAACTCTTCAAGAAGAAATAGTTAACGCTGTGCCATGTTAGGAAAAAATAAGCTCTGCCGTAGCTGAGTTTGACGTTATAGAAATTGTGATAGCTTGTAAGATTATGAGTCACGCGAGGATTTGCGTCGTATCCGCGTCATAGCGATGATTGTTTGGGTAAGAATATATATAAAAAAATATTCCACAAGGAAATAAATAAATAATGAGGACAGAAGTTAAAATCGATGATCTAACTAAAGCATCGGCTGACGGTTAGAGAGGTTACTTTTAATGAATGATGTAATTGAGGTAACAAGCATTTAATAGCTAATATAATTAGAATGATAGAGAAGCAGTGGACTGTATAACAAGAGCCGAAAAAAGACTGTATCTATTACGAGTACCATGTGTTCAGAACCGCTTATTACATCGAACGCAAAACACGTGACGTTTTACATGACGTACGTGATATTGTTAATCATACTAATTAAAAGGTCATTAGGTACGCGATGAGTAAAAAATAATTTTGTTAGGTTGATGTATAAAATTGTAAATGCAGACTGAAAACCGCCATTGTAAAGTTATATTGCAATTCTGGCAGGTTCATCATTTTGATGAAAAACAAAGTTTCAGTTATCGTTTGTAGTCACTAGTGCCCGTTCACATAGTAACATTACCTAAACGCACTGAATGCTTAAGTACGTTACGGTAGTCCAGGATCCATGATCAGCTATGGATCTTTAAATAAATCCTAGGAAACACCAGCTGAACCATGGAATACGTGGCGTAGTGCCAAAAGCGTACCTGTGTCCATATTATTAAAAACTTTCGTTGTTCGTTTGTATGAGGAAATGAGAGATCATTATTCGCTGGTCTCATGGTAAGTGACGATTTCGTATGGCATCAGGCCGCATGTCATTGACCCTTTAACACATCGCTTAGCTAATTATAAATCGGGTGAGTTTCCTTATGTGAGCATATTTCGTTTTAGTTTCTGGTTTTCTGCTTAGCCCACCACTCCGGCTTATTAACATGCTCGTAAAATCTATGCCAGGATTAGATTTTATGGAATGTAAAATTAGAGGCTTATTTGATGTAGCATGTTATGAATTTGCTTTCAAGTGAAAGCATTTCCTGAAGTCCGACTCATGAGCAACAGAATACATCACATTTATTACCGAAAGTAATTAAAATCTTAATAGAAAAAGCGGAAGAAATGCTTAGAGTAAATGCTTATGCAAATTACACTGGCATATGACGAGACTTTAGCAATGAAACATTTGACAACCTCCCAAGTGAATTCCAAAGAATCAAGCTCAATAGCTAAATCAGCGCGTGGAAAATATGCTTATCGCGAGACTAATAAAACTGTGAATAATCATGGACATAGAAGCAAGTAAGTCACTTACTCATTTGAAATAGTTTTTACGTTCTGGTGTTTGAACTGATCGACGGATCTATGAACAGCAAAATGATCTCGAATGATGAGGTGTATGCCGAATAGGAAATCTTATGGAGACAGGTATAAGAAAGAAAGCATTGAGTTAGGGAGACAATAGTAATTTGAAATTTAAACTTTTCTAGCACAATCAAGCTTGATGTTAAACAAAATTTAATTTAAACATAAACTGCCGGTATCAAACTCACAGAGCAGCACTTTGTAACATTCTAACCTATAATTACATGACAGGTAAAAGTAGAAAAGAAACCAGCTCGCGGTACTTATTCCCACGGTCAAGATTGCAACAAGGGAGAGAAGGCGAAGCGGCGTGCAATTACTAGAGAAGCGTGAATGCAATCATTCATATGTATAATTTTATTAGATCGAGTTTCAATGAACAATTGTGGCGTCTTTACTTGGAAGGCTAAGAAATTTCTTCGTGAAATGAAACTTTAGTCGGCAGTCGTGACTCAAGGTGTCGAGATTCACAGCATTTACTAATTATTTACTCTTCTTTGAGAGGGTCGAATGATTTCACTTCAACTTTTATGAACATGCGAAGCCAAAGCTACGAAGCATAAAACGACAGGGCTGTCCCGTGATATATTAAAATCTAAACTCGGTGTCGACGAATCTGGCCCGATAAGAGAAATGCGTAGGCTCCCGAAAGGTTGCCATCACGTCCAAAATCAAAGACAATTCTCCTATCTCGTCTTATTTATCAAACAAACATTGAAACCAATCATTTGAATGCAAACCAAGAAATATTTCGCTAACCAGATCTAACAAGCTAAACAAACAAGGTATTAGCGTCAGACTAGCGACACAGGTCACAGATCTTGGCGACAGTAGGCGAAGCTACTCCGTATATGGGCCGACTACAAACAGCTCCTAGCCCCTAGGGTCAATAGCGACTTTCGCCGCAAAACTTCCGCATCAAAATTTCTGGAGCAATGGAAATGTTAGCATTGCGGGAAACTTTAAAAACTGGCGTATTTAGGGACTATTATTTAACAAAAAGGGCATTAGTATGCCATACTGCGTCTGAAGATAATTCGATTCATTTGAACCAGAATCTCGATGGTTCAGGATCAGTTTCAGAAAAAGAATTAAAATGAGGTCAAAGTTAAAAGTTCTGTGAAGCTCCACTTTAGATGGGAGATTAAAACATTAGAGTGGTTTTGGTTTATGTTACTGAAAGACAGAATTGGGGCAACGAAACCTAATACAAGGAAATGAGTTCACGAAATTTGAGAATATCGTAATCAGGGCCGCTTTAACGCCAAAACTGGAACATGAGGTTATGGCCTTCCATTAAGTATAAGGATAAAACGTTGAGAAGATTTGGCTATCTATCTCTATATATAAAATCCCTATTTGTTTTGGTCATGGCATCACACGTGAACGGCTGGACCAATTTTGCTACTTCACTTTTTGTTGTGTTATTTTCAGAAGGTTGTTATGAAAGAAACAATCAAGAAAGTTTCGCGTAACATCAGACAATTTAAGAAAACCTAACAACCATAGTAACTTTTCTAATATTATACCAATGCGAATTCAATATTCATAGTTATGAGTAGACAGGACAACGTCTGTTGGGTCAGCTAGTATTTATGACTTCATGTTTATGAGAAGTTAAGTTACTGGCATGTGTTATCTAAATGTGATCATATTTATTTTTTCTTTATTAGTCGGTCCTTTCTCCGCAAAATAAACGCACATAACTTCACAGCTAACATCGGAAAAACCGTGAATGTAGCAATTGAACAAATCCTTGAGAAATAATTAATCAGTGCCTGCGATGAAAACCACTGTACTTAGTTGTTTATTGTGATGAAAACTATTTTTAACATCCGATTTTGTCTCTAAACAATGTTACTTTGTTTTAGAAGCTATGTTTAGTTTGTTTAGCCGGCTTGTTTAATCAGAAGCAATGGCGGCAAGCCAATACCGTTACCCTTGTGTAAACATAACTATATCGAGTCAAATACATTCGGAACACCGAATCGAAGACTTTCCTGTGTTTAGCAAAACAACAAGTAACAACAAAGTGCTTCGAAACTTGATAGAGCGACCATTACTTAGCAGCAAAGTTGAGATAGAATCGATGTTCCTAAACTTTATTTAGTGCCGAGAGCTTCTTGTTTTACGTAATTAGTTAAGAGTATTTATCTTGTAATCACGGTACTAGAAGCTAGAAGTACTTACCGAAATTCGGTTACTCAAATAAAGGCAGGTTTGTGTAACCAAATATTTGAAGTAGCATAGATTTGTTCAAAGTAGGCTTTGCACAAAACAAATTCAGAGGGAGAGAAGAAAAGTAAAATAATACCAGACTTGGACAATGGTTCATGCATGCCGCATGAACGAGATACATACATACTTACTATGTAAGTGTCTAAAATACTTTTGGGAACTTGAATCCTATCCTACTTCACTACATAGTATAAAACAAAGTCGCTTTCTCTGTCCCTATATCCCTATGTATGCTTAAATCTTTAAAACTACGCAACGGATTTTGATGCGAGTTTTTTTAATAGATAGAGTGATTCAAGAGGAAGGTTTATATGTATACAATACACCGACCTCCACGCGGGCGAAGCCGCTGGCAAAAGCTAGCAATATTATAAATGTGAAAATTTGTATGTTTGGATATTCGTTACTCCGAAAAATTGGCCGAACGGATTTAGATGAAAGATTGTTTATAACCTGGATTAAGACAGGATACTTTTCATCCCGGTAGTATGTTCTTGTGGGACAATTTTCAACATCGAAGCGGGCGAAGCCGCGGGCTAACGCTAGTTATTTATAAGGATCGTCACATCACATTACATTCTTTGAAAGACGCCAGTCTACACCCGAGTTTAACACTAAAGTAAAAGTACAATCACGGCTAGCGTTAATGAGTTCAGCGGTAATTTCGCGAGTCGACCGTGGCCCACATAGTGGAAGACGATGTTTAATACATCATTATTTACAGACAAACGTTCCGCTCTGCTATAAACTTTCGCTCTAAAGTGAACAATATAAATCTTTGATGCTTCATTAAACGCCTCCGTTTTTCACTGTTTTTTTCTTCTTTTAATAAACAGTTGTTAGTCAAGAGCCGTGAATTTTTGGCGGCTGTTCTTTTTTGTTTGTTTAGGTCCCAGAAAATGTTTTATCGCCTATCGCGTTCGCGGTATCTAAGTACTATACAACATTAGTTTTTGTTTAACCTAAACCCGATAAGGGGTCATTGTACTCATCATTTTGAACAACTTTTTCTATGGGACCAACCTTGAAATCGTGAAAAAAAAATCAGCTGTTCAATACATTTGTGTTCACTTAAATCGACAAAATGTATGGAACAGCTGATTTTTTTTTGCCCCCCTTTTCGGGTTTAGGGTAAACAAAAACTAATGTTGTATATAGGTCTGACATTAGTCGACATCCACACAGGGGAGTGAAAATCGAACTGAGTGAATCCCAGCGCGCCAAAAATACACACTGTTCGATTTTCAACTCTCGTAGAATAAGCAGTGCGTTGAAGATCCAGTACGCGGAAAAAATCCCGCCGCGAGTTTATTACGTTCGCGGGAACGTGAGCTAAGTGAAGTTGAACGACAAGAATAACTTGTGAAATACAAGATACAAATCTTTAAACGACCTACGAGCACAAGTACGGCACTCGGCAAATAATCCATAAACAAACATCAGTTAAACGGGTCTTGACAAACGCACACAACGTGACTTATATAAATGCATAATATGCAACCTAATATTTTTCGAAGGAAACCAGCTAAAACTTCCTTAAAAGAAAGACGCAAGCTTGCCATAAACTGGTACTTAGTCTATGACTATAGCTGTTCAGTAGGTTCCCTGACGAATGCCAGGGGGTTCAAAGACCTCGTGGCCAGTCCGTTTGCTATATGAGCCGAAGGTGGGTGGAACTGGGAAGGCGCGTGTTACGCTGGATTAAATTATACGTACGAATGAAACAGCTCAATTTTCATATTAAGCAAATTGTAAATAGGAGTACGTACTAAAGTATATTTGTACGACGTAAATATAGTAGTAGTACGTAGATCCTAAAAACTATTGTATGCACTTAAAGTTGGTTTGTTGAATTTTAATAGGAATCAAAATCTGCTCATTTCCGCATGAAGATAATGTAATTAGAAGCCTGTTTACACTTCAATTAGCATAAGTAATCAGTAAGATAAAACGTTACAGAACATTTATCGCTTCAAGTCCTTAGCTTTAACACTGCATTAGTTATTTTAGTTAATCATGCCTATACGGTGCCACCCAAGATAATGTTTATCCATTCTTACGTCAACTATTTCATAAATGCAACGGAAACCTGTTGCAAATCAATAGCACATATTTTGGTTATCAATTTGCAAGCTCGTTAGAAGGTAGGTACCTACTGTCACAGTGTAAAAAGGTACAGAAGATGAAGATACGATAACAAGATTACAGGAATACCTGTCAGATGGTCTTTGCTGTCAAATTCATCATTGATCCGTTGCGAATGAGATGGTGCTATTTGTCATGTATTATATCCATCTCTGTCTCACACTGAAAGTATTCGTTTCCGCAATTTTTATTTAGTTACTGATATTCTAATGTACTGCACCTTCTGTACACTTGGTAATTGCATAGTGACTTGGTGAGTCAGACGATCCGGCGCAAACCGGGTAGACGGCAGGCGCCCGCGCAAGCCCACTGACTGTACAGATTGCTGATGTTGTAGAGCAGCTAATAAATAAAAGTCAAGACTTAACATACACACGTCACTTTTACAGGTTAATTTAGACATAATGATCGATCTTGATAAGAATTCCTGCAGATCTTTCGATGTGTTTGGAAGAGGGAAGCTGGTCATCATTTCTCTGATGCTCTACTCGGTTATTTACTAACCGATTTAAATGGCTAGCAAAAAGTCATTGAAATGAAATGCACATTTATTAAAATAGATTAGTAGATCATAAAGACCCACGTACACGTCCATATTTTGTGGGACAATATTTTAAAACTAGATAGCACCGGCATTTCTTAACTGACTTATCTTTGAGAAGAAATGCCGAAACAAACTCAGAGGTCATGATCTCTTTTAAAGTGAAAACATTATATTTTTGGTATTTTATGTGAGGCTAACAATGCAAGGCCATGTCTGATAGGGCCTTTTGAAGAAAGAGCCATTGCAGCTTTGATTTGACCTTACCAATAATATAAAAACAACACTTAAATTAAACTATCCAAGAACTTCTTACAAATTGTTGATTTCTTTTCTCAGAAATCATAATGAATGACAGACCGCAACACTCGGATTAGTGTAACTAGAGCAAGTTCATTGAACAAAATCTAGAATAAATTAATTTTAGCTGGAGATGCAAAATGAGGACCACATTCCAAACACGAATGTTTATTCTAAAATGTTTTTTCAACAAGAAGAAATATTTTAGAATAATTAAATTATTCTAAAATGTTGCTTCTCATTAATCTCGGTCGTGACAATACGGCCTTAATGACGGGTGTAAATTAATTGTATCTTTAGGAGATTAACTGCTTCAAAATTTTTTTATCGATAATATCTCCGATGCCACTTTCTTTTTACTTAGATGCAACTTATTTCATTTTTTATTAAGATGTAGGTAGGGTTGCCAACCGTACTCTAAAATAGAATAATGTAATTTTTTCTTATGGGTGTACTCTATAATAACACTAATAGAGTACGCCGAAATACTTTTTTTTTTCATAAACTGACTTTTTTGAGGCAGGTAACTTCGTTTTACTGCGGTTTTTCTATATTTTCCACTGAGACTGGACTATTTGTCGGTCATGAATGTGAAGGGGCGAGAAGAGAGGAACAGGGCTTTATAAATATTGATTAAAATGTGTTACTGGTCGTATAATAACGTAGAATCAGGATGTTTTGAGTCCTACAATTCTTGTAAAATTAATAAAAAATGTTGTGTACGGCAAAAAGTGCTAAAAATACATAAAGAGAAAGGAATAAATGGTACTCTATTTTATTATTCTCTACTCTTTATTTACTCTCTGATATCGGAAATATACTAACTATACTTCTTGTAGAAAAAGTTGGCAACCCTAGATGTAGGTCTAATTTTAAAGGTACACTAATGTAACACACAACACATCCACCCTTATTCAATTCTTACATAAAATCTACTCTAGATGATCTACATGTTCATCAATATTATTAAAGCCTGACGTAACATTGAATTAGAGTCATCAATCATTAGCAATCATAATTCCAAACAATGTGATTTCTCATACAATTCCCACATCAGCAAAAAAGTGGCAACATTGCGTCAAACTCGTAAATAACTTATAATTTATGACTAAGATCTTATTAACTTCAGTGAGTGACCATTATGAAAGCCATCTACTAAATCACTTTGAACTTACATACTTTGTTCAAATTATCCAACTTGACAACGACTTGACGTTACAACACCACGATTGTTGCTTGAAGAGGAGTTATTCAAATGAACAGTCCCTGTTTGCCTCTGAAGGTCGTATACGAACGATAACTGGCTCAACAGCCCATAAATCTTAAGATTAGCATCATTTTCTGGGCCATTTTTAAAAACCATTGCATTACTTAGAGGAAGCATCATTATCAAAATAGGCGTTCACAAGTGGGTTAAATATAATTCCAATGTTTTGGAAACTGCAAAGAAATGGATCAGTTGTTTATTTCCCACGAGACATCATGTCAAGAAAAACACTAAACAGTTTCTTGTTATGTCTTGTAAAGACAATAGTACAAGCTGTCACCACATCCTCGTTTGGTGAATGGAGAAACAGTCGACTCAATTAAAGTACTCAGAAATCAATCAATTAATCAATAGCTACGTAGAAATGTTGCCAATAGAAGTCACCGGTCCGCTATGTGGTTTAAATACAAGATGCAATGTCCAACTAAACGTCCATTATTAATTCTAGTCAGATCGTGTAACAGTAATCCTGTATTGACACTCTGAGATCTCACATCGCAATAAAAAGAGCCATGACGACAAACAAACAGTGTAAAAAGATCTGCAATTACAATCTAGGTAAATAGTGAATAACGTATCATTTTTTCTGCTGACCATGACACAGAATATTATGCACATTAATTTACAGCAAACATGATATACACGTAGAGGTAGTAAAAAAGATTGATGTTGGGCTAGTTGCTATATAGGTGATAAATAGAGATCGGAAATTCGGATGCATATTTACCTAAAGTTGCGATGTTGGCTAATATGGAATGCGCTTTTGTGTCGAAATAATCTTAATTTAATTTGGGTAGTATTTAAACGCAAATCAAAAAATATCCTTTTTCTATGCAATAAGATTCCGAATTCCCATCAAAATTACTGATTGCACAGCAAAATAATCAACTCAAAATATCACTAAACATACTACAATTTATTTTCGCAGCGTACATCGATTTTTCCTAAAGCAAAAGCTTTTTCATCAATGCACAGCTAATAATCTTAATGCACATTATACATGTTAACTCTTTTTCTTTTAAATATAGCTTCTATGTTTATATTATTTACAGCAGTTCTTCTAAATAAAACAGCATTTTATTAGTCACAGTCGTCTTATTATTTATTAATTACCACATAATGAGATCAGCAAAAAAAATATAAAATTAGATACAAAATTGTAATTTATTGAATTATTAAAGCGGGTCTTGCTTTCGCGTGGCGTCCACGCTTCCTTTTTTGCCCAATAGGCACATTTTTAGCTTCTGCAGGTGGCGCCACGTACTTGAGTCGGATCGCAAGTCCGATGATATGCTTGCACCTAAAGTTCTTAAAAAAAATGGGGCAGGTGCATTTTCCGTTGACCCAGGCGGTTTGTTGGTTGGGCAAAGCAACTCTCCAATATGCGAAAGCGTTTTTTTTGTAACCATCAAAAGTGTCCCAATCTTGAGTAAATGTCATGTCACTTGCTGTTGAGCTTCCAACTATATAAGTATTTAGTCCGGAATCAGATTCTAAAAATTTTACATTCTTATCAAGTTTCGCCCATTGATACGCAAGAGTCCAGTCTTTCAGTTCTATCGGAGGTAAAGTTTTAAATGTCTCGGCTCGCGCCACTCTGCACTCCAGTGACGAAAAAGCCGCGAACCTTTTTCAGTTAATTTGTTCTGCTTTTAGAAATAATGCAATGTGACAGGATTTTTTTGTTTTAATAATCATTAAATTTGCCGAGCATGGCTTCTTGAAAATTAAGACAAATATGATGAACAGGTTTTGTTGTACTTACTGGTTAATATGCGACTGGGATAGTTATTTTGCTATGAAATATGGAAAATTTGCTGTGCAGTCAGTATTTATGCTATGTATGTAGTATTTTTGTACAAAAATAAATTTAACTGTATTGCATTATGAGGAAAAAAGTAATGTCATAATGATGTATAATTTCGAATTATCTGCAGTTTGAGTTTTGTTAAACATTTAGTTTATTTGTAGTGAAGTAAGTTATTTGATGTAAAAAAGAATATAAATGATGAGTATGTATTGATAGGCGATTATTTATTTGATATGCAATTTATAATATCCCATTTAATTTATGTTTTTTTTTACTAACACACCACCCCCTCCCTTACACCCTACGTACGTATATTTGCATCGGGGCTTAAACATTAATTCTAAATAAATATGTATCTGAATAGTTTTGCAATGCTTATAATTTAGAAGTCGCTTCCATACTATACACCTGACTAGTTATGCATTCCCGGTGTTCCTAGCATCAAAATATGTTTTTTAAAACCCCTTCTATACTTTCATAACCAAAAATTAACTTTAGGTAAATATGCATCCGAATATCCGATCTCTAGTGATAAAGCATGAATTATTGACACAAGGTCGGAATGTCAATAGCATCGTTAAAGCTCAGACATCGGACCCTTTAGAAAAGCAATAAAACAAATAGCCCAACATATCAGGCGGTTTATAGCCCACCTTCAGACAATAGGCACACAAATAGAAATGAAATTGAAACTAGTAGCACTGGATAAGGGGAAAATAGATTTCAAAATTGCTTATTAATACTTCTACAAGGTATGGTGAAAGTAGGAACACGCAATTCTATTGAATTGGTCAAATTTAAGACAGAATTCAGCCTACACCTTGAAATATCTTCAGTAGCCACGAACAAATCGTGTATTACGAACACAGGATGTCATTCGAAGAAAAACTACATAATAAACGCATAGTTTAGAAAATAATGAGCTGATACATAAGCAATAGATACATGTATCAACTATCAACAGCGCAGTAAATCCAACCATTCACAGTAAGGCCAACAATATGTTAATTTGCCAATCACACCAATTTCAGTAGTTTGAGACAAAACATTTTTCCAAATAAGCCGAAACAAATCGTTCCAAACATAATGAAATCTAAAGATCTTAGAGCTTTCGAAACGGCTTAGTTTGTACGTTCCAGTAGTTAATTACATTATGTCCACTTTCTTTGCAGACTAGTGTTAATAATATAAAAGGTATCTATTAATTGATACAGAAGAAATCAGCCTGATATCTATAATATAAAGAATTCCATCCCATAGTATTCAATTTTACCATCACGAATGACATTTTTGGGAGAGCAACGTTGTACTGAAGCCACAATGTTTAAACAAATTTAATAAAGTTAAATCAACTGCAAAAAGTTGCCAATGCTTCTCTCCAAATTATCGTGACGGAGTAGGTACACAAAATTCCACTTTAATAGTAATATCTGAAGTCATTGGATTGGACCGAATCCAAAGACCTGTTTGATTTTCAGCAAGTTTACTTCTCCGAGGATGAGATAAAAATTGTGGAAATACTCGATAATTTCATGAATATGAGTTCGGTTGCTTTCAATTACTATTCATACAATTTCATAATAAGGAACAATGTAGATTCTAGAGATGATTTAACCAAAAACACGCTCAACAGAGTGTTAAGAGACGGAGCGATGCTGGTTTTGTTCAGAACCGCGTCAAAATGTAACCACAGTCCACAAGTACCAATATAACACAATTATCTGAAACAAAATCGAAAGAGGTTTAAATTAAACGTCAACCGCGAGTTATGGGCATCAAGTCCTGCAATCGAGAGGCCGCTCGATGACATCAGTAGACGGAACCACTTCGCGACCCACACGCCGCCCACGACGCGAGAGCCTTGCGAAACCCTGGCTCAGATGGTCGAGTGGCTCAAGTGATGGCGCGAGTTTTGAGTAATACAAAAGAAGTAGCCTAGGAACTGTTTGGGATCCATTAAAAATAAAGCTGCGTTACACATATTCCGATTTAAGTCAAGTTGGTAAAGTTTTAAGCTGAATTGAGTATTGTTGATAGATTACACTGCAGAGCATAGTGCCAATATCATTAAGACGAACAGAACATTCAATAGATACAGATGGAGAATTAAACAGCAACATCATTATACATTGACCGTTAAATAGAAACACAATAAATTCACAACACCATCAATCACGATCAGAAAACTGATTCCTAATTGTGATTAATTTTAGTGTCCAACAAGAGCTCAGAGAACACAAACTGTGCAATTAGAAATGAAACTGATGTCAATTGACTGAGAATTGCAATTAACTTGATCGTTAATCAATAAATGGATAAATCCAAAGCCATTCAATAAACTTTACTCAGTTATTAAATATGCGGTCATTGCGAAGATAAACCGTGAGATACATTGTTGGAAAATTTAAAGTCAATGCAAACGTTTCTAAAGAGATTTTATAACATAAATATGTAGCTTCGTGAAACATCTCATCGCAATGTGACAAAAATGAAACACGCGAAGTCGTAGAACCAGATTGTATTAAGAGACAAAATAAAACTTGCTAACAAGACGAAAAACGATGATTCAACGCCAATAAATAGGACGACACAACTCCACAAGATGATAATTGTTCCTGCAAATGACTTCAGCCAATTGAGGATAACGACTTGTGTCGATGAACTGAAGTCTACATACGTCACACATGTGTTAGAACCGAAGACTTAATATTAGATCATGATTGAAACAAGCTTACTCTTACAAATCTAGACCAGGGAATGTATAAATAAAAATGAGTAATAATATAACATGAAGAGATTCAAAACGATCAAATTACCATGATTCCCTCCCAGTTTAGCCAAACATGGGCAAATGGCAAATCGTAATACAAGTCATGGTAATTCCTTAATCAAGTTGCAAAAAGATCAAAGAAACAAAGTTGAGTTAATCATTGAAACGCATGAGTTCATCGGCAAATATTTGAATATGGAGACTGCAGACCTTTCAGATAAAGGCAGTCAGTATTTCAAATGTCTGAATGCCATTTATACATCGTCATAGCAAACGAACAGTCGTCTCGACCTTGTAGGTCAGTTACGATTCATACGGTACATACAATTCTATAATTATTACGACCTTACTTTTTTAATGTGAACAATACACTATTGAACATATTTTTAGAAAGAAATTGGTTAATCTTACCAAATCTCCATAGAAATGCGAAAATTGATAGAAGAAATCGTTGCACCACATGAAATAATCGAAAATTTGGGACCATATTAACGCAATGCCAGCAAAGTACTGCTCTCCGATGACCATAGAATAACCGACGTATCTTAGAACGTGGGTATCGAAGGCTTGTTATAAAGACGTAAAACATAATCACGAGTATATATCAAGTTAAGTAATCCAGAACATGAATATTTGAACATCTGTTTAGAAGCTGAAATTAGGACGGATAATTGGGAAGATTTTCTCCAGAATATAAATAACTTTGCCAATAAAACTCCATACGATGCTCGAATAGAAACAAGATATCGAATAACAGCTAGTTGGAAAAAAGCCGCAAGTTACAAGACAGCAGATCTAATAAATACCGAGTTATTACCACAAACCGCTCTACGTGTTGGATATTTTTTTATCCAATATAACTAGTATTATAACAATGTTTTAGAGAAAGTTGAGTTGTCTTTACATTGTCAACGAGCGTCTAGGCTCCATCTTTTGTTAGTCAAATATTGTGTCACTTCAGAGTTTAGCAAGTACTTCTAAGAATTAATTACTTTGGTAAACGAATCATTTGGGAACGACTTAAAAATTAAACTTAAAGTTTAAAACCTTCGTAATAGTCCGTATTAAGTTTTTAAGGATTTTTCTTTTAAATCCCGGAATATTTTCAAATTAGGCAAAACTGAACGTTCTTTTTCTAAGGAATTTTGGTATTGAAATTTGAACAGAAAAACGTTCGTCAGGTCAGCCATTTCATGATGTAAATGCCCATGTCGCTGCTATTTAAGGGCCAGTCTACCAATAACAACAATTACTAACTCGTCTCAAACAAAAATTCAAAAGTTATTGACAGTTCAATGGAATAAAGTTTGGTTCTGTTCCACAAATAGAACAATAAATAACATTTGATGGTTGTTGAACTGGTTTATATAAACGTAATTTGGTAAAAATATTCATCATTAAGTAATTCATTACACACTAGCTTCATTTCTAAGTTGGTTTCCTGTTGACCTGAAATAGACTCGCCCTGAATTGCCCACCCCCAATTGCTTATCGATTACAGGAAAAAGTACGTGATGGGCTACTTTCTAAAAGAGCTTCAGATTTGTTTGGCCATCTCGTTATTTTTACTATCTATCTCTGACATCATTTCCTTAATTAGAGTCTGCTAATTGGTTCTAACGCTTTCGTGACAAATTAAGATCTTCCGAGATAGATTCTACCTCGTTTCCAATGTTAAAAAAAAAAAAACAGGGAATGTTTAGTCTCGTAGTTTTTTGTCATTTATAATAACTTGGACGTCTCTAGGCCACTAGGTGTAAGACTACCGCTTATTAACCAATCCGTTAATAGTAACTACGCCTACATGAGTAACTGATGACATCAGTACAATCGAAAGTGGGTTTTTATCTCTATTTGAATCAGTGGTTGCAATTAACGGAAAAAAACGCTCAGTAATTACCAGCTGATCGGCTAACATGCGACTTGAGCCAGTAGTCCCTGGAAATCCAGTGCTTCTTCAATGAATGATCATAATTGCCGTAATAAGTTAACAGTCTGAGATAAATCGTTGGTCGATTTATATTAGCGTTAACTTTTTGTTGACTTTTTCATCAACGATTAAAAAAATATTCGCCTCTATTTCAGGACCAAGACGAAACAATGACCCCATAAATGAATTACCGTTGTTATTTTAGAACCTAGTTAGAGATAATAAACGAATAAAAAGTTTTCTACCAATGAGGTCAACATCATCAGCCGAACTTCGCTTAATTACGTCCAATTCGTGAATTACCGTGCGCAATCAATTCGTTTGGTTTGATACAAGCAGCTGATTGGAGCATAGGAAAATATCGCCCACGTATTGACTATTCACGCAACATAATGTAAGGTTACTGGACCAACTAGGTCGGAATCACATGTTAATGTGTCCAAACTAATTCCTGAAGATGTAGACAACTCTCAGTATGGGCATCGTATCCCATCCCAAAGTAGGCACCAAAGATTGGAGAAATTATATTGCCGCGTAATCCACAAATTTGGGAGATACATAGACCGTAGTCCAGTGAAGCAGAAAAAGCAATCAGAGACATCTGCGACGTCAGACGGTAAATCGTAGAAAGGCATTAGCACACCCTGATATTACGCAGGTAAAGATCAATTTTATTCCTGTCATAATAATATGGGGACCAAATGCGTTCTTTATCAGAGAATTTATCAAGCTCAAGAAGCACAATAATCCGAACTATAGTAGTTAGTACGGGTAGAACCGTACGTAGACTATGCTCACACTCATACTCAAAGAAATATCGTCGGCCTAATTCGTTAACCTGCTAAGTCCATTTTGACATAGTTTACAGGACAACGAAAAATCTGAATAAAATCTCTATTAATTTAGCAATCAAAATTCCGAAAATCCCGTCGGTTTCTATAATTTTTCTTGATATTTTAACAATATAATGTAGCAGTATAACTTATACACATTTTATAAAATTTAGAAAAACAATTATTTAGCAGTTTGTCGAGGTGAAGTTTCAATTTGCTTGAGGACTTAGCAGTTTTTTATTTAAATTGAGTATGGTGTATAGATTAATGAATTGTGCAGTAAAACGAATTCAATCAGTACCTAATCAAAATATTTATTATTAAAAATTAAACAATCAGTCTTCATTAATATTAAACAGTAACCCTGTTTAATATTAATGAAGACTAACTAAATATCTAAGATACGACTCTTTTCATAAACAACCTTTAATAGTTTTAATATTCGTTATTATGTGTTGGTTTTGTGGCATTACGTACAACGCGTAATACTACAAAATCAACACATAATGACAGGATACTCTTATGTATTTTGTTATAATTAATGACAGCCATTTAATATTGTTTAACTACTATAGATTTCACAATCAGTTAATATTAACATTAATATAAAACAGACACAATTTTCAAAAAATCTTAAATTAACAATATTTAGAAATCACTCTAAAACTTTGGTAAAATTTAAAGTTGTAATTAAACTTAAATTCTACTTATTCGTTCTTCTTATTCTACTTATGAGGCAAGTCGTCATAATATTTATGACAATCAGAAGGAAGGGTTTTTTTATGTGCTGCAAGTCTTCAAATTTTCGTGTAGTAATTTTACGTCGGATCTGGTGATCGCAAACGGCACGTGGGTCTGGGAACGTTGTCAGTACAAAATTGAAGTCCCAACAGGATTTAGCAGGTTTGCGTTGTGGAGATTGACTGGTGGTCAGAAAGCAGTTTTTCGGGCATAGCATTTTTTCCATAAACGATACGATAGATATTAGATTGAACTTTTTAACTGATATAAAAGTAAATTTTGCCAAAAAATGGACTTAGCAGGTTAACGAATTAGGCCGACGATATTAGACATTTACTATCACACTACGTGCTCCCTTTCACCGGCTTCATAAAATTCATAACTCATTTGCTGGGCTTGGTATAACCTTTTATAACAAGCTTCCCCCTTCTTTGCTAGATTTACATTTAATGCGTTTAAAGCGAAAGTAAAATCAAATCTTTGTTCGAAGGCATACGACTACATACATATCAACGACTACTTAAACGATAATAATTGTTGGTCGCTGTGATTAACTTAAGACAACGTTTGTGTTCTTTCACCAGAATTAGCTTAACTACTGACAGGTCATATGAATTACTTCATATCATTGTTTATTTAACTTGACTGCATAAACCATTTCTTTTTAATTTTTTTTAAATTAAATTTTCATTTATTGTTGAATGTTAATTATATGCTATTATTGTATAGAATCAAGTTCTTCCAACATAACAGACAGCTGTGCTGCTGGGGAATTTGTTGCGCCACTTCTTCTTCCCAGCTAAAGCACTAGGAAGTGGTGACGGGCGGGCGTTTTGGGGGACTGTCTTATGTAATTTTGACGTTCAAAAAGTGCTGACTCTCAGCCTAGTTTGAATAAATGACTTCTGATTTTGATTTTGACATTTAATTGGAAGCAGCAATACTCGTTGACAGGCGTAAGAATTATTCTCCCAACCCTTCACAAACAGTGAAGCAATATTAAACGCAGTCAAAACAGTCAACAAGTAACCTAATATCAAATATGATTCGTGAATAGATTGAATGGCATCGGCGCATAGCATTATAACAACAGGACTAGAATATGATACTTAAGACACCCACGTATACAAAGCGAATATTCTTGTAGTGAATAGTCTTAACATGTTATTAAATTTTATCAGAAGCTGTCTTGATACGGGAAGCTCCTCATACATTACTTTCACTGAGATAAAGAAATCAATCCTGGCAGAAAGGAAACAAGCGAAAGTTTTTATATCTGTTTGCGAAACTCCCAACACGAGCCGAGTTGTGACTTAGTCCCAAGATCAGTGCCAAGTAAGAATCTTACAGGAAGCCTGGCAGGAAATCCGAAGAGCACTTTTCAAGAAATGGCCATCTATGGTACGAGTTCAATTCCGACTTATAATATCAATGTCTATGATTAAAGTACAAAAACGTTGATAGTACTGTTACGTCGGGTTTCTCGTTTCGTATGTCGGTCAGCCGCCGAGCGAGGGAAGCCGTTGTGTAGTGACTCACTACTTGTTCACAACGTTGCCACGCGTACCATTCGGGGACCTTGATGTATTATTTTGTTGCCGATTTATGATAATAAAAACACGGCAATAATATTACATGACGTAATGAATATTTAAAGATAAAAGCTTTGATATTATAAAGGTGTTATTGGAAGCGTCACATCAAGTTATCATCTGTCGAGCCTTTTCCCAACTATGTTGGGGTATTTTACATGGAGCGACTGCCTGTCTGACCTCCACAACCCAGTTACTGGGTAATACGATACCCCTTGTTAAGACTGGTTGTCAGACTTTAGACTGGTTGTTAGACTCCACAAATAACAGCCGGGACAAACAGCTAACGTCCTTTACGAGGCACGGAGGGGTCGTTTTGGTACGTAAAGATGGTCACCCATCTACGAACCAACCACGTCAAGCGTAGCTTATTCTGATCAATCGACCAGCGCGGCTGTTATTACAGCCACAAGCCCCATCAAGTGATTTTCACAGTTGACATTATCAAAACTTTTTTCAAAGAAGGCTGTAAAAGCACTGCAAAAGCTTTCCACTTTGATGTGCAAGTAAAGTCTACCGTTTCAAAGAAACCTCTTGACAAAGAACGTTCAAACTGAGAATTGACGAGTCTCCTTGCTCTTACTAATTTACACAGACGCTTGCTTTCTCGGACGAGACTGAAATACTTAACAAAGAGGAATATTAATGAGCTTGTAACTCGGGTTTCTTGAGTCCTTGTTTTTAATGGACCGCTGAAAGCAACAAACAAATTATAACTCTCAGAAGCTCATTTGGCTAAAGGAAACGAAGTGGAAAACTATGCGGTATGTATTATTGGACATGGAACAAAACACTTTTAATCGACTCTACGCCTTAATGATTCTCGAAGTTATACGCTTAATTTCTGTATAGTTCAAAAATACAAAAAAAAACACAAATAGTATTAGATAGTCATTTATTTGCAGAGAACAGAGGCCCTCAGATCAATGGCGCAACCTTGGACAGGCTCGTGGGCGACCAGGAAATGGCCTAACACGATCGTGAGCATGAAATGAACATGTTCATTCATGAACTGTTACTGTATGATTGTTTCCTTTAATATCAATTATGAAAAAGTCTAGATTTTCGGTGGAAAATTTCGTAATAGCGGAAAGGCATTCTAATAAATGTTCGAACGCAAAAGTCAGAAGTAATATCGACTCAATTCCTATCTTAATCGAAGTTCTGAAGACCGATTGCATCATATAGATATCTGTAGACTGATTGTCTGTTTATATTGTAGTGCAGCATTGCAGTACTTGTTACCTCAGTTAGATTTAACCACAACACGAATCCTGCAGATAATGCTAGCCATTGCGAACTTTATCCCACTTAATATATCACTTTCGATCTTGCAACTTGAACCTGAAGAGAGCAAAAATCACCATCAGGAATTCGTTCAAACCTTGCCTATTTATTGCCATGCGTGGCACACGGGCAATATTGATAGCTTCCTGTGGTGCAGTATGCTCGCCGCATTGGACTCGACAGTATTGCTGATTTTACGTGATATAACTTTGTAGCACCAATTATGGATTAGTGAGCCGAAACGAATAAAGTAAGGGACGACTTCACACTTCAGGTTAGATGGAGAAGACGATCTTTGCTGAGGGTCGGTAGCAGCTTATGGGAGTTCCCGAAGATCGACTAAAATGGCGTGCGATTGGAGAGGTCTATGTCCAGCAACGGACTGGTGAAGGCTGATAGCTGAAGGGTGATGATGAAGCCGCCTCCGGCTTTTTATGTTCCCTGCTATTTAGGCCGTGAAGCCAGTTCCGATCTCCGTTCCAACGATACATCTATGTTACATATAAGTAAATAGAATACTTCAAATGACGTTTACTCTGTGTAGGCCATAACTCAACAACAATAAAGACAACTAAATTATTATGTGTGTCAAAGACACAAATTAATCCAATAAATCGTTTCTAAACCTACCAAAATGGAAGACAAGAAGTGGCGGTTGGCGCTTACGCCCACATCTAGGATTGGTCATTGAATAACAACATTTATTTAGCCTACATTATTCAAGTAAGAAGTTTTCTAAGAGTTTGGTAGATTCCCGTAAGCCCGTTACGGATTAAGTGACCTTTGAACCGCGGCAAATTGACAGATAAGTTTGCTAAAAAAATAATAAGTAAGGCATTGCCAGAGAAATCAATTATTTTCGATATTTATTCACACAGTGGTAATCCGACGACGTGACCGGCACGAAAATAATTAATTTTTCAATGATTTCATAGTATTTGAAATAGGTAACTGCTATTTTTAAACTGAACTCGTAATAAACAATTAATGGCATCACAATCGTCCCGCGCTGTCGTTGCGGTCGGCGCGTGCGCTGGTCGTGCCGTATATGGAGCTGGCGGTACGCAGCAAGGCCGAACAGTCGCCGCCCCAACGCCATCATTGTATTTAAAATTATTTTCAACTCCTCAGCCAGTCATGGTTTTTAAGAATGAAGTTTTTAAAAGGAATTTGGGATTCAAATGCGGAAATTGTTTTTTTAGTGGATGATGGTACGCCAAGGCTTTTAGTGCCAGGCATGAGAATTAAAGATTCTTGTAGTTTGAAAAATTGTTACAAAAGTTATTAATAGGGAATGGATTTTTCTTATCTTTCTTATTTATGCACCTACCTGCAGGCTTAGCATGACGCTTTCTATTTCTACTCTACCGTAGAATAGAAATCGCTTCTCTACATTTCTCAGTACAAAACTGTCAATTGTCTGCACGGAAAAGTCATTTTTGTCTACTCTTCTGTTGACAAAACGCTTCACTACAGTTCTCATGCTAAGCCTACAGAGGCCCTAGTATGAGTTTCATTTAACCATCTACACCAAACACAGTGAGCGAGTTTGGTGCTCCGATTAGTCCATCTCAATGGAAATTAACTCCAATGAAAATATAAGTAAAAGCAGCTTTAAACCAAGTAAATAGCATCTTTTAAGGACTCCTCATCCTCCAATTCTCAGGATGTATTGCCGCAGACATTATTTTCTTAGTAGTTAAAGATTATTGTGATTATCCATCTATAATTTTCCCTGTTTGTCTATTCATGTCAAAAGACAAACATTTTTTTTATATTTTTCAAAGACTAAATAAGTATTTTATTTTCAAAAGAAGATAATATTTACAGCTATCAGACTTAAAATAATAATAAAATGAGAGAGAATGATAGGGCATCAAAAATTTCGTCCACATTGCTATCAACGGGAAAAGGGCCCAAAAAGTAGTAGGATCGCCGTATTGTATTGTTTATGTTAAGTTATCTTGGACATTACTGACATTGATGAAGGCAAACTTGGACTTCAATATAAGTCTGAAATTGGCGATCCACCTTGAGCAAGCGTGGTGATCAATGCTCATGAGATATGAGAGAAAAAGCATTTGCCCCACAGTGAAACGACAGTGAATAGGCTCGAACTGGTTATGAACTGGATAGCCCTGGCCATGTTGACATGTTCACTAGTCTGTACTATTTAAAAGTAGAAAGTCTTTTTTTTCCATCCACCTTGCCCATTTCTTGTGAATTTTATTGTTAAAAACCTATTAAGCTAGCTTCTGACAAATTTACATGTCAGAAGCTACCTTTATTTCTTGCTTTCTTAGTGTCAAATGTGATGGGCAAACAATTAACAGTCTGCTTCATCCTGTCGGGGTTACTGTCAAAATTAATACTGGCGAATAAACAAGTTGCTACTGAAATGACTCTGAGTAACAACAAAGTGATAAGGTTAGTTGCATTTCATGAATATTATTACTTCTGATATATTCTAAAGAGAATAAAAAGATAAAACTTAAGTATTAGGGATATATTAAAATATGCTTTTATAAATTTCCTTCTCAAGAGTTAACAGTTTCTCACAACTTTATAAATAATTAGATAACAAGACTAGGTCACGGATGTCATTTAAAAAATTTCTTTGACATTATGACTAGTGCAAGTGATGATGATTCATATTATTCTTCTTATTGTCTACTATAAGAACTTACAAGTTTGTGAAATTCTTATTGTAAAACAAACAAGTTTTCAAAATTGGTTAGAAACTAGGTACCCCAAACAATTAGTTTTCACTTTCATGAGTATTATTGTACCAGGTAATTGGCTAACGAATTATACAGAGATATCAAATCATTTTATTGCCAATGCCTTCAGGGAAAAGCAGCTCTCAAGTCCATCAAATGAATCATAGGATACCCTCAAGTCATCGACCGCAACATAATGCACCGCGGACAAGTGCAACTTCACCAACGAATTAAGTGAAAATACACACCAATTGTAGATATTCTAAGTACGTTCGCACTTACCATCTGTTCTTTTTATGTTGATGTTAATTCCGGACTGAATCTTCACTGTACCGTCATCCATTTTCGCACAAATTTAGGCACCACATACACTAAATAACATTATTTCTCAAAGAACCTTTGTTCAAAAATAGTCTAACACATTGAGAAATTACACATGAGAACCGGTGAAAATTACAAAATAAATTTCTACACCCAGATTGACAGTTATATCGAGCTAGCTACACACTTCAGACTGGAACGTTTGAAATTTGTTTCACTACAAGAGTCAAATCAATCACTTTATATTATTAGTTTTTATAAGAACGCGATTGATTTGAAAATTGTAAATGTATAAAGTGAGTAAAAACTGAAAAACCAGAAATGTTCAAATTATTTCGGTTAGAAACGCGAAATTCTAAAATTATCAGTTTGTGAGTTTGCCAATGCGTCGAAACCAAAATGTTTCCTTGCCAGCTATAAAAAAAGTACTAGAGAGTTTAGTTTTCTGAATTAAAAAAAAGTTAGCTTCCTGAATTTGTTTATATTATTTTGAGGGTCACATTATTCAATTATATCAGGTTATTGATCATTTAATAACGGGCTGAAACAGAGAAATTAAAAATCGGTCAATTATTTTTTTAACAATACTGACTACATACATCACTAGATAGAAACATAGACAACAGGATTTTGCTGTTTCAGCATCAGCTGCCTGTCAATCAATTTGTCAATTTGATTCAACGCTGTTCAATAATTTATTTTATCAATTTAGGTATCCCATCTATTAGATTTTTATCTACAGTTTATTATTTATAGAATGGACAGTGAGCCCAAATTGTCTCATAAAGCCAAAAAGCGTATCAAGGAAGTTAAAAGGAAAGCGAGACCCGGTAAGTGAACGGTACTTTATGCTTCATGGGAATTGGCACACTTTCGACGAGCAGCATTTTTAATTATAATCCTTGTATTGATGAGGATAATTTGCGTTAGTGAGTAAAACTCGAGAGCCCATTGGGGTTGTTAGTAACAAAAGGCCACAAAATCTAGGATTGTAGAATAATCTTCGTTAGGGTGGTATTCGGTTATCACGATGGCTTTGGAGATTGTAGCCTTGATGCTAATAAATTGTTAATTATCAATAAAGTAATAGCATCACGATTTTGTTGAAATAATGTCAGGCCGATTCCTGCTCCCGCTCCTCTTAATAATAAACTTAACCAAATAATAAAGCACTAGCTACTTGGTTATTTAAAACCCACTCAACTAATTATCAGTTCTTGTAAATCAAACTATTCTCACTTATTAAATCTTCTATAAAAATGATGAATAAATATAATAACACTAGTGTAAGTTCTACAGAAGTTATAATAGTTTAATTCCGTTTAAATTTCTATGGTTTCTGTTGCTACTTGCATAGACTTGCATCTTCCAATTCTCTGACTTCATGATTCAATAGTACTTGCATGCTCTTATTTCCAAGAAGTATTGAACTTCTTTAAAATAAAGACATTGATTTTGTAAATTTTAATTGATCAGTTACAAGATAGGAGTACATTAAACACACATGTAAAAACTGAGTTCTACAAATTATATTTTATAAAAGTTTAACAATTATTATGTAATATGTACAAAATCATCATACTTTTACAATTGCAAAAATTGTAATACCTGATATACCAAAAGTTTATGAGCTGATCCTAGATAAACCTCATAAAACTATTGTGCACACTGCATGCAGCAAACAGAACTTCAAATAAGGATTATAGCTTAGTAAACTTTCTCCAGTCATGGCTATTAGTCCAGCATTTTATCTAAAACAAGAACATTTTATATTTTAAAATACATCATATAGGAGAGCAGTGGTACAGTTTTGTTGAAATAATAGTTTTATGATAATTCAACAAAATAAAAACTATGTCACACTCACTTATTGTTACAGAATTAGCAGACAAGTATCAATGGACAGCCTTGAAATATGTAACAAACTTTGATGAATTCCTCAAATGTAACGACAATGTTGACCGAATAAGTGAAAATGAAGTAACACCTGATGAATTTATAGAGAAATATGAAAAAATATACAAACCTGTAGTTATAACTAATGTACAGACAAATTGGAAGGCTCATCATAAATGGACTATAGAGAGACTTGCCAAAAAGTATAGGAACCAGAAATTTAAATGTGGTGAAGACAATGAGGGTTACAGTGTTAAGATGAAAATGAAGTATTATGTAGAATACATGAGGACAACGACTGATGACAGTCCACTTTATATTTTTGATAGCAGTTTTGGAGAGCATGTGAGGAGAAAGAAGATTTTGGATGATTATGAAGCCCCTTTGTATTTTAGGGATGATTTGTTCAAGTTTTGCGGTGAGGAAAGGAGACCGCCTTACCGCTGGTTTGTGATGGGGCCACAGCGTTCTGGGACTGGCATACATATAGACCCTCTAGGGACAAGTGCTTGGAACGCTTTGGTTTTTGGTCATAAAAGATGGTGCTTATTCCCAACACAAACTCCTAGAGAACTGATCAAGGTGACTGGAGCAATGGGTGGGAAACAGAGAGACGAAGCTGTCACGTGGTTCAAGCTTATTTATCCTAAGACTCAATTAGAAACATGGCCCAAAGAATTTAAACCAGTATGTATTGAATTTTTTCCTTTAAAATTTGATTGTTCGACATTGCATACATGGCATCTCATTAACAAAATCCATTACATTGTATCTTATTCAAACTTCAGAGGTGTAGCTCTCCCATGCCTTAGTTAACAATTAAACTTGAAATCATTATCACTGGAATAATTATTTTACCACAAAATAAAAGTAATAAGACTGCCTTGGTGGTCCAGTGGTCGCAAACGCTAGATCTTAGGTTCGATTCCCAGATCGGCCAAAGTGCTAGTTTTTCATCTGTAGTTTCTCAGTAGCAGCCCAGAGACTGGATTTGTGCCCGATTGATGGCAATAGGCTCGCCCCCTATTATATGGTACTTAAAAATAACTGGCGAAATGTGGGCGTACTATAGTTACACTTCTGACCAACCCTTCGGGAAAACAATGCGTGATATTATGTTATGTAGAGGTAATCATTCTGTTAAATTTCTCTTACAGGTGGAGATTCTGCAGAAACCGGGCGAGACCGTGTTCGTGCCGGGAGGCTGGTGGCATGTCGTCCTCAATTTGGACTTCACGGTGGCTGTCACTCAAAACTTCTGCAGCCGCACCAACTTCCCGGTCGTCTGGCACAAAACCGTGCGTGGCCGCCCTAAACTCTCCAAAAAGTGGATCAAAGTATTGGAGACCAAAGAACCTGACCTGTACCAGATCGCTAGTGGCATGGACTTAACCCAAGGCACTGGTGTTGCTTCGGACAGCTCATCTAATAGTAGTTCTTCCAGTAGCGATAGTGATAGCAGTTCATCTGACAGCTCTGAAGAAGATAGTGGGCAGGAAAGCATTACTGCCCACAAGAAAAAGAGACGAAGAAAAATGTAAAAAGGACCAAAGCGCCTTATATCTTTATAGGTAATCATGAATACCACGATTCATACAGAGGTAATATCAAATAGAAATTTATATCATAAGTATAAGCCTGTTTTGTATTACTAGACATAATAAATAACTAATGAATTTTTTAACTTGTTGTTTTCATAGTGAACAGTATATTTCTTTTGTTAACTGACAACACAATGCTTTATGAATAAAGTATTAACTGATACTTCAACAGTTTTATTGAATTGTAAATTGAAAACTAGCCTTTGGCGGACATCGGAAGAAATCCTATATATTAATCCAGGTTATAAACTATATGTGTGCCAATTTTCATCCAAAATCCGTTCCGCCTTGTTTACGTGTTTGAGTAACAAACGATGGTCTCATTTAATTAAGGTACGGACACAAGCTATCCCAAACTGTCAAATGTTCCCAATTGAACATGAACCTAATGTTTTTGGAATAAAGTTGAAAATGTATCAAAGAAATTTGACAGATTGGGGTAGCTTGATGTGCTGGCCTCTGTACATAAATAATTAGGTACCCCAAAAAATCGCTTTATTTAAAAATACCCGATACTCGGGTTTACTGCTTGATTTCGAATGTCATACGCCCGATGGCTAATTCCCCGAAGTCATCATTTTTTCGGCGAAACGGACGCTCGATCTTATGGCTATTCGAAATTGTGGTATATCGATGCTATGGAATTTCGGCAATTCGGACGTTCGATCTGATGACTTCGGGGAATTAGCCATCGGGCGGATGGCATTCGAAATCAAGCAGTAAACCCGATACTCCCAGTAGGCACAATTATCGTCATATTTCAGCCAAAATACGCAAAAACTTCTATTAGGTATCAACGCAGTCCTCTAGAAGTGTACGTAGCTTTCTCTCTTTCTACAAGTGAACGTAGCTGCCTATCTATAAATGAACGTCCAACGTAGCTACCTCTTTACAAGTATACGTATGTACCTATCTCCAAGTGTACGTAGCTACATCTCTTCGAGTGTAAGTAACTACCTCTCTGCGAGTGTACGTAGCTACCTCTCTAAGACGTGAATTGCACAGAAACGGCGTATGGTAAAAGTGCGGCGCAGGCACAGCGTAAGCAGTACATTTTGTATGACGTTTTCATACAAAACCGCGCCGTGCCATTTCTGTGTAATTCACGCCTACACGTGTACGTGGCTCTCTCTTCGAGTTAGTGATGGTCGTTGACGGTTTTTCCGTTGATGTAACGTCAACATTGATTTACGTTCGTCAACTAGTTAAATTCGTCAACGAGTTAACGTGCAACTAATGTCGACTTGCAACGTAAACCGTTCATTCATTGAATGGTTTTTATTCAACGCTGCGACGTTCAACGATTCTTATATTGGTATACATTTCAAAAATCAACTCTTGTGTGCAACGTGAACTACTTAAGAGTTCAAATTCTACGACATGACCGTCGCTCGAAATCTATGATGGTATTTTCAACGTAAGTAAGTACGTTTCCAAATTTAGTTTAGTTGATTATCACTAAATAGTATAAAACAAAGTCGGTTTCTCTGTCCCTATGTATGCTTAAATCTTTAAAACTACACAACGGATTTTGGTGCGTTTTTTTTTTAATAGATAGAGTGGTTCAAGAGGAAGGTTTATATGTATAATACACCGACCTCCACGCGGGCGAAGTCGCTGGCAAAAGCTAGTTAATTCATAAACGTCGTCGTTGACAAATTCAACTAGTTGATTCATAAACAGTTAACAGGAGCTCAACGGTTGATTCAACTAGTTCGTTGATTCAACGCCCATCGCTACTTCGAGTGTACGTAGCTACCTCTCTACGCGTATACGTACGTAGCTATCTCTCTACGAGTGTACGTAGATTTCTTAAAAATCAAATCATTTATTTGCATGGCTGTGTAGGTGGTACCTAGGTGTGGTTTATATGAAGTGATATATAATTACAAAAAAAGTTCTTTATGCCGTATCCTATCTTTAAAGGTGTACAAATATCTATTAGTAATTCATTCTAAGAATGTACATCGTACCTCCATTGTTAAACTCTCAATTCAATTCATGATTATGAGTGGATGTAAATGCCTGTTCGCTGCCCATAAATAAATTAGAATACATACAACGCAATATAATATTTACAATACAATGTTTATTAAAAAAGTAAGAAGATACCAAGAAATAAAAAATCTATGTTTTAAAGTTTCTGATAATCCAGGAAGCCGAAATAAAAGTTTTTATTTTTGTTTTACTTGGCACGGTTCGTGCTTGTGCATTTAGCCAATGTCACATTTAGAAAAGTTTCTTGTAAACTTGTAAATAGTATGTACTTTGCGCGCAATTTATTAAAATATGCATTGACAATAATCTATGAAATGTCTATGAAATTTCTAAAATCAATAGTTTCGCGCATCACTAAAAACGTCAAATTCTGCGTCTACGATCGGCCGTCCGCGACTGGCACTCAGGTTTTTTAGTCTATAGTTGAGCAGCCATTTGTTATCCTTGCCAAAGTCTCCGTGTAACGTCTCATCAAAATGCTGAAATCAACTTCTGGTGCACTGGTCAATGTCTTGAGAAGGACCCTGGTGCCAGCGGCAAGGGTCAGCGCTGTGCCCCTGCGGCGGTCGCATTTGGTCGTCGAATCCGATGAGGAATTTGATAGCAAGTTAGTCCCTTGTCGAAACTTTTGACGTTATGTAACTGAAAATTGTGGTAATCTTGTCGGTGATTTACAGCTTTCAGCATGTTTCAGTGATGTTGTATTGTACGTCTGTCTTGGTGTTATTTTTTGCATCTGTAATAGTAAATCGCCGACAGATTTTCCTATTGCGTGATAAGTGAAATGATCAGGAGTCATTTTTATAACCTCTTTATTCAATCATTGTTTTCCTTGTTTTTTATTCAAGTGTTGCGTAGAATAGATTTGCTTAACACTTTGGGTATTTACTTGATGAGATAGTAAATAATGTTTGAATATAGATTTTATCAACATTACCACTGTTCTATTGTGATCCTTTCAATGAATATTATTTACCCTGTTATTATATGTAATATTAAGTGATATATATCATAATTTTTGTAGTCCCAGACAGGTTATGTGTTGGGGATAATAATATTATCTTAATACTTGATAATTGAAATATATTTTTTTAACATTGGCAGGTATTGTGTTCTGATTCTATGTTGTAAAACTATTAAAAAAAATTGTTATGACATAATCTGTTATGTACAGTATCCGAACAGTATAAATGTTTAGTTATATCTTTGATGCTTACATCTTTATGTATGATGATCCAAGTTATGAAAAAGTGATAACTTGAAGGTGGCATTGAACAGTTTTCTCTTAATTTAATAAATGGAAAAAGTAAGCACTGATGGCAATCTGCATTTACATCTGCCAATATTCCGGCAGTGGGTCGTTTGAAATATTTCTAATTGGAATGTGCATCAACCATTCAACCAAGACAGTGTTTTGGAACAACAGTCATATTACCTATAAGAAAACTTCCATTCTTTGCTCCTTAAACTGAGGGTAGTGGAAACTGTCCATCTGTTTACGAATGACCTGCTTACACACGTGGTGGCCATTACATCAAGTTTGTGCTGATACTAAAACAGGTGAGACTTCCCGTGTTAACATGAATAGTGAAATTAAAAACTTGATCTAATGACCATCACGCTAGTAAGCTGGTGGCACTAAGAAGAATTCAATTTCAAAGTATCTACTAATGATATTTCTAAAATCATAAGGATATTCTAGCAATCGGATTGACTCCAAAGTTTTAATTTGCCTTTTGAAGCCTTCCTTCACATACAGCATATCTCATTTATCTTCAGATTCCTTATTATTTTAAAGACAAAGAAAAACAATTAACATTCCTTTATTTTGTTTTCAGATATGAGTGCTTCTTCAACAGGAAAGACATTGACGGATGGGAAATCCGCAAGGGCATGAATGACCTATGCGGTATGGACCTTGTCCCCGACCCAAGGATCATCAGGGCAGCATTGCATGCATGCAGGAGAGTCAATGACTATGCGCTCGCTGTCAGGTTCATTGAGGCTTGCAAAGACAAGTGCGGACCTAAAGTCAATGAAATCTACCCCTACATCATCCAGGAAATTAAACCCACATTATGTGAACTTGGCATTGAGACACCAGAGGAGCTTGGCTACGACAAACCAGAACTAGCTTTAGAGAATGTTTATGACATGTAAGGTCACCGTTAAATATCAAATTAAGCTGTAGAAAATTTGTATAATAGTTTTGTTGTCGAGTTTTTATTTAACTTTTAACTGTGGGAAGCTGCGTCTTCAATTAGAAACATTCTTGGGCCATCATTCAAAAAACCGACATGCTTATCTAATGTGTAAACATTAGAAGAATATGATATGATATAATAATGAACGTTGTTTCATTTTACTGTCATCTGTTGCCCCTTTTATACAATTCCTTGTCTATTCGTAGTACATGTACTTATTAGTATTATCAATAAAAATATTATAGCATTACATAACTTTCTTTTTGTAAGTGCATAGTATTTTATGAATAAAATAGATGAGGATTTTTTTTAAACTTGTTTGTATCAGTTACATTTTTATAATTTGACAACAAAATCAATTTGATTAAATAGCAGGAGGCATACTTATAAATAAGAAAGGCGCAGACTCACAGTCCATGTACCTATAGCTAGAGTGCACTTTTGCATTGGTTAAAAATTTATAAACATCGCTTGGTTCGATTACAGAACAATTACATCGCCAATCTGGCTGACAGATGTCTCTTATTACTTTTACGCATACGTACATTCGGTCCATCATGTGGGAGACCCTCCAACGCTACGTTTTCCGATACTCAGTCGCCACTCCAGGACCTTTGACTTGGTGAAGGGCGCAGGAATCGGCTGGATGCGAGAAGCACAAAACGGATCTTAGTGGCGATGCTTGTGGCCTATGTCCAGCAGTGGCCGTTTTCAGCCAAAATAATTCTTACCATTGCCTGGTTTTCATTATCTCGGTAGTTCCAGATCGACTATCGGAACATCGAGGTGTTGAAGTATCTGTACCAAAACGCCACTATGTCAGTCTGACTCCAAGACCTGGAAACCTGTCCTTCTGCAGCGAGGTGTTAGATAGGGAGACGTTGTCTCTCCGAAACTGTTCACCGCTGCACTGGAGGATATCTTCAAGGTTCTGGACTGAAAAGGGGCTGGCATCAACATCAATGGCGAGTACTTCACTCACCTTCGCTTTGCCGATGGTATAGTTGTCATGGCTGAGACCATGGGGAACCTCAGTACAATGCTCGACGACCTCAGTAGAGCTTCCGAAAGAGTGGGTCTTAAGATGATCATGGACAAGACAAAGGCCATGTTCAATGCCCATGTAACACCTGGTAACACCCACGCTTATAACGGTCGGAGGCGCTGCACTCGAAGTTGTGGACGACTACGTTTACCTAGGGCAAACTGTCCAATTAGGTAGGTCCAACTTCAAGAAAGAGGTCAATTGTCGAATCCGACTTGGCTGAGCAGCGTTCAAGGAAGCTTCGCAATATCTTCTCGTCCCACACCGCAGGGTCTCAAGACGAAATCTTTGACCAGTGCGTGTTGCCAGTGATGACATATGGAACCGTGGTCGCTCACAATGGGCCTCATAAAAAGGCTTAAAGTCACCCAAAGGGCAATGGAGAGGGCTATGCTTGCTTCCCTGCGTGATCGATTCAGGAATGAAGAGATCCGCAGGGGAACCAAGGTAACCGACGCAGGAGAACTAAGGTAACCGACATAGCCCGAAGAATTGCCTAACTTAAGTGGCAGTGGCCAGGGCACATTGCTCGCAGAACAGATGGCCGGTGGGGCCGAAAAATTCTGGAGTGGTGACCGCGTACCGGAAGACGTAACGTTGGAAGGCCTCCCACATGGTGGACCGATGACCTTGTGAGTCCGCTGGATGCGGGAAGTACAGAACCGGTCGAAGTGGCGGAGCTTGGGGGAGGCCTATGTCCAGCAGTGGACGTCTTTTGGCTGAAATGATGATGAGTAGCATTATAGTACAACGACCCCAATCTAGTGCTTAATGGCAACAGGCATAATCGAAACTGTCACTGGCAAGCACTGAATTCAGTCAGAGACCCAGTCCAGTAACGACTGGCGGTCTGCGGACATATTTTTTTACAATTCAACAGCTAATGTCGCTCAGGCGTGGATCAAGCCCTCAAAAAAGCTTGTGGGCACAGCCACCCGAAAAACGGCCAAGTGCGAGTCGGGAGTATGAGCTCGCTCATGATCTATATCTAAAGGATGATTTCCACTAAACTGCTCGTATCGCATCGGATCGGAACGGATTTTACAATCTTTAAAATGATTCAGATTCTGATTTAATAGCGTGTTACACAGCGTTGTAACGTGATGTGGAGGGAGGAGAGACTACTAAAACTTAAGTCTCAATAGAATGACAGCTAATCCTGTATTGTATAGAGAAGTTTCACAGCGTTGTAACGTGATGTGGAGGGACGAGAGACTACTAAAACTTAAGTCTCAATAGAATGGCAGCTAATCCTGTATTTTATAGAGAAGTTTCATTTCTAAAATGTCATCACCCCGATAATATTGCAGCATTTCAGCGTCTTGTTTTCAATAAGTGGGAATCGGTGTATTGAGAAATAATTTTTGACCCAAACAACCTATCCTGAACAAACCCCTGCCACCGTTGATGGGCGGTATGATAGCGCACGGGCAAGTCCAGTAGAAACACTTTACCCTTGAACAACAAAAACCGGCCGCTGAGATTCCTAGGCACTATGATTTCACCCTGTTAGCGCCATATACGAATATGAACATTATTTAATTTCATATTCGTTTGAAACACTTGTTCACATTTGATGTGCTATTGACATTTATGGTATTTTAGTATGAAACGTAGCATTTTAGTATGAAAAACCATCAATTGAAACCATCGCGGTGAATAATGCATAGATAGGTACCATATGTCCAGCGCCTAGGTAAGTTTACAAATAAAAACTAGAAAATGTACGTAAATAGTTTAATGATTGCCATATTCACACATTCATACCATTATTTACAATCACAAATTGTACTTAACAACAAAATTGTGCTATTTCATGCTATCATAGAGAACAAAACATAAACGTTCTTTGGTAAATTAAACAAAAATAAAATATGGACAAAATCAAACAAATCTAAGTAAATAGGTTCTATTCGCTCGTGTCTTAAAAGTATTTCATTCCGCACATCATAAATAGTTCCTTTGTACTTTTCTATGACCTCTACCTTACTTATTAGTCCCGACTATAAATCTTAACATTTAACTTCAATTACACTGGAAAGCCTATAAAGAGGCATATTGAAAAGAATACCCGATGTTGAATGTTGAACGATATTGACTATGAAACACTACGTTTACAAGAAGTTTCTGAGAGGATACTAAGACCTAAAAAATGCTAATGGTGTGTTTTTAACGAGACGATATTTTTTAACGCACTGGATTTTCCACACAATGCTTAGCGCCAACAGTCAAAAATTCTCAATGCGCGGCTAAATACCGACAGTTGAAAATCCAGTAGGCAATTAAAAGTCGACGTGTTAAAATCGTCCGTGCGTACGAGGGCTAAGCCCACGTTCCCTCGGACGTAATAAAATCGCGCGTGATTTTTTCGCGCACTGGATCTTTAACGCTCGGCTTAGCGCAGAGAGTTGAAAATCGAACAGTGTTTTTTCGACGCGCTGAGACTCACTCGCGCTGCACTATGTTGGGTTTTTAATGCTCAGTTCAACACCGAGAGTTGAAAATTATCCCGCCGCGATTTTATTACGTCCGTGTGAATGTCGGCTCATTCTCCAAGGCTGATATTGTATTGCCCGTGCGATTAAGCGGCTCGGCCGCTCTGCTGTGAGGTTGTTCACGATTCGTTGCTAACGAATTATTACTGCGGAACAACGCGGCTTAGTGGCCGGTCCGCCCAAACGCACAGTATAATTCGAGCCCAACTTAACAGCTGCAATTGGCTGCCTGACAGACTCAATTTTCGCTATAATGTAGCATTTTTTTAAATTATACTATTTTATAGCCTTTCAGAAATCATCACCACAATTGCGCAACACATTTATCACGATCTGATTCATTTTGTATGATGTAGCTAGTCCATTGCTTCCTATGTTCGAAAAAAAAATCTACTGAGCAGCGCAATTAATTTTGTTGCTAGTGTTAATGTGTTACGCAATGAGGACAGGTGCTAAATTCGTATTAGACATGACAAAACCGAAATAACTCTTTACATTTCTAAGATTTTAAACACCGATAAATACTAACGTCGTCATCTATGTAGCAACCCTGCGCAGGAACGAATTTACATTACAGAGGACAAGTTAATTACATTTATTTTTACAAAACTTACATTTAGAAAAGTTTCTGCAAAGTTCTTAAATATATTTCACTCGGACTAGAATAGTTTCCTTTGACTTGATTTAGACTAGAATAAATAAACAAATTGGTGTAACAAACATAAGATAAATTAAACATAAACAACAAATGTACACAACAAACTCGCATCAATAAAATTACAGGAATGTATAAGATTATTAGGTTACGTATTATTTATATGAAATTCCTTGCTTGGATACTTCTAACGCACAAGAAATTATCTATACAAAATAAACGCGACTGGTATATATTGCACAAATCTGTTCCCATCTCCACCTATCACAGATTTGCATATAAAATAAATTAGTCTTACTTTTCATATCAATAAATAAATAAGTTACATACATCGAAATAATTAAAATAATTTAAGTAAATCCCATTTCATGGCAAAATTTTAAGCCTAATAATGGTAAATTTATTTCTAGAATTCAAAGTCACTCCGAAATCACTGGACATGATTGCTATTCGTTAACTTGGTGTTCCGGGTTCCGGCCGGTCCACACACTTCTCGTAACGTACAATTTGAACCGCAGTGAATGTAACGCGCGGTAGATGCGCCAAAGGCGACTTTAGTTAATTTATTTTTTGTTTGACTTCACTGATGATAACACTAGAGCCAATAATTCTAGAACTTTAACAATAACAGTTAAGAGTACGCCTCGCCTCTCGAGTCGCGTGGTGCATTCGATTCGCCACTTTTGGTGCGTATTAATAATTAACTTTTGGATTTATTATAAAACGCATTTGCATCTGCGTGTGAAGTCAAATACTTGTTATAGTCGCATTGGTTAGGTGGTGGGGTGTGTTGTGGGGTTATGCTACGTCGCTCATAGTTCGGGACAGTCCGGGGCTCCGTCAGGTGGCGGGCTGGTCGCCACCAGTGTTATTAGCTAGGAATCTGTGGCGACCGCGTCTCGTTCGGCTTTAACCTGTTGGCACAACAAAATATAAAGCTACAGAATAAGGTCGCGCTAATACTCCAGATAACTGGTTATCGGTGATGATAACGTGAATGATTATGTAGGGACAGTACTATAGTATTTGAGTAGGTACCGTATAAGCACACGCATCGCCTGGACAAGTGATAATAAATTATGATTATTTACTAGATAAATATTGATAAGCCAGAATACACAATCGAGTAACTAACATGGCCTACCAACAAGTAAGTACTCCATGAAACGACAAATTATGTCCTAGGGGTTATCTCAAAACTGTCATATAGTAGTTCTGATATTTTTCCTTAACGCGGCTTGTGGATTAGGGGTTGACTGGTAGAAATCGTCACGTAAGGAAAAGCGTTATGCCCCGTTCATGCGACCTTCTCTCTCCACCTGCACTCAGCTCCTGTGCCTCGCCCCCGCCCTACAGCATGGCCTGCGCCACGTCGCTAGAGCACAAGATGTGTGTGTGTAGTACTGACCATAGCCTTGCTTAGCGCGGTTGCGTCCTTGAGACTGAGCACCTGCAGCACCTGTGCCTCGCCCCCGCCCTGCAGCATGACCTGCGCCACGCCGCCGCCCATCGAGATCGTCTCCAGCCCCTCGCCATTCTGCTCCACCTGGTGTTGAAACTTTAACGTACATTACACAGCGCTTTGTATTAATTGATTGTTTCTATCAAAACTTGGTTACAATTTTGTAAAAAAAAAATCTGGTGGTAGAACGGTATGGATTAACATCGGTGTCACGTAAGGGCCGGCGCAGAATTTAAAGCCAATTTTCTTTCTTGATAAACGTTCAGTGAATTTAAACGTTTGGGGGTCAGAATCATGCACTGATTCCAAGGTAACAGTTTGTGCGTCGATGTCGTGATAGATTTATATCATAGGCTTTATAGTAGGTCACGTTCATAAAAGGTCTGGTATTTGGATATATCCCTCTTTGTTAAAAAAATGTATTTCAATTTAATGGGAATGCCTCTCACACGTACTGTTCGAATGTTTTTTTTTAAATAATGTTACAATTTGTGTTGATTGATTACGACCGATTATTATTCACTACCCTCTAATTTTTTGTTACTTTTTAATAAAACGTAAAACACTATCTTTTGTTCTACATCCAAAACAATTAAAAGCCGCTTATTGAATGAAAATCGCCTTTTTTACAAGATATTTATAAAATATCGGATATTTTGATATTTATTAAGTATAAATAACGGATTTTTACGAACCCTGGTGTAAACATAGACAAAAATGTACCATTGGTAAAATGATTGTAAGTACTTATTTCTGACAGATAAAGAGAATGCAATGCGAACGTTCTTAGAAATCCGGGAATTACCCCTTTAGTATCAGGAGGGGCGTTTGCGCACTGCATCCGATTAGAACTAGTAGCCGTAGTAGTAGTAGTTTATTTAATTTAGACTCTATTCCAACAGACAAAATGTTGACATTTGCTTGGCTTTGAAAACGCACTGCCGGAATAGCTTGATCAGCGCCGGCCCTAGCGACGTCTGCGGACTAATGTTAAACCATGAACATACCACAGTAACCGGTAAATGGAGATTAGACAAAAAAAACAAATTTGGCTTAACATATATACATATGTTCTAATAGCTTACATAGGTACGATTCAAAATAATTTACAGAAAACAAAGAGCTAGAGTATATTAAATATACAGGGTCAAATTAAATTAGCTGACAATGTTTTACCCCTGTTGAGGGATTTATAAGTAACGAAACTTTTGAAACAAAAAAAATAGACATATTCTTCTTTCACCATTCCATGGGCGGAGATCAATGTCCCTAATCATGTAAGTGTGCCCCACGAGGCCCCCTAAAATTTTCGTTTTAGGTGTGCACTAATGCAATGTACTCGCCTCTAGGAGTATATGTACCTGTTTCTTTTTTAATGTACCTCTGTACTTTTGAAGAAATATGCACAAAAAGGTGGCCGAACGTTTTCAGCACGGCCCCCGTGTAACTTGGAAAATATATAGCGTATTAAAAAGTTTCTTAAACCCAAGGAATGTACTCTATTATCACGTTATAAGTGCCGCAACAGATATTACGGCTACTAGTTTCTAATCTATATTAACGATAACTATAAACAGTAGGTCGCTAATCGAACAATTCACAAGTGTCGTTAAGACTACATAGTTCAAAAGGCTTTAAAAAAGCAGATATATTTCCAATAAATCATATGGATTGAACCGTACATTACAATAAAATTGTTCTAAATAGTGTTTTATTTTTTAATACGCTATATATTTTCTAAGTTACACGGGGGCCGTGCTGAAAACGTTTGGCGGCACGGCCCCCTTTTTGTGCATATTTCTTCAAAATTACAGAGGTACATTGGATTGGTGCACACCTAAACGAACATTTTGAGGTGCCTCGTGGGGCTAACGTACATCCCTAATCACTAATCAGTCAGCGAACCGCGTCGGCCGGACGCGCGTAGATCGCTCAGTTGTTTTTGTAATTTTTCGTGGAACTTCAGATATTTTTTTACTAATTTCTATAAACCATAAAATAATTACCATTTGGGTACCTACGCATTATGCGGTTAGCTGGAATGCGGTCAGCCATTCGGCTGATCGGAATTAAAAATATGTACGAGAAAGTAGTTTTTATGGTCGCTATACACATACACACCACTTGGATAGTGCTAGTTTGCGGTTGCCGGCCATTGACGGTGTACGTGTTCACTGACGCTCGCGCATTTTATTGATGAAAAAAAAAATATAATTGAGATAAAAAATAGGCCATAAGTTTATTTAACGCGTAACACGTGGTTATAGTACTGCCAGCTTAATTTAATCAAACCGTTTGTTTCGTACACATTGGGAGGCCTACATAAATGTAACAAGATTAATAAAATAACTGACTGATGATTTTGTGAATAATAAGATGACGCTATGATCGTAAAAACATAATTGAATGTCCATCGAGTAACGGTCAACGCAAATAAAGCAAGATGATTTTTCCTCAAGATATGTACTCAAATGCAACTGAAAAGAGTTGAAAATAGCGTACAAGATACAGTTCCGTGCGGAATGCGCGCGGATCCTCGAGCATACGCTCCAATTTAGCTCGAGCAGATGCCGCTGTATCTGCGCTGACCGTAACTAGTAAATCAAGCAGCAACTAAAAAAAAAAACTTCAATATACACACCTGTCATGCAGACACACAGTGATCAAGCCTGGCCTCGTGCAAATAAAACAACACGATACATTCACGTATTTATTACGGCACTCGCACACGTAAATAAAAAATAAAACCATTCCTACTCTGATGTAACACAGATTATACTAAACGCCAAAATTCGCAGAGGCAGTCGAAGTCAGAAAACGTGGGAGCGAGACAACAAGACTAGTTATAGAATATTTATAAATCCCGTACTAGACATTCGTCATCCTGCTCCCACGTTTTTGACCGCAACTGCAGCGAGTCTTGACGTTTAGTATATTTTTAATACTGGATTACATAAATTATGACTTAATCGGTGTTACATTAGAGTACACTATAACAATACTACAACACAAAACATAACGAGCTTCAACTGAAAATAAAACGTTTAAAATAAAATGTACAAGGCGTGCCTCAGAAATTTCATTGTAATTTTCTAAATATACACACTGTATATTATAATGTCACTCTGTACAATAACTTACACGAGGTAAAAGCCAATGTAAACAGATTCTGAGACACAAAACATAACGAAATAATAATATATGAACTCAAAGTAACGTGTAATTTTAATACGCAATTACTTTAGAACATCTAAAATACATGCAACTTACAATACCTTGCAACTAAATAAAAATAAACTCATATTATAAGTACACTTTGTAAACAAGCATATTACAAATGAGAAGATTATATCCAAGATCAGAATGTTTGGAAACCTGCTGGTCCTAATCCATAGGACAATCTAGCTAGAGTTTAGATAAAGTCGAACTGGTTGCTAATTAAATTATAAGCCCCTTATTCATAAACGATGATTAGCGTCTGTTTAACCATACAATTTTGACGTTTAAACACCATTTAACTTTAATCATCGTTTATGGATAAGGGGGTTAATTTTTTCGATTTTACTTTAACTCACACACTAAAAATGGCTTAAAATTTTAGAAAAAATATCATCTACTTTTGCAACATTTCTAAATATGTGAGCACCATTAATCTATCTCTTAATTAATGTACCTATCATTGCTTTTGTTAAAAGTCTTTTTACCTATTGTGATACTTATAGTAATTTTATTCTAGGTGCCTTCCTTGTCATCACCTATTTATTAATGTATACAAAATATTGTAAAACATTCTTCTCCATACGAAACGTCATTTGGAGGGGGCGACTAGAATCAATATAGATTTATTAGTAAATTGCCTTTAATGTGCTTTGAAATTTTACAATGTTCTAAAGTAAATTGCGTAGTCTTTGGCACGCTATTATAATGGCAGTAATATGGCAAGTTGCAATAAATACACATTTAATAAGGCTACAAGATATATCTTCAGTCATATGATACAGTCAAACTTTTTAACGGTAGTAAACGTCAATAACTCGATATACATTTGGCTGTACAATCAAGCATAATTATTCTCTCTCTATATAAATACTTGACTTTTCAAAATCATGCACAGCGGAAACGAATTATTCTATGTATTATGAAAATGTACAAGGTAAAATTAAATTAGCTGGCAATCTTTACACCGATGTTGGGTATAAATTTTGAAAACGAATGAAACAAAAAAAAAATTACTCGATGGGCGAAGATTAATGCCCGCAATAGATTACACCGTTTTTGTAATTTTTCGTGGAACTTATGATTTTTTTTGAATTTTCAAAAACCTCAACGTAACAGTCTTTTGGTTACTATAATGTACAGTACACACATGTCAGTGTTATTTAAAGTTTTGAACAATGTTTTTTTTTTCTGTTTCATTCAATTTTATATTGATACCCAACACATGGATAAAGTATTGCCAGCTAATTGAATATCACCCTGTGTACAGTCTGTTCACTGAGAGTTGATAAATATTATGATAAGTCTCCGAATAGCGAGTGTCGCTTAATTATCGCAAACTGCGGCTGTTGCTATCTCCCGCTTTCGTTGTTTTCGTGGCTCGAGGCAGTGTTGTGAACTGCGGCCCGAACGGCGAGCGGACGCGGCGGCCATATTGCCTATAAATAATTAGCGGGCCGCAATTTGTAATGAGTTAAGAAATCCTGACTTTATCAACTCTTGGCGAACAGACTTTAGTGATGATGAAAATATTTCCATGTTGATATAAATTGCAGTACTGTTGTTTTAAAACAATATTACTAGCAACACACTAGCTCAACTTTACACTGAGATCGATATCTATAAACGTTACTTAGCTCATGTTTTGACGTAGACATGTTCGGACGTCCCACAGTGGAACGAATGTATGGGAGCGGTTGGACGTAGACATGTCCGAAAAATAAGAGTAAAATTATGACAAACTAATGATGCCATCTTATTCGATTACTTAATGCCTTCATAAATTGTGGTGATGAATTTCTTCATAACTCCCATATTTCGGGAGTAATTTGAGAAAATGTGAAATTTTACTATGAAAATGAGTGTATCGAGCTCTCTCCCTCCTGATTCCGGGCTTGTTTCAAGTAGCGGTCTCTAATATCGTAATGCTATTACTAAGAGCTATATTTAATACTAAGACACATAGTGCGCCAAATGTGCACTTTCTGGGATAAAAGGAAATGAAAATTAAAAAAAAAAAACGTTTTTTCCCCATTTGTATTTACTTTAAACCGCAGACAGACTTATTAAGAGGTCTATAAATATATTATATATATATACAGAAATATATATTAACAAAAATATTCACAAGAACTGATGAGAGTATGACTTTTAAGTAAGTTGATAATAAATTACCTAGTTTCATTAAAAGTACAATAAATAATTAAGATGTAAGCTCTAATTTACTAAGTTACACATTTTAAAACAATAACATCATTTAATTATCTTCGTCATCATCATCATCATCAATTAATTCAAATTCAGAATCGATGTCCGCTAAATCATTTATGTTAACAAATTCGATATCACTTTTCTCAGAATCCGTAAGCTCATAAAATTCCTTAAAAGAAGATTTTTTTACAAACTTATTTCCTTTTGGACGGATACTTGTAACAAGTGGATCAGAAGACAGTAAAAGATTGTGCATAATATCTTCATTGCATGAGATACTGCTATGCTTTCGAGAATGCCCCTCTCTATATTTTCTAAAATCTTTATTTCTAGCCTCAGATGCCTCTTCGGATAGAAAACCAATGGGCACAATTGACATGTTCTGAACTATGTCTGGCCCATGCATTAAAATTTTATGAAGTGAAGAAGGCATATAATACCATGGGTATAACTCCACGTAAAGCTTAGCAGTATCAAAGCAGAACTCTCGGAATTTAGTTACGTTGATCTTCTCTCCTGATGAAATACACTGCAAGATCACACAGATTTTTCTTAAAAGCATAGCATCTATTCCGGTCAGTTCAGCAGATTTAGTGTAGTTTTCAAAAAATCTCCTTGCCGAGTTGCCATTGTTGGTGGATCCACTGCCTTGTTTCACAACATCGAGAAGTAAGCCCGTTTCTCTTCTTACAGCCTCTTGAACTCTTTTCTTCCTGTCATCAACTTGCCTTTTTGCTATATCACCCCTTACTTGCCATGATTTTATGTCTAATTTGTAGGAAATGTGTAATAAGCATTCCATTGAGCGAATCCAAGCGTGAAGGGTGCTTAAGCTATATTTATACATGTCCTCGTTTGCGTGTTTATCTTTGATTAACTCTAAATTATTCATTTCTTTAGGACAAGCCTTGCATATGTCACACACTGAAGCTGCTGTATTGGATATAATGGAATGAATTTTACCATCAATCATTGTCAACAGCAGTTGGTGTTTGACACTAATTCCATCAGTGATGGTGGATGGAGTTAAGGCTTCAATCTCTGCTTCGATTTCAGCCATCTCTCTCTGCACATTTTCTTTGGTTTCCTTTATAAACTTAAACAATATTGGCCGGCAAAATGAAGTGGAAGATGGTCGCTCGTTTTCCCAAATTGTTACACCTTTTGAGACGAGCCGCAGTGGTACAAGACTAATCATAAAATTACTAGCAAGATCGATTTGCTCATCTTCACTCGTCCTTTGATGATAAATGCTTTGGCTAGATGATCCGTCAAAACCCCATTTGCTGGTCAATACGAGCTGTTGATTGGGATCAACAGGGGTTTCTAACGACCTAATAAGTCTTCTTGAGGTTAAATCCATCAAGGCTTGTAATTTGATTTTTGCAGAGCTCTCTGTAACTGTGAGATCTTCTTTGGCCGGATAGCACTTAATTTTTTCTTTAACCAACATGTAGTAACTCGGGTATTGAAGAGCTCCTTCTTGAGTGTTGAAATCCCGAAGAGTGTTATAGCGCCATTTCGATAAGTTCATCGATACATAAAGAGCCAATGCCTTCAAAGGGGATATTTCCCGTACCTGAATTGATTTACCTTCAATGAAGGCTTTGATTTTTGAGGCCTCTTCTGGATTCTCCGTCAAGTATTTCATAACATAAGCTGTATCGCTTTGTCCTGCCTTTTGAAGCGCCCTTTCGGCCGAAAACATAATTTCAGCGCTGCTACTGCTGCATGAAAGACTATCTTCAGTGCGTCTTCTTTTTTGCCGGTTACTAAGGTCCTCAAAAGATTTACGAGGACTAGGATGTGTACAAGTTGAAGCATCAGATTTAGCAGGAGAAATTATGGGCTCGATGACGTCACTTATATTTTCTGTAGAAGGTTCCATATTTTCATTCTGTAATTCCGGCCATTGAATTGCAGCCTGTAGCCAAATCTCATGTTTCTTCCGAAACTTATCTGTGCTTCTTCCAGACTGTGTCCATTTTGCATAAATGCGGTAGCAAAATCGACGACACCAGTCTTTTAAACTTGTTTCAGCACTTTCACATAACTGAACACAACTGTTATCTTTTAAAACACTGAACAAATAGTTAAAGTCGCGTAAATCTTTATGTGCGCGTGCGCATAAAGCAACGTGAATATCAAGATTTGTATTAAAATTTGGAAAATACATTGCGAGATTAGCTTGGATACAACGAGGTGTAAATCAACACTGATTTTAAAGTTACTAATAGTGACCTATTTATATAAAATCCAGGTATCCCAGGTATCCTTTGTTAAATATTGCAAGGTAATTAGTTATTGTGATAATTAGTAAATGATGCATGCTAAATTAGTGTATTAAGAGCCATTTAGTAATTAAATAATAGCAATGTTCTTATCAGTAATCATTAGTGCATCAGTTTTATATGTAAACCTTAAGTCCCTAATTATATATCCTAATTAGCTTATATCTTCTCTAATTGGCTGCTCAGAAATGTTATTGTAATAAGGTAAACCTTTAGAAAAACGGTTTTAATCAACAAAATAAACAAAAAATAAAAAAATTGTGTTATAAAATAAACATCACTCTTTATCCCAGAAAGTGCACATTTGGCGCACTATGTGTCTTAGTATTAAATATAGCTCTTAGTATTAGCATTATGATATTAGAGACCGCTACTTGAAACAAGCCCGGAATCAGGAGGGAGAGAGCTCGATACACTCATTTTCATAGTAAAATTTCACATTTTCTCAAATTACTCCCGAAATATGGGAGTTATGAAGAAATTCATCACCACAAGTTATGAAGGCATTAAGTAATCGAATAAGATGGCATCATTAGTTTGGCATAATTTTACTCTTTTTTTTCGGACATGTCTACGTCCAACCGCTCCCATACATTCGTTCCACTGTGCGTCCCCGTCTATATCTTACACTTGTAACTTCACAGCTGTGCGACAGTGATAGGAGTAACGCTTAGTACTAAGAAATGTTTCTAGATCTCGGCCTGAGTGGAAACTTTACAAATCTCATACACACACGTTGCAAATTCTTGACATTCAGTTTCAACGTCAGCATAAATCATAGGCAACGAAACATAATATGGAATAGGTAAAACAAGCACTATGTGCAATGAAAAATATGGACTAAATTAATACTAGACCTGGTTTCGCAGTTGGTAAAATATCCTTTCAAATTCACTGGGGTTTATACAATTCTTATAATAGCTCTACTCCAATAAGCTCGCTCGGGATTAATACAAATCTGTGGGGGATAAGTGTGTAACACACTAACAGTAGAAACTGCTCTAATTTTGTCAGTTCAACAGCTTTCATTGCGTTATTAACGTTGTTATGAGACAAATTGTTCGAACTCATGAAGCAATGGACTAGCAACATAATCACAAAAATTATTCAGATTCTGGTTGATACTGTGTTACCCATCTGTGTTATGTATAGACGCCAGCACATCAAGCTATCCCAAAATGTCAAATTTTCTCAACTGAACAAGAACCTTACGCTTTTGCAATAAAGTTGAAAACATATCAAAGAAATTTGACAGATTGGGGTAACTTGCTGTGCTGGCGTCTGTACTGTGTTCTCAACAAAAAATTAAGTAAGTATTAATACTAAGCACCTTTTGAAAGCGTATTTACCAACTACAATCAGGCGATAAATAAATACACAATTACACGAAAACCATGCATATTTGGCAGTAACTAGCTCACTAAACATTACACTTTGGTAACAAATTTGACACAATTTTTCTACTTGTCAATTTAAATAATAAACATGTTTAAAATTTTAAAATAAGCAAGATCTAAGTCTCGCAAAATAATACTTAATAAAATATTGTCATAAACAAACAAGCAATTAGAGTCTATCATAATTCGTCAGAATATTGACAAAATACTTTATCGAATATTCAAAACAACATTTTGTACTTGCATTTGTCAATAAAGCCCATAATACCTCTTAAACTTACAATACACATGGGTGGAAATTGTACAAAAGAATGCTAGTAGCTAGCAGGCCGATGTGTCTTAAGAGCGTTCATTTCACGTGGGCTGGCAACGACGCATTTATAGTAGTTTTTATTGATTATTTCATTAAATACAAACAAAAGTACATTTTTTTTTCTGCCAATCACTAGATCGTTGGTATTTATATATTTTTTTAACATTTACTTTTTAATAAAAACATTTAATTGTACTTAGTAATGCAAATAGAAAATATTTGACGGTATGTCGATTTTTATAAGTAAATACTAAAATAACTGTAAAAAAAATAGCATGAAAACTTGAAAATACCAACGATCTAGTGTATGGCTGAAAAACATGTTTACTTTTGTTTATGTTTAATGAAACAATCAGGAAAAACCGCCATAAATGTGCCATTGTCAGTCCGCGTGGGGAGAACGCTCTCAACAAATTCTGATCGTCGAATGGCATTCTGGCGTGCAAGCTAGCTAGCATTCTTTTGTACAATTTCCACCCATGTGTATTATGAGCTTAAGGTGAAAGCCCCAGGACAGCGAAACTAAAATTTCCCTACGTTTATTGCAATTTATAGGTCAGTGACAAGCTGTTGTTGAACAAAATATGATTCGCGATCGTAATAAATATGGCTTCACATAATAGAGTATTACACTCATTTTTTTAAAGTGTCTTTATTAGATTCTAGAGTATTAAAAAACCACTAAAAAACAACATTTTTATTCAATCGTTTAGTGCCATAAAAATGAATTTAAATTTTACATTTTCAAATTCGCGCGTAATTTGACCAAAACGCTGGACGCCATATTGCTCTGCGGGTATGACGTCAGTTTGTTAAAAACAAATGCGCCGATATTTTAAAAGATAATTGTTTATAATTAAAAAAAATGAGTTATTTTTCTATGTACCGTTGGTTTGCTGTTCCAGAATGCAAAACGTTATTTAAATACAAAGTTGCTCAGTTGACATGCCATATGACGTAATAACATGGCAGCTACTATTTTATTGTGTTCAAAAACAGTTTAAAAAATAAAAAAAAAACTGAAATCTTTAAAATGTATTTTAAAATTTATTTTGTTGTTTCATGAAGTTAGTTTTAGCTAACTTTTTCGACTGCATTTTGCCTAACCTATCTCAATAATATATTTTTAGACTTTTTCTCGTATAGAGTAAAATACCCCATTGAAATCATCAAAACAAAACTAAGTTCATTTAATTCGATTGAATGACTTTCTCATGAAACAGTCATTCAATGGGATTATTTGAAAATAGAAAGTTGTGCTCAAGATTTTGTGACGTATTACGATCGCGAATCATATTGTAATGAACACCTGGCACTGGCTTGCTAATGTCAAAAAACATATGAAAATTTGAATTTCACGGGCTACACTGCAGCTTCTACCTTAAAAGTCTGGCACCGGCAGAATGAAAGGCCATATAATTAAATAACAGTATATTGTTACTGAAAAGGCCTACTTCCAGTCAATTATAAAAGCGTTCCTTTAGGAAATAATTGAACTAAACTATAAACAATAAAAGCTTATTAAGCATTCCGAGATCCACAAACGTACTCGTTTACCCTTTATATATACAAAAATATCACAAGTCACAAGGACATTATTTGTATTATTTATCAACAAAACTCAAATGGCACGTGTTCTCGAACTAAGTTCCGATATTTCTTTATTTATATATTATTTATTTATGTATTTTATACTTATAGTACTCTTTCTTTGGGTAAATATTATATTTTGGCAGCATGTTTTATTAAATTGCACTAGTGGACGATTTTTTGGAGTTCATCTATCTTAAAATTAATCATAAAATATTTTTCCTTTTGCATCTTTTTCATCTGAGTTTTTTTCAACAGTGATGTTGCTATTGTCAGGTTAAAGTTATTTGTCTTATTATGTCTATTTATCTTTAAACTAAGAATTCATTAATGAAGCCTTTATGTGGTACTAATTAAATATTTGGTAGTTCTGCATAAGATAAAAAATAAAACCCTACAGGATATTGAAGTTGGATAACATGCTTGCTCATAGCTAATTATATGCTTTTAGGTACGAAATAATTAGTGCATTGCGCGTTATTGCTATCAACGCGGCCAGAAACACAAAATAGAAAAGTACATGTTTACTGCACTTTTCATTGTGCAAGACACAATGAAGTGCATAGGTATCGAATATTGAAAAGTTAGTTTTGGAGCAGTGAATATAAATAAAAAAAATGTCTTAGCTTGTACAAGGCTACAGTTACTTTGGCGCGTGGCAAAAATAGGAACTAAAATCGCCATATTCTTTTATCAATTTCTCACACAATTTCACAAATGTTTCCCAACAATCCTGTCATTCACGCGCCAAAATATCCTTGTAGAACTCGTAAGTAAACTATTTCAGCGTAGCAAGCAAATGTAGGCGGTAAACGCAAATTAAAAACATGTCTCATTAGCACTAGGACGTGTCACAAGTACTAGGTACTAGGCTAGCATATAGCTAGGCGCTGACATCTTAATTGTCGATAGGATCGAGCTTGGGCCCCACATCCACTCATGAAACTTTACGCGATCAGCACTTCTAAACCGCGTTCAAGAGCTGTGAGTGTCAATATTTCACAAACATTTTGACACTGTCAGGTCTTCAACGTGGTTTAGACATCCTGTACGCGTCTAGTTTCATTGGTGAAATTCGCCCAAGTTTACTTGTTTTAGCGTAGCAAGCAAATGTAGGCAGTGTATGTGAATAAAAATAGTAGGACATGTGACAAGTAGTAGTCCTGCACGAGCGCCTAGGCGGCGACATCGTCGGGCTCTGCCTTGGGCCGCACCTGCACCAGCGGCGCCATGCACACGCTGCCGTCCTGCGCCTGCATGGACGACATCATGGACTGGTACACGGACGCGCTCACGGGCACGGTGATCACGCCGGACACTGACACCGGGTAGGCTGCAATGTTACGATATCGAATGATCAGTTGGCTTATTTTATATTATCCTAGTTGAACAGGGAAATCCATTATTAGCTATACAATATTGTAGACACATGTCTTACTCTGTCACATAATGAATGCATCTCTGTTGACCAGCTAAATAAAGTACATAAGTTACAATCACAGTACAAAAGTAGTTGAAAGAAGTGGTTAGTCAACCAAGACGCATTGCTCAACTAAAATCAAATACTTCGAAGTTCACGTTTGACCACTATCTTTACAATAATGGTAAGCGTTCGACAATGTTACATGTGTGTCTAAGCGTAAGTTAGTGACTTGAAATTTTAAAACTCTAAGAATCACTGACATCAGTGAGTTCTACCTCTTATCTGTATGCACAGTGAATCAAAAAACTTTTTGGGTGTGTTGTTGGAATATGTATGCCATTATATTAGCATAATTAAGTATGAGAGAATGGTAGATGGCCTGCCAGAAGGTGGATCGATGACCTTGTAAGGGCCGCAGGAATCCATTGGATGCTAAAAGCACAGAACCGATCGATGCGGCGTAGCTTGGGGCAGCAGCAGCGGCTGATGTGATGAATGCTAATGAAACAAGCATGAACATAGAGCACGTACTGTGTCCGTCCTCGCCGGTGAGTATGATCTGGCCGTCGTGGTTGAGCGTGGCCTCGGCCACAGCGTTGAGGTCCACGGACACGGCGCCGTCGCCGTCCAGCGCCGACAGGTGCGCGCCGCCCTCGCCGCTGTGGATCTGTGGGGCAGGCTACGTGTACCGGCTGACGGATGCAAACGTCATACGGTGGATGCGCTCAGGTCGCCCAAACATTCTTACGTTTAATTGCAATTTGCAAGTCAGTATCAGGTCGTATGTTAATTAAAATATCGCACCCCCGGTGCAACACTGTCACTTATGCAAAAAGTAATTTTTTCAGGAGAAATATTTTAAACTTTAGTATCATATAAGTTGATGACAACTTAAAGAAAATAAATTAACCCAAATAATGAAAATACTATAGCATTTTAACATTTGGAACCCACTCAAATGTGACGTTGTGGCACTAAACTAAAATAATAAGTGTAATTATGACATAGTGACTGATAAATAAAAACCAAGAAATTATTAAATTATAGTTTTATTTTAACTCAATTTGTTGGATTTTGTATTTGTAAAACAAAAAAATAATAATGGTAAAACACACAACTGTATTTTAGGCCATTCTTGCTCCAAAATCAATAAAATAAAATGTCACAATTACCTTAGCAATGTTGTTACTCCAAATTACTCCTACCGATGCGGGGGGGCCGCGCACAACTGACCAATCAAACGTTGTTTCTCCCAGTACTCTTTTGATTAGCACCAAAACCACAACGACACTTCGCCCTCATACGGAAACTATACGTACCAAACTTGTGACATTATCATCAAGTGTAGAGGTACTTTAGGCAACTTATGAAATAATTAGCTCATTTTTGAAAATTTTACATAAGTGACAGTGTTGCAGTGGGGGTGCGATGATTCGCGACCGTAACAAATATGGTTTTACAGAATTATAATCATTAAAATCAAAAGTTAAATTAAAAATTTTAAAAACCCCCAACCCAATCAAAAACCACTAAAAAGTAAACAAATAAAATGTATTCGCCTTTTAAGTTTAATAAGAAGTTGTAGGTAGTATTTTGATCAAAGCATTGTCATGCGGAGGACGTTCAATGAATACTTTTTAGAGGTTTTTGATTGGGCCGGGGGTTTTTAATTTTTTTAATTAAATTTTTTTATTTATTTTTTATTTCCTGTTTTTCAAATTTAATATACCTAGTAATAGTAAACACGCTACGATCGATACATGTCCGTGTGTTTCCCACAGTGAAATTTGTTCATAATTTATCCTCATTCCTTGTTACTACTCCATCATCAGGCCCTGATCACCTATAACCTATTATTATCTATAACCTATTCATTGAAACCTTTTTAATGAGCCCAAACACGCTACTTCTGCTGTTGGTTGGTGACGAAGTTGGGTATCCTAGAAATTCCAGGTGATGATGCTCCAGGATCAGTTCTAGGTTGGTTTGTTAGTTTAATATCATTGAAATAATATAATACCAAATTTCGACTCGATCAGACCCGTGGAAGATGCTCAAATCCCTTCATCAATCAGAAAAGAGTTGATAATCTTCAAACGGCTGAACCGATTTTGATGAAACATCTCAAAGAACCACTACTAGAAAACCTTATTTTTAATGAAAAAAAAAAAAAGAACAGCACCCAAATCAGTTCACCCATTTAAGCGCTACACTGCCACAGACAGACACACATAGCGGTCAAACTTATAACACCCCTCTTTTTGCGACGGGAGTTAATAAATACAAATTACTATTTCATGAGTCATTCAATGGGATCCTAGCGCGCTATCCTGGGAACGGGAATAAAATTTCTAACGTTATTTGCAATCTGCAGGTCATTATTAGGTTCCAATATTTTTTCGGAGCTTTCTCCTAGTTTTGGTCTTTTAAAATCTTTGACAAATACTTGGTCCGCCGTATTTTTGCAGTTAATAGCTGCGCAACGGGGCAAATGAATTAATTATGCGTAAAAAGAAGTCCGCATGTTTACAAAAAATTTATGGATCGTGTCAGCTAGCTGTCCAATTTTTGGACACGGGATAGTAGCGACATCTGAAGTGAGCAAGTGGCAGTTTTTATCCCCATTCTGACAAAGAGAGTTGTTTTGATGATTCTAACGATTCTTATTCTGTAAATACGTATTTGTTACGATCGCGATTCTTATTTTGTTCAACATACAACCGCTCTCAAACCTGCAAATTGCCAAAAACGGAAGAAAAATTGAATTTTGCGGGCAACCTTAACGTATCCCGCTAAACAACCCAATCAGCTTACAGAAGAGTTGAGACTCAATGAAAAAACCGGAATTTAGGTCAAATTAATGCCATGTTTGACAGCAATTACCATGTTAACATTTTCTAGTATTTCAGCAAATCTAAAAATATAAACTTCCCCGTATCTTTTTACCAAGTGGATTAGCACAACTCTTTTATTTATGTATCGTAGCCTACATGGCTAGCCAACCAACATTCAGAGCTCTGGTGCCCAGGGTTGACTAACCCTATCTTGCTGGTTGACCAATATTGTCAGCATGGCATGATGGCGATACCACATAAGAATGAATATTACCATGTAATGGTAGGCTGAGGTAGGCCCGTTTTGCGTGGATGTGACGCATAATTTCACCCAGTTTCTTTTTTTCTTGTGTTGTATTTTTAGTGGAAACAAAATTTTCTTATTGGCACATACGATCTGAACAGCCCGGATATCTATTTGACTAGCTTAGAATATCACTACGAGCCATTCTCGGCTTCTCGTCTGGCTGGTGGGGATGTTGTATAAGAATGCATATTACCAGAGTACATCCACCAGTCCTGCTGTCTACCTAATACCGTCACCACGAGCTACTCTCGCTGTGGGTGGTTATACCATATAAGAATGCATATTACCATGGTACGTACCACCTGCGCAGTGGTGCCGTCTGGCAGCGTGATGATGGGGTTGTTGGGGTCCACCTGGATTAGAGACACGCTGCCGTCGGGATTTGTGATGGTCTGGAGCACTGCTGGCGCGTACTGTGACATCTGTATGGTGTAGTAGATAGTATTTTTAGTTATAAAGACTTTTGAATTTATTAAAGTAAAAAGATACAAAAGACAGCACTTCTCGCTATAGATAGTTCAATCCATGAAGACGCGCCACACTCTTTGACATTTGTACTGAGAGCGGTCAAAAACAAAGGAAAGGGGCAGGGAGGGGCGCATCATTGTGGATTGAACTATCTATAAGTTAAGGTAGTTGATACATTTTTGAGTAAAAATAAAGAAGATGGTTGATTTCATAATGCATTCGCACACTTATTGCACAATTTAGTGCTTGGATTTGCTGAGTTTTTTATGCATAATTCACTGGGGGAGATTTTTCAGCATTTCATTAATATAGGATGTCAATTTACATTATTTTAATGTGTCACTTGGTATTAGTTAGTGCTTTATAGTTCGACTTTTAATTGTATTCAGTAACTTGACAGTTGAAGGGTTACCAGATTTTGACAAAAAAAAAGATAGTGAGGTGGCGTAAGAATGAACGAAATTGAATGAACTTATGCATGCATTTTTTTTTAAATTTTATAACTTGTCTGAGACCTGATATGCACTATTAAATTTTTTAGAACTTGTTATATATTTTGTTTTTCAGTAGTAAGGTAAGTAATTGATTTAGTTTCTTTCTATTAGAAGAAATTTAAAGGGAAATGACTTTTATTAATAAATAATTATTCTTATGTTCCATATCTTACAAATTATTTTATATTAAAGTTTTATAACGAATGATAAAAATGATTTAATTTAAAATGTAATCTTTTTTAGTATTCGCTCTTTACGCAAAATCGTCAAGCCTTTATGAATTGTCAAGTTAATTGATACAATTAAAAGTCGAACTATAGTTAGTTAACAAAACAGTGTATAAGAAGACATTTAAAATCTTTATCAATTAAATTGTATATTCAATAAAACTGTTTTTTTTTTAAAGTTCAAATTTTATCATCTTCAAGCCATAGGACTGGTGGAAGTGTACTAAATATCAATTTTTAATTTCATTCTAAGATTAAAAGACATATACAGCGAAGTGTGGGTGGGTGTAAGTAAAAGCATACAGTTTTACACAAGAGTTCTATTTATAACTAAAGTAATGATTTTTGAAAATTCGTCCCCTAAAAGAGCCAAATAGAATAGGGGATAAAAGTTTGCATGGAAGTTTGTCATTTTTGCCGATGAGAGATTCCATCGGACGCAGCGTCTTATAAATCCGTACATCCACATCGGCGAGCGTCATCTGGTCGATGCACACTTGCTGCGACGTGAGCACCGCCTGCTGGCTGCCGCGCGCCGCGCCCGCGGGCGGCGTGCTGGCGGCCGGCAGGCAGGCCGCCACCTGCGCGGCCGGGGTGTGCGGGGTATCGGACGGTGCAGGTGTAGGTCGACGGGGTTTTCATAAAGATAACATTGATTACAGAAAATTGTCGTTTTGTAGGTTATAGAAGAGAGAATGTTTTGATTTGTCGGTTTTAGTGAAAAATATGTTAAAATAAAAGGGGTTACCATATCCAGGCAGCATTCCATGTGAGACAGCATTAATAAACAGTAAATGTAATTTAGATACAATACCAAAAGTATAAACAGCTATTCCAGAAACAGGGCAATTAAAAGTTTCGTCGTTTTGTTTCGTCTGTAGTCTCATTTGTTCTGATAACTGTTGTTTTGATAACTGATTAAAAAATTCTACGCTAGCTAAGGTCTAGAATCATGTGCTAAATTCATGGTTACAGTTTGCGCGTCGATGTTTCTGCCACCGTAAATATATTTTTCGTTTTTAATGTATTATGATTTGTGTTACTATTCTTGCACTTCTGCCGAAGTATTCGGAGATAAAAAGAGTGATGTTATTTTATGTAATATTTAAGCTTTTATTGTTCTGAAGAAAAACATGGAATAAAAACGGCATGACGTTACAACCCACTAATAAGTTTATCACAATTATTAGCGTGGGCGTAACTTATTGTTTGACGACCGAAATGTCACAGTGACGTACTTTCGTGCCCTCAGGGAGCAATGACTCAGGTTTTGTTTAATCAATTTTTTTTTGACCTAAATAAATGACAACTATGTCAGTTTTGTACTTTCGAGTATGTTAGCCGATAGCCTTGAATGTTTTAGTATCGGGGGGAAGATGAGGTCGTCAGTTCCGACTCCTGGTGATGTAAATTGTACAATCTGCTTGATGTATGAATTTAGCGGATATCGATTTATTGTATTGTCTGTATGTTTATTGCATTAAGGAGCAACTCATTCTTGGCTTAAAATATATACCAAAATGTGGGCGACAACATTAAAAAAATCGTTTCTGATTACACCTTTTCGAACATCATAATTCGTATTCAGTAGCTACCGAAATTAAGAGACCATTTGCGAAATTTTACCCATTTCGCTTATTTATGTACTTGGTTTTACCATTGATATACAAAAAAACCCAAGATAAACATTCTCGGACTAAAGTAACACTCACAATTGTCCCCAATTATACGTCAGAACATTTTTTTTGCAAATTCAGCCTTACACACATGACGTAAGTGGTTTCTACAAAGCAATGTCCAAAAAGACTGACGATACTATTTGACACCTGCACACATTGCGCCCTATTTATGCGGACGTTTTTGAGACGCTGATTGTGTATCTTGGGTTTTTTGCATATCAATGGGTTTTAAAGACGAATAAGATCATTCATAATAGAAATTATCTTTCATGTCGTGCATTTAAACTTATAGAAATACAGATTTAACTTATTAATTAAACGTAAAATTTTAATTGTAAAATCACGTAAATCAGGTGGTTGTTACTATGACGTCTAGATTTTGTTTGCGACATACATTTCTATAGGTTAACCTTCAGAATATTACACAATATAGCTAGAACCTTTTAAGTACATATTTGTGGTCTTGTAGACTAGGATAAGGTGACTTACAGACATTGTAGGAGGTCCCTTCTCATCCTCCTCAGTGAATGCGGGCAGCAGATCCTCTCGGCCGTGGTACTTGTAGCAGTTGATCACGATCTGACGCAGCGCGTGCGTCCACGACATCTGCAAACATTACACAATTAATTAGCACGAAATTGACAAATCCACTATTGCTAGGCTTGCTTATACCCCAGACAGGTAATATGTCAAACTCGTTTCGACAAAATTTCTCTCTGGTGGTGTAGGACATTTATCTATACCTGTGTATTGCCAGAATAAGTGAAAAAAACATCGGCAGTTTCCTATTCACTTGGTTTTTTTAAATCTGCCTAAAATGTTCCCACTTCTGGGATTCAGAGGGAGTGGGCTATAAACCCCACCACGCGGGCCCAGTGAGGGTAGGTGGAACTCAGATTTCTAGTTCTTAGACGTGCTGTTTCCCCACGATGTATTCCTTCACTGTTTTGAGAGCAGTGGTAACGAAATTAAATACACAAAGTGAAGTGCCTGCTTACAACTCGTAAGTGGAGCCGTAACCATTAAGTCTACCACTGCTCTTAACTCACACTTGGAATACATACTGCGAAAAGATATGTCAGCGTTGGCCTTGAAGTTTTACCTGCTGCAATCATGAATGTGAAAGAGTTCTGTGTGATAAATTACAACTTTAAAAGGCAAAATATTTGGTAAAACAAAAACCCTGAAAAAGGAAAAGGTTCAAAAGTAAAGAGTGTGTAAATATTAATGCGAGTGTTACCTTTACCTTTTGCTTCTCGTCCTCGGTGCGCGCGTCCATGCGCACGTTGGCCCACGGCAGGTCCTTGGGCCACCAGGGAGGCCGCGTGGACTCGCGGCCCCAGCCCGGCTTGCCGCGCACTGCCGACACACGCTATGGTTGAAATGTTGCGGAATTCATAGCTTTGGAATGATATTAATGGAGGAGACACTATAGCAACATCAGGTAAAGTTTCGTTATACTGGATTTTTAGGGACTTTTTCTAATAGAAATATAGTCAACCTGGTGAAGGTCTCTGGAAACGCTTAGATGCGGGAAGCACACGACCGGTCGTTTTGGCGATGCTTGTAGAAAGAAGGCCTATATCCAGCAGTGGACGTCTTTTGGTTGAATGAATCACCATCCTAATCAAAATGCACATTAAGCTAGTCTTTACATTATACTACCAACTCACACGATAGTTGGCAGTGGTTTGGTAGTATAGTTAAGACTAGCGTACTGTACGTTTTGGGTAACTGTACACACAATAACAAATAAGAATTATTATGAGTGGATTGTGGCCTCATTTTGTCTTTTTTTAATTTGTCTTTTGCAATCTGAGCACAACTGTTCAGTTAGGATAAATGGATTATGGTCATGTCGATATGTGAGTGTGGCGCGACTCACCCATGGAGTACTTGAGCATGAGCGGGATGAAGGCCCGCAGCTGCGCCTGCGTCATCTTCTCGACGGGCGTGGGGATGCCGTCGATGATGAGCGGCGGCAGCTCGAACAGCGACGGGTCGTCCTGCGGCGCGGCCGGCGTCTGCGGCGCGCCGCCCAGCCCGAACTGACTCGTTATGTACTTCATAGCCGCACGACACGCACTAGCTCTACGCGCACACCGCGAGCGCGCGACAATTTCAATTACGATGAACACCCTCTTTCATTAACATGGGTGTCCATCATCGATCGTGATCTCAACGTTGAGAAAAGGGTAGACAGAGAGATTTTATTTAATTATAGTTTTCCAAAGAAAAGTATGCGCTTCGGGAACCATCGCCTATCATCAGAAATTAAGATCGCGTAATGACGTGATCTATTATAGAGCTGTTACAACCAAGAAAAATAGCCTAATTTCAATTACCATGTTTACAAAATTATAGATTAACGACTCTATTTAACAGCAAAAAAAAAATCCAAAACTTTTGGGTGACAGGTTTTGCCGTGACGGGATGATTAGCCGTGAATTGATGAAGGGCCAATCGAAGCGCTGAACGCGATCGATGCGTAAACTCGAGATGGTTAAAATAAACTCACACTAGGGCCTCTGTGTACCCCAACCACAAAAAAGCGCGCAATGATAGGTGCATTAGAAAGAAACGCGGTTGCAACAAAACTAAAAAGCATTGCCTCTGTGGGAGATTACTCTGTGGTGCGGCGTTCGTGCCAGTTCCGAACACGAAGACTACCGAAGTGCATACATTTTCTGGTTTAACTGTACTACGTACGATTGACGAGCGCTCGTGAAATGCAGCAACTATTTTGGTGTGCGACATACACGTTCACCTTTTGAGTTTACTTTGAAACATACGTATTTTGCTGAAACTAATCGAAAGTGGAGAAAAAACTCTATGTATTGGCCTCGTAGAAATTATATACAAGGAGTAGGTTCACGCCGTTTGTAAGACGACTAACAACTTCAAAAAGTCAACGTGTATGTTTTATCCTCATTTAGATCACCGCGTAAATTACTTGAACGAATAGATATTTTGCTAACGAAAAACATACAAAAGTTTTTGAGTCCCTAATCGCAATATCGTTTGAACAGAGACCGGGCGGATAGCTTTACAAGCCACGGTTCATGGTAAACAATTCAATTAAATGTTAGACATACTTATGTTTGATTTTTTTTTTCCATAAAACTAATACGCTCCTAGGTCTAAGCTAAAGCCCTTCTCATTTAAACAATCTAGTTTAAATTAGAACGACTAAAGAGTGTGTTAGTTTTGACTTGGCGATGTTCTAAATGAGTCATAGGGGAGGAAAGACAACATTTATAGCAAGCTTTTGTATGAAAGAAATAAACATTTAAATAGCTCTAGTGAGATATTTTAATAACAAGATTTTTTTTTATAACTCCTTTACAGTTAGTGTGCTTTAGAAATGTTACACCAGAAATTGCTTTTCTAATATACATCGGTCACATTTCACACAAAGTTAGGCCCAAAACCCAAGTGCCAAAATGGTCATAGAGATTTGGCGCAATAGTAAACAAAAATTGGGCGGACTTCTCCGAATATTTTTTATTTTTCGCTGGTACTTCGGATTTTGGGCCTAATGGCGACGCACTGAAGCCAAAACAGATCATATTACAAGCTTAAACATAGTATCATTAATTTTTCATTTTCAATTAAAATTGAAAGACATATTTTATAGTAAGTCCTTAGTTATATGAATGTCTATCACTGTTAATATTATACTGACACTTATAATTTGCTAAATAAGCTTTAAAGAAAAAAAAAAGAGAATATGTTCAGGCATCTAAATGTTTATTCTAGAGATATTTTTTCCAGATAATAAAATTGTTCGTCTTGAATAAATTCATGAGAAGTTTTGTATTATAGCAGTCTCCACAGATACGACACTTACGAGGTGCATTCAATAAGTACCTAGCCTCATCGCCAGAGGGCGCTGTAGTTTCAAAAGAGTTTTACCACAGTGTAGCACATTCTTTTTTCAAATTTTCATTCCAATCCCTTCATTTGTTTTAATTTGACAACTTATGGAAGCGAACGTGTTGATCGGTTTTACAAAAAAAATAGGTAAAAAAACTTTTTCAGTTAAACGGTTTTATGTTAAACATACATTGCAATGTTTAAGATAAATGTACTAAAAACCAAAAAATAATAAAATAGATACAGTCGTGGGAATTATAAACATATGCATAGACTAGACTAAAATAAAACCGTGGGGCACGTCAATTGTCTACACATTATCGACTTAATGTGCGATAGAAGAATCGTTTAATTCGTCGTTAAAATAGGCAGTTGGCCCGCAGACGGTGAGGAAATTACTTACTATTTTCTTGCTCATGGAAATTCCAATAGTGTTATACACTCCATGTAAATAAAAGAGATGTTTCAACTAGTTTATCGTTGGACATTCACACTGCTGGCTGGCGAGGAATCGTTTCACTGCTCGTAGTTTGTCTTTAATCGACAAAACATATGATAAAAGTACTACTCGCTCACCACTATGAAACCCTAAAACTCGCTTATAATCGAGCTTGCTAGCTTGTTTCCACATTCTAGCCCTACTTATCACACGTCCATCGTTGTCGGTTGAACAACTGCCTAATTATAGTGTAACATTACAAAACAAACATTTTAATCAACGATTGTAGACAATTGACGTGCCCCACGGTTTTATTTTAGTCTAGTCTATGCATATGTTTATAATTCCCACGACTGTATCTATTTTATTATTTTTTGGTTTTTAGTACATTTATCTTAAACATTGCAATGTATGTTTAACATAAAACCGTTTAACTGAAAAAGTTTTTTTACCTATTTTTTTATTTTCTAGTTTTTAGTTTTTATTTCGCATTCTGTTTAATTCATTTAGTGCTTCATTATTGCAAGGTTTCTTGCCCGTTAGTTTATTGCAGTCCAACTCCTCTATACGTAGTCCCTGCAAAGATCTTACTCTACTAAGAGCCACGTAGGCTTGACCTTCTTCAAACAGTTTCGCACCTAAGTATACGACTGCGTGATCCACAGTGCTGCCCTGCATTTTATGTATTGTAGAAGCCCATGATAGTATTAAAGGCAACATTCTTCTTTCAGCCGTCCCGTAATTGTACTTAGCTGGAAACTGTATGGCTTTCGGGTGTATAAGATGTACTCCGTTTCTTGCGAAATTAATTCGGACGGAAGGTACATCTGTTGCATACATCTGAGTTCGACGAAATTGAGGCCAAACGATTTCGTTGATGTAGCCTATAGCGCCATTTACTAATCCCTTTGAAACGTCAATATTGGACCGTAGCATGACTTTTGCCCCCACAAATATTTGCAGTTCCGCTGGTAAACCCCCAGTTTTGTTGATATCAGCTGGTATTATAGTAGCTAT